>CM052078.1:38042790-40590290 GCA_020010945.3 Muscidifurax raptorellus
GTGGCTGGATACATATACCTTCCAAGGAGCCTCTGGGAAGGCACAAATTTCCCTTGTACTTGATCGGTTTCGCCTTGGAAGCGCACTTCCACGTAAAGTCGCATTTCTGAACGGTTTTGTCCTGTATGGGTCCTCTTCCGAAAAAATTTCGCTCGCAGGGAAGAATCTTCTCCTGAGGCTTCACGCACCAGTTGCCCAGGTAACTCATCTGGAAAGATGGTTTGAAATAACATTAATAGCCATTGCACGATTAAGTACTCGATCGTAGCAATGCGACTTTACTTTGTGCGTGGTTTCGTTGGTGAAGGGTCCCTCGCAAACTGTCAAAGATCCCTGGGGTACGATGGCTTTAGTCACCGCTCTTGGTCCCGGCCAGAAAGACATTTTGTACGTTGTTTTGTCGTCGAGTGGCAGATCGGATTTGCAGTAGTACTGTGTAGATTATGACAAGCTTAAATTATTATAGGCCATGAAAAATATGAATCTGTAAAACTTGCCCTGATTGGACGAAATGGCTTTGGAATTTCGGGTTGAACATATCTCTGAAAACGAAATATTCTATTATCAGCTATTTGTTCCTCTTTGTTATCAAGTTGTTTATACTTACATAAGCTTTGAATTCGGCTGGCTTACAACAGCAACAGTTGCAACATTCGCCGTGACCTTGCTGCAAAGTGATGAAAAGAAAGTTATAAATCGGCTTCATTATTATTTGTCAAACTTTCATATAAACAACTTACTCGTATTTTATTCTTCACTGCAATTATCGACGGCAATCTTTCACGCGGACGTCTAGGATGAAAATGAGACTCGTATATATCAAGTGTGTTCGCAATATCTATTCGAAGAAATCGCTACTTACGGTTCTTCTGGACATATTTCCATCTTACTTTGTTAAATTTTGAGATTGTTCGGAAATAAAAGCGCGGTTAACTATACATAAACACAAATTTTGATGCTCAGCACATCCGGAGAAATTTTCTATCGAAGTTATCGCCCCATTGAAATTTTGAAGAGGTTAAACGACGAAAACAAAAGAAAGGGGGCGGCTAGAATAATAAAATACAACAGATGTTTTTACAAAAATTTTGATCTCCTTTACAGTTTATTCATTTTTTATCACGCTTGGTAAAAAACCAAAAAATATCTTTATTTTACTCAAAAGGGTGGCGCATCTTTCACAGACATCATTATCACATGCAATCGACAAGTAATCATCAACATTATTTTTCTCGATAATGAGTAGTTACAGCAATAATTATAATATACAGGATATCAATATAATTAGAATAATAATATCATATTTAATATTTAAAGCTCAACAGCGGTATGTATTTATAAAACAAAAGTAAATTCTCGTATCAGTACAATTAATTTCTATACACTACACGAAGTAGCGCATAAACGTCGCGTAAGTATGCGCAACAAAGTTCGATGATCGCAAGTGGCAGTCAGTTAAATAATTGATATCCATTTCGAGCCCCCAAGCTCGCGCGCGCGCGCGCATACATACAACGAGATGTATCGCGTATAAGCACAGTAAGGCACTTTTAACTCTTTGTACGCAATAGTAAATATATAATATAGTTATATTTTGCTTTCATCAGAGCTATAAATAAATAAGTTAAGAAAAATAGATACAATGTTTCTTCCTTGTATGTAACTCGTGTCGTCGCACAATCGATCGCACTGATGCATACATTTTTGAAACGATTTAAAATTAGAAAGAGGTTTCCCGCGCTTTGCATTTTCACAAATCTTTTAGTGTATACAAAAGCAATGTTCGCTTAATTCTATTCAAATATTTTGGCGTGTTAAAGTCTTGCGTGGTCTATACAATAGTATAGTAACAAGTTTACCTTAAAATTCAGTACAATGGTGTTGTGTAGTAAAATCGCAAGATAGTACATACAGAACTGCTGGCTCTCGATGCTTTTCAGAGTATGTTGATTGTAAAAAAATCGGGTGGCGATTTATCTATTTCTGTTAAGTGCGCAGAACAGTATTCGGCACATTTATCATCGGCATCTTCGAACAGATATTGCCTCGAGCAGAAAACTCTGACGTATAGAGAGAAACTAGAGTGGAAATAACGGGCGACATAATCGCAAAAAAGATGATTTAAGCGAGCGTGAGGCCAAATCGCTGGGCTATTTGAGGCGAGTGAGTCGTGGCGACGGCCAACAGAAGCGGCAAATCCGCAGCATCTACGTCGAGGAAACTGGTCAGATTACAGACATTCGCGTCGTCCAAGTTGGCTGCCAAGAGGTACTCTGCAAGGGTCTCGCTACGCAGCCACATCTCACGTAGTCTGCTCTCAAGAAGTTTTATACACTGTAAGTCAATGAATACAGTTTAGACTTGTGCAACTTTTAGAATCAATCGCATTTCGATATTTAGCAGGATAAAAATAAGAAATGATCACCTGTTCGGGCGACCGGAACTCCTTCCACATAAATGTGAAGGCCTCGAGCATATTCGACACCAGCCTGGACATACCAACTGGCATGGGCGGGGATCCAGTGGAGGTGCTGGAGAGTAATCCGACTTGCCAGTTGTCCAAGTCCGCCACGATGCAGAGAGCCTCCGAAACGGGCTGATCAACTAGCGGGAATTTGGCCTCTACCCCGAGTCCTTCCCGAATCGGCCACCACCACTCGTCCTCCTTGGGCTTCATTTTGTCCAAATCTATCAGTTTGGATTCCTTTGACGTTTCCTGGATGATTCTTCGACGACCCTTCTTCTTTCGCTTCGTAAAGCCCTGAACCGCCATACCCCACGTGTAGCCAGACTCGGCGCTCGGATTGGAGGAATGCTCGTCAACAATGGCCGTCTTAGAGCCCAGTAAACTGTTGACGAAACCCACGCGCTCGTTCGTTTTTCTCATCGGCAGCGGTGACACTTTTTGCGATCTGTGAATGCGAAATACCAAATCAGCGAGGTATTGGAATGTTTACGGATGGGCAGTTTTTAACAATTGCTACCTTACCTTGGCATTGGTAGTTCGATTACGCAGCTGGTCTCCATCAAAGCTTCCATGCTATTCGACCCGAGCATCCTTGGGTTACTTGTAGTGGAGCTACTGCTACAGCCTCTCAACACCTCAGTAGCATTGGTCGGTGTCTCGAGTAGCAGTTTCCCGTTCACGAATCCTTGAGACGAGCTCGCATAGCCCCGATGGCATTTGAAGCATATGCCAATGTCACTGTCCGAACTATCGGAAGGTCGCATATTCTTCGATGACTCGGGGAAGTTGCGCTGGATGATCTTGCGTAGCACACCTTCGGGCAAGTCGGCGGAAGTGCTTGGCACTCTGGTGAACGTGTACGAGCATTGGCACTTGCGGCTGGATTTGAGTCGCTCGCGAATTGAGACGTTGTGGCTTGGCTTCTCCTCGCCACCCAATGTGAAGTACACCTGGGACTTTACCTCCTGGGCTGTGTCATCGGTGAAACCGTAGGTTAGGTACAACGCTTGTTCCTCGCTGAAAAATCAGAAAAAAATGGTGAAAAATCTTGTAGCGACTTGAAATTACAACCGAACAAAGTACGATCTCTTACAGCGTCTTAGTATCCAAATCTGCGATATCGAATCCATTGAGCTTCTGCTGCCTGAGCAATGCGAGCTTGTGGTTCATCTGCTCGTCACCCATAGTCTTCTCCAGAGTTCCGAGTAACGCGTTGTCTTTTTGGGAAAGCTTCCTCTCTTTCTCGTCACTGATTATAATTTTTACCTTGCTCGTGGCTTGACTTTCTTCGGATTGCGTACTCACTTGCAGCTCAGATGCCGAACTACTGAAGGCATACTCGTTGAGATTCTTCTGTAGAGTACTGCTGCGTTTGAGCTTCTTTATCGAGGATTGGTCCTCGCATTTGAACAACTCTGATTTCGCTTCAATATCTAAATCGCTTTGAACCTTAGTGGCTAAGGAATCTGCGTTCGTCAAGCCTGCATCCAGCTTGTGCAGACCTTTACGCGGCTCCTCGTATGACTTTGACTTGGCAAGAGGATAGGTCGTTTCGCTGTTCGTCACCTCGAGTTTCATGGAAGTCTTTTTCGCCGACGACTTGCCACCCTTCTTTCCCGAAACAGATGCATTGTTGGAAAGGATGGACTGCTGAAGGGAAGGATTATTGCGCATTGCCCGCTCGAGAATAGCCACTGCCTCGGCAACATCCTCCTGCTCGGTGCAGCGGGTCTCCTGACGCTTTTCAACTAGCCCGCTTCGAAGAAAGTAGGACAAGAAACTCAGGATCGCATCGATCAGGTTGGCCTTTTGGGGATCACCAGCTATAACCGTGTGCGCAATGCGCGCCGGTGTTCCAAGAGCACCGTACAGATCGTTCAGCTGCGCCCAGAGAGGATTAAACGGATATTGCTGACCAAAGTCCTCGATCTGCGAATCGAATCAATTTTCATTCTCAAAGCTATTTTTCTGCGAAAAATTAATTTTCTTACCAATTGCCTATTGCGGTGAGGCGGTGCCGTATGCACCCAGCCCAAGTGATGAGTAAGAACGGCCGTAACGATGGTACTGAGAAAGCTGAAACGCATTAGCATTGATGAAAATGGTAATCAAGTGACTCGTTGCGTATGCATCAAAGTATCGTCATCTTACAAATTAGTGGACTTGGTGTCGAGCTCCTCGAGCAAGCTGCACATCTGCTGCATGCTTCTATAAACGGTGCTGAGCTGTATATTCACAGGCACAACAGAGTTGAGCAGTAGATCGTGCCACAGCAGAGGGGTCGACTTTTGTTGTCGCTCTGATTCGGTGGTCATGAGCAACCTGAGTAGTCGTAGCGTGCAGCAACTGGACGTCCGATAGAGCCGAGATACGAGACTCCTTTCCACGCCTCTGGCTTCAACGCACGAGTGCCGGAGACGGTCGAGCATGCCTTCGAGAAGAGTCGCATGTTCCAAGAGCCGCTTACTGATCTCTCTGAAACCATTTCGTTAAAATTGATCGAACGATTGGTTGACTAATCTTTATCTCGATTGCTATTTTTGTAAAAACTCACTGCTCCTGGCCGTCCGGTAGTTGCAGCAGCATCGCGAGACCGAGTCTCGTCTTGTGCCGGCGCGAGTGCATCTCCAAGCCGTCGATCGTTGAACCTTCGTAGTTGTGACCGAACGCGTCATCGGATTCCGAACGAGTGAGCGACGTCGAGACTACGCGCATCCATCGCCGACGTAAACTCGACAAACTGCCGCCACAGCCGAGACCGGAAGAACCATCCAACGATTGTGAACCTGCGAGCAAAACAGTTTATAAATACCTTTCAATTCGACATTTTCAGGCGCATCGTTGTCACTCAACTAAACGGTTCTCGCTAGTATTATCGTCGTTCTCTACGCCAAATAAAATTAAACGGAATGCCAAGTAAGACAGCGAAGACAATTCATAAAATTACATTTCGAGAATGTAGCAGGATTTACTCATTCGATTCACTTACTGCCGAGGCGAGGAACGTCGATGTCCCATCCGCTTCCGGTGCTGGAGCATGTGGAGCTTTTGCGGAGAGTGGGGTTCAGACTGTTTCCCGAGAGATTGCCGGAACCAGGCCGTGAATCTGCAGCGCACACAACAAAGAGAGAAAACATCAACTTCCTCGTCCCGCTAGAGCATCATTCAAAGCATATTTTAGCCGATGGGAGACTTACGTTGAGTTCGCAGGCTCGAGTTGCTGGAATTGGAATCGAAGTTTGTCGAAGCGCCGAGAGTTTCGTTGGAATGTCGTTCACTGTTTGGACAAAATGAAAACGCGTTACAGAAAACAACCTCGATCGTACGGATTCCATTGTTTATATTATTGCATTACCTCTGCCTGCAAACTCCGTGTTCCGAGTAGGGAAAAACTTTGGTACACATCATGCAGCCGGGTGAGTTCATCGCGTGGATCTGAAATTTCAATGTCACTATGACTCTCCTTGCAGACCGATGAAAGGCTCAAAATCACCAGGACAGTCAAAAAGCAAAAAGTATACGATACCTTGAACGAAGGACCCTTGTAGGTCATCGCCACGGTCCCGTATATCATTTCACTCAGCTGGCCGATATCCTCGCTCAGTAGTTTTCCGTGCTGCAAGAAGCAGAGAGATAAACTTTCTCATTCGAGAGAGAGAGAGAGAGAGAGAGAGAGAGAGAGAGAGAGAGAACAGGAGATAAGCAGAAAACTCGAGAAAGACACATCATACCTCGCAGGGCGTAGCGTCCTGAGCATCGCTGTCCCTGCGATTCTTGGTAGCAACGTTGCGACAGTAGGACGGCGTCTCGTTGTTGTTGTCCCCGTTGCTGCAACGACGATTCTGCCTGTGGACGGCGAGCGAGTCGAAGAGCAGCTTCCTACCGCGCCACTCGCACTCGCGAAACAGAAGGATCCGCACACGCTCCGCTCCGAAATTCGAGGAGTTCCTGGAATTCGAAATTGCAATAATCAGTGCGCGTTTATCACCGCCGCGGCAGCTTTCTTTCGCGAAAGCAGCCAGTGTGCGCCTGCCGTAATAAGGCTTCTATACGTAACTATTTATGCAAGCTTTTCTTCAAGCCGCGCGTATTTCTATCGGAATAATCGAGGTCGTTATAAAGAAAATTCATCGTGAAAAACTCGAAAAGCTTGTACCTGGCCGCAGACGCATCTTCTCCCATAGCTAATTATACGAGGGTATATAAGCCTTGGTTTTCGCTTTAAAACTCTCGCGAAAAACCGCCGCTGCTATTTCGAGAGCGACGATACAACGAAAATCCGCATTACCGCGGCTTCCGATCCTCGAGTCGAAATATACGACGAACAAAAAAGCGCGAAAGTCCAAAGCTTATTAGCCCGAAGACGCGCATATATATACATACATACATACATACATACAACATATATCGCCGAATATAATCAGTCACGCGCTGCACTCTCGCGTAAACATATTCTCTCTCGGTCTCGCGTGCGCGCAGGATAGAAGAGCAATGTAAGTAATGAGATAAGACGAGAAAAGGAGAATCAAATTATATTTGTTTCAGGCCTGTAATCGCGCGTCGCGGTGGTGGACCGCGCGTTTATCGCACATCACGCGCGACGAGCTTCATTCACTGAATCCGGCTAAGTATATATACATGCATGTGTGCAGTATACGTTTTCGGGGGCCTCGAGCCAATAAGTAATATATACTCGTCCCGAGAAGTATGACACAACTATATGCTTCGATATCCTGCAGGTGCATATCGCGAGAGATTTCCACGCGGCTACGTATAAAGTACCTATATAAAATAACGCGCGAGTTCACCGAGTGTGTTTTGCAAGCAGCAGCGCGGGCAAAAAGTCGCGCGAGTGTGACGAGAGGCGGTAAAATCGCACGCGACGCGAGGAGAGAGGGACATGGTGTTTGCCAATATATTCGTGCGTCCCTCTGTATATACTTACGCGAAACTATATATAGATATAATAAAAGCCGCGTGACTCTCAGCTGATATATACCTATATACGCGACACTGACCTGTCGTTGCAGGAGGCTGAAGAAGAACCGGGGGCAAAAGCCTCGACCTCGGCGCCGATCTGCTTGATGCCGCGCTTGACGCCCCAGAGCTTGGCGATGAGCGACATCCTTCCAGCGCGACTCGTCGACGGCGCTCTTCATGCTCGCTCGAAGCACATTTGGCCGATACGCACACTTTATGTATATTTCCACAGCCGCGCAATCTCCGTCGTGCGCCGCGGAGCAACAGGTCCGTGTGTAAGAGGCCGGAAACAGCAGGAGAGAAAGGTCCCGCGCGGCCGAGCGCAGTGCAGGCTGTGCACGGACAGCAGCAGCAGCAGTGTGTGGAGCTCTCGCTCGCGGCCAACTGTAAATAAAGTCACGTGCGGTCGCGAGTCATATGATCGCCGCTCTCCTCTCGCCCCTCTACCTCGCTCGCGAGAGAACGACGCTTCTGGCACTTGGCTCGAACCTCTCTAATACCTCTTGCTTGCTATTCTACGTAGCTGTATACATACGTGTATACAAGAGAGACGCGCACAGGAAGTCGCGTAAGTAGCCGGTCCCGCGAGATGATCTCGATCGAGCCCCGAACTCGACGAGGCGATTACTCGTGTGTACTGGATAGTATTGGATCTTTTGTTCGGAGCGAGACTGCGAGGCAAGACGAGAGCCGCTCTTTCTCTTTTCTCCGCGCGCGGCTACTGTGCTTAAGGTGGTAGTCGAGAGATTTCAATGTATCAAGAAAGTCTTCAAAATTTAACTGGACCTAAATTAGCATTTTATACGTTATCAGTTAAATTTTTAGGCAACTTAGCCGTACTGTTAGCGAGATATTCGATCGTAAAGTTTCAATGTTTAACACGCGATTCCTGTGTTGAACTGTTCTCTCGGTGACGTTGTCACTTATAGTATGCGAAGTTGAATCAAGACTTTAATGAAAAACTAGTATGTTACGTAGAAATAACAGATGCTTCTAATAAAAAAAAAATATTACAGGCTAACGGTACCGTTTTCGAGAAATGTTAATGTAAAGTTACTGTTTCTGCTACTTTCGGTGAGCGTGACAGACCGTAGTGGGGGCAGTACAGAAACGTTTGGCAACGCCGCATTCCGAACACAGCGCGCGACTATTCAAATATCAAAACAACATGTTACGTATATTATAATACACACACACAACACACACACACACACACACACACACACACACACACATATATATATACACGTGTGTGCGTATATGTGTGTGCGTGTGTTTCAAATAATAAATAATCAACAAGAAACAATGTTAATTGAAACTTAAAATTGAATTCAGTCCTTGATGCACTTCACTCTGTATGCCCTGCAAACTCAGGGTTTTCCGGCAATTGCAGCATACTAAATTTTTTCTCATCTCGTCTAAATCGACTATGCGATGTCCTTCAATCACACTAACGTCTTTAGACGATTTGAGAGCATCAGCGGCGCGGTTTCGTTTTTCAGCTTCCCTTGCTTGGCGAATTTTCAATAATTTGTCTCGAACTTTTTTCTTGACGAAACGACCGTTTTGTAGCCGAAGCTGACCGCTCATTTTGAGGTTATAAAGAGCTACGAGAACAATAATACACTAATGCGCGGGCCAGCGTGCAGACGCATGCCCACGCTCGATATGCGACGGTGCCAGATCTACGTAAGTTTAGGTTCGTGCATATATATAGCTATAGTAGCTTGGGTAAGGGGCGGGGCTTCGCGTGCACTCTCTTCCAAAAGTTTTTGTACCTTCCCATACGCAGTTCCTACGACCGACGGTGCGCGCCACTACTACAACTTTTGGAATTGACTGTAGCTCGACTACCACCTTAATGTTAATAATCGCCGTTGGCCTCGACTCGAGAGATGGCGACATCTCGCCCGGTCGATCGCCGGGAATCCGACTTACCGACGGACTGACTTTTCTTATCAATCGAGCTTGGCGTGTACGGAATTTCCAAAGGTAATAAGCAGCAACGCTTTTTTCGTATACGATAGTCGTACGAGCAAAAAAATATGTCTCTTTTTGCGCGCGACGCTGGACTTGGATGAGGAAATGAAAGGTTAGTGCAATATTATATATTGGCAAAATATAAAATATATTATCCGTAGAAAACACGTGTAAAAGTACGCGACAACATGAATAAGAAGAGACTCTTCACGGCCTGCAGATCTGAGCCAGTTTGTCGCTTCGCATGTAGAGCTTGTCGCCGAGAACGATGCGACGGGGAGCTTTGTTTCTGCCGGTATCATCGTCCGTCTGATTAGTCAATCCGACGTCAAACGCCTTTTGGACGTAGTTCTTACTGGCCTCCGACAGGTACGAGGGAAACTCAATATTGAAGTCTATTATCAGGTCGCCTCGTTGCTCCGGATCCTCGACCAGCGGTAGACCCTCGCCTGGGATCGTTTTCTCGTACTGCGGACTTGAATGAAAAATATTCAAGTGGATTGAGGACCGGCACTCATATCGGACGGTATGTCAACGATGCGAATATAGGTACTCACGAGATGACCGAGGTTATCGGAACGCGGAGAATCCGATCGTCGATGGTGTTCACCGTGACGATTGTCCCGGTGAGAGCCTCGTTGAGGAAGACGTCGACGGTCATCCTCAGGTTCGAGCCTTCCCTTCTGAACGTCTCGTGCGGCTTGTCCTCCGTCATGAAAACGACGTCGGCTGGAAAAGGCAGTATCGACGTTTCAGAGACAATTTTATTAAGATGCACGCACGCCTTAAACGACGAACTTTGCTCGAGAAACGCGTCCAAGGGCACACTGTTGCGCGCAGCATTTTGCATTATGGAATAATTCCGACCTTGCATTTTTTATACGTGTACTTTTGATTCTCGATCGGCTTACGTCATCTTTTATGCAAAAAGCGAGATTCGCGTTGATTTCGATGAATTCAGGAGCCTTGCTTTCAGAAATAATAAAAGAAATTAAGATTTACGGCGGAAAAGGTAATCACGCCGGAAGGAAAGGCGATTTAACGCCGGGATCAAAGGGAAAATGCGGGGGAGGATGTGGCAAAGGACGGTTAGGTTCTTATATATAAGAATCTCGCTCACCGGGAATTTTCGTCGCACCCTGATCGCCTTCCTCCGGGAAGACGATTTTCGCTCCCGAAGGCATTCCCGGCATTATCGGTATAGAGAGAATTTTCTCCTCAGGAGCCGTCTTCTCTTTGTTACTGTCGTCTCCCACGAGGACCAGCCGTTGAATCTTCATTTTCTTTATTCCGCCGTAAAAGACCTGTGCTCGCGCCAAGAAGACCATTCAAATATTTATGCTCGACTCTTTCCAGAGATGCTTATCTCATCGTATCCTTTTTTTCTCGCTTTCTTTGCGCGCGCTGACAAAGAATCGAGGCATATCGAGAGAAGTAGATCTCTCTCTCTCTCTCTCTCTCTCGTCGCTCTCTCGTAAAAGATATACCTTATACTCAACGGAACGATTCTCTCGACTGATTTGAATTTCAAATAGCGAGTCTTGCTAATAAACATTGAGGGAAAAAAAAAATCAAGGATTTTTCGGTCGAGCAAATATCCCTGGATAGAGTATAACCACGTATAACGAAAAATAAAGTATACTCGCCTCGGTCAAAGTTAACGGAAGCGGCATAACAACAGGTTCGTCTTTTTTCTTCTCGCCCCGAGCTCCCGGGCAATCCTCGAGCGCAGGAGGATTCGCCGCGTCATCGAGCAGATCGGCGTAAGGATTCGCGGTCCCGAAGAATTCCCTGTTTCAACAAGATCCCGTATAAGCCCGAGTAATTACACTTGGCAATAATCACACTCGCACCTGTAAGTCCGCAGAGGCTCGCCGTGGAAGACGTAAGGTTTGACGGGGGCCTTGTCGGGTCCGTTGCAGAGGCCCCTTTTCAGTCCCTCCTCGCCGTACTGCTCGTAGACGGCCCTTTTCAGAGGGTCCGACAGGACATCGTAGGCCTCCGCGACGACGGCGAAGGCCTTTCGGCGAAGCTCGTCGTCCACCGCCGAGCCGTCGGCTGCTGCGCTTCGATTTCGTTCCGGGTGCAATCCGAGCGACGATCGCCTGAAGCTGAAAAATCAAAAGAGCGAGATGTACACGCGTATGCGAGACGTGCCCGCGGGAGATAATAATTTAGCCTTATCGAAACGACGCTTCTTATCTCCGTCGAAAAATAATATTTACAGATGAGTCGAACAGAAGCAACAGCTGCTGGCGTGCACGAAACTCGAAAAAAATAGGGAAGCCGATCGGACTTGACGCAAGCGATTACGTAAATCCGAAACGTCAAACGCAGTGTAATGTAAGCGCGCGAAAATGAGAAAATTAGAATATTATGTATATAGGTATACTTGGCTGGATCCCCGTTGAGAAGATAGTGCGACAGAAGAATCAAGAGCAGAAGCAGAGCCATGAAATTCGGCTGGAAAACATCGGCGCTATCCAGCATCATCTCGAGCAGCTGATACTTGTCGTCGATAGATGTTCAAATAACACAACATGCTAGTGATGACGAACCGCCGATGCTCCGCCGATGCCCGCAAAAAACTCACGTCTCTGCGACTCGCGCGTTTCTCTAATTAATTATCGCGCGCGCGCCATCTGCGCTGTTCATATTGTTATTATTAAGATTTTGCAGACAACTTGTAGAGCAGACGACGCGCGGGAAAATTCAAATTAACTAATACAAGCGTCGCTTCGTCAAACGCGTCACGTCGTTTGCGCGCCTCGAACCTAATGTACGATTTTCACGATTCTCGCGAAATATCCAGGTTACATAACCAACAAAAACTCCTTACGCCCTGCGCACGTCCTCGCCGGTACAGTCCCGATTCAATCCCAAAGCTCCGTAATAATCGATTCCGAGTTTTCGATCGTCGCAGCAGCTGTACTTTTCCATTGTATATCTATCCACTTCGCAATTCTATCCGTATACTTGTATACACAAACTGCGCTCGAGTCGAGCCGATTCCTGAAAGCTCGCGCAGCATCGGTGGAGGGACGATCGTCTTCTGTCACCGGCGTCGAGCGCGATTATTGCACGAATTATGGGTTCGCGCGCGCTTCTTGACAACGACCGCGGCCAGATCGTCGACTTTTTTCAACAACAACAACAACAACGATCGTGTTCTCTCATCGAAAAGTTCGATTATTGACGAGCTCATCAGAGGCCTTGCCGCGAGATGGAGAAGCAGAAGGTGCTCCTGAGTTTCGTGGAAAAAGGTAAACGAACCGTTCGCTCTTTTTCCATTTATCCTGTACATTCAACTGTTCGACTCAGCTCCGAAGCAACGTCAGCCGTCGGAGATCCTCGCGCTGACCGCCGACGGCAAGCGTTTGGTGCGTCTCCAACCCGAGGCGAAACGGCAAAAGTGCCAACTTCTCGGAGTCCTGACCGAGAAAAATAGCGGCGACGAGCCGTCCAGCAGACGACGGATCCGCATAGCGTCAAAGTCCGAGATAACGACGCTGAGACAGCAGCTGCCGGAGGTGAACGACGAGAACTACGGAATCTCCTCCGGGAAAAGCGAGGACGAAGCCGATGCGAAAAAACAAAAGATCCCAAGACCGGCCAATGCTTTCATGCTCTTCGCCAACGAGTGGAGGAAGAAACTGGCCGTTGAGAACCCCAGGGAGAGCAACAAGGACATAAGCGTGAGGTGAAAAATTTTGCATGGATATGCGGACTTTTTTTTTTTTTTTTTTAATAAAGCACGCTCGCTTCGTACAGACTGGGCGTCCTGTGGAAGACCATGTCGAAGGAGGTGAAGGAAAAATATTTCGCTCTCGCACGCGAAGTCGACGCCGAGCACAAGAGAAAGTACCCAGGTTCGTGTTGAAACGTACGAAAAGCCAAAATTTTCTCATTATCCTAATTAAGCGCGCGATCGTCAATTTAGATTACAGCTCGCGCCGCGAGTGTACATTATTACACGAGTGACGAAACGCACCTCCTCGTCAGCTGTTTCGACGAGAAACTATAAGAATTAATCCTCGACTCGTGTTTTTTTTTTTTTTTCGAGCGACGAGGCGTAGACGCACCGATGCACGCGGGCAAAATCAATAGGCGCGCGCGCGCAAGCAGCAACCGGGCTCGACTCCCTCCTGTGCAGTCGCATGCTGTGTTATGTATATATATACGCTGCCGCTGGCTATATACAACGTCGTGCATAGTGTGGAAGAGAGTAGAGTGCCGGGTCAGCCGTCCTCCACACCCTTTCCATTCGTCATATGTATATATATATGTTTGAAACTGTGCGTCGAGGTATAGGTATATTATACATGTACGCAAGAGGGAGGGAGAGATTGAATCGATGATCGCGCGCGCGCAACGATTAGACGCCGGATGAGGGAGAGGGATATGTGTAGCGTAATCGGTGCGCGCAAAGGGTATTATACGAATAATCGTGCCGGCGATGATGCGCGTCTTCTGACGCATTGATTTCCGCCGGGGCGCATACGTGCGATATTACGTACTCTCTCCCTTTTTTCTTCATCCAACGCAGATGTGCAAATTCGGTCACGAATCGATCGGTCGCATCGCAATTAGCCAGATCGCGGTACACCTGAAGGCCTTCTTTCCTCCCTCCTTGCGACGAGCGCATTGGTCTGACCGGGCCGCTACTCTTTCTACTGATGCGCGCGCGCAACTGGTTCGAGGACTGCGACGCGCGCTCTCGTTACGCGAGCCGAGGGAATTAAGATAAATAGGTTTGCTCGAATCGATAAGCACTGCGGAGACGTCTCGTATATATATATATATATGCGGCTGCTCTCGTGCGTTGGCGCGGGAAATTCAAAATTCAACAACTCGGAGGTGAGCCGACGAAAAGAAAAAAAAGAAACTACTTTCGATCGTCGCCATCCTGCCCCTCCCCGTTTGATCCCCGCCCCTCCGCTGCAGGGTGACGTCGGGTCAAGCTCCTTCTTCTCGCTTTCCAGTAGCTCTCGTGTATGTATTATATATACACGTAGGTATATATAGCTCCAAGAAGAAGAAGAAGAAGAAGGGGAGGAGATCAATCTGCATGTCCTCGCTCGGCGGCGCCTCGGTAAAAAGCTGGAGGAGGACGCGGGGAATATCGAGCGGGAAGGAATTGAAACGGAGAAGCCTGTGCCGCATCTGCGGCGATGTCGGGAGAGCCGATAAATCGTACGTTCCATCGATGAAAGTTAATACCGAAGAAAAAAGCGAGTAATATACACAGAGTCAGAGGGACTAGTCATCGACGCGCGCGCAAAAGAAAAAAGAAGAAATAAGACGCGCGAAAAAAAGAAGCCTCGATCCTCCCTTCGGTAATCCTATATATAGCCAAAGCGGCACGTCCCCCTATATATCCATTGCGAGTGGGGCGCGCGAAAGGCGACGTCGACGCAGCGTGAAGGGTTCACTGACACTCTGTCGAATATTCGGCAAGGGAGACTATATTATTGTATGTGTGTATATATAGGGGAGAGTCTGGCCGTCGTCGCGACGAAACTTTCTCTTAAACGCGTGTACGCGGATGATATCTTCGCAGCTCACGGAAAATTCCCACAGGATCGTGTATAATACATACCTATATATACTGCGCGAATCGATAAAAACGGATGCGACGCAGAGAGCGCTGGGATCCTATAAAAAATTTCGTCACCCTCTCCGCTGCGGTTAAAAATCGAATGCCGCACACATCTCGTGCGTCCGAGGGGATAGGCTGAAAGAAGAAGAAGAAGAAGAAGAAGGGAAGCGCGCATATATAAAGTCGCGCGAGACGGACGCTGTACGTGTATATATATATATATACACGTATAGACGGAGTTGAACCGTCGGAGGTTGTCGGCTGAGTGACGCGGTGTGGAGGCGCCGCCGCCGCGGGAGAGGAGGTATTGATTGCAGCAGCAGCGCGCCGAAAGCAGAGCGAGTAGTGCAGCTCGCTGGCGGGGGAGACGACGCGCCGGCACATCGATGCCTACATGCTGCAGAGACTCTCCCCTTCGCTGAGTATTATATGCTGTACACACACGCACACACAGACACACATAGCTAACCTCACCGATATACGTATACAACGAACGGCCGAAATTTTCGTTGACCTCTTTTTAATAATTGCGTCGGGATCGTTGCTTCCGACGCAACAGCTGAATATAACATAATACAAGGCCGTATCCGCAGGCGTGAATAAAAAATAAAAAAAAAGCTTCTTTCTGTTTCCATCCATCCATCCATCCATCCTTCGCTCTCCTCTCCCTCGGAATATCAGCTATACAGCAACCACCTCCTCCTCGACGGCCGTTCGACTGTCCTCGTTCTGACTTGCGCGCTCGTCGAGTCGCGTGCGCAAAAGCGAGAGAGAGAGAGAGAGAGAGAGAGAGAGAGAGAGAGAGCGACTGGCTGCCGCGAGTGCAGCGTCTCCGACCTCCGCATTGTGTACCCGCCGACGAGCCGTGTGTGACACGGAGCCGCAGTTCAACAGCGCATGTGAATCCTCGCTGTCTCTCTCGCTCTCTCTCGCGTCTATGTATACAATAAGCATATACGACATGCAGGAGCAAGTGATCGAAAATCGGCTCCTCTACAGTCACTCGACTCCACACGGCGAGTAATATAGTCGGACTGTGTGTAACAAATATACAGCATATACATAGAGAGCCGAGAGATGAACGAAGAGGATCGTCATCGTCGCAGGCCGAGGATCGTCATCCCCAGCAGGATGAGCTTGCAGCGACAGCATCAGCCTCGGCTGCAGGAGCTTGCGCGGCTATTTGCCGCGAGACGAAAGCGCTACTGCACCTAATACCATCAGCTGCAGTTCGTACGGCATATATATATATATACATATATATATATATATATATAGCAGCAGAGCGCGCGCACGTGGTGCTCACTGCTGCTGCCGCTGCTGCTGCTGCTGGCCAAATCAAAACAGAGAAACGCGCCGCGCTCGCTTTCTCTCTCTATCCGTGTGCGTGAGCGTGTAACGTGATCGTCGTGTATGTTACGAGAAAGTGCTACCGATTTTTTTCTTTTCTTTTCGCGGGCAGAGTGCAGTGTTGACGCGTGAACCGGTGCTTCTGAACCAGCGGCCAACTGTGCATATATATATATATATATATATATTGCAGAACTTCGGGGCTTCCAGAACTTATACACACACACACACACACGAAGAATTCCAGAGAAGATATTACGTAATAAATATATACAAGAGAATGGACTGCTGCAACTACGTGCAGCCGTACGCTACGGCGGGTCACCACCATTACTATCATCAGCAGATGCAGCAGTATCAACTTCAGCAGCAGCATCAGCTGCAACAGCAACACCAGCAGATGCAGATCCAACATCATCAGCATCAGCATCAGCAGCAGCATCATCATCATCATCATCATCATCATCAGTTGCCGGCGCAGCAGTACTGCTACGATGCGGCTGCTGCGAACGCCTACGCGCCAGCGTATAACAGCGCGATCGAAGCGAGATACAACTGCAGGCTGCCACCTGCCTATCCGACTGGTATATACATGTATATACTCGTGTATGTGTGTACGCTGCACCTATTCGCGAGGGAACGATCGATGCGCACTTTTGCGCTTCGCCGCGAAGGCGCCCCCGCGGTTTTTTTTTCTTTTTTTTTGTCAAGATATCCCTTCATTCAACGCCTATACGCCTTGTTTTAGTTTTTTGGAGATTTCGTTGATGCGCGAAAACGCGGATTTTCAAACGAACGGTGTATTATAGGGTACACGAGGCGTAGAGTAGTCGTGCTGCGGCGAGAGCCGTCTGACTATACCCCGTCCCTTTTCTACTGATTTCATTCATACAAAGCCTACAGGCGCAGAGGTGTATTATATATATGCGTCTATATTCGTCGGCGGCCCCTGTCAAGTTTCAATATTTATTCCGATATATCGCTGTTTGTGGGTTTACAAAACTACGCCATCAAGGTTACGACGAATATTATATATTGCGACGAATATTATATACTACTCCTATTCGAATATATAGATCGACGAGACTTTTTTCTCTCCTTATATATATATATACAATATAATATTACGTCGATCGCAGCTCGTTGCGACACTGTAAACAAAGTTCGCGCGATATACAGGCGCACACGCTCTGTTGTGATTTTTTCGAAACAATATAGCAATGTAATACAAACATCGCGATGAGAATTGCATCACGAACTCGAACGAAGGCAAAACTTATATTCGGGTTGTACGAAGATTTCGCGATACAACGGCGTATATACGAACGTAGGAATTAAAATGATAATAATACCTTTGACGCGCGTCGCTCGCGTCTTTCAAACTCGACTCTTTCGAGCAGCGACGCTGCCGCGCATTGTAAGCGTATATAGATTTTATCCGTTTAGCCTGATTACGAAACGGGCAAGAGGTCGAAATAGTCTATTCTCGTGTACTCGTATATATACAGATATATAACCATTTGCGCTGCACGATGTACAACGCGAACGTGTGTGTATATATATATATATAGATTACCAGACACAAACAAAGTGCTTAATTCAATTAATTATCTCCACGTCGAGGGATGTCATTCGTTCTGTATGCGAAGAGAAAAGAAAACACGCATGCATACATAATCTTGCTCGCAAACTGGAATAGTAGGTTAATCTTCCACGTCACGTTCGCGCGTTGCATTGATTATAATTTTTTAAAAGGACCGAACGCGCTTTTCCGTATTAACGCGAGTTTATAACGGGAGTCGGACAAATTGTCTCGAAACTCTCACTTATCATATCCGCGCCGGTATGTAACCCAGCAATTAATCCGAAAGTTGCGCGCATATACATCGATGCTCATCGGCAAACTTTACTGCGCTGTAATATATTGCATTCGGATGAAAATTCGGTATCTCTCGCACGAAAGCGTCAACTATAATAACGATAATAGTAACGATTAACGCGGCGGAGCGCGATGACCGTGCATCAGAAGCATAACGTCTCGCGACAGCTGTCGTAGTGAGTTATTTCCGCGAGACGACCTTCGCGAGCCAGCGTTAAACATTAAAATTCCACCTTTCCACCGCAAGTTCCTCAAAAAAAAAAAAAAAAGCCGCGCATTCAATGCCCATGATCATCCGTTTCAGACTACGTGTACAATCCGAAGGAGGCTCGTCTGCGTAAGGCGATGCGCGAGCAGAACCGCACGCAGCAGCCAGTGAACGCAGCTCCATCGGTCTCATCTTCCAGACTACCAACAACGGCCAGCAACCAGCAGCAGTCGGGCGGCTCGGCGATCGGTGCAGGCGCAAATCGAATCATCGGCCCATGGTTTCCGCTCGGCCACACCGGCTCGTCCGCGCCTCCCCAGCCGGCGGCAGCAGCAGCAGCGCCGGCCACTCATCCGAAGCCCATTCTCTCGCCCAGGGTAGGCAAAGGCCAATCGATACTCTTCTACGCACGTATGTGTGCTGCGCCTCCCACACACATACACACGCGGATAGAGAGGGAGCGAGAGGAGCCCACGTGACGGCCCGATTGATTTATCTCTCCGCGCGAAAATTCCGGAGCGAGCCGCTGTGTATCGCCGAGGATTTTCCTCTTTTTTCTTTTGTACTGGAAGCGTGCTTTGATTTTTCGAGGAAGCGAGACGTATTTTATACACACCGGAAGGATGAATTAGCTCTGTGTTTTATTTATTTTCTCGCTCGTGTATATTGACTCGTTACACCCCGCAAGCTTCTCGGCTTCTCCGTTGATGAAGAACCCCCTGAACGATTGTTTATTTCGCACGATCCAGTCGAGAGAAGCCATTAAAATTAACAGAAAAATTCGATTACGGCACTCGCAGAGTCCTCGGAAAATTCTCCCCCTTTCCATTAGCCGCGCTGCGGCGGGAGATTCGATCTTATCCAAGTTTACGTATATATATACGTAACATGCGTATACGTGCTAGGTAACACAGAAAAGCTTTCTTGCAGGTGATGGCGGCGCATCAGCGCACGCTGGACAAGACGAAAGACGTGATAAGGAAGCAGCTACAGGAGTGCGCTGCTACCGGAGCCTTCCCGGCTGCCTCACCGGCCTATCCGGTCAACGGAGCTCAGGAGACGAGTCCCGACTACTGCGCCGACTTTGCGGCCGAGGGACAGCAGCAAAAGTGGCACCCTTATCAGGTGATTGGTCTTTCGTCTTAACGAGAGCCGCTAATCGATATATATACGTGCTACGTGTGATGTCTATGTGTATGTATACCATATAATACGCTGTTGTCCCGGATCGACTACTACCACCACCGTGAACGTGTATAAAAAGCGGCCTATATCGATTTTCGCCTCCCGCTATACCTTTCTCTCTCTTTCTCTCTATCTCTCTCTCTCTCTCTCTCTCCTTTTCGTACATACACTACTGTACATAGAGATCGTTTTTCTCTTATTCCATTAACCGGGCGCATATATCGATATTCTTCGCAGAACGGAGTGAATGCCTATCACTCGCGTGGCGCATTGATGTCGAAGATGAATAGCCTGCACAGAGGCATGCAGAACGCGGCTCCGAATCCCCGGGCCTGGGGACAGTTCTGCAATGTACCTTTTCGTAAGTCAACGCCGTTTATAACGCGAATTTTTCGAAATATATGTCGTCGATCCATTTATGTACATCGTGATAATTACTCGCAAAGCCACGAGCCAAAACCTGATGATGCAGCAGCGCGGCAACAGGCACATGGTCTTCCTACAGGAGCAGCAGAGTCACTGCGGATATCCGACTGCGGAGATGCAGATGAGCTACGAGGCTAAAATGCAGGAAGACCTTGCGCGTCGACTCCACTCGTCCTATTCCCAAGAGGAGCAGCAGCAGCAGCAGCAGCAGCAGCAGCAGCAGGTAAACAAGCTCGAGTTCTTCTTCTCCAAGCGTCGAAATGACATTCAGCGAAGCGCTCGTGCAAGCCTGTGTATACACGCCCTGCAGAGTGTATTGATTTTCAACTGCATCCTCGTATTCTCGCTTGTGCGTATGTATAATTGTCGTATACACGTACCCGCGTATTACAGGTGAAGACACCGCTGACGGAGCTGCAGCTGGAGGAGAAAACGGAGGAGGCGCCGAGGTGGACACCGACGCCGCGGCCGCCCTCCTCGAGCTCGAGCTGCACCCCCGACGGCCTCCTGGAGTCAGAGTCGAGCCCGGCAACGCAGGCCAGCAAACAGCCGTTACCCGGCTTCCAGCAGGCGTTCGGTTCAACCGAGATCGGCAGGTTCTCGCGGTCGGAACTATTCGCCAGCCTCGTCGAGGCCGTCAACGTGAGTAGCAAGTCCGAGGAGCAACCCTCGCAGTTCGACACCGGACGATCGTCGTCGCCCGATTATAATCCGCCGGGATACAACGGACAGGCTAGCCCGGTTATGCCCTCCCAGCACACCTGGCACAGCCCGTACACGGCCGGTGCGATAGGCGGCGAAATTTAAAAACGTTGCGCTGTCTTTTATTCCTCTGTGTCTCTCTCTCTTTCTCCGTCTGTTCGTCTATAGATCTATTCCTCGTGGACGACGAGGAGGCTGTTCTGTAAATATTTCCAAATGTTAAGTTCGGAGTCTGACCCCGTGTATAAGGGACGGACTTTGGAGTAAACGTTTCGATGTATCGTATATTTATATATATATATATATATATTTATATACGGAGTCGCGGTTATATAGAGCAGTCTACGATAACGTATATAGTGAGGTACATGGTATTATACTGTATTACAGATATTTATATATTATATGTAATTATTATCGTAGTTAGCAATATTACCAGTTATGTAATATGTCGAGTGTATATCGTGCACTTCCGTATATATATATATATATATATATATATATATATATATATATATATATCGCCATCGTTTACTTTCGAGTCCGTCTGCTATAAGGAATACGTACGAATCCCTGAATTCTGTGCCATATCGATGTCTTAATCAAATTCGCTATAGAGGAAGTTATACAAATAATCGAGCTAGCCTCATTATCGATTCCTCGCGCTGATTTTGAGCTCGAGGATATCAATGGAGTTTACACGTTTATATACAGTAGTGGAACGTGGAATTAACGTGGAAAAATGACGTTGAATTGTTGCATGTAAATAACCGGTTCGAATTATTTATGGTTATTGTTTTTTAGGCTTCCAAAAACGTCACTTTTGTATAATATCTCGAAGAAAGTTTCGATCGATAAATAATGGAGGATCGATGTTCAATGGCATTTATAATCTCTATGTTACATTGAGACTTCCTGACGATGCCGAGGTGACGCGATGAGAAAAGAGTTTGAAGAAGAAATACGAATTTACTCGCGACTATAGCATATTTATCAAACTTTTTAATACGCCGACCTCACAACATTGAAATAAAATGGCCAAACTTACTCAATCGTCTTTGATACACTTCTTCGCGTCTAGCAAAAATGAACAACTCTTTTCTCAACCTATTATCGATAGACGAAGCAAGCTAAATAAAAACACGAATAAAAGTTCAACATTATGGTTGCTACGATTATTCGATCAAAGAAAGTACTTAAGCTGAAAGGTTAACGCATTTTAAGGTGATGAGAATTCGTGAATACGAATTGTATACGTGTTCCTTTTACTTTCACGCGTAAAGAGAAAAATTGTATAAGTTTTAAGGATATACATATATACGATAATCGTGAACGCGTGAACTAGCAAATTTAAAGAAGTAACAAAATAAATTAAGTATAATAAAGTATATAACAAAATGGAAGATACAAATAAACGCATACGAACTAGGATGTCAAGAGAAATGAATATAAAACGACGGCATCATTATCTAATCGTTAACATTTCAATTGGTTATCAAAATTGTGCCTTTCGATGGACTGGACATATATATATATTAATTAAGTACATGAATTATGTTAATTAAGGTATAGAAAAATAGAAGACGCGCCTGATACACACTCGCCGTGTGCTATTCGCGAAAAAGCAAAATTTCGATACACCAATACTTGGTCATTTAAGCCTTTTAATGACTTATCATTATAACGAATTTTCAAGTCGACCTTACGATAGCGTAGGGTCGTTACTACCCTTTGGAAAGTTCTCTTTTAAAGTTTAGTTTAATCTGTTATCGTAGTAACGATATACAACTACGTTAAGTGCAGTTTATATTATCATGTAATTATTATATTAATAGTATAAAGACAATCTCTTGTTTACAGCGACAAATTATAATAATTATACTTGTATTATAATTTTTAATGCATTCCCGTAGAGGAAACATACTTTAGAAAACGAAAGTTAAAAAAAAGAACGTTTGCTTGCCAAACATAAATAACACTCGTAATCTTTTAGTGCGGTATAGAAAAATTTTACCATTCGTTTTCAGTGTATAACGATAATCATTAAAAAAACTTGAATTATTAGACACACAGAATCAAATACGACTATAGTAAGCACGCATGAGAAAAGACAATTATAATCAAAAGAGCCAACAAAAAATAAACAGGATAAACGAACGGACGACGATTTTAAACATAAAAAATGCTGGGATGCGAAAGGAAAGCGAAAGCAAATTTTACGCGTTAACAATTCTATTATTGTTAATAAGTTATTGATATTTATTACCAAATGATTAAATATGTGATAAAAGATTATATTATATATACATATATAAATATTATATATATACATAAAAGAATAATTTAGTAGATTTTAGAGGCGAGGAGTGTACGAGCTGCGCCTCACTCTCTCTCTCTCTCTCTCTCTCTCTTACTCTTTACACGCGGGTGAGAAGAGAAAGAGTACTTATATATAATATAGAAAAATGATTATCAACGCTGGGGTATATGTAAGAGGGACAAAGGGCCAGATTTAACTCGAATTTTGCGGAGGATCACGTGGAGCTCGGTTGGCCTATATTGAACCTCACGTGATATACGCTATAATATTATTGTCGTATAATAATTTCAATCGTTCCTCTCAGCTGTATGGGCATTCACACGACGAGCCGAAAACTCGGAATTCAAAACGAGGACACCGCATTAAAATTATTATTTTATGGTTCATTTCAATGTGCCACTGTTTCCGACATGCCAACCGAGATCTACGGGACGCCCGGCGGCAGTCTGTATAAAAAAAGTACCTATGTTAGATGTATAATATTATACATGAATATATATATACACACGCGCGCGTAGCATCAGGGACGGTTGATATTGCGATGATTCACGCTGAAATGATGAAGAAGAGCAGCTAAAACGAGAGACATACACACATATACCTATCCTGTACCTATAATGGGACCAAACGATTTCTTTCTCCTTTTCTCGCTCGATTAAATCGAAAAAAGCTACGAAATCAAGAGCCACGCGCGTCTCGAGCTTTTTCCCCGAAGCAAATCGCAACGTTGATTTTTCTCCGATACAAAACGAATGAAAAAAATTCATATGTTTATTGTCGGCCAATTCCCTCACACGACCCTCGTCGAGGTAATATCTCAGAAGATGAGTCATCTTAGCGTGAAATTTGGAACAATAAGTGTGATAAACTGCACTCGTGGACAGGAAAATATCGAATGCCCCATAGTAAGTCAAGGCGAGTCGATGAATATTTATCGTACAGCGAAAGTTTTATTTTCCGGAATGTATGTAGATGAGTCGTACGCGAACACACGATGATTTCCGTTTTGCAGAAAACAAAAAGATTATAATCAAAAAACACTCGAGAGTCTATAGGGACACTTCGAAACGAAATAAACAACTCGCATACGCAATTTTTTTTAATCCAAGTTTTTTCCCTTGTTCACGTCGCCGGACTCTCGAGACGTACACCGCTGCTCACATACGCGCCAGTATATACATGCGATTTTATTTATGTATTTAGACATTTTTCTAGCAGAACCGAGCTAAAGTCGTAATGAATTCTTCTGATTGGTGGAGGAAAAATAAAACGTGGATATTAATTATATACCTGTGGTGTAAGTAGCTCTAGAGAAGACTTAAGATTCGTAGCATTTTTAACGGAAAAGTCGATGGAGGGCCGAAGTCGACGTTTTAAAATTTGTAAAAACTCTCACCCAAACTGTATACTCAACCATACGATCCTTGTAACACGTGTAACTAAAATGAAATTCGCCACAACACTCACGTACATATCACTTTGAAAGACAGATAATTAAAAGGTATGAATAAAAAAAACAAAGAAAATCTGTAATAACCCGACTGTAATATTTGTATTATGCGTCGACAATGAAGACACACCCACACGCGCACACACACACACACACACACACATATACACGTATACACACAGAGTCCAATGCCAAATTAGCAGAAACAAATCAAAAGGTCTCTCGAGTAGACACTCGTATATATATATATATATATATATATATATATATATATATATACATTATAATTATTAATATACAACGGAGAATACGCAGAGTCAAAGTATACATCTTAATATGAAAATCTAAAATATACAAAATAAAATTCCAGCGCGTCGGCTCATCGCACCGTGATGATTATATGAATTACCGAACCAAATAAATAAACGTTTGTATAATACTACTGCACATTTTTCACTAATCTTCTTCTTCTTCTTCTCTCTATCTTATCCAGCTGGTTCCAACCAAGAGCCTCCTAAAATCCCGCACAGCCTTCCCGTACCGAACCTCACCCGACGATCCTTCGAGACAGGTAAAAATGTCGTTTTACCTTCGTATTTTGCATCTGTACATTACGAAAATTGAATCAAAGTGCGCCGATACCAAGAGCGAAAGTCGCAAAGCGCAAAAATGGCCGACAGTCAGCGAACCACGACAGCCGCCGCCGCCGCCGGCACACAGACATCAGAGTCACTCGTTATTCCCTCGACCGACGGAAGACGAGAGCGAGGAACATCGACAGGACGAGTGTCTGGATCTACGTGTGCCGTCGAAGAAGAAGAAGCAAGAGTGATTTTTATTTTCAACGATTGTTCATGTATGATATTGTTACGGAGTTTGAGATTTTTCTAATATATTCGAAGCTTTCAATAAATTAAATTTCACACCAAGTCAAACTGTATAATGCGAGTCTCGATCGATCGAGAAACTTCGTTATTCACCAGTATTACGCTCCTTTTTTCGAAGGACTGTATATTATACCAGATAAAAAAAAAGAATGGAATGATAAAACCACGCGAGGTGCCCGCCATAAACGTGTCTTCTAGGCTTTGATCTCTTATTTTCACCGCGCTGCTTTAGTCCAGCACTTCCGTTTTTCGAAGCAATAAAGTCCGAACGTGTATATATATCCTTATATATAGCTACAGGCTGTATAATATATATACAAAACTGTATACACTAAACGAAATATCTCGACGACTTGGCTGACTCTCCGTGCGCGTGTAAAATTTGTCAAGTGTGTGTAAGTTTTTAAAAAAAATTCGATGATTAAAATCAATCGGCTGTGCTTATATACAAAAGTGAGCTACCTTATAGGATGCAGTTGCAGCCGAGCCATAAAACGCATCGGGTTATCGTCGAAACTTTGATCGGAGAAGGAATTTTTATGGTCCTTATAGTACCTACGGAGCCGTTGCGTGTATTTGGCCGCAAAAGGGCTGGCCTTTTTTTCTCTCCTGCGTAGGCATCAGCGGGAGTAGGTATATATACAGACGGGGGTTATTAGAAGCGATATCCGACTATTTGTTTGCCGAGGTCTTCTATGCGTCTCTCTCGGGGTATAAAATACATTAAGAGGTTTTTAAAGCTTGTAAAGTTGTTGTTTCCTTTTGGTTGCGGACGTTGCCTGCTTTATCCTTCTTTTTTCGAAATACTCGCCCCGTGTCGACATTATACGGACAGAGGTATACTCAGCACGTTGTGTGTTTGGCAAAAATGACGGATTTTCTACTGAAAGAATTATTATTTTCAGTTCGAAACGAAAGGAGAACGACTGCTCGGTGACGCTTAAATTATTTTCCATCCGATGGCTATACGCAGAATCGAGAAACGACTGGCTGGCAAACACAACGGCACTCGTGATGCGCGACTTTTAACCGAAATGCTGCGCTTCTCCTCAAATATAAAACCGCCGACCATATATGTATAGACGACTGCGCTTCGTGTTGATTTTTCTCATTATTACCAGCGGCGAGACGGCGGCACGCCTCGAGGGAGAAACTTTTTCGGCAACCGATCGCCACCTATATAGCCTGTGTTTGTATATTCGTTTGTTGATGTTCTTTTGTGTATTCTTATACCAGTTGCGGTGCCCCCGAAGCAATGTTTTTCAAAACCAGTCAACAACGAACGAAAAGTAATTGTATAATTACCTCGATCGACAGAGTCGGCATGTTCCTTAAAATCGTGCGCAGCACCAGAGCTTTCCCGTGAAATCGCACAGCAGCAGCCGCAGCAGCAGCAGCAGCAGCAGCAGCAGCAGCACAGTAAAATCACAAAACGTCGATCGACGAAATTTGCTCGCGCGCGAAAGTTGCCGCGCGTCAAACTGCGCGCGCCCGCGGAAAATCGACGAAAAATCGCCTCGACGCATCCCTCTTATTTTTTCCTCAGCCGAGCACTCGAGTAGGCGCGGCCCGAGCTGCTGCAGGATTGGCCACCGGCTTACCACATCCCCGAGCCTCGATGGGCCCGACGCCAATGGCAAACGGCCTCGCTTGGAAGACCAATGGCAAGGGGGCCTCGAGCGTCCGCTCGGCACGGTTAATTAGGGCCAATTAACGCTTGCGGGCAGTGCCGAGGCTCGGCAGTCGGAGCTACGGCGCGTTCGCCGGCTAGTGTGAAATATCGCGCCCTGGTGTTACAAGCTGACAGCGAGAGTCGAGCTGCTCCTCGCGCGCTTTTCTCCATAACCGATCGCGTGTGTTCGTGTGTGTGTGTGAATCGCTGCGAAAAAAACAGCGCCTCGAGAGAGGATATGCCACTCGTCGCCGCGACCCAGCGGGCTACCGGACTTTTTTCTCCAGGAGCTGATAATTAAGAGGTCTATCGCGCGAGCTGCGGACGACAAACGCTATTGTACACCGGAATAAATAAGTCGGCGACTTCGGGGAGGGAGAAGGTAACCGACGTCGACGCGAGATCGATTTGCACGCCGATCGAGGGAGAAAAATTCACGATAACTCTTTACAGTGCGAAGAAGGGAAAATGCAAACCGTGGCATCGAGCAGCTCCGCTCAGGAGGACAGTAGTCCCCGTTGCCGATCCGAGCGCGACGGAAAAGATCTGCAAACGATCGGCGACGAGAGGGACGATCGCGGACCGACGGACGTTCAGCAATGCGATCCGGGGACCAATGGCGCTTTGTCTCTCGCTCTCGAGGAGCGCGAATTGTGGACGCGATTTCAGTGCATCACCAACGAGATGATCGTTACCAAGAACGGAAGGTACTGCGCGTAGTCTGCGTTATTTCCAACTATATGCAACGATAAATTACATCTTAATTTCGCCGTCGGCCGATCTTCAAACGCGCGTGTCGCGTATTTTTCCCGCTGCGAAATTACGAATAATAAAAAGCCATTATAATGTTATCCTCTAAATTGATAATAATTCACGAAAGGCGGGCAGCGCTCGCAACAATAAAAGCCAAAATATAAAAGAAAAACGCGGCGACGACAGGAGCATCTCGCAGCCACTACTGCTTCGGCCTAATATCTTCTTATATTATACGCCGCGGTGCAATCAAGTTTTACAACGCCGCCGGTATATCTTGAAATATCTGTATAGCCCGATCGTCTCTGCACACGCGCGGCTCGGGTTGTATACCTGTGCTGCTGCTGCTGCTGCTGCTGCTGCCGGTCTTGCTTATCTTTGAGAGATGCCGACGCGAGCCTGGAAATTGTAAAAATAAAAGGACGCGTATACATATGTATGTTCGTATATGTATACACGAAACAATGAATTCGAGCGCGGGATATGTTTATTCGATGAATTGCTCTTTATCAAATTTTCATTTTTTATGATACAACTGGGCCAAAGGATTGAGGATCGCGTATTTTTCAGACGGATGTTCCCGGTGGTAAAGGTGGTCGCTCGGGGATTGGAACCGGCCGCCATGTACACGCTGCTTCTCGAATTCGTACAGGTCGACCCGCACAGGTGAAATTTTATATCTTCTCGATTATTGCAAAAAGCAACAACTCCGTATATGTATATATATCGCATTATGCAACTACGCTCGTCTGTATATTAACACTTTTGGTTACTACGGCTGCTCTAATCGCGAGCTGAACAGTCGCACTATTTTTAACTGCCGAAAGCAGACACGTATTCATGTGTATAACAATGTAAGAAACTATATATATATATGTCAAGATGGAAGTACGTGAACGGCGAGTGGGTACCCGGGGGTAAAGCCGAAGTCGCGCCTCCGAATCCGATCTACATCCACCCCGAGAGTCCGAATTTCGGGGCTCACTGGATGAAGGAAGCCGTCTCGTTCGCCAAAGTCAAGCTGACCAACAAGTCCAACGGAAACGGACAGATAATGCTGAACTCGCTGCACAAGTACGAGCCGCGGGTCCATCTCGTTCGCGTCGGTGCCGAGGAGCAGCGAACGGTATTGCGCATCGTGATAAACAACGTATTACTCTTTTCTTCTTTTCAAGCATTACTCATCTAAGCGAAAGTTTCTTCGAACAGGTCCTCACCTACAGATTTCCAGAAACGCAGTTTATCGCCGTGACGGCTTACCAGAACGAGGAAGTGACTAGTCTCAAGATCAAATACAACCCGTTCGCCAAGGCGTTTTTGGACGCCAAGGAGCGGCCCGCGGACTCTCAGTCGTACCCGCAGTGTAAACGCTCTTTTTGTTTCATTGCTTCGCTTGGATTTTTACACGATTTCCTTGAATGTTAACTCGCGCATTTCGTTTTTCAGACAGCGGAGCCTGGTTTCTGCCGCAGCCAGCGATGAACTACGACTATTCCGTCGCTCCGAATCAGACCAGTAACAGCAGTCCCAATAGCGGACTGTCCTCGTCGCCGTGTGCCATTTCCTCGAGCAGTCACAAGAGCACCTGTCGACCAGCGCCCTACACGCTCAGGCATAAGTATATTCAAGAAGGTGAGTCACCAGCTGTTTTTTTTTTTTTTTTTTTAATGTTGACTACTATTATTACGATCGTTAAACGATCAGAGCAACACGTGGACCCATACGGACCGGTACCATTGCTGCACTCGAGCGCCTACGTGAGCGGCTGGTCTCCGCGAAGTCCCGAGCAGCAACAGCAGCAACAGCTCGCGCTGCAGCCGGACTGGCCGTCGTCGCCGTCGCCGTCCCCGACATCGCCGTACCAGAGCCTCGGACAACACAGAGTCGCAGCCAATAGCCCGTCGCTCTATACCCCGGCCGGAAATCCCGCGCAGGAACAGTGCGCCGGAGAACAGCAAACCGCTACCTGGTTGCATCCAAGCGTGTCCGAGCAGATTCAGCAGCAGCAGCAACAGCAGTCGTACCTCAACCTGAACCTCCACCTGCATCACCAGATCTCTTATACGGTGAGCGAAATTAAAACGTTTGCTCGATTTT
Organism: Muscidifurax raptorellus; assembly: GCA_020010945.3. Classification (NCBI taxonomy): domain Eukaryota; kingdom Metazoa; phylum Arthropoda; class Insecta; order Hymenoptera; family Pteromalidae; genus Muscidifurax; species Muscidifurax raptorellus. The sequence goes on from CM052078.1 coordinate 38,072,746, forward strand.
ATACTGCGAACTCGTATGTGTACTAGTTGTGCGATGGTAAAATAAGTTAGCATTGTATGCTATATGTCATTTTTTATCGATTCAATGTAAATCAGTCAATTGGCATATAAACGGAGCTTATATATTATATCTACCGCACAGAACGGCGCAGCCCTGCAGCAGCCGATTCATCCCCAGGATTCTCCGCTGCACGACTACCCCGAGTACCCCCATCATCATCACCACCACCATCATCATCACCACGAAGCAGCCCAGCAACAAGCTCATCACTTGCAAATGCAACAGCTCCAGCATCACGATAATAATCCGAGCGAGGCCGTCATCAGTTACGACACGAAGGAGCCTCCACCACCACCTGCATCGATTCATCATCATCATCATCAGCTGACTACACCCGCCGGCTACGATCACTCCCGGGACGAAGATCCCGAGGCTGTCAGAGCCGAACATACGGTATGTTGGAAATTCTTTTTTTTTTTTTTTTTTTTTAAATTACATATAACTGCAGCTTTCTCATGCATCATCGGTATTGACGCAGATTCAAGTGGATCGGAGATTCATCAGCCCGGTCGGAGTCCCCATAGAGCATCATAGACACGCTCAACCGGCCCCGGAAGAACAGGTTGACGATCAGCAGCAGACGCAACAGACTTGGACGCCTCTGACGCCTCCGCCACCCCCGCAGACGACGGCTATTTGATGATAGCCGAAAGATGAAAACTCAAGCATTATTATTGTACTGTTTAACATTCAGTTCTCTGGCACAAAACTCAACGAACGTCCTGTCGTTTTCAAGAATAAATACATAATTCAATACCGGCAGTTATATACGTACATATATTTATGCGTTAATAAGACGTGCGTTGTTTTGGAGTCTTAGTTGTATATTTATTTTTAAATTTCTGTAGTCGTTAATACTTCCATTGTACATACCTTTCTTGCTTTCAATAATATGTATGAGACAAGGGTGTCACATTACTTGGAATTTAATTCGAGTGCACAATTGTTAAAAAAAAACGTTAAAAATTTCCTTTTGTATAAAATTTGAAATTTGAACCTGTCTGTATAAAATTTGAAATAGGGATGGAGACTCTACGCTAAAAGGTATCAGTTACACATCCATAAGTTGTAGGTTGTATATTCGTCCAACACATTGGGCTCCTCGACTCGATTTTGGCCTGCTTTTGGGAAATCGCTATATAGCGATCGAATAGAATACGGCTTCAAGAATTCGCAATTCGATGACACCTGAGGTTCCTATTTCTAAAATGAAAAAATTAAAGTTTCCGAACAGACACTTCGAAATTTCCCAAGCAAGTACGTATTTATTGATTGTAGATACTTATATGCGGTTTTGGCATCAGTTAGCGAAATTTTATCATAGCTAGAATTTTGCTTTACCGACGGAGCAATATACCGCAAAAATTCTGTTTACTTTTTATTGAAGGTTAGAATTTCATTTGGCGCAGACGATTTCGAGCGCTACATTTGTTGTTTGTGTATAGTTAACCACGAGCTAAACTGTCTTACTGTCTTCATTTATACTTACAAGTTTTATTTACTATTCAAATGATTATTTCCACCTTTGTGTTATATGTTGTTGCATAGAATTTGCTGGAAAAAAATGGCTACAGAAACAAGAAATATCGTCGATGCTTCAAACGAGGATGTAAACAGTGATGGAATTCGTGAGCGAATTGCGAGAAACAAAGAAAGAGCTTTATTATTAAGAAAAGCCAAACTTGTTGCGCATCCTTATGCCAAGAGGTACGTTTAGTTATGATTTATATTTTTACAACGTTACCATTGCTAATAATCCGAGGTTATATAAATGATTTCATGATATTATATTATCTGAATGTTTAATTTTCTTCAGTGACAGTGAAAATGGTACCCAAGGCAAAGTTATCAAGGTACAAGGACAAAAAGTTATCGATAGCGGAGCTGGTTTCCTTATCGAAGAAGATGATTTCGAAGCTGCTATGGTAAAGAACATTCTTTAGTTTCAGATTCCAATTTCATAATTGAAAAATGACATTTAACATTATATCTGTTTATTATTAGTGTAACATTGTATCAGAACCAGCACCGATAATCAACAAACTACCAGTATGCCAGGAGTGCTCAAAGGAATTCAAAGATTCGTATCTTCTGCAGAAATTTGACTATTTAGCATGTGATGAGTGCAGGTTACTATTTCCTTGTTATGAAATTCAGATAATAGAATAATTCTTAATTTGTCAAAGTAGTAAATGATTAAAATCTGAACTTGATTTATTTCAGGGATAAAGATGGAAAACATTCTCTAATAACCAGGACGGAAGCCAAACAAGAATATCTCTTGAAAGACTGTGATCTGGATAAAAGAGAACCGACACTTAAATATATATTACGTAAGAATCCTCACAATGTACATTGGGGTGAGATGAAACTTTATCTTCAAATTCAAATAGAAGAGAGAGCTCTTGAAGTTTGGGGATCCGAAGAAAACCTGCTCGAAGAACGCGAAAAACGCGAAGTAAAGCGGCAAGAAACAAAAATAAAGAAGTTCAACAAAAAAGTAAAAAAGCTTCGAATGGAAGTTAGGAGTTCACTCTATGACAAAACACAAAAAGCTTCACATACCCATCAATTTGGCGAGGATACTTATAATGAAGATGATGATAATTATACGCATACATGCACAATATGTGGATTTGAAGAGACTTATGAAAAAATGTAGAATTAGTTTATTTTTGTAAATTATTTAATTTAAATTATATTTTGTTATTTAAATTTTTCAGTATGCCAGAAACCTCTTACGCATGTTAAAGAATAGTATTATACGATTTTTTTATACTTAAATTATAGAAGATAACAAAATTTCGCATTTTTTAATCCTTTTAACAATGGTAATGCACAATTAATAATTTATTAACTCTAGAAAAAGATGTTTGCACAGATTTTGGGCAACCGAAACTACAAATCGCATAGCGTTTCGATTTCAACGCTTAATATATACTTTACTTGTTTTGCTTCAGTGAAACAATTAACAATACATTACATTTACATAGTTATTTTTAAAAAATCTAAACGCTCGTTGCATCTTAACTTTCGCGAACATTGCACTGTTATTAATTCTTAACTACAAATATTTCCAAGCAGCTGTATACAAAGTGTTTGTCAAATCGAAAGAAATGGCAAGCCTACAAAGTTATGCTGCAAAAATTCAGATCATTTCTTCTAGGCAAACTTCCGATAATTTGATGTTAATTTATATAAAAAGAAATTGCATGACTGCAGTTAGCAGTAGACATGTACTGTACACTCCTGAAATTAAATTACGCATATCTGATTATCAACTAATTTGTAAATAATAAATACGATAGTTCACTAAGCTAATTACTAATTACAATATAATTGGCAATAGATTAAGTAATTCGAATCCTTTTAAGAGTGATAATGTTTGAACAATTGATTATTTTCCTATCTAATAGTTCTTTGACAGCATCGACAAAAAAACTTTGTAAGATATATAAAAATGTCAGACTTTGGCGACACCTGCTTATTCCTTATATCATTTTTACATCAACGGCATAAAAAATCACGTCTGCTCATCGAACTTTCACACTCTATCAAAAAAGAAACATACGAGCTGGAAGACTTGTGCTTCGAAACCAAGTACTTTGTCCTTTTTTTTTTTTTAATTATTATCATTATTATTCGAGTTAATCGACAAGTCTTTAATCTTCATTGATTCGTTCTCGTTAGCGATCGGCGAGCGGATCGCTAATAATGGCAATCACAAGAAAAACACAAAAACGTGCTAAACTATCGTTACGAGCCATCGTTGCTATTTGTACAGGCCGATGGTTGCATGGCGGGCATAACGCTTGGCACGGTCAGATTCACTCCCAGCTCCCTTTTTGGAATTGCCGACAAGCTCATCGGATTGCTCACCGTGGTCGAGGATCTGCGAAGAGAATTTTAAAAATTTACACGTCTGCTCATCCAAATGACAATGCAACGATGGATAGCAACCGTACCTGTTGTGCCTGAGATGACTCTTGACCAAGTGTCCGGCCGTTAGAGCAGCCATGAGCGAGAGTTCGCCGGCGAGAACGGTCGCGCAGACGATCCTCGCCAATTTGTTGGCGTTCTGTCCGGGGTCTTGGACGTGTGCCCCCTTGACGCCGAGCATAGCCAGGCAAGCTCCTTGAGCTGGAAGACCAGTGCCACCGCCTACAGTGCCGATCTCGATGCTGGGCATCGTGCACGACACGTAAAGGTCGTTTCCTTCCGGACCCCAGGGTTCCATCAACGTCATGCAGTTACTGCTACCGACGTTCTGCGCTGGGTCCTGAAAATCCAAGCGTTTAAATAAGTCGATACCCAAGACGATGATACATTGGACTACGAGATCCGTAACGAAGAACCAACCTGGCCCGTTGCGATGTATATGGCTGTGACGATGTTGGCGGCGTGCGCGTTGAAGCCACCTATGCTACCAGCTACGGCGGAGCCGATCATGTTTTTGCATATATTGACGTCGACCAGTGCGTGCGTGGTGGTCTTGAGTACCGACGAGACGATCTCCGCGGGAATGATGGCTTCGCAGACGACGCTCTTACCGCGACCCTCGATCCAGTTGACCGCAGCGGGTTTCTTATCCGTGCAGACGTTGCCGCTCAGCGATAGGATTTCCATATCGGGGAATGTCTCTTGCACCGTGTGCAGCGATTTCTCGGTGCCCTTCGACAGCATGTTCATGCCCATGGCGTCGCCGGTCTTGGCCACGAATCGGATAAACAGATGTCGACCGGCTATGTGTACCTGGATTCTGGTCAAACGGGCGAACCGACTGGTCTCGTCGAAGCTGCTCTTCATCTTCTCGAAGTTGTCTGGCTTCTGCATCCACCTCATGGCTTCGCTGGCACGAATAATGCTGGGGAAGCGCACTACCGGTCCTCTTGTCATGCCTGCAAAAGAATTCCGAGATAAGCAAAGCCGTTGATTCTCAACGATTATCCGTTGACCAACAACGAAATCTTTCACTTTTCAATGGCGCAACGCGTTCATTGCGACAGACGCGCGTTATCAGCTTGAGTCATACGCGCGTACGCGTAACAAGCGCTTACCATCGGCGACGACTCTGCTGGTGACACCACCACAGCCCATGAGGGCGCGGCTTCCTCTGTTGGTCGAGGCGACGAGGCAGCCCTCGGTCGTGGCCATGGGTACATGGATGAGTTCCCCGTCGACCTTCAGTGGCCCGGCAATGCCCACCGGCACGGGGACGTAGCCCACGACGTTCTCGCAGCACGAGCCCAGCACCTTGCTGTAGTCGTAGTTGCGGTAGGGCAGCTCCTGCAGGTCGTCGCTGAACTTGCCCGCGTTGCCGAGGATCGCTCGCCGGATCCCGACACCGCGCTCCATGTCGCCCACGGCCTTCTCCAGCTGGTACGACTGGATGTACTTGTGCTCGACGAGCTGGATGACCTCGGGGTCCGTGAGCGCGTTCGCGCCCAGCTGTAACGAGCGACGTTAGAAAAGTCCTACAGGTGGGATAATCGAAGGATACAGTGCGTGTGATGTAAAACTGACCTCTGATCGGTAAATGGAAGCGCACTCCTCGACGCTCCTGGGACTGTCCGGCTTGGAGCAGCAGAGCGTCTCGCTGCTGGACGAGCTGGAGCGCCGCAGCTTGTCCTCGGTCTGGACCTCCTTGTCGACGAGCTGGACTTCGGGATCGGCCGAACCGACCTCGATCCAGTCGGCCTCGCCGACCATGCCGGACAGCGGGAATACCGTCGAGTGTCTGCCCTCGGCTCCCAGACCCGACATGGCCGATGCGAATCGCTGGCGGAACTTGCTCTCCATCTCGGCACCGCTCACGCCGTCCTCGCAGATGCTGCGTCTCGTGATCTGCTCGTCGTCCTCGGCGAAGCGCAGCTGGCGCACTATCTCACCCCGGTCCTCGAAGAAGATGAACTTGATGGCCAGAGCCAGCAGGAGGATCAGGATGACGATGTTGTCCGCGCTGACCGACAGCCAGTTCATGAGATAGCCCTTGAGATCGGGCGGCGACTCGGTCTTGTTGCGATTCGTCAGCAGGATACTCGGACTGACGGTCGACACGCTCTCGTCTATCGTCTCCTCGGCGTCCTCATTGCGGAACGGCCATCGGCTGGAAAATCGCTCGGATCAGAGAGTTCCTCCCTCGGCTTTCCTCGACGTTCGGCAACTCGATCGAACGGCTCGCCGTTAAAGCGCCGACTCAGCACGTTTTCCCAGCGCGGACGACTTATCTCTGGCGCTCCGAGGCTTTCCGCGCGAAAGCTCGTATACTTAACCGCGCGAGCGAGCCGGCGCATTCATTCATCTCGGCGAGCGCATGTCATTTCTGCCGGGACGGCTCTTTTCACGGGCGCGAGCAGATCGGCCGATACGATAACTCTTTCAGCCGCTTCCTCGAAGATCCATTGAATTTTCTAACGCGACCCTGACTCCGTCAACCTCCCTTCCCGACAAAAGCCGATGAATAACGTGCTGCGAGAAGCCCGCCCGCGAATATGCGCTTGCCTCGCGGGTCAGATGGGTCAGATGGGCCGATACGAGAAAATTCAGACGTCGCGCATTGAGAGCTGCGTCTATACAATGAACGGGGTATATACGCTCATCGCTGAGAGGAGGTTTCATCATCGCGGCTATCGGTGCGTCTCTGTAGAGACCGCGTGCGCATAATGTCCGGAGGCCTCCTTTTTCACCTTTCGCAAGTGTGTCGTAATGAAATTAGGATAATAGCGATTTCTCACGAGAGAGAGAGAGAGAGAGAGAGAGCACCGCCTAAACCGGTTGCTCGCGAGCGAGAGAAGCCTTGGCGGGCACTCTTTGTTTATCCATACGAGCTTATTACCGTTAACGATCGCGGCTCTAGGCGAGTTTTTCTTTTGCCGGCTTTATGATCATCAAGCGAGCCTCTATGTTATATATATATATATATATATATATAAATCAAGGGGTGTGTTGAAAGCGCACGCGCGAGCATCTCTTTCACAAAGTGTCGAGTCAATTTATAGATATACGCGAGTCGATTGAAATTCACCGCGAGACGAGCGTTCGATCACGTACACGTGCGCCGTTTCCCAATATTATTTATACCAGCACGCGGGCACGTGTGCGATTATGTATACATATATGTAGTTACCTGTGCGCGTGGACGACGAAGAGGCCGGCGATCATAATGAGCTTGAGCCGTTCGACCACCGGATTCGGCTTCTGGTCTTCCTCGTTCAGTAGACCGGCGTGCGTCATCAGGATCTTGTCGTTACTGCTGCGCGAGAGCTGTGCAAAGGCAATTCAACGAGACAGTCATGAATTTCATATATACATACCTGTGTACGCGCGTCATTACACGCCTGTGCGAAGCGCAGCAGTGTCAAGTTCGACGCGCTCGAGAGAATGAGAGAGAGAGAGAGAGAGAAAAGACTTTCTCTCCGCGTATATTTCGTCGTTTGGTTATTCGCGCAGGAGAGTTACGTCAAAGGCTCTTATGATACAGGTTTACCGACGTTACGTCGCCGAATTATAGCCAGTTCCTTTCCCGTTTATTATATATACACGCGCGTATAATGAATTCGCGAGAGTCTCGACTCCGCACCGACGATTTCTCGCGATCGACTTTATCGCGGCTGAGAATCCCTCCGAAAATCCATGACAACCCGACCTCAACCTACATAATACATTTGTACTACTTAATAACGCGGAGCAAAAAAGAAATCATCGCGTCCTTCCAAGGGCATGTGTGCCACACCAGGCCGAGAATTCCGCCTCGTCACGCTACTGCTGCTTTCGACACTTTTATATATATATATATACAGCACACTTGACCGACACTCTCAAATTCGAAAACGCGCAGGATTTCTAAGACAACAAAGCTCGACTCACCTCGAGCACGAGAGAAAGGCAGGCCGGATAGAACGTCATGAAGACGACGTAGTTGACGACGACTCCGAGACAGGCGTAGCCGCAAAGTATCTCCAATCTCCTTACGCCCGAGAGCGAGCCGATTCCAATGAGTAAAATCTCCACGAGAGTGTCCAGGGTGACCGATGGTCCCAGAAGACACATGCCTCGGGCTATGTTGGCGCGCACTTCCTCCTGGCTCTTTGAGTTCAACGCCAACTGCGCCAGGATACCAGCCTTGTTCAGGTCGATCACCAGTAGGAAGAAGAACAGGGCGTCTCTGAAATAATTGTTTTTTTTTTCTGTAATTTCTTCTATTCTCATAACTTCTCAACTCATTTTTTTTCTCCAACTATGATATACTTACTTCAAATCGGAAATGTCGCTGCGACCAAAGTTCAGCACACTCGAGGTGAAGATGATGCTCGAGAACATGGTGAAGAGACCCGCGATTCCTATGGAACAGAGAATAATGAGAAACGTTATGATACAGGAAGAAAACATCGCGCCGATGCAAAAGTTTCCTTATAATCTATACATGTATATACCGCTGCACACGCGCGACACAAAGCATTAGCGCGCATCCGTGTAATTGTCACGAAGCTCCATTGTCCACATCCTAATAGCGCTAACCAATGCAAAAAACATCGAGACCATACTGTTGCAAGTAAAAAAGCCCGATATTCTCGCGCTACGTAGAAAGCGCTTTCGATTGTTTAGCCGATCGCGCAATTACAAATCTTGCTCCGGCGTTACATTAGTCGCTGGCCTGTTGAAAGCCGCGTATAGTATAGAGCTCGCCGCAAATATAAGTTGCGGTACGCCGGCGAAGCGCGTGCGTGTATATATATGTATAATTCGGTAATCGGCGATATAACGGCTGCGGCGGCGCGCTCGTGGCTTCGAATAAGAAATGCGCCGCGTGCGAACGGCGTATAGCTTTCTATGCGCCGGAACTTTCACTGCTTTCTTCTTTCCTTGCATTCTTTCGGCGCCAAGCTAGTAGTGTGTGTGTGTGTGTGTGTGTGTGTGTGTGTGTGTGTGTGTGTGTGTGTATACACTTGGAAATATATACTGCTGGCCTTTATCGCATTCAAGGTGAAGATTATACTCGAGGTTAAGCCATTATCGGTAATTACTATACAATTTATATTGTCTTCTTCTTCTTCTTCTTCTGCTTTAATATCGCGATTCCCGATAACGCGAGTTGATGAACTACAGTTATTGCATATTCTTTGCATAAGCCTAATTATGCATACATCTGTTGATATTATTAAACAGCAGGTTACATAATAATAGTTTTTTGACAAGTTTCATACGTAATATATATCCAAAGGCGGATTCTGCCATTGGATTTGCCTAGAATAACGCAATGAACTATTTAAAATGCAGAAAAGAATAAACAACGTTTGAAACATTGGGACGCTGGCTTATCTGATATAACCTAGTTTAAAAAACTCAGAGCTCTGCAAACTGAGTTTACAGGCACATGCATTAAAAATATTATTATTATGTTATTTTAGATTTTAGGTCACAAAATCGTGCGCGAAAAGGCAACCACCAGAAAATAAAATAAAAATCTTGTTATTATATCCAAACACAATATGCTTGATTTACTGGCATGAGTCTGCGGTTCGAACTGCACCTAAGGTATTTACCCAAAATACTAGAGTTGTCAAAAGAATGGTATTATTTTGTCAGGTTTCATATAATCATTCGGAATTTAAAGTATATTGTCAATTTTTTCCAAAATTTTCCTAATTTATTTCTCGATATATATCGTTCATATGAGAAAATAAATTTTAATTCCATGGCAATTTTTTGATTATTATTCGATTTTAGTTAACTACAGCTAATTTTGTTTATTAACTAAGTATCTAAAAATGCATCAGCTTGAATTAGCTAAAAAGTAGATATTCAATGAAAAAAACTCAAATTATATTATTTATACCTTTGTCAATTAATATTTATTTTTTAACTAATTCAAGATGGCGACCGAATAATTATACGAAACAAACGACAAAAAAAACATTTTTTTAACAAACCCCAGTATTTTGGGTAGGAACTATCTTAAATCAACGAAGTAAAGTCTGCAAAATTTAAGGATTATATACTACTGATACCGATTATGGAAACGAATTAAATTCTTTTCTGGTAATGGCGAGCTCATAACTGCATTTATAGAAACATTGCCAAATTATTCATATCCTCTTTAATGTTAGAAATTTGAAAGCTTCGATTTTCTTATAACGTCTTATCAAATGGAAATTGTAAAAGACATTATACCGATTTCTAGGTTACTACTCCCGCCATATACTATGTATTTAAAATATCATTTCCGAGAAAACAGCAACATTACACGTTGCAAAACTGGAAATTAGCTTATCTACTCATTAACCTAGAGCTCCGACTATTCTATTTGACGAAATTTCTAATACACAACATTGTATATATATATCAGAGGCATGCGCATGTAGGACGTTAAACGGCTGTTCAACCTTGAAAACGCAGCGTTCAAAGGCGTTGGTTCACGTTTTTCAGAATCTATTAACGATGCCTATGAACGAGGCTTCATTTTTTACTTTTTTGTTATACTGGCGAGATATTTGCATGAACTATACGTGATCGAGTTTAGAAGTACATTGAAAAAAATGTTATTTTTAAGCTTACTCACCCAAAATATACTTGGATCCCAAGTTCTGAAGATTGCGGAACTGGTGATAACTGAAAAGAATCGCCAAGCAACGAATCATTGTCATGAGAATGACGTCCGCGGCATTCAAATCCTAGAAATGAGAAGAATACATTATACACACACACACGCACACAGGTATATAGCAAAGCCTTTCTTCGAGCGTTACGCATATTCAATGAATGTCCTACACCGCGTATAATACATACATATAAGAAATATATTCATTCAAAATTTCAAGTTTACTCTTCGCTTACAGATATATAGCTGTCATTGAAGAAGCAAGCGGCTTCTCCGAAACAATGTTAGATAATACACTCGGACAAAGTGAATCTAATGAGCTCTCAAAACTATCCATTGTTTATGCAAATAACACACTGCACGTTATATATACCGCATTCCCGGACAATAACGCATGAATATTCCCGTGACAAGAGTCGGGGAGCGTCCTTCCCGGCTATATAATAGCTCTTAATTGAAACGAATCGAATGCATGCATTGTATATACATATGTATAGAGATATATAATATAGAAGCTTACATCAGAGGTACACCGTCCGTGATAACAGTGCCCAGTGGTGGATACGGGTAGACTGCCATCCCGGACAGTAGCCGGTCCACCAGTAGCTGTTTCCATGTTGAGCATACAAGCCGTTAACGTAAACGTCGTCACGATTACCTCGAGCGGATGGCCGGCGCAGAACCGGCCGTGTAACTCAAAAATGTGCTGCAGCATCTTCGCTCCCCTCTCTTTCGGTGCCTTGTGAAACCTGTAAACAGATGAATTAAGCATTGTTTTTAATCAATCGTTTTTTCATATATCTCTTGATTATTTTTCTTATCAGCTCTTTAAGGATTCTCGAGATGAGGAGAAAAAAATGCAGTCTTACGTAAGTTATTCAACTTATTTGAAGCATTTTTCAGTCAATTCTTATCAGGAGCTTTCATCGAAAAAAATGATAAAACTTCATCTGCTCTCAGCTCTGTGTATGATACGAATAATGCTGATTATAAAAAAACATATGCTCACTATAAGCTAAGAAATACGTTATACGTTAATGCTGGGTGACTCGAGTGAGGGCAGATTACGACGGTTTCCCGACCCCTTTGGGGAACTTTACACTGCGGTGTGTTAAAAAATTGTTGTTTGTAAAAGTTGGATAATATTCGAATTATCGCATTACTTATTAATGATATCGATATTTGAAACTCATAAACATACGCATAATTATATAATTGACCAAGAATCTGACAATTAGAAATTATGCTTAATCTACAAGTTACCGAAGTCAAAGAATAGCATTCGATTTAAAAATAAGCATAGACCGAGTAATATTTGCTACATACCAATAGGAACTATAAGAGTTCCCGCAAAGTGAGTGTAATTCTGCGAATAAAATGGATTATTTAGTTAACAAAAGAAAAGAGCGGTAGAGATGAGAGTGTACTACGTCAGAGAACCAAATGTACATCAGAAATCATGTAAATTTTTGTAAATTTGAATATGGGTTACAAAGTTTAAAGATACTACCCTTCTCAATCTTGATCATTTGACTTTAGAAGTTTATAAGCAGGAGAAAGTACATTTCGTTATAAAAATCTATTCTCGGAATGCGGCTACAATGAACCAGAAAAATTCTCGTTAACATTTACAAATAGTCAATTTTTAATTACTGTAGAATATTTAAAGATGGAAAATAAGTTTTATATTATTTTTAGATATTACAGCAATGGAGAATAGTTACGTTTACTCCAAAATGTGTTTGAAGCGATCTTATGCAATTAAAGATTTAATGAAATTTCATTCGAGAAAGTTTTGTAAGTAAATCGTGTATTTTCGCCATTAACTAGTTTTACTCGACTACGTAATAGTCAGCAGTATAGAAGAGGAAAAAGTGCGCTATTAGCCGAATTATATCGAGCCCAGATGACTATTGCTTTTCTAAAGAACTAACCCGATCAATGTTGTTCATCTATCCTCGACTTTATTGCTCTAACATTCGTAAAGTGGAAAAATCCCATTCGACGAGTTTAGTGCAGCCTCCAGAATCAAATGCGCAGGATCTAAATTCGCGAAGGAAAATCAACACTTCTCCGCTCGGCTGAACGATAAATAATTCCCGCGAACTGTTTTCGTCCCGATGAGCCATGAGACGCAAGTGCCTCTCGTATTTTCCCGAACCAAAAGATCTCTTTGATCGATCTTCTGTTTTCTTGTGTACATACCGACATTTCTTTTGAACTTGAGCCGCATATACGCGGCCAAGAGCACGAATGCATCAGATATGTATATGTATGTATATATCTGATATGCGTGTGTCAGTGTCATATATATATATATATATATATATATATATATATATATATATATATATATATATATAGTCATAAAAGCGGCGCGAAGATACGATTTTGATGTTTCAGAGAAAGGCGGTGTAAAACTGAACTTTCAGGAAAGTTTCATAATGAGCCCTGTAATTAATTAGAAACATATACAGGTGCGAGCGAATGCGGAATTTTATTGAGCTATAAGCTTCATCGATTCCCTATCTTTTTTATCGACTACTATAGCTCGCGTGACCAGCGGATTACTTAATCGGCGAAAATAATTTCAGAGAAGCATCGGGTATTTTTGGCATTTCTTGAATACTTTCTAGATTTTATTCGCAATAAGTAGCCGCGATGTTGGGTAATATTTGTGGTTTCGGGACAAATGAGATAAGTCCATTTATTGTATTTTTCAGTAAAAAGAGTTATGATATTTAAACTTATCATTTTTACATGTCATTTTTACTTGCGACAAAATTACTTACAAATACGAAATCCGAAATTTTCCCGATTTTCAAAAAATGGACTTACCTTGTTTCGCTTCGGTGCCACGGATTTGAACAGAGAGTGAACAATTTATCAGTCTCTTATTTAGATAAGTTTATATATATCAACATTTCGAAGCCTACTTATATGCACATGTGCGCCATTCATTAAATTTCGATACAATTTGAATTCGTCGTTCAGAAAAACCCAAAAAAAAGATTAGTTAAAAGCACAAATGTGGGTAGCTTTGAAAATAACGAAACATCGCAATGAGGCTAATCACTTATGAAAATTAATAAATTATATATGGTAAATCGATGGGGTTTATACAACTAAGTTAATTACCTTCGTAATTATGTAAACTGTATTTCTTAAACAGCAAAAAAGCGAATTTAAGATATTTCTTTATTGTTTGAATTAGTAACTCATATTATATATCTCGAGCTTTTAAATTCTATTAAGAATACATGTTTTTTACCTATGTTTCATTGAACAATGTGCAAAACCTAAATAATCACAAAGAAAGGAGATAAAGCGTTGAAAAACAGGAAGAAAAAGATATGTAGATTTGACGATATAACATCGGGACATGGTATATTTGACAAAATTATATATGTGCGTGGTCTAGGTTTCAAGAGATACAATGACCCTTCTTAAACTTGTCGATGATATCAAAACTTTATGGCTCCATTCAAAGTGATTGAGTATGCTGTGTTTTAAATTATACATCCGATTCAAATGTAAATTTTTACAATTCTCGAGCCTAGATGTGAACTTTTATTTTTCTGAATCTCTTAACTCGAGTCGGCAATTTCCTATAACTTTTGAAATTCATAGCTTTAAAAGTATACTAATAAGAATTGTGTTAGTAGCACGTGTTCCTATCGGCCGACTCGATGGTCCGAAACTATACGGTTGCATCGAATATCTATGCGCGTTCCATTTTTTTTTCTTGTAATATTTTTAAGAAAATCTTCGCTTCACACATAAACACTTATTAACATATAATAATACTCTTATCTGAATCATATGTAAATAGCAAAATTGTATAGATATGCACTCCTTATATAGAAAGTACACATAATAGACTGATGTATACACCTTTCATATTTAAATTCTCTAAGCACCTTGCGCAGCGTTTTAATAAAACAAACACTCTTGAGAGCGAAAGAGGGAGAAAAATATCAGGAACGAGATTAGATAGAAATAAGTGTTCGCGATCGAATCGTACCGGTCTCTGTACTTACAATGTTACAAGCACAACTGATGAAAGTACAAACGCATGACCATACTAAAAAAGCTTTCTCCTCGCGCTAGAAAGCAAAAAAATCTACGTAAATTGATTGCTTCGCGATAAAATGCAATCAGCTTTTGTTAATATTCGTTTATATCGTTAAAGGGCGGTTGAGGAAAATAGTATACATTTATAAATGAACCACAATTTATTCTTATAATGCCTACAACTTTTGCATATACATTCATTATTTATAAAATAGTTTTTTAGACCGTATAACTTAAATACATAAATAAATAAAGTGTTCGTAGTGCGACCTTAACGCTGCAGTCGGGTAAAAAATTCGTCCAAATAAGCAAATTAAAAAATATTATGTAGCTACGATTGAAAAATAGTGGTGGGTGAGCATAGTTGGGTGGGCATTAAATGTCTACTTTTTACCAAATTATAATTAGAAACACACGACGACGTAGCGAACGAATTTTAATCTAGTCTGTAGTAAAAAATACTTTATAATAACAGCTAGAGGCAATCCAGAAGCCTTTTCGCGTATTTTAACGAACTCGTCACCTGTCAACGGTTGCACCGTTTATCTCAGCCACCCCTTAAACAAAAATAAAAAGAACGTTTCACGATATCTCCTTTCACTCGCTGACTGATTATGCACTTGAACTTGAAATGAAAAAGAGACGGGCATCATTGAATAAGAGTACGTCACGGGGTGCACGAACGAGCGAACATCAAAGTTAAGCAGTGTTACATTTCACAGATGGGGAACGATATAATCTAGACATTTTTTCTGATAGCAAGTTTTCCCCGCGTCATAGAAAATTAAAAAAAAAAGATAGTTTCCATCGCCTAATCCATATATATCTATACCAGCGCAGCTCACCTCTATATTACACACATACACACACATTCATCAGCACATGCATCCGCTTATCGATTCGTAAATTATTAGTCGTTTTATCTGGCGCTCGACTTCTTCCTCGGCAGTATTACACATACCTCTTATGTAAATGTCAGTCCAAAAATATCCATTCGACTCTCGGCGAATAATCAGTCTGTGCCTTCGGTCAGCGTCTTCATGTTCGAAGATTGTATTCCTGGCTCGTGCAACTCTCTTTCTCTTCACTTGATAATTGAAAAAAAAAAAAAATAATAAGAAAACAATGCCCACTTTGTTTTGACGGCAACGCAAAACAAAAGCTGAGACACGCCAGAAATGTGAAGAACCGCGTCGTTGCGACAAAAAGTTCAAAGTCCACGAGAAAGGGTTGTTGGGAGCAGAGCAGTGTCGTGTGCTATATATAACACGCGACCGTGCGATTCGAGCGTCGCGCCGGGACTGACTTGGACTTTCTTGCGCGGTTGCGGCTCCGCTCGCCGAGTCTCGCTACTGTATACTGGCGAGCGCCCGCGCTGTAATAGCTTTTTAGACTCTATAGAGACACGCACACCGGAAGATCCCAACGGGGGCCTTTCCGATGCCGCTGCTTATACTACTCTCGCCTTCTTCTTCTTCTTCTTCTTCGCCGTCGTCGTCGTCGTTCTCTATAAATGTTTTGGCCCTTGAGCACGCTTAACTGCTTGTTGTTTTTTCTTATTTTCTTAGCTTGTTGCGCGGGTTTTAACGCCCGCACGAGCGCTTGATGGTTATTGTATGACGAATAGGACCTTCGGTGAATAGTTATGTATAGCGAGAATTGTTTTCCCGACAGAGTCTGTTTTTTTTTGCAAGCGAGTTCTGTTCGGGATTTCTTTTTATATGCACGAGATGCACCGACAAATGCGATCGTTTTATTGTAGAAGATTGAAATGCTTGCTTATTGCAGTTGTATATATGCGACGTTTGAAGGAAATAACGCATAAAGAGAGATGTAAATTGTCTGACTTAGAATGTGATACCAGACAACGCGTCTCTATAATGCGTATATTGACAATTATTAATGTTTCGACGGTATTTTTTTTTCGATCGTATAAACAATCCAACTAACGCCCCCCTTGAACCAAGCATGAATTCACGCAGAATACTAATGTATAGTGAGTATTTGAAATATCGCATCAGCGATTCTCCGAAAATCGTGCGCGAAAAGCATATATACGTATGCACGTAAAACGAAAGGACGTCAAAGTTAACTTCTCCATGAAGTATACACACCAATCGTCTGCGTCTCATTTCCAAGCGCGTGTTATATTTGAAAAATATACACGTACCATATCATAGATATATAAGTCCTCGGTTCCGACACGTTTCCTCGAATGTGTATAATATATGGTACATATTTGACGAATGACCACACAACAAAGTCGGCAAATTGTGCTGTTTGGTCTATGTCGCTGTAAAATAATTTTCGGAAAAGCTACAACTTCGCCTGCTCGTGTTACCCGCTAGTGACGTCTTTATAGATTAGACAAGTTATTGCGAGGAAATATTGTTCAGCAAAGTGCGGCACATCAGACCCAAGCAGCCGGCTTCTACTATAATATATATGAAAATTCTACGGGCGGATTGTCACGAGAGAAATGAGAAAGAGTCGCGATCCTGCGCGGCGGATCTCTTAATCGTCTTAAATTAAGAGAATGAAGAAATTAGAAGAGAGCGCGCACGCAGGTATAAATATATCGCGCATCGGTTGGACTCGCGAGTGGCCTCTCTTGAAGCCATTAGCGAGATAACGGCTAAATGTGTGTCAAAATCAGTCAATATAACAGAGGATGCTATATACCGCTGTTTACCAATCGTCCGCTCCCTGCTCTCGCGCAGTCCCTTTTAACCGAGCCGACCTTGCTCAAAAGCAGATAAATTTATTAGCATAAATTAACGTGTCTCCGATGTCGGCACACGCGATATAATAGCCGCAAATGAGCATCGGCGTATATCGTCGAGAGCGAAAACTGCACGATGGGCGCGAAAGATATAGCAGCGAAAAAAAGGACGATCATCGCCTATTGCCTATGGCTCTGACAGTTTACATACAGAGTGAGAGAGAGAGAGAGAGAGAGACTCGAGAGATACATATATATTCTGCAATAGGCGTAACATAGACGCTGGCGAGCCCATGACCGATTGCTCAATCTATATATACTCGTGCCTCTCTTATCTTTTCTCTCTCTCTCTCTCTCTCTCTCTCTCTCTCTCTCTCTCTCTCTCTCCTTTTATTTTAATATACTGTTCATATATACACCTCGTATATATACATCGGAGGCATTTCGACACCTCGCGTGGAAACGATGAGCATCGCTCGCGGAATGTCTCGCTCGGAGAAAATGCATGAATTATTACGCGAGCGCTCTGTGTGTTCTATTTTTAGTGCAGCGCGCGCGCGCGAGACACCGGCACTGCATAATATACACGTCTCCGCGCATTACACGCACTTTCGCGCCTTTCTGCACTTTGCCGTGTTTTCGTAATACCCGCGCGAACAAGACACTGTATATATAGGGACACCATGTATACGGACGAGTGCAGCGGCTTATTGTGCAACAGGTGTGTGTGTGTGTGTGTGTGTGTGTTTGTGCCTATGCATCAGAATCGTTTATACTTACCGGCTTTTCGATATTACTGCGCTTTTAACGACTCCTGCGCGACAAACGTTGCGGGATTATGATGTGTATATAATCATAAACCAGAGAAAATTATATTGAGATTGAGATATATTGCGTTGCGTATTATCCGCTGCGCATCGATTACATTTCTTATGCATACATTAAGAAGACTTCTGAGCAGATTTTACGGCAATCGAAGCCCCGGTGAATTTGCATAATTAGGTAAACTCGCAGAGCTCTAGTAAAAATATTTATCGTAATTTGGGAGGCTGAATAATCGTTGAAATCTCGCTGGCGGATGTAATAAAAAGCCACTTTGGCAATCGGCGATTATGTACGTAAGATTTTTTTTTTTTTTTTTTCTATATTTGCACTTCCTCGAATAGCGCGGCGCGGATCGGGGAAAAAACAATTTCTACGGAAGAATTCACAGGATGCAGACGAACTTTTGTTTTTTTTTCTTCTTCCCGAAGTGAAAGTCTGCATTGTGTCTTCTGCGATGCGTGAGAAAGAGCATTTCGTGCGGCGTATAGAAACGAGTTTTCATCGATACTTTTTTATTTCAAAACGTCGCGCGCCCGTAAGCTGAACCCCTTATAAGTTATGCGCTTTTGGAAAAAAGATTCACTATATATGATATGCATATGCATGTGTTTCGCCAGAACTGGTTTTACGGTTTTCCCATCCTATATTCAAATTAAGCGTCGAACTTATAGGTGTACCATATAAATTGTATACAGTTACAAACGCGACTCCGCGTGTTTATGCACCGCAACTTATCGCTTCTCTTATGATTCTCAAAGTGAAACCATTTTATTAGAAGAGAGACGATTAATCGGAGGCGGAACTATAATGGTCAATCGCGATTTCTCCGCAGCCTTG
Source organism: Muscidifurax raptorellus (assembly GCA_020010945.3). Classification (NCBI taxonomy): domain Eukaryota; kingdom Metazoa; phylum Arthropoda; class Insecta; order Hymenoptera; family Pteromalidae; genus Muscidifurax; species Muscidifurax raptorellus. The sequence goes on from CM052078.1 coordinate 38,091,861, forward strand.
TCTATACACGATCGTCGGGTTGACTGCACGACATTCAGGACTCTAATCAAGCGAAGGTCACTGCGCGTCGTTCTCTCCGGACAGCGCGGCAAGGTCAAGGTCCTGTGACTGACTGCTGCTGCTGCTGCTGCTGATCTTCTCTATCATAATCGCGTTCATATATATACACATATAATAGATGCTCGTGTATGATATATAGACGCGGACGTAAAATTTGTCGGTGTCCCTTGGGCTCAATAACGGTTATTGTTTTGTAAGCAAAATCGCCAATTACGTTGACGCAAGACTTTCATTGCCGCATGTATATATATAGCGGTGCGGCGGCGCAACGTGTGTGCTACTGACTCTTTCTCTCCCTCTGATGAATCCTCAAGTTCACGAAAATAGTTCCATGAACTCATGGTCGACCGCCGCCGCGATATTACAGTCGTCGCGCACACGCAGCTCTATTAATCATTTTTTAAAAACTGCGACGCGCGTTGACACGTACGTTTCAATAACGTCATTAATAATTACATAATATTATGTACTCAAACGCGATCCTGTCCACGCGCGCATATTATAAGCTTTTTTTCTCCGCGGCGGCATCAAACGAGATCAATTATTATGTATATGTTATTTAGTCAATTATACCGGGAGAATAAAAAAAAGCATAACTTGTAAAGCTTTTTGCTCGATTTGATTCCACTCGTATGCAACGTACTCGATTTTTTCTTCGATCCGCCAGCATATATCGCGTCGCTGCAGTCACATATTGTTATATATCGCATCGGGAGAGAGAGAGAAGTAAAAAGATGCGCGTCTGGCATATACTGCGATTCCGAGTGTGTTTGTAACTGGACTGACCTATATTCGAACGTGGGTCGTCAACCTCGCTCGGATTGGTCCGAAAAATCAGATTTCTAATGGACTGATTTATGGTCGGAGAAGCGCTTTCTGATTGCTCTATAACCGAATAATTATTATACATATGCTCGGTCAATGAAACTCGATTTCGGCGTCGGAAGTAAATATAATATCGCGAGTCTAATAATATATACACCGCGCGTACCTATATAAAACTGTATAACACACACGCCTCATCATCAGAGACTGCATGCGCATATTCAACAAATGAATATACGTATGATTCAATATAAACGTCACACAGTAGCTCTCGATCGTCCGAAAAAGGACGACGCGTAAAAGAAAAATTCCACACACCTCTATGAAGCTTACATCTTCCAATAATGACGGAAGCGAACACACACACACACATACTTCTGGCCGTACGCATTTTTGTCCCCGCAATACGAGCAATTGCTATTCAAGCTCGACACGCCAGACTTGCGGCGGCCGCAGTGCAATTACCAATGCGGAGCAGCGGTGTCCATACGATCGGGTATGCGGGCTGCGTTACTTTCTCGTAATCATCGCGCCGCGGCGAGCTGCTGCACAATCGCGGGATATATTCAGAGAAGAGCCGCTTTTGTGCAGCGGCGATGTGCGCGCATAAATTTCACTGAGAGGGAATCGTATAATTTTTAACGGCTTTCTCGATGAAAATGAATACTCGACGGCGCGATACTCGGAAAGAATCGAACGAGGCGAGCATCGGAGCAGCTTATTTCTTTGGTTCGGATTGCTATTAACCGATGATGCTGGATTGTATAGATATACGGTATAATTTAATATAATAAGCGCGAGTTATATATTGCAGAGAGAAATACCCATGATTTCATGCGCCTGCGGTCAAAGTTCAGTAGAGATACGTTTTATCTATAATGCGTCACTGCTTTCTCTTCGATGATACACATCTGATGCGCAGTCCGCAATTGTTAAAATTAATCGATCGACGCAAGGCTATAATAATCGATAGATCTCCAATGAATATAATACAATACACATAATATACTCCGATCGGCCCACAGTCGTTCGAAATAATCAATTTGTCTGCTAAGACGAGACATACTCATATATATACATGACTATATATCATAAACTACAATATACTCTCTGATAGGCGCACACCCTTGATAAACAATTTAAAGACGCTCGGACACGTCCGCGACCTTGAAGTAAAAAAAAACGTTCAAATGGTCACAACAGGACATTTGACACATACCGTCTCAAACTTCTGCTCGTTTTTTAGTATAAGGTATTACACACATATAAATTCATTAAAAGATAACGACGCAGCATGAAAATAAATCCCAGATGAGGCGGCGCATCAAGGCGAGCCGCACGAGGAAAACGTGAATCCCTCGCGCTCTCTCATCGGAGATGAGAGAGAAACAAACCCGCGCAGATTACTATATACCGCGCGGCGCGCCTCGTGTCCGGGACCTTGAAAGAGAAAGCTACACGAGCGGAACATTCGCTGCACCTGTGCAGCGCGTGTATATGTATATATATCTGATGGGATGATATATATATATATATATATATATATATATATATATATATATATATATATGTGTGTGTGTGTGTGTGTGTGTGTGTACTCTTGCGAAGACACGGCCTTGCCTGGATCACCGGCTATGTATTATACTCCGATTTCAAAAACGCGCGCGCCGTTCATTCTTTTCCTCCTTTTTCCACGTTTCTTAACTATTCAGTCCGGAGAGGAATTTTCACGACAGACACGGCTGCTGCCATGGATTTTTATCGTACACCCGAGTATGTTAAGTGCTTGGCGTTTCGTAGATAATGATACACAGGCTTCGGGCGATATATTTATTCTGTATATGTGTATAGCATAGCGACTTGTGTGCAGCTGGATACAATCACGTGTGTGGGGCACAACCAGTTTGCGGAGCCCAGAAAAATCACGACAGATATAAAAAACGAACGGCGGCGTGTGTCGGTAATCTGTATACGCTACAACGCCCGATATAGACTTTTCTCACGGAGTGTATATATGCATAATTATCCAGCTGCGCGGGGATAAATACGTTGATTATTTAATTTGTGCTGAAGTTCTTGAACTCTGTCGAGGGAAAAGTCCTTGAAGCGAAATTTTACTTTCTGTCGGCGCGTGCAGTGTATCACGCGCGAACATTCAGGTGAATGTCACCAATAGCTCTCACAATATTTCACGACGTCGCGGATCATTCATGCGTGAGTTTCGAAAAACATTCCGTAGTATAATCTAAATATTTAGAGAAAAAAAAAATAAAACGTCCATCGACGACGTTCCAGGAATTATATATATTTATTAAATTACTGTAATCTCCCGACTCAACGACGCCAGCGTGCGCTGCAGCTAATAATTCAAGAATGCAGCAGCGCATTAAACTTGAAATATATGCGTAGCCGAATGAAAGAAATCGGAAACCTTCGGCCTGTACGCGTCTGTCACACGGCGGCCGCAGAAAGTCGAAAAATGAAAAGCGCGCTACTCGGTATCTAGCGAACGTGTGTCTATGCATAATAAAAAAGGGAACTACTCGTCGATGCGTAACGCGCAAAATAGTTCAAACGGATAGAGCGCGATCTCGCACCTACATGTCATATCGGAGTTAGAGAGAGAAATGTGTTTTTTCGCACTTGTAACGGTCAACGCGGCGCCGCTAATATGTATATAACATGGAAGTCGTTAACCCGTCGCTGGTAAGCCCGAATTAATTCGGGGAATCCCGGACGATGCCGATATATATTCCATAAGCCGAGGACGTATACTATGCGCAAGATGATCGCCGCGCGTCGGGGAGAAAATCGTGAAAAGCATGCGGTATAGCTAGCCGCGATTCGTCGAACGTGACTCATCGGGATAACAATGCGTTATTTATACATACGATGCGAAAATATACACGGATTCTTCTTTTGTCCTGCGAGAGTTGACGAATTGTGTAACGATTCATGGAATAACGTATTTGCGTTTCCTTCGCCGCCTATTAACGAATTAACGAGCTATAATTACATCGTTTATATATGTATATAATGATATACATATTAGCTGTACTGTCATTGTCATAATAATAATGGTAAACAGATTTTATGTGTTTCTTAATTGAATCTCTCTCCTCGATCGGCGTAACGGAATATATATAATCACAATCTTCGCGCGGCGACACGTGTAATGTTCCACAATAGCTATATATATACGAAGGCGAATTTAAAACTATTATTATTCAAAGATCGACGCGTGTCACTTGTGAACGAGCTCAACGTTTTTATTCTCGTTAAGGGATAAACATCGCGACGGGATAGTGAGTATGACCGCTTAATGAATTAAATATGTTCAATGTTATAATAGACTCGAATTCGAAGGGGAAATCGTCAGCGAAAAGAATTTCGGCCGAGTCTCATTCAGAACTTTGGCGCACGTGGAAAGACATGCGTGTGTACCCTGGTAGAAGAATTAGCTTATGCCTTGGCTTGCTTAATAAGAATAACCTTATTTCATATGTTAAAAATAAGCCAATTTTTAACCAATTTTAAACTTATCATAAGTTAATGTGCGCGTCAAATACGATCATAACCTATCTTTTTCGTTGATAATAGTATCAATGAAATTAGTGAAACAAAGCACTTATCATGTCCTTCTCCGTTAATACAGTGTTTCTCTTCTTCATAGCTGCAATCATTACAACGGAAAAATTAACAGAACAAATATTATAATGACATGATGCTACTAAAATACAGCTGTGTTCTGCATTTAAAGATATACTAATTTTTTTCATGCATGTCTGGTGAGTCTTTTTTTATATTTAACATTCAAGAAATTTTGTATAGAGGCCTGCCATTATAATATTTGTCCTGTTAATTTTTTAGTTGTAATGATTGCAGCTATGAAGAAGAGAAACAATGTATTAATGGAGAAGGACATGATAAGTGCTTTAAGCTCAGTATTGTGTGTATCAAAGCAGTGGTAAAATTATTTAATACCGAACAACAAACATATGTAGATTATGTAAAAAAAATGTTCCTATATTATTTAAATTGACGCACATTGCACATGTATTAGAAAATTCAAATCTTGTACCTAATTTATTGATATAATAAATTATTTTTTTTTATAAAATGCACGAGGTGTCTTATTTTTTATTTTTTGTCATTTTGACACTTCGTAATTTCCAAGATGAACATTTAAGGTTATATATCCTTTCTTAAAAGTAATAGCTTAAAATAACCTTATTCTTGTTTTAAAACGATGTTGCTGTAAGCCAATTATAACCCAATATTCTTAGCTAAGCTAAGTCAATTCGACACTTTTAAGCTTATTCTTGGGTTATAATTGGTTGCGATTTCTACCAGGGTAATTATATACATATACATATATATATAACCATTAATCGTCGACTGCATTGAAACGATACAGTTTACACAGATGGATCAGACCTTTCTCAGAAAAGCCCCGATGTCGTTCCCGTGTTTGTGTGGCCCAGCGGTTGGCTACTACCGCTATTTCATTCGCTCGAGTGCGATCAGTGTGTGCGTGTGTGTATGTGTCATTGCATGATGTAAACTCGTTAACGAGTGAAAATTAAAAGCAATTTGTTTTGAAGGGATTTTCACATTAGCCCGACGCTTTTCTTAACGGATATAATTAATGACGGAAGAAAACAATCGCTCCTGCTTTTCCTGCACCGCGACATACCGTTCGATGGATCATTCCCGACCGACGTTAATTCAAAGAACGACAAAAAAAAAGAAAGTAACCGCACGTGAGACTCGGAAATCGTCGGCGTTTCGTATATATACTTCAAGCAGCGCTCGCGAGCCACGTGCGCGAAAATCGCACCGAAATCGAGAGTTACGACGAGAGAACGATTCCACTTTCACCCTCGATATTATACGCGCACGCGAGATCGAGTAATATATATAGCCGCCGGAGAGATATAAAACGGCGCGAAAAATACGCGCGTCGGACGTTGATTCGAGAGGATTTTTTTTTCTTCGCGAATAAAGGGACGATGGGGCGGGCTAGGACGCGGAATAAAAAACTATCAATTGGGGTAACGAAGGGAAAATTTGTGTTCGTCGGTAATCGGGACAGACTACAAAGACGTTCTTCCAAGAAAGCTCAATTTAATTTCAGCCGTCGCGATTCCGACAAAGAGCTTCTCATCTCCCGAAGTCGCAATAATAAACACAAATAAAATGCCGGGAGCGTGATTTTTAACAAGCTTTCATAAATAAAGCGCTTATACGTGAATGCAGTCGCGTTATAATAATAGTAATCATATTCGACCTTAGGTATGATGACAGCACACGCGTTTACATATACCGATCATGGGCGCATACAGCGGAGAAATAGAGAGGGCATTGACAAATACATCGCGAATGAACCGGCAACTTCGAGAAAGAGAGTCTCCGCATTAATGTTCGCCAATAAAGCCAATAATTCGCACCTCGAGTGTACATATGCCTTGGCTACAAAGACGGCATGGGGGAAAGAGATAGATAGATAGATAGAGATAGAGAGAGAGAGAGAGAGAGAGAGAGAGAGAGAGAGAGAGAGAGAGAGAGAGAGAGAGAGAGAGCATCGTTCTCCCAGTCACAAGTGCTGCTCGAATGGTGCGTACACGTCGAGTATGGCTCGTTCGGCCCTGGCCTCCTTCCGTCAACTTTCAAAGTTATGCGATTCATTCGCGCGCGCCTTACGATCATCGCAGCCGTTACTTATTGTATTAAAAAGACAAATCGTGATTAGGGTGAGAGAAGAAGAAGCGCCGGCCGGCCGGCCTTCACCGATTCTTCGCTCCGGTCATGTCACTCGCTCGCGTCGAAGACGTCACGAGAAATGCCTCTCTTTCGTCCTTTTTAGCTGCCGTTGATCTCCCGATCTCGATCTCTCCGTGCGCGTCTTAATTATATATAAAAGCGCGAGAGGCGAACGCACTGCGCGCGCCGAAACATTCCACTACGAAAATATCTATATGCTATATATATATGTGTGTATAATCGAGGGCGAGCATATATTCGACTCGTGTTATTTGTATTGCACTTCTATTTTACACGCCTTGCTCGGTATCAAGGTTAATCCGTTGACTTGTGTGCGACAATTGAGTATTCGATTATCATTTGTATTTGTGTTTATTTAGCAGGCACCATCGGTGACCGATAGAACCTTTCCGATAAGCGCTATTCTATTCTACTTATTATTCCATAGGTATTATACTTATTTATATTAATTATCGTTATACGTACTACGTGCTATATTATCAAATTTAAAAAAGCAATTGTCATGTAATTGAGTGTAATTTTAATTATATGTATATATATTTTTTCTAGCATAACATAGAAATACTGCAAAAAAGCGTTGCTTTTCGCAATACATATCGAACCTGCAGCACGAGCAACGCTCGGTGCATTTGTATACTACCTATATAGCGTCATTGTATAATTAAAGCTATATATGTGTGTGATGAGCAGAAAAGGCAATTTTCAAATGCTTTTTTACAAGTGACGTTTTTTGTGTACGGTGTAATGATTTTCAAGCGAGAATTATTGCATCGAGCTCCAGTTTATTAATAACAAAAACGTATTAATTACCGAGGTTATTCGCTCTGTATTTAACTCTGGCGCAACCGTTGAAAATAATTAAAACCTACCGACACCTTTATTATTACGATAAAAAATGAATTATTTGTACCGGTGGCATTGTACCATATATTAGAGAAATTGCACGCGCTTATGTAAATACTCATTGCGTAATCTAAGTTTTTTTTATTTATTATGACGATTGACTGATAAATTACTGCTACGGCGAGCGTTACGCGTTTAATTTTTAGTTTTACCGATAATATCATTAGCATTACAAATATTTTACAATATTTTCGCTCAAGTGTCAAATTGCTGCAGTATTACGTTAACTGTTCACTTTTCGATGATACGCGGTTTTGAAGACGTGAAAAGTGCGTTAATAGCAATTTAAACCCAATACATTTTCCCGCGCTTTTCCGCTCATCCCTTCTCGCAACTACCCTAGTCAACTTGGCAGCTTTTTGGGTCACGAAACCAAGGCGGGCAGCTATTATTGGTTATTAAAATAATAAAAAAAATCACGTAACGATAGAAGGAAAGCCGAGGCCTCGGGCGACTTCTCTCCACTCTTACGTAAATCAATAAAGTAAGTAGCCGGTAAACACGGAACTCCGAAGACTCCCACGGATCGTTGGTAAAGAATCTCCAATTACTGGTTTTCCCTCCCGAAACGTCGCGAGGTATTCCGATTACCAAAACCAAGCCGTCATATGTATGCGCGATACGAAGGCAATATAAATATATACATGTAAGTATCATGACATAACCTCGAGTAGCCCCCTCGTGAGAGAGAAACAGCGCGAATCGAAATTAGATGACGCGACACGTATAGGTATAATAGATAATAAAACTGCGGACTCACCTGATGAAAGAAGAGCGAATCTCCACTGGGCAGTAATAGATGTATACGCGGAGAAAGTGCCTGCAGTCTCAAGAGCAGAAGAGTTCACTGAGGGGAACGAGCGTAAGCTGGCTGCGCCAGGGCATCCTATATGAAACCGCTCTGCACCGCCGAATATATTTCGTCTCACTGTTTTCCAGTATAATCAGGCGTTTTCTCCTCTCAGGCGCGCTTTCGAAAAAAAGTCACATAACGCCCGCCACCACACACAACCTCTCTCTCTCTCTCTCTCTCTCTCTCTCTCTCTCTCTCTCTTCTCTCTCAACGCAGCTCAACTCCCTTTTTGCCCTCCCCTCCCCCCCGCGAGAGCACGTATATACGCCTATACGATGTTCTTTCGGACAGAGGACTTTCACACGCACATCGACTGACAGAACTCGCTCGCTCGCTCGCTCGCTCGCTCGCTCGCTCGCTTTGCCCTCGCACTGCACCTCGTGTTCTTGCGAGAATCTGACTAATCTAATGCGTGCACGTATAGTACACAACGTCCGGGCTTTTCGCGCTCTTCCTTTTCCACCATTGGTCGCTTCCGCTCGAATAAGCGCAATCTGGCCAATTGCGGAAAAGACATTCTCGTGTGGACACCGCTGCTGAAATACCTAGTCTTAGCTGAATGCACTTGAACAGCTGTAGGTATATACTCAACATTAATCGGCGCAGACAATAATGCTCGGCACTGCCAACTGTATAAAGGGGATTATAAATTCATTAATAGGGCTCTTCGTTTTAACCGCGAAAATTTAACGCGTTCCTCGAAAGAACGCGAGAGATCAATGACTATGGGATTATCGATTTTCAGTTTCCGAGCACGCGCAATCGGCAAAATGATACTTTCGAAACATTTTCTACAATAAATAATTTTTTTTTATTCAACGCATTAAATAGACATATACGTTCGCATAGCATTAACTCGTGATAAAATATGTACAATAATTTAAAGATTAATGTTACGTAAAAAATAATCATTAGGTAGAATACAAAGTAATCCAGAATTAAATGAAACGGATGAATGTAAAGAACTTAGTTACGACGTTTGCGCATTTTCATCATAAATCATTACAAGAAAATCAATGACTGCTTAGTAATAGACAAATTGCAACACCTAATCTCAAACTAATTGGTTCGCTGTCCCTCTGTGCTAGAATGTCTGGCGTGATTCATCATTGATTCAACACGATTAGCTGTCTCTCTGACAACATCAGAAAGATCATCTGGAAGAGTAGGAATGTGAGCAGAAAGCCTCTTGTACATGGATTCTTTATTCCCTTCTGTCTTTTTTCTACGCTGCTCCTCGTACTTGATTTGTTGTTTGTAGAAGATAGCATTCTTCAATAACTCCAAGGTATTGTTGAAGCTCTTTGTAGCTCCATCCATACTTTTTATTGCACTGACCGCATATTCCACATCATAACAGTGACCCTGAAGCTGCTGCCTCAATGCTAGTACTTCCACCCTCTTTTCGACCATCGGAGGCAAAGCCTTCCGGACATGCTCTTGTAATCTATAGAATGCCAAGGATGGTTCATTGGCAACGATGTGCATATTTTCAGAAATCCTCTCCGTTGCTGAAAAATTATCATTATTTTCAGAGATTGATTGTCAACAGTGTTTTCTAACCTCTAAGATTTTTTTGAAAGATCCTATTTAATACTTGATTAAATTTAAAAACCTACCTTTCTTCACCCTCGTCTCCAACTCCTGATCGGGTTGATATACTTTAGCCGCCATAGTCGAAATATTCGTGTTGTTTTTCAACATAGAATCAATAGCAATTGTGCTCCGTTTTTACGTGCTCCATAGTCTTTGCTACGTCCATGCCAAGTCTTTTATTTCAGGACAATATAAGTAGATAGCAAATCACATCCATGATCACTTTTCCCTAATAGGTACACAATAATACCTAAAGTTCCAATTTCTGGTTTTCATTTTACTCAAAAAAAAAATAATGATAAATTTGGGAACTATGATCGGTTAACATGATTGTCAAAATCAGCTGATCTGGTAGTTCAGGTCCGAAAGGTTGTCTATCCTGTGACCGGAAGTTGCGTTAGATTTCTCCAGTATCGAATGACGATGACGATTCGAATCCGCAGATCGGAGTAATACGTGGCAATGAACAAGCGGTGCTAGCTTCAGCTTTGTACGCATGATGCGCCACATGTACCGTATCTGAAAAGTCAGACAACCCGGCCATTTGTCCCGTGTTTATTCGCAGGTTAGCCAGTACTCATCGGCAGGTAAGAAAAATGTTTTTTTCCACCGTTATTTTGGCTATATTTAAGACAAATTTATTATTTTACCGATTCGCGAGTACGCAAGATTCTATTTTTTCAAAAATAATAAGAAAATAACGATCATTTTATTGAAAATACTTGTAATGTGGGTAGGGTGCGACAACCTGCGAGCGACGCTTCGAGTGTTCGAAACATACGCAAACAATTGAACGCTTATTATGAATGAATCTAGGAAATTCGAAATGTATAACTGGTTTTCGTGAGCGTTATTCGACGTTTTTGATGATTTTTCATTGAAACACATTACTTACAACTTGTATAAAAAGGCAAAAATAAATACCAAGCAGACGCTTTTGAAGCAGTCTTATTTAGCTCACCATATTTTTTGTTAATATGTTTCATTTATATCGATTATTAACAATCTGATTTTTGTTTATATTTCAGAATGAAGCTCCAATTCATACTTTGTGTAGCAGCTGCCGTGCTGGTCGCAGTTTGCGGAGAAGAGGAGGAGAATGAGGGAGCACGGTTACTAGTGGCCAAACATGTTCACAACAAGTATCTTGTTGAGAACATGGATGTTATTGTTAAGGTATATATTACAAACTATTCATCAATCAGTGAAATGCATATTGATTTTCTCTGTTTTAAAATGTTTTGCCAAGAGATTAAATCTCATGAAATCATCTTATCTGAAACAGATTTTTTTTCTACCAATAAAACTTGATAATGGAGTGCATATGTGACGCAATCCTATACTTTTTCAGTATACAGTGTACAACACTGGTAGCGCAGCTGCCTTGGAAGTTGAAATCACTGACAACTCCTTTGACCCGGATAACTTTGCTCATGTCAGTGGTGAACTGAGTGCTAGGATTGACAGAGTACCTCCAAATACCAATGTTACACACACTGTTGTTGTAAGACCAAGGAAACCTGGATACTTTAACTTCACGTCTGCTGAAGTTCTGTACAGAAGGAAAGAAGATGCCCCAAGACTACAAGTAGCTGCTAGCAGCGAACCTGGTTTGGCATACTTCACTTCATACAAGGAGTATGACAAGAAATTTTCTTCCCATGTGGTAAATCAACACAATAAATTGCTTTAATGTGAACATAGTGAATCTTAATAGAAATATGATATCACTAATAATATAAACATGTAAATTTTAAAAAATCTATAAATTAAAGCAATTATGAATCAATTAAAATTAATTTCAGATTGATTGGGCTGCATTCGCTGTCATGACTCTACCATCGCTGGCCATTCCATTCGCTCTTTGGTTCTCCAGCAAACGTAAATATGAAAAGTTATCAAAAAGTACAAAGAAACACTGAATCTTTTCAAGACTCATACTCTAAATTAGAATATTACTACAAAGAACATATTTTTTGCGTGACTGAGAGAGGTGCGACTGTTTTGTTGTGTACTTTGAATTTTGTAATAAACATTATTTATAAATATTTACTTTAAACACTTTATTAAAAAAAAAAAAAGAAACCCTTCTCACCTATTATTCGTACATTAAGAAAACATATTTACAGATATATAAATATAAATTTGAACGATATAGGTATTGTTCATACAAATTTTATTCACTTTCATTAACCTGCTTAATATATTTTTATATTAGCCACATTGATTAAATGCCTATGTTTCACAATACAAAACAGAAATTAATAATTTTCTTAAAAACAAAATAATTGTACCACAAATTTTGATCACAAATTGCATTGATTGGAAATATAGGCACTTAGCCAACTATTGGAAATAATCTAAATTTGATGAGCGTAAATATAATAAAGGAAAACAATATAAAAGATACATATGTAAACGTTACAAAAAGTGACTGAGTAAAATAGCTGTAATTAAAGTTAAGTGTTTAAGTCACACGCAAATATGTTGCTGTAATTGGCATTTAAGATATAGTAATTATTAGAGTTTTAACTCGTATATAAGCTATGACATTATTATCAATTAATTGACCATTTCGTCCTTGTATCCTAATACAATCTTAATGTCCTAGTATAATTACACTTTATACACATTTGACACTCCTTAACAAATATGATAAGTCACAGTATAACGGTAAGTCTTGGCTCTTTATCAATTATCGCAGCACTACCCGTAATATAATAGCGTTATGAAAAACATTAGTGTAACGCAAATTAATGAAAAACCTAGAGAAATCGTATATCGTTTGTGGATCACAAAAAAGTATGTATATATACATGGGCAAACAATCTACAAGGCGGTTCGATTTCTTCGGGCATTTGGTGTGAAGAAACCTCGAGGATCTCCGTACACTGGCTCAAACGCTGAGAACGGTTTATATGGTGAACCGGGACTTCCTGGACTAGATGAACCCGATGCGTTCATAGACGCTGAACCGGGCGATGACTTTTTCAATGGCGGTGAACATTTTTCAGCTTTAAAAATATTTTTTATTAGCATATCAAATAATGCCTTGCTCAACAAAATTTGAATATTTTAAAGACTTTGACTCACCGAAAACGTTTTTGTTTTTAATTGATACATCTACGTTTGCTATTTTATTTTTCCAATCTGTGAAAAATTAAGTTCTTATTTAAAGTAAACTACTTATATATGTAAGAGGATTCTATAATGTGTGCAGCATCTTACAGTGGAAGAAAGAAATCGTAAGTATCACAAGAGTTCCCAAAGTATAACGATGGAAGTACATGTAGTCGACCCAATGGATTCCCGAAATACGGGGAAACTGGTCATATTTAGGCAATCGGATTAATAGCTAAAAAAATGTAATTAAAACTCGAGTAAAAAATAAGAAACAGTAACTTAAATCGTTGGTATTCTTACCGAAACATTTTGCTTCGTAAGCTCGTTTGTGATGATGATTTTGCGTCCTTGAACCTCGTCTTGATTCTGCGTTAAACTCAACTTGTATTGCGCAACATTTTTCGAAAGAAACTGGCGAGCACCAACGCTAACTTCTTCTGGAGTTTCAATCTAAAATCATAAATTGCATTTACGAAAATTGTTTGATATTGCCACCTTTACAAACTATGCTCTAAAATTATGAATAACTTACAATAATGTGCTCTAAAACATGAGGAAGACCATAAATGTCAAGTGTTGCCGTGGGTACTTCTTGACCTAATGAACTCAAAAATACTATTTCCCTTGTAGGAATATACATGGGCGGAAGATAAGGTATTTCAATCGGTGTTCCTTCAAGATCTCGACTAAGAGCGTTGATACGTATTCTAGTTTCTAACGTACTCGACAGTACAGATGGCAATCCCATTGGAATAATATCACAATAGTAGAAACCTATTATTCACGTAATGGATTTTAGTTTAAAAGCGATTTACACATCAATGAGATTAATCATTTTACTTACCAGTCGTAATATCAAAACGTGGTTTTGCGTAGAAAACATCTTTTATTCCAATGGTAGAGTGAAGCGGCGAAAACTGAACAGTACAGATAAAAGGATAGTGGCTCAATGAGAAAGATGATAGTGTACGACACCCACCAAAACCTCTTGACAAAATATTGTTTTCTTTGACAGTTTCGTGCTTGCCCTTTAGGATTAAAGGTACACTGAATACCTCGGTGCCAGTAACGTTTTTACCCTTTAACGGGACTAGCGTGACTTTTGATATAGGGTTTACAGTGACCTCTACTTCATCACGGAGATGCGTTGCAATGCTGTGTTTAACTTTGGCACTGCCAGGACTTCGAGCTCTGCCTACTCCAGTAATCGGATCAACATGTAAAACTTCTGGGGTCGATGACTGCCAGTAGCCCAGATCTCCATCAGAAGATAGGAGTGGCATCGAAAAACAGACCACGTCACCAACAGTCAAAACAGTCTGTGAGAGTAAATGTTTCTAATTTTTTTAAATATTCAACATTAGTTCAACAAATCATGTATGCTAGGGTTAAAGATACTTGTATACCTTAGTTGGAAAAAGAACGTCTCCAATACCCATGTGCACAAAGTCGAACATTCCATTGGGATATTTCTCATTGTAAACTTTAACAATAAGTTCTCCATTTTCGAGGAACTTTGCATTCACTATGTTATTGCCAGTGGGAGTGAATGTTACTAAATCAGTACGACTCGCCAATGTTTTGAAGTCTACTTCAGCAGCATGAAATTTGGATCCAACACTGTCATAGCATTCAAGCGCGTAGTTCAAATCCATTCCTTTTGGTAACATTGTCAATTCTTCTCCACTTCGAATGCGAATATTAGACTTTAAGGACAGCATGACATAATGTATAGGCTTGATCTATGTATGAAAAAATGAAATATACGTTTTGTTCGATATGTAATAAAGTAATATTAAAAAAATTATTGAAGTTAACTTACGTAAACAGCGATGGTCAACGTTTGTTTAGAACTATACGCTTCAATGTTTGTCACCGTTACGATTCCACTTCCATAGTGCTCTCCAGCTTTCAAAACGCCGTTTTTATCTACGCTGAGATTATTGGATACAGAAGTCAAAGCATGCGGATCGTCCGATTCTGTACCGGACTGACTGCTGGCCAATACTTTGTACGCGTTCGATCCGTATTTATCGCGATTAGTTTGAAGTTTTATCTGCGAATTTGGCGCCATTAGTAAAACTAAGGATTCGGAGGCCGTATCTTCATTTATTAATTTTAATTCTTCGAAAATTTCCACTTTTACAGAAGAACTGAAACTCGGCTGAACTCGACAACCACCAAGGACATTACAAGGAGTAGTGGCAGTTAAAATAATAGTAGCTATTCCAGGCTTGTTTGCTTTAGCTCTCAAGGCTACTTCATTCTGATATCTGTTAAGAGAAAAGAAAAATTTAATATTATTGACTGATATACTTTTATGTTTTAATTGTATCAAGAGTTTTGGAAGCTTACCTAACATTTATTCCAGTTCCTTCATACATGTTATGCAAAGTCATTAAATTAGAATCGCTTGTTGACCAAGTAAATACAAGAGGAGACTTCATTGAACCAATTATCAAAGGCGTCAAATGATCGGGAATTCCGAAGGCCCATACGGGAATTATAGCTCCGACTTTGATTCTTAACGTGGGAACTACGATTTTGACCCCCTCAAGAAGAATGACTCTAACTTCCGCATGATCTTGCGAAAACACTACTCTTTTACCTTTTGAGTCTTCGCCAACAGCCTTTGCGAAAATTGTCGTTTGACCAGTCGTTTTCCCTTCAATGACCCCTGTAGAATCAATTTCTAGAATTTCTTCATCTTTCGTATAAAATTCTATTTCGGCATTTTTAGGTCCGCCAATCGTTGAAATCTGATATATGGTACCAACGAGAGTAGTAAGATTTTTCGGTAGAACTTGAAGTGGTGGAAAGACTTGAATGATAACCGTTTCACTGCGGACTTCATTAGCACCGTGTCCACTACTGAATACTACTTGAGCCTCTCCTTCTTCTAAACCATGTATTATATATAAGATCTGGTCAAAAGGTGCATTTCCCTGTTCTCTTGCAGGTAGACGTTTTATATCAATGTATCCATTTTCGGTCTCTACTTTAATATCAAGTGCATCGAGCGCTGGTAACATCATCAAGAATCCATTCGTATCATACAGCTTAAGTTTCGCTATTATGTTCTTTCCTTTTTCAACCTTGTTAACGC
This sequence comes from Muscidifurax raptorellus, assembly GCA_020010945.3. NCBI lineage: Eukaryota > Metazoa > Arthropoda > Insecta > Hymenoptera > Pteromalidae > Muscidifurax > Muscidifurax raptorellus. The sequence goes on from CM052078.1 coordinate 38,108,111, forward strand.
TTTCAATTTCTAAACTTGCCAATTGCTGTATCTCGATCTCCACCTCGGCCGGTTTGGAAGATAAACAGAGATCAACGAGGGCAACCTTTAAAGTTCCAGACTTTCTCGGTATAACAGTGATAGTCCGGGTTTGTTCAACGTAACGCACGTCGGCGACTTCTTCGTTGCTCAAAAGAAGATCATAATAACCAGAACCTTGGCTGACTTGGAGGTAGGACTTGATATTAGGATCATTGAGAATTTTCAATCTATCCGGTGTTATCACCGTGTCATTGACTAGAAAAATGTTGACACTTGCTTCGATAATTGGAGTTACAAGAGCTCCTTTTTCGTTTTCGACTGGAAAAGGTGGATACTCTGGAATAATTCTGAATCTAAAAATAAAACAAGTTTTTAAAGATTGACAAATTATACAATTCAACTGAATTATAATTACCGTGAAAGAATGCTCTTTTGGTAACCGGTTATCTTAGCTTTTAATGTAAGCGAATCCGTGTATTTTTTAGGTATAATTTGTTGGTAATGATTTTTAGGTAATGTAACTTGATAATCCAGATAGGTTTCTTCCAAGCTGCCAATTGGAATCTCAATGGATGCACTTGCAGGAGGTTTTACATTCCAATCAATATTTAAACTTGTTATATTATCGAAACGTCGACCAGTCTCATCCATTACATTTACAAGTAATCGCAAGGACTCTTCACTGTGCGCGACGATTCGTTCGGTATCTTGACTTACCGGACAATTTTTACTGTCTCGGAATTCAGGTCGTAAATAAATATAATAAGGTTTGGCACAGGTTACTTTGACTTTTGCAATCGCATCGCCTCCTTTGCAAGTGGGTAGCATTGGCATATTGTAAACGCTAAAAGTCAAATACCCTTCTCCCAGTGATTTACACAAAACTCTGAATACGGAAATCTCGTAGTCATAGGTAGACTCTTGTTCCACGACATCAAAGATATTATTGTCGCTAACAATAGCCTCTCTCTGATAACCTTGATGAACTCCAGGCCAAGCTTGTGGTCCCCCCTTGAAAACAATATTTCGTGAAGAACCGACGGCCAGGACAGTTTCCGTCTTTGCAGGGTGTATAACAACAAGTGGTTCATAAGCTGAGACAGTAACATTGTCCGTTAGGTTTCTTCCATAAGTTACCGAAACTTTAGAAACGCCGATTGTTTGACTGACGATTGCCACTGTTGCGCACGCAATGCCAATTGGTTTGACATATTTCACATCAGTCTCAACGAAGTTTCCATCTGGAATATCAACTTCAAAGGATAAATCTTGACAATCATTGAATGGAATCTGCCTAATTTCCGATCCATCATATAAATCTCCGTACAAAGCGATGTGCAAGTGAATGACTTCACCTACTGCCGCTTCCATATGATATTGTACTATTTCCAATTTAGTGGGTACCAGGACGTGAACTTTTGCAGTATCTCGGTTGTGTACATTTCGGACCAATGACACGGTAATATCAGCTGTTCCTTTTTGTAAAATTTTCAATGCTCCACTTTGGGAAACGGTAACAATCGCAGGTTGTCGGCTATTCCAATTATAGGAACCGTCACCGCCGCTTGCTTTAAGGGCTACATCGTATCTGAAAGTAATATGTATTTGTGTATACCATAGAAATATTATGTATTTTATTTCAGACGAAATATAATCAAATTTACCTCGTTTTGACAGCAGGATCCCAAGGTAAAGCTAAAATTCGTGGAGAAATTGTAACAGCAGTATGAATTGTAAATTCTACACTGGCTGTCAATTCTGGGACAATAGGAATTTTTTTGCCTTTTTTATTTATAACTCCATGTAGAGTAGCTTCTACAACAGTTGTCCCTGTTGTAGTTGGAACAGCTACAACGTGAGTTCCATTCTGTGTAGTTGATTTCTTATCAAAATATTTATCATTTATTTTCATAGTGACCTCAACACCTTCACCAATGTAAAATTTGTGATCTTTGCTGTAATTGTGTAAGATTTATAAATTTTCTGTATCTATTATCTTTTATTTTATCATCTATTATAATTACTATGATAACTTACCTGTCGAACATTTCAACAATTATCTCATGAGTAAATCCTAAAATAAGGGATTTGGATCGATGTGGCAAAGCAGCAATTGTTATATATGCAACATCATTTACATTCACAGTTGCAGTAGGCAATATAACACCGTACTCTTCATGAACATTTTTATCGTATAAAAGAACTTTAGTTTTGCCAATCTTTAAAGCATATGCACTTGCTCTAGCATTATTAATTTCCAAAATTTGAGTATTTTCAGCTTCTAAATAATATTGACTTGATGGTATATGTATTTCTTCAAGACGTCCTTGATGAACCTTAATAGTTATAAATAGGTTTTAAGTGTAAATACTGGAATTGTACAAAAAACTTTGATGAATTAAAAGAAATGTTTATATTACCTGTACTATACTATAGGTAAAACTATCAAATGGCATTATTGTAACATCTGATGGTATGATGATAAGATTTGCCACAACAATGAGTTCTACTTCAACAGGAGGAACATGTCTATATTCAGGATACATGATTTTGACAGATACTTTTGCAGTTCCAGTTTTTACTCCTTCCAACAGAACGATATTTCCAGTTTTTCCAATGGCATCAAGCATCTCTACAGAATGTGGTGTTTCATATGGAGATTCTTGGAAAGTCATAAACCTCATCACATTGTTAGGCAAGTTACTGGTTTGTAATCCTTTCTTGTCGATATTTCCTATCTCCCAATTAAATTCAATTCCAGCAAGAGTTGTAAATTCGTTTCCCTGCTCATCATAAGCACGCACTTCAAAAGCTTCTGGTGCTTCTTCGATGAATAACTCTCTTGTAGTAGTAACCATATTCAAAGAAAATATCGCATCCACTATAACGTCGCATCTTAAAAAGTGTCCAGTGCTTACATCTTCTGCAAGAATGATAGCAGTTTTCCTGGTGGGGTCTCTAGTGACCGTTTGAACTATCACTTCTATAGAACAAGAGCGATCGTAATCTTCATTTATTGGTATTAAACGTACAATGTCGGGTCTTGAAGTGGACCTATTTAATGTCAAATATAAAAGCAGAACTTATTATTAATAAATTTTGCCAATAAAAATTGATACTAATATTCAAAGAATACGTTAGAACTCTTATTCCAATCGTACTTTCTCAGAAATAATACAAAATTGTACAATAAATAAAAAGTTAGGTTATGTCGGCTATGATAGACTTTGTAATACGATATATGAAAATAAAATATATGCAAGACCAACATTTAAAACTACAATTAACAGAATGTGAAATGTAATAAAAATGAGGATAATTTTATTTCAGTAAGTGAAAGAAAATCTCACCATTGATAGCAACCACCCTCGGTAACGGCGAGGGTGAAATTAACAGGAAAATCATTGAAAACGGGTAACAAGACTCGGGGCACATTGAGCCGATTAGCCTCCGCTAAGGGTAGAGCAAGAAATATTACACATAATGCCGCAGTACAAAGTATTTTTATTAACTTCCGCGATCCCGCCATAATTTCGACTACATGTGTTTTGCAAAACGGCGACCGCGGGTATTCTTGCTTCTTGCTCTCATGCGGAAGAGTAAACCTGATGTATATAACTATATATATAATAAGTATATAACCCGCACAGACATCTGGCGGCACTATCGCAAATAGAATATCACTTATGTGTATATGTATATACGACAAAAAGACGTTATAACGTTTTTTGCCAACTCTGATGATTGTCCTCACTCGCGTGTTTCATATACTTATGTTCTCCATTCGCTCTATACATTTGTGCGAATCGATTTTTTTTCACGTTGAGACGCTTACGTTTAAATGCTTAAATCCTGTTAAAAAAAAAGTTGCCATAAGGTTTTTTGTTAGCAATTCACTAACATATTTTCGGTTTCGGTTTGGTATGTTAAAATATGGTATCTACGTAAGTATTGTAATTGCTATCCCGTAAAGTGAATCGCAACATGAATAATAAAACTCGTTTATGCTTTTGACATCCGATTCAAATCTTCCAGTTTCTCTAGACTGCAATTCTTAAGATTGTCAGACTGGGTAAGATTTCTACTTTATCTTTATACGTTTTACCGACTGAGTAAAACTATATACTATATTATATGTATATAATAATATACATTGGTTAGTGGCTGGATTGTTTTTTTGTGGGCGATCCGGCCCCCTTCTCATCGAATACGGTGAACCAAAATCTGTGTAAAGTGCCGCGTCAACTATTGAAAGTATCACGAATCAGCTGTTTTATATTCGATTCAATATTTCCGAAAATTAATTTATAAATAAAATTATAAAATAATAAAAAGTAAAACCAACTACTTCAGATATTAATATGATTAGGTTAAAATGACAATTTGCATAATTTTATAATGTCAAAGTTACCATCACATAGATTAGTTAGCCATAAATATTGAACTTTTATTTTAGAATAAATGTTAATACAGTAAGTTCGTAGTTGTGTTAAAAAAATTAGTTCTTCATGGTAACAATTACTTTTGTATTACCAAAAAACTATATATCGCATACACAGAGAATAATTGAGGGTTTGTAGAACATTTTTGTATCTTTGAGGAATGAGTATAGACAGTATGAGAGTTGGAGGAGGACGTTGTCCTCCCCTCCTTGTCGGAGGACTCCTCATCGCCTGCATAATGATGGTATGTAATTGGTGGACTTTATCATCAACAAACTTAGAGCTTCTTAGACAAATTGATGAATTGAATGAGCAGATTAAGATAAGGTATGCACAATGCTTTTGGTATTTGTAAATTTAAATATATATATATATATATATATATATATATATATATATATATATATATAATGTCTGGATCAAAATAACTTGATTATATCTATTCATTTTATATTTTAGCGTTGAAGAAAGAGACCAATGTGTAACACATAGTGGCATTGTAGAGAAACAACTACGGAGCTGTGTAGATGATGCGAGAACAACTCATGTAAAACTCTCACAAGTTGAAGATACATTGTCGACTTGCAATGACGAAGTCAAGTCTTACAAAGCCATTGATATTACTAAAAGTGGCACCTTAGAAGTATTAAGAGTTGATAAAGAAACCATTAAGAAAAAATTAGATACTAAACAAGAAGAAAACAAGAAGCTTGAAGATGAATTAAAACAAGTTGGCTATAACTTTAGTTATATTTTATGCTACAATTTTGATGAATTCTAAAAAATTTTAATTTTTGTTTATAGGTCAAGGATGAATTACAGAAGCTCAAGCTTACAATGAATGCTCCACCACAAAAGCTGACACCAGTTTTACCTATGGGTAAGTTTTCATTTCAAATATTTTAATAATAAAAATCTGAATCTTCAAAGTATTTTTGGACTCTGCTAATTTAGCAAGCAGCACAGTTATAAGCAAGTCCCAATTGAATCCAGTTGAGCGATCAGCGGTTGAAATTTCCTCTAAAGGGCAAGAAGGCTTGCAGTTTCATGGCATTCCAATATTACCACAGGATCCACCTGGCGCAGTGCGCCTTAGTCCTCGTTACTCTGTTACAAAGCTAAAAAAGAATTAGTTTTTCTCAGAAACAAGAAAACATCTTAAAAGACTATCTCTGCAATAAGTGATATTTTATCAAAACTTAAAGTTTCAAGCATTTCGGTAAAATATAAATAGAGTGATTTTCTGTTAAAGATGACAGAATGTGCTATAATCAAATAATTAGGTAGACTTCTAATGTTAATAAACTAAACACAAATTTAGTTTGTAAAATGTTTTTTTATAAAATACATTCCTAATAAATGTTATTCTATTATACTTGATTTTCTTTACAAAAATAATTTTATTATAAGATTACACCAGTCAGCATTCTCAAATGTGTACTTTAAAGTATTAATAATCAGAATGTAATAAAAAGATTCAAATTTTTTTCAGCTCGTCTTTTGGAAAAACCACAGTCAGACAATAAGACAGTGGTTAATGTAGCACCAAATCCACAAATAAATATGGGAGAAACTCAAGGGCAGGATGCTCAAGATAAAGATAATAGCAATAGGGGTATTTACTGATTTGGTATTCATAAATTAATGAAACTTGAAAAATGTTGATGACTGACTTATCTATGGTATTCGAATTTTTCAGAAGACAATGCTGCAGAAGTTGGTGATGGTATCAATGCAATAGATTCAGAATTAAATTTTAATTTAATGTCTGATGCAAAGGCACGTGAAACCAAAAAGTAGTGAAAGTCGTAATATCAGAGGAAGATTCTCATTATTTGCATAAAGCAGTTGATTGTAAGAAAATTATTTTTTTTAATATACGTCAATTATTTACATCGCACAAAGTGCATTTCAGAATGACTGAATAAATGTTTTATCTAGATAATTTTAAACTACAACGGCAATTTAAATTGCTATTGAAAATTGCTCGACTATAATATTAAGGATTGAATGAAAGAGATGATTTATACTAAACATATGATTACAGAATAAGTTAAACTAATTGAAATTGTTCCGAAAAATTTTTTACTGTACACTAATAACACTTAAGTGAAGATAGTTATAATTGTTTAAGAGCAACGTAAGATATAAACCTGCTTAGATTTTAAGTATTCCCCCAAAACATTTTCATGAGGCCTCACATAAATACATTAAATTTAACTCTAAATAGAAGCAAATATACCCCTTTTTAAGAATTTCTAAGTAGAAAAAGGGATAGAATAAAAATCGTAAGATATTGTATATTAATTTATTGTTATTCATCTCGATGCTGCCAGTGCGTCAGATAGCGATTTTATATTGTCAATATTCTTTGACTAACTTCGAACATTAAAACTGGAATTCACAGGTAATTTTATATTTTTAATTTGATCTATCGAGTTTGTGCTCAAATTATATTTTTCGTCAATTTGGCTAGTAGACAAAAAATTTTGTATTTTGTATTTTCTACAAAATTTTTGGTTTATACACAATAAAACTTTTGTCATATGTTAACACAAACTTTTTCTATATACTCTCAATACCATATAGTTATAATATTTTCATAGATTAAGCTTACATATTTAATTCAATATTTTTTCATTTTTTAAAGAGATTCCTGGCGCAAAAAACTTAAAAAAATATTGGCGATTTGCTTAACAGATTAAAATGGTTTACAAAATATTGTTATAATCGCTTCACTCGCGTTTTAACATTCGAACATATTTGAAGATATCTTCTGATTGTTCTGTTTTTTATATGAAATAAACTTTTAAAGTACAAAACTGGCTACAGATAATTTAATTAATAATTTTTCTAAATTAAACTAGTATTAGAATAAATACTATAATTATATTAAAATATTAAAATAAATCAACGTTAGTATAATATTAATAGAATTTATTAATCAGAAAAACTCTGTTAACAATCGTTCAGATTATTGAAAGGTTCGAATTTTTACTCAACATTTATACACACACTTATAAATGCTACAACCAAAAAAGGTACCTTTAAATTTCCTTTTTAATTGGACAATCTTTTTTTTTTTGTTGTCTGGCAAAATGCAACGTTTGACTAGGACACGTTAAGTAGCGACTAGATACATTCATTACTGAAGCTTACTTTATAAACGATTTTACTATTGCGTTCATTTAGTCATTCGGGTGTTCTACAAAATATAAAGGATCTCTAAAAATTTAGCTTGACGTTCGTATAATATACGATAAAGGCCGTTTCTTTGTCTTTGGACAAGGTTACAAATACTACATTTACGTGGAGAAACTTCTCTAGCAAAAAATACTTTCTGGTTTTTTTTGTTTGTTTGTAAAGTTGTAATAAAATAATCCTTATTTCATAAGTTTGCGATTTTCTTTTGAATCAAATGTGTGCCAATTTCATGTAGAAATAGAACTTTCGGTTCTTGATCAAACATGCTGCCTTTAAATTGTAATAAAACAAAATGCAGTTACTCGTTCGACTTCGCAAAATCGTTCTTATTCTATTTTTAATCAACTAATAGTCTGTAAATTAATACATTCCTTATAAAATCTAAAAATATTTGCCCGTGTCAATAAAGTTATAACTTACAAAAAGTTTTTTTGGTTATCTTTTTAAAATGTGAACAAGGTGCCTGCACCTTGAAAAACGAAAATTATATAAGTAGTGATCTGTTGGGAAGACTCATTCAACTCACAGACTTCGTTGTGTTCGCACCAGGTATATGTTTCGTGTGATGGATGTAAATATATTATTACTATTTCTCATCTAAGGGGAGTAATGCGGATTTGGTCGTGGTTTTCTTCTGAATATAAAGGCAAAGATAGAGCGCAGTCTCCACCAGCGGCTGTGCTTGCGCGGTGCAGACCGAGATCTTTCCTTCATGCGTATTTGCCTAACTAAGGAATAAAACGAATCGTCGATGAACTGACGAAGGGCCGCTGATGTCTCGTAAAATGGGCATCCCAATTGATTCGCCAAAGCTTTCCCTTCGTCCGTCGATACCTGCAATAAGTATGGGCCGTTTTAGAAAATACGCGCAGCAGTAATTTTCACTCGATTAATAATTTACTCACTTCGCGTTGATGTTGTAGATCAAATTTGTTTCCAACCAGTACCAGAGGAATGTCTTCGCTGGCTCTGACGCGAGAAATCAATTTTCGATACTCGAGAACTTCTTGAAAACTGTGCCTGTCAGTCACCGAATAACAAATCATGAAACCTTCTCCGCAACGCATGTATTGATCCCGCATCGCCGTGAATTCTACCTGTAAAGAGAGTGAATATGCTCAACTGCGATTTCGTATTGAAAAAAGTGCAAAATTTCACCTACCTGACCAGCTGTATCCAAAATGTCAAGCAAAGCAGCTTCGCCATCGATGACTGCTTGTTGCTGATACGAATCCTCTGTGGAAGATCACACATTATCTTCCGTTGATAAAAATACATACACACCGAGTATGCACAGTAAAAACGAAAAAACCAAATATTTACCAATAGTAGGATCATGATCGTTTAAAAAGCTGTGACTCACAAACTGCAAAGTTACAGCTGTAAATGAAGACAGAGAGGGAGAGCGAGAGTTAGTAGAATTAAACACAGGGCCAAATAAACAAACAAATAAATATAGTATCCGACCTGATTTTCCAACACCCCCTTCGCCGAGTACGACAATTTTGTAAACTCTTAGACCGCCTCTCGTTGTCGGCTGTGGCACAACGGGAATGTCATTCTTGCATTCGGAGCCCTGTAACGGAAAAATAATGAAACAAAACCCAGTCAGAAAGCACAACCACAACGGGATGTTATATATACCAACCAGATATGCATCAGAGCCTCGCTCCATAATAACAAGGTCCGTCATCGCGATAGCAGCGAGTACTCGGCCGAGGGCATAGCGCGCTCCAGAGTATATATATACATATATATATAGAGTGAAAGCTTGCTGCGTATACAATATATATGTATACTTATAGGTCTAGCGGCGCGCGGAGCTTGCGATCCGTTCAACAGGAGTAGCGACGAAGTTGTTCCTCGGCGTCGAGGCTCTGCACCCGTACCAGTCCATCCGTACGAGTCGAGGATCAGTTACGGTAGGCTCCCTCGTGTCGTTATCGCAGCTCATCACGCAGCTCCTTCTGTGTATCGACGTTTCTTACCTCGCGATGACGCTATGGCTATTCCGCGCTATTACTTACGCTTACAGCATCTGACAGCATCGTCCTCTTCCTCTATATAGCACCGATCGAGCGTGTATATAATAATATTAGACTATTGGATCACGTATGTATTATATATATTCGCAGAGTTTTTAATCCTATATATGTAGGCCGCGAGCGAGCAGTGCTGATTTCCATTTGTTGTCGCAGGTGTGGCTGCGCGAGAAAAGGAGAGTGTTACATGTTGTGTGCGCGTTTTGTAGCTCTCTATCCTCTCCTATGTATATATGTAGGTATAAGCTCGATGATGGGTGTATTATGATTCCTTTCGACCGAGAAGGAGAGGGAGAGAGCCCAGGCGGCGGCGCGAGAGCCTCCTTCGCGGGGGAGGAGACGACTATCGAAAATTATAACGACAGGCCGCTATATATAGTTATGGTATATACGCGGTTGATCGACGCTTGAAGCGCGCCTGCGCGCATTTACACGTCTATATAGGTACTGTATATAGCCTTATTTCATTTCAACTGTTGCTGTATAACTATATATAATAGAGCTATTGGAATTCGAGCTGGTGCTTCGAATATACCGTTCTGTGCAGATCGCAACGTATGACGTGAAATAAGCAGAAAAAATATCCGTTAATAGGTATATATCGCTGGTTTGGGGAACAGTTTTGTTTTTTGGCACGAGTTCATTTTTAAAGGCAACTTTTTTTCGTTCGCAAGTATGGAAATGTTAGTCAAAAGTTTGCACTTACTCATCTGCGACATTTCCCACTTACGATAGGTATACTTATCTCCTGAAGCAATAATAGAGTGAAAAAATAAACGACTACGTCTGCGAACGTGATTTACATGCGTTTATCTCTCTCCTATTCCCCTCGACAACTATTCGTTATTTTCTAATTTTGTCAATCGAGAAGATTTTATAATAGGCAACTGTTCTTCTAATGCTAGTACTTCGTTTGCAATACATCTCACGTAAACTCGATCCGTTTTTTTCCTGCCCTGATGGGCCGTGCGTCATATAATCATAATAACAACAATACAGCGAGTATAGAGCGTGTCTGAATCAGCTGATCGGACGCCGCACAAAGATCGCAGGTATTATCAAGCCAGTTCGCTGCAATATACTTATATACCGAAAAATATAAAGCGAAGAACAGTGGGGGTGTGTGCGTGTGACGAGAGATTAACGTGCAGTTGACTATATAGTGGAGCTTGTAAACATTCGTCAATCATAAACACAAACCTGCAGACACGGTGTTTATCTTATCCGGAACTTTGGAACATTCACGGTTTCGTTGCGATTCCGCTAATTGGCCGTAATCTTCGCTTCGTCTGCTGTTTTTTTGTGCCTTCTCTTTTTTCGTCAGCACTGTGCAGTTTATATAGCGCGTATCGTTCTCCGATTGTTTCTCCCTCTTTTGCTTGACTTTAATTATAACTAGGTCAGCATTCAGCAGTAGCCATGCACCGATGAATACATTGACTCATTGCTCTGCTCTCTCCACTTATCTGAGATAGTTTTATTGTGAGTCGCAGTGTCTCAAAGGCAACAACGCACAAAGTCATACGAGTCAATGCGACTGGAGAGTTCGATGATAGACCACGAGCATGGCACACATTGTAACTGTGGATGGAGTCCCCATTGAATTAACCAAAGAGCAACCTGCCATTTGGTCAGGATGGAAGGGCCTTGGAGACAGGGAAATTGTCAGGGAGGCTTCTGCCAAAGGAACACACATAGACCTGGCATACAAGTTTCTCGAGACTCGGAGGCACTGCTCTCTACAGGAGGCTAAAGATTATTTTTCAAGCGAAGTCGAAATCTGGGTAACCAGTCTGTTAAAGAAAAAACAAGTTCACAGAGCATCCCACATTCTAAACAATGTGGTAAGTAATAAGAAAGTTACTAACAGTCAGAATTATTTTGACAATGTTTATGTAATTTATGACTTCAATTTTAGGGAAAAGTACCTATGGATTATATTCGAGCGGTATGTTTGACATGTAGAGAACCAGCGTTGAGAGACTATTTAGCTAGACATGTAGAATCCACATTTAATGCTGAAGAAAGAGAAGCTTGGAATATTGTTAATTTAATTGCCAAATATGAAGAGAAATTTCAGTAAGTCCAATTATCAAATCTTGCATGATTTATATCAGTTTACTAAAGACTAAATCGCTTTACAGACTTCAAAATGATTTGATCTCACACAAGTGCCTTGAAGAGATAATAAATTTACCACAAAGTATTAAAGATGCACTTTATACAGAGCTCTATTTTAATTATTACGAACCAAATATTGTTGCTTATTTGAAGAGTGAAGTGGTTTGGGACTACTTATTAACTAATAATAAATTAGACTTGATAAAGATCTGGATCGATCTCAATTTTGGGGATGCAGACAACTCGACTTTCAAGAATTTAGAATATAGAAGTGATATTCAGTTATTATTTACAAATTTAAAAATTACAAACAAAATGATAGAATGCATAGAATCATCAAATGGAATGCTTCCTATTAGTAACTTGGTTCTTAATTATTTAAGCAGGTAAACGTAAAGCCTTATTGTAAGGATCCTATGATGATATAGCTCATTAAAATATTTATTTTTTAATAGATATGGAATATTTACAACCAAAGAGCGCAATGACGTAAAATTAATCTTATCAAGATTTTTTGGAGAATGTATTATTTTTAATGATTTTGAAAAAATTCTAGCCAAGCCATTGTGCAATATTGACAAGCAAAATTTCCTTTCAAAATTAGATGTTGTGGGACTGTCCAGAAATTATTTTAAAGATAATGAGATTCAGAACATAGATTTGAAAAATAAAAAACTTTATGACTCTTTGAAAGGCATGTGCAATACTACTGACAACTATAAAAATTTTTTAGAAAGTGGCATTATTGAAACTGTTAACTATCTCTCAGATGATTTTCTTCAATTTCTGAAGCAAAATCCAATTATTTCTTTTACATTAATTTTTCTTCACTATTCAGAATGTATAGCAATTTCTAAAGAGACCACTTTGAAAGAAATGTTTAACAATGACACAGGATTAGTAACTAAAAGGCTATCATTACCAAAAGATATTCTTGATTCTGTGATATTTCATTTGCCGTATTTGAAAAGTGAGATAGATCCAAATATGACGAAAAATAATATTACTATGTATCAACTTTTGGATGGATACAAACAATTTAATTCTAGTAAATTATTCAAGTGGCGATTAAAGAATGGAACTATGCCAGACTTTTTAAACGAAAATTTGGTAAAAAAATTTGGACACAAGGAAAAACTAACTTACATAAATTATTTAAAAGAAGCTAGGCCACACATGGCAGCAAATATTCTGCGTCTTCAACAAGAGCAATTAGCTGGTGGAATATCAGCAAAAGCGTAATATTGATTAAATATAATTAAATATTACTTTTTTAAATAAATATTACATTCAATATTTTTCAACTTCAGGAAGTCTCAAGCTTCACTTTGTGCACACGTTTTTGCATTAAGGCATTCTAAAGAATTGGAAGTGATCAGCGGTTGCATTTCGTTTTTGGAAATTCTTGGAATTAATTCCGAAAATCTAAGACTTCACATTACAGTTGCCAAACTTGTCCGAAAAGAATTAAATATTTCGATTGGTATAACACATGTTAATTCTTAAACATTCTTAATATTTAAATCATGTTTGCCTACAAGTAAATGTTGTTTTATTTTCAGAAAACCTACTGGAATCGGTTATTTACAATAATCATCAAGAGTTAAAGCAAGTTTTAAATTATTTAGAGAGAAGTTTTCATTCTCGTTTGAATGTTAAAATGATAAATAGTAATGAAGAATTTATCCAAGCTCTTGGTACTTGGGACATAATAGTGAGATTTGCAAGAATGCACAATACGTCGTTACCGACCTCTTTATTAAAGTTTTTGGCATCTAATGATGCTTGGTTTGAATTTGTTTTAGTTGGGCACATATTTGCATATCCAATAAATCAGGTATTATATATTAAAAATTATGGCAGTGAAATGTAGATGAAAGTAAATATGATTATAAGTTAAACCTTTTTTTTATTCTTATTAATAGATTACAGAATGTGTGCAACACTTTGATAGTGTTAGCTTAAAGGAGCACTTATTATTATCACTAAACAATTCTCAATTATTAAGACAAAATTTATCGTATGAGAATCAAAAAATCAAAAATGAGAAAATTAGAGAAAGGGATTTGCGTCAAACATTGTACAATGAAATCGGCGTTAAATATAATGTAAGATTCTAATGAAACACTACGAAAGTAGACACTTTATTTATATGTAGAAATTGTATTAAGATATGTAATTCCACATTGACAGAGTTCTCCACAGTCAAGCCCACCACTGTATTCCAATGAAACTGATTTGTCTACAAAACATCATAATATTTCGAATAGTTTGAGTCCAACTACGAGCTCTTCTGCATTTATAGATGATTTATGGCTGATCATTTTGAAGTGTCACCAAAGTCAAGATCCACCTGGAACGTTGTTGAATGCTTCTCGAACTTTTAAATATCCAATTCTTACTGTTTTAGCTACTTGCTATGAAGTAAATACAATCAAGTTTATAAAAAATATTATAAAAAATTGTCCAAATATATAACTAAACGTTTTTTTAGCCTTCTTCAATGTCATCTTACTGTTATTCATGGCTTGTCATATCAGCTGATAATGCTCCTTTTGCCAAAGATTACGGAGAGTGCTTAGAAAATCAAATTTGGTCAGCAAGCACCGTCTTAAATTTATTCCACAACATGGTTCTACATGGATTCGTCAATACTCTTTCTCGAGGATTACAAATATTTTTGCCCGTATGAATTTTTTGAAAATAAGCCCAGATATTGATTAGTAATTATATCAAATACCTGTACTATATAACCTTGTTTAACTTTGCAGGAAAATCCTTTAAAGCCATTTTTTGAATTTCTCGTGAATTGCATAGAGTATGGAAATTTTAAGGATTGTGAGCAATACTTGGACAATTTTATAACTGATTGTTCAAACTACAGAAGCAATGTAAGAATACTTTGTATATTTTTATAAAGTACATTGAACATTCAGTATAAAGTGTTAATTTTGTATGCTTGTATTTCAGAAAATAATTAATTGGGAATGCAGTGATGCGAGTTATTTGGATAATGCTTATTGGATTCAGACAGTCGTTGTTAAATGCATCATCATTACTTTGGGAAGTGCGTTGAATAGTACTCGCACGCAAATGGAATTGCTCACTGCATTAATAAAATCGCAATTTCACAAAAAATTGATAGGTACAGTATTTTTTATAATGTTATTAAAATTAAAACATTGTTATGCGTATGATTATTACAATGTATTATTATTAACAGAAGCTCCAGACTTTGAAGCTTTACTTGAGTATACCAAAATACTTTCTGAGACATGTGTTACTTTGAATTTTTACTGCTTTGATACAACTGTAAAAATACACGAGTCTGAGGCAGAAATCGAAAAATGCATTAACGAATTAGTGCAGTTAGAAGATTATACCAGTGCGTTGCGTTTATCGAAGGCTGCGAACTTGAAAGCTTCAAAAATTATACTTGCCCAAGTGAGTTTTCATTTAATTTATCGAATGTATTGCCTTTTATTTTAAATAAGGTTATCCAACTATTGATTATGCATTATTTTCCAGTACCGCAGTGAATTCAAACAAAACGCCGACAAAGATGGGATAGTGGACTCTCTTTTTTGGAGCCGCTGCGCTTCCGATTTTAAGAAATATGATGTATGCTATGAAAAAGCTGCCGAATTTTTCGTCGAGCATGCAGAAAAAGTAAAATCGTACAAAGAAAGGTAATTGTAATAAAATATAATCCTTTTTATGAGTATTAATTACATTCCAAGAGTATATTCAAATAAATATTGCATTAATATCTTACAGATCAGAAATTCTAAAGCTAGCTTTAGAAATATTGGAAGAAAATTCCAGAGATCGAAAAACTTGTGATACTGTAGAAATGGCCATGTGGAAATCGTGTATATTAGCTGGTCCTGAAAATATAGAAATTAAGACTCATAATGCCGTTTTCAAGAAATTAAAGACTGAGCTTTTGTCTAGCGTAAGTGGACTACAAGTGACTTGTTCGCTCAGAGAGCCTGAAGAAAAAATTGCCGTTGAAGTTCTAATAGGTCGTCTATTGGACGCAGGTAGATTAGAAACGGCGCTCCGAATCAGTGCAATTTTTACTTGTAGAAGTAGGGTACGTATGACTTCTTGAGTAATGTATAGAAACATTGTATTTGATGAATTATTTACGAAAAAATATATCTTAGGAGTTGCAAGTGCTGATGTTGTGCTTAAGTCTAGCAGAGGGTGAGATTTCGCCTTATCAGCTGACTGCGCAACAACGAGCGTTACTTTCCGAAGCAGACAAACCAAGACAGAGAAATACTACGTTACGCAGTCGAGGAATCCAACGATTGCCTTCGTCATCTTCGTGTGAGTAAATAATATTAATGCTTTTGAAGTGACACAAAATGATGATTTATCAATTAAACAATTTGTCTTATCTCCTAGTAAATTTATCGTCTACAAACGTTAATTTAAATAATATTTCTGAAACCACGAATGCGACACTCATCGTAGAGAAGCAAGAACAATTAGATTGCTTGTCTATGTTAACAAACTTAATAGAAACTCTCAATCATGGAATTGATATTGGAGTGAGAATACTTATGTGTTATCAACTAGCAGTTCAATTGGGAAAGAGCTATCAAGTACTTTTAACGTTGAACAAACCTATGCAATTACTACAAGAAATCGTGAGTAGTCCATGTGATAGAAAGCTTGAAATAGCTCGAGATATTATTACTACTTATCAAATAGAAAATCAAACAATAGCTCACTTTTTGGCTGAAGAGATTGTGGCTCATATTACTCAAGTGATTGAAGGTAATTTAATTTCTTTAATTGATACTTAGTTTATGAATTCGCACGATATTTTAAATCGATTACTTTTCATTTTTAGATGATTTAAATGAGCCAACAGCAGCCTGGAATTATAATATGAATTTACAATCTGTGATAGATCTCTGCAAGGATTCGTCTCTGCTTGGTTTAAAACTGTTAGATATGGCACATAAATTACTTGGCCACTCTTATGGAGAGAAAAGAAATCGTAATAACTATTTTAATAACCAATATCGAAACATAATAACTCTTTAATTTTATATAAACATTAATTTTTATCTTTCATTTTAGTTGTTACATTAAAAATCATCGTTGAACTTCTGATTCGCTCTCACGATTGCTTTACAGCTTCGTGTAATATGGAAGGCATTGCTTCAGTTCTAAGAAAATGTCAACAACTCGCAAATTCTCTCCAAAATTTGAAACACTGGAGTTTATTAGTTCGTTTGGTTACTGGAGTCGGTCGATTCACGGAAATGAACTACATTTTTCAAATTCTCAAAGAATACGATCAGTTTGAATTTTTGCTTGGCAGAGGATTAGATAAGGTGGAAAAATGCAACTAAACCATTTTTTAAATTTTTTTAATAATGCCCTAAATAACTACAAGTGAATTTTTTAAATAAGGTTCCTGGACTAAGAATGGCTCTCTTGGATTTTCTCAAACGAAATTGCCCAGAAGACAAAGACTTATTTAATATCGTAGCATTGCACTTCCGTCTTTATTTCGAAATTGCGCTTATGTGGGCCAACGAAGCAAAGGAAGTCATAAATGAATTAGTCAACGAAGCTAAGAAAGAGTGCGGAAGGACTTTATATAATCCACATGCAGAAATAAAATTTACTAGAAACGAACCAACAGAGAAACGGCTACAATTAGCGATTGCCAATTTCACTCATGCAACTCAATACTTTCTTCAGGTAATTACCAACTGAATAGCTTTACTGATTTATATCAAGACTTACTCGACCCTTTCTACAATAGAAAATGATCTTTCTTCATCTAGGATAACAAGCTAAATTTGGCTAATCGTTGTTCGCATCAAGCTCAACTGGTAGCTCTTCAAATTTCTTTGTCAAGTGTCGCTGGACAGAACCAACAATTTCCTTGTATCCTGAACTTGACCAGCGATGAAATCAACAAAGTTATTTGTCGTTACTTGAACTTCTCACAGGCTCTGATCTTAGCACGTGCATACGATCATCATGTTGACTGGGCAAGTGCCATTTACACTCACTGTTTACTCAATGGCGAAACCAAGTATCTAAAGGATTTTGTGACATCTAAGCGACTGACGGCTTCGGTGGCAATCGACTGCGCCCGCAGGTATAGACTCGAGAAGAGTGTCAGCAAATCCATGATGGAAAATATGCAAACACTTGTTGCTAGGCTCAATGACAACGAGTGCAAATACGTATTGGCGAGCCAACTTGGATTCAGGAAGATCATCGAGGACATGATAGATGATCCAGCCATCGGAGCTTACCTGAAGGATACGGTATTTAGAAAGAGATACGTGGCATCGGAATTCACTGGTGAGAGTTTTTTAGCTAAGGGATGAGATCAAATTATCATTTTCTTGTAGATGATCAATGAAAAGTTTGTCTATATAGTAAAAGTTGCAATAAGATAATAAAAAGGTGTAACTTAAAGTTAGTTAGTTTTTATGCGTTTGCGCGTAAATGATCAACATAAGTTTCAAATAACTTTAATACGAAACGTTTTCTCCCAAGAAATATGAATTGTCTGGTCGAAGAAAAAACAAAGGTATTTCAAAAGTGATAAACTATTAGATTAAATTGATTTCTTTTTATAATGAAAATTGTAAAATACTCACATGTTTAAGATGTCTTAATCACATTAGAGCTATCAAAGACATTTTGTATATAAATATTATCATTCCATGAATTTAAACCAATTCATAGATAATACCTAGCCTTTTATATGTTTAAAATGCGAAAAAATTGCAGTATTTTTCTTATATTCGTTTATTGTATTTACTTTTTTATGAGACGGAACTGTTACATAATAATAAAATGAGAATATATACTATTTTTAAAAGAAAAAGCGTATTTGATTGATACCTTCATAAAACTGTTAAGTAAAAAGTTTATAAGCGAACAGCTTACACCGGCTAACATTAAATTAGCGTAGTAGTTTAGGCCAAGGTTAGCGTGCTGCATAATGAGTTTACATCTGAAAAAGCAAATTTTTTCGTTCTTACTACTATGCACATCTTCCGGTATTTTCTTGCAATTCGCCGTGTTATCGTAAATTCTAGAGACTGTCAAAAACGATATTGACGAAGGTGTTGATTAAAAATGTGCATTTTTATCATATAATTAAAATCAATGATACCTCATCTGGAAGTGTTAGAAAAAAATTGAACATTAAAAACAGATAACTGTATGAGAAGCACTTTTGAAAAATTTCTTATGTGCATTTCTGTTGGAATGATATGCATCGACGAAGGAAACTAGATTCTTTGTATCTTATATTCATTGAAAAAAATTACATGCACGTGGAAGATTGTAAATATAGTTTTGAGATGATTATCTAATCCCCTTGAATATGCTCCTTATTTCACAATTCAGAATTGCCTTTTCGTGCGATAAGACGTCGAACGATGAAAATGTCTTTTGAATTAAAGTGCGATTGATTTGTGGCGACAAAATTATCAGTTGTTACATTCACATATAGGTATTATAATATAATACCTTCATAAATTCAATTTTTATCTTCGATATAGTGATTATTCGAATTAATTACTATAACAAAATTAAGAATGCAAATGGTTCAAGAATTCATAATAAATTATATTTCTATTTTTATTTACATTTAAACGAGCAGTTTACCAAGAAAGCTAATTCCATATAACGAAAAACATTCATAATGCAGGCGTAAGAAATAAGAAAAATCAATGTTGATGACAGCTTGGTATAGGGCAAGCATATAAATAATTCATATAAAAGTTCTCATTTAAATTCTTATTCGCCATCGGTAAAGTAGAATGTACCTCTTGCACTATAGTATAGCCTCGGCACGCGCGCAGCTCTATAGGCAGTACCTATATAGTGTATTCATAGTAAAATATGCGTGGGAGAAAAAAAGCGGAACATAAATAAACTTTCAAAGATTCCGGCATGCAGTGCAATGGCGCGAATCGGCGAGTTACAAGTTAAACAAGCGCTGCACTTCGCGCACCAAGATCGTCTCGGCACTCGGGCAACTGACCGACCTTCAGGATTTTACATTCGTGCCCGGATGTTCTCTGTCCCTCTCTGCATATACTCTATTCGCGTGAGCTGCGTCGACGAATTCGCGTTGTATAAGTACCTAACTTATGCGCGCCAGCTGTTTTAATCGAAACGCAACGGCCCCCGCGCCGCTGAAATGATTCCTTTCAGTCGGCGTTGATTCGCTCTAGCAGAATGTGCTCCGCCATACGGTGTCCGCTGCAAGTGTCTCATTGTTGATTATTATTATTTTCTATTGATTTGCCTACTTGAGTTGTTAATTTTTTATGTGTTTTAATGCTGGACATTCCTTGGTGCATGTGAACTGAGTAAGTGCATCACAGCGTATACCGACGGGCGGAAAAATGCGATCAATTTCTGCAGTCCTTCTTGGTGCGTTATTGTTCTTGCGAGCACGACTCGCGCCAATTATCTTATCAATTTTTAAAGATTGAAAAGTCGATTGACCCTTTTGTCATTTATGTCTTACTCATAAACGCTCGCCATGCCATGTTGCACGAGTGTTTTTTGTACAAAAAGCAAAGGTTAAAACCTGTTTATTTTTTTTTTATTTTTGCTTGAATTTTTTTTTCTATATTTTAGTATTCCGATTACTTAAAAATAACTTTGTCGTTATAAAGAAGATAATTTTTAATAACTCTCATTAGGCATTTGAGTGATAGTTTACGAGACCTTTCACAAAATTATCATTTACTTCAATTCCATGGAAATTAAGAATAAACCATATCGGAGGTCTCCCCAAGAGGTTCTGTATCGAATACCTCAAGTCATATCAAAGCTCGTAGAACGATTCTTTTATAAGTAAGTACTGTATTACCAAATAAATTCCATGGATTACATTTATACTTTTAATTTTACTTTCATAAAGTCTTGGGCTGCAAATAGCGAAAAAACCAAAAACATGGATGATCTGTTGTTCGGTATTAGTGATTTTATGTCTAGCTGGACTGCTTCGATTCAGACAAGAGAAGAACCCCTTAAAATTATGGGTACCACCGGATTCAGAATTTGTTCGAGATACAGAGTGGTTGACGTCAACTTTCAAAGAAGGGCAGAGAATCGAAAGAATGATATTTGCTGCAGATGACATACTTGAACCTGAAGCTCTTCTTAAATTAAATGAAATAACTATGCGTATATTTAATTCTCAGACACAAACTATACCAAAGATTTCTTGGTCAGATATTTGTTTTAAGTAAATAATGAACTTTTATAGTTGGGATTAGTAAGTAATTTAAGTAGCAATCTCACTTATATTTTTTTTTATCTTTAGGGTTCCTATTATTTCTGGCATTACTGAACGTAGAAAAAGACAAGCGGATGATAGCTTTTTTGAAGAAGAACTTGATATGACAAATAAAGTTGGATATGATGCAGGAATACATTTACCAACTAAATTATATTGTGGTGTTATTAATAGTCTACCTAATGGCTGTTTGTTATTTAGTATTATGGATATTTGGGAGTTTAATTCAACTTTGATTAAGTCCCAGACAAAGGAAGACATTATTAACAGATTCAATTCTGCAAATATAAGTCCAACATTGGGACATCCAATGAATTTTAGTGAACTATTAGGTGGTATTACCAGGGATCAAAAGGGTAGAATTGTTAGTGCAAAGGTTGTAAAAACACAGTGGATGGTGTATATCAATTTTACAAAAGTCAATATGGATGAAATGGGTAATGATGCAGGTACTGCAGATTGGGTAAGGTAAGATCACAGACTATTTACCTTGCACTCAGTATGTCATTCTTGTATTATACTATTTATTTATTTTTTTACAGGACGTCGCATTTATTTTAAATCAAAGTTCAGTTTTCGATTTGTAACTATATCTGACAATTTCTTTATAAATTTTTTTTTAATTTTTCAACCAGTCAACAAAAGATGTTTATGATTGGGAAGAAGTTTATCTTCAAGAATTAGAAAAAGTATCAAAAGAGTTGGAAGTACTGTCCAGAAACAATAATTACGCATTGTATTATGAAGCTGGACGAAGTTTCGGGGATATAACTCAAGATAGTATTTTTCACGACGTTGAAAAGCTTATTGCTGGTATAATGATCATGTCTATTTATGTACAAGTGATACTCTCCAAGTTCAATTGGGTAGAGTGGCGGGTAAGTCAGGCAAGCTAACTATAGATATAGTTATTCAAGCGTTAATAAACATTATTGTTGTTACAGTTTTGGCTGACCAGTGTAGCTCTATTTTGCATAGGAGGAGCTTTCGCGGTCGCCATCGGTCTTTGCTCTCTTTTTGGGGTCCCATATGGCCCAGTTCATACTTCACTGCCTTTTATGCTCATGGGTTTAGGAGTCGATGATACGTTTGTTATGATGGCTGCTTGGGAGGAGGTAATATCGCACGAAAAAAATCGGGAAAAATCATTACCCGAAAGAGTTGCCTTAGCTTTAAGCCACGCTGGTGCAGCCATCTCAGTCACTTCACTCACCGATGTTGTCGCCTTCGTCATTGGAGCTTCAACGGTGAGTAAATCGCCTCATTATATATTGTTCTTCGACCAGTTCTTCGATCCAAATTTGCATTTTTTTTTCATCAAATTTCAGATTTTGCCTTCCTTGCATTCGTTTTGTATATATGCAGCTGTAGGAGTCTTTGTAACTTTCGTCCTGCAAGTAACATTTTTCGTAGCCTTCTTCACATTGGATTGTCAGCGAGTGGAGCAGAAACGTAACGGGGTGCTACCGTGTATCAAGCACGAAAATTACATACCAAAAGTGGCAGATGTCAAACAGAATATTTCATGGAGGTTGGCCGATAAACTGTATACGAAAATAATTTTTACAATTCCCGGGAAATTAGTCGTTTTAGCCATTACCATAGTATTTGCAACGTTTGGTGGAATTGGCTCTAGTCGACTCGAGCAATGGTTCGACCCAGTCTGGTTTCTGCCTAAAGAATCGTACTTGAACAATTTTCTCACTGTGAAAGAACACGAATTTCCGAAAGTGGGTCACGAAGCTACGGTATTCATGAGCGACTTGGATTTTATTCAGGATTTTCCGAAGATTTTGAATCTCAGTCGGACTTTGGAGAAGGCATCGTTCACGGAAAACGTTAAAAACTGGCCGATAGATTTCGTTCACTTTTCTGATGCAAATTTTAATATAGGTAATACAATTTTTTTTAATCAGTCGTATTCTTGGGTGATAAATTTCACAATTACTCTTGGTTTCCAGACGCGGAAAACAAAACGTTACTCCAGGACGATTTCCAGAGTTGTCTGTCAAAATTTTTGTTCAGTCGCATTGGCGGAAAATACCAGAGGAATTTTCGTTTCGCTGGCAACTTAACGTGCGGTGAAAAAGCGCCGCCCATTCTGATGGCTAGTATAGACTTTACATTCGCAAAATTTTCTTCGCCGTACGAATGGATTCCAGGAATGGATAGCGCGAAGCGCACGGTCAGTGAAGCCGGTTTCAATGGTTTCGCAACTGTCTGGAGCGAAATGTTCGCCAGTTGGGTGACGGACAAAGTTATTTCACAAGAGGTCGTTAGGAATCTCATTCTAGCTCTAATTTGCGTCATGGGCATGACTGCATTTTTGATTGCCGAGCTGCAAACTTGCCTTTGGATATTACTTTGTGTTCTTTTAACTCTACTCGACGTTTGCGGATTCATGTATTATTGGGGCCTTACAATTGATATTGTATCGTGTATAGGTCAGTTTTTACTATTTCTTTTAATGCTTCGAATAAAATGAGAAAACTAATGAATTTTATACATTTTATGTTCAGGATTAGAATTAGCTGTAGGCTTGAGTGTGGATTACGCAGCTCACGTAGCACACGCTTTTCTTAATGCTGGCGAAATCGCGGGTGCCAGCAGGAGCGCCGATCGCACAGGCCGTGCGCTAAAGGCGATGCGTCACATTGGCGCCGCCGTGCTTTTTGGAGCTGGCTCGACGTTACTTGCCCTTTCTTTATTGTCGTTTTCACGGGCCTACGTATTTCGTGCCTTCTTCAAGATCTTTCTGCTGGTCATAGTTTTTGGACTGTGGCATGGACTTTTATTCTTGCCCATCATACTTAGCACAATTGGACCACGCAGTTTGCATGCTGATTTTCGAAATGTAAATAGGATTTTCTCAATACATAAAATTTAGGGAGTTTACTTCAAAATTAAAAAATTTAATTCTACATTTTAGGTACAGGGTACTACTATGAGCGTAGAAATGACACAAGAAGTGGAGGCTGCGGCAGTGCCACTAAAAGATGACGTTGTTCATCAATAATATTTATTTTTGGTTCAATAAACATACAAAATTATTACATTATTCATACTATTAATCACACGTTTATACAAAAATAATATTAAACGTCATTGAATCAAAATTATCTTAAAAGAAAACATTATCTAAGAATGGCGTTTAAATCAAATGGTGAAAATTATACATAGAAGGAGAAAAATCTTGATATAATTTAAGGATGGAATCGTCAATCCATCTGCATGTACATTTACAATTATATATATATTTATATTTATGTATTTATATTTATATATATTAAGATTACAAAACAAGTACAAAATAATTGCTTCGTCCAGGAGTTTTCATTCTTTTTTTATGCGATATACATATACAGTAATTTATATATAATATCTCCACTTAATATATCATAATCTCACGTGAGCGGATAAAAGGAACATGACTAAATAAATGAATAAGGTGCGTATTTCTATTCAAGTAAAAACAAACTCTTTTCACAGCAAATATTAACTCCTTATACTGTACGTCTGACTTTTCCCACATCTGCAAATTTACTTTTTATGAAATTACGTTGTCTTTTCTACGTTTCTTGATGAATTGGCTAACTTTTCGAAAATTTACACCAAAAAAAGCTGGAAGCAACATTAAAAGGAAAAAATGTTTTACCTTTTTTTTGCAAATCTGCGATTTTATGTAAATCGAAATCGCTTCTGCATCTTTTCTGTCTAATACAAACTAAATGAACAAAATAAATAAAATATCCGCTTTTTCATTATATATGTTTAATTTTACAAAAAATAGATGAATAACAACAACAATTGATTTTCGTTTTAGAAGTATTACTTATGTGTTAGGTACATACGAAAGGGATTATTTCTTGCGAAAACAGCACATAAGAAAACATATCGTACAAACTGTCATTTTTGCGCATGTATATAAAATTTGTTTGAATTAAAAAATGACATGATCAAACATTGTACGTGATTGCAATATTCAACTCAACGGTTTCAAAGTTTGAATTTCACGCAAATTCATGTAGCGTTAATTTTAAGATCATAGGACAAAATTACTATAAAAAAGTTTCAACTATATTGGTCTCGCGCTGTCAATCTTCACTCGTGTAAAAATTTCAGGCAGTGAGCGCTTCAGGTTCAGGCATTATTCTTTGATACGGATCAATTTTTTTTTTTTATTATGTTTTCGATTCAAGTACCCGCAAATTGCTTGTATGTTCGTAATAATACCGCGCTGGCTTATATATTGGAATGAAAAAGTCTCGTGTAAAGGAATTATAAAGAAGAAATACATTATGCCATGAAGAAGAAATACTATAATCATTATGTGGTCACATCTAATTATTTTAAAATTGATATTCTTCATCGTTCAATGATAATTTATTGCTTCTTAAATTATTAGTTTCATCCATCGTGAAGAACTCAATAGCATGCAATCACAGTATTCAATAAAATGTCATTGTTCGTCATTGCAAATCGAGACATCAAATTATAAAAATGAGCTGTTATTTACAGTGTATCTTGTAATTAACATCTAAACACAGTCATTTTTTTAAAAATAACATACATGTGGCCACTTGTTGCACTTCAAAGTGCCAGCAGGCGTACAGACATATATATATATATATATATATATATATATATATATATATATCATCGAAATTAGGTAGTCTAGGCTATTGATTATTTTTCGTCGAGCCTTGTTCTGCTTCACATTTGCCGTTCATTTACGTTACTTCTGAGTTATTTTCTTGTTATTCGTTAACGCATCTGGCAGAAATTATTATATGCCTATCTAATAGACGTACATTTATATATATATATATTTTTTGTATTTATATATTTTGTTATTTGTATATACATCACACGATATGCATACATATACAACGAAGCTCCCTATTGCTGAAAACGAAAGTCAGCACCGGAGGAAAACCCTTAGAGACCTCAATATCCTCTGCACTTTCTCATTTACACTATTAAATTTTAAGATTCATTTCTTTTAGAAAAGAACGCAAAACGTCGCAAGAATTTTTTTAGATTATTTGTAATTTGCATCGTGATCAAATGATTGCACTGGACTTTGATACTTTCACGATTAGATGCATGCAACATTTTATTTGTCTAATGTTAAGCTAATCATCAGCGGAACGTTCAGCTTTATTTCAGTTTATTGAAATTACTAAAATGTTTTGAATATGTTGCGATTATTGTGCTATGTACTGATCACTATGAAAATGAAATGATAATGATACCGATGATGAAAATATCTTAAGCATCACACTTCGAATTCCAAATTTAATATTGCAAAAACTTTTCGTTAAAACTACGTTGACTCTGTCGTTTGTTTTCAACATTTCTTTCGCAATTCAATTTTCGCTCATTCCTTCGATTTTACAATTTAATTATTCTCACCGGCTCGCCTTCAATATTTGCCCTTCGGCTAGTAAAAAATTTTTTATATCCATAGTTTTTATTACTCAATCTTATGCCCAAAAATCTACCAGAGGCACTTTGGGTTTATTAGTACCATTAAGACGTTGTTCTATAGTCGGAGAACAGCAAAATATGGGGGCATCAATCATTAGTTTTTACTTGATTTCATTCATTGAAAATGAGTTACGGTTCTTTTAGTTTAAGTCTTTTTTTTATGCAAACCCTGTTCAAATAATAAATTTGAGTTTCCCACGTTCTCGTATACTCAGAATATTTTTCGACATGCGTCGGCCCCTTGTTGCATTGAATTACTTTTTTTCACTCGTTCCCGGTTTGTTTCAAGTCTGCTGCATATTGTAGAAAGGCGACATTGATTATGAATATCCAATGAAAAGTATGCGCGATTTTAAGGAATTAAATTTGTGAGATGAAATTTGTTTAAATGATAATAGTGTTCAAGGCTTGAAAGTGAGAAAAAATAATGAACGCTGGAATGAACATATTTTCTTTGTCTTTATATATGAAACAGGACGAAAGTGTCTTACAAAAAAGGAGAATTTATATAAAACGTCGAGTTTCACATTCTGGCAATTGCTAGCAGATTTTCTCGCTCTCGCTTTCACACGTGATTTTGTTCACACCCGCATTAAAAATTCATATTTGTTCTTAACCATCATCGATTTTTGTCTATCTTCTTGAGCAATAAATACTTTCTCTGCTGCACGACTTGCACATTGAATTGACGCACAGGACATTCAAGTATCTTTTTTTCATGATAACGTACATTCACGCATATCACTCGCGCAACTTCAAGGGAATTGCTATCTTTTTGTTTAAAAAATTTATCATCTTTGAACAAGGGCAAACAGCCAATATCAGAACGACAGTTAAAAAATGAAAATAGTATCAACAAAATATTTAAAATATCTTAAAATGCGCAATTACTTATATACTGAACAATCATTTTAAGGGCCTTTCAAATAGTGTTGAAAAAAAATATTAAACAAAAAAGATGATTTATTTTTTAAACGGCAACTCTTGCCTCAGTGCACATTCGTAGCTAAACAATTATGAAGTTAATGTTTCGCACAGCCAGACATACCACACCAAATTTTTTCTTATGAATACATCCACGGAGTAATGTCGACGTTTAATTAATGATTATCAATTCATACCGATTCAATATCAATGTTATTACAACCAGACAATACTCAACAGTGATCGTTATTTTTTTTCGTTATATATATTACAATTATTAATAATTAAGAGTGACAACAACATGACGACGGAGGCATTGAAGCTGAATACCTAGAAAAGATTTTGGGGCTTTTGTTACGGAAAGGGTCCAGGATTTGTGAAAGATGGACTTACTATATTTCACTTTATTTGGATTAATAAGGAGTGTAAGGAAGGACAAGAATGCTTCGTAGGAGCTTGAAGATTGCGAGCCGAAGACCCTAATTACTTCGGTCCGAGAACTCTTTTATGGCGGTGTGTAGACACAATGACAGCGAATAATGACGATGATGACACGACAACGATACGATGGTAATGTGTGAATGATTTTTTTTAGATGATAAATGACAATAACAATCATAAGAATAGACGGTGTTTTAAGAACGCACACGCGCACGCACACTTCGACACTTCCTTTTATAAAACCTTAGAGTCACTCCAATGAATCGTCTTGCAAAGTCATATATATTTTTTTAATTATAAGTGGCATTTGTAATATGAATTTTTGAAAAAACGTTATTCAGTTCAGAATAGTATGCAAAGAAATTATTAATATTATTATTAATCAATCATCAATTATTATAATTTTGTGCGGTAGACATTAATTATCAATTCGATTTGTCTGAATACTCTAATTTTTTAGGCAAAGAGACCGAAAGAATTGGCAAGGAAGCACGCAAAAACACTCAACACAACCGTCACATCGAGCCGGCCACGCGATCGGCCATATAGTCCAGAAACTTTTATTTTACTTTTCCATGTTTAATCGTAAAGTTAATCCTACTAGCTAATACACAGTCTGTTCTCGAAAAAATGCGTCTGGTTCGCGCTTATACATTTAATATTTTTTTATACCGCCAGATGTACTCATATCTTTGTCAGCTTGCTTTTTCTTGGCTTTTCCCTTCCCGCCTCCCAGGACTCGTATTTTTTAATACGCCTTCTTTTCTCTCGTTTTACACGGAATGCTCGAGGAACAGTGACCGACTTTAAAACAACGGTCAATATTGAAGGGAAATTGTTATACTAACTAGTGGAAAATTCATTGTACGTTTAGTTTTTATATTTCAAATGGCACTCAATGATCTCGCAAAAAAGATCAGGTATAAATAATATGTGCTTTGCGTCATCATTTATCAGCAGTACTACATTTGAAGTAGAAAAAGTAACGTTGCCAATTTTTTTTCTCTCATATTAGATATCCTCGTTTCATATTTCAGTGTAATTATATATTTATAACTTGATATAGAACATTTCACCCTTCATGACTTTTAAAGTCAGTCCCGTTATTTGAAAAAAAAATTGAAAACCGAATCCTTGATAAGTTGTAAAAAATGGGAGAAGGGCGGGAGAGGCTGTATCTTCTTCAATCATACGTCAATCGGATTAATGATATTTTCTAGCCTAGATATATATACATATACACGCGTCGCATCGGTGTAATAAGTGTGTATATATGTACACATATACATAATGACATACCATCAATGTATATAATTATAATTATTAATAATATAACTATCATATTTCTGCATCGATCGGTCGATTAAGACAATAGCGATTATCGATGACTTACTATGTATTCCTCTTATCACGACATTCATTATCATTATTTATTCTTAATTTTTTATTTTTTTAAACATTTCAGTGGATGGAGATGTGTATTCGTTTAAGAAATCTCGCGCCACCTATCCTTACATATTTCCAAGACCACCGAATTTACCGGAGCCGCTTTGGCAGTGGCTTGCACGAATATACAAATATTTTTCGACTGACATTTAAACCCGCCCCGTCTGCGTAATTGTATACAAGTGTTCTTTGAGAATCCAGCCTATCATTAATTTTATACGCGATGTAAACTAAAATCGAATAAAAATCAACGTGCTGGACCTCCGTAAAAAAGACTTTACAAAATTTACACAATAAAAGAATACAAAAAATTACTCTCGGAGTATGTAATTATGAAAAAAAGGGAATCTCGCGTGATTCCACGTAATACTCTTATTGCTAAACTAGTCAGTTAATCCACGATTCGGACCTGGTGACTGCTCATTGTATTAAAAAGTACCGAGTATAGTGTTCGAAAATTCTGGCCTTAATGTGCGCTAAAAGAACGTCGTTTGTTCGTTTGCAACAAAACCGGAATTTTTAACCAGCCGGAAAGTGGTTCTTCGCGTTATTTGTAACGCACATCATACACACTTTTATTCAATAAACCTAGATACAATAATGATAAAACGCGCGCTCGATATTTCGTTATTTACACTTTATCTTTCAACTGATCGCAGTGCACAATTCATAATCATGCTTTCGTTTTCACTCGCGCTCGAACAAGTAAGCGTCTCTGGAAAATCTTTCTCATTGGAGAAAGGTAGAAAACAACCACCGAATGCGTTCTTCACAATTCGAAGAAAACAACGAAGTCAACGGTGGCGAGAATTGCACTGCAGTGAAAATGCACATTTTTTATTGGGAGCGATTGACGAACTTTTTCGCAATGCGCTTTATCTACGGCTAGCACTCGGTGTCATGGGGTCCTGGCGTTTTGCGGGCGGCGGCGAGGCAAGGAGGTACTGGTGCTCGGCGTCGAGTAGACCGGAGACGTGCCAGTAGTCGTCGACGGCGGTGGCTGCGCTGCTAGAAGTGCCGCTGCTGCTACCTACCGTCGAGCTCCTCAGGCCTCAGCAGGGCAGCTCGTTTCGCACCGAATTGTTCGAGCGCTTGCTCGTATAAACGGGACATCAGGGATTGCCATCGGCGGCCATTATATTGTGGACCTGTTCGAGCTTGTAAGCCAATCTTTGTTTCGTCGAGAATTCGTCCTCTTCGAGGGTTACTGTCAGTTGTTCGTTGTACTTGCTTGCGTAGGTGTAGAGCTCATACAGGGCGCAATTCGTGTTAAATTCGTTCGTGTGCAGCTATAAAAATTAATTATTTTGTTAATAGTTACGTCTAGAGATCATTAAGATTTAAAACAAAAATCGATCGAAAATAACTTACTCTTGATTCTTCTGCAAGCATGGCATTCATATCTTGATCAGATATGGCTTGCATGAGTTTAATGTCCGAGTAGTACCGTTCTACCCACTCTTTGTAAACTGGAATGTCCTTAGCATAGAGAAGTTTGGAGCTTGGTGAATCCTTGCCTAGACATTCAGAGGTTTTAATTAAGATATGCTTTTACCAATTTAAACGCACCTTTAAAAATGATTGTCTTACCTAATCTGTGATCTGACGTAGAACAGCTGTCCATGAACGTTTGTGCAACAACGGAGAAGCACGAATCGACAATGTTTGACTTGTGGATGTCGAATATAAAGTTTGGATTCTTAATAAGATTCACCCAGAACCTTAGAGGCAGCAGATTACTCTTCCACGTATGTACAACTTCAGGGTCAGTGATCTGATGGTGGAGCGCCTGATCATCCAAGAAATCAAACATGTATTTGATTGCAAGTGGTAAAGCAGATCCGCGATGAGCTGTGCTGAATATCGTTTCAAAGAGATCGTCAACGAACTTCTGCAATGTACCCTTCGTAGCTAACAGCCTTGTGAGATAAATTTCTGAAACCATTTTGTTGCCGCGTTCTCCTTCCTTTTGTGCATCTGTGTCGTGGTGTTTTACAAGGTGCCAGACTTTGAGACCGCCGTCATGATCGTGATTCAGTGGCGAAGTAGCACGGGATAGAGGTGGACTCGCTGAACTGAACTTGCTGAGATTCAGAGTTTCATATTTGTGAGATTTATCAGTTTTCTCGGATAAGATGGAAAGATTGTAAACCGACGATTGTTTGTTGACTAAATTAAGGGAAGCGCCATCCGGTACACGGTAATGATTCAATGTGTTACGTTTCTTCCATTCGCCTTCGGTCTTTGTTGTCGAGTCTTCGTCGTATAGGATCAGCCTGCCAGAGGCTCCCGTTCTCCATTCTGAAAAAATATTTGTATAAGTTGACGATAACATAAAACTTTTTATTCCATACCAAAAGTTATATAATAATGATTTAGTGCAAAACTTACCGAGATCAAGATCTTCTTTTCTCGGTCTCAAACTGTAAGGTGTAGATCTGTATATGGTATCAAGTGCCTTCTCCTTAACTTGCGAAATCGTATCACAGTCTAAAACCTTTACTGGAATATTTTCAGTATTTGGATCCACGCCCCCTCCGTATATTGTCTGTTGCGAAATCGATACGTAGACCGTCTGAAAATCGTAGGTATATATTGGTAAAATTCAAATATTCTTTACTTTAAACAGTAAAAATTCATGGCATGAAATTTGAACGTACCATAGCTTTGAAATCAATCGACTGTCTAATGAGTTTTTCCTCTGATAAAGAATATCTAGCCTCTGAAGTAATGGCATCGACTGGTCCCTTGTCTACTTGTTGCTTCATGGCACGGAAGAGTAAGTACAAAGGTTCACCAGCGCATTCCCGCATGAACTTGTACAAAAGGAAGGTAAACCAAGCTGTCAGCATTTTCTCGGCGACGCTTTCGGTTCTGTTGAACAAATTTTTATTTTAGCAAATTGTACATCGTGTTATAACATAGGAAAATATCTTAACTAATTATTACCTTCGAAGAAGCAGTTTAGGATGACTCTTTCCTTCCATGCATTTTTCGATTAGATCAGCCAGCAAGGTTTTCAGAATATCCGTACAATATTCCATCTTACTCTGCAGTGTCACCATAATTAGACTTGCTACATTTACTCTGTCACGCATCGAGAAATAACGATTGCTTTCCAGAGTTCTGACGAATAGTAGCAGGAACGTCTTGTTCATGATCAGTTGACCAAATAGCCTCAAACCTTTCTCTTTGCGGACGAGCTCGGGTCTATCCCATTGCAATACAACATGATTGTCGTCCGAAGGGAAGAGAATATTCATGGCATAAGCTCTGTAATCCAGGAACGGAATTCCACCACTGGTCAAATCTCCAGTCAAATCCGTCATCTCAGTCTGCAATTCAGCAAAAGCTTCCTTGCATTCGGCTGCTACCCTTAGTTCCAGAATGTCCATCTGTTCTTGCATATTCTTGAGTACTCGGTTGCTCTCGGTGGACTTGCGTCGGTAGGCGATCAAGAACGCGATAAAGATAATGACTAAGATCACGATTGCCGCGCTTACGCCAAATATAGCGGGCTTAGAAAGAGGACCGTTTAGTCCTGCAGGCATAGCGTAACTCAGCTTTCCAATTTTGTACTTGAGGTTGCCGCCCACGGTGACGATAACCTCTGGCAGGTCTGGTTTGGGATTGCCCGAAGAATCGAGAGCCGGCGGTTGTGTTGACGGCGGTCTGCAAGTCAATTGTTGCCGGGAGAGGGATGTTACATTGCAGAAGCTGTCGCCGATTTTCACAACTACATCAGATTCCTGGCAGGCTCGGTCCAAGTGTTGACCGTTGATAGTAAGATAGTCGCTCTGTAAAATTAAATTAACAGTGGATAGTTAGAAATCCAGTAATACGTACTTTTTGCGAACATTGATATTTAAATAAATTGATCATATGAGTTGTACCTTGTAGTATTTCACCTCGGTGTCGAAAACATCGTAAACTGGATCGGGATAAAGCAAGAATGGATGCAAGCCCTGTTGTGTAAGATTTTGAACTCTGGCTACATTGTCCATTCTGAAGCCGTATTCCAAGGACAGTGGTTTCTCGGCATCCAAAGCACCAAGCAGCACGTCGATTTCCGGCGATTTGCAAATCATGTTGGTCTGGCTCAAAATACTGCAGGCTTGTGAGAAGTACTGTTTGCCTTCGTAGTAAACGTACATTTCAGGTTTCTGAATGTATCCAAGATTCTTGCCAGTGATACTGATCTTGATTCCACCGGACGGTATGCCCTTCGGTATTTTGAGCTGTCCACCTCCCACGCCACTCTCGACGCTCTCAATTTTTGGGTCGTCCACGTATTCGAAAAAGCCGTTGTACTGCCTTTTGGATTTGTCGAAGTACATGACGACCGGTGCCTTGCGTTTTTCCGGACTGGCACTGGTAATGCACAAGACCTCGTCATGCTCGGTATTGTTGATTTCGCAGGGAAGAGTGTCGATAAAGGCCTGAATACGACTGCCGGCATTCATGTAGACGCCAGTGATGCGTAGACGAGTGCCTCCGCTCACTGGACCGTGGGTCGGTGAAATCGCGGTTATATTGGGGTCGACGAACTTGTAGTAGTCTTTAGATTGGCCACGGAAGTCCTCGATCTTTACGATAACCGGGCCTTCGCGAATCTTATTGTCACCGGGTCCATCGACGCGACACACGATTTGTT
Source organism: Muscidifurax raptorellus (assembly GCA_020010945.3). Classification (NCBI taxonomy): domain Eukaryota; kingdom Metazoa; phylum Arthropoda; class Insecta; order Hymenoptera; family Pteromalidae; genus Muscidifurax; species Muscidifurax raptorellus. The sequence goes on from CM052078.1 coordinate 38,142,206, forward strand.
TGGTGCGTATGTAAAGCTCTTCGTAGGGCTGACAGGTGAGTCCGACAACCGTGACGCCTTGGTAAATGTCCTTGAAAGTTTTTCCGAGATTGATACCGGTGATCGTGATGTTGGTGTGTCCCTCCCAGGGGCCTATCATAGGCTCGAACCTGAGGATTTCGGGATTGGGACAAGTCTGATTACGATCGAGCCAAGTGCCGCTGCCTTTGTCGCACTGTTCCTTCACCTCGCAACGATCGGACGTCATGCACCAACCACAGCCATACTTCTCAGCCAGCGCGAGACACATACCGCAATTGTCGGCCATGTCGCGACACCTGGAAAATGTAAGAGTGTCAGAGGTTTGTCGAGTCTTCTTTTCTCCGCATTGAAATCGTAAGTTTAAAACTCACCTGTAGATAACTACGTGTATGTTATCCGGATTGTCGAGAGGCTTGGAACCGCCCCAGATAACAGCAAATGGCACAGTTATGTTGGGTGCGCGCGACGTATAGGAGAATTCAGTGTCATCGCAGTAGATTGTGTCGGCGAGTAGTCGAGCGTTAACACTTGTGACTCGGCCTTCGATGTTGAATTGGCAGACGAAGCGAGTCTGAATGATGAATTGCTGCAAGAGAATAAAAATCGTAATGAGTTATCGAGATGAGAGATCGGTTGCGGCGCTGTGTATTATACGTACCCCTATGATGTGAACCTTGACTCTTATGGTCTTCTTTATACCGGAGGACACGAGTATCTCCTTGGAATCGGTGGCGTTGATCGTCGGGCAGAAGGCCGGTCCACTCCTGTAGCTCGGACCCATTCTCTGCAATGATTCATCGATTAATGTTTCCCCTCTAATTGGTTATAATAGAGATCGCGGCTCGAGGATAAAGACGCCCGCCGCCGACGTAGATGTATATATATATATATATATATATATATATATATATATATATATATACATAATTCTCCGAGCTGCGAGGGGGGAGCTTTTACACGCATGACCGGGAATCGAATGCATTCTCGAGCGAGCTTTACGACCGCATATATATATATATCCCTTCTTCTCTCGAATTTTACGAATCACTTGTCTCGCATATATGTATAGAAAGGGAGAGGAGGGGGCAAATACGCTGACTCGGATAAAATCGTCGTTCCGAGCGCGGTAAAGCTCGGGATTTATGAATTCGTTATTACTTATATAGGTAGATGGAACGGGTTACATTCATAAGTTAGTCTCGAGCGCGCGTTTGTTTTTACGCCGGTAGTAAAAAAGCTGGAGGATCAGCGCGTCCACCGAAAGTTTCGCCGATGATAACGTTCACGTGAAATCCCGTAAAACCAGTGCTCAAATTAAACTGCCAGTTGATGAACTCGCGCCGAATGGGACACTTTCGGAGACTATAGAGAGTTAGTTATACACGTATAGTATAGAAGAGACAAGGGCGTGTACTTACGCTGACGCCGGTGACGAGGATGTCGTTGCGGCAGTTTTCGGCGGTGTCGTGAGTGCACCTGTGCCCATCGACGCACCAGTCGCAGGGAAAGTTCGAGGAGACGCACTGCGTGCACGAGCTGTGTGTGCTGCAGTCGAAGAAGGTAAAGTCCGTGGCGACGAGGTCGGGCCCGTTGGTCATCCTGACGGACAGCTTGGCAGTGAAGTGGTGCTGGCCAGGAGGGATCGGGGGCAGTAGGTCCGTGCGCGGCGTCGTGCAGTTCACTCCGTAGGATTTCCTGCAAGGTGAACGATCGTTGTTAGAGAAATAAAGAAAGCCATTTTATTATTTTCAATGAATAAAAGGAAAAATAACAACCTCGTGGCGTTGGTGATGAGAGTCTTGTCGAGGGCGGAGAAGGCGCAGAGGAACTGCCCAGGCAGACTGGGCAGGTTCTCGATGGCGAGCTCTAGAGTCCTGGCGGTGGTCCTCTGGAGTTGGTCGGGGTTGACGTTGGTGATTGTGGTGCACCTGCCGCTCTTGTAGGAGATCCAGTAGAGCGGGTCCTTCGCCGCGTCCTGGCAGTCGCTTCTCAGGCTGCACTTGTTCTCGAGCGAGCACCAGCCGCAGTAGGGGTCCTTGGCGTTGAGGCATTCCCAGCAGGTCTTGTAGACCGAGCACTCCTGCACCTTGACCTTCGAGATCTTCTTCTCGGTCATGACGTAGAGGTGCATCTGGTGCTGGGTGTCGAAGAGTAGGTCCGGGTTCACCGGGGACTTGGGGTCGATCTCCAGGTCGCCGTACTCCTGGGCCTGTGACGCCGATTCCACCACCAGCTGCAATGAGAGAACATTATCGAGCCGTTAGAATCGTGCGAAATCATCGAGCCAACGCGCTTCATTCCCACGCATCTGGTGTATAAGTCATTATTTGCGTGTCAGCGACACGTCGGGACCTCCGCTGGTATAAACTCGTTTATCCCGCGAGTCATTCCCCGACGAGGAAAAAAAAACGAAAGAAATAGAGCGGGGCTTCCGGGGCCGATAATCGGCCGATAATCGCGCGCGCGAGAGAGAGAGAGAGAGAGAGAGAGAGCTGCACGGCTGATGCGCGCCGGAATCGAGCGCGGCGGCCTGTGCTATATATCTAGCATCTCTCTCTTTCTCGCTCCGTGATTTCGCCCTTTTTCGTGAGCGCGCATTTATCTGCTCGTTAATCGGCCTTTTACGAGCCGATCGTCAAACCTATATGTATATACCACCCGTGTGCAGTACAACGACAGCCTGGCGTCCTATATGCTATATATATATATATATATATATATATATATATACTGCGACTTTATACACAGTCTATCAATTCGACTGTTTATTGTGATGAGCGACGCGCGGATATCGCGATAGATTTTTACGAGGCTTTGTTTCTGCAGTATATAGCTCTCGCTCGTTTGTTCGCGATACAAACCGGGCTTTGTCAAGTGCAGCGGAACGTATTTGTTATAGGACGCTTAAAACCGAAATCCTCCTTTTTCGACGCTCGACTAATCGCGTCAAGTGTCTACGATACAGGCCTCCAGGCTAATAGTGGAGTAATCAAATTTTTCGCCTATACACAGCTGTGTACGCAACCCCTGACGACCGTTTATCAATTGGTCATATAGTGGATTTAGCTATGCGGAAAATTCATGCTGTATATATATATATATATAATAATATATAGGTTATACCGCGCGAGGGCGAGTAGTCGATGAATAATGCAACGATTATACGGGCATATGAGTATAAATGATTTTTACTATCGATGTGTGCACGCGCGATAAAATAAACGCTTAATAGCTCGGGCGCCGGGAGGTATTTCATATATAAAATTCGAATCGCGACTTGGCGCAAAAGTCAGCAGGCTCGAAATAATAATGACAATAATAAACAGAGAGTATATATAAAAGCTCGTTCAGTCGACCAATAAAAAATTCGATAATTTTCGGAGTATATACGCAAAACATTTATGAGCTGTGCGCGAGTCGATTTCCAGAGCATATTATATACGCGTATACCGCGCGCGCAGTTTAGCGCTATATACGCAACAAATACGATTCTCCCTCTCACTTTGGTGACTACGGGGAAATTCGATTAGCTCGTTGAAATTTTGCACGTTATGCGTTTATTACGGAAACCGCTCAAAAGTTTCATCGAACACCGCACCGGTGCGGTCGACTATATATACTGATCCCATTACGCGCGCGGATTCAAAAAGTGAGTTTGAGCCAAAGCGCGGTAAAATTTTTTGAAAAATTTCGTCCCCGCGCGCGCTGTCTCCTTTTGTATACGCGTTAAATTGCAAAGTGCTTTCTGAAAGCTGAAGGTTAATTCAACGTTTACTGCGCGAATTCCTAACCGCAATTCTGACGTTTCTCTGATCTAGTAATTTTCTCCCGCGCGCGCTCGGCTTCTTTGGAAATCTGTCACTTTATGAAAAACGCGCAAAAGCTCTCTCGGGGCTTTTATACGCGAGCACCGCGGTTGTTAATTGAATTTGTATTCGCACAGGTTCTATATTAAATGAGATCCGTTTCTTTGATCGGCGGCGTGTTGTGCAGTGACGCAAACTCCGGCGCCAGTCATTTTCTCATAGCCGCGGACACTGGTCGCGTTTTAATCCGCGAGCGAAAAGCTTAATTAATACGAGAACGCGCACCGCGCTCTGTGTTTTATATATGTATGTATATATGTAGTAACGGCCATATATATATATATATATATATATATATATATATATATATATATACGAAGACGAGGAAAAACCAGCAGAGAGTAGTGACGGCCTCGCCTTGAGAACAAAGCAAAATATAGAGACGTTTCAATTATGAGCTATAAAAAGAAAGAGAGAAAGAGAGAGAGAGAGAGAGAGAGAGAGAGAGAGAGACAGAGAGACGCGACAAGGTGTATATAATGAGTGTAGCAGCCGCAGGTGACTCACGACTGGACAATTAATCATTATCAGCGGCTGCTGCGTTTTCCGCTGCTGCTCCTCGTTTTTGTATCAGCACGAGTCTATATGGATCGATCGCGAAAAAAAGGCCATGCGGCGCGTGGAGAAAAAGCGGAAAATCGAGGTACACACACATATATATATATATATATATACACAGCGCAGCGGCAGCAGCCGCGAGGGCCGCCTCGAGGAAGGAATGAAAATCGGATTCGCAATGCGCGAGCGCGATTCTCACGATCCCGAGATAGGACGGCACATTGATGGTTGCGAAATGCTATACCGCCGCCACACGTTTTAATTGTCGCGCGCGCTGTTCTATGCGATATGCCTGTTACACCCGATGCGCGCGGTATCGCCTTTTTTGGTCGCCGCTGATTGACACTCTCTGTGCGACCGTTCGTTTTTTCCCTCCCATTCTTTTTCGCGTCTAGGAAGTCTTTTTGCGAGCAACCGTTTGCGGCTGGGTTTATTTTGTTTGCGTGGGACAATTTTTCGGTCATCCCGTGCGGTTTATTTGTACGATTCTAAGGACACGATCGCGTAGCCCGTATTTTTTTTTATTTTTTTTTTTTTGTTCGGTGCGAAATGATATGTACCAGTCCGGGATATACGAGAGCGCGAACGTATATATACGTGCATGTGTATATAGGCTTTATGGCATAAATGAATGGTTAAAATGTAGTAAAAGTTACCGGTGTAATGGCGTTGCGAGTATAATTGCATAGCGAGAATTAATTAAAAGGAATGCGTCGGTGGATTGCGGATATTTTCTACGTAACGAGATAGATAACGAACGCGCGAGTCGCGCGTGTGATATGCTAAACATTTGTTTGATACTAATTAAAACTTTACAGCAATGACATTTTAATGAAACCCGCTCCCGGGATGGGCTTTCATGTATATCTACTTCTCTGGAGGTTTAATTGCCGATCCGCATAAATATTGCGAGAATTCGAGAGCAAAAATATTTGCCAAAATTACTCATTAGCCTGAATTCCAGTAGGGATTTCTCGAATAGAGAGCCCAAATTCAGATATAGGGTTGTCAAGGCGATTCCCGCCCCATCGGAGGGCAAATCCTCGCCCCATCGTCGAGCTTTGCGCACGCGAAAAGCGCGGTAGGGAAGAGCGGGCTGATTTCGTTAAAAATTATTTATACGAATTTGTAGTAGCTCCAGTCCCAGTCAAAGGTACGAGGGGTTTGGATGAGCCGCTATCTGTACCGACTTGTGTATGTATATATATAGATATATTAGCGTGTCGAGTGGTGCGCAATTAAGTCGAGAGAGAGAGAGAGAGAGAGAGAGAGAGAGAGAGAGAGAGAGAGAGAGAGAGAGAGAGAGAGAGAGAAACTCGTTCTGCGCAGCTTGAAAAAGCGGGAAAGCGAAATATATACATCGAAAGGGAAAGTATAGAGACAGATAGAGGAAGAGATCGCGAGGGAGGGAACAGCCCATCGTCGGAGTATCCCCTAATTAAGTGAAACGAGTTCGAGAGCGACATAAATGAGAGCCAGCCCGATCTTTCGACCGTGTATATACTCGTGTTTTGTGAGGATCGCCCGTTGAGAGATAAGTTTGTCTAATATAGTTGTACGTACAATTTTTCTTTTTGTCGATAAAAAAACAATAGTGCAATTTCAATCAGCAGCGATTATATATTATAGATCTCGAAAGAAAAGACGATGCGATCACGCGGGGTATTAAGCACAGTAAGACGCGCGCCGTTTCTATCTAAAGGCCAATTAATTTGGCCGATCCGTCGTCGTGCGGTGTATAGCTTCTTCGAGCCTCTTAAGACTACTTTTCGAGAAAGAGACAGAGAAAAATGGCCGCGAAGGGCTGGGCTATAGAAAAAGCTCAAGGATTGCCGAGCGAAATCCGCAGTATAGCGGCAAGTTTGAGGGATCTGAAAGGGAGAGAGAGAGAGAGAGAGAAAGAGAAAAATCGCTGCTCCTTTTTCTCCGCACTCCGCTAATTTGGATTAGTTTCCAGGTGCCGGCGCGTCGATCGATCGATCGATCTTCTGCGAAAGCTCTTTCCTATCTAAAGCTTCGATCGATGTTTTCCCTTTTTTTTCTCGAACTTCACGAGGAACGCACAAAGCCGTCGAATTCAAATAGCCCGCCGGGCCGCCCTACTGTTAATCAAATTAAAAATCCCGCCGCGCTCGTCTTCCCGAGATCGAACCCGACCGAAAACGTCGATAATTATCGCGCCTTTGACAGACTGATTGCGAGTGAAATTCGGAAATAGGAAAGACGAGCGCGCGTACTTTCCGATCTGATAAACCGGCGTATTATTAGTATAACTCGCGCGCGAAGCGAATATAAGAGGCCGGCTTTCTCACGACCGCGAGCGAGACTATTTCGAGCAAGCGCGCATCCTTTGGCTCTCGTCGTCTGCTGCTGCGAATTAGCCCACTTAGCGATGGACCGCGCGCGCTAATGCCAGCGCGGATGTATCTCTTTAGAAGCTAAAGAGGCGCTAAAGAGAGCGAGCAACGCATACACCGGGGATCCTTGTTGGGATTACTCCGTGTTTTGCGCGACAAACTGACTTTTCCTTTGTCCCGGCTCTATATATACTCACTGCACATGTGCGCTAATCAAATTCACCTTCTTTCCTCTTTGTTTCGTCCGTCTCTCTTTTCTTTCGTATTCTATTATGTGCACTGCGCGTGTTTAACGAATTAAATTATGGAAGGTCGCATCCGCGTCGCTGCTTTTTCTTTTATACGTATATATAATAAAGCTTAGAGCTAATACCAATTATCGCTCGAACCAACGGAAAGCAGAAAATATACACAAAAACAGCGCATTCGCGCCGACAAATGACCGCCGCAGCCCGCTGAATGTTTGATAAAAATCTCGACCAGCGACTACTCTTCTCTCTATTTTCGCGGAGAGACCTGCAGTAGTATATATACGCATAATCCGACGGAATTACCGCCCCTTTTTATTTATTCGCGTTTGCCGCGCTGCTGCTGTTTTCATTTATTATTTCGCGAATGACGATTTTTTTCTAGGGCATCAGCAAACTAAGACGAGTTTATCCTGGGCGCTACCCGCTCGGCCTGCTCGGATAAAGCGGAATTAAGCCGGGTTTCTCGCGGAATGCTACATCGTCGTCGTCGCGCTGCTTTCTAGGTCAGAAAGGGATTTTTCAAAAGCAAAAATAGAACGACGGCTAAAAGATTTAAGGAAATTAGTTTCTCCCTTAGTTTGCGTATTCGTTTCTGTATTCGCTGATTACCTGGTAGAAACTTTGCGATACGAGTTAATCGAATGGAAGCATTTTCAGTCAATAATATTGTTGAAATCTTATTAAAAGTATCTGTATATACGTATGCATGCCCGTGTACAATTTTTGATTCCAAAATTGGCTAACATAATTATTAGCTAAAACAGTTAATTTTTCTGCCAGATCTGCTGTATATATATATTCTCTAAAAATCAGAGATTCAAATATCGGGGATTGATGAAATCCGACTTAGAGTCGGCTCGGCGCAAATTCAATAAAAAGTCGTAAATCATAATAGGGTACACGTTCGCTAATTAGCTGCTGCGTCGAGAAAGTCTTAGCAGTAGCCCCTCGGGGAGAAACTATATATATACGTCTATATAATACGAGAGCGAACAAAGCCTCGCGAAAATCCCATCAGCCCTTGCCGTAAAAGAAGCACATTTGCCTCTATACTCTCTGCCTTTCGGCTCTCCTCCCCGCCGAAATAAAGCGAGCCGGGCGCGCGTGTGTACTTCCAGGGGGTAAAGGTCGTGCGCGGGGGTGAAAAAAATCCGCAAGTACGAGGCTATAGTATAGATGTGGTCGGGGGCTAAATCGACGGGAAAATCCGCGCTCTCGCGATATATATGTATCCCTGTATATGTGTGTGTGTGTGTGTGCGTGTGTGTGTGTGTGTGTGTGGCCGCAGAGAGACCGAGAAATCTCGAGTGTAATCGCTCGTAAAAACGTCGACAAAGAGCCGCGCAAGTGCGGCGAGATCCGCAGATTCTCGAAAATATTATTATAACCGGGTGTCTCGACATATCGGAACGATCCTTATATTTAAACACGCAGCGTTGTGCGCGATCTGAAAAGTCGAGTGGAAACTGGCTCGAAAGTATGTATTATGTAAACCTGCATAGTACATAGCGTCGCTGTAGATTCGAGAAAAATGTTCAATTAAACCTCCCTAAAAGGCTGTCAAGTCGAATGAGGAGCGCTGAATGCGGGCCAGCTGCCAGTGTAGATATATGTATAGTGAGAGAACGGTACACCCTACTGCACACAGATGACAAACTATGCCTAACGCTGTTTCGCTCTCGCCCGCGCCTAATTGCATTAAAAGCCCGGCCGTCAGGGCCCTTTTGTCCTGTCCCAATTACTCCGTCCATCTCTCTCTCTCTCTCTCTCTCTCTCTCTCTCTCTCTCTCTCTCTCTCTCTCTCTCTCTCTCTCTCTTCCCCATATTGATTCTTTATGCAGCAGCCGCGATGGGCACTACGGCTCGTTCGACATCGATTTAGTGTATACATATATATGTGCACACACGCTCGTGTCACATATGCGTCATATCGCTCGAATTGACTTTTGCCCGCAGGCAGCGGCACTTTCACGCCCATGTATATATATAGCGCGAAAAAGCTCCGTTTACGCATTAGCGTCGCTGCGCCCACGCTTTTCGAAAGTCCTCTTACGGGTATGCTACTCTAATGAGAAAGAACAGCCAAGAGCCTTATGGTAATCCCTGGCTATATATATATATATAATAGTCAAGACGCCATTAGCGTCGAGACGCCAAATCATCGTAAGCTCGCGCATGAATGAGCCCGCGGCTGCCGCTGGTACACGTTGTCTATAGCCGAGTACAGTAGCCTGTTGACTCTCCCCGCGGTTATATATACATGTACGTGTGCGCGCGCGTGTACGCCGGCAGCGGAGATAATCGAAATTGACGCGAGCGGCAAAAAGAGAGCGGGCGACGCGCACGGGAAGCGAATAAAGGAAGAAAATAAGAGTTGTACGCGGCTCGACGGGCTACCACCGCCGCGCGGGAGACGCCGGAAATGTCAAAAGTCCGACGGAAGAACGGCGAGGCACTATATACATATATATATACATAGTAACCCCCGAGTTTCCCCTAGGAATTTTAACGCCTGACCTGAGAAACGCGGGCTTTTTAAACGTCACTCTTTCTATTTGTTGCCTCTTTTTTTCACTCACTCACCCACCCATCCTTCCTTCCTTCCTTCCTTCCTTCCTTCCTTCCTCCCTCCCATATATACACCTCACCGTCGTCTCCTTCGACGACTATACCCAGCTTCTACGTGTACGAGTATATATGTGTATATATATATATATATATATATATATATATATATATATATATATATGCGTGTGCAGGAGCTCCGAACTTTTAAGTATATACCAGAGGTGGAAAAGTTATATCTCGCCACTCTGTCTAATGACTGCGCGACTCTGCGTCGCTCTTCACGCTTCGATTATTACTATCGAGGGATGATGCGCGCGCGCTCGCGGAAACAAGTCGAATATACATATACATGTATATATAGTACAAGCGACGGGAAACATCGTTGTTATATTCATCAGCACGGTGAAGCTGATCTGATTTCACGCGCAGTGCGCGTCATTCAAATGTTAATACGCGTTAAAATAATACAAGCTATATTAGCGCAAAGTGCGTAATTTAAAATTCATAGACGCGCTTGATTGTTGAAATTATAATGACATTAATGGATTTCCGTTGTATATGGCTGTATAGAGATGTATGGCCATTATGTATACAGTCGCGATCTTCAAAAGCAGAGCTGATACGACCGAGTGGATGAGTCGCGCTCGAGAATATATACATTATATATATGCATATATAATAAAAAAGACCGCATGTATATAGGTGCATCGAGATTAAAGCGAAACCTCTGCGTTACTGCGGCGAAAAAATAAACCCCGGCGATTCGGCTCCGCAGTACTGGAACATAGGTCGAAGCAGGACACACACACACAGAAAGAGAGAGAAGCATGCGAGCCGGAAAAGAGAACGGTGATCACTGCGGTCGAACGATTTTCCCTCGAAATAGTATAGTATGCATAGCGGAAACGAGACGACAGAAAAACTGCGGCCCACCGCGAGCTTTCAAAGAGATCCCCGACTCTAGATTACCCAAAAATCAAACTTGACGCTTGGGTATACACGTCACATGATGAAATTCAAAAAATTTTGATTTCTCGCTTGGCGCGCGTGCTCTTTGCTGGATAGGCCACTCGTTACATTTTCCGGAGGGCTTTTGAATGATTATTCACGAATAATAATCAGTCGCGCTATATACGAGCGCGTTATGCACTCGATGCGGCTGACAATTTTTTTTTCATCGAGCGAACGAACCCGGATCCGATGATAAAAGGACGTGAAAGGTTTTTTTGCGAAAATCACATTACGCCGGATCGTAGATAGAAAAAACAGATATTTTTTCACACGCGGTTCTTTCGCAAAATTACTCGTTACTTTAGCGCGTGATAAAGCCTTGGTTAATACGCGCGCGAATTATATACCGCAAAAATCGAAGAATTAAAAAAAAAATAATAATAAACCTCCAGCACAGCTGGAGAAATTCCGGCCTGTCTACATTGGAAATCTAGATAGAAAATAGTAAAATTCGGGCATGCAGCGCGTGTCCGTCGAATAATTTTTTCGGCCTCTTTCTCATTCCCGCAGCTCTCTTGCATCGCCGGTTTATCGCGGCGCGAGTCGGAAAATTCCCCGAAGGCATCGGCGTGGGCAGAGATTCCGTGCGGCTATACACACTGCTCCCGGATTTTTGCCCCGCTGGGATTTTCAATTTCGCGCGGAACCTATTTTCGGGGGGGGGGGGGGGCTAGTGTGTGCGGCGGCTGCTGCGCAGAGGAAAAATACGCGGGAATTTGAGGCGAGAGGCTTTGAGATTTTCCGCGGGAATTGGGAGAGAGAGAGAGAGAGAGAGAGAGAGAGAGAGAGAGAGAGAGAGAGAGAGAGAGAGAAAGAGAGAGCGAGTGACGCGGACGAACCAATGCGGAAGGATATTCGCGGTCGGCCGAGTGGAAAAGGGACGCGCGGGAGAACTGTCAGACTTCACCTCTCGTTCTGGCTGTTTCGATGTTAATTTCGAATTTTTTTCGCATTTCATGCGCCCGATTGATGTTTCTAGATATCAGGTCCTTTCTAAAGATATTACACACACAGAGCTATATATATATATATATATATATATATATATATATATATATATATGTATGTATAGCAGATCGTATCGGTATAGAGTTTCTCACAGATATATTGAAATGTCTAGAATTATCGCGCGCGTGCAAAGTAGCCAACAGCTCCGCTATTCGGGAAGCCGTAAAGATCGAGCTATATAATGTATATAACCAGCGAAGAGGAGGAAAAAGGAGAATAATCGATATTGCTGCAGCTCTGTATAGCGGCTTTCACTTATTATTTTTTACGCTCGGCCGAGTAATCGTAATTATACGCGCGTTGAGAGGCGAGACACCGTTAATTAAAGAATAACTCGTATCTCTCTCTCTCTCTCTCTCTCTCTCTCTCTCTCGCGCGCGCGCGTGTATGTGTCGAGGCGGAAAAAAATGAAAAATCGCGGCGGATGCGCTCTTATAACTGGGCCAAATCGGCAGAAAGTTTCATCGCGGCGTGAATTATTAATTGGCTAATGCGAAATCGATGACGTGTATACGACGAACTTTCTATGCAATATATATATATATATATATATATATATATATATATATATATATATATATATATATATATATATATATATATACATTCACACAACAGAGTATAACAGAGCAAGAACGACGCTCAAATCATGTATATATGTATATTGAGCAATAGCAGGGCTCCTCGGTCGCGCACAATTCACGAAGGATATTAGGTGTCGGAAGGTGGAGGGGGGGGGGACCCAATGGGCCGCAGCGGATAAGGCCGATGACAATGCGACAATCTCCCTCGCAGCTATACACAGGAGCGCGCACGACTGGTACGTTATTGCCGGAGATCAGTGATTCTCATTACAAAAGCGGCTCGCCAAAAGCGCTCTTAGGACATAGCCCAACTGCGTGTACAATCTCCCCCGAGTTCCAAAGTGCTCTGCTCTGTCCGTGTATACTGTATGAATGTGTGTGTGTGTGTGTTCCTTCCTCCTCCGAGGACAGTGACACTGGTGCACTTGTGCGAGTGTATATGCACATATACGTCGCTCGTTTCGTCCCTTGGGCGATGTCTAGCTCAGCTGGCTCTCTCGTTATCTCTCGGCTAGTCGCTTTATAACTCCTCTAAACTGCTGCAGCCGAACATTGTTTATGCATGCCGCGCGCGAGGCCGATATCTATGTTCCTCGCAATATAGCGAGCGCGCGAGCCTCCTCCTCCTCCTCCTCCCGCACGACCCCCCATCGACTTATCTGCGCTGTTAGCTGTCGATTTGTATAACGCTGATTCTTTAATCGATCTTAATTGTCCCTCTCTCACTTGTGCGCGCGCGAGCCCGAGCCTGGTGTGTGCATGTACTCTCGCGCGAGTAGCCTCTCGCTGTGAATAAAATATCTTGTTTGCTCGAGCTCTACATAACGCGCCGGCCTGTGTGCTACTGCAGTTCGTTAGAAATTCGCGCGCGACGGCACCATTTAAATGTATAATTCGGTGTACAGCGCATAGTTCCGTTTATTACGCTCGCTCGGTTGAGCTGGTGTATAGCAATGCAAGGAGAACTTGCGCTTGCTGCAAATAAGTGTATAAGCGTAAGAATAGTATACTCATTATTGAATCGCTTCTGCACGAGCGTAAAGCCAATATATAACCAGTGCGGCAAAGTCTGCGGTGTTATTACCTGTAACAGAAAGAAAAACAGTCGGTTATAGTTACGTATATATACATACACCCTCGAGGATGTAAGATGTCGAGAATAAGCTCTATTATATACAACTGAATTATGCGCGCGCACAGATGTATATATATGCATATACACACTTGGATTAAAAGTCGGAAATCGAGGTGTACATATACACACACACGCGCGTATATGTGCCCCCCCCCCCCCCCATCCCTTTCACTCTCTTCGTTCCTCTTGGCCTAGAACTACAGCAGTGCAAACCAAGCGTATACATAGATACACGCATGTATACAGACTGAGTTTCGCATGGAGGCCGCGTAGGTATCTATTACGCTTTCCGGATGCATTTAAGCAGGTAACTATGCCCGACGCATACGCGCACTGTGCAGCTCCGTATTTACGCGCCTGTACACCGCTGCTACTGCACGTGAGCAATTTTCGCGGTAAACGCAGTGTGGATATATATATACGAGCTACCTCCTCCTCCTTGTCTATACTCTACTGCACGCAGGGAACAGTCTCTTCCCTCCATATGTAGCTATATCTACTGCAGTCTGCAGCGGACAAAACCTCGAGGGTGAGTGTATATATAAGCGGCTGATGTTGATCGCGCTTTGCTCTCCGCTGTACGTATACAGCGCGATAATTTCCGCGGATATTATGCCGAGTTTAATAAGTGCGAACGAAGCCGCTTGAAAAAGAGTTTATATACTTTTTTGTGCCTGATGTGCCACTCTCGCGCGCCGGTCTCTGTAAATAAAGCGAGCTAATGTGCGCGAGGAAATTTTCGTTAATTTAGCCCCCCTACGTATACGCGCGTTTGTTCTCGAGAGCTTTTCGCTCTCTGCAATGAAAGCTGCGCGTGCGTATAACTATAGCAAACATTTAGGTATACGATCAACAAAGTGGCGAAAGCGGCGCTGTACAAGGGTGCTTGTAGGCATATTTTCATTTTAATTTTAGCAATGTTCCACGATATTTATACACGAGCAGGATAGCGCAGTATAACCTCCTTTAATATACGAGCATCGAAAAGCGTTTTGGAAATACCAAACGAACGAATACTAAATCCATCGCATACATACAGAACGTACGTCGCGCGTTTTCGCGCGTCGAAAGTTTAACGAAATTCGAGCCAACTATTCGCCAACGCAGCGCTTACATATATATATATATTTGTATATATATATATATATGTATAAAACACACGCGCTTGTAAATGCTACTTTACACGGCCGAGCGGGTTCTCTGATGATAATTCGTTAAAATGATACAAAGCCAGCACACGGGCTCTCTGTAAATTGTTTGCAAATATTTGAGTATAATGAAGTAGCCAATAACACGCGCGCTACACTCCCCCTCTCCTCTCGGAAAATGTTAATGCAAATTCTGCGCTCGCCCGCTGCGCCGCTGATGCTAAAACGTGTAATAATATAAATTAACGCAATTTCAAGGGAGAACGTGCGGAAGAGTGAAAAAGCTGCGTTGTGCTGTGCTGTGTGTGTGTGTGTGTGTGTATAAAAGGGGTCATATACTCTATATACATAAATTCGGCCGATACACTTACGCACATGGGGGGCAAAATGTGATACGCAACGTCTCGCACGTGCGTTCTTCCACATTTTTTTTCCTCTATTGCACGCGTCAGGTTTATTAGGAGCGCGCATATATATTCGCAAGTTGACACTATTATTGCGCGCAACCGATATTTCAATTTTTGGCGAAACATATAGGCAATATCCCGCGAATGCAAGACACGTTTTTTTTCCTCTCCGACGAGCTAATTTATTTATAGCTCCTCGTCGGCTCCTAATAACGCCTGCCGACGCGGCGGCTCATATCGCGCTCGAGTCGAGAGTCGAGAAAAAAAGGTGTTTATCGCAGGAAGAAAGTATATATCAGAGCCATTTGTCACAGTGAAAAAGCCATCATCTCCAGGTGGTATATACATATATACAGCCTATTCGCCGTTGCAAAAATAACGTATATATACGCGGCAAATTATTTGGTCGTCTGGTTCTAGCTTTCTTCGAGCGTGTTCGCGGCATAAATAAATTCGCAATCAAGCCTTCCTCTAGCGTTTCCGTCTCCCGCTCTCTCGGTATATGTGTGTGTGCGCGTATGTGTGTATACCTATGGACCGAGAGAGAACTGCTGGCGCCCGTGTACGGGCCAAAGCGCCTATTCACTCTGGCGCGATATATTATCGGCCTGAGACCGCCGGCGCGCAGTAGCAGCGGAGCTCCTCTATAGATCCGAGAGCACATTTGTACACGTGTGCAGCCATACGTGCTGTGTACGTTTGTAGGTGTGTGCGAGAGAGCTTGTCCTCGTGCGGAATTTCAAGGATTATCCCGAGAACGACTGCAGCGCAGCTTCCTTCCACGGATTCTCTCTCTCTCTCTCTCTCTCTCTCTCTCTCTCTCTCTCTCTCTCTCTCTCTCTCTCTCGAGCTATATAGCTACTCGTAGAGTCGTCGTGTCGCGCGCGCTGGAGTTGGTTCGATCGTAGTTTCTACCGCTGTGCTGTATATATATATATACACACACACAACATAGACCTTGTTGTTGTTTTTGTTCTTCTTGCCGTTGTGCGGTTGGTCACTTCCGGGTTATAGCACAGTTCGACGCGACTCTTTTATATTTCGGTATGGCCGTTCCTACTTTTTAATCAGCCGCGCACGGCGTATAGCATAAAGCGCTGCCCGCGGCTGGAGAGGAGGAATTTTCTCGGGGATTCTTCTTCGCGCTTTCTCATGAATAATTCATTTTGGAGAGAGATTCGAAAAATGCCTCGACGTCGATCAATCTGCGAGATTACATAAATTTTCGCGACGACGACTCTTCGGAGTTTTCCCACGAGCGCCGCCACCCCAAAAAAGCCTCCCCGTAATTGGAAGCCCACATTTCGATGCATAACGTAGAGAATCTGCCTGAAAGATTCATCGCGGGATTCGCGAGACACGCGCGCCGGCAATGCATGCGCATATTCCGCGATCGGCTACCGTACTTTGTTAGAGAAAACCACCGTTTCTCTCTCTCTCTCTCTCTCTCTCTCTCGTGTCCGAATACGGAAAATAGGTGTATTCCGCGCGCGTATACAAGTACACGAGAGCAGCGGAAGAAAAAACGCTCGCGAGCGTTTTTCACCTGTCTCTCCGTCATTTCTGTATTTTAATAACGCACACGCGCAGTCGCGACACAATGTAGGTCGCGAACGTGACTCGAAATAAGTGCGCGCGCGAGTATGTTTACGCGCAGAGTTACATATGAACGTCTCTATATAGCGGCGGAGCGCAAATTCAGCTCATCGAGTCCTTGGCAAATCCTTTTTTTTCTTCTGGTATGGCAGCGCAAGGCTGTATTTATGTGAGTTATACACGCGCCTCGTGTTCGGCTTTGCATATATGCGAAAGTATACACGAAGAGCTCGTGGTCTACAGTGACGAGAGAAGCTTTACGATTGCGTTAGCCTGAAATATATAAGTACTTTCGAGTATAGGATGAGGAGTGCGCGAGTGGCGAAAGAAAAGTCATTTTTATTGCGCGGTTTGTCGCGTCGTAGCTGAGAAGTTGCTGCCGCGTTAATACTCTAACTAAACGAACGTCGTAACTCGTAACTCGAGGCTGCACACGTGCTGAATATTCAAGTCTTTCTCTCTTTCCATATATTGCGCATATACACGAGCATTTACACATGGATCATGTCCGAGTGCGTTCGAAATCATTCCCGGAGACGGCCGTTCTCGTTTTATATTACTAGTTGCCTATGGCTTCGCACGTGGCGAGGAAAGATTTTTCCGCGAAAAAAGGCCGCATTTTCCTTGTGCAGCGTGATATGTCCTCCCGGTAAAGAGCTTGATGCAGCAGGAGATAAAAAAATATAGAGCTCGATATATCCCCGAGTAACGACCTTCCACGCACATTTCCGCTAAAGCCTATATATATATACACATACACACACGCGGAGCAGCAGCTGCTGCTGCAACGGATAACGGCCTAACCCATATATGCGCGGCGACGCTATGGCTCAGCAGCACTCTCAGCAGTTCTTCGATCTAAAGGCAGCTCGCATTGTCATCGCGAAACTATATATATAGAGAGAGACCGCGGCGAGTAAAAAGGGCCGTCGTCGAGATATACTGAATTATGCGGGCGAACCCGCGGGGGGCCGCCGCCGCGAAATCCGCGAGTACAATATGCTGCCTATACAGGTTTCCATCTTAATGCACACGTGCTGCAGCCATTTTCGGCATGTCGTTCTAATGTCTGTGTGTGCATAGGAAGGAAGCCCGTCTGGAAATTAAATACAGACGGCGCGAGGAATAATGGCACTGAGAAACTTGCTCCTGCATGGCCGCTACATGCAGGAAATAAAGCGGTAAAGATTACCGCGACGCGCGCGTGGACGCGTATCGCGAACGAGGTGAAGAAATTAAATTTACAGAGGCTTTTGGAAATTTTGCACGTCGAGTAGAATTTCCGAGCGCGCGCATTAAAACCTGTCGCGGATTAGGGGAACGAGCTTTTAAAAATTATTATCCTGCGTATAACGGTGTGTACGTAGTCTATTTTTAGATATAGAGACGATGGAAAGCTCTGCTCTAAGCAACAACTCTATATACATATATGTCGTTCGCGAAGTCAAGTGGGCGTAAAACCTGATGCGTAATTCGGGATTTACATTGCGCGAGTGTATTTTTCATTTATCGCGCGCGCATTCGCGGATGAAAAGAAAAATACGCGGGAGATTGTCGCGCGTAATGAAGACCCCTCGCTCTGCTTTCCTTCCTCTCGACGTCGTTTTAGCATAATGAGCGATATCGCATAAACGTTATGGAGATATAACTGGCGCGTTTCGCCGTCGTTAAAAAATACTTCCGCTTCATATGCATGAAAGAGAGAAAGCATTCGAGAGTATGCGGGATTCTTTCATATTGAGATTTTTTTTTGCTCTCTACGGCTCATTCCGAAGCAATTTTCATTACAGCTCTCTTTCTCGCGCGTTACGAACTTTTTGAATGTATGATGTATCTGAATTGCAAAACTTGCGGAGAGAAAGAGAGAGAGGTTACTGAATCACGTAACATTTTCAATTTCGCCGGAGGAAAAATTATCAGGCGCTATTCCAACTAGCTTAATTTTTAAGTGGAGCGAGAAATAAAAATAAAATGTACGCGATATACAGCCAACTTTTCAGCTCGGCAGTGGTGTGTGTGTATATATATATATATGCGTGCGTAAATACGTAAACACCGACGATAGCGCGCGTTATATACATTTATATACGGCAGAACAAACTTGGCGAAAAAAAATCGACGAGACGGGAAAAAAAGAAGGCGGCGGGGGGGGGGCTAAACCAATTTACTCGGAAATAAAATATTTCAGAGGCTCGAATGCGCTCCCGTGAACTAAAAGATTATTTCACTCGAAACTTTCGTCCTCTCTAACAAGCTGCTGCTCTGGGCGCTTTGAAAACTACCGGCCGCGCAATTAAAACCAAACCCCCGGCAGCTCACGCGAGTATCCATGCTCTCTGTCTAACTCTATATATACATACACCAGTCCTTTTTTCACATCCAGCCCCCGTATGCATATGTATGCGCGAATTGAAAAACAATGAAAAATGTTCGGAATTATGCCCTCAGCTGTATAGTCAATGATCACTTGGTGCAACGGCACTCGACAGACAAACGAATCCCCATCATTTTTTTTCGGTTCTAGCCCGCGCGAGCTTTTTTCGCGAAAATAACCGTAATATAGACGCGCGCATACGAGTACCTGCGCAAAAGTTTCGCTGTAGAAGAGGAAGCTGAAACGACGAAGACAAAAAAAGCACCGGAGACGGAGACGCGGATAATGGACGCAGGAGATACACGAGGAGGAGTATATCGGAAAAAAATTTTCTACTCGGTATCAGACGGCGTTGAGAGAGGGGAAAAGGAAGCCCGTGTACGCGCTTTACTTTTCTGAATATACGCTTGTATATAGTCTCTCTCGCTATGGAAAATCTGCAGACATACATGCGCACGCATTCACACATATATATATATATATATATATACGCACGCGCTTTTTGCTTCGTCGAGTTTCGAGAAATTGATGGATGTGTGCGTGCGCGTATTATGTCCGTAGGGGAGCGGCTTTTTTGTTCTTCCGTTTTTGTCTGTTTTCGAGTTATTTTTCGGTACGTGAAGCCGAAAGTCGCCGAGCGCGAAAGGGGTTCTCGAGCCTCCACTCGCTTCTGCAACCGATTTATTATTTCGAGCGTGTATTTATGTAGTAGGTTTTTTTTTCGCTACTCCTGCACCGGTTTTTTTTTTATATATGATTAAAAAGTGAAGCGAGCGAAATTGAAGAGGATCAGTTTGGATGGGCTGAAAGCTTGCGTCGATGTAAAGCACTTTTAGAACAGGATTTAATCATTTGCGAATGGAATATTGATTCGCGAGAGCTACTAGCTGGGACGAGAATTTAAATCAAACGTTGTTTAATTGAAGTGCGAGCTATATATATATGGAGCGAGAGAGAGAGAAAGAGAGAGAGAGAGAGAGAGAGAGAGAGAAAGGTTTGTATATTTATGACCCGAGGATGTTTTATTATTTTTAAGATTTTAATGTGATTATTGCGGCGGAGAGTTGCATCAAGCGGAGTTTTAATTAAAAAAAAATAGAAAAACCTTTTTGTCGGAGATTGAAATTTCATTTCATTCGCGCGTCGGTGATTTGTATATAGTTTTGTCACGACTATATATGATTACGAAATACAAATAGTATATATACCGTTGCGTTATTGCTCTCGTTTCACACATACATACAGTTATTATTATTATTATTATTCTCGGAATAATCCGAGAAAATAAAGGCGCGGACTATATTTTTTTTTAATATGAAAATTGATCAATAAAACGCGCGCTATAACAACGGAGAGGAGCGATAATAACACTGCAGTATGTATATATTCCGTATTGATTTTACGCTCGTTCACCGCGAGTAGTTGAAAAATACGAAAATCCACGTATATTTATTATATCTTATGTAAAAAGCGGAATAACACGTTTCAAGCGTCATCGTTGGAGAAAAAGCGAGCCTGTCTGTCCATAGCCAGTCCTGTTTCTACTCATGTGTCAGGTACCGCTATACGCGCTTATATACAAATGACCTATGAAATTTTATATTTAATTTCGGGAATTATGAGAACATTTAAGATCGTTTATCCATCATCAGTACCACTATATATTATTTGGCACAAATTGCATTAACAACCGCGATACAGCATACTCGAAGAATATATACAACAGTCGAGAGCAAAATAAGTCACAAGCGCGCGCGCGCGAAAAAATGAGCCTCCATTTCCTCCCTCGGGCTCCCACACACGACATATCGCGCGCACCACACAAAAGACAGAGTGTGTGCGCGCGCGCGTGTGTCCCGTCGTCTTTCTCTCGCGTCGTCGAGAGAACCGGTTTTCCGGGCGCGCTCTGATGCTGTATATATATATGTGTATATGTATATATATTCCAGCTCCCAGGAATTTCTCATGCTTTCGCGACTAAAGCGAATTCCGGCGTGCGTTCATGGAGGAGGCTACATGCAGAACGGGAAAAAAAATTCAGAAACGACACACACATACGCCGTCAAAAACGCTGAGGAGAAATGGAGAGTGATTTCTGCAACAGAGAGTATCCTTGTTATAGCTTTCTCGGAGATGAGGGATAATTGTTAGCGAGAAATTGCTACGTATACGGGAAGGGGGATGCGGCAGCCGTAATGACCGGGAATTTCGTCTCTAACTATCGATCGATACCATCAGCGCGCGAGGAGGATAAAAAAAGACGTTGTTTTTTCCGCTACTATCTTTTATAATCACACTGCGCAGCTGCGCTGACTTTTCCGAGCAAAATGAAATCTTACGTACTATACGCAACTTTTAGGCCAGAGTTTCATCCCGATGTAAAACCGATGTTGGGAGTAGAGAGAGGCTGTCGGCTTTTATCGAGGTACATACATACTCGAGCACTCGTCGCGAGAGAGCAATAATAACAGCCGCAAAATCGATATAAAGCCTTTCCCCGCGCAGTGCATCTCCTGCGGTACACGCACCTCGAGCTGCGAATAAAAAAAGCTGCTCCCGTGCCGCACGCGTGTGCGTCTCGTGCTCTCATTGTTCAGGTGTGCGACTTTTCAATATGACACACGTAGTACGCCGTCGCGCTGAGCGCAATAAAACGAAATGAAAAAAAAAACCGAGCGCTAGGGGAAATGTATAAAAGAGAGCCGGGGACCCCCGTAAAACTAAAATAAAAGAGAACGCGAGATAGCAACAAAAAGCGGCGAAGGGAGAGTAAAAAGCCCCTGCAAGATCGACGGGCAGCCGCGCGCGAAGCATTCCAGGCGCGTTTATTGCGTTTATTTTTAGAGCCAGCAGCAGCGCTGCAGCAGCGGCACGAACGCGGTAACTCACTGCCCCCGCACACAGCACCGCAGAATCTCGGGAAGTGTGTCAGTGCGTCCTGGAAGCAGTCCGAGCAAAAAACGATCAGCGCGTAAGACTCCCCTTTATATTCCGCAGACTGTAGACCTCCGGAAATTGCGAGCGAGCACGGCACCGCGAGATTAAGCCGAAATCTCGTTGACGAATCGCACGAGCTCGCGATATTCGCTGCAATAAACTCGCTGCTCATTGCGCCAATCGACGATCGTTAAATGTATATATATATATATATATATATATATATATATAGAGAGAGAGAGAGAGAGAGAGAGAGAAAAATTTGATAAAATGCACGTTATACGGTGAAAGAACATAAGCAGTCGGGAGTTTTGAGATCACTCGGATTCCTGAGAGTGAACGAAGAGCCGATGAAATTTGTCGCGGCGAGCATTAAACAACGCCACGGGTATTTTTCTTTTTCCCGCCGAGCGGTTGCAGCAGAGCATATCCCGGCGGAGATTTTTGCTATATAGACGACGCTCGTGAGAAGCGACCCTGCGATGTCGATGTCGTCTGTGTGTGTGTGTGTGTGTGTGTGTGTGTGTGTGTGTGTGTGTGTGTGTGTGTGTGTGTGTATGTAGCCTCTCTCTCCCGCTCCGCTAAATTATTAGCCGAGTCAAGCAGCAGAGAGGTATAATCGATAATGTTTTCAGGATATATCATGGGAACGGCTAATGCGCGCGCGCAGCGTAAGGGCAATTTTCGACATTATGTATGGTCGTTGAATTAAAATAGGATATAGATATACGTAATTTCGAGTAATGCGGAAAATAGGGGTTATTTCCCGAGAGGAGGAGGGTCTATTACGTGTATTATGCTCGACGGATTTTTTTTTCTACTTCAACGTGAAGAAGAGGGAGGGATGCACACGGCGATTATCCGATAGTTTTACAGCCGCGCGCGCGCGCAGCTTTTTCACGACGTCGACAACGAGTCTTGCACTTTATTTTCCAAGCTCGCGCGTGAAAACGCATCCGCGCAGCAGCTAGAAAATATGCAAATCGCGCGCACATGAAACTGCAATTATCACTGCGATTGAATCTCGCGCGAGCGCATGTGCTGCTGCGCTATCCTTAAGGTGAATGTAGCTCTCTCTCTCTCTCTCTCTCTCTCTCTCTCTCTCTCTCTCTCTTTCTCTCTGTCTTGGGCCCATTTGATATTCTTATCGATGTAAATATTTATGAAGCTTTTTAGCGCGCTGCGAGAGATTTTATTCGAGGAAGAAGAAAGTAGGCGACGACGGTACGCTCCTGTTTCGCGAGCTTAAAAGATCATGAGTGTGTTTTTGTGTAACGCGTTTATCTCTGCTCAGCCAAGACGACAGCTCTCTCCCTCTCGACTACTGCTATATCTATATATGCAGAGTGTGATGTAAGTTGGCTCTTATAAAAGGAAAGAAAAGAAGTTGCGCTATATTGCTTATGCGCCGATCATGATTTTCAATTTCTCCACTTACACACATGCGCGCGCGCGATCGTACACGGAAAGAAGAGCAGCAGAACCATGTGCTAACAAAGAATTGGTTATAGAAGAAAATAATCGAGTATATCCCCGCGAAGAAACGGAGAGAACCGCGAGTGTATATAAGACGTCGAGACGCGCTGCATAAAACGTTAGAAATTATTCGAATTCCAAGCCGGCCCGCGCTTGTTCGTTTTTAATAAGAAACGTAAATTCGACGTTTCACACGCAGAGCTCGATCCTCTTTCATTGTACACATTTTATACGTTACAAAGTAAGAGAGTTTCAGCGCGTGTACATGTAAAATATATATCTATATCATTAAAATGAAAATGTCGTTGGGTTCGAAAAAAAGCTTGTCGCGGCGGATTCCCGGAAAGCTCTCAGTCGGCAATTTACAGGTACCTAACGATCTCTCCTCTCTGTAAAACAGAATAACCAACGAAAACACGTTCCTCCTCGCTACGTGGCTGCATAGGAAAATATTATAAAAGCCAGTGCAGTGCATACACGCGCGCAGCCGCGTAAAAGTAAATAACCCAATAACTTGTTGTTTATGCATCGAACGAGCCAAACAACACCACACAACCTGCCGCATCAGCGGCATTATTACGAAAGCTAGAAGGTGCCGCCGAGGAAAAAGGGCGTGGAACTCTTTGGCAAGTAAAACTATAAAAGAGAGCAGGTTCTCGCTTGCGAGCGCGGGTGTAGATGAGAGGAAAAGTCGCATTTGATTAGCAAGTTTATATATCGGCATCGTGTTGTTCCCTTTTTTTCATATACATACACCGTATAGCGTGCATCAGCTTTTGCTATATATATATATACATATATATACACACTGCAGCGAATATGGCCACCCTCGCTCTCTCGCGTGAAAGTTAAGCCACCGCCGACGCCAAGTTTGGTTAAAATGCGGCTGCCTTCGCACGCTGTATAGTAAGGTCGTGAGTCGTGACGACGAGGCTCTCTCTCTCTTTCTCTCGCGGACGTGCTCTCCGATGCCGCTCTTGCTGTGTACGAGAGACAAGTACTTATATGTCCATGCCGGCTGCTGCTGCTGCTGCTGCTCCGGCTTCTTCTCTCTTTTTCCTGGCTGGCTTTGATTCGACTTGGCGATTTCGAGAGAGAGAGAGAGAGAGAGAGAGGGAGAGAGGGGGGGGGGCATTATTTTTAATTGGATAGGAATCCCGAAGAGAGGATCGAGAGATCGGTATATAGACTCTTATTTTCCGACTGCGACTATTTTCTTTTCCCCCTTTTCTTCCCTTTCGTCTATGTATATATATATACTTCGTCTGCGGCCGATAAGGAATGCGCAAACTGGATGAGGAATGAAACGCGTGGGGTTAACGAAAAATCGCGTTTATTATATCAAGGTGAATCTTGACGTAACAGGAAGGAGGCGTTATTTTTCTCCTGGTTCGTTTGTTCGAGTATACAAATAGCGCGTAACACACCAGTCTGTTAAAATTTTACTACGCATTTCCTCTCGAGCCGCGACGACACATAAATTTTCATTAATACACAGCGTCGCTAACTGCTATCGAACGTTGTTAATGAATGAAGCGCATTTTTTCGGGGTTTATTAAAACATTGTTCCGTACCTGTAATGCGTCATAAATATTCCGGAGAGCTAATAAAATAATGATTTACGCTCAGCTACATATTATATATATAAATATATATATACACTGAATTTTCGAATAATGAACGGCGCCTCGTAAATTCATTTTGGCAAAATTATTTATTTACACGCGAGGGCGAGGGCGAGCCATTTTTACATTAATTATACAGAGCGGACGTTGCGCAAATTAAAAGTGCTCGAGTAGTCATTTCACAAAAGTACCTTTGACTATTTCTACGCAGGCAAACGAGTTTCCCGATAAAATTCCATTACCGCGACTAATGACCGGCGCATGCGCGATATCCACTAGAAATATATCTCGAAATTGTTATGATGGCGTAAAAATTAAACGAAATAGGAAAAACGGGTTCGGGATTAATTTGTTTCTGCAAACTACACCGGATTCCTCAGGTCAATTTCAATTATTCCGCTTCCTATTGCGTAACAAGCATAAACAGACACACGCACGCGTAACGAAGTCCTATGATATATAATACCGAAGAAGAAGAAGAAGAAGAAGAAGCAGAATACCGGCGACATAACGACAATCGCACGCGAGAGCAAAGAGTTTTCCTGCACGACATCAAACGCGCATATAATAATATTGCGAGGAGAAATAGAGAGAAAAAACAGCGCAATTCCAAAACGCCGAAGCGGAACGCTGCACGAGGTGACGCCGCATAAAAATAGATACGCCGGCGACGGAAGCCGACGGCAGCGGGAAATCCCTCAGGGTCATAAAACGAGCTATATACACGAGCGAGTGGCGCTGCAGCAGTACCAGCTCTCTGACAAGGGGACGGGCGGCAAATTTTCCGTAAAACAAACGAGTGACGCCGCAGAGCGGAGGAGAGAGACGCGAAAAAGTCCTCAAAACAGAGACGCGGGGACAAGACGCGCGGCCAGACGCGAAAGACAGACGAGCGACACGGAGACCGGAAAATGGAAAAAATCGAGGACGATAAATTACATGCGCACACGAGCCGAGGGTGTACGTCAACGCGCGAATCACATTAGGAAGAAAGGCGCGAGCTGTGAATGGAAAAAAAATAACACGAGCATAATTACATTGTTACAGCTGAGAAATCCTCTTCAAAGGTCGTGTCAAAACTTGTGATACTCTCTCCCTCGCGCACGATGCAGACGTAACAAAAGCGAAATGAATTTTAAATTCCGGAACAGAGAGAGAATCAACTAGCCGGCGGCGGCAGGAATTGGCTCGCGCGGATGAGGTAAAATATGCAAATAGGGTCGTCAAGTTATGCGCATAGTCCCATTAAGATATACACAATTCGAGAGACAAGGAAAAAGAGCCGCGCATGAATCATGCCAGCCTTTATATATATATAACACTAGCATAGCTGCGAGAAAGACGACGTGCTGCAGGCGGCCGCTGAACTCGGCCATTGAAATTTACGACTGTATCTTGAAATTCGCGCTAGCTCCCATATACATATATATGCTACCGGATTTTCTCTCTCTCTCTCTCTCTCTCTCTCTCTCTCTCTCTCTCTCTCTCTCTCTCTCTCTCTCTCGCACTTCATCCGCCGTGCGAAAACTGGAACGGCGGCGCCCTTAGGAAAGGCTGCTTGCAAAAAAAAAAGACGGCTAGCTCTCTTTTAATAGCTCCCTCTCCCCCGCCGCTCGGCTCTATATACAACTCTCGCGGAATCATTACGGCCCCGCCGCGCGTATAACAATAAACAAAAGCTCGATCTCGATCGAACATCGATTGTTGCGGATTTTTCTCTCTCCACATGACCGAATTTTTCTCCCGGTGGCTGTATAATGAAAAACGAAACAAAAAAAACCGCGAGCTATAACGTTAATGGCCGCTTGCGCGCAGAGAAATATAAGCGAGCGGCGTGTTCCACTTAAAAGGTGTCGCGGGGAGACGCGAACGTATTTATTTAAAACAATAAACGTCGCGGGCGATTTTTAGCTCGCGGCGTGATTATTATGTATATGCTGTGTTACGCGCGCGCGAGCGGATAACTACTATAATGAGTATATTGAGAAATGATCGATTGATTATAATTGCGGGCCGCGAGTGCCCCCTCTCAAAATGACTTTTTAATGGCTCGTTATTAGTTTTTCGAGTAATGAATTATGACACCGCAGCTCTCTTTATACCAGCCTGTCCCAATATAGTAGCTCTGTCGCGTTCGCGCGAGTAATGAAAATTTTGCGCGGAGAGCGAAAGCAATTAACGCCGCCTGTGTGCGTCGCGCTCGCCCGTCAAACTCTCGCGCGCGGATATAGACTCGCCCGGACAATATAATGCACAATATAGCCCGCGGGTATATTTTGCAAGGAGAAAAATCGCGCTGTAAATAAATAAATAAAAAAATAAATAAATAGATTATTGTATTCCGTAATAAAATCGCCGTGACGCGATGACGACAGCGAGTAATCGGCTCGAAAGCGATCCCTCAGTATATACTGTAGAGACAGCCGGCGCGACTTTGGCCCCTCATTTATCAAGCGCGCGCCTTTTCAAAGACAAAAGGACGTGCATCACACGTTGGAGGCGTCGCTGGGCGGTCGTTCGAGCGAAATCGAGGCCATGACGACGACGACGACGGCGACGACGACGTGTGTGCGCTGTTGCTCGGGCTTTATAAAACGGATGCGGCGGAGCTCGAGACACACGTCGATTTCACAGTCGACTTTCCAGGAGACATGCCGTTGCTTATATGCACAAGGGACCCCGCCCCATAGACGCGGCAGACTCCTCGCTCTGCTTCTTCTTATCTGCGACGCGCTGTTTGTGCCTAGACTCCGAGATACTTTTTCTTACACACTTCGATTGCTTATTTGCCCGATGCCATTTTTTGTTTTCACTCACCAAAGACTCTTCCGATGTTCTCTCTCGCTTTGCTTTATATATCGATAGGAGTAGCGCGATTATTCTTACCTGGAACAGTAAAGGAGGTAAAAATTAGTTATTGAACAAATAATTATGTATCGCGTTTTTTATAAATTATATATTATATACATTGGGAATAGACGGACATGTAGCGAGATGAAAAAAGAAAGAGGCAACGACGAAAGCTTTACGACTGGTCGACGGGTCGATCCGTAAGAGAAGATGCGAAAAAAGCCTGCAGCAGCGGGAGATAGGCGGAAGAGAAGAGCCAGAGCTATAGCGACGTCTCTTTGCGAGCACGCTGCTGCTCTAAAGAGGGGATACTTATTAAGTAATGTCAGAAGAGAGAGAGAGAGAGAGAGAGAGAGAGAGAACGACGGTGTATCGGCGAAAAGTTGATGGGACTTTTAATTATCCGCAAGCGGGGAATGAGGTCCTTACATGGACTTGATAGATTGAGCTATGGCTCTCACTCTATCTCTCTCTCTCTCTCTCTCTCTCTCTCTCTCTCTCTCTCTCTCTCTCTCTCTCTCGTAAAGACGGATAAATTACACGTTAACTTTAATATTTACCGAATATATCGCGGGAAATTCAGGGAAAAATATCGCATAAATATGTGCGAGGAAGCCTCGACGTTTGGAAAGTTTATCAATTATCATATATTCTCGCGGAAGTGATAAATCGTCCGTTTGATGCGTTTAATCTCTCTTGCGAGGGCGATTCCATTTTTCAGAACACACGTACGCACTCGGCATTAATTCTCCGAGTAAAATAAGACAAAGACTTTTAAAACTAACGGAATCTGAGAAAAATCGCCCGACATGTCCCCTTCCCTCGCTCGCGACGCGTCACCGATTTATCATTGCCCGGCGTCACGGGCATCCTCCCTTTCTCCCGGCTGATCTTTCTATATAAACTGTAGGAGGAAAGTTGGACGAGGATCGATGCGCAAAGCTGCAAACGGCAAAAGTTATTATCGCTCGATTAGCTAATACATAACATTCATGCGGGCCGTAAAAAAATAAAGTAGACGAGGAGCGTATAATAATTCTGCCGGAGAGAACGGCAGTCGTTCAATTTTTCAAAAAATCGTAAAAGGATATACGAGCGTCGGCATACATATATATATATAATAGAGCAGCGCTTGCGTGGGCAAACATTTTCACTGGGACGAGAGAGAGAGAGAGAGGGAGGGATGGCGCGTACTACCGGCTGCACAACGACTACTCATCATACTGTGCGCGAGGTGTGTGCAGCAGCGGTAAGGAGACACGAGACCTGGGCGGGGGAGCTATATATGTATATATAGCGAGACGCTGAGGCCTGATTGATACGGTTTATTTGCATTTTAACGGCGCGGCATCGTGTTTTATGGTGTGTTTACCGGCTGAGAACGGGATATATATCTCTCAAGGATATTTCGGGAGATTTTTTAGCAGAGTAATGCTCCTTGCGGATGTATCCGGAAAAATTGTCATCGCAGCCGCGCGACAGTGAGAGACGGATCGTAGCGTTAAAAACGGCTAGAAAACACCTTCTGTATATATTATAAAGAGCAAAACGAGAGAGTCGTGAAGAAGAATAACAGTAGCAGCAGCAGCAGTAGTAGTATTGTACAAAGGTATATATAGTGCTCTGGCTTCCTCCGAACGAGGCGTTTCGAGATTACTCTGCGCGAGAGAAAGATATACACAAAGAAGCCGAAAAGACAAAAAGAAAAAAGACGGAGGGAGAGCTGCGCGAAAGACGAAAGAATAGCCGGTCTACGAGAGAGTGCGAGACAAATTAAGAGAAAGCCAGGAAGCAGATAGAAGGAGAGTATAAGCCAGAGGCGCGGACGAGAGATATAGAGACGCGCGGCGAACAAGCGATGGCGTATAACGGAAGGAAGGAAGCAAGCCTCGAAGCTAAGTCTCTCGCTCCGAAGTTATTCGCTGCGCGCAGCGATGACGAGAGGGGGCTAGATATAGTTTCGCCCAAGCGACGATTTAATGAGGCAGCCCCTCCCCTCCTTAATTATGTTTGCGTCTCCCGACTCTCTCCCCCTCTCCTCTGCAACTGCAGCCCGGCCAACTATTATGATAATTAAATTAAATAGCCTCGAGACACTTAAGTGGGCTTTTCGCTACTCGCTTGTCACGCCCGCGAATCTCGACTCGCACGCGCGTAAACTAGGGCGGTAATTTCTCTGGCTCCTTTTTTTTGCGCCCCTCGCGGCGTCCTCTTTCGTTACGCTCTTTTTCTCTCTCTCTACTGATGCACGCGCAGTCCTGCGCTGCTTAGCTCCTGATTATTCCGGGTTTTTCGGCTTCTCTGCTGCATTATTTAACGGCGCTGAGAATTATTGTCCCTCCCTCTCTCTCTTGCTCTTTCGTTAGAGTGCGGTTATACCGGCGCAGTACGTCCGCTCTTTTTACGCTATCTACTTATATATATGTAATGAATTTGTATGAAACGAGGCCAGATCAGAGCTCATGACCGCCCACCACCGAATCGAAATCTGCGATTCATCGCGGCGCGAGAGCTTCGTCCGGAAAAAATCCGTGGAGAGAGAACAATGCTCGCCCGGGCGTTCGACGAACGGTATATAATATCCAAGACACAAAGGCGCGGCTGACCTCTCGAAACAGTGTGCGAGTGTGTGCTGGTCTCAACTCTACTCTCGCCGGAGAGCCAATCAATATTTCTCGAATAATCGAATCAATCAAATATTCACGCTCGACCGGATGAAAAATCATCCTTTTTTTCGGCGGACAAATGAATTAGGCCTTGGGAGTTCGAAGGTGTACCAGGACTTTGAACTCTCTGCTATGTACAGAAGGGGTTATGTGCGTCTCTCTGGAGATGAGGGAATTTGATTTCGTCAGAGGCAAGCTATGTACGAAGACGTTGATTTTTTTTCTTGTTGTTTTCCTTGAAAAATGAAAAATCGCATTAGAAAATTGAAAAAGCTTATACAGCCGCGCGAGAGCGTCTGTAGCCAGAGAGAAACACGATCAGTTGCAGCAGTGCAGCGGCAGCAGCTCATGGCTTTTAATGAAAGTGCCCGTCCGTACAGGGATTGATATCTCGTAGATTAATCGTAACCGACGATATTCTCAGGGTATATCGGGGCCCGATCGCCTCGCTTACCTCTCTTCGAAGGCGCGATCGCGATAACGTACGTTCGAATTAAGTCGATCCGTAGGGGGCAGCTCTCTCTCTCTCTCTCTCTCTCTGCACACTATACTATATACCTACTCGCTTTATCCGTCCGTTCGTTTAGTTCGTTCGTTCGTTTCGCGCCCGGGATACATACTGCTGCTCCTGCTGCAGAGTCTTTAGGCCCGCGATGACGGCCGTCATCTGTCTTTCTCGACCCCATATGCGATTCAAGGTTGCCGCTTCCGCCTCTCCGTGTTTACCTCTATACGCTACCTGCCTTTTTCTCTTTCTCTCTCTCTCTCTCTCTCTCTCTCTCTCTCTATATATATATATATATATATATATATATAGCCCTCTCTGACCCTTTCTCGTGATTTTTGCCCGATGCCTTGTGATAGATTATTGCGCCATGAGATCCGCTCTCCTGTTTGTTTAATTACACGCTTAGAGAATCGTTATTGGAAATTAGTACGTTGGCATTCCTCCTCGGATGCCGGAACGTCTATCGCGCCATTCCATTGAGCAATGATGTGCAATTGCATGAAATATTTATAATCTTTTACGAGTCATTTGTAAACTGCGCGATCTCTGCATTATTCATCCGGCGACGCGCTTGTCAATCAGGAGCGATTATAAAAATTGCGCGCGGACTGGAAAAGCCATTGATCATCGCGGGCAATTAAACGCAGATGTATATATAATTGGCCAAAGAAACGCGCGGCTACGCAAATGTAAATGAACAATTATATGATATTTCTTTTTGAGAATAAAAAAGATGCCGCGCGAGTCGCAAAAAAGAACAAGAACAAAAGAACGAGACTCTACTCTCTTTGCTTAATCGCCATTCATTCTGCAATTCCCCCGATTCATTAGACTCGTTTTCCACGACTAGCCGCGCAATTACGCATTCTTTCTCGCAACTTTCTTTTCCATTCCCGCGCCTCATCCGACTAATTTCGATTTGAATTTTTCACTCCGCTATATATAGTACATACATCAGAGCTGACTCTGTCGTCTTATCCGTCCGAGCTGAGTCCGCTTCCACGTGTCTCGCTTGACTTTCTTTGCACTTTGATGATGAAAGTAAAAAAAAAACAAAAAAATAAGTAACAAGGACGTGGTATATAGCGAAAGGCAAAGCGGGAGCTCTTTGATTGATGCACCCGCTCGCGGGAGAGGTTAGGCTAGGTCGCGGCGGCGTCAGCGGCGACGACGAGCGATTATTCGCCTCCTAACAAACGACCTGAGACCTCGCGCGCATCTAATTAAATAACCGCACTAACAGAGGAGCCTGCAACAGCAGCAGCGAGAAAGGATAAGAGAGGCTGCTGCTGCTGCAACGGTATACCATGGACCAACGCCAGTGAGAGAGAGAGAGAGAGAGAGAGAGAGAGAGAGAGAGAGAGAGAGAGAGAGAGAGAGAGAGAGAGAGAGAGAGAGAGAGAGACTGAGAATTTGTATAATTAGCCGGAGAGGAATACGGAGAGAGGACGTGCAGCAGCAGCAGCAACCGGGAGAGAAATTTATTTATGACGTGCTCTCTCTCTCAGTCTTTTGACGGAGTCTTATCACAATTAAGCCGGTTTTTCCTATAAGATTTTATTTCCCAGATCAGATTCTGGAGGTGATATTGTAATTAGGAAATTTAGGATTTTTAATGCATTTTTCCCGTTTTTATAGACGGACTTTAATTTGAAGTCCACCGTTCCCGCTCACGGTATATTATAGGAAATTTAATCCACTAGCTGCTGCTGCTGCTGCTTTCTAAAGCGGGCTTGCTTATCATTTTTAGAAAATTATTCGCGCACTCTCTCGCAGAGAGAGAGAGAGAGAGAGAGGGCTTTATGCCAGAGCGTATAATTAATTTGCGAAGCTTTAATTAATTTGCCGCGCGCGTATAGAGCACTACTTACAAACAAGCTCATAATAATGTTGTGAGAATTTCGCGAGTGTAATAATCGAAATCGGATTTTTTCAGGTTTGTTGAAAGCGTCGTAATCTATATACACGCACTGCCGTGTGGTGTGGGACGAGACGAGGATTTGAAAAAAAGAGCGCGAAAGGAGAAGGGGCTATGCCACACTGATTAACCCAACAGATTACTGCCGGCTCCTCAATTACTTCTCGCGCATCAATCATTCGCGCGCGATGCTATTATGTATACGCGCGTAGGTCTACGCACACACACAGGCACACGTGCTGGGAAATTATTCACTCTGAAATTAGACCGGGGTATATGTATAAATATATATATCTATATGTGTACTCAATTTTGACGGGCAGCGCTTCTCGTGTTTGCATCAATCGGTTCATTCACACCAACGGCTGATGCTTCTCAAGTTCCCCGGATATTCCTGCTGCCTATATACGCATGTCTCTATATACGCGAGTCGATTATTTTTTATATGGCAACCCGAGTGTGATGGAAGCGATTTTTCACCACGACAGCTCGCTCGAGATATAATTAAATATATATAGGCGTCGGTATACTACTTTATTCACGATTATCTCGGCGTGTCTTTTTTTTTGTCCGACACGACTCGATTATCGCTTCTTTATATATAAAGTGATCCCCGGGAAAAGCGAAACTGACTAAAACGATGTATCTGATTGGCTGTTTGTGAAATGGCGCTAAATTTGAAAATTGTATGACCTTAAAATTTAAAGCGCATACGCGTGCACCTGTGTGATATGTAAATTACTGCTCCGTAATGATTACAGACACGCATATACGCTAAAAATTGCTGCAACCTTGATAATAAATTACTGTTCCGCACACCAACGAGTTCGCTATATTTATTATATAAACTGATGCAGAGAACGTGTACAATGAAATTTGACGAGGCGAATGTAGCCTCCGATGCGCCTCTATAATATATAAATGCGATTTGCATCTCGCGACGAATCCGCCGCGCTTATATATCGAAGTGGAAGATGAAAAATCTCGAGCTTTCGTCTCCGATATAAGGAAGTGAATTCCTAACGCGTCGCCTTATCGTCGGACATGATCGATAGCGATCGGCGGTTCTATCTATCTCTCTCTCTCTCTCTCTCTCTCTCTCTCTCTCTCTCTCTCTCTCTCTCTCTCTCTCTCTCGTGCTCTCGTCTTCTCTGCACACACTATATACTTCCCGCTGCATCGGAGCAGAAGCACATATAGCAGCAGCAGTGGAGAGAAGTAAATTCGTATTGCCGTGTCGGCGGTTCTGGCGGCGGCCGTTATACAACGTGCGGGAGGATAAGTAACGGCGAGGGTCTGACAATGCGCGGCGGGCCCGCGACTATAGCTATCACACCCAGCCACACATCCTATATAGTTGCAGTTGCTTTGCTGCGGCTGAAGCGCGTTGTGTACGCCGTGAATTTATTCGCTGATTCGCGACGACGAGCAACGTGTAGGTACGCCTTGTTTCTCCCTCGGCTAGCTCCTCTCTCTCTCGCTCTCTTATAAGGCTTTTTCCGGATTCGCGCGGGATTTACGAAGGAGAGCAATTTGGAGAGTCATGTTTAATAACGCGCGCAGCGGAGGGCGAATTTACAGCGCGATGTTCGATTAAAATATATATAATACTTGCAGCAGTTGCGGGATTCCCGAGCGAGTAGTACTGGCGATAAAGTCCAGTCGGCTAGAAACTCGTGTTTTTACTGCGCACACACGCGGATGTAGACTTTAAACTCGCGCAGTGCGGCACAGCGAGAGGGAGAGAGAGAGAGAGAGAGAGAGAGAGAGAGAGAGAGAGAGAGAGAGAGAGAGAGACAGACAGACAGACAGACAGAACGGACATTAATGCGCGGCCAACATGACACACACACACACAGGTTAGTTGTAGCGTTCAAACCAACTGAATTTTAGTGTGCGCAGTGTATATATAGCGGCAATTTTTTTATTTCGACATCATTTCCCAGAAGAATATTCCCTGTTTATTTCAGCCATTGTATATGTATATGTGTATATATATATCTCGCGTGCGAACAGAGCGCGCAAAACACTGTAGTGTGTATATATAGTGAAGTAAGAGCCCGTTAATAGAGCCGTCAGTTCCAATCACAGACAAAGCGCGGATTGACCGAGTCAAAGTGTATATATATATATATTTTCCATTCGCTAGAGATAATCCGTTATGTACAGTGGTTACATATATAGCTTCACGCGTCGAGTTATTTAAAAATCCGTCCGACTGTAAGCGACGGCTAGGCAAATGAATCGTAATGCAAGAAAAGCTGCCAATCCTCGAGCGAGATAGAAGAGCGCGCACGATTAGATCCGCGAGCTCTCTGCTGATGCACGCTCAATCTGTCCTGCCGCGCGCTATAGCTCTCACACTGCAGCTCACGACTCGAGAGAGACTTTAGCGCTCTTTGTTCCCCTCCCCCTCTTTTCTCGTTTTACTACCATCGCCGCGCGCTTGCCCTTTTACCCCGTGTCCTTATCTCCCCTCCCCCCTCCTTCCACTGTCTTCTCAACAGTTTCTTCTTCTTCTTCTTCTTCTTCTTCTCCTCCTCCACCTCCGCCTCATCTATATTGCCTCCTCACGAGAGCAGCGCGGACTTTCCGTCATGACCAACCTAACCTTAAGTCACCCTCTCCTGCACCGGTTCACGATTCCTCTCTCGACCTTTGTGCTGCTGCGCATAGGGAGCATTCCACGCGAGAGAGAGAGAGAGAGCGCTGGAAAAATTCAATCATATTTCGGGATTTTTTCGCTGGTGCCGCTGAGCTGCTCGTGCACTTTTGACCTCGTTATCTGACGATTGATGGAGAACTAGCTAAGAGAGAGAGAGAGAGAGAACCATGGGAAGGTGCACTCTGCACTCCCGCGAACAATGACTTACTAAATGCCGCTGCTGACGATTTTTTCTCCCGCCTAAAGAGCAGACATAGAGAGAGAGAGCGCGAGAAAGATATCGATCGTTACCGTTCGCGAAATTAAGCTGACGCCGCTGGATTAATAATTGAATCTGTAGCGAAAAATGGCTCGTCTGTGGAACTTCTTCTTTATCCGAGGAAAATCAATGGACATTCATGCGGGACGACGTTTTAACGCGCGCCAACTATAAACTCTCTTTCTCTGTGCATTATGATCACTGACCCTTGTCTTTTATGTACGTATATACACTCGGCTCGCGCGGCAGCTGGATCTTTTTATTGTCGCGAGGCAGCGCGTAATTTATCGCTAAACATTTCGGAGTCCCAATAAAACTTTTGCTCGCAGATAAGGCCGATTCATGCTCCCGTTTCGCCGATATACACAGACGCGTGCATGCGTATATACCTGTGACTGCTCTACGTACGTACGTACGTATGTATATAGCATAAATGCGCTCGGGCGATACGAAAATATGTTTACTGGCCACACCGGCAGCAACGGAGTCAATAGCGCGCACCCCCGGAATTTACGAGCGAATCGACGCTCAAAAGAGAGATGCAGTACTACTCCACTACTGCAGCTCGCTATATAGCTGGATTCTTATACGTCCGCTTTTCTCTCTGCTATTGACGTTTTAGTGGCTGATATTTTTCCCTTTTTAATTGGACGAGCAGACTCCATAATACCGCTGAATTGTGAGCAAATAAGAAAAATAATCATATCGACGCTGTGGCGGATAGGCATATTCAAATCGTGTATGCGCGCATGCAAAAAAAATATCAAACTACGTCGAAATCTTGAATATATATATATATATATATATATTTACACACACACATGTCTAAAAACTGATCCGCGCGCACAGATAGCTCGAAAAATTGTGGAATACTAAACACGAGTCGCGGGTTTTTCAAAAATTTTATATCCCGCTCATGTGGATACACGCGCGCAATATTTAAATGTAGTGGACGCGGCTGCAGCATTTCATAAACCTATACCATACGCGGGCCAAATATAAAAATGACTTATTTCGCTTTCATAGTCCGAGTATGCGTATATATATATACTGCACGATCGTATAATAATCCCAGTAGCAGCTTCCACAACATATATACATGCGTATATGCAAATCCATTCGAATTCGTATGAAAGCTGATGTCGATTATACAACGATCCGCGTCTTTCTGAAAAATCCTCAATTTTTCAAAAAAAAAAACGAACGGAGCATCAATGTAATCACCAGAGCGTAGCGCGGCCGGATCTAATATTTGAACGGGCAGAAAAATATACGAACTAGATATATATGAATGCGCTCTGAAGGGGCGCAAAAAGTAGAAAACAAGCTCGCGCTACGTATACCCATACGATTTACCCTCCATTTTGATTAACAAACACCATAAAGCAGTGGCTCTCTCTCTCTCTTTCTCGTTCTCTCTCGTGCAGCAGAGAGCAATCGTGCAAACTATCATCGGCCGACTCGGCTCGTGCACGATTCTCATCGAGGGATCGCGCGCAGGGCCAATGAAACACACGGGAGAGAGAGAGAGAGAGAGAGAGAAATAGCAAGCGGAACAAGTCGAAGAAAAAATAAGGAAAGAGCCGATCGCTCAAGCGTCCGGCGATTTTTCCCGAACGTCCTTCGTGCTCCTGCTCTCCTCTCCGCGACTTACAATATAATTAACTCGCGAAAGAGGGGGTTGGCGATTCGCTGACGGCGATATAGAAAGCCCCGGAGCCAGTCACGCGTCTTGCTGCAGGCTCTCTTTCTCTTTTTCTCCCTTTTCTCAAGCGAACGATGTTTCCTCGTTTTGTCTCGA
The DNA here is from genome assembly GCA_020010945.3 of Muscidifurax raptorellus. Lineage (NCBI taxonomy): Eukaryota > Metazoa > Arthropoda > Insecta > Hymenoptera > Pteromalidae > Muscidifurax > Muscidifurax raptorellus. The sequence continues at coordinate 38,179,795 of CM052078.1, forward strand.
TTTCCGTTCTGCTGCGCTTACGCGATATCTATCGAAACGTGCCCGAGAGTCCCTTTATACCTGTGTGTGTGTATCTGTGATTCTTGCACTGCCCCCCCCCTCTCTCTTTGTCTTTTAAATTTTATTTTTCGAACCGAGTGCGGTTACGGGAAATTGAAATTTATTCTCGTGTATAAATACGATATTCACGCGAAAATGTATATAATTTAATTATGTGAATATCGCTCCGACTACACGTGTAAAGATAAAAAAAATGCGAGCAGAGAAGTACCGATAATTGCGCACTTTTCGCAGTTTATACTTTCGCTCGATGTTTGCGCGATCATCATCGAAGGGGGCCGGTCTGTATATATCGCGGTAAAAAAGACGTAAATTTTAATGGGCCTCAATTTATTCTCTTTTTGACGAAACCGCTCGGCTAAAATATATCGTGTGCGCAACAGAAGAAGAAAGTTAATTTCGGCCTTCACTGATTGGACCGCTTTGCTCAAATTACATACCCCTAAAATAAGGTCATGTGCAGGAACACCTTATTTGACCGGACCCGTGTAAAAAAAATAGTCTGGGGTAAGTCTGGGACAAGTCTATCTCAGAAAGTCTGGCTAAGGAGCAGATCCCAGACTGTTATCCAGACTTTATTATTTTTTTTTTCTTAAAAAATATCCAGACTTTTTGCCGTACTTTTACCTAGACTTTTTATTGCCGGAAAATATGTCTAGGAAAAATGTCTGGGAAAAATGCCCAGACTTTTTGCCGCACTATTACCTTGACCTTGTTTTATCGGTAAAAATGTCTGGAAAAAACGCCCAGACTTTTTGCCCTACTTTTCCATCTAGACATTCAATAAAAATGCATAGACTTTGAAACGTACTTTTATTTATCTAAAATCAAGATGTTATGTAAATTAGATAAAGGTATTAATTCAATTCCATTTTATTCACATTCGATTGTATTTGCTGGTTCTATAACGTACATATCATTTTCTACATTCATTTGAAATAATACCTGTTTTATCTCCTGTACGGGAACAAGGATTAATAAATCGAAATTTACGGTGTATGAATAAATGTGTGGTAAATAAGATGAAACGAAATTACAATGAAAAGCTGGTTGAGCGTTAAACCTATTTACAACAGCATAACATTGACAATCATCATTACAACTATCGCATAAATAATTACAATCGCAATAACACACTTTTACGAATGTCTCTATAGCTCCTATATAAGAAATACCGTCTTTCATATAATAAATGACATTCGATTTGGATTTTCTTTGACGATTGTACGATACCGAATCAACTACAACGTTATCTATTAAAAGTCTATGAAATTGATGTAATTTATTTTCATCAAATCGAATGTTACGAAGGCAATATATTATATTAGGCGAGGGATGTAGACATTTTTTTATTTTACCAATAATTGATCTATGTTGTCCAATTTTTTGTGCTTTTAAGCGTGATTTTGATTCTAAAGAAGCACAGTAATAATTTACTGCACTTTGCGGCACTACATATTTTTTTTTTAGTTCTGCGTAATTAAAAAGCATCGAAACCGAGGAATATATTTGCAAGTCTGCATATTTCGTTCCATGTACGAGGCTCTTAAGCACACCATTCATATTTTCGAAAAGGAAACATGAAGTGATCCATAATGGACCAAATCTTTTTGCAATTTCAGGTAAATGCAATAACAAGTGTACGTTGCAACTCATGTGTCTTTCGCCGTATAAATGGCTAAATCTAAATACATACTCTTTAAGGCACAAATTAGCTTTCTCGATCATTTGATTTGATATGCTGTCTCGATTTAATAAAAAAATAGCGAAAACTAACAACTTGTGATGGTTGAAGTACTGTTCGTGCATAATACCGCGAAGTACGGGAAGACTGTAAATTAGTAAAAACAATTTTAATTCAGATGCCTTCCAGAATGCAATGTCCACTGTAGAACGCGGTAAACGCGTGACATAATTTGGCGGAGAAATGGCTTCTATTCTCTTATTTATAATAGATACAAATTGGGTCAAAGAAAATGCATAACTGTGATATTCTGAATCAAACCAAAGTGTACCTAATTTTTTTGTAATGCCGACGTAAACACAGTGCATTACGTCTATGGCAGTCGTTTCTATAAAATTATAAACGATTTTTGACAGCTCTGTAGGCCCTTTGATTCCGAATACGTCTGTTTTATTTGCTAAAGCTTCTTCAGCAAATCGTAGAGATTCTGTGGTTGTACGCAGTTCAATATTATTACTAAATGGGTATACGTGTACATTATCTACTCTTTTTCCCTTCTCCTTACAATTTGGACAACCATAATCGCCATTGAAATATTTCATATTCAAAAAATGAGCCTTTGCGCACAAATCGCACGTTCCGCACATAACAATTCCACGAACTTTTATGTATTCATTAGCATTGTATAAAACAACATTCACTCCTTTGTACAATTTCCTTAAACATTCTCGAAAAACATTTAAAAATATATTACGTATTGGCTTTGTTGGTCCAAACCAAAGTCCAGCTAAAATTACATTCTCTCGTTTGAATCGATGTTTATATGGTAATTCGTTAATTACAAAAAACATTGGCCATATGCTCAATTTAGAAGATTTAAAAAGTGGTACTCCATCGGTATTCCACGTCAAGGAAATATTATTAGGATTCGAGAGAAATCCTTGATCGAATAAGTCTTTGTATATAGACCCATCGTAAATATCTTCGTAATTGTTCGGATCTTTTTTTTGCCGCGTGAATCTATGATTTAATAATTCTTTGAAGCCAGGACGTAGATACATTTTTTGTAATTGTGAAATAATTGGTATCTGTATGAAATAACTGACAGCTGTTTTCTCATGACAATGTTGGCATTCATTGCCAAAATTGATATCTAGAATTTTGCAACATTTTAAACAGTAATAGTGGCGCTTTAAAGGAGATTTGATATTTACAAAAATCTTTCGATATTTATAAAGCGATTGAATGCAAAAATTAGGCTGAATACAGTGTAGATGAATAAGCTTGAGGATGTGCGCAAAAAGAACTCCCGTAATAGTAAACCTAAGCATAAGAGATAAAAGCGATACTACATGCTCAGCCACAGTTATAGGTGCACCGGGGTAGAGAGGCTTTCTAGCATTTTTCATATACAATATATCACTATCGTCTTCGTATTCTTCATCGCTTCCGCTTGACTCACGATCGTCGCTATCATCCGTTTCTAATTCATCGCCTGATTCGGATTCCGTCAATGCTTGTTCGAAGTCGATGTCCTCCTCATTTATAGTCCGATTAATCGTAGCATCAAGTCCACTGATAGTGTCATCGTTATCGGAATTATCCAAAGTATTACATTGAAAACCTAATACGAAAATGAAATATTATGCGTATATATATATATATATATAATTTAACGTTTAGCTCTACTGCCGCGTTCGACACGATCTATTTTCTCCTGTGTCCGAATATATAAAAGTATATGAACGCATATACGTATTAAAAAGATATGAAATGTTCATATAAAAAAATGTCCTCCACAGCAGTCAAGCGATTTTTGAAACGCAAAAATAATTTCCTTAGGTGATGGCGCCTGATTTTGTACAGAGTGGTGCAAGCAAATTAAAATCAGGTTAAGTCTTAACGCGCTCGAACCGCAGCAACAGATTATATATACACACTTACTGTATTCATTTAATTCTTCATTCCTATCGTTGTTAGAATTATTTGATTCTATGTCATAATTCTCGCTATCAGAATCGCTGTTTCCATTATTCGCCAAACAATACTGATGAAATTTTCTTCTAATTTTGCTTTGGTAGGATGCACTATATTCTGAAAATCGCTTGCCTCTCTCCATTTAAATTACGTTCGTGGATGCACACAAAAAACGTATGCAAACAAATAAGCCTGCTAACCTTTTTACAACTGACTTATGACGTAACATCTGCGATTCGACATACACATGCATGAAGTTCGGCAGTATGCATGATTGCGAGCTTTTTGTTTATACTCGCTTCAGACCAGAACACGAAAAAAAAACTGAAGTTCACGTGCAAAACTGCATCTGACTCTATTCGTAAAAAAATCTATCTATTTGTTCGCAGCGAAAAATATATTAAAGCAATATAAAATGTTTTCGTTGGTTTTGTGGATTACAGCTGAGCCTGTAACGTCAAGTGTTGTGAGCGACGATAAAATAAAAGTGAAAAAATCAAAAACATTAGCGCAATGGGGAAAGGACTGGTACGAGGCTAAGGTTGTACTCACTAGCAGTAAGTATATAGTCAGACTTTTATTTTTACGCGATAACTTGAATTGCTAAGGTGCGACGTCGAATAGCGAGTAAAAAATGTATACTTGGTTATATTTTTGCGAAATTTGTATAACGTTGCTAGTCATTGATTTGATGTGGCAGATTTTGCGCGTATGTCGTAAGCGCTTCATTTTCGCGAGCAAAAATAATTAAAATAACGTAAAAAAACAATGGTTATCAAAATTATCATTATTGATTTATTTACTTTTAGGTGACATCGATTACCTGAATTCTGTAGTCGTCGACGTTGACGGTAATATTATGACTCCTGAAAGAAGGTTGTCATTTCCTGATGCAGTAATATCAAAAAAGAGAGTAATTGCCGCAGACAAGAGAAAACTAACTGCAATTAAATCGAGCGCAAGCACAAAGTCCGACACAGAGCTTCTAAAAATGGCATCTATTTTTAGCGATCAATCATCAGACTCGTCAGATGAAAATATCAATACGTAAGTTTCAATTATATTACCATATTCATCATGTAATAAATCATTTTTATTTATGTAGCGCGTCAGAAGAGAAAAAAAAAAGGATGGAAAAAGATCAAAATTATAGAACAGGTAAGAAACAAGATTCTAGTGCAGGCAATAAGCAAGATGCTCGTGACAAGAAGCAAGATGTTGGGGGTAAACAAAAGAAAAAAACAATATCAAAAAAAGCGGAGATAAAACGTAACCAAAAGAGCGAACGGTTTAGAAAGGAGGTCGGATGTGTCAAATCTTCACACAATGCCAGAGATGAGCCCGCTGTAAATACGGAAGACCAGGCCAGCATCAAAGAACGCGAGGATGTGAGCGATGACATAAGCGAATCAGTTATTGTTGAAGATAAACAGAATGCACAGGATGATAACGCTAATACGAAGGAAACAGATAAGAGAAATGAAACACGAAATGAAGGGCAAGAAAAAACACATAAAAGTGCTGCCGATCGAGAGCCAGCGATCCGAGATTTTTTAGTATCGAATCAACCCGGGACAGGAAAAGTAGTAACAAAAACAATTTATTATATATAGAAACTAAATAAATTTTGTTTTCAGGTACGACTTTTGAAAGGCTTCTCGATTTATATAGATCAAGCGGAACTTAATTTTCTAAAGTCATCGTGGCGTCATAAACCGAAGGAATTAACACGCCGCTTGATGAAATTAATTGTTGGGAAGGATGAACTGAGGCGCATGACTGCTACAGGAAAAGCGAACACACCAATGATCCCTTCCTCAGTTTTCAAAGCTGTATTCTGTGAGTATCTGTGTACACATAACTATGATTTCTATAATAGAAAAAAATTAAAACAAAGTAAATAAATTTACTCTTTGATTTCTAGTGTATGTGAATAAAAAGACACCGGAAAATGTAACAAAACTGACAGAAAAGCTGTATCGACGAGTTTTAACTAATATGTGCAACACGTTAAGAAACCCCAAAAAACCATCGACAACTCAGAACTCAAGAGCAAGAGAATAAATCAAACTTAAAGTTTATATATCTAGGTTACATTATGTTCTTCGTATTGTATGTTATAATTATTTATTCAATATATTAATAGTTAAAATTGTACTTATACATATAATAAAGTGCGGCTCAGTCTGTACCTTCTAGCCAGACTTTTCTAATCCTTATTAGAGGTCTCGATAAAAGTAGAGCAAAAAGTCTGGGCGTTTTCCCCAGACATTTTTAACGATAAAACAAGGTCAAGGTAATAGTGCGGCAAAAAGTCTGGGCATTTTTCCCAGACATTTTTCCCAGACATATTTTCCGGCAATAAAAAGTCTAGGTAAAAGTACGGCAAAAAGTCTGGATATTTTTTAAGAAAAAATAATAATAAAGTCTGGATAACAGTCTGGGATCTGCTCCTTAGCCAGACTTTCTGAGATAGACTTGTCCCAGACTTACCCCAGACTATTTTTTTTACACGGGGAGAGCGGGAGAGACATATACTTATATATACACATACCGGCCGACGAAATGTTATGACGGATTACGCAGTGCGTTGCCGTTATGTGTTCATTACCGATGCAAATTTTTTCCCCATCTTGCGAACCGGCTGCATTTTTCTCAAGGCCTTTCGGAATCGACCGAGAGCGAGGCTAATTGTAGCCAAAGACACTTGTATGCGTATACGGCAGAACCTGACGTAGAGACTAGTGTAGGTGCTAAGCATATATATATATATTCATTTGACTCTTATTTTTCTCTCGATTTCCGGTTTCTCGGTAAAGCTCGATCTCTCTCGCTTCTGTCCAAGATACTGATCAGCTTGAAACGTACAGCACCGTCTCTTCCTATTTTACAGTACACCTCCGTACTTCATATAAGTTTTCTGTATATACGCGACTTAACGTTATAAGGCAGGTGACTTAACGTTAGGGCAAAAAAAACGAAAAAAAAAACAAAAAAAAACTATATTTGACCGGAAAAAAACACTTATAGATCGAAGGTTGGTTGCCTATGTATTTAATGCCACTCTTTTAACGTTATCGCCTCTAAAACGACGTTAATACTACACTCCATAGTTTTTGGTGTCTATAATCAGTTTTCACACTGAAAGTCCAAAGACTACGAAGATCACTACCTGGACTCCTTCGACGTTAATCCTAGGTATTTATTAAAGCACAAAATTCAAAAAAATAATCGGCAATAGTAAATCCTTGAATTATTTTGTCCTCCTTTACAACGAATCGAGTGGAGATATGCATACATACACATATCCGAAAGGGCTGATATGCATCGCCAAGTATATATCAATCATCGGAGAGTTGCACGGCGGCAGTTGATAAGGGATTACTCAATATGCATTGCGTTAGAGCAGAGGATATGCTCCGATGCTCGCGTTGAGCAATTACTCGCTCAGTTCTTGCTATATATATGCAGCCCTCGCCTCAATGAGCATCAGAATCAATATTGCATTACGAGAGGAAAAATTGAAAGACTGTTGCGATATTTCGAGCGTATACGTATAACCCTCTCCACCCCTCCCTCTTTCTGTTTCTCTTTCCACGAACAGACAGCCGCATCTAAATCAATCGTAACAGAGTAAAAATTCAGCCCCGTCGTCGTCGTCGTCGTCGTCGTCGTCTCTTGAAAGAGAGGAAGAGACGCACGCTGCAACTTATCGGTGGCGCGCATCGGCCGCTTATCTGTGCGCAATCTTATCTGACTCCTCGTATATATGTATATACTGCGCAGCTTTCTATTCGTCTGCATGTATATAAAACTCAGAGGCAGCAGCAGCAGCATCAGGCGTAGCTGAGAAGAATCGCAGCCGGGTGCTCGATAAAAGAGAGGCTGCCGTAGCTGCAACCGGATCGTATATAAGCTCGATCTATCCCTTTTTTTCCTCTCTCTCTCTCACTCTCTCTCGGCCCTTGGAGCTGCCCTGCTATACTCGCGAATCTCACGCGGAAATCATCTATTCACTTCTCGTTCGAGAGAGGCTATCGGGGACGCCATCTTCGCCGGGGGATATCTCTCCCGGGCTTTATTTTCATATCCGAGCGCCCGAGCCGTTGACACTTTTCGATTGCTTTTCGCTTTCGAGCAGCTCTCCTTCTTCTTCTTCTTCTTCTTCTTCTTCCTCGTCGTCTTCTTTCGCACCCTGACGCGTATATCTTCTCTCCGCTTTTTTACGGCCAAACTCGCCTTATCAGCCTAATGTGAGTTTCATTTTCAAACGCGAAACCTACTACTCGCACTTTGGAGATATTTTTCATCTAACATATATATACACATATAGATCCGTTATCTGCACCGCGATAAATATTAATACACATGGCAAATAGAAAATCAGAGCAGCGCGCACACTGTCGTGCGCTGACAATTAGCGCGTAAAGAAAAACGACACTCGCCCTCGCCGCCTGCGTAGTCTTTCTAATCCGCGCGCGGTATCTCTCCCGGCGACGACTTTCACAATGTATCGGCTTACACTTCTCTACGGCGCGGCGCGCGATATCGAAATGATCGGAGCACGGGGTTCCGGAAAAGGGTATCAGCTTTTCAAAGCGGTTGCTGACCCTAATGAGATCCCAATTAAAAGAGAGTCGTAACACGCACGCCGGATATTTCCATAGCCGAGTGAAAACCGGAGCGCGATATAAGCCTCGAGAATTCCTCAATAATATATATATATATATATATATATATATATATATATATATACATATATACCTCGGCCATTAATTATCGCGCACGATTTTCGGCGCTATACTGACTCTCTATAAGTATACGTTATAAGGGTACAGGAGTAGAAAAATGTTTATCCGGGATCGGATTAGGAGCGGCGTGGATTTCCTCTGTGTGACCAGTAGAGCGCGTGCGTCGATCTCATTACTTAAGCGCCGCAAGGATTAATGAAGCTGTCATGCGCGAATCGCTCTCTCTCTCTCTCTCTCTCTAGCTGCTCTCCGGAATATCTTACGGCTGCGCGGGGATCATCACGGGGACACGGATGAGGAGAGACTACACGGCCGGGCTTTGTTCGAAATAATGCGAAATTAAGGTCGTGAGAAGCCCAAGCTCGAGCGGGGAAACGCGATTACGCCGCGCGGGGAGCTCCTCGCTGTGATGGAATGTCGCGCTGCCGAGGTCAAGGCGCGCGTCCTTTTCCAGCAGCTCACGGAATTTCGTATTATTTCATTTTCCGCAACGAGACTGCGACGATATCTCGACGAAACGAATAAATAAATATTCAACGATATATATAGGTTATTCGATATCGCTCGTCGAATGCGATCCGACAGGCTTGTAATCGATACACACGTGCGTCGCTCCGGTATGTATTCGATATGTAAAAATCAACAGAATAAACGGCTGATTGACAAGGGACATTTTTAAAAGGATTGCGAGCGAGAGAGAGAGAGAGAGAGAGAGAGAGAGAGAGAGAGAGAGAGAGAGTCACCCACGCACACATATAGACAGATTGCACGTATCGCATGGCGCCGCCGCGTTATACCGTTTGATTTCAGACGAAAAAGCATCGCAGACCGAGGTCTGGAAGAGGAAGCCTCGCATATACACACGTATGTGTCGCTCGAGGAGAAAACGGAATCGTCGTCGTAGCCCGCGCGCGCGATCCGATTGGAGACGGCGCGAAGAAATTCGAGAAATTCGATCAGTGCAGCAGTGGTGCCAGCCGCACCCGATGAATTTTTCCCCTCGTGTCGTCCGGTTATTCCCAAACAAACACGCTATCCGATATCCCAGTCGAGGCTCATCCGAGACACACCTCCTTCTCGAATCCTCCTCGATTTTTTCCCGGTATATAGATGCGCGCGCGCGACGGGTTGTCGGCCCTTCGAGCTTTTTCCATTCTTCGGGGTCTTAGCTTTTTCATTTTTTTTCCACTCCGCGATGTGCGCGCTTTCTTAATATTTAAAATTCAAATCAGGACCGCCGGGGTCTATTTTCTTTTTTTTTTTGCCGAGAAAAGAGTCGAGATAATACTTTTTCGAAAGTATATAATAACTCAAAGTTGCGGGCAAACAACGCGCGGTATACGAAGCGACATAACGGTGAAACTCGATTAGCAACAAAAGGAAGGAGAGAAGGAAGAAGAAGCAGCAGCAGCGAAGAAGGACAGGTGATAGAGGCAGAGGCGGGAGAAGGCGGAAGAAGAAGGAGAAATAACGACGCGGCGGAGTCTCTCTCTTGCGCGCTGCAGGGGCCGCGCCCGAGGGTGGATTATGAAGTTGCGGCGGCTGCAGTCGCGTGCATCAAGTGTTTCGCGATCGCGCGCAGGCTCGACCTCCGACGACCCTAATTAATTTGCCCGCGAGGATCATGCCCGGGAAGAAAACTAGCTGCATGTATATATACATATATAGTGTGTGTGTGTGTGTGTGTATACGCGCGCGATAACGGCCCAGCCGCGCACTTTTCCCCCGCCGGTAATAATTATTTTCCCTATATACACTCTACTCCTATTTTTTTCCGACCCGCCGGCCGATATCTTAAAAGTTTGTAGCGCAGCAGCGGGCTGCTTTATGCATGCTCCTCTCCTTGATAAATTTTGCCGCGCGTTTATAAAATAAGAGAAGCCGAGAGCAAATCCGTACTTTTTTTCTTCCTCTCTCTCTCTCTCTCCCTCGCAGCTCCGTGCGGCCGCCTGTATGTATATAAGTTCGATTATTATTAATAAGCGCATAATCCCGCGGGAATTAAGCGGGACGAAGCAGCGGCGGTAGCGGCAGGCATTTTCTTATATTGATCGTGGGGCACCGCCTTATACCTCTTCAACTCGCAAACTCGACTCGACTACTACTCCGGGGCTGCTGCTGCTGCTGCTTCCATCCACTTGGCTCGGTATAGGTATATATAATGCTGCTGTGCCGGTGGTGGTCGGAAGTGCGCGCGCGTTTAGCGAGACCGCGAATTTCGTTATTAAGACGCGCCGCGCGCGCAGGTAAACGAAAATTTATTGAAAAACTTTCAATATCCACTCCTACGCGCGCTCACCTAGCCTCTACATGTATACGTATATATATATATATATATAGCTGTGGAGTACAGTTGAAAGACGAGATTTTGATAACTGGGCTTTTAGCCGCGGCGGCTGAGCAAAGTTTGCTTATTATAATTGCATGTTATGACCCGGCGCCCCGGGATTCTATATATATATATATACGCCGGGCGAATGAAATTTAATGGAAATACGATGCGGTGTTTTATCTTTTTACCTTTTATTTTTCAGCCCATTCTCCGAATACTTTTGCAAGCCATTCAATAAAACGTTTAAACGATCCAGTTTTTCAAAAGCTCGCTTTTACATTCCGAGCTTCGTGCGCAGCTGTGTGCGTATATATATAATACACACATACACTGAACCAGCCTAGAAAAAACGAAAATTCACGAGCGTCGAGCGAGAAAAATTTCCATATGCGCGCGGCTCGAATTTTTCAAAAAGCCGCTCTCTCGCTTGCTTGCTCTCGTTCTTGATGCGCGCTTGTCCCGGAAAAAAGGTCGAGAATGTATAACGAAGGGAAATATAGAGACAGGCGGAGAAGCTCACGAGGTAAGAAGAGCAGCAGGGAGAGAGAGAGAGAGAGAGAGAAAAAAAGGGGGCTAAGGTCGTGCGCAATAAATTTTCCCGAAAAAGAGAGCGCTTTATCAGGATCTCGGATCTACCCGGAGATTTTTCCCGACAAAACGAGTCCGTGTGCAACGTCGCGTTTAGGATATCGCCGGCGAGTCGCGCGCGAGCACACAGCGGCTCCTTTTCTGGCTGCTACACGTTTTCATCATTCCGCGCTCGCCTTCTTTTTTAATCCGTCGGCCATACTCGCTCTCGGCGGAGATGGGAAAAAATGTTTCGTTTAATTGCACAATATATATACGCGAGTGCGCTAGTTGCTCACTTCTTCTGGGGCAAAGAAAAAAGAGGAATTAAAACGCACGTTCAACGCGCCGGAATATTTAAAATGACGAGATATATTTCGTAGATTATTCAAATTATTCCTCGTCCTGCACTCTACTGTATGTCTCTTCGCGAGTGCCAGAAACCAGTTCCAGGCGCACAATTATAACGGAGGTCAAGGGACGCGGTGCATGTATATATATATAGTATATAGTATATAGATAGAGAGAATGCGTTGCTGCAGTGAACAGACAGTGCGCTAGGAAATAAGACTCACCTTCTTGAGATGTCCCTTGCTCGTTCCCAGGAAGACGACGGTGTAGTCGCTGGTGGAGGTCGCGGCGACTGCAGTCAGTAGAGTCTTGTCGAAGGTGATCACCGGCACGGCGGTCATCGGCTCTCGACCGCCCAACGGCGTGTTCACGTCCAAGCCGCAAAAGTCCTCGCCTATCGTTTGCAGCTTCTGTAATTCCAAACACGCGGGATTCAAGGATTAGCCTCTGGCGATCAATAGACAACATTAGGTTTAATTATACTATTAATGTATATATATATATATGTGTGTGTGACGACGGCATTACGTTGAAATTTCATCCAGCAGCACTCGCGACGATAATCCCCCGATAATGTATGCATCAGAAATAATAATCGTCGGGCTGGAGAAAAAAAGTCTCAAATCCCACAAAGGGAGAGCTGTCGCCGCAGGGAAATTCATTCGATCGAGCATCTGAATTCCAAAGTCGCTATATGATACATATAGCTAAGTACTTGCAGAATCGACGGGGCTTTTCGCAACCTGACTACTTTGAGACTCTCAGAGTTGGTGAAATCTCCGGTAGCAGCAGCAGCAGCAGCAGCAGCAGCATCAGTTTCATCGGCTCTTTCGGCAGACGACGAAGTCGTCGTCGTAGCTATATACGCGCGGGCCGGTGTCTGGAGAGAATAAGGCAAGAGACGCGTAATCCGAGATTCAAGGAGCTGCTACACCCACGCACACATGTACGAGCGGACTTAAGTCCCGTTCATACCCTGCATTCAAATCGCGAGCTCTATGCTCTCGTACAAAAGAAGGTAGTTGAGCCCTCCTCTTCTCTCGACGACGACGACTCCCCGCTTTCTTATACATTTTTTCCACTCCTCGAGAGGACCGCGCGCCAGCGCCGCCGGGAATCATTTTATATATATAGGCGCGCCTTTTCAATGTCTGCTTTTCCGACGCTTCATCAGCTCTTGCGCGCGTGTAAAATAAATTTGCAATGATAATAATAATATTTTATAATATAAACGGTCATCGCTTCGCGAAGTCGCAATAGACGCGCGCTTGTGCCGTGAGAATGAAAAAGCTCGCCGTATACAAAAGGATCAGCGAAAGAGAGAAAGCAGCGCGGCATCGTCGCAGCTCGAGTCGAGAATGAAATGCGAGAGAGGAAAGAAAGGAAGGAAGGAAGGAAGGAAGGAAGCAAGGACGGAGCGACCAGCGCAGTACTACACACTGTGCTCGAGAGCGCGGAGAGTATAGGAGTCGACTCTATTTACATTCCTTCGTACATTCACCGCCTTCTCTCGCTGTACTCTAGGCTCTACCGAACAATTATTTGCATTCCACGGCTCGCGCGCACGGTCCATATAGTAGCCCTTCTCTACACTGCTGCTGCTAACGCATTATATGATACGCGCGCGCGCGCGCGTGTGTGTGTGCATATACGTCAAGCAGCAAGAGGCAATTATTGTGCGCGCGGAAAAACACGACGATAGCAGCCCCGGGGCAGACACCGCTGCTGCGCCTCTTTTCCGGGCTAGGGACGACGACACGCAAGGGAAAAAGACGCGACGCGTCTCTCGTGGATATGCAAACTCGATGGTGAGCAGCTTATGCGCGACATGGTGATAGCGCGTGCCAGCTTTTTTCCCGCGTTGTACTGTGCCCAAAATTCACGGGAGTACAATAATGAAGCCGAAAAAGCTACACCGATCGACTAACTTTATACAGGCATCAGAGTCGAAGTTTGCGCAGGAGAATTGTTTGCTTGCTCGCAATCAGCGTTTTTCAGAGTATAACAACCTGTAAATACAGCATATCGCGCGACTACTCTTGTTTATGCGCAAACAAACAGACTTCTTTCGCTCCGCCTTATTTCCGCCCCGTATATATTATATACTTTCGAGATTGCGCGGCGGGCGAAAAAACACGAAATTTGCATTTATAGGTGGTGAATATATAAGGTCGGATTTAATTGGGAGTTCAAGACGGTAGTACCTTTTTCGCAAGGTTTACGAGAGGACAAATAAACGAGGGACTGCGTCGAAATATGCATGTGTACGCTCGAAATAGAAAGGGCACTACGAGTTTATTTTGCCGCGTACATGATATACACAAGACTGAAAAGGGCAAACGGAGAAAATTTAAAATGAATAACGAGTTCAGGGTGTATGTCAAAGAGAGAAAGAGCCGTGCGTGTGTGTACTCAAAGTCTGGGGGAGGACATCAGTTATATATATATATATATTTTATTTACCAGCGCGCCACAAGCAGCGACGCGTACATATACCCTCTTTTTTCCATTTTGCAATTGCAGTACACATCTAAACGTTACACTTCTTATTTGCCCGGCGCGCGTTTATTGAGTTTCCGTGTGTTGTCAACGGTAGATGGGATTGTTCGCAGCAGCAGCAGCAGCAGCAGCAGCAGCCGACGATAACGACAGCCCTGTTGCACCAGTCAATATGTGATTAATACGCGCAGATCAAAGGCCGGAAGTTGGGAGGGGACTATAGAAACGGGCCGGCATAACTAACACGACTAATTATCGAATGCCAATCCGCTAACCTTCCAGCTGCAGCGACTCTCTCGGATCCACTGACACACACCTGCACACGCGCGCCAACGAGCGCCTGTCAATATAAGCTCTCTGCGATTACACGAACAGCGCGCGCAAGCCTCTGTTGCTCGACGCAGACAGAGAGGATTGTGAGTCTAGGCGCCGTCGATGTTTTAGCGCAAATGCAATTAGTTTATGTTGACTGTGCGATGCTGTAGCCCGGTTGTACGGCTGTTCGACAAGTGCGGCGAGACTTTTTCCCGATAAATCCGCGATTTTTTCTTTCTCTTATTTTTTGCGTTTACACGAGCGTGATGCGATGCTATGATTAAATACTCGGCGTTTGCGCGGGAGGATATCGCGTTTGAAAGCTCGTCGGATAAATATCTAATTATAGTTGATCTGCGGGAGCCCTCTCTCTCTCTCAGTCAGTTGTGCATATTCAAACGACTGCTTCCAGTGCAGAGCTCTGATCTTTGTCTTCTGGATTGACAGTGGAAATGGAAATTTTTGGTCAATGCGATATACATATATATATATACGCACGGCCGCAATATGAATAATCCAGATTGGCGTATCGAACAGCGGCAGGGACATGTTTAATGCACGCGAGCGTTCAAGTGTTTGCTGCGATGGCCCGACCTGCCAATTGTCATTGACTATAGATTTTCCGCCGCCCGGTGTTTTGATAAAGTTGGCGCATTAATTGAGCGGACGAGGATATAACAACGCTTTCGCACAGTGTTGAAAATATAACTCGAACGCGGACGAGAGAAATTCCATATCGATGCGATCTCGAACTTTCTGGACCATCAGCGGCAGGCCGTTGCGCCAGAGCAGCAAGTTCCGAGAAAAAAGAAAAAAAACAACGCAGAAGAAGTAGGCGAGGCGCGAAAAATGGCTCGCCACTGCTGATAGCGAATCGTAATTGAAAATCTCGTATCCTTATCTAAAAAGGATCTCGGATCAGTTGGCTCCGCGCACCACCACCACTACCAACAGCAGCAGCAGCAGCAGCAGCAGGGCCATAGGTATACACTTTTCCATACAAGGTAGCCGACTTAATTTCAAACTTTTCATCCGCGGCAGAAGCAAAGTTCCGGCTTCTATACACACAGAGAGAGAGAGAGAGAGAGAGAGAGAGAGAGAGAGAGAGAGAGAGAGAGAGAGAGAGAGAGAGAGAGAGAGAGAGAGAGAGAGAGAGAGAGAGAGAGAGAGAGAGAGAGAGCGAGAGACCAGAGGTTGGAAGTAAAATTTCTCCGAGGGAAAACTGCGACGCCGCCGTTTTACTTCGGCTCTTTTCCCCTTGGCGCCTCTCGCTTAAGCCACTTTAAAGGCTTCCTTCGGCCGGATACACTTTGAAATTTGAATTCGCTGAATATCGAGACGCCACTGCTACCGCCGCTGCGAAGATGATGCGTCTCTCGTGTCGCTGCATAATTATTCCGCCGCCGATGATGCGCGTCTTCTCTTTCAACCTAATGAATTCCACGAGGGATTCATGGCTTTTCTGCTGCTGCGCAGTGTGTACACACTGCGAGAAGCGCTTGCTACTTTCATTAAAGAGAGGTGCGAACTACGGGAGGAATAAGGGAGGAAAACGTCCTCTCTCACCCCAGCTCGCGTATATATACAGAGTTGTCGTCGCGAAAATGCCGATGTTGCCGCGAGGTAGCAGGGGCGGCCGGCGTCGCGCAGTAGCGCATTGTTTCGTTAGAACAATGGGGGAGGAATGGCTTTCTATTTTCTTCCGCTGCTGACGCTCTCCCCCCACCCCGCTCTCTCTTTCTCTGTGAATTAATGCGAGTGACGGAAAAATTCTTGAGATTTTCTTGCGCTTTTTTCCCGGCTACCGCCGCCGCGGATTCTTAATACACATCTCGGGCGCGTTTTAGATGAATGAGAAGGAGACTATATATACTGTTGGCTTGGCTGCACTCAGTGGGAGAGAGTCAAGTCGTTGTGGAATCATTGTTGGGCTAGAGTGTGCGCGGCTAGTACAGTTCTCTAACAAACGGATATAACAATCGGATTTCCATATGCTAAGGGCGTATTGCCGGCGCCGCATTACCATTCAGAAATGAACAATGAAGGGAGCCTTATTATTTCTGCGTACATGATGCGAGAGAGAGAGAGAGAGAGAGAGTAGAAGTGTGTGTCGTTTTCTGCAGTGAGCTCCAGCTTTAAGCGAAATGAAATGTCCTTTGAGATATATATGTACATATATACAAACGCAATTAGGTGTGTACTTTGGCGATACATAAAATACGACGAGGAGAGAGCTTTCATCTTTCGGACGCACGGGGGCAGCTATACAGATATATATATATATATATATATATATATATATATATATATATATATATATATATATATATATATATATATATATATATATATATATATATATATACATCAAGGAATCCCGTGTGACGTGTCGCACCCGAGAGCGAGCACATAACGCAAAAAAAAGAAACGCCGATGTTTACTTTCGAGCAAGTAGTAGAAGCTATATAAGGCACTGAATTAGAAGCAGCTTAAACGAGCCTCGGGAGTGTAGTGCAAAATTTCGGTCACTGCAGCGTCCTCTGCAAAACTCGCGCGACGCTATACGACATATTATACAGGAGAGAGAAAAAAGAACAATGACGACGACGACGACGAGAGTTAGCGGGCCGTGCACAGCGCACGAAGTCGCGTTTACTCAGAGCTCGAGATAGAGAGTGAGCTGCTTTGCATTCAGCCGCGCGCAAGAAAAGGGTTGCGCCGCGCCCCTGAGGCTCCTGTCGTCGTCGTCGTCGTTGTGACGCATGCATGCATGCATGCATGCATGGTCCTGTCCCTTCTCTCTTTCTAGTAGACGAAAGAGCGTCTCGACAAGCGAGCAGCGGCAGCAACCCCCCGATATCAAACGAATGGGCAGAGCGTGAGCCGCATGATGCGTTACTATATCTATATATATGTATACTACCGTGCGGGAAAATAACACACAGGATAAAATTTTTTGTCCGCGATGCACGCGCTCTGAAAATTTCACATCGGTATGATGACGCACGATGAGCGATTCGTTGGAAGGCTAGGAACGCCGATGCATCGCGACTCCCGATTAATTTTCGCTGGATTTTCAATTTATTTCGCGCTGACGAGTACTGATCGCGATTCCGCGAACAAAACCGGAACAAATTATAAATGTATTGCGATCGAGATATTCGAAAAATGCTCCGATGAATCGGGAGAATATTTGTGCATATATACACGGAGTCATGAAAAGTTAGCGGGTATTTTATTTTTCGTTCGCGATGATACACACAGTGGAGTATATAGAATATAACTGGGTTATATACAAATATTTCCGAATCGATGCTGAAATTCAAGAGGTTTCGTGCTCGACACCGATCGATATGCGGCGGCTCGGGCGCGGTGAAAAAATAAACGCATCATCAGCGTTATATATACACTGAGAAAAAAATTTAGTCATAATGAATAAATAAATTTATTCAAAATTAATTTGGTCAAATCAAATAATTCTTATATGAATTCAAATACAACGTATTACAATAGATTGATTATTTATTGTATATAACTAATCTATTTATTTGTACGGGTATATTTTTGAAATCATTATCTATTTATTTGAAATAAAAAAAAAGCTTTCAAAATTAACAACTTGATTATTTAGAACGAAGTAAACTATTTTTTATTCATAAAAAGCTAGATTTAAGCAAATATTTCGTCAAATTGAGAAACTTAATTTATGCAAATAAATATCTATGTGTCGAATTCAAACAAATATTATGATAGCATAATATTTGTCAAAAATGAATAAATATTTATTATTTTTTTGTATAGTAAATAATTATTATTCAAAATTTTACTTGTTTTAAAATTTGATTTATTTAAAAAAAATTCATTTGTTTGAAAGAAACAAAGTGATATTATTAATGATCTAAAAACAATTTATTCAAAATAAAAAACTGGTATTAAATTCTGTGTTCTGGGCAAATGAATATTGACTGAAATTTAATAAATTTTTATTCATTATTTGGTGAAAAACTATTGATTTTTCTGCAAAATGCGGTTTGTTTAAAACAAATAGTCATTTTTAAATCTTTGTAAATTATACATTAAAAATATTTCTTTAATTTAAATAAATATTACTAAGAATATTGTCATGCATACGTATATCTTCGATTATACTAAATATATTTATTCAACTTGAATAAAGCTTTTTATTGACTGAAATAAATATTTTAATACAATTGATTATTTTTAATATTTATTTGATCAATAATATTTATTTAAAATGAAAAATCGTGTTCTTGATTTAGTCAACTATTCTATCAAACATACTTTAAAAAAACACGTATATAGAGTGAAAATTTATTTTGATTCATAAGATCGATTGTTTATTTAGGGAATTTAGTTATTCAAAGTAATAAGTGCTTTGAATTAAATTTTCTATCTATCGAATAGAGGTCATTTGATTCAAATAAATAGACTTTAATCAATGCAGTAAGATATATTAATTCGGTTTTAGTGATTTAAACTAATTAATATTTGTACGCTTCAATGATATCCTAAATTAAATAATGTTTGTTGAAAATAACAAATTATTTATTATGATATTAACTTTAACTACTGAATAATTTTTAAAAATAATTAAAAAATATGAATAAATTAATTATCGGGTAAAGATGTTATTTATTCGCTTTAAACAAATATGATATTTTAACTTCTCCCTTTCTACGCACGCGCAGTGCTCGGCGCTATAGTCAGTTCGACAAATAGCTCACACCCGTTCGGACACGCGTTGTCTTACATCGCGCGGAAGTTTTCACCCGGTCGGACTCGAGCTGGTCTCGCTTACATATCTTTTGTTATAAGCAAGTTTACAGCCTGTGATACAGTGGGCTAAATATAACATTTCTTTTTCATTGACTGAAGTGAAGACTTAAATAATGGCGGATGACGAGGTACAAAAAATCCTTCAAGAATTGGATTTACAAGATGAACTTCTAGAAGTTTTTTCCAGTAAGTTGAATTCTTTATTATTTAATAGTGTTTAGCATCAATCGTAATTATTTAACGAAAAAAAATTGTTAAAATGATTGTGAGTAAAATCGCGCGAGGTTGCTCAGAAACAAAGACAAAATCTGTAAGGATACAGCTTTCAATAATTAATGTTTAATGAAAGAAGTATTGTGAAATAATGTTATGAATACATTGGTAACATTAAAGTTAAATTGAATAAGGTATAGTTTTTCCGTTGTTTTCGTGAAACCAAAAGTAGAAGCAGTCGCTAGTGTCGGGACGTCTATGCCATGCGTTCCTAAAGGGGGGCGGAAGCAAAACACTTCTTTTCCACGTATTGCTTATGTTGTTGTTGCGACTCTTCGAGTGTAGGGGAATAATCGATTTTAAGAGATTATGTTCTGGCTGTTATATTTGGCTTGAATATTGTGTATATTTTCAGTACAATTGAGTAAAATTATTCATATTTTTATTTAAACATTTAATTAAAACAAAGTATCGTTCTACTTTTCGTACTGTTTTATCATACTATTTATTACGGAATTCAACCTAATTTATTTTCCGAAAAAAATGTGCAAGATAGGAGTATTATGAATATTTATAAACTATAAACAAATATTCTTTAGAATTTCTATGTCTAGTGTTTCAACTGAACAAACGTAATATCGATTTGAACAAATACCTACTTAAATTAAGAATTGTTTAGTTACAAATTGTAGAATATTCATTTGCTCGAAAAATATATTTTCTCCGATCAAATAAACTTTGGTATAGATTAATAGAAAGGAAAAGAATACTTTCGTACATAAAGATTGAATTGCTTAGAAAAACTGTTTCTTATTGATAAAAGTTGTATATAAATAAATTGGTTTAAATATTAAAGAACTTAGATTCTTTAAATGAATATTTATATGCCGAATAAAAATAAATAATTCTTTGTTATTTATAAGTATGTGTTATTTACAAAAAGATATTTTGTATTATACAGAAAACAAAATTACCATGAAAACTATGAGCAAATTAAATGAAGGTATGATCTCTGAGTTGATTCCAAATATTGGTAGCAGAGCAATATTTTTAGATTACTGGAAAAATAATATTATGAACAGCAAGGGCAATGTTGAGTCTCGAGAAGATCTAAGAAAACGGGTAAATAACTGCAATGCCATATACCATTTGGACTTTCACAAATTAACTTCTATTATAATAAAAAAAATATTTTTTGTTCTTTTTTCAAAGAAACATACTGATGACATAAGCGAAGATGATTTAATTAATAACGAAAACATTTCAACCAATGTTATAGTAGCTACCAAGAACTTGAGTGGATTGCTTTTAAAGCCTATTAAAGATATGTTGAAGGGAAGTGAAGGAAAACGTATTTTGAAATTTTATGAAAATAAAAAGGAACTCAACGAAAGTGTTAGAAACAAATTATGTAATATTATTCTTAACGACGTCCAAGACTGTACCAAAATGTAAGAGTGTTTATTGAAATTTTTATATCTAAGTATAATCAAAGTACTCCTTTTTAATAATACCATTACATATATAGATATTTAGCTTATTTTCAATTTTAAATATAATTAATAATAAAAATACGAGTAAAATCATTGTTATTAAATACAACTTGTATGTGCTATTTTTAATATAAAAATTGTTATAGTTTTTCTAACAAGATGGCTTCTGAAATTGCTCAAATGATTGTGGAAATGTTTCCAACCGAAGTGGTGACAACTTACTACGTAGCTCCTATAAAAAAAAAAGATTCAACTGATAACAAATCTCATGCAGCTAAAGGAAAATTATTAAGTATATGGAGAAATAGAGAAGCTCGTTTTAAATCATTGATTAATTTGAAAAATGAAGATATAAAGACGCATAATGATAAGGATAATAATGCTTTATTAGGTAAATAGATACAATATACAAATAATTTATAAAATATTTTCTTTCTGTTTGAATAAATTATTAAAATGAATATTATATACAGATAATTTATTCAAACAATAATAAAATATTTTATGGTATACACATTTCGAATAATTTGCTTTTGTATAAAATGACACCTAATAAATATTTAAATTATAATAGAAAAAGGAGTACTTGATAAAGAAATTGACAGCAGTTGTTTGTGGTTGGAAAATAATAGTTCACCCTGGGAAACAGTTTTGAAGCATTGGAAAAAAACTCAATCTTTACGTCAAAGAAGTTTAAACAATTTGGAGGATAAAAACTTAAGAACTATTTTTAAAAAATGGGCTTTGTTTAAACATCCGAAAGGCCATGAACTAATTTTAGAAGATTTTGCTTTGATGGATTTAACTCATGTAAAAATAAACATTGAATTATGGAAATCGTTTATTAATATAATTAGAATGTTTATTGATGTAAATAAAAATGATAATACTGCTTCAGAATTATGCGAACAATTAGAGAAGGAAAATATATCGGATGGTGAGTTTCTTTAATATTCCTAACCTAGCTATTCTCATGTTGTTTTTTAATTGATATTTTATTGTAAAATATTATTATCTAATAATTAAATGTTCTCATTATTTCGCACAGATTTTTACGTTCTAAAGAGTCTCCATCTACTTGCACACTTGATTCCACCAAAACGAACTTTAAAACTAAGTAAAAAAATTGCTTATAAACCATCCATAGCTAGTACGAAAAGTAGTATGATACAGTGTGTGAATGTTAGTATAAATTATAACTTTTTCTAATAACATTATCTATTCTGTATCTTAATATTATTAATTAATATTATTACTATTGCAGGATGCCGCTGATATTGAAACTGTCAGAGACAATGCTACAAAGCATGCCGAGTCCATTAAGAAATCTCTCCAACCAATGATTATCCTAGTTGAAAATGATCACAATATAAATAGTTTTTATGTCAGTGTAGATGATGTTTTGTATGAATGTCAGAATGTTTTAGAATGCATTGATGTGTGTTTTAAAACTTTTCATGTATTTGTTTTACAATATCCAGTGGATAGCGAACATCTCTGGTACATAATTCAAAAAGGGTTGTACAACGTACATACCGCGTATGACAATATCATACCATATGTTGAACATGTAATTAAGAAAATACAAAAAGTGCGTGAGGTTGAGACGACCAGCTCTAAAGAAAAGGAATCAAAGGATACTGATGACGCGAGCGCAGAAGTTAATCATGACGACAGTGAGATAAATTAAAAATGCAAAAACTTTTAAATTTATGTTTGTAGAAAAAGCTATTTATACAACGTATTCAGAAAAGGAAAAGTTTACGTCGATTTATGTAGCGTAGATTTTACAGCCTTAGATCAGTTATTTATTTTTATATCTATATTTAAATAGGCGTTTAAAATTATCAATCACAATGCTTCCTTGTTTTTTTTGCGATGAAAAGTTTTACACTTTTGCAACAATGAATGTTCACATCAAATTGAAGCATAAAGAAAAACTTAAATATGAAGTAAAATGTGTTTTTGAAAATTGCCTTAAAGTTTATCATAACAGTTACTCATTGCTCAGGCATGTACAGAAATGCCATATTCAAAACAATTATAAAGAAATTCATGTTGCAAGTCTTAATAATGCTGACTTAAATGGCGATAGAGAAACTGTAATTGAAAGTGTATCACCGAATCCGTGCGAATTAGTAAATCAATATGAGATAGTAAATGCTTTAAATGCCGCTGAGATAGTAGAATTTGATATTGAACAATTTAAAATGAAAGTTTTTAATGCTGCTTTATTTTATACATCGAAACTATATGCTGAAGGTAATTTAACTCGTAAAATGATTCATGAAATTATTAATTCTTTCAACCAAATATATTTATTAAATTGTTTAGAATGTTTTAAAACAAAGTATAACAATACAGATGAAATATATAAAATATTGGATATTATTAAAAATGGATTCGAACCATTTAAAACAGAGTACAAGACATTCAAATATTTGCAACATATAAATACGTTATTTTTACCAAAATTGATAGTTATTAAAACTTTGTTAAAATTTAAAAAATTAAGAGGAACAAAAAGATATACAATTCACTGTAACAAGTTAGCCTTAATACCATTACACTCAGTGTTAAAAAAATTTCTTGAACTTCCAAACGTATTTATTAGTATCATACAAAATATTCAATGTTGTAAAGATAACCAACATTTTGTAACGTTCTTTCACACTCAGTTTTGGAAAACAATTGAATCAAATCATAAAAATAAAACAATATTACCTATAATTTTATACTTCGATGATATAGAAATAAATAATCCACTCGGCTCCAGAAAAGTAAAAAATAAACTTGGGGCAGTATATTGTTCTATTTTGGGAGTACCGGATGAATATGCTAGTATGTTAGAGAATATCATTTTGGTTCAGTTGCATCGTTATGAAGATCATAAGATATTGGGTAATAAAAAAATTTTTCATGGAATCATAGAACAATTTAAAGACCTTCAGTTAAATGGTATTTCTATAAATATTAATGGTGAAGAAAAGAGAATTTATTTTATTTTATGCTTTATTACTGGTGATAATTTGGGCCTAAATACCATTCTAGGCTTTTCTAAAAGTTTCAATTCGAAATATACTTGTAGAATATGTGTAGTCTCAAAAAATGAAAGAAAATGTTTACAGAAAGAGGATGAGTCCCTACTTCGTAATAAAGATAATTATATAGAGCATGAACAGGAAAAAAGTTTTGGTATTGAAGAAAGCTGCAGTTTTAATAATAATTTTCCATATTTCCATGTAGTTACAAATATATCCGTTGACCCAATGCATGACTTATTAGAGGGTGTTTGTAGATACGATATCGGCAAAATTTTAAACTATTTTATTAATAAGAATTATTTTACACTTAAGATTTTAAACAATAGAATTCAATGTTTTTCTCTTTCTCCTGATAAAAACATACCTACAATGCAGCTCAATTCAATTAAAAGCGAAGAAATTATAATGTCTTCTTCTGAAATGCTCTATCTAGTTAAACATTTGAACATTATTATTGGTGATCTTATACCTTTAAAAAATAAAACATGGAAATTATTTTTACTTTTGAGAAAAATTGTATGTGTTGCGATGTCTCCTTTCCTTACTACTAAACAAATAGACGAATTCCAAATACTAATAGAATCGTATCTTAACCTACATTTTAAATTATATAAGTGTTCTTTTAAAGTCAAACATCATATTTTGTTACATTATACCAGAGTAATGAAAATCTTTGGTCCATTAAAGAATATGGCTTGCATGCGGTATGAAGCAAAGCACAAAGAAATCAAAGAATGTTGCAAAATGGTTTCATCGCGAATAAATCCTGCATATACTTCGGCTATGAAACAACAATTAAAACTTAGTCATAGATTTTTATCGAATGAAGGTTTTCAAAAAAGAGTATTATATGGAAGAATTATATGTAACCTTTGCTCTGTAGATAATTTTAAGTATTTTAAAGATACGTTACCTGCATTTCTTTACAATTGCGATTGTGTGAACTGGACTAGAATAAATGGAACTTTTTATGAGAATAATAATGTAATCAACACCAGTAAAAATGATACTGCTAGTTTAGGGAGGATCAAATATATATTAGTAAACTTAAAAGAAGTCTATTTCATATATACAACTGTTGAAAGTATTCAATATAGTGATCACTTTGCTAGTTTCCAAATGTGCGATACAAATGAATGGAAATTTATAAATCAAGAAGAATTAATTGATTCTGAAGCTTATTGCTCTCACATAACTACCGATTCTAAAATGTATATTTCAAAATTTTTTTAATCTTTAAGACGAATTTTGTAGTACGCCGTAAACAATAAATTATTCTTTATTTTCAAACAAAACTATGTTGAAATAATAATTTATTTATTGAATTGGAAAAATGAATTCATTATATACTAATAATATTATAACTAATAATTATAACTAATAATGATTCAAATTTATAAAATTTTTTTTGTTTTTCAGTGAAAGACAGTTAAATCTGAATTAACGTTACTTCAAAGTAAAAAACATCTTTGTTAACGACATACACGTGGTCCATTATTTTTAAGATGAATTTGAATAAATGTTCTTGTAAAGTAAAAACTACTATCTTAAAAATAATGGATCAGGTGTATGTCGTTAACAAAGATGTTTTTTACTTTGAAGTACCGTTAATTCAGATTTAACTGTCTTTCACAGAAAAACAAAAAAATATTTATAAATTTGAATCATTATTAGTTTAAACCGAAGAAGATCAATATTACGATAATAGAATATATGTTCAGCCAAAACAAACATTTTTTCGCTTGAAACTAATATTAATTCAAATTTAATTGCTTTGTAAATCAAAATTAAAAAATTGTTCATAAATTTGAATCATTATTAGTTCAAACCGAAAAAGATCAATATTACGATAATAGAATATATGTTCAGCCAAAACAAACATTTTTTCGCTTGAAAATAATGTTAATTCAGACTTAACTTAAATGTATTTCAACATAACAAAATTATTTATAGATATAAATAAATATTCTTTCGAATTAAAAACTATCATGTTCAAAAAAAAAAAGTAGTTGTTTTTAATAAATAAAAAGTTATTTAATTACAATAAATATAATATTCATTTTTTGTTATTAATTATTTGGCACAAAGGAATATTTATTTACATTTTAATAAATCGACTACTTGAACCTAATATATAAGTTATAGGGAGTATTCAAACACATAATTTATTTAGGTTGAATATTTTTTTTTTAATTTGACCAACTTTTTTTCTCAGTGTACTCGGTAAAAACTGCAACGTCGAGAACTCGATCGTAATGAGGGATGAATAGAAGCGTCGATTTTCATCGGCTAATTGCACTTTTTTCGTCTATATGCGGCTGTCGCCAAATTAGTATAACTGCCGACGTTTCTTTACCCTCGACGTGCGCGAGCAAAGCCCGATTTAAATATCGAGCGGGAGTCAAAATTCAATGGAGCCGCTACGCGGCAGCGATGAAAAAAGCCGCTAGGCAGCCACGTGCGGAAAAAAAGAAGGAATCCAGTAAGAAACTGGAGCAGCGGCGGCGGCGGCACGTCTAATTAATTAGCGGGATGATTAGTCCGGGCGGTATTTATACGGAAAGTCGAGTTCTGCGCGCTCTCCTCCATTTCTATCTGATGGTTGCAAAGCGGCGCAGCGAGTCAAAGATGCGACGATTTTAATGAGCGTTGGAGAGAGAGAGAGAGAGAGAGAGAGAGAGAGAGAGAGAGAGAGAGAGAGAGAGAGAGATACCGACTCGTTTGCACCGTGGTAACGCAAGCGGCCTATATGTATATTATATATGTATGTGAGTGTGTGTATATATATATAAAATATACCGGGGTGCGCGTGCGCTCGTGACCCCGTATATGCTTTACATGCCGAAACGGAATGTTTAAATTAAAGATGCTACTGCTGCTGCTGTGCTTACAACCTCTTTTGTCACGGATGCGCACGTGTTTTCTTCTTTTTTTTGGCATTATTTTCACCGCTCGTTTCTTCTCCCCCTGCGATGCTGCTCGTCGCGTCTTCTTTCCGAGCGTCCTCCCGGAAATTCGTTTTCGCGAGCTGCAGCACAGCCAGAGACTTTTATTTTTTTATTCTTCTTTGACGGCCGGCTAACCCTTCCTTCCTATATATATATATATATATATATATATATATATATATACATCCACTCACTTGCACTGTGCGCGAAGCGACTGCGGCGCTGTCCTTTTTTCGTAATTAGAGGCCCGTCCCTCGCGACGTCTGCAGCGGGCTTGGAAACATCAGACGCACGTGCACACACGTTATAATAACACAGTTCGAGCGTAAATAACGTACATTAACATTTTTCCGTTTAATATTATAAAACGTTGCGAGCTGCACTTCAGACAAAATCAGGTCAACGTTGGATAATTAATTTTTCAAGCCAGAAGCAAAATTATATTATACTGTATATTAAAGTTAGTGTACACAATTTCATCGAGTTGCGTTCTTAATTAATTTGAAAAAATTACACTATTTCCAGTGTAAAGCAGCAGTAGTCGGAGCAGTGCCGTATAGACGGTTTCAATTTAAAGAACATTTTAATGCAATTCTTTAATTAGAGCAAACTCTCATTGTCAGAGTGAGATCTTTGCGTCCGTCCTCTCTTTTTTCGCAAACACTGCGCGGAAAAAACCCACACATAATGAATTATCTCAACAAAGAGCATAATATAGGTCAGAGAAAAAAATAACAGACATTCGGAACATCCCGCATGAAAATAAATACATATCCCGTATATATTTCGTCGGATCTTTCTCCCAGCAGTTCGTTATAAAGAGAACCGCGAGTCGCAGAACACACGCGAGCACTTGGCTCTCGTAGCCAGACCGAGAGAAGGAGACGCCCGCGCTCTCTTACATTCGTATACGGGGAGGAAAAGCGAACGCGCGGGTGAAAAAGAACGACGCAACGAAGCGGATGAGTATAAAGGACTGAGGCGAGAGAGTCGTTAGTACCTTTTGAGGCGGCTGTTGCACACTCCTATGCTCTTTCCCTCTGGCTCTGCCTATAAGATTATGCGCGCGACATGCGAGAGTAGAAAAACGAGGTGAGACCGAACGTGAAAATTCGCGGCAAAGAGGAGCACAGCGCCTCGCCGACGTTCAAAGACATCCTATATATAAGCGCGTATTTTTCCTCCTTCGCTCATTTTTTATTCCCACGCAAGAGGGTGTTAAATTTTAAATGGCCGCCTTTCCATTTTTCCCCGGCGTATAATGTCTTTCGTGCGAGCGAACGCGCGGCACTTGAAATCGCGCAGGAGAATTTTGTTGTTTATATACTCTACGCATATACTTTGTTTTTCATTCAAAGTCATCTCGATCCTTCTTTAGAGCTGCTCTGCGGGCAAACCCGCGAAATTTCACCTCTGTACATTAGCCTAGAAACAGAGGGCGAATCCCGAAAGCTTTCCGGATTAGACTTTGGCGTTCCACAACTTTTGGCCGCTTTGCTCTCTTATTCTCCCGTCGAGAAAGTAACCAGCAAAGAGTCGAATTTTCTTTCAAAGGTCAGCATCAAAGATACGATCAAACACACACACACACGCCGGCCTTCTGATGCATTCTGCATTCAATGCAGTACTGCGCTGCAGCCTTTTCATTATTCATATATATATATATATATATATATATATATATATATATATATATATATATATATAGGATATGTCCTGTAAAGCATTTACGTTTTATCTCGTACAGATATATTATTCATCAAACGAGCCGTAGTAGAAGAAGAAGCCATACGGAGCAAAAAAAATCCATCAATGTCATCGACAGAACGGAGGATTTGTCGTTCCACTTTACTATCAGTATAGCGAGACATAGAGAGAGAGAGAGCGCGAGCGAATGTCCGGCATGTCTCGGTCCGAGACCTCGGCAAACTAACTGTCGGGCGTTGAAGCGAGATATACAGAAAATACTTTTCCCCGCGGCGGCTGCGGGTCGAGAAGAAAAGGAGCAAACCAATTCTCCGCATTATAGGTCTTTCTCCGCCTCAAAAACGCCTCGACGGTATACAATATAGCCGCGGCAGGGAGACTTTCTCGCGAACGCCAACACGTATCGGCGGCAGCCGACAAATTCAACAGAAATTAGGGCCTCTATATCTGCGGGGAAATTCTCCGAGGCGATAAAAAGGTGTGCGGACTGATCGATTCTGCTCTCGGCCGAGTTCTCTCCCTACTTTCGCGCGCCGCCGCTCGGCGGTTTATATATATATATATAAAGAAAGAAGGAAAAAAGGCAAAGTCTGCGTCGGCGGCGAAAGAGAATAAAGCTCGAGATGAGAGAACGAAAAAGGGCTAAATAAAAAGCCGCCGGAAAGAATAAGACGTTATTGCTCTTTGCGCCCGGCTACAGACCGAGACGCGACCTTTTAAGCTCCCTCGCGTGTGTGTATATAGATATATAGTGACAGCAGCGCGCGGGTATTTATATGGGTTATTATTTTAACGCGGAAATTAATTAATCTTTCTTCGTGCGCTTTTTCGGGCTGATTTATATTCGATATCGCGTGAGCGCTGCAATTATTTGCCTGGCTCGTATATATTATTATACATATACATATATCGAGAGTCGGAGAGACGGTGCAGAAAATGTAAATAATTATGCATTTATCAATATTTACGTTATAATATCGGCGGCGGACGATGCCAATCAATACGGCGTTGATTAATTCCTCGAAATATATTTATAGATATATATATATACGTTTAATATCCGCTGTGTGTGTTGTGCATATACACAAAGCATGTAATAATGTTTATGCGGAAAAAGGCCACGATGAATTGTTATTAGAGAGAGAGGGGGGGAGGGAGGCAGGATCCTCGATCGCGGGAAATAAACTGTACATAAAAGGAAAAGACTTTGTGCTTTCAGCAGCGCGCGGTGCAGGGCCGCACTTGGGCGTAATTAACTAATTACGCTTCCGGCCATTGAATGACGAGTGGCTACCGCAGCTATATAGCATAGATGTGTATATATATATATGCCTCGTCGGTCCGGAAAAACTTGCAGTCGCGCGCACAGCAAGGGATTGCAAGAGGGGGATGAAGCAAGAGAGAGAATGGAGAAATAGTCGGCAGTTCGCGCTGCGGTTAATTTCGAGCTTCGCTCGTTTCTCTCTTCTATACGCTCTTTCCAGCTCAGCTCTCGCCGCCGCTGAATGAAACGAGAGGGACAGCACTGGAGAGGAAGAATGAGCTGCGCTCCGCTGGCGAGTGGTATTTTCGGTCGAGGGGATGGGAATTTTCGTCTTTCATTATTCTGGATTATATATATATTCGTGCGCGTATCAGAAGCGCGATAATAATTCCGGGATATGCACATTTTGTCGCGCGAGTCGATGTTTAATGAAATAATATACACGGTTTTCTTTCGTGCCATGTTAATGGATAAAAAATTTATCGGGTTTCGATCATCCTGCGCGGAAGCAGCTAAAATCAAGTGAATGCCGTATATCAATGTAAATTACGGTGTATAATATCTGATTGGCTCGCCGCTGCTGCTGTTCCAATAATTATTAATTCGCGGTATATAGCTATAGCAGCAATTATTGCGGCTTTTGTGTGTGGCAGCAGAGTGAAATAAACTTTTATACACATACGTATACGGCCCTATCGCAACGTTTTAATTAAAAACTCCCGTGTATTGATAAAAAAGGCCCAATCAACGTGCGGACATCAAAAGTATATCGATACGTGTCTTTGGAAGTCAAAGAGATGGAATATTCAGGGAAGCAAAAAATAATTGAAGGAGCGAATTTTTTGTCGCAAATTTATATCTTTCTCGGTCTGTCGCGGGGTATAGATATATATATACAACGCGGCACATATCTGGCGCGACTCTTCCAATATTTCAACAAATCGGCAGCCGGAATTGTTGATTGAAATTCGGCAATTGGCCGGAAATCGGGGGAGGGACCCGACACGGCGCTCGATTTTACGAGAGCGCGTTATTCCGCAGCGGCGAAAAACGAGACGAGCGTGCGACGAAATTAATGGAAAAACGTTCGGAACGCGAGAGCGGCACTTGTTTATCCTGATTTGCAAAAAGGCCGATTCCCTCTCTCTCTCTCTCGTCGGTTTGTTGCTGCTTTTACAAGGACACGCACGATTTCGCTAATGGTGAGCCTTTTACGGATCGCTACCTTGTTTATACTTCCTCCTATACTGTAGTGTCCCCCTCCGTGTGTGTGTGCATTGCGCGAGTAGGATATATACGTATATTTTCGATTGAATTTGCCCGTCAATGAATTTTATTGATTTTTCCTCGACTCTATGGACCGTGCGCGCGAGCGCACAAGTCAATGCCCGCGCTCCCGCCACTCTGTGTGTGTGTACATATATATATATATATATATATATATATAGACTTCCCTTTTGTGTCCGCTTCAGAGCGGAAATTTCAAGTTTCATGCTCGCCGGATTTTTGATTCTATTTCGCATTCGGCTGTTAAAATTATCCTCTATATGGAGCTGCGCAGTGGCTGCCTTTTCTATTGCTGGGGAGAAAAAATTCCTATCGATTTTCAATAATACATCACGCTTTAACAGCAAGCTCGGCGGACAGATTGAAAAAAAGTCAGCCATTTCTCCGTCATCCTCGTATCAAATACCGCAGCTCATTATTTTGCACTTTTTGCCCATTCGCTCTTTCAATTTAAATCTAGCTCGAATCGCAAAGTTCCCGAAACTGGCTATCCGGAAAATCTCTAATTCGAGATTAGTCCAGCTCTCGAGTCGTCAGCTCAAGTGGGCGAAAAGCGAGCTATAGGATGATGAAAAAAAACGAAGAAATATCGCGGCAGTCTGCGAGAAATCTCTGCGGGCGCAGTATAGTAAAACGGTGTAGTAGCAGTCCTGCGCGAGTAAAATCGCTCTAGCGTGCTGGGGCTAAAATGGCCGCAAAGCTGGGAGCAGCTTTTAGTCCAGTTCTCCGCTGCTGTAAGAGCGCAGGAAAAAGGAGAACGATTCCGTGCAAAAAAGCGAGTGTGTACACTCTGTTGGTACGTCTCGCGATCATCAAAGAAAACCGCCTCTTGCGCCGCGTAACGCGCGCGTCAGGAGCAGACGCCGCTGGTGCCGCCGCCTCGGTGGCGGCCCGTAAACACATGTCGACAGAAGTAATTTTCGCTCTCCTTCTCCTTCTCAAGGCCGTGTATATAGACGCGCGCGCGCCTGCTGCCAGCTGAAAGAGAGAGAGAGAGAGAGAAATGTTCGACGACTTTCTCTCCCTTAACGGAGGGACACACGCGAGAGAAAGAGCGCCGGCAACATGGGAGGAATTGCCGCGAGCGGCGAATATGTCGAGGGGGAGGTATATAGTGGGAGAGAAAGCTGAATCATTCACTAAACTTGCCGCGCGCGCGCGCCCGGTTCACGAGTCCCTTGGGATATTTTCGACCGCCCTCTCGTTTTACCCCCTCCTCGTACCTACGCGCGCACGCAACGACAAGATACTGCTGCTGCGGGAAAATTACTTTTTCGCTGGATTTTTCTTCCTCCCGCGCGGCTTTTCCTTGTATTGCGCGTCGAAAGATTACTCGAATTTCACTCGAGGTTAAATTCAATAACCATATTTCGAGTCAAAGGGAAAGTTTAACGAGCTAAGTCGTCCTTTTATAACCGGCAAAGCCGCTCTTCCGTGCAAAGAGAGAGAAAGAGAGAGCTGCCGCTTGTACAGATAAGTTAGTTAAGTGTAATTCCAACTTCTTCCCCGACCATTTACTTTGTGCGAAAAATAAAAAATGTAAATGAAGATTCACTTTTTCGATGTCATTTTTCGCTCCACTGGGATAGAAGCGCGCAGCTTTTGCGCGCGCGAAACAGAAAATTGCCAGGTTAACCAGCGCGGCTTCTTTCGAAATTGATTTTTTACAAGCTATACTATACGTACATATGCTTGCAATTTAATTCGCTTCTCTCTCTCTTGTGCGCTGCTGCTCGTCCTGCACTTTTCGCGAGCGACATCGCAAATTTAAGGCAAAAAACCGTTGAGGCACAATAATAACGACGTTTTCAACCCACGCGTCTTTGGGGAGATGAGCAGAAAAAAAGGTAGAGACCTCCTGTCTCCTCCTCTTCCATTTGGCTCCCGTCAGTTTCCCTCTCATTTACTCCCCTGATCGGTGAAATCTGCGAAGAAGCTCTCGGTTGGCGTTGACGGAAACAGGGTCGGACTCGACCTCCCTTCTCTCTCGCTCTATGCTTTGCGGGCCAGCCGAAAGTGATAATAAAAAGGAGAGACAGGTGGGGTTGGGCAAAAAATGTGTCAACGACAGGCCGATGTGTATACATATATATATATCTGTATATATGTATGTATGTATGTATGTATGTATATGTATCTCGAGGCCAAAGAGGAAAGAAAAAACCTAATTTGCGAGACGTCACTTATCGCGCGAGGGTCTCTCTTTTCAGAAGAAATTTTCATTTTCAATTCCGGCCTGACGCTACTGTGCGGGTGGGCGCATTTTTTCGTGTCGCGTGTATACACACCTTCGGCTTTTTTTCGCAACAGCAGCACGTGTCTGAGTATTCGAGGGGATACGAGCTGAAAGTTTGTCGGCTAAAAGTTTCGGCTGCTTATGAATTTCTGCCCCGGTTGCTCTGCTACGCTACTGGGGGATATGTACATATTCGACGTCTCGTATTTTTGTAATATAGCGCCGGTTCTATTGGAATACTTCGGAGTGATTTCATTCGGCGATGAAAGATTGCTTCTGGAGGATTGCTTTCCGATATACATTTAATACCCAGAGAGAGAGAGAGAGAGAGAGAGAGAGAGAGAGAGAGAGAGAGAGAGAGAGAGAGAGAGAGAGAGAGAGAGAGAGAGAGAGAGAGAGAGAGAGCGGAAATCCGAGAGAAAGAATATACGCGCTGTGTAGAAAAAAAAAGTTGTTTTCGACTTTCAAGTACTCGACAATTAAAGAGGAAGCTTTTTTCCCACGGACTGCGAATTTCTTCCAAATTAAAGTCCTTTCGCATTTTGTTTGTACGCATACAAGACTCGGACGCAGCAGCGCATTTAAAAACCTGTTATTGCAGGACGACGAGAAGAGATAGAGAGAGAGAGAGAGAGAGAGAGAGAGAGAGAGAGAGAGAGAGAGAGAGAGAGAGAGAAAGAGCGAGTAGAGAACAGGTGTAACAATTAAGCGTAACAGCTCGCTTATTCCAACAGTTAAAGTCCTCGAGAGGCGCAGTGGAAAAAGCCTTGACGCTAACATCTTTACAACGGCGGATAGTATAATATAAGGATAGCAGTCGCGCACAAATCATTCGCAACATCGTATGTACTTAAATTCTGTATAATGCTCGGCTGTAGTGTGACTTGAATTAAATGCGAGTAAATTTTAAGGCGCGAGCAAGATTATCCCATTCGTGTATATATGTATATATATGTGTGTGCGAATCGCTCGGGGGAATATCGCGAGAACTCGCTCCCGAGTCTAAAGTGGGAAGGCATCGCCGGGGACGATTATATTCTGATTATAACATTTATAATTGCAGCACTTGGCTGACGGATGCTTGCTACGAGATTGTACTTGAGAAGTGATCAAACTTTGCGCGTAAGCGTGGGTGCGGTTAGGCTTTAATAACGGGCCGTCACGATCGATGATTGTTGAAAAATTGAAGAAATACACCGTATACAGAAGGCTTCCTCCATGAACCGCCTAAAAGGTCAGGGTATTAGAGAGTCTGCCAGAGAGAGAGAGAGAGAGAGAGAGAGAGAGAGAGAGAGAGAGAGAGAGAGAGAGAGAGAGAGAGAGAGAGAGAGAGAGAGAGAGAGAGAGAGAGAGAGAGAGAGAGAGAGAGAGAGAGAGAGAGAGAGAGAGAGAGAGAGAGAGAGAGAGAGAGAGAGAGAGAGAGAGAGAGAGAGAGAGAGAGAGAGAGAGGAGAGAGAGAGAGAGAGAGAGAGAGAGAGAGAGAGAGAGAGAGAGAGAGAGAGAGAGAGAGAGAGAGAGAGAGAGAGAGAGAGAGAAGCCAAAGAGGAAGAAAAGGCGAAGAAGTCGGTATGGCAAGCTGCCAGATAGTATTAGAATATAACGACGAGCCTTGACGACGAGGCGATAGATGTGGAGTAGCAGCAGCAGCAGCAGTGGAGGACCACCTCGTGGTGGGAGGTCAGGTTTCACCTCTCCGAAGGCTTATCGATGAAAAGCGAACAAGGGAAAGGTTTCCCATCGAGTTTCCAAGCCAATCCGACCTCCTCGCCACACCGATATCCTCTGTACAACCCCTCGAAGATGGAAAAGCCCCGGGAATATGCGCCCGGCTTATATTCTATGCACACTCGAGATCATCAGCGCTAATGAGTTCCATTTTCGTCAGCGCGGATCTATCCATTTATCCGTCCGGAAGCAAAAAACGCGAAGCTTATTATACTCTCATATTATCCAATCAACGTCTATATACTATAACGAAATTCCGCTCTCATCTTTTTCAAAACGAAATCCCACATAATTCCCTCTCTCTCTCGCGCGCGCGCATTCATCGCTGCTGCTTTTGTGTACCCCCTCCCCTCTCTCTTTCAAACTTATTGTGCAATCGTGATTTCATTATAATGCACGAAGAATGTATATGGGGTGTACGTATAAGCGGGCACCAGGGTAAAAAGTTGCTACGGGGTGGGCGTCTTGTATTTTCGCGCACAGGGCGAAGCGAAAATGTTATGCTTTATGCGCCCGCGGGGGAAGAGAGAGAGAGAGAGAGAGAGATACTCTCTCTTGCGCGATGATTTTTCTCTGCATCCCTTTGTTCTCGCGACGGCAGGGCTTTGCGGATTTATTTTTTGCCCCTCTGCGCGCGTGCAGCCAGTGGTTTATAATACGGATATAAATGAAGAATTATCGATCGGCCGGAGAGGAGCCTCCTTTCTCGCTCCGGAATCGCTTTGTTTCGCGAATACACATATATTTATATCTGTTGTTTTGTGTTATTTCAAAAACACGGGCTCTCGTTTATGCGGGGTGAAAATTGAAAAAATTAACAATCAAACGGATGGAAATTTAATTAAAAGGGAATGCTCGCGCGCAAAATATTACTCCGCGGTTTCGAGAGAAATATAATTGCGGTTGGAGACCTCGCTTTTTTGTTTGTCCCTCTCGACAAATAAAGTGCGAGGAAACATTCAATTAACGAGAATAACAAGCACAGCAGAATGTATAACGGAGGTAATAAGCAACGAACGACGTTTGTAAAAAGAGTAAGTGATATTAACAAACGGATAATCCGAAATCCATGAGCAGCTCGCAAGAGGACACGTATATATACACACACACACAAAGGATCGTCTCGAGTGGCAGCCGTGAATTATATCTTGTAAGCTCAGACGCGCATATTTGAAAATTCAATGGGCTAATTCCCGTAGACTACTGCCGGCTCTCGAGCTAAACAAACAAATCAGCGAACAAGACAGCGGCGGGGGAGAAATGAAACGAGTTAATTGTTAAAGCTCCGTCGTCGTCGTCGTCGTCGTCGTCGGGACGCATTTGTTGGGTGAAAAGCTCCTGCGCGCGAATCGCGAAATCTCCTCGAGCGTCGGCAGACAGACTTGGTCTCTCGCTGCATCAGAGAAAGTGAGATAGAGCCGAAGACAAACACGCACACTCGCGTGGAGGCAGAAAATAAAGAGACAGGCGGAAGCGCTGCGAGTAGAATGAGAGAGCAAAGCTCGAGAGTGAGGAGAGATAAGGTCCGCGAGACATTAGCAGGGCAGTGTGCCAGACGTTATTAAAACAGAAGGATCATCACGCTCCGTCTCTGTCGTCGTCGTCCGCGAGAGCAGCCGCTTATCAATGGGGCCGAGCTTCGCTGTCGCGCCGAGGGCGACGACGTTGCCTGTCTCAGTCGGACTACTGCTGCTGCTGCCCCACCCTTTTGTCTCTCTATCTCTCGCTTTCTCTCTGTGCTCTCTATGTAGCACTGCACCGAGTCGGTTGGGTACGTGCGATCCTATCTACTCCCTCGTATACAGCTCTACGTGTGTGCACTGCACTGATGTGTGTATAGCTTTGAGCCGATTGCCGCGGCCGATAGCTCGGGCTCACTGCGGGAAAAAGAGATGCATCGCTCGACGACGGATTATTTTTTTCTTCGAGCTTCCACCTGGATGTGCGGAGAAACCCGGGGAAATCCCAAAAAGCAATAATACGAGAAGCGGTACGGAGATTGCGAGAACCGCGCGGCAGATGGATTAACGAAACGAGGGCCGACGCGCAAAACGAGAGGAGAAAGAGAGAGAGAGAGAGAGAGAGATATAATACGAGTACATAACAAGATTGAACTCGAGAGGGGGAGGAAGAAGAAGAAGAAGCAGTAAGCATCAGCAGTAGCCGCAGAGAAAAGCTCGCGCAGCTCTAGTGTCATAGTATATAGAGATGCCGATCGAAACTGTTGCGCGATTTCCGGATACGCGAGCGCCGTAACGAAACCGGCCACTAGACTTTTCTAATAATAGAACGTTTCATTAAAGTCTCGCTCTTTGCCGCGATGTCGTCGTCGCTTTTTCCCGCGAGTCGTTACACCCACCAGCAGCAGCACGACGATTCTATCGAGCTTCTCTCGCGCCACAGTAGCAGAGGGCTTTGCGCGCGTAATCTCGGGATTTGATTTACATGCCACCGCCTTTTGTACCTTACTTTCCTTCGCCTTTCTGTAATCTCGGCTGGCTTCTCTTTCTTTTTATTCTCTCTCCCTCTCTCTTTCTCCGCATGAGCGGCGGCTACACCGCGATTGGCTTCCGCGCGCGTGTACGCGCTATTCCGCTGCTTTTTCCGGCTTAACGAGAGTTGACATCTGGCCTGGCGATCGCAAGGGCTTGAATTGCAGGCTAATAAAAGTAATGGGATGATAGCGCGAGTTGGCTTCGCGCAGAAAACGGCACGATGACAGGGATTTTGTTTTGCTCCTTTTCGAGAGATTTTCGCTCCCACGCGCGCACACACGCATGCCCGTTCTAGTGCAACTCTTTATTTAATTTCTGAATCCGAGTTGAATAAGGCACACTGCTCTTCGATCAAGACTGCGCGATATTCGGAGTTAAGTGAAAAAGCATCGGCACTTTGCCTAGCTCGCTCATCGATCACTTACAGCCCGCAGGATCTTGTCTCTGCCGTTGATGGATTATGAAAAACTGCGCTTTCTACTCTCTAACGAACGCCGAAGCGTGCGCGAAAGTGATAACGAAAGCTGCACTTTTGTAAACATAAAGTTGACTAAACTGCTTTATTTTACGATCGATTCGCGCACAGTAGAGTACGACGGCGCGTATGCGTTTAATTAGGCTCCCCGAAAATCACGCTAAACACGACAAACGAACGCGCGGGGGCCATAAAAAAGCGGGCTGTTTCTCCTAAATTACTCGGCGAAAGAATGTCTGTCCGTGCGGCTTCCCGTAGCGCATCAAACAAGCCGTATAACCCCGCAGAGCAGAGAAGAGCTCGTCTCCCGGCATAAGGCGCTGCTGTTAGATCCTGTACAGGGCCTGAAGTATTTAGCAGCTTAACGCAACGCCGAGCCGAGACCTCAAGATTACTCGCGGCATCGGTGAGACAGAGAAGAGGTCACAGCGCGCGTGCACATACACACTCCCGAGCCGAGGGCTATAAAGGGTGTTTCGCGTTCCGTGCATACTGTGCGCGCCTGGCCTGCTTAGCGCCGAGGGGCTCACTCCGCTAAAGCTGAACGCTCAAAGTACTGCTGCTGCGCGAATCGTGATCGCCCGGCTTTTTCTGCCAGATATATGCCCTCTCGAATCTCGATGTTTCATATATACTCACTTGCTGGAGAGACTTTGCACTTACGAACTCGATGCGCTCGCGAAATTATTAACTCACCTGCAACAGAAAATTTGAAAGAGTCGTTAGACATTATTCAAGCAGCGGGAGCATATTCATACATTCGATTAAATTCGCTCGCGGATAATAACGCTTGAAAACTGCGCGTCTAGACAGTTGCATAAGATATTCAACGCGAATGGAAATAAAGTATATACAACAAACTCTCTCCAATCAATATCGCCGTGACAAAGTAGATTAAAGCCAAAACATCAAAGCCGAGAGAGGCGCGCGCAAAAGCGTCTCGGATCGTATACACGCGAGAGAGGCGTGTGCAGACGCGGCCGGGAGGCTTATTACTGCGTCAAAAGTCGCGGAAACAAAAACCGCGAGAGGAGGAATAAAGGAAGGCGAGAGAACGATAAACTCCTTAGCAGAATATAAATGCGGAGAGGCGAAAGTAGCGAGATCGATTAAGCCGAGCGAAGCGAAGAACGGATGCAGATAGTCTGGCGAAGAAAAAACGAGGAATCGGAATACGATGTATATAGGAATGCAATAAAAGGTGCGGAGGAGGAGAGGAGGGCAGCTCGGTAATGAGGCAGAGGGAGGAAGGAAAAAGAGGCGCAAATAAATTGAGAGAAGCCAAGGAAAATAAAGTGCGTGGAGAGAAGAGGCGGAGCCACCGATAAAACGGAAGTCGAGGAAGAGAAGAAGCCGTTCTTCGACGCGGTGTGTGTACGCGAGGGCGACAGCCGAGAGGTCGATAAGCGTATACACGCGGTGCCTCGAACACGACTTTTGAGAGGCCGTTGCTTCGATTCGGCGCTGTACTCGTGTAATACAACGAATCCGAGGTTTCTTCCATCATATTTTTACGGCTAATCATGCGTCAATATTTGCCGGCTGTGAAAGTTCGGAAAACTCGCTGCTGCTAGCTGATGTGCCCGAATAATGAGATTTGCGCGCGTTGACTTTGCGCTTTTTGAAAAACTAATTTAATGATTATATGCAGCAAGTTATAATGAAAAAACTTGCGCTTCGGGCTTGAAGATGTACCGAAAACTTAACTTTGAATTGAAGTATGAAATCAGAGTGAGATGGAGAAGTTATTTTTCATGGACTTGCCAAGTTGCATTAGTTCACTCCCTCGCATATATATATATATAGGCGGCGGCATCATCAGATCTTTCCATTTCTTTTTCCTGTCGCATTATGACTCGCGCGCGAAAATATATAGACGATAGCTCCAATAAAACTTTCGCCGACAAAATGAGAAGATCAGTATATATCAGTAGCGGACGAAGGCGTGCTGTATTAAACGGCGCAAAAAAGCCCGACAAAACGTCAATCGCACCGCTGCAGGGTGTCCTCTAGTACAAAAAAGGAGGATCGCGCGCAGAAGCATCGGGAGGCGTGTGCTCCACGATCTGTGCTAGTAGGGGGGAATTTATGGAGAGCAGCCTCGTAGGAAGTAATTATTTACCTCCTTTGTCACTTCGTCCGTCGTGATTCCGATCTTCTCGGGAGGAGCCAAGCGGAAACGCCGGGGTGGTGTTGTTCGTTTGCCTTCGAGAAAGCGAGAGAGTAGCTACTGCTGTATAGGTTCAACCTTGAAATTCAGGCTTCGTTTCTAAAACTCAGCGCGATGATACACAGTGTTTAACGAATAAGCACGTTGCGGCGAGTGCGTAGAGCGCGTATAGTATACATTAATTTATTCATAAATTCAGGCAGACGTCGTTAAATAAATAAAAACATCGTTGGATTACGCAAATGTTCAGTAGGACGAATTGTAAAAGCCGGTAATTGAATGTAAATTCACGCGTTTATTATTCATAAAACGGCGAGAATGCAAATTATCGAATAATTAATGCAACAGATTACCGGGCGCTTGATAAAATTTATCGATTTTTCTATCAATGCAGCAGCCGCCGCCGCCACCACCGTCATTTTTGATGTTGAAAGCTTTTTGCGCGCGAGCATTACGATAAG
The DNA here is from genome assembly GCA_020010945.3 of Muscidifurax raptorellus. Lineage (NCBI taxonomy): Eukaryota > Metazoa > Arthropoda > Insecta > Hymenoptera > Pteromalidae > Muscidifurax > Muscidifurax raptorellus. The sequence continues at coordinate 38,220,646 of CM052078.1, forward strand.
TAACACAAGGAATAATATAACGCGTGTGCAGCGCATTAACGATCTCTCGCCGTCACGACGTATACATGAAGCTATATAACGCATTAAAAATAAATAATACGACGTAACGAAGGAGGGATATACAATATAGAACGATGATAAAATTCAGAAATATTTATATTCATCAAGGAGCGGGCACATAATCGTAACATTGAACCGCCTCGAGGAATCGTCAGTGGAAAAACAATGCTATAGCGCGGCATAATGCAGCTGTCCGCGAAGAGACAAATGAGCGAAACGTGCGGTGCTATCGCTTATCGCTTTCCGGCCCGAAATTCCGAATACAATAAGTTACATCCCTACAGATGGAAAGGGGCTGCTACAGCGCGTATGAGTGTGTGTATTAAATAAATATATAAAGAAGCGTTTACTGCGCTGGTCGTTTTCGCGGCTGGTCTCTGATCCCCGGACGCTGTTGCTGCAGCTATACATATACACACACACATACAACATATCCTCGTCCGTAGCCGGGCCCTTCCCCTCCGATAAACGTCGGCGCTGAGGTGCTCGGGCATAAATTTTGATATCGTAAAAGTGAAAAACGCGCATCAGGGCTCTCTTTCTCTCACTCTCGCGGTCGTGCTGTGTTATACTCGTAAAGATCAAAAGAGATTTACAGGCGTCATTCCGGAAAACAGCGCGAGTGAGGGAGCAAAGTTTCGCGCAGCATTGGACCGAGGTCTTTAATATTGTTATGCGCGCGTGCGCGACACTTTCTTTTATTGCTAAATAATCTCGCGGCCGCCGCGAGACTATTATATGCGAGAAACTCATCGCCGCAGCTGCGCAGCCTTCTTTACTCCTCTTCGCGACAAAGCAGAGCTGCCGCGCAGTTAAACTCATCCTTATACAAGGGACAAGTTTCCTTAAATGCATATTATAAGACACGCTGATACGCGGACGAGGCGAATAAGCGCGTGGCAGGAGAAACTGGCTAATTTCGCCGGAAAATATAACGCGACGCGTGTTTATGAATTAAACTCGCTTATAGATTTTTACTACATCCATCATATAAGCAAACGGGATCAGCATTAGCGTCGCATTTGACTCGTGTTCGTTATAACACGCGAGATTTAATTTAGCACGCCACTGCGTACACGCACACACACACACACACACACACAGTGTGCGCCGTAACCGATATCGCGTGAAAAAAAATCCGAGCCAAGGGGGAGTGAAGGGTATATAGGCAGGAAAAAAAAGAATAGCGCGCAAATCCGCTCGATCGCCGACCCTCTACATACATATATAGCAAGTTGCAGTACAAAAGAAGCCCGCAGCTCTTGAACTCTAATTTCCTAATCTGCAGCAGCAACCCCTTTCAGCGTAGGCAATTCGAAACCTGAAAAATCCTCGATAGCTACTGCTGCTGCTTCCACCCACCCCTATATAGCCATTTTTTTCTGACCCTTGTACGCGGGGGCGATAACGAAATTCTATCGCGAGATTTCGTCTACAGCAGCGGCAACGAAAAAAAAATACAATGTATGTATATATCTTTATTACAATGCATCTATATAATATGTAAGGTTGGAAAATCGCTGTTTGAGTAATAAATATTCGTTATCGCTGCGGCAAAGAGGATCCGCCCATATGGAATAATACTGTTAAAATGTGTTTACAGATTTCCATGAATTTCATGTGTGTAAAACACGCGTAATCCGATAATCCTATGCAAAGAGGATGCCAGTAGCAGCAGCAGCGCACAGGCGCCCTATATGCTTCTCTCCCGCCGCCTAACCTCTCGCTCTCTCTCTCTCTCTCTCTCTCTCTCTCTCTCTCTCTCTCTCTCTCTCTCTCTCTCTCTCTCTCTCTCTCTCTCCGCGCGAACAGCCGTATCAACTGAAAAAACATCAAAGGCCGAACGAAAAATAGAGGCAAAAATTCGCGCATCGAAATCCGCTCGCTGTATTTACCGTTCGTCTGACCGTCTCTGAATTCATCTATACCTATATATATATATATATATACATATACACGTGAGAAAAAATGTTATAGAAGCTCAGCATCGCGCTCATGCATACACACATAATATTATAAGATCGGATCCTCGCAGTTAAGTCGTCGAGAGAGGTATATATAGAGCCTCGGCGCGGCCGCTCCCCGACTGGCGCTGCTCTCGTCGCGCGCGCCTCGGGAAGAGGGAGAGAGAGAGAGAGAGAGAGACTCTACGCACTATTGATTCGCGCGCGCAGCAAGCGCCGCCGCCACCACCGGCGGTGCGGCTGCTCTGCTCCCCCTTTGGAGCTGCTGCTCGCCCAGGCACGGACACCCCTCTTAGCCCAGGCAACCCTCCCTCGAAGAGACGCCGCCGCTGAGAGGGAACACCTTGCTATGCTTTCTTTCTTTTTTTTTTTGTTACCGAAAGAGAGATAGAGGGCGAGCTCGTTTCTCTCGGTATGGATGATTTTTTTTGCGTGTGCCGCTCGATTTGCCTGCGGATTTTTTCTCTCGGGGCGCAGGGCTATACGCGATGCCGTAAGTGATTTTTGAGCCGCCCAAAGAGGTTTTTCTTTTATTCATAGCGCTCGACTCGCGCGAAACTGAATGGGGAGGATGGCACGTGACTGAGAGCGTGCTGTAAACCGGCGGTGCTACTGCGGTGGCCCCTGTACTCATCGAGACAGATTTTAACGTATCATTGCACTTATACTTTTTTAGGTCTCTGGGTTACAATACCGCTCGGGATCGAGGAGAGTCGAACGGGCTGCGAGTAATTGACAAGGGATCGAAAGTTTGCGCTATTTTCTTTGGGCGCATATTCATTAAATTATGTTTACCCGCTACGCAACTTCGGAATCGCGTTCCATTCTCGTGCGCGCGCGCGCGCGAATTATGTAAATAACTGAATTTTATGTATGCCTAAAACACAATATTTGCATGAAAGTAGTTATGAGCGAGCCGGAGAGGCCGAAGTGTGCGCACCGCCAGCGCTTTAGGAGAGTATAATTTTGCATTATTAGCGGGGCTACGGCTTCATCTTCTCTCATCGACCTAATCAATTCGGCACAAGAGTGAAGGAGAGAACAATATCTCGTCGTTGTGCCGTGTGCTTGCAAGCTCGCCGGCAATATGCTTGTCAAACATAATTTCCCGGCGTAATCCCGAGGCCTCGAGTTAATTCGCGCAGATAAAAGATAATTTCGCGCGGTTTTACGATGCCAGTATACAGCGGCGACAGAGAGAGAGACTATGAAAAAGGAGGCTTAGGCGAGCCACAGGAACAAGCACGTAAATGCCCCCGCAAGAGGGTGAGAGCGGCGAGAGGATAGGCAGTAGTGGATATCTCTCTAGCAAAGGAAGAAGAATGAACGCGGAGAGTAGAGAGAGAGAGAGAGAGAAGGATGGAGGACAGATTGCTCGTTGTTTCAGAGTTAAGCCCCATTGCGCACGTTCACGACACGATCCCGTGCAGCAGCAGCAGCAGCAGCAGCTCTCTCGAGGGTGGGAAAATGTGCCCATGTACGAAGAAATGTGCGCAAGCTATACTCTCTCCCTTACTCTCTGGCACGATACAAATGACAGGCAGTCTCTTGCTCTCCCTTCTCTCGACTGCCGCGCCGCCGCCGCCGCCGCGAGTCGATACTCTTGCGGGCTTTATCAGTCTCTCAGGGATAATGCGCGCCGCGCGTTCGCTCCGTATACACCTGCTCTTTATCTCCGTCGCACACGGCCCCGATGTAATTGCTTCTTAATATCTCTCAGAATTCGAGACCGGCGAATTTCAAAATCAATATACCGCACCAGCTCAAATATAGATCGATATATCGTTATTTCATTGGATCAGCGACATTTTACGATATTGACTCGTCGCCAGCTTTATTTATGTTTCCATTATGAAAGCTCGGATCCTCTTGTTTGCTCCTCGCCCGAGTCGATTATTTGCACTGGATCGCGAGAGCGGCGAGACAATGCATTGGGGCAGGCATATCGGCTACTTACGCGGCCTTTGACGGGATGCCGCCGCGCGCGGAGAGAGATGACAATTCGGTACAGGCCGAACATCACCTATAATTATAGCTAATACACGCGCACACGTCGACCCGTCCATTGTCGCCGGGATGATCCAGCTGCCTTATCTGATTATCATAAGTGGAGAGTTATGCGGAAGATCAGCGCGCATGTTGTTATATATATCCGATCAGCTACAGTACGTCGTCGCGAGGGTAACCGTAAATGAGTCTATATTACAATGTGCTAGCACATCTACTGAAAAAAAATTTTCTCATCACGCTGCAGCCGGTTTTCTCGCGTTGGACTCTGCTTTATGGAATTCACCGTTACAGCTATACTATACGTCGCATTGTGTGCTCACCGCGACTTTAATTGTTTCAGGTATACAGCGTGCGCATGGCTTTTTCAGCCTTCTTTCTTTTCTAGGTTATTTACGCGCGACGCGGAAGACTCTTCTCTCTCTATGTGTGTGTGTGTGTGTGTGTGTGTGATGGTCTTTCTGCCACTTGAGACTCACTACGCTGCTGCTGCTGTGGCCGCCACCGCCGAGAGTTTATAAAGTACACAGTAATAAAGCACCGAGCAGCGGTGCGCAGGATCTTTTGTCTCTCTCTCTCTCTCTCTTGCGCTGCTTCCTTTTTTGTGCGCGTATTACATTCTCGAGGCCAGATTAATTTCAATTACAGTTGGGATTGTTTGTGGTCGAAAGTTTTACTTTGCTATTTCGCGGCTTGATTAATGAGGAGGCAAATTATACACGAGGAATTAAAATAATATCGCACAATATAAACACACAGCTTGTTCTATTCAGCCTCGAAGTAGGTGACAATAATATAATTCTCAACTCCATAAGCAGCTTGTTCGCTCTCACTCTCTCTCGTTTATATATATATATATATATATATATATAGATTTCGGCGGCGGCGTTACTCCTCCTCGGACTGATAACGATCGAACCTTGTCGCAAACTCGAAGCAGAGCCTGCAGACTACTCGCAGGGCTCGGGAGAGCAGAGGCAAGACTTTAATTATGCAGAGACGGGAGAGAGAAACTCCCAGAGTCCTCAGCAGAGCGAGAGAGACTCAAAGTAACTTGGTTCTTTCTGTGTTCGCGCGCTCGCGCTCCATTTTTTTCTTTTTGCTGAGAAGAAAAAGAAAAGAGTTGAAGAACCTATTCCTGTTTAAGGTGCAGCGTTCTGGAGTCCCTGTATGCGCGCTGCATACCATATACATACATACGCAGTATATGCACAAAAGGCTGCTGCATCTTTTTTGCGCTGCAAAGTTCATTTGCGCGCGAGTTCAGACTTTTTATCCCGTTTCTGAGGTATTCAGGATAGAGTAAGAGAGAAAAGTTTTGTTCACCTTTGCTGGATTTACGTCTATGCACATTCATACACATACATATAACGAAGTTCTCTTGGAGTTATATATTCATTCGATGGAATTAGTTTCTCTCGCCGGTATTTTCGTCAACGCGAGCTGGCTGTACACACATATATCCATATAGATCAATAAACATAGAGCGCAGTACACAGTCGTAGAGACGAAAAAATTCGCTATATATACTCTCTCTCTCTATCTCTCTCTACTGCCGCGACTAAATTCCCCTGACACGCGTATATGCAGAGGGATCGACCGACGACGACGATAGGAGTACATAATACAGCCCCCGCGAGTGTAGAGTATATATATAGGTGTGCTGTTTTCCGGCAGGGAACAGCATCGACTCGCCATCGCGCGGAAAGCGCTCTTTAATAAGAGAGTCGCGTCGTATATAGTTGGGGCTGCCGCTGCTACGGGGGAGCTAGAGCGAGTGTGTCTTGCGAAAGATTAGAACCCCTGTAGCGCGAGAGAGCAGGGAAGAAACGTTGAGGGGGCCGAGAGAGAGACTTTTACCAGCGTTAATGTCCCTTACCTCGCGCGTTACAAACCTCACTCACCGGAGTGAGTGAGTGACTCACACTTCTTATGTTTCGCCGAGCTTTCTTGCTCACGCTTTTTTCGATACGGCTTTTTGCCGCGTTGACGTTTTTTTCGTGGGACGCCGCGTCGTCGGCTGTCTTTCGCGAAGACTATTGCCTATAGTATGCAGTGTACGGACTCGGTGCAAAATGAGTTACGAGTTTTTGCTCAGCGATTAATTATGCGATCCCGCACTACTCTAAAAAGCTCCTGTGTTTATAATCCAGATAAATTCCCGAGGCATAAATCTCTGCGCGCATATTGTATCTAGATTAATCTAGCCGACGCGACTACGCCGAGATATTAATCTGGGGATGTATACATATATGTGTGTGTGTATATATTTTAAATAAAGAATGATTTCACGCAATTTACTCCTCGCTCCCTTTTTCGCCCCATTATCCCTCGCGCCTCGCTGCGGATGTACAGGAGCGTCCTCCGTGTTTTCACCTAAATCATCCACGCAAAAGCAGCAAGTGATTTAAATCTCTTCGGTGAAGCGGTATATTTTTTAATGATTCGATTAAAATATTACGTGATGTACTATAATATGTCTTCACGTATATATACATGTATATAAATCTATGCATAAGATTAAAAATCAATTACACAGTTATCCCTATATGCATATATATATACGTACATTACTCATTAATATTGAAGCACTAGATTTAATTTGGTCGTTCAACTTGAGAGTAGCGGCAGCGGCGGTGTCACTGCGAACGAACGAAGATTGATATAGCCCAATCTAATTATGAGCGAATGAACATTTACTTCAATCTCGACTGTGGAATTTCTATCTCGGGCCATCCAATTTGTCCCCTGTGCCCCGACTGCTATACAGTATATGGCAGAGCGAAAATCGAATTGACCAAAAATTTGACAAAATCACTGCCGACTCTTCGCCAAAATAGACGCGCCTCGAATTTCACAGAGCGACTCAGAGAGAAAGTGGGAAGAATAAACCCGCGCGCGAATATGATAGTCTCGCACAGAATATTATCCCTACGCAGCATCGGGTCGTCGCCCCCTCCAGAGCGAAATCTGTTCCGCCATCCCTCGCAGTCGAAAATATTCAAAGCCCGCCGCGCGCGAACGCCTCTTGTATATATACATATATATGTGTGCATTGTGCTCGATCGTTTGCCGGGCGCGGTTTAATGAATGTTTGAAACGGCGTTTTAAACAGGTATTTCGAGTTCCACATCGCCCCCCGCGGTACATATCCCCTTCACTCTCTACGTATATATTCCCCTGTGCCGGTATTCTTTCGCGTATGTATATATGTATATACACACAATCGACTCTGTAATGCAACGCGTCTGCGTGCCTAAGCGAGAAGAGGACGTATTTTATTTTTTCGGAGCTTGCAAATTGATGCCTGACATTTTTCCCGCCGAGGGATTCCGCTTTAGCGATTCCGCCGGATTTCCATGATTGCGTTTCGCTATATATATATATTATTATTATTTGCATACATCAAGCATCGTGCTTGCGCAAATGATTTTGCCGCCTATTCGCAATCAAGCGCCTGCAGACAAATGTATTTCTTACCGCTGACGTCACTCGCTGCTTTCGATTCGATTTCACGCGTCTGTATTGTATACGCATATAGAAGCGAAAGAGAGATAACGCTCGTACATGAAAATTGTACGAGCAAGCAGTAAATGGAGATTAGCATCGCTCTATCGCGGTCCAATTAAGCGCTTACAACAAAAGCAAAGCAATAAACAGCACTGTCTATGCAGACTAGGATTCAATAACTGCGGAACGCATCGATGCCGCGTCAATGCAGTGATTAATGCTCGCGCGCGCGCGCGCGCGCGTCACTTTATTGCTCGACCATAAATGTTACAGACGCGCGCGCGCGACGATTTATACACAAAGTGCACTGACGAATCGTCGGTATGAATATAATAATGCGGCCGGAAAGTTTGCGCGCATAGCTTAGATCAGAGAGTATAGCCGCGGAAGCTTCATTACGCCGTGATATCGCTGCGGACGGGGACCGCAGAGTTGATACAAACTTTCCTCTATACAATCGGCTGTTCTGCTCTATTTTTCATGCCCGGAAAAGAAACTCGCATTACACCGCAGTTCGCATGAAAAATTCAATAAGGCAGATTCGGCTGCTGCGCGGGTTGATATAACGAAACTGCATGGAATGGTCCCTTACTTTTGCACTGCTCCGGGCTTTGCCAAACTTTTTTCCATCCGCACGATTTGCAGTTACGATAAGTGCAACTTTTCGCGTAACGAGCTTTCCGGGGATATTGTTATTGTTAACGATGTATGATATCTATAGACCAGCTTATCTTATCTCCTCCGAGAATATATATAATTATACCGTATGCGAGATGCATGGCATATATCTGCGAGTTACATATAAATTATACAATTTTCATAAAAGCTCGAAAAGCCCGCACGAGATAAGATCGAGCTCCCGACTATTGGTTTCCGAAGCGACCGCTTAATTCAGCAGCGCTACTGCGAACAAAGAGCTTATGCGGAGGCAGCAAACTTGACGAACGTTAAAGGGCTGTATATGCTGCGCATACTACTCGAATTACAAATTAAGTGTCGGGCATACGCATGCGCGGCAAAGAGAGATAATCTCGAGAAGCAGCAGCAAAGTAACTTACAACAATGTATCGGAATATTTTTTTGTATATATACTGACTAATCTCGGAGAAATCTGGCTCGTGCCAATCACTGTTTGCGCATTCATCATATGCATAAAAGAGAGATATTCATCTCGGCCGTCTGCTCCGAGCGACTTAATACACTGACATTTAGATTGCGCGATAGCATGATCCATTGGCTGAGTATAACGAAAAAAAAAAAATTCTCGCCCCGGCATTTTCGTGCCAATATCCTCGCCGGAGAGCAGCGTATACATCACGCGGTTGCGAAAGCGCCCGTATCCGACTGCATAAATCTCGGCTCTCTCCCTCTCTCTCTCTCTCTCTCTCTCTCTCTCTCTCTCTCTCTCTCTCCGCGCAAGCAGCCAAAACATTAACCGAGTAAATAAAGCGCGTCTACTCTAGCGCGCGGAAAAAGCTGCCGAATCCTCGGCCAGAATAAGAGAGATGAAGTTTGCGCACGTTCTTCGCTCTGTGTGATGGCCGTGTATTAGGCGTCGATATATAGAGGCGCTTTTAGCGGCTCGACGAGGAATCCCGCGCCCGCCGATAAGGCCGAGCCCCTCGATTTCGAGGTTTACACACACGGGGCATACGTTTATCCGCCGGGAAGGGTCATCCAGTCTACATAACAGAGTCGGAGAAACGGGTGCTGAGGGCCCCCGGGGAGTCGAGACGAGAGTAAAAAGGGGCTACAACTCACACACTCGATTGTGTGTGCAGAAGAGCTGCTGCCGTTGAGGCGAGAACAGGAGCTGCGGATATCTCTCTCCCTCCGATTCTTTATTTTCCTTCAGAGTCGGGCAGGCCTAATATATATATCAATGGGCCGTTGATTGAAGTAAATATAACGCTGCATGGGAGTTAAATAATTTATCGAGCCGATGTACACACGCAGTGCTCGCATAGCAGCAGCCCCTAAACAAGTTGCAAAGTCACCGCTCGGCAGTTTCGCAGCTATTACATCCTTGATACACAGCCTCCCCCAGCTCGCACGACGACGACGACGGCGACACACTGGCTGAGCACAAAACTCTCAATTCTAAACTAAACTACATCGAGCGTAGAACACATCAGGCAGCGCGTATAGCAGCGCAGTATATATATATATATATATATATATATATATATATATATATATATATATATATATATATATACAGTACAGCTCTCGTCACCTCGAGCGACGCACGTGTCTGCCTCTATGTAAGCGTTCGCTGCAGCAGTGTATATAATACGAGCAGCTTTCGCCCTCGTGTGCAATTTCGTGCAGCCAGCCTGTCGTGTATATAGAGAGCGGCGGCGGCCCCCCTTCATCCGCGGCTTCGCACTGTGCGTTAATACTGCGGCATCAGCCGCAACAGTAGCGCAGCGAAATCGGCGGGTGGCTGCTGCTGCACGTGCGGCGTGTTCCTCCGCGTCCGGATTAAGATGGGGCTGTGCGCGCGAGGGATCAGCAGAAGCGCCGCGGAGAAATATGCTACTGATGTATTACCGCTCGCGCACACAGCCGGCTACGGCAGCAGTTATGAGAGCGAAAAATTAGAAGGTTACATCGGCCCTCCGCCTGGGATGCCGAGATATTGCGTTTCGGATGACGAATAGATCCTGATGCGGAGAAGCGGTGATTTCGAGCTTGTTTAATGCGCTCGGAGTGTAATAGGAGGGGGATATGAACGTCATCAGAATTTGCGGATTATTAGCTTTGGAATATGTCGCGTGAGCTCGTGTGCGTGGGTGGGATATCGCTTTTGGAATATGACGACCGCAGTGTACTGTAATCAGCAAAAAATTCATTTATACGAATAGTCGCGGAAAAGCGTGGTAATCAGCCGCGCAATCGTAACAACGACCAGAGAGTCTGTATATATATATAGCGGGGCGGGTATACAGAACGGTGCAGATAATTCAAGTCCGTACAAAAGGCGCGTGGTCCGGAGAAAAAGAAAACAAGAGCAGCATACAGCCGCGCACAATAAACTCGCGCGCGAAGCGCAAAAAAAGCTGGCAGAAATATCAGGCGTGAAGCGAAACGAAAGAGAAACCCTTTCGGCCGTGTCGGACCTGTAGCTATATAAGCTCAGGGTGTAGGAGAGAGAGAGAGAGAGAGAGAGAGAGAGAGAGAGAGAGCAGCGACCGCTACAGGGGGTTCGTTTTCCGCGAGCTATAAAAGGGGCGAAGCAACAGCAGCGAAGGGGCAGCAGCAACGATCGATGGAGATCGCCCTAAGCGTCGGATTATTATTTTCCGGCCGACTTGGTCTGCTCTCTCTCTCTCTCTCTCTCTCTCTCTCTCTCTCTCTCTCTCTCTCTCTCTCGAAGGCTATACATCACCCCATTCTTCGGCAGTCGATTCCCCCTCGTCGCGTGTGTGCAGTGCACTATACGTGCCGCGCCTCTACGCGTATAATAATGCAAGGATGCGCACTTATTTTGGGACGTGCAGTTCAAACTCTCGATAAAGCGAAGGGGAGATCCATCCTTTTTTTGCACGCGCCACCTCTCGGCTTAATAAGATGCCGCTGCTGAAACTAATCGTACCTGCGATGAAACCCGTGCGTTGAATAACGTCGGTATAGGGTTAGGGTGGACGCGCGTATACGCGTGCGTGAACTGGATGGAAACACGCTGTGTTGGACAAGGGGTTACTAGCTGCTCCTCGCCCCTCTCGGGGGAATCGGGTTTTTAATCGGTTTTATTGTGATGATGTGTATACGTCCGCGCTATAGATATACAGCGTGTTCTATACCGTAAATGTCTTTCCGGTACATATACAATATACTCAAGGTGGATGTTTGCTCGAGCGCGTATGTATTACAAGAAATAATTGCAAGACATATTCATCCCGGCGATATCATTCGCTTGTAACGACGATAAATATTTGCCAACAATAGTAGTTGGTTATAACAGAGCAAACGAGAGGCGATGGGACGGGGGCATTTAATAGAGCCCGAGTAAAAAACTTAATTGTACTCCAAAGCGTAATACGTTTACCCATCAAAAGTTTAGCAGTGCAAATCCGCTGCTGTTGCTTGAAGAATCGAGAGAAAGGAGCTCTGCTCGAAGCCGGAGCTTTTACTCGGCTATCGCGCAAAAACGAGGAAGACCGTTGAAAAGAGAGAGAGAGAGAGAGAGAGAGAGAGAGCTCCGGGTTAAACAGCCAACAAACACTGGTAATTAATCGTAAGTATTAGAACGGAATAAGAGGTAAAAATTTTTCTCGAGGGCGGCTATCCATTAATTAAAAGGAAAATACGTTGGGAGAGAAGAAGAAGAAGAAGAAGAAGAAGAAGAAGAAGAAGAAAAAGAAGAAAAAGAAAGAAGAAGCCTAATTACATGTGCTGTTTAAATCGCGTTTTAAGCTCGATCAAACTTATTTTCCGCAACGCGGAATTCGAGTCAAAGGATTATAAGTTTACGCTTGTAATAATGCAAATCTAGCGGTGCTCTCAAAAGATAGGCTTGACTTATCTATATAAAAAGTTGTGAAAAAATTAGCATAGTTTAAAGTCGCCGAGGAATGAATCAAGCTTCCTTTATCAATCCACAGCGTTAGCCACAGCGCACACGCATGTTGGACTCTACGAACGAGGAAAAGAAATGATTCACCCTTGGCGTGCGAAAAATGCATTAAGCTCTCCCACGCTCTGAAATTTCTGGGCCAACAACCGCGAGACGCCGCGCTAATACGATGCCTCGAGGCGAATCGGCGACGGAGCGTGCGCGCGGTACATCTCGCTCTCGCGGCGCAATAATGACGCGCGACGAGCTTGGCACCGGCTGCCAGAAGATTGCAGAGCCGCAAGTATTTAAGATTGCACGCGCCGTGCGCGTAAACGCAAGTAAGCAGCCTAACGGCAGACGGTACCGCGCGACGACGACGACGACGTACTTCTCGACGTGACGAGGTTAACTGCATGCAAACCGCATTACAGGCGACGCCTGCTGCTGCCGCCGCCGCTACGCGTTGCTTTAGGTCTGTCGCCTCAACGTTTTCCCAGCCCGTGTAAATAATCGTTAGAGGACGATTTTTCTACCTCTGGCGGGGAGCGCACATCAAAGCAAATTTTCGCAATCAAATTCAATCCTCATATATATATATATATATATATATATGTATGCATACGTCTCGCTCGCGCGACTTCAAAGCTCATTTGTATACAGGTATATACACGCCGACTGTTTACACGCGCTCCATTGCTCGCGAAAATCGAGCTTTTTATACCGGCGCGCTGCTATCTCGAGCGCGATTTATTTAGCGCGCGGGGGCGGTAAACCTGAGATGTACTACTTTTACGCTGCTGTTCCACTTGCCTCTTCTTGCTCTCTTTTTCTGCGTTTGTTTTGGGGTTGCGCGCTCTCGCGGGGGATTAGTTTTGCGGCTGCGGCAGAGCGCTGTATATAAACGTCATATTTTTTTTATAGTACGCCGTGCGCGAGAGCTCCCCGGGATTTTACCGCGACGTAAACAAGTCTTTCGTTTAATTTGAGCTATCGATTTTTTTACGCGACGCGCGGAACAATATTCATAAAGGTCTTTATCCGCAGGGATGCGAGCAGGCAGCGGAGAGTGTATTACATTAACGAAGGATTTTCGTGCGGTGCGAAATTTTCACCGCATTAACGTCGTTATACTCCGAGTGATAAAACGCTTATTTTTTTCTCCTCGGCCTGCCGGCGGAGGCGGTCCGCGCGCTGATTTTTCGAGTTAATCGGAAAAAACGCGTAACGCGCGCACGGCGTCGCTTATTTTCTGATAAAAGCGCGATTTTATGGGGATTTTATTATAGGTCGAGCTGAGCCGAGGCAACGCGCAGCGAGTATATGGCTCGAACGCACACACTGCAGGCAGTCGATTACACGGCTAGAATTTTGTTTATCAAGGCCGTAAACCGGACAAGCGAGAGAGGAGAGAGTGTATAGTAGTAGAGCTGCTCACCGCTACACCAGCATCAGCAACAGCGGCAGTAGCGAAGGAGGGTGGAAAAGGTTACGCAACGAAATTGCCCCCTCTTTCGCTGCCGCTCTTTTTTTTAGCGAACGAGCAATTTTCTCCCTTGGAGCCGCTGCTGCTGCTGCTGCGCAGCTTCCATCTTTTTACCGCTAGCGCGCGAATAGGATTTGAATTTATAACGCTGGAAGAGAGCAGGCGTGCAGTATCTTCGGCTATTGGCTAGCTCGGCCCGTATCACCTATAGATATATGTATATGTAATAGACGTGTCTACGCCGTCACGTTTCTTGCCATGCATATTATATATATATACATGCGCGCACGATAGAGAGATTTATGCAGCTTTATTAAGCGCGGCATCGCGAAATTTCAATGGACGTAGTTGTTGTTGTAAAACTGTTTGTATTTTGCGGTGGTAGAATAAAGTGTGTGTGTGTGTGTGTGTGAGTGTGCTTTAAACTTGTTCTCGGAGCAGTATATAAGCCGGGGTGCATAGGAAATGAGTATGGGAAGCTCGCGCGCTTATAGCCGCCGTCACAGGCAATTGAAAATCCAGGTTAAAGAGTACGGCGACTACGGCGAAGCTCTAAAGAACACAACTTCGATCGCCTCGTTCTACTCGACATACCTGGGCGCGGAAACGAACAAGTGGAAGTGGAAAAGTAGAAGAAGAAGAAAAAGGAAAGCAAACGAAGCCAATGCTATTACGAGGCCGAGACGAGAGCTATGTGTATGTATATATGCTACGACGACAAAGGTTAAAACGTTAAAGAGCATCGGGGCATCCGCGGGTATAGGTGCATAGGCGCCGTTCACAGGTGTCTTGTACAGGTCAATCTGCTGGAAGAGAAAAAAGAGAGGACGAGAATAAGTCGAGGCGGCGGCTGCAGCTCGCGGCTTTAATTGGCAAAAAAAGAGTGCAGGAAAGCGAAAGCATGGTCGGACAAAGGGGCGCCAAGAGAGAGAGAGAGAGAGAGAGAGAAAAGAAACGTATAGGTATATTTATATACAAGTATAGAGCAAGAGAGAGAGAGAAAAAAAAGAGGGGTGGCGACCACGGGAGAGAAACGGCAAAAGCTGCGTCGCGTGACTCCTCCGGCCGCAGAGAATATAAGAGAAGCGAGAAGGGAAGGTGAGAGAGAGAGAGAGAGAGAGAGAGAGAGAGGCGGTAGCGTACTCACACGTACCTCTACTATACAGCCGCAGTTATACATCGCGTGCGAGAAGGGAGAGAGAAAGAGCTCTGCGCACGACTTGTTCGCGGCGGAGGGTCGATCCGGGTGGTGAACTGCTGCTGCTGCCCTGTATATATGTATACACACGCTGCCTACACTTCTCACCCGCTGATCGCCAAGCTCGCTCTCACGGACCGAGGAATTAATATGTGGAACATGAACATCCGACACACCACTGGGCTGCGTTATTATTGCTCTCGGGGATGATGGAGCGCCGAATCCTCGCCGTATTTGCTTAATTAACGCAATGAGCTAATTGCGCAGCGCTTACATATATATATCAAAGAGCTGCCGGTTTTTCACCTCTCACGTATCGCGTATAAATAACCTCGTGCGTTGACCTATACCGCGCAGAAAAGAAGCATAATTACTCCGCGCCTGCGACGAGCTTTGTAAGCGAAATTCAACGCACGGTACATATATATAGCTATACTCTGTTTTTCAGCGCGAGGAAATTAGCACACGCGAAACGTCCAAAGACGCGGAGATAAAGAAGCCTCCCGCGAAATATAAGGGAGAGAATGGAAGTAAAAGCAAAGCGTTTATTAAAAGAGAGGCGGCGGACGGGAAATAAAACGAGGCAGTAAAGGGCACATTCAATTTGCGCGCGAGATTCAAAGAGCGCGAGCGTCGAAGCGTGCGCACTTTCTTATACACACGCGAGTATACCACCTACTTTCCATCTCGTCCGCGCTGTGCGATATATTTTTTGCTGCCTCTCAACCTCGACCATACATATATATATGCACTTTTCCAAAGATCGCCTATCGCGTATGGCTTATTCCGAGCAAAAGGAAAACCATTAATCGAACGCGGCCATAAATTACAAGCTTTCATATAAAATTCCATTAGTCTTGCAAACTATATAGCGCATCTCTCCGAGGCGTACGCCGCGATAAAAATAACACCGCGAAATCGCAACAATAATCATTACGCGATAGACCGAGCGCATCCGCGGAATGAATTTTTGATACGGATATACGACAGTGCCGAAAATTCCTGCTGCGACTTTTGAGAAAAGGCAGCAGCGCCGGTCGATTCTTCGCACAGCCTATGGCGCCATGTGCACAGGTGTACGTGGAAAATACGTGCAGCAGCGGCGTAGGTGTGTGTGTGTGTGCAGGGGGGAGGAGGCCGCGGTCGCCGGCACCGCCGCATCGATTCGTTTCGCTCGCCGACCATTCATAATTCCGCGCGCGGGCAATAACGATCCTTATCGCCTCGGCTCGAGCTAAACATAACCGGAGAAATGAGCTCGCTGCCGCATTGTCGATGTACATACACGGCCATGATGAAGATGCGAATTTTGATGTACGCGAGGGCGCTTATATATCGGCGGAATTGTGAGTGAGAGGGAGAGAGAAAGAGCTTTGTTCCACCGCTGCTATGCATATTGTTTTGTTTGCTCGATCTGTGTATACTTGTGTGTGTGTGTGCGTCTCGCTCTACTCCGCAGCGATACGCGCGAGCCATGTTTTATTGTTGCGGAATTGGGTTGGCTTAATTAAAATGTTCGCCCGCTCGTCGTCTATGATGCCGCTGCTGAAAGCCATCATCGAGCTACCTGCATTATTGACGTTTGTTTGTTCACTCGCGATTTCGCGGTGCTAACACACATTTTGCTCTCTCTCTCTCTCTCTCTTGCTCTCTTTGGGAGAACGTGTTTTTTTTCCTCGAGAATTTTCGCGCAAATTAATTTTGACCCAGCGCATCACTTTAGCGCAGGAAACAATCCATTTCGTCGGCTGTGCAAAACTGGTTATTAAAGCGCTGTGGTATAGTTTACTCAGAAGAGAGTATTGGCCGAGTTTGAATTCGCGGAAACTTTTTGCCCCGCGTGTATAGTAATATTTTTGAGAACTGAAACAATTTTATTCAAACTATACACACGGAGTCATATATATATATGGGACTATGCATTCCCTTTTAATTCAAAGAAGACCATTACGCTCTTTCTCTCTGTGTACTAGTTTAAAAAAGTTTCGAGTTTTCAGAAGCACGTTCACCTATAGCCCTCGGCATTCTTCTTTTCTCTCTCTCTCTCTCTCTCTCTCTCTCTCTCTCTCTCTCTCTCTCTCTCTCTCTCTCTCTCTCTCTCTCGATAGCTGAAAGAACTTTTATATTCGCGCGCACGAATTTGATATATACCTATACATTCAGAGTAAGAAACAAAGCTTGAACGAGGCCGCCTCTGCACAGCAGCTGGTGAATGCATTTTGGAGTTATGAAACTTTTTTTGCCCGGAATCATTCTTTAAGAAAAATTGGAGAATACGTATGGATGCACATGCATATATAAATAAAGCACCG
Organism: Muscidifurax raptorellus; assembly: GCA_020010945.3. NCBI lineage: Eukaryota > Metazoa > Arthropoda > Insecta > Hymenoptera > Pteromalidae > Muscidifurax > Muscidifurax raptorellus. The sequence goes on from CM052078.1 coordinate 38,237,741, forward strand.
AGGACGGCAATAATCGAGGTGAACGCTCTGACTGAATGCGGTGACACGTAGCGCTGGGTGAAAACGAGATGCCGCAATTATCGCCGCGGGTTTTTACATCGCAACGACACTCGCGCGCGTTGTGTCGAGGCAGCGTACACACGCTGTTAAATTTTCAAGTTTTTAAATTTCATCGCAAAACGTTGGCGGCGTCGCTACACCGATAGAATTATCAGCGAAATATATAAAGGGCGTGAAATTCCGGCGGAATTATCGCGCGGCCTCTGCGCGGAAGTATATACTGCGACTGACACAATTGTTTCATATCTCCGGTAACACTCGCTACTGCGATATTTTTGACGGTTAATTTTTGACGCGCTTCACTTGTCCAGCGCGAGAATCGGCCGTGTAACTTTTGTATATATATATATATATATATACACACAACAGTCGTCGAGATTTTTCGTCGGAAATGCCGCAGCATTTCTGACGCTTTTTCGAACGAAGCAAGTATACGTTACACGAGTAATAAAGCGTCGATCCCAGAATCGAATGGATAAAAGCAGTAAAATATAGATGACTTTCGCATATAAAACTCTCCGCGTTCACGCGGTGCCACGGATGGCAAATATTTTCCCACCGAAGAACGGCCGCAGCACAGCCAGCCGCGGAGCGGAAAAAAAAGAGAGGAGCTGCCCTCCCCGAGGCACGTTTCTCCGCTTATCTCTCGGGCAGCCGTAGCGTTTCCCCACTCTTATACTCATTACTCTCGCGCCTTCACGACTCGAAACGATCGGCACAGTGCTCGGGTTCCGCGCGGGACGACCGCAACCCGCTCGGCCATTATGATTTCGAGAATCGTTACAGCAGCTTCGCGTGTCGCTCTTTTCTGAAAAAATTTTTTATTACTTCATGTGATTTATTATTGATTTTCACGTGTACACATGCATAGCTACGGATCATTATGTTCGACGAGCTGCTGAGAGTATATATAATGTTTTATACTTGCGGCGAAAACTTTCCATCTCTCGTCGATTTTAATAGACTACTGCTCTCTACTTTTCCGTGCGCGCGCGCAGAGAGTTTCTTCCAATAAAACAATAATTAACATTTACGTAAGCTGAAATTTCGAAATATAATGAGGGGTCACACAGTTTACTACCGCCAATTTCGCGGCGACGACCCTAAGCGATCGTTAGATTCCCTGGTGATCACTTTTTTTTCACCCGATTGCCAGAGAGGGGATCCACTTCCTCCTCCTCCTCCTCGAGTCGTCGCGGCTGCACCGGCATAAATTTCAATTTCACTTTTGAGATTACTTGCTCTCGCTGCCGCCGCCGCGCTTGTCGCGTTATTAGCTCGACTATTACGACTTTTACCGCGCTGCGAAAATCATCTCGCTCTCTCGTATATATACATGCACACCGATGCTGACTTTAGAGCGCATTTATTTTTCCTAATAACGATCGCATTAGCGGCGATTATACGTGAAAATGTTTAGAGAGGAAACTTGATGCCTGTAATACAGCGTGTCGACTTTCTATGTGCTCTGTGTTAAACCGATAATTCGGCTGAAAAATAGACGTGACGGATTTTATGCGGCAGGAGTCGTTCTGCGATGATAAATCGCGACGCTTGTTCACTGCTTTTCTCATAACGATCGCTATTCGTGATGCTCGCGATCTTCTGGCCAGATCGGAGTTCGGTAATCAAATACACGAGGGTCACGAAATAAAAGCTGCTGGGAGAATCTTCGAGAAAGTTTCATTGCGGTGTACTCGCGCTGCGCGCGAGGTTGATAGGATCACTTGTTTCCCTTTAATAAGCCAAGTAAAACAGAGCGGAGGGGGAGGAAAGGGCCACTAAAGCGAAAATTGTAGGACCATAGGATAGGCTATCATCATAAATATTTGCCTCGGAAACTCTGGCTGCTTCTTCTTCTTCTTCTTCTTCTTCCATCACGCCAATCTCAATTTCGTCGGCTCGAGCGTACGCTCTCGCAATATCTTCTTCCTCGGGCCGTCGCTCAGTGCTGCCGTGCTGTAGTAGCAGCTTTTATACCGTAAGCGCTTGTTTTCCCCACTATGCACTCTCAACTTTTCATTCTCCGTTTCTTCTGTCGGTGGCCGCCGCGCCGCCATTTTCCACTTTTACACGGCAATTTCGCCAGGGTTTCTCTCTGCAGTCGCGCTCGCGCAGAGAGAGAGAGAGAGAGACGTCATTGCAGCAGGCCTCGTTAAAAACTTTTCCGGCGACTGCGCCCAACCATAGCGACGACTTTTATGCCCAGTTCTCCCGCGCGCTCTGTCCGTAGACAAGTTCGGTCTCGCGCGCACTCGGAGCGAAAGACGGATATTCAGCGATTTTTCCGAATTTTTACGGCCCTTTCTTCCTCAAAAAAAAAGAAGAAGTACCGTATATAGAGGGCCCCCTCAGGTAAGCATCGCGCAGACGGCGCCGATGCAGCTGCGAAATTTATTACCGCGCCGGGGTTAAAGCCGATAAAAAAGGGGGGATTTCGAGAGGATTACCCTCCGCCGATGCCGCTGCTGCTACTAGACGACTAGGAGGGAGGGCTTCAAGAGCCCCGTATACATGTATATGTGAAAGAGCCAGAAGTGCATGTGAGCGCGAGATGATGTAACGCGACGCCCGCGCGAGAGTAGATAGGGATTTTTAATCGAAGCCTCTCCGCTGTATTAAATGCAAACAGAGGCTGTTTTTTTTAGTTTGTATGCGCGCGAGATTTCCTCCTTTTACGTAGCGAAATTGCTTTTTGGTATGTGTTTTGGCACATGTCGGGGATTTCGAATAAAATCGCGGGCTTCCGATTAATTAGAAAAGCAGCCAATTATTAAGTTAATTCCAACGACTCTTCCCTCGGAGCAGGTTCAGTTTATAATATGCACACGTCGATGCAATAATGCGTCGTGATTTTATAACGATTCCAACATTCAGTTAACACGAGCGTCCATGAGAACAAACTAATCAACGCCGAAGAACAATAAAAAAAAAGGGAAAAAATGTTCTTCGACGTTAGAGTAGAAGGAAGCCGAGAAGGAAAACGGGTTTGCAGAGAAATTGGTAGTTCTGCAGATGCGGCTCGAGGATGGAAAGAGAGGGAGAGAGACGATCTCTCCTGCTCTTTTCTCGTCTGCTGCAGCGCCAGTAGTGAATCGACGTCGCGCCCGCTCAGCGGAAAAGACGAAGATGCATTATTACGTCGGGCTCGCAAGCGCTCTTACCTGAATCTTTAATAATCGCGTCTTTCTCTCGCTTCCCAGAATCGCACACTTCCTTTGTTTGAAATTGGAAATTCTCCGGTTACGCGTCGCGCGGCACACAGTCTCTCGCCTTTTCCCTTATCGCTCTCGCGCCGCCGCGCGTCTATATTATCTCGTTCGCCTGACGCTCCTCTTTTTTTTCTCCCTTCTCGACATAATAAACAAGCGCGAATATTTCATGCGCGAAGAGAGAGAGAGAGACGCTCCATAATTCTTTTCGCGCCCTATCATATTATACGATTTTTGAGCTGACGGATGGGCTGAAGCCGCTGTCACGATTACGCACTTTATTTCAAAGGGAAATGCCGAGGGGTATTATTCGTGTTTACCAGCCGGTGTATTATGCACCGTGCGCTCGCGCTTTCCGCGCTGCATATCGGCGAAAGGAAAATTTTCACTCGTTCGCGCGCTATTCTCGAGAGCTCGCGGAAAATTGGACGGGAATATTTTAATTATTCTTCTAAAATTATCATCGGGAGCTTTTATCCGAGTTTTTACTTCGTGCATTGCCGACTATGCGGCGCTGCAATTCGTCAGGGTCATAAAGAAAATGGGCGCTAAGCTTTTTTCCGATATATATATATATACTCGCTCCAGTTCCGCTCCTCGTACATCAGTTTAATGCTATTCATATTATACAATATTTTTCTTCTTCGACGCGCGCGCCAGCGAATGCACCACTCGTCTTTCTCGAAAGAAAGCCTGCGCGCGCCTAATCGGTATTCATGAGAGACGGGAGAGGACTTATTACATCAAAAAATGCGGTGTCTTGCGCACATTGCTCTTCCCGCTACGACTTGCCTCTGCAATGTATATATATATAAGTCTATAGTGATTAATTTCGTCAATATGTCTGAGGCGCTGATACTCTTGTATAAGAGGTAATGCCATTGTTTATCGCGAAAGAAAAAGCTGAAGTTTGCAAAAGTTGACAGGACGGCAAATTTTCATCTTGCAAGTTCAGCAGAAAAAAAAAACGAACAACTTTGCGGCATCGAGTGCAAAACTCGATGTCTCTCGGATTATGGCGAACGGAATGTCGTACGTATTCTTTGTATATTCAGGTCCCCCAAGAATGCACGTAAGAGACGATAAATTTTACTTTTTGCAAAACTTGTTGCAAAGTCCTCCCGCTACTCGCGCAGATACGAGTACAGGCTTTAGGTTTATTTATTTACCGGTATATCGACATGCCTGTATAAAGCCGCTTAGACACGAGCAACTCGGGCAAACGCGGGCAAGTTTTTTTTTTCACAAAATTATATTTCCCTGCGTCGAAATTCATCCGCGAGCGTCCTATGCGTCCCAGAGACACAAAGCCGGATAATTCGGTGTGATTGGCAGGCAGCTGTGCGGCGCGCGGTCCATTGCTCGAATGACTAATGAAATTTCAGACTCGCGGCGCGTCCCAGTTTAGCAAGCCGCAACGGAAGTCAAGTTTTCCCCGCGAAATCGAAGCCGCAGAGGAGAATATAATTTTCTCAATACCCCTCTCCTCCCTCCTCTCCTGCACAATGAACGACGGGGGGGATATACATGGCCGATGTAATTTTAATAAGTCACGCCGGAGTGAGCATCAGGCCTCCGCGACTATTTTTCTTTGTCTATATAGGCATCGCATTTCTATGGACCGCAGCGGTGTGCGCTGCCTCTTATTCTTTTTTTCCGCTGCTCGCAAGGGAGAGAAGATGGCTTTGTGTTTGGCCGATTAAATTCAGCGTGGGGGGCGCAGTTGCGCCTATTGAAAATTCATATTTCGATTGTCAATATGCTCGCGAGTTGCGAAAAAGTCGGTCTAATGAATTCCAGTGGAGCGTGTTTTGCGCTGCCTCATTGATTATTAGAATAGCAAGATGAATCTCTGCAAGTTTGATAATGCCCGCCGACACGGGCTGATTGAAATAAGATTAAATCCATTCGCTGGGAGATATTTTTGAGAGAATTTTCTGCCAGACACGCTGTACTAGTCCAATAGCGGTTAATTACATTTCGATTAGATTAATGGCCCTCTCGTATAACGGAATCGATATATTGGTTTAGTAATAACGCAGCGCTGCATATATAACCACGCCAATGCGGACTGCAGCAGCACCCCGCGATATTATATAATTAACTCGGTGGCGGGACATTTTTTAACAATGTGTGCCCTGCAGTGATGTGGATATATTGAATTCGCGGTTGATTAGATGAACGAAAAAACGCGATGTCAAAATATCCTCGCGGTGTATTATGGAGTAGCTTGCGAGAAAAACTTATCGATTTCAAGCTCTGCCGACGACGATTGATAGACCGATGGTATGGACTCACCTGCAACAGAAAAAAGACAGAAAAGCGTTAATTAAATATTTTCAACTCGTATTACGAGGGTAGAAAGTTTTTAAAAGCCAAGCTCTTAAGCCCTTCTTCGCGCGATCGCGAATTCAATTATAGATCGATGGAATTTCTTAAATGCATCGGCAGCCTCTGTTACGTCGACGCAGATGTTGAATCGCAAAGTTTTTCGTGCAGTTCCAGCTGCCGGGCTTGAGGGGGGGGGGGGGGGATCGACATTTTAATTGGAAAAATCGTAATTGCCTTGCTCGAAGATACGGGCGCAGCGGAGTTTTTTTTCCAGCTTTCTCTCTCCCTCTCTTCTTCTGTATATCATCGTCGCGGATTCCCTTATGGATTTTCCAACGGCGGCTCTCGTCGAGCGTCACGTCCCAATAAACTCGAGCCGCTAACAGTCGCCGCTTATTTTTTCCTTCTTTTTCCTAAGAAGGCGCGCTCGCGAGAATTTTTTAATCCAAATATCGTCCGCAAAAGCCCGGAAAATTCAAAGCACGCGTAAAGAAAGCGCATCCCAAGAAGTGTTCCCAACAACTAACAGCTCTATGTATATATATATATATATATATATATATATATATAACAGGTATAGAAAAAAAAGCAGCACAACCGTGGCGCGGCGGTGTATAGCCCGCAGAGCCCCGCGGAGCATGTAATATCGCGCAGCGGACTTTTTCGGGATATTAAAGTTCGCGCGCGGCGTGCGCTCGTTAAAAAGCCGCACGTCGAGAAAGTAGCTGCAGCAGATCAACGAGCCGCGGCAACGCGGCGGTCATGGAAATGCGCTTAACGGGCAATTAACCGCTTTCCCGGACCTATCTTCCTCTTTGCTGCTGCACCGGGGGCCTCTCCGCCACTTTTTTCCGCTACTTATTGCTGAAGCTTGTTCGAGAATAAGTAGTGTGTGTGTGCTTGGAAGTCGCGTGCGCGCGTGCATATATATCCGGAGTGTCTAAGTGCTGTGTATACGTGCATATATAGAAACCGCTCGCTCGGCTTTATAATTATATGTACGCGGCTATGCACATATGTCACAACAACGCTCTCGAATATCGCGTATATATATAATGAAACTCGTTACGCGAAAAAAATTGCTAGGAAACTCTGCACACAATTTAATACTTTATCAGACACGGCAACATCCGGCAAAATAGTTTCTCCCTCTGCGCATACGTGACAAAGCTATAGTGTAGCCCCGAGAGCTATACACAGCGTGTATATAGCCCGTGTGGAATAATTGAGAAGGCTCGAGTGAGCGTCAAAATATGACGGCTATACCGGACTAGCTGCATACGTATACAGAACCTATAGCTCGTACTTTTTTTTTGCTTCTTTCCGAAACTCGTTTGACTGCGCGATTGAAACGTGACGGAAGTGCGCTGCGGGGGAATCGACACGCGCGCGCAGGAGGGGTGTCGACGACTTTTTTTTTGCTCCAGCCGCGCGATGTTTGCGCGCATACGCTACTGCGGCCATGCTGAATAATTTACGGGTTTATTGCAGCGCGGCTCGCTTTAATCGAATGTTTTATGGCTAGCGTAGCGGCGGATGACTCGAATTTTCGGAAGTGCGTATATGACCTTTTTCGGAGCTTTTTTTTTAACGACGTAAAACAACGCGTCGCTAATGGAATCCAGTGTTCGATCACGAGTGTCGAAGCGTTTAAGGGAACGTCGAATAAGAGAGCCCTCTCGCACGCGCGACAGTTAGCTAAATGAAGAGCCCGCTTGATTCGTACGATTGCTCTTTAAATTAAACGAAATCAATGTCGCATCAAAGTAGTCCGCTAACGGATGCTGCGCGTATATACGTATAAATTGAGCGTAAAGCTCAGCGACAAAGAGTGGCGGAAAAAGAAAATTTCGAGCTGTTCACACACATACACACACACACACGCACACACACACACACACAGGCACATAGGTACGTATAAGGTCGGCGCAATCGCGCGCCTAAATCGCTCGCTCCATTCAGTGCGGTACTTTCATTGCGGCCTCAGCGTTCAGAGCTCGCGCGTACAAAGCAGAAGCCGCCTCCGCCATTAATTATCGGCGTGTCAATTAATTAAATGGCACGGAACTCGGAGCCACCAGCATCCCCTGTGCCTCCATTTTCATCCAGCTATGTGTGCACCCCTCCCCCCCTTTGTTTCAATCGGTGCAGCACAGAGAGAAAGCACACGCGACCGGGAGGTATAGTCTCTCTCTCTCTCTCTCTCTCTCTCTCTCTCTTTCGCTCTATTATATACATGTACCTCGCTGAGCTCTGTATAATTTTCCTCCTGCTCCCGCGCGCGGTGTCCTCGTCAGGTTTCGCCGGCACATTTGTGCCGCTGCGCAGCTCTCCTTTATATAACCGAGAGCGCAAGCCTACATTCTCGCGCACACAAACCGGCAAAAATATAGGAAGTTGCATGTGTACGCGCAGACTATGCATGTGTATATATATATATATATATACGTGCAGGTATTCAGAGCATGGCGACGCTACAATGGGGAGCGAGCTGCGCGCACGTGTATCTACACACACGCGAATCTCTGATGCCCGCGTCGATTGCGCGCGCCTCGAGCCCCTCCGTGTACCGAATATATATATGTATATATATATATACATTATGGTACGCGTGCATAAATAAACACGCGTACGCGATTGCGTTAAAAAAGGATTTGTATACGGCTTTCCGCATTTGAAATTAGTTTATACCGAGAGAAACTCGCGTGTAACCGCGTATGCATAGCGACCGATAATACGCAAGTTCGATTTCTGCGCGTATCGTATACAGTTCAACAATAAGAGCATCAGCAGAGTGCGCAATACACCGCCAAAAGTTCCATTTCGATACCACAATGAGTCTGCGGAAAATTATTTATGCGTATACATATGTATATATTAAATGGAGCCGCGCAAACTAATTTGCCAACTCGAAGCGCACTGCGTATAATACGGACACACGCTGCATATACGAGCCTTATCGAGAGGTGAGTCTTTGATTCCGCGACTGCTCGCACTTGCTGCACACACGTGCCATTTGAATCCGTCGTCGACCCTCGCGCGCGCAACTTTACACTCGGTCTCGGCCGGCTGCTCCCCGCGCGATTATTGCTTTATACTCCGCACCTACCTCATACTGTGTATATACATATATGCGTTATATATACACGGCAGCAAACTTTCGACCCGACCTGTCCGAGACTATATATATATATATATTGTACAGAAAACAATTATACCGCGCGGCCCTGAATAAGCGCGGTGCACTGATTAATTAAGGGATTTTCCGCTTCGGTTCGCTCCCTCTCCCGTGTATATATCGATAGAAATCCTCCGTTCCCGATCGTCCTTCTCCTCTTTTATTTTTCATCTGCTCCGCGCCGTCCAATCGACGTCGCTCTCGGTGCACCCGCGTTAATTAATAATTCTTTCCCTGCAGCGCGTGTAAAAAAAAACACGCGCGCAGCCTCGGACTCGATTACGAGATGACTGCGAGCTTTCTCCATTCTTTTTCCGGGGCTGCGATGACAGATTTAAAAATGCAAATTAATACAGAGCGCGGGGGAGAGAAGACGCGCGCAATCAGGAGCGAAACAATGGGCCACACGTTCCTCGACGGATGAGCTAAGGCGCTCGGAAGATCATGCAAAGGGGATCTTATTTGTCCTACATAATTACTCGGAGGGCAAAGCGAGAAGTGCAAACAAAATTTTTCAACGGGCGCGCATCGCGTGAAAAGCGCGCGGAATTAAAATCCCGTTAGCTCTGTCGTGTCCTCTCTCTCGCTCTCTCTTGGCTCCGCTGCTACTGCTGGTGCCCTTTTCAATTAGCATTTTTCAATTAAAACCCGTGAAAGCAGCGAGAATCCCTTCCCGTTGAAGGAGCGCCATTCATTCCCTAAATCGCGGCTGGAAAGCCCCTCGAGTGGCTCTCCGGCGACTTAAAACTATTTTCTTCTCGTCCCTCGTTCCGACTTGTTGTCATTCAAATCCTGGCAAACTTTGATGAATGCGCCCTGCGCTCGAAATCCGGATTTTTTTTACTCGCTCTCGCTTTTTGTTTCTGCTCTACTCCGTTCGTCGGATGAATGTATATAAAGTCCCTTTCGTGCAGTGCCGTCCGAGCGACAGGGTGAAAATGGCGCGTTTTTCAAATATGCCGAATAACTTTTGATGGAACATTTTCCTTTGTGTGAGAAATTTCAATCCCAAATTTCTTTCTGGAGGATATCACTCGCGGTTGCTGCTGATTTTTCCCCTTTGCGCAATAACCGCCCGAGCGCGGTTGTTATTTCGAGAGCCCGGGCTCGACCAATTAAGGAGAAAAACAGCGCGCGAGTTAATAACTAAATTTGTACCCGGCAGCTCCTATATACGTATACAGCCGTGTGTACACGAAGAGCAACGGTATACATTGCGAGGTTCGCCGGCGGAGATGAAAACGCAATTCTCAGGGCAGCGTCACGAGCATAAAATGGACTGGCGGCTAACGAGTCGCTGAAAATCTGGAAATAAATTAGGAGGGAAATTAATGCGTGCGCAGGGGCTACGCGCGTGTCTAATAACGAAATACGAAGGACGAGCACGCGATCTGCAGGCATCACCGGCAACGAGACGAGATGAGGAGCCAGAGACGCATAAATCGAGAGGGCGCCAGCGCACCTTTTCCCGTGAGGATCACTCGATCGCGCGCAAACGGAAATAAATCAACGTCTCGCGATTGAAATTGCGCACCTTGGCACATTTAAAATAGCACCGAGTTGGGTGCGAGGTGAGCGGCCAGCAGCAATATCTCTGGACTCTTTTTATTTTTTTCTTATACACGCCGTTGCGGCGGGATATATCCGAGCTTTTTTGCCTCGCGTAACGTATTAATATGCCCGAAGATTATTTCGAATACACGTACACGCGCAGGCGCACGTTTTATTAAATTAACGCGGCTTTTCGTTACGAACTTCGTGGGAATAGTAATTTTAACCGCGGCGAGATTCACTTCGTTTTATTTTGCGAGCCTGCATCAAAAGCGTATTTTCTCTGCGACTGCTGTAAAATAAAACGTATATATTTTTGACTACAGAGAGAGAGAGAGAGAGAGAGAGAGAGAGAGAGAGAGAGAGAGAGAGAGAGATTGAGAGAGAGTCATAGGAGGATCATAGAAATTTTATAGATTCGAACGAATCGGCAGGAAAAAAAGTTGGCGATCGTAAACCCAGCCTATATACGCATTTAGCCAAATATTTGTCGCTGGTTCCGAATGCAGGAAAAAAACGGCCTGGCCCAAGGTTTAACACGTCCGACACAGGATTTTTCCGTCGTATATATATATATATATATATATATATTTTTTTATTATCTCCGCTGCACTCGCTAATCTTTTCATGGCTTTTCCATTTTTACTGTGTATACATACTGCACCCGCTCGAAACTTTCATCACAGCAGTGGTAGAACAAACGCATTCGACCCACCAACTTTCAGTTAGCTCTCGATCTATACACGTTTACACAATAGAAAAGATTGACCGATGGTCGGCCGCTGGCTGTCTGGCTGGCTGGCATTAGGTGTAAAAAGTCCGGAAAAGTTCGAGGCGAAACGACTAGATTTAATTAGCCGCGAAACAATGAAGCAGCGAGTCTCTCTCTCTCTCTCTCTCGCGCATCGCTCCTTCTTAAATTAGTAAGACGTTAAGTAATTGAATAAGGCGCGGGAGTAGAGGGACGATTTTACGCGAGGCTTGCTTTTAAACGCTGTTTTGCGCGACTCTTTTCTTTATCGCGTAGCTAGCAGCAGCTTTCTAGAGCTTTCTCACGTATACCTTTTGTGCCAGAGCGCGAGTAGTGCGACTTCTCCCCCCCCCCCTCTCTCCGGCGCCTGTCAAAACAAGCCAACTTAGAATTAACGCGCAAACAATGTTGGCAAGACAGTGTCTGCCTGCCTGCGAGAGAATCGCACTTCAACTGCGATTAAAATAACAATCAGGAGAGGTGTACGCGGGCCTCGTTTTCTTTCAACCTTGTTACATATATATATCGAGACTGCTGTAGTCTCGCGATTAAAAGACAAGGCTTTACAACTTATCTTATCTATTGCTGATGTACGCGGGCACGTCCATACCCTTCGAACCCCACTAATTAAAGTCTTGAGCGTAGAATTTTCCCGTGCAGCGCAAACTGCATGGCTTATATATATATATATTGGAGAGGAAAAGTCCGGCGGAAGAAGTAGAGAGGCGAATCGAAGAGACTTTACAACGGGGCCGCCTATATCTCGACGGGGCAATATTTCCAGGGCTCTAATATAATATCGGGACTCTAATTGGCCACGGCCCGGCCGTAATCCTTATTTATGGAAGCCTAGCGCTCGCTCGCGTATACCCCTCTCCTGTGAAAGGTCCATCGATATGATTTTCCTCTCTCTCTCTCTCTCTCTCTCTCTCTCTCTCTCTCTCTCTACTTCCTCTTTCTCTCAGACGACGTCGTCTCCTTTTTTTCAGACTCGCATTTACTCGCGGGCGGGGGAACAGTATCGATTTACGTCCTTCGACAGAGAAAGGATCCTCGAATGCTTCTCCTCTTCGGTGGACAAAACGACCTCCTTAAATGTGCTTACGGCCGGGCTCTTTTACTCTCTGTCTCTCTTCTCTATCCGCATCCCCGTGATGCTCTATTTGTCTAGGGAACAATAACTCAGTTGCAAGCGCTATTACGATAATTTTGCGGAATCGCATCGCTAAACGAGCGACGCGGTAGCGCTTCGCTGCTGCCGTTTGCTCCTCGTTTCAACGAAACAATAAAGATTAATGACGCTCCCGCGCTCATTTTCCCCTGCTCCGTGCACTTTTTTCCATATACTGCGTCGCTCAGCGATCGACGGAAAGCTACGGGTAATTAATGGCAATAAAATTCGCGTAAATTTTTCTCTACAGATTCTGTATATAGAGAGAGTAACGAACAAATAAAAGTCCTTTGTTTGCTGCAGCCAATCGACGATTCCGAAAAATGAAACGAAACTGTCCGAACTGATTCGCTCGCGTGTAAACATTATCGAATAAAAAGTCATCAGTCAGTCTCGTTAGTCGCGCAATTATAACACAGCGATGCGAAGCAAATGCTGAAAAATGTTTGGCCAAACAGCGAAGATGAATTATGCACAACGCATATCGCGCGTCGAGATTTTTGAATATAAAATCGAGACTTTCAGCTCTGAAAAAAGGAGCCGCGACGACGCGATCGACGGCGCATGATCGAAATTTCAATAGGGCAGCGCGTGAAAGCAGATCAGACGCAAGCGCCTCTAATCCATCAGAGACGATCCGGTCGGCTAAAAAAGAATCGATTACGCGCTGGGAAAGAAAGCCACCGGATAAATCATCTTTTATCCTGTACACGCGAGGGCTGAAAATTTCAACGGCAAATTCTTGTCATTCCCCGCGGCGCTCGCCGTGAAAACAATACCTTCGCCCAACTATAGAATATACCATGTATACCTATATAGAGCGAGAACGCTTTGTTGAGACTCGCGGAAAATTCTCGGCGTTGCGTCACGTATAACCTCCTGTAGTCGGCCTTTCCCGCGGAATAGATATGTATACGCTGCTGCTGCTGCTGCTCTACAATTAAGTGAGCTCGCGCCGCGCCTCGAGCATGACAATATTGCTCGATTCATTCCAAGTTTATTAAAAATTGCGCGGCAGGAGAGTCGATAGCCGGTACGCGGCGAAATGAGCGCGTTCGCTTCGATTTTCCAATTCCCCGACGCATGACTGCATTATATAGTACATGTCTGCTTTATCAGTGCTTGTCCACAAACGGAGCGCCAAGGCGCAATAGCAATATCGTGGGGGTCCCTTTGATTACAGTAGTGAAAAAATCGTGCTTATAATACTACTGAACTACATAGCGACTACTAATGATGTTCAACGATGCAAGAGGATGCAGAAATACGAAAAAGAAAGAAGAGCTTCCGATAGCGCATTCGAGTGCGCACGGGCAATCGGATTTCGGCAAAGTCGACTGCTGCAAATGGAGCAGAAATTTCGGACTGCAGACGTTGTCGTCGTCGGCGGTCCGAGTAAATTTCAAACTTGCGTATTGATTTCTAATAAACGCGACAGACAGGAGTCTATACAGTGATGGCTCGCTCGAATGCGATATGTTCGATGACACATACGTACACAGCTCTCTCGCTCTCTCTCTCTCTCTTTTCCCGCATATACGCCGACCTATTTCTCCCCAGTAAGATCGACGCCTGATAAATATGCCTCCTTTAGCGCGTTTAATGCGCAACGATAAATCAATCCATCGTCGGCGGCTTATACAAACAATCGCGCATTGAAAAAAGCTGCTGCACTCTCGGTAAGTAAATCGCGCGATAAATCATCGACACCTTGCATCGCCGTCGTCGCCGTGTAATGCATGCACCTATGCTATCCCTTATACCCAGCGAGATAGAGCGAGAAATAAATAAACCAGCAAGAATAGTAGCGAAAGGCAAACAATTCATTAGACGCCTGTCGCCCGAGCGGCAATTTACAAATAAATCGAAGTGCCCCGTTCGTCTCCATTACACAAACACACACACACACACACACACTGAGGGGTGGCTTATCTCTGCATCGTCGCGCGAAAACGAGGTCTTAAAGGCCAAAAAACTCCGCGCTAAATCACGCGGGAGCGCGTGTCGATAGCCCCATTGTGGCGCGCAAACACACACTCACACGTTTCCCCAAGGCCACAGCGGAGAAAGCTTATAAGAGTAGTCCGGTCGATCGGCTTCCGCCAAGAGATCCGAACGAGCCTCGCAGCAGCAGCAGCCATAACCCAGATAGCAGAGTACGCGCGCTTTATTCGCACCGCCGACGTCGCCGTGTGTATATCGGGCCGCGATCTCCATTGCCCCCCACCGACGTCGCAGCTCCTAACTTCCTTCCTTTATGCTTCCTGCGTCGTACATGCGCGCCGATAAAAACGCTTTTTCCTACTCGCCTCCTCCTCCTCCTCCTCCTCTCCCCTCGAAGCTTTCTATACGTTACTTTTATTCGGCTGTTGCGAGAAGAGGAGGCGGAACGCGCTGCGCAATATTCATTTGTTGAGAAATATTTTATGTCCTTCCGTTGTTATTCCTTTTTTTTCTCGTCCGCAGAAGCTATAGGTCGTGTTGACGCAAGCTTTTATCGCGCGTTATAACTTATTCCCGGATCCTGCGTGGATTATCGTTATATAGGTTTGTTCTCTAGCGAGGGCTGTTTTATTGGCTCGTTAATTCGAAATTTCTTATATATACTTAATCCCCTATCTGTTATTATTACTGTAACAAAGTACGTGCAACGATAAATTACCGCTTCAGCGCGCTCGCGAGTAAAAAAACTTTAATGAATCCCATAAAATATAAAACACACAGTACACATACATGCGTAAATCACGGAAATTTTAAAAAGCTATACCTGCCACCGATCATTTATTATACAAAACTGTCGCGCTTTATGACATTTTATCCCCGTATTCGTATACATATACACGCATAATATTTTATAATATCGGACACCGGTGATTCCAGTTCGAGCAAAAAAAAAAAAATGTCGTTCGTTACTATTATAAAACAGCTTGCGATCTCACTGAGGAATATAAACGTGCACTTGATTTTTCACAACAATCGCGTATGCATATACACGTGGAAAGAAAAGAATACTTGCTAACGCGTCGTCACAGCGAATATTAAACGGAAAAATGCAATATCTGTTATCAGTAATTTTACCGGAGGAAGATATACCCGAAGGCTATGGATATAAGCAAGCGGTAAACCTATGAATAATCAATCTATACGTAGACTACTGCACCCGATGAGTGAAAGAGAATCTTAGATTACAGGAAAACGTTATACCCGCCGACAATCGAAACTGCGCGGCCAAAACGTGATAAAATCACTGCATACGCCAACCGAACGCCGCCAGTCTTTTCATACAACTTGAAGATCGTCGAAAAAAAAACTGTTGAAAAATTCCGAAAGAAATCTCGGCTCTCAGTTAGCGACGAGGACGACTCGTTGACCCTGCGCGCGCGTTTGTCGCGAATGCGCGCTGCACACACCGGTCGGGTTTTCCTCCGTTCCTTTTTTTTTTCAAACCCATTCGAAACTTTTTAATTGCGAGGTTCACTCCGGCGAACGCGCGGGCGCGAGACCATCCAATTTGCGCGAATGGCTTTTTCCCCGAACGTGACGCCGCCGCCGCCGCCGCCGTCGGTTTCCCTCTGTGCTTTTTATTGCCACGTTTTTTTCTCTCTATACTGTATACCTTTTTCCGTGTGCGCGTGCGTGAGTGTGTACGTTGTATACACACACACACACAGATATATATATATATATGACGAACACGAGCCACGCACTTATAAATGTATAGTATACGCGCGCGTCGGACGTCTTGGCAATATCGACAATTTTCATCGATCGATTCGCCTTTATCTCGTGTTTAGCTTCGCTGGAAGAATTTTTCCCCGCCGGCTTTTCCTTTTTTATTATCCTTCTTTCGGAAGGTAGAGAGGAGGAATATTACGGCTGCTGCTGACGGTCTCGTGCGTGCGCGACGTCGGGAAACTCCGGCGATTTACTCCGGAAATTCAATCAAGAGCTATACGCCCGTCTTGCCCCCCCCCCCCCCGCTCCTCTCGCTGCTGCGTGGATATATACGTGTATATAACGAAATCGAGGGAATATACCTTTTTTTGCGAGCGTTTCGTTTCCACGATTACCTGTGATTACCCCCCGGCAGCGTTCGAGTGAAAGGATATTATATGTATTATTTTTATGCGAAGGCTCTCCGGAATCTCGGGGAATATAATAAAATATAAGTTTACGGTCTCCGATAAAAAAGAACTCGGCGAGAGAAGAGCGCGCAATTATACGTATAAAACGGGCGTGTGTGTATACATAGCAATGTCTTCCCATCAGACGCGCACACGCGCACAGACGGATTTCCAATAAAGATCGTCGTCGTAGTCGCGTCGGGAAAAACGCGAAAGCTTCATATTCGCGCGCTGCGGGCGGAGGGGTGTCTCTCAAAGTCGGTACACAGCCGGCGCGGTCACGCAGCGCCGTAACTTTGGGGCGGAAGCGTGTTTGGCCCGGCAGCCTTTGGGATTCCACCGTGTGTGTGTGTGTGTGTGTGTGTGTGTGTGTGTGTGTGTGTGTGTGTGTGTGTGTGTGTGTGTGTGTGTGTGTGTGTACAGCGACTATCGACGCGGTGGCGGAGGCAACCACCCTCTCCTCCTCCACCTCCTCTCACGTGCGATCGTAACAGGTTCGAGCACGTACGTACGTCAGAGTCGTTAAACGAGCGCACCCCCGTATATACAGTATAGAAGCTGCGCATCCGCGCCTCGGCACAAGCGATCGATCCCTTTCGTGTGCGAATGTGTACATATAGAGGTATAGCCGTCGCTGCTGAAAATCTCGAGCGTTTATTGCACAGGTGAAATTGATTAATCAGTTAGATCTCTCTCTCGTATAACGCACAATAATTTCTGCCGATGAATAATGAGCTTTTCTCGTGTTTCGAGCCCACCCTAGACATGTGTAATATATATATATATATATTCTATACGCAAGTTAAACGACCGCAGCGATTCCTCTTCTTTTCGCGCGCAGGAGCGACTAATTTATTGATTGATATATATATATCATCGGCGGGGCTGAAAAAAGCACCGACAATCTATTTTTATTATTTCGTCTTCCGGAGCCGGCCACTCCGTCATTCGGGCTTTTTCTCTCTCGCCGGCATCGTCCGCCTCGCCTTCCGCAGAGCAGACGTTTTCTCACTCCCGCGAGACGCGAAGACTTCCTTCGCGTGTATATGTGTCGGACTCCTCTGGGAAAACGTGCGAGCAGTAAAACGCCCGGCAAAAAGGCAACGCCGCGAACGCGCTGAAAAATGACCGAGAGCAGCGTCGTCGTCGTCGTCGTTTCGAGCAATTATTGGCCATCAAGTGCCATTTATTCTAACCTCAAACTTGTTTTATGTTTTCTCGCGCAGCGGGGGCGGGACAAGTGGACTGTAAACACGCTTTTGGAATCTCAGATAGAAAAAAAAGAGCTTCGTGACGATAAGCGTTATTCGATAATCCATCGCGCGCGAGCTGCTTTTTCTTCTTTCCCGGCGACGCACTAATTCCTCGGCTTTTAACTCTTACACTTCTGGCACCTGCACATCGACTGCACCCTCAACTTTTCACATACATCGGGCATTAGGCTCGAGTATATATACCTATAGCTGTGTATATAGATACGGAGGGATAAAGTTTTACGAGGGCGATACGGCTTTTCTGAAATATTCCCACAAAGCTATGATCGGAAAACTAAGATATCCCGCCGCTCGGGAAAACTATACTTGTATAAAGTCTATTTTCAGCTCGATCGCCGACGCGTCATTTAACTTTTTAAATCGCCGCCATGAATTTTCATTACAATATAAAAATCCGGATACGCACGCATTAGAGACGACGAGAGCGTCCGCCGAGTCGCGAAAAATGGCCGTAATAACGCAGCCAGCGTATAGCTTGAATAATTCAGCTCGTGCACGCGCAATCGATAGACTATGTACCACACTCTGGTGTACAGTCGCGCGTGTGTGTGTGTGTGTGTACCAAGAAATTCACCGGCGTAACACATAACTACAGCGCGCCGCGCGTCCTTTGATAAAGCGCTAATGTCCGTTTCGCGCGCATGTCTCGCTAATTGCGCCTAATCGAGCGAATCGTGAGAGACTAAAAGCCTGTCCTCGAGGATTGTTCGACGCCTTGTTATATATATGTGTGTATTATATTATACCGGGGCCGACCTTTGTCGCTGCGCGAATTTTTCAAGGTCCCCCCTCGCGGCGACTGTGGGAAAGTGTACAAAGGCCAGCGCTGCCGCAATTAATCGAACAAGATATTCTCTTATCGATATGATCTATCGCGATGGTTTTCACGGTAAATGCTATAGTATAGAGAAAAGCTAAGCGCGCATACCGGGAAAACGAGTCCGCATTAAATACGATGTTAACCTGTCATCGAGTTCTGACAAGGGGAATTCAGTTGTATTAATCACGGGGACTCATTTACATCGGCTGATTACACTTGTTAGCCCTTTAGCGCCCGAGCGGCGAAACCAGTTTCAGTCACACGCATAAATATATATAGAAAACTAGTTCGCAGCGACACGCAAAAAACGCCACCTCTGACAAATCTCTCCGGCTCATCTGCAACGCGCGAATTACTCGCGATTTCCCAATAAATCATATCGGCGCGCGGTATGCGTTCTCCGCAGCTACTCTCGCGGAAGCGACGCGCGAGTCGAGAAAGTCTTTTGGAGCGGTTAACAATAAATCAAAGTCGCGCGCGTATTCAATAGATCGCGCATATATACAAGCGTCTTCGTTGGGTTATATCGGATAAGCGTTTGACGTCTTGCAAGAATTTCAATAAACTCCGCGATAAAAGTGTATATCCCCAACCCCTCCACTCTCTTTCACGGCTGATCGAATGATCGCCGCGCGCACGAGCGGAAACGGGAGAAAAGAAAGAAAATACTGCAGCAAGCGTAAAAAAGATGCAATTCCCGAATTTAGAGTTTTCCCCGACGAATGCTTAGATTTGAATTAAGATAAGCGGGTGTTCAAAGCGCGCATCAATTTCGCCGAGAGCAACTCTCTTTCTCTTATAAAGTAACCCTCCCGCCACCTTTGGAAAGCGAGCGCGAGAGAATTTCAAGGCTCGACTTCATTTCTTCAGCTGCTGCAGGGGCATCCCTTCTTTTAGCGAGTCTGCAGCATCGGCGAGTCGTCTCGGCTCTCGAGAGCTGAGCTTGGAGAATCCGAGAGAGAGAGAGAGAGAGAGATAAAGATCGCGAAGCCCGGCAAAAAGACATTTCTCATGGCTTAGCCCTCGTTACAAGCAACGAAAGAGTGAGAGAGTAAAATAAAAACCGGGAGAGGAAGAATCGAACCGAGTGGGGGGCAAAGAGAAAGCGAAATAGACGGACGACGTAATAAGAAGGAAAAAACGCGGTGCGAGGAAGAGAGAAAGCTTGTAAAAGAAGGCCAGGAAGAAAAAAAAGAAACAAGACGCGAGCCTAGACCAAACAAACAGTTCTTATCTCTTTATACGCGGGCGTGCGCGAGGGGGAAGGCTTTCTCTTATCGGAGGTATCGGAACCTTCACTCTCTTTCGCTTATACTCGCTCGGTCCCCTACACACACACACACACACACACACACACACACACACATACTTGCAGTTCTACTCTGCAGCGGCAGGAAGGAAGCCTTTGTCGCGCGCGAACAAACGACTCGGTCCTTTTCCTTCTCCCTCTCTCTCTCTCTCTCTCTCTCTCTCTCTCTCTCTCTCTCTCTCTCTCTCCTTTTATTCGTCCTCTCGTTTATACAGTCTTCTCCCTCTCGCTTCCTCCTTTTTGACGAATGCACGAGACTCTACTACTGTGACTTTATTTCCAGAGACGATCATTTTGCTACTGAGCTCAGCACGACGAGTCGAGGCTCGAGTGACTCTTGATTGAACATTTTCATTCCTTTTTTTCCGCCACTGGGAGAGAGAGAGTGAGAGAGAGAGAGAGAGTTCGACTCTGGATTTTTTCCTACTGCAGCAGCAGCTGTACTACGTCCGATGAGAGCAGAGAGTAACGAGGGACTGCCGAGCGCGCGAAGCTTTTTCCTAGCTTGAATGGGTTATTTAAGGATCTTTTGTCGAGAGCTGCGATTCAATTTCAAATTAACGTGCTTTATATGTTCGAAGCCACGCTTTATCTTTCTGTCTGTCTATCTCTCGATCCGCGGAAAAACAAATGTCGCCTCTGCGACATATATATATACATAACACTGCTGTAATAAATGGCCGTGAAACCACCACGATCATTGCCGACGTATATGCCCCAGGCAGGAAGCGCGGCTCGTTTTTTTTATTTACAGGAATTTGAAAAAAGCTTTCACCCGCCGGTTTTCGACGCGATTAATTTGGCCAACA
This sequence comes from Muscidifurax raptorellus, assembly GCA_020010945.3. NCBI lineage: Eukaryota > Metazoa > Arthropoda > Insecta > Hymenoptera > Pteromalidae > Muscidifurax > Muscidifurax raptorellus. Next base: position 38,258,331 of record CM052078.1, read on the forward strand.
GGTTTTCAATTAAGCGCTTCTGGGACTTTTTTCCCCCGAAAATTAACGTTCATCCTTGCCGAGTGAAGGTATAAATACCCACGTTACAATTCATCGCTTTCCAAATGCCAGAAACTATATACTCTTCGTCAACCGCTCATTCGCGATAGTCCTTGATTTCATCACACGACGCGACACAATTATTAATTAACCGTAATACAAAATACGCAATTTTCCGGCAACTTTAATTTGTCGCAAACCAGGCAAAAAAGACCGGGCCACACCGGCCATCGCACAATGATAAAGAAAATTCCAGCCTTGTCGAGGGAGAGAAAGGAGAATCGTCGTCTTGAAACTGAGAGCAGAAAAGCTTCCGCGAGAAATCATGAATCGACTCTCGAGACTCCGACTGACATACGAATGGAATCGATGGAAGCTAACGTATGGCCAAGACGAACGACTGCGCTCTCCTTGCAGCGGCGATATTTCTGCCACCGCCTTCTTTTTTTCTCCTTTTTTTTTTGTAAAAGCTATCCTGACGGACTGCTATTGCACCTGTTACGTAACTACACACACACAAAGGTGTGCGCGCTATGCCTACCACACGAGAGCCGCAATTGATTTATTTCTTAATGGACGAGGACGTGGATGATTTCTCCGGGATTATATATAGGATGCTTTATTTATACACGTACACAGAGAGCGCATTCATACGGTGTAGAGAAGATCGAATCTACGGTTCAGTTTTTCCCTCGCTCATTCAGCGGAGCTGTTTTCATTTCACGTATATAATACTCGTCGTCGTTGAGCTGCAGTGCTGATCTCGCCGAGCGATCCACTCTTTCTAGTATATATATATATATATATATATATATATATATATATATATATATATATATATATATATATATGTGTGTGTGTGTAGCAGACCTGCCGCTTCTCTCCCTCTGCATTTATTCCTCGTTGTGCAATCGTATTTCAAAGTACCTCGGTAAATGAGGGATATTCGAAAGTCGTACCGTCCCTTTTTTTCCATTGAAACTGCGTTTAACAAGCATCATTGTTCGTACCGCGGGCAGTGGGCGATCTTATTTTCGTTTTGAAATTCCCGCCGTCAAGAAGACGGGACAAATCTAAATTTGATTCGTTTATATACCTCGCAGCTGCGGCCTACTTTCAGGCCAGTTTTAAACGCATATTCGCTAATTCAACTGGGCGCGCGTAAATACTTTAATTCGCGCTTTGAGTATAAGGCTGCTGCGGGGCCGAGAAAGAAGGGATTTACGAAAATGAATGGCTGCTGCGCCAACAGCCATTTGAACTTTCGCGAAATAACTTTTCCTTTTGAAACGAATTAACGTCTGTGTTATGTGAGAGAGAAGGGGAGGCACTTGCGCCCTCCGAGTTAAAGTCCAAATGCGCTGCGAATATCTTTAACTCAAAGCGGAGCTTTCAAAGCAAAAACCCGATGGGCCTACGTAGGGCTTGGGTGGAAAAAAAAAATTGAAAAAAGCAAAAAACGGAAAGTAGTCCCTTGTAGGTACATACGTACTCCTTTTTTTCTGGGTTAAGTTGCGAGCGAACGAATAAGAGAGTCTCTAAAACAGCGACGCCAGCTCGCGCGTTGAAAGTCGCGGCTTAAACATGGAATGTCCTCGAGTAGACTCTTTCTCTCTCTCGCTTTGCAGGTTCGCGCGCGAGAACACGTGTACTCGTATACAGTCCAGATTTTAGCGCGAGAAGATCGGAATCGCGGATAAAAGCCTTGGCTCGTTCCATTCTTTTTTTTTTCACCGCGTGCACCGCTTATCTCTCGTGTTCTCCTCTCTTTCTCTCTGTCGAGAAATGTTTCTCTTAATTCGATTATTTATGCCGTAAGCGCTGTTAATTTAATACACACTCGCGCTCGATTCGATCAGATATATATATATATATATATATATATATATATATATATCGAGAGAAGAAAGTTTACGTAAATACCGCGATTTATCGCTCTTATATTTACAAATTTTGGGACTGTCTCGAAACACTGTTGTCGAATACGCGCGCATAAATAAGACATTCAAACGAGAAGCCGAGAGGAAGCGAGTAAATTACACAGGTGATCATTCGCGGCGGCAGATTCGCCGAATCTCGAGCAAAAACCTTATGCACAAACTTGTTTGAGCTCTCGGGAAATCATTAATAAGCCAGCGATTATCAGAGCCGCCGTAGCCATCAGGGGCACTCCCATCCTGTTGCGCGACACGCGTATAATTACGGCGGAGCTGCTGGACACGGGGAAAAAAGAAGAGACGGACAATCCAAAGCATATCATCATTTGTAGAACGAGGGATGTGAAATTCGTATACAGAACACCGTGACGTTATTGTCTATACGTCAGCTCGTTTGCACGCCGGTAATGTATACATATACGTATAGCGTGTGTATACTGATTGGCCGAGTCGCATCGGACGACGAACGGATGACGAACGATCATCGGGCCTCGAATCGACGGGCTGTCGAGCTTCTTTCCGTCACTCGGTACTCGAAGCGCTCCTGTCCTTATATATACTCGCGGGCGAGGGTTATTTACATTTCTCGGTGTGTGTGTGTGTGTGTGCGTGTGTACGTGTACGCTCGAGACGTGCGCAGTGGCAGATCGATCGGGAGACGACTGTTTTTCCTTACATATACCAAGCTCACTTCTGAATGCTACGACGAGGAGGAGAGGCGCGATTTCCATTTGCGCTGATGCTGCGAAAACTGAAATTTGGTTGTTACTAGCTGCCCGAGTGCGTTATATATACGAAATTCTCGCAATTAAATTTTATTCGATATAACGTTCCGCTGATCCGACGTCCGATATATCCGGGCGAGTAGCTCGCTAAAAAGATTTTTAATTACGCGATGCAACACGCGGCTGAAATACTCGAGAGTTTCAACATTTTCCCGGCTGCTGCAGCAGGCAACAAATCCGGGGCTCTCAATATAATTAACCTTCCTCTCGGAAATTCGATTTCTCCTTTTTCTCATCGCCCCTTCACGTCACGTATGCGCGCCTGCTCTGGCACGCAAGCTGCAGCTTCTCTCACTTGTATACGCGTGTGTGTGTGTGTGTGTGTGTGTGTGTGTGTGTGTGTGTGTGTGTGCGTTTCGTCATTCCCGTATACATGCGCACGATCACTTCATTTCGCGGATTCGCTCGAGATTCGTTAAGTGCTGCTCGGCCGGCGGCACGTGATCGCTCGATGCGGCTTTAATTGCGTCGACACGCAATGCGTGGGAGTATACGTATGCGTGTACGTACCTACGTACGTAGGTACAAATACAGCAGCCGAGAGAATTCGCTGTAGATAAATACAAAGGACACAGTAAAAGCTGCGGACTTACCGTTGAGACGCAGTTGTGACTGGGCGAGATGAAGTCCAGTCCTCGCTCCCCGTCGCCGCTGAAGCACTTTTGTATGTTGCTCATGAATCTCCGGCGGATGGCCTTGAGAGAGTAGACGCAGAGGGCCGACTGGGCCTTGGGCTTGCTGTTGTTGGGTCCGTCGCTCTCGGCGAATACGGCGAAGAGAACGTCGTCCTGGGGCGTGTTGCCGAGGTCGCCGGCGAGCACCGAGCCAGCCTTGCCCATGTACGCGGCCTGCACGAGGTTGTACGTCTTGCCCTTGCTCGTGCACTCGATCGGGATCTCGGTGTAGCTGTAGTAGTGCTGGTCGTCGTGGCAGACGCGCACCAGCTTCGAGATGTAGACGGCGGTGCTGGTGCTCTTCAGCTGGGTCGTGAGGAAGTAGCTGAAGCCCTCGCTGCTGAAGCCGTAGACGTAGTTGATGGGGTAGCGCTCGCGCGACAGCGAGTTCACGTACATGCGAGTACCGGTCGTCACGGCCGAGTCGGCGATGTTGAGCATCCGGTCCTTGTCGAGGCTGCGCGAGCTCACCGCCGGGACCTCCGAGCGGTAGGGCGAGTTGCCGGTGTAGGTCACGCCGACGTACATGACCTGGCTGACCGGTGGATTCGGCGGACCCGGGGCGATGAACGCCACCGTCGAGGCCGTCGCGTTGTTCGCCACCACGGGCTCCTTCACCTCCTGCACGATGTTGGAGATGTTGCCGAGGTCGCGCACCATGCACATGCCCTGCAACGAGAGAGAAGAAAAAAAGCACGATCATTCATCGAGGTTTTTTAAACGCTTTTTACAACGCCACGCGTATCCGGCCCGGCTGCCCGCGCGCAGATAAATTATACATCCCGCGCGGAGGAGGCGTTCGCGAAAAGCGATAAGATAAAAAAGTTTTGCAGAGCGACTGATTACTTTTATCTATGCAGTCCGCGCGTCAGGCGGTGACTCACTCGACTGTTGCGATGAAAAAGTTAGGGGCCAAAGTTTGGCGGCGCGGATTTAGTGCAGCGATTAAATACGCGAGTACGTATATAGCGAGAGATTAATTGCAAAGCGGTAAAGCGGGCACTGTATTCTCAACAGGGTATATCGTCGATTGTAAAATTCGCGTGAGCCTGCGGCGGCATTATTGTATATATAGGTATATCGCGCGCGTCCGGCGGCGAAAAACCGCGCGCGTCCGAGAGCGAGAGTGCGAGGCAGCTGAGAGAGTATAAATACACGAGTCGAGGGGAAGAAAAAGGATGGAAGAGAAGCCAGTCACGGCGCAGAGGTTCTCTCTTGTTCGTTTGACTTTATGGGAATTCCTTATCTGGATTGGGATTCTGGTGGGTTTTTCTCTCTCGCTCGCTTTTGTCTCCCTCTCCTGTGATTCGCCTGCAGAAGAAGAAGGATTTTCGCTATGTTGTATAGAAGGCGAGAGACTCCGGCAGCGTGTTCTCATCCTGTAGAGGTGCACTTGTCTATAAATTATGGGCTTTTTCACTGCGTCGTGTACAGAGAGAGAGAGAGCGAGAGTGAGACTATCACCGCGCGCCGATCTTTCGAATTTAATTCAAACGTATACATGTACGTACCTGGAAAAGACTTCCACAGGAGATGAGCCGAGTGGTCGTGTAGTCGATGACGAGGGCCTTGTTGACGTTGTCGAGGAGCTTCTTTACGACCTCCCGGGGACAGTCCATCATCGAGCACTCGGGCGAGTCCTTCTGGGGACCGGTGACCTCCTTGACGACGAGCTCGAGGGCAGGTGAGAGCTGATAGAGCCTGTTCACCGCGCCGACGTAGACGCGACCTGTGTTCTTGTCGACGACGAGGTGGTTCATGCGCTCGACCTCGGGATCGTGGAACTGGGCGACTATGGCGTCGGGCGAGCCCAGGAGCAGCTCCAGCTGAAGAGCCAGCAGGCACAGCAGCAGCGCCCCGCGGGCCCAAACGCCCGCCCGCCCTGGCCCCATCCTCAGCGACCTGGATGCACCACCGGTTGAGCACTCTGCAAAGGAGAACAGTTTTCTCATTAGTTTTCGATTCTTTACCTGAGTATTATTTTAAAATATTTTTATGGCATATCTGTTTTCCTATCTTTATTTAATGAATGAACCACGGCAAAAAAATAAAGGAGCACAGTAGCGCCGTATACTCTTATCAGCGATGAATTAACGAGAGCAACGGGGGCTGATTCGGTCCACTTTCGCCCTCCTCTGACGTGCTTGTATTGTGTGCTCGCACATTAGAGAACGACGAAGCGCGCGATTGTTAACGAGGGCTTTTTAATGAGCCTTTGGCCCGCGCCGAGCGAGGAACAATCGATACAGGAGATCGATTTCAGACTCGGCACGCCCCTCTTCATCTCCCTCGGCTTCTTACACACGAGCGAGCGCCAATGATTCATATTTCACGATCTCTATATATAGACGTGGATTTTCTCTCCCACGTGCACAACTGCTGCATACACCAGCTCCGTTATTGACCTATCGATCTATAACGGATGGCTGGATCCTCTCCTATTTCTCCGATTTTTTTTTTTTTCGTTTAACGACCGACTGGCTTTTGTGCTACTGCTGCGCCGGCGCGTCTGTTATTAGAAGCTCAAGACAAAAGCGGGATACAAATGACTGCATCTCCTCCGCGCGAGCAACGATCCGATTAAAGAACGAGTCCAAAATAAGCATCGCGAGACGCAGCAGCAGTAAAGAAGATCCTCCTCCAGTCGATACCGGCGGGGCAAACGTAAAGAGCCGCGTCATAAACCCGCTCGCTCTCTCCACGACTACGTCGCCGTATATAAAACGAGAGCGAGCGCAACTCTCTCCGCTCTTGCAGTAAAAAGGCAAATGAGCGTGCGCACAACTCTTCGGGAATGCCGAAGGAGAAATTGCGCGGGAGTTTAATTGAATGATGCTACCGGCCATCGACGCGAATGGCATTCGTCTCTCTCCCTCTGCTTTTATTTCTCGAGGAAGTTTAACTCGATAAATCAGCTCTCTCTCTCTTGGATAACGCCGGAGTTGTTGTTGTTCTTGTGCGCTTTTTTCTTTTCTCGTCCAGCGCGATTTATTGTTGCTCCCCAAGGTGCGCGCGCACGAATTACGTCGGATTTGCAACTAAAGGTTAATCTGGCGCATCGATCTGAAATTACCGTATAGCTCTCTCTCTCTCCTTCTCGATTATTATCTTCCATTATCATATACTTCGCTCTCTCTCTCTCGCGCGCGGTACCGTTAAAACCGCAGCCTCTCGCGCTGCACCATAATAATCGAATAGTAATATTAATTCAACAACTCTCACGCGTGTAAAATAAAAGCGGAACGAAATTCTTCTGCCCGAGGAGAAATATATATCCGCATACGTATACGGCAGCCGACGAGTATCAGCAGCAGCGGCAAAGCGCGAAGCGGCGAGAGGGACTCGTGCAAACGTCGTATTCGTGCGCGCTTAATATTTCAGGAAGACCGAAGCGACACCGCGTCCAGCGGTAGCAGCAACCACCACCGGTGCACGCGAGCGGCTTTATCTCCGGGCTGCTATCGCTCGCGGAGCAGCGCAAAAAGAGAGCCAGCGGCAAAAGCTCGCATACCTTATAGCTATATACATACATACATACATACATACATACATACATAGGGAACGTAGAGGAGAGAGAGAGAGAGAGCGAGAGAGAGAGAGAGAGAGAGAGAGAGACGTGTCGAACCCGCGCGACGCGTCGTGCACAGAGCGCGGTATATGCGCGCCACCCGGGAGAATCACTGGCGGCAGCAGTCGCGTGTATCACGTATACACGCGCGCGCGGGGGGGTTACAACGGATGCGTTGCATTACCGAAAAGCGAGCGGATGGATTGTACTTTCGAGCTTTTATTTTCGCTCCTTTTTTTTGCTATACACGCGCGCAAGCGGAGAGCTGCATAGGGGAGTGCTTTTTTACTTTCCGCTCTGGCCCCGGTTTTCGAGTTTATCTCGTGGGAGAGATTTTCGGAGCCGTGATGCCGGGATTTCGCTTGTTTCTGGTCGTTGCCGTAATTTTGTGTCGTGTATACCCCCAGCTACACCTCGCGGGGAATATGCTACTGAAATTTAATGGAAGAGAGCTGCGCCGGCGGCTCGTAATTAGCCCCCGTAACTCGTCGTCGTCGTCGTCGCGTTCGAGTTTATACCTTACAAGTGTAATTCGCTCCGTGTTTTGCTGCTTTTGTAAATTTTAAAGCAACTTTTAGCGCTGATGAATATTTCACGGGAAGAACATCCGATACTAGCATAGTAGTAGGTGTAAGCAGATCGAGAACCCGACGTCTGCTGCGCGTCGCGAGATCAGCCGAGATATTTCATTAAGAGGAAGTAGTAACGCTGCTGAATCCGCAATTTTAATTTCGACTGTCTATCAAATCCCAAAGAAATACCGGCGAAACAATCGATAAATAGCGCGGGAGAGAGGGATATTAAACAAACCAGAGGCTCTCCGAGCGAAGAAGGAAAGAAGGAGCTCATAAAAGAGAGATCGAAAAACCGCGAGGCTTCATATCAGCGGCCGAACGGGGCAATTCCTCGAAAATGCCAAGCGTCTCTCTCTCTCTCTCTCCATCTAACATTCTCGAGAGAGAGAGAGAGAGAGAGAGAGAGAGAGAGAGAGAGAGAGAGAAGGACAATAAAGCAGCAGCCCGGGAGTTTCATGCTCCAGACTCGCGAGAGAAAGAGAAAGGAAAAGCAAGCAAAAGGACGGACAAAGGACAAAATGAGCTATATAAGAGCGAAAGACAACGCACACACGAGCGGAGCAGCTTCCTCTTACTCCAACGATTTATCGAATCGCGCAGCACTGCGCTCCGGGGATATGCGAGGAGAGAAAGAATCCAGGTGGTGCAGGAGGGGCAGCTTTCCCAACAAAGTTCGTCCATTCGAACACCAGCTCTCTCTCTCTCTTTCTCCTTTTAGCAAAATGAAACGCAGCAGTATAGTCGCTGCTGCTTTGTACCTTTTCGACTCGACTCGACGAGAGTTTTGATCACATACTGCTGCTGTGTGCGGGGGGCGAAGAAAAAAAAGAAGTCCGGATAAAGCCAGAGCTAAAGTGCGACTCGAGAAGTTGAGCAATTTCATTGGGCGCGCAAAGGCGATGATAAGACGCTGCTGCGCTCGTTTCCGACGCGGCCGGCGGCGCATTAAAGAATATACGACGCCGGCGTCGAGGAAAAAATCTGCACAGTAGAAGAATGGTATATATAGCTCGTCAAAGTGCGGCTCATTACTCTCTCTCTCTCTCTCTCTCTCTCTCTCTCTCTCTCTCTCTCTCTCTCCAAATGCCCGAGGAGTCGAGCGTCAATTTTTATTGAGATTAAACAGTTCCGGCTGCTGCATCTCAAAGAAAATAACAAGTATTCCGGGCGCGCGCGAACGTTAAGAAAAACCGTCTTTAAAAACTTTTCTTGCGCCGCCCCCGCGCTGTCGGACAAGTTTCCGCAAGTTGAAATCCTTGAAAAAATATTTTCCCCCTGCTCGTACAAGTAGGAGAAAACAAAAAAAAAAGGATAGCCTAATGCGTGTATAGACAGAAGGATAATTTGTATGAAAAAAAAGCAAACAATTGAGAGTCTACAATGAACGCGCTTCGCGAGCTAATACATCCCGGTAAAGGTGGAAGTAGAAGAGCCTGGCGCTTTCTCATCTTCTTAGCTCGGAAAGTTCTCGGAGCCGAGCAGCTCCCGGAGCGGCGATTATCTGATTTTTCGGCGGCGGAAGTTGAGCGGAATTTAAATCGCTCCGCGCGCGAGAATTATGTTTACGCTGCTATATAGCTTCGGCTTGGCTGGCGCGCGAAAATCGAGAGTAAAGAACCGGCCTTTAAAACAGCAATTCTCCCCGTAACGAACGACGGCAGCGCCGTTGCTCTTATATATAGAGACGGGAGGCTTCGTCGGAACTTGCGCGTGCCGGGATTAACCCAGCCCGGGAGAGGGCGAGAATCTTGCGGGAAGGGGCTGTAATGGATTTTTAACGAGTTAAACAATCGTTAAGAGTTTAAACAACGTCGCTTTTAAATCTTTCTCTCTCGCGCCGAGCCGCTACTTTTTTCTTCCTCTCGCGATATATATACCGTACACTGCACACACAGAGCTGCGGCGACGGCAGCTTCCTTTATTCGCTCTCGTCGATGTAGTTTTTCTCGCTCTCTCGCGGGATTGTAAAAATAAATTGTCGAACGTATAGCTGGCAGGTGTACTCGAGATTAACAAGTGGTTTGTTTTGAACGAGCGCGGCGCTGAAATGAGGTTGCGATGAAATTGCTCGCTGTGTTTGACTTGCGGCCGGCGCGCTGCCGCTGCGCGAATTTTTCGATTAAACCGCGCGCGGTCGACTATGCGAGCATCTTTTTTCCTCCACGAGCCGGCGTACGCGCTTTCGTTGCCATGAAACAATTATAGAGGTTTATCATTTATAACCCTTTTGTCGTGTCTATAGCATATATAGACACTCTCTTTATCTCCTCTCTAGCGTAGAATACTGCTCGCAGGGCATAATATAAAGAGTAGAAAAAGCAGCCGAGAGCTGCCTGAGGTCCAAAGGTATAAAAAACGCCGCGATCCCTTTATCCTTGCGCAGAGAGCAACGTTACGGTGAGAGAAGAACCGCAGATGGAACACTCGCGCCTTTATTCTCAACATGTCCGAGTGATCTCGAGTCGTCGCGCCCGCGCGCGCCGGTGTACAACTGCAGCGGCAGCGTGCTTGGCGAGAAAGAGAGAACAACGAAGTACACAAAGGGGGAAAGAAAGAGATGCTGTATATATATATATATATATATATATATATATATATATATATATATATATAAAAGCCGAGTCAATGAGAAAATCGGAGAGGGAAAGCGTAGCAGGAGTCGAGGCGCGGACGTCACACGAGAGAGCAGCCATTTACTCCCTGACAGAGACGAATAGGCGACTACACTCGCTCTCTTCTTTGGGTCCGCTGGTGCTGCTCGTGTCGCGTGTCTCGGGCCCTTCGCTGTCACCCTGGCTGTGCATTGCGCGAGATTTTACACGGAGTGTATAATGCTCGTTGCGTCGCGCGGGCGACTAATTTTTATACGCAAACTCTCTATCTCTAGCGCCTTTGGAATTTATCTTGCTTGTACAACCTCGACCACTAGGCGAGTGACGCATACGCGCGATTTTTTAAAATTCAGTCGGATGCCAGGCGTAAATTTTCCGAGAAATTCCGATTCGACCGCGCGAAGAGAGAAGCTTTTTGTCGAAACCTCCCACACCGATCTCAGGAGAGAAAGGCGCGTGTCTAATCGAGCCGGTAAATTAGGAATTCATTACGTCGTCGTCGTCCTCGTCGGTCCCTCTTCGAGTCTCTGCCTACTCCCGAGAGAGATAAAATCCTCGAGATTAAGTGCCAGATATTCTAATTAATTTTTCCTCCTTTTTTCCCTTGGCTCACTCTCTATACATGTATATACATAGCACGAGGCGAGGACAAGTGCGCCTTTAAACTGGACCTTCTCTCCTGTCAGCGAGATAAGTTTTTCGGGATGCCTGCGTGTATATACACATCCTTTTTCGGCGACGCACGCAGTATTTATAATGGGCCGCGCTTAATGGCCTCTCTCTCTCTTTCTCTCTCTCTCTCTCTCTCTCTCTCTCTCTCTCTCTCGCTCGGATAAATTAACGCCAGTCAAACGAGATTTCAGGGATGAGTTTCATCAGCGTCAACTCGCGCGGCGCATCGATCGCGATAACTCTCTTGGTGCGCGCAGATTAAAAAGCCTCTGCTTTATACGCGCTGACGAATATAACAATTTTACGTTACTACAGCACGATGATGTAGCGCGCGCGCGTACAGTGATGCGATATAGCGCAACCCGCGCTCGCTCCATATAATTAAGACTGAATTATTAAACCGGGCTTTTTCGGTGATTTAGTTAGCCTTTGAGTGTATACGAGGGACGGTCTCAATGGTATACTTCTGCGGCAGAGCGTATTACATAAGCGTAAGTAATGCGTATGCAGCAAGTATCTTAAATATTAACTTTTAACATAATATACACGCGCGCATATTCGCGACTATACCTCCGGGATCGCGATAGGGTCGAGTATTAAATGTTTAATTTTGGCCGCAATCGCAACGACGTCGTAGATAGATAGAGAGAGAGGGATACGCTGATGCTATGAATGCAAACAAATGCGGCATCGCGGCGGAATAAATCCCGCGGACCGCACTTTGACAAATTGCAAGGAAAACTTTGAAACGGAGCTTCGAGGAGGCTTACTTTGTAAAGGATTCGAGTGAAAGCTCTCCGTTGTCGTGAACGTGAATAATGCCAGACCAATTAAGTACAGCTCCTTCCCGAGAGAAAGAGAGAGAGAGAGAGAGGCGAAGGAGAGTATAAAGAAGGGATCGCAAGGCAGTCGCACCGGATCGGAAAATAAACAAATCGACGCCCCGCGCGAGAAATGCAGTATACGTGAGGCGGAACGAGAAAAGCGGATATAGCCGCGACTCGAAAGAAGCGGCACACACAGCCTCTCGTTTTTGAAATAACCTCTTTTGAATGTTACATAAATCTTTGTCTTGAGCGAGAACCGTGACTGCGTGGAAAACAAACGGTGTATAGTTGCGTAAACGCGTTGACAAAGGATCGCTCGTCGTCGCTCGCGTCGAAATGATTGATTCGTAAAAAAAACAAGTATAGTAGGCTATGCAGAAAATGAATAACCGATTTGGCGGGATGTTTTTAAATTGAAAAAGTTTATTCTTTTTGAGAATATATAAACGCGGGTAAAACTCGCCGGCTGATGAATCGATCTCGAATTCTGAGGCAACAACGCATGTTATATCAAGGTATAATAAATACACCGAACGTATAAACACAGAGAGAAAAGCCGGACGAGATATCGACGTGGGCGCGCTGCGGTGTATATATAATCCTCATAAATATGCACAAACAGCATGATAAGGCGGCAGATGAATGCGTAATGAATATTCTCCGATGTAAAAAGCACAATAATCCGAGCGCTATACACATCGGGTTTCAGCCAGAGAATAAATGACACTTTCGCCTTCTCTCCGACACGAGAGTGCTTTTTCTTTTTTTTTTATCAGCGCCGCGGCAGGTTCATCCAGAAATTATCCGAAGCGAAAAATCGTCTATCCCCGAAAAGCCATTACAATCTACTAGACTACGCGTCGTCGTCGTCGTTGTCGTGGGCGCGCGTCCCTTCATCCGAATGAGATTCGCACCCTCGCACTGCCGCTACAAAAGGAAGCTCCGCTACAAAAGATGCTCGCTATACGGCTGCTTTAAAAGGAGAGCCGTCGAAAAATCCGGGAGATAGCCCCAGCTGCGTGCGGGGGAAAAAAGCAGCAGCGCCTAATAAGATTTTTCCTTCGCTCTCACTCTCTGTCGAATATATATCGGTGTATATAATGTGCGCGTATAGGACCAGCGGACACCGTCGTCGTCATACATATGTATACACATGTACAGCTTTCTCTATCTATCTATCTCTCTCTCTCTCTCTCTCTCTCTCTCTCTCCCGACTGACGCGTTCGCGGTCTACCTGACAATAAAGCCAGCCATTAGGATTATTAGCGGCGACGTCTCGCTGAACGCTCGCGAGAGCATTATCTACGTGATGTGTGTGCATGCCTGTGTGCAGCCCCCCCCCCCCCACTCTTCCCTCCTTCCCACTAATTATCCGCGCTTATTTTGCCGAACCTGTGTTTATTGTTGCTCGTCGTCGCGGCGACGGCCAGAGCGAGAGAGAGAGAGAGAGAGAGAGAGAGAGAGAGAGAACATTGCGCGGCGGTGGTCTATCATTATTAACGGTGAACCGCGCGCGAATATGCACTAATTACGTTTGTATTTCCAGGCCGTTAAGAGAGACAAAACATGTACATTAGCCGCGCTCTCGCTCTCGGTAATAATAGCTGCCCCCCCCCCTCGCTCGATAACTCGCGACGATTTTTTCAAAGGCTCGGCGGCCGGTGAAAGTCGGCTGCTCAAAATTGCGCGGGATATATTGCTGTACGCGCATACCCAGTGACATTTATATTTGAAAACGCGCGCTCCAATAACGCACGGGCGGCATTAATAAATAATAGGCTGACTGTCGGCTTTTTTCCGTTTCGCAACGTCGAAACTGCAGTGCGCGCACGCAGGCGGGCGCTGGTAAATTCCTAAATTAACCCCTTCGCAGAGAGAGAGAGAGAGAGTGCGAGAAAGAGACGGCCCCGTCGTAAATATTCTCTTTCTCCCGCGGCAGCAGCAGCAGCAGCAGCAGCAGCGTACACTAAAGGAGCTCCTCACTTTTCGTCTTTTCGCCGGGCAAAAACATTGCCAGCCTCTCTCGCAATATCTGCGTACATATACCCAGACGGTAAATTTAAATAACGGCCCCATGTCGGATGCGAATACTCCCTCTCTCTCTCTCTACGTGTGTGTGTGTACGTTCGCGCTCGAGGCCTCGAGAGAAGTAGTTTTAGTTTTAGTTTCAGTTTGGAGACGCCTGCGCTTAGCACGCGCGATTTCGAGGTGCGAAGCTCGCGCGCGCGCGTTAATTAATTGGGCTGGAGCGCCGAGAGAGGGACAAAGTTCGCGGAGGGAGTAGCAGCAGCAGCAGCAGCATCGCTTAGCGAGACGAGCTGACATTAAGTGATTCTTGCTAGGCTGTCCCCCCCCCACTCACACGCCCAACTATTTCTTTCTCCAAGATTGCATAGTCTGCGTCGGGAGGCGGTTGCGTTGTTGTCTCTCCCCTGCGCGGCGAGTCAACGAACTCTCGAGCAGGCTAATCGCCTGCTTATATTCGCCGCGACCGTCATAACAGTAGCTCTCTATATAGTCCATTTGGACATTCGATTAAATAGCGCTCAATCTTCTCCCCCTCTGGTTCTAATGCGCGCATCTGTGCTTCGTCGAATTTCCCTAAACGCGGCTGCGCACAGCTTGTTTCAGGTGTATATGCGTAAATAGCCCAGAGAGGACGAGTTGCCGAGTATTAATATAGAGCTGCCGCTGCTGCTGCTCTGATCCCTAGAGAGGAGAGAGAGAGAGAAGAAGAAAGCGAGTGGGCTCGGCTGCTGCAGCACTGCAGCCAATTCGTAAAGGCCAATAAACAACGGGGCAATACTCGTAAAAAGCCAAGACTCGCCGAGTGGATGATTTATCGTGGCGTCGTCCTGTTTCCCTCGCGATTCATTGTTCATATATACGTGGATCAGGGACGAGAGAGACAAGAGAGTCAGTTTCCCCCTGCTGATGCACACACACACACACTTCACCGCTGTCTGTCTGTCCGTCTGTCTCTCGCAGAGACCTGCAGTCCTTTGCATCGACGTGATATTTCTCTGCGGACCTGCATGATTATTCAGGACATATTCACCGCGCCACGTGTCTGAGCATATGCTCGAATCTTCCTGGGTGTCTGTAATCAACCAGCTGGAGTAGGAAAGTGCGATTTCTATATATTCGGGTGAGATATAGAAAGCTATCTAAATTTTCAAAAATTACTGTAGGAACATTCTTGCCGGTCATACGGCTTCGAGAGAGAGAGAAAGAGAGAGAGAGAGAGATGAGATAAGAAGAAAGCCAGGCCGCTTTAGCCTGCAGCCATGCCGAAATATTATTTTGACAGGATAGAGAGCGGTATCGGGGGCTTACACCGTCCTTCATAAATCCCGGCGCGCTCAGTGTCCAAGGGGAACTTTTTACGCAATTCTCCCCCATACAGCATCAGTAGCGTGTCCTCGCCTACATTACGGGACAATTTTTATATCAGGAATGGATTATTATCATTTTTCTTATTTACACAGGAAGAATTGGTCCAATCCCCTGTGCGAGCTCTCTTTTCCTCATTTTTTTTCTCTCATAGTCCGAAAGAGAAAGGAAGACATTAGATTTAGACGAAGGGATATAATGCCGGAGTTTGGAAAGTCATCATATTACGTCTGCTGCGGCTATATAGGGGACGATCGCACTTTTATGGCATCGGAATTGCACGCTTGCGATTTCTTTTTATTTTCTTTTTTATTTCGAGTGCCTACTCTCTTGACGATGTACCTATCTCTTATACCAATTTGTGAGTACATGTATATGTAGAAGTGCGGCTTGCTAAAGGGGATTGAACTCACTTAAAACGGAAGGAGAGACTAAATCCTTCGATTCGAAGGAAAGTAGATTATTTCAAAGAAGTGAACAAAGCTTTAAAAAAAACGTCGATGGCCTTACAATAATTATACGTGCAATCGAAAAAAATAACCTGATAAAAGAGTACAATAAAGAGATCGCCTTTAACATAGTTAACGAGGAGGATGAGGAGCAATGCGCCGTGCCGCTGAGCGACGAATAGGCCAGAGAAATTCTGGTATCGCTCCTCAAGGCACAAAAGTTTTTATAGAGGTCCAATGTGATCAACCTATAGTATTGGACGGATATACTTTTAGAGATGTGTAAATTGTGGCTATTACTTCATAGTGAAAATTGATGGAAGCAGTTATAGGACGAGGGGCCCAAGCAGTAGGCCTAACAAGGTAGTTTTGGCATATACATAACTGGTATATATATGCAGTGGCGTGCCTCACTGTGATGAGGGAAATGAAAAGTTGCCTATCGGCCATCTATCTTTGATATCTAGAAGCTACAGAGAACCAAAAACGTTTCGTTGGCCTAGCGCTACTATCTATCTATATATGTATATATACGACTGATACGCCGACTCTTTTCTCTCTCCACATCCACTTGAGCGCAAACTTTAGTCTCTCCCTGGACAGCAGCAGCAGAACCCTTCGGTCGTCCGCTCACGCATCTTTGATCCTTTCTCGTTTAAGGACGTGCAGGAACCTGCACCCTCCGCTTGCGCAAAATCCCCTCGGGGCAGCGCGACTCGGGCCCTGTGGGTTTCGATTTCTAGCCGCGTCTATGTGCGCGAGATATAAATGCGAGTAGTATCGAGAGAGAAATTTCGTGTATACGCGGAGGAAGATGGCCGCAGTGCAGATCGATCGGGTGTGCGGTTTGGATGTGTGTGTGTGTGTATGTGTGTGTACGGATGATACGCGCTTCTTTGTTCTCTTCTGCTTGTGCAGCCTGATTAGACGTGTTTGTGTTTTTTCTTATACATATACGGGGGAGCAGGGAGAGAGTAGAGTCGCTTGTTTCCGGGAGATTAAATTAATATTGATCGGGAGAGCTGATATGCGGGGCAGCGTAGAAACACGATAGAATATATATATATATATAGCGACAAAATGCGTGTGTATATATGCGCGAGTTACACGGAGAGAGAAAGAGAGAAATTGTATATATAGTAAAAATAAATAACAGGGTAAGAGCGCATTATTTACATATCAGCAGGCAAGCGCAGCCAGTACAAATCTCTTAATCCACTCGCGGGGAAAAAGTATACAATGCATCGGTGCAGCAGCAGCAGGTAAATAAGCGAAAGAAAAAGTCCCTCTCAGAGAATGGTTGCAGCTTCCGTTTTTGCTTATATATATATTCTCATAATCCCCCCGAGTTTTTCCCATTTTATTTACTGCCCCAGAAAATCCAATAATAATAAAGGCGCATTCACGGGACGTCAATAATGCCGGAAAAGAGAGAGAGAGAGAGAGAGAGAGAGAGAGAGAGAGAGAGGGAACTGCAAACGGCGGCGGCAGTTGAATCGAAATCGTCGGAGGCGAGCGACAGGGAATCTTTTCAATCCATTAAAAGCGATCGAGCGGAGGTTGCGCGCGCTCGCGAGAGAATCCATTCGCCAGCACGGGCGGCGGGAGAAGAATGAGCGAGAAAAGGTCCGGCGAAGCCCCGGATTTTCCAAAATACACGACACGAGTGCGAGTATACCCCACACATACGCGGATTTTTAGGGGAGAGTATAAATTGCTCGAAGCCGCAGGCATCTGACCGTTGTTGCTTTTTTTTCTCTCTCTCTCTCTCTCTCTCTCTCTTTCTCTCTGCTTCTCCGCTTTCGTGCCATTGTGCGCGCGCTGGCCTTTCACGTTAAACCAGTGCCACACGTACGCCAATCTTCGAGCTACTACTGCTGTTTTAATATTTCTCGCGCTCTCCGATGCCGCGCGAGCGGAGCAAATGCAAATGCGCGCGAGGCTGTAAAAGCTGCCACCAAGTGCCGCGTAAATTTTGTTTTTGCGTCAAAGCTGCTGCTGCTACTGCTGGAGGGAGAGAGAAAGAGAGACAGAGAGCTAAGAGATTTTCAGATAATTCCGCTGATGGACGCCGACGTGTTTCTCGCACTGGAACAAAGCTCGATACACGTACTTTGCGTAATGGAAAAGCCGTTTAAAGTAAAGCCGTAACTTGTATATCCTGACCTCATACAGTCGAGTTTACGGCGAATAAGAAACGCCAGGAATTCGTGGCGAGTATAAAAGACAAGCAAGTTTCCCGAATTCGGAACTGGCAACAGTATGAGCGTATACGCGTATTATATACAGAGCGAGTCTATTAAAAGCCACAGCTGCGCGCAACAATGCAGGAACAAAAAGGTCCGCGCGCAGTGAGCAGCAGCCGGTATAACCTATGCATAGAAATTAAGCCGAAGGAACGCGCAGACGCGGGGAATTAGTTTTAAAACTCTCGCGCGATACAAACCGCCTACATTATCGCACGCGTGTACCGTAACTATCGGCTTATTACGCGCGGCGGAGCCAACCGTATATATACGCGTACGTGTAAAAATGTCTCTCCTCACTGGTCGCCGCCGTCTCTCTCCTCGACAAGATCGAAGTTATCGACTCGGCAAACCAGTTGCAGTAGTTCCACGAAGCTATAGATCGCGCGGAGAAAGCAAAAAAGAAAATGGATGCATAGAGCAGCGGCAGCAGGCTGGAAGGTCGAGTTAGCTCGGGGTCGCGGGAACGGCGCGTTTTTTCTCCCCCGCGCTCGCGAGTAGTCCGGTGCATAGTCCCGTACGCAAAATTACCCGGTAGTCGGGCCGATTCCTCTCTATACACCGTCGCGCCCGCAAGCGGCTCGGGTAATTGCGCGCTCGCCGAGGAATGCGCGAGACGCCTTGCTGTATATGTATATATACACGTGAGGGCGCTGATGCTGCTGCACGATAGATAAGCCGCGCGACCTTTTTTCTCTGCATCTCTACTGTTATATACCTTATACATCAGGGATGGGCAACTTTTCTCTCGTCGCCTGTACAACGTATATATATTGTATATGCTGCAGCCGCGGCGTCGTCTCAAATCTTTCGAATAAAATACTGTGCAGAGGTGAGTAATCTCGCGCGTGAAAATGGAGTAATTTTCACGCTAACAGTAGATTTGAATTTTTCTGAATGAAACTTGCTTTTTCCCGTGTGAGCACGAGAGATACAGAGAGAGAGAGAGAGAGAGAGCCTTGGAAGAGAGCCGCGCCACCGCCGTCGTGAAGAAGAATTAGTAGGTGAAGGGTAAAAAGAGAGGAGCGCAGAGCAGGCGAGAGGAAATTGGTAGGTAATGGAGAGAGAAAGAGCAGCGGAGAAAGACTATACGGCGGCGGCAGTTGATAATTTCATGTAATTATGTAAAATTTTCTGCGGCGCACGACTGAGCGTTAATTTTACAGCGCGACTAGAAGTACGTTTGCTTTGTACGATTTTTACGGGGAATTTTTGAAGAACGCAAAATTTTTCACAATTATGCAATTTCCAGGGAGGGATTTTTCAAAGTTTAATTTCAAGATTCGCCCGCTCGCTCTGTGCATGTGTGTGTGTGTGTGTGTGTGTGCGCGCGCGCTCAAATTTCAGTACGCGCGCGTGCAGTGTATACATACGAGCGAGGCCGTGGTGGCTCGAGCGAAGAAGGAGGAAGAAAAGTAGAAAAGTTGATAATTTCGTGTAATTATGCAAATTTTTACACTAGCTCGCTGCTGCTGCGGCTATATAGAGACCCTCAAATTGTTACTTTACACGAGTTTTATGCGAGTTAGCTGACTGAGGTATGAATTTAATCCTACAATGCGGGGCCCCCTCGCCGATATACTAAATTTTACTACGTAAAGTTGAACCGAATATTCATCTCTTAATTAGCAGCTACGTATATACACGAAACGGTATATACACGCAGCGAGAGATCGAAAGACTCGGGAGTAAAAGTCGTCAGAAGGCTCAGCGGCGCAGCCGCGAGGAATGCGGATATCACGAGAGCTGATCTCTATTATACGAGAGAGTGAGTGAGTGAGTGAGTGAGTGAGTGAGTGAGAGGAGCACATCTTTCGGACGGGCTTTGAGTGGGCGTGTTGAGGGGTTATACGTTCGAGTAGCGCTGCTGCTGCCGCTGCTGCGCGTGATTCTTCCTCGAGTTTGGGAAACTCTGTAATTTCCGGAATAGTTGCGAGCAGCTTACTCTTCCCCCCTCCCGCCACCGCGTGAGTCTGAAGCTACACACAGCAGTGTAGTCTCTCTCGTTTTATTTAACCTTTGGCCTTTTTTTTCTATACAAACCGACGAGGGGTAATTGCGTTCGCGCAGAGGAAGTTACTTTAATTGAAAGATTACCGCGTTGAGAAAAACGGACTGTGTGTGCTGCCGCGGATTTTTAGCGCAAGTAAAACGCCCGTTTACGAGGATATAATCAAGTGGAATCTTATAAATATCGACGGCCGTCGAAAATTCGAGTTGCTGTTGCATGGGAACACGCCTCTTTTGTCTTTACCGTTAAAACGGGCTCTATACACTCCCCGCCGCCGCCTACTTCCTTCTCTCTTCCCCTCCCCCTCTCTCTCTCTCTCGCTGAAAGTCAAGCGGACAATTTTTCCCCTTATCTCAATCGTATGGCTATACAGGTCCTCCCTGTCTCAAATCGATGCTCGATAACGTCCTCCAAATAATCAATTACTGGATTGAATCAGCGCGTAAAAACCCCGCATCCGACATCGCATTACCAGTACTGCCGTATACGCGTATGTACAGAGGGAGATTAACGCGTTCGGCGTATAGCGGTGAAGAAGAAAAAATGGCGAAAGATTTCACACCCGCCGGGGCATAGTGGGAAAAATGTGTTCGCGGGGGGAGCCGAGACATTAAAAGAGAGGGCAGCAACTGTTATTCGAAAAAATGCGCCGAAAAGCTCTCGGGCGTATCGAGTTGCCGGTCGAACAATGCTTCTCTCTCTCTCGATCAGAATAGCAGTAGTATATAACACGCAAGCAGCAGGCATTCTCCCCAACTCCACGATACACGTGGTACTATATATGCAATGAGAGTGAGAGAGAGAGAGAGTGGGGGTGGTGGGAGAGTCCACTAGTCCAGTTCAGGCCTCGTTAGCGCGTTATTCACCCTCGACGCAGGATTTCCTAAATAGTCCGTCGGCTATAGCTGCTGCCCTCTCCGCACATGCATCCCTCACTCCCCTATATATATTACACGCGGTGCTGGCCGCGCGCGCGCGCGCACACCTCCGTCTCGCTCGCACCGATTGCACGCCACCGCCATCAATCTATGGATCTATCTCTATTCCACTCTCTCTCTCTCTCTCTCCCCATTTTCATCCTAGCTCTCAGTCTCTCTCGCCTTTGTATTGCTTCTTCTGCGGCTGTATACCGGCGTGCTACCAACTGTACCTCCATTTCCTCTTTCGCTATTAATTTACAAATCTGCGCATTGCCTATGTATATATATCCGTCCGTCTTTTCTCTCGTTCTCTCTCAATTTAAGCACGTTATCCAACTAATTCGTCCGCACTTTTGTCTCGCTCGCGATTAATCCATACAGAGCAAGCGAGCGAGGATTACAGCTCGTTCCGTTTCTCTAAAGGCTCTCCTTTGTACCGCCATTGTGTGCGGGATATATCCAAGAGAGAGAAGAGTCAAGTGGTACGCGGTACAGTCAATGTCCACTGTTTTTGCCCATTCAACCTACTGCGATGCGCTCGAGCGGAGTTTCAATGAAAATCAGAGCTGCGGCTTTATATTTTAAAAACTTTTTTTTTGCCTCGCCGCGCTCGACAGTATTGCGAGATTAATTGGATCTTTCCGGCGGAAAAATTCCACTAAACAAATTAGTTTCGAGCCCGGCGCGTACGGTCTTTTGAGTCGGGATTTTGGATAATGCGGCGTCGATTTGCGAATCAAATGGCGATGCGAGTTTTGACGCGTGAGAAATTGCAGAAGCATTGCCCGCTCGGTATATCCAAAAATTTCTGCGCGCGTGATTTCATCAATCAACAATCGGCAACTAGCTGATAGCCCCCGATATAGCGTATCTGGTTTAAAAATATACTCATCAATTATTGGAATTTCTCACGTCTATATTGTTTGCCGACGAGAGCGAACATTAGTTGCTAAATATTTAGTATAATAATAATAATCGATAAGCACAAATCCGTCAATCCATCAACGCTTCAAACCTATATATATTTGCGATAATATTAACTTAAAAATCCGCCGTCCATATAACACAGATCAAGCGGCGCGTCCACTATGGACACGTACATATTCCCGCGCTCATAATACTGATGCACTCGTTGAACCATCAAAAAGTCAACCGTGGCCCGTATACATCCTGCTGCACTCGGAGCGATGATCCTCCAGCAGCAGCAGCAGCAGCAGCAGTAGTAGTAGGGCTGAATCATAATACATGCATGGCTCTGCCCCTCGTACATATATACATATATACTACAGCACCAGCAGCGCCTCTTTCTCGCTCTTTCGGGCGCAGTTCGCTCGCGTGTCGAGATGCGCATTTGCATAACCAAAATAATAGCGGAAGGGTCATATCACATACACATACGCACACAAACTGAGAGAGAGAGAGAGAGGCTATAGCAAATACGTACGTGTGTGTATACGCGAGAGCGGCTACTCTAGGACGACCGCACCGTTGGCCGCACAAACGCAGAGCCCGGCCAAAGCCCAAGCGGCGCCCATGCCCGGTTTATTGGATTTCGCTGCGGTGCGTTATAGGTTAGCTTTTATAAATTATGGCCGCTGTAGGGAGAGCGGCGAGAGAGGGGGGCGGGGGTTGAATACGAGGCTTGCATCACGCCCTGCTGGCGCTGTCCGTCTCTTTTGCTTTATGCAGAGCCGATGTCTGCCACACGCGAGAGAGGCGAGTGCATTCGCCAAATCAAGTACATTAATGCAGAATTTCGCTCCTGCGCGCGTGAAATGCGGTGTGCGCGCGGTTCGCAAAAATATTACAAGAATCGACGGCTTGATTAACCCCTCTTGTTTCACACCCTCCGAGTTTCACTGGTTCGTTATTTTTTTTCTTCTTTCAATCGACACTCGGCAATGCTGCGGTGAATTGCGAATTCATTGGCGCGTGTGCGAAACCCGTGCTTTTTCGACAACACCGCGCACTCCACCATCGGCGGCTATATATATATATATATATATATATATATATATATATATATATATATATATATATATATATATACCGATGCTTAGAATTCCTAATCTGTTTAATTAACTCCGGCAATAATACATTCATCCACATTCCATTTGCATTCAAATCACATCTGTTGAACCGTTCATTAAAATTCCACAACTTCAGACTGGCTATAGTCCCCCGACGACTACGACGACGACGACGACAACGGGGCGCGCCGAGTATTATATAGCAGAGTGCGAAAGTCGAATACTTCTATATTACAGACGCGCGGCCTATATCCCGAATTTGCATTCAGAGTTTGCTTTGCGCGCAGCTACTGTTTACTCTTGGCTTCGACTTACTTATTATTTCCGCGAGTGTATGTAGCAGCCCCCATAATAACTGCTGCCAAAGGGCTCTTTATCTCTCTGTATAGCACATCGGAATATTTTAGAAGCGCCGCCGGTGGTCCCCGCCGCTGCAGCAACAACTCTGGTAAACAACAAGTTTCTCGTCGCGGACATCAGACGCGCACAAAAGCCATCGCGATACGCACGAAGCGTACCTGGCACTTTTCGTCGCGCCGCGAGAATATTTCGCGCAATATGCGATGTCGCAGTTTGGAGAACAGCAACCGCGGCGCGGAGAAATAATAGCCGCGAAAATCTCGCCGCAAGATCTCAGCCGAATTAAACTATAGCAGAGCCGTGCATTCTCAAGTACACACCGCAAGCGGCAGCAACAAATGCGATTATAACCACCGCGGAACTCAATAATATCCGAGGCGCGCAGCCGAGCAGAATAGCTATTCATACTATCCAAAATTCAAACAACCCTCGCGCCCGGATAGAGAACTCCGGCTTGTAAATCATGCATTCTCCAATTACGTGTACAGCAGTTTTCGCTCGCGTTTCCGGCCATGAATACCTTATCGCGCGCCCGATTCAATAAAACCACGTCTTCTCGGAGCAGGAAGAGAGAAAAATATGTCTATACACACACACACACACACACACACACACACACACTCGAGCTCATTCCCGCAGATAGCAGCGCGCAAAGTTCATCTTGTCGCTGCTGCTGCTGCTGCGTCACGTAGTGCGTGACTCACGCGTATAACGTGTATAGAGAGAGACGACGACGACGACGTGGAGGAGGAGGAGGAGCCGCTCGATAACGCAAGTATATAATATACAGGGCGGCAGCCAGCCAAGAAGCGATCGGTCGTGTAGTGTGTGGGCCGGATATCTGCGCTTACGGAATTTCCGAAATCTCGACGAGTTTATCCGGCAACGTAGTCTATATAGACGCGGAGCTGCATGCGCACGTTTCGCTTTATTAAGGACGTGTAGCGCGCGCCCACATGAACTACTACTGCAATTGGGAATGTGGAGCGGAAGCGCCTCGAATGATGCGCATCGTAAAGCATCGCACTTAAGGGGCTCCTCTGTCGTCGTCGACGACGACGACACATGGCTCCAAGCAATCCGAGCTTTAATTAAAGGACCGACTACTATTACTACTACTACTACTCCTACTACTAGTAGTAGTGCGACTACTACTAATACTACTGCGAGAGAATTATCCGCTTGATTATATTATTTATTATTTTTCTCCTCCCATTCTTCGACGTGGCTTTCGCGTTTTGGGGTATGGCTTTATACGTGCCGGGTATGTACAATATATTCTCGAATTCGCAGACGTCATATTAGCAAAGCTCCATAACCGTGCAGTATAGACCGTGGTTGCTTCTGGCTAAATATAATTCATTGATATGCGAGACAATAAGCGAGGAAGAAACCGACAATCGTCATCCCGAGCTACTCGCGACTGCTTTTCGGAAGCAAGGTGTCGGCTTCGTTTTATTTATGTTAATGTCGTAATATTCAGCGCTTTCATTAAAACAACCGTCACGCCGCTATTTTTCAGCGGCTCCTGCGCTTCCGAGATCGTTATCTACATATCGCCAAAAATGTACGCGTATATAGCCTCTTTCTGCTTTGCGTATGTGACCGGAGCTAAGCACGACTAAGCTCGTGAAATATTCAGAGCTTGTCACGCTGGCTTTCACGATTCTAATTTTGGCACCGTACTCGGCTGTTGCTGCTGCTGCTGCTGGCGTATTTTCCCGATTGAATTATCATTTCAATGTTTAGCGCGCGACGAAAATACACCTTTCGATGGCGCGGCGTCCAGTAGATTGACGGCTAGTTTTATCGAGAATAAAGCTTTTTTCACTCAATCGAAAACTGACACTATTAATTCATAATAATATACGACACACAGTCGTGCACGACGAGCGGCTGTACGTATATACTATTCATAAATTTATGCATCATTTTTGTGCACCGGTACTATATTTATCTAGAAAAGAATTTAATCACCGCCTCGATAAAGAAATGAAGATTTACGAGGTTAGAATCGAGGTGGCGGTGCTCACGCGGTCGGCCCTGCGGTTTTGAATTACAAGCGCGAGCGGCCACTGTATTAAATGAGCTGGCTCTCTCGCATTGATTTTGTGTGTTGTACACGCGTGTGTGTGTGTGTGTGTGTGTGTGTGCCTGAAGCGAGTAACAATGGAAACAGCGGGCTTCAACTTTTTCCCCGCGATACCGATCGCAGATCCTAATCGGCTATTCTAAACTACTTTTTCATACGAACGCGACACGATAGACTTATACGTTTCTTTTTCTTTGTCAACCAAACAAGCTTTTCGGCTGAATAAAAGCTTCGTATTATGTAAAAAATCGTTTGAGCCTTCAGTAAAAATCTCGCGACATTCAAGGGCTTAAATTCGTTAGCGCTTTCGAGGGCACGACCGAGTCTTTCTCCACCTCCTCACGGCGTCTTCTTCCGCCATTATAAATAACGTTTAAGGCTCATAAAACACATCCCCCTTAGAGCGAGCTCGTAGCGTTCTCGTCGCCGTCGTCGCGCGTAGTAGTGGTAGTAGTCCTGGGCATTACCCCTATTTACGTCTTTCGTGACTCTTATCGTTTCCAAATCCGGCGCGAGTGCGCGCGATTTAATACCTCGGCTGCGGGCGTCGCGTTAAAGGGCAAAAATTTCAGCCTGCAGCGGGAGACAGGTTATGCCGCTGGCGCTGCTGTCGAGGCTTAAGTGTTTTAGCTTTTGGCAGAGAGGTGACCGGTCGTCCTTTTTACGGGGCGGCGACTATCGCTTTTACGGTTATGGGCTGCGATTTTTTCTATATAAAGTTGCGCACGTTTCGGGGATATATATATATATATATATATGTATACATACCCGGCTCCTCTCGTGTTCGCGTCGTAATTCTCAAGCTGCTTACGCGCGAGGAATACTTTATATACTTATATCTCGACTGTTTCTGATACAATTAAGGAGAATAGTTGCGGAGAAACGCAGGAAACTCGCTAAAAAGTCCGGTACGATTTATTAGAGTCGAAACAAAGCGAGAATATACCGAGAAAGAGAGAGAGAGAGAGAGAGAGAGAGAGAGAGAGAAAGCGATAGAGAAAAAAAGTCGAGGGCCCGGTATATAACAGAAAGGTATATCTATCTATATATACAGACGAGGTGGAAAGCGCGAGCGCGATTTAGCTGCCGGAGAGACTTGGCTTCTAGCGCGCGCGAGCTAGCCCGCGATAAAATCTGAGAGAGTAGAGAGCGTTAGCCGACGCCGCAGGCGACGTAACTTCATCCCTTTTTATTGGGGCGGCGCAGCTCTCTCGCTCGCTCGCGCAGACTTTAAGGCCTTAAGCCACTTAGATTTAATAGCGCGACCGAAAGAGAGAGAGAGAGAGAGAGAGAGAGAGAGAGAGAGAGAGAGAGAGAGAGAAGCGCGCTCTCGCGTTTTATAGGAAAACCTCTCGGACGTTGGAAAAATGCAGAGCGTGTGGGTGAGAAAGGGAGAGCTCATTCGAAATTGATTTTCGAGAGCGGCTTTGCTGCCTCCTGCAGATTAGAGGGGAAGAACGCGCGAGGAAAATTCGAGGGGACGGACAACGATTAATTTCTATATATGCTCCGCACTCCTCCTATATTTATATATTACACTCTGAACAGTCAGCAGCTGAGATGAATTTTTGAGCGACTATTATTTTTGCAAAAGTGCTCGTATACGTATATAAGCAATGGTGCGGGGGAAGAACGAAAAGCTTAAGAATTCAATTAACGGAGCCAATGAGTTCCGTAATGCGCGAGACGCACAGAGCAGCAGGTATGACAAATAGAGCCGATGACAAGCGTAACTCTCTTGAAATCGCTTGTAAAAGAAATCGCGCGCGGGGAGAGAAAAGTTTCTCTCTATAGGAATAGAGCGGCACAACCATATTGAAAAAGAGTGAAAGTTATATCTGCTAAAGGAGAGAAAAACTGTAGCACGGGCGCTGCGCTGCAGTGACAAAACGCGCGCGATAATCGCCTACTTGATGACGAGCGCCCGCGAACGCTTTACGAGTGATTATCCGACACGTATTATATATATATATATATATATATATATATATATACATGCGGCACTCTCGTCCGAGGTCGACCGCCGAATTACGCGGACACGCGCGCCTTTCTAATTAATTATCATGCATATATAGGAAGAAGCCGGCAGCTCGTATTCGCTCGAGTGCGGAGCGCAGATTAGTCACGCCGCCGATTTTCTATAAGCCTACGAGGAGAGAATAAGACGAGTCGAGTATCTGTCGCTGATGTATATAGTATACCGCTGCTGCTGCTGTAACAAGATAAATATGCTCGAGAGAAATTTTTTTTTCCTTTGAGGATGGCTCTTAAAATTGTCGGCTGTCGCCAA
The DNA here is from genome assembly GCA_020010945.3 of Muscidifurax raptorellus. Classification (NCBI taxonomy): domain Eukaryota; kingdom Metazoa; phylum Arthropoda; class Insecta; order Hymenoptera; family Pteromalidae; genus Muscidifurax; species Muscidifurax raptorellus. Next base: position 38,285,811 of record CM052078.1, read on the forward strand.
TTGAATTTAATGACGTTGTTAGAGAAAGTGTATATGTGTGTGTGTGTGTGTGTGTGTGTGTGTGTGTGTGTGTACAGTGAGCCGATGGAGGAAAATAATATTATACGGGTCTAGCGAGAAAAATCCGATTATATATGCGCACGCGACTGTACTGAGTACAAACAATGCGTAATTAATACTGCATGCGGAGCCTGTATATATACAGTCGCGCTTTATTCGCTAATGAAATTTTCCTACTTCCAACGAAAGTTGCGGAAAAGAAGAGCGGCAGCTAGTTGAAAAGCAAAGCAGCCGTGGCGGCGTCGATGCTGAAGGAAAACACTGTAATCGCATTCAGTAGAATTAGCCCGAGTGACTAAGAGTGTGTACGTATATAGACACCGGCGCGCACCGGAGGGAGAAAGGCGACTGTTTTTCCAATTGGATACGCCTGCGTGCTTAATTGATATTGGCGGCACCCTGCGTTTTTGTCCTTCTCTCTCGCTCGCTCGCTCGCTAGCTCGCCCCCCTCGGCTGAAAGCGATTGCCAATAAAGAGACAAGAAATGAGAGAAAATTGCATACGCGTATATGCGGGTAATGGGCTCTCCATTTGAATTTAAAAGCAGCAGTGCACTCGCACACGACGATGCAAGAACACATCTCTTACATGGGAATATTCGCGCGCTTCTGCCTTTTAATTCCCTTCGACGCTCCTACTCTAAACTAATAGAAATTTCGGTATCTCCTTCTTCTCCTATATCTTTTTCTGTTTTTTTTTTCATCAGCAGTCCAATATAAGCAAACTTCCGCGAACTCTTTTTACGATACACGTTTCCAACCGCACACTTTCGCAATGCATAAACGACATAAAAGCCTGGTAAAAAGCAGCGACACATTCCAGGCAACTCTGAAAGTCACCATCCGTGCAACAGCGCGCGGATCCATCGAAATCGATTTTCACATATATATATATAGCCGCAGAGATCGACGGGCGTAAAAATAAAATAACCGAAAAAAACAACTAGAGCGCGTAAACTACGCGGACATTACGCGGACGGAATGAGCCGTAGCTCGACAATGGACGGCTACGATCGAGCGCGTGTGTGTATATAAATACGTCCTGGCTGCTGCTGCTGCTGTAGTCCTTTAACGGTTGCGAGCGCGAAAAAAAGCGCGAGCGCAAGAACGGCGCATTTCGCTCGTTATGAAGCGCGTCAAATCCGCAGATAAAAATCACTGCTGCTGCACACGCACTTCTTTCGCAAAAGCATAAAGCCATAAAGCATCGGCGTAATAAGCCTCATAGGAGAGTAAAGGAAACTGCTGCAGGATAATTGAATGTGCGCGTGAGCTATAAAAAACAGAAAAAAGGGGCGCGGAGGAAAGACAGCGGAGAAAATATTGCCGGTGGGAGATTAGCCCTAGCACTTGTCGCTAGACTCTCGCAATTAGGCGCTTCGCCTATATTATACCTACATGCAGCAACACAAAGTAATTGCGTTATGCGGAGACTTGAAAATTGCGCATTAAACGCCCGCCAATTGTCGTCGTCGTCCCGAGGAACCTGTTCTCCTTCGTCAGTTCTTCTTCTCCTTCTTCGCACTCTCATTGTCTCGCTCGCTTCCTTCCTCCTTTCTTTTCTGCGCTTCCGCGAAGCGACGGCGTATATAGAAAGCTGCAGAGAAGCTCTATAATTGTAAGTCCGCGCGCTTTAGGCTCGAGCCACAATGGGACCGAGAGCCGCTCTTTTGTGGCTATAGAGCTCGTGACATAATCTGCTGATCGGGTTGAGATTTTTCTCTTTTCAGACGGAGAGACGAGAGGTTTCACGCTGTGCGAGCGACAATGGCTCGCTCGACTCGGACGAGTTTTTCCTTCGGGAACGCGAGTGGAATGCGCACTTTGAAGGCTGTGTATACGCACGCGAGTATATCGCGAGCATTCGGATTAATTTTAATATTCAAGAAGACTTATTCGGAGGAACTCGGAAATTATTTCGGCCGGCCGTATATATATATATATATTATTTACTCCCGCGTTGGGGGAATGCAAAAAGGTCGACCTTTTGGATCTCGCAATATCGCGAGATGATGATTCTTGTAATTTAATTTGCGTTTAATTCGTATGCCACTACAGCGGCAACAGCTCTCGAGCGCGCGCGCGCGCGCAATTTAAACATTTTTCGAGTTATTAAAACATATAATTACAGCGCCAATTTGTCGCGACGCAATTTCGCAGCGTGTGACACAATGTAACATGACAGCTGCAATTTTGAAAATGCCTGCACGTTAAACTCGCTCCCCGCGACTTTGTCATTACACCCTGCCGACGTCGACGCGCATAATAATGCGAAGATTCGCTTTTAAATATTAATTGAACGATAAACGCGACACGAGCGTATTTATTATGATAAAAAGCTGCACTCGATTACGAATCGAGCTTTGCTCACTTGGCATGTGATGCAGATGAGTGTCTATATATATATACGTATACGTCTAGTCATCCGTCTCAACGACAACAGCAGTGGCAATCGAGTCGCGACACGAGGATGACGTCGTCGCTGCGTGACCGGAAGCACCGGTCGACACGCGATCCACTATATGTGCTATTCTGTCTAGCTCCGAGCGCTCCTTTGTATTCCCCCATTGTTGCGCACGTCGGGGGACTTTTTTAGCGCGGCTTAAGGAATGCGCGCAAACTTTTTCCCTGATTCAACTAGTTCACCGTCGCTCTTGCGCTGCTCTACTTTTCACCGGAGAGCGAGAGAGACAGCTAAGTATGCAGCGGCAGAAGCAGCTTTGACTGTCCGCTCTGCGAGAACGTGTACATGTATATGTATATACTAATGCAAAGAGAAGAGAGAGCAGAAGCGGTTGCTTTACGAGCACCTTTGATGGAAAGGGGAAGAGCTGCTAGCATCAGAGCAAAGCCGCAATTAAAATGTTTACGGTTCGAGGAATGCCTGCTGCCATTGTTCGACGCTCTGTAGCGAGGAGCGCGCGGCGGTAGATATGTATATAACCATATTTTGCGCTAATTTTAACAATGTTTTCATTAACGACCGTTGTCGACCAAATTTATTTCGCCGCGTCCTTATAATTAAACTTATAAAACGATATAGCGATTTTGAGTATGTAATCCGAAATTTCCTCGTAATAATAATTTATCTCGCGTCTGGCAATCTTCGCTGCTGAGGCAACACAAAAGAGACCCAGTTTTCTTTCTCATTCGCCGCAGAAGCGCAGGTAATCACGGGCTCCACGTGTCTGATGCCAGCGGCATCCATAGGCATTGCACTCGACTCTATATCCTACGCTTGCGAGGCAAATCAAAGCTCGACTTCTAATTAGGCGCGAGCTATACAACGCGTGCTCGCGGTACAGTTACCGCTCGCTGATTTGCGGCGTAAGAGTGTACGCAACGAGGAGATGAATCATTGCCATTCTACTCACTCTCTCTCTCTCTCTCTCTCTCTCTCTCTCTCTCTCGAGTCTCTCCGCGGCTTTCGAATAATATATACTCTCGTGCGCGCGAAAGAGAGAGAGAGAGAGAGAGAGAGAGAGAGAGAGAGAGAGAGAGAGAGAGCGAGAGTGAGTTACAGTTTCGGAAAGATACACCCGCATAGTACTGCTCTCTGGAATGTTAAAATTGGCTTCGTTGAGAGAGATTCGATTCATCTTTATAACTGCGATTTCGAGCTTGCGTACACGTTTGACTATTCATTAAGATGTCACTCAATTAAGTGGAATTGAATTTTTTTATACTCTTCGGCTCATTGTATTTAGTTATGCAAAAGATAAACAAGAGTCTCGGAAACGCACGCATCAAAGCAGACTCGCGGGGCTAAAACTACAAGCCTATATCTACAAAATCTCGAGTCCGTGATTCGAATTCCGAAGATCTCGTTCGAAACTCGCGAGAAAGAGCGACTATACGATCCGGCCTCTCTACTCCTTGTCCAGCACATCCTTCCTCTTCTCGCTCTCCCTCTCTCTTAGACTGGTATAGTCTCCGGGAATGCCGTTTCGCAGTGCGTCAGCCTCTATGTATACGTATACGCAAAGCGAGCCTCTATGCTATATACTGGAGAAGCCGGAGAATTTCGACGTATTTCAAAAACAAATATAGCCGCCGTTGCTGCCTTCACGTTCTACTTTTCGCTTTGCGCAGGCACGAGAAGCAGCAGCGAGAGGGGAGATTCCGAGGAGTGCGAGCGAGCCGATACGCCGCGGGTCGCGACTGCTTGAATATTTTGCGTTTTCAGATACCCTCGCGATGCTTTCTATCCTCTTTTTTTCTTGCTACGATTGCGTTTCGGAATTTTCTTGCCTCTTTTACCCTGAAATGACTTTCCACAGAGAAAAATAGATTTGTACAATTTGCGCGGGGCATAACGTACGGTCTGAATTGAATTGTAGTAGCAAATAGACTTAGGACTATATAAAGAGGCTATTTGGTGCTATTTTTCACATCCGCCACTCGCTGAGCGACGCGGGCATAACTCAAGCGCTAAACCAATCGGGATTTCCATACATACCCGAAAGCACGATGCATAACAAACGAGGGAAAAAGCCGAGGCAATATCGAGGAAAATAATTGCATACTCTTGTTCGCCGGAGACAAACAAATTGATTAGCCTACTCTGCGCGAAACGCGCAAAAATCTGACGCCGCACTCGATATTTTACAATAACGGCCGTTACGAAGCTGCGTGCGACTTTTGTAACAAGCAACAGCTGTACCGGCGGTGGGGAATAAAAACGTCGTCGGCGCCGGCGCGCGCGTCTATAATTTCCGATTTTTCTCTGAATATCAATGAGCCTCGTTCATTATCGATTACGAAATATCGCTCGCGCGCGCGCGCGCGAGAAATTTTCGCTATATAATGTGCTCTGCTATATACACCGTCGGGCCCTCCAGCCATTCGCATAATCGCGTGTAGATATAAGCGAAGCGAGAGCTGCGTAAACGGCTCTCTGACTTAATGCGCGAACGCGTAAACGTGCGCACATGCGCGCGCGAGCGCAAAGTCGAACAAAAAGATCGAATTACCGCGCGGGAGTTGTCGCATATGTCTGCGCAAGTGTGCATTATAATTGCTCTCGCAGCAGTCGAGTATTATCGTTACACGAATACAGTAAAGACTGCGATCGTTTTGTACTATACTCTATACTTTGCGATTCAATCTATATTTCGATTATGTCATATTTTTATTTCAGAGCAAGACTGGCCTGTGTGTATCGTTCGCATGATGTTTCTTTAAAATATTTCCGTATGTATATGTATGCGCAGAATAATATTCTGCGCACGAAACCGAGTATTATATATATATATATATATAAATTTCATTCGCCCGAACAAACAGTAGCTGATATTATCCATCTATTATCCATCCGCGAGCGATGCTTTTCTGCCAGAGAACGTATAATATAATGGAGCAATAGGGTTGGACCCGTCAGAAAATTAAGCATTCCAAACAATACCCTAGCAATGCCCCCATATGAGGCAGCCTCCATATCTTGCTGCTCTTTTTGAGAGAAACCAGTCTAGGACCTCGAGCAGGGACCCCAAAGAACTCGTAGTCCCGAACTCGCGTACTGAGGCTGGAATGAAGTCTTTCAGTTCCCAGGGTGCACGACTTTGGAATTCGCTACCGCGCGAATCGAGAAGTCTTCCGTCGCTTAGTAGTTTTAGGACAGCAATACGCCGTTATATGTACCGAGTTGACGATGAATAAAGGTTGCGCATTGTAAAGTTATATCGACGAAATGTATATTGACTAAGATATGACTGATATGTACAAAATGTTTTTGACTTGTGCAAAATAAATTTTTATTCTATTCTATTCTATTCTATTCTATTAATTTTGTTTTTCCTCCTCGGCCCGGCAACTAACGAAAAGCTCACAATAAGTAAAGAAAAGAACACACAACGCTCGGCGGCATATTCATGTCCGGGTTTCATATACACGCGGATTTCGCATGCAAAGTAGCGCGGGCGCCCTTTAATTTATGACGACGGAATAGCGTATTTATTAAGTGGCTGAAAGCTATAGCGCTCCTGAGAAAATGCGCACTTTATTACGCTGCTTAGCGGCCCCCAGCCTGCTTGTGTCCGTGTGTATGTATATACATATGTATATTGACGAAGAGCGCAGCAACTCTCGCCGAGTGAGGAAAAAAAGCGGGAATAATGTATAGCGATGTACGCACGCGGTGCTAATCCCTCGCTTTAATACGCCCGCTAGTTTGGATACAACTGAGAGAGAGAGAGAGAGAGAGAGAGAGAGAGAGAGAGAGAGAGAGAGAGAGAGAGAGAGATACACGATTATTTACGAGCCACATGCTCGAGGTAATAACGCGCGCGTGTGTGTGCCTCTGCTGGGGGGGGGGGGGGGGGGGGGAGCCGCGCGAGGAGAGAAAAATCCGAAAATTTTGTGTTAGCCGTGTCGCGCGAGACTGCGTTTCAATCGGATGGATCGATGATTTCGCATACAACATAGGAATGTTTATCAAACGTGAATTTTTTCCCATTGCTCATTGCTTCCAAAAATTAAACTAGAAAAAAACCCTCGATAGGACGTTGGAATCCGCACAAACAAACACGGAGTATATACACAAATAGTCGCGAGAGAGCATATTCATCGCTTCAAGCGAATGCACGCATCTAAAATGCCCAAACGGAATACACGATGATTCATAATGTACGAGCAGCTGTTGCTGCCGCGTATAGGACAGGTCACTGTGTATCATTAAAAAGAAAAAATCAGCCGCAGCACACGCGAGCCACATGTACCCACACACACACACACACACACGCGCGCGCACATGTGTATAGTCAGAAGGAGAAAGAGAGTCGTCAAGGCCGCCTCGACCTTATCGCGTGCAATCTGATATATACGGCTCTCTCTACACACTGCGCGCGGTTAGCTACTTCCGCCTCGTCAGACTTTTTTTACGCGAGAGATAGAAGGGGAAGATGTTTGGCTCGAGGCTTCCGTATCTAATTAATACGAGTCTAATGATCGGCCTTAGCTGCTGCTGCTGCTGCTGCGGGTAGAGAATGTTACATACTTGGTTTTATTGCTAGTATCCGATATACGGCGAAGCTTTGTGTTTGGAAGAAGATAATCATTAACTATCCGCGGTCATTTTATCAAGCCGTAGTAGGCCTCAGCCTCGATCGATGGATCGATTGGAAAATCGCATCGGCTTTTGTTTTAATTAGTGTCGCTGCAGTAGTGTGTTGATTTTCTCTAATCCCGCGTACGTACGGTGTATTTCCTAACTTATATACGATTAGCGGTGTTTGCGGTCTGGCGGCGAAAATCGCAAGAAAAACGAAAAATCACTCGGAATCTCGCCGTCGCGGCCGACAAACGAGCGCGAAATCCTTTGTTTAGCCCCGAAAATAAACATTACAAGCTTAATCGAGAAATTCCTCTCTCAGCCGCTGGCGCGCGGAATAAGAGCATCCGAGAGAGAGCCGAGGAGGGTGTATATAGGTATACGCGCTATAGCTCGCAATTACGGCCATAACCGTAAAAACGAAGAGCAGCTCACTCTCTCTTCCTTGATCCGAGCGCAGAGAAAAACCGGAGCTATCTCCGTTTTCGGGACCAGACGCGCGCCGGATAAAACTCGTGGAATCGACCGACCGGAGGCACATAATCGCGATTGGCGAATCGCTATCAAAAGCCATATCAATTCAATTCACCGCGCGCTCTCATCATCGGGTGCAGTATACGCGCGCCGTCGGTATATATATATAGATCTATAAAGGAAAAATGCAAAGGAGCTCTAGCTTACGTGTACCTGAGACGGACACCGTGTGCGCTGGCTGCAGCAGTAAACGGAATGGAAAAGCAAAAGCTTGGATAAAAGAAAATTCCTCGCGACTCTCGGAGGCAGATAGAGAGAAAGAGAGGATTGCGACATTGCCTATACTCGCAGGAGATACGTACGGCCGTTCGATGACTTCATAAACGTGTACAGCAGCAGTAGCAGAGTGTGGAATAAGAAAAAGCAGAGAGAGGGAGAGAAAGGGGCGGGGTATTTGCAATTGAAAATATTCTAGTAGCCACGGTTCTCTCTCTCTCTCTCTCTCTCTCTCTCTCTCTCTCTCTCTCTCTCTCTCTCTCTCTCTCTCCGCATAATGGCTCTCTCGTGAGGTCGTAACTGCAGCCTTCGGTTCGGCCTCGCAGTCGCGGCTAATACGTTACGCGGACATGTAATGCATGAATCGGCAGCAAGCGCGCACACACGAGAGAGAGAGAGAGAGAGAGGATATATAGAATTGGCCGAGCCACGGGCAATCGATTAGATCATTCATGCTTTCCGCCGACCGCCCACTTCCGAGATGGGGAGAGGGACACAAACTTTCATATATACGATATAGAGACGCGAGCCGTAATTGTCTTTTCTTATTGCGGCACCTAAATTGCATCGCCGTCTCTCGCTTGTTTGTCATGCTGATGATGATGGATGCACTTTATCCCGCGGAGAGAAAAATTCGAATGCGTGTGTATATAGGACCGAGACCGAGCTTTATTTGGCGAGTTTTCCGAGAAACGCATTGCGACAAAGAGAGACGCGAAAGATAAACTCCCTGATGCGATGCAAAATTAATTTACTGTGAGAGAGAATACCCGTATATATATTATATGGCTCTCGGTTTCTGCAGTAAATAATAAATCACGCTTCTTATTTCTGCGAAGCCGCGCGAGACAAAGAATGAGAGAGAGAGAGAGAGAGATTTTACGAGAGCGCGGCGCATGTGTCGCTGCGGCTGTGCATTTGCGGAATAGTTCCTCGAACCTTACGAGCAAATTATATCAAACTTTACGGGTCTAGTGTTCTCCCGAATGGGACGAGCTAAATCCACGCGGCCATAATCGTTAGCCGCCCCTGATGGTGGCAACGACGACAATTTTAAAAGCGAAAATATCAATATTCATTAGACTCCTTCTCGTTACGTATATACACAGAGATGATTAGGAATTATACGTATAAGCCCTGCGCTGACGACACAATGCCCAATAAAATAGCACTAAAGCACGACGTTACAATGGGACTATTATATGTGTCGGATAGCTTATAATGGAGCGCGAGCTTTACGCGCGTTATTTATGAAAAGAAAATTACATTCGAACTTGAGCGAGTAATCAGTATTATACACACTCTCTGTTATAATATAGATCGTTATGAAATAACCTGACGGCAATTTCCCTTCCCCGACGGCACTATATTTTTTTAAACAAAAAAAAGACAAAGTATGACTTCAATATAATATTTCCATTTAATCGTGCGGCAACCTGCCGCCGCGTGTTTACTGAACAAACGCAATATTTCGAATTCACTCTCCTCTATACACCAGAGCGGATCGTTTGGTTATGGAACGCACGTGAGAAAGTTGGTATATTTATTTAGTTTGCTCGCGCGCGCGCGAAGGGGGCAAAGTTCATAAGCTAACCGCAGTTTTGACAGTCGCTCGAAATGACTTCTTACTCGAACTTTTGTCTCTAACATATATATATATATAGAGAGAGAGAGTAGCGCATGATCGATATAATTAATGTGCAAACTTACTTTACACCGTTCTCCTCACGTGTATTATTGTTGCTATATCAAGTGTATAATGAGATTTCGAGTCAGTCGAATATACATATACTCGACAAGCGAACGTTATCGTGCTGACTTTCTCAATGTTAATAAATGGCTACAAGCCGCATACCCAAGTGACTCAGTTTCTTGCCCAATTTGCGGAACTTACCTGAAACAAAGAAAAGAAAAATCATTAATACATAAGGTAATATTTATGATTGATTTTCTGGGAAAGGGGGCACAGAATATACATCCGCGACAAAGCAATAGGACCAATGTGCTGCGCAGGACAGGCAAAAAAAGTGAGCCAAGGATGGCGGTCAGGAGGAGGAAGGAATCAACGCCGTAATAACGCGTTTTACGATTCACGTATAACGTGGCGCGCGGAGCGACTCCCCCTAACGCGCATCGTCGTTCCGCTCTCCAGCGAGAGGAGCAAATTATCGAAATCTCTCGACAGCGGAACCCACCGCTCTCTCTCTCTCTCTCTCTCTCTTTCTCTCTCTCTCTCTCTCTCTCTCTCTCTCAGTAAACCCTCCGAAAAGCGGCCTTTAAATTCCGGGCCGAAATTACACGCCGGGACACACACAGAGCGAGAGATATATCCGTTCCAACCCTCCTAAGCCTCTAGCTACACGCTCGCCGGCGATTAAAGCTCAAACGAATCAGCCGCGAAAATTCCTAGCCCCGAAAAGAGAGAGAGAGAGAGAGCTATCCGGAAGAATTATAACGGCCGGATTCCCCTCGCTGAGCTCGTGGAATTTCGCGCGGCTATAGCTCTTCTTTCTTCTTCTCCTTTGTCTCCGAGCAAGATTTTGAAATTTTCTTTCAAAGCTAAACCATATACTCGCGAATCGATTACCGCTGTTATCCTAATATTGTCCTCTCGGCGCTATTAACGACTGCCGGCTGATAAGCATACAAATTATACAACGCACTAATGAGTAGTCGCTCGTGTGCTTTCACATATGGGGATATACTTTATACACACACACACACACAGAGAGCGGCTCGCTTACCGTCGACCATTCGTCGGAAGCTCGCGTTTTATGAGCACCGGTAGTCTTATACCAGTTCTATAATAAGTATATTCTGACGGGCGATATCATGACTGCGGGATCGGTCAAGAATAAAGTAATAATTTATCGATTCCAGTTGCTCGACCGCAGAAGTTTCGGTAGCCGACGGAAAACGGGAGAGAGAGAATAGATGGGGGGGGGGGGGCTATTATTAAAAACGAATGATTCAAACTGGGTGAAACAAATGTTTCCGGTGTATACTCGGCTGATAAAAACTTTTCACAGTCCGTTCGATAATGTTTTAATGATACACTGCGCACAGGAGCTGAACAGAAGCTCTTCCCGACTGTTTATTTAGCGTGTGTATATGTGTGTGTAGATACTTGTTCTCGAGAGAGCTGCATGCGCGCAACGGGTTTTTAAACTATCGATTTCTGCTTATTGTGCTGGATTTACATTCGCTACCAACTCTCTGCGTTTATATATATATATATATATATATATATATACACTACACGAGTATAACTTGTTCGGCAAATTCTCGGTAGGAATTTGCCGAATCGACTCTGTGCTTATCGCAAAATGCAGCAGGAAATCAATGCGCGACAGCCCGAACGCGATAATGAAAAGCCCAGACCTGTTCCGACTGGTATATGCATATGCACACTTTGTTTCAACCGAGTGTAGTATAACTGTTATAAGAGGGGGGAGCTTGAGAGGTGTCGGAGGAGTCTCGTATATATGCAGGGAATGTGCACACCCCTCCATACCGCGCATTATCTGGACGTATCTCTGGGAGAGTGCAGCATCTGCAGCCGCGCCGCGTGACCTTAGACACTCCGGGAATGTCGATCAATCACTAATAGCCGCTAACAAGTCATCGACTGATGAATCTGCCGCTTCTGCTGACCGAAGCTCAAAGCTGAACCTCTGGATGTAGCTCGAATTAGGCTGAGTGTGATTCCGCTACATGATGAATACCATCACCACCACCACCGCCACAGCACCGACAGCCGTGTTGGCAGTATTCTTCCGATACAACGACTCGATATATATAGTGTGTGTATATATAAATATATATACGTAGCGATGAAAGAGGAGCTATTCCGTGTGCGACGCGTATCTCGTTTACGATTGCATCGGCTCCGTGAGAGACAACAAAAGGCGTCCGGCCTAATTCCTCTCGCGTGTGTGTATATACCTAAGTTGCAATGTGGCAGTGGCAACGCGGACAAGCTCGCCGGCAGCCAATTAATTACAATTAGCGGATTCTCTCTCTCTCTCTCTCTCTCTCTCTCTCTCTCTCTCTCTCTCTCTCTCTCTGTTGGCCAAAGGCCCTATACACTATGCATACACCTACGGAGAGCCGCAGCTTTTCTCTCGCTGGGAAGCTGGCCATTACGCGATACATTTTACATTTAATTTGCATACGATCGGGATTAACGGGAACCGTTATAGGGGCGAGTATAGCGCGCGAATATCACACGGACTGTTTATATATATATACTGCACAGTGTGTCTGGGTTAGCTGAGCGTGTAGCCACGCTCTGTATATCCTCTTAAAAGCCAACTTTCTTCTTCTGCTTATTCGTCCTCTCTCTCCCTCTCTTTCTCTCTCCCGGTTCTTCTTGCGGCTCGACGGCAGTGGGAGGAGGAGGTTCGCGCTCGAGCGAGAGCAAGAGCGTGAGTTTCCCACGGCTTCTCGCTCGATCGCTCCGTCTTTGTTTTCCTAGTCTCTCTCTCTCTCTCTCCCTCTCCACCTCACTTGCAACAGAAAGAGAGAAGAGCGGTCCTCTCGATGTGCCGCGTGTATATGTATACCCTCGGTTGACTCCTCTGCGCTCTGCAGGTTTCCTCTTCTTTTGCTGCTGCAGCATACAGCATCACTGCATTATGGCTATTACGTGATACCGTCGTGATTTTCGGCGGGGAATCGCGGAAGTTGCCGCTGCAGCAGCGCGCGCACTTAGAATGATTGGTCGCGCGCGGAGAGTTTCGGGTTAACGCTCGCGCTGCAGCGTGTCCGGGGGAGTTTTTTCTCAGCTCTCCGAGTGATTTGCGATCGGTCTTGGAGATAGACTGCGCGCGGATATGTGTGTGCAGGAGTATTATTAGTCTATATGCAGCTCCCACTTCTCAGATGATATTAATGCGAGCGAAACTTTTCCCTTTTTTGTCGGACACTTGCCGAGAGAGATTGCACAACAGCTACTATATATATATATATATATATATATATATATATATATATATATATATATATATATATATATATATATATATATATTATACTGCCGCGCGATTGGAAAGCGAGGAAGATCCGTCATTTACAGTATAAATATAAATCATAAATGATTTCAATAAACGGGAAGTGTGCTGCTGCTGATGCTACTGCTGCTGTTATAACATTGTTTCGCATTATCCTATCGAGCGCCGCGCGGCATCAATCAAACGCGCGTCGCATTAGCGAATAATATAATATACACGAAGCTGCGAGCATTGCAGATATTATACATGAAAATGCCCATTAAAGCGTCCGCAGACACATCACGCAATTTAATTCATTACGTTACCTATAGAATACAATATAATATGTACAGGGCGGGAGAGAGAGAGAGAGAGAGAGAGAGAAAAACGAATCAAGCGCGGGTTCTTCGATTTCGCATTAGCGAGCGGTCGCGCGCGAACAATAATATCATAACGAATTTCCGCAAATTGCATCGCGGCTCTCTCGTTTTGTCGCGATCAAGTATACATACGCGTAAAAGAGAGTATTACGCATACGCATAGCCTGCATACACGCAATGCACGGCGAGTTTTGCATTACAAAGCGCTAAATAAACGAGTCAACGCAGAGCCGAGGTGAAATATTTTCAAGCTCGACACTCTGATAATTCCGCGCGCGATGCATTACACAGGCCGCTGCTGCTAATTATTTTCCAGTGAAAATCGAATGAATAAGTCATGCTCTCTCTCTCGCGTGTATACGTGTCTGTATATACTGCTCATTCTTGCGATTGTCGATTTGTCGCTCGTCACGCTCTTCCGAAGTAGCATTGCGCAGTCTCTCTCCTTTATTTCAACGTGAGAGAGGCGACATGAATAAAACGATTTTTCTTGCACAAGCGACGGACTCTATTATCTGTGTGTGCGTATATATATATATATATATATATATATATATATATATATATCTATGCGTTCTCGAAATTATGTAAGCGACGATATGCTTGACAGCGCAGAGAAGAAAGAAAGGTTATCTTCACATTTTTGTCATTGATAGGAGGGAGCGCCAACTTGTAGTGTCGTCGCAGAGTCCGAACGCATATAGTCCGGCAGTAGATAAAAGACGAATCTCGCGGATCGCGCTCTATATATATTATATATTCCACCGCGCGGCAATAACAACGGAGTCTTCTGCTTCGAGGTAAAAAAACCAATGCGAAATATTCTTTTCTCCCCGGCTCCGCGATAAGAGAGACAAGAGAGACAGTCCTTATCTCAAATGAAAAATACACAGGCGAACTAGTATATGTCCCAGCGACGGCGGCAGCGTTTCCTTACACCTGCGCACAACCGCGTAAACAAACCGAAAAAGCAAAGCTCACGCGCGTTTACATCAGTACACAGACGCATGAGCTGCTACGTAGAAGAAACGCGGGGGCGATAAAAAGGAATAAGAAAATACTTGTATAGCCGAGAGTCAAAGACGGCGCGAAATGTAATGACGGAAGCAGGGGAATCTCGAAAGCGTTGTAACCTGAAAACGCGTCTCCCGCTCTCGTGCTTATATTACACGTGTATATACGTATATAGAGGAGAGAGTATATTACGCAGTGTACGGCATGATCAAAAAGGAAGAAGCGGCAGCAGAAGAGCGAGAGAGAGAGAGAAGCAAGTCAGCACAGCAGTAAAGTTCTAAGCTCCGCGCCCTTTTCCTCCGGCGGCGGAGTTGACGAGAATCGAGAAGAGAAACGTGAGAGCTGCTGCTCGCGACGAGCCAAGGGAGCGAAATGCGAGACTTGACAAAAATCCATTTAACCCAGAAAAGCTATTACTTACTGCATGCTTATTTATCTTTTCCAAAAGCTGCTAGTATACTCGCGCGCGGCTTTACGACCCGACCGCCTGTGTATGCGTGTGCCTGTATTGTTAGTCGAACCAGGAGATCGATATTCTTAAAAAAACCGAAATATTTCTCATAAAAGCAGTCGGATTTGTCGGAATGTCCATTTTCGTATAGCGCGGAGGTGTATAACCAAAGACGGAGAGGCGAGAATCTCGAGTTGCGCGCGTAACTCGACACTGCAGTCGATTCTCTCTCTTTCTCTATATACCGGTCTTGTCGACCACCTTCCTCCTCCAGCATAGTAAAGTTTCGCGCGCGAGCTTTGCCTGCTCTCTAATTCCTAAAGCCATGAGAGCGAAGAAAGCGAGACGACGCGCGCGTGTATCATTATCCGGCGAAGCTGTCTCGTCGAGGAGGGCAAGCCGAGCTTTGCTTGGATATCCTTCATTTTTCCAGCCGGCATTATATTTATTATACACACATGTGTGCGAATGCGCGGGAGCTGCGTCGAGGTTCTTGTTCCGCGAGTTCGCTTTATGGCGTTTTACCGTTCGCGGATCGCGATTAAAGGGAACTTCGGCCTAGAACTCGCGCGCGCGCCCATCGAGGTATATAGTATCGGATTTAGCTTGTTTTGCGGTCGTAAACCTCGTCGCCGCAGCAAGCAGTATAGGTACTTGTTTTGCGCGTGAGCCTCGATTTTACATTGTTTGTTTTTGCGTAATTAGGCGCTCGTCTCGTGACTCGTGTGTCTATATGTGTGCGTTCAAGTATGTATAAGAGAAATAAGCGCGGGTTTGACGTGAGCTGCGATTATTTCATCGCTTTTTTCGTTTGAGCCTGTCTATACTCGTGAACGGGATATAACATTTTCACGCGTAGAACTGACTTTTCGATTCGATGAATATATACTCGCTTTATACGCAAACAATACCGCTTTCATATTTGACGGGCTCGTTATGCGCGCAGCCCCGTATACGCCTGTCAAAACGACCTGTTCGATTTCGATTATAATATACACGAGACATTATAATTGTATATAAAGCGTATTCGAGCAAAGTTCACTTCCCACGAATTATACAAACAAAAGCCTTGTTTTTCTCAGCTCGGCGACGCGACACGAGCCTCGTGTGGTAATAATAAGGTAAGCATTAGCGAGAGAGCCGGTGGCGGCCGGGTTAAGCATTTTAACAAAGTGGGTAATGCTGTTGATTAGGCTTAAGTAAGGCTGAATGCAGGCAAGTGCAATTTGGATCGGCCCCGCCGCCGCCGCTGCTGATTCAATTCTACTACTACCGGCTCGCAAAAATTGACCAATGAAGCGCAATGATATAGTGGAACGCACGTATATGCTCGGCGACATATGATGATCGTGCAACACAACGAGGGGGCGACCGAATTCCGCTCTACTGCGAACTCCTGGCCTGAATTTCATATACCGTCGATTTTCGATCGGCCATTACAGAAGAATAATAACTGTTCGTACTTTGCCGCGGATATATCGGCGGCGCTAAAAATAGAACCGTCATAGATTACTCTTGCGTAGCTTTATAAATTCATATATATAAAAGCCGCAGTCGGAGGGCGATAAGGAGCGCCGCCGGTAGCAGCTCGAGCGTTAATCAGAGCAGGATTTCACCATCTCGGAATATATGTACTCTCTCTTTCTCGATCTGTCTCGCGTGTCAACGAATATATGTGCACACAGATTCCGCAGAAGTGACGAAAGCACACAGCAGTATATACATACATATGGCGAAAAGGAACTCTCGAATCGGTTTTTCTCTTTCTCTCTCTCTCTCTCTCTCTCTCTCTCTCTCTCTCTCTCTCTCTCTCTCTCTCTCGGTCGCTCTTTTCCGTTCTCCTCTTTCTCGCGCATGTACGCGGTCGATAACGACGACGAGGACGACGGCGACGACGGCATAAAAGGCATGCGATCGAGCGCACGCGTACGGGTTATGTATCTCGGCTGTTCTCGCTCGACCGGCCTTGCGGGGCCAGTGTCTTATATAGCGGCCCAAGCGCGTGTATACCAAACTCGAAATTCCAGAGCGGCTCCGATACGTTATTCCTTTTTCTTTCTCCTTCTCTTCCTGGGCTCAGGGCGATGCGCAGTGTCACGTGACTCGGTTTCTACGCTGCTTATGCTCCGCTCTTCCCGACGGCGTCGCGCGCCGCGCGAGTAACGCGATATTCTTCCCGGGCGCGTGCAAGACGCGACGACAAAAAAACGTGCGGATGGAGAGCCTGATGCGCCGCCGAGACGTGCTGGATTGTCGTTCTGCCGCTTCTTCTCGCCTTTTCTTTCTAGCGCGCTCTTCTTTTTCCAAAGGATGATTGGCTTTGTTTTTCAGCCTCGACGCTTTTCGAGCCTTCTATATACGCTTGTTTAATCATATGGTTTTTCTCGAATATATAATACACGTACGCTGCATATATACAAGTTTCCTCGAAAATAACCCGTCTTGCGTAACAAAACAATGAGCGTGTATATTGGCTGTATATATGTATATCTATACTGGCTCGTTTCACAAAATGATGAAAATGATAGTGTATATCTCGATCGACCGGAATCGAGGAAAAATTCATTATGATCTTAGCCAACGGCATCGACGGAGCGTGAATATTAAGGTTACACGCGCGTGCGAGCGCGCAGAGAAGCAGACCGGTCTGGCGCTTAGAAAAATAGCGCATTTGTTTGCGTCGCACTTACAAGCCGGTACAAAATAGCCGAAGATTTATAATAATAATTTACAGCATATAGACGTCCTCTGTCTGAATATTTTTAGTTTCTCCAGAAAATATAGATGTATCCCATACTTATGAATATTTGTTCCCGCCAAGCTTGTATCGTACGAGTCAATACACTCTGATCGATGATAAACAAGCAACATTACTGTTACAATAATTGCGCGAATCTTCATTTAGAAGCCATCAAACAGCCCAGATTCCCGATGCAAGCTCTCGATAATAATTATCCGGCAAATGGCCTCATTAGACCGTTTATCAATATTTACATAATAAAAGTGGAGAGAAACTAGAAGTGCCGCGCATCAACCCTTTCGTGCGCGCATCGAGAACTATTAGCAGCTTTCGCGGAAAGTATCGGTGCTGGGGGCCGCGCGCGAAAAAAGGCATCCTGTTTGATAAGACGTTAGCACGACTCGCGGCAGACTGACGATATAGAGCTGAGAAAAAGTGAGGTTATGATCGCTCGCGCGTGAAGCGCCTGTATACACGCGAGGATGTTCGCGTAGTTTACGACTCGACGGCGGACGCGAAAAATCGTAATCGCGACGATTAATTAGTGTTCCGCGATTAATCGCTCGTTGCGCCGCGACCATTCTTTTTCTCGCTCTTCCCGCGCCGGAGCCTTCTTTTCTCTCTCTCTCTTTCCTTCTCTCTCGGCTATACGTTATTGCGAGCTTATGTGCCAGCATGTGTACACGTATATATATATATATATACACACGAGAGCAGACTTTACCGCTACACGTTTTCGTGCGCCTCGGGCATTCGTTAAACGCTCACAGCAGCGGCTAATTTATTTCGACCTACTGCGTAAATTATATTTTTGCGTAAAAAGTCACGGCGCGCATCGATCAAGACACTTTTCGCGCGAGAATTTCTTTGTGTAATTGAATCGATTATTACACGTGGCGGCGCTTAATCAGAGACTAAAGAGTGAAAGCCGCTTTTGTGTTCCGCTCTCCGACGCGTGTCAAGGTGAAATGAAAAGAGGAAAAAAGCAATCAGTAACGATTACGGTGTAGAGAGCTTTTACAAAATGTACATATATATAAAGAGCATCCGATGTCAAGCTCAAAGACAGCGGGGCAATAGATAGCGTATAGTATATTATATACGCTATATGTATACATATAAGACGCCTTAAAAGGTAAACTATAAACATGTCGCGGCCAACAATAAGCCAAAAAAATTGTGCAAGCGCAGCTAGCCTAATCTCGCGCAAAATCTTATGAAACTCGCTCTCTTATATACTGCATTTCCTTTGTTCAGCTGCAGCGGCGCGAGTAAAACGTTCGACTGCAAGACTCAATAAAGCTCTCTCTCTCTCTCTTTCTCTCTCGCGCGCGCCGTGGCGTCGAGAAAACAAAACGAGCGCGGACAAAAATCGAGTCTCTCAACCGGACGTAGGCGACGACGTATATACTGCTGCCCGACACGCTGGAGAGAGAAAGAGAGAGAAGACAAAGATCGCACACACACACACACACACACACACGTAGACATTGAGAAGAAACGAGACACAACAGCTCACGGGTAATCTTTCAGCTTTATCATTTAATTACTGGAATTCCTCTAGTGAATGAAGCGAGTAACGCACGCAATTCCACGCGATTGACTTCCACACCGTGTGTCTTGTGCAACAACTGTACGCGTTCCGCTGCTGCGTGTAACGACGATACTTTTACGATAGCCGACGGTTTTAAACTTTAGACTGTACTAGCGGCTGCTGCTGCGCAAGTATATACATGTAGCGTGTATAGATAGATAGAGAGAACCGAAGGGAAATAGACTCGGGTGAAAAAGGAAGCCTTCAGATGTAACAATGATATAAAACGAGCAACGAGCCGAGATTTAAATCCGATGCTGTTAAAGTCTCTTTTAATAGACTTTGCTCCGATGCTGATTAGTGCTTAGTTATAGCACGAGGGTCCGATTTGATAAGTAAGATATATAGGCGCTCATACAGTCGCGCGTGTATTGTGATATTGCCTTGATCTTCTATAAGCTAACCTGTTTCCAGATGCTAAATCCCTTATCTCTCGTAACCGATACTAATCTTCGTTTCATTGATACCACTCGCGAGAGCGCGCGCATCTAATCATAACCTATTAGTAACTGTCCAACGACTGCCGTATACAGGTATCTCTCTGAGTAAGTCGTACAGTAATGTATATACGATATATATATGTACAGGGAAATAATAGAAACAAAAGCGCAATAAAAAGACGCGCGAGTTACTGTTGTTCGATTAATTTTCCTGCTATTGTATACACAACACACAGAGGATATAGAGAGGCTAAGAGATAAAGCTGTACAGGGAAAGGGGGGAAAACAAAGGAACGAGAGAAGAAGACGCGGGAATACCGGGCGCCGCTTCTGCTGCAGCAGCAGTAGTCGTAGTAGTAATAGTAGTAGTAGTATAGTAGTAGTGGAGACGAAAATACTTGAACGCGGATGAAGTGAGTAAACGAGGTGGAAAGAGAGATGTGAATGAAAGGAGACAGTGTACACAGAAACACACAGCAGCAGCAGATGGAGTGAAGAATCAGTAGAGAGAAAGAAAGAGGGAGCACAACAAGAAAGAGACAAAAGAAAAAGAGAAAAATACCCAACCAATAGATGAAGCACGCGCTGCTAGAGATAAATTGACATACAGACGATGATAATACTGCTGCGCACTGAATGGGAATTTGTTCGACTCGTAACGCTGCTTGTTTTCTCGTTAAAATTCTGCAACGACTCTCTCGCGCTCGCTCTGTCAATATATAATATCATTGAAATATTTTCAAAAGCCACACTCTCCCCCTAATGCCTCGTCGCAAAGTAATTAGACTAAAAATACACCTGCTTTTATGTATTTCCGTATTATACGTGTACACTGTTTGCACAAAGAAATGGCGTGCTCGGATGCAATTACGTCTCGCGCTTTATGCTCGCGGGTTATTGACACGTGGCCCCCTACAACAAACTATATAGCACTGGTTGTGAAGACAAAAGTTGCGTTGGACCTTGCAGTACTTGGAATAATCAGCAATTTTCCGGGTTACATAAATAACGAGCGCAAACATCAGAGTTGCATATCAGCGAAATCCCTGCATTAATCTCGCGTTAAAAAATGGAAAAGCCACTTTACTGCGCGACGAGTGAAAAAGTCGCTGGAATATTGACAACTTTTCTACTTTCTCGCGAAGCTGCTGGGATCATTTCGTAATCAGAGGCAGCAGTACAACGGCAGCTGTTTTTTTCTCTCGAGGATATATAAACACAACGAAAATTATAAGCTGCGATAAAAATAGCCGCGTATATTGGAGACAAGGAGAGAAAGAGAGTGACGAAGCGTATAGAAGCGCGGTGGGGGTATTTCTGTCGGGTGATAACCTCTCATTGTTCATGACACACGCGTTCTCTGAAACGTGTTATCGCGACATCCGCTCTGCTGCTTCGTGCTCGAGGCTCGTTTTACTTTACACTTACACACGCCGACTATACGCGTTCCACGCACTGTCCAGCCTGTGCATTAGAGAGGATTGGACGTAGCAGCAGCAGCAGCAGCAGCAGCCGCCCCCACATATACCGCGTATCCTCTTTACGACTTTCGTTCCGACGGCGACGACGAATTGCTTCGCATCAAAACGCTTCTGTCATTCGCGTTATCTCGCTCTGCAGCAGCAGTAGCAGCAGCCTCGAATCGAATCGAATCCAGGCTTTTCCGGCTGCTCTATCTGCTGCAGCGCTGCTGACGGATTTCAATTACCGAGCGCGAGAGCGAGGCGAAAGCACTGTACACTCGGTTTTTTTTCGTACGTTCGGCCTTTTCCATTTCCGCTTCCGGAAGCCTCGCTCTTTCTCTTCTTCGGACAGCTCGCTTTTTTTCGCGATTTACTTTCAATTTCGGACTGTATCGGAGAAAGAGTCACGCAGCGATGATGGCTAATCGATATGTGGATGTATATATATATATATATATATATATATATATGTTCGTTTTGAGTAATTTTAGGGACGGATGCGCAGAGGAGAGAGCCGATAAATGCCGTCCAGTCGTCGACGTCGTCGTCGTTGCTTTTATAGTGGGCGTGCGCATATATAAATATACGCGTGTGCATTGTGTTGACAAGTGCCTGAATCACGCTAGAAAATAGTCTTATTATTACGATGATTTCAAGCGAACCTTGGAATTTACGACCGGCTCGCTTTCCTTCGAGTTTTATTTTCTTTGTGTTTACGCTATAGCTTCCAGCAGCACCGCGTCGTCGTTTAATTATTCTTTTTTTCGTTCGTTCGTACAGTCATGCGAATTTATATTTCGATTGTCGGTTACGAGTTTGAAGCGTTCAGGCACTTTCGACGATGATGACGGTAGCGAGGCTAAAAACCCGCAAGCTGCGTCGATGATTAAATTGACGCAGCTGCGACGCCGAGAAAAAAAGATCGACCGCGATTATTCATGCAATAACGAAAATTGTTTACCCGCGCGCGCTTTGTTCGATCAGTCGCAATGCAAATCCGAGCTCAGCGCGCCATATAATCGAATTGTAATTAAGGGTCTCTCTGCGGTGGAAAGAGAGACAGGGGGAGAGAGAGAAAGCGATTTGCTCGCTAGTTCATTGTTTCGCGCCGTCACCACTGCCGCCGCTTCGCTCCAAATGTTAAACAGGTAATCTGCAGGGATACGCGCGAGCTCTCCCTCTCTCTCTCTCTCTCTCTCTCACACATCGTTCGCTATTTAGTGGCTCAATTATCGGGATGAGCAAAGCCGACGAGTTATATACACGCGCTCTATATACAGCATCAGGAATAAGTATATAATCCGCTCGTGATATGTTATATGTCTCGTGCAGTCGTCGAAATTCGTCCGCGCAACGATGCATTTTCAGCGAAGAATCAGGTCAGCAGCTATATCAACATTTTGTCGCGTATACTCTCATCTTCTTTTTTCCCCCCGCGGTTCAATATTTTCCATTCGCAGCGCGGAATCATCGTCCTTGTCCTCTCGGCTGCTGTTCTGCACTCGTCAGCGAATGGAGATTCGATAAAATTTTCATTTGAAGAAGTGCTCTCGCACTGTCTCGTGTATTAAAAGTTTCGTTTAAGCTTTCGGATCGATATATGGATGTATATATCCCAGTTAAATTTTGTAAGGCTGGTATTTAAATTTCTATATACCCACACACACACACATCGCCCCGCGATACAAAGAGAGAGAGAGAGAAATGGATGCGTATAAATATTAATATCCTCTCGAAGAGCTCGTCCTCGTCGCGTCGCGTGCGTTTGAATTATTCACATAAAATAAACACACTCGTCAGACAGAGAGAGAGAGAGAGAGAGAGAGAGAGAAAGAGAGAGAAAGAGAGAGAGAGAGAGACCGCAAACGCCGAAGATCAATCGCTGAACTGAACGAGGCAATAAAAAGCCAGATATGTATATGAGTGCGTGCACGCGCGGACGACACCAATTCGGAACCTCTGAAATTTCATTTTTATTAGAAAATTCCCGAGCTATTAAGTCAGCTCGCGCTATCCAGGTCGAAAAAGAAAAGAAGAAGAAGAAGAAGAAGAATTGTACTCTCCACTGCGCACTACCTCCCACGTGACTCTCTTGTTACAAGCGAACGCTGACTCGCGCCTTCGCTTTATCAGACTCTAAGGAAAACCAATAGCAGCCAGAGACACGTACCGCACGCAGGAATCGCTCTCGAAAAGCAACAATGCGCGCAAACTCTTTTGTGTGTGTGTGTGTGTGTGTGTGTGTGTGTGTGCGCGTGAAAGAATTCATAAGCCGCTGCAGCCGGCTGTGTATTATTGCGAAAGTAAGTGCCAAAGGGAATTATACGGAGTCATGGAAATCCGGAAAGCCGTGCGCGCAGTTATAACCCCTGCGCGCACTGTCTTTGCGCGCGCCTTATAGGAACTTGGCTCCTCGCGTAATATGCGCTGCACGTGAACGTGAACTTTAGGCGGATCGCGTCTAAGTGCATCGGATCCCCTTTTCCCAGCAGCAGCAGCACTAGCTGTAATATGCATTCCTATTCCCGTGTATATACAAGTATATATATATATATATATATATATATATATATGGGGGCATACTTGGTTTGTACTTTGGCATTCCGCGTTCGTCATCGGGCTCGGTTCGCGGTGTGTGTGTGTGTGTGTCTTGGCTCTCTATTAAAATTAGCGGGCAAAAATTACGCGCGAATAATTCGCAAACTAAAATGAGATTTTCGAAACAACGAGAGAGTGAGAGAGATACGGGGGAGGGGAGCCAGCCTTTCTATATACTCGCTATATCACACACAACCAGGTCGTTTTCTCGCTCGTGCACGACTATACTCGGAGGACGCCGCAGGTATAGCTATACACAGAGACTATGTGATTCTGCTATGGATGCTGCTGCCGCGCTGCGTTACAGAGAGTAGCAGCAGCAGCCTCCGTCTCTCTCTCTCTCTCTCTCTTTTTCTCTCTCTCTCTCTCTCTCACTCCCTCTCTGCCGGAGCGGCGAAAGAGAAAGGAAGGCTGCGCCGAGTAACTACCTAGGGAGACAGAGACGGAGAGAGAACCGCTACGGAGAAGCTGTGCAGCGAGGGAAATGGAACGAAGATGAGAGAGAGAGAGAGAGAGGTGAAAAGGGAGGGGATTAGCGAGCTCCGCTGGTGAAGGGGTAGAGAGATGCAGAGACAGAGAGAGATAGATGCACGAGAGAGCAATGCCCCTTTTATGCTTACGCCTCTCTTTTAGTCTACTCTCTGCGCGAAGTCTTTCCTCTCATTTCCATCTCTCTCTTTCTCGCTTGCGAGCGCGTTAGATTGTTGAGCTTATGGATGATTTTCAAAGCTCCTTCTTTATTCCAAGCCGTGTATAGCCTGTGCGTATACGAATTTACCGCTCGCACATGTTACGTACCTCTCGCGCAAAATTACGTGATGGCGTTTGCTTGTTGCTAATTTCGCGGTCGGCCCTGCAGTACCGCTGCTGCGAAGCCGAAACTTACGAGTGGCCTGACGAGGGTCCGTATATACTAACTTTCATATATAAGGGTATAAAGTAATTGCTCTCCTACGCCACCTATGCATAATGCACAGCTGGCCGCTGGCGTAAAATCTGAGGCGGCGAGACGCCCACGAAATCCAAATAGAAGCGAATATTAGCATTCGACGCCGGAAAATAAGTATACGGATGCAGCAGCGTAATCGGGGCACGGAGAACCGGCGCAGCACGCGCGATGAGGCACACCGAGCGCAGCAAGCGAGAGAAGAAAGAGAGCGACGGCGACGACGGTCGTTGGCCGGCACTGCTCGGACAAGGCTGCCGCAAGGCGACGCGGCGGCGGCGCGGAGAGAGAGAGAGACGAGGCGAAACAAGGAACTGTGTGTGTGTGTGTGTGTGTGTGCGCGCGCGCGCGCGCGTGCACGCCAGAGCAGAAGAGAGTTCGCGCGCGGCGGTAATCGATTGCACAGTCCAACTGCACAGCACACAATGCGTATATTAAACTCCCCGCGTGTATACACACACACCTACGACTATACTAGCCCCACACATGTGTGTATATGTATATATCGCGCGCACACTGCATAACTCGAGAAATGCGAACGTGAGAATGCCTGCGCCTCTTTTTTTCGTCTTCCTATACAGCCTCTACACTGCATCATCAGCAGGCTTAGAGAGATTAGGCGGCCAAGAACAATCGCGTCCTTTGCACCTACGCGCGTGTTATATATAGTCTGCGCGCGCGCGTGTGTGTATTCTAGTAATCGTCGTGTAACGACCCCTTACGCAATCCCGATTGCCTTTCGCACACACATACACATACACGTGATCCGCGTGGAAATTGGCGAGTAATGACGCAGTTATTATTATCAAGAGAAAAGTCAATAGAGAGAGAAAAATTCAGTGAAATCTTGGACAAACTTCGGGCAGTCGAAGAAGAAGAAGAAGAAAAACAGATGGAGTTAACGACGTTAAATTTGTCAAATCCATCCCCACGCACAAAAAGATCGCTGTAGGAGGGAGAGAAAAAAGTTTAAATCCCTCGTCGTTGTCAACGAAGGAAGTGAAGGAGGCTTAAAGTCGTCGAAGGTGGCCCTCATGCTAGCTCCCTCATTTGAGTCACGTTGTGCCTCGGCGGAAAAAAGCGGGCCGTCGACTGATGCTATATCTATAATTATATATATATATATATAGAAAGAGAGACCGAGAGTGAGAGAGAGAGAGAGCGAAAAGTGGAGGAGGACTCAAGTTTCCAATCTCCTGCTCAAACATTCGACGGCTTTTTTCTAGCGCGCACTCGCCGCTCGACGTATCAAGTCCGCAAACACGGAAATAAACTCTTGGACTCCCCCAAACTTCCCTGATGACCTCGTTGAGCAGTAGTCCTTGCTAATACGATCGCCAAACAATGTATCGTCTACTTTTCGATTCGATTATTTCGCACGCACACATACTCGCTAATTATCCGTTTCGGCTTGTCTATTCGAGAAAGTCGGGTAAAAATTAAGCCTACGCCGACCTAATACCAACGGCAGAAGAAGAAAAAGTGCAGCAGTAGTGAAAACGAGTGTCCGCGCCAGGGCTGCTGCTGCAACCTCGGGGGAATTTACGTACGTAGGCACAGTGTGTGCAAGCGCAAAAAGAAGAAAGAGAGAAAGATTAGGCACTCGTGCGCTCAAGGGAACAGAGGAGCAGCAGCAGCAGCCTGCGAACGACTGCAGAAAATAAAGAAGGGAATGGAGAGGGAAGTTTGCAGCAGCAGCTCTCGTTTTCGGAGCCGCACCCGAGTTTGCGAAAATCGACGGTTCCGAATCGAGCCGCAGACGCAGAGTGTATTCGTCAGTTGTTTACAGCACTCGTTAGCCAAACTGACGAATTAGTCGCGAGAGTCTCGCTCGCTGCTGAAACTTGATAAATATTTAACTTGCTCTCAAGGGCCAGCAGCAAAGATGGAAAGATAGAGCCGTGCGCTGCGTCCGAAAGATATAGATGACGGAGTGAAAGAGAGATTTTATTCAAGCGGCGCAAAAGGACCCGACGACGACGACGACGACTACACGATTCTGCGCACTAATTAATGCGCGCACCCTCAAAATAGACCGACCCGAACCCGACAACATCAGAGCTGCTGCCGCAGCCTTTGCTTTCAAAGGCTTCTCCAACGGCGGATGATTATTTGCTTTCGATAATTGAAGCGAGATGAGAAGAATCGCCAGCTTTGCGACCCACGCGAGCAAATATATATTGGGAGAGAGAGAGAGAGTATTTCGGACAGATGGACCGAGTATCTATATAGTAATACTCTCTCAGCCTGTATGAGCTGACAGTTTGCCTGTATCTCCCTATGTACGGCTCGAGTTTTTTTATCTCGAGGAGGGAACTTTGATCGAGTTTTGAAACCGAAAATCATCACGATGGAGATGCCGTCGTTTCGGAGGCTTAACTATGTATGGTCTGCTGGAGAGATGCGTTGGCAGTGAATATTGCGCGGCAGTCGGATACACCTATACACTCATATGTAATACGTATCTCGTGGCTCATCGTAATTTCGTTTTTATTATTATTATTATTATTATTATATATATTTGTTATAAGGCACTCTTAATGAAAACTCGGGAATTTCGTAAGAGTCGCCTTATAAGGGGGCAAGTCAATCGAGCGAGCCTGCTAAAGCCTGAGCATCCCGTAGTATATATAGCTTATAGCGCACAAAGAAATGCGGCGGCAAAGGCTCTACCATCTAGAAATTGGCGCCTCTCGATTCTCGCGCGAATCGCTAAAGGAAGCGTTATATACTTACGATAGCCGGCGCGCCTATCTCTCTTTCTCTCTCTCTCTCTCTTGCTGAATAAACTCGCGATTATTTTCTCTCCCTTCATTTTTGAATTCTTCCCCGGTGGCTCATCATCGTCATCACCGCGACCTCTTGGCTTCTTATACTGTGCCGACCTCTGCAGCCGCAGCGATGGAAATCGGTAATCTGTGATCGTAATTCCAACTTTTTACGCTTCCTACTGCTGCTGCGCATTGTTTTGATATTTTCCGAACGTGCGCGAGTTCGAAGAGATACGGAGATAGAGCTGAGATGGATGAGGTGCAGAGAAAATGAGGAAAAATACTGTGGAAGGCTGGAAATCTTATGGACAGGCGAGATTAGTATCGGAGTGGGAAAATTGTACGCGATTAACGAACGGCAATACACACATATTTTTTTACATTATTCAAAAAAAAAAAAAAACATTTTTTACGCGTACGTGTGAAAGTGCATTGTAAATAATCAGTCGTCTATATTTTTTTACCGTTTTGAAATACACACCGCGCGGAGCAGCGGAATGTAAAACGAGATAGAGGATCGAAAAGGAATTGATAGTCGGATCCGAGTGGCACACAGAAAGAGAGAGAGAGAGAGAGAGGCTATAAACAGCGGGTATAGAAAAAAAGAAAGAGAGAGAAACCTCCCTCGCTTATATTAATGGTCGCTTTCGATCAGTCATTCATCTTATTCGATTTGACCGTGTGCGGCTGACTTTACATAATAAATGCGGGCTCAGGGGCTAAAGCCGATCGCGGCTAATCGGAAGATTGAAAGTATCGCTAATGTGCGAAGAAAAGAGAGGAGAGATAGAGGAAGACGGAGACGAGGGCTATATTACTACGCTCGAGAGGATGGGAAGGGTCGCCGGAGAGAGAGAGAGAGAGAGAGAGAAGAAGGTGCGCAGCGAGTAATGGAACGGACGGGGACAAAGACGTCCTTTGAATATTCACGATTCATTTCGGATCCTCTTCTTCCCCCTCTCTCACGCCTTCTGGGAAGAACTAGCACCGCTCAAAAAGTCATTTATTTTTCCAACTCGGATGCGCCGCACTGCCGAATATCCATTTGTACGAAACTTGCGCGGAACTCTCGACTTTCCAATATAAATGAATCATGTCTTTTTTTTGAAAATCTTGCTTTTTTTCGACGACGACGACGGCGACGTCCGCGTAAACTTGAACTATTCTCATTCATCATCCTGATTTCCCTCATGCTTTTCAGCGATTTATTTTTCGCCCGCGTTAGTTCCAACTTTCTGCTGGTGGTTTTTCGCTGGCTAGCTCGTAATTTACCCTCCCTTTCTCTCCCTAATCACTTATCAACTCATGCTTTTGCGATTGACTAATTTATTGTTTTTCTCTTTGCTTTCGGAAGAGTTTGCGTATATCAAAGTACTCGTTATTTGCACCGGAAACTCGAAAATTTTCTCAACTCAATATACCTGCAGATTTTAGAAAAGCGTTCAACTTCCTTCATCCACAAGAGATCACTTCAGAAATTTTGGAATCCAGACATTATAGAGATAGAATATGCAATCAGTGAGAATTGGCAAGACTACGTCTATAGCCCTATATGTGAGTACTCTCCGGAGTTCCACAAGCTGATTCCTACCTTGGACCAATGTTATTGATTACAAACAAATCAGCTGCTTTTCTGTCTGCTATATATTACAGCGCGAAATTACAACTTTTAATTGACTTTGAGAGACCCCTTAGCTCTGTCGATTTCCAGCAAATAATCATTCCCTCGAGCATGTTTACGACTTTTAATAACGCCCATTAATTTAATGAAAAATGTAGCGGCAGCAGCCTTTCGTATGGACGGCCAGCTGCTGCCACTGTTCCCTTTCCTTCGGATTTCATTAAATCGAAAAAATTTTTATTAAGAATTACCGTATATTAAGGACGAGCGGGCGACAGCAGTAGCCGAGGCGAATATTTCGGCTTGGAGAAGGGAGACGCTTATATATATATATATATACATATCGCTGCAGTAGCCAGCTACGAAAGGAGCAGCTATGGGAGCAGCTGAAGCCGTCGCCCCTCCCTCTCGAGTGCAATTTTAATTTTCCAGCGACTGGAGAAGTATCGGACATACCACGCCAACGCCCGACATTTCGAATCGAATCAGGATCTTCCGCCGGGGACGAGACACGAGAATGGGACGAGGCTTCTACACGCAGGGCCAACGCCGACGAAGATCCCGGCTTTTCCACAGTCGGAGGAGAAAAATACCGACAGCTCGCGTCCCTGAATATATATACACCGACGTTCGCTTTATTTTCGCTTTTCGCACATATATTTTTTCCGAGACTAATATATCGTTGAATATTGGAGACAGCTCTCGAATTGATATTGCACTGTATATATTAATTATACACAGTGCAGTGTATCCCGTTAAAGCAAGATCGCCAGCGTGACAAGAAGGAGGATTAATGCGATTATTCTTTCATTTACGTATGCTCTCATTGAAGCCGGCATGTTATTACAGCAAAGAGAGTATGTAATACGCAAGCGAGCAACATCTGGCCAATTACTAGGTCAGCGCTGCTGCTCACAATGCGTGATTCCCAGGGAAGTAAGAGCCGAAAATTCCTCCGACCGACTTGCTTGCTCGGTATTTTTTCGCAGAGGTACACATACTCTGTGTGTGTGTGTGTGTATGTGTACTTGGGCTGCCAGTCCCGACGTCGGCAGCGGCGGCAGGATGAATTAAGCTGCAGCGATAAATGGAAAGAGAAAGAGAGGCGAAACGACGAAGGAAGCGGGAAAGAGAGAAGGACAAAGAGAAAGGAAGAGAGCGAGTGAGCAGTTGCTATCTCGAAAATGTGTTCATCCGGGGCAGCAGACGCCCGCTGTGCAATCAGTGCATATAACGTGCTGCCGCCGCTGCCGAGGCAAGGGAGGAGAGAGAGAGAGAGAGGAGACTTCATTACGGAGGCAAAAAACAGTCCGCACCACCACCAGTACCGCCGTCGGCTTTTATTATTAAAGCCGTATTTCTTCCCTCCGAATTCGAGTCGTTATGAATTCCCTCCCCCTCTCCATACCCAGTGCGTATACACGCGTTTTTCCTACCTAAAAATACACACATACATATATTTCCACCGGCGCGCGATCGATGTGTGCGGATTAAAAACAAACGTCTTTCCTGTGTGTGTGTGTGTGTGTGTGTGTGTGTGAGTGTGTGCGTGTGGATGCATGCATATATAGAGTTACGAAACCTAGTGGCGGAAAACACGAATAAGCCATTAGACGCGCGCAAAAAGTATGTACTTTAGAGGCCATGCGCGCGAGAGTAGCTCCTAATATATACGCAAGTCGAAATCGCATATCTCGTCCCGCGCATCTGAGCACATATTAAAAATATACATATTCCGAGAAAAAAGCAGCAGCGCACGTAACTGAAATAAAAGTAGCTGCACTGCAGCATGTGTCTTGCGGTAGCAGGTGACGCGCGCTCTTTTACCGGCGAGACACATTGACGGATTCTCGCGTCGCGAGCCGGAGATAATTCAATTCAGATATCCTGTCCCGCGCGTCTCTTTGTCCGGACTTGCCGCGTATATATATACTCGCTCTCGAGAGGCTCTCTCGCCGTCCTCCTCAAAACGATTCAATTCAATCCTGCTAATACCGCCAGGTACGCGTATACGTATATATACGGTAATCGCCAGACTAACGCTATATACGAGAGTCTGTGTTTCTCCAACACATACGTTCACCGCGGCGGCGAGTCATTATGCCCCCCGCTGCTATTTGCATGCGAATGCGCGCACCGCTGCCATTTCCACTGTGCAGGAGACACATACGTACACGCGCAGAGGAGAAAAAGAGTGGCGGGGAAAAAATAACGTTTGGCGAGCGCAGGCGCCTGTGAAAATATACGTGCAGGCTGCGGGAAAAAAGTTTCTTTTGCAGCAGCTTGTTGACATCCGCCTACCTGCCGTTTCTTTTTTGCCGTTGCTGCTGCTGCTGCTTTTTCGGCTGAGCTTTAATTTTACTGCGCCCCCGGAAAATGTACACTGCGGTTTGTACTCGCTCTTTTCTAAGAAACGAGCTTTGTGCGTTGTCGGTATAGTCGGGCTGCGCTCTTGTTACGTATTATGACTTTTTGAAATATTTAGTTGCAGCCGCGTGTGCGCGCGACTGGAATTGCTGCTAAATTTTGTTTATTTCGTTCAATTTTTTTTCCCGCTAAATTTAGAACGACCAACGAAAGAGAGGGGGTAACGCAACCGCTGAAATACGCGACGTTTTTATTATAATGGCTTTTATCTCTTTTTGTCCGTTCTTTTTTTCCATCGTGTAACGCACAGCGCTTCAACTTATGAATATAAATGAAGTTTCGTGTATACTATATTCCGCGTAGCAGTGCTATGTAGGTCTCGCTCAATTTTAAACGCTGAAAAGGGAGAACTGTTAGAATAAAATAAGATATAATCTGATGCGACGAAAATAAAAATAGCGCCGCGCACCACCGCAGGAAACTGCGGCGACGCGCGCGGCCTTTGTCAGAGCGAGTCGTGGAAAATAATAAATATAAAAACCGTGTTGTTGGCGATCTCGTTTTGTTTGCACTCGCTCGAATTTTTTTCGTTCCGGCTGAAATAATACAACGATACCTCTAGCTCGCTAGAGAGAGACAGAGAGAGAGAGAGAGAGAGAGAGGCATAAATACACCCCTTGGCAGAATAAATAACAATAAAAATCGTTAGGTGGAAAAAAACTAGCAAATACTAAGAGCGCAGCGCATATCAAGGAAAACATACAGCGAACTCGCTTGTGTATCACCGCATTCCCTTTGAAGCCCCGAAAAGTACACAGGGTATCGAATTACCCATCCGACCCTCCTCAAATTTTCTAGTACAATAACCAAAAATTACAGCGCACGCGACCCGGTTTATATGTATCTCCACCCTCGCATCTATATATATCATGCGCGCGATGCGCCGCCGCGTGCACGAGAGGGCATATTACACGTGTCTTGCCCACACTCGATAAAGATCTGCGCCCGTCGATTCTGTTTTTATCTCTCTCTCTCTCTCTCTCTCTCTCTCTCTCTCTCTCTCTCTCTCTCTCTCTCTCTCTCTCTCTCTCTCTCTCTCTCTCTCTCTCTCTCTCTCTCTCTCTCTCTCTTTTATCGCCGCAAACACACGCACACACTATACATATATCCACACGGATATATATATATATATATATATATATATATAATATATATCGGTACCGTGTGCAGTGACCAGCTTGAGAGACGTCTGAATGCTCGTAGCTGGATTTGACCTCGTTCTTTTTGCACACAATCGGGATGCCTTGCGGCTGCTGCAGGATCTATTTCGAGGCTTTTTTCGGGGGAGGATGAACTGGGGCAAAAATTATCGGGAGAGGATGGATTCGGCTGCTGACTGAGCTTTTCTTTTTTGCCTCTGTATACTCTCCTCGGGCTGCTTTATATGGCTGGACGCACGAGCGAGTATATATCCTTGATTTTTATACGTAAACCACCGATCAATCACTTTCACGGTTTAGCAATTTTATTTTTTCCAAAATCAATCTTGCCCCGCTAGCTCGGACCGGAGTGTCGTGGAAAAGCAAATTCGAATCACCGCGCGCTTTTTAATAAAAAATCTGCGTCGCACCTCCGATCATTTATATCCTCGAATTTCGCGCGTCCAGCGCGCGCATAATGACTCCCGGCTCAAAATGTTTATTTAAAGCAACGTCAAGATTGATACAAAGCCTCTCGTTTTTTTTCTCTTCTTGATTATGTCTTCCCTTCACAGTCTGTCTCCGTCCCTGCAACAGAGCTGCGTCGAAAAAGAGTATAGTCGCGAGACGAATCGACCCCACAGAGAATCCACTGCTGCTGCGCCGGCGAAAAATCTCGGGCGCGAAATGATTGATAACGTGCTCCGGGTTATGCGAGCCAATGTGTCCCTCTTTCTTTTTTTTATCCTTCTTCCTCTCTCTCCTCTCGCCGGCCTCGCGTCGCGGCCACTCGCTCTTTCTTTCCTCCCTTCACGTGTGTGCCGCCGCAGATCAGGTTCGTATCTCTGGTCTGTCTTGTTTTTTTTGTGGCTCAACGATTATATGCCTCTCCGTCGTATCTGTCGAACGGATACTTTCTTCCTCCTCCTCTTAGCCATTCCGATATATTTCGCTGTTCTTTTTTCTTCTTCTTTTACTTAGAATGATGATTAATAAAGTATATACGCATTGTAATTTAAATTTATGTGTCCGTGGTCGGACGAGCCGTAAATCATCCGTCGAATAAAATAAGTATAACAAATTGGCCTCTTCTGTCCTTATTGTTCGCGCGCCGGCGATATGCACACGTATATATACCCTTTCGATGATTTTTTTTAATAATTGGAAAGCGATTCTCGTGAGAGATGTTTATACACGATTGATACAGGACGGCAACGAGCTTTAATATAAACGTATACATACGATCGGTAATTATTAATATTGCTAGATATCCACAGACTAAGGGATCATCTACGTACTTTTATATATATATATAGTATATATCGCACGCGACGATCTCTCAGCTGTGCTCTCGGGGTCCGATAATTATAGGAAAAGCATTGTGAAAAAAAGGAAATTTACGAGTCTGTCGTACATATACACCCACACACACACAAACACACACGAGCGCGCGTTTCGTCGATTGCCGGCTCTAGGATGGCCGAGCGCTGGCGGAAAGTTTTCCCGTAGGGACTTTACGAGGGGTAAAAAGTAACGGTTCCCTCAAAGGCCTCCGAAGAATTTTAAAACAGAGCCCCGCCGCAATAAAAATGCACCGCAAGCCTTCGAATTTACTTAACTCTCTGCAAATACTTGTTTCCTTCTCTTTTTTTATTAATCCTAAAAGTTTGTACAACAGAGCTCTCAGTCTCCCGAGATAAAGTAGCGACTTTAACAAATTGCTTGGGAATTTCCTATATAGATTTCCCAAAGAACAGGCGTCCATCTGACAGGAGCCACGCGACAGGAAGCAGCAGCAGCAGCAGCAGCAGCAGAGAAAAACTGTGTCACACCGTATATAGTGGAGCACCGCATCGCAACGTCTTTGGCACATCGGCGTGGTGCGATAAAAAAGGTCTTTTGGAATGTGAGCAGCGCACAAGAAGGAGCTGAGGAATCAAGTAGACCCGTGGGAAAAGCAGCAGCAGAAGCACCGCGTATATACAGTAGCCCTGTCGCTCTCTAAACGCCGCCACACTATACTCTACTGCGGTCACTACAACAACGGCGTCAAGCTGTGTCTTGTTATCGGTATAGCTCGTGCGGTCTTCTCGCAATTGATAAGCCGCAGAGAGACAGAGAAAGAGAGAGAGAGAGAGAGAGAGAGAGAGAGAGAGAGAGAGAGTAGTGTAGAGGCGCCGGGCGCTTCATCGGTAGGCCGCTTCCGCTTCCGGACACGAGGCCTTCCAAAGGTCGTACCACATCGGGAAAAACGAGGTCGAGAGCGGCGGCAACGGCGGCGCTGCTTCCTCTAATACTTGAAAGCGCCCTGAGGAAAGTGTTGGTGAAAAGCTGTGGGGATCCGGCGGGGGGAGGAGGGTAGTGTGTACCGCTGCTACGAGTACGTGTGAACGAAAAAAGAAAGCGGTCAAAGGGTGTCTGACCTGAGCCGAGAAGAAGAAGAAGAGGAGGAGGAGGAGGAGGAGGAGGATAGAGGGAGTCAATGCAGCCAAGTTTGCGGCCGTTGAAATGACGCGTTGTACTGCCTCTTATAATCCCGAGAATTTACATTTTGCAGCAGTCGAAATAATTATTCTAAACTATATACGTAGGATTTCGAGAGGGCTCGGAAAACAAAAAAGTAAATCGAGCGAATATCTCAATATCTCCGCCCCTCGTAAATCTGCGCAAATTCTTCTTGGGTATAAAGCCGCGCATCTCGTCCCTATAATCTTAATGCGAAATTTTACTCGAAAACCCGTTCCCGTATCATCGCCGACATAAATCTCGTGTCCACTATAGGCTCCCCCCCCCCCCCTGACGCTCTCAAACATACATTTCGGAACACCGCACAGTTTTTTATACAATATTCTCGCACGATCGAGCCCTCATGCGACAAGTATAAACAACGAGCTTGGATATAAAACCGCAGCGCGGCGGAATACAAATACGAAAGCGCGCGCCTGCGTGGTGTGTACTTATACACACTTCGGCGAAAATGAATCATTCAGCGAAACGTTTACGCGGCGACGATCGGTCTCCCGAAAAAAAAAAAATTCCGCGTCATCAATCATTCGACACACCGAATGGTTTTTACGAGAGAGAGAGCTTCGTATGTGCTCTTCCCCCCTCTCTAACGTTTAATTGCAGAAACCGCCAGAGTAATTGGCCAGCAGGTGAACGACCTTGAATCGACTCCGATTTTCCCCCCATTGATTTCACGGAAGAGCCTCGCGATTATGGCACATTTTGGTTTTAACAGCCGGCTCTCGCGTTGAAAGATCGCCCGCGGCAGCTTACTTATATATACACTGCAGCTCACACACGTATACACCGTGACATAATCTCGCCGCGGCTCTTCTTCTTCTCTCATCGGAAATTCGTGGCTAATAACACGCTTCAACGTATACACCTGCGCGAGATCGTTTTTTGCCACGACTTTTTAATTGCGAGTGTATTATACACCTATTGCGCGTCATATATATACACACGCTGTTCTCGATCGAGAGTCGCGTGCGAGAGAGCGTAAGATTTGAACGGAATATTACAATAAAAATCGCCAGAGCCTATATATTACATACATATACGCGCCGATGAATAATAATTCATCGGATATACACGGCGCTGAGCTATTGTTCGGAATCGCTCTCTTGATAACATGCTCCCATCATCAGCGCGAGTCAGACTGCACAATCGGAAAGACTCACTCCGGTTCTTTCGCAGTACGCGCGTATATAATACAACGAGAAGAGAGGAGGCGTTGCTATGCGTGCATCGTGAGAAAGATATCGGGCCGCCGATAATAGGAAGACAACGTCGAACTGCGATCAGGCGTTCCTCCGTCATCCTCTTTCTCATTCTCTTTCTCTCTCCAGCACCTAATTACGATCTAATTGGAGGCTCGAACTCGTCGCAGTCGTTTGCTGACTGTGTACGCGTATGCGTGCGTGTGTTATGTGCCGTGATTGGGCCCTAAAGATCTTCCTCGGGGGCAGTATAATGTCGAGAATAGAGCCGCAAGGAGCCGAGAGAATTTAAGCGAGTTAAGTCGGATACAATGGTCGGATGAATTAACTTACGCTTTACTCTGCGGCTAATGCCATTACTAGCCACTTTATTTATTGGCTTTATTCATAAAAGCGATGATGCTGCTATATATACTCGCTCTCTGCCCCCAGTCTCGACTGTATATGTACTATACATCTCTATACTCGAATGGAATTTGTCGCTGCGCTCGTTCGCGAAGATTGTAAAATTAAATTATTGCCACTTACGCACTGGAGAAAGAGAGCCTCTCATTATTATAATTCAGGATGAAAGTGCGCGTCTATAATATTTGCTCGCTCACGGCTGAGCCGCACAAGCTTATAAGCCGCGAATTCCTCGTCTCTCTCTCTCTCTCTCTCTCTCTCTCTCTCTCTCTCTCTCTCTCTCTCTCTCTCTCTCTCTCTCTCAGAGCTTGATTTCTTTATTTATCCATCGCTGCAGCGCGCTTACAGCAAGATTTACGAGCGATCACGCGAAAATTAGCCACGGAAGTCGCGCGCGCGCTAATCAGCCATTGCAAAACGCTCGCAATAAATAATGCGCCCCTCGTAATGCACGCGCGGCCTAGAGCAGCTCGTAATCCGCGCGCGACGAGCTCGACACCTCGGGCTTGCTCTCGCGTAATCCTCGCTCGCGATGAGAGAAAAATAAAGAGCATCGCAAAGCGCTGCGGTTCTCATTGATATAATTAACCGCTCTCCTTCGTTATAAGCATTTAGCCGGAGTCAAAGCACGTTTCTCTCTCGCTCTCTGCGACATCCAGAGGCGTGTGTGTGAGACCGGTGGCAGCCAAGTTTCTCAAAGCCCTCTGCTCCCCTCTATATATATGTATACATAAGCCGGGGAATTCGTCTCGTGAAGGAAAAAGGCACGAGAGAAGGACTCGCCCGGGGCCTCCAGTCAAATCTCTTTGTCTCTTTCTCTCTCTCTCTCTCTTTCTCTCTCTCTCTCTCTCTCTCTCTCTCTCTCTCTCTCTCTCTTTCTCAGCAAAAGGTCTTTGGCCAGTCTAGAGCCCGGGATTCTTATACTCGCGAAACTTGCGGTGCCTTCTTGCTCTCGCTCGCGCGGAGTCGAGTTTTATAGTTTGACGGCGGTGGTGCCGCTGCATCTGGCCAGTTATGGTCGGTGTTTTTCACGCCGCTCTTTCTTTATACGCAAGGATTTCGCGATACGCGTCGTAATTGTTGCTGCTGATTGCAAGAAGAGGAAAACGGCTAACGGACCAGACGCGAGTGTAATGACGGGATATCGAAGAACTCAATGGGAGCCGTATTCGATTCCAATACCTCGCAATTATATCGCCCCGCGCCGCTGCGGATTTCTCTCATCTTCTGATGCCTTGAGCTGAACTCTCTTCTGCTGCGCAGTATTATCAACGCTGTGATCCGAGGTTTCTTTACAAAATAGCTGCTGGATGCCAGAAGACTCGTGTATAAAAAAGCCGAAGCATCGCGCACGCAAAATTCTTGGGCTGCACGCTCGGTTAGAAAAATCGCGAGAATGACGAGAGAGAGAGAGAGAGAGAGAGAGAGAGAGAGAGAGAGAGAGAGAGAGAGAGAGAGAGAGAGAGAGAGAGAGATGTATACCTATATACGAGGAACAAAGCGGCCAGTAAAGAAAAAAAGAGCCGAGAGAGACCGAGGAGGTATCGGACGGAATGAGGAAAAAAAAGCAGAGGAGGAGGTTCGAGGCCGGAATACGGGATGCCGAGCGCGAGACTGAAAGAAGAGCGAGTTGAGACTGGAGAAAAAGGGCCCAGCAAAGAAGCTCAAGCTAAAATAAGAGCCTGACGAAGATTGACCGGACCACATGGAACATCGGCAGTTTTGGCCGCGAGATCGTCTGCTTCCTGTAGCGCATCTATCTCTCACAGGCTTTTCGGAGTAACCGAACTTTGGGTTTTTACCCGACGTGAGCTAGTTGTTTGTTGTTTACCACATAGCTCCCTAACCTCGAGCCGGATTTTCCGCAATAAACTTTCTAAATCCAAGAAGATAATATCTCTCCACGAAATGTATACCTTCCTCTTCTCGCATATTCTAACGTTCGCTCTTATCAAAGTTTGTAATTAAAAGAAATCACTTGAAAAATTTCATCGGCCCGATTAGCCTCGCGAACTCGTTCCAGCAGATACCCGTGGCCGAAAATTCCACAGCACATGCGTGTGTGTGTGTGCCGACACCCATCCAACCTGCGTATAAACAAGTTGGCCCAGTATAGGTGCACCTCCCTCTCTCACTCTCTCTCGAAAGATTTTCTTTATTTATGAATTCTCGAAGGAAGGTCGCTACCGTTCGAGTTTTCGAAGGTCAGCCGATCCGGTTTTGCGTAATATCGCCGTGTCCGACAGAGGAGAGGAGAAGAAGAAGAACTCGCAAGACGAGTATATATACATAGCAGCAGCGAGAAGGAGGAGGCCTCTCTCGGCTCTTACAGTCTCGACTTTGAACGTATGCGCGCAACAATGGGAAGGAAGTCGCAATTTTGCTTTTCAGAGAGGAACTTTATACCTTAATCTAGCTGTATCCTGCGTGAGAGACCGCGAGCGCCTCGACGCTACTCATGAATCGACGCGGTCCATTGAGCAAATGAATGGCTCGCTGCGATGGAGAGAGAGAGGAAAAATAAATACCAGATATACAATTTCATTCATAAAGCGCCGAACTCTCTTTCTCTGCGCGAGAAGGTATTTTGTAATTTTACGCAGCTGCTCTCTTTTTCCTCTTTAAAGTCTATTAAATTTTGTGTTACTTCGTGGAATTCACACACACACACACACACACGTACACACAATAATTGCGCCTGCAACACACTGATGAGCAACTACCGCACACTCGTCGAGGTTCGCTCTCGAGACGCTTAACCCTGCGCACGCCAGAGATAACCCCGCGAGAATTTTTTTTCCGGATGAATGATAAACGAGTTAAAGTTCGCCGTCGACGGTCGCAGTTTGTAACAAGCTGCAGATTTTCTCTTGCTATATATATATATATATATATATATATATATATATATATATATATATATATATATATATATATATATATATATAAGCGGCAGACAAGGTTTATTATACAGCTTCATATACTTGCTTGCTCGTCGTCCTGTCTAAACATCCTGCTGCCGCTGCTCGGCTAACCTCCTAGCGTCGGATATTTCTCAAATTTCAAAGATAAATTCGAAAAATTTTATCTCCCCTGCTACTTTGCAAGCAGGTATATGAAGTCAGAGCAAACAAAAATCTCGAACTCGAGATTTATTAAGCAATTACATTGAGTAAGTGTGTTTACACAAACGGTTCATTATCGTCTTCTCCCTCTTTTCAGAGAGACTGCTATCCGTGACCCGTCGCCGATAAAAATCTCTCGCACATGCGTATAATTCGATGTTTCTACCTCCATCTTCCTCTCACCGTACACGTATAGCTATATAATATAGAGAGCGCGAACGCGATTTCATCGACGTCTATCTCTGATATTTATTTTTTTTTCCCTCCATCGCAGCTCGCGGCGATTAAGGTATAAAGTTTTCTATCTCTGAAACGCAAAATTGAAATTTCTTTCCCCGTATTATTGTTACCCTTGGTTCCCTCTTATTCTCTGACTAACCTTCGAAAATTCATAAATAAAGAAAATCGTTCGAAAGGAGGTTCACCGTCTGGCTCAAGTTTTACAGGTGGACTGGTGGGGTCGTAGGGAAGGAGATCGAGGTTAATCTAGCTGGTAAAATTTTTCAGATGGTATGTTTTAATTACGGGCTTTGATAAAAACGAGACGAGTAGAGGAAGGTATATATTTTGTAGGAAGTTATTATGGAAGAATATGTGGGGAAACGCGTCTCAAGGAGATAATAAGATGTGGTAATAGACAAACGACTATCTCATGAGAGGTAAAGATCCAAAATTCGGTCGCTTCGCTGGCCAGAGATCCGGAAACTTCAGGTGAGGGATAGTCCAAAACTATTTTGTTTCATGGTTACTATGACTTGGCTCATTTCACACGTTCGCATACCACCGCAGATAGCGGATCTGTTCAGGCAGTGAATGTTCAAGCTGTCTATTTGTACAGCGAAATTACAGCTAAAAAGTATAAGATATATATAATGTAATATGCATGTGCACAAACATAAAAATTAGCAGCAGCGAGAGAAGAGTGAAGGACTCTCGAGGCGGCCACTCTAGAGAAATAATGGAGTCATCAGATTTCATTGTCGAGCTGAATGTCTATACGCGCCAACTTCGTGGCAATCGTGCGACCATACGACGATGCAACAAAACCAAAGCTAGAGACGGAGGAAAAAATCGACAAAGACGGGAGAGTGAAGCAGCAGAAGAAGAGGACGAAGGAAGGAAGGAAGGAGCCCGAACGCGCGCGCGATAGCATCGACTCGGTCAATCCTCGCTCTTGCTCTCCTCTCTTTCTCAAAGTCAGGGCCGTAAAGAGCGACTGGCTCGCGTTTGCTGCTATGTACGTAAGGCACGTAAAGCTTCGACCCGCGGAGCTGGTATACACGCGTTTTCTCCCCGTCTGTCGTTAATCTCGCGCGCATATGCCCTCGCGAACACCGCCGACAAACGCCGAGCGACGAGCGCAGCTCGTATATACACAGAGTATATATGTATATACCGACGAGAGAGAAATTCCCCATAACCGGATAAGGAAACGAAAAACTTCCGACGAATTCTGAAAATATCCCTCGCTTCTTGCTCGACTTCGATCAGGAGGGAAATCAATCTTGTTCGGGCCTGCGCTACTATATCCACTCGTATACTCTCTTATATCACCGGCGAGGAAATTAGTCACTCGTCTATTTTCTCAGCGTGACGGAATCAACTGGTCGTACAGGGTATACGAGAGCGAATGACTCGCGATAATTCCACGACAAACGTCGTAATTTCTCTCTCAGTCGCTGCTGCTGAGATTTATCAACGAAAATTCGAGCCGCCGCAACCTACAACGACTTTTCGCGCAGCCTTGACTGAAAAAAATTCCTTTCCATTCACGCAGCGCACGCGCGCGCGATGCACACCGTGTCGCGGAATGCAGTGCGCACAGGAGAAGGGGAAAGTTCGTGTGCGTTGCGCTGGGAGATCCTTTTCCGTCTTTGTTCAGCAGCAGCTTATATATAATACGCAGTTTGTATGTATACGTATACGAGTCGGAGGTGAGGAGAGGGATAGGTGAATGTGCACATGCTTACACGCGAAGAAAGGGAGCGATTAAGAAAGAACAAATCAATCGATGCCGCCGCGAGTTTTCCCGACCGCGAAGCTTTCCTCTCCCTCTCTCTGTCTCCCGCGAGCTGCAAACGGCCTTGCGAAACTCGCGGCCGCCGTGATGTGTTTTTTCATCGAGCGTGTATAATCTGTGCGCGCTCTCTGGGAATACCTTTTTTTTATTTTGTATATTATACATACGATTTTATTGTGAAAGCGTCGCGCAGTTATTATCAATCACGACAATTCATGGAGATTGTTGCACTTTAGAGTGACCCACTTATTATCTCTCGCGTTGCATTCGGAGAAGTATAAATATTCAGCGTCGTTTAACGATACGACTATTAGAGTTACAGTGTGAGCATATATGTGTGTGTGTGTGTGTTTGTGTCTTAAAAGCGAATTAGAAGCGAGTTACAGCTTGAATTTTCTGCGAAGCATAGCCGCGACTGCAGTCGTAAGACGATACACAACGCAGTTTTATTGCGAAAGTGATGAGCGTAAAATTAATTCGAAACCTTTCGAGAGAATTACGGTCGACAAATTCCTCTTTCAAGAATAAAGTATAACAATGCACACCGACGACGAAAATGCGTCTCTTCGTATCTCATCGCGCGGCGGAAAGGAATAGAGTCGACGAAAAACGTTTGAATACACGAAGGCAAGAAAAAACAGGTGAGCGATAACTCGACTCGCTAAAGACAAAAGGGGGGTCGTCGTCGCAAAAACTGGATCGACGAGCCAAACCAGTGCAAACCGAATAATTTCCGCCGTTTACTAAAGATCAATCGTCTATACTCCACACACATACGCACATATAGGTATATATACTCTATATACTAAAAATCTTTTGAAGCGGAGCCAGGTCGATGGCGCCTGCGGGGGAAGCGAGCCGTCGGTCGAGTATGTAAGGGGACGATCCCAAGTCGCATACATAAAACAAAAATCCGTATACAAAAGGCCGAGAACGAAAACTACATTCGAAATACCTCGGCTCCTCGTCGATTCCCGCGGCGATGGTGGTGGCAGTGCGGTGCCGGGCCCCAAGAGAAAGGACGCAGCAGCGGAGAACAGAGAAAGAGAGTGGGAGAGTATAACCGCCGAGCGCGCGAGGATCGAAGGGTCTCTCTTCCTCCGCACGTTTAGCTGTATATAAGAGAGAAGAGATGTGAGCTTGAGAGAACGGACGACACACGAGCGCGCGCATGCTTGCATGTGTGTGCATGCGAGAGAGAGAGAGAGAGAGAGAGAGAGAGAGAGAGAGAGAGAGAGAGAGAGAGAGAGAGAGATCCGTGGGAGCACGCGTCGATCTTTTTCTCTCCTTTCCCAGCCGCATACGTTTATGTATACATATATACACATGTATGTATGTATGTATGTATCGACAGAGAGCATAATGCTCGCGAATGTGCAGGCAGCAGCAGCGTGGGAGACCGAGTCGTACATAAGCCGTATACACGCGTGTAACAAGGAGTTTGTTTAGACACTCGATGAGACACTGAGCGATTATTGTTTATATCCTCCGCCGGCGCTCTTCAAAAGCCAGTTTAAGTCGTATAATAAGCGTCGAGGAGTATTTTTTCTTCTAGGATATATTTTTCTCTGTGCTCTTATACATATATAAGAGAAGTCGTGTGTACAGAGAAACAGAGAGAGAAAACCCGAGAGAGCTGTTCAACTGCAGCGATCGCTCCTCTCTCTCTCTCTCGCAACTCTTGCGGAAGTCGGAGAGCTTTATCGAGCTCCCTCGTCCTTTAGCTGCGTCGTCGTCTTTTTCCCTGCTTCGAGAAATGTCGACTCAGAATCTCTATAATCCGCAAAATTCTAAACATTTCGAAAAACGTTTGCTCTCGCTGAGAATATATATCTTACCGGGGCTATTTAGAATCGAACAAAGCTCTCCGAACAGCCCGCGAAGGTATAGCGGATGAGAGAAAAAAAAAGTTTTCGAGATAAAAGCAAGCCTCGGCTAAGTAGGAGGAGAGATCGGAGAGAAAAACTCTCAGCGAGCATTTACCCCTTTACACAACAAAACAAGGCACTCGTGGCGCCGAGGCCGAAGGAAAAAGTTTAAAATCACAAAATTCTTCGGTCATAAGTACCGTCTGCACTTGCCTCGCCGTGCTCTCGCAGCAGCAACCTCTCGATATTCCAGGACCCCAGCGACTCTGTAAACTCCGGCGGCCGCCGCCAAACTTTCCTTCTCCCTCCGCATAGTCCCTACTTTTTCAACTCCATAGAGCAGCAGCAGCAGCAGACCGACTACGATTCAAGGGAGAGAGAGAGAGAGAGAGCGAGATCCTGCTCTCGTCGAGGAGGAGCTACTGCTAGTACCCGTACACAGGGAGAGAAAGCTAAAAGTTGGACCGAGCTCTGTAGAGGGCGAGTCCGGGCAGGAGGGAATCCAATCAAATCGATAGCCAGAGCAAACGCGTTAACAAACCCCCCTTCGCGCCCCCGCACTCTCTCTCTCTCTCTCCCTCTGTATGCAGTGTAAGCCCCTGCGCCGACGAGCGTCATACAAAGATAGAGAGCATATAACGCGCGAATTCACCCGAATAGCCGGCAAACTATACTATACCTACTCTCCTCTCGGCTGTCTGCGATGCGCGACTCTGCGTGTACGTCCCTCTGCGCCTGCGCCGAGAGAGCGATTCTATAAGCAA
The DNA here is from genome assembly GCA_020010945.3 of Muscidifurax raptorellus. NCBI lineage: Eukaryota > Metazoa > Arthropoda > Insecta > Hymenoptera > Pteromalidae > Muscidifurax > Muscidifurax raptorellus. Next base: position 38,330,150 of record CM052078.1, read on the forward strand.
ATAGGGGCCATCCTTCCTCCTCCTCCTCCTCTTACTCGTCTACTCCGCGTCGAGCTTCTCCTCGGTCCTATTATTTCGGGGGTACCTGCATGCGAGCCGCTATACAAACACACACGAGCAGAGGATGCGGGAGGTATAGGTATGCTGCTGGACGTGTACGGACTCGCTCCTACCTCTTCTTTTTTTTCCTCTCTGTATAGCTCTCGAGAGCGCGCCCGGGTATTTATACCCCGGCACGGGTGCTTCATGATTTTTTCGAGTGAGACGAGAGAGACACAGTCCCTGCTTTCTTACACGCAGACTCGAGTGCCCGACGACCTTGATGTCTGTATTTGAAAATTTAGCCGCCACACGATTACGATATAGTGCATAGCGTGTTTACCCAGTGTCGGAGCCTCCGCTAATATAATCGCTCGAGGTGCACTGTATACTACTGTTTATATAACGTATAATACCCGATGAAAGCTCGAAATAGAGCGCTCCGCGCTATTTCTGCGCGGAATAACACGTTGCCGCAAACAGCGGCACACTTATCATTTCATCGAGTTTCGTTGTTGGCTTTTCACGGAGAAAGACACTAATCTCGACGCGGCGCTATAACGCTACTCGAGAGCGCGGCGCTCCACTTCAATCTCCCTGCCTCTCCCTCTCCTCGACGTCGCAATTCCAAACAAAACCGAATCAAGATCGCAATCTTTCGAGTATTATACGTATATAATACAACAAACGCGCCCGCCCGCGCCGTATTCAAAGAAAAATCCGCGCAATATATATACATAAAGATTGTGTATCCGTGTAGTATAATGAGCGCGAGCAATAACTAGCAATTTTTTTTTTCTTATCGCAATAAGCCCGTGCTTCGAGAGATAATCAACGATTGCGATAGACTCTCTTTTATATGTACAGCCAGCCAACCATTACAGTGTCCGCCTCGCGCGCCAAAGGAACGTTTTAATTCGTCGGCTCCACAGGCGTGAAAGCGGCTCATTGAAAATTTTTCGTTCTCGAAGAGAGATGGGGCGCAAGGTGCTGCGCGCAGAAGATAATGTATGGAAAAAGCAGTTTCCTCGTGCGACATCTGCTAAGCATGTGACACGGAGAGACACTAATATAGCAGCGAGGATTTTTCTTTTTTCACGAGCCGTGTATTGCGGGAGGGTGTCTATTTTTAACCGCCGAAATTTCCGACGATTCATACGTTCTCGGTGCGTGTGTATATGCATGATATATATATACATACAACAAAACTGATCGCGGACCGAAAGAAACAAGCATAGTGTGACTCACCAAAATGTGCAGATAGTCGTATCCAGCGACGCACGCTCTTCTCTCGTATAAACTCGCTTCCGATTCCTGCCTGCGTATCTGCTTCACCGGAAAACGAAAAAATCACTGGTCACTAGATCCTCTATATATGTATATATAGCCCGTGTTCTTGTACAGTATAGGCTTTTTCACAACTCGCACGCGGATGATGTATAGAATAACGAACCGCACCTGAAAAGGCACACAACCGCGCACAAGTTTTTTCTCTATCTCTCTCGGTCCCGAGTGCAGCTATGCAGTTGCACCGCACTGTGACAATCGGCTGCCTAGTCTATATGCTGGTTATTTCGCCGGGCCGTCGTCGTCCTTGTCTGCTCCGTTGCCGCAGCTACTGCCTTCAACAATCAGAACATGCAAATCAGCGTGATTGAGCGCCGGACGGCAGAACCGCCGACATATGTCCCAGTCTCTCTCCCTGTACTCCCCCCTCCCATCAAACACACACATGCATATGCAGAGACAGAGCAAGTACCTCGCGATTACGAGGAGAAATTTCGTTTGCAGATTCCCGTATTATTGGGGCCGCGGAGTTAAGTTTTAGATTTACTCGTAACGAAAAAAAAGGGAAAAGGTCGAGACTATTTTTCCCCCGCGCTTCTTCTTTATTGGATATACATTTGAGGCGGCGAATGGGTAGGGCTGCTGAATATGATGGCGGAGAGCGATCGTTAGTTTTTATGCGGGGAGTGGAGAGAGCCAAGCGGATTAAAAATTTACACGGGGATGATCAATGTATGGAGACGTAGGTGTAAAGGCTCCGCTTAATGTTTTAAAGGCTCGACGAGAGAGCATTGAGTGTGATTACTATTGGGATCGATGAAATTTAACGATGCAATAAACTTTAATATCAAGCGGCGGCGAGGACGATGACATATGCCTCCCGGATAATGGGATAACTTTTTATACTCCGGGGATTTTGATCAAAGTCTGCGCACACGTACACTGTTATTATACAAAATTACACAACATTTTTTCTCTCCAGAAACATAATCAATCATTTTAATTTTAGACACTCAGGAAAATTAAACCCTATATTATACGTTTGATTATATTTGATAAAGGTTGGGACTAATTGAAGCGTAAGTAAGAAAATATATTTCTCTCGAAAGGTTTGCAAATTAGCAAATTACAAGGTCCCTATCACTAATTAATCCAGCTACGATACACGAAGCGGGCAATTCATCGCGCGAAAAGTGCGCAACTGAAAATCGGATCATTAACGTAATTAATTTTTCCCGTCGACAACCTGCAAAATTTACGGTCGTATATACAGCTAATTCTCGCTGTAACATTAATTCCATACACGCCTCTTGTCCCTTTATTCAAAATTGCACGCATCCACACACTCCTGCGCGCTTGTCCGTATCGCAGCTCGAGCAAAGTTTGTTTCGATCGCGAAACACGCGAGAAATTACTCTCCGCGGCGTATATATATATATACCCAACTGAGCCGTGGCGTCGCTCTAATGTAAACACACGAGAGACGAAAACTTTAAACGCTACGCCGGATTAAAACTTTGCCCGGCGGCGAGCCATTTTCCTTTAATAGTCATGGATGCGTCATTTATTTTTTGCTGCCGTCACCTCCACGGGCACAAATCACGTGTACGGAATCTCGGCCGATGTTTGCACTGAATCGAGTACACACATGTAGAGAAAAAGTGGGCCGACGTCGTCGCGCAAGAGAATGACTGATTCATTTGTTTGCCCCCGACGACGAGATGAGAGAGTTTTTTCGATGCTCCCTTTTTCTGTTGGCAAAATGTTCGATACTTTTGAAATGCCATTAGTCAACGATAACGCGGGAAAAGAGTTATGTACTTACTGAATATTTCAGTGCCTCTATATATACTCGACTGACGCACCATCGACGTTAGTTATTCTTCGCGGCAGTATCACGGTTCGCGTGTATATACCACTGACATTTTCAATTGTATAATATGCGAGGAGGAGGAGGAGAAAACCACAAAAATTTTACTCGGCGAATAACAACTGCTCTCGTGGAAATTCGAGGAAACGTGTGAAAAAAAATTCAAAACTCGCCGCGCAGTAAAACCGTCGTATAAAAGTCCCGATCCCGCAAATTACACATAAAGCCGATATGCAGGACGAAAGATTATGAAAATTTTCGAGTGAAATTTCGCCGTAAAAGCCGCGGAGAAGTTTTATATTTGTCGTGATATCCTCTCTCTCTCTCGCGCGGAAACGATACAAACATCAGAGAACTCAGGGCAGTTAAAAATTGTTCCCCGATATATTTCGCTAAATTCGCGTATATAGAAAATGCTCTAGCACGTATACCGATACATATGTATCTATATATATATATATATATATATATATATATATATATATATATATATATATATATATATATATATATATATGTATATATACATATATATTTCCAACGGGGTTCTGTAAAGGGGAAGAAACACTTGAAACGTAAGTAATCGCGTATACGCGAGCGCTTTTAATGTTTTACGAGTACTAAATTCGTGAAAGATCGTCGCTCCGTTTTGCAGCGATCGATTCACCCCCCCCCCTCCCCCCGTCCCTCAAGTTCTCTCCACGAGTCGAAAATTACCGGCAAGCCAGTATGGCGCCGATACTACTCCTTTCCTTTCCCTTCCATCGTCTTCTCCTCCGTTCGTTTTCTTCCCTTTGCCCGTACACGACTGCTCGCCCACGCGCCTCTCTTTACTATATACATTTACGCCGTACACACAGACACAGACTGGAAATGCCCCCGAAATTCCAAGCGCACACTTCACGTACTCCTTCACTCTCTATACACTTTCGAGTGCTGTTTTTAAAAATTAATTTCTCCAGCGACTATTTTAAAATTTCCTTTGCTTCAACGACGACGATGCGATCACTATGTAGTGACGAAACCTGTATATGTAGCCATATATAAAGGGACAAGGGATTACACACGCAGGCAACATGCAACACAAAAGATGAAGAGTATCTTGAATCATATCAGTATCTATATCAAATTATTCAGTGAAAAGTGTCTCAGCAGTTTTTATCGAGAAAAGTGTATCGTCATAATGACGACGCCCACAGAAATAATTCAGGTGGATTCAAAATGATTCCGCCGTCTCATGCTCGTACCCTCCTCCCCCCCCCCCCTCCTGTGCCTATGAAGAAAAAAAAAGTTCAACGATCCAAACCACGGCACTATTTCTAAACTCCATTTTCGATGCGCGCAAGTATATAAGTATACAAACTCGGAGGAAAACGTCAAATAATAAGAAAGAAAAGCCGAGCTTAAAAAATGAAGACGACAGTGTGCAGCAGCTCGTCGTCGAGTCAAGAATTCCTGGCGGGGCTGCTGCTGCTGCTGCTGCCTCGGGAGAAAGAAAAACAAACAAAGCCGCGGAATTTGTAGGATATAGCGGCGAGATAGGCGCCGCCGGGAAAAGCCTCTTTAACGGCCGAGAAAAAGATCAAATAATTGTCAACGCTGTATAGAGTAAACACTAGAAGCAGCAGTACTCTGTACATCGATATCACGAGAAACGGGAGATACCTGTAGGAATCCGCGCATAAAGCTGCTGCCGATACAGCGAGTATAGCGGAGAGACGAGTTATTGGATTAAAAATGTATACATATCAGTGACTCGAATTTTATCAGCACGACGACTCCTCGAGCCAAGTTTTAACGCGGTTCTCGTTCCAGCTAAAACTGTTCCGTATATAATACAGTCTCGAGGAGGAAAAATTAAGGTAAGTATCGAATGCTTCTTCTTTTTTAAATGAATCACTCCGGGATTCAAGTGTTTATACTCGGCGTAAACAAAAAGGCTATTTACAAACTTTTTCAGACCCCGCCTATCTCCCGGCATTGCACTCGTTCGTATATACAAGCGCAGCGACGCAAGAAACCGCAGAGAACTGCCATAATTTATAAAGCATCTCCTTAATTAGCCACTGCGTGCATGTATTTCGAGGGGAGAGAAATTGAGAGGAGGAAAAGCTTTTTTAAAAGGAAAAAGAGCAGAGAAGAAAAGCAGGTTGTTGCAGTATATACGAGCGAGTGACTGACCCCACCTAGTTTTCCGAGAATCCAAAGCCTGCCAGAGAGGATTTTCCAAAGAAAGCGTTCGCGCGCGACGTGCTGCGCTATATTTTTCCTTCCTGGCAGTGCACTCGACTGCACGACACGAAGCGCTCGCTCGTCGTCCGTTACGGCATCTCTTATCACTTTTGAATCTCTCTCTCTCTCTCTCTCTCTCCCAGCTTACCGCGCGGCGGCCTTCTCTCCGATTACAACAATGCACGCATGCATCCCACACACACACTCACACACACACGCACACACATACTTGGCGACGTAAAAGTGCATATACCTCCCGGCGACTCCACCTACTTTTTCAGCAACGCGTGGCGAAGCAAACAGTGCAAAACTCTCGTAGAGCGAGACGCGATCGAACCTAACCATCGTCCTCGCGGAGGATGTCCAGGTATACCGCTCTCTCACTCGGTCGAGCCATTCGCACACTTGGGCGCGATAGTACAGATATATTAGAGAGACTGGTTATACAGAAAGGTTAAAGAGGGCAGGGGGCACTCACTGGTAGCCGTGGTCGTCGATGCCGCCGAAGGTATACAGCGCACAGGGATAGCCGGCTGCAGGCAAGCAGGCGTGCGCGCGCACCGTCGGGGGGCTCGCACTATGTGCCTCTCTGTCTTGCCGTACGGGCGCGACGCTCCTCTCTCTCTCTCTCTCTCTCTCTCTCTCTCGCTCTTCTTGCTCGACTGCTGCTCGATCGCCGAGAGCAAAAAAAGCCAGCAGCACACACGCACACACAGGCTCCGCAGGCAGCTTCTTATTCACGAGAACCTAACCTCTCGGTCTCCTTACTATCCACTGGTCTCCGTGCGGTCCTCGTCCTGCGCTCCGGAGAAAGAGACCGAGCGAGATGGGACGAGCGAGTCTAGCGCCGCCGTCAGAGAGTTTAGAGTAGCGGAGCTGCGGACGCCCGGAGAAGGCGTTGGCTCGACTCCTGCTGCTCGCCGGAGGACTGTTGACGGGGATGTAGACTGCTCGCTGACTGTTGTCGCTGGCGGTGGCGTAGTCGGCGCGTTCTCCTGCTGCCGGCAGCGTGCGCCGATTGGCCGCGAGCGGCGCGCATTCCCGGCGCTAAAATGGCGATCGAACTGTCACGGCCAGCAGCCACACTCGCTCCACTCTCTGTGCTGCGCAGGTATACCTAGTCTCTATATAGGGTTCAACTGATGATGCACCGATTACAACTTGCTCTCTCTCTCTCTCCGAAACTCTGCCTTTCACTGATACTCTGGCCTGCGAGAATAGGATCAAGCAGCTCTGCGAGAGACGCTGCTGCTGCTGCTGCTGCTGCTGCTGCTTCGACGAAAACACACTGGTTGACCGCGGCGTTGCCGTGCGACGCGCAGAATCCGCTTTCGGATCCTCCGAGTATTATCTCAACAACACTGCACTGTCCGTCTAACAAGTATCCTCTCGCGCACTGCTCTCGCTTTGTCAACTCCGACGACGATTATTATTACTACTATTATTATCGGATTATTATCGAATGCTCGATGTCGCGGCGGCGTTTATCGAATCCAGAACGTGGACCGGCGAGTTTGTTTACGTTATCAGCGAGACGTGCGCGTATGACGATGTACGTATATTATTAGAAATCAGGTTATCGGGGGGCGCTCGCACTGTCCGCGCAGTCGGTTGCGCTTAGACAGCACAACGGTCTGAGCACACAGCAGCGCACGGATCGCCAGATAGAGCTGCTGCGAACCGCTTGCCCGGACTCACGGGACTCGACTGGGGCTGCGCTCTGCCGGCCCGAGCCCCGACGCCAGCGCGCAGGCGTCGACCTCTCTCGCTCTCTTTTTCTCCAGTCTCGGCTCTCTCTTTCTCTCTCTCTCGCTCACTCTCGTTCTCCAGTGCGCGCGAGAGACGGAGACGCACACACAGCTGGTATATACGTATGTATGTATATATATATACCGCACGAGACCCCCACCGACGGGAGCGGCGCGCCCCCTGTCACCGCGCAGTGACGTACCGAGAGGACGAGGTGCCCGAGTGTTTTTTTACGCGCAGGGGGTAGCTTTTTTTTCTCTCCTCGCTCGGCCCCCGCGTGTTTACGTTAAACAGGGCTTTTCTCTGCCGAGATCGATGTGTATTGTGTAAGGAGCGGTAATAGAAGACAGCCGCGGGTCGGATTTGATGTGCATTATTTAGATATACTTCCGGGATGAGCTATCGATAACGATGTATGAATATCGAATGATGTTGGTGCTTCGTATATACGAACGAGCGCGAAACTGAATCTTTGATAGATACGAGCGAACGTATAATCATATGCCAGCTGCTTTGCGATATATATACCCGTATTTTTATGTAACCATATAGTCCTCCTCCTTTACATAACGAGATTATATGCATCATCTCGCGTTACTCCATACCGCAACTGCACGCATCGAAGTAAATCCTCGACGCACATTCTTGTGAAAAAACGTGGCAAACATCTGTCTGGATTTAAAAACTACATCGATCCCGCAACCTGTGGCTATACGTGCACATATATATAGTTGTAATGGCACACCAGTAGCTCTCGACTTTTTACCAATTTCAACGGAAAATTCGCACGTCGATACGTCCTCCGCATATACGCAGCAGCAGCAGGAGAGAAAAGTGTTATACATTTATAGAGCCACCCCCGCAATGTTCGAACTGCACACAGCCCGCGGGGTAGCCAATGGCAACTCTGTGTAGTATACCTTTGTTCTCTCATTCGAAGCCAGCTCCGAAATGAAGATTTTCTCTCCCTCGACGTCGTCGTCGTCGTCGTAGGCAACTTTTGAGGCGGCGATTCAACCATTGTTGATTACCTGCGTCAGGTGGGCGCATAATCTTCTCGTTTCCAAGGGGGATCACCCTCGGCTTTTCATCCCCGCGTATATTCAAACGATTCGTCCCATGTATTACCGATTTCATGTACCGAGTTGACGATAAATAAAAGTTGCGCATTGTTAAGTTATATCGACGAAATCTATATTGACTACGATATCACTGTGGTATGTACAAAATGTGAAAAATAAATTTTTATTCTATTATTCTATTAATTATAAACACTGCAGCCGGAGCGGTAGACAAAAGTTACAGTCGCATCCTTAGGAAAAATACAATACCCGGGACATAATCGAGGATATAAATTTTTTCCAGCCGACGCACATTTTTTTTTTTTTACAACCGCTGGCCCGATAAAAGTTGATACGAAAAAACGCGACTGTATACATACAACATATATATATACGTACACATTTTCCTATAATTAATATTGACCCACATATCCAGCCGCGACGGCGGCGCGTATGGCTCTTTTTGCATTCGCGTATTTACGATCGCGCACACGCGCGCGTGGGATATTTTTTGCAGCGCGGCATTATACGAGTAAGCCGGGAGTTTATATACATCGAGAGCGCGCCGGCAGACTTTTGTTAAGTGATTTCAGACCCTTTAGCGCGCGCGCGCGCGGGCTTTTTAACGAGCTAGATTAGAGAGAGGGTTGCACTAGTTGCGATCGTAAATTTTAATTTCGAGCATTCGAGCTTGTACCCAACACGGCCCGACTTTATACCGCCGTCAAAAGATCGCACACGACAATTATTTTCGCCTTAGCGAAACGCTGTGATTGAGAAAAAATTTTAACGAGATCCAGCCCGTTATATTACATATGTAATAAAGTCCATGAAATCGCTCGCAATATTCCGCGGGATTATAAACGAGTTTGGTCGATTTTAACAAGACTGTGATGTTTATATATCGATGTAGAAGAGACGAAAAAGCAGGCAAAAGCGTCACCCCCGATGGTTTGAATAAACCTGAGCTCTCGTTCGCACCGAAGCGCGAAATCCGCGCCTATATAGTCGCATTATATCATTGCATTACTCCCTCCCTCAGCTGACACACACAGGATGACCCCCTATAATCGTTTGCCCATATACACACGGGGCCGAGAGCAAAGCACGTACAATAGCCATCGGTATACACACACTCGCACAGCTTAATACATATGGCATCGGAGCTTTGATAGTTAGCGCTGAACGAGCTCCGATTGGCTATGGAGTCGTTGCTTTTTTTCGATGTCGCGCTAATTATTTTCTTCGCTTTTTCTGTCAATTTTCCCGTTGGATTGACCGCGACTGATATATTATTTAGCTCCCGTCGTATTGAACACGTGCACAGGATATTGGATTATACTATTTTAAACCGTGTACTTTGAGAATTAATAATCCAACGGGCTTAAATTTTTTATTCGTCTTCGTTATGCTTTGAATGTTGTTAATATTCGAGAATTCGTGGCACGATCCGCATATAAACGCATGAAAGCTTGAGTATATAGCGCGCAGTGCCGTCTCATTGCGACGTGATTCGCCTCGTATAACTCGGTTAAAATTTTCGATAACATAAAATTGATTGAATTATAAATTCGATTAATTATTATCATGACAAAGGCTCGACGGGCCGGGAGCCAAAGCGCGCTCTCTGTACTAACTCGCTCTCCTCTCTCTCTCTCTCTCTCTCGCTCTCTCTATTAAAACGTCAAGTGGTCTGTTGACTCGAAGCGACTTACATGAAAATCGATTTTCAATTAAAACTTCCGGCTCGCCAAAGCACCTATCAATAAACGCTCTTAATCACCGCGTGCTCGAAATTCCCATTGTGCAAATATCGCGCGCTAGCCTTGCCTAATTCTCCCCCTCTTGCCTCCTCGTTGCCGCACAAGTTTCGACGTCGCACAGACCATCAACGCGCGGCGGAACGTCGTTTCGCCTCGGTGCACCTATATACATATATATATATATCGCTCACTCTCCATCAAAATATATATAGCAGAGCTTGCATAGCGCTATGTACAATATAATCTTTGCACGGCATTTATAATCGGATGAAAATTAACCCTATTACATGACTCAGTGGTGCGATTATCAATCTTTAATCGCAGCAGCAGCAGCAGCAGCAGCGGCAGCATCAGCCCTCGCGCGAAGACGAGACAAGGCTGATGCCGAGCCGCAGCTATACATATAGTAGTCTCAGGGGCCGATCGAACCTCTGAATAATGCATCGCGTCCCTTTTCTCTCGCGGAATTAGCAATCTCCGGGATGAGAAAGTCCTCCTTCCCTCCCTCTCTCCCTCCCGCCCTCCGTCCCTGCTTGCGAGTCTGCGAATCGCACGCGCGCAACCGGAGCAGCATCAATTTTCCATATATTTTCACCTCTTACTTCGCGAAAAGAGAGGAGGAATATGATGTCTGCGCACTGGCCTACCTACAGACGATTTAAATTCAAACTAGGTTCCAGCAGCAGCGGTATAGCCCTCCGATCGGGATAGTTATATAGAAACTGAAATTACGAGAGTGCCATGCGCGCAGAGGAGGGACTCGAAAAATCACCCTTCCCTTTCTTCTCTTATCTACGAGTTTCACTCTCCGCTGCGGTGGCTGCCAGCAGATATCTTCGGTGGCTCTATACATACATATATACTGCTCTCCTCTCCTCTCTTCCGTCTCTAACCACGAACAATGCCGCTCTGATAGCGCGCGAAATCTCGCTCATTCTCTCCTTCGTTCGTTTGTTCTCCTTTCGTTTTCTTGCTCGCACGCCTGTGTTACTTGCTACAGCTGCAGCTATACATGACTCTCGATACCTACTTATATGCCGCCGCTCGCGCACCATTCGATCTATTACGCAATACAACAAGTAGCTATAGCTTTTAGGACTATTCTCCGATAAATTTGACGATCGAGGCTTTGAATACCGAAACCTGTCGGAGATAAAACGGGCAGATTTAAATGGCCGCATCAAAGTGTTACAATGTTCGCTATCCAAAGCTTCGAGTGCTATTCATGCCTGATTATAGCTTGAAAATTTTTTATTTCTTAAAAATAAATACTCAAGTAGATGTAACCATATACATTATACACTATCATATGTGCAGAAATAGAATTATCACAATAGATTAGTTTTCTCTTAAGAATAACACTGTGTCTTTATCTCAACTTTTTATTGCTTTAAAAAGCGACGAAAACGATGCATGGTATTTTCAGTTACGACAACGTCGAGTAACAAAAACTGTGGATTCTTTGGATCAGCTTCTGCGTTTACAACGGTCGCTTCTTTGTAAAGCCACGCTGCAGCCAAGCTTCCTGATTCAACTCGCACTTTTATTACAGATCTGCCAGTCTCTGACAAAATTTTCTTCTCTATCTCGTGTCGCAGCACATCTATTCCTGTAATAAATAAATGATAAATATTCTTTTCCATCGTTCAAATCATTTAAGTAACCGATACTTTACCACTTGTCGTTGTCGCAGAAATGCCTAACGTATCTTCTGGGATCGTTCCTGGTTCGATTAGATCGCATTTGTTAGCGACTTCTATTAAGGGCCTGTTGCCATCTGTTAAGGATTTTAACGTCTTCCGAACATGATCGATCTGCGCTTGCTTATCGGGATTGCTTGCATCATAGACGTGCACTATTACATCCTGAAATAAACAACGTCGTTTACGTTATTGCATTTTATTACAATTTTCGCCTCACTTAAACTCACAGCAATCATGGCATCCTCTAATGTGGCCACGAATGGTTCTATCAGTGTCTCTGGAACATCTTGAATAAAACCAATAGTATCTATATAGAGAACTTTCATTTTGCAAGGAAGGAACCCTTCGTGCGCTGTAGTATCTAATGTTGCAAATAAATAATTTTTTGGTTGTAGCACCTCATCACCAGTCAATGCTGAAACAAAAAACAAATACATTACCTTCTAAATTTAGTTTTAAATACTTGCTCTTCAATTTTTTTCATTTACCGTACCTTTGATCAGCGATGTTTTTCCGGCATTTGTGTAGCCAACAACAGCGACGGTAGCAAATCCACGATTTTTTCTTTTATTGCGAATCGTTTCTCTATGAACTTTAAGTTTTTTTAAAGCTGCTTTAAGTTCCTGCTCTCGAGCCTGCAAATATAGTCTGCGTTTTTCCAATAGATTTATCCTTCCACATAGTTCGCTCATTTTTTTATAAATGTATGGAAGTTCAGCGAGGGCTACTTGAAGTCTTGCCTCAGGACTCATAGCATGACTTCGAAAAATATGTATAACAAGGGAATACCGATCATATACAGGTAAACCAAATATTTCTTCCAATTCCAAAAGTTGTACATGTTTTAACATGTTTGTGCTAATAAAAATAGCTGTAACATTCTGTCCGCACTTAATCCTTGTCTTAACATTTTCAAGACTGCCAGACCCAAACAACTGTTGCTTTTCCAGAGTTAGCAAAGGGACGCACATCTTATCAACTACGGTCCAATGAGGTAAGGTCTCAACTAAGGCAACAGCTTCAGCAAGCTGTAAATCTCGATTAGTGTTATGTTTTTTATCTCTTCCCCATTTAATGTATGGTTGGATTACAAAAGTTCGATGACCCTTGGCTACAGTTCCAAGATATTCATTCGATATTTCAAGATATTCTGGATTTTGAAGTTCTTTCTCCTCTTCAACGTGAAAATATGAATCTTCAAATCTGAATCTTGATGACAGAAACCATGTCTTTCTCTGAACGGTTTGTTTGCCAAATAATAAACCACTTTTAGCATGCAGTGAAAGTCTTTTAAGTATGCTATTCATTTTGTATATATCAAGTATTATTGGATAAAGCCATAAACATATCTTAAGATTCAATTTGCAGATCATGCAGCTGTTTTTTCAAATTTCTTTCACATCTAGCTTTCGCATATGTGCCAACAAAATAAGAAATCGTCATCATAGATATTGCACCAATTGCCATTTTATACTCGATACCTAAAGGAATACGTTTGTGAAAGTTCCTCAAAGCAAGCGGTATTGCAATGATACCTGTAAAAATATAATAATAGGTACAAAGTTCAATTTTCAATTTATAAAGATGTTGCACAATGCGATGCTATATAATTTGGACCCTTCAAAGTGTGATTTATTTTTGAATGCCTTAGAAACACAAAGGATTTTGACATGAACTGTTGCACAATTGCTTATCAAAATTACTATAGAGATTTGCAACAAATTGCAGTGACTACTTTTAAAGGCTACGTATCAGTGCTACATGCAAAGTTCACAACAATAGATGAAAGTAAAAAAAACTAATATTGAGTATCAAAATAATCTTACCAAAAACATAAGTCCCGAAAGAAACCTCAAGCGCGTGGTGAGTGCATTGTTGCAAAAAAAGTTTATTAACGTCGGCTCTCGTTTTTACATCTTTAATATCGATAACCTGTGTCGCCATTACTGATCGGTATTGTTTGAACTTTGTTAAACAATTGCTAACAACGTTTGTCAACGACAATGTCGGTTGAATGGTAGAGTAACGCAAATTCGCATATACTTTACGTCAGTTGCATATTGCTTGGATCTTCTCGTCTCTTTCCCGGTGCCTTTCCTCGTTGTACTTTTGCGCAGAGCCTCGAGAGTCGTTGGCTCGACTTTGAGGTTAGCCGAGTCATTACGTAACTCCCTGTTTTCCGCATGTAGGTAACTGCCTGCAGTTACTTTTATTATTATGACCGAAGTTCCTTTGAGCGACAGAGCACGTGTGTCCATCAGATATTATGTCGCTTTACAAAACTTTGATAAATTCTAGAAAATTCCTAAAAACTACTGTGCTGCAACGAGACGAAAACTATGTTCAATGCTTCGCGAACGCAGTTTTAATTGTTTCCAAAATTGAATAAAATCAAAGGCCAAAAAAAAAGTTTGTGGTTTCGATTGGAAATCATTAAGCTATAAAACTCTGAATGGACAACGAGCCGTTGAGCGCGAGAATCAAATTCTATAATTAACTCTCAAGAACCTATAATACCGACGGTATTTATATCCCGACGATTGCCTAAAAACTTCAACGCATATTCTATAAGTCGAATCGAGTGTTTTCACTGCCGCGAGCGCGCGCACGCGAGGAAGAAAAAAAAAGACGTTCGAATATGCCGCTATTTCGCTCCAGACATGCGAGCGGAAAAGCGCGCTGTCACCTCAATCCGGCAACGTCGCAATCCTTCGGTATATGCCCGCAGTGTGTTTTATCAAAACGGCACTCCCTCGAATATAAGCAATCGATTTTTCAATTGCAACGAGTCGAAAATCCAAAGAATACACAGGTCACCGAAGGACGAGCGTAAGGCAGTTCAAAGCGGCGACACCGAAAATAACAAGCCACTCATCGAGATAAGATACATATACGTATATATAGCCGCGAGGGCTAAAGCTTTCCTCGGCGGCAAACTACACGAGCATCCAATATGACGCACACTATTGTTATATTAAGTACTAGCCGCGGTAGTTTTGCGCTTATCCGTTTCTCATAAGCTCGCTTTCTACTTTCATCAATGAATTGCATTAAAAAGCCATTGGGTAATATATCGATAAACCAGCTGCTCCAAAACGTCCGTTTTCGAGTACCTACATAGTCGCAGCATACGTGTAGCGTAAAAAGGGCCGAGAGCGAAAACACACAGGGCGATCGTGCGATGCATGTGTAAGCTCGAGTGTGACTCTCCGAAAGGAGCGCGCGAGAAAGAGAGAGAAAGAAGCTCCGATGCTTTCGCGGAGAGCTGCTCTCGAGACTGCAGTCCGTCACTGATGTCTCTATGCAGATCGCCGCCGAGAGAGGTGTGTGCTGTTGCTCGCGCGACCGCAAGAGTATACAGTATTACAGTATGTGGTATGGTTCGCCTTTTATCGTACATGCGTGTATTAGCAGCCTAGCTATTCCTGGCGATATAACACCAGTCGAGTATATATATAACCGTACTATACTCGCGTCGCGATAAGCCGAACGAGCAGCAGCCTGGAGTCTTGCGGGAGCACGCGCACCGCCCCAGGTCTCGTCTCCGCGAGTACACTCTGCTATCGTACGTCCGTGTGTTCGATAATACGAACTCTAGCGTTGTCCCCCGTGTGCGTCTCTTATAATCGTCGATAATACGCGAGAAGCAATATAAGAACGCTAGTGTAGCTGCGGAAAGGCATGCTTTCCCATTGGGACGACAACGGCGGCTCGTACTCGACTAGTACTACTACTACTACTGCACGAGAGAGACCGAGACAGAGCTAGAGTGCGGGTTTTCGAGCGAGAGCGAGAGAGATAGACGCGCGCGCGCGCTCGATCGCTCGCGACAACCGCGGAGAGGTTCAGTCGGCAGCAGCACTAGCAGCAGATATGGACGACGGCTGCTCGAGGAGACTCTGTGCCATCACCCTGTCCGGGGAGAAGAACTCGAGGTTTCTCCTCTGCTGAGACTGTCTGCCACGGAGATCAGAAGCAAAGAGAGTAGTAAGCGCGAACGACGGCAACGAGTCTGCTCTCTAGAGAGTCGAGGTCCGATCGAGACCGAGGTGAGAGCGCGGAAAGCAAGCTCGTCGCATCTGCGGTCATCGGGCTATCCTCCTCTGTTGGTGGAAAAGTGGAGATCGGCGCGGAAGCTGGGCTCGGTCTCCTGGAGCTCGGCACACCGTCCGGGCGCCAGGGCAGGCTCGTCAGCGGGAACGTGCACGTACATCTATATATATAAAGCAAGCGCTGTATCGCGCGCGGGGCGCTATCAATGGACGCGGCCATGTTTTCTCCCAGCAGAAATCATTGCCGCCGAGAGTGCTAGTGCGGTGCGCCAGTGCGCGAGAAGATTCTTCCACGGCCACGGGGATAACCACGCTTAGCCGCTGCCCTCTCTCTCGGAGCGCACGGGAGAGCCGCAGCATACAGGATGCCGAAATGCGACGCGAAGACCAAGTATCTTCCGGCCACCTTCGCCTGGGCCCTTCTCCTGAGCACGACCACGCTTTTCTTCTACTTCCCGTGAGTTTATCTGTTCCTCTCTCCTTACAGTTTATTTAACTTTTTTCTCGTGCACTTCACTTGCCTCGACTGACTGTAGCCTACCATTAGACTGTGCCTTGCTCATTGGACTTTCAAGGTTTGCTGTTTATCGGAAGTCCTTTCGACAGTCTGCTTTTTAGCATTCTTGTATAGATATATGGTTGCACCTGAGTTTAAAAAAAAACTCGCCATTTTTTTCTCTCTTTATTCATGATACTTTTTTAAAGCTCGCAGTGAGAAACGCGAAAATCCCAAGAGGAAATGATTAACTGATTTTATGCTTCTCTGAGTAACATAACCTTGGAGAATAATTGATTTTTGTATACACGCATTCCTTTCATCCACAACTTTACTCCAGAAACATTTTTTACTTTTTATTCAAACGTAGAAAGTACAAGCGCTCGTATGAGTGGACATGTGTAAAGGGAAATTGGTTTTGATTAGTGAATGCATTGCTCATGATACTAGTATTGTGAGAAGGATGAGTCAGTGCTAGAGTGTTATTAGCAAGCATACCTTTAATATTCTGATAAAAAAGCCAAGTACTGCTTTTCAGTACAATACAAGTCTGTAACTAACTGCAGTAGGAGCTATTTTTAATATTCAAGGAAATATTAATACTTTAAGAGCTTGTGAGATAACTTCTGTACAACGTAACATGTTTGTTTTACAGAATTTAATTTTAACTTCTGCTTCATCTAATTTTTATTTCCCGCATTGATTTTCTCTCTTTTTTTAGGTGCCAGTATTATGTTTCACGATATCCATGGGTGCCAGCACTGCAAGGAGTCATTACATTTTTTGTGCTGGCAAACTTCACATTGGCCACATTCATGGACCCTGGAGTTATACCAAAAGGTCAGAATTAAATTAAATGGAAACTTGAATTCTTTTTGAATTAATCAAAACAATTAGGTAATAAAATTACTCTGTTGATTCAGCTCCTCCAGATGAAGACCGAGAAGATGACTTCAGAGCACCATTGTACAAGAGTGTTGAAATTAATGGGATTACTGTTCGAATGAAGTGGTGTGTTACCTGCAAATTTTATCGACCACCAAGATGTTCCCATTGCAGTGTATGCAACCATTGCATCGAAGTATGTTATAAATTATAAATTTAAAACTAAATCAATGTATAGAAAATCTAAATCAATATATTGATATCATTTCAGACTTTTGATCACCATTGTCCATGGGTAAATAATTGTATTGGTAGAAGAAATTACCGTTTCTTCTTTTTCTTCCTTTTGTCACTAAGTATGCATATGCTTAGTATATTCGGATTGTGTCTGTATTTTGTTTTGGAGCACAAGCAGAAGTTAGGCGAAGTTCAAACAATTATAGCGTATCCTATTTTAATTTAAAAAAATTTATTTATGTACATATAAATAATCTTGTGGCCTATCATCCGTATTTTCTTAACACTTTTATTAGTATGGTACTCATGGGAGTGGTTACGCTCCTCTTCATTCCAATTTTTGGATTAACGGTCTTTCATATAGTGTTGGTCTCACGAGGCCGCACGACGAACGAACAAGTAACAGGAAAATTCAATGGTGGCTATAATCCTTTCTCGCGAGGATGCCTGCATAATTGCTGCTATACACAATTCGGACCACAATATCCGAGGTTTGTATGACTCTTCATTTAACCTTTTGCAAAAGGACCTGTATCAATAATACTTTTCTATTCTTTTAGCTTAATAAAGCCAGAAAAGTATTCAGGGAAGCGTCGCGGAGCTTGCACTTCTGAAATCTCAACGATAGACAGCGAGAACCAGGTAAAAACCTACATGGATAGCAGCAATGGTGTTAGAAATGCCAGTTCAAATGCTTACAATAAGGTAAGAGCTAGATGCGTTTTGCTTACCGAAAAAAATCACCCTTGGTATTCCTTGCGTAGCAGCGTGTGCTTTTTTAACGCTTTGCGCATCAGTAGAAGCTTTTCTAAATTTACTTGTTGAGGACTTTGTTAATTCTTAAATGTACAGAGCAGCCTGTTTTGATATTGAACATCCAAGCGTAGCATTATTAATACATCTGTACACTTAAGGCAAAAGTGCAAATAGAAATGCATCTGTGGTAACAATTTCCCCAATTTTCATTCTGATAATCACATTTTTACTCAGAATTATCTCACGACCAACGATACCTCATCCGAAGTTCCTTTTAAAGTCTCGAGATACTACTTTTGAGACTTCTAATTTCCCTACACTAATTCACCTTCCAAACAACGAAATATGGTAAAACACTGAATTTACAATGCCGTGTCGCATAATGTATTATGTAAGCATACTTAATTTGTTTGTTGTTTTTGAAAATTTTAGTTGTCCCCTGGTAGAGACGGCTCTGATACAGACATGGAGCCAACTGCTTCACAATCAGCCGACTGCGAACCAACTCCGCCGTTGCAGAGACATGGTTCGAAGAACAACTTCTTCCTGCCACCTGTGGAAAACAATGAGTCTCCCAGGCATCCTCCACAATCACAGCATCGTCACCCGATTCATTATCCCAGGGGCAGTCCGCATCCCAAGCCGAGGTAGAATTTCATTATTTATTTTGATTTCGTAATGTTATTTTAAGTACAACGATTTGATGATTGTTATGGATAAATACTTTTTATAATAAACATCATTATTATGATTTATCCACTCTGTTTATAATAAATATGAAAAGCTAGATAAAAAAACATTTCTCAGATACCTTGGCCTTTTTGTATTGATTATTTGAGATGTAGGCTTGTAGAGAACTGGCAGCTATATATTCTTTTATGCATATTGATTTTAGAGTCTATTTACAAACTTTATATCGAAACGTCGATAATTAAATCATTTAATTTTTTACACACAATGCACAAGATTGTAAATAAAAATAGCCAAGAAAATCAGAAGTTTATTAATTTTACAATCATAAAATAAGGTATCAAATTAAGTTTTATCGCAGAAGATAACCAACGAAAGATTAACATTCTCGTCAGATTAGACTTCAAGCGTCATGCCATTTGCAATCAATTTCAGTATCGTTACGTCATTTTGCCATGTATATAATTTCCGGCGCGTCAGCAAATCTTAATTAAAACAGTGCTGTTTATCGACATGATATCTCTTACGCTGTTATTAGATAATGATAATTTTTTTGTTAACCATACACATGCACAACGTTCGATCATCTTTTCAGGGGCATGAACGGCTCTCGGAGTCATACGCCAGATCCCTTGACGGAGTCGAGCGGCTCCCCAGCGACGGGAGGCCAGGGTACGGGCGGTCGCCAAGGTGGCGCGAGTCCGACAATGCAGCAGCGAATCAAAGCCATCGGTGTACCGACGCCGTTAGCAATATCCAGTCCTATTCGCAGGTACGATTCTCGGGCACTTTCCAAAATATATTCACACCGGAGACACATACATCAATACACATTACCTACATACGTGCGCATTCGTATAACAATACCCCCTAACAGAATACTATGTTTATTATCCCAATATGATTACATTATATATCCATATATAGATATGTATATATATATCAATGTTTTGTCTGTCGATGTCCCCTGAACGCGCAACGATCTTTGACTATATATTGTACTTATTTCTATTGTATTTTTTTTTCTTTTCTTGTTCCAAATTATTATCATAGTAAAGTACATGAAGCACCACCTCTTTATCAGAGATAGTGTACGTTTTTTTATTATTATTTTACTATCGTCTTTTGCATCTTTAAACGTGTATAAAAGTGAATGAAATGCGTCTCCGATTACTAATTATATATATATCTATAAACGTTCAGAGAACCTTTATAACCTTCCCGTCTGCCCGTAATATTATTACTATATCTATATTTATATCGCTATTAACAAAATTTGTATACAACACCTTTGCTCACGCCTTCACTTTTATCTCTGTCTCTGTCTTTCTATTCCCCTGTTTATATTCTCACGCCCAAAGCCAGCACCGAAAAAACTGAGCTACAGTTGTCGACTGCGCATATACTATTGTACTTTTTTTCATAATTTTTTTTATTCTTTCATTAGTTTAAGGGTTTATATGAGTATATACCGGGATCTTATTGTACACCACTAGACGCGCAGATACGCGATTAATGCATTAAAAAGGACATCTCAGATTGATCTAATCATTCGTGAAACTTACTGGAGATTGAGTAATTTGTTTTTATTTTAGTTGAGATCGAACGAGTTTGTCTAACATTGTGAGTAAAACGGATGATACTGATAAGTTTTTCTCAACAATTTTCAAACTTCTTATACCACTCACGTTTTCTTATTATTCATTTTTTATTCAATCAAGCCACACATTTTCACCAAGAGAATTTTTGTCACATGTCACGATAAAAATAGAGATTTGTAAACGTAAATAAATCCGCGCGCCGTAGAAAGCTCGACAACACAGTAGTAGTGTGTGTATGTGAAGCTTTTCGAGCTTCTCCCACGTTCCAAGTGGATGTGATAAAATGAGATTAATGATTTTATTATATACTTTACGAACTGCTTTATTTTTAGTTCTCTCGTGTTATCAACCATGCAATAACCAAATTGTCAGATACATTTTGTTAGTAATAAATTTAATTTTTTCTCATTTTTATTAAAAATAGCTTTTGAAAAATTAGGTAGTCTGGTTTAATTAAATACGCTTTTAAGAGGCTTCTTTAAAAACATGCTGACGTAAGAGATACAAGTTTTTTACGGGATAAACTTAAAAATTAAGTAAATTGTGCGAAAAGTACTTAATCGATCACAATTTTTCAAGTTTGAGAGAGTGCGTTTTATAGCTTGTTAGTAAGTAATACACGAGGGTAAAAAGTGGCGTAAAACGACGGGAGAAGCATCGAAGGAGCACCGCTCGCGCGATAGAAGGGAAAGTTTAGTTTGCACGTAAATCTTGACGAGATTATGTGGTATATAGATAAGTTTGTGTCCCACTGCAGGGGGTGGTAACTGCAAGGAGCTGCTTTCGGCCAGTCACATGTTGCGACCTACTGCAGGTAAAACACGAACTTCGTTCTGCAAGGACGCCTTTTCTCTCTGTAGTTTTCTCTTTAATTTATATGTTTAGTTATAGTTTTGTTTAATTTTTTTTAATATATCTGATATTATATTGTATACTGCTTTACTCTTGCATACTATATTTATTGTGCTCCACTTGTCCTGCGTTAAGAGTGCGTTATAAGCAGAATGTATTTACAATTGTATACATTGTATAATTTATATTTTTACTTTATATATACTTGTTATAGTTGCGCGCGTTTGCGTCATCATCCATTTACAAATTGTCACACAACATCATCGTAAATCTTTGGCCTTGTAGTCACTTATGGCTTTTCTGCCTTTCGTCATATACCATCATCGCCATTCTGTTACTGTTTACATAGTTGCTAAGAATGATATATATTTTTCAGCCTTTTTTACTAAACATTTATAATGTTTCTAAAATATTATTATCTGCAGATTTTTTTTAATTCACAATCAGGATTGGTTATGATTAAATTATTCTTACAAGTATACTTACTCTCCTATTTTTATTTAAAGCTGGATAATACTCATTCATCATTGAAACGAATCCTGATAATAGATCGCAGTAAGCACTAAATTAGGCTCTGCACTTCATTAACAAATTAAGTACAAATTTGAAAAAAATATAGTACAATACGTTTAGGTGAAATTTCAATTAAAAAGATCTCAGCCTGATAAAAATAATCTATTTTAATACGACGTATTTTTATCGCGTCAAGGTCTTTTTTACTTGAAGCAAGGTATTAGCTTGAACAGTAAAGTTTGTTTACTGTCGGTGAATAAAGTAGATAGACTTTAATTTAGTGAGAGCTTTTAGTATTAAAGCAGGATTGCGTTATAAATATCGTACTATCTCTTTTTCTCGATCACCTCTGTTACAATGGCGTTTCAAAAACTATAGATAATTTGCAAATGACGTATAGAGTTCCGTGAACTGCGACGTTGCAAGCTGTTAATACTTTATTATGATTATGATAATAGCGTTCGTACACAGGTATATAGCTAGACGGTATCGACCGTTACAAACGTGTAAAACAAAGTACATTGAAATTAACAGCTTTGTGGTCATGCAAAAACGATAATCAGAGCCAGTAGACTGTCACGGATTTTTATAAGAATTCTTTTTGTCGAAGAGTCAAACGACTAAAATGCCACTGTAGAGAGGTCGACTCAGTGAATACTCGACTGACATTTTTCTGTTCTGATCACTGCGCTTTGCTTAAGCGCTGCGCTCTTCTATCTAATCCAGCCTTTCTCTATCATCCTCCCACTACTGTTCTTATTTCTCACTCTTCACTCAAGCTTCAGTCTTGAAAGAAAAAAATCACGGAAGCTAAGTCACAGTAAGTCGTATTCACTTTCCCCCATCCTTTTGTCTCTTGCCCTTCAATCCTTGAGTCGTCATTATGAGAAACGAGTCCGTACTTTTGTAAATTTGTTCGCAGATCGAACCCAGGCACCCCGACGCAGGTCCGTCGGCCGGACTTTATCGGCGTATCCGAGCAACAACAACAGCCGCAACAACAGCAGCAGCAAGCCAAGTACTACGATGCACAGCAACACGGGAACCAGAGCGTCCAGAAACAGCCAGGCTACAGTCCGCAGCGTCGCTTCCTTTCCGAGAGCGAACTCGTGCGCCAGGCTAACGAGCATCCTTACGCAAGAACCAACAACACCGTGGACAACATAAGGGAGCTGGCAGGTTCACCACAGCGCGGCGTCTACACCTGGAAGGACAACTCGCCCGGTAGCGGTTATCCTCCTAGCGGGCCGACTTCGACGGTCGCCGCGCTTGCCGCCGCCCATCAAGCGGCTCAGCAGCACCAGGCCTCCATGGTACTTTTCTTTTCATATCAAATTTTTTTCCAAGCGACCGCGAGCCGCCTGGGGTCGGCGGGGGGGGGGGGGGGGGTGACAGACAAGATTTAAGTAGTCGCCGTTATTATGTAACGGCCAGAACTAGATCGGAAATAAAGGAGATATAGAGGAGAGATGGATCTATAGCCGGTTACATGATGATCGAGCGATCGTCTATTTTCGTGTCCAGCAATAAAATGTTATGAACTTGGCAGGTTTTGAGAACTAACCTGTCGCGTTCACATGTGGTTTATTATACGACGTTGCGACGGTATCGGATGTCAGTCTGACAAGGCTGAAAGCTCGTGTCGCGTGTGGCGAAGCAACTTGATTTGCCGTTAAAGGCCATCGCGATTAAAAGCTAAGCTTGAAAGAAAATTTAATTTCCGAAACAAATACTTTCATTCATGTGCAATAATTAATAGGCATGTTCAATTGCATAAAGCTCTGTTTCAAACGTAGTTACTTGGCGCTTCAACGCTTTCTATAAAAGTAATTAGAGCAAGGCCTCATTAGACATTGATCCAATAGGCTTTATAGAAACCGTTGAAATATTTCAAGGTCTCATTAAGCTGTGCCTCGATCACACTAGTACCTATTGATTGCATTGAAATACTGCAGATGCAGACATAAAAGTTGTACTAATTACGTGTTGTTTTTCTTGTTATTCAATCAACAGGGTGGCCCTGGCTCGCAGCGTCCGCCTCTACCCTACGAATACTACCGCTCGAATCCGACGAGTCCGACGCAGCAGCCCTACTCAACAGCTCCTCTACGCGCCGCCTACCACCCGGTGGTCCGTGGCGGCGTGCCCGTCTTTCCACCGCACCAGTCGCCCCAGGTGAAGCGGAAGACCAGCATGGTCACGCCTACCACTCCGACGTCGTCCGCGGCTTCGGTCGGCAATGCCGCATCAGGCGAAAACCGACGCAGGCCCATGTCCTTCGTGCGCGCCCTCGAGATTACCGACTCCATGGAGATGGTCTCGGCGCCCAATTCTCAGGGCGCACCCCAGGCCGTGACCAATGACTCGAGGTCCACCTCGAATCAGAGGCCGACGACGCCGACGCCCGACCGCGCCAGCGTCTACGACATGAACTACGAAATATCCGTATAGCGCAGCTGTTACGTCTCCCCGCCGATCTGCGGCTGGAGGGAGATGAGGCGCAATTCGCCCAACCTCTTCCACGTCAATGCCAAGGACGCCGTCAGTAGCACTGCCGCCAGTATGACCAAGAAGAAGACGAGCACGATGACGACGACGACCAAGGCAACGACGACCAAGGCGTCAACCAAGCCGGCCAAAACCCATGGGTGTCAGGTTTCCGTCTAAGAGAACAAATGGCTCGAGGAGCGTGTACTGTGGCGTGTGGCGTGCGCGTGTCCACTTTCGGTGTGTTTGATTGTGTGAGTGTGTCTCTGAGAAAGTGCGCGCTTGTTTTCAGGAAGCAGCATTTCTGATGAAGCACGGAGCGACAACTGCTTTCTTTTCGAGTAGACGATTGTCCTAGCAGCACTTTCAACGACTATTGCTTTATCTTCTTGATTTTTCACGATATTTTCTTATAGAACTTGCTATTGAATGTAGTATATGGCTAACATTGCTTATGTATACACGTATAAAAAATGTTTTCCGGTGATTCAATGTGTCACCGAAACGACTTATGACAAAAGAAACGTACAATCTAGATACTTAAAAATGAATAAACACTAGCGTGTCTTCATAGTGAGCCTTAAATATACGAAGATATTGTGAGAAATCAACGCAGTATGTAATAGTGCACACCTGCTTTTAGGATAATCTTGCGGTTTTTCACAGAGTGTAGGGATTCCAAGATAAGACGTTTTAGAGCCATTTTTCAACGAAAATGTGCAATAGACTAGAAAATATGAGTACGAAGTGGCTGGTGGTTGCAGACTGAAGTGTGTTTTTTGATAAAGGAAACGGGGGAATAATATGGAAAATGAGAAATATTTCAACAGTTGTAATAAACTGGTCACGTTTGACTTCTCGTTGGCCAAACTCTTTCATCGTACTCTTTTTACTCAGCAAGAATATACAGAAGGCATATTTGTCATGCCCTAATTTTGTTTTTATAGTAAATACGTGTTAAGGTCAGTTTAGATTTTTATACATTGTTGTTAAAGAAGCCTCATTTTTTAATTACTCTTTTTTCTTTTGAAAAAAATGCTACGAACTTGATGAGCAACGTGAGATAAATATATATAAATATATTTATGTATGGATTGTAACGTTTGCAGTATACAACTTATAACATACATCACAAGGTTATTATAGGCAATGATCACCAAGTATACTTTAGTATGTAATATGTATAAATTAAGAGAAAAAAGTCTTCTAAAATTTTGAAGTTTTTTTCATCATTACTTTTTTTTGTTATTTATTTAATTGAACGGTTTTCCGAAAAACCAACGAGTGATATAAATTATTTTATACAATATTGATATTTTTATTTAACACGGTTTTATACTAATCTCACTTCCAATGTAAGAACGTAATGTGCACGCTATAAGATAAAATCAAAATTTTAGTAAGAGACAAATGATAGCAATTATCATTACTGTTATAAATTGTATAATGTATAATGTTTATATCAATTTGGAATGTACAACGTATACAAATTTACGATTAAACCACTTAATTTCTTATCTTTTTCTTACATAATTATATTTAGAAAAAAATGCATGTATGCGTGAACAAAAAAAAATGAAAAAAGGAACTGTCTGATGTCCATTAACAGAGTTACTCAACCGAGATAAGTCGTCGTGAAGCTAGATTAACAAATTTTGTGTAAAATAATCGTGAATTGTGTAGTAAATTTTTAATATTCAATCAACTATTTAATGAGAAAAACTATTTGTACGTATAGCGCGGTGGACCAATAAATTTTCTTGTGCGGTTTTGCCCGTTTTGGTTGTGGACAATAGTTGATGGTTTTATTGGTGTGTCCCTAAAACTAATAAGATAATTTTCACGAGAGCGAACGTGAGTAAACGAGCATGTATGGATGTTCACTGCGAGATAGGCGAAAAAGTAAAAAAGAAAACTTTAGCCACACGAAAGTACACAATTACGATTGCCATCAGAAATATAGATGATTGGCAGTTAAGCGACATGAAACATTACAATTTTGTTGAAAGGCGAGTAAGAAACTTGTAATATATACGTATACATAATTATCTATGATTGCATAAATTAACTTACTACAGCATGTGGACATCAATGCCTGATTCATTGATTCCCAATTTTATATGTGTAAAATAAAAACTTTCATTAATGATCGAAGCTTCCGAGATTCCATAGTCATAAATTAAAAAAAAAGACCAAATCACTTTCATAAATAAGTACTTGTTCAACTTTCGCATAGTGGACCGTGCCAAACGAAGCATCACAAGTTAATTCATAATTGTGTATATTTTGAATTGTCCCCGTAATTATAATCTTAAAAAATTCATATTGCGAATTAAAGTCTCGAGAGCTGAGAGAGAGAGAGAGCGAGCGATAAGTTAAGTAATAAGTAAAAATGAAAGAAAAAATCAATGACAACATAAACAAATTGTACAAGAGTCGACAAACGTTTAGTGTTTGTAATTTGGTGTACTTGTACATAATGCTCGTTATCGCTAATTTTCAATGTAAATACGTATATATTTCGGTACTGTGCGTATCGCCACTATTCTATAAAAATAAAAACGACGTGAAATTATAGTTCTTTTTTCTGCCTTAATATCTGCATAAAATACAAACAGAAGGGCTTTAATAACTGTATAAAGGAAAATATTTTTTTTTAACATTCAATCTCATGGTAGCTAGATGTACGATTCAAGTACAGCATTATTGTTTAAGTTTTGCAAACTATGAGTGACGGAGTTTCCGATATTTGGTTTGGCGTGATTTTTTTTACTAAAAAAACACAATGTATAATAAAAGAATTCAGTGTTTTATTTAATGAATGAACATAAATATAATAAATTTGTTTTTTAAAAATTATTATTTTGATTCTATTTTATTTTCCTCCTTTTCAGAAATTCTAGAGTATACATTCAAAAACTATCGTGGGATAGTGTTCGTCGTCAGTTTTCAAAGCCGACTTCAACAAAGGTTTATTACACATGTACTTACACGTGCTAAGTAGATGCGATAAGTAGTATCACAATCATCGATTTTTCACCTACCGAAACGCGCTCCGAAGACAAAGGCTAGCCAATATGAGAGAACATACGCTAAAAGGTTGGCCCAACTGCGACAAAGCGGCGGCGGCAAACCAAAACCAATAAATGCCGAGTCGAGCCCACCGAGCAGTGGCGCCATCTTCGACCATATGTGGTACTATCAATCGTGTACTATATTTACTATATATTCTATGGTTGTAACTTAAAATTTCGAAGTGCCTCTGATAATATTGGACGATATAGATATAGTATTATTACAATACGAAGGATAGTGCATATATGTATATACGAACGGGGTCGACAAGTGCGCAGATCGTGTGCAGCTTTCGATTCACTTCGTATAGTCTGACATGGTCGTTAGCAGCTTGTCATCATTTAATGTAAAAATAGATTTAGCAGAATTTCGTAGAATTATTGGTGGAACACCGATAGAAAAAATTAAATTTCGCTATAGAAGCTACATATAAAATAACTAAATTTATGCTGTTAGCGAAATAAATGACTTCTTGGCACATATTGATATAAAAGCAATGTACCTATTTACCATTCATTTTCGACGCTTCATTTAATTTGCCCGTGAACAAAATGAATTTCCCGGTCTACACTATTTGAATTCAAAGTCTGTGTACACTAGCGCCCCCATACGGGATTTAACCGTAACGTACTCCACCCCCTCGACTCGACTCCTAGACCCTCCATAACCGGGCATCACTCCATCACTGCAGGCGTACGTGGTACGTATATTACTTGTATCGCGAGCGGCTCTGCCAGCGTTGTAGTCGCCATATTTATACACACAGCATTCAATACGCACAACTACGCGGACTTTTAGAGTCCAGAAGTCGCCGGGATTTTGTCAAGGCAGGTAGACGGCTGAAAATCAGCGCTTACCAGTCATGTGAGTATTCTTTCGATATTTTCTCCATTTCCCGAGGTTTCATCCTCGGTCCTTTCTGTCACGAGAAACTCATGCTAATCAAAGTGCGAAATAACCAAACTTTAGGGCACGAAGCCGGAAAGACAGCGCTGGTAAGAGTGACTCGGAAGCTACCGATAAAGAGAGCAAACGAGGCAGGGAACGGAAGAAAAGGTCGGCGTCTTCTTCGAGTAGTGGAAGCAGGTACGCATTCAGATATCCTAAATAAACAAGCCATTGCGCTTATCGAAAAGGCCAACTTGTAATTAATAGATGTGTAACATACATATATATAGCCTTATAGGCTGCCAACTTCATGAAGCATAATCTCTTCTTTAGCTTACAACCTATAGCAAATTATAGCAATATCATATGGATATTTCATATGATGAAATAATTAAATACTACCTTGCGTACATAGTTATGTTGCTAGGTATTCTTGGCTAAAGTAAACAACATAATGTTTGCCCTTTCAGTTCTTCGGACAGCAGTTCCGCATCGTCTAGTTCCAGTAGCAGTGGAAGCTCCAGATCCAGTTCATCCTCCAGCTCGTCGTCGAGTAGTTCTGGAAGCTCTTCGGCAAGTTCTCGTGACAGGGGACGCAAGCGCAGCAGGAGCAAAAGCCCAGAAGTTAGACGTCATGATCCTAAAGAAAAAGAAAGGGAAAGAGACAAGGAGAGAGACCGCGAAAGGGAGAGAGAACGCGAAAGAGAACGTGAAAGAGAAAGGGAAAGGGAGCGAGAAAGAGAACGGGACAGGGAAAGAGATAGAGACCGTGACAGAGATCGTGATAGAGACAGGGACAGGGAAAGGGAAAGAGAAAGAGAGCGAGAAAGGGAAAAGAAGAAACCCAGTACAGTGCTGGAAAAGCCAAAACCAAAACCACGTTCCAGGTAAGATTTTCACTACAAGCATCAAGTTGTTTTTATATCGAATCATGATATTTACAAGGAAAAAGTTGTGTTGGAATCTCGTTCATAATATATAATTCTTAAATTTCAGAACTCCTTCTCCACGTAGAAAACGCAGGGAAAGATCACCCATTCCAAGACCAACCAAAATTCACATTGGTCACTTGACACGTAATGTTACGAAAGATCACATCACAGAAATATTTTCTACATATGGAAATATCAAGCTAATTGATTTTCCTATTGACAAGTTGCATCCTGCCCATTGCAGAGGATTTGCATACGTTGAATTCGAGACAGCAGATGAGGCGGAAAATGCAATGAAACACATGGATGGAGGTGAGTAAAATTAAATTTTCATGATAAATATATACATGAATTGAACGGAACATTTGTAATCATTTCGTTTTCTACTATTTTAGGACAAATTGACGGTCAGGAGATAACTGCTGCTCCAGTATTGATACCGAAAACTCGACCTCCTCCCATTCGTCGCATGTCACCGATAATGAATCGTCGAGGTCCGCCACCGGGCAGAGGTTGGGGTGGCGGAGGTGGCGGTGGCGGCGGAGGCGGTGGTGGTAACAGACCCTCACCACCACGTTACCGTCGTCGCTCGCCTCCGATGAACCGACGTGGTCGTAGCCCAATCAGACCGCCGCGACGCCGTCCGAGGTCTAGGTCCAGGTCGCCCGTCAACAACTCCAGGCGAGATCGGCATCGGCGCTATACGAGGTCAAGCTCCAGTAGTTCGCGATAACAACGAACGCGACATGAACCCTAAAGAGCAGCGTCGCGATTCGCATCCTCGCCGACTACCTCTATTCTTGAATAAAAATGTATTTTCACAAAAACTGCGACACTAGAATTTGTTTGAGTATTCGGTGCAGCACTGTAGGATGGAGGCAAAGAGATATATTTAATCTTTCCGTGGTTAGTCTCGACGACTTTCGTTAATGTGTGAAGGGAATCATAACTGTATAAGTAATGGACGATATTCATCTCTTTGTAAACAAATATTTGACTACGGACATTCTCTGTAATTTTTTATTAACTATTTCCATTTTAATGGAAAGTAATTGTTTTCTCACGTTTAATAATAACATTCATATTTTAAACAAATTGTATTTATGATTTACAATTTTTTTGTTTTTTAAACAAACTATCAAACAGTTTTTGTTTCAAATTAACGAAAGTCATCTATATAACCAAAGGGAATCAAGATTGATTAAGCCTGTTCACAAGCAATGAGAGTCAATTTTTGGTAAGACTCTTTGACGCGTAACAATACCATTTAAAAAAATCACGACTTTACAAAATAAATAAAATATATGCCATCTTAAAATGAATCCATGCGTTTTTTTTGTTTTTATACACATAAATGTCATGCATGGTGTTCTAGTTTTGGAGAAATTTCTACCATACACTTTCTGTAATGTGATGTTTAATGAAAATCAATTTTTAATTGTAAGAGTCAGTGGCGTGTTAAAATATGTTTAGAGCAAATAAGGAATATTGTCTCAATAGTGTCTAAGGGCTTTAAAAAGTACTTTTTCTTATGTATATTTTCTTTAGACTCTTCGGATAAAGTAAAAGATTTGATTAATTAATTGATTATAGTATACAAAAAAAGCACGATAATATGTAAGAATTCTGTATCAAAGATAGGGTGAAATTGTAATTTTTGTTAGATTCATTAAAGTGAACTTATGATAGAAACAAATAAATTAGTAAACTTGACTCATTTCTAATAAGCTTCATTATTTACAAAAAACTTTTAAACATAATAACGTTCTGGAAAACATTCGAGGAAAGGTATTATACAAAAGACATTGAGCTGCTAATTTGATAGAAACTATGATTATTCGACCCTTTTACAAAGAATCATTGATTTTTAGAAAAAACCTATTCACACAAAACTTTCTATACTTTGTCGCATCCTCTCGGTATCTACAAAAACAGAACCATTGCATCGCATTGCAATTCATTTTCCCATAATCATTATTAATATGATTTTTTATCATCTTCAGCTGCATTGATGAAAAATATCTACAGTTCTCTGAATGACGCACATTGTTCGGTTCGCAAATGATTGTGAAAAATAATATAAACAACTGCACGCAGTCTGTCCTTGCATCACTCGCACAAATTTTCCAATTCAACCGATTCATATTCTTTTTTTCATATTATCGTTAACCTTGCAATTTGGGAAAAACGAGGAAGAAAACAAAAGGAATTATATCAGAGTTACTGCATTTGATCGCCGGTTGGTAATGGCACACGTAGGAAGAAGATTTATTCTATTAATTTTCCAACGTACACAGATCAATGGGCAAAATCAAAGGACTCCAGATAGAACCATGCTGAAAAATCAGCAGTAAACAATAATCGCGTCCCATTGTTCTCTTTCACAGTTTAATTTTGAAAATATCAATCATCTTTTGTGCATTACGTACGTACAAGGAACAAATAATTGTAAGAAATTAACTGATATTCATAAGCCAGCTATAAAATTAGCTGCAGTCCAAATGATAATTACATCTCGTATCGTATGACAGTTTTTTTATATATAATATATATATTTATATATATATATATATATATATATATGTTTCCTACATCGCCTAGGAAAGAAAATTTATATAATTACATATAGTTATATACAATTACACATAGTTAAAAGTGGAAATATATGATAATACATAATTTATATAATTCGCTTGCCCCTCTTGAACGAAGTACATATACATAGATATTAGGAAAGGTGAATGAAAGTGGGATTAAGTTTGTATTTACAGCGTAAATACTATATATAGCACGTATCGATGCCGTTCCCTAAAGGCGCTTTGGGGTCGCGAATATTAACTAATTATATATAATTTGTACATGAAATATATATAAATTTTTCTTTCCGGAATAAATTCCCTTCCATTCCTTCACTTTTGATCGATAGTACAACGAAACGCCAGGTACAAAGTATATGGGGAGTTTCCTTCAATCTAATTAATCACTTCACAATTGACGGTATTGTTTGCCTGTTCAGTTGCTGTTGGCTTTTACAAATCATCGTTTCAGCCGTTGGAAAGCATTGGCAGCTCAAAGGCAGAAAATTTTCGCAGTTCAGATTCTATCTGATTGATGCTCCCGAGCGATCATAGCGAAAGTTTGCAGAGACTCCGAAACATATTTTTTCCAAGTTCGATGACTTCTTTTTGCCACCCTTTCGTTTCATTTTCGTTTCTCTAGTTTGCTTTAAATATATCACAGGAAATCGTCTAGAGCTCTCTTGATTCAGATCACCCGTAGCGCTCTTCCTTCTGATTTTTGCCCCGCTCATTCGTTTCTGTCTATCTCTCATTGTCAGTCTAGAATTAGCTCCGCTTTCTTCCTTCGGCGAAAATCGAGTCTTGTCTATAGACATATATCGAAACGTAAAATTTGCCTATTACAATTTATATTACACCGGCGAAACAGAGCCGACGTACCGGACCCCCATTCCTCTGTCCCATTCTCCTTGCGCACCTTTTATGTCTATTCTCAGTTTGCTTCTAGACGCGCCAGCGATGTAACAGAGATTCAATTAGTTGTCGTGTTCGATGCCTGGCAATAAATAAATAATTAAATAAATGTTTGCTTTCGCTATTTCTTACACACTCTCATTTATTCACTGTTTATACATGTTTTCTCGCACCACGTTTCGCATTTTCTCGTGTACATACCTACTGTCTCGTGTTCTCGAATGACGCGTCGTCAGAGATCAAAGTATGCAATGGCTTAGACAAAAACTTGTTTTTAGATCAATTTTCCTTCTCCCCTCAGTCCCTTATTCTTTGTTTTATTTTTCTACAATTTATCATAGATGCGTGTTTCTTTCCAAAGTCCGCGAAAAATTATATACGCTGCAAAATCTTTCGACCCTACATATTTTTGCGTATGCTTCTTTTTTCCTTGCTTTTAGTTTCATTCTAAGTTTATTTAATTAATATTACACACGATATTTATAACTGTACGCAGATAGTTATCATCGTTTATGAATAAGGTTTACAATCGCTATAGACAGACAAACGTTTTTTTTGCGATGTATCGCTGGTGGAAAGCAGCGAGAATTCTTGCACTTATTCTTGAATTTATGGTTACTCATTATAATTTTCTAAAAATCACGGTCATTTCACGACTATATCTTTTTCCTTCTTTATTTGTTTTACGCCGCGCGATAAAATAGTTTTAGTTTCCCCATACCTTAATTTGTTTTCACTTTGCTTGCTTGTTTATTTAATTAGCATATAAGTTTGGCTTTATTTTTAAGAGAGGCGCAACGTCAAAGTCCAAAGCACGAATTTTGTCCGTTCTGTCATCAACTTCGAAATGAAAGACGACAAATATCACTTAACGCCTTACGAAGTTTTCCGAGGTATATGAGCGAAATAAGCTTTTCTTTTATCATAAGAAGAAATACTTTAACGTTCGCCTCCGACGTTGTCACTCTTAAATCCTTTTTTTAAAATAATGTTTTATACATTTTGATATTGTTATAAATGAAATTCGTTTTTAAAGATAAAAATGTTTAGTACATCACAAGAAGCAAATGTTGATAAATACTCTTAGTCAATTTATGATTATACATAAAAAGTTCATTATTAAACTTGCTATCAGTCGCCAATTCGTACGTGACTTAATAAAAATTCTAAGAAATTCCTGACATTTACATAAAGCAAGTCTCATTCGATGAAATTGATATTTATAGAATTTTTAAACTCTGTTCATTTCTGCACCATTATCGATTAAAGAAATAATTATACACGGGTATACAATTCAACTTGATTACATTTAGCGAACTCGATTTTTTATTTCACATAGTTCCATTTTGATAAAACTATAAATAAAGCTAATATATCACTTTCGCAGCTGTACAAAAGCAGACAACCCGTCTATTACTTTCGTATAGATAGACCGATTTTACACCTTTGACTATCCGCTTCGATGCATAAAATTAACTTTTTTTAAAATCACATCCTATGTACAATTCAATTACTTATTCGTATAATAAAAGAAATCATTCTTTTTACATTTTGATTGCTGTAACAAAAATTTCTTCCAGTAACGTTTAATTTGAGGCATGAAGTTCCTCGTAATTGCAAATTCATGATTGAAAATAAGGATTTGAAAAAATTAGAAATTGTTACTAAAATTACGTAACAACTGAATATGTTAAATCCTCTTCATTTTTAGCAGTCTTGATAATAAAATTTGCCTTTGTTAAAATGCAATATTTTGACTTTTGTTTTTTTTCTGAAAAAATCCCTTTGTTAGCAATATAAAATTATTTTCACGCGTTATTAAGCACGTTTTAAGGGTAGAAATCTTATGTACATCGTCATCCATGTAAAATTCCAACAATGTTCTGATTACGTTACACATACAAAATCCTGTAGTATATACTACCACAAAACGTTCAAAAGCAAAGCACTTGTTTCTGCACAAGAGTTTTATTTTTACTCGTACAGACAACAATTACATTTCGCTGCAAGTAACACCATGAACGAAATATATTTTTTACTAGCTGTATCCTCGATATTTTTTCAAAATATTTTCGAAAAAAATATCGATGCGATAAAAACCGAATTTTTCATGTCACGTTTTGTAATACTACTACAGTCGAATAATTTATTATCTTTCCGTCAAGTAAGAATCTCAGTACATTGTAACTATTTTACCATACTAATTCTGAATTCAGTCCTAAATCGTTCCTTTGAATATAACAATGACAGCAATCTCGAATGCGACTTGCTAAATGCAACTGTCAAGAACTGCAGACCACGTAATCATACGCACATGGCATATTCTCTACATCGGAAAATAAGCGTTCTTTTCGTTCTCTGTCCAGTCATTACACTAGTAGCAACAGTATAGTTTTATCACGATAAAACGAAACACAAAGTGCCGCACAAATTGATTTGTTTCTCTTTCTCTCTTACGCTCTCACTCTCGTAATCTCTATAAATATTAGCAATATATAATAGTCCTATATGTACAAAGTCTTTCTCGCGCGCACGTGGGGGTAAGTCAGCTATTCAGCGACACTGGTCGGTCGGGGCAAGGTTCAGTCGCTTTCTCAAGTCGGCCGCTAGTAGGATCTCAACAGCATCATCGCGACTGCGAGGCGTCCTCTTTTTTGTGCATATCCGCGGCATTGTGTACCATTGTTTCGAGTTGTCTCACTTGAGCTTGGCCAGTAGGAACTGGTCCAGGTCCGCCGGGACCAGGGCCGGCACGGTGATGCATATGCAGGTTGCTCAGCGGTCCGGGACTCGGATCCTTGCCACGAAGTGCACCCACAGCAGAAGGTGGTGGCGGGTAACCTGCTACTCCATATAACTTGGCGCGCTCTTCTTCTTCTTGGGCTCGATAGGCAGCCGCAGCCATTAGAGGATTGTAGCGCAACTGCTGCAGTGGGTCGTATCTGTAGGGGTCGCGGAACGGGTCCGTGGGCCAAGCGGGCGGACCACCTGGTTGACCTGCAGCAGCGCTAGGGGGCGGCGGTGGAGCAAAATGCTGCATAGGATGCGGTAGACCAGGGAGACCCGCCATAGTGCGGGACATCGTGTGCGGCGGAGGTACGCCGTGTGGATGTCGACTTTGCAGATAGGGATGCGGGTGTGAATGGTGGTATCTGATGCAAAAAAAAAAAACAATTTAATGATAATACTGTAGGACGATTATATGCAATATGATAATATTGGATCAACACCAACCTTATCCACTTTTCTGTGTCGTGTAAAACATTCGGCAAGTCCACGCGATCATTGCGTAATTCAAATTTCTCTCTGCGTGAAAGAAAATTAAACAATTAGATATGGAGATGTCATAAGTTGTTATTAAGAATGAGTAAAATTGAAAAATCGAGTGTACAAACCTTGGATCTGATAAGGCGTTGGGCGGTGGTGGAGCACCTTGAGGAGGTGCCCTCGTCAACATAACTACATCATCGTCTTTACTTCTCGGCTCCTCTTTCACCCTTACCATCGGTGCACCATCCATAGGGTTTGCCCCATTCCTAAGAGGTGACCTGTCTCTTCCTACGACAACGTGTTGTTGCCTGCTCTGTTGCTGTTGTTGCGCTTGTTGCTGCTGCTGTTGATGATGCTGTTGAATGAGCCTTTCACGCTCCATCTCTCGCCTTTCCATTTCTCTACGCTCCTTCTCTCGCCTCTCACGCTCTCGTTCTGCCGCCGCTTCTTGCTGCTTTCGCTTCTCCTCCTTCTCGCGTTCTCTTCGCTCCCGCTCGCGCTGCTCCTCTCTTTCACGCTCTCGTTCTCGTCTGATACGTTCCCGTTCGCGCTCTCGTTCGCGCTCCCGTTCACGTTCTCGCTCTCGCTCGCGTTCACGTTCACGTTCACGCTCACGCTCCTCGAGCTCGGCTCGCCTCGTATCGATCGTTGGTGGCTCGGGTTTTAAACTCCAAGCGACTGTCGTCGGTGGGTAGGCCCCTGGAGCACGCTGCAATCTACAAACACAATATTTCAATTAAACAAATTTGTTTCTCATCAGATTCTTTTGTGGTCTTCTGGATTTATATCACTTACCCTCTCCATGGATCGTGGACCGAACTCATCCCTGGCATCGGAGGCATGTCTCTCCCAGGTGGGAATCCAGAAAGCCCCGGAAAATTTGGATTCGCAGTAGCAAATGTCGGTGGGTACCTTCCAAACGGGGACATTCCTGCTCCTGAAAGTCAATTTTAATTAGTTACGTATAAAAATCGTTACAATAGGTCAATATAGTTTCATCAATTATTTAAACTGTTCCAACACTCTAAGCATTTTTGCAAAAAAAGTAATTTTTCATAGCTCATAAATGAGGTTTAATACCTAAATGCGAAGACGGCGCTGAGAGAAAGCCAACTGTGTGTGAAACTGGTGGACCTGGTGGATGCGTTTGCATGGCCGTGGAGAACGGTGGAGCCAACTGAGGTCCACTCATCCCCAAAGTACCAGCTGGACCCGTCTGAAATAGATGTCCCGGTGGTCGCAAAAGTTCCGTCTTCGTATTGACACCGCCTGCATTCGCGTCTGCCTGTTGCTTCTGCTGATGGCGATAGATCTCCCAGGCTATTCGGACGTGCATCGCATTCCACTTTCCAGTCTTCTGCAAATTAAATATATGGTTATAGTCTACTACTTTTATTCGGGTCTCGGAACGCTCAGAATTCTACTCATGCGGCAACATAATTTTGTTTTTTTTAACTATTCTGTTGATATTCTGAAAGATCCTAGCATTTTAAGGCACGAGTAGAAAATTTTCAAATTACTGTAGGCGCGTATGACGTTACATGTGTAGGAGGTGCGAAGGGTGTTGCCGGTGGCCCCAAACCAGGATGGAGAAGTCCAGCATTGAAACTGGAATAATTGCCGAGATTGAGGTTCCCCCGAAAAAACGGAGAGTCCACTCCTCCCAGCTTTGGAATGTCTTTGAACTGCGAGTAGGAAAAAGAAATATTGGAATTTAAAAATGATTTTTCATTATTAGTAGACTTGTGTATAGAAAAGTTATAAAGATACTTACAATCGGTGGTGGAAACAGCGATGATCCTGCAGGTGGTGGGAGAATAGGCGTCGTATGCTGATGAACGTGTGTGTGCTGATGCTGATGATGATGCATTTCCGTCCGAAGATATGGCGGCGGGCCAAGAGTACTTACTCCTGCGTTCCTATCCTGGGAGGCTAAGAACCGATTGTCCAGTTCTCGACGCAAAAGATCCGTCTGACCTGGCACGTGACTCACACCTATTTTGGATTCTACATTTTAACATAGTAATTTAGTTTTTTTTATATCGCAAGTATCAGCGAGCAAGTTATTATTTTCTTAATCATTTCCTAAACAAAATTAGACGAAGAAAATAATTACTTGTTGTCTTAAAGAGAAAAGCATTGGCGTAATTGTATACCTTTTGTCGGTTTGCTTGAATTGAACAACGACTCCGCAGAAAAGGGATTTGGATTAGACGTGGGTGGAGGAAGCGAAGGTAAGGAAGTGTGAGGACTCGCGCTCGAAACTGGTGGTGGCAGCGGTGGTGGGAACATCGGCGGCGGGAACGAGTGCAAACCCAGGGGTGGTGGGGGAGTTGGCCGCGGCATCGACGTTGCCGTTGCTGGCGACAGCTGTGACGATGCGTTGCTGCTGTAGACATAAGATGATCATCGGTTGTTTATAAATTCGAATAACAAGCTTCCATAAGTTTAAAATGACTCAATAAGTATGCTTACGTGATCCATGCTTGAGCCTTCGAATACGCAGGTAGACTAGAATTGGCCGGAGAGGAGGTGTTTGGCACACTAACCGGTGTTATACTGCTTCTACTAAGGCTGCTCACGTTACTGCTGTAACAAAGACACTCGTTGTATTTCATTTTCAATAACTACGTTATAGATGAGGGATCTCAACAAGACAAATTACCTATAACTATCTCGTTCTCGCGTAGGACTATGCCCTCTTGGAGAGTTGTTGCTATTCCTACCAGCAAGACTGCAGGCCACAATGTCTCTGTGCGATATCGAATTAGCCGTCGTTACAGTATTCGTCACCGTCGAGACGCAGGTCGTCGTCGCTGCACTCATCGGCGTACTACTGCTACTGCTGTGACTGTTGGGTACTGTGTTACCCATCGACGACTTGCTTAGATTCGTCAATGGCGACGCCCTGCTACCTCGCTGTATTAAAAAAATATCGTAGGATTAATTTGAGATGCGGATTCAAGTTCGTTGACGGAGATGAAGATGAAGGAGAAACTTACAATATCGGTTCGCGACGAGGCCGAGTGCGAAGGCGAGGGTACGGCTGGTGGTAGATATGGGCTATGGTTGAGCGCCGTGTAGGGTGTATAGAGCGGAGGATAGGATGGCTGAGTCTGAGGATAGGCAGCCATTGGCAGGGGAGGTGGGTAGCTCGTAGTGGCGGCACCATTCGACGGGGCTGCAGGCGTTACGCCGAGACTTGCAACGGCCGGGGATGTCGTGTGCGACGACGACGAGACGAGGGGTACGTTAGGTGGATGCAGAGCCGGTATCGAGGTATGAGGTTGTGGAGGCGGCTGTTGCTGTGGCTGCTGAGGCTGCTGGGGCTGTTGAGGCTGCTGCGGCAACTGAGGTTGCGACTGCTGGTGTGGCTGATGAGGCTGATGAGGCTGATGCAGCAGCTGTGGCTGGTGTGACGGCGGCTGCTGTTGCGGTGGCGGCTGCTGTTGTAGTTGCAGTGGATGTTGCTGAGGTTGCTGTTGCTGTTGATGCTGTTGCTGCTGCTGCTGCTGTTGCTGTTGCTGCTGCTGCTGACAGAGAGAGGGCGGCGGGAGGGCCGGCGACGCCGGCCGCTGCTGCGGGACTATTGCACGTGGGTTCGCTGCTAGCGGACTAGTCATCTGGAAGAACAGAGAAAACGGCGAGTCAGTAATTATTTAGTTCATTATATTTAAAAAAAAATCAGTTCTGCAGATGCACTCTTTAGTGCTGGGACGGTAAGTGCTTAGTGCAGTGAGCGAGATTTAAGACTAGACACTAATTGGGTATAATCGAAAGACAATTAAGAGTCAAATGAGTGTCTAATAAGAAGTCGAATGAAATTGACGTTGCAATGCTAAGTACAGCTTTACTGCAACGCCTTGACACGGTTAATTTTGACTCTTATCTAGCTTAAATCTTCTGCCAAGTAATTAATCTCCGGCACCTCTACTTCATCGCGACGGACAATTTCATTTCCGAATCGATAAGCATAAAAATATTCGTGCAGCACAGCGACGAGAGCAGGCTTTGTACAAAAATGTAAATGCAAAGTAAATGCGCACACAATGTATTTGACACGCGCGGCGAGCTTCATGAATTTACATGCACACATAAATCCCGCACATGAATATCGATGTTTGCGACTACTTTATATATAGCCACAGCTGTATATTTCGCATGAAATCATGAAAAGCATACAACGTGACAGACAAAACTCACTCTGTATATGTGAGTTTTAATTGCAGCTTCAAATTGCAGCAACAAAGAGAAAGTATGAATATGTGCGTTCGAAAAATACTCACGGGTGGTTGAGATATGTGCGGAGGTAATGTGGGACTTGGAGGACTGGGCGCCGTTGGAACTGGCGCGGTGGCAGGCACAGGAGGAGGAATCGGCGCGGGGGCATCCGTCGCAGGATTCGAGATCTGGCCGCCTGTGTCTGGAGGCGATCCGCCCGCCCCGTTCGACGGAGGCAGCACGTGTGGCGAAGAAGATGGCAACTCGTCTGTGAAGGAAGGAAAAAACGATTCGTTATTTTATTTATATTTATTTATTCCGAGCAGAAAAAAGCACTACAGTATACACAGGTTGTTGTAAAATCCTGAAGAGATGAACTTATTGCTAGTTATCTTTAGACGCAGGTATAAGGTAATGTAGAAATTTATTAAAAAGATTTAAATGTATGCATTTAGTTACGACATATTCCCGAGTTCTAATTTAATAAACGTCAAATGAATAAAGAAAGTTGAAGAAATAAAATGAACTCACATTTACGTGCGAGAGGTGGTGGGGTAGAAGATTCAAAGAGTATCGATTCCTCATCCGAGTTCTGGAACAAAAATGAATACATTATCAATTAATGAATGAATGCAGTAATTTTATGCGATAACAAAGAATTTCACACGCAGCAAAAAGTGTCATGAATGATGGACGAGAACAAATCATAGTAGAATGAGATAAGTGTAACACTTTTTCTATATACTGCGTATAAAACAGAAAATTTGTGCTGAAATTCCTACCTTATCATCTTCTCCTTCACTATCACACTGTGGAACAAACAAAAAACAAAACACAAGATTAGTGAATGATAATTGAGACTCCGGAGAGGCAAATAGTTGTTAAAAGCAGTATAAACAAAAATATCTTTTTTTTTCAGAAAAGAAAACGAAAATACTTACGATATAACCTTTACCCGAGCTGCAATGACTGCTAGCCTGTGAATCAAAATGTTCATGCTCTTTACGTATTGACTATTTCATTTGTTATTCATCGTCTCGTGTATATAATATTATCTCAGCAGTGCTTTTCGTACAAACAATAGTGGACTATTTTAATGTGAATTGTATACGTATACAAAGCAGTTTGCTTATTATTTGTGTCGTCGAAACGTATTCACTCGGTCGACATTATTGAATTTTAAAATTGCAACAGGTACATATGTATATAATACGCAGACCCGCGCAACAAGAGCATCGTAGAGGATAAACGTTGACTTTTCTGTTTTCGTTTTTGAAAAAAAAAGTCGGTCAAATGGTAAATGCCATACGTACAATGATGAATGTATTGCCAATTGAATGAGAATGAAAGAAAAAACAAACAGACATATACTTTTTTTTCTATCTACAATGATGTATTACATTTGTTTTTCGCGTGAGTGACACATAGTTAGCACACGTGATGACAAGGATGATAAATGCCGATTAATAGTGTGAATTGTAGGTGAGGATATATCGATAAGAAGAAAGAATACACCATTAATTCTAACGCGGACTTACATCACTAAGATGGTCCCTGGAACTATCGGCATCCTGACTATCCCGGGGGATGCCGGAGCCGTGCAGCTGTTCGGAAGCTCGTCCGCTGTCGTCGCTCGTGCCCGCATCTAGGCCCTGAAATGTACAGAGTTTGATATCGTCAATGAATCGCATTGATTGAAAGAAAAGGAGGCGAGTAAGTATCCAAAGTAGCTATCCGTGATAAATCAGCGGTAGCTGCGCAGGGGGGGGGGGGATAATTTGCGGCGGCGGCAGGCGTGAAACCGATCTCGCGCGGGCTGCAGCTGCGGCATTTCACTTGCAAATGGGACGTTTCCGATAGGCTACTTAATAGAGAAGAGAGAGAATTACCTGGTTGAGCGTCGAGGGTGTCAGTATGGAATTATGCGTGCTGTAATGGTTGTGCTTAAAGTGGTTTTTAATGTGGTGCTCGTTATGCCGGTTATTCTGTCCAGTGTCCACCTTCGGCTTCTCCTCCACTATTGACAGCAGCGAATGCAGCTTCTTGAAGTTATTCTTCCCGGCTAGTTTTATTGCACTCTGTAATCGAGAAAAAGAAATGATTATTATCAACATCGACGATACGACATTATCTTATATATACAAGCTATATAGATTTTCCGGCGCATCATTTTGCGAAGTCGATAAAATATGAGAACTGAAATTGAATGAAAAATCGATTACAGCCGAGATACGAGACAACGAATTCTTGCGCTTTACGTTGACCACCACCGTGATCCAACGTAAACTTTAATCCAAACAATCGG
This sequence comes from Muscidifurax raptorellus, assembly GCA_020010945.3. NCBI lineage: Eukaryota > Metazoa > Arthropoda > Insecta > Hymenoptera > Pteromalidae > Muscidifurax > Muscidifurax raptorellus. The sequence goes on from CM052078.1 coordinate 38,372,605, forward strand.
AAATTCGTTATTCAATAAAATTCAAGCTACGATCTACTTTAGGATAAAGGCACCGCACATATACGCTACTCCAATTTCAGTCCTGCACGTGTGTGTGTGTGTGTGTGTCTGCATAAGCTTCGGGGAGGTATAGCGCAAAAAAGTGGAGTTTGTAATAGGCGGAATCAGGTTAAACGCAAAGTAAAAAAATAGGTTGTCTATATCCACGCGCACGCCGCCTCCGCTGCTGATGAAAATTTTAATAGAGAAAATTTACGCGACGACCCACATATCGCGAAAACTCGGTAAAATATCAAATTATCGTCCCGCGGACCATATAGTTTTACGTCACATTATAATATCATTACATCGGCGCTGAAAGTTCCACAAAGCTTTGAGCAGTAGCCTCCGGCGTATATACATATAAAACAGCGCGTTGCACACCACACACGCAATAACTCATTTTGCTTAAAATAAACGGCTCGCGCGTGTAAAAAATATTTTCGTTACCACCATCAACCAAATATATATACGTGTGTTACAACGCACAGATTTGCAGAGTTGCACTGCGCGCTTCAGTATAATCCTGGTGACATTGCACATGTATAAAACTGCACTACGGCCGTCGAAGGAGAAGCGAACATATACACGCGCAGAAGCAGATGAAGAAGAAGAAGAAGAAGAAGAAGAAGAACAAGACACACTGGCGGAGAATAAGCAGTAGCAGTAGCAGCGGCAGCAGCACAGCGTAGAACCGGCCGGCGGAGTTATACAGAGCGACTGACGAGTGAGCGAGCGCGAGCGAGCAAAGGTTGGCTCGCGCGCGCGCTCGCTCGGCAAAAAGCCGAGTGCAACGGTCGAAGCGGCGGCGGCAGCGCCGCAAGAAAGAGTATAAGTATATAGGCTCGCGCGTTCTGCTGTATACTCCTCTCTCTCTCTCTCTCTTTCGTCAAGGTGTATACTCGCGCGCGCGCGAGAGAGAGCCGCATTCGTCGTGTATAAAATGCGCCGTTCCCCCTCGCAGGAGCGAGACGACTACTATACCGCAGCCGGAGGGGATGATATCGAGCCTCGAGGAGAGGGATCGAAAAAGGGAGGAAGAAGACATTGACCGAAGGAACGCGCGACGCAAGGCCTTCTGCTCCTCTCTCTCTCTCTCTCGCTCTATAGGTATATACATACGCAGCTGGAGCGATCGTAAGATATTCCGCGGCTCTCTCGCTCCTCTTTTTTTATATGCAATGTATATAGCGCGGCTTCTTTTGCTCGGATATATCGTATCCATATATTCGATGAAAATCCGAATATTCGATGATTGACGAGTAAAAACAGTATGCAGAGAAAGAGGGGAAAAATCCGAGATGCTAATCCGTCAATCAGCGCGCGATCATGGAAATCAGATTGAAAGCTGCTGCTGCTGCTGCTGGCACCGCGTGCGTTTATCAGATTTCAGAATGCACGCGCCGGACGCGCTGGGGCTAATGGGAGCTATTATGTTATTATATGAGTGCGAGAGCGAGAGAGAGAGAGTTGCGGAACGTTAATTACGCGGGTAACGAAAAGAACGCTCTGTTCTCTAATATATGCAAGCATATACGTTTAATTCTCCGGACTTTTAACAAGATAGTCTATATACGAGCATATACTTATGTACATCGTGTATACGTATAATATGTAATGAAGTTATGCGGCATATATTACACGCGCGTGTTATAATATTGCGATGCAAGTTTACGCATAGCGATTTGCGGACAGCATTACGACGCCGGGCCGATTTAAAACGCGCAATTAATATTTCATCAGGGCTAAGAGGTGAATGCGCTCGGTGGATCCGTGCATAGCTGACCCTCGACATTCTCAAGATTACGAATCACCCACTACACGCGCTGATATCGCCGCGTACCTGCATCGGCAAAGAAGCAAAAAGGGAGCGAGAAGGGCGGCAGCAGGCGTTGCTCTCCTGAAAAATCAATATACAGAGAGCCGGAAATCGGCGACTAGAGAAAAAAAAAAGAGCGGCCGGCCCGCCGCGGAAAGTGCAAATTTGCCGGACTATGTAGCTAGGAAAAAAAGAAGCAGTACGAAGAGGCAGTCGGCAGCGCATTCTCCGTCGTCGGCGTTTTTTTTTTTTTTTTTTTTTTTTGGAAGCGTGCTGCAGCGCTGTTTCACCGGGAGGAGGACCATCAGCAGCGGGTTTTACACGACTCGCTCGCTCTCTCTCTCTCTCTCTCTCTCTCTCTCTTTCGCGAGGAAAAGCTCGATCGCGTGCACATGGACGACTACGTAGTTGAATAGCCTGCGCGAGAGGGAGACGGCTTTGCGGCCAGAGTACAGGCAGCGTTGCCACGTCTATCCCGACTCTGCTCTTTCCCCTACTCTACTCCCGCAGCAGCAGCAGTCTCTCTCTCTCTTGCTCGTATATACATATATGTATATAGACTCTCCGGTTATTGCGCGCCTCCTTGTCCGCCCCTCGTTTTCGCAAAACGGCCAAAAGGAAAATCAGCGCCGACACTCATTAGTAGTCGATCAACAGAACTGCAGCAGTAGCAGCCGAGGAAAAAATACGGCTATACGCTCCGCAGAGCACATGCGCGCGCGCGACTCTCGATCGTCAAGGGGCCTTTTAATCGTGTGCTGCTGCAGCATCTCGTCCGTGTATAGGTGTGTGTGCGAGTACAGTGGCGGCACATGCTCCTCCAGCGACAAATCGCGCATGATTGCTGCGCCGAGCCGAAGCAGAGGATAGAGGAACGTGTTGGTGTATGTAAGCGCTTGTATTACACTCTGTACGTGTATACACGGACATACGAAGGAGACGCCGCCGCTGCTCCACTTTCTTTTCCCCCTGAGCGCACGTATGTATGTATGTATGAATACGTACGTACGCCGCTGTTTTTCTGACTCGCCGCGACCGCTTCTCAGCGCGCTGCTCTGTCGTCCCTCTCGCGCATTGTATATAGCTCTGGGTTCTCGCTCTTTTTTTGCGCGCAACCGTGTTATGGATATATATGTATGCCGCCGCCGTTATATACACGGCAAAGGAGGCTCGAAAATGCGATTGCTTACACGTCGTGCGCGCGCGCCGTAATTGACAAGCGGAACGCCGCCGTCGCTTCTCCCCTCCGCCCGTGTGATGCGTGTTGTGCAGTAAGCTTTTTATGACTCCCTCTTTCTGTATGCAAACAACAGTTAGGCCAATGCCTACTGCGTGAAAGAGAGAGAGAGGGAGAGAGAAGCTTCATTTTACAAGTATATACAGTGGACCCTGCAAGAACCAAGTCGTTTGTAAACGCTGCTAACCGGCGGCGAGTTGGTCTTAAACTTTTTTCTACGTACTTCCCATTCCGCCGCTTCGATTATTATTACAAGTATACGCCCATATTTTTTTTACTTTCTTTCTAATGTTCCTTTTAACGTCGGAGAGGTTTAATTATTATTACCCTCCGACTGATGGTGTATGTCATAACATCGATGCAAAGCGTCAAGTGCATTCGAGCGCGATGAAAATTTTCACGTCGATATAGTCATTCCCCGAACAAGTATATAGCATGACCTTTCAAGTTCGAGCATTGACCCGCGCCCTCGCGATGACATTCATAAAACATGCACAACGATAAACACGTCGTTAAAAAAAGGATCCTTTCGATGTACCGGATTTTCAAGAAAAAGGGATGTATAGGTGCGCGTGTGTGTGTGTGTACAGTTATATACAGCTAAAGCCGCGATCATGCTACTGATCGATTGCTCGGCAAACTCGGGGGAATGGAAGCCCCGCCGCGTGAGATGCGTAATTTGTCCGGCTATTTGTCCAATTAGGCCCATGTGTGTGTGTGTGTGTAGGTACGTGTGTACGTGTAGAGGATCTCGTATACGCAGGACCGGCTCGCGCCGCTAATTCGATTCTCCGCCTCTCTTCCTATAGTTTTATTGCGGCCGGATCTTTCACCCGATTATACCCCGTGCGCGCCGCTGTCCTCCGATAGATTTAGGAGAGATTCGGCCGCAGGTATTCGTCGAGATTATTTCGGCGGACAGATAAGATATTTCGGATTCTCGCTATCGTCTTTTTCTATAACCGAGGGAGCTTGATTATATTCGATTATAGAGGCTGTCCGCGTGAAAGAATTGCGAGATTTCCCAAAAAAATGTTTGTCAAAACTTTCGTTGCGTTTGTAAATTTCGACTATACGAGTCGCCGCGCGAACGGCTATAAATAAACGCATGCGGAGCGATAAATTATTTCGTCTCGCAGAAAACAACGAACGACGACTGCAGCTCAATTAAAAAAGAAATGAATAACTGCATGCATAATATCACTTTTGCGCTGCGGTTGAGATAAAAAGTGATAAATTGCATCGATAGCTTTTTTTTTTACTCAGTCAATTTGACTGCGCGCGCGCGCTTGTATTACGCCTTTTTTTCTCTCTCATCGACGCCGCCGCCGACGCGCCGGTTTATTACACAAATTAATCATTATCATATAATCACATGCTTTCACACCGCTGCTACAGCCATAATACATATATAACCGCGTACCACAGCAGCTAATGCTCTCTTCTATATATATATATATATATATCGCACGTACATATACAAGTTTAATCTGTTTGAATTAGCGGAGCAAGCACACATATGTTTATCTACGGCAATTAAAATTCAATAGCATAAGTATATAGCGTCGCAATAATATTTCGGTTTATCAAAGTCCGCGCGGGGCTGTTTATACCAAGAGCTCGTGCATAATATACTTAAGCATCGGACGTACGACCGGCGCCTATACGTATATGTCTATATACAGTGCGGCCGCCGCAGTGAAATGCACATGACGCGTTCAAACTCTAATTTCCCTATAATTCCCGTGGCTGATGTATACAGCTATGTATACATACATACACAGGTTCCGCCATTCTTGCAGTGTAGAGCGAAGATGCGGAAAACGACGCTTGTCATTAACCTCCTCTGCCCGTCGTCGTAATCGTCCTCGTCATCGCTACATACATTAGCGCGGCGCAGGGCTGCTATATATGTATATATATATATATATATAAGCAGGGGATTTGCATATAATATTTTTCCTTTACTGCTACACACGGACTCTCCCCTTTAAAGTCTTGCATTATATGCACAGCCCATACATTACAACACCGGCGCCAGAGATGAAATCTCGAGAAGAGAAGGCATTAAGCGCGATTAGCCAATAGGAGCAAACAGTTTGCGTTCAGCTGCTTTGCACTTGGCAAATTATCGGCTAACCAGCGCCGGACATCTGGGAAAAGAAGCTTAGTCGCACATAGTGCGCAGACTCAGCAACAGGCGCGACCTGCGCACTGCGGACAGCCTCGCGCGAGAGAGAGAGAACGAATTAGTTTCTTGCGCAAGCAAGCGGAGGGAGAGAGAAAGGAAGCAGCGGCAAGCTTATCAAAAGACACGGACCGCGAGCCAAAGCCAACAAACTCGCGGGATAAAGCCGCGGGAGTCGTCGCCGTCGTCGCTTAATATTATATATACATACCCATATACACGAGTACAAGAGGGGGGGGGGGGCTAGCTCGAAGGAGCACGCGATAAAGCGCGTAATAAGCCAGCGCAGTTCGCGCAATTAAAGCGCGATTAACGTCGACGACCAATCTGATCCGCGATTTTTTCCCTCCAGATTGACTCGTCCGGATCTTCATCCGCGTTTTCTCCTTTAATATTGCGCGGTTATTGAATTATCGCGCGGCGCGCGATAACGATCGGAAAAAAATAACAATATAACGATTCAATTATACAGAACTGGAAAGTAAATTGCTCGACTCCATAAATTACTCCCGACGCGTTTCGCATAAGCGCTGCATCATCGCCGCGCGCGAACGCTTGTTAAAGCGCTTTTAGACAAATATTAACTTGCACTTAATAAAACGCGCGTGACACCTCGCATCGTCGCGTACACAAGAGACAGGGGGAAAAAAAGTAGAAGTTCTTTATCTGTTATACACAAGCTAGGAATGCCGCTATCGGCACACGTACTCCAAAGATTCGATCGCTGCTGATGCCCGCGCGTTGAGCAGCTCACGGCCATCGCACACTACGGTGTTTACACACGGCTATTAAGTCTCCCCTCCCTGTGATGGAAAAGGAGAGGAGGAAGAGTAAGTATATTTCGGGGCTGCGAAATGCTCGTTATCTGACGCGCGTCGATCTCTCTCTCTCTCTCTCTCTCTCTCTCTCTCTCTCTCTCTCTCTCTCTCTCTCTCTGCGTATGTGTATGTGTGTGTGTGTTAGCTGTAAGGGCTTATCGCGACCGATCTCGGCTCAGCTGTCGCCGCCAACGCTTAATTCGATTTGGAGTTTCGTGACGCGGCTGCGCGCGTGCATTATGCATGTATTTTCGCTGCGATTTAGAAGCGATGGCCTATCGTTTATTACCGCCTGCTGCTTCTCTACGCGTATATACCGGGAAACGTTTTATGCTCTGCGTGTGTAGGCTTTGAGGGATTTTCTTGACTGACGTTGTTTGATTAAACACGTATATATACGGCGTGTAACCTTGCTCCACTTTCGGCTAATAAACCAGGACCGGAGTTTCTATGCAAATAAATGCTCTTTTAATAGATTAATCAACGTCGGCGAGAGCGTATACGACAATTTGCCCTATAACGATTAATTATGCTGCGAATTAACGGGAGCTGTTTAAAAACAATGCATATAACAGTTCTAATCTCGCTCGTATTATAGCTGTATAGATATACTCGTGTTTCCAGCAGCGAAAAAGTTGGAGGGCGATATCTAATTGAGGAAATCTAAGTGAAACACCATTTTAAAGTAGGCGTGTAGATCTCTCCAGCGATACAATAATTAAATTCAACGATCAGCCGTCATGCGATCTACTTACAGCTGTTTCTCCGCTTAAAGTACAAGCCGCTTTGCGATGAGTACGTATATATGTATAGTGTGCTACAGGGAGGCATCGCACGTACGTACAGACGTTCCGCGGAAAAAAAGCTCGTTTGCACGAAATTCAACGAATTACTCTAGAGATTTATACAAAGAGTCGAAATTCTATTTTCTCGGAAAATTAGCGATTCGAGCTCTCTGAAAAAGCGAACACATACACACACACACACACACATATCACATCAGGCTGCTGCACTAAAGCTCGTTATAACAGTTGTGTCGAAAAATGGGCTATAGAGAGGCACTCTTCGTGCCAAGTCAATATTCATTTGTCTCGTTTCCATTTGTGCAATTTTTCAGGGATTATATATGCCGCGGCAGCAGCCCGTCACGTTTCATTATACGCGTTAATGCTCAAATGTATCAATTATGCCGATTTCAATTCTAGATTAATTACGTAATTGGCCAGCGTGTAATAGGAATCGAGAGTAGATGATATATACGTGCATATATCATATATATACAGTTGCACGTGCACAACTTGATTTAGCGACGCTGTTATTTATTGAATATTCGTCAAGACTATGCCCCCTATATATATATAACCCACGCGCTGATTTCCACGAACGTTCATGCATATATGTCCATTAACAAAAAGCACGCATTATTCAATAATTGCTATTATATACTCGCGAAAGATTAGACCGCGTTTACAAACAGTCGCTCGAGTGAACTTTGCATTCTTTTTTTGCGATAGCAGTTTATTATCTCTCTCGCGAGATCTCTCTGATGACCGAATGAATCACGGCGAACAGCTTTTTTTCGAGGGGTATTGCCGAGCTGCTCGCATCGATAACGTTGATTCAGCGCACCGATGAAATAATAAAAACAGAGGAAACGTCGTGATTCAGTAATCGGGGACAGAGTTGTATTACATGAAAGTTTTATATAAAAAGCCGATTTGCAATGCTCTGGATTTAAATAACCCGATGATGTATTGAAAAAAAACGGCAAATATCGATCTTCGAACGAAAGAGACTACTTAAATAATCATTTCGAACTTTGTCGTCGAGAAAGATCGAAAGATTAAGTAGTAATCTGAATAATTTCGCGAAAACGATGATCGAACGGCTTATGAAAAATCGTCATAACCCTCGGAACTGACATAAAAAATTCAAGACCTGTATCGCGCTGATCTATACATTGAAAGTCAGCAGCGTATCCCGAGAATGTCTTTCGAAAATCCCGCATCGATTCCCGCCTTATCAGCAGCGGCGCGCGAACACAGCCCATCAGAGCTTGTGCTACGACGAGCTTTTGTTTGGAGTATAATACAACGACTCGAGGGCAAAAAAGGAAAAAAAACATAAGACGCGAAATTGATCAATCGAGAGACTCCTGCACGTGCTCGGAGATTCTCAATTTGCAGGAGTACAGAGACGGCCTCGTTCGCTCGCATTCCTATCACGCGCGGGAAGAAGTTAGCGGAAAATTGATGCTCGCTCGCAAGGGCGAAAAAAAATTCGACTATATATGTATATGGATCCATATTTGCTTTGTGCGGGACACGAGTATAATGTAAACAGCAGCCCGTCTCTGTGTATTTTTAATCTAAACTCGAGAGAAGGATGTGCTTTCATTCACGCAGAGTTCCGATAATCGATTATTTATTTACGAGCCGAAACGAAATAATTCAGCGGCAGTAACAAGAAGTGCTCGGCATCAATCTCATTAGCGATACATTGTTATATCCATAATCGATCAAGCACACACCGACGCAAAAAAAAACATGCAGTGCGACCATCGAACGCATATATAATAAGTAATATACAAGCGGCATAATTTTCTTGCCACCGTCGTCGATTTCTACAGTAAAGCCATTGCGCACGCGTTCAAGCCGCGAGCAAAAACAAGACTCGCCTAATGTCACAAAAGAGCTGCCATTTCGATTGAAATTATCCCCTGCAGCTCGACAAACAATTCCGGCAAGATTAAAAAGATCCAAAAAGGAAAATTGAAAAAATCCCTCGGGAGACGCGACAGAGAGAGAGAGAGAGAGACGAGCAGCAGCAGATAAAAGTCCTGCGAAACGTGAAATGATTTTAACTCTTTCTCTCTCTCTCTCTCTCTCTCTCTCTCTCTCTCTCTCTCTCTCTCTCTCTCTCGCGGGGGAAACTAGGTCAGAGAGCGAGTCGCCTATATACAGTAGTATCAGGAGCAACTGCATACAGGTGCCGCGGCGCCCCGCGGGCGATATATCAATTTTCGAGAGAGATTCGCCGCCACCGCCGCCGCTGGTGCTCGTTCGTTATTACCGCAGAGCAAAGTACACACTGCACACAGTAGCCCAGAGATTCAATGTAATATCGTGGCGAGCGCGCGAGCGACGTGCCAAGCGGGAAATAGCAAAGTGCACTTGTTATTGACATGTTTATCGCGATCTCTCTACGCAGCTGTATATACGTGAGCTTGTGTGTTGGAACGACTATAGGCGCTGCTATACGATGGCCGGCTTTTTTTGCCGAGGCTTCATTGAGCTGATCTTTATGCGTTTAGTGCATGTGAGCGTAGCCATGAAAAATGTTTTTTTTACGCTCGCTCGTAATATACAAGGATATACGCGGGCCATTTAGGGGTGCGTGAAAATATTTTGCGATGAGACGATTATTGTTTTTTTTAATTATTTTTTTTACCGACATAGAACGTGGAGATTCAGTTTATTTGCAGCGGATATATAGTGCTTGTATATATATATACTACAGCAAATAGGTGTTTTACGGCCAATGAAACCGGCGAGATCTCCGGTGCATTACACAGAGTGGGCGAGAGAGCTGGAATATACGCCGAATTAATCTAATGAAGAGCATTGCAAACAGATTGTGTCCGAAAGCATCTAACTGCTTGATTAACAGTATAGCTGTTCGTTTTTCTTTGCAGTATTTTATATGGCATACGCTTATACATTATTTAATCGACTGCGCGGTCAACGGCGACGATAAATAATGCAACAACGCGCATAAAAGCCAGAGAGACATAATATATTATGGAGATCTATGAAGCGTTTACACGATCTCAGACGATAGGGAGAAAAACTTCCGCGTATACATAATCGAGAGTTCTGCTATAAAAATTCATCAAGACAGCGTTAAAAGCGTCTGGTAATATATAAACGTTTCAATAACCAGGAAAGTATAGAGAGAGAGAGAGAGAGAGAAAGAGTCAGGCATGATTGACGTTTCCCGCTCTCTAATGAAGACTAATAAAACGAAGTAAACGAGCTATGGGCGCAAAAAGTGTGGCAACGGCATCAGCCAACACGGGCCTCGCTCCCCCAAGATTAATTGCCCGTTTCGAAAACACGGGAGTACTCTGTGTCCTGCCAGCTCTAAATAATTTTTTCATTCGTGCGGAACAATAGGTCCGCGCGCCTAATATCACAGTCTCTCTCTCTCTCTCTCTCTCTCTCTCTCTCTCTCTCGCTCTCTCTGTGTATGTGTATGTGTGCGCGGACACGAAGAGCCTCGAAAAAGGGAGAGTCGAAAACATTAACGCACGAGACTAAAGCTCGCTCGCGTGCGCGTATGCATGTAAGTATGTATATACAGTGGCGGTGGCCGCAACCCCTATAGCAATATAATCTAAAGCCGGTCTCTCCCTTTCTCCCTGCGGCATATCCTGCTCTGCTATATGTGCAGACTGTCGACTCCTTTTCCAGCGCGTTCGGGGCTTTCCGGACAGACTCGCTCTCGCGCGCGCGCAAGTGCCAAGAGTCGCACTTGACTCTCGGCTCTCGCTTCCTGCTCCCCGACGGGAATGTCTAGATAAAACCAAAGGGAGAAAGAGAGAGAACAGGAAGGCATTCATTTTTTTCTTACGATGCATATATGCACAGTCTGTCCCTCTAAGCATTGTAATAGGAAAGAGCTCTCTCTCTCTCTCTCTCTCTTTCTGTTTTCGGCTACTTTTTTGCGCGCGCAGTTGTGCGGGCTCTTTTTTCCGGCGGTTCTCGAAAGCTTTCTTTACAGGCGCGCGCGCTTGTGGTTTGTCGCATTGTTTTCCTTTTTCACGTCTTAATGCAGCAGCCGATTGTTCGCGACCTTTCCTTTTTGCATCGCAGCGCCAGACTTTACATGCTCTCTCGACTGGTCCTACTGGCTCTGCTAATTAGCCTGTTTATGCGCGTATATATATATATATATATATATATATATACTCCGATCGATACGTGTCTCCCTCTCGTGTTTAAATGAAATATATAACAGCGATGTTTGCTTATTTCACATTTGTCGGATAATTTTCTCGGCAATCAATTACACGACGATTTTACATACCGCTCGTTTATGTATTACCGCGTGAACTCAACGGTGAAATTAAAATATAAATCGTCCTATATACGTATACGAGTATAAGAGAGATTCATACACGACGAGCTACACAGACACACGTACGAGTCACGGCATTAGCATAAACATTCCGATCGGAATCGCAGATAAGACCGCGCTCATTGTCTATTTTTGTACGGGCGCTGCCGCCATACCGCTACACTTTGTATAAACAGTTTGTCCGACGAGATAAAGAACCAGAGAGATCTCCACTTTTTCCCGGTATAATGACATTGTGCGCGAGCATGTATATAGCGAGCGAGGAAAAACTTGGATCGATGTGTTAGAGAGAGAGAGAGAGAGAGAGAGAGAGAGAGAAGAAAAGAGAATCCGAGAAAGTCACACGCGCGCACGGTTATATTCATCTTGTCGAGAGTAGCGCGTAAGTACGCTCGATTGCAAAGAACAATTATGGTGAGCGCATTTACCTCAACGGTAGCTAACTACCGGAGGAATAATAAAGCGATATAAAGCGAAGCCGTTAAGGAGGTTTCACACTGCTGAGCAGCTGCGTGTTAGCTAATCGCTCCTGTTTCTGTGTGTGTATATACCGAGTGGAAACGCGACATTTTTATGCAACGCGGAATCTCTTTCTCTCGCTTAATTCAGCCGCGTGATTGGCTGATCTCGTTTTTTTTTAGATTTTTTTTTCTCTCTGTCTTACATAACGGCAACATAATCGCACCGGCACTAAAGCGGGACTTTATGCAAGTTGTAGGTTTTCGGTTAATAATATGTGTTATTTCACGTTCACGTACACATGCGCAGACTGATCGGGAGAGTTACGCAACTGAGCAAATAATCAGCGTACGAGTTATCAAATATGAGCGTGTCTCTTTTTAATCACAGCTGCGAACTTGTGAGAATTATACATATATACGCGTGTTGAACTATCGATCAAAGCTGTTACTGCCAAATTAGAGGAAGAAAAATGATATGCATAAGATCGTTAATCGCCTGTACGGCGAGAGCCGCCGTTTTTGCAGTTGCCTCTAATTATATACCCCAGTCTTATTTGCCTTGTATTCAAACCGTCGCGCGCGACTGCAAACTTTCGTATTAAATTGAATCGCTCAAGGTGATACTTAAACTTAGAGCGTGACAGAAATTAATGACCCTGAAATGGCAGCGAGAGAAAAAATGCAACAACTATTACGTTCGCTCGCCGATCGATAAGATTGTGTGTTATACTATAACAATGAATAACAGGTCTGTTTTCTTCTCTATTAATTAAGCGTTATAAGTAATTGTTGTCTGTACATTCATCGTTGTTCGGGATTTGATAGCAGTTAATTATTGTATATAGATTCCGAGAGACCCCAAACGCTGGAGGAAATGACAGTCCAAAACTGTATATTAATTCCGCATGCTCGCGGAACCTTCTTCTCCGTGTGTGATTCCGCAGAGTTGATAAAAGACATATTCAGGAGTTTCTCTCGAGCGCGAGACAAAACAAACATTTGGTGGAAAGTTGCAACCTTATTGTTCGCCTCGAGCGTTCAATAGCTTCGCGAAACTTGTTACTCACCCGCGACCGGCGTAATTTTCTCGGGTATACCGCGAATATCGAGCGCGACATGCAAGCGCGGCGCAGCTACAAAAGAATGTAATATACAGATAAACGTCTCCGCGCGTATTGTTCGCCGAAGGGAGAGACAAGTCTTTAATAAAATTCCGCGAGCGGGGGCGGGATCGATTGCTCTCCTCGGTCGCATAATTAATTCAAGCTGACTCTTGATTACGCGGCAATTAGATCGCAGATAAATCCCGCGAGCGGAGGCCTCGCCGATTATAATCTACTACACGGCGATCGTAATTAGTAATTAACCCGTTGGCGGCGGCAGCGCACCAGCACTTTCTCTCTTTCTTATACCTGTACTATATATACTTCTTCCTTCCACAGCTCTCTCATACTCCCTCTCTCATTGCTTCCCTGCGTGTATACCTTTGCTTTCTGTATTGTACACACTTTGTTCGATTGCTTTGTATACAAGCGACGATTACTGCGCGTTTAGAGAGAGGATGTTACACTGCGATGATGTATACGATATGGCAGAGGTCTGAAAGAGGCTAGACGCTTCAAGTGAATTAATTTTAATTGGAAACGAAGTGGGAGGCAAATCGATGGATTTCATCGTTCGAATTACAGCGGTTAATGAAGAGCTTGATTAAAATATCGGGAAGTTGGAGGAAACGAAAAAAAAATCATCATTTGCGCGGGGAAAAATTAATTCCCGTTATATTTATGCACTCTCGCGCGGCATATTCATAACGTAAAGGTATCATCATCGAGAGCACGTGTATATAAAGTGAATTTTTCTAATTATATCTCCTGGAGTGATAATCCGTTCCACGAGGCGAAATTAAATTTCCGCGCAATAAAACGTCCACCCGCGGATCTATACTCGTATATAGAACTAATACAAAATTCGAATTTTATAGTCGAATTCTCGCGCCCATCATATGAAACTTTTATACGTATGTACGGACACTGACTTCTCGCTTTTCGGAGGGGACGCGTGCAGTGCACACGCACACACATACACACATATATATATATATATATATATATATATATCCGAGACGGGTTCGGCGAACACACGCTAGTCGAGTATAGGATGGCAAGCGAGAGAGAAAGCAGATAAAGAATGTGTGCTTTGCGTAATGCGATCCATTATTACGGCACATCACGCGGACGGGATGATAATACCGCTCGCTGCAGGCATCTCGTCCAGTATGGTATATACTCAGGCAGCTTCTATATCGCGCTCTCTACTCTCTCGGAGAGAAAGAGAGAGAGAGAGATTGTTTTCACGCGATGCTGCTGCTGAGCTGAGATAGATATACCAGTTTAATGGGCAAAAAATCCGATATTTTTATGTGACTTTCTTTTATCGCCGCGGTTAGATTAGATAAGCCAAAGTATACAAAGTATACAGTGCGTGATTTGGGGACTGCGCTGCTACTCGTTTCTAATTTTTTCTCTTAATTAGCCTTGGCAGCTTCTGCAGTTTTCTTGAAATTGATTTATCAAGCACGGAGAGCAACGGAAAAAAAACTTATAGACAAGTCAATATATAAGCCTACATAATCTTGCATTAAGAGCTTGCACGATATTGAATCTCTCTCTCTCTCTCTCACCACTCTCGGCGAGTGTAAACAGACTTCGACTAGTCATAACTTTTGTCATAATATAGAGGTTACGCTGATATTCCACTCGACATAGCAGCGCTATATGTATTGAATATACGCGCAGCTGAAATGCTCCAGTCTATCGATCTGCGCCTTTCTGTGCAACAATATAGAGTCGGGGCAGCTTGGGACGAAAAAAAAGAATGGCAGACGGATTCGCGCGCGCGCGAAAACAATCGAGCGAGTGAGCAAACTGCGCGATCGGCTCGAATAGAATGTGATGATGTCTGGTTTGAGCTCTTTGATCGTCTCAATCTGGCGGCCGCGACGCGACGGGTATTAGTCTATGTGGGTGTACGTATATACATATATATATACGTACATATAAAAAGGGAGGACAAAGAGACAGATCGGAAACAGTGCAATACATACGAAGCCCCGGGCTGCGTGAAAATAGCTCTTCTCTCTCTCTCTCTCTCTCTCTCTCTCTCTCTCTCTCTCTCTCTCTCTCTCTCTGCGTTGATCGAATCTGCGCGAGTCGCTTTTGAGTAAAAAATTTGTCGTACACGTACACGTAACACAGAGTCTCTGTGGAAAACTACGAGTCGCTCTAACCGAATCTCGGCAGATTAATAGCTATCGCGCGGTTCTCGGGGACTACAAACTACAGCAGCAGCTGCTGCGTCGAGCCTGTCTCCCTATAGCTCGCCCTCCTGCCACCAGCGGCGCGCGCGCTGAACGCATAAGCTATATAGCTCTACAAGAGAGAGAGAGAGAGAGAGAGAGAGAGAGCAGATAGGAGGGCGCAATGCTGCCGCCGGGGAAAAGGGAAAATCGCCGGGCGCAGAGCGAGGGAGCAGCAGCAGCAGCGGGAGATGGCTGCCGTCGCTATACCTACAGGGCGACGGTCTGTGCGCTCGCGCAAAGTAAAAGCTGGATTTCGTATTGATGCGCGCGAGTGTAGACCGATAATTACCGAATTCCCGTGCCCGCGAGAAATAAAAGGCCTCGCTGATGGATATGCAACTCGTTCAAATATTTCCCTCTCCCCGAGAGACAGAGAGATAAAAGTGGATTATATCAGTATTATTGCTCTGCTCTCGCCGGGATTATGTCGGCCCTGCTTGCTTTCTTCGTGAAAATAAAGCCGCTGTTATGAAGAGGTATATAGGGGCAATAAAGCTCGAGACCTCCCTCCGATCGGCCGTAACGAGCAATGACCGAAAGAAAATTAGTAGAACAACGCCTCGGTCGCAGAGAAAAAAAAGGCGCCCCTCGACTTGGTACACATAAAAGCTGCAGTGTTGTATACTATACACTGCTATGCGCAATTACTCCAGTCGCAGCAGTGGTATAAGAAGGCAAACATCGTAAAAATCGACTAGAGTCGGTATATAAGTATACGACAGTGCGGCGGCGGCGGCTCTTGTTTTGCGCCCGCCCCTAAGGCCGCCGCCGACGGAGCAGAATTGATCTTTTGTTAAAGAGCGCATTCGAAGCAGCAGCAGCAGCAGCAGCCCCACAGGAGAGGAGAAGTATATACCTACAGCGCGCGCGTGAGACCGAGGAGACACACGCCGCGGGAGACTAGGAGCCAGAAAAAAAGCCCTTCGGGAGAGAGAAATGGAGGGGCGCATGACTCGAGCAGCAGCGGCGTCGGCGGCGGCGTTGTATTTATTTCGGTGCGATTTGCGGTCGTGCTCTCTTTCTGTCTCTATTATATGCACACGTGGATCGAGTGTTTGCAGTACATTACACGCGGGATTAGACGCGATGAGTCAGTCGGTGAGGACAAATCCCATCTATGATTATGAAAGGCCGGTTTTTCTTTATCTGGAACACGAGGATGAATAAAAACTCGGTGCGCGCGATCTTGACTCCTTTTTATCGTATGCTGTGTTATGGAGAATTTTCAAGGGATACTGTACTGCTCGCAATGAGAGTTAACAGCCGCAGTGTACACTGAGCTGCGCGGAGAAAAATCCCCGGGAAATGAGGGTATTATAGGCGAGCGCGTGAAGGAAAAAAAACGAAAGAAGCGTCAGACACGGAAAGTTCGAGAGCCGGAGCATTTCGGAGCCGAGCAAACGAGCTGTAGTATACGCCTCTCCTCTATCCTCGCGCGTTTATCAGATTTCGTCCGCTCGCGCTCTCTCAACGGCAGCTCCTCTCCTTCTTCTCTTTTTGTCTTTTACCTCTTCCCTTCTTCTCGCTGCAACGGCGATACGCGCACGCGATATACCTATGTATATACTTTGTCGTGGCAAGAAACACGTGTTTTTGTGGGTACGCCTTTCGAAATTCTCTCTCGATGCGGTTTTTTTCCCTTCTGTCGCGAAAATTCAACGCGTCGAAAGTTGCGGCGGGCACGGTAGTTGGCAATTTCACCCGAATGTATGGAAAGTGTGGAAAACATTGAAAATTGAAATTTGCATAATTCGAATCCCGCGCGGGATTTGCGGCGAGCAAGACACACAAACCGCTTGTTTATCGCGAAAATATTGGCGCACGTATACGGCTATTTTAGTCCCAGATGATCGCCCCCCCCCCCTTCTTTTTCTCGAAAGCGATATATTAGCATCAGCAGCGCGTGTATATTCTTTCGTCCGGCGCCGGGCGATTTCAACGTTTCATTAGCTCTCGATCAGCTATATCTACATACCAATATACACATATACCTGTCGTGTTATCGATCAAATACAAACTTCTATCGCTAATTACGCTATCGAGTGTATACACTTATACATACAGCATGGTGCGGAAATAAAATTATCAGTCGATGGTATATTACAAGTAAAAAGCGGTCGTCGGCTTATCAAAGCTCGTATACAATGTATACGTATTATAGCCTTGGGCTATAACTCTCGGCGCGCTGCAATCAAAGACGAAATTCGCGCGCGAGCAATAAAAATAGCGAATTTATTCAATTTAATGAAATTTATCTCTCAAGTGTCTCGTAAACGCCGCGCGCGCGGGCGCGAGAGTGTGTACGCGCGGGAACGAGCGGCGGTTGTCGGCGCTGCAATTAAGAGAGCCGGAGAAGCAGAAAACTTTCGTATCCGCGGCGGCGACGTCGACTTCTCGAAAATTAGAAACTCGTTCCGCTTCATTGCCACAGCGAGTGCGCGGTCAGCAGCGCTCTCTCTCTCTCTTTCGAGAGCTTCGATATATAATACACCCGTGAGTAGAATATAGAGACCTATTATATATAAAAATTTTTAACGGCCCGAATAGTTGCACGCCGAAGGCGTGTCTTGTCGTCGTTACAACAACGAGCCTGCAATGTACATTAAGGCCGTGGCCTCGTGCGCAAACGGTAACTGAGAGAAAAATCAACAAACCGATCGCTCAATCTAAATGGAGTAGATTGAACTAACCTCATCGATAATGCAGGATAAACTCGTGAAAAGAAGCGCGCTCGAGACGAGAGAAATAAATCAAGGCGACGCGCTCTGTGTATATATACATGCACTGCTTCTGCTGCTGCTGTTACTGCAGTGACGTAATGCGTAAGCGGAGATAGGTGTATATATATAAAGACGCGCTGAAATCCGCGAAAATGAAAAGAGACTCGTTCTTCCTCTCGAAACGTCAATCGCGCTGAAAGCTCGTCAGCCTATAGCTCCTTCGATATACCTTCGAGTGTCGTCCCCTTGAAAATAAGAGAGAAGCAGAGTTTCAATGAGCTCGCATTGCCGTAACTATTATGTACCAAGTCATTGTCTCTATACTCTTGCGTAATGGCTCTAATTTCCTTTGGATCGGTCATTTTCTCGCTTGTTTTTATCGCCGTCGCCGCCGCTGCCGGATGCACAATTGTCGCCGACCTTGTTGACTGCGCTCTTTTGAATGCGCATAAATAATCCTGTCTTGCAATCCAAAATTCTCTCTATACTCAGCCGAGACTGTATGGCTGTAAGCAGCGATCTATCGCGCGTATAACAGCTCTATACACCGATAATGCGTACACGTACAAGAAATCAGAGAGCAGCGGCGGCCGCAGCTGTTTTACGATCGATTTGGCTTTTTATCGGAGTCGCGCTCTCGGAGCGAGAGATTTATTGGCTGTTGCTCGCGCGAGCGCCGATAACAATGCGCTAAAACGTCTTCGAGCGGCGCAATCACCGTCGCGTCGATGATACAGAACAGAAGAGTCGCAACAACGACGAAGACAACAACAACAACAACAACAACAACAACAACAATCATAACAATTCGAGCCTCACGTATAAGCCGTAAAATATAGCGATGCGGCTGTATCGGATTCCAATATTAACCCCTAGTCCTATAATTGGAATTTAAATTTATATAATCGAATTGAGCAAGTCGGACGCGGTTTCTCGCAGCTTTGCGCTCACTCGGCGACGATCATTGAATTATCGCCGGCGAAATCGCAATCAGACTGGAAAAAAGTATGCAGCGATCTGTGCAAACATCGCCTCATACAATAGAATTTAAATACTTTTCCCCGCCTATATCGAGCGAAATATCGATATCTCGTTTCCACTGGAGGAACGGATGAGATAAATATATAGCACGCATAAGCTTTGCTGAATTAAACCTTTAAAAATGCTTTCGCTCTAGCATGCGAGGGACAGAGAGAGAGAGAGAGAGAGAGAGAGAGAGAGAGAGAGAGGGAGAAAGAGCCGACGAAAGGGAGAGAGAGAGAGAGAGAGAGGAGGCACGTCAGACTTGAGCGCGAATTTGTCGAGCGAGCGGTTATAATTCATTCGAGAACAGCCGCGCGCGATATTCGAACGACCTGACACGCTCGCAAAAAAGAGCCGGTCTCAAGAGCGTGAAATATGTTTAATAATAAAATTTCGACACGAGAGAGAAAAAAAAGCTCTCGAGTTATAAACAGACTATGCGCGTTGTAGCTTCTTTCTATTAGCACGCATATATAACATTCCTCAATAAGATATGAACTTTCGAGTTTATGAATATAATAATAGCCGCAGCTAGTAGCGGCTCGATTTACGAGACTAAGCAACTCTCGCGCGGATATATGAAACATTCAACAGCGTTAAAAAGCGTCGCGCTCAAAGATTCATTCGAGATATAAAAAAAAACAAAAAAAAACCAAGTGCAGGTGTTATAAATATTCACTGAGCAGTGAGAGCAGTGCCTTTGAATACGAATTAGCCCAAACAACAGCTGCGGCATCGAGAGAATACACACTGATGCCAGAGTATACAAGCGATGATAAACAAAAGCCTGAGCGCTCTTTTTCCGAGAGCCGCGCGCTCTCCCTCTCTCTCTCTCTCTCGACGTGACGCGGATTCATTCACCGGCGTATAGTATATCGTCCATTAAAAATCATTAGAGATAACGTCGCTTTTTTATATATTTATATAGGCGCCGTCAGAACAAAGTGCTCTCTAAAAAAAAGTAACGGGCATTTCGCGAAACAGCTGTATGCGCGCGTGTGTATAAGTCTCGACTCCTATAGTCCGCTCGTGCGCGCCGCGGTTGAAAGGTCAAAAGAGTAGGTCATTGAGAAACTTTTTCTTACAGCGCACGTTTATCAAAGCTCCTCTCGAAGATTAGAGGAAATTCTCGCGTGTGTGTATAGTGGCTTTTTCTCGCGATATCGGGGAAATTGTTTTTGTTTCTTTCGTGTCGCGTCTCTTTTGTTCGAGTTCGCTTCTCGGTTCAACAGTCGCGCAGCGTTATTTGTTTGCATTCTGATGAATAAACGAAGGATACGAGTATATACGCAACGGAATGATCTATATATTTGAATTTTGTTTCGGGCGGCCGGCGACGAGCGCGTGCAAATGAAACGACGGTAAATTTAACGCGGTTGTAATGATCGCGCGCGCGCGAGCACTGCTGAAATTTCTATACAGCGAATTACAGCGAAAACACGGGCTCTCTCTCTCTCTATACACAGGGTTTAACAGTAAAACTCCAGTTATTGATCGGCCGAGCAATTATTGACCGTCGCGATATAGCAGCAGCGCCGCTATAGCTACCTCCCTATGCGCTCACTATACGCCCCCGCGAAGCACAGTCAATTATAGGCTAATGGCCAATAACGTGAAACATTGCGCCTAGTTCTCTCTTATTATTTGAAATCGCATCGGCAAATGAAACGTCAGTCTATGGCGGATTAAGTCAACGTGAGTCGCGTAGCAAATTATTTTACCGTGGTTATGCCGTCGTAAAAGAATTATCTCTTTGTTGACAAACTGACAGTATACGCATATAACGTAGATATATATGATTATGCTTGGAAGAAATTAAAATTGATAACGAGGGGGCGAATTCATGCCTTTACACAATGCGGGACTAATGTGTAGATGGTTATCGATCCGATCAGCCGGTAGCTTCTAAGGGTTCTGAAAGCCGGCTATTATATCGATGTGCGGCGGGAACGTTTCTAACACTGCTTTTCAATCTATTTGAGAAAATTGAATTTCCACAGCTCGTCGGCGCACAAGTCGTCGATTAAGTTGATATTTGCAAACACTTGTGCGCAGGTAAAGCTTATTCATACTCTGTGCGAGATTGATCGCTCGAGTGTTTACCAATGGTAAACTGTGCTAACTCTGCAATAACATCATAGGCGCAATATTTTTGCGTTGAACAAGTTTAACAATGAAACACGTATTTATCATAAGTAATACATGAACAACGAGTTGCGATGTGAAAGTCGCGTCGATGCGCCGGAAAGCTAACCTTCAAATAATCAAAGATAGAGAGTTAAGATATCCCACCTCGAGGTCCTCGTAGGTGCGGAAGGCGAGTATGGCGAAGCCGTCGATGATGTCCTCCTCGAAGATGGGCTCCTTGGGCTCGTTGCTCGCGTTCGCCGAGTTGGCCGCGGCTGCCGCGGCAGCAGCTAGTGCCGATTTCTTCCTTGGCCTGGGCGGCCGCGGAGGCCTGGGCGGCCTGGGATGACCGTTGCTGTCCCTGCCCGGCGGCCTGTTTCTGTCCCTGTCGCTCGGCCTGACGTCGTCGTCCTCCCCGCTGTGGCTGTCCTCGTTGGCGCCGGCGCCTCCGGCAGCCGATGCTTGCTGGTTGGACAGCTGCAGGTGGGCATTGTGCTGCTGCTGGAGCTGCTGTTTGGCCTCGCGCTGCGCGAGCATGCGCTGGGCGCGTTCGCGACGTCTATTGCGCTGACTGCGCTGCTTCGCCTCCATCGTCTCCATGACGCTGCTGCTACTCTGATGTTGATGTTGATGATGGTGATGGTGAAGCTGCTGCTGGCTGTTGTTGGTGCCGCTGCCGCAGGCCGCGGGTATTATAGCGGTGGATGTAGAGGCGGCGGCGGCGGCAGCAGCGGCAGCTGCAGCGGCTGCGGCTGCGGCGGCTGCTGCTGCTGCTGCTGGGGCCCTTAGCGCGGGAGGGGCTTCCTCGCTGTTGTGCTGCTGCAGTTGGATCTTCTTGCTGCTGAAGCCGGATGCGCGCTGCTGCTCTTCCGCGAGTGCGGCCGCAGCGGCATTGCCGTTGGTGCTGCTGCTGCTACTACCCGCCAAGGAGTTACCGCTCGCCGAGGAGGTGCCGCTCTGGCCGAAGCTGCTTATGCTACTGCTACTTATGCCGGTGGTCGTCGTCGTCGTCGTCTTAGTCGTCGACGCCGCCTCCTCCTCCTCGCGCCTCTTGCTCTTGTACACGACGTTGTACACAATTTTTACTTATCAGGGGGCCACGAACGCCCTCTCGACTTCCAGGGTTATGATTTATCTAATAGATACACTTGCTCACTAGTACTGATCAGCTGACGACGCACGCGCGCACATTATACAACACACTGCACTCTTTCGTCGGCCTATAATTGATGCGGATTCAATTCTTCTCGAGAATTTAGCTCTCGTTCGATGATGACGACGACTCGACTCCTCTCGGGATCATGAAGCTTTTTATGCTACCGCTGCTGCTGCGACTGTCTGGAGGTCAGCAGTGGAGGAAGCTATGCGCTCGACACATCGATCGCAACTTTTTCCTTCTCTCTTTAGCTGCTGCTGCTGCTGCTCCTCCTTCTCCTACTGCTTTTTAGTAGTCGTGTTCTTCTCCGCCTTTGTCCGCGGTAAGAGAGCTGCAGTCCTGTGGTCGGAGCTGAAAAAAAGCAAAGCGAAAAAGGACGTTATAGTTTTTGATATGCTCTCTCGTGGTTTTTGATGTGCGTATATATAAATAAAAGCGCAGGCTAGTTTGTGTTTATATATTTGCCCGGCTTTTTTCCTCTGCCCGCGGTATACTAGGAAAGCTAAATTTGAGCAGGTAAACATTAAGTGTTTATGATTAGTTCTCGATAAAATAGCCCTCAACGTCATACACGCTCATGCTGCAGAGGCACAAAGAAAAACAGAGAGGCGAGCTTTTTCTCGGTTTACATTAGCGGGGAAGAGAGCGGGTGTCGTGCGCTCCTCTACCCCTATTGTTTACGACTCATTCATTCGGCGACGGCGACGACGACGACTACGACTGTATAACCCGCTCGCTCGCTTTTGCTCTCTTCTCTTATTCTCTTATCCTCCTCCTACTCTCCATTCATATAATTCCGAACCGCAGGAGCGCGGTCGGCTAATTAGCGATTCAGTCGCGCGGTTAAAACTCGATTCACAAATTTCGGCGCGACGAGTTAGCCGCGTTTTATCATCATCAGCTCTCGTGTAATTTTATATATGCGTATACGTCGTCTTGCTCGGATTTAATCGCGACGTGTAAATTTATATAAGTGGAACGCGGCGAGGTCGTACCCGTACGTTTTATTTGTATACGAAAAAGAACTTTATTCGAATAATCCGTTGGCCCGAAACTTTATCGGCGAATAAGTTATCCGCGTCAGTATTATAAAACTTTACGGTTATGCTATGCGCTGAAATCCACTTGGCGAGTGCACAATTTAATGCCACGTGTTTCACCGAGCAATACATACGCGCTACGACCCTTTGGTCTTCGCCTATATAAGTACTCTCTTAAATGACGCGTCGCAAAATCGCCGGATCGTTGCCAGGTATATATGTGACGTCACTCTATATACTTAATGCAGCAGTTATTTCAGTGTCGTCGTATACAGCGCAGGTAATAATAGGCGTATGCGTGCAATCGCACTAGTCCCTCGGGCGAATGCGCGGAAAAGCGAAATTAATTGTGCCGGTCCGATTTAATTGAGAGGGCATTCAAATAAAACGAGAAAGCTTCGATTCATTTGTCAACAAGAGAAGTCGTTTTCTAATCTGCCTTTTGTCAGGCCGGTGGACGTATACATACGATTTTTTATCACTCTTTCTCTCTCGCTGTGTATATCCTTAGTCTGTTTTCGCGCTCTGACTGCCCGCCCGTTTTTTTACTCTCCCCCGACAAGAGAGCTCCTGCTGCCGTAGAGAGAAACGTGACGTACTTATATGTCTACACGGGGAAAGAAGGGGGGGGGGAGAGAGAGGAGGGCGAGAAATCTCGGAAAGCGTTTACGGGCTGTATAGAGAGAAAGAGAAAGAGAAAGACGCACGCACCGCTTCGAGGTGCGAGCGTGAAAAATTAAAAGCTCGTGCGCGCGCGCCAAGATATACTGGATTTTAATAACGTCGAATGGAATTGAAAGCTCCAGACACAGAACATCATCCAATATACTACTCGCATCGTCGTCGCGTTATCGATGTGCACTATCGATAAGAGCATCACGAAAACCACTCGGTCGTGTTATCCACGACGACGCAACAAGAGAAAGAGAGCTACGCCTGCAGGAGAGAGAGAGAGAGAGAGAGAGAGAGAGAGAGAGAGAGAGAGAGAGAGAGAGAGACGGAGAGAGATACCGAAAGAGAGGAGAGCCTCCTTCTGGACGAGTGAACGAGCACACCGATATCGGCTACTGCTCCGCGAGTCAGGCGCAAAAGCCAGAGTGTATACGCATGCACTGTAGCGAGTGAGAGAGAGAGAGAGAGAGAGAGAGAGAGAGAGAGAGAGAGAGAGAGAGAAAGAGGGAACGTTCACTGCCGCGACTGCTACTTCTCCGTTATAATACTTCCTTCCTCTGGCCGCTCTACTACGTGCACTACCACTACTTACGCGAGCAGTTCTCGAAGAGGAGACCGCGAGAGCGAGAGAGACAGAGAGAGAGAGAGAGAGAGAGAGAGAGAGAGAGAGAGAGAGAGAGAGAGAACCGCCGCCGCCTCTCTGCACCACGTTCCTCTCCTGTACGGGAATGCGCGACACGTCTCTCGCTCCGTCACACACTACTCACGAGAGAACGAGGACGCGGCCAAGTATACGATAAGGCGCCGAATCTCTACTCCTGGCCCGTCTTTTCCAGCAGCGAGGATAAAACAGCCTGCAGGTCCCGCTCGGACTGCTCCGAAAGAGACGAAACGGAGCACACAGTCGGATCCACATACACCACACGTACACTTACATACGGACACAGACGGAAAGTAAGAGAGAGAGAGAGAGAGAGAGAGAGAGAGAGAGAGAGAGAGAGAGAGAGAGAGAGAGAGAGAGAGAGAGAGAGAAGGAGAGAACGAACTTACTCTGCTCTTGTTCGTTGTCCTCTTGTGTGCAGTAGTAGTACGAGCTGCTTGTCTTAGCTGCTTGCACACACGGACAACACATACACACACGCGCACTGTCTTCTCCTCCTACTCGCTGCTGCGATGTCTTCGATCCTCGCTACTCCGCTACTTCCCGAGATTTTCTGTTGTTTGTCGGAATGGCGGACGCGCGCAGCCAGCCAGGCACGCACGCACGCAGGCCTACACGGACACAAGAGAGAGAGAGAGAGAGAGAGAGCCAGAGTGTTGAGAGAGAGAGACCGAGACAGTACCGCACCGCGCACACCTATGTATCCCGCAGCAGCGGTCTACATCCAACTTCCACACGCACAGCACTACGCATTTAATCCGCAGCTCCGGAGGTCCCGCGCACCGACACTATTATACTTATGCACTCTGCTCTCCTCCGCACACTGACTGTCTACGAGCTGTCGGCACTCTCGCGCGCGGCGCACAAGCTGCTGTCGTCCAACGCAGCAGACGGGCGGTTCGCCTCTCTCTCTCTCGTTCTTTCTTTCGCTGCACTGCTTCACTTCGCACTAGCTATAGCTGCGCTGCGTTACATTACGCTCGCGAGCTCTCTACGAAACTGCTACAAAGACGAGAGATAAAGACGAACGAGGAGATTTACCCTGTCCCTGTGTGAGTGTGTGTGTGTGTGTGTGTGCTGCTCTGCTGCTGGGCGCCTCTACTCCGGGGGATCGAACGCGCGGCGGCGGCGGCGGCGACGACCAGCGAGAGCAGCAGAACGACTAGCGCCCTTGCGGACGTTGCCGCATCGGAACCCCCCCGATCG
This sequence comes from Muscidifurax raptorellus, assembly GCA_020010945.3. NCBI lineage: Eukaryota > Metazoa > Arthropoda > Insecta > Hymenoptera > Pteromalidae > Muscidifurax > Muscidifurax raptorellus. The sequence goes on from CM052078.1 coordinate 38,398,269, forward strand.
GCCCGAGTCGCCAGCTCTTCGAGCGCCGCCGCTATCTCCGTCTCTCTCGCACCCATTGCCAAAGCCTATGTACCCACCGCTCGCCAGACGAGCCGACACTACCGGGAACTCCCTGATCTCGCACCAGGGGGCGCTCGACTACCATACCGCCGCGGAGATCCGGCAACGCTGTACCTCGTCGAGCGCGAGCCTGCTGACATCTCACGGCGGACTCGCCAAGCTCGCCAGCTGCTTTGAATTTTGGCGGGAAGGGCTTTTCGCAATCTTTTCCGCGTTTCGAGATAACGACTCGTGCGCGCACATCCGTGCGCGAGAGCTTGGTAGATCGCTTTTGAAACGAAACGATCGAACGCCCGTAAGTAATTTCCTCTCGACTTATTTTTCGTGTCTCGAAATGCAATCTAGTAGTCGCGGCGGATCTCGCCAAAAATGCATTTTGACGGAGCCGCATAAGTATATAGCACGTTCCAGCTATTTTGCGGACGAGAGCGCGTATACATATGTATACACGTATAATAGCACTCCAAGAGATGGCGTCAGAGGCAGCGATCGGAAACACAAAGGAGATAAATCTAATCTTATCTCGGCGAGTCGTAAGTCGATATAAGTACTCGAAATGCGTATATCTTTGCTTTGTGTATCGGACACACGCGCGCAACTGATTTAACATAAATATTTCTCTTCCTCTCTCTCTCTCTCTCTCTCTCTCTCTCTTGCAGAGTTAGCGACACAATTCGAATCGATCTCTCGTCGCTGCAATTACTTTTAATGAAACACGAGAGCTAACATCGAGCTGTCGTATAAACGCCATTACATTATTACGTGACTTTTCATTAATTCACGTTTCATCGCGGCCCTTTACAGTCTAATCCAATATTCACTATCCGAGTCAACATCGAGTTTAGCCTCAACTATAGACACATAAGGCATCGACGACAAAGTGTACAAGGTACATATATACACGTATACGCGTATAAAGCGAGTCTGCAGCGCGATGTGCCGCGTTTGGGATTTGGAAAAGTGTGTTAATAGAGCACGCAGAGACTCGACTCGCAGCCTCTCTGTCAAGGCGGATTCGCGTCTCGGAATTGTCAGCTCTCCGGCGCGGTTTCGTACATGTGTAAGAGAGAGACGCGAGTACGTGGGCAAAGTCTTTCGCTCGGGCGACTACACGCACTCTGCAGCCTACATGACTCGAGGACGGAAGGATTCCTTCGAGGTCGTTACCTTCTCTCTCTCTCTCTCTCTCTCTCTCGATCTGCGATATCTGCCTGCCGGCGCAGCTCTCGATGCGATCGCGCATATATATATATATATATATATATATATATATATATATATATATATATATACATATACACATACTCAGCATAATCTATATACCAGATGATGTATCTCTAGCAACGACTACGTTGGATCGTTATCGAATTGGAGATTTTTCACTACAGCAGCTCATTTTGGCTTAATTACCGAGAGACTGTTTATGTATTATACATACGCATGTGGAGAGTGGAATTTTATGTTTCATGGAATTAGGAAATCTGAGCGTGGGCCTCTCGTGGGTATATAACGAAAATCTCGCCCCCGCGGCTCGGCCATGGAAACGAAAATAAAGATACGATCAATAATGTGACTTCTTTATTATTATTTTTTCTCACACGCCGCGGACTTTCGCAACGCGACGTTCGCGCTAATTTATTCGGACGCGCGTATATATACATATTTTACGTAAAGAAAAACAGGACGGCTCGAGAGAGAGAGAGAGACCAAACAAATGTCTATAATGAATAATTGAGCGTCTCCTTGTTATTGTAGCGTATATTAATTTCGTGCGATGCAGCCGTCGGCGCTACGCTGCATGTATAATTAATTTCCGAAGGCCCGCACGATTTTCGGCGACGCGTTTCCTCAAAACCGATCACCGCAGTCGTATACGCGGCGCAAAAACTGAGCTGCGGGGCGAGAGAGAGAGAACGATTGCGAATCGTCTGGATTTGCCATTGAAATCGCGCTCGCGCCGCGCCATTTAAGGCGAGATTTCGATCGAGACAGGTGGCCCAGGTGGACGCGTCTCCCTCCATCTCCGTTTTTCCATCGTCCCTCTCTTTTTTTCCTGGATGACCGAGCGGCGTCTACTCGCCTCTGACCCGCTGACCGATTTCACGAACGACTGTTTATTTTTTCTCTCTCTCCGACGTCTTATATGCTGTACGCGTTAACGCGTATATATATAACCTATGATGGGAATGCAGTTTACGACCGGAGGAAAAATTCATTAGCCTTGATCGACGCGCGAGTTGGCTCATTAGTATAAACGATCAATTATTTATCCGAACTTTTGATATTCCGACCTACTTTTTTATTTTTAATCGAGAGAGCTGCTCTTTTCTCATATAGTATAATACCTAAAACGAAAGAATAGAGGACAATGAAAAATCGTTACACAGTCCACCCGCCCCCATCATCATCATCATCATCGGTAAGCACCGATCGTATACAGCTCGGTCGAAATAAACTGTACAGTATATACTTACTTACACACGTGTCGCGGAATCGCGAGGTGCGCCTCTTCTCTCTCTTCAGCACCGCCACAGGAATCCGTGTAGGTATATAGACGACCTACCGAATGGCCCTCTCTCTCTCCTCCATTCAAGATACAGGAACGTGGCGGGAGAATAGCGCAAGATCTCTCGCGGCTGCAGTGCGGCTGCTGTGTTGTTGGTCGCGGCGGCGATTCCCCACTACCTCTCTCTCTCTCTCTCTCTCTCTCTCTCTCTCTCTCTCTCTCTCTCTCTCTCCTACCTACGTGCGCTGCCTACTACCACTTCCAACGATCCGCTGCTGCTCCTGCCTACCTGTGAGCGCCGATGGATCTCTCGCCCCGCCGCAGAGTAACCACGGCTCCCGGCCACGAGCGACGTCGCGCGCACGGCTCAGCTGTATTACCGATTTTTTTCGATCGTTTGTTTTTCCCGGATCGGCGCGTCCGATCGAACGGTTGTGCTCGTACAGAGTGCGTTTGTAATATCGACGAGTCGTCGTTTCAGTGCAGTGTGCGACGAGGGACGGTCGAGATCAGCCGGAGCTGCTGTACGTACAGGTATCGTATTTGTATATACATCGCGATATCCGCGCAGAGCTTTATTGTACATAGAAGAGTCAGCCGGCGATGATGGGGGAAAAAAGATCGGTTTGCGCAACAACGCCGTTCTTTTGATGTTTTACCATCGGCGAAATTACGTCATGTATATATTTACTCTGTCCCGTAGTATGAATCAACCGACGTCTACGTAAAGCAAATATATCGGTTCGTATACTCTCGCATAGCGCGCATATAGGTCCGCGATGAAAAGGGCTGCTGGGTATATATAACGAGACGCGGAAAATGCGCGAGTGTATATATAGCCTTTATAATAGCGAATCGTCGTCGTGCTGCTGCTGCTGCAGAAGAAGGGAAAGGTGAGCTGCAGCATCGGCTTAGGAGCTTAGGCCGCGCTGCTGCCGCGCAGGAATGCGAGAAGGATGGACATAGATAGATAGAGAGAGAGAGAGAGAGAGTAAGACGGCGAGTTTTGCAAGAGAGCGAACGCGATCGGGAATTAGGCGAGCCTCATCCGCAAAAGGCTCGAGTTTGGATCGCGGCTACTTTATATACACTCGCGTTATTCCGCGAAATCGGCAACTGCTCTGGAAAATTCGATATTGTCGCGCGCACCTGTCGTGACGCAATCCGGACCTTCGCATACATGTTATATATATATATATATACTCTCTCGTTGCCGATCCCATAGGAGCTCATCCGTATATATATATTGTACATTGTATAGTACACCCATTCGAGAGCCTTACAATGTTATAAGCTACAAGCTATGTGTGTATGTATGAGAGAGAGAGAGAGAGAGAGAGAGAGAGCAAGTTGCGCAGCAAGTGAAATTACGTAAGAGGCTCATGCGCCGAGCTCTTTCGCGAGCACACGCGCTCCTATATAGCGTGTAAAATCTTTGTCTCTATTTTCTCGCATCGTCAAAGCCATTTTCCCGATTTAATTGCGCTGCGCGCGCGTCAATGAAATTGCCGCGGATAAATCGAGCTATATAAGCTTTTGGCAAGTGAAACCGCGGCCGCGGAACGAGTTTACCGCTCCCATTACATCGCACGCGCGGCGCTCGCTCTGTAACGTAAAATTCGTCGTTATGAAAATGGTGCGTCTCCCCGGGCTTATCATTACTTTATATATAGGTGTATTATACGCGCACCGAGCGAGCGAGCGAGAGAAGAAAAAATTACATAAAAGAAACCGTGAGAATAGCGACACGAAACGCGCTTTTTGTGCGGAACTTTTTTGGATTGTCATTGCCGCGGAAGAATAAGCTTCTCTGTATTATACACTCCTTGCGTAACGTTAAACTATAAAAAGAAACTCATACACGTATATATCTGTATACGAAAATTATAATAGAAGGAAGAATATTCCGGCGCGAATCGGCGCCTATCTCCTCCGGAGAATCGCAATTTTCTTCTTGTTCTTCGGCGTGTGCTCTGCTATTATGCACTATTCGATAGCAGTGTGTGTGTGTGTGTGTGTGTGTGTGTGTGTGTGTGTGTGCGCGCGAAGAGAAAGAAACGCGCGGGAGAAAGTTGGCGATGCCGCCGGTCGACGGTGTATATCGCGCTGATACGAATCGAAAGAGTGATAGAGAGAGAGAGAGAGAGAGAACGCATAACAATCCGTTTTCTCGGAATTTTCAAAAGCTGCGCGGAAGTCGAAAATTTCTCTCTTCCAATGTCACGCGTACACTATATATATATATATATATATATATATATGCGCTCCCACGCATTATACGCGATTAACTTGGCCAATCCTCGAGGCGTATTCGAGTATGAATATACAAATAGATGATTTTTCAGGAAAAATTCCGATCGATCGCCCACGCGCGCGAAGCCTATATACTTGTATATACTTACTCGGCTTTCATTCATCATTTTTCGTGCTCTGCGCGCGCGAGCTCGACGAGAGCAGGACTCTAAGAGATGTGTGTGTGTGTATATATATATATATATATATATATATATATTTTTTTTTTCATTGAAAATGGCTGCGTCCTTGAGGAGGTCACGTGGTCTCTGCCCGCCGAGCGCGAGAGAGCTGTATTATATAGATATCTCGCGACGACGGCTGCTGCGCCTACTCTCGGCCACCCACGATAGCCGTTCTCTATATATCTCGCCCTGAAAGGACTCGTTTCTTCTTCTGATTTTTCTCGCCGCGGCGAGCGGCTTATACGCGGATTATGCCTGTATCAGTTCCGCCGATTATTATTATTATTATTATTATTATGATTTCCAGTCTATTATAGCACGCAGTGTTTTTTCACGAAGAGTACCTGTGTATATATATATATATATACATCGATTTTACCATCCTCGCGCGCATTTAAATCACCGGCGATTTAAACGCTCGACCATCTCGTCGGGCCTCTCCTCTCCTTTGTCCTTCTTTTTCTACACGCGTAAAGTCAGCTTTTATTTCTTTCCTCGAATCCGCACCGGCGCAGACTCCGCGCACGGTACCTGCGCGTTATAATAGAGGGAGAAAAACCGGATCCTTGTTATTGCCCGACGCTCGCGCAAGAGAGAGAGAGAGAGAGAAAGAGCATCGCGTCGTCGTTCTAATTGTCATGTTTATTGTTATTGTCGCCGCCACTGGATATAGTGTCGCCGTTTCGACTTTTTCGTATAAATCGAGGCCTTTTTTTCAGTCCGCGAACGATTTATGTATGCAGCTCTTTATCTTAGAACTTGGATTTTCATCGCGATGAGCGGAGATTAAAAATGACGATGATCGAGATCGTTTCTGCTAGTTTAATTATATAAAGCCGAAGCGAATTCAGTTTGTGGAAGGCTTTAAATTTTTACGATTCATTAGACCGTTTGTATATTGATGTATACACAGGGTGTTATATTGGAAATAATACGATTTACTATAGAAAGGCGATTTAGGAATTTTCATGAAACGCGGATTTATGCGCGTTGCGGCGTTATTCGCGGCTAGTGTATTAAAAAAGAAACTCATCGACGTCTCGAGCCGCATTATTATTATACCGTTCTCAAGCGAGAAAACGCATTAACGCGCGGCGCGAAAAGAAGATTAGGAATACAGCATTCAACATAATGTATGTGACGCGCGCGTATCATCGTTAGCATAAAAAGTACATTTAATTCGGAACTCAACAACGGCTTCCATTCTCATGTAAAACTCTTTCTCTCTATCCCTCCTTTTAACTCTTTCTTTTTTAACACAGGCAAAAAGTGTCCTCCGAAAATTTTTCAAACGGAAGGCATTATCGTCTCGATCTCCCCGAAAATATAAAGGAATATTAATCCCACGGGTTCCCAAGGCTCGACTATAATGCAATCAGCGGCCGTCTTTTCACGCTCCGAAAGCCGCGCAGGCGGCGCGTAGCGCGTGCGAGTCGACAATTAGCATCGCTGATTCACTTTTCTCTCTCACTTGCGGCTATATACGCATCAAAGTCTCCCTTTTTCGCGTCGAGTGCTGCCGCAGATCGAGAGGCTAATAATGGAACGAGGGAAGATGCACGCGACACCCGTTTCCTTATTCGGAGGGTTAACGAGGTCGAATATTCGCTCTTGTGTATCCTCTCTTGCAGGATGAAGACACAGGTTTTTCTTTTACTTCCTATTATACACTGTACACAGTGTGTATCCGTGATACTTTCTAATTATGTAAACAATCCGCCGTTCTCTGATGCGTATACGCGCGTACAAGATTCGCTCTTATATTTATAAACTCCTCCACTGCGTCGTTATAACCGAAAATCCGCGCGCGGAAATAATAAAAAAAAAAGTGGCGCGCGACGCGAGTTATAAACGAAAAACCGGTCCCGCTATTCTGTATATAGGTATACAGTCAGTGTATAAGACGTGGGAGTGGCCGCGAAAGGTGTCTGATAAGAGAACAGCCTGTGTACTCTCTGCACCTTATGTCCCCGGCGATAAGTAATACATAAATATATAACGTATTATCCGCGGGCAAGCATAAAGCGCAGCCCGTGATGCGTATATAATACGTTATATACGTGTATATATATATATATATATATATATATATATATACGTGCGAGCTGACGCACCGAGAGCGAGCTGACGTCATGCGCATATCCAATGGACTGCGAGCGAGTTACGCTATACTCGTGTCATGGATGGCCTTTTACAGGCGTAATTCGAGAGCGCAAGGACAAGCGCCGAACCTCATCCGCGCTCACTCTATTTTTCTCTTTATATATAAGTATACTGCAGCGTTTACCGTAAGGATGCAGCGGGCCGTTGTCGTTGTGGGTGGCCTTGATCGATTCGAGTATGCGAAGGAAAATTTGAGCAAGTATAGCCGATCGCTCCGATGCTTCTACGACGATCGTACGGTAGATCGCGAATATTTCAAGAAAATCGGAGACGATTTAAAAAAAGAGACAGGGCCAACGCGACGCATTGAAGAAAAGTGTCACGTATCGTCCAAAGTAAGTAAACCGAAGGCTGCGAGTCCTTTTCTCTCGCGTCGAGTGTCGCAACGACTCGACTGAGTAAAGCACTGTATGCGGCGTGTCTTTCTCACGTCGAACTCGCTTAGGAATTAATTCTTCCCCGAGTGTCAGGGACGAGGTCGGTTTATCGCATTGTTTGTCGGGATTCCGGCGCATCGGGTATTCCTCGCCCCGACGCTCTCAAATAAAGCGCAAACGCGGGCTTGGAGGAGAGTCAACTTAAAGTGCGTTACGCCTCGTAATACAGTACTTTTTCTTCTCTCCGCGCGGCGATCGCTTGCGTTTCATTGTTTCGGAGCTGCTCCTATATTTGGGTTGGTTTAGGGTTTTACGAGCGTTGAAAGTCGCGCGGAGATTAGAAAGCTATATGCGAAATTTCGCTCTTTCAACGCGCCCAGATTTTCGAAACGCAATATAAACTGTTATCTAATGTTCTATTATGTCCCGGCGTCGAGTGTGCAAAGTTTGCGATTCCGTATAAATATAGTTTTGTTAAAAGAGATTTTTCTGGCTTATAGGTCAAGAAGCGAGATGAATCCGAGCTTGGGAATAGCGTGACTCAAGAGCGATGGAGGTGATCTCGACGCGACGATACGAGGTTCGGCCTCCGGCCGATTCTCATGCTTCTATTCTAGTGAGTAAAAAAACCTCGAAGCTTTTAATTTTTCACCTTTCATAAATCAAGGAAAATCGTGAATTTCCAGGTCGATCCGGCGAACGCCGTGGCCACAGTTAAGGAAGGTGGGTATACAACCGCATCAAAATCTTGTATATGCAGTATACAATACGTAATGTTAATTCCGTACACTCTCCCGTGTGTTTCGCAGAGGAATGGGAAACGCGGAAGAAGAAGGAGATCACGACGACGCGTCAGATCGAGACGCGAGTGAAGCGTCAGGTCGTCCTGGAGGACGGCGAGGTCGTCGTCGACTCTGGTCCCCTCGTCACGACCAACACGACGGAGGACGTCGAGCAGCAGGAGCACACCACCCAGGAGGTAATCGAAAGACTTTATAATCGTAAAACCGTCGTTACTCCGGCTGTAAGTACTGATCGATTCGATCGCAGAGACGCACGACGGGCGACGAGCCGCAGAAGGTCGACTGGCCGGCTAATGCGAAACCCGGAGCTGTGGTTCAGAAGGAGCTCAACGAGACGATCGTCAAGAGCCGAGAGGAGATCGAGGAACTGCTCGAGACGGAAGATCGGCAACAGCTCGGCGACATTACCGATGAGGTATATACACATACGATTGAGCCACTTACAACCTGCGTCCGGACGCTGCATTCCTCGCGCGTATTACTTCTCGAAAATGACAATCATTCGCGGATACGCTCGACGCTTTCTCCTCTATATGTGCATTGCTATCCCATCATACGCGCGTAATTACACTGCACACATGAATTTACGTACCGCTCTCTATTTCTCGCTTGGACGCTTTGGGAGATGTCCATTGTTTTTTTCCATCTTTCCGCGGCCAATTAATTCCTCTTAATTTATACCGCATCCACTCCCGCGAGTATATATATAGGAGACACATAGCGGCTTTCTCCGCGCGCGGTAACCCTATCCTTATTAATTACCCGTCCTTCACCGATGCCTATATATACTTATACGTCGTATCCAAAGGTCGTTCCGCCCGTCCGAGTGCAGCGGATAAATGAGCGCGTGCCGGATATATATATATATATATATATATATATAAGGTATATTACACACGCGCGGACGGCGTCGATCGAGCGCATCGCAGGCTTTGTTTGCTGATAATTTTTCTGCGCCTGTATGGAGCTGGTTCGATGTAAGAAAAGGAAAATCGGTTGAGGTATACATAGGGTGTCTCCTCTCGCGCAGAAGGAGTAGGTATAGGTATATATAGTATGAAAGAGAGAGGGCGATGAGGTGAAAAAAAGTAGCGCGCGCGAGTTGGCTCGGAGAGGGAGTGTATAGAATTAAAATAGAAAGAGAGAGAAAGAGAGGAGGCTATACATACATACATATATATACACACACAGGTACACACAGGCATTTATATAGCTAGCCGCGAGCGGGGCCGATAATCTCTCGATTCCTGCACAGCTATGTAGCATATATATACTTTCTCTCCCTCCCTATCGTCTCTCCCTCGAGGCTCTTTCTTTCTCTCTCTCTCTCTCTCTCTTTCTCTCTCGAGATGAGCATAGGAGCGACCGGAGTCTGGGTCCTTCGCGTCAGTATAACCGCGCGAACCGAGCCGCGCGCGCGCCGTTAACCTCTGGCTAAACTTCCTGGACTCGCCACGGATACACATACACACACACGCACACACGTATCGCGAGCTCGATGGAAGGGGGCCAGAGAAAGACTGTGTGTGTTTGTGCTGTATCCGCGAGGAATTCCTTGAGTCGACCTTCCCGTGCCGCCGCCACCAGTTATTAAGTATATATATATATATATATATATATATATATATATATATCTATCTATAGACGCGGCTGGACATCTCCTATAGAGTTCTTCTCCCGTGAGATATTATTGTTCGCGATATCGAGCGCTTATAAGCTCGTTTTTTCTTTTAAATCATACTTACGTAATATCGTAGTCTCACTGTATTCGAATAATACACACAATACAGGTAAGTATATGTATATATACATATATACAAGTACCTGTTGCCAGAGCGCGAGCAGTGAAAGTGTCGATCGGCAAGAATGCAGCGAGCACTTGCTTATATATATATACAGTATACAAATTCGCTCGACTGTACATTCAAACATTTCGTGAACTTTGACAGTCTTCCGCGGATTCTCGACTTTCTCTCGATGTATTCTGATGCGCGTGTCTCTCTCTCTCTCTCTCTCTCTCTTGTATATACAGGCGTACCTGCAGGCGGTGCGCAACAACCGGGGCGACCTGAGGGTAGCCCTCGCCGAGTCGAAACGCCAGCTGGCCAATCAGCATCAGACGGGTCCGCGCGTTCTTCAGCACACGACGAGGTCGAACAAGGTCGTCGACACGGAGAAGACGCTCGAGCGCAGCGAACTCAAGCAGGACGGCCAGATCGTCACCGAGAGGAAGACCACCGTTGAGCACGAGGAGGTCAGTGTTATTTATTTGTGCTTACGTGGGTCCTATAATGTGATTTGTGCAAGGAGGAGATTAATCAAACGACGCGTAATTAGCGGACTTTCTAATGTCATTTCGTGTATATGTATATACTACGCGTACTCTCTCTCTCTCTCTCTCTCTCTCTGGGCGTTGATGCGTGAATCACGCGGTATATTGTAAAGCTCGCGTATTGGGAAAATTCATTAGTTTATACGTAATATCTCGGAGTGAGAGGTCTATAATACTCTAATTTAAGGCTCGAATTATCGCTTCGCATGATAAACGAGCTCTACGTTATACGTTATATTCGCATCTCTCCATAAAAACGTCTAATTAGCCGTATCGAAAGTCAATAATGTATCTATACACACGCGGCGCTGGCCGATATAGAAAATTATTACACCGCGTGCGTTTACGCAGTCTATATAAAAGCCTGCGCTAATTACGGTTGCGCTCGTATATAACGTAATTATTTACTAAAAAACAATTACGTCCCAAGAGTCGCGACTTTTTCTACGAAAAAAAATTACTTCGACAGATAAAGGACGACGAGTTACCGGAGGGCCTGGAAGACGAGGCTCGAGAGGTGCGCAAGGAGGCGAGTCAGCGCTACGTCAAGACCCGTGACGAGGACATCGTCGACTACGTCAAGCCGAACGGCGAACGACTGGCGCGCGAGATGCGCTTCGTCTCGGAGACGACGGAGGCCGAGCGAACCGGTGAATGGCCCCCGGAACCACCGGCTTCTGGCATACGCTCCGGGAGACTCCACGGCAAGCACACCGGTACGTTTTTACGTTTTCATTCTGCGCGTATATACATAATTTCATTAACGTGTAACCCTCTGCTGCTGCTGCTGCTGCTGCTGCTTCTTCTTCTAATCCGTTCACACGTCTCACGCTAACTCCTACACATGAGATTACGTATATATATATATATATATATATACCGAAAGCTCGAAGCGGCGAGTTCGGATCGATTCGAATGAGTAGCTGCGCGCACACTGCAGTGACGTAAAGTGCCAGTGCGTAAAAGGAGAAAGTATAACGCGTAAGCACACTGCACCCGCAGGATCACCGGCGAATAACAACAACAACAACAACAGCAACAACAACAACAACAACAACAATGTAGCTACCGCCGCGTCGCGGAAGGACGCCTTAACGAGGAAGCCACTCGACCTGGAGGAGGAGGACGAGGCCAGGAAGTTCGAGACGTCCAAGTGGCTAGAGAGTCACTTTGGTAGCGAGTCGAGGTCATCCCACGGCGGTTCTATCGAGGATGAGCCTCTGGCTAACGGACACTCCACTAACACGAGCTACATCAACGTCACGATCAAGTCGGCCTGCCCACCCCAGACGTCCAGGAAGAGGCACGAGGAGGAGTACAGGCAGCAGACGACAACCACCACCAAGCGGGAACAACACTCGACGTCGCCCAGCGGATACTTTCAGGGTATCAGCGAGTGGTCCGAGAGATACCAGTCCACCGGTGCGTCTCTCTCTCTCTCTCTCTCTCTCTCTCTCTCTCTCCCGCTCGTTAATTTTATACCGATATCATCCGTTTACAGGCGACAATCCGACTCGAGCACTTGTACATGGATTTTTTCATTTTTTCATACGATATCGCACTAATGATCGGAATTAATATTTTTAATATTTTTCCGCCGCTTGTTTAATACAAACTTTTTAACTCGAAAACACAGCCACGTCCGTAATATATACAATATACATATATTCACGTTTTACGCTTCGATCGAGCAGAGAAGCAAAACAGCCAGCAGGTCAGGGCAAAGTCTCCGGTGCAGTACATCGTCGAGCGGACGCGCGAGTCCTCGTCGTCCCGCACCAACGGACACGCTCACCCCTCGGTGGCGCTGGAGAACGCCAGGAACCACAAGGAGTCGCACAGCTCGTCGTACTCGCGTCGTCACCAGGAACACCAGCAGCAGCGACCCAAAGCCGATCCGCCCTCGCCGCCCATGCGCAGGAAGGCCAAGGAACAGCCGCAGGTCGTGACGAACATCCGAACCGAGCGCAGCTACCAGGAGACGCTGTCCCCGCCGAGACCGTCGTCCTCCGCGGACAGGGCCTCCAGTCCGGTACACGTGGTGCAGCGCACCTGGGAGAGCCGTAACCGGGATGCCCAGCAGGAGGACCGACGCAGCAACGGCCGGAATAACCACGATGTTCGGCTCGTCAAGCAGGAGTACGTGACGTCGAGCAGCCGCAGGCGCACGCCTGATCCCGAGTCCAGGTCGCCATCGCCCAGGAGGGACAAGAAGGACCACTCCAGACCCTCGAAATGTAATGCTCGGTTCTCCCTAAATTTCCGCTGATAATAACGCTATATCGATTTCATCGATAACACCGAAAATTCTCGATTGCGACAGCTCCCAGCCCATCGAAGTACAAGATCGGCGAATCCTTCCGCAAGCTCGTGGGCAAGCTCCGCTCCGCAAGCTCGGAGCGCCGCGGCAACGGCAACAAACGCCCGGGCAGCAGCTCGACCTCCCAACTGACCCAAACGGACGACAACAGCTCGACCTACTTGCAGTACAACTCGGTCGACCGCAACATTCCTCTGGGCCCGGACTACGATCGCGACGTTACCGACGACCGCGGCCGATCCACTCCCCCGGAACGTCCACCCAGATCGCCCCGCAACCCCAACGTCGCCAGCAGTATGCACAATCTCAACAGCGTGACGTCGAGCAGCCAGAAGTACAAGAACTCGAGGTCCAGCAGTCCCAGACTGCACAAGGAAAATCGGGACGAGTACCGGGAAAGCAGCTCCCACGCCAAGAGGGAGAGCTCCGCACAACCGATCCACAGATACTACCTGGGCGAAGATCCATTCGGTAGTATTTACGGCAAGGAGAAGGGCTACAGGGAGAACAAGCTGCACTCCAGACATCGCAGACCCATCGACGAGGAGTACAGGTAAACCATCTGACAAATATATAATCTTTTCATTCTCGGAAGAATTATTATACGATATGTAATATATTGTAGCGCATTGGTATATTAGCGCGCGATTTATAAAAGACTAAATTTTTGATACTAAGCTTTTCCTTAATTTATTAATACATATTTTTTGACATTTTACAATATCAAGAGCGACAAACTCACTCAGTTCTTTCACTATCTATGTGCTGATTAATTGGAGCGATTTTTATATGTGTAGGATCGTTTCACGCTACTCATGTTTCTCTACACCATACTTTTTTTATCTATACTGACTCCGAACACTAGATGTACATAACCTAGGATTAGACTTTATATCTTTATATACGAACATATATACTACTTAAGACAAATGTAAAACTTTGCTCTTAAAGGCTCAATAAAAACTTTATTAAACCAAAAGTCCGAGAACGATTTTTTCACGTATCCTCCACATGGCATGACATCTATAATCCTCACTCACAAAACTCGTTGAATAAGTCGCACTAAACTCACTACTATACGACATAAGTAGGGATCTTTTCATCAGCTCCAATTTAAAAAAACAAAAACATCTCTCTCTCTCTCTCTCTCTCAAACTCACTGACGCTATTGACATTGTACGATGTATATAACCGATACGAGAAAAAGATCCTATCTTGCACAGCCAGCACCGATAGTCCACCCTAAAAACGACCGAATAATCTTGTCTCTTGCAGCAACGAGCCGAGCTCTCTCGGCCGCTTTAGCAAGTCGACCAGTCGACTGGCCAACGACTACGACCTCAAAGAGCACCACGAGCGCATCATCGCCCAGACACTGCCCAGAAAGATCCCCAACACCAGTAGCCAGTCCCGTCAACAGCCGCAGCAGCACAGCACGACGACCAAGACCACCACGACGACTACGTCGCGTCGACAGATGAGCAGGGACAGCTCATCGCCGGTCTCGAGGTACCAGAACGGCCACAGCCAGGAGTCGCCGTCCCGGCAGTACGGCAGCATGATCAACATCTCGTTCAAGAACCATGTCAACACCTCGCCTCCGCCCAAGACGACGCACTTTGTCCAGACGACCATCAACACTCAGCCGCCTCCAGTGCCACCTCAGAAACCCGAGAGGACTTACAAGTCAACCCTGTCGAGGAGCAAGAGCTTCAACGTTGAGATAGCGGATGACGGGCTCGTCAGCACGCCCAAGACCTACACCTACAGCAACGGCAACAATATCAGGTCCACTTCGCAGCTGAATCGACTGGATGAGTTGCCGCCGCCGCTTAAGAGTCCCGGTATCCTGGCCAGCATCAGCAGAAGCAACAGGGACCTGATGATGAGGAACGGAAAGCACGAGTACTAAAGCTATAATGTTGATTTTTTTTTTCACGTTTTCGATTATTTTTGAGTATACTAAACATTATTAGAAACCTCGTTACGAGAAACGTCGGTAATTTTAATAAGTTTTACTTTGCATTTCTAGTGTTAACTCGAAAGAAAGCTGTAAGTTATTTCGCATACGTACTTATTTTAGCACTCGCAGGAGTAGGTGTCAACAAGTACCAAGAGCTTTATACAGTTTTGTTTTTTTTTTTAATTTTTTTTTTATCTTTGTATACACCAGAGATTAGAAAAGACTCGTTAATATTTGATAATATCAAATTTTATGAACACTTTAGAGTTGTTGATATATATATATTTCTTTCTTTCTTTCTTTCTTTCTTTCCCCTGAAGTATCTTGAGTTTATAAAATTATGTCTTAGACGTTTGATCTTTATCTTTTTTTTCTTTCTTTCTTTCTTTCTTTCTTTTTTGCAGAGGTTTTTAAACAGAATATATATTATATTAAGTTCTAAGTTTGTAATAAATTGTATACTTCTGTAAGAGATAATTAATGAATTAATTCATAGAGAATAGTGGCTGCCATTCGTCAAGTAGTGTCTACTTGATAAAAATCACAAAAACTACACGTGTATTTAGCTATTAAGGATCTAGAAATAGATCGAAATTTTGTAGCCTGCCATTAACCACTACTAGCTACTGACCTTAAATTAACATCTCAAACATTAACAATGATAAAAATCAATAAATAGTTTTAAGAACATTTACAACAGAATGAACGTAAAAAGTTGCATTATTAAGGTTCTGTCATTTGTAAAAAAAAAACCACGAATCCTTCAAGACATCAAGAATAAGATCGCGTGCAAACCCGTCGTTCTGAGAACGTCGTCTACGTCTAGGCCTTTTGAGAAATGCGCGCGCACGCGTGTGTGTGTTTTCGTAAAAACTGCATAAAGCGTTAGAAAAAGGAATGTGTATATATAATATATAAAATATAAAAATAGGCTGCTAAACGAGAATATATATAAAAGCTTATAGTCTGAGAAAGAGACGCGAGAAACTATCCTTCTTAACGAGGCGTTCGTTTGTTTTTGTGTTTCCTTGAAGAGTATTTTTTAGTCGTTCCATTTGTTTTAATCGAGCTCGTAGTCGTTTCCGCAATTCACTTAGTTTTCCTTTTCTTCGAGGAGACTCTGTTGATCTCGCGGATCTTCCTCATCGACAGAATCATTATCAGGGCGTTGAGCACATACGTGCTCACGCACACAATGCAAACGTCCTCCAACAGATAGAGGATGCGCGACAGGTAGATAGAGAAGAGATTTGAGATAATTGACACGACCAGCATAAGCGCGGTGTTCCAGTAGTTGTTGAAGAGACCTGAAATCGAACAGTTTAAAATCTCGAAAGTTAAACCACATGCTCAAATTATTATAATACTCACTGAGCGAGGCCACGGTTGTGTAGAAGACTATTCCGAAGATACTGTTCGGCAGGTACAGCTGCGAATCCTTTGGAATTAGGCCAAATCCCTTGCCGTATCTGCAAAAACAAGATTAAATTCGTTGCAAACTCTTGAGCGAGAGATACGATTGGAAAAAACAAAACAAATATCGTGTGCAGTCTCTGACGCAATTGGAGATACGCCTTCGCGCAGATAAAGTACGCGTAGGCGTCTTCGAGCATCATTGTTAACGAGTTGTTTTTCTTATATAAATATTGAGGCTCAGAGCAATTTCGTAATCAATATCGCTGATAAGCATCGCCGAATTCGATTAGACCATCGCCGGGTTAAAAATACCCGACTGATGTGTACAGTATCGATAAAAAAAAAAGAGCACGAAAAAAGCATAAGCCAGCAAACACGTCGTTCGCTCGATGGCTAAATCAAAATCTGTTTGCTTCGTTTGGCTTATCTAAATTTACAAAAATGCGCGGATCGTAAAACGGCCATCTGCCGGTTCGCGCGAACGCATGCACCCACCTATGTATGTATATACGAGATGAGCACGGCATCAGCGAAAAACCCGTAAAATGAATTACCGCGCTGAAAAGTTAAAATAAACAACCGCAGCGCTGCTATAACACAAACTGTACAGCAGCTATGTATTCTGTTCTGGAAGCCATAGCCGTTCCCGCCGAGCGTTGAGTCTATTATTATTATTTTTTTTGCGAACGACATTTTCGAATACATTGTTGCAGTTCAGACGGCGCGCGCTGGTCAACGGAACTGTTGCTCCGAAAGTGGCGACGAAGCTTGATCGATCGAGTGTATTGAGCGACGACAGCAGCGTAGGTATATACAATGCGTGCGAGTCGAAGGGCTACATGATGAATGAAGTAAACAAGAAATTAAAGGGGTTATTTTGATGAACGAAATGTAATACATCGTATACGACTTACTCGGACATGAAGGCCTTGGTGCAGCTGACGTGTTCGCTGATGTCGCAGTAGGGCTGGTAGTCCTTGTCCTTCTCCTTGGCGGTCTCGACGACGTAGGCGTAGTAGGACACGCCGACTCCGATGAGGCAGAGCCAGAGCAGCGCCGCGTCCAGCCGCTGCATCGAGTACGTCGCCATCTTCTTCTCCACTGTCATTTTCAAGACTGCCGAGTAAACTGTTTAAACGACTTGTATTATCAGTACCCCGACACCTTTATCAGCTTTCTCCGCGTCTAGCTCGCAGCTCGACGATCGAATGCCGTCTGCCCAGTTGCGATCGCGCGCATCAGAAGCAGCGAAAGAAAGAGGGAAAGTCGGCGCAGTCGCTCTCGACTCGCTGTGTACAGATATATATCTATAAGTACTGCACAACAAGTGCGCACACTTTGAGAATTTTCCGATTTACACGTGACGAGCCTGGCTCTCGAAATGTAACAGCTTTTTTAGGCGAAGAATGAGCCACGGAAATTTCAGGAAACCACTGGGGACGCTTGCGAGTTTCCCAGTTTCGCGCAGAGGAAGCAAGAGCACCAGCGATCAATACGTGAGCCGGACCTGTGTTGGTATACATATGATGCGTGTATATGTATATACGCACGGCCGGATTCGAATTTGAATATTCAACGAGCGCACTCTTTTTTTTTTTTAACACTTGTCGCCTCGGATTACCCGAGCTGTAGACCCAGTCTGGGATGGTTAGCTCGATAGACCGAAAGAGTATGAATAGCGTCTTCTGAATTCGGAAAGTACAACCAATTACTATACCAGGTTTTCTTTTTAAACACATAGTTTATTTATACATATCTAGACACTGACTGAAATTTCTCAGATGTTGAACGAATGGATCTTTTTCAAGTTTGTTCAGCTATATACATATACATGGAAGTGGACATGATTCCAAAAGAATATATCAAGTGTTCGCTATAATACATTACTTTATTATTCATAAGTAGTAGTCATTAATATTAATGTTTATAATTATTATAAAAAATACTTTACCTAAAATACAAAAATGAAAAACGCTACTGAAATTTTTGTTAAACTCATCAAGACTCAAACACTTAAAAGTTCAATTTTATATAACTAAGTTCGTGCAGTACTAGCTTTTCATATAAGTTATTCGGTAATTGCTTTCTTTTTTAGAAAAAAAACTTTGCTTAGACCCTGCTTTAGCTCGGTCGATCTAGGGTTCAATGAAACATAATCGTACTTTCGACAGCCAGCGAGCTAATAAGTGTAACAAATGAAAAATTATGTTTACTTAAGTGCAGCTCGACTAGCTACTCTTAATTCAAACAAGAAACCGCTTTGTCTTATGAAACCGGCAATTATTTACGATGGAGTCATAAGAAATAAATATGAGCAGAAGATTAAAAGGTGTGTTTAATATCTTGCCATCGCTGAAATGGACTGGAGTTCACATAGAAATTGTTGATTAAGTGTGAAAGTCATCCTGCTCCGACGAGTATTGCCAAAGTGTTGCAGGATACATAAATTCCTATATGAGCGAGGCGCCACGTTCACGTTCAAATCAGCAATATCAGGTTCTATAAAAAATTCATTCTTGCGGTGCCATTGCTCGCGCTTGTGCTCGTACTCGTTTCTCGTATTCTAAACGATTTTGGCTAAATAGCAGAAAAATAGTTGTATTAATTTGGAGCCTGAAAATCGATGCAAACTGATTTCAATATATAGTGCAACGCTTACCAGTAGATTGTGTAAGCTTCTGCCTGCGCGGGATCCTTTACATTGGGCTCGTTTAACAGATCTTGAATACCAAGAAGAATTTGTTTAATTGTGATTGCAGGCCTCCAGTCTTTCTCTTCATCCAATAGAGATAGGCACACAGTGCCCGAAGGGTAGACATTTGGATGGAAGAGTGGTGGCTCGAATTTACATTTTGGTGGACTTGAGGGGTAGTCATCTTTGAAGATCATGCGCAACTTGTACAGACCACCTTCCCATGGAGTCTGCATATGTTTGTAGATTAGTTTAATGCAAATAAATACTATGAAAAAGACAAGTATTTCAAACTAAACCTACTCCTTTCTTTCCTGGTATTGCACATTCCCAACTCATGAGATTCAAAGTTCCATCAGGATTTTTTGTGGGGCGAGCAACGAATCCCTGAAATATAATCAAAAACTTACTACTGATAGTTGCTTAACGTTAAGCATTAGCAAAGTGTGCGCTAGATCCATGCATAGTGACCTTGGCTTCATGGCCACTTAATGAGTTTCTAACTTAAAATAGGAAATCTGGGTCTTATCTATCAATAAAATAGTATCTAGATAAGATGATTTTCCCATTTTTCGATTAGACAAAACCGCACAAAATCATCTAAGATGATACCATCTAGATAAACAAGTCTGCAAATAGAAAGATCTAGAATGCATGTTAGGACAAAACAAATATAGCAAATGACAAATTGTTCATTATCGATCGGTCAGTTTGCGAGCTGCCACATTTCGTTGTAAGAAATTACGAATGCAAAAAATGGAAACGGTAAGGTTATGTACTCGAGTCCTTACCGCATCATCGGAGCGGTATTTGTTTACAGTAGCTGCGCGGTGGTGCATCGTTACAATTGCAGCCACGCGTGAAGCTCGCGATACAAAGTTTGATAAGCCGGCATTATTCTATGTTCGAAGGGACAATAGCGAGTACACTCTCACATGCAGTACAGCGTGTAGAGCGATATCGCGCAAAAGTTAACCTTTAAAGTTCGTCCCCCAACACACATAGCGCACGCTCGCCCAAAAACATCACCAACTAAAATTTTCCACTTACGAAGGGATGATCCTTCCTCCAGGCTTTCCGTTCCTCCGCGAGTCTAGCAATAGCGATTCCCGACATTCTCTGCAACAAAAACAATAACTCAGTATCCGAGGGTCTGCTCGAGCGCGAATGAATAGCAGCAGCGGCACTGCAGCTGCAGTAACGTAACACGAGTTTCCCGCCGCGACGCGCGAACTCGGGGAACACTTTACCAGCGACGACGAGTTGTGTATCCGCTGCTCTTACAGAAGACGCCGTCGATCCTCGGCCTCGAGCTTGAAGCGCGCCAACTGCGGCAGTACCAAGACGACAAATTATTCGCACCAGCGAACACACTGATCGCGCGGCCACCCGCTAATAACGCTACTTTCACTGCTGGTGCTGGTGGTTGAGTTGGCTGTTTTTTTCTCCCAAATGCCGTGAGCGCGAGGTAAGAGTTGAATCAAATAGATTCTGAAAATTGCGTGTGTTCGCAAAACTAATGAAAACGTCCACCGGCGTCGCCGGAATAAGTGCCGAGTGGTATCCACTTCCGGCGGCTTTTTAACTAGCCGAAGCCCGAAGGAATCCCTTGGCAGGTATCTGTTTTACCAACAAGATGAGATAAGATACATAACCTAAGCAAAGATTGTTTCGAAATTTGTCCGATCCTCGCCCGGGTTTTATCGCTTATCAGAGCAAAATCAGCATTGTTCCAGTTAGCTTGCTCTTCTCGCTCTATCGAAATTCGAACGATTCCATCTTAAAAGTACATAATTACGACGGTTATTTTAAAAAATTATCTATTTTGGCATCTACGATTTCATCTGAAATTTATCTTAGATGCTTCTCTCAATATAAGAATATGATTCCCTTTTGTTTAGCGTTAGAATAGTATTAGAACATTGTTGAAAAATTAATTCGTATGTTTTCTTAACAAATGGGTAGAAACAATTGTATTCTTGTAGGCGTCAATGCTCAGAGTTATATCAGATAAGTGCTCATTTTAATCTTAGATAATGCCATGCGGATGGATTGCAGATGTTGCTAACGCGGGTTGGGACGAGTTTATTATTTCTGGAAAGGAGATCAAGGATTGGATACCGACTCGTTCTGTTCGCATAGAAATCATCGTTTCATAAGACAAATTTATACAATAACAAAATCATCGCGAACAATTTTACAACGAAAAATGGATCCATCGACAATTACTTATCTACAGAGAGCTGCAACATTTGCTGAATTATGTCGATATTTCCACTATATCAATAAAAACCCAGGGGTCAAAAAGGGTTATTATATTTATGTAGATATATACATTAGTTTACAAAAGTTTGAAGCCTTAACCGGCTGTCGTCGCAATGCGAACGGTCTTTATTTACACTCTACTCGCCGCCGCTCCGAGGACTCGCCCAAACACCTAATAGATATATACTTATAGATATATGGTATACGTCTTCTCTCCGTTGAATAAAAAGCTTAAAAAACGCCCGTTGAAGCGAAAACCGCGCGAGTGCGCGTGCCTGCCTGCCTGCCTGCCTGCAAATTGACCCGAGAAAGCGAACGACAACAAAGACAGAGCGACGGAGAGGGAGAAACAACAGACGAGGACGCAGGTATAGGTATATAAATATCGGTTCTCTCTCCTTGTCAGGCGAGCGCAATAGCGACTGCTCCCAGTTCACTCTCGCTTTTTCGCGTGCTACAGACTCCGCCGCGCGAGTCGTGGGACGAGAGTAGCTCGCGGAAGCTCGGCTCGTATAGAGCTGCTCCGATCGGACGCGGTGTCCGTTGGATCTTCCTGCCCGAAAAAAGAAAACGATATATAGACTCTCTGTCATACTCTGAATACAGTGTATAGGTATAGTGTTCATAGGGGTATGGAAGAGGTAGAAGATATATGGTACAGCCGTCTGCGCACACATACATATAGAAGAGATCAGTCTCGTTGGTAGTGTCTGTGTGTGTGTGTGTGTGTGTGTGTGGGTAGTGTATGCACAGGAGGAGGTTGCAGCAGGCGTTTTTCAGCTGTTCGCGCAGCAGCAGGCCAGCAGCAGTGTTTTTCTCCCTCTACCGTAGCCTCCCCCTGTATCGAGGCTCTGATGGTGCTGCTGCAGCAGCATCAGCTCGTCACATGAAATCTCCGCCCCCGTCATCTCGCGCGCGCTGCGCGGCTGCTGCAGCTTTCGCCCCCGAATCTCTTGAGGGCTACAATAAGTACAGCTGAAGAGTTGGAGAGTGTGTCGTGCAACGTGTGTGCGAAGCAGAGCCGAGCGTGTGTGTGTGTGTCGTGCGGAGGAGGAAATCCAAGACGAGAAAGAGAGACAACAGGATGATGATGCCGTGCTACTGCTGCAGGAACGCGAGAAATTTGCAGGGTGAAAGTCGAGCGGCGACGGCTGCTACTCCGACGTACGAATTATAACACACACACACGTATACGATATACGTACTCTCTCGTCTTCTTGTCTCCCGCAGGCCTGTGTATATACCTCTATATATATATAGGTACTCATACGTCCTCTCCTCAAAAAGTCATCGTGTGTACCACCGCCGCCGCTGCGCTAATCTGCTTTGTGCCTCTCCGCGAAGGAG
Organism: Muscidifurax raptorellus; assembly: GCA_020010945.3. Classification (NCBI taxonomy): domain Eukaryota; kingdom Metazoa; phylum Arthropoda; class Insecta; order Hymenoptera; family Pteromalidae; genus Muscidifurax; species Muscidifurax raptorellus. The sequence goes on from CM052078.1 coordinate 38,420,990, forward strand.
CGTTCTCTCGGTGTAACCGTTTTTTGCTCGCTTCGCCGTCCGCTCACAGTGATTCTAGAGTGCGTCTCACGCTGTTTTTCTCTTCGGAGGAGCCGCGAGTAAGGGTTCAGCCAGTTGCTCGAGAAATGATTTAAGAAGACAGCGCGGCTCGCTCGTAATCAGGTATTGTAAATTAGCCTTATTTTCGCGCGACTGCGTTTCCTCATCGTACTTAGGAGGTCAAAAGTGTATTGAATTTCTGGGATTTTTGACTTTCTTCCAGTGCGGATACTGTGTAAACAAATACAGCACTTTTCTGCCTTTGATCTTTGAGTAAGCATTTTTAATATCATGAATGACTATAGAGGACTAAAACAAAATGGTATTAACACTTTTTATGCAACACCGATAGATTCTCATAAGCACTGACAGTTATGATTCAATTATTAATAATTGGATTTCTAAAAAGCAAGTCTGCTTGTCAGTATCAATGATTTTAACCTTCTAATGCAATCATCGTGTTTTAGATTGTGAGTAATTACAAGTTCAGGGGCTCCAGAGCTAAAGTATGAATTTATACTATTTCTAGGCTCTTTTTGCCCATCCTCTGTCTTCCGACTCAGCTGTTTTATTTAGTTTGGTCATGTTGATAGGGACAAATTTTAAATTGAGCTTGATTGTTACCGCAATCATCTTCTAAAGCTTTTAGTGAGCGTGACAAGCTAAGTATAACACTTGGTTTCTATTTTCGTGCAAGTATCTGTCTCTGAATTGAGAATTACAGTTGTTTCGATAATGTTGAAAATTATATCTAGTCATAGATTATACTGTGATAGTTTAGTGTTAAAATGTGATCGTAGATACAGGTATCAGTTAAAAACTAGATAACTAAAACCACTAAGAATACACATTGAAAAGAATATTTATTTTTATCAAAATATGACAGCTTTTAAAAATATAAAAAAAAATTCTTTATCTACCCTAGGGTAAAAGTCATCAATATCAGTATGATAAAAAAAGTATACAGCAGAGATTGATATTCTATTAGGTACTCAAAGTCTGATGCAGTATAGAAAGTTACACTTTGTACGTGTGGTGCAATGTACAATAGTTATTCGCATTCCTCTGGCTGTCGTTACTAGATTCTCTTTTCCATGACCTTCGATTAATACAGTTTTTTTATCCTCGGCTTTTCCTCACTGCTACCGCAGCCGTTTTGTTAATGAGCGCGTTTCTTCGTTATGATTATTATTATTGACGCCAATCCTTGGCACGTATACGCGATTCACGCGTCGCAGATCGCGAAAAGGGAAGGTATAGAGCGGAAAATAAGTACATTTGACGCGCGCATTTTCGATGTTTTGAGATGAGTGAAAATTCGTCGTTGGCTTGATTTATATAATCTTTGTTAACAACACTTATCCACGTTCTCATGGCGACTCTTGCGCATGCATACCTATATACATGAGAATGTTAACAAATACGTCATCCAACATAGAGTTTCTCTTTGAAACCATGACACATAAGAGAAAATATATCATGTGTCTTCGCCATCAACCATCTATACGTTCTCCAAACGTAAATAGCAAGAAAAATAATTAGTAAATTTTCGTTCAAATCTACCGTATCTCGTCTCGTATAACTAAAACAATGAAATCATCGATATCACCGATTGTAACACTCTGCTCTTTATTTTCACGTAAGTCGAAAGCCGCTCACTCCGACCGCATAGAGAAACGCGCTTATATACGGCTCTCGACGCCAGACAATGACGCACCTCTCGTCGTTCTCTCGCTCGGATTTTCCTATCGCTCTCTGCTCGTCTCTGTTCTCTATGTTCGCTCGTTACCGCACGCACACACACACACACCTTGCGCTATCGGCGATTGCTAAATCGCTCAGCGACGCGTGCGTCTCCGTCGCTCGCTTTCGAGAGCGATCGCGCCATACTCTTGTCGTCGGGGACGCATTATCTCATTTCCTGACTGGCTTGAGCTGGATTAGAGCGAGGATAAACACCCTGCATATGCGCGAGAGAACACGAGATGCATTTGACGATTGGGAGAGTTTGGCTGCGCGATTGACGTCTGCTGATGCACTCTTGCAGGCTTTCACGGGAGACGCGTGTTTCGAATTAATGAGCCATGAATCAATTAGAATATGACTTTGGAAAAATAAGCAGGAGCATCGGGTGTCTAGGAATAGATTTTCTTGTGGATGGGAGCTGTTATAGCTAACACTGTTGCTATGCAATAAATATAAGCCAGTTTGCTTGTGGAATCAATTTATATTTACTGCCTGAATATCAGTTTAATGTGCTGTGATCCTTTGTTAGATATTGAATTATGCTTATCTTGCAATATATGTGTATATATTGTATTACTTATAAGCCATGCAGTAAGAATATTTGTTTACTCAAAGCTGCATATTCAGTTTCATTTGATTGATATACTAATGATCGAATTTTTTTATTTGTCTAGAGATAAGCTATCGTAGAGCTTTTTGCGATGGCAGATGACGAGGGCACAGAGTGGTTGCACGATCTGCTGCACGATGTCCAGCTTTCTCAGTTTTTCACCAGAATCAGAGATGATCTTCAAGTCACACGACTGCATCACTTTGACTATGTGCAAACAGAAGATCTGGAGAAGATTGGTCTTGGCAAGCCAGGCATCCGCAGGTTGATGGATGCTGTGAAAAAGAAACGCATAGCACAGTGGAAGAAGAGCTTGATTACAAAGATCAGACCAGGCAGTGATAAGAAGAGCAACAAACGTGCCTCGCAGCCTGTTGAAAATGCATCTGTTCTAACATGTTTGATACAAGATAAAGATGTCACATTGTCAGTCAAACTTGGGGATGGAAGCTTTGGGGTTGTCAGGAGAGGTGAATGGACTTCCCCAACTGGAAGAACACTGCCAGTTGCTGTTAAAGTTTTAAAAGCAGATGCCTTAACTCAGCCAAATGTTGTTGAAGATTTTGTATCTGAAGTACAATCCATGCACATGTTAGATCATCACAATCTTATACGGTAACGTCATATATTAAATATTTATCTTTTGCGCGCAAACAAATTCTTTAAAAAAATACTCATGTTCATTTATCTTTAATTCGCAGACTGTATGGTGTCGTTCTATCACAGCCGATGATGATGGTTACGGAATTGGCGCCACTCGGCGCGCTCCTCGACTATCTGCGCAAGCAGTGCGGCCACATCTCGGTGCTGACCTTGTGCAACTATGCTCTGCAAGTGGCCACGGGTATGGCGTATCTTGAAGCTAAGCGATTTCTGCATCGTGACCTGGCTTGCCGCAACGTTTTGCTGAGCTCTATCGACAAGATCAAGATTGGCGACTTTGGCTTGATGCGTGCACTGCCCCAGCAAGAGGACTGCTACGTAATGACTGAACACAAGAAGGTGCCATTTCCGTGGTGCGCACCGGAATCGCTCAAAGCTCGACAGTTCAGTCACGCTTCAGATGTATGGATGTTCGGGGTTACCCTTTGGGAGATGCTGACTTTCGGAGAGGAGCCTTGGGTCGGGCTAAACGGATCGGAGATACTTAAAAAGATCGATAGGGAGGGAGAGAGACTGCACGAACCCGAGGCCAGTCCCCCGGCGATGTTTCAGCTTATGCTTCACTGCTGGGCGAGGGATCCTGCCGAAAGGCCGAGCTTTGCATCACTCAAAGAATCTCTCACTGGTAACGAAAGCTCTTACTCGTATGAAACTAATTTTAATTTCTATAGTCATATAAAGAACTGTTATCAAATTTTTATTTTTACAATAGGTATGGTACCCTCAGTGATGAAGGCTCTCAACCGCTTCGATGAGCCAGATAAAATGATGATTGAGCATGGCGATCAAATAGTAATAATTGACGGACGACCCGAGAACTATTGGTGGAAGGGTCAGAATCAAAGAACGTTCCAAGTGGGAGTTTTTCCTCGCTGTTTAGTAGATCCAATGCGTAAGAAACAACCCGAGGATATTAGTAAGCCCTTGGAGAACTCGTTTATTCATACCGGTCATGGAGCACCGTTTGGAAAGAGCTGGGGCAGCCCAATCTATATCGACGATGTGTACTTGAGGAATCCCATGGAACCACCGGATGTCGTTGGGGTGACCGAGTGCAGTACTGTTAAAAAGTTTCCCGGGTCCACTCAGTCTCGTACGCGCAAACAATTTAATTACACTAAGCTACAAAATGATTTGAGGGGCAGTCCGGTTAAAGTGCCCAATACTTCAATATCACGTAAGTTCGGTATTTGTGATAATAGCTTTATATTTTAACCATAAATAAATTATCATGATTTAATTGCAGGAGGCAATAGTCAAGAAGGAACTCTGATTGATTTATCTCCGGAAGAGTTGGCTAACGCGGCAGCTTTAATGGCCGTTCAAGTGGAAAATGGAAGTCGCCGTGTCGTCAATATTCTAGATGAGCCGATAGATGCCGAACGTTCAATGGCAGGAGCCGTACAATCCGAATATTGGCCACAAGAAGACCCGCGAGCGTACGCAAATTGCCCAGAAAACAACAGCGTAGCTACAGCAGGTGCCTCTTCCATGCCTGATCCATTCGACACTTCCAGAGTATTTACGAATCCACCGCAGTCAAGGTATTACAGCCAAGTGACGCCTGATTTGCCGCCAAACAATTATTACTCAACAGCTCTTGCTCAACCTCCGCAAGATCAGGTAAATCACGTTTTTATCGAAACAAATTGTACTTTTAAAATTAATAATGTAAACAAATAATTAATTTTAATATGTTGACATTATAGCAACAATACGACAATGTGCAAGAGGAAGCAAGCAATGCAGTATCCCGGCAGCATTCTCTCAATCTAAATAAAGATATACGCAATGAAAATACCAATCTCAATGTTAACGTCAACGTCAACAACAATAGCAACGGTTATTCTGGCAGCGATCATTACAGCGAAATAGATAAACCTAGTACTTCGAGTCCTAGTCCGAATCCTCATAATTGGCCAGAAGATTTACAGGATGGTGATCCGCAAACAACGTATGCCAATGTTGTTAGTAGAGGTTTGCCGAATGTTCCGGCACCACCACCTCCATCCGTAGGACCAAACGAAAGTCCTACGAAATCAAAAAACAATGTTGATATTGCGCAGAGTATGGCAGAATTGGCAATTGATGCTAAGAGTCAAGTCTCACCAAAGAAGCTTGATCCGGTGTTCTTAGCAGAGTTGGAAAAGCATCTCGGAGAAAAAGAAGCGACAAAAAATACTAACGCTAACCCACAACAACCTCTGCAACAACTTCAGCAGATGCAACAACCGCCAGTGGTCGCGGCTTCAGTAGCATCTGTAGCCCCGTCAAATATTCCAGTAGCCGCTGCCTCACCTTCTACATCAGCTAATAAGCCACCCGAAAATATCGTGATTCCGATGCTGCGTCCACCTCCGCAGTCTATCAAGTCAAAATCACCAAACGGCGAACAACGAGGCAGTGGAAGTAATTTTAATTTCCCTAACAAGGTACAGAATTCGTGGCCATCTAAGAGTACCAATATTCAGCGGCCAAGAAGTCAAATCGGTTATCCAACGCAAATAACCAGTGATAAGACTGAGGCGATGGTTGCGCAAATGTGGCACCAAAATCAAACTCAACCTCAACACAATCAAAACTTGGTAGGCGGCGGTTCTGCGACTTATACTGGTCACTCCTCTAATCTGCTACAGTGCGTGCCAAATCACGCCCCGAATAATTTGGAGAACGCAGCTCAAAATGTAGCGGTGGCATATCAACAGCAGTTTCCTAGTTTACCGGCTCTGACTCCCTCAAATCTACAAAACAATCCTCAACAATCACATCAACCAGGGACAATTACGTCGTCGGGATTACAACGACCAGCTTCGATAGCTGGCACAGTACTTTCTGAACAAGTCTACGCCGAGTTGAAGCAGACTGTTCCAAACCTCGATCAATTGTCTCAAAGTGAATTCAATACTCTTTACAATAAAACCGTCCGTCAGAATATACTTAGGAGTTATCACGCCAACAGTAACGCACTAGCTAGTGCAACGTGCAACAGCATGGTGAGTTGGTACAAACTCAAGTTTTTGTTTTGCTGGTAAATTAATTGTTTATCTAACGTGAATAATGCTTGTTTATTTGTCAGCACCAGAATCCGGTGAGTCCATCGCAAAAAATGAATACTCGACAAACGCTGCCTCGTGAGTTTAGTCCAAACCCAAAGCAACCACCTATGTACAATCCTCCGCCACCTTTCTCGCCTCTAAAGCCTGTTCAGAATGGCTTCGTGCAGAATCAAACTCAGTCTCCTCAAGCTGGACAGCATGGCAAACTGAACGTCAACGCTAGCCCCAATCTCATGCAATTCACGCCTACAAGGCCTCAGTCATCCAACCAGCAAGCGCAACCAGGGGCTGCGCGTAGCCTTCTTCCCCAGCTGAACGAAACGACGATAAACACGCAGTTGGGACCAGGTCCATCGGCGTATCCTAGCGGAGTGAGCCCACCACTGACTGGCGCTTCGCAGCAACTCGTAATGTCACTCAACGACGAGTTCCGCGCGAGTAAAGTGATGAAGGTTCAACAAGAGGCCCAAGACGCATCGCAGCAAGAGGCCTTAGCGGCCCTACAGGCCACCGGCTGGGATGCTTCTCAGGCTGCCAAACAAATTGCCAAGGATCGACTTATCAAAGTTGAGACGCTTCTTAGGTGAGTTGCGTAACACTTCGAGCATAGTTTATTTTTGGACGCGTCGATAAAAGAATCAGATTATTGATTCTCGAGAACCGAGTTGAATTTAAAGCGTTTGAATGAATATTCACGAACTCAATCACGTTTTCAATTAAAAAAAAATTTTGCAGTTAAATTTTATATTGTAATTATCGATTGAATTTCTGTTTCAGGCTTGGACTTGCCAATAGACAACAATGCGAAAGTGCATTAAAGCAGACTGAATTCGACGTAGATCTAGCTGCCTCTCTTCTTTTGGATCGTGCGAGGTGAACTCGCGAATCATTTTAGAGCTTATTATATAAAAAAGTTTATCAGTAGCCAAGAATTATTGTAAAAAATCAAGTGGCCTGCACAAAGTGAAAATTCACCAAATATCGCGAGGTAGGGTCCTAAACTCTACCTCAGCTAGGCAATATAAGATTTTAAGAATTTTAGGAAAAAAGGAGAGAATATTTAGACAGGAAGCTGGAATGATGGGGCGAACTCAAAATGTTTATCCGTCCCTTCTCTAGCGTTCCTTGGAATTTCGCAGATGTAATGTTTAATTTCAATCCAAGTTGACAAATGATAGACAAACGGAAACTAAAATAATTAATAATTAACGTATGTGTAATTTCTAGTATGAAAAACACAAATCTGAGCATGATCAAAAAAGCTTTATAAAGGGTTCTGTTTAGAAACATTACTGACATTAGTTTAAATACTTGGAAATTGAAGAGTCGAACGCTCTGGAGAGTGTTTTAAGAGATTAGTATTTTTTGCGTACTTAATTCTTCGGTATATTTGAAGCATCTTTAATGCCTTCTCCGGTGACTAGTTATTGATTCATGAATCATGCAAAAAGAATTTGAGTGTTAAGAAATTGAATTTAGTTGATGGGTTGATTATTATCGCGTTGATAATTTTCGACTACTCAAGAGTGCTTGCTTTCCGTATGTGTAAGGTTTGGGGAAACACTTTGGAATACGATACTGTGATATGCGCTACTAAAGGCTCTACGAGTGATTCTCTCTGGTAACGTCGATAGTTATATCCTTCTAATTTTGGATATGTAAATAACTTTAGCTTAAATAATTAAGAAGGAAAACGAAAGAACGAAATCTATTTGAATCAGTTTGAATAAATGAATATCCGGAATCTGCGTACACCTTCTTTTATACGCAGTGGTTAAAGAACAGTATGAAGGAAAAAATAGAGCTTATAATATAGCTTTGTTTATTTGATCGCGATGTGATGTAATATTCCAACACTTTTACTCTGTCAATTGATAGTCGGTAAGAAAGGAAATGTTTTGCATTAATTTATTAGTTTGATTCTCGAAGTACGAATGCAACGAATTAGTGCTGCAAACGTTGTGTCTTTGTTTAAACAAAAACTGAATAGTTTTAAGAAGAGATGAATGCGCGAGTGGTCTTTTTCAATATTTTTTTTCTGGTTTCTGTGAGTTGGAAGTACTAAAAAAGACTCATCGATTAGTGATTATAAGATTATTTGGATAATTCTCTTTATTTGAATAATACAATTTGCTAATATTACTGTGTATTTCACAGATTATCTCACTTGTATTGAAGATCTATCTCTATCATTAGTATTTGTAAAGAGCTTTATTGCAACAGTCTTACAGTATTAAAAAATAAATACTCTAAATAGAAGCCCGTTAGTGCTACACTAACAATAAGTAAATATGCTTTTCAAAGTATAGTAATATTCAATTCAGCCAGATCGAACATAATGAAAGTAACAAATCATTATCTATTATTGCTTAAATCTTCATACATATAACAGTATTGACGATGACAAACTAATTTAAAAATATTCTGTTTATTTCCAAGGGAAAATAGATGAGAAAAGACACTCACGCATTGGTTTTTCCAGTATAGAGTATTTGCCAAACTCCCAAGATTTCCAATGCATTATATATAGATATATTTTTAAAGAAAAACAAATTACATATGTAATTTATTCGTTCATGCTCCCTGCGCGTGTCCTCATCCATTCACCTATGGCTCTCATCCACTCTCAATCCCTTCGCCGACGTCCCGCATATAAGCATAACGAAATGCATCTTGCTGCAACGCCGCGTGTGTCAGTGTACAACAACATCAACAACGCTTGTGTCTGCTCGTCGTACCCGCAGATAGGAGGGAACGACAAGAAGAGAGAGGAGCTGAGCCTGCAATGAGAGAGCTCAGAGCTAGACAATACACTGCCCTTGCGAATATCCACGACGACTACTACAACCTTTCGAGTGCACCCACGCGTTCTTCCGCAATTTGCGACCTTCCATCGCTGCAGAGGCAGCTCTCCTCCTTCTCCTTTTTCCAATTTTCCTTTTACCCCGCGCACACTGCTCGCGCGCATCGTGTCTGTTCTGTAAATAATATACGTAATAATCTAATCGTCCGTATCTCTCTCTATCTGTGTATGAGTATTGGCGAGGAGACGCTAGCCGGTGTCGATGATCGAGGCTGATTTCAAAATGCGTATAAAATGTTACAGCGGCGTTCGTCTGCGAGTGTCTCTACATCGTTGTTGTATGTATGTATGTATGTATATGTTAAAAGAAAGAAGTCGCGAGCGAGCACGTATTATATATACGCAAACTTTGTTCTTGTATATCTTCTTTTCATTTCTTCTTGTTCGTTATGACGAATTGCTTTTTGATGCGTTGAGTTTTCTCCGTTTTTTATTATTGTAAGTTATAGCAGGGGAGCGCGTGTAATGCGAGCGGCGCTGTGCAAATATACGAGCGTGAGACGCAGTGATGAAAATGAAGACGATGTTAACGATGATGATAATGATGTTGTTGGGATTATCATGTGCTGGGAGAATTGTTTCATTAATACATCAACGATGAATCATTGAAAAATGACCAGTTGTCTGTTCTTATTTATCGACTCCGACATTCCATATTCCGTCCTCTATAATGTCTAGAATCTAAGATTTCTCTCTACGATTAAACAAATTAACGTTACGAAAAGATTAATGCGCGTAATTCTGCACGCGCAGATATTAACAATTTACTCGTTACTTTCCACGGCGCTTTTCCTTCGCGCGATGGCCCAAATTTCTTTTTCACGCAGTCATCATCGGCTCAACTTTCCCGAAACCCAGCGCACCTGTCCCGAATTCAGCACCGATCTATACCTATCATATATCACCGAAAACACACTCGAAGAAAATTCCAGTGACAGATGAAGAGATCGACAAGGCAAAAGACAGTAGTAGTAGTAGTAGGCCTCGGCGAAGCGAAAGGCGTATGGACAGGAGCGCAACAGTCGTGCGAGCTGTAGACGGAGGAGGGATGAGCCTACACCGAGTCGCAGGTGCAGAGATATCGCTCGGCGCGCATTCGCGACAGGCGCACGGCAAAGAGCGGGACCGCCGCGCTCGTCTCTTCGTTTATTGCCGGTAATCTTTGACTGCATACTGCGCCTACGTACTGCGATGTCGTGAAATTTTCTCATTGTTTTCGTCTCAAGTGTTTTGTGAAAGCTTGCTCGAGGTGAGTTAATTTTTTTCACCCACTTCTAATACAGCCTACTAAAACATAACATTTTGAATTTCAAGATGCGATCGAAGGTGTCGAGCAGAGCCGCCTGCTCGTCCATCTACTGGGACTCCGTGGACTCGTCGGGCAGCGGAAGCTCCGGAAGCGCGGGTAGCAGAAACTACGTCGACCCTTGGGATCTGGAGAACTACGCCTATCTGAGAAGACACAGCATCGCCGCCGCTTCGGTCGCGGGCTGCACTCCGCAACCGATTTATCAGTCTAACACTCGTTACGGCAGTCGTATGTCTCATCATTCGCCCGTAGAGTCCGATTACTGGTGAGTCGAAGAATCGCAATGATAATAGTTATGTTTATCGGGTACGAACGTCTTGGTGCAGTGCGCATTGTGATTTATGAAGTCGTTTAGGAGTGTAAATTAAACTCGGCGAGTGTACGATGCCAATTATAGACGGCGATCCGTTATTACTTATATACCGCGTCTGCAGCGGCTGTATACATTTCGGGCAAGAATTATCCGCACGGGCTAGCGCTGCAAAATCCGGAGCGAAACTTTACTTTCATTTTGCATCGAGCTATCGCGCGCGCATTAACCGACAAAATGCTATTATTACTCGACTCGTATGTGTACATCCACGAGAGCGATACTGTGTGTATATCTATGTACGTAGGCAAAACCGCGTGGAAAGTTTGAAAATTGCCTGTCTCGCACGACTTGCCGCGCTGCGACTGTACGATACGCACTTTGTGGGGCGTGTTGGTGCATGCCCTGAAAAATAATATGCGGAAAGCGAGGAATCGTATAAAAAAAAGAAATAGCGGCTACATCGATGTGTATATACTTATGTACACCGAGAAAGACGGGTATAATTTGAGCGCCATAAAATAGGTTGTACATTTCATTGCGAAAAACGTTAAACGCTCGTTCAGATGGACATTGATATATAAAGGCTAATACCAGTGAATTTTCATTTCGGTCACGTAATAACGCGCATTTATGTAATGCGATTATTTTACAGCTGCAAAGCATAACATTTCCGACGGTCTAATATACGTATATACATATGCGTGTGGTTTGTTCGGTTCGCAGGTACGCCCCGAGCGCGATAAGGGAGCCAGGCTACGACGCCCCGGCCTCCGTCGAGGAGATCTACTTCCGGCCACAGCGTCCGGTTAGCACCGCTTGCCACTATCATCAGCAGCCGATCTACGAGGACGAGAGCACGATGTCGCACTACGCAGCTCCGATTCCCCTCTACTCTCACCTATCCGGTGAGTCTATCTGTACTCCTTCGCTTTCTTTATGCTAAGTGATTCCTCTCCACGAGCAGACTCTTTTTCTATTCCTATATATATATATATATATCCCCGCGCGATCTTGAACTTCCCAGCTGATGCTGTTGTGACGTGTTTTGGTCGCGGTTCGTTAGCTTTGATGGATGCGCTGTTTATGGAGCATGTAAATTTGTTTGCTCGTTTTTGTTTTATCTTCGATAAAAGCGAGCGGTCGCGATTGGATTAAAAATTACGAGGCTTTCGCAATGAAAGTAATTCGTTCGCAATTAACTAACCGATCGCCTTTTTCGATGCTCTTTCCTAACGACGCCTCGTAAAATTTCAAAGCCAGTGATTTCTTCATTGGCTCCTAAAACGGCGCAACGACGCGATGCCAAGGAAAAAGAAGCGCCGCTCGATAACACAGACTGCAAGCGTAAGGATATCTGTGTGATTAAATTTATGGTATATAGAAACTCAGGAGCAACATCCGATATACGATCGATCGGCTCGCGGCAAATCACGCGCTAAACTACGCGTTACTTTCATGAGGCGCGACCACAGGCTCATGAGAGCCTGAAAACAAAATTAAAAAATGCAGCTCGTTTTCTCTGTGCGCCGAGGAGTAGCGAGGGTAGACAAGTAGACCGGAGAAAATGATTCCTCTGCTTTCTGGAGATAAGGTTCGCGTGTACGAGGTGTAAAGTGACGAGCTTGAGATGCCATATCCGCGTTCATTCTTGCACTGCGAATTTTCAATTCTAAAGCTATATTGTTACTGACTTTCGATAAGTCTTACTAATATATACGTTTGTAGCGACCGAATGAACGAACGTTCCCCGTCGACGACAAGACCAGTCCGTTTAAGAACTCATGTTAATGGCAGGTTCGACTAAATGCAACGACGTAATTGCTGGTTTCTTGCTTAGACGCAAATTAGAGGGAAAGAGTCGCTTGGTGTCGGAAAAATTCAACGAGTTCCGTCGGAAATGAAGCTAAAACCAACTACTCAACCCGTGTACGCGTATAGAAGCAAACAAGCACGCGCTATACTATTCTCCGACTAATTCACGTGCACAAAAAAAAAAAGAAAGAAAATCCGGGTCGCTCTTTCTCTCGCTGATGAATCGGAGGGTCGCAGCTGTGCAAGACGATGCGTATGCAGATATACGAACGTACTACGCGTGAAGGAAAAGACGTAGGAGAAAGTGGAACAAATAATTTACAAATTTTTTTGGCTAGTTTAGGTGTTTTAATGATTGACTTCTATTTCGAGGGATTATAAATATTCGTAATGTAATATCCGAGATGAACTCGTGTTTCCAATAAAATGAATTTTCTCACTTTTCTCCGCGCCTATTTTGCATACAGGTGTTAACGGTTTAACGGTGGTTTTAAATGGACTCGTTGAAATTAAAAGTGAAAGCCCGCGGCGGATTGGTCCAAAGCGATCGACGTTTTTAAAGCGCGTGATTATTTATACATCACTTTCACATTATTTTTGTTTTACCATTCAATCCTTATCTGATATATCGACCGATTGCGTTCCCGCGAATTGGAGAAACATTTGCGTTTCCTTCGAAGTTTCAAGTTTTAGATATTGCTTGAATTTTCATGTAGATAACAGTGCATCGCTGACGACGGAATTACTTTAAAACTTTAATTAAGATGAAACTCTTAACGGCACTTGTTCCATTCGCCGACTGTTCCATGATTAATGCGACAGACAATTTTTCACTTCACATCTTGTGTTAATACGATTGATATATCGAAATTTTAGAAAGCCCGTAGGCGTACGTTTGCTTATACGGATTTCGGATAATTAATACCGGACTACGACCATAATGAAAACTTAATTGATTTATGGATTTGTTTGTTTTTCTCCTTATAACTTTATAAGTAGGCTGTTTCAGACAATCGATCAATTAAGAAACAGCTTGTTATTATTGCATCGATAAACCACAGCGCAGTTATAATAGAATCAACGTTTAAAACCTCATAACAGCGCACGCATTACGTTACATATCCTGGCTCTGTATTATACAGCCCAACAGCTTTTTGACATCAGAAGCGACATTTTTCCACATAACCAGGCCGAAATTAACTCATATCCCGCAGCAATTAGCCTGTCGCAACAACGAGCTCTGTAAGCAGCCGCGTGTGTCCAGAATCATATTCGTCGCGGACGTTCAACTTTCGAACCACCAGCTCTTTCGTCTTGTTTTAATAATCTACTTCCAAACACTCGCGAGGCTCTCGCAGCCGAGCGAATTTCATCTCGGCACACATAAATCACACCTGATGCAGCAGTACGCGGGACGTCCGAGCCATATAGAATTTCACCGGAGACATTTACCAACACGAGCGATCGCTCGAGTCGCCGCTTTTCAAGCGAGACGTCACACACACGCCCGAGTGTCTAGGTCACGGCGCTTCTTTATTGCTCGTGTTTTCTCTTTTTGTCGCGCGCGTACCGCTTGGAAATTAAAAATGCAGTGTCAATTCGAGATTTTTGTATACCAATCGATGTTTTACTTTACTGGTTTTAAATTTCTATGGCAGTTGGGTGTGAACATTTACTCGAAACGCGTTGAAAAATAAATCAAAGCTCCAATCGTACTTCGTAGCTCCGCAACGACATTTACATTTTTTTCGGTTTTTATGCATTAATCGAAGGAAGTAGAGCGTACGCATATGCAGTACACGGGGTTTCTCTTCTCGCGCGCGGCCAGCGCGTGAAAATTGAAAACATAAGTACTAGAGACGTGACGGCTGACAAAACGATTCGAGACTCGTATACGATGCCGCGCTTATAAGATATATAATCACTAAATTAACTCGATCCATATAGTGCCGCCGCGGCTGTAAATTTCTGCTTCGACTTTCTCTGCAAACAATCAGGAACTAAATTTACGTTTATTGCAAAACTGATTTTTGACAAATAATATTTTTAACGCAGTGTATTGCCGTTAAATACAATCGCGAAAGGTAAAATCGTAAGCAAACCAGCAGAGGTTGCTTTTCATTATCTTGGATCATTAAAATATTCAAAAAATTCGAATAAGGATCGCCGTCATACTTGTTTTGACTGCTTAAAAATGTACTGGACACGTGTGCTTGAATATATCGAAGAGCGAAGGTGGCTAACCTCGAAGGCGGCATTGAAAAGCGTCCAAAACATATATGGAAACTTGGTTCGATCATACGAGTTTAAATTTATATTATACGGTATCATAAACAATTAAAATGTTCGATGAAGAAATTCTTGAGATCAGGATTTCCTGATGGCAAGTATCACGAACGTTGAACAAAGCCTATGCTATAAGCATATAATATCTCATATATTCAGAGCATTAAAAATTTTAGTGAAATCGGGGAAAAGTGTACACACGTTTTTAAAATTTTCACGCAAATTCTTGTGCTATACCTACACATTTCACATAATGATTACACACCCGCAAATGCAAAAGCCACGCGCATATCGTCCCTCCTAATAGTCGAATATAAATCACGAAAAATGTGATCGTTTACATCCTTGTTCACAATTATCCGCGAATAGTTTCCAAAGACGGAAACGTTTCGTATTACATACATTGGGTAATTTTCTCGTTTTTTATTTCTGCATTTGCCAAAGTCCGGCGTCAACGCCAAACTCCGCGAGACTCTCGTAAAAGCGCTTAACATGTAATTATATATATCGTGGGCCATTCTCTCAAAGCCTCGCAGCTGCTGCGCTGTAACGCGGCTGGACTAAATCACGGCGTGTCCTTTTCAGCATCTCACTTCCGCGCGGACGCGGTGAAATTCTAGTCACGAAAACTGCAACCGGAGACAGGACACCCCCCGGCTATTCCGATAATAACGGGACACTATTGCAACGCGAAATTAAAGACAATCGCAATGTAGTATGAAAATTCGCAGGAGGAAAGAAAGAAGAGCGTCAGTTGCATATTTGTCGAGTCATTGACATTGCTTGCTGGGATATAAATGTATATATATATATATATATATATATATATATATATACTTGTATAAAGCGAGTGGATCGCACGCATGTATAGTTCAATTATACAGCAATGAAATCAGGTATTTTCATGTAGTTCAACTCACTTCGAAGGATAATCAATTTTTTCGCAGGCGCACATATGTATAATACGTGCTTCGTCGTAGTTCTGCAATGAGCGCGTATCGTGATTTTACATAATCGTAACAAGTTTTTACAAGCTCGACAACCGTCAGCGGTACACGATTCCGCGATGTTTTCGCATGTGTAAATAAATTACACATCTCGAGCAGCGGCGATGCTACAACGTCGAATATAATCCAGTCGTCGCGCTGAAAGTTAGAAAGGAGTCGCGATCGCCGTGTAAAACGGAATTTCTGCGATTTCGATCTGCGGCTGCATATATATATGCACACGTGCCGATTAAAGCGCCCGGAAAATAGCAGCGCATATCCGCGCTGATGTGTATGGCATCGCTCATTGTGTGTTTTATCATTAAAAAAAAAAAAAACGCGCTAAATTTCTCTTAACCATATAAACTAACTCACACTCCTCGCATTTTCCGCATGTATATAATACACGCGCATGAAAGTTTGCCGTCTGGCGGAAAAACGCGCTATAGCATTGAATTTCACTGCAGAGACGAAAAAAAACGACATGGAGTACGATGTACGTACGGCCCCTTTTGTTCCATTATGTGTGCGGTTTTAATTTATTATATTGTCATCTTTCCGTTCACTCGTTTGTTTCCTATGGACATATACGTTTTGGTAATGTCTATACGCGACGTAGGCGACGTTTTCCGTGGCTTGATGACAGTAGGAGTGTCTTTGCGCAATGGTCATCAAGCATTTGTAAACTTCGTGCATGTGTAATTGTGTATACGATCAGTACTTTCCCACGATTCTTATATTATGCCGCCATCGTACGATACGCATCGAGAATGTTTACGAAACATTATATGTACATGAAACAATTTTGCAAATTGTTGTTTTGAACAGCGTCAAAATATGATTTGTGCAGAGTAAAAAAGGAGGTGCCAATTATAAGGATGAATTTATTTGAACTTGAGATGTTATGCTCTTGATGTTATATACCGTACTTGAACTTTCTTACGTAAAAACTTCGTTATAACCCAGCGCAACGAGATTGTAGTGCTTTCGGGGTATTATTAAATTGTAATCTTCGAATTTTTGTAATAAATTCAGCAAACAAATTTTCACGCAAAAAAATAACCATACCGAAAAAAAACAAAGTTAATTAATCCAATTAGATTCGGAGCCAAGTCGTTCTCGAGAGGCTTTACGTAAAAGTCCATAAGCATCCGATTGCCGGCGCGCCTTTCGAAAAAAAAACTCGTCCAGTCTAAGCTGCCATCGAGAGCCAGTGCAACGAGCGCAACAACCAAAAATTACGGAGAATTTTTCTCCCAACTGCTCGAAATTACACAACGCGCGCACATACGCATCAAAATGAAGAAATCGCCATCGACGTGGTCGTCGTAAAAACCAGCCAGGCTACTGCATTATAAAAAAATTTTCCCCTGGTATTTCGTCGTTTTATTACGCGCTGTTCCAATCGCACGCGTATACGCGCCTGTATCTATATATAATAAAATCCGCAAGTCTTTTTGCGCTGCAGAGAAGAAAATAAAATCTAATTCGTCTGCTACAACGAACCGCAGAGAAATCCCTAAACGAGCATTACGCGCATCCGAAAAATGCGTTATACGCAGTGCGCCGTTCTCAAGAGACGCTCTAAATGCTCCCCGAGGGAAAAATAGCGCAGCGATACACGGCAGTTTCGACAGTTCGCTTGTATATACACACGTATATACGTGCAGTGGGGAGAGATAAAAAAATGCAGAGGAAACGCCGGATTAAACTACATCGGGCTGATGAAAGACGGGAAGCAGCAGCAGTGGAGAAAAAGAGCGGTGATAAAATTTAATGCGCCTGCGACGGCGCGGGCTTTGAATTTTGTAAAAATACGGGGAGCCCGTAGTAGCGGTGCACGTGTACACGCGTATACGATTAGAATTGCGGAATGATATAGTTGGCCGGATTATTTACGGGGACAAAAGCGACCGTTTAGATTAATTATGTAATGGAAAACTGGGTACAGGAGTCTGAGTTCACTCGGCTGATCAGAAACAGAAGGAAGAGATTATTACGTGTACGGGTAAATACGCGTGTTATTGTCGAAAGTTCGTATTTCGTATGGCGTCCGTTGTCTCGTACAGTAACGAGGAAGCGGGCGTAAAAAGGTTCCGGTATAGGGACACCTAGATAAACGTTCCAGTTTAATACGCCGGCTCGATGTGTTAAAACTGTGTTGCATCCGTGTGAAAGCCTGGAGTTTTGCGTGCGAAATTACCGAGAAACAATATAATGTGTAACAGATACGATCGCTGCATATCCTGCATATTTAACTGGATTTTTTACCGCTCTTATAATAAGTAACGTAAAACGCTATATAATATTGCCATTGTGTGACTATGATTATAAGCGTTGTGTATACGATCTCATAACTTAGTAACCGTTAACGCGTAACACATTCTCCGGAATTGAATGCCCGATAAACACGATAGGAGTATGCGTAGGACTAATTTTTGTAAGTTTCCTCTTTTTTCGCAGAACCATGATCTGTTCGTCTATCGTGTGGTATACGCCGCGAGAGAACGATTATTTTTAAAGAGGCTCGTTCTCCCGATGCATGTAGCGCTAACGAAACATTTCGAAAGACACGCGAGAGCCTTATTATTGTAATTCCATCTTTTCTGAAACTCTTTACCGATGAAAGACGGAGCTGCGCGAAAAAATGACAGGGACATTTCGAGAAGACGTTCCCTCATATTCTTATACCTTACAGCTGCAAATATTAACAGAATAAAGAGATCCGATGGGAGATAGATACAAATTGACAGGTGAATGCCCCGGAGAAAACGTTCTTTTATACCCCAGCTCTGTTCCATTGAATTTGAACAATGATATTCAAGCATAGGTGAATCATTATTTTCGCCGTTGTAAAGAAAACGAACGTGGAAAATCGTATCAGTGTGTATATAACAGCCAGCACATAATACAATCGCTGTAAGAAAATGATCTCGAAGATACATTATACTGATCTCGCTTTTCATTTCTCCGGATCCCATCACAACATTGCTGAAATAATGACATAATAGAGCGTCGATTTTCTCCACACTATATACATATAGCATTGCGCAAAAAAAGCGGCGCGACGAGTCCTCACTATTGTATACATGTAGAGACAAACGGCGAGTGCAATTACGCGCCACGCCCAGATATGCGCGCATAATTGTACATCAGTCGAGAGCCTCTCGAGCGCATCTCTTCTGCGAGAAAAGTAAACGGCGCGTCGTTTTGTATATACGCGATGTACCTGTTGCCGAAGGCCGAGCCCCCGCAACGCTTATTCGTATGCTTGACTACTTGTCGACGAGTTTTCTCCGCGACGCCCGAAATTATTGACGGATTGTCGAGCACTTTCTCGTTAGATGCGAATAAAATTTTACTGCCGTTGCGGCACGAGCTATTAGCGAGGACTTATTGCAGTCGTGCAAAGTTTTATTAGAATCGTTATGCGAATTTGGAATTGCAAATGCATGTGTCTCGGGGATGAAAATTTAAATTCTTGAGCCTTAAATGTCTTAATCGTATACTTCCATACATGTGTACAACAGCACTAAAAGCACCGCCAAAACAAAACGCAGCACACGGTATCGACACTTTCTCTCGTACACGCTGCGCATTAAACCATTACTGCGAAAGTAGCATTAAAAAGAACAAGCATACATTATGCATCCGCTAGTCATTCAACTCGGACAATCAAAACTCCAATTCGTCGTCGTTAACTCGTTACGCGCCGCAGCGACAGTTGCGCAAGGGTAAGATCCTACGCCGAGATTTCCGTCGTGTGAAAAAGGGAAAATCGGAGCGGCTCTCGAGGAACGTCTGGTATTCGATTTACGAGGCTCAATTAGTGTAGAAATCAATTCGAATCTTGATAAGAATTGCGTGGATCCAACAATCAGACGAGATTTCACTCCAGAAGAGCAGGTCTTTCTTTTTTCTTTTTTTTTTAGAGCAACGGTACAGAATAATCAATCCCGTAATTTCCAAGTAATTGAATGGAGCTCGAGTAATGGATTAGTTCCACTAGAAATTATAACAAATGTGCAGCACATTAGCCATTCCATCGAGAAGCGAAATTGTTTCTGCGGCAGCGAGCTTTGGTCCATCGGTGTGTAATCTCGTTGCATGAGGGATGTACATACGGCACATAGTCGCCGAAGATGATGATGGCCAGGCGATAAGGCGAAGATTGCCGGCCAGGATTTCTTCATAATAGAGAATCTTGCAGTAATAAACCGGGTTTATACCAGATGTATACTGATGTCCGATTATTATCATCGACGGAAAAAATATGAAATGCTAATGACATTGTTGACTAATTGGAATTTAAAAAGGCTCTTTTTACTCCTCGTGATGAATGGCTATGATAATCGTGATGGTTATTTAATTGATTTAATACATACCACATATCTCAATCGTGCTATAGAGCAATGATTTTTTTTTATCACTGCATATATACTATTGCTACAGACAGTCAAACAAACACCCATTAATTAATCGTCTCCTCGCACAGCAGAAGATTTAAGGTGTTTTTTTAATGACTCGTGAAATAGGAAGCGCTTATACGGGCTGCGTGGAAATTCCTTGCATTCCCCGCGACCTAGAAACAAAAAGAGAGATGAACAGCGGAAAAAGTTAGAAAATATCGAAGTGAGAGCTAAGCATAATTTCTAACGTGAGCCCGATACTCAATCTGATTTTCTCCAAAAAGTAATCCAATCTTGTACTCTCGATCTCGATAACTAACTATATGTCTTTTACTCTAACAAATGCGGACACTTTGAGACTTTCTTCCCAGAGCCAAACGGTTCTACGGGTATATTATGTCTAAAGATGAGAGTAGACGATGCAGTAATGATCCACGTAACAACGTCGAGGGGCATAAATACATTTAATATAAAATAAATTGATTTAACAAGCTGCACGAGGATTGAAAACAAGAGGACGGAAGCGGCTGTACACGATATCGCGAAAGCACGCGAGGAAACTCATTGCGGTTGACCCTTATTATATAGATCACTCTCTAGCTTTTTTCCACAGAAAATTACAAAAATTCTTTCCGCACTGAAAGCCTCGCGTGCGCCCACGCTCAGATGTACAATATGCACTCCCGAAGAAAGAGCCGCACTCGTGTCCATATAACACAGACGGCGAGGCGTGAATAATAATAAAAGTGAGCGCGCCGACTCTCGCTCGGACGCTCGTCCTCTATATACGGATGGACGAGCTGTTGTATACAGAGTATATTGTATATAGGTATGCTGATAATTAAGAAGCCGAGCTATTCGCGCCGCTGAGTTTCACTCGACGCCTGATTACTCGACTACTTCTTTTCCGGATTACACTTCCGCTTCTTCATCTTTTTTTTACCTAGCTATGCTAAACGATTCGTTTTACTATCTCGGCTTCTCGATGACTCGGACTCTATTTTATTGTGGCTTTTCACGGAGAAAGCCATTGTCCAGAGGACTGCGACGATCTGCTAATGCTAGCTGAATTTATAACGAGCGCAGGCTTGCGCGAGCAGCCTAGCTTCGGATTACTCAATTAATCGAGTATCAAAGCTCGATCTGAATATCTAATTCTTGTAGCCTAGATACGCAAGCGCGCGCGTTTCTTCCTTTCTTAGCTCCTTTAGGCAAATCGTCAGTTGTACACATATATAAGGCACATCGTCAGCGTTTCTGCACAATTTGCATTTTAAGAATTTATAAAGCTACCGCGCGTATAATTCCCATTTTCACGCTTCGCGCTACTCGTATATGACAGATCATTTCCAGAGGCATGAATAAATCATGAGAAATTGTTTCTGTATAAGTCCAAGCGATTACACGCGCGAGTCTTGCGACAATTGACTATAAACTACGTTTTTACAGAGACCTCTCAAGTAGAGCAGGCGTCGAAGAGTACATTATGTGGAATGCGCGATCAAACGACACTCCGGCTCGTCGAGATTCATATATATATAATATAAGTATATATTAAGGCGAGTTCGCCCTTTTTTCGCGCGCGCGTAATTGCGCCGTTATACCACGGCGGCCTCGGATCTGTTTCGCAAAGAGGAGACTTTCGCAAGGATCCGTCGCGCCAGGCGGAATATCGATGGTGCACGTGCATTCCTTCCCTCGTTTCATTTCACTTTTCTTCTTTGCGTATGCGCGGCGCGTCTTTGACTAGCTATGCTTGTATGCGTTGCCTTTACTTGCGCCGCGCTGATGATGTTTTCGTTTGTTTTTGTTTGCAGAGCTCGAACAGGCCGAGGCACTCGAGGAACTGGAGATGAGGGAGATGCTCCGGAGACGCAGCAAAGTTGCCAGGTCGAGAAATAATTACACCAGGTGAGAACGTTTGTTGTTCTGCCTTTTATTTTCGCGCTACAATTTTAACGAAAATATTATCGGTTATACAACTAGGACTTGTATAAAGGATAATTGAGTTTTAAAAAAATAAAAATTCTCATGTCGACTCCGTAAAAACAAAACAAAATAAATAGTCTATCAAAAGTCGCAATGCGATCTCTCTAAAATCCGTCGAAAGCTCATTCTTAAACGCAATAAAAAAAAACATTTACTCATTTCATCTTGCCTTATATAAAAACTTAAAACACAATAAAAACAATTCTCATATCCATGGTACAGTTTTGACATCGAAACCTTATAATCTACAATAGGAGCATCAATATAAAACCATTTTCTCATTACAGGGACGAGTGCCTATACCATCGCAGACCGAGCGAAATGCGATACACAACACTAGCGGCGCCGTCGCGCTCCCGACTCTATGCGGAGGAGGAAGAAGAGTCGGTGGATGAGGTCGAGGCCGTCCGATACAGAGAACCGATCAAGCCCACCTACATCACCATCAATACTTATGGTCATCTGAAGATCGACTATACCAATAGTTGGAACTCGCTGCATCGGAAGATCGTTAGCAATTAATAACACTTGTTTTTTTTTTTTATTGTTGTTCATGAGAAAAACGGCTACTAAAGCTCTGACTTGTAGCAGAGCCACGATACAGTCGCTTGATAAAGCTCTAAACGAGTTTGAAACTCGATTATTTAAAAATGAAGCTCGTTTTTATATGTGAAAACGACGATTCATGATTTTTGTAATCAAAACGATGTACGTACCTGTAGAATATTTGAGCCCGAAGACTGGATTTTTAGGAATTGGAAATATGAGCTCATATTATTCAACTTGAGGTTCACGTGATTGAAGTAAATATTTTTAAGTTGGATATATAAATATAATAATTGTTAAGTTAAAAAATATACGGCTGATGCACTGAGTTTACTCGGTGACTCCGCGTATATAAATTATACTCTAATTCGAAAATTGCTCCTATTGTAAATTACAGGTGTTCGTGTACATATTGTAGAATTTTACTGTATCGCTGTATAAAAATGATAAAGGAATAAAAATTTAACTAATCTTTCTCGTTGCACAAGTCTATCGGTTCATCATCGTTGATATAATAAAGTTTTCTACGTTTTTCCCGGAAGGATAGATCACTTTCAGAATTACTCGAAGTGTTGTTACCGATATTCTTGCTGACGCTCTCCCCACTAATCGTAATATTTAAGTTTGACCATCTGGAAAAATGAAAGTCAATACATTTCGTTTGCAACTTTTTTAACATCATTGTTTTATTTGAAATTATTTCGACCTTTCAAGATTAAATTATAGCGTCGTCTTTGAAAAAAGTAAATATTTATCTACTTACCGACGCCCTTTCTTTTCAATTTCAAGCTTGGGCTTTCGACGTTTTTTTAATGGTTCCTTTGAATCTATAGAGAACGATGGATGGTTCAACTTTAAGGAAATTGTAGAACTATTTTTTGTAATCGACTGAAAACAATAGAAAGCAAAGTTTCAAGTTGCTGTGTAAATATCAAGGGGTACGGTAACGTCTTTGTATAGCGAGTATATAAGTATACACTGTGACGCGAGGAGCACCGCGACCCTTCTACCAACCTGATTTGACACATTTAAGACGCTGTTATTATTTTTGTTATTGTTATTTTTGTCTTTCACTTGATTTTTTAATAAGGCAACCTCTTCATTTAGCCTGGTAACTGAAAAGAAAAAAAAACATTTTTATACAATACGAGAATATGTGCATACTTTTCATAAATTAATTATACATACTTGTGCTTATATAGCTTTCAATTTCGCTTCTTTGCTCCGCTACCATACTTTCGAGAAGAACCACTAATAATCAAGGAAAAACTGCACATTAAAATAAGAACTTCTCAAGTCGCAATCGGAAATTATTACCCGTCACATACTTCGCTTGGAGTACTCGTGCATCGACTGCCTTTGTTCTACGATGACCGTTTCCAGCTGATTATTTTGCTCCTGCAACGATCGCACATGCTTTCGAAACTTATGTGTCTTTTCTTTAGCTAATGAAATCAACCTCAACCTGTGATCTTCTTTTATTTTTAAACGGTTTGTTAGTTGATCTACGGTTTCCTTCAATATTTTATTCTCATCCATCGTTTCGATGTAATTCTGTATAATATTTTATTATTTTTGTGTTAGATAAAAGAAAACGCATATGTAGCTTAAACTCGTGTATTAGTATAAGTATATTATTAGCTTACAGTTTTTAATGCGCCGAATTGGTGCACGATATCCGTTATATTGACTTCACACATATTCATCGCATTTGTAGCAACTGCGCAATCACAATTGAAAGAGACGATTTTTTTCACGTCCCGCCCTGCATGAAGATTGAACTTAGTCCTCACAGTCACTTATTTCGTTCTTCCCATTTAGGTTATCTACTGATTGACTACTCATTCTATGCAAAATACCTATATATACCTACGAAAGTACACGCGTCTTCTTCGAAAGGCCGGTCAGAGCTCTACTATAAGTTGTGGTTCAAAACAATGTTTACATGTTACCTAAATATACCTAATACTTATGTATGGACGTTACATACATATTTCTGGTTATTCGCATCGTCCGCTAGACTTGATTCGCCGGTTCGATGGGCCAATCAACTGGGCGCATTAGTCAGTGTTGGGAAGGGAAACATCATCATCAAACACGTGCTGCTGTATCCTCAATTGTATACGGCACGGCATGTATGTAGTTATATACTGAAACGTATAGGTCACAAGTGCGCGTTGCATCTCCGAACTCAGTATATTCTTATATGGTGCATGCAGATATTGCAGGCAATTTTGGAGTAACCGTGAAATCATAGACTATAAAACTTAGTTTTTTAATTTATATCCGGACGATGTCGGAATCAAACATGAATTATAGATTGTATCTTTGCTATACGTAGCTGAAACCTAACCTCAAATTTAAAGAAATAATTTGAAATATTGAAAAAAAATATTAGACAATAGTTTATTATTTACAGTTTTAGTTTTTTTTTTTTTGCTTAATTTGGTAGAAATACCGTGATTTACGATGTACTCGCGCGTTCTAAGAATTGTTTTAAACGTTTCAACAAAATTGAAAAATCAAAAAGTTTACAAAAACGCTAGTATTTTTCTGCCTACAACGACTTTATTGGTACAAAAAGTTTTGCCCAATTATCATGCTACTGTGCGACACTTCTCAGATGAAGCCAATAATAAAGATAAGATTGAAATATTCAAAGATGGAAAAATGAGAAAAAATCAAATTGACGAAAGAGCGCAAGCTAAATTAGATGCTATGAAAGCAGAAAAACCAGAGCTTGAGAAATTTATACAAATTTTGGAGTTGGAAATTGATGTGATGAGACAGAATGGTGAAAATGTTCCTTCGTACTTACGACCACGGGACTGGGTAGACCTAGTAAAACTGTCAAATATATCAAAAAGAAAGTCAGTATTGATTAATTTAATATATTTTTATCAATTCAGTAAATACATTTTTACAACACTTCTTTTTTTATTTTAGAAAATTTTTGAATTACCTTTTCATAATTGAAAAACAGCGAGAAAAGAAGAAACAAGAGCAGGAAGAAAGCAATATAATGTTAGAAAAACATAGAGAAGAAAGACAAAATGAAGTACTCGATCCTAATGAAATAAAATATGGTATTGGATACAATTCTATGTTTAGACGCTTTGTTGAAAGTACAATGAATCATTTATGGAACTGGAATTGTATAAGATCTATAATGTATGGCAACAAGATTGTCTTTGACTGTAGTTATGAACCTTACATGACAGGGCAAGAAATGAAAAGCTGCGCCAAACAGATAATGGAATCATATGCTTTAAATCGTGTACATAATTACCCATATGTAATTTACTTGTGCAATGCTAATTTATCAGGACCACTAATAGAGAGACTTACAAGATTTATTCCAACTTTATTAGACGATGACTTTCCAATGACTGTTACCTCAAAGTCATATTTAGAACTCTTTGAAAAAGATTCATTGGTGTATTTAACATCAAATGCACCCAAAGTATTGGAAACATATGATCCTGAATCCATTTACATAATTGGAGCCTACGTCGACAAGGTAACTTGAGAATTTATTCTTACCATTGCTTGGACATTATATCTTTTGTTATTCATATTGTTCACCTTTTGTAATTTGCTCATTGTACAGGGTTCGAAGCAACCAGTTTCACTGGGAAAAGCAAAAAAAGAAAAAATTCGAATGGCTAAATTACCAATTGACAAATACATTAATTTTGGTGAAGGTTCTGGGAAAGATTTAACTCTGAATCAAGTCATGGGTGTCATGTTAGATGCACAAACAGGGGATTGGGAAAAAGCTATGTCATATGTGCCTAGAAGAAAAACTTATGAAGCAAGAGCATACGCATTGGAGAGAAAATTGCAAAGGGATATCGCATATAAGACGAGTAAGCTTGGTAAAGAGTATCGTGAAGAAGATTTGAGACCAAGATTTGAGTCATCAGGAGTTAATGATTATAGCCACGCTGCACGTGCAAAACTCCGTGAGCAGTGGAACAAGTGATAATATAATAGGAGTGATAAAGCATGTGTAAAATATAGTTATAATACAAAATAATTTCTTATGTAATTACTACGTATATTATGTATAAGCAATTACATTTTTATGTATACAAATGATTTTCTTAAAATACTTCACAAAATTGTTAAATAATGTACTATACAAAAACTTGAGGTTATCCAAAATCGTGAAGAATCGTATATAAATATATATGTATATATACATACATAAGAGAGTTCAATTGATCTATCCCACTAACAGTGATATACATTAAGATGGTTGCATCTTAATCTAACTTAAGTCTTAAAAAATATATTGCTTAATTCTTTGAAAAATCATGTATATAGCCATGATTTAATTTATTATACAAAGTACATACATAATTTTATTATTAGATCCCATAAATATCAAATATCTTCACAAGCACTACAACCTTATTCTCTTCTTTGAATTTGTTTAACTTACAGGTATACACGTTTTAATACTTGGATCGATATTTCAATTGTTTGTCGATATGTTTATGCGTCTATGGGCATCGCTTTCAGATGTTCGCTTCTCACCTCTATATTTTTCAAGATTTAAAATATAATAGTTTATTTTATATAAACGCCTTTTTTCTGTATTAAAAAATGTATAGTGATTCTTAACAACAATATAGAAAGGTATAGAAAGTTTTTTTTAAATAGAAAGAATATAATAGTCCTTGAGTAAGTTTTGGGGTAAACGCTTTAAATTTAAAATCGTAAAGCCGATCAAATCGGCACAACCAGCTCTTTTGCAATATTTTAAGTTTGTCAATCTCGGGGTATAGTCAAATGATAGTACAGTCACAAACGGAGCACAAATCTATCTCAACTTCAACCAAGTCAGAGTTATGCTTCAGAAATAATTATCAAGCTGGGTTTCCCGGCCAAGTAAGGTACAAGAGCAGAAATATAGGAGAAATAACTAGTTCTCGATATGTTCTCGACACTTTGAACTTCAACCAGGAAATACTCGGAAACTTTATTGATGATGTTCGATTCTTCTCCGATTGAGCCGATAAGGTGCGACAGAGGAAATTGCGAACTCTATATATAGCTAGGTACTGCAATGCAAGAGCTGTTTAGGAAGCGATACGGCATAGCTTATCCATTAAAGGCCGGGGATAAGCTTGGGTTAAATATACTTTTAAAAAATTTTATACGAATAAAATTATTTATTGATCACTTTATTTATTTTAGTTTCTACTCATCTCGTCTATTTGATTTCATTGATTTTGAAAATAAAATTCATAAAGTATGTATGTATTATTTGATGTAAATTCTATCGTAGGATATTATACTAAAGACACGAGTTGGTTATACGATAATTTGTTCCCGGAGAAAAACGCAAAGGATCTGTGAGCGTCATTGATTTTTGCAAATCAAAAGGGTAACATGCCTATCGAAAAAACACAATACAAAAGTCAGTTGTATCACTGATATAACTTTAGTAGTATTATTCTTTTTCGATGCACATATTTGCCGGGGAGATGCTTTGAGAACGTCGAAAAAGATCAATTTCTAATATGTTTATTTGTCATTGACGAAATCAGAATGTAGACAAATTATATAATGTATGTGGAATGAATTATAGGTGCATTTTCAACAGTTAGGAGTGAAATTCGTATTTTAAGTGAGTAATACAACTTCATTGCCAACTTGCATCGGTTTACATTTTAGTAATGATTCTGATAAAGATTTGACTCTCAGTCAAATTATGGGTATCATATTTTACTTGTTAACTACGTAAATAATGAAATAAGTCTGATAATATAATACAGGAATAATAATAAGGCATGTGTAAAATAATTATGACGAAATGATTTTTAAAGTAATGACTTTATGTTATGCAAGCAATTACATTTTTGTATACAAAAAATTCGTTACAATACTTTCATAAAATGGTTCAAAAATGTGTCATAAAAAGTCTTGTACTTCTCCAAAATCGTGGAGGATTCTATATAAATAAATATATAAGAGAATTCAATTCGACCTATGACACTGGAACATTTACTTAACACAATACAAAAATAGTTGCACCTTAATCTAGCTGCAGTCTTGATAGCCTCAAGTCAGAATTGTATAAATTACGTAATTTCACTGTTACATCACATAAATAATTTAATTTACGTATCAAATTTTGTATGTTTACACTTAACACATTACAATTTTATATTATATATCAAACCCTTTTACTTCTTATTGTTATACTTTCTAAGCAAATACTTTATCGTATCAAATCATCTGCTAACTTGAAAAATTCGTTTTATCTCCACTTTCGGGAAATCTTTTCGCATGTGGAGAATGGCATCGTCGCTAATTTCATCACAAAAACTCAAGTCTAGCATATCTAATTGTAGACCATCAAGTAGACGCATACAGATTTGTCTACTAATAGAGCGAGCTCCAAGTAAATCAAGCTGTTTTAAATTTTTACATAAAAGTAGTGGTTCAAGATCTCGATCAGTCAAACCACGGAATGATGTAAGAAAAACTTTTTCCAAATTAGTGCATGAACTAAATAACAACCTTAGAGAGTCTCCTGGTGCTCCGATCCCACTGCTATGGAAAAATGAAACACATTTTTTATTTAAGCCTATCGAAATGAGAAATAATTTTTAAATTGGGTAGCATCAGAAATGTATACTAACCACCATCCAAAGTCGACCTCTTTCAGATGGGTACAGTATGAGAGGGCTCCTATACCTTTAACAGTTAAAGTCTGAGCCTTCCAAAAATCAAGAGTTTCGATTTTTTGACAAAAAACAGCTACATGTATTGCTATATCGTCCATGTTTAGTTGATCATGCATACTAGCTAAATTTAAGTGACGAATATTTAGATTATGTTGAAGTATTGAACACAAATTAGCAGTTTCTATTGAAGTCCTATACAGCTCTAGTCTTTCAAGATTTTTTAAATCTGCTAAGTGTGCAAACCCGTAATCAGATATTGCTGTACAGTTTTTTAAACACAATTCTGAAAGAAAGAAATTTTTGTCAAATAAGCACGTTGCCAATTTTTTGAAATTAAAAGGATTTCTCACTGATTTACCTTTCAAATTTTTGCATATCCATGAAACCTTTTTGATGACAAAGTCATCTACGAAGCGGCAACAGTTCAGCCTTAAATGCGTCAATGAAGTTCCATTACTTTGTAAAAAGGCAATAAAGTTTTCAGCAGTTATTGTGCCATAGTTACCGCACCACGAAAGATCTAGTCTCTGTAAATACTGACATTTGGATACAAAGTTATTTAAAACAGACGCATCAACACAGTACCAATAGGGCTTAAGATTAACGCTCGTATACAAAAAGGCATCCTGGGCAATATTATTAAAATGTCGATTTACTTGGCTACATCGACTTAATGATTTCAAATCTAAACAATTAAATATTTTTAAAATGGTCTCATCCTGTAAAAATTAAAAAAATAAGTATGATTCAAAAGTGAATCTTACAGCTTTCTATGTAATATTTATGCTTGTTCTTACAGGCAGAGCTGAGAAACTTCCACATGTATTGTTTTCTTTGTTTATTTCTGCTTCTATTTGTGATTCTGTTACAATTATTGATGAAGATGAAATATTGATATCTTTTATGAGATTTGGAAAATCTTCTTGCAAAAATTTGTGTATACTGTTGAATGCTTCTTCAATCGGCGGAATGTAATGACAGTGCCAGCCCATTTTCGCTGCCAATCTTTCTTTAGGAACTTTTTCTACATATTTACTAGAATACATAAAATTTTCTTACTCTTGTTGCAGAACAATTAAAAAAAAATTTAATTCCAATAATAATAATTGCAGTATATAGTTACCTTTTAAATAGAACACAATGTTTATGTAATGTACTTTTTAGTTTTTTCAAGTCTCGATTAACTTTTCGGTAGTCTGGTGTCAAGTTGTAACAATCATCATTGTTACAACCATTTCCCCCTAATTTTTTCAATAAACTACTTAAGCTTGTTTGAAAGCCAACATTGGGAATTAACAGTTCAGATGTCCCAATGAGTAACACAGCATCCAGTGCAGTGTAATATTCAAGCTGGCTATGATTGAATTCTAATCTCAGCATTTTTGTTTTGAAATTACATAACTGTAACGGAGGAGAGAATATTCTTGGCTTGTGTGCTACAACCTGTGAAGGACCATTCCAAAGCCTCAACCACTGATCAGTATCAGCATCTCTAGCCCAAATTGCAATAACACTGCCTGGGTTGTAAGTCTCATAAACAGATACTCTTACTGGGTAAACTTCCCGGTGATATTCTAAATCTATTGATAAACAAAGCAACAATTCATTTCCAATAAGAGTAGGTTTTGTATTCAAGGAATCATTGCAATGATAAAGAAAAAAAGCAAGTAGCCATAGTTGTCAGATAAGATAGCATAGGGATAAAAAAAAACAAAAACACAGAAAAGCAATTTGATTAAGTGATGATGACTCAGAATATTCCATTCAAGGCAGCAAACTCCAATTAACCAGTTCTTGTTTGATCAGAACACTTACCTATGTAATCATGACTAATTATAGGTTCATTGTTCTGAGGCATATAGTCCAAAGATTTTGAAGGTGCAATGTCCCACCATTTGCCATAAGTCCTCTGAAAAATATAAGTAAATTTCAGTTAATCAAAGATCGTTTCTCATGCTGATATCTCTCTAAATTTGCGTTCGTTAACACTTTTCCCGAATCGCTGTTCATGGAAGAACATAATAATTATCTCTCTTTAAAAACACCGTTAAAAGCGGCCGTGAAGAAAACCTAATCTCGAACGATAGCAGCGTTTCAAAAAGATACAGTACGACAGTATATCTATACGGACAGTATTGCCGCGAACGACGAGATAAAAATCCGAAAACTAGCGTCAAACATAATCACCATGACAAAAGCCTGGGGAAAGTCGCCATAGTCCGGAAACTTGCAGGGGTTGCCCGCGATGTTGTAGGCCGTATAGGATATGCTGATGTTGCTGCCGTACTGCGAGCTGAAGTCGACGACTTCCTTGACGAATTGCTCGATGAACAGAACGGAGTCTTCCAACGTGTTAGACCCGTCCGGCTTCAACTTCTTCACGGGCACCAGCTCGATCTTCGAGGAGTCTCTCGCACACATCATTTTCCAAGAGAAAAAATCCCACGCGTCTGCCCTCTCCACTTCTGGATTCGCACGCCCTACCGCTCGCATCTTCTCTCCTCTGTTTGTACACCTCGCGTCCTCAGCTCAGAAGCATCCTCTATGCGATCGGCGACAACAATGACTGCGGCTGTGAGTAGCAGGGCAACGGAGCATCGCGGTGCACGCGCGCGACTGCGAGAAAAAGAGATGCAGAGCGTGCAGCGCAGCGAGTTTGGCGACAACGACGCCACGCGCAAAGTATTGACAGGTCGCCGTACTGCACGCTGTCTCCACCAGGCTGCACTGCGCCGCTTGGCTTGCTACCCATACCTACAATGCATTGCGCGCTTGCCCGTTCGATATATAGCTTTGTATATCTATATATACCAGGCTGTGCGCGTCATGTCATGGTGGTGAGTATATACCGCGTCATGGCATGTTTGCGCGAACAGCTGTTTTTCATTGGACGATTTTCTAGAGCAGGTGGTGACATCTCTAGACTGGAGCGCCAAGCTGCACAGCGCTCGCCGCTAATATTTTGTAAACAAATGCTTGTTAACCTTTACAAGGTAATAGGATCTTGCAATTCTGATGCGGTTTTGTTTAGCGTATTATATTATACACACAGCACAGCTGATTAGATCGTCGCGGGTGACTGGTGCAGCTTCCGAAATGGAATGTTTGCGACATTCCTGGTGTCGCGCAAGATAGAACGCTTGTTCGCTACAAAGTAACTTTTGTTCGCCGTGCCCGACACGTAAATATGAATAACGTGCTCACTTTGCCCATTAGGACGGTGAGCAAGAAGATAGCTGCCGGCGAGATTCGTCCTTCGGAGTTGGCTAAAGCGGCGTTAAAGGCGACTTCTGTTGTCAAGCCGCTGAATGCGTTTATCACTGTGACCAGTGAGCTGGCCAAACAGCAGGCACAAGAGTCGGATGACAGACAGAAGGAAAACGCTCTTCTGGGAGACCTCGACGGTGTTCCCATTGCAGTCAAGGATAATTTTTGCACAAAGGATCAGCCGACCACGTGTGCCTCTCGTATGCTTGCTGATTTTGTTCCAGGGTATGATGCTACGGTTTATAAAAAACTGAAAGAGTCAGGTGCGGTTCTAATTGGAAAAACTAACTTGGATCAGTTTGCCATGGGAGCCGGAACTGTGGATTCTCACTATGGCCCTTCCAAAAACTTATGGGGCTCAGAGATCATGAAAAACTATTCGTTCGATGATTATTTTCACGACGAGGAGATGCAGTACGACAGCGAAGCTCTATCCAAGACAGAGAATTGGCACATAGCAGGTAAGCTCTATTGCATAGCTCAAAAGAAGTATTGTTTCATAATCGTTAAACTGTTTAACTTTTCAGGAGGAAGCAGCGGGGGATCTGCGATAGCTGTTTCAACTGGCACTTGCTTTGCTGCCCTTGGCTCGGACTCTGGTGGTTCTACGCGAAATCCAGCATCCTACTGTGGTATTGTAGGTTTAAAGCCAACGTATGGATTAGTATCTCGACATGGGCTTATACCTTTGGTCAATTCGATGGATGTCCCTGGAATTCTTACAAGGACCGTTGACGATGCCATTACCATACTCAATGCAATAGCAGGGCCAGATGATTCGGATTCAACAACCATTAAGGAACCCTATATTCCTTTTGCACTGCCATCACCTGTAGAAGTAAGCGGGCTGAGGATAGGCCTTCCAAAAGAGTACAGGTGTCCAGAACTGTCGGAAGAGGTGGACTCCAATTGGTCAGAAGTGAGTCAGCTTCTGCAGGAAGCAGGAGCCAGAGTCTTCCCTGTTTCCATGCCACACACGGAATACTCCATTGTCTGCTACTCTGTGCTCAACCAGTGTGAGGTAGCCAGCAACATGGCTCGCTACGATGGACTGGAGTACGGATACAGAGCAGACGAGAATGCCTCGACGGAAGAGCTCTATGCAAAATCCAGAAGCAGGGGCTTCAACGACGTCGTGCGCAGTCGAATCCTCGCGGGCAATTACTTCCTGCTCACGGAAAATTACGAAGATTACTTTGTCAGAGCCATGAAAGTCAGATCGCTGATAGCCGAAGACTTTGAGAAGGTCTGGCACGACGGGATAGACGTGATCCTCACGCCCACTACTCTGAGCGAGGCGCCCAGGTATCACGAGTTTATCAGCTCTGACAATCAGACTCAGTGCTCTGTCCAGGACTTTTGCACTCAGCCCGCGAACATGGCCGGTGTACCGGCCGTTAGCATTCCCATAAAGCTATCAAAGAAGGGCATGCCGTTATCTCTGCAGTTGATGGCTCCTAAACTCTGCGAAGAAAGGCTGCTGGGTGTAGCCAAATGGATCGAGGACGTTGTTAAATTTCCCAGACTCGTTATCAAACCCGAGTGTCTGAAGGACTAATGATTTAGTCATTATATCGCTGTAGATCTCCGACGCACTTGTACGTTCTCTGTTTGTGAATAAAAATTTTACATTCGTACTGTTACAGACCCACGAAGTTTCATTCTCCAAAACAAACGAAATCTGGTGCATCGTCATGTGCAATCTGCAATTGTAGGTACTACCCCGCAGTTGCGAGACTGATATGCAGAGAGCGCGGAGGGTATAGTTATACTTTAGACTTATATAGGCATTTAGGTAGTCGCGCAGGCTGTACTCGAGAGAAGCGAAAAAAAGACAGCGCGAGGGGAAAGAAAGGCATGTATATAGTAGCAGCACATAACCGGGGGGTGCCGCTCGGCTCGACGTGTATGAAAGCGAATACGCATACGAGCGGGGATGTATATGTATATGTATATATTTATATATATGCGGAGAGAATTGAAGAGGACGACGGGACGCTGCGCCGGTGGCGGCGCCTGCGCAGAGGGACCGCGAGAAAAGCTCGCTCCCGGCCGCGAGCGCAGCAGTCGACGTCGAGCGAGCACCGGGCGCGTGTGCCGTCGCTATATAGGTACACCTATATGTACGCGAGCGTCCCCGTCTCTTCTTTTTTCGCGCGCGGTATTTTCCCCGAACTCCACGGAGAGATATCTATCTCTCCGGGATATACTTAGCCAGTCTTCTGTGAATATCGCTATTTATATAGAAAGAGGGAGAGATAAGGAGTCGAGGCTTTTTGTGACGGTTACCCGTGTGTTTTTGCATTTTGTTGTTTTTTTGTGTATGTATGTTGTGCTCGACTGTTGCTCGTCGTAGAGGAGAGCAATGCTACAGCAGGATGCTGCCGAGGTGAGTGACGATGCTTCGTATATATTATCCTGTGGCCCCCTTTTGCGCATCTCGTCGTATAGGGTTATGTTCGATTGTTTGCGTCGAGAGTTTTTGGGGCCAGTGTTGGTGCCTCCTTCGCGATATAAAGCGCTCGCGTATAGGTATACTTTATACAGAGAGCACAAGGATTCGAGTGTTTCGGAGCTAGTGTATAAGTAGGGGGGAGCGAATACACTCCTGCGCGCGCGTTTCTTTGTCGGATGACTCACTGTGAACGCTTCTAGCCAAATATTAATTGTGTCGCTATTAGAATCCCCGGAAAAAACGAGTCCTCGCTTCCTTTTATATCGCCGTGGCTTTGTGTGCTCTGCGTCACGCAACGTCTCGATGCGGAAAAAAGTCCCATCGATGTAATTGTCGATTGCAGGCACGTTTCCAGCAAAAAAGGGACGAATAACGTAACGTTCGATCTTCGATGCGGTATAAGGGATACGCGTACTAGTCGTAAAAACTTTCCAACCAAACGAACCTCGCGTTGAATTTTCTCTTCTCGCGCCTAGCGTAGTATCGATTATAATATTATAGCGATAATTATCGATCGCATAGACGCACGCGCTCCTGAGCACACTTGAATCAGTGAATTAATAGCGGCTATTGATTCGGTTGCGTGAATATTTAACTACCAGCTTAAAAACAAACGAAGCAGTAATCAAATACCACGAGAGAGTGCGGGAGCGGTGCGATGTGACCAAAGAACACAGCACAGCACTGCAGTGCGGGCTGGCTGGCACATCGGGATTTTTCCTTCGCAGCGCGGAAATCTCGTGTTTCACAAGCCCCTCGGAAATTTCTTGATACTCTATATAGCCTAGCATAGGTATACGTCGTGCGATGCCCAATCGTTACTCGATATCCGTTCTCTGCCTCGGCTATAGGCCACCACAATGCCAGGCGCACCAAACGCACGTAATAATGCCCTGTAAGTATATATGCGTGCTCCGGTTGCGGCTAGACCTAGACCGGACCTAACGGCTTTCTCTCCTCTGTACACGGGCCATTTTTTTCGCGGTCGAGCCCTCTGCGGATCGCTTTCTTTGTCACTGTAATAGATGTAAATATGGGCGTATGAAAAATCGATAACGTCGCGGCGCAGTTTCACCCTTTCGAATGGCTCGCGGTAATTTAACGGAAATTCACTTTGAAAAATACATCGTCCAGAGAACGTGTACGATTATGTACATAGCGAGCCTCGCAGAAGAGACCGTCATGTAGAGTCCGTTGTGTATATAATTGAGTCTGAAAAGAAATTCCTTACTGCGCAGTCCGACGTCGCGCAACTTGCATAATTTCCACCAATTAATGGGCTTTCAGAACCGTTTCGCCCGACAATGCCGCGCTCTATGCATCGTAGCGCACGCGAGACTCGAGCGGCATTTTCCGCGCGCTTTATTACACGTATGCTTCAATTCTGCACATCGATCGATTCGACTTATATTATAGATTACGAGGTTCGTTTATTTTTCTTATGCATACCTCCGAGTATAAAGTATACACCGAAAGCACTGCGCAGTTTACAAACTAAATAACAGCCGGCTGCGGTATCGCATCAAGCAGTATATATAGCCCCCCTAATGTTTCACTGCCTCCGCGCACAAATATGCATATATACATGGAGTCGAAGCGAAGCTCGAAAACTGAGGAAAACTTGTATCATTTCAGGCAAGCAGCAGCAGCAGAAGCAGCGGCAGCGACTTTACCGGGCTGTGAATTAGTTCGGCCCGTCCGATAAGCGCATATAGTGACGACGAGGAGTTTCGCGTGCATTCCGCGAGTAACATAACGATCGTGCGTTTCACGTGTACATGCGGGCCGACTCGTGTGCTGTATATCTATAACTAGGGAGTTGAGGGTGGAGAGGTGCGGTGTGAAATCGAGGCTCGTTGTTGGCCTGGCAACTACACGGGCTACCACCAGCTCGCGCAGTTGTTTCTTACTCTCAACTTCTGGGACACGATACCGGACTTTATGGACTGACGAGGTGAGCATGTACGCGACACCTTTTCCAAGATATGGCCTTGGAGTCCTTGGCCTTTTATCATCATTATTACTATATACTATCATACTCGATTGTAAGTAAAATAAACCGCACGCGACCCCTTACCCCAATAATAATGAGAGGGTGTGAATTAACGGCGGTGATTTTTCCTCGATTATGTACAACACACAGCCTCTTAATCGCTGGCTTATGCCAGGCGCTTTTCTATTATATATATAGTATAATAAAAGCTCTCTCGCGACGGTCGCTACAAATCGGTGTGTATACAACAATGCAAGCTCATAAGAAAGGAGCGCGCACAGGTGTCTTCCTTAATCCCCCCCCCCCCCCCCCCGACTGCGGTTCGACAAACCGATAACTAGTTTCCAATCGATGATCGGAAAAATCGGACACGTCTTCTGCAGTAGTCGCTCTCCAGCAGGACGTATATATATATATCTCCATTGAGGCTGTGTGGGTGTCCCCGATACACAAAGCCGTCGTCTGCTTGTAATTCATACGCGGTCGACAACTGCTCGAGTAGGGGCTCCCGCATTATTATCGTCATTATAGGTCGTCGCGCGTCGCAACGAAACCGCGCGCTCCTTAATTCAGTTCCTCGCGCGCTATGACGGACGATCGGCCGATGGGATAGTGTCTGTTATCTTTCTTTCTTTCTTTTTTTCGTCCGCTCTCGCGAATCAATAATACCGATAGTGTATCGGTCGCAAAGGAGTGCCCAAACGTGCAAATATGAAGTGGGAGCGGATGCGTGAGCTGGTGTTTTCCGCGAGATCGAAAGCCCTGTCGGTGCTGACTCTTATCTGGGCCGCAGTTTTTAGAATCGGTGAGTCGAGCGATTGTTGAAATTTACTGGATTTTCTAGCGAGAATATATGCATAGCCTGTATGCGGTAGAGACAACGGTGTGATATTCAAATTATATATATACGCGCTGTCAGCGGGGAAAATCAATGCCAGTCGTGAGCGGAATACCGGAAAAAGAGTTAACGGCTATACAGAGAGCCCAGTGCTCTCGCTCCTTTGTAACTGGGTCGACGTTGTTGTCGCGCTTCAGTGTCCCGCAACTAAAAAGCCACTTCCGGTCCGGCCTAAACTAACGCTCACTTCCTGAGCTACCGTCCGATTCTGTGTGCGAATTTTTTTTCTTCGCTCTTATCTTTATTTCCTTTAAACAAAATAGCTATTTCTTTAAAAAAAGAAATTCAGTAAAGTAAAAAAGCTCTCGTTAGTCAAATCTGTGCCCGGCATTTTCGCGGCCTCTTTATAGTTCCGAGGGGGTCGGCTATATACATGGAGAGAAGAGCAGCAAGACTGGCGCAGAGAGAAGCGAAGCTGCTTTTTACCGTATTACAGTGGAGCAAAGCTCGCTTTGTGCGAGTATTACGTAGACACGGCTCGCGGATGCGCCGCCGGCCTTGACCGCAGCAGCAGCAGCACGGAGAGAAATGCAAAGAATTTTTCAAAGCCTCTTACGTTTTTAAGTTTATCCGAATTCGAAGCAGCTCGCTTTGTACCGGCTGTCTGTCTCTCCGCGGTTTCCGGGGACTTGCTCTCTGGAGCTGAATCAATAACAACAGCGCGTTCGCCGCTGCACTTTCACGTTATTCTGTTTCGAGGAATAAAGTTTTCATCGTGTATTACGCTTGCGCGTATGTAGAAAACAGAATACTATACCACTACGCAAGGATCCGCGATGTCCGCACCTGCAGGGACGGAAAGATATCCCTTATCGCGCGCGCGAGCTTGCTACGTGACGCAACAAGTGCGTCTCAACGCTCTGCTCTCACTCTCTTTCCCCCGTTTATATTCTCTCTTCTTATCTCCTCTTCGGGCAGGCGACAGAGAGAGAGAGAGAGAGTCCGCGTGTAGTCTTTAAATTGCAGGCAACGAGCCACTTCCGTTCCTTCGCCTATACCGATGCAAACCTTTTATATATCGGGACGCGCGACTCTCTTTCTCGGACATGGCGTCGCTGCTGCCACCATTATCGCGTGAGATAATACGCTTTCGTTGTCGATCACGGCTGCATCGACGCGGAGAGAATTTCCTCTCGCGATATTCCGATGATTTTCTTCGTTAACTCGTAGTCGGGCCATTAATAAACGCTCGAAAATTCATTCGTACAGATCGATCTAAAAACGAGTGGGAAAAATCTCGGGCGCATTTAATTCCGAATTAGAGTCGCTGCATCAAGGCCTCGGATGGAGAGAGAGAGAGAGAGAGAGAGAGAGAGAGAGAGAGATACGACGGCGGAAACCGTCGAGAGCGGACGTGGAAGGAACGGCCAGCGCAGGAAGACAGGAAGAAGTCGATAAAGAGAGCTCGTTCGAGAGAAAAAAACACAACAAAACAAGCAGCGCTGATCCTTTTCTCTTTCCTATATAGGATTGAATTTTCGTAGCCCTGCAGCAGTCTTTAATTGGATTATACGGAAGGGCTTTTCACTCACTGTCTGACGTGCGCTTTTTAGCCGCGGCGAACGATTAAAGTTTGAATGGCAGCTCGATTTTTTTCGTCCAACTTGCTCAATCTAATTTTTCTCTCCGGGCGTTAATGCCTCGCGAAGAGAGGCCAACGGAGCTTATCAAGCCATCAGCATTTCAAGAATTCATAAATTCTTTTACTTTTTAGAGATGCGCCGAGCATGTTTCTTTTTTCTTTTATTTGCGCACGTTGGGGCGCTTTGAAATTCCGCTTTTATACATACATATGTGTATGTACAGCTTTTTTTTGCGCGCTCGAACCCCTTTCCCTGTGAGCTGCGGTATACGCGCAAACGGGGCTTTAATCAAAAACCTTGTTATCCATTCGCCATTGTCTGCTCTTTCTCTCTCGTCGGTCTAGACACTTTAATAATTTAAGCATTAATTAGTGTGCAGCTCGTCGAGCTTATCGTATTTATTTTTGATAACCCGACCGCGCAGCCCGATTCATGTTGCTCCAAAAATATATAACGCGGAGCATCGGGTCGAGCGGAGAGAAAAAATTGGGGATACATGAGTATCACGATCGCTCTCCCAAAAGAGGCAAACTTTTCTCAACGCGGGAGTACTCCTTAATTGACGCGCGTATATCGAGCAACGGCGGCCGGGCTTGATTTCCTCGTTTTTTCGCGCGAAATTCCGCGGCGGCAAATAATGCCGACGCCTGCACTACTGCGCGCCGCCAGTAACAGCCATCTCTCCGCAGTTATTTTATCGACATTTCTGTCAGTCACGAACTGAAAGAGACTGGATATAGCTGGAGGGTTGTACAACAGTGTACAAACCAAACGGAACGAGCGAAAAAATGCGCGCCGGAAATCCCATAAAGCTTCGAAATTTGTTTTTCATGCCCTTCAAAACGACGAGAAGCACACACACACACACACACACACACTCGATTCGTTGTTCGTAAAAAGGAGTATATTTTCATTTGTCTGGAATGATACTGTAGCGTATAAACCAATCCAAACGATTGAAAAAGCTGGCTTCATCGGAGAAAAAACGCAAAGTGGCCGTACATATAATAAGTGTTTGTTCCACGTAATTATGACTTTTTTGATACGCGATTCAATCGTCTTCTCGCTATATACAAGTGTATACAAGGGACGAGTATCAAGCGAGCGGGTATACATATATACACGAACTGGAATCAATGGCCGTTGATTGGCCGAGGCGGACAATTACGTGACCGAGGAGAGATAGAGACTGTTCTAACAATGACATTCGTGATTTCCCGCGACGAATGGGGCTACTCTCCCGCGTTCGCGTGTGTCTATACACTTCTATAATATATATATGTATCTATCGCTTGAACCACACATCTGTGATCTTTGCATCAGGTGATTAAGCTGATTTTTAATTGTTGCCATATATGTACGCTAAAGTTGCATGCGATTTATACACATTCTGATCGCTTGTTAATATAGATTACACAACATAACTGCAAAGCTTATGCAACACCCGCTGAAAGAATGCGGTTGACTATAATACTCGTGTGGTGTGTACATAAGTAAATTACTTGCTCTATATACGTTAAACCAGCGACTTTTGTTACAACAAAATGGTTAAAACCGCTCTCGACGAATCAGTGCAATATTTTTCCCCTGTTTACATTACTCCGTCGATTAAACTTTCACCAAAAACATACGCACACCCCGATGTATACACGCATATATATAATAGAGAATACAGCGTTGATGAACAAGCTTCATCCCACTGGCAATTCCGAGAAAAGCTCTCTGGTGACGGAAAAAACGCGTCCGACACAAATATATACATGTATATGTCGACGAAACGAATAAAACAGAGAGAGAAATAGCGAACGTTCGCAGGAGTAGAGGAAATATTTGATGCGATTGCAATTAATCCCTCGGATATACGCGAGTCCCGATATTTTTTGGCTATCTGATACTCGTCTTGTTCCATATATCTACAATAACGGCGTGATCGCACTCTGGGCTCGATTATCAGGGGTCATTCGCAATTTTAAAGCTGCAGCGACAAAAAAAACAGGTCGACGGCGAAGAAGGCGAAGGTCATTAATGGGCCAAATCCAGTAGCATCAGCAGCAGCGGTACAAAGGCTCGCGCGCGGTCGCTCCAGTTTCCCCCTTTTTTTCTCCTATATAACGCTGCCTCTATTTTTCATTTTCTCGTTTGGCTACTCTCGCTCTTTTCTGCTTTTCGCGGCGGCCGAGACTATAGAGCCGCGCCGCCGACGGGAGACCGACTCAATTTCGCCTCGAAATTGAAAATCTCTCGCGCTCGCGACTCGATAAAATCGACTTGGCCAACGAGCTCGATTGCGCGGCGCTTCTCCTGGAATTGTAAAAAGCAATTAATTTCCTCTTTGTCATTGTGTATATATATATATATGTGCACGCGATTCTTCCTTTTTTTGGCAATCATTTCTTTCGCATATATATTGCGCTGTATAAGCGCGTGACGCGCGGTGATTTATTCCAGTGAATATATATATTATATATCG
The DNA here is from genome assembly GCA_020010945.3 of Muscidifurax raptorellus. NCBI lineage: Eukaryota > Metazoa > Arthropoda > Insecta > Hymenoptera > Pteromalidae > Muscidifurax > Muscidifurax raptorellus. Next base: position 38,462,984 of record CM052078.1, read on the forward strand.
AGTGAGGCTCAAGCGCAATGAAGACTATATATATACATATAGAGGGAAGAGCAACAGCAACAGCAGCAGCGAGAAAATGGAGATTGCGCGTGTTTTGAAATCGTAATTTACGACGCGTAACGCGGAATTTTGCAAGGATTCTGTGATATATCCCGGCGGACATTACGATTCGTTTCGGAACGTGCTGCGCAGCAGATGATGATTTGTGTTGAACAGAATGTTCAACGGCTTCGATGTATTCAGAGAGTTTAATGAATTCCTGGAAAATCCGTGTTTTTACTTTATGTACACTTTATAAAAGCCGTCCGCTGCTGCGTTGTTTATCCTTATATTTGAGAATCTATGTGCACGTTTTGATTGTGTATACATATTGCTGAATAAACTTGTTTTATATATACAAATGAGGCAATGTTACGACGCGTATGCAGCTTTTATGTTCGATAAACAATATATAGATAGGTCGAATAAATAGCCGCGACGACGACGAGGCGAAAAATTTGTACCGCAAAATAAATTTTATTCGCAAGATAGACCGGCAGCTTTCGGGGAGGAAAGCAGCTGTGCAGGCGTAATAACGCAAAAAGAGGAGAGGGCTTCGATCTGCCCTCGGAATAAGGAATCGATATCGCGAGCGCGCGCGCGCAAGCTTGATTCGGAAAAGTGTGTCACATAGCTGCCGTATAAGTGGTTCCTCCTCTTGCATATATGGGCGGTCACATAGCGAGAGGCATATTTTGGAATTATCATAATGAGTCTTAAATGCACTGATAAGTTTACAATAAGCGCTTAGCATGATTACTCAAAAAACAATAAGCCTCTGAAATCGTCCGGTTCCGTGTTCAACGCACGCGTCCTGCGCGCAGTGTCGCTCTCGTTTATTATTCAAGAAAGTGAAATCCTTAATTAGAATTCCCACGGCCGCCTCCACTGCCGCGAAATAAGAAATCAGGGAATCCTACCTATAACGCTCGAATGTCCCTCCTCTTTTCCCTCGTCATATCGGGCGAAGAGATCGTTCCAGCCAATTAATTCAAAGGCAGCGAATCCGAGGCAAAAAAAACCACTGCAGATCTCTCTCTCTCTCTCTTTTTCTCTTTTACCCCCGGTCGTCGGGCATTGTTTAATGCATGAAGATTAAGCGCGCGCGCGCGTTTTTTCCCTGCTCCTCCGCGGCGGGGTTTTACCCAGAAAAAGCCATAAATGGGTTTCACCAAGAGAGACAGAGGTATATGTGTGTGTATATATATATAACACACACCTACATTCCACGTCTCTTTTCGCGTGCGCGTTCTCCGAGAGCGAGAGAGAGAGTATTGATCCGGCGCTCCCGCTCTTGCTCCCCGTTTTCGTCCCCCTTTTCCAGTGCGCCGTGCCGCCACCACCACCACCACCACCACCACCGCCACTACCCCCCTCCGCTTTCACCCTCCGCAGTTCCGCCCCTGGGGCACACTCGCTCGCCCTCTCTCTCTCTCTCTCTTTGCCACCCCCGCTAGTCCCTGCATCCCTCGTCGTCGTCGTTGTGTCCCATTCCATTTCATCCCCAGACCAGCCTTTCCCCTCACTCGCTTGTATACATATATATATATATATTTCTGCTACCCCGCGTGCGTGTACCGACCTGCGTTCCCTCTCTTTTCTTCTTTCTCTTTTCGCCACTGCGTCTTCCCATCTCTCTCTCTCTCTCTTTCCGTCCGACTTCACTTGTTGTCGCGCGCTTTACTGCTCTATTTTTGCGGCCGGAATGAATTTTCCCTCGAAAATTCAATCGCGTCGATCATAATCGCGGATACATTTTTTCTTCTCAAATTCCAGACACATATATCAACACATATAGATCAACTTGTTGTACCCTCGTCTATATGTGAAGGATATTTCGTTACACCTGCAGGGATGTCGTCAACCCGAGAGACTCCCAGCGAATCAAGAGGCAGTATATTTAGCACTTCGATCGCTGCATCGTGGAGCGCACTTTCGTTCTTTGTTGCGGCACTGATGCGCCTCTTATCTCTCGCGTCTTTGCTTTCACATATACGCGTTGTAAATATATAACGGATATTATAAAAAAGGGACTATGTGTAGCTTGGATATTATCGGCGACTACGGGACACTGATTATGCACTACTACCTTGACATTTGATTCATCCAGCTTTTTCGCGTGCTTCTTTTATTTTTTTTAATGGAAGCTTTTTATTTATCTCGAAAGAAGCTCTCTCGTCCTGCCTCTCATTACGCTGTCGCAACGGGACAGCGTAATCGATATATGACGAGAAAAAAAGATGTCTATTTATATATATAGAAAATATAATGCATCCAGAGCTTTTGCTCTTTAGATACTGGGAGCGGAATTGACAATGGACTGACGTTAATTAGGACGAGCAGCCGTGACGGCTTTGTTGAATATTATCTCTATGCTTCAAAACTATAAACAGCTTTGAAGGGTTTAATCGACATTTTCTCCTCATCAAACTCATAAAGCAGTCGTATATATCGAGACAGCAGCTCGCGGAGAGAGATAAGAATCTCTGCAAACAATCAATTCACTTCTCGGCGAGGGACTTGGGGAAAGTCGTTAAAACTCGGAAGATTCCAAAATTTTCCGGCTTCTCAGCCAGCTCTAAACATCGGAACTTTACAATTTAACAAAAGAAGTAAGAAGAAGAAGAAACTTCGGCCAGCTGTGCAGCGAATGTTTCACTTCATTTTCGAACTCGCCCGCGAGATTCCCTAGGCAAATAAGAACAAAATGACGGAACTTTCGGGCGGTCACCGGTCGCGAGAATGAAAAAAAAGGACGACTGTCCGCGGAATCGTATATACAGTATATATAGATACGAGACGTGCTTTGGAACTGCACCCTCGAGATCGCCTCAAAGGCACGCTGAAAACTCGCTGATTTATCGCTCGAGAGCCGCTTGTTTACGCTTATGCGATTCTTCTGTGCTTAAAATACAGAACCGTCGTTTCAAAGTACCGTTTTATCCAGAAGAAGTCGGCGGCGAAGCTTTCGGTGAATTCGAAGCTTTAATTAGGCGCTCTAAACGCGGAAATTCGTCCTTGAAAAAAAACTCGTATATACGTTTTCAATCCTTGCAATATACGGAGTAGTCGAGAAGGGCCCCATTGTGGCCCACTATATGCACTTTATACAGCGCAGTTTTAGCCTCGCGCAGATATAAAGTCGCGCGCAAAGCAGCTCCGCAAAGAGAATGAGTGTATTGCTGTAAGAGGATGACACTTTTTTCTTCTCCAGTGCGGCTTTTTCTATATAAAGCCGACGCGACTGCCAGAGAGATACGGGACTGTGTGCACCGTTGACACTGGGCTTTGTAAGAAACAGCGGGAGTAGGAATCGCTGCAGTCGATCCCGTGATTTTGATAGCAGCATATATATAGCGGCTGCAGGGGAACGGTTAGAGCTTCATTTCTCACTGACTGCGCGCGCCAATGGAGCCCGAGCACAGTTCGACACCGGCCGTATAGCTTGCGGCTGCTTTTCTCTCCCTTGATCCTCGTATTTTTTCCTCTTTTTGCTCTATGTGTGCGTGTGTGTCTCTGTGTACATGTAATATGTATATATGTATATATGTATATATATATATATATATATATATATATATATATATATATATATATATAGAGAGAGAGAGAGAGAGAGAGAGAGAGAGAGAGAGAGAGAGAGAGAGAGAGAGAGAGAGAGAGAGAGCGCCCGCGGGATAACGATGAGCGTGTGCGAGTGAATTACATTACGAGTGCGTTTGCGCTGGTATATGTAGCAGTCTACAACTCTCTCTTTTTATTTGCCCGGCTCTTTTCCGGCTGAAGAATTTATGAGGGTTCGTACGTCTTGAGTGACACTAATTTCTTTATTTTCCTCCTGTATGGCCCTTGATGTGTAATACCCGCTGCGAATTTCTAGTAATATTTTCATCTTCCCTCGGACGAGTATATACATATATGCATCTAATATAGAGAAAAAGTGTGTGACGCAAAAGAAAAAAGGGCAAAAACTACGCGATTAATGAAAGAGGCGTTGCGCGAGGAGCAACAGATATATATTCAGCCTTTGGCGGGGAGTCGAAAACTTCCATACACCACTGCGATATCATCCGAGCCGCCGCTGCAAAGTCGGGCGCGATAATCGACGGTTTCAATATTTTCACGCCCTCCGGCTTCCGCATGCTTACCCCGAACCGCGAGAGTTTTCAACCGCACGACGCACAGCCCCTCGCCGCGTGTGTGTGTGTAATATGCATCTCTCTCCGCGTGTGTATATTGTAATTCGGCGGAATATTGTACAATTTCGTATATATGAATATGTGCTGCGTGATTACGATACTCGACTGGTAGCGGTTGTCCGGATTTACATGCTTTTTCATTACCGAAAATGTGCTGCGGCTGCCTTTTGAATTTTCGCTGGTAAAAGTAAAATTATTCATACACCGCGCTGTATGAATTCGCATACTCAGACAGGGGGGGGCTTTTTTCTTTTCCGCAACTTTGTTTCATCAACTTTCGCAACAAACGCGTCCAATTCCGCGGCACTTGCACGCGAGCTATCGTTGTTCTTCTTTCGTCCATTACAGCCAAAGGCTGCGCACATGTGCAGCGGTATAGTAGCAGCAGGTTGAATGCAGCGCGCGCCTGTAAATCGCCGTGGCAGTAGCGCAGCACACGGCCATTCATAGACTTTAGCGTGTGTTTGCGGTATTATGGGAGAGACGATGCGCTTTTCAGGCTTCGCTCAGCTGTTATATCTGTATATATATACGTATACGTTTGTTACGTGCGTTTATACTTATATAGGGTGTAAGTAGTGCGCTTCGCTTCATTATAATTATGCGTATACAAGCTATGTATATATAGACAGCGACGTTTAGAAACGACGAGCCCCTTTTTGCGCCATCTCGTTACGCGTTATTTTTCAATAAAAAGTTTTTGCGCGCGCCATAAAGTTTCATTAGAAAAAAGAAAACTCGCTGCTGCGAAGCCCGCGAAATGGAAATGAATTTTCATTTTTAATGCGCCAAGCCGCTGTAATTACCGCGCCAGAGAGCGCGGATATAATGAAAATGTTTTACAATTGAGTTTTACGCTTTGAAAAACGACTCGCGATGGCTCCGCTCGAAGATAAATGGAATATTCTCGCTAGCTTTATTTCTGCTCGGATATACATATATATATACATATATATATATATGTGTGTATGTGTGTGTGTATATCTAACACAAAAGTTTGACTTGAACTGTATTATGAAGGAAATTAAAAATGGCTCGCAATTCCGCTGTGCAGTGCGACGACCGCTACGGAGGGTATATAGAAACCTCAATATGACCCCCTGAAACTAATCTCTTCTAATTTTTAATTTTCACTCGCTCGTTTCTGCGCTCGCCGTATAATAGATTATCCACGTGTTTACGCGCGAGAGCTCGCGAAATATTGCTCGCGGAGAGATTGTTTCGCCCGGGCTCAGAGGAAGGAGCTCTCCCCTGCAGTCACAAGGCTGAGAGCTTTCGAGTTTTGTTTTTCAGCGCGGGCACGAGCTTGTACTACTTCTGATTCGCGATGGGATGAGCGCATTTTTAATATACCAGCCTCTCCTCTGCAAGTTGCCGTGTATATGCATATATATAGGCGTGCGGTTTCGCGTTAATGTTTCTTATGTTTTTGGAAAATTAAATTTTCTCTTTACGTACTTTCTCTCATTAATTTTTGTTATTTCTATTCGTTCTGTTGCAGGTGAGTGAAAATTCTCTGAGAGGGCTGTATACACCAATAGAATACGTAAGTTAAATTATTAAAAAAAAAAATTCCAAATGGTATATACAGCGAGCACAGCTGTAACCCTAACACTTTGACTCGATCGTCTCGAGCGTTTGATTGTATTTCCGGTCGGCTGCTCGCTCGGATTTTCATCTCTCGAACCGTCATCTTCCCGTTGCGGCTGTTCACCCGCGCGCGTATAGCCGCATGAGCGTAAATGCACTCGACGGCTGCCGCTGCCACCCTAAGGCCCCTCGGCCTTATCATTTCCTTTACTCGTCGCCTCGTCGGCTTTAGCGCTTATCGCCTGACCATCGCAATTGTACAGAATTTTCATGGAACGCTTGCGAAAGAGAGGAGAGAGAGAGAGACAGAACCGATGGAGCCAAGAAAGTCTGCGCCGAATCGATCTCTGATCCTTCGAAGACTTCTCGAATATGTACTTTCTATATATATACATATATCGACATCGTTGGCGACCTTTACGGCGAATTTGGAAATAATATGTATTTCTGATGAAACGTAATATCCCGTCTTTTGGATGAAAATCTTAGTAAGCCACGAGGAAACTTTTTTAATAATACTATACAACCGCAGCCCTCCGCAATTAACCCCTTCACCGCGAGGGAGTATGAGGCACGCTCAACTTTAAACGGCATATATCCGAGACGTCGTCTGGCAAAGGTCCATCCGCAGGAGGGAAGAATCGAAGAATAAGACGTCGACAAGGTCCCGAGACTCGGCTTCCTTTCTTTCTACGTGGAACTCATCGATTAGGATTATCCGCGAGGATTACGCTCTCCTTTTTTTTTCTTTCTCTCTCGGTCTTCCTCTACGAATGCGTATACGAGAGAGCTGATCCCTGATGTGTGCACGTGTTCGCGCAAAGCCCGGACTCTTATCAGCGCGCGACTATACGTCCTATATATGTATATACGTGTGTTTTCCACCTACGTTCATTTAGCTTCTTTATGTTCAGCCTTATCCTGCCTAGAAGAGACAAGGATGCTCTTTTTTTATAGATATACAGTCTAAGGGATCTCTCGCCCGGAGATATAAAGCAGGTTTAAACGAGGACCGCTTGTATCGCGATACGCGAATTCCTATCAGGCGCTTCGTATTCGTTTTCTGGTCTTATACAGCTATTTTTTGTTTAATTTATATTCTTCGAAAAAAGTTTATATCTTCGATGATATACCCCTCTTACGTATATATATATATATATATATGAATGAAAAAAAATTTTCTCCTCTCTGAAAAATCCATTTAAACTTTATTATTCGAGTGATTTTTTCCGCCGCTGCTGCAGAGTAGGACGTTTAAAATGCTGAATCTCGCGCGCGCTCCCGGAATAAGAAAACTATCAAAGGCTATTTCCGTTAGTTCGCTCTCTCAACGAATGCGGGGAGAGGAAAATTCTCGAATAAAACGCAAACGACTTATGAAATCGAGGAGAAAAAAATTCGGCGGTACTGCAGAGGGATCGGTATATCCGACGTATGAGTATTATTATATATGTAAGCATATACGAAAGAAAGAGAGAGTGTATAAAGGAAGGATGTCGCGCATTGTGTGCGAGAGTCGGTAGCCCCCTCTTTTTTCGGCGCATCAGAATGCGTGAAATGGACCCTGAAGAGCTGCGAGACTGCGGACAGAGAAAGAAGCGGAAAACGAAGACACCGCGTGTGCGATGGAAAGAAAGAAATCGGGAAGGAGGGAGGAATGGGCTCTCTACAAAGCCTTGTATACTACTTCTCTCTTGATGTATACATGTATTTATACTATATCTATATACATGCACGGCTTCGTCGTAGTTCACTACTATACAGGGAAAACTTGCCATTCTCATCGGATGAAAATTTTCTCTATACACACGCGCGCGCGCGCACGTAATCGCCCGTAATAAGCACATCATGCACAGAGACGGTCTCTCTGAAATCCCCATCATCTCTCCCATCCATGCGCATGTATGCACGGGCCGTCCTGCAATATATCTGTATATGTAGCGAGTGAGAGAGAGACCCTCGGTTTTCTCGCTCGCTCTCGCGCGTAATGCTAAATCAATATGTCGGCGGCGGTGGTGGTCGGTTCGGAGAAAGCCTTGGGCGAGCGAGGGTGTTTCGAAAGTATTAGCGAGCCGTGCACTTCGCTCGTTAGCAGGAAAACAATCGCAGACCGGCGTATATAGCTGCACTTATGCCCAGCCAGGCGGAGAAGTAAAAAATACGTGAAAAGGTGGAGATGCTATATAAGCCGTTTAAGGGATGCAAAAAGGAAGCCTAAGCCATAATTAACGAGCTCTTACGCGCGCGCGCACTGCTGATTGGCCATTATCGAGGAATTTGAAAACTTTTCAGGCTGAACGGACGATTCGTATACAATATTAATAATGATGTATATTATACCTGAAAAAATATTCGTTCGTTTTCGAGCAGACTTGCTGCGTACACACAACGAATATGACGATCCGATTCCCAATCAAATCGCGATTGCTTCATACGATTAATCAGGGAATTTAAAAATATGTAATATATATGCGCGTATATCCCGCGCGCGTAATTCAAACGTAATTCTGATGCTGCTACCAAAATTCGATATTCCAATAAAATTTTCATCCCATGCGCCGTATCAAAGAGATAAAAATCATTCCAAGTGCCGCTCAGATTTGTAACTCGCGAAACATTAGCGAAACGCAGAAAAAAAAACGAATCGCCCGGACAGCGAACATAAATTTCTGCAATATAACGCGCGGGAGAAAACACAGGCCGCAGACGCGTAAAAAATCAAAAGTCACCCCTCTTGTCGGGAAATTGCTGATACACGCGCGTCCGACCCTCGGCTCCGAAAACAATAATATTTAATCCTCGCGTGAACCTGAATTATACATGTACGAGAGAGATTCGCGATATAGTGCGCGCCGTATACGCCCGGGTTAATTTGCGCCGTGGTAGTGGCTCGTCTATTTAACGGCGCGCTTTAATGAATTCATTATTTATTAATGGACTTCCAGGCCAGCCGTCGGATTCGCGGCGAAGCCTTTTGTGCACTCGGGGCCTGAAATTTTAACGCGCTTTTGTCGTGTGACCTTTGCTCTCTCTATCACCCTTTCTGCTGCTGTTTAATATCGCATATACCGTCGTTTGTATTTCTGTATTGTTTAAACGTCCGTTACTACTACTACTACTACTGCTAGGCGTGCACTTGACAATAAAGAGCTGAGAGAGGAAAGGAGAGTTTTAATTCCGGGCTTTTTCGTACAGAGCATAATTTAAAAATTGCCGAGTTCGGGAGTTTAAACTCCGGCTCACTTGCTTTACATGCACATAGCGATGAGCCGTGTATATATATACTCCGCAGCGACGGCGCAGTCTCTCAACGCGTACTTTATACATTACGCGCATAGTGGTGTAGCAGCTCCTTCCTTTTTCAGCGCACACACACAGGCACTTTGCGTATATAAAACTACACAGCGCGGGAACGTCTCACTTTATTTTTCGTCACAACGCAGCGCCAGCTGACAGAGACTCCAATTAAATTTTCCGGCTATATAAAAGCGAGAGGGAGAGAAAGACAGAGAGATATAGCTCGCACGATTTTTCCGCCGCCGTCGGCCGAAACAACGTTAATAAAGCCTTTATAGCGCAGCGGAAAGGCTGCCACTGTATAGCATCGCCGCCAAGAGCGAGACGCATTATAAACAAAAGACGTTGAGAAAATTGCTCTTCTCTCTCTCTCTCTCTCTCTCTCTCTCTCTCTCTCTCTCAAGCTGTTGCTGCTACTGGAAGAAAAAGTCGCGGAACGAGTTGACTTTCGGAGAGAAGAGCTGATGTCGGGTTGCGATAACTTCTCGACTCTCTCTCTCTCCCTGTATATACAAGCTTTAAAATTGCTCGCCGAAATTTCATTACTGCTTATTCTCGCTTTTTATATATGCCCAGCGTGCATATGCCGCGCTTCCGTATAATAAGTAATTCAACGATCGGAATTCGAAAACACATAGAACTCATACAATACGTCCACAAGAGGGTTAAAGCTCCTATACATTATGCAGACGATTACATGCGCGTCCGAGCTGCGTGAAAAAAAAAACTGTAAGGCAGCAAAACAACAAACTAACGCGCTCGTCTGGCACACGTACACGCCCTCTCGGAAAAGCCGGCCACGCACGTACTATATAATATATAGGAAAAACCCCCGAAGGGTAGAATTAGAAGCGAAAGCTAGCCAGCACGCGCTGCCACGTGCCCGCATAGCCGCTCATTCAAGCGAGCACTCCCCCCTATACAGCAGTGAGCGTCACGAAAAATTTATTCCTTTTCGACGCGGGGGCGTGCACGCGTCTCCTGCAGTCGGACTGCGAGGAGAAAAAAAGCGAGAGGACAGAGCTTTTGTCGCGGATTCGGATCCCTCTCAAGCCTTTTTTGCGCAGATGTAGAGTAGTTGCTGGCGGGGGATCCGAGCTTTCAAAGGCCCCGTGCTCGAGAAATTTATTGACAGAGGATACGCCGATGAATAATCAAAGTAGCTTACGCGTCGAAGGAGGGCGTGTATATTATATACCTATATATAAGAGAGATTGCACGGTTTTCGCGCGACGAGATTGCATCGGGGGCTATTAGAAATCGATACACGTAGTCGCGTGTGACACACGTTACTTCGTTATGCGGCGAGTGATGGGATGAGTCTTCGGAATTTCGTTTTAAACCAGTGTGTATATATATATGCGTGCGATGATTAGATGAATTTTCCTTCCTTTGAGTGCCATATTTCTATACTATGTGCACGCGATTCTATAAATATTTTTGCCTCCCTTTTTCCACCCTCGAATTTTGTATGACCTCCCTTCTTGCTGGACTTGCGTATTCATGAGAAATTCATTATATCGATTTCTTCATTAACGTAATTAAACTCGATTATTACTGCGCCCATATATTTCAATTTGAAGAAATACGGACATTCCGTCTATATGATTCTTTTAATAATCGATATAATAATCCCAGGAGGCGTCTTTCATTCGACCCGAGTTTGTCCTCGATCTCTGATGATGGAGCTTCTTTCCCAAATTGTAAGATCTCTTCTAAAATGTTACTGGTGTATGATCTCTTCTAACATGCTAACGATGAGTATCTTTCTCTTATACTTGAATTTCAGTGGTGGATGTCTTATGCTTGAATTGCAGCAGTGCGGATGTTATCTTTTTACATTCAAGCGGCGGATATCCTCCTCTAACATTCTGCTCGTGGATGTCCTCCAAAATTCCTGCGGTGGTTGGCCTCTTCTCAATATCTACTAGAGCAGAGCATGTCCTCTTGTAACATTCCACAGGTGGATATCTGATGCTTGAATTTCAGCGATTGATGTTTTATGCTTGTATTCCAGTGGTTGGCGTCCTTAAACACTACTCGTAATTGCATCGATGTTTATTCACATTCCGTATAATTATAAAAGGTGAAATATAATAGTGAAAAGATACCTATTGATTATGGAAGCAGGTACAGGAAGTTTTAAATAAAAGAAAAGAACATATATTCGTTTTCATGTGCTCTCTTCTTGACTGATCGAACTGGACTAACTCTCAAAACCCATTCTTTGTACTTCGAAGGTCTCAGTCTCCAAACTACTTATCTTTGTTTGCGAATATGTGTGAGAGAAAGAAATGAATGTTATATATAACTTGATCATTGTTATAAGTAAACTATAATTCTTGGTAGGCTTGATAAATAATGAATTGATATTGAAATTTTTGCATATATTTCAATAATACCTGTTCAAAGAATTCATGGACTGCTGTTATCTAAGAGAATATAGATGACATAGCTAGAAATGAACTATTGGCACTTATTGAAGTTGAAAAATAATTTTTCTCAAACGCTAGACTAAACTTAACTCTCGTAGCAAGATCTGTTTACACGATAAGCGACTGTTGGCACTTAGACCCGAAGTTTCTTCTAACTCCAGGGTTGGCGGCCACTACTAGCTTGGATTTCTGCCAGCTTCTATATATATCCGCATTCACTTCCTAGTTTGCTCGGTGTAACTTATAAGTTGGATCTCCTTTCATTTCTGAGGCCCATCAACGCCGACTGAGCTATAACCTTCTGGGACCAGAAACTATTAAGGTTTCATCCTGTAGTGTTTACTATGTTAGAGTTTCATATATACGCTCATGTACTGCTACTTCTTGTAGAAGCACTATTATTCGAAAATTCATGCGAAACTATGCGACAATTTCTGGCCGGCTCTTTGCACCATTAACATACATACCTACAACATGGAAATTATCGTGATCATGCTAAGCTACAAAGTAAGCTGCGAAGCACGAAGCATTGGACTAGAGCAATAATCTCTCGCGTCGACGATTATAGCACACGCGCATCGGCTTTATGAAGTTATATTAATAATCCTTATATAGCGAAAATTAATAACGCGCGATGCTGCTGTTGATAAGCCTCGTTCTACATACAAATATAAAGGAGTACAGTTATTGCGCTCGCTAAATTTGTATACCCGTCGTATCCGAGCCGAAATTGCACTCGGGATTTAGCTAATTACTTTTGATCTCGTCGAGATTGAACGTATGGGATACAGTGTGTATGTATATCTTTTTTGTGCAGCTATCCGTCTTCACCGAGCCGATTTCGACTCTCCACCGCTGTCTGATAATTATAAGCGGAAAGTCGGGTCTAAGCCGTTTGATGTTTTCACGTGGAAAGCTATAGTCAGTACGTTTGGATGATACGTGTATATATACGGAACGACAGAAAACGTACGTAAGCCATCCAAAGCGCTGCCGATGAGAAAATCGATAAGACCGTATGTGCTGCGCGCTTAAATAGCCTACATACGCTTCTATACCAACATTTCTGATGAAGAAAAATGTCTATATATTATAAAAATAAAATAGGGTAGAGCTTTCGAGGAAAATTCATATAAATTTTGCATGAAAAGGCGCGCATCACGTCTTCGCGCACGCAGTGGTATAGGCGGCGGAAGAAAAAGTAATTTCATAAAGTTCGCCGCGGCACGTGAGGAGTTTCACACGTATCCCGAAAAATTGTTCCGCAGTGAGAAGAGACGACGCGCGTGACACACAACATATACATATATATGTGGGTCGGCCGCAGGGCGTCGAGTGGGAGATTTTTCAAATTTCAAGGGGCATCAGCAGCAGCAGGATGACACTCACGCGCGCCGGAAATTTACCCTTCACACGAAGTCGCTGTAGTTTATATCTATATAGATATATACTAGCACAGGAGGACAAGCACTTAGTCATTCCTTCCCCTCTAACCTCCTTTTTCGCGCTTCTCCGTCGTCGTCGTCGTCCCCTCCGATGCTTCATAATACACGCGCGCCGTCTCTTTTACTCCTCTATGTTTACGAGTCTTGTCTTTGCCGCGCATTGATGCTCTCTCGCGCCTTTTTCCGCGGCTATTTGTCTCTCCCAGCTCAGCCTCTCCTCATAACAATTTTCGTCCATTTTTCTTCCTCTGGGATTTGCGCGAGCTCTTGAATTCCAGATGAGAGCTGCCGCCGTTGCTGCTTTTAGCGCAGCTTGAAACTTTCACACTACATTATACGTATACACATATATGTATTGTTTTATCTTTTGAAAAATAATAAAATACGCCATTGTCTAACCAAATCACAAAGTTGTATTTTGATAGTCATTATCTCGCAAAGATATCTCGAGTATACGCTAATCTCCCATATAGAGTGTATAATATGGAAGGTATATATCATGTAAATATATCTATACCGACGAATGTCAAAGTCAAGCCCGCGCGCGCGGGTGACTCACCCCCTGAATGTACAAAGCGGAAAAACCGGGCCAAACGCATGCACTCACGCGGACAATAATTTCCGTCTTATCTTATCGGACGCTAGACACGTTACAATTCCACTAGCGTAATGCTTGCTTATTACTCCAAATCGGCCCTTTGTTTTATCTCTCACTCCCTATACCATATATACTTCGGCTCTCTCGGTCTATTGTACACTATACTCGCGGCGCACTTTACTTATTTTCCCGGCTCTAAAAATAAAGGCCGCATCGCGCGCGCGCACTTTGTATTCTCCGGGCGAATCTTGCGACCCCTTGCGTTATTGTCTCTCGCGGTGCTGGAAAGGTCTTTCTCTCCCTTCGCAGCTCGTGCGCGCAGTGCCGGATATATATATAGATGTAGAGCGCCGAGGGGAAAACCGGCAGCAGCCGCCGTTGGGAAAAGGCACATCGTGTATATATATATACGTATTGGCAATATTTTCGTATATAGGAACCCGCGCGCGAGTCCCCGAGTTTTCGGGTGCATTATTTTATATCCGGCAGCTTTCCGCGGGAAATTTATCGCTCGGCGCACGTGTACGTATACACGCGCTTTTGTGTGTCTCGAAGCACGCTGAATTGAAAGTACGTTTCGGTGAAAAATTCTCTCCCCCGCGTATATGCAGTGAAGCAAATGCTCATTGCTGGAATCTTTCGAATTCGCGAGTGAGTAAATTCCCCGGGGAGCATCGCGGGACCGACGCCTGCGGTAATATTCTTAAACAGCGCTGCAATCCAATACTTATATATATATATATCCGGCATCGCGAGAAATTGTCCAATCCTTCCGCCATTCAATATCGCAGCTTCGTTCTCGCCGCAAACCGACGTCTTGCGGACTCTTTGTTTTCTCTCCGAAGCTGCGCTTGAGCCGCGAGAGAGAATAGCCGCACTGCATCGCCGCCGTGTATTGATAGGCCGAGTGCGTCGTCTGCTGTGCGGCTAATGCTGCTGAATTATAGCTGGCGTAAATTGGAGCGAGGGAGATGTCTTTCTCTCTCCGCAGTGCAGTGTGGGTGTGTGACCCATAATCCCAGTGAGAGGCGAGTGTCTCGATAGCTGCTATATAGGATGCTGTTGTATAAGGGGGAGTACGTATTGTCGGTCCCTTTATCGACGCGTGTATATATCTCCTGAGACGCTGTATATATTGTGTGGGCTGCCACTGCTGCTGTTGCGGAAATGGTTAGCGCTGTTACAGCTGGTTTCATCAAGTCGTATATATATATACACAGAAATAGCGATGACAAAGATTTTTACAAAGGTAATTACTCGAGTATACGGCGCTGTGGTTCTCTGTTTTGATTATATATATATATATATATAAAAGTCCGTTTCTAGAGAGATATACACGACGGCGCACCATCCAAACACGCACAGTTTGATAAAATAATCGTATATTAAATCCCGTGTGTATATTATTATTTGTGCCCGCACGTGACCCATAATAATCATCGCGCAGTCGAATTTCCCATTGGGTACACTTTTATCGGCTTGTTTCTCCCGGGGCACTTTATTGCACGGCGGTGTGACTCTCTGCTTATATATCGGGCTATTATTATTTTTATGCTGCATGGATGTCGTATATACGATTGAAAGACGAACTCCTCGCGACTATAATCCAATATTTTTATATTCGTACGGCTTAGCATTGATTTTTTCGAAAAAAAGAAAGCGTGACACACGCAGTAGGGAGAGAGACAGAGAAAGAATCTTGGGTCCCCTTTTTTCCTCGACGCTTTCGTTTTTCCCTCTTTGTGCTCGCGATCGGGAAAATTCATGCATCGTGTGATTGAATTATTTCGTGATGAAATTGATTACGGCACAAAATGCCAACGTGCTTTTTTTGGTTAAAAATCAATAACATTTCGAGAGCGGTATACGTCTTCTTTAAAAATTTACGCGCGAATAATAATCGCGTAAAATAAAATAATAAAACGGAGCTGGCGAGAGTATCGCACGACGATATATACGACCACGTAAAATTTTACTTTTATTCATCAGAGCGGAAACGCCAAATGCCAATACTCCGCAGTAGTATACCGCGACACACAACGAGAAAACACACAGCTATAGTATGTATACGGGTCCAGGTGAGGATCGCGTAGATAGGTGTGTGTATATACATTTATAGGTAGGTGTACGTGTGTGTGTGTGTGTACAGCCGCCACCTGCCGCCCGCGCGCCGAAGGCGGCTCCCGTAAGTTTAATGGCCAGATTCACGTCCAGGTGGACCGCCGCAGCCGATTTCCGAAACTCGCCACCGTTCTTTATAGTCGTCGTTTTTTTCCGCGCACAGCTTTGATTTTTGCTCTCTTTTTCGCTGCGCGCAGTATTTATGTATATCCGCCATGTGCGAGCTATCCTTTGTTCGCCGGATTTTGCGTAGGCTGTAAATTAACTGATAGGTCGCGCGCGTGTGTTATATATTATATTTAAGGGAAAAATAATATTTCTCAGAGTACGTGAGCTTTTTAAAGTATATCAGAAAATGTCAGGCTATAGGTGATCGAGTAGCCATTAGGTGGAACTTTTCATCGCTCAAATTCTACAAGCGTCTCTCGCTTTATTCCCTCATTTTGTCTGGTGCGTGAGCGCCTTTCCCAGTGTGTGTATGTGTGTCGTCAAGGTTCGCCCCTGTGTATATAACTTTTTTTCTTCCCTTATATTCCTCCTTTCCTCGATGTCTCGCCGCGATAAATCATAAGCTCGCTACCGCGTCGGGCACGACACACAATAAAACTCTCGATCTTGAATTCCCAATATATATATATATACGTTTGCTCTTTCTCGGTTCTGTTTTCGATATGTATATATAGATTGCAGCCCATTACGGCATCTTATCTGCGAAAATTTGCTTGCTTTTGCCTCTTCTTTTTCCTTTTATTCCGTTGAGAGGAATCGTCTTTTTATGGAGATTCGATTTGCGCGAATAAGGAATATTCGATATTGTGGCTGCGAGACATGAATTTTCGATGTATATACATATATAGACGTCATATTAGCGGTGCTCGATATAACTCGAATTGAAATAGAAAAATCTAAATCATTCAAATAGTTATGGTAATAGTATATAGGCTATTTGCATAATTCAAGCAATCGTCGATGAAATTCAAATGCCTGCAGCCAAAGTGGCCTATGTTCCAATTCGAACATCCCGCGATGAACTTGGAACGATATCATCACGGCTGATCTATGCGAGGCAGCGCATTATATCACACGCGCGGCGAAATTAATAAAGCCTCAGCCGTTTGTCACCTCGTTGCAGCAGCAGCACAGCGACAGCCGCACTTACACACGTCCTGACACATATCGGTCCTCGTCTCCTTTCCCGATTAGTAATTTTTCTTTCAAGTGAATCGGGTACACTATTTTGATATACGACGTATATTGTTAACTTTTTTCAATGGCACCTGATTCTCTTCGAACCGAGTAGTCTTCTATCAAACAGAATCTCGGTTTCTCGCTTTTGGCTGTTGTGCAGAGAGAGAATATTTGCCAAAGTGAAATATCGTTATTGCGTGCCGATTCGATTATCTGCTCGAGAGAGCGCCAAGAGTTTCGCTGGATAGATAGGCAGATCGGCAGAGAGTGTGTGTGTGTGTGTGTGTGTGTGTGTGTGTGTGTTTGGCCTCTGTTGGAGAGTGTCGTCGTTCGTTTTCTTTGGCTCGCCGCGCGAAATTCAATTTTCCGGCGCTACTAGCTCTCGCAACACTTTTCCCATTTATACATCTGTCGTCGACGAGCCGGCTATGCGTCGTTCTCTCTCGCTCTCGCTTTTTCTCTTTTTTCCCCCTTTTCTTCTCTTCTCTTCAGAGGCTAATCGTCGCGGATGGTCTCTTTTTAAACCCTCTCGTTGGGAAAAATTAATCTCAATTGGATCTCTAGGGGCTCGTGTATAATAATGGCGATTTGCATTTGAAAAGCCGGATTCGCGGCGTGGTATATTTCAAGGTTGCGCGTAATTGCTCCTTTGTAAATATCACTCTCGGAATAACACGATTAGCATATTTACCAATTTTTCATACGCGTCGCCGTAATATATATGAGCCGTCGCGTAATTATATGTAGTTGGGACTATGACGATGAGTCATATAATTATTGATGCATTGTTATATCTATGTTATCGATCCTCAAATCTTTCCAAGGCGCCAGCTACAGGTCTCAGCGGTATGTACTTTCTGTCCACGGAGATATTATGTAGTAGATATTATAAAGAAGTGGAGCATCGGTATATAGGCGGAAGCGAGCTCTTGGCACGCGTCCGTTGCAAAAGCGGACCGCCAGTATGTGTGCGCTGTATAACCGGAGACTCGAAAATGTATTCATAAGTGGCCGCGCGCGTGCCCCTTATACCTATATGTATATATCTCCTTTTAACCGCGGCAGCTCGTAAATCCCTCTGTGTCTTTTTTGCCGCGGCCGTTGCCTCATCCCTTGCTCTCTACTACTCCTCCGTTACACACGAAAGTTCGGGTTTCTCGGGTTTTTATTTCAACGTCCCCTGGCGCCTGTGCGCGCGTGGCTCGCTTGTGCATATGTAAACACTGGATTATAAGATCTGTGTTTAACGTTCGAGTGATCCTTATGTTTTTTTCGTTTCCGAGCCTGATCAGAGTTGATTTTGTCTTTGGAAATTTATTTTGACGGTTCCGACGACCCAATTAGCTCGCGGGAATGTTCCCGATTTTCTATTTTGATACCGACACGTATTTTGCTCGTTATATAAAGCTATACTTTTCATTCTCTTCTCGATTGGGCAACGTTGCACCAGAAACGTTATATAAGTCTGGAGAAGCGAATTTCCGCGAGAAATAGAGAAGAGAAGTAGACGTCGAACGATTACAGCCTGCAAGTTCAGCTCATTTATAAGTTAGGTTACAAGCGAAGCGAGTCAAGATGCAGTTTGGGAAAATGTATGCTTAAAGGAGCGCAGCAAATTTCCAAATGACAAAGTGAATGAGTAAGGAGGAGCTTTCGAACGTCGTCGTTATATTCCAAGAGTAGAGAGTCGAAAATCCAACTTCTCATCCCCATTAACAGATGCTCTTTCCGTGCACTTCTCTCTTTTGACTGACTTATACCGGCGGTGTAAAATATAATTGGCGAAACGGGTTAAGGACGTCGCGCAAGCCGAGTGAGAGAGAAAAGAGCGAGAGTGTTGTACGAAGTAGGTCATCGCGCGGGAGTCTATATATCCCAGCTATTCCTTCTGGAATATCCGAGTACAGTAGTCGCTCAGCCGTGCTGAGCTGCATCAGAGAGGAAGTATAATTTTCCATCAGCCTGACGTACTCTACTCTATATACGCTGCGCGCGGCTGGTAGCAAAGAGGCTTGAATAAGTAAACAACTTCGATACGGATAAACCCGTCCTTTCTTTTGCAGTACAATTTATAAAGCCATTATACAGCTATACGAACGCATAAGCGATAATTTTTATCCGAGTTTTCCTGGAGACACGTGGCAGAACGCGGTTGTTCCAGATACGTCCCAAAGCCGAATTGACAAGACTACATATATATACGCGGAGTAATGCCAGTGCGATTCTGAGAAAGCCGATTGTCGTTTTGTTTTGCGCCAAATGCAGCGCCGTGTCTCTCTCTCTTTCTCTCCAGAATACGGATTATTCCACCTGCGAGTTTTCTTCCTTCGTACGTGAAACTTTGCACCAGGGAGCTTTTGGAAGGGGATTTCGGCTCGCAGAGTGTCCGGTGCTTATTTTTTTTTCCTCTTAAATTCATCGACGACTTTGTTCGGGAGATCGATTCTCGAACCTGACTGGAATAGAAGTAAACCGAGAAGACTCAAAAAGCCGAACAAATTTCTCTGTTTCAGGTGTGTTCGCTAACGCTCTGACGATTCGCCTGTACGGTTATCTCGGTGAGTAATAGAAAAAAAGAGACCGAGGTATATCGCATATCGATCCGCCAATGGTACACTGTAAAAATGGAAATTTCGAGAAAAAAAAATCGCGAGAGAGGAACAGAAAAAAGAGAACGATAGCCTATATTATACAGCTGGCGTCGCGCGGGCGATCGTGTTGCTCTTCGAGTTTGGCTCCCGGCCTGAGAGGAACAGCAGGCGATCCTCCTCGAACAGCTGGCCGAGAGCAAGAGGAGAGGGGCAGAGCCGCTGATTCCCATATTTCACTGCGGCCGTCGGCGCGTATATGCATCAGCTCTTTCTCAGTCTGCTTCTCGCGATGCTTTCGAGCAGTTTGCTTTCTTATGTATATATACGACGCGTGCGTGAGTGCAGTGCGTGATTAAGCATGAGTGTTATGACAGGCGAGCAAGTACCGATGTACGAGAGAGATTTTTCCGCGGTGATCGACGAGCTTCTTCGGATGACAGGTGGGCGATGATGTATATATATATATATATATATATATGTCGTTTATACATATACGAGCGCGAGGAATCTCGAACAAGTTTTCTATTCCAAGAGTATAACGTCGAATAAAACATCGAGCGTTGCTCTTCTCACGGCCGCGGCGATCAAAAGAATGCGAGAAATTCGCGTCGGCGGCTATGGGCAGCAGCGGACTGCACACTAGCCACCATAAATATTTATGAGAATTTCCAGTTGCACGTATATATCGATTCGGTGCGTTCGCATCACGTCTGTATGTATATACCTTCGCGTGCAGCGCGCATAATGCCGTGACGCTTTATAAACGTGCAATCGCGGGGGCGTTATATTGCGCCAGATGGACAGAACACCGACGATTTGCGGCTTCTCACGACTCTCTCGATAATACAAAGAAAAAAAGTTGTAATGTAGGTTATACGTCTCGAGGAGAATAAGAGATCGGACGGGGAAAAAGGCAATATAACACGGTAGCGCGGACAAAGTCAAAGGGGACACAACCGCGCCGACGGAGAGATATTCTCTCATTATCATCGTAACTACATTGTGTTTGCCTCTCGCGGCGGATCCTTTGTCGATGTATATATATATATACCATGTGCCACAATCCGGCGGTGGCTAGATCTATATATATATATATATATTTTCGCTGGCTCCTTGTAGCATACACACACACACACACACACACACACACACACACACACACACACACACACACATATATATATACATATAAAGGGCTATGCGCGCGTGCGAGAGAGCCGCAGCCCGCCGCCGTATTATAAATATTTATGAGAATTTCTGCTAGCGCTGCATCGATTTATTCGACCCCGCGCCACCACCGTTGGATATGCGCGCGCGCCACGTATGTGGAATATATATATATATATGTAGCACTGACGGATATGCGCGCTAGGCACTGACACACGCTCGATTGCCTTGCCAATGAGATTTTCGAAGATTAACCCTGTCGTCAGGCTTATAGAGGCATATATATATATATGTGTATGTGTGTGTGTGTGTGTGTGCTATATCATAATAGAGCTGTGGATTTGATGAGGCTGAATTAACGATACTTTCGAGAGACAGTAGCTTTAACGTCGCCGCAGTATTTAAAAGTCTAATCCTCGAAGAGCTCGCGCTGGATGGTTTATTGGAGAAAAATATACGCGGTAACTTTAATAGCCTCGCGCGAAGAACGCTTATATAAGCATACATTGATATAAGACACGATACATTATTTATATATACCCCCATACGCGTATATATGTATAGAGAGTCATATTTTATAGGGAACTTTGCGCGGCATGAAAATTTACGACGGTTATAATCTACTTATCGAACGCGGTGGCTGCACGTAAGCTCAGGAATATGCTTTCGCTTTGTCCTCTATCCCAAATGGCTCGCGAAATTCCTATATACAATATATGCGCGTCAAATAGAAAAGTCACAATTTTTCTTCCGCAAACGCTCTAAATCATCTCCCCACAATTCATCGCCGAAAACGTAAATCACGTGCAATCTATCCGCGGAGGTCTTAACGCTCGATTAAAATTTTCTGATACTACTTTTCACGCTCGGGCTGATCGTCATCACGATTGCTGGACGGGGAGTCACTGCTGCCTTAATGGTCTATTCGACTCTCGAGCATCGACTCTGTATTTCGATCGAATAAGATCGGGCTTAAGAGGCTGCTTGTCAATAATAAGTTAATGAAGCGACACTCGAGCGACTCGTGTTTAAAAAGTGCTAATTGGACAATGGAGTGTTGGGTATTCTTCCGAAGGACGCAGCTCGCATGATTATTTATAATGTTTTTTTTCTCACGCGCAAAATAGAATTTGAATTAATTACTCCGTGAAATTCTCAAACCGTGAAAAAAAATGTTCTTAAGCGTATATATTGCATGCGCTTATACTCGATTTTCCTCAGTTATAAATGTGCAGAATGTAGATTACACGAGTTATCGTGTATATATACATGCACATCGTCCGAGGAATCAGCGAATATAATCACATTTTCCCTCCTCATTAAGTCATTGATTCCTCCCCCTTCAGTAGAGATAATAGAGACAGCAGAGTCGGTAAAAAAGTATATAGGCACAGCAATTTATATATCAGAGTATAATTTGATCGTTTAAATTCAAAGCTCGTTAGCAGATGCGATTACGCAGTTAATCCTTTCTAGCGATGGCTTTGCCATCTTCGGACCAGCCGCAGTATGTGTGTATACGTACGGAAGTCCAAAGCTCGCGGTTGAGAACCGTTTCGTATGGAGCAACGTACTCTCGTCCAATAACAGACTCGCTGTGTTGTACAATTTTATTATGTATAAGCATCACATTATACATTGCGCTTTTCAAACGATTTTGCTTTATCGGGTATACACGTACACGTATATATATCAATAAGCGCCGCAGAGACACAGATTTCTGGTAATCTTGGTGCGGAATCCGATTAGGAGTCGTCGGCATTAAGGAGGATAACCGAATGTAACAATGATGAACGCCAGCAGTCGTGGGCTGTATATATATAGAAAGTTGAAATTCAACGTGTATGTATATATATATATAACTCGCGCGAGCCAAACCGATCAATAGTTCGGCTACACGAAAATAGAGCATCATCGGCGGGAGTATAGAGCTACGATTCAAATTCCGCACCGCAAGAGATCCCCCAGACGACGGCCGGGGAAATATTCGAACGAAGCGCTTTTTGCGAATTACAACCGCAGTTAGACACACCGGCTTAATTCTGGCGTTTCCATTCTGCTTTCTCTCTGCCGCAGCTCGGATATGGAAATTCCCACTTTGGAAGTGCTCTCGGAGCGTAGACGAAAGGTCCTTTTAATACCCGCGCGAACTGCGGCGACAAGTGCGCGCGAGATTAGCCGGAACTTACGATGATTATCAATGCTTCGCCTTTCTTTTCTTTTCCTCAATTTATATTCTTCCGCAAAATTGAGTTTTACGATCGTTATATTCGTTGTCGCGCACGTACCGCGTATAAATATTCATGGGACGTAGTAGATTACTCCATTCTCGGCCCGGGCGAGCACTACGCTCTTTACATCTCAATTGCCCGAGTGTATATATACGTCTTTCTGTCTTATACTTATTCTTTTTGCATTGTGCAGCCGTGTGCTTCGGCGCTTTTATATTTTTTCATCTATATATGTATGCATACACTTTATATATATATACGCATAATTCAAGCGTATACGCGAAATTCTCTCGAATCTTCGCACTTCAAATAATGCATCGTGAGAGAGGGGTATATAGAGTAGAGCTTCCTATGTTTATTCCGTGCCCGCGAGAGCGTATTTAATGAAAAGCCTCTTTAATTAAAACGCGCGCGCGCTGCGCGGATAGAATTAAATCAAAGCAAACTAATAAAGTTGTTCTCCGCACTTAGCCAGCCAGGTTTATTTTCTTTCAATTAAAAATCGGCGCTCGCCCACAAATCACATTCGAGCGCGGGCCTAATTTGCTGGACTGGCAAAAAAATCAATCCGGTCACCTTGAATGAGCACCAGTCGATCCTATATCTTTATATATATATATGTATATCAGCGGAGAAAGAAGCCCGCGCGAGTCACGGAGCTTTAATGAGATAGCGGCGATTGTGCACCTGCTCTGCAATTCGCTTGTCAAAGTGGAAAGCTCTCGAGGGCGTGTACTTATGAAACTGCATTGCTGCCGATATTATTACGTATACGTTGGATGTTGATCCGTACGCGGATGGAAAAGTTTCATGACCCGCAGTAACTAGAGCAAACCGTGTATAGTTTTTCAATCACCGGTTACATATATATGTTTGTGTGTGTGTGTGTGTGTGTGTGTGTGTGTGCGTGCGTGTGTGCGTCGTGTGTATGTGTATGCGTACGTGCGTGCGTGCATGAGTGTGTGTATGTGTGTGCGCGTATACAATTGGTGCTTGACTTCTGACAAAGGCTTCTGGAATTTCATGTCATAAAAAAACGTTCAATCAAGGTTCAGAGATGCGCGTATAACACGATTAAATTTACTTCGCTCGAAAGAACACAAAATTATTTTATTGCCGTGATGTATCCGCGTGTTAGCAGTACGTGATAGAGATTCATTTAATTTTCGAAATTAATGACGTTTTGCCACGAATTTAAAAATGCAAAAATGACCAAAGATTCGAAAATAATTATCCGGTTGCCCTAAAAGCAAACGTCCTTCTTCTGTCAGAATCTCTCATACCTTACCCAATTATTTTGTTTATAGCAATCTGTCCTTTTGGTTTCATTTTCTTTTTGACATAGTAATATCGTTGAGAGCCCTAATTCGACCAGCAGCAGCAGCAGCAGCAGCAGAAACGCGAGAGGGTGAATTTGAATTTCAAAATTGTCCCAATCTAGTGAATCTCGTTGTTCGCAACTCTGCAAAGGGACGCGCAGACAAAGATGGCAATTTTCGAGGGAGATCCATCTTATCTACGCGTGCGCGTGCCAAAGTAAGAGGGATGAGCATTCGCGACGTAAAAGTGTATATAGCATCGCAGCTGTATAAGGCTCTGCTGTCGATTCGATTTGCCGAAGATATATATATACATATATGCATATACCCCCACAGGGACAGGCTTCCCTCTTCCAAAGTTTTTACAAATATTTGAAGAACACAGCGGAAATTTTAAAAGCCCGATAACGACGCCTTCCTAACGAATTTCAACTGGGAGTCCCCGCAGTATTTGTCGCGTGTCCTGTGGGAAACTCATTAGGCTGGGCTATAATTAATCTCTTCGGAACACATACATCTCACATATACAGGCTGCATATCCGCTCGTGCGCCATTAACGTCGTCGGCTGGCGCAAACGTGTACCGGCGAAATTCGCCTCTTGAAAAAGAGGACGAAACTAGAAGGCCGTGGTATGTGTGTGTGTGTGAAACGAAATACGGAGGAAAAAAACTCGAGGCTCTAGCGAAAAAAAACTACATCTTCCGTCGCCGCTCGCGGAAAGAAGCGATGTCGACGTTGCGGAAGAAGTTTGAGACAAGGACGAGGAGGGCGGCAAGAGAGAAAGCTCGTGAATAACGGAATTATGATACTCCCCCGACACACCGCGCTGTGCAACACGCGACAGACAGAGCGAGTGTACAAACTTTTGTGTATATAAGAGTGCCAGGAACTGTAATAAGGACGAGCGAGGCGAAGCCACGGAAAAGTGCAGACAAAGAGAGAGAGAGAGAGTATGGGAATGTCGAGTAAGAGAGACAATGACGTATACACCTATATATATGGGAGAAAAAGAGGAACAATGAGACGCGATGATTCTTCTTCTTCTTACCTCCTGTTTACGCAACAAATTTCGTTGTTCTTTGTCTTACTCTACTCTCTCTATCTCTCTCTCCCTCTATCTCTCACTTTTTATAAACAGGCAATTACAAATTCGAGGCAAATCTGGCTCGCTTATTCGTGTAAGTTTATAATATCAGGGAAAGAGCGAGCCGATTAAGTTTGCATTTTAGATAGCGTGTTTTTTTGATGAATGCTCACCGCGCGCACGCGCGCGGGCATTGTGATATTTTCCCGAGTATATACGCGGCATATTCATATTACTTAGAAAGTTTGCTCTTCCTCCACTGCGCAGCAAGTGAATTCGCCCCGGGTCCTGCGAGTGAAAAATATTTCCTTTCTCTGTATATGCGAATAGCGTAGTGGGTGGTTATGTACTACATCACTTTTATATATATATATATATATATATATATATATATATATATATGCGCAGGAAAAATCGTGAATCACAGCGTCATTGTGGCTGCTCGGAAAAATCCACGAATCTACTGTTACAGGCTTTATAGTGCATCTTCTTTTTTTACGCGCGGATAACAATCCACCTTAATTTCCGTTCTCATTACGCGGTCATATATACTCTGCAGAGATAAGCGCTTCCCGAGATTATTATCAATTATACACGCGCATATTATATAGAATGTAATAATCTTTAGCTGTGCGAGAGCGGCACGCGTCTGGATGAGGGAAAAATTTAAGCCCGAGTCTTATACTGTGTGTGTGTGCGTGTGTGTGTGTGTGTGTGTGTGTGTGTGTGCACGTGCACGGGGCCGGAAAAAAATATAAAAGTCGTATAACAAGGATCACGGACGATCGTACCGAGTTCATATGACGCTCACGCGACGACAAAGTTGCTTTTTACTGCGCCGCTGACGATTCGCGCGCTTCTTATTTATATCACGCGTTGCATTTCGTACATACACACGTATATATATATGACGTCTCGGAACAACAGTTCTGGCTTCCGCGAACTCTATACTCCTGAAAGTTTCCGTATATATAAACATATATGTATTTCACACTCGCGGCGAAATTGGAGGTATTTTTGAATTATACTTGCTGCGCTTATTTTCTCCAAGAGCGCACTTTCTCGCGGTGTGATTAATTCTCAACGCGGCGACATATTATACCCCGCGCGCGGCGGGGATTATTCTTACTTATGTAAATTTAACCGGGCGTTTAGCCTCGTTTCGCTTTTAATGAGAGAACGCGTGTGTAGCAGCATCAAGAGTACAGGATGCGTCGCTTTTGAAAGCTCGCGGTTGATTTTGGCGACGCGCGTTTTCCATTAATTACATATACGAGACTACTGCAGCGCTGCAACGCCGAGCGCGCGAGTTAACCCAGAAAAAGAAGCTGTCTCTCCCCGCGGCTTTAAAATCGACCCGGAAATAACTTGGTCGTTATATACACACGAGCTCGTAGTTTCGAGTGTCACTCAGTTATCAAGCTCGAAGGGGGGAGAAACGCGCCGGACTCTGTAATCTTGTAGTAACCGCAATTTTCAAGTTATTTTTGCACCATTTTTTTTTCAATGTTTACGCTCTGAATAGCTAACGATTCCGTTCTTTTTTTTTTTTTTAATTAAAACCGTTTCCATTGCTCGCTGGCGCTTAAAAGTAGCGCGAAAATATATCGAAAAGTCGCGCGGACTAGAAAAAAAGCTGTCGTTCGGTAGTAGGCGGGAAGCTTAAATCTCAGGACTGGAGAAATTCCCGCAATTTAGCCAGCTGCGGGTAGAGCGAGGAAAAAGGAGGATCTCGCGCAACATGCCAATTTTCAGCTGAACCATTTTCCGTAATCTCGAGCCGTTCTTCCGTGCTGCGACCACAGCTTTTTCCCCCGGAATTCGTCTCTCTCTCTCTCTCTCTCTCTCTCTCTCTCTCTCTTCTCGTTTTCTCCACGCCGGCGGCTCTTTCGCGGAAAATCTGCAGAGCTGCTAAATTCGCGTTACCTCGCCGTTCTCTCGAGCTCACGTGGACGTGCCATTGTCTCTCTGCTGGCTTTGTGCGACGTGTGTTATATACATAAAAGCTCTACCTGCGTCATCGAAATGCTGGTACATCGATTATTTCTCTTTTATTTTAGGCACCTGACATCGATATTTCATTCCGACGAAATCTCTTAACGCTTTTCAATCACGAGAATAACTATATATACACGTATATACGCGATTCGATACCCGGGCGAACGCGCACGCCACGAACGCATCCATCTCAATTATCCGAGCCAACGATCAGCTGTAATGTGTTCTATCCTCGGGCACTGCACAAGTATATATATATATACATTGCTCGCGGGCTTTTTCAAGCAGGAGCTCGCTTCGCTAATAGAAAGAAAATAGATTATGATAATTGTGCGCGTGCGCGCGTCACTGTTTGGCCAAGCGAGAGCGCAGCAGCGATGCGGGTGTGCATATATGCACAGCTTGAAAGAGCCAATCGCTAATATCGGCGTCGCAAACGCGCACGTTCGGCGATGCGCGTTTGCGACGCCTCCGGTCGAGAGTATGAGCTTACAGCTGTGCTGCAGTGTGTATATATATATATGTATATATATATATATATACGTGTTTGCTTTTGCTCGCTGTCTCTCTCCGCTGCATTGTACGCCTATATATAGCGATGTAAAGTTAATTGACTGCCGAGGGCTATTGATGCTTTATTCCTTGGCTTTATCTTCTGCTGCGGATCTTTTTGACGGCCCGTGTATGATGTAAGTTGTTGGACGGTGTAATGAGGTTGCTTGAGCAAACAAAGTCTATTATATATATATATATATATATATATATATATATATATATATATATATATGCTTTAAGGATCGTATTCACGTTTCGCATATTATTCTATATACTTATTCTATAGTAGTAGGCCACGTCGAACATTCACACCGCGGCGAGGCGAGGCGTAATTTATCGAAGAGGTCATTTGAAAATTATTGAAACCGCATCGATCCCGCTTACATACAAAACACACTGCCAATATGATTTCTTGATGAATAGACCCGATGCCGTGTGTGTATCTCCACTCCCGTGTATAATAACGCGAGTATATTCGCGTTATAAAAAAATTCGGCAAACCGGATTTCAGGGAAATTTCGCGGAACTAATCCTCTTAGCCTCTCATCAGCCTCTGTCGGATTTAATAGGATCTCCTTTTCTATATTTTTCGCTTCAACCGCGCCAGCACTCGCTATACCCTCATTATAATGCACTCGCTCTCAAAAAAAGCATTATATATATCTAGCCTCTTATATTGCACTATCTTTCGGTCCGACAAAAGCGCAACGCTTTGAGATATTTTTACGTAATCCTGCAGCTCCCTCCTCTGCGCATATCATATCCCTCCCCGTATAGTGCAAGAAAGCAGTGTACATGTATATACTCTTCGCTCGACTTGCTGTCTCTCTAACGGGTAATCCGAGGTTGTCCCTTCCGTTTTACACGCTCGCAAAAGCAATTTCTTTCCCTCTAATTAAAGAACGCGCGCGCCAGATCTCTCATCGCTGCAGGCGAGAATGTGTGTGTGCAGCAGCCTCGGCGCTGCAGGGATCTCTTCCTGGGATTATTGGGATTTTCCAGCCGCGGGCTATGTATACAACTGCGAGCTTTTCTCTCTTCTTATAGAGGTATATATCCGCTTACCTTTTTCTTCTCGGTTTTCGAGGGAAAAAAAGGCCAATTAAATCCGTTGTCGCAACGCGTGCGGCGGTCGAGCTACATTGAATCTGATGGCCGCGTCGCATGATTAGCCCATCAGCAATATATCCCCATTTAAAAGTGATTCGAAAGCTCGGCTGCAGTGCGCTGATGGGAGTACGAGACCACCGAGCTAACGAATTTAAGTCGCCCAGTACAGCGAGATCGTCTTAAATAAACTTATGTCTTAATTGTCGACGGCTCCCCTCCTCTCTCGGTACCCTGCGGGGGTCAGAAAATAAACGTCTCTCGCCCAAGAGGAATTGCCTCTGCTCTCTCGCTCCCATGGCATTATGGGCTACTGTGTCTACGTCTGCGTGTTCTCACACATACTACTGTGCGTGCGATGCTCGGGGCCAGAGGGGTGTATAAATCAACCGGCTGAATAATGGACTGCGCGAGAGGTGGTTCGCGAACGCGCGCGTGGATTTTAATATTCCGGCTGGACGGACAGCGTTTAAGCTCGACGACGCACGGTAATATACGGTAATCATCGTCAGATTTTTCGTTTGTGTATATTACATATACTTATGATACACACGACAAGTTATTCTCTCTTGTTTACGCGTAGAAGGTGCGATGAGATGGTTCCGGATAATTTACGAGCTATCAAAAGCTACACGACTATTATAGCTCACACAACACTTCCTTGTATATACGAGCACGCGCGCGCGCGCGCGCAGGAAGAAAAAGCAGCCACGCCGCGTCGTATATAGCGAGTGTCTGTTTGTTCTTCCGCAACGACCCTCTCAAACTTAGCTCAGCCATAACATTTCCTACTCGAATTTCTCGCTTGCATACCAGCAGCGGCGGTAGTCCGTCCATTAGCCTCCGCGGCTAACGACGAGAGATGCATCGCTCTCGGAGAAATGATCCTCTCTATACGTCGGTTCGCGCGACCATCAGAGAGAACCACGAACACGCGCGCGGTCGGTTCGACCCGTGCATTCAGCAGCTACTGTACTATATACCACTCCCTTATCTCTACCGCGGGACGCCCTTCCGAGAGAGGGAGAGAGAGAGAGAGAGAGAGAGCGAGCTACTGCTCGCCGATAGGCGCGGGAGCACTTGGCAATTCAATTAAGCTGCGGGGGCGTATAGCTCTGCGTCCGCAAGAGAGAGAGAGAGAGAGAGAGAGAGAGAGAGAGAGAGAGAGAGAGAGAGAGAGAGAGAGAGAGAGAGAGAGAGATAGATGGGCAACTATACCGTGCTCCGAATGCTTGTCCGACGATGATGAGATGCGAGCGGTCGGGAAAGGAAATGCTCAGGGCCATCTTGCTTCCTCTTTTCCTCTCGATATTTCGTCTCTCTTAGATATAGCTCTTCTTGCTTTTTAGCTCCGCCGCGCGTATATCATATATATATATATATATACACGGAGGCTGATTTGTTTTACGCGCGCGCGCTCGGCCGCAAGTGCTAAAGTGAAATATACACGCCGTGTAATACACCGCGCGCGTTTAACGACCGATAACTTTTCCCCTTTAGCGAATAAATGTCGAGTGCAATATTTCGTGGGTGTGTGTATGTATATATCTCTCGGCTCTGTTGCAGCAGCAGCGAAGAGTCTGAACCGGCTGGATAAGGAGACTGACCTGCTTAGGCTCGATCATGACGTCACAACTGCACATCCCACCCTGGCCTTGATGCGCCGCATCCTCGCAGATGCACAGGTAAGCTCGCTTATACGCTTATATATACATATGCATGAGCGCATTTTCAAGAGTCTGCGCTTTATTGTTATATACATAGCTGCGCGCGACTATGTACGGTATGTCAAACCCGGACGAATTAAAAATAACTTTTCGCGGGAACGATATATCGACTATCGAAAAAGTTCATTCGAACTCTATACCGCGCGTATAATAGAACCACGGCAGCGGTGCGGCTTTGTATGCGCAGCTGCTGCGGTTATACAAGTGAGATTCATCCGAGTCGGACCACGTCAGCTTGTTAACGTTTGAGATCGATCGCTGCTCTCCTTCCTACGGAAATTATTAATCAATTATTGCGATTGGCTTGGCCCCGATAATGCCGGTTTAATTGCAGCCGTATATATGAAAAGCGGTTTCTCTCTCTCTCTCTGCGGCCTACTTTGCAAAGCTTCGGAAATTTTTCATGAGCTTATATTTCGAATCCGAGCCAGAGAGAGAAATAGAGAGAGAGAGAGAGAGACTCTTTTTATATACACTTAGTTGCAGTCAATGTATTTACATGTTATTGACTATCTTAATACCTACGGAGATGAGTATTTTATTGCCTCGGCTCCCGGAATAGATCCACGTTTAAGACAGTTCGACAACTCCGACGGGACGTGGACAAGAAAAATGCCCTTACAAGTGCGCGCATTATTAAATCATCAAATTGTTTTATCCGAAAAGTTCACACCAAGACACATCGCTCACCGCAGCGATAACTTGCGCTCTGATTTTTCTCGAGCGCAGATTATTCGCGCCCCAGTTATCAAGTGGCAGCGTGAGGATATAAGCAGCGCTGTTTTAAAAAAAATATTTTTTCTCGCCTTATTTCTACACGTCGCGCGCGTTATATCATGCACTTCTAGAGCGCGTGGCGGCCGCAATTAACGCGCGTGGATTTTAATTGCTGTGCCGGGCGCATAATTTTTTTTTCTCGGCCTCGAGTTTGGCTCACGCAGCTGTAGTGGCATTGTGCTCGGAAGAAAAAAAACGAGGGCAGCGGATTGAGCGTGCACACTTTATATATATATATATATATATACAGCTTCCGTTTCAATGAGAAATTGAAAAGGGTGCGGGGCACGTTCGTAAAGGAAGAGGCGACTGCAGAGAATTTCGTTATCAGTCAGGATCGGTATGCTTCCCCACGTACGCTTCTGGTTCCGCATACTTTATCCTTGTCTTCTTCGCTCGGCTCTTCTTAATCTTTTATATATTCCGCTCAGTCTTATCTCTCGCGCACTTCTTTTTCAATATATCCGGTATATATATAGCTCACCCACCTAGAGTTTCCCCGGAACTGTGATCCGAGATAGATGTATACAGCTCTATATACGTGGAAAACAAAATCGAATTTTCGCGCGCTCCACCATATAGTTTTGCAATCATTTAGAAGAGAAACGAAGTTGTTCGATCGTAAATCGAGAGCTTCCAGGTGTGAAGCTTTCAATTTTTCGCGAATAGATCATCTATTTTCGCAACAGATTGGGATTGGAAATTCAGCGTTTATTGTTTTCGTCGAATTTATTCGCCGGTATAGTTGAATTATATTTTTATATTTCTAATGATACAGTGATGCGATACGAGCTGCAGGTCGACCGAATGACATTAAACTACTAAATGCCATAGACGATGAAACGTTAAACGCACGAGTAGTGAAAAGGAAAATCTCCATCGGCTGCAAAAGCAATTTATCAGAATTATGCGCAGCATCGCAAACTTTTCTTACGACCCTCCTCCTCTTGATCTCAAAGGAGCCATTTGATGCGCTTGAAAAAAAGGTCTTCTTCTTCTTCTTTTTTTTCTGTTCTCAGCGAGTCGACTTTAATATCTTTAATTCCCTTGAAAAGATCTCATTTGCCTAAAAGGCTTAAAAATGAATAGTGAAAATCATCTCTTCCTTCCCAGCACTATCCGGGCCAGCAAAGGTTGCACACGTATATAGACCACAAAGAAAACAGAATCCCAGTAATTTTGTTGAGCGTCGCGTCGACGTCAAAGCCAGTTTCGAAACTCAATTTGATTACGGATCAGGCGAGCGATTAGTATACCTTGATTAGATGGGATTAAGCGCGGAAGAGCAAAGGGAAAATAGAGCTAGATAGAGGGGGGGGGGGAGAAAGAGAGCCAAAAGCGACGAGACAATCTGTTTGTTCTCCAGCTTTTCGGATAAATATTGTACTTCCGTGGCAATTTATAATTCTGCTTTTTTCCCGTCTGCCGGTTATAAAACTTTGGTGATATAGAATTTTAATGGATTTAGGAGTGCTCTCTCTCTCTCTCTCTCTCTCTCTCTCTCTCTCTCTCTCTCTCTCTCGAGAGAGAGAGAGAGAGAGAGAGAGAGACTTTAAGCCGATTTACAGTCACAGTTGCTATTTCCCGACGATCGATCTTGGCGCTTTTAAAACGAATAATATGCCATCCTTTTGAAAAGTCTTTGGCCTGGATGGCGACTGAATAATCAATAGTTGGAAATCGATCCTAATTAAACAGTTAAATAACTGGCGTATTTGCAGAGCTGAAACGCAGTTAAAATAAATTGTACTACGAGCAAATCGTTATTTATAAAGTAAATACTAATGGCTACATCGAAAATACAAAACGTCGATGGTGTTTTACTTGTCGATACTAAATTTGTGGTCGTCCTGTAACGACGCTATTTCAATGTTATACTCGATGTTACATCGCTTGCCATCGGTTCACATTACATTGTAAACAGACGTTCGCGAGTATTTATTCAATATAATATCGATTGAGCAAACTAAATTGGATCGTAACGTATATAACGATTCCGCAACTTCGAGCTTGATCCAGTGTATTTGTTCATTGGACTAGCACTTGCAATAATTGCTATATTTACGATAGCAAACGAATGTACAAACAAGAAAGTTCCAATTAGACTCGCGGCATCGGGAAAATTCGTAGCGAAGCAACTAATATTTGCTGCGGAGATATCAGTTTTCCTCTTGGACCGTCAGAGAGTTACGAAGCAAATAGAAAATTCATTAAAACTATCGAAATGTCGCTGAGCCATATTTACACTAAGCTGTGTCCAGGGTAGTAATGAGGGGCGCGATATCTATAATATTATTGCTGGGTGTAGAAGAATCATGCTGCAGCAGCAGCAGCAGCACAAACCGGACATATTTTCCTGGTAATCGGCTTACGTGAGTGCGTGACGAGGACAATTGCGTTTCTGCCCCCTTTCAGCTAGTACAGGATGAAACGAGGGAGCTAACTGCGCGCGGAGATACTGTAGTATATAGCTACGACACAGACGAAGAAACAGGCTGCTTCACACGCGATGCACACTTGATTTCCATCGCAAAGCTTCAAGCAGTTCCTCAACACCCCCCTCCCCCCACATATGCACACACACACACACACACACACACACACACCACACAGCAGCGAATCAAAGTCCACGGCACGCTATAGACCTCTGGGTTTGCATCGACAGATATACAGACACACGGTACATACATGTGTGCAGGGGCAGCAGCAGCGCGGGCTGTTGGATATGGATACAGGGCGGCTGCGAGCTGATAATGCCCGGAGCAAGCTGCCGTCGCAGCAACATGCTAATTTATGGAATTTCACGGCTGCGTCACGTATATATAGATGTGCGCCTCTGTATCCGATGCCGTCGGCGTGTCTGTGCGCGAGAATAGAGCTGGCTGTGCAGCATATAGAAGGGGACGATTTACAGGTATACAACAAAGACGCTGTTCCCCGATGCTTATTTGCTCTCGCTCAATTGTACACCCCCGAGTCAGACTAGATTCATGTTAATTTTCACTATATATGCTACGGAACGAATTATACCGCTTTCTTTGTGGAGTCGAGCTCCGTATACGTACTCGAAGGAAACATTTTTAAATTTACTGTCACTTACGGGCTAGTGGAGAGAGCGTAGCAGAAAAAGGGTTGATTTTTAATTCACTTATATCGCTAGATTCACTCTGACACACGTCACTATAGACTGGAAAGCAATCGAGAGGAAACGTTTGCAATTCTCAACAAATTACAATTTTACGCATTCGCATACTAACTTTGAGCGAGCCTTGCACACCAACTCTCTAAAATCCTTGGAGTGAAAATATAATTGACTCGAACGGCTGAATTTTAACTCTAAGGATTTTCGAGAGAAGCTTTAAAGAGTGTAAGCGGTCTTTAAAATTCAGCCGCGATAATTGTAACGTCGCCAGCAGTAAGTGGCACACAGAAGAGGCAATTTCGTTCCCGCAGATCGATCTAACCAACCGATAGTCATTAAAAGCACGCAGCAATTCATCAGGTGGCCGGCCGCGCGCGCGTATAGTTTAATTAGCGCCGCAGCTGAAACTCTAGGCGTCAGCTGAGAAAGCCTCGATTGGCAGCGCAGACGTCTTCGAAAGGGTTAATCCATTAGTCCCACGAGAGAGAGAGAGAGAGAGAGAGAGAGAGAGAGAGAGAGAGAGAGAGAGAGAGAGAGAGGGTCCGCTATATGCACTGGTATCAGGTCGCGTTGATAACCGGCTTTCATTAGAGGAACAAGCTGCGGTGCGCGATGACACTAATGAATCGCACACTGCACCGCGCGCACCACCGGACTCGGATGCACTGGCTGAATTTTACACAGCGCGGTGTGTGCGGATGATGAAAATTAATGCCCGCGCGATCCTTCAGAATTGCTCATTGGCTGCGGATTAGCTTGATTAATGCGCGCCGTGCTCTTATTTGAGAGAGCCGCGATATAAGGCCGCTCGATCCCTCCTCTTTCGAGCCATTACTCGAATTATGAGTAACGACTAAAGCTATATACGCGTATATACTCGGCGTCGAATCATCAGCAGCTCTCTCAGCAGTAGCTTTCCACGGGGGAAAAGAGAGAGAGAGAGAGAGAGAGAGAGAGAGAGCTGATACTGCTGCGGCGGAATATAAAAAGGCGGAGAGAAACATCGAGAAAGACTGCGCTGCACAGAAGCGGTGCGCGTTAAACTCTGCTCGACACGTTCATGCATTGCAAAATACGTGCTCAGCGGGTGCGCGCAACTCTTTGACGTTTTTGTGTTTCCTCCCAGCTCTCACCCTTGTTCACTCGCTTTTCAGTTGAAACGTAGCGCACGAGCGACTGCTGCTGCTGTTGGCCTCAAAAAACGAGCATTTTCGACTGCTTTTTTTATCCGCACACTCCTAATTCTTGATTTTTCGCTCGGCTGTAATCAGCAGCATATATATATATATATTATAGCTGCGAGTGCGCGTATAGTGGTGCGCGCAGCAGTGAAAGATTAAAGTTTAATCAGGGTATATGCGAGCGCATAGTGCTCGTCGCTGTATCATTTATTTAGAACGATCCTACTCGCGCGCAGGCGTAATTCCATTTTCTCCGGCTTCGTACGGAATTTTTCAATTCTTAATATAAACGCGAGCGCACGTGTAATGGCTCACGCGGGACCCGATGAGGCCACGTACTCGAATGCAGCTAATGGCCACGACTGAGATCGAGTCAGCTCTCTACGTTGATTCCGAATTGTGGATATTTAAATATAAGCGAACGGAGACGCGTCAGCTAATTAAGAAAGCTCGAAAGCATAACTGAGCGACTTGGGAGGTATTATCATATATAGCCTGAGCTATCAGCGACAGAAGAGGGAAGTGGAGCGAGCTTTTCTGAAAAATTATCCTCCCGTCCGCGCTACGGCTTCTCTTCTTTTTCCTACTCAAGCACTTCTTGCAGTCGTCGAGACGTTTATCTCTCCCGTGCTCTCTCTCTCTCTCTCTCTCTCTCTCTCTCTCTCTCTCTCTCTCTCTCTCTCTCTCTCTCTTCTCTCCGCGAGGTCAGAGGTCGCCGGTAAAAAGCCACTGCCTGCGGCTGATGCTCGGAGAAATCGCCTCTTATCCAGCGAGTATTATACATTCTCCTATCAGCGAAGTTTTTCTGCCTGAATTTTATACGGAAAATCAATGCAGAAGATCCCGCGCGGTCTCTGTATTTTTGGGCAATTTTGGCTTTGCAAAGTTTGTAAAGCTCAATCAGCCGACGGGAATTACGAGCGCGCGTGGAGAGGACCGATTTGGAAATTCATCTCTCGCGCGCAATGTAATTAAGGCGCGGAAAGTTTTGGGGGCGCGCCTGTACGTCAAAACAATTTAGCGCGGAATTAAGCGGCCCGCTTATTATAACATTATTAAGGAGAAATCTTTTGATCCGCTGCAGCAGCATCGCCGCAAGCTCCTTAAGAAACTTCCCCGTCCAATCTCTCGCAGCTCCTGTCTATTCCGTGCGCGCGCACGCGCTCGAGGTTCAGCTCCGATAAATCAAATTTCCCCCTTTACCCTTTCTCGAGAAATTGCATCTCAGCTGCACATATGAAGCTGCAGCAGCCCCCCCCCCTCTCTCTCCTATACACTTTCATAACGGATTACGAGAGATACGTCTTTTGTCCTGGTATACACCTTTTACTGCCGCTGACGGTTTGCCTTTATGTTTCCATCGTCAATTTCAATTTTCCTCCAACTTTTCCGCGCCTTTTCCTTTTATTTCTCTCCCCCACTCGCTTCCTATCCGTATCATCCTCCTACACGGTCGTGTCGAGTGTGTACTCGAATTTCATTCATTTGAAGCGAAGCAAATTCGTTTAAAACACAGCGCTCTCTCGCAGCAGCATTGGTTCCTTTTACTGTGTATGCTCTCCATCTCGATACAGCTCTAGTTTGGCGAGTAGTGGAGAGGTAAATTATCGGAAATGGACTTATGGGCTTTGCCCGTGGAAAATCTCGTCGCAGGGTGTGTTTGTTGCACCGCTCGCTATATTGCAGCCGATAAATATAAGCTACCGTGAAAGTTCGAACTCTTTCTCTCTTAAGAGAGCTTTCACGTACACACAGCCGCGCATATATATACAGTCTGCGCCATGAAACACAGAGCCAATTTAATTTACGCTCGCGATCTTTCAGCTGACGCATGAATCGTATACATAAAACAAAAACGGAAGAAACAGCCTCGCGTGTATATAAGTACGCGACGAGCTCCAATCGTACTCCTAGTTTCCGCTCGGATTCCCGTTGCCCAAAGGCGTCTTCATATCGCGACTCTCAAACATATCTCCTTTCGACGCGGCGCGCTCTTCCTCGTTTTTCTCTCTCACGCGCGGCGAATGTGCAATCAAAAAGTTCCGCTGCTGCGGAGCTTGTGCTCGTTTTATTCTTCTTCTTTCTTTTTTGCGTCGCTCTTTTGTCCTAAAACATTCTCATCAAGATTTTTCTCTTCGATCCATCCGCGAAAAAATATAAGCGGTTGTCCCAGAAAAGCGACGTCGATTTTGCTGCTCCATTGTCGCGTGATACACTACACAAATTTGCCGGGATTTGAGTATCCGTAAAAAATTCGACTATTAATGGAGGAGATCGCCTCTCGTAGAATATACACAGAGTAGCCCGAGAATTTCTTCGAGATAGGCAAGTTCACAGATAGCTATATACGTATATATACGCGTACAGATAGCGCGGGGCAACGTGCTTGGAAAGCCGTAGGAGGAAATCGCTACAGCCGTTGAATTATTTACGAAAGCTGCAGAGCCGCGCGCCAGGGTCAAAAGCAACGAGACGTTCCTTTTCTTCAAAAGGAAAGAGAAAACAAGTCGTCGTCGCCGCTCGCCAAGTCTATTCCCGAAGCGCTTCGCATGTCGAACTCTCCGTCAGTGTCGACGGAACTCGCAGCGACCGATTCGTTTTTCATTCGCCACATAGATATATATACACGTATATATACTTTTGAATATTATGAGAGACTGCTATCTACGCTATCGTCGAATTTGGGAACGAAATTATTTCCACGAGATGCCCTACGATATTATATATAGTTCACGTAGTCGCGCGGGACAAGGAAATTCAGTTGAAAGTTGTATGAACAAACGGTGCTCAAACTTCTACAAGTTATATATATAGGTGCGAGTAATAAGCCTTTTGTAGTCGTGCGTGTATATAGACGCGGATATTTCTCTTTGAATTAAGAGGTAAAATGAAAAGAAACGAGAGTGCCCCTTCTTGTCGGCCGGGGATTAACCTCGAGATCAAAAGCTCTCGAGCACGTGTCACATCTGGCCGCATCTCCTCCAACCCATCTTAATGGTAATTATCGTTAAGAAGCAGAAGCTCCGCACTTGAACGTTCGCGAACGCCGTATATACATATATATAACGTGCGCGCGACGACGACATTGAAAGCAGGAGGCAGTGGCCGATCGGGCGGGGTCTACTGTATACACTCTACCTGCGCACCGGCCTCTCAAAGAGAGAGAGAGGGGCTATATCGATCCACCGACACTTTTGCCAGACGGGAGAGAGGTGAATAAGCTCGCGGCGCTGCTGCAAGCTCGCTCTCTCTCTCTCTCTCTCTCTCTCTCTCTCTCTCTCTCTCTCTCTCTCTCTCTCTCTCTCTCTCTCTCTCTCTCTCTTTCCTATATATCATTGAACTCCTACCAGCTTTTTCGCCGGGAAACTGTTGCGCGGATATGAGACCTCTTGTTAGCATAATGTATAGAAGCTTGCGGGCTTTTCGTCCCCGCGTGCGTGTGTGTGTATGTATGTATGTATGCAAAACAGAAGCTTCCAAGGGAGAAAAGTCCCGCTGTTTCTCGATGCGAAAATCTGTTTTCAAGCAACCGCCGTCATTTCTATACGATAAAAAAAGAAACGTCTCATAAATCTCTCCGTATGTATATAATAACAAATTCGACGTTCCGTTGGCTCGTTAATATCAAATTTTATATTTCGCGCGTAATATTACAAGACTACGGTCTAAACCGGCGGAGGGCGAGAGTGGGAAATTGGAAAATCAAGCCGGACGGAAGGAAAGTGTCGCGCGTAAAAATTTATACGACCGCGCCCACGCGCTCCAAAGTTACATGAATACGTAAACATTTTTTATTTTCGCGCGCTCCGGTTCTCGACTCCCCGCGCGTCGTTTCCCTCATATAATACACTCTACCGAATTCCTGCCCGAGCAACTTTCCCTTTTTATACCCGCGGAGTCTTGTATACATATACGCAGCGATAAAAGTTAGCCGATGAATTCATGTTTCATTTTTAAAAAAATGAGGTACACAGCAAACACAGACGTCATCTAAAAAAAATCCAGTCATTCACCCCCCACAACATAATTTGCGTCCGTCATTCAAGCCTCTCTTTCGCTATATATATACACATACCGAATCGCGTCTACCACTAGTCGGACCATTACTACTGCCGTATATATATATATGCACGGCTCATGACTCTCGGGCGTCTTTCTCATTACTCTTGTGGAAACGAGCACGAGGCAAGGCGTCGTCTCCGACCAACGATGTATATACCTTTCGTCTCCGTCAGATGCCCGCGTGCGCGAGACTTATTCGACATTCAGGCTGCGCGTTCTACACTCTACACTGCAGTGTTCGTATTCCTCGTCGGATTCTTACGCGCCAGACTATAGCGCCGTCTTGTACTACTACTTCGAGACGGATGGACTCTTCGAGCCTGTCTCATTTTCTGCGGAGCTTCCGGAGGGACTTTTGCGCTTTTTGTCCGACTTGATGAACCTCATCGCGGTCTACATTGTGCTGCGCTTGAATGGATGTGATTATATACTTTTTTTACGAAAAATGGAATCTAACGCAGCCTGCGATTTTTGTAGCCGCGCGTATATAGCGATGCTAAATGACGCGCTTGCAATTAACTTCCCATAGAAAATAGCTCGCTGTTTCGAATTGTCCCCCTCGATAATGAAACCGACCGGTCTAAAGCACACTTGATGCTCATCGCATACAAATCTCTCCCGAAACCGGTTTAATTTGTTTTTTGACCGGAAAGCGTTGCATTTCTTTTCGAATATATATATATATATATATATTATCGCTCTTTAATTTCGTTTCACGGCGGCGGCAACTTAATTATAAAAGTTTCGGCGCAGCAGTGGCTCCGCGCACGCTCTAATGATTATGTTGATATCAGCGGAAAAGTGGCGGAATATTACGGCACGTTGTTTTTAATTGAATTAGAGCCAACTGGATGAGTCACCCCTCCAACGTTTTATCCTGTCCGCGCCGCGCGGGTCGTTAACTTGCCCCCATCGCATACTGCACACCGCACCGCGACGTATTCGTTAAAACCTCTTTGCATCCGCGCTCGTTTCAGTGAAACGAACAAAAAAAAGGAGAAATTCCAACGCCCAGAATTGACAGAGTCTCGCCGCGGTCAAATACGAGCGAGCGCGCAATTGTCCGAGCGAAAGGGTAATTAACCCCCTTCACGTGGATTTTCATTAGCGGAGAGCTTCGCCGCTGTACGTATATATACAGCGATCGATGCGCGCAAATTTTCTCAATCGCACGCGCTGGGGAATTGGTTTAATGTACGCACCGCGGCTCGGCGCGGGATCTTATTGAATCACGGCCGATTTGGCTGCGTTTAGTCGAATCGCTGGATTTTATTGCGGCGCTGGTATATATATATATATATATATATATATATATATATATATATATATATATATATATATATATATATATATATATATATATATATATATATATATATATATATATATATATATATATATATATATATATATATATATATATATATATATATATATATGTATATATGAACAGCATCGAAACTTCTCGCGCGCGTGCGGTAAATCGCGCGCCGAAAAAAAACGACCGAATAAATCGCTGGAAAGTTGCGCGGAGCGTAATACATTTCCCGCGAGCGACTTGCATTTCAGCGACGCTAATAGCCAGATAACGCTATCACGCGCGTTTGCTCGCTTACTCTTATCTTGTCGGTTCAAGTGCGGAGAGCTGCATTTTCGCGCTCGACTGGAAGGAGAAGATAGGAGAGAGAGAGAGAGAAAAAGAGAAATAAGGGGAGAAAAAGGCAATTTCGTGAATTCTTCGCGCAGCTGCCACTTTTTTTTACTCCTTGCATGCAGAGTGTATAGTTCTATATAATTATTGCAGTCCTGTGCGCGTGAAATATATATTCAGGACGAGAGAGACAGGTGCGCGAGCGTCACGTGCCTGAAATTGAATTTCTTGCGCGCGAGAGTCTGAAGCAGTTTTTTTGTTGCCTGCGTCTACTTGTTTTGTCGGTAAATCTTGGTGTATATAGACTTTTTGATAAGGTTTATATTATCCTAGAGAATAGACATCGGAGCTCACGTCCTTATCTCGTGGTTCGTTTGCATGGAGTATAATATATCTCTCGCATTACTCTGCTCTTTCCGAGACTATATTATATTAATTTTCAACGTTTTACTTTTTTCACCGAAACTCGTCGCAGCTCGTTACCATAGCCGCATTTAATTTGGATAATGGAATCGCTAAATTATTGAATTAAATTCGGGAGGGAGGAGGCGCGGACTATACTGAACCGATTAAATTATATGCATTGTTGCATATGCGTTGTATGCAGATTCGTATGAAAACGATCAATCCTCCCGATTGAATTGTCATCTTTTCGAACGAAATAAAAACCGGCGGTATAGCAGCTAATGAAGATATAATACGCGTCGCGCAAAAAACCACGACAATGTACAACACGAGGGCTACATTTTCATTAAAACCGACAGCACGAAGCTCGTTACACGATATAGCTCCTTGACAAGACTCTTTTTCCCTCATATACATACCTATATGAATACGCATATCATGCATATAAAAACCTCTCCAAAATCGGTCTATCTCTCGGAAATTCTGCATCTAAAAACGGCGAAGAGACACACACACACACACACACACACACACACATAGTATAGTTTTCCCCCTAATAACCTCTCACCGATGAATAATTCAAGAGAAAGGCGTCGGCTTCCGTTCGAAAATTTTCATTTACTCCTCGAGCTACGCCCCCGCCCGTACGCATCGCATTGTAGCTGGAGCCGGAAAAAAATAAGCAGAGAGAGAGAGAGATTTCGTATAATACGACGTCGAGGACGAGGAATCGCGACCGCGGCGTGAACGCAGCTGCGAGAGAGTATGAAAACGATATCCGACGCCGCGGCGCGTGTACATAATACGATGCCTTGAATCGTTAATTTTTTAATAACACTCAGCGACGATGATCATCAAAGCTTCATCGCACGGAGCGAGAAAGGCACGAGCGCGAGATGCCGGGCTTTATTGGCCTGAATTATGGATTTCCCAATCCGCCGTGTGCGCGTGTAAGCTGCGACGCGCGTCGCCGCCCGCGATTCACGAGCGCTTGCGTATATTTCTGGCTCCGCTTCGAAATCCATCAGCGACCGCGAGGAGAAAAAAAATAGCAATTTCGAAAATAACCGGCGCAGAGATTCGCGACGATTACAGCCGACATCCTGCGCCGCACTCGAGCATCTCATTTCACGCATCCTTCTCGCGTAATGCATAATTACTCTCGGCCATGTTGAAGACACGCGTATATACGTATATATATATATATATATATATATATATATATATATATATATATATATACAGAGAGCGGAGCTCTCGCTTGCGAGAGAGTTTCGAGTAATTTTACGCCCGACGTTCATCGTCGTAATGCAATTTCGTCGCGCAGAGCTGGAGCATAGTCAAACGGGCCAAAGGCTTCTGCACGATGTACTGTGTGTGTATATATATATATACACGCGGGGTGCACGGTCCAGGGGCCCTGGAATTCAAGCTAGGTAGACGCCCTTCGCACAAGATTTAGTTTGCGGCGCTTCTTTTCCGGGAAAAACGCGAGGAGACCGAGCTCTATTTTCGGGAAATGTAAATTAAATTTAATATCATCGAGAAGGTAATAACAGCAGTGAGGGATGTATTGTTGTGTATATAGAGAGCGAGTTTAATTGTAGCTCGAAATGAAAAAGCTGTCCGTACATGTCGGAGGTTGAAGGGGCCGCGTATAACACATACATACATACACACTCACACACACAGAAGCCGAGGGAGAACAGTAGCAGCAGCTTCTGGAGAGGCTTATCGTCT
This sequence comes from Muscidifurax raptorellus, assembly GCA_020010945.3. Taxonomy (NCBI): domain Eukaryota; kingdom Metazoa; phylum Arthropoda; class Insecta; order Hymenoptera; family Pteromalidae; genus Muscidifurax; species Muscidifurax raptorellus. The sequence goes on from CM052078.1 coordinate 38,506,634, forward strand.
GGCCCGGCTGCTGTACTGCTGCAAGTCGGTTTACCAAGTTAACGGGGGAAACCCGCTCTACCCTCGAGTGGCTCTTTCGCCTCCGTATTATTAATCCGAAATTCCGCGCGTTCGCCCGTCTTGTGCGATTCCAAGAGTAGTTTGCCGCATGTTGTGTAACTGCACTCGGAAATCCGAAGCTTTTTCTACCTATACACCTATATACGACTGCGTTGGAAGCCAAAGGGAGAAAAATGACTCCCGATACACCCACACACACACACACACGCACACGCAGACGTACGCCCGACAAAGAATGCAACAAGTCCGAACGTCTCCGTGTATGCGTCTTGGAAGCCGGCCAACGTCACACTGATGCACTATACTCGCTGCTTTTACGGGAGATTACTGTTTGCCAGCGGGTCCAACTTGTTGTTTACGCTTTCCCTCGATTCCCGCGTCTCCCTCTTCGCGTATATATAAATGCGAATATAACACTCGGTCTTTTCTTTTCCTCAGGCGAAACTGCGCGTGATGGTGGAGGAGAACACATCGACGGGCCTGCGGCTCGGCGAAGCCGACCTCGACAAGGGAGGCGCCGAGCTGCGGGCCGGCCTCGCCCTCAATCACAACAGCAGCCTGCACCAGCACCAGCACCAGCACCAGCACCAGCACCACAACAATAACAACAACAACAACAACAGCAGCAGCCTCAACAGCAACTCCAGCGCCAGCAGTACCAGCAGCACCAGCAGCAACAGCAGCGCCACCAGCGCATCGACGCCATCCAGCAGCAGCTGCGCGCCACCCGGACAAAACTCGTCCAGCGGTCCGGATGTCGCCAGTCCGGCCGTCAGTCCCCGAGATCAGCTGCAACAGCAGCAGTCGATGCTGCTGCCGCAGCAGGAGGACGCCCTCGGCATCAAGAGACTCAGCACCGCCAGCAGCCCCGTCGACAAGAGGAGCTCCCTCAGCGACAAGAGCTGCGTTAGTCCTGTCGATAGGAAGGATGCCGGTAGCCCCCTGCAGAGGACCAGCCCCATCGGTCGGTTTAATCGCTTATATATATAGGACAGAGAGCTACTTTTTACAAAGATACATTATTACGATGTGTAAATGTATGTACTGTATACGCAGGGAGACTGGAGAAGACCACGACGGGCTCGTTCCTGGACTCGCGCTCGGGTAGCGCCAGTCCCGTGAGAGGTAACGCTCGACTTCAGGCCGCGGGCTCGTCGTCCCTCGGCTTCCAGAGGCCGGGCAGCGGCAGCAGCAACAGCAGCAGCCTCAGGCCGCAGCTCTCGAAAGACCCGTTCGACAAGGACGACCCGGCTGCGCGAACCGACGACGATAACGAGCCGCCCGGACCCGCGCCCAGCAGTAGGCCCTGCTCACCCTCGACTGCGCTAGGTAGCTCGAAAATTTCCTCCTCATCCTCCCCCTCCAAGCGCTCTCTCCCCGCTGGATGTAAATTGAACGTTGACAAAACACCAGGACTAATCGGCGACCCGGTCGTAGCGTCCCGTCTCTCGAATCACTCGCACGCCGGCGGAGCCCTGGAGCCGCTCGCCTCGGGTCGTCGCCTCCGGCTGGAGAACGAGCGCCTCGTCGCCGAGGTGGCACGACTCCGTCGACTGCTGCTCACCGGCGCCGCGCGGGGAGGCGCCAGCGGCGAGGACGCCGCCCTCATCGAGGACGAGGCCCGATACGTCGCCCTCGAGATGGAACTCCAGCACACGAGGGAAGCCCTCCACAGCCTCAAGGCCGACCGCAAACGACTGCGGGCCGAAAAGTTCGACCTGCTCAACCAGATGAAGGCGCTCTACGGCACGCTCGAGGACAAGGAGAGGGAGCTCAGGGATTTCATTCGCAACTACGAGCAGGTTCGCGGCTTTCTTTCGATTTCTTATGTACTTAATATTATGGCGCCGTGGCTGTGCACGCGACGAACGCTTTGCTCCGCGCCGAATAATTGCATTGTTCGAGTGCCGGGCGCGCGTGTCTGGGACGTATCGGAGAGAGGCCAACGCAGCGAAAAGGCAAGATAGAGAGAGCGGCAGTGTGTATACAGAGAGAGAGAGAGAGAGAGAGAGGACGTCTGCAAGCTCCGTTGTGTGTGTTGGCTTTTGCGACGAAACGGTCCGTGATGATGGGCTTTGAAAAGCCTTGTCAACTCCAACTAACTTTGGAAGGAGAAGCAGGCGAGTCTCTCTCTCTCTCTCTCTCTCTCTCTCTCTCTCTCTCTCTCTCTCTCTCTCTCTCTCCGGTCGCCAATATCCACGGGGATTTTTCCGGCGATAAAGCGTCCTGTCAATTTCCCGTCGCCTCGAATTCACCGAGCCCTCGTCTGATGCTCCTCGCGCGCACTTTGTGCTATATTTTCGAGCAGTCGGCTCGCGTGTAATCACTTTGCTTATAACTCTCGCGTTCTTCATTTGCATCTTCCCCTTTTTCCACTCTCCCTCTCTCTTATGTACACGCAGCTCTCCCATTTCTCTGTAGCACGCGCGGTAGCAGTAGAATTTGCTTTAAATTGCTGGATTTCCGCTACGAAGAATTGTAATAAGAAAAAAAGAAGTATAGATACTGATGCGGTAACGGCAACGTACGGATAAGCACACGCAACTCTAATCTTTGAGCTGCGGCTCTAGCAATACTGTATATACTAGCTGTATCAGAAAGAAAATATAGCAGCGTTGATCCGAGAGAGTCCCTTTTTCTCTACAATAATTCAATGCGAGTCCTTCGCTCTGGGGATAAACAAGAGGGGACATTCGTTGTTCGTCTTTATCGGCCGACCTTGACGTCGTCCGGCAGCCCTATATGGAAATCTTTTGGAAACAAAAGTGCGGGAGGAGTATGGCGTACAAGGGGGAGATTGATATGCGTTATGGCTTGAGTCACGTGTATATATATATATATATATATATATATATGGACCGTGTGCTTCATGAGCGAGCTATAGAGCTTGGATATATATATAAGGGCGTCTCTGCGCTGACCTACTTTTGCAGTTGCCATACTATACTGGATGCGTAATTTTCGGCTCGGGAAAAGTTTTAGCTCTTATAAATCCGCGGGACTTTTCTACTCTCGTTCAAAGATTAGACTTTCACGGCGCTCTTTATTATTATTCAAAGCGTATAGTGTTAGAGACAGAATGTAGGTACCGCGGAATATGAATTTCCGGAGTAAAAGCACGCGAGATCAGTGTCAGGAAGACAGAGCAAACTTGTTTCGAGCGAGCGATTCACCGCGGCGGAAACTGCGGGGGCGCATGATTCGTCGAGGCAGCTTTCGAGCGACTTAAAGCTTGTATATAAATCGGCTTGAGTTATCAAGGCTGCACGGATGGAAATTATTCGCGGAATAGGCGAAACCGCCAGTTGTAACGTTGTTTCTGCAACGCCGAGTTTCAATTATTATTATATCATCGTCGTGGATGACGCTTGATTGTAGCGACGGTTGGATAAAGTAAGCTTATTAGTTTCCTCTTGCGCGTCGATCGTTTTTCCAACTTGAGAATAAAAGAAAAGAGTATTTCCATTGAAATGTATTACTCTCTCGCTGCGTATACATAAAGCGGATTGGATACAAACGAGAAAGTTGTCGGAGGAAGAAAAAGATAATACGTATATACACTGCAGAGAGAGAGAGAGAGAGAGCGCAGTAGCGTTTCATTGACAAAAGCAATTAAGCCTCTCTCTCCTCCGACATTGTTTTCGCTATTCCGCACAAACCGACCGGTGCGGCTAATCGGGCTGATGAAACTGTTACGTAACTATATATACACATATATATCCAGCGTGTAAATTGCTCGCAGCTTATTTCGCGAATCGTCGCGTCGGAGAAGCAATTAACCAGCCGCGATGAAAACTTTGGCTCACACGTATAGCTGATGATAAAAGTTGTAATGTAAATTTCGCCGTCGACTCTCTTTCAGCGGATGCGGGAGAACGAGGCGAACATGGGCCGGATGCAGCAGCCGGGAGTGAACCCGGAGGAGCGCGAGATGGAAAGGGAACGCGAACGCTGGAGTCTGCTGAGGGCGGCGCGCGACGAAGCCGACCGCAGCCTTACCCTTGCGGCGAACCTCGCTGAGAAGGAGGCCGCCCTCTCTCACGCCCACGCCACCATCAAGGAGGTATGCAAATATATCATTTGAGAACGTAGCTCTTGCCGTTCACTTTTAGGAATCTTTTTTATTTGCATAACGTGTGTGTGTAGATCAAATGAAAATAACGCACCTTTATTTTATGTACGTTCTTCCAGCTCCAACGACAGCTGGCCGAACGAGGCGGAGGCGTCTGTCTGAGCGACCAGGAGTCGTTGGTCTCGTTTCCTCGCAGCAGCGTCAACGGCGGCGCGGCTACGCCCGGAGCTGGTAGCAGCAGCGGAGGCGTCCAGCCACAGACGATCCACGGCTCGGCCAGCGAACTCGTCGTCCTCGGAAGCGCCGTCCCCTTGAACTCCGGAGTTACGGGCGCCAGTAATACCGGACAACCCGGGGATCGAGGAAGCTGCAGCGCGGATAGCGGTGTACGAGGTTCCAGCGATCGAGAAAGCGGAGGTGCCACGAGCATTGGCGGCAACCTGTCGGACTCCACGACCGATGGTGGGTTTTTCGAATTTCGCTCTTCGTCACGCATGTTTTGATACTTCAGACCTGTTTATCACGAGCCTGTACAGCGACACGTTGATTAATTTTTTACGGGTTATCAGCTCCACACTGGCAGACCGCGAGTTTTGAAACGCGCGATTCGCTCGCAAATTTCTCGTTGTAATTACTTTGATAGAGAAAACCGCATGTGAGTTTATACCTTCTAGCTGTACAGACTATAATGGTTCGTTTAGCTCGAGGCATGTTCAAACGTTGATAATATCGTCGCAGTTATAAGATTAATTATACGCCCATGTACATTAACGAAACTGAAACTAATCCCTTACTCGCTAGATTATACATTTTAATCTCTCAACACGATATATTGTATTATATTGTATTCTACACGCAAAATTTATTATCAATCGTAATATAAAATATATCCGTGTGTTTTGTGTGTAACCCTTTGAATGTATACACGTTAATATCGGTTCGCTGCAAACAAGGAATCCATACACTCGAGCATCTACCGCTTACTGACAAAGACACCTTAATAGCATGTTGAAAAAAAACTCACGACAAAAGTAAGCCCTATCGAACCCGAGTAATTTGATCAAGAGAATAAGTATATGATCAGAGCAGCATAAAGAACACATGCAAAGCTGTAGCAATGCTGAGTTTCGTTTATCACATCTTCTTCTTTTTTTCACAAACCGAACGCGCGAGACACTTTTATATTACGCTTGTTAGAGCTCATCTCGTAGAAAGCAATCAATAAAAGAAGACTGTAGCATGAGAAAATATTAGACGAGAAAAATAAAACGTGGCGTGACTCAGCAAAAGACAGGGATGACAGTGATAAAGAAAGAAAAAAAAGAGCGTAGCCACATAAAAGAAAAGCTACTGAAAGAAACTCGAGAAAAAAATAGCTGTACGTATCTATCTATTTATCGTCCAGGCACTCCGACGATCATGCTCGAGGGGAGCGGCTTCGACGTGGACAGCATCTCCTTGGTATCCTCCTCGATAGCTCCACCCCACATGTACCAATGTAAGTTTTCCTCCCGCGCGCGCATCGGCCTTAATGGATGCGACTCTCTGTCTGTCTATATATATATATACATGTGTACTTGTGCGTCTCTCTCTCTCTGTGTGTGTATATACTCTGTGATGTGCTTTCGAGCGCCAGCTTATTTCCTTTTGTCGTCGATTTTCGCAGTCTGCACCCGCGGGACTTCCATTTCCGAGGCTCTTCTCCCTACCGAGTTTCGGCCGTTATGATTAATTGAATGATATACCTAGAGGCTGCCGTACTCAGAGATGCGACGCTGCTGCTGAAAGGCTTGAGACAATGTCATCGTGCTTCTGTATAGGGTGTATTCAGTGTTTTTTTTTTCATTCCAGGATATCGAACTCGCATTACGTATAATCTGCATGAGCAAAATATTGCATGTCATTCATAGCGTGATAAGGTGAAAAAAACTGTGTTCTTTATGGTGCGCATTATCGGTGTCTTATAAATATCTGGAAGAGTGTTACATGAAAACACGAGAATAATATACGACGACGAAACATAATCGATCGAACCAGATGAAACAGCTTCTCCACGTCAGAAAGACATCTCGACTAAAGACTTTACTACTCATTATAGCGACGACGCCAAAGGACTGCAGCCCGAGTCTCTCGCCACTGAACGCGTTCTCGAGGTCGATGGATAACTCGTCTCTGTCTCGCTCGGTGGAACAGCTGTCCAGCCCACTGGACGCCGAGCCCAAGCGTAACAGCAAGTTCCAGCAGCAACAGCAGCAGCAGCAGCAGCAGCATCAGCCGGTTCAATCTCTCGTACCGCAGACGGTGCACTCGAGATCGTCGGCGACTCGCGGTGGCACCTGGGGATCCATATCAAGGTTCGTACATGCATTTAATTTATTCCTGTACGGGCGCGTGGGTGTCGCCGTTATAACGTATTCGTGTTTGTGCGATCGCGTGCAGGGTGTTCGCGCGCTCGCGGCACCGGAAGGCGACCAACAGTTCCGGCGTGCTCGGGAGTAGCGCCGGAAGCGGTTGCGAAGGCGCACCCGAGGGCTTCGACCCGTACCGCTCCTGGTCGCCCCTCACCGAGGAGGGCTACGCCGAGAAGCTGCGTTTGCTCAGGGAGGCTGCCTCCGTACCCATGGAGCGCTGGAGAGCTCCCACGGTTCTCGCCTGGCTCGAGGTCGCTCTGGGAATGCCGCAGTACGGGCCTAGGTGTGCCGAGAACGTCAAGTCCGGAAAGGTAAGAGGGAGAAAGAGCTCCGTTTTCTTATTTCAAGTGCGAAGAGAATCCGTGCGAGTATCGACGTTTCATTATTCGAAACATCAGGTACTGCTGGAGCTGAGCGACGCCGAGCTGGAGGCGGGCCTGGGCGTGAGCCATCCCCTGCACCGCAAGAAGCTACGCCTCGCGATCGAGGAACACAGGCATCCGAACCTCGTGCGATATCCGTGCATAGCTCAGCTGGGCCACACCTGGGTCAGTTCCGAGTGGCTTCCCGACCTTGGGCTTTCTCAGTACGCCGAGAGCTTCGCCACCAACATGGTCGACGCGCGAATGCTCGACCATCTCAGCAAAAAGGAGCTCGAGAAGCTCCTCGGCGTCACCAGGAAGTTCCATCAGGCCAGCATAGTTCACGGTATCAATCTCCTCAGGATGCTCAATTACGACCGACAGGTATCTTATACGTAGTCCACTGCAGTTAATATTATATATCAATCGCCGTAGCATATACCGCTATCGGCTTATCGATTCATCTCTCGCTCTGCTCCGTTTATAGGCCCTTGCGGTCAGAAGACACAATTGCGAGCAAGTCGACGCTGATCCTCTTGTTTGGACTAATCAGAGGTTCATCAGGTGGGCGAGGAATATCGATCTCGCGGAATACGCGGACAATTTGAAAGGTAAGTCATCCGCACAGATTGATGCTATAATATCGAATGAATCCTATTCTCTTTACGTATGACGCAGACTCCGGAGTTCACGGCGCCCTGGTGGTACTGGAACCTTCGTTCACGGGCGACACGATGGCCACGGCCCTGGGCATACCGCCGGCGAAACACATGATCCGCAGGCATCTCGCAGCCGAGCTCGAGGCGATTGTATTGCCGGCCAGGTACTCAGTCTACCGACATCCCGAGCTCGTTCTGGATAACTCCTCGGCTCACTGAGAGGACGAATACGCTCACCATTTAAGCCAAAATCACGTGAACCCCTTCTTCCCGTCTCCGCGTTATATCATCGACTGACCGATTTTTATTCTTCCGAAATAAGCTCTCGTTCTCTCTCTTGTGTCACTGAATATCGTATACGCGTAGAATTACGTATTGATTCCACAAGGCTGAACGTACACTGAAAATTTTACTTTTACTTTACGCACTTATGCTTAGTTTTAGTCATGTTTCACGGCGGGAGACTCAGAGATATTTTTCTGTACATAAAGTGTATTTCTATGTAAAATTTAGATATTAGAATGCTTCATGCGAACGCTGTCCTGTTGCCAAGTCAATTATACATACATGATATAAATGCCTCGTGTCAATAATAATCAAGCCTAAAGGAATTAAATTTGTCATTGGTAGACGACAATCACACATTTGATCGTATTTAGGTATACGTTTTCAGTGTATGTTTATATGTCAAATTATTCTGATAATCGGCCGAAAAAAGCGTTAGGAATTGTGGAGTCGTTGCTTTCGATTAAATTCGTGTCTGTAGATCTGCCCCACTGTGCTTTCTCTCTGATTTCGTAACGTTGTGGAAATTGGCAAATATCTAATATTCCGATCATCGCTGATTCACTTTTTACCGTAAATACATTCACTTCTAAATCTTCAGCCTGATTCTCAAACGGATCGCGAAAGGTTCTCGCTCCGTTATCGGCTAAAGGAATGCACTGGGCCTCGAGTAAAAGAGACTCACAATTGAGATTCTCGCAGTAATCCAAGAACAGCAGCGGAATCTCCATTTCTCAAAGGGATTCTCGGGCGCGATCCAAACGGTGTGCGCGAGCAGCCCCTTTGAACGCTCGAAGCGAAACTAATAAAATCCACGCGAGCGCGCCAAGTCGATGTTTTCCGATCCCTTCGAGAGAAAGCGCAGTGCGGCCGACTGCTATACGGTGCGCGAATTTTCGCGTTCACCCCAGTGTATGTAAACACGGAGGATACAAAGAGACGCCGTCGACATCGCCGATGAGAGTGGCAATAAAAAAAATCCAACGGAGATTAGCGCAAATAGAGTCGTTTAACTTGGCTCGCCTGTATTTTATTATTCGAGGAAGATGAAGAAAGCTGCTTTGCGATTTGCTGGGCTTATCGGAAGAAGCAAAAAAGGAAACGTGCCGCGCTAAGGTTAATGGTCGATTAAATTCACTATGAGGAGATTACGTTTTTTACTCGGAAGTTGCCATATATTCTTCATAGATTTTCATAACTGATGCTCTTATTCGTAGAAACGTTTTTTTCTCTTATACTTGAAGTACGTAATTTTTGTTAAAACGCAAGCTTTCTTCATTTTTCACAGGATAAAAGCGACGATCACCAACGATTTTTTGCAATTTTTTACATTTGTTATCTAGATTGAATATTAAATGCGCATGTATGTAGCCTAAATCTTTTTAATAGAGTTTGCGATCGTCGTTTTTATAACAAATAAGTGTAAAACTCTAATAATCGTACACGTTCTTGTACTCGCTCCCATTGTATTCATATGGATAAATACTTCGATATTTACAAAAACCGGAAACACCAGGACAACACACGTAGGTACAAAAATGAATATTTAAAGACGCAAGGTTATGTGTAATGTACATAATATATATGCAAATATTGGCGAACGGCGAACAAAAGTCAATGACAAGGCAGATAAGAAAAAGAGAACGAAGCCCGACCAAGGAGTGCGGAGCGTAATCGATTAATATACATCATACTTATGGTAAAAGCTCGCTTGCTCGCGATTCGATGCAGTTTATGGTATTTTACGAGTCTCGCCGGCTGGTAATAGCCGCGATTTTCGCGAGTTACGACTCGCGTGTTTATTACGCGGAATGAAATATTTACGCAGAGATGTCTTGCTCGGGGCGTTGGCGCGATCGTTACTTTGAAAGAGACGGCTCATTATGTATTCATGCCAAATGCTCGTGAAAGCGACTAGTTCACGAGAAGATTATGATTTGAATAGAATGTTACATTTGCAGCTATACGTTTAAAGTTCAAAGTAACGAAAACTGCCAATGACTGTATATATCGGTATATACGTTTACCGCTGCTACAATTACGCTTCGGTAGCTCTGAATTTTCCACTTGGAAGCGCAGCCGTTAAAAAAGGACGTTGCTCTATTTTACACTCGTAAAAATGAACAAGGTCGAAAAATCCATGAGACCCGAAGCGTAATTGAATCATAGCCGTAAATGCGGGGACTTGGAAAAAAAGGAACGTAAAAGAACATGTTCCTCGACCGCGTATACAAGAGAGACACCTTTCTTCTGTTTCTCTGGGGCAATTCTCTTTGTTACACACTATTCTACAACTATCTAGCCGAGCCGTAGCCCACAGCTGCTGCTGCCGCTGCCTGCACTGCACTTGCGCTATATTCTACAGCACCAACTTTTATTGTTTCTTTTTTTTACGTTTACTCTTTCTCTGTTTTTTCTCTTTTTCTCTCTCTCTCTCCACTCTCAGTCTCTATTCCTCTATTTCGTTATTGACTTCCTTTATTTCTAAATCAATGGGCTGATCATTTATAGACGTCGTGGCAAAAATATACCTTGATTACCGAAGCATGATAATATATTGTTAAAAATAGCTTAACTAAATAACGTAGATGTCATGCTAAATATTTCCTTTATTTCTTCTAAACTGTTTAAAATTATAACTATATATAGTTTTTATGTAAACGTATTTCCATATATTCCATCTGTAATAGAGATAGGCGGCTATTCTTGTGAAAAATACAGAGCGACTGCCAGGCACGATATGCAGTTTTGAGAAGATAAGTCGTTCGCGCCAGTAGATTCGCTCAGCCGACCAAGAATATTACGCCACTTTGCATCTTCCATTGATCTGCCATTCCTCTTTGATTTGACGGAATATACGGATATGTGTCTTTGATACATATCCGCATATGACATGATATATTACTTTATATGATATTCATATCTATTTTGACTGTTTGATGTAACTGCGTTATATTAAAATATCTGAAATTGCGTTACTTGGCTCTGATGCGCTGCACCGCCTTCTCTCTTTCGCGTGTATATTACATAGAAAAAGAAAGAATGAAAGAAAGAAAGGAAGCTAGGAGCCTGCATAAAAAGCAGAGACGAGCGCGAATAAAGTGCAAACGAAGATAAAGTGGATGGTGACGACGCATTAGAGCCCAGTAAATATCCTTTCTTCTCGGCTATTCACTCTTCTCTACTCTCTTTTTCTCTCTCTCTCTCTCTCTCTCTCTCTCTCTCTCTCTCTCTCTCTCTCTCCCTCTCTCTTTTTTATTATTTTCTCATCGATGGAGCACACGATGCTTGCGTATGTTACTATACATATATGTGTTGTGAACTATCTATTCGATATGAACCTCCGTGTATAGATTTGTACGACACACTCTCTATTTCTCTCCTATTAACTTATGTATACTATTTTTCTTTCCCTCTCTTTTCCACTCTACATATATAGGCAACTGCAGCGATTCGCGACGATATCTCGGTGCGCGTGTACATACATATATCGACGAAGCAGCTCGCGAGTCAATTACTAGTGTACATTTTCGATGACCATTCGACGGTGCGTATGCATATATAATACTACGTGTATATTACTAGCGATTCGCTGCAGCGCTCGCTTTTATTATTACGTTGACATGGATATCGATATTTATATAAATTACATATGCGTGCGTGTGTGTCTCGGTGCTTTTCTCCTATTTTTTTTTTTATCGTTATGATGGAAGTATTTATATACGTAAATTTTTCAACGCTCGTGCGGACTTTTCCTGCGCAGGAGCACATCGTCGATCGAAAGCGCGGGAAAAGTCCTGTAACGAGTAACGCCAGAGACAGTTTGAAGAAAAAAAAACGCGAGCGAGTGAGAGAACGTGTATATATACGTATATATCTGCATGCTCGCGCGAAGCAAAAATTAACGAAAAATAGACAACAAAGAAAAAATACGGTCTCTCTGTGTGGGTGAATGTAGAGGCCAGCTGGAGGTGGTTCCGCGCAACGGTGGCGGTGTCGCCCGACCGATGAGCAGTGTGGGCAGTATGGGACGTGGACACCGGGCCTCGGCTCATCTCCAGCAGCATCAACATCAGTCGGCCCTCGTCGGACCTATGCACCACTCGCTCAGCCAGGCCAGTAGCAGCGGCGCCAGTACCATCGATCGACGACGATCCAGCCTCAGGGTAAAGTAGCCCCAACCCCATGACCGCACAACATTCGTACATCATGACGACGACATTATTCTCTCCACTCTCTCGCTCTTGTTATAATATACATTTTACGTATCTGTAGATCATTTATTTTTAACGATTATATACACGCTTATTTTTACTGCATTTTCATAATCCTCTATCTGTTTATCTCTCTTTCTCTGTCATTGATCTCGCCGCATCTCTATGCTTCCTCTCTGTGTTGATCATTGTCGTGATTATATTGCTACTGTGATATATCGTAGATATTTTTTTTTTTACATTTGTAATGTCACTCCAAGCGATAATGAATATGCGTAAGTATCAAGCGTCGAGCACACTCGGAGCTTAACAGTCAATAGAGGCGATAGCCGTTCGAAAGATTATGCACTCGTATACATATCCATATAGATATATATAGAGTATATATAGGAATAAGCCCGTAGTGCGATTATCGCGCATTGTGCATGCGCTAGACAGACTCGAGGCCACCGGTGTACTGCAGCTCTCGCCATAATAGCAGATGTCGTTGTCCCAAGTCCCGCGTTGCTGCAGAGGCTACTCCTATGGGGATTTGCCTGTGTGTGTATACATATATACATACATATATATATATATATATATATATATACATATACTGCATGGCTTCCGCGAGATGTGCTAATTTTATAGCGTCACGAGCGCGATAACGAGTTTGCTCCGTCTCTCTCCCTCCCGATTTGTCATTTCCGTGTGCAGAAACTTTGGGAAGTTACTCCGAGTGAGAGAGGGGGGGGGGGGAGAGGAGGAGCTTTGTTTGCTACCTCGAGATTTCGGGTCGAGATCTTCGGATATATGGTTCGGAAATTATTGCTGTCCAAAGTTTGACGCGCGACAGCGTTTGGTCATAACTATCTTACAAATATACTCGCGTCGCTTGTGTACATTATGTATACGTATCATATGCAGAAATTAACTTTTTTTTCAATATTCAAATATCGTGTCATATCGCGACACATCACACCCTCCGCATATCATTGTCGCATAATGCACTGTATAGCTACGTACTCCTCAATCCCACGTGATCACATGTGTATCAGAAGAATGCATGTCCGATCTCGCATGGCATTAATATATACATATATAAAGCTTCTCGCGAAAGCTCGCTTCGCACGAGACGTCAATCGGGGCCGACGAATGTAGGACGACTCCGGACGTGAATCACGGCTCTTCCATCCGTTTTTTTGTACATATTTGAGAAAAGAACATTTATATATAACGCTTTCGAAAACTTTGAGACTATATACATATGAGTATGATGTAGAATATATAACGAGGGGGGGAAATGACGGATCGTGAAAAATCCCAGGTTAAAAGTGAGAGAGCTGTGGTTTATCATTGCGTGCTGTGAGCTATCGGTTCACCTATCGTGGTATAATAGTCAATTTTAAAGGGAATATTTACGTTCAAGTTGAGTTTCGGTGTAACGAGCAATCGAGATAACCATATAGAGCATATATATATATATATATATATATATATATATATATATATATATATATATATATATATATATATATATATATATATATCTCACGACTATATCAAAATGTCAATCGCCATTGATCATACCTCTCTTTGTCATATCACTTATTAGGTTTATACGCCGTACCCCTTGCGGTTTGTTTACTATATATATATACATCGACATATAATGTATAATTACGCACGCACATACTCGGGAAAAGCTGATGATCAAAATGAGATGCATATTATAACAGTAATAATAACGAATGACCACACACGTTCGAAAAGTTTTTGTAATATTTGTATATCGGCTATGTGTTTGAAAAAGTCTGTGTAGTTATAAAGAAAAGTATAAATGTATATCTACATACGAAATTTTATATAGCGATTATTATATGCGACAGAAGTGATCAAAAGATGCCAGAAGTTCTCTTACGAATATATTATAAGGATAACATAGAACGGAACAATGACTCGTTTGTGTGTGTGTGCAGAGGAGTCCCGGAGTTTGTTGAATTTTCGCCGAGTAATAAGAGCTTCGGATATAATAAACAATTTTAAGACTGACGATACAAAGAGAAAAGTAAAAGATATCATATATGCGCTTCCTTTGCAAGGATCTATTATACCGCGCAACAAAAGAGATAAAGTACACTTATTACATTGGGAGAGAGAATAACGCATCCAAAACGTTGAGTAATATATTATAATAATAATAATAATTATTATTATTATAAAAAAAGCCAGTATTTCAGCCTATAAACAATAGTCACAAAATCGAAGCAAAGGAAAGCAAGTCTTCTTTACGTAATGTCGCACAAAACTTTGTAAATAATCGTTCTATTTCCAGTTATAGACATACACTCATACGCACCCACAGAAAACAATCGGTCCCGCCATACACACACACACACACACACACAGACACACATCGCAACGCATGTGAAACGTCCCCGTCGGTTGTTTATTGAAAGCTACGGAAGCGATAGATGAGAAAGAATGCGAAGGAGAGGAAAAAAGAAGGAATACAGCTGGCACATTTAACGAGTAATCCAGTCGCGCGCAGAGGCGATGCCGCATTATATCGAAGGTGTCGACGAGGATATTGCATTGGCTTATCGATCGCGCCGGCGCCGCCTGATGCACCATCGTCGACGGTAATACTGCGGCGAGGCGAGACCCGGCATTTATAATAGACACATGCTTTTAAAACGAGGAAATATATATAGAGGAACGAACAAGAGAATAATGTAAATAATATATAATGTGATTTCAATGTCGACGACGCCTGTAGTTTTTCATTATTCTTTCCTCTGTATCACACGAAACTCACATCCACCGCAGTCTCTCTGTTGCTCTTTTCGCATTGTTCATTTTTCCCCGATGGAGTTGGCGCGAAATCGATAAGTTATTTTTGTATTTTTTTTATCACTTTTCACTGGAGTTCTTTCTCCCTTGTTGGTGTCAATTCCGATAACGTTCGCATTTTTATTTCATGCTGTCTACTTTTAAGAATTTACTTTTTTCCCCTCAATTTCATGCAACGAAGTCTCTAACAATCATCGATCGCATACGCATTTCGTGTTAATAGTCATTTTTCGTTCATTACATACACGATTAATTTTCCCATGGCACCGATCGCAGATACGTAAAATGATATCGTATAGTTTCGTAGAGTTTTTTCAGTAGTCATTAGTTTTCAGTGATCAGAATAAGCTAGTTCTGCGAAGAGTTGATTTTCATTTTTCATTTAATAACAGCAAATTCAAGCTTCTATAGATAACATCCCTACCGCTGATAATTAGAAAGTACCATATCTTCTTTTATTTGTATAATTTACCGTTTAATCATTATACCTGATCAATGAATACGTCAAATGGTCAATATAAGGTAAACCAATGGCAATCGAGAAGTGGAAAGTAAGTTCGAACGACGAGGATGTCCAAAGGACGAGTCGATTGATTAATAATGTAATTTTCCGCAGGGATCCCTGAGCCGAGCACTGGGCCTACGACCTCGCAGCGAAAAGGCCTCGCCCTCTTCTTCCTCGGACACGGGCAGCCTCGCCAGCCAGAGCCAGTACATGAGCAGCCTGCGCAGCAACTCGCCTCCACCGCCTCAGCTGCCACCTCGACCGTCCACCGTATCCGGCAGCACGAAGCGTCACCGTCGCGTCAAGAGCATCGGAGACATCGAGTACATGTCGAGCGTCGCGGTGAGCACGCCCGTCTGACAGGAGGTCCGGCCCCAGCCTGCGCAGCATCCGGGGCCTTACCGCAGCCTCAGCGAGCGGGGCTACTCGTCGTCCTCGTCGACCTACTACTCGCAGTACGGCTCCTACTCGGGATACAGCAACGTCGGCGGCGGCGCCGCCTCCTCCACCGGGGGAGCCAACTCCGACTACTATCGCTATCAGTCGCCGGTAAACAGCTACTATCAGCTCCAGTCGGGCTACTACTCGCCCCAGAGCTCCGACAGGTCGTTCCCCGGCGTGCAGAGGTACGGCAGCCTCGCCGAGGAGGCCTGGCCGCCGTCCGGCAAGCAGGACCCGACTGCGCCCGCTGCCCCTGTATCCGGCAACGCGCCAAAGTTCAAGATGCAGGACCGGATCATTTGAGGAAAGGAGACAAACTTATAAATGTATGATTCTATGCTTATATGTATACTAGTCAACGCGAGAGAAGAAACTGGCCACACTAGCGCAGCTTTTAACTTGGGCACGTTTCATCATGCTATGCATACATACGACTCTCGACGCTTTTCGTCTTATACGATGATAAACGCCGTTATCAAGGGGAATCGATTCGTGCAGCGACTATTCGTCTCCCAGTACCTGGCAACTATGGCAACGACTAGTGTGACTCGTCGAGCGCTAACGAAGCACCAGATTGTAGACGAATTAACGATTTAACTAGACTACTTCTACTGCTAGTACTATTACCACTACTATTATTATTATTACTACTACTACTACTACTACTACTAACTACTACTCGTAAGAATGATATATCAATCGCAAAGCATTCCCGAGAGACGCCCACGAGGACCTCGTTGAGAGTAATAAAAGATGAATTATTTTCGTGAAGAAACATAAGTGGAAAGAGAGAGAGAGAGAGAGAGAGAGAGAGAGAGAGAGAGAGAGAGAGAGAGAGAGAGAGAGAGAGAGTAGCTGGATTCGATAAATTAAAGCCTGCTGAATATTTGTAAAGATCCATGTTGTCATTATATAGTGTGCAGGCTAATTTTTGATCGCTCCACCTTTTACTAGCGTCCAAAGATTATATTATTACATAGTATACTCGCGCCACTTGAAGAAGCCTAGACTCGTGTGCGACCAAACAGAAGCTCTAAACGTTAACGATGAACGCGGAGTCACATAAACAATATGACATCGAGTCATCATTATCAATCTTCGATAAGCTGTTGTAGAACTATATATAACTATAGTTGCAGAATCGTTCTGTATGTACAGAAATGGTGGACAAATCTAGACGTAAAAAAGAGATGAAACTTTGAGCGATATTATATAATATTAAGCTGTAGTAACGATCATTATCAATATTACCCTCTCGGATGAATCGTTACAAACCAATTGCAGGGTGATTATTATTATTGATTTTGAAAAAGTCTGATTACCTCTTCCTGGTTGAAAACTTATACAAGTTTTGACGAGAGTGAAATATCTATACTAGAGTCGATAACGTTGAGGTAGATAATATAATGAATTGATAAACAAGTTTTTAAATGTTGTATATAAAATTATATTTATTCATACGAATGATTTTAGATTGAATTCCAATTTAATATATGATTTTTTTTTATATACTTACAATATGTAACTTTGCATATTTCAATATTGATATTTAACACATTTTGGTCTTCTATCATGATATTGTTCACTTCGGAGATTAATTTTATTCTAATATATCTCAATATTAAAAACTGTTGCGATATATAAATAAGTAAAACGGAGTCACATAGCGAACGTTGAAATGCTTAGTATACTAATTTATTTATCAGCATTTGATGACGATTGTTCCATTCTGATAAGAATGTATCCCATAGCTTTGCTATTTATTGACAAAAGATAAATACACTATCTAATTTTCAATGAATAATTTCAATGAAAAAAGTTTTACTGCACTAAATACGCTGCCATTAAAAGTCTTTATAATTAAAATTCCTCGCTAGGAATGTTGTATTATATCCACGTTTGTATAGTAAACGAGAAAAATTGTAATGATCTTTGCGCAAATATTTTGCTTAAACAGAATAAATAAAACGTTTACAAAATTATGCAGAATGTACAGTGAGCCCACGTTTATCTGTGCATCAATTTTCAAAATATATCGGTATAATTTTCCTTGTTTACTATATACATACACCGGTATGACATGCAGATTCTTTGAGAGGGACCTTAAAACCAATAACAATACGTTAAGTAAACGTATCAAGTATTAATTGTGCCGAAATGACGATATTTGCTCGTCTGCATTGAAGTACTCCAAAAAGTGCTTCCAAGGAAAATTTAATATTATATTAATGCATTTGAACACATTTATTCCTTGAAATTTTCAAGACTGCAATTTTAGCACCTTATTATAACTATTGTATAAACATAAAAATGTCTAAAAAATTGTACCGTATACACTGGCTTAAACAGATTGGAATGATCTATTTTAAAATGTTTAATCGAACTTAGGTTTGAGATTCAACAAGGAATCTCTTCTGTTCTTTTAAAACGATGATTTATTTGTCTGACGTACTCGCTGCGTAAGCTATACAACAACATTAGTGCAAATGTTGGAAAATCAGAAAAAATAGTCATTGAAATACGTTGTTCTATACTTGCGATGAGATCGCGGGATGAAACGATAAAGCAGAATCTCGATATATATACAAAAGTTTTCAGCTCATTGACATCGTTTTACATAGACTAAAACGACTGACCCAATGTAAGATTGATGCGAATGCACTGTGTAATTTATTCCATGTAATATGTATTTTTGTGTACCTACCTAAGTAATTTATTTTATTAAATTAATTCTTAGGATCAAATCGTGTATTTATATAAATACGTATCGTAAATTATACATGAAATAAAAAATAATATGCGAGAATTCGAGTATAATATATAATTGTATCGCACATAAACTGACATATGTCGAATATCTCGAAGAAAAAAACAATAACAGAGTATTGAATACAAAAATATAAATAAACGCTTTTGCTGTATGCAATTATTGACCAACGAGTGATGAAAGATGATGAAAAGGTGTATCGACGACGAGGCACAATGTGTACATAAATTACGTGCATTTTGTGCATTATGTCCGAATCTGAGAATAAATTGATTGCCTTGAATTTTCGTTTCCGATTTTCTTTTTTAAAACCTATAAACATAGATATAAAAAATTCGAACGTAGATACAAATGATATATGTAGGTACATTTATTTCAATATTTCAAACGCAAAACTATAAAAGTAATAATAGTAGTTCCGACTCTCCGCGAGATGGCAACTCCATACACTGTTTTCTCTTTATTTGTGACGTTTCAAAAAGGGACACGTCGTCATGTTGCTGCTCCGCGTGAAAAATAGGCTGTATGCGCATGCGCCGGATCATTCTGCCACTTGTCAGGGTAAGCCAAGACCGTTCACCTGATCCACGGCGCGTGCCTCTTCACTGCCTGCTCCTTTTGCACAGATTTCTCTCAGGGATTTCTTAAGAAGACAAACACACGCGCATAATGTCTGGAAAATCAAAGGCTTTTACGAAAGAGGAGGAGCTTTTGCTCCAAGACTTTTCGAGGAACGTCTCCACCAAGTCATCTGCCCTCTTCTACGGCAATGCTCTCATCGTCTCGGCGATTCCCATCTGTAAGTCAAATTTACGTATACATTCTTGAAATTCACACTCTTTTTGTATAAGCATTGGTGTAAAATCGATTTACGAGCTGTTTTTAATCGTTTATACGGTACATTTCAGTCAACTATTTGGTATTTGAGCATACTAGTTGAGGTTAGGTCAACATCTGTTGTAATCTTTAATTCCATCATATGTTTGTAGTTTTCTTGGTAAATACTGTTATCTGCAGGTTTAAGCACTCTTGTTGTTCGATCTTTACAATTCTATTACGCTAATTTATTACTTCGAGCCATTTTGGAGCAAAATATACATTATTCTGTTTATGCATAAATTACCACAATAATTGTTTTTAGGGCTCTTTTGGAGGATCCACCTGATTGATGTCTACTCCAACCTGATTTCCTTTGTCTTGGTGACCCTTGTCAGTACATACGCACTTGCATTTGCGTATAAGAACACAAAATATGTTTTGAAGCATAAGGTATAGTTTTTACAAATCTTGTCAGGTTATGTAATAGCTCACTGGCAATGTTTTTTATGTTTTATTTTAATTGTTCAGATTGCTGTCAAAAGGGAGGATGCCGTTACCAGGGAGATGAGTCGTAAGCTCGCTGAGGATAAGAAAATGAGCCGCAAAGAGAAGGACGAGAGGTGCTTAAGCATTACTTTTATCTCATCACTGCAATATAGTTTCTTCTCAGTTTTGACCTCGTGAAATGAATAATTTCTTTCTTAGCAAATAATTTTCTTTAATTCAAAAAATTTTTAACTTTTATCAGTTGAGCAAAAAAATTAAACTTTACTTTTTGTTAAGATCGATTTTGCACTTGATGCAATAATTCTAATAATGAATGAATTTTTAGAATCCTGTGGAAGAAGAATGAGGTTGCCGACTACGAAGCCACCACTTTTTCGATCTTCTACAATAACGCTCTATTCTTGGCCATCGTCATTATTGCCTCGTTTTACATTTTGAAAACAATGACGCCAGCAGTAAACTACGTATTCTCCGTTGGCACGGCGAGCGCCCTGCTGGCCCTCCTCTCCACGGGATCGCAATAATCGTCGCCCTTAGTAATTTGCCACTCATTCCTTAATGCAACTGATTTTGTTATAGCTTATTCCATGATGAGACTTCGCTCGTTCAAATTTTTCATTATCGAGCAACTTTTTTATACAAGAGAAAGAGAGAGAGAGAGAGAGAGAGAGAAAGATAGAGAGTGTAACTAGGTGAAAAAATACAAACTTATTTATAGTTAAATTACAAAAGATTGTAAAAGTTTCATTGACTTCTTTATTGACCCGACTTTTTATTGCCTATTTCCTTCAAAAAAAGTCTATTTCAATAGTCGCAAATTCAAAAAATATATTCTTTCATCGCGGACTAAAAAAAATGGGAAAACGTCGGCATTTGCCTACGTCACTGAGAAAGAATAGAAGTGTATTAAAAAAACGTTGCCAACTGATTTGGCACTATAATCTTTTTCACTGACACAAGTATGTTAAAAAAAAAGTGTAAAGATTAATTAATTCGTCTAACTTAATGATTTTTCAAACAGTGTACCAAGATTAAATAATATACTTTATGAATAGTTATAAAACAATAAAGGACTTCAGATTTCTCTAAATAGGTATATAATGAAGTCCAAATTGGTATATTTCTACTAGAAGTCTAAATTCCCAAATCATTTGCGAATTTAGACTTCTAGTAGAATTGTATCAATCTTTTCATAGCAAAACAAACAAACAAACAAACAACAAAAGAGTCGGCAATCCAAAGGCTTGACGTCGAGCTTGGCTCGCAATTGAACGTCGAAATTTCGAAAGAAAAAAAGGACACCCACAGAAGAGAGATTACTCGCGAAAGCTCGCTGAGGCGAATCTCTTGGCGCAATGATAAATGCGCGCAGGTATATATATATATATACACGAGTGTTATTCTCTCTCTCCGTATATCTAGCGTTGGAGTTACGCGGTGTGCGCCTTCATTAAGTCCAACAAAAACGTTCATATATACATATACACGCGAAACACAATAAAATTGGCAGAAAACCAGCGACCGTCTTTATATATAGCGACTCTCGACTACGACTAATAGCGTATATAGACGAAAAAAGTAACTCGTCGTCATACTATATATTGCAGTCCGCGCTAGAACGCGAAGATGATCGACGGATCATTGTGATATTAAAGTCCGCGAAGCTTCGCTGCTAATTTAAAAACCAAGGTATATATATATATATCTTTGTCCGGCCAAGGTCCGCGTGCGGATTTCGAAGCCGCGGTATATAAATCATAACGCCCGCAAGATCTATCGGCGTATTAATTTCGCTGACAGGACACTATTTTCGCGACCCAGTCGCCTGTGCGTATATAATTGCGTGACATTTTCATCAGATCCGCCGGGCGATTATTGTTTTCATTATTTTTGCGAGAATAGCCTCGCTGCTGTTGGGCTAATGAGCCTCGCGGGCTCTGGCTCGTGTATTATATATAGGTAGCTAACGAGAACAAATAACGCGCGACTTCCTCGAAATTTATGATTTATATCGTCGATTGCGCACGAATTTGTTTAAACATAACGCTTCCATTGTGCTTTCAACAGACGAGATTGCGGTTGTTCGCGTGACTTTCTCGTTAAAATAAGAAAAATAATGTATTAACAATGTAATAATGCGAAGAAACGATTAGGGCTGAGAGCCACTTGCCGAAAACGAGAGTTAACGCAGCTGCAGCCAAAGAAACGCGGAAGACTTGAATTACAATGTAAACAAAAGGCTGCTGGCCAGTTGAGTGCGAACAAAAGAATTCAAAGTTTTGCTCAACAGGAATAATGAATAATAAGGAATAATAACAATAATAATAACGCGACGGTGCCCGGTCGTCCACTTTCTGCGTTCTTTCGCAGAAATAAACCCGCGCCTTATTCCTCTCGATCAATCATACATCTGGATTCTCGGGCGCACTCGCTCGGTTTTCTATAATAGAATATCGAAATGCAGGCCAGCGAGAAATATCGATTGGGGTCAGGTCGCGAGCGGCGTTAATTAATAAAGCAAATACGAGATCGCCGCTTTAATTGCTCCACTTTATATATCTAAACGGCCGCGTTTGCTTAAATAATAAGCTGCTCCGCACATCTGCCTATATCGGTAAATCGAAAACAGGAGCAGAAAGGACGAGACGTTTACGATTTCGATAATTTACGAGAAGCCGAGTCGAAGATCGGATGATTCCGCCTAACAACGGCCCGGTCGTTCGTGAAGAAAAGTTCGTTGACTTCTCTGTCGCGGCTTGTCCCCTGCACTCATCAATCATCCCGAGCCTAGCGCCAACAGATTTCGCTATACTACAGGTACAACGTGCCGATATGTAGAAAATCCGATACTTTCCTTCGGCAAACTATAACCGCCGGAACAATAGCTTTGAAATAAGTCAAAAATTATTTTGTTTTATATATACAGCTACTCGGGCAAAACGCGAGTCCTGGCCAAGTCCGATATATGAAAATAGCGATTATTAACGAGCTACACACACACACACACACACACACACACACACACACAGAGGAGAAAGCTCAAAACGATTTTCTACCGATTCGAGGCGTGCTTTTCCAGCTGGCCCGCAGCCAGTCAGCGGGCGGGAGCGAGGCACGCGTCATATTTTCGCGCGGCGAAGCCCCGGAAATTTGTAGCAAAAGCTCGAGTAACACGATCCGAGCGAAATCGGCTGGAATCGCTGACTAAGATCTGGAGCTCTTATTGCGATCGCCTTATATATTTTCTCTCCTTATTTATTCGCCTGAAAGCTGAGAAGCTTTTTCTTATTTTATACGTATACCCGCTGCGCGATATGTCCGCTGGTTATGCTTTCTCCGCGTCGATCGATATTTATAACGAGCCATCGACAGGCTGTTCGAACGATTATACTGCGCTACGGGTCGTGAATTTCGAAGGAGAAAGAGCGAGAAGCGTTTTTATCCCTGATGATATTTATCGCGCTCGCCGAAAGCTCATTACTCACGACTGAAATTTTCTGTCGTGTCGTCGCGGTGTTTAAAAGTAAATAATGTGTAATAGCCGCGACGCGTTGAAAATTCACTCCGTTAGTTTGGACTCGTATCGGTTATCGTGAAATCGACATCAAAGCTCGGGAGCTATTTTCGCCCTGATGTTTTTCCGTGAGATTGTAAAAATAAAAATTGTAAGACCCGGCCTGAAAAAATAGCGCCGATAAATCAAAGTCTCGCGATCGACGCGAGTGTGTGTATATATATATATATAACGGAGCTCAATATTCCCACTGGTTTCGCGGTTATAATCCCGAAAGAAAAAAAAAATCGGATATAGCATACATTCCCGATGAAAGTGTGGGAAAGATCGTAAACACGAGTAAATCCAGATTTTACTGTCGCTTGCTACTGCTCCATGGGGTCGTCGAGAGCCTCGACTGGCTTCTTTTTCTATTTCCGTACATATATCCCGCGGACGATACGGTCCGACACCGCGGGATGTATGACTCGGCTTTTCTCCCGCGCGACGCTCACGCGTAATTTCGGAGAAAAGCCATTAAAACTCGCGGGTGGCGCGCTCGACTCGAAAATTGCGTAAGAGAGGGTATATAACAGGCCCGTCCGCTATTTTCCGACGTGTATGTATGCAACGCGTCGGCTGAGAATTTCCATTGTTTATAGGCTGGCCCCGAGGCTCGCGCATTTATAAATATAATACGATCTATATGCACCATACGATGCTCAATTTATATTCCGTTCTTGTACAGTCGAATTCGAGCTGTTTATTTCCGCGCTTGCAACGAGAGTACTCGATATAATGTCCACACGCTTGCGCGTATTGGCAGGGATTTTAACGCCAACGAAATCCAAGCGCTCGAGTCGAGAGCTTGTTTTCATAGATTATCGAAGGTGCGCGTTTGAGAAGCTGGCGGGAATGCAATTTATAAAGATGAAAACAAACGTATTTTTCTTGGAATGCGAAATATAAATGAGCTGCTGTGAAAGCTCGGCCTCTTTTTACCTTGCGTGTAAACAACAACTTTTGCGCGTCGCTACACGTTTCGAAAGCTCCGTTCCCCAATGGCTTTGTTATTAATATAAAATACAATACGTACTACTGAAATTCACGTTAAGAATACAACACCGTCGAGTCTCCGGAAAAACTGTATACTTCGCGGGAAGAAAACTCGGCTCCGAGAATACAGGCGCAACGCCCGGAATTCCAAAAAGTAAAAGCTCCATCAAGCCGAAAAACATAATCATCGTCGCATCGTTCGAGCCAAATGGCAGAAAAGCGTATACACACGAGCGCGTACACCCCCCCCCCCCACCCCACCACTGCAAAGCACAGTATCAGCTCTCTCGAGAGAGCATAGAGCGACGAGAATAGCCGAGGCCGTAGGTGTTTCCAGGGGTTCGCGGGTTGCGGGGCGGCATCTTTCTCTCTCCCTCGTATACGCGCAGCTGGAGAGAGCCCGTACCGCAACCGGCTATATCGCCGCGGCGCGGATATTACGAGCGTCTTGCCCGTCGCTAGGCTTCAGTCAAAGACACGCACTCGCGCGGCAGTCAGTCGTACGCTAAACTTCCCCACCCCTTCGCTGCAGTGTGTGTCAAGTTTTCGGTTCACGAGCTTACCGATCTCCCTTTGTCGCATAACCGGGATAATTACAAGTGGAGCAGATCCTGCTCTCTCTCTCTCTCTCTTTCTCACGCACGCGCGTACTTATCCCTCGCTGCGGCTCCTTTCCTCCTGCGCACTTGTTGTGTCTTTAGATAAAAGCAAATTTAACGCACAACCAAGCCGCCGAGATGGTATGTTCTATTGATGATATTGTAAGTCGTCGCCCTGGTAAAGAACACATTATATCCAGTCGTTTATTCTTTTTCTATTTTTTTCTGCTCTACTCACTCTCTGTTCTCTCTATACGCTATAATATACTGTACTCTCTACCTAATCCCTAATACGATACTCTCGATCACTCAAGCACTTTATTTTGAATAATTTTCATTTTCCAAATTACACGCACACTCTATTGTCGGCCTCTCCTCTCCTGCTCTGTCGCCGTAACGTACTTTTTTCGACTTTTCAGCCACTGCTACATTAGCCGTACAAGTGAAATATATCTATATATACAATAATGTAAACACTCGCGTGCGCGCGGTGTTTGCATTTCGCGAATATACAGTCCGACCGTAGAGAGAACTTTACTACTTTGCGCGAAATGGATCTCTCGGGCGCGCAGTTCGAAGATCGAACGGTTTTCAAAGTAAACAAACTCTCTCGCCGGACCTGGATTCTGCATTTTAACATTTTCCTCCCGAGCACGTATAGTGTTTGTTTGCTCAGGCGACGGGAGACACTTGGAAACGTTTCGAAAATTCACTTGGGAATATTAATACGCGATAAGGCGCATATTGGCTCTAACTTTGTTCAATTAAACACGCATCCGAATTTTGTTTCTCATATCTACTCACAACGAATAACTTTTTCAAATTTTCCGAAACTCACTACAAGGATGATATGCACGTGTGAAATGTGGATTCTATCAAGTCTTAAACAATATTAAAAAAAAATAATAATAATAATTTTCCAATAACGTTAAATGAATAAAATGATCTTTTCGTATTATGTTAGACATATATATCGAGTGAAGCCGCGAGGGGGTGAAGATCGTTTTCTAATCGTTATCCTTTTGCGTTTTGTGTTCCACAGGCCGACGAGCTGCCGCCAGAACAGATTGCCGGTGAGTAACAGGATTTTTATCAATCGTTATAACATATGCAATATCGAAATCTGGCAAACTTTAAATTACATAGTTTCGCGCGATCTCTCGATAGAATTATAGCAGCAGTAGGCGTCTTACAAGGTTTGTGGATATTTCGGAATATCTATATCGGGCTCGACGCCAATAAATAACAATAAAAGCCAAGCATAAACGATCATCAGCTCCGAGCTTTTACAACCTGTTACGAGTTATCCGAAACTATACTCTCTTGAAATAAAGCTGTTGGTCGAACAATTTTTTCTTTTTTTTCTCGAGCAAGCATCTCAAAATTGTTCCACCAGCAAAATACGAGTCATTCAACTATCGAATAATGCCATCGAGTGACAGTCGCCTACATAACGAAAATCTCCCACAGCGAGCGAGAGAACGGTGTACAGATCCGCGAAGCGGGTCAGCCGCCCTTACGATACTGCGGGCTGCACTAAATTTAGCAAATCTCCGTCGTTCCACCTCTGCTTCTCGCGCCTCCTCTCTTTCTCTCTTGAAGCCCATTTACGCGTTCCGGAAGAGCGCGACGGAGAGAAGGCTCGGTACTATCTTTAGTCCTTTCGAGCGCGAGTAGCCTGAGAAGACGACGAGCGAGAAGACTTGTATTCTTCATCTGCTTTTTCCATTAGCGCTCGATCTTTTCTGTTTGGACGGCGAGCGTGCGTACGCTCGACTCGGCGGCCGCTTTCTTTAAGCGGACGGCAATTTATAGATCGGAAAATCGGTAAAAGCGACTCGCGGCCCCCGAGCTATTTCCGGCATCGCGCGGCCGCCTCTGTATACGCTCTCTCTCTCTCTCTATATATATATGAGTTTTTGATTTTATGCTCTATGCTTATTAGCCGCAACGTATACGTAATATATTTTTAACCGATTTTCTATTTCCACTGCGTAAACGCGCGCAGCTATATTATACCGGGCGCGAGCGTCTCTCGTTCGATCACCGCTTCGATTTCCAAGGGCAGCTATTTCCATTGATCCCTTGGAATAATCAAACCGATATACAGCCGGTTTCGAGAGACAAAAAACGAGCATCGGAGAAAGCCCCAATGAGAGCATCCTCGCCCACGCGGCTTTGTTTCACTCGATCCGCTTGCGCTTTGTCTTATACTCCTAAATATATATATATATATATATGTATACCCTGGCGGTATAGGCTATATACGCGCCGTCGTCGGGAGTAGGGATGAGTTTATTTACGTTTGATTTAATCGGCGCCCGCGCACCGCGTGCGCGTGACTAAGTATAGCGAGAGATGCTTTTCTCAAAGCTTCGCCCTCTCTCTCTCTCTCTCTCTCTCTCTCTCTCTCTCCCTCCTGCGAGCAGACTGGATATCAAATGACAAAACGATCCGGTGTATATAATGAAGATCGCTCTCGTATAAAACGGCAAACCGGCAGGATTTATTTATATAATAATAATACAACGGGAGAAACTTTTTCAGTTCTTTGGCAGACGCGAGCGCAGCGCTATTAGCCGATTTGTAAATCATGTATAATAGCATTATGTAGGTATACACATCCCGAGCCAAGAAGTGCAGTCTCGGATTGTAATTACGAATAACGAGCTTTTGCCCAGTGCCGCAATCTCCGGGATAAATCTTCGGACTCATTGAGATCGCAAGCGAAGCGCTGCGATATATACAACACCGCATCGGAGCTTTCGATGAATGGCGTTCCTTGCGCGCCGAATAGTAGCCCATTTGTCTTATACGACGTGCGTTTCTCTATCTCCCAGCTGACTCGAGAAATCGGCAGGATGGAAAAGGAAATAACGCCGAGAAGAGGCGTCGGTCCTCTCGAGCCAAATAAGCTCCGCGCGCTTTCTGCGCGCACGCGAGGGAAGGGCATTAACATTGGATCTAAATTCGACACGGCACTCCCGGCGCTTTCCTCCTCGACGCGTAACTCTCCCGCGCTTCCTCGATGCTCGTATATTATATATTTGTATATAAAGCACAGACGCGCGATGACCTAGATCGATGAAATGCCAATAATTGTATTGCAGTACTGCGCAAGGCCTTCGACAGCTTCGACAGGGAGAAGAGCGGCAGCATCCCCACCGACATGGTCGCCGACATCCTCAGACTCATGGGTCAGCCCTTCAACAAGAAGATCCTCGACGAGCTCATCGAGGAAGTCGATGCCGACAGTGAGTCCCTCGACGGCTATATTTGATATTTATACACCGCGAGTGAATTACATATACACACACGCTTGTTCGCAGAATCCGGACGTCTGGAATTCGAGGAGTTCGTGACGCTCGCCGCCAAATTCATCGTTGAAGAGGACGCCGAGGCTCTCGAGAAGGAGCTTCGCGAAGCTTTCAGGCTCTACGACAAAGAGGGTAAAAAATCAGTAGCATAAAATTGCCGCGTGCGATTTTTTAGGAGACAGTATGTAAACAGAAAAAAAATTATCTACACGCAGGAAACGGATACATCCCGACCACGTGCCTCCGCGAGATCCTCCGGGAGCTCGACGACCAGCTCACGGACGAGGAGCTCGACATCATGATCGAGGAGATCGACTCCGACGGCTCTGGCACCGTCGACTTTGACGGTATGAGCCATTTCATATACTGCGTATAATATTATCATAATCGTAAAATGAATCGGCCATCCGCGCGGCTTATCGCGATCTCTCTTGAAAAACAGGCCCGAACTTGAGCTGTACGATCTCGCTTGCGGATGATTTTCGGGCTGCTTGAGCATCGGTTTTATTGCCGCTAGAATATATGCGCTCGGCTCTCCCTATACCGCGACGAAAATAGCCCGCGCTGCCGAGTCGCGGAAGAGAATTTCGACTATTTTTATGCGTATGTGTATTATCGCGTGTGTATACGCGCCGAATATTAATGTAACGTTAAATCTCTTCGGTCCTTAATAATTCTCGTGTATAATAAATATCCGGGCCGATCGCGAAATTTTGAGATCTCTTATGTTATCGCAGGCCCCTCTTGCATATTATACATTTTAATTATGATACACGTGTCGGATGCAGCTGTCGCGTTTTCACAAATGGTATCGATGCGCTGCGAACGTTCGCGAAGCGATTCCTATGCAATTTAACGCGGAATAACAAAAACACGAAAAACGCTGTTGCAATTCCTGGCGAGAGTCTCTTATTTCTCTGCCAAAACAAATCGTGCGCGCAGATATCGATTGCAAGATTGAATCTGGAATGATATGCTTTGTTACCCATTAATTACAAAAAAAAATAAGAAAAAAAGCTAAAGAAAAGCTTCTTTAAGTATTTATCTCACACGCGTTTATCATACCGGATAAGCCGTTGCGATATCGAGATCGTTCGAGGTCCGGAAAAGCACTACACGAATCGTCACACAGTCTTTCACGCGCGTATCATCGAACCCGAACTTTCGTCCTATTGCACAGTCAAACTCGCAGTTGAATCCTTCCGAGTCGTAGAGCTTGCGCTCCGCTGCATTCGCCCAATCCATGATGTCATGAAAGTTCGTTATCAGACACTGCCTGACGGAGCTGTTGATCGTCAGGTCGTAGGGTTCGTTGAAAGCGCTGGCTGCTAGATTCGTCATGTCCTCTCTGCCTCTGCGTAACTCGTTCCTGACTTTGGTTGAGTACTCGAAGACGAGCTTATCGTCGCTCTTGTCCGTGTGCCGCTTTCGAATGTGATTAAACTGGCTGTAATCGAAGTTGATGACTGTTTCGAAGAAACGAATTTCTTCAACGTCGGTCAACATGATTATGTGCATCGATATGTGCAGATGAAAAAATGTCTTTTTTGATGTCACCGGGATTCGAACCTGGTTCCTTGTGATTACGAGGCGAGCGCCTTGCACGGTAGTCCAACACCTACCGCACAGGATCATGTTCGATTAAGCTACTTAACGTCTCAAAAGGGATTTTTTAATCAACTCGCAAGTGCTTTTCGAATCTCCCCCGGAGTGTTAGTTCCGTGCTCTGCCGGTTAATATGCGACACGCGCTGCTGACTGGCGCCACTGTCGCTTCTCAAACTACTGATGCTTTACCAACGAATAGGCCTAGTCGAAACTAGCATTTTTCCCTACTTAGCTCGTTTTCATTTTTCGCCACCTCCATTCAATTTACACGTATTCACTTGGCGCCACTGTACCTTTGAGAGACCGAAAAACCAGCAATAGCGCTATTCGCCCAAATCGTTTCTTACATATTTTCTATTGTAAATAATGAGTTGAAACTTTGCACATACCTTGATTAGCCCTTGTAATGTAATACTGCAGTGGGGATTGTTTCATTTTCAAAAATTCATAACAGACTTTCGTCGATCAAAGAGTGAAATTCTCTCTACTGAAAATTCACCTTTGTTTTTTATTTTTCATTGGTTTCAATAAGGCTTTGATCAAATTATGATTATGCCGTACATTTCTACGTATATTCAAAAACTGTGTGCAATTTTTTCAAGTCATTAGGCGAATATTTGTATGAGTTGGAGCTAGTTGAACAGAAGGGTATTTTTTATGCGCGCCGAACATCGGCGGAGAGTTAATGTATTTAGGATGGGTAGTAATTTGAAGACTTTCGGACACAATACTCCCTCAACAGTCTCTTATTAGTACTCATATAAGGCCAAAGCATATATGATGCCATATATATTGATACCCCCAAATGCATTTAACATCCCATTGCACAACCAATAGGTTGTATTGCATGCATACTAAATACTATACATATATATAGTTTTCGATTATGCCTTTAAGTACATTATTTCTTGTCATCTTCTATTTCTCATGTACCTTATACTTTTGATCTAAACATTTTTTGTATCTATTCGCAATGATAGCCGCGTGGGTCTAAGTCCTTAGTCATGCACGCGTAGTTCTTGAATGGTGGGTTTAAATCTCCATTATTTAAAAAAAATGAAATATTCAATTGTTATTAAATAGCGATCAGAGCATTTTCTATTGCGATTTCCAGTCAATGGACAAACTTGAAAATTCGAATTATACGTTTAAAGTCTTGCTTCATATCGAGAAAGTGTCGAAATTCCTGGCGGGAACTCCGGTGAATTTGCGGACGTCATAAAGCAGCGACTTTGCTAAAACATCGTAATGCCAATTACGCACACTAATACACCGACTATATGAATTTTCGAGTATAGCTGTATATAGTGGGTGGAGGAATTCCGATCCATAACGATGCTCAATTAATCATCAACTCGATCCTGTACGCTTGGTGTACACCGGGAAAGCTCTGCCAATTCGCGAATATGCACGAGTAATCACGAGGAGCTTTCCTATATATTATTCACGTTAGTCCGTGTAAATCTGCATTTCATGCAAAATACTTAAATTAGTATTCAAGCAACTTAGATTTTTAATTGTTAAATGTAAATATTTTGTAATTTATACTATTCCAATTTATGTTAAGTTCACACGAAATTAAAACCATGAATAATTCCTTGTTTCAGAGTTCATGGAGATGATGACTGGAGAATAAATGTTCTCGACGACCGAAGCTCGTGTTTTTGACGAAAAGAACAAGGAAATCAATAAAAAAAGTCACATATACAAAAAATACGTAACGGAGGAGGCGCATTATTGTGTTCCTCCAATATAAACGCTTTTGCAGAGGGTCGACACATGAAAAACAATGGCCAGTCCTAATAATAGATGTGGCGCGAACGGAGTCGTCTCGCCAGAGATTCGCCGATCGAGCGACACGCACGACTTACTTAGCTTTGGCCGCTGCATATAGCTCAATTCTCTGTGCTATTGTCGAGCAAACCAAAACAAAAACGAAACACACATACACACAATTTTTACCATGCCGTAACTTCTCACGCGGTGCCTGCTGAATTCTTTTTTCACGGACAGTATTTATTGTTGTTAATAAAAGTCTGTAAAAATCTAACAATGTTTTTCATTCTATATAACAATACTGTATTACACTCACAGTGCCAACTTTTATAAGCTGAATAAATTATTAAAACATAAACTGAATATTTTTGCCATTTTACGATTGAAAGGGTGTGCAATGATCGCTCATAAAATTCTTTCAGTTTCTTTTATTTTCTAGACTCTTTAATTGCTTAACGTTTAATTAAAATCACAATAATTTGAGAATTCATTATAAGTGACAATAGTCGCAAACTTAACGCTTTTAGCTTGACTTTTAAAGTTATAGTAAAACTATGCAAGCTTAAAGACTCTGTATGCAGAGTGAATGAAAGACTAGACTGAATTTATTCATGTATATAACGCGCTTAGAGAAAAACATTAAGCCACTTTAAAGTTTTGGAAAATCAGTATTACAGAGTGTAGAAATACTTTAAGTTGAAACAAGATCTTTTGAGTTTACACAACTATATTTTTACAAAGCATTTTTATAAATCAGCGTATGCAACTATCATAAAAAAGCAGACATGAAGCTACAATATGAAAATCAATATCAAATATACGTTTAGGCTTGTATTGTAAAATTGTGTAGAATAAGTATAAAATAAAATGTGTGCGTCATATCACAGAAATTGGCTTTTCTGAACTTTAAAGTGTCTTGATTTCAAATTTTACTTACAAGCGATAAGAGAATTTATTTATAAAGAATCAAAGATTCAATTTCAACAAATTTGTTCATATTTTCTGGTCCTCTACTTCGGAATGAAATAAGTTTCCGCATTCTTATTTAATTATATTTACAAGAATTAGCCTGCTTTGAAGATTAAGTTTCAATCAATTGTGAGATATAATCCTATTGACAATTTCCTTTTTTTTAAATTTTCATTCATCATTTTTTTTAGTGGGTTTGTCGAATTGTTTCATGTTATATTGAAGGAGGTGTTTGAGTAAGAATAACATTTATCAGGATCACTTTTATGACTTTCTTTGGATCGGATCGCAGACGCCTGTGCGTTCGTTTCACCAACTCCATGTGGCAAAGTGTATAATCTTGCAGTGCCGATTGTTTTCTCAAACCAGACTCTGCGTATCATCGACCTCCTGAGGTCTTTTTTCATTAGAGGAAACTAGAGGCATTAAAGGTCACATCTTAAACATATGAGGAAACTCATTGCTTATTTCTCGTACGAGATTTTGATCTTCTTGACTTTCCGGCGATTCTTCACAGAAGATTCTAAAAATTTTTTGATTATTTAAATTCTTTAATTATTTTCATATTTAAGATTCTAGTAGATTAGAGGTTTTTCACATACCTAGTGAAACATTTCAAGACATCTTCACATCGGTGCTTGTGTTCCTCATAAACTGCTGTCTTTAATACTCTTCGGCAAAGTTCTAGATATTGCCTGCGCTTTTCTCCAGGTGCTATATCAAAAAGTTGCCG
Source organism: Muscidifurax raptorellus (assembly GCA_020010945.3). Taxonomy (NCBI): domain Eukaryota; kingdom Metazoa; phylum Arthropoda; class Insecta; order Hymenoptera; family Pteromalidae; genus Muscidifurax; species Muscidifurax raptorellus. Next base: position 38,540,118 of record CM052078.1, read on the forward strand.
TAAAATAATATCAATCAAAACTTTAATATCGTTTGTATAAAATAAAGAAGCAGTTTCATCACTAGTAAATAAATCGACAAAGAGTTTTAAAATTGAATCTGGTGGTGCAGGTTCGTGATCAAATATTCTTACAGGATCGACTGCAAAACAATTGATTTTTGTCACTTTATAATACCTTACTGTGTCCACATTTGCTCGGATTATCATTTATAGTCAACTTACCTTCTCTGTTAAGAAGAAGCAAGATTTTTTCAGTAAATGTCTTGGCTACTGTTCGCTCTCTTAGAGCATGTAGAACGACATTTTCCGGCGTTTGAAATTGCAAATTATATGAAAGTATCAGATTTACAAACAGATCTGGAATTTGATCATCAAGATCAGTATCTGGTGGGTTTTCAATAAGATCCAAAATGAAAGATATGAATTCAGAACCCAATTGCTCTGTAATAAGAATATTTTACTTTATATACCATTGTCCATTAAAACATATGTATATTCTACAAAAACAATATCTTACCAAAATGTGTAATTGGCATTGGTTCACCCATTGAGAAAATCATAGTCAATAGTAATGAAGAATAATTCAACTTTGCTACATTTCTAGGGTTGCTTTTCATATCCCTTGCAAGTTCCATAGGTAAAATACTCTCTAACATTATTGTAACCACAACTGGATCCAAGCTGCACATAACTCCAAATGATTGCAGTAAAAGTTGCCTAATAGTCCATCTTGTTTCCATTTGATAATACTGTATAAGAGTGGAAACACCTTCATATCGATCTTGTCTCAAAACATGCCTTGAAACATTAGCATCAGCATTTGTCTACAAAGAAGCGTTAAGTTTGTAAAATGTCGCTTCAAGGTTTTGTTAGAAAAAAAAATTTAATATATTTATATTACCAAAATTGATGTGAGTTCCTTGATATATTCACAAATAGTAGGTTCATCTTCATAGAGCATCCAGCTTCTTTGCTGTGAATCTTCTTTGCATGAGGTTAACTCAGTAAAAATAATTTTCAACCTATTGGCATCATACGTTTCTTCAATATTCAACTTTGTTAAATTCAATGGTACTGTCAACTGAGACAAAATTGCATCAAAATAATGACTAACATTTGATGGCAACATTTCTTGCAGACCACTGAGTACTACAGTTACAGCCACTTTTGACATTTCATAACTAAGTTGTGTACTATGTCGAACTTGGTCCAGAAGTAAGTAAGCCGTTCTTGGATTTATTTCAGCTAAGCTAGCTGATCTACTTTTCACTGGTGATTGGCTTGGTGACTTTTTGATGCTACTTTGTGAATTGCTTTTTTTAAATTCTTTCTTTTGACTAGATTCTGAAGATCTTCTTAGAATATCTTCAGACTGCAATGAATAATTAATTTATATAAAATAAATGATGAATCTTAAATAGACCAACTGCATAACATTGAATAGTTACCTGAATTAGAGGATCGGATTCATTTTCATCATTAGTTAATGCTTGTTTTTGCTGTTCACTTATTGATTCTTTTCTAGATACATTATTAGTAGGCGGTGATTTGTCTTCATTTATATTATTAAAATTAGTAGGCGGTTCTTTAACTGGTGTTGTACTTCCAAAGTCAGGAGGCAGTGGAGCTTGTTTCTTGGTTTTCCTGCCAAGTTCTGCTTGACGTTTCTTCTCTACTAAACGCAGTAACAAATCTTGTTTGTCAATATTAGGTGAAACACTAGGCTTATCCCCATCAGCCCTTAAAGTTTCAATAGCTTGGTCCAGAAAATCTATCAAGAACTGTGGATGGACTTTTATCGTGGTAACATAATTAGATGGTATATAGCCAACTTGGCCTTTGCTGTTCACTACCTGCCACCAATTCCTCTGCTTGGTGTGACTCTGATAAAGTACAAAATGGTCATTTTCTTGGAAGCTCAGTGTTTTGGAGAATGTGGCATTGAAGTCATAGAGACCTTTGAGCATTTCATAATTTTCTGTAAAAGCAAAAAGTGGTCAACATTAAATGCATGTTACCTAGTTGCGGCAAAGGAAAAAAATCTCAATTTACTTTTTCTCCTCCTAACGACAGTTGCTTCTGACATGATTTTTCAAATATGCTACTAGGAAATTTTAGCAACAAATTATTCAGCACTAAGCTAATGAAAAACAAAATATTACACAAAGGACTGTGCGAATTGCCTTTTGGAGCATGATAACAGTAGCTCATATTATTGGCTGACAAGCGACATTTAAAACGAGTTATTTTTACGTAAGACTCGCCAAAGTATTATTTAACCGTTCGCGCACAACCATCTCCTCCACAATATATGCAACGGGATCAATGTTAGATCATAATTAACGACTCGAATGGGACGTGGATGAGAAATTCTTTGAATGTAATGTCACTACTTTAATGTTTCGATCTTTAAAAAAAAATGCGTCACAAGAGCGCAGTATATTGTGTAGCGCGCACTGCAGTGCAGTTATAGGTACTTAAGTAGTCCATAAGGGGGCAAGGACAAGCAGCTCCCGCTGCAGCTCCGCAAAACAAACAACTCCCCCTTCGCGCATCCCACATGATCTGCCTACATATATAAATATGCGCGTAGTATAGAATCAGGCTATCCGTGTATACCTAGATATATTTCGAAACACGGTATCTAGGCATACAAATGAGAAATACACACGACAGTCGAGATTGAGAGAGTAACAATTGGGGAGGGTCTCACCTAACCGAAGGTAATTGTCGCCCATCCTGAAGGTCGTCGTCGTCGGCGACTGACGGCCGGGAGCAGGTGATATCCGCTTTCCAGTCGGCTCCGGACAACGCCCAGATGCAAAATACGCCTAACCTCCTGGTTCCGTTTTGCACTTTCATTCGCGCAGTGCACAGAACGCAGTCTCCACCATCGCTGTGTATAACATGTAGGTGTCTATATTACTCGAGACACTCTCACTTTACATTTTTAACCGGTTTTTTGTTCTTGCATGCACTATATACTAGGTATGCAGCTGCAGGAGAGCGAGAGAATTCGCTGCGAAGGCGGTACTGTACTGACCGGCTAATGTTTTTTTTTCGCTCGCGAACGGGTTGACCAGACAGCCAGAGATGCTGTAGCTGTCTGCTATTCGACTCCAGCGATATCGTATATATATATATATAGTCCTATGCTATTTAGACGTATGCTCCACCTGTAGTCTAGAGGAATTGGACATGAATGGAAATTGGTAGTAGTTTCTTTTTTGGAGGTTGGTACGTCATTTTGCCACCGTTTGCGCCGCATATATATGTTGAAATAGTTCCAGGATACTCAGTTCCCGGCCGCGCTGCGGTCATAAGCATACCATCAGATACCACATACGTATATAAGTATTTGTATAATCACAAACAAGAATGGCGTACTCTGTCAACGTCTCCGTAGAGGCGCCGATTGAAAACCAAATACAGGAGATCACGTACGATGGCCAGGAAATTTATCAAGCGTAAGTACTCATCTTCTGTTTGAATTTAATATAATGAGTTATCGGTTCAGCCTTGTTCCAGCTATTTGTGCTTGTTATTTTGATACGTTATTTAAGTTAACCTCAAAATCGATGGATTACGGTATTTTACAAAAATATTTAGAAAATATCTGAATTTTTAAAATGAATAATAGTTTAACATTATGTTTTTTTAATTTCACGCGTATTTTGGTAACTGTTGGTCAGTGTTTTGTTTATTATTAGATGAAATATATTTATTTAACAAGTAAATTGATGGTTATTTAATTTATTGATTTAAAAAAATTTCGTACTTTACAGACCACTCACACTGTCAGAGAATCTGGCAAAAATAGCTCAAAAGATTGATTTTAGTAAAACTAATGGTGATGACGTTACTAAAGAGCAGGAAAATGGTGAAAAAACTGAGGAAGAATCAAAAGATCCTGCCAACTTTCAGTCATCTCTTTGGCCATGGGACAGTGTTCGAAATAAATTAAGGTAAATAAAACGATTTTTCCAATTTTAAGATAATCTACATTTTATTTCCTTGAAAGAACATCAAATATAACATTTCAATACTGGTATTATAGGAATGCCTTGACAGAGGTATGCGTTTTGGCAGATGTTCTTGCAGTAGCCAAAGAGAAAAGATATATGGTACTTGATCCAGTACCACAGGAACCTATAGAAGTAAAGCCTTTAGTTCAGGTTCATGCAAGGAAGAAAGCATTAGCAGGTGCAGCTTCAGTCTTAATCATGGGTGCTGATAGAATGAAGAGTTGTCAAAATGAGATGGCTAGGACTCGCTCTACCCCTGACTTCCACATAGAGTTACTGAGACTTCGTCAAAATTGGCGCTTAAAGAAAGTTTCCAATTCTATTATAGGAGATTTAAGTTATCGTACGGCAGGTTCCAAGTACAATCAAACAGGAATGTTCGAAATCACAAAAGCAGAGGAAGAAGAAAAAACTAATATAAGTCCACCTGCTTCTCCAAATCCTAATATACCGGTGCCATCGACTTCCTCTAGTAATAAAAATGCATCTGCATTGCGTGTAACAATTCCTAGTGAACTTGAGGGCATTGCTTATATAGAAGTATTATGTAAAAAAGGTAACTTGTAAGTTTAAATTAAGTTTTTAAATTGACATTGTAGTAAAATGAAATCTTTATTTTTTAGATGAAGAAGCACTTTGTAGTGCTAATATCAATTGGCTTAATAGTGGCTCAGGAAACAAGCTTGATCCGGATACACACTGGCAACAAAAGTTAGAAGCAGCACAAAATGTTTTATTTTGTAAAGAACTATTTAGTCAATTAGCAAGGGAAGCAGTGCATTTAAGAGCACCAATTCCTCACATGGTTGTTGGTAACAGAATAATGGCTACAGTGAGTATCGCTTATCTCTTCAGTCCCTTTCAATGCCAAATGAATTACAATATCTTTTAAAATATTAAAACGATCTGTCTATAGGTACTTCCAGGCATACAACTTGTAATAATTTTAAGGCACAGTACAGGAAATGACAAAAAACCAGTGCCACAGAATACAGATCATGATCACGTTCTTGAACATTCATTGCATCAATTACTTAGAGAAGTGCACCACAAAAATACACACCATCCATTCCCGCATCCATCGTCGGGGCCATTAGGTCCGAGCAAACGAAGATGCTTGGCGGGACCAACTGCAGCCGATCGTCATGAACTTTTAGAAATGACGAAAAGTCAAACTCTTTTAGAACAAATTATTCAGCAAGCTCAACACTTCTTCATGCGACTACGGACAGAATATGTGTTAGATACAATTGCCAAGGAATTCAAAGACCCCCTCATTCTATCACATTGGAATGCATTAAATTCACCTACTCAGTCCAGTGTGAGAATAGTGATTCAAACCCATGGCTATGATCAGTTGATACGAACTTCAATGGTTTTACATGTTCACGAAAAGTCGTTAAAGTGTGTTTGTAAAGATGGTAGAGTCATGCATATGAGCTATGAACCCCAAGAATTACGTGATCTTATATTTTGCCAAGTGAGCACTTGAAATTTCTTATAATGCAAGACATTTCTTCGCCTTCATACAATTTTTATACTTAACTTTTACCTACTATTTTTCAGATTTATCAACATCAAATAAGTGCTGTTCAAGGACTAGCAAAATGCATGGGTTGGCAGTTTTTAGCAAACAGCTCGCATTTAGGCCTTGGAGCTGTAGAACCTTTAGGGAATGCTAGTAGTTGTATATTGGCATCTCCAAACGGCGATAGGTAAATAAATAATATTTATTTTATAAAATAAATGTTTTTAGACGTCTATTAACACTTTCAAATTTTCACAGAATGATTGCAGTAAGATGCGATCCTCACACTAAAATACAGGTTTCGATTGCTCATTCTCCAAGAAAAGACTTCTTCCCTGGACAATTAGTAAAAGAAAGAAAGTGGGAAAATCTTGGTGGTTCATTCAAAGAAGTAAGATGGGATAAAATGGAGGGCAAAAATTTCTTGAACAAAATGGAATTGCTCATGGCATCTCTTACCAGTTCTTAAACCAGATTTTATAATTGAAAAAATTAAAACAGGGTGACAGTCATGAACTGAAAGTGATTTCAGTGTCCCATAAAAAACAGTTTATTTTCTGATACAAGGATAATGTGAAAACAGTGAGTTTAAGATATAATAGATTTGACCTAAGTATTATTATGTGAAGTGTAAACGCAGATTGTCCGTAAACAGGACAAAAGCAATATAAGTATGATGTCAATCATTGTAATGTATTTATCATCATATACAACAAAGATAAAAAAAATCGTTTATTACTTGTGTCTAGGTTAGAAGAGTTCAGTGAACAAGATTTATAAATAAACAAGACATTTTAATATTTGTATAAAAATGACTTTATTATTATTTTTTATAACATGAATGTAATGCGTGAATGAAAAATTTATTAAGTAAATACATTGTATAAATAAAATGTTAATTGCATTTCCTCAAACAATGACTTTGTTTAAAAAATGAGCATATAGGTATAAAAATGAGTAACAAGTGTGTAATTGTCATCAAAACATCGGCATTCCCGATACTTTCGTTCATTTATTTCATTCAATCAGGTTTAAATAAGGCATTCTTTTAACTTTGCTGATGAGTATTAAATAAAAAAAAAAGAGTAATTATATCACATGTACACAGCTAATATATACTAGTTATAAGTAAAGAGTAATATTATGTCGATTTTAAATTACACTGTATTTCAAAATTACTACCTAGTGATCTATATTAGATCTCTAGGATTCTACTTTATATTTGGAACGGACTCGATTTTTTAATTCTTTAAAAATGTACATTTTAAATAATTTTTTCTAGTAATAATTTGTAAATGGTAGTTACTTTATTAAAAGTTCTAAATATTCTTATATATTTTATGAAAAGACTCAAAACTAGTGTAATACAAAATTGCAACTTTTTCAAATTTTAAATACGCTAATATAGAAACGGAAAATTTAATTTTAATTAGTAATCGTTGTAGTTACGCCATTTTTATGCAAGAGAATTTTCCTCTTTAGTTATTGTCGACGTAGCTTACATAAAAGAGAAAACTCATTTACATTAATTTTTGCAGTAATGATGTTGACTGGTCTATGAAATTTTATTCAATGCCTGTATTTTACTTCAATTTTGATTTTTAAAACAAACTATAATGAATGCACGGTACTCTTGCAATTCTTTATGAATGTCAGTAATGAATTGAATAAAAATCAGAATATCAGTAAAACAAGACTATGCATTCGCAGTTAAAAATGATAGTAAAACTCAGTCTCATTTTTTTATAAAGCACTGCAAAAGATTCTGCACCCTTCCACCAGCTACATTGAAAGCGACCACTGTTGTAATAAGTAGTATAGCATATACAGAAAACAGGCTTGCTGCATGTTGATGGTAACTATTTAGTAAAGTCATAGACGATGCAAATAGATGAGATCCAACAACCCATGTTATTTGGAACCAGTTCTTGTTATCGAGAGCAGAGAAGAATATGACTCCCCAGAATGTATGCAGTAAGATGAAGCATAAAGTTGTAGCAGCCGATATCATAAAGAAGTATTGGTTGCCCTGATGCAGTCCCATAGTTCCAGGACCCATGGCATCAGCCAAAACATTGACACAAGCAAAGGCACCACTCATGAGACCAAATCCGAGACCACACACATATGCAAATATATCTCTACTATCCGCAACATGAGCAGTTGTTACTTTTTCTAAACCCTTTTCAGCTTTTCGCAATACCTTATAAAGAAGGAACCTAAAATAAATAATAAAATATTAGTAGACATTTATTTTTAATGATAAAATTAAATACTCTTAGAAAGATAGACTAGGTTATCGATGACTCATACAGCATAAAAGTGGGATATAAAAATTGTATGGCTTACCTAAATATTTCTTGAAACACTACTGAATAAATGAGTCCAATTGACAGGTAGCTCTGAAGAGGTACAATAGCATACCACAGTATCGATGATAACAGCAGTGAAATAAGCCAGAAAAATGCACTGGCTATGAGTATGATAATCCGAATGGGCTCTATCGCAATGGTAAACATGAACATTGCTAAAGGTGGCCCAAAGGCCAGCAAGGCACATCCAAAAAAGTCCATTACTGTCATGTTGGACTCGAGATGTTGTGTGATAGATAGTGGGATGTGTAAAAATTCCTCTTCAACAAGCTGCTGCTGCTGTACATTTACTATCACAAATAATGTATCAAATATAATCAATAATGAAAGATATGGAAGAGAGCTATTTAGCAAACAATAAAAGGGCTAACAATGCAATTTCGAGCATGAACAAGAATATTACCTCGATCTTTGCTTTCTTTTCGGCAGTTTATTATCTCATTTTATTTTCCAACCCCACTGTATTTCGAGGTACACTGTCACACGGCGTTAGACTGTTGGAAGTGTTGGAGTCGGACGGTGATGCACTTTTTGTTCGTATCCGCAAACGCGCATGCGCAGCGAAGCTGCTTCCACCCAGAGAAAAGAAAAGGAGAGGGAGTCTCAGCTGGGAGTTTTTGAAGAGAAATATATAACTGTTGTCGAACAGCGCCTAAAATCGCTCGGTGGCCGTTATGTCGAAGCTTTCTTAAGACCCTAAAGAAGGCTCTCCACGATTATGTACCTATACATTACATATATACCTATACATATTTTATCTTATACATATAATTAGGTGAGATCTTATATTATATATATATATATATATTTATTATATACATTTATCTTATATATAGGTGTATATATATATATCGCATTGAGGAAAAAGGAAACATTAAAAGATACGTCACTAGCACGGTACTGTATATACGATCGTGGTCACTAGGGAGCGCATATCGTATCAGCGAGTGTCTCTGATGTATGTATATCATTTATTGCTGTTAGTTTATCTGTTTATATGAGCTGTTGCTCTTGGTCTTCGCCAGTCGTGTTGTAAAGAAAGATTTTGACAGGGAAATAAGAAGGATAAGGAAGGAAACACCTGTTCGAGTCGACGAGAGTCACTTTCTTGAAATTCAGGTAGGACAGAGATTTGTTTCGATAAGATTCGCTGAGATAAAGCATTTTATTGAAGGGAGGCTATCTTACTGCATTACTTTTTAATTTATTTATTAATTGATCTCTTGCATAAGAGCGCAACATCAACTTATTTTTATGTTTCGATCAACTCGATACACGCTATCGCGACACTCGTATACTTCATATCCAATGTTGATATCAAAATTTTACTCTATCCATAAAAATTGCTATTCGAGAGTGATAAGTAAGTGGCCTTTCACTCATGCTTAAGTTATTAAGCTACTGCTTTATCGTGTGAACAAGTATAATATATGTATACACTTAATCAAGAAGAATGAAACAATGAGCACCTCGTCGGTCAGTAGTCGTGTAGAGGTTATAGAGATTAATACCAATCCGTAGCATACAATATTCGCATAACCAAAAAAAAAAATACCTTTCTATCTCGTTCTGTTTTTGAAAAGATATTGTGGTATTTCGTTATTATATGGGTTTGTCGAGAAAATGAATTATTCGTGCAAAATGTAATTTTTAACGTTTTTTTTTGTACGCTGTTTTCGATTGCATTGCAATCTTAAACAAACAATGATAAATAGGCAAAAAACGGGAATTTCAAACGATTAATAAAATATTTGGCCATTCTGTATATCGATGATGCATTTAGTTAATGCTGAAATGTCATTTCGGCAAAATGTACGTAGTATCTTTAATAAATAATGAAAATTAATTACTCGATTATCTCACGCAGGTGTATTTTCAAATCTTATATAAGTATAATCTTACGATCATTTTCCAACACTTTCTGCTCTCTAGTCACCCCACCCTTCAACAACACGTTATTTTATCCTAATCCCCTCTAGGTATATGTTGTTTCTCCTTAACAACGGAAGTATGCGAGTAAACAGAGTTGTTACTTACCTGTATTACGAAGACTTACGCCGCTGATGGTACGGAAACGTATCTTCGCTAAATCTTCGATTATAGTCCCAAATTTAATCATTCGCGACAAGAAATTGTAGAAAAAATATTGCTCGAAGTGAAAAGAAGATAAAAATAAGTTTATTGATACAAGGAGAAAGAAAGCAAAGAAATGGTGCAAAACTTTATCGAGCCGTTTAATGTGAATGTGATTAAAGTGACAATAAAAGATAAACCGGGTTTACCGAGACAAACAAGTGAGGAAAGCTTGAGGACGATTTTCCAAGCGTTGAGACAACATGCGCAACAAGAAGGACGGATAAGGGAGTTGAGAATTGCCATTGAAAAGAAAACGTCCTCGAGAACACTTAAACGATACTTCGATGTCTGGTACAAACGTGCGACGACGATGCGAAAAATTGCCGATTATACGAAAGTGGAAAATAAAACGTTGAATGAGAAAAAAATCGAGTTGCTCATCAGCGCGATTGCCGAAAAGCAAAAGGAAATAATTGCCATTAACGAGAAACGAGATAATCCATTGAAAAGATCCTCGAAATCGAAGAGTGCTCCACCTGTTGTGAACAAGAAAACACAAATCAACGGTGCCAAAACGAAGTCGAAATATGAGGCTAAAGCCTGTGTTCAGAATAGACTCGAAGTTCAGAAGGTCATTATCGAGGAACAAAGGGCCAAGTTGGCTGAGCAAAGTAAGTGCATTCAAGACATGAAATTGAAGGAGATTGACAAGGAAGCCAAAGAAACTAGTAAACAGACTATCAATGTCGCTAAAAAGGCTTTGACTCAATGCGACCAGCGAACTAGAAGAGGCATCATTCATCTCATGAGAGAAGAGGGTTGCAGGTTTGCTGTTATGATTTTTTTAAAGAATTTTTCATTGCGATTCCGATAAATACTTAACAAGCTTTTTTTAAGGGACGAAACTTTAACCGAGATCCCACGAATCCCAAGTCCACCGAGATTTTTAATGAGAATGGAAGCACGCGCCGAAGCAAGAAAGCAGCGATTAAAGCAAGCCGATGAGATTCGGCAGCGCAAAAGAGAAGAAGAGAAAAAGAAGGAGGAGATGAATCGACGAAAAGCCGAAGAAGAAGAACGTCTGCAACAGATTCAAGTGAGTAATTGAAAAGGTGAATGTTCGACTGATAACAATGAGCTTACTCCTAAATTTTCATTCTAAAATACAGGCGATGAAGAATATCAAAAAACTGCGCAAGGAACAGGAAGAGAGACGTTTGAAAGAAATACACAAGAATGAGAAGTTGGAGTATCTTGCCGATCGGTTCTATAAAAAATATTTACTCCGCCGATACGTCTTGGAGCCGTTGAATAAACTTGTGGAAGAGAGGTACAAACGTTTGCAAAGAGCGGATCAACATTACGGGGAAACGATATTGACGAGAACGTTCCTTGCTTGGAAAGAAGAATGGATGGAGCAACAAAAAGCCAAATTGAAATTGGCTAACAAAATGCATCGACACAATTTGCTTTGGTACGCCTTCGATGATTGGAAGACTTTCGCTTTGAGTATGAAACTAAAATATCAAGTTGCTACGGATTTCTCTGACATGAAGATACAAGCGAAGTACATAAAAATTTGGCAAGCACTTTGCGCAAAACTAAGGGAGCAAATGAACGAAAAAGAAGCGATAGCTACAAAACATCACGAAGATCGTTTAAAAGTCATTTACTTTGACATGTGGAAGCAGTACATGTCGATATCGGAAGATATAAAGGAGAGAGAGCTACGAAGAGATGAATGGAGAGATTTGATAAAAAAATTTATTCCCGATGCACCAAACCCGCAAAAATCCCTGGATACTGTGATTTAAAGGTGTTTTAAATGCAAACATGAGAAGTATTTTTAAAACATAGTTAATTATTTATTAAATAGTATTATTTAGAATATCGATGTATGTGTATTTTTATAAATTTTACGCTACTATTGTACAAGTAACAGTCATTGACACCTTTCTGACACAGTATAGTATTAGCTGAATTCGCCAGCCAATAATCACTGTTTGACAATGTACGTAATACTATATTTATCACAGTTACAATTGCGGTAATAAAGTTGCATGTATTGCAAAAATGACGATATTATTTAGTTTTGTCACTTTTCAATAAGCGATATGTAAGTAATTTTTTGCAACACAAGCGCGATTTGCGCGTTTTTCTGACCTATAGAGCGAGACTAATGGAACTTTTTTCAGACCGGCTGCATAAAAAAAAATGTAGAAAATGCCCGCCAACATTTTTCGGACAATTATCTATATATATTTATATTTTTGTAATAAATTCTGTGATGAAATACATTTTTTTCTGTATATAACAAATTAAAATTAAAAAAAGTAAATAAATATAAAAATTAATCTATTAAGAGTGTGGTCGCCGCATCTTGCATCAGTCCCACTCAATATATCAAAAGAAAAAACGTAAAAATCCATACTTGTGTTACAAAAAATATGCACCAAGGGCTAAGTGGGCTCTTTGGTCTTGTGTGGTTGCAGTACTCGTCTGCGGCTCGTACTGCAAACTCCACATTCGGCCTAAAATACCTACTTTACGCACTTGATACACAATACATTATTATTTTGCTAATAGACCTGCGATTATTCTAGTTATTTAACACCAATATTAGTTTAATGGTCGAGCGTTGAGATTCCCATAAAGAAAATAATTCAATTTTCATGCTATCTTTAGCTTTGAATTTATACAGGTATATATCTAGGACTTATTAATATTTACGACTTGCAACAGAAAAATTGAATTACGTTCTTCAAAATGCCTTTGTCATGTTGATTTCCATTATTAAGTAACCGTCTCTCGTTCGTCGTTGTTCCAAGGTACAACAGCCATAGGTGATAAAAAAAGTAAAACGTAACAATTAAACCTATCGTGATGCTGTAAATAGATGATACAAAACAGATCGCGATGCTGAAAAAAAAATTTCGATTTAAAAAATTTTAATATTTAAAATAAACTATTTAGGAAAGTTGAACTCACTCTAACTGATGATAAGCATCGCTGCAATCATCGGGTAAAAGTACCGTGCCGATAAAAACAAAAGGATGGCAGATAGTGGTCATTGTTAAGTTTGATCCATAAATGAATGCCACAGCAGAGAAAAATAGACATCCCAAATACCATCGCAAATTACTGCCTCCTATGCAACAATCCAGCCTGAAAGATCAGTTGTTTAAACAGTTTTGTCGTAGTCGATATAGATCGAAGGTGATATTTATGTATATTAATTGGCGAAAAATTTACCATTTACAATGATATTCTCTTCTCAGGATACAAGTCTGACAGATTCTGCAATGAAACGTCTTTGGTAAAACGTGGCGCTTACACGTATTGCAAATGTCATCGCTACTCTCTCCGAGTTCTAATCCTTGTATTTGCAAATCTTCTTGGGCCACTTGATCGGCGTTCTGTCTGGTTGTATAGCCACAAGCAAGTCCAGCAACGACAGATGCCATGAAAACGTAGTTCTCCTCCGGCAAAATTTCCAAAAGCGGTACAACGCTTACTTCGAATATCACCATTAGCATTAGGACGCTGGTAATAGTCCACATGAGAAAAAATTTCGTGCGCATGAGAAATCGAAGAAAGTTTCGGTAAATGTAGTAGACGAGCGGCGGCGACATCAGAAAGACGAGAATCGTACAAATTAGATTTTGGGCGGCGATGACAGTCAGTATTGGCACTGTAAATAACGGTATTACAGCATCGATTGAGATTCGTCTCACGCTGCCTTCTCTGCAGCAGCAGAACCTTCCAAAAAGTCTCATGTTCTTTGCATTATGTTGACAGAGAGCAAGTTATCACAGGCAGCAATAGAGGTTAGGTTCGTAAACTGCAGCTCTCTTCGCTAACAACATTCTGGTGTTTGTTTTATCGAAGTAGTCGTCGAAAAAAATGCTCTGCTTGAACTGTTTCTTGCAGTTTTAGCAATAGCCAACTACACCGAGTTAAATAAATAGCAGCCGACGCACCTTATGTTCAAAGGTATCGAGTTCTCGACGTCAGTTGTGTAACACTTCTCACTTGCTGCACACATTGCGATGTGTGAAATCGACTATACTTATTCCGATCCAGCTTTTTCTACACTAAACTTTGCTTCTAATGATATACATTATTGTCCCAACGTACCTGATTTATCTATACGTGAAAATAAATTTCTGTTTCGCTTGTACAGATGCAGTAAGTTTCCAAAGAATGACTATGCTTAGAAGACCTTTCAAAATCAATGTTTGCTGTAAGAACGAGTGCAACACGACACAGAAGCCAGTGTCAATTTGTACTTATATGACTACAGCCTAGGCTTGTATAACAACACTTTCTATACACACAAGCGCAAGGTAGACTAGATAATATAAAGAGACCGGCACAGGCGCATATAATATAGCGATCATAGATTGCAAAGCGGGGGGTGTGGTGTGTATAACTGTACATATAGATATACAATATATCCTTCACCTACGGTCTATGAAAGAAACTTGCAGAAGGGGATTCATAACCTGCGCACTGTTATGCCTTGTAGAGAAGGAAGGAATCCAAACACACCGACCGACTGCAACTATAGAGTCGATTCAGACGTAGTACACTATACTTCTGCGCAGCGTTCGATCACATTTGTATATACGTATACGTAACATACAAATTTTCATTACCGATGCTTTAATCGAAATATATTTTCATTTGATTACACGAGTTCGCTTGCTAGATAATTATTATCATAAAATATTTGTACTGTTGAATAGTGTTGTTAGCGGAATCATCGTGTATATTTTTGTAGTGGCGTATAGACGCCACCGTTACTAGAGATTAAAATCAGAAGTTTAAACAAGATAAGCACCAGAGCTTGATTTATAAATTTTCGCAAAAGCTCCGCCGTCTTGGAAAAATTGGAGCAGTGGGCGACCTCTGTTGAGAAGAGAGCGTTGCTCTCTGCTTCGTTTAGTTTATTAGTTTTAGAGATCAGCTGATACAACTCTATTATACCACATGGTATACCTATTCGAGTACACTGCCCTTTCTCTAACACGCGTAAATATATAGTTGCATAATAGATTTCAAAAATAATAATTTGTTAAAATGACTATTATCTTTGTTTTCCCAAAACTCTATGATAATTTTTTTGTGATTCCATCGCTTTGACAAAAATTTTATACCCTTATGGAAATCACAATAAGTTCAATATTTGGTTCTATATTGTTCATATACAGAAGCTCCTTAAAGCAAAAAGCGGCTGCAATTCGAGAAAAAGTTGCAACACGCAGGTCTCAGTTACATTTGCGAAACTGCGATCGGATTTTGAATATTGAAATAGACGAATGTAGTAAAGGAAATTGACTTTGTTAATTTATTTTTGTTGGAAAGCCCTTATAATGTCAAATAAACAAATATATTAGAATCAACCTGCGTCTCAACGTTATAAATGCATTTTCATCGCAGCACTAGTCGACGCATCATTTCTCACTTGCAAATTCGTACGATACGTAACGTTTCGCTGAGATTTCTGTAAAAAATAAAAAATCCGCGTCCTTCGTTCACTGGTGACATAATATTTAATAGAACGTCTTCTTCGCATGTGCATATGTATACGCGTAGTTATATCTCGAGGCCTATAATAAAAATTTTATTTTCCAAAGTATGTAAACAATTTTCTTATTGTATTATATGAAAACGTGCCGAACGAGAGTGTTTTGCGATCAATTCTGTATCTCTAGCTCGGAGAATGGAACAACGTCTCGATCGTAGATACTGCAAATACGCGTCTATACTATGGAAACATATATCGACTTTGAAAAATGCAATATAATTCGTTCGTTAGTTCTTATTCTTCTTGTTTTTGTTAGTGCTTCTGCATACATGTCGTCGTACAGACTGATACGAGCTGATGATAAGAATAGCACTGATAAAGGTTTATAGGCTTGCTCTCGTATATATATACATATTGTGGTCTTCGTATTTTGTTCGTCATGACGACGTGCCGCTCTCATAACGTGTCATTTACATTGGGTGCAGTTTATATAGTTTCGATAAGGAATTCATCGTTTAACTCATTGCAATTAACCGCGATTTATTATACGTTTGCGCTGAAAGAATATTCAATCCTTGAAAGATAATAATTTCCAATAAATGCCTCTTCGATATACAAAGCGAATCCTATATATATATATCTATATAAATAGATGAATGAAAGATAAATTTCGTCAAACTCTCTTCAAAGAAGATAAGCCAGTCGGAAGTATGTAAAAAAAAAACACATTGTAGCGCTCTGTCTCACACAGTACACACACACACGCGCGATACCGCGCGTCGAGAGATATAATATTTTGACGAAACCTTAATCGTCGATCTCCGATAAGCGCAGCCTTCTCAGGTTCTATATACACATACATACAGCGCGCATATATAGCATACACGTATATATAATAATGGTAAACCAGGAGAAGCCGGCTCTCGAGGACGCCGCAGCCGCGCAAACTGGTCAATGAGGAATGTGCGGGGGAGGGGGCGGCATATAAGCAAGTATATAACACGCTTGCGTATTACATAAGTCGTGCACACGCGTTGGTAAACCCGCACCTCCGCCGCACTAAGTGAATAGACGGCGGCAAAGACGCGTATTGTAATAGAGGGAGAGCACACGAGTAAGCAGGGAGGGACGAGGAGCTGATATTATAGTCGCCTGCAAACATCGCGCACAGAAAGAAAGAGAGAGATAAAAGGAGAGGAGGAGAAAATGCTACTACCACGATCATCACAACACTCGCTTTCGTAAATATATATGTATAAAGCGCGCGGCTGTCTCCTATTCAGTTTTACGTGTAGACTACGCGGGCTTTCTTCGCCGCCGCTGCTGCTCTCGATTGCGCTGCGTCCACTGTATTATTCGATTCAATCAGCGAGAAACACACGTATATACACACGCACGAAGCCGTATTGTCAGGTGACCCAAGCTTAATTCTTCTATACACGCTTGTTTACATATATATAGTTGCACTGGATTCGGAAGTCGCGCGATGCAACGATGTTATTGTTTTGACTTGCGCATCCTTATTTCCCTTTTTTTTTTACCTTCGCTATCGTCTATATAGACGCGATGATTTCGTTCGCGCGCTGTATGACTTTCCACTGTGCCTATTCTGACATTTTTGTCAATATTGTCTTAAAAATTTCCGCGATGCATTTATACGCCGTTATTAATTTGCAATCGTCGAGCGCAGTGACTTGTTTTCTTCGATTCGAGGGTAACTTTATATACTTTGTATCTTTCCGATACAGCAGCTTTTATTAGTTAGTTTTTTCTTTCGATTGTCAGCGCAATCATCATCCGTTAATTAAACACTTTTAAATCAGGCCGTATATATTCGTGGATGTGAGTATGTATATATAGAGAGAAAGATGCGCGCACACCCCTGATGTTATTGTTACTCACGCTATACTTCAGCGATCTTAATACGCTGTAAATAGTGACACAATTAAGCGTAATTGATTAATTAAATTTACTTTTACGCGCCTGCACTCAGATCGATGTTTATTTATCGCTGTGTTATTGTTATTCTCCGATAATAAAATGAAAACTAAATCGTCGAGTACAAAAGATCGATTCGTTCGCGATTGTACGTACACAGTCGGTAACCCGTAACTCGATTACATACGTGTATACGTATATATATACATACACGCGAGTATAATGAGCTTGACATCTTTTTTTTTTCTTTTGCAGTCGAATCATGCCCACAGTGTGCTCGAAGCGCAGATGACGGTGTCTTGAAAATTCGAGCGTACGAGGAAAGAACAGAAAAATCTGATATGTGGCGATGTCTTCAAGCTCGAACAACAAATTGCGAATTCTCTGGGAACATTTCATACTCGCGGAGCCCCAAAGTTATGAGGTAAAAATACACTTTAGCCTACCGATATACTTGTTTCGCATTTAACGCACATTTGATTCGTCCTTACAGAAGTCCTACTGGCTCGACGTCTTTCTAGCCGAGCTATTGGCTCAGGTAAAAGAAGGCCACGACGTCAAGGATGCTCTTTCCTTCTGGTGGGTATTTTTTCACTTGCGTATATTTGTTGTACGGATTATATAACCCTCCGACTGCATTATTCATCCGAAGCTTACCTAACTATCATCCTTTGCGAGAATCCGCTTAACAAGTGGTTATATATACACACACATCGCATGCACCATCGATTGCCATCATACAATTAATTAGTGGCTCGTACAGGTTATAGTACCGCACATTATAGTACTGATACGCGTTACATCTCGAAAAAGGAAAAATTTACCTCTGACACAGTTGCGCGCCTGGTCTCAATTTACCGTATAAAGTTACAAATCACAGCCGATCGCGCATTGCATTTCCTCGATCGTCGAGGAATTGCGCGAGATGTTACAATTACGCACAGCGAGATAATCGCGCTCGAAGCAGAAAACAAAAAGTTAATTTTAGCGGGGGCATTATCATTTTTATACGTAAATGTAACGCATACCATTAGACGAGTGTCCGCAACGTGCGTCACACAAAGCCAGCCAGATATACCTGTTTTTCGATCAATTATATAATCGCACAAATGTCGCGTGGCGAAGAAGCTCGAGCTTAAAATCGGTCAATTAGACATTCGACGATCAAGCACGAATCGCAGCATTCATTGGATTTTTTTTCAGCTCCGTCGGAGAGGGCAGCGTGGCGACGCTCGTCGGTTGCGAACTGCTGTCCGATGTGCACCGGCTCTGCGAAGCCTCCCAGGCAGCAGCCTCCGCCGGTTCGTCCCTCGGGGCGGCCAACGCTTCCAACGTGGGCCTGGAGCTTCGGGGCCTGCACAACTACCTGGTACGAGAGCGCGGCTGGAGATGCCTCGCCGTCCTCCAGCTCCTGGGACTCCGCGAGCTCAGCTGCGCCCGTGAGCTCGTTGCCCTGCTGCTGGCTCTCTACCCGCTTCTCTCCTCGCAGCAGGTGGACCAGCAACCCGCGGGTGCATCCGCTCCGCCGCCACCCAATCCGTACATCAAGCTGTACACCAACGACGAGAGCCTCGAGTCCCTGCCGATCGCGCTGCACAGGAGGAGGAAGAAGAAGAGGAGGAGGAATTCCGGTGGGTGCTTTTTTTCTTTCTCACTTTGCGAACCGCTCTATCAATGGGGGCCTTGTTTAAACGTTAGCCTCGATCGGCCCGACAGGAAGGAAGCCGAAGGACGAGGATCGAGGTCGGCAGAAGCACAGCAAGAGCAGCTGCAACGTTCAGGAAGCCGCGTCGGACCAGTCGCTCACTCGGCGCCGAAGAAAGCGACGCTCCAACACCCAAAGCTCCCAGCAGCGAGCCAGCAACAATCAGCTGCAGCACGAGCTGAGCAAGACCCAGCCGTCCTGGAGCGAGAACCAGAGCAGCGAGTCCGAGCAGTTGAGCGATATGGACCACTCGCGCTCCATGACTCTCAAGATCCGACTCAACCCCATGGACTTTGAGTACTTCACCTCGATCGTTCGCAGCGAGGACGAGCTGACGGGAAAGTTGCGGTTGTCGTCGGAAAACGGTGACGCTCGGGTCAAGGCCAGGGTTAACGAGCAGGAGAGGTCATCCGGACCGTCCCGATCGTCGAGTGGCTCGCGGAAAACCAGCCCCCGGGACATGCTGGACGTGCGGAGCAAAGCCGTGCTGGAATGCGGCATCACCCAGTACGAGTCGAGTCTTCTCATTATCCAACTGCTGTTGGCACTCCAGGAGCAGGACATGCGCCCCGAGTCCAGCCCGGCCATGCACGTGCTCAAGTTCGCCCTGGACACCCTCTGGTCGCTCCAGTTCGCCAACGATTCGGTCCCATTTTCCGGGCTGGAATGCGCCACGTTGAAAGCCGCGGCAGCCCGACTCATGCTCAGCAGTCTGGAGCGGGCTCTCGAGGCTGACGAGCCCATCACCGCGGTCATTCACAACGGACTATTGCCCATGACCTTCAGACTGCTCGAGGATGCCTGCTGCAAAGCCATTCCCAATGGGACGAGCCCCGAGGAGGGATCCCTGCTGCAGGAGTTCATCTTCGCCACGATACGCGCCGTCATCACGTTTTTGTACTTCCTCCTGCAGCAGAGAGGGACTGCTGACAAGTTCAAAGATTTTCTCGAGTTATTTCAGTTGTTCACCGAGAGCCAAGAGGGCAAACTTGTCGAGCGAACTATCTTGGCTATCGTCGAACTGCCCAGTGCCGATCCGAACAAATCGTTCAATCGCGCCAGAAAGGTCATAGACATGATCGGTATGTTGCTGAGTACTCTCAAGCGCACGAGGCAGGACCTCGGTCACATCAGTCACTGCAGGCGTTCGAAGCACAAGAGCTGCTACGAGCAGGAGATCAGCGAAACCCACCATCACGTGGACATGCTCGGCGTGCCGTACTTTTCTGATCCAGCTCACGTTGTCACCGCCAGAGCTTCCTTGTCCAAGTCCATCTGCTCCATCTCGTCGCTGTTCTCCACCTTCACGTCGCTGCTGAAAGAAAGTCACACCTTCAGCCCTGAGCTGCAACTGAGACTGATCAAAGTCATGACGATGACTGGCACATGCTGTTGCTTTCCGCCGAAATTTCTCCTCGCCAATGTCATATACTTTCTGAAGAAAGCCAGTTCTCAGGCCTATAGCCCCGTAGTTGCCCTACTCGAGAGGACGATTTTCAAGGAGTTGGGCGGCTATCCGAGTGTCGAAGGCACTTGTAATTCTTGCAGTGCCTTGAACGTTTACTCCTGGGACTTTTTGGAGCTCTATGTTGAGGCGTTGGATCCGGAGAATAACAAGCTGTGTCACGTGACGATCAGGCATTTGTTGAAAGTCACGTCTCACTCGACTTTTCCAGTTAAACAAGAGCTGCTTTTCCGAGTTTTTTACCCAACTTTTCTCAGAGCGAAGAACATGTTCAAGACCAATAAGGCTGAATTTTCTGTCCTCAAGTTTCTCATCCAGTCATGTTTATCAGCTATTTCAAGTCTGATTGTTAATCCCATCACGTTTCAAAAATTTATGGAACTAGGTGGATTGAAGGAAGCGCTTAGTTTACTGTCCAATCAAGCCTTCGTTAAGAGCGTCTATGCGCTTTTGGAAATTTCCGTCATCATGGAAATCAAGAGCATCGAATGCAACGAAGAGAATAATGATGGTGGCGCGAAAAACCCAAGACCTGCCGCAAAAGCTTTGTTCGATTTTATGAAAAAAGAAACGAGCGCTGTTTTAACTTTGTTGGAAAACATGGCCGGTGATCACGAAAATAGTCAAAATGATGAGGATAGTTTGAAAAAGAAATCGACTCTTCATCAAGCAAGCGGGGTTTGGAGAGCTGCGGCAGGAGTCGTACTTTGTAGTCCCCAATTTCGGCCAGAACTAGTCAGTAACCCGATTTTCGACGAGCTAATACTTCTTGCGAAAACGTTAGCCGTCTCCATCGCCACCGATACATTTAATGGTAATATAATTTTGACTTTATTGTTAATTACATTTTTTTTACAAAGATTCATTTTGGTTTTACTGACTAATCGTATTATTATTTTAGGCAGAAATAAATTTGCCCTTCGGGTAATGGAAGCTGTCGTCACATGCTGTTTAGTTTCTTCTAATTCAAGTATGATTGTATACTTCTTAAATTTGACACTTTCAGAGTATACACGTTAAAATAATAATTACATATTTTTCAGCTGAACGTAATATAGTTGCAATTATTGCCAATACATTAATGGATCCAAAAGTAAAACTGAGTCGTGGTCTGAGTGCATTACTCGAAATTTTTCTCCAAGTATCTATGCTAAGACCTAATCAAGAACAAACAGTTCCTCAACAGAGTCGTACCACGGTATGCTCTCGTTATATGAAATTTAATATAGCAACAATTACGTATTCTTATTGATCTTTGCGTTTGGAATTTTTAGCTGTCAACTATGACGATGGATATTTCTACGGATTGGGGTGAAGCTGATGATAGCAGTACCGGAGAATACGTTACCGCCGATGACGGCTACGAAGCTGATATCGAAGTACCCGTAAAAAATTCTCAAGACATCTTATCTAAGCGAATTAATCACTTTGGCGGAGCGCCCGAAACAATTAGAGGAAATGCTAATGCTCATCCTGCTCTTTGCTCTTTAACGATCGATCTTTTAATTTGTTTTACTAAGCAGTAAGTTGTAATCTTGTTGATGTTTGTATTTTGCATATCTTTCATGATTATGTCTAAACTGTTATCTTCAGAGGCCTAGATGAAGAAAGAAATGCTATAGTTACAAATGGATTAAGAAGACTGGCAGTCATTTGTAAAGAAAGTGCCTTAAGCTGTGCCTCTTTAGCGGGAACTGGTGTAATTACCAGACTATTAAAAGGTTTTAAAGAAATTCTTGAAAGTAAAGAGCTTCAATATCAAGGTATGAAATATATTCAAGTACATGAGTACACACATTTTTTTGGCAATGTTCATTCTACAAGCTTTGTCATTATTACATCGCTTCAGATTTACAGCATGCAGTGCTCGAGGTCTTCACGCTTTTGGCCATGCAGTCCATTTCTCCAACGGAATTGGTATCTTACCTTGCATTTTTCAAAGTGTCTTCGCCTCCTCTATTAACTCTGCTGGAGCCACTTTTCCGTCTCGTGCTCAAAGCGAAACCACAGCCGAATTTCATTTTGTCTTTCCCTGTAACTTCCAATTTATCCGTCGCTACAAAATCTAATAACGAGGATTACAGAAGTTTTGAGAAAGCGGAAAATCTCGTGAACAACTTCAGAAAGAAGCATTTAGCTTTAGAGATATGCAGTCCATGGTCCGTGCATGCAATCTGTCTGCCTATCGGTTCCGAAATGTCTTGGTCGGTTTGGTTGCATGGTTGTTCTGTTTCGCTGTGGCTACGAATTGAAAGAGGAGGTTTGAACACGAGTAGTAGAAACTTACAGATGATGAGCGATACGAACCATCTGCTCGACTCTGAAAGCGATAGCCTATCCGACTGGGGTGTACTTTCCGACAATTGGAGTCGAGAAGGTAGAATAGTGCATTCAATGTTTAAAAAACAAATCTGTTTCTTATTAGACCTAATCTCAGATTTTCATAAATATTATAGTTATCATTGGTTCATCTTCTCCGCCAACGCCTACGTCCATACTCCATATGATGTCAATTGGATTTGAGTCACTGGTGTTGGAAACGTGGCTCGATTTAAGATCTGGTATTTACACGATAACAATAATCTTATAAACTTGAATAATGCTTGATTGTGATAAATCATTTCACATTCTCAGATAAGCTTATATTAAGGTTGACTCGTCCTGATGACAAAACGAATCGTACGATTTCGGAAACTTCCATATACGGGGCTCTACCGTCAGGAGGATGGCATCATTTAGCTATGAATGTCAGCGATACAATTCTGAATAAGCACAGTGCTGTGGTTGAAGTTGTGATTTGGATAGATGGTTGGATAAAGATTAAAGCGCAATTACCTTTCGATGGACTTCTGATCAGGAAGCCGGGAACTACGTGTGTCCTTCTGGGCCAAATGGGACCAAGTGCCATTGGCGCTTGGTATCTTAGTAACTTAATGATATTTAGGTGTCCAGTATTTACCGGTGAAAAGGCCTTGTATGTCGCAAGTCTCGGTCCTAATTTCACAAATCTCGCCGATTGTATCATAAGTAATATTAAACCGGATTTTGCACCGCTCATCGCGTCAGGAGCACTGAATGGATTTACGGAGCGAAAATATGGTTAGTATTTTATACGATAATGTTTACATCAAACCTAAATTGAATGCAAACGGAATGCAACACACTTTTATCAACAGATGCTGGGAGATTCGATAGCAATCGAAAGAAAACGCATGGAGAAGCACGACACACTGTGGAAGTTCAAATTTCCGATACGAAAATCGATTGGGACTCGGTGATGGATGCAACAAATTCTCATTTAGCTGACTTACAGGATAACGTACTATTAACATACGAAGCACAGAATCCTAACATTGTTCACCTGTATCCTCAAGCAGTCGCTAACACGAATGGTAATATTTTT
Source organism: Muscidifurax raptorellus (assembly GCA_020010945.3). NCBI lineage: Eukaryota > Metazoa > Arthropoda > Insecta > Hymenoptera > Pteromalidae > Muscidifurax > Muscidifurax raptorellus. The sequence goes on from CM052078.1 coordinate 38,564,160, forward strand.
AGTAACATACTGCTTTTTTTAAAGGCATAATATCATCGATGATGATAATTGACTTTTACAGCCGCAATTAAGAATCTGTTTCCTGGTCAGCCCGGATTTAGAGTGGTCTCTGTACCAGAGCATAGAGTATCGCAACAACCACCGCTTTCTGTACTCCCAATTATGAGTGCACACGTACAATGCCAACACTATAAAGGCCTTGTATCATCGGCTGCTTTAATTGGTGGGATTCCCGTTTTCTTGTACTTATTTGCCAGAGTAAGTAAAAAGTTTTGCACTCATCGAGATTGTGAAACGTGATCGTTTTAATTATAATATCTAACTTTTAGGTGGTCGAGTTAAATTCGACCGAGGAAGAGCAAGCTCTAGCACTCTCGGTAGTCTTGCACTTGGCTCGTAGCGACTCAGAAATGTTGAACCAGTACCGAACAGAGGGAGGAGTTTCCCTTCTCTTAAAAGTTCTCGAATCACCTCGTTGCTACGCCGGCAAGCACATGCTCAAGGCGATACTTGACGCAGCTTGCGACAGTCCGATCCTCGTCAAGGATGTAGGTACAAAAAACCACCTAATCCTACAGCACAGCGAAGCGGTTATTACCGATCCGGAACTGATCAAGTGTGCACTCGAGGCGTGGAGAACTTGGGCTATGTACGACGCACTGAATTTATTACTTCAGACCATGTTGTTTCTATTAAAGGATCAGCATCCCCAAAGAGAGTTCAACGCTTCCCAATTGAATCGTATTCGAATTGTCGATACCATACTCATTATGTGCAAGGAACACTTTATGTACGAAGAGCTCAACGTATCATTGGATCCCACTACAGGTAGTGCCGTAGTAGAACTTATTCGTGCGCTAATGGGCGCTCCGCCAGAGTTTGCTCATCTAGTCTTGATCACCGATTACCTGGTACTCGTGCATCAGGCTTCCGAAACGTATGTCACTCACTCCAGACATAACATGTACTTTTTATTGACACCCCTGGAAGAGACAAAATCGTGTTCTGGAAAGAGCCTCCTTGGCAGCTCGTCTAACGAGTCGATCAGTACCATCGAAAATACAAAATTAAACAAAGCCTTGACGAACGTACAGATACAGAAAGGACAAGCGATGAAGAATCGAAACGTAGAAGAAATTCAAGTGGATAACGATACATCATCGCAGGGACAAGACACGAGTGCCGGGGAAGATTCGGGTATCGCCGCAAGCGAAGGCTCGAATAAGCAGACGAATGAAAAGCAATCGGTCTGGTCCGATAAGAAAAGAGTCTGTCAAGGTTTGGTTTGCGAAGGCTTGTTACTGCTCCTCAGAGACGCGCTTCGAGTTCTACCCGATAGTCAAGTTGGATCTGTATTGAAGCATGTGCTTCGAGTCGAGCTCCTGCTAGTTTTGTCGAACAATCCCGATGCCAGAGTGCGAACGGCTCTGATCAAAGTCATACAAGTGTATTTACAGCGGGCCACCGACGAGGAAGTTAACCGATTTATCAAGCAAAAGTACTTCGTGCATCTGGCTAATCAAATTTCGCTGTACCCAGGTAGCGAACCATTGGTCGTTACCTTGGAAAATCTGGCTTTGAAAGGTCCAAGTCTCGCTGCAATGTCGCCTGTCTTGGCGATGATTCCAAGGGCTGCCGCTACCGATTTGAACGTTGCCAGACCACTCGTCTCTTTTCTCACCGATCTTATCATAAAGAATCCAAACGCGTTGAGAATCTTACTCGAACAAGGTCTAATGGAATCTCTCAGTCGGGGACTGGTGAACGCTGCTCACATAAGTCCATCTGCTTCCCAATTTCGAGACTTGCACGTTCTATTAGTGACTATCGCAACGAAGCTACTAGACTCTCCCGGAAATCATCATATGCAGGCTGTCACTGATATGCACGTCATACTCAATCATATGGAGCTGAAAGAAAGATCACAATGCGGTGTGAGCAGAGGTTGCGTAACTGCGGTGAGGGACGCTCAAGTCGCTCTCTTCGATGGAGAATTAGATGTCCTTACCGCGAAGGTCTCCAACCACTCAGGATTCCGCTTGAAGAGTACTGCTTCTTACTTAGCATCGTCAACCTACATGAACAATGGTACGCACTCGTCTGTTGCATAAGCACTAGGTTGTACAAAATAATAAAAAAATATTTTCTGCTTTTTAGCTCTTACAACGTCGAGTGAACAAAGCGATCATGGATCTCGATCCTCGAGTTATGGAAGCCTGCACGTGAGCTTGAACACGATGCGCGAGCCGGGAAAGGGAGAGTTGAACGAGCGTTTCCGATTAATTCTAAATCGAGCCGTGGATTTTCTTACAACCGCTGACGAGTCGCCTTCAACCAGTGAACTGCAGTTGACGAAAAGACTGTTTTCTATTCTTTTACACGGTATTTCTAGTCCACTGGGCAAAAAGACCTACTGGATAAACGCCTGGTCCGTAAAACCTGCGCTGAGGAAGAATACAGCCAAAATCATGGTTTGGCTGATGAGTCCTCATCAAAACAACAGTACCAGAGTTTACGCTATTCGCTCTTTGACAGAGGAGCCCAAAGCTCGAGAAATTTTAGCCACTCTATTGGAGGTCCATCCTCAGGTCGAGCAAAAGTTCTGTGTGTTTTTGTGGGACTTGTTGCAAAAAAGGGATGCGATGCCAAGCGCCGATGCTCGAATTTGTGCCGAATTACGAGAAGCGCTTAAAATTTGGGATCTGGCCAAAGGCATCGACCAAGGAAACGCTGAAACCTGGGCGGAAGAGCTGTCTCTGCTACGTCGCGAACTCTCGAAGGAAAGAGATATTTGGATCGAAAATCAAATGCCCGCGATTCAACGGTGAGTAAGCGAGAAAATAAACGATATGTAAAAATAAAATTGCGATGATGAATTTTTGCACTGGATTCTACAGACTATGCAACAGATACGAACCGCTGGCCAAACAATTGACGGAAAGTGCAATGGCTATAACGCGAACGGTAGTGGAGGAGCAGAACCGCGAGCGCAAAGTACTTATGGAGAGATTAAAGCACTGCAGAGGCCTAGAAGCTCAAGCGATGGCGAAATGGAGAGATCTGGCTAAAAGGTTAACCCATGAAAAGGCCCCCTGGTTCTTCCCGGAAAGTTACCCGACCAGTTGGGAACTCGATCCAACCGAGGGTCCAGCCAGAGTTCGAATCAGACTCCAGCGATGCCATTTAAATATCGACAAACGATTCTTTTTGTCGGAGTATACGAACAAACTAGGTAAATCGCTGATACTTTATATCCAAATAATTGTAGCTATCGGCTATAATAATTTTCTTTCCTATAACAGAAGCGAACAAACTCGAAGCGCCGCTATCCTATTTATTTACCAACGGAAAGCAGGATGCAAATGCGACTGCCTTGATTGAGAGACTGCACACAACTGAGAGGATACGAAAAATGTCTCAGGCGAGAATCGTCACACCGCAAGCTGAATTAGTTGGCGAAGTTTTAATCGGCGAAACTTGCTTCTATTTTGTTCCGGAAAATCCGAATGTGCCTCTTCAAACGGATGTGGGTTATTAAAACGTTGTCTTTTGGAACTTTATCACAAAATACGTACAACTAATCAAAACGTTTTTTTCTCGTAATTTAGATTGCTTTAGGTGGTCTGGATTTAGCGATGGCTGGCGGGTCAGCCTGGCGATTAGAAGACATTCGGGAGCTTCATCGGCGAAGATACCAGCTCCAAGAGAGAGCGATCGAGATTTTTTTGATAACCGGCAGAACGTACTTGTTAGCCTTCAATTCGTCCAAGGAGCGAGACGAATTTGCTTCGGAACTTTCGAATTGTAATTTGCCGAGACGCGTTCCTGGAGATGATTTAGGAGAAGCTTTAGCTTTGTGGCGAAGTGGCACGCTCACTAATTGGGAGTACATTACTTGCCTTAATAAATTAGCTGGTCGTTCTTACAACGACCTGATGCAATATCCTGTTTTTCCTTTCGTACTTGCCGACTATACCAGTGAGAAAATTGACTTAACCAATGCAAAGATTTATAGGTAAATGTGTTATTTTCATTTATTTGAATTCAATATGAGTTACTTGTAATAATGCTTATTACTAATGTATGTTTCAGAAATTTCAAGCGCCCAATGGCAGTTCAAGACAAGAAAAATGAGCAGCATTACATCAATAATTATAACGTACGTATATTGTTTAACATTTAATCTATATATTAATAAAACAATAATTATAATTATGTACTTTCGGCCACAGTATTTGAAACAAGCACTATCCGAAGGTTTGAATTTGGTAGCTTTGAATCAAGAGCCCTTTCACTATGGATCTCATTATAGTAACTCGGGAACTGTATTGCACTTTTTGGTGCGTCTTCCGCCATTTACAAGTATGTTCCTCAATTACCAAGACGACAATTTTGACATCCCAGACAGAACGTTTCATGCTTTGGCAACAACGTGGCGTTTGACTAGCTGTGATTCTACAACCGACGTAAAAGAATTGATTCCTGAATTTTTCTATTTGCCAGAGTTCCTTTTGAATTTTGAAGGTTTGTCAATATTATTTCATGTAAAATATTTTTTCAAGTCAGAACGTTAAAACTCACAAATTAAAATAAAATTTAGGTTTCAATTTCGGCGTTAGACAGAATGGCAACCGAGTCGGAGATGTGGAATTGCCAAACTGGTGCGGTGGAGATGCTAGATTGTTTATTTTAGCTCACAGAGCTGCTCTCGAATCTGAAATAGTCCGTGAAGTTTTGCCATTTTGGATAGACTTAGTTTTTGGGTTCAGACAAACCGGTACGCCAGCAGTCGAAGCAATTAACGTCTTCCACCCGGCAACTTATTACGGATTCAACGTTGAACAAATAGCAGATCCACTAGAGAGACAAGCGTGGGAAACCATGGTGAAGACGTATGGTCAAACGCCAGCACAATTATTCCGAGCTTCCCATCCGTTGCCGATTCAAAATCTTAGCTTTTCAACTCCTACCAACATTCCTCTCGTTCTCGAGGGCGTCGAAGGTATCAAATGGGGAAATTACGTCGGTGCACCAGGCAACGAGCCAATTGTTTGCTGGAAGCATAAACACAGAGCTTTACTCGCGTCACTCGTACCTTTAGTAACTGGTGATGTTTTTGGATTACCCGTTTGTAGTACGCTAATACTCGCCTATTCTAAAGATAAAGGCGCCAGCATGTTGAGCAGCACCTCGATAATGGGGGCAGGATTAGCTTCCTGGAATAGCACTGATGGAATTGCAAGATTAAAAACGAAAAAAGAACAACCACCTAGACCACTTATAAAAGCTTCTGGATTAGACCCTGTAAGTTGTTGTGACATTTTTTCTATTTTCATTAAGTTTAACAAGATGACGATCACTATAATCTTTACTACCTAAAAATATTCAGGTAAGCATTATGAAGTCTTCACCAGACTGTGGGCAATTTTGGATAGGATATGTTTCCGGTCGAATAGTTGTCTATGCTTGTAGCGTCAGCATTTCTGGAAAAATAGAATTTAGTCCTACTTCTCCATCTGTTTTACTAGCTCACAGAATTCGAATAACCAATATTGAATTGTCCCGAGCGTTTAGCATCGCCGTTTCCGGTGATAACGAAGGAGTTTTAGTGATATGGGACTTGAACACGTATGTTAACATACTGTTTGGCTATAAACGATATTAAATCATTTAATTACAAATATATATATATATACTGTTTTTACAGTTTAACTTACGTTAGATCAATTTCTCGGAACGAGCATTGTTCAATCACTTCAATGGCAATTAGTGAGACTCTTGGCGACATCGCAGTAGTTTATCAGATATCAAGTTCATCTGGTAATGATGCAGAGCATCGATCTGAATTGCGAGTATATACTATTAATGCAAAAGTAGTTGGCTCTGTAATTTCAAGAAGAAAAATAACTGCTCTTTGCTATAGTAATGCCGTTGAAGGCGTTTCTGTTAACGTAATAGCAACAGGTTTAGATAATGGCGTAATCAGGTAAATAATTGAACTCTTCTATTATATATATATATATATATATATATATATATATATATATATATATATATATATTTTTTTTTCATCGTTAAAGCATGAAATGACATTGCTTGTGTGTTTAAGACTTTGGAGCAGTTGGGATTTGAGATTGGTTCGCGAAATTTCGAGTAGTAGTAAAGGATGCGGTGGAATAATTGCAATAACGTGGTCATGCGATCAACATCATTTGTATGCCGCAACAGAAGACTGTACAGTTATTATTTGGGAAGGTGCTAGAAAATTAAGTAACGGCACTCCTAAATTTGCTAATCTTACGACTCTCTAGATTGAACAAATATATTTATATAATCTTATCATATCATATCAGAGATTAAAAAGTTGATTATGAAGTATATTTAAAATTTAATGAATTGTTAATAATTCTGTTTTTATATGATTGGCTACTTTGAAAAGTAGCAGAAATGAACTCTGATTTTGTAAAAAAAATTAAATTTTAATACCTGTGAGTAAGATATTTTGGTCTCGTAAAACCACATATTATATTTTAACATGTATCAAAATGTATTTTAAGTCTACAGAAAGTACATAAAGTATTATTTTAATTGTTTGTTTTTATAAGTTAGTATTCAGTCTTGTTTTAACAATGTTTTATTTTTTTTGCCAAACCGTTATTTTTTTATATTACATTCTATACAAATACTTAGAAAAATTAGTTATTTCATAAATGCATTCATTGTATGTAAATTATGAAAATTTGATGAAATGTATTTATTGTACTTGCGTGATATTTCAATAAAATTAATAAAACCATCATGTTCAAAAATGTCATTGATTCCTGTAGGGGTATCAATAATAAAAAAAATATATAACTTGTTTGTATACTCAATGATAAAACTCTATTTATTTATAATAATTATATAAAACTCGTAATCTAAAAATACAAAACTTACTTAAATCTGATTTAAGCATGGTTCAGTTATTTCAAACAAAGGATAATATTTTCCAGTCCGCTTGGCTATATCGTACGCCGTATCACCACTGGTATTTCTCACACTTGGATTCATGTCGGGATTTAACAGGAGAAGTTGCAAACACGGAGAATTGTGAGAACTGGCTGACACTAAATGCAAAGGAGTTTGATCACCTTTGCTTTTAGCATTTACATCTGCTCCGTGTTGAACCAAAATAGCAGCACAGTCAACATTATTCCAACAGCATGCGGAATGCAATGGTTGCCAATCATCTTGGGTCTTGGCATCTATCTTTGCCCCTGCCTCTAGCAAAAACTGAAAATGTTTACAACATTAATGCAATAAGTTGATCTCAGTTAACGTAATTAGATCATGAGCTTTAATTTTAAAGCTAAATTACCTCTACTACTTTTGTGTGATTTCCATAGCAAGCTCTGTGCAATGGTGTGTAACCATCTTTGTCCATGCATTCGATCAGTGTTGGATCCAGTTCATGATAACTTTTCACCTTTTCAAGATCTCCATTTTCAGCAGCTTCCAAGATTGCTCTTTGCATAGGGTCTGCAACGAGTAATTTTCTTTTAATAACCCGACATAGCCCAGTGTCTCCGTAAACAAAAAATATGCATTTAAACCTTTAGCATTCCTAGCTTCTTCTACACCTTCATCATCGTCTTCCCAGGCACTGACTTGCATCTGGTCTCCTTTAGGCTGGTTCATAATATTATCACGAATTACTTCTAAGCTTGTCAATTCATCGTTTTCTTCGTCTGAAGACATTTTATCGAGAAACTACTTGCCAAATTTATAAAACTGTATAACTTTTAGAAAAATAATACGATCGCTGGATCCGTTCAGTTCTTGATAGTAATATGCACGTGTACTTGAATAATGTTAAATATTGTTATTAACCACGATAAACAACGTAGGCTACAACGTTGTAAACACACAGTGTACTGTGCGTACTTTGACACCTAATACGATAAAATTTGAGGCTATGTTTATCGGCTGGAAACCACGTGGGTGGCGGCGTGATTTCCATTGGTGAATGCTTCGCAAAAGCACGAGGGCGCGAAAATTCAACCGAGAAAAGTTTTTACTATATGACTGTACTGTTGCTATACAAGAAGGATATTCGTTAGGCAAATTTTTCATCAACCATTGTAGTATATAATACATAACCCGCGTTAAAATTCGATTCCCTACTTTTTTTTTATTCAACATTTGTCACTTATGTATGTACATCAGCAAAGTGTTATTTTTCATCGGCACGGCGAGTTCTAGATTTCTCTCCGCATAACTCGTGATTCGAACGACTCGTAAACCCACCGATTGGCTATCACGCGTATCTCTTTTTACATGCCTATATATACATGGATATTTGCGTAAAGCAAAGCATATATATATACACGTTGTAATCGTATAATTAAAGCCTTATGCAGCTCGAACGACCGCAAGATCGTCCGAAAGCGAAAAACCGGCAAGTCCCAATTAGTTTACTCAATACGTAAGCCGAAAACGAAATGCGACGAAAATAAGTATGATCGTCGCGAGTGTATAATAATAATTGTATAAGGTGCTGCGGCCAAGTATAGCATATATAGCCGCAACGTCGGCGACGGCGATTAGATAAGCCGGACAGCAGTTGGATCAAAGTGCAGTTCGTCGAGAGAAACGTCCGCCGCGCGCATCAGTTGGCCGAGAGAAGCAGAGCTGGAAGACTACTTGCAACTTGAGAGCACACGATTCCGCCAGGTCGAACGAATTATCACCGTTATTATGTGAGTGCAGTGCGCTGTATAACATACGATCCGAGGCAGTGCGAGAAAGGGGAAAAAAGTGCGCGAAGAGGATAATCATGCCAATGAGGCCCAAGCCCCGGGCTGCGCTGCTGCAGGATAGTCATCCCCGATACAACTCTTGACTCCGAGCGTCCTACACCAGTAGTCCCCCGATCTTCGAAGATGCCGGCCTGCGGCAGTGAGGGGGCCTGCCTCCAGGGCCTCTGGACCAGCAAGACCGGCGTGGCCTCGCCCCAGTGTCTCGGCTCGCCGCCACTCCCCAGGAGGCAGCAGCAGCAGCAGCAGCAGCAGCAGCAGCAACGACATCAGAAGTTCGTACCTCGGTTGCACCGCCAACCATCCCAGCAGCAGCAGCAGCAGGCCCGAAAGCGCGGGCTCTATCTGCTCGGGCTCGTCCGCAAGCTCATCACCTACTGCGTACTGGCCCCGGCCCTCTGGATCTCCTGCTGGTTCTGGCTGGGCTGGCAGCTGCTCAGATTGCCCCTGACCGCGGCGCGTTTCGCATTTCGTCTCCTGCTCCCGCGGGCCCTGCAGTCCTACTGGTGTCATCAGGCCCCGAATCAACACCAGCAGTATCTTCAGCATCAGCAGCAGCGCTGCGTCCTCATCAGCGGCGGCGGTAGCGTCCAGGCGGTCCAGCTGGCCCGCAACCTCTCGAGCGCCGGGGCTCGCGTGCTGGTCTGCGAGCTCGAGGGCCCGTTGGGCCTGGCGCGCTTCTCCACGGCCTGCTCGCGGTACTACACGCTCCCGAGACCGGGTCGTGGGGGCGCCACCGCCGCGGACTACGTGACCGCTCTAAAGTCCATCGTGGAGCGCGAGCAAGTCGGTCTGTACGTGCCGGTGAGCGGCGGCACCGCCGGCTACCTCGACGGCCTGGCCAAGCCGCACCTCGAGCTGCTCGGCTGCGAGTGCTTCGTGCCAGGGCCCCGCGAGCTGGCCCAGCTCGAGGACCCGCTGGTCCTGCTGCGCAGGGCCCGCGAGAGCGGGCTGGCCGAGCCGGAGCACCGGGTGCTGATCGCCGGCCTCGCCGAGGCGGCCGCGAGCCTCTACGAGGGGGGCCGGCTCCGGGGCGGCGGGAGGCAGTACGCCCTGCCGGCCGGGCCCGCGGGACTGCGCGAGCGGGCCCCGGAGCTCCAGCTGCCCCTGACTCTGGCCGAGTTCACGCGGCTGATGGCGCAGCAGCAGCCCGAGCGCCGGGCCGGCTGCTGGCTCGTGCTCCGGGACCCGGGCGGCGAGCACTTCGTCACCTGCACGACCCTGCGGGACTCGCGGCTCCTGGCGAACGTGACCTGTCGGGTGGACGAGATGCACGGCGGGAGCCTCGTCGCCGAGGAGCGGCCCGAGGTCGAGCGCTGGCTGGAGCGGTTCTGCGCGCGAGCCCTGGGCCCGGGCCTCGTCACCGGACACCTCAGCTTCCGACTCGCCGCCAAGGAGTCGCAGCCCGAGGAACTCGTCGCGCTCGGCTGCCGAGTCGGCCTGGGACTGACCTACCTCGGGCACACGAGCTTGCAAGCTCGAATGCATGCCAAGCTCCTCTGGAGCAGGACGAGGCCCTGCAGCCGACACCACAGGCCCGCCCGACGACTCGGCACCGAGGTGCTGGATCAGCGGCAGGCGCTTTTCCACTACTGGGACCCCCTGCCCTACTGCGTCTACTGCTACCTGCAGCTACCCTTCCGGAGAATGATGGGCCTGATGATGGGGGCCCGACCGGCTCAGCACAAGCCGCCCTTGGCCGTCGTGCAGTGAAGGGACCTAACCTCTCTCTCCCGATCAATAACTGACTCTTGTACATATTTTATATATTATATTCATATCTCATCATGTTGTATTTTTTTTTATTTTATATTACTACTCTGAATTCCGATAATTAAATATATGTTGTTGTATAATTATTGTAATTGCCCACCGGCAAAAGTTTGGTATGCATATTAGGAGGAGAAAACGATTGTCAAAGCTAGCTGGAAATTTTTGATTGTTTTATAATCATATACATAGTTGCATGTGAATTGATCGATCTCCCTCCTATCGCTCGAGCATATCTACCTTATATATACATATTTGTGCGAAACTGCGTAAAGTCTCTCTCGTTTCTTCTCTCGTTATTGTTGTTGTTCAATTAAGAGATTAGCTGTTAATATACATAGAAGTCAACGAGCTGTGTAACGGCAAAATAACAAGACGTTATATTCGTTGTTCAATAAAAGTTTATAAAAAAAAATCAAGCAAACTGTGCACCTTCCTTATTAATTCGCACCAATTTTTCCACTCCATTATTTATTATCCCCACTATATACTATATAAATAGACGACGATTATTCAGATATCACATGATATCCAAACAGTTACAGTTGTCAGATCGGAAAGCAGTAAATCACTCGATATTGTTATGGCTACGTGTTTCGATTTTTCTCTCTCTTTCTCTCTCTCTCCACATACATATACATATACATACCGATCACACTCGCGACTAAAAGCGTGTGCACATACACACGAATCTAGAAAAAAAAGCAAAAGAAGCTCTCGCCGCGAGAGAGATGGATTCGTCAATAAAGTGTCTAATGCAATCTTATCATGCGATAATATTGAAATGCGGTTCCGCAGTTCCTTGACGACGAGTAGTCAACGGCGCCGATGCGCGGCAAACCCTCCTCATTTTTCCATCCGTCGTCCTCGCATTTTTTAACTCTGTCTTCCTAGCGAACTCGTTAATAAGTATAATAGCCCGTATACACACGCGCTTTGCTGCTCAGCTCTTTCCAACGCACGCAATAACTTTTTAAATATATATATATATATATATATATATATACGCGACGCTCTGCGGGAAATTTCACACACATATACGTGTATGTATATAAACGAGCTTTTTCGTTCGATTCAGTTGAAGCTTGAAAGCTCGTCGAGAGAGAGAGAGAGAGAGAGAGAGAGAGAGAGAGAGAGAGAGAGAGAGAGAGAGAGAGAGAAAGATAAGTAGATACGCGCGCGAGCATAAGGATGTGCATGTATATAGCCGCGAGTCAGGGAAGCATGGTTCCAGGCACGATATGGCCTCGCAGGGAGTAGTAGAGAGAAAGATGGATGAGTTATGATTGCGGCAGTAGGCAATATTATACCTGGCACGAAATCCCACCGATGTTTCATCGGCTTATTTATGTTTATACATTCCATCAGTCTCTCTCTCTCTCTTTCCGTTTTTTCTGCTTCTTTTCCTCACCTAGATACATGTATTATACTCGCGAGTATATGCAAATTTCAGAGAGAGAGAGAGAGAGAGAGAGAGAGAGAGAGAGAGAGAGTCCGGCTGCTGTAGCAGTAAACTGCGCGTCGCTGCAACTCTCCAACACCGATACGAGCTGATAGCGCGCGCGAAAGTATGCGTATGCGTTATGCGCAAGCGGAGGAGCTTGCGGACTTTGACTTCCTTACTCTGTCACCTTACTTTTTTTCTCCACCGGCTTTATCTTAATTTTCATATTCGGCTAATCGGCAAACTCATAAATCTCGCGGAGTTAATGGCACTTTTTGTAAAAGCGATTATCCTCTTAGAAATTTTGACTCTAAAACGTACGAGCAAAAAAAAAAATCTCGATTAATCCGCGCATTATCGTTCGTTTTCTTTTTTTTCATCCCCCGGACTTTGAATTAAAATTTTATCTCCCTCCGACGTTCCTTCGACTATTTTTAACTCGTACGAAGTTCGGGTATATACAGTGCGTTTCATCACAGCGACTCTCCGAAGGAAAAAAAGCTCGGCAATTACAGCGAGGCACAGAGACAAAACAGTCGTTAACCCACGAGCCCGCTTAAACTTGAACACACGCGCGCGCATGAAATACTCGTATACAGCTAGTGGAAGGGGGGGGGGGGAGTTTCTGGGGTGAGCGGCCGATAGCTAGCATGAGGCTCGCCGGCGGCAGGTGTACCCCCTGCGCGTATGAAAAAGACAGGCGGGTGTGTGCAGGCGGGCTTCCCCCGCCAGGTAAGCGCGCAGGGGAGTAGTTGCGCCGCAGGACTATATGCCAGTCCGTCTTCCTCCCCCGTTGTCAGTGCCTTGGCTGCCGCCGCTGCTGTTGTTGTCGTTCTCGAAGTCCGTCATGATTCCGGTGAGTTCTTTGTTTGGTTGAATTTTTCTTTCTTCTCTTGTACGGTACTTTGATTGTTTTAGCGTTGGTTATCTGTATACGATTATTGCACTCGTTTCGCTGCGGGTAGTGTAATTATACATGTAGAAAACGCACGAGTATAGGGTGCGTGGGCGTATCGCCCGATTTTGGATGAATCATTTATATATAGAGGGCATATAAGCGCGTATAAGGAGCGAATGCACGTAGACTGTGATATGTGTACTTTTGAGAAAAAATTCCAAGTGTATACTTGGAAATAATCGTTCCAACCGGCACGTGCGCGGTGCAACGAGCTCTGTGTACCATTATGATACGATCATTGACCGGCGCGTGGTATATTTCCGCGAATTATATTGGCTCTCCGTGTAGCGATGGGCGATTCCTTGAAAACGAGCAGATTTATTATTTTCATTGTGAAATATCGATTGTTACCAAAAAGTTATTACAATAGGAAGTACCGTAATTTTAACCTTCTAAAAATAATCGACGCAGGGATCGATTCTTCAAAAGAAAAGAAGAATCACCCATGACTACAGTGTGCCCGACTACTCTCTCTCTCTCTCTCTCTGTCTCTCATAAACTTTGTACCGCTTCGTGAGCTTATCTCCGTCCGCCGGCGCTATGCGTCTTCGTGCTGCACATTCATATCTCTTTTATATATTCTTTTTTGTTCGAGCTATTGCTTTAATATTCCGATTCGAGCATAATTATTCAATAAATCGCAATCTTCCTTTTTTCTGATTGTTCCTCGTTATTTTCCACGAGTGATCGTCGCGCTCATGTCGCATTGTTGACGTGGACCCTCCTCGTATATAACTCCTAAAGATTTTACTTTTTCGCATATCTATACATATATCGTCGCGCTGCGGCTGGTGTTTACCGCCAAAGCTGTAATTTTCACTTATAAATTCACGTTGCGCAATAGCTCGCCTTATCGGCTTATACGAGCTTGTAGCTATATACACCCGATCTGTGGAAGGACACAATAATCCGGTATACATTATGTGTATACGGACGAAGGAAATCGGCGAGAGATTCTCTCGGCTGTATTAAGCGTCGAGCGATAATCACTGTACAAGCTGCGGCTATAGGCGAATATGTAACAAATACGTTACGCAATGCGGCACTGCGAATATAATTCACGACGGTTCAACATTTTCCATTGATTCCAATGTTATCACAGCGCAGCCAGGACGTCTGGAAAAATGGAGTTTCCTCATAGCGAAACTGAATCTTTATAACGCCGAACTGATAAGCTCTGAATTTTCATTAGGCCGGCGCCTACGTCGATCACTTAACGTTTATGATACGCCTATTTTTGCATTTCAGAGCAATTAGCGTTAGAAACTCTGCGGTTTATCTCGCAAGGAGTCACGTACAGTCTGTATACGTGCAGTGATTACCGCAGATGCACGCACATATAGCATCCCCATCTCGATCGCTTGTTTCTCGCGAATCCATCGTCTCGCGAAGCTCCATTTTCATTCCAATCGTCTGAAAAGTAAAGAATAGAGTATTACGGATATCCAACTTCGAGGAGGAGAGAAAAAACGTAAAGTTCCAGCTACGGCCAAACGATTATACGGGAAAAGAGAATGGCCGGATAATCGAGCGATTGACGGAGGAGTGTGTTACGAGCTCGGAAATTGCGGCTCACAGGTCTTGGAGCATTAGCCGGCAATTAGCCTAACAGTTATATCAGATCCCTCTCCCTCCCACGGGCCAGTTCTGATAGGTATGCCCTGTGCCAAAGTTATACATAGTAGTCTGCTCTACGATTGTAAGCTCGCTCTCTCTCTTGGCGAGAACCGGGCTAAAGCTCGCACGCGCCCGATCGATTGGTACCTTTCAGTGCCAGGTGTATGCGAACCAGTCGCATTTACATCTCTCTGAGCCCGAGCGAGCTTCGCTTATATATACGTATAACACCCTCTGCTGTATTATCTATGTGGCTCTTTTCGACTCGGTCTATTTTTCCGACTAGCTCTTTTGTATAATTTTTCTATGAGCTCTTGGATCACTCGGCGAGTATAATACGCGCTCACTTCGGCGCGCGAATCGACGAGTTCGTATTTTCATCGGTGCGAGCGTACTCGAGACGCGGATTAAATCTGGTCTAATTAATTTACAACGTTACATAGTCTCTTATGCGCGGCGTTCCAAGAATTTTGTCGCGCAATTTTAATCTATATATCCCCGTTTGCGAAAGATCGATACGAATCGAGCGAACGTCGTCCCTGCCCCCTCGTCTTATTGTGTATTATACGCATCTTTGTTTTCGATAATTTTTTTTATCATCGGTCGCGCGTCTATGTGGAAATTCCAAGTCACCGATGTAATCAAGATCGTCGATATTTTTAGCGGACAATTTCGAATGCGTCCGAGCGATTTTCAAACTATGTATACTTCCGCGATGGAATACACCGTTCGGTCTTCGTTCGTCGCGTTTCGAAATATTCCGAGGATTTATCTCTCGCGATGAGATTTACATGTATAGACACAAGGCGCGTACAAAGAAAGTATCGCCACAGAAGCGAGCAGAGTGGAGCAATTTGGTAGGGGAGACACATCATGGAGGCGCTTTTAATCACGCGAGACACTGCCAGTCACGACCACGCTATACCGCACCCCCGTTTCTTATATACGGCCGCCGAGCTGTCTTTCTTTCGATTCGATTTTTTTCTGCGGTTCTTTTGGCTTCTCCTATGCTGGAATAGCCTATTCTCTCTTTTTCCGGCTCTCGACTGAGCTTTGGCGATAATTAGCTGTGTGTATACGAGGATAAATAAACCTTTCTCATCAGGCGAGAGACGGCTGAAAACCCATGGCGTGCTAAGCTCTCATAAAGTTGATAGTCGTTATGTATGTATCGAGGATATTAGAATACGAAAAGAATAAATGTATAATTTTGACATCGCCGTCGATTCACAATTGGACATTTGGTATATCGTTTTCATAAGGAAACAATAAAATAAGACACAAAAGAAGCGACGGTCGACTCGGTATTATATTATGCACGCGAGAATAAGATAGCTCGCTTGTTGTTCCTCCTCAGAGTCAAAGTCTATCTCTTCATATACGTATATATGTTAAAAGTCGCGCATATGTATATACCGGTTATCTCAGCCGCTAAATTATACTCTCTGGTAATAAGTTCGCAAGAATCGAGTGTATTCCAAAGCCAATTAAATCCTCGGTTATGTGCGTATATATATATATATATATATATATATATATATATATCATTGCATCGAGAAATTTTTAGATGAAATTACATACGTTCTCCGTTCGACGTATTCAAATTTATTGCGTTAAAGCGTATCTCGCTTATATATATATATATATATAGGTACACGAAATCGCGCACGCACTCAAGAGTAGATGAGCGTTGTTATCCAAAATTCGGGGCTCAATCGGCGACGATAAGGCGAGCGTACGATAAAGTATATCGTGTATTTTTTCGCTGATATATACGCATGATATGCACTTATATATGCGTGTATGTTTATTATATGCATGAATAATAATTATATTATAAATACTGAGGAATAAATTTAAATCAGAAACAGCCAAGAATCGCCTCGTTGGCTCTGCGAGAACAGATGAATAGGCGCCGACCGACTACCGCCAAGGGCTCGACAAAAGCTAAGGAGGTACGAAAAGATTTATATATAACGTAATACGCACAGGGCAAAATATAGAAGCCGCGGTTACGAAATTATTTTTAACTCGATTTAATTCATATTCCGCAGCTCTTACTTCACTTTACGCGCAGCTGTAATTAAAATCAACGAGTTTTTTCTTGCAAGCACTCAACGATCATATTATAATTATACAATCGATGTGTAATCATCCAACTATATTATATACATATATATATATAACGCACGTACGTAATTACAGTACACCGGCAAGCCTAAGACGGGCAAAGCTGAAGCGAGTCGAAAAGAATCTGGCGAGACCGGAGATGAAGAAACGGAGGAAAATTTTAGCTCAGATGCCCTGATCAAGCAAAATTATGAGTTACGTCACCGTCTCGAAGAAGAAGCGGCAGGTTTCAAGAAAAGGATAGACGCCTATCGACAAGCACAGCAACACCAAGCGGAGCTCGTGTCCCGTTTGCAGGCCAAAGTAAAATTCTCTTCTGTTCTTACTTTTATTTTTCATTGGCAGATGATTTCGTAAACAAGACAGATGCTCAGAAAGATTGAAAACGCAAGTCGGAATCTGTAATCGATAACCGCTTGTATCAGTTGAAGTTTTACACATTATCGGAAAACATGCAATAAAATTCGCTATTTTCGCAATGTACACATATGCGCTGCGTTATCGATACGTAATTATCTCTGTTTAGGTGTACCAATACAAGAAACGATGCTCCGAGCTCGAAAGTCAAATGGCGGAATCTCTTCCAGCCGACGAGGATCGACTTTTAACCGGTTCGCTACCAGGTCAATTGATACTGCAAACGGCGCAGCAAACAATGCGCGAAATGCGGGAAGAACAGATCAGCGATTTGGACACTGCGCTGAAAAAGCTCGCCGAGGAACGTAACAGGTACTTTATTTCCTTCTCCGTGTTGATGTTTTTTTCTTCTCTCGCTGCATCCCTCAAGATAACAATATTAAAAATACTCTTGACTCATCGCTATACATATTTTCCCGTCGCCTCGACGCTGACTCGATGAAATTATGTAATTCCGCGTATAAACACTGGCTCTGTGAGCCATACAGTCGACGCGAGAGCAAAAATATTAATATTAAATCGGATAAAACTGCGCAGATGCGAGAAGCTGCTCCAGCTTAACGTCAACCTGAAGGAGCAGCTCGAGGAGTCCCACCGTAGCAACGAGGCACTCACGACCGACCTGCAGAAGCTCAGCAGCGAATGGGACGCTCTTCGCGAAGAGATGAGCATCAAGGAGGAGGAATGGAAGGAGGAGGAGTTGGCCTTCAACGAGTACTACAACTCCGAGCACAACCGGCTACGAGACCTCTGGCGCGACGTCCACTCGGTCAAGCGACTCTTCGCCGACATGAAGTTCGCGACCGAGCGCGACCTGTCCAAAATGCGCGGCGAGATGAGCGGCCTGGCCAACGACACCCTCACAGCTTGCAGCAGCACGAGCTTCTTCCTCAAGCTCCAGGCCGCTGCTAACGCTGCCTCGTCGTCCGTCGTCAGGGCAGCCCAGCCACAGCTTCAGTCCGAGAGGTACCAAGCCGCCACCGAGGAGGCTGCCGCCAACCTGGAAAAGGCCCTGGCCGAGGTCCGCAGTCGCGACGAGAGGATCCAACAGCTGCTCCGCGAGGTCAACCACATCCGAGAATTTCTCTTTGCACTCGTATAGCCATAATTTTGTCCCGATGCACTCCTGTTATGTAGTTTATGTTCCGCGTTGCGGAAAAGTTGCAATGATCGCGAATCTGACGTACGCAGGTCCAGGCACTCGAGGACAAGTGCTCGGAAGCCGAGGCCAGCATCGGCCAGCGAATGCGGCTACAGGAGGACATCGACATACTGCAGTCGGCTCTGCGAGACATAGCCCACGCCGTCATCCAGGACGCCGAGACCCGCGAGATCGACACCAACATCCCGGCGACGACGCATCTCCACCTGTCGCCCAGCGCGCCCATACCCTCGAGCAGTCTCAAGAGACCCAAGCAGAGAGGAAGCGCCATCCCGGCCTTTGCCGAGAGTACCATCAGCGCTGTTCAGGCTGCCCTCCACAAGTACCAGCTGACCATTCACGAGCTCGAGGTAGGAACTTGATGCGTGTATATATATATATATATATATATATATATGCACATATAGCGTTAATCTTATCATCGGTCGTATATATTATGTGTATATAAATGGTCGTTTTGGATGTGGACAGGTGAAGCTGCAAACCCACATGGAGCAGTTGGTGATATCGCGCAAACAGTCCGAGGGCCTGGAAGAGCGGGTCGTCACTCTGGAGGAGAAGAACGCCGACATCATCGTTCAGCTGGATACCATGAGATCGCGAAGCTTGCAACTGTCCCAGGAACGAGACATGCTGCACAAAGCTCTGGACAGCGTCAGAAGTGAGAAGCAGAGCCTCGACAAGAACTGCGTCGAGTACACCGGCGCGATCGAAAACCTCAGAGCCGAGTACGAGAAGATCGACAAGCTCAACGGCAAGCTCGAAAAGCTCTGCCGCAACCTGGAGGACGAGAAGGCCTACCTTCAGCAAGAAGTGGACCGGTTGAACAAGGACTGCGAGGATCGAGAGAGCACTCTACGGATCGAGGAGGACCGCAAGAGAGAGCTCAAGGAGGAAGTGCTGAGTCTGCGCGAGGACTTGAACAAGGCCTGTCTCGCCAAGGACATGTTGGAGCAGCAGAAATTCGAGTCAGACAACTACCTGTCTCAGGCCGAGAAGAGCAAGGCCGATTTGGAGCTGGAGCTCGAACGAGTGACCCTCGACAAGTCAGATCTGCAAGAGGTTCTCTCCAAGTGGCAGGCGGTCTGTCTCAACCACGAACAGGACTTGACTCGACTCCAGGAAGAACTGAAGAAGTGCAACGAGGAGAAGAACCAGCTGACCAGTCAGTGCACCGATCAACAAGGAGACCTCGCCTCGCTCAGAAAGGAACTGCTCCAAGCCGAGCAGACCAGACTCGACCTGGAATCCGAGAAGGTAACCATGCACGAGAAGTTGAAGTTCCTGGAGAACGAGAAGGAAAAAGTGGAGATGGATTTGGCCCAGGTCAGCCGTGAACGAGGAGACTTGAGCAACCAACTGTCGGCCCTACGCAGGAAAAAGGCGAACTTGAACGAAGAATTCGTGAGAGCGAAACAACGCTTGGAACACAACGCCGAAATAAACGCGAGGCTCAACCGGGATATGGAGGTGCTCATCAAAGAGAACGAAGAAAAGCAGGCAAGTTCTCTAAAATCTATGTTACGTATATAGTAAACGGAGAAAAAATGAATGTCAGCTATATTCTTCTTTAAGTAAGAAAATATCGTCCAACCAAGTATTTATTTTTGGTGCAGGTACTTTTGGACAGCAGTGACAAGGAAATCCAGAGACTGCAGGAAATCCTCGCATCTATTCGCAGTGAAAAGGAGAACCTCGAAGCCACGCTATTCGACACGCAGGGTAACCTCGAGAACACTCATCAGAGGAAAGTCCAACTAGAGAAAGAGCAGCAGGAATTGTTGATAAAGCAGGAGAGCTTGAATGGGCAAATTCAACGTTTGACCAAGGAATTGGAGAACAGCGAGAAACACATCCGCGACGTCAAGCAGAGCCTGACGCAGGTTATCGAGAACCAGGAGGCTGAATACCAAGCTGCCATTGCAAATCTGAAGAAACAGAGCGAAGAAGCAATTAGGAATCTGAACGAGGAAAAGGTATGCTTTAGTTGTTTAGAAGAGTTTCATGAAACGCTAATTGCAAACATATTTTCACGAATCTCCAAAGGAACAAACCAAGATAACATTGGAGAAGAAACTTCAGCAGAATGTATCGCAACTTGGAAACGAAAAGGACCAAGAGATCAATCAACTGCATCAGAGAATCGAAGAACTGCAGCATCACATCGAGAACATGCGCGAGGAACAGGAGGGACTGCTTTTTAGAGCTGAAAACGATAAACAAAAAGCTCTGCTGATAGGTTTGATTTTTCACCAAATAGCAATGAGATACATCAGTTGCTAAACCACAACATTATACTCATACTTCGTTATTTTCCAGTTCAACAAGATCAGCAGGCTCTGCTGGTGAAGTACGAAAACGTCTGCAGAGAATTGGAGGGCGAAAAAGGTACTCTAGAGCGAGTTCGCAGAGAGGCAGTGGCACACGCCGAACAAGATCGCAGCAACTTGAATAAAACTCGCGACGAATTGAACCGAATCAAAAACAAAATGGAAGAAGCAAAGCTCAGAGCTGACGAAGAAAAACTAAAGCTCGAATTGAAGCTGGAAGAAATTCGCAATGAAAAGGAAAACGCGTTGAAAGTTTGCGAGGAGTTACAGATCCAACTGCACATGACAGAGGACAAGGTTGACGAACTCCAAAATCAAGTTCAAGAAAATTGTCGAAAGCTCAAAGAAGGTAACCACGAACCTAGTACGTTTCTCAAAAGACGTATCCTAAAACTACATTTATTTACAGCTGAGATCACCATAGAAACTTCACGAAAAGAACTTGTCGACTTGCGTCGACAACTGACCGATTCGAATTTCGAGAAGGAGAAGTACAACAGCACCAACAAAGAACTGAGGGAAAGGATCAAACAAGTCGAGACGGAAAAACGAGAGCAAGCTCGTACACTCGAAGACTCCTACCAAAAGATCGCAGGTCTGGAGGACGCAAAGACGTCCCTCGAAGCTGATCGCAATCGGCTGCAAAACAACCTTCGCGAAACTGAGCGCGAAGCTTTGCAATTGCAGCAGCAACTCAGAATAACTCAGGAGGAATTGGAAAAGTCTCACAACGCCAATTCGCAAGCCCAGAACAACGAGAAGGAGTTGGAAGGAAGACTGGCCAACGAGATCGAGGAGCGGGAACGCTTGCAACTGCAGCTTCACCAAATGAAGAAGAAGGTAGGATATACAATCGATCGAATCCGTTGAGTCAGATTAGATTACAATAAATTACTCTGTCTCTGTAGGCTGGGGACCTCGAAGGAAGTCTAGAAATAATTCGCCAAGAGCTAGCAAAGACGCGCGCTCGCATGAGCGAAGAAGATGAACGCTTCAGAGATTGCGAACAGAAGCTGAAGCACCAGCTGGAAGAATCTCGATGCAGAGAGCACAAGCTCAAAGAGGAGGTGCACAACTCGGAAGTTTGCCTAGCCGACGCGATTCAACAACTGCAAGAACTGAAGGCGCGACTGGGCGGCTCGGAGGGTCGAGTTCGCGCTCTCGATGTTCAGCTTATGCAAATGGAGGGCCAGAAGAAGGAGGTCGAACAGAGACTCAGCAGTATCGTTCTCATCCTCAGAAGAATCGCTGGTATTCAGTTGGACGGCAGTATCAGCGTGCCGTTCAAACTTTCCAGCCCCACCAGACGATACAGTCCTGTCAGAAGTAAGAAGCTTGTTTCCGACTTTAGCATTTTATCATTTGTATGGAAATCGATTCAAAGCATGTTATTAATACAGTGCAAGAGCATGGAGACGGAAATCGCGAAGTCATCTTGGACGTTGACCCAGAAGCCGTGAGGAGAGGTGTTAAATCTCTGATGCAACAGGTTGCCCAGATCGAGCGCGAACGTGTAAGGTTTAAGAAAAATATTCACTTAGAAGGTGACGAGCTAACAATGATGATCTTTTTTCAATGCCTTAGGAGGACTTGAAATCAGAACTGAGCATCACGAAGAAACAGCTCATCGAGGCTCAGGATAATCAAGCCAAGGTTGACATGAAACTAAAGAATGTACTTGTTCAGGTGAGAAGCTTGCAAGACGAGAAGAACAACCTGGAGACAAAGCTGATGCAAAAACAGACTATTCTACAAGCACAGGTGCGTTTTTAACAAATTTTCGCTTTATCGGAATACGTTGGCCATAATATTATTATTCGATTGCAGAGCGAAAAACTGGAAGACAAGACCGCAGAATGCGATCGGTTTAGAGATAAGGTCATCGGTCTCGAGATGACGGTTACCAGTGGATGCGAAGACAAGCTACAATACGAGGTACGTACTAACAGAGTAACTAGATTATACATATAGCATATGTATTCTATAATATTTATTTTGCGCAGGATAAAATAGAAAAAATGAAGCAAACCATAAACAAGCTCGACACGGATAAACGCATCCTCAAAGAGGATCTTGCCAAGAGCGAGCACAGAGCGACTCAGCTGGAAGTTCATCAAATGTCTCTCGAAGGCGACTTACAGAGACTTCAAATGGTCATCGCAGACAGAGAAGCCAGCCTACAGGTAAGACTATAGAGTTTTCAGTATCGATCCAACGAAAATAAAGGCTCACTTCTGAGAATGCCGAAATCGATTTTTCCGCAGAAGGCGCAAGAGCGTTGCGAGTCCCAAGCACGCACGCTAATCAGCCTCGAGGAAAGGTGCAGTTCTCTGAAGAGCACAATCGAGCAACTAAACAGCGCGCTCGAAAGGGCCTCCGTTACCGAGAGCGAAATGAAGGCGGAGATCAATCACCTGCACAGAAGCCTCATAGAAGTGAACGCGCACTCGCAGAGCGATACCGACAAAATCAAGCAGGTAATCATCTGCAACAGCTTTCCCCGTTTCCCTTCGTGCTATATAATCATCGCATGATCTAAATGCCTCACTGCCATCTCAACAGCTGCAGAAGCAACTATCCTGCGCGGAGAGCGAACGTCGCGTGATAACCGAGCGTCTGGAGAACCTGCAGCAAGCTCTGAGCGACCTGCGCCATGCTAACCAGATGCTGACCGATCAGAACAGCAGATTACAAAACGACCTTGCCAACAGCGAGGTCCTTCGCTCCGGTCTCGAGTCCCAGCTGCGGCTGTCCAATTGGCCGCGCGACAGCTCGAGCAGCAGCGACAACCGCGAGGAGGAGCTGCTCAGACAGCTGGCCGCAGCTCAGAGGGAGCGCAACGAGTTCAAGGCCAAGGTCGACTCGCTCAGCGACAAGGTCAAGTCCCTGGAGAACGACAAACGTAACCTGGAGCGTCAGCTCTCGTCCGTGCGCTCCAGCAACATGCGCAGCAAGAGCTACGAGCGCCAGGAGAAGGCCCACAGCGAACTCATCGGTAGCAACTTTGGGGTCGAGCACTACGAGCAGGAGATCCGAGACCTGCGCCTGAAGATCCGCCGCCTCGAGTGCGAGCTCTCGGATCGCGACTCCGAGATCGTCAGGCTCAAGACGCAGGCCTCGCACTCGCACGCCCACACGATGATGGACCGAAATGTCGAGGTCGAGAGATACAGGGCCGCTCAGCTACAGGCCGAGAAACTCCTCGACGCGCGGGAACAGAGCCACCGACAGCAAGTCATTCGACTCGAGAGTCAGGTGCAGAGATCTGTTTTGATTCATCCGTCATTTCTCAAGCGACCCCCGACACGAAACGGCTATTAAAACAGCACCGTATACTTATACTTTCAGATCAACTCGCTGAGGGAGCAGCTCAATCAGGAAATCAAGCGCCGTCAGCTCTACGTGCTCAGGTAAACGAACGAGCGTATAGAATGAGAGCAGCCGATTTTTTAACGATCTTTTTGCTTTCTTATCGCAGGAGCTCTCGCGCAGGTCGCGAAATGCAGCATATCCGGCAGGCGCTGGGTGACTCTCTACGGACGGTGGCCCAGGAACCTTCGCTGGACGCTATGCTACTCGAGCACGAGGCGCGAAAACTCGACAGCACCGTGAGCCACAGCAGCGCGAGTCTGCCGGCCTCGTTAGCCCTGCCACCGCCGACCTCCCACTTGGATCGGCGATCGCCTATCCCTTCCTCCATCAAGTGAACTTGAACAGTCACACCGGCGAGCGCACGGACACCTACGACGAACACTGCCTTCGAGTTTATTATTATATAAAATACCATCGTAGTAGCCCACTTTTAGTTTGCCCTCGAGAGAAATTTATTCGATGGCGTCTACCGATTTTATATAGATTATTGTAGCCTTTTTCTAGTCATGGCCCTTTGTTCGACTATACGCAATGTATACAGAAGAGATCTTGTCCTTTTTCGCGAGATGACGACTGCACTTTGCGTCATGATGGATGTGGGCAAGGTCGCGACAATTTTCATGGCCTCCATAGACAGATCGGCGGAACCTATACGCTGCTCATTATACGAATTACAATTTTCTTACGCATCACGATATTTGCACGAGTTACCTGCATTTAAAGAATATATATATATATATATATATATATATATATATATATATATATATATACACATATGTGTCGTTATGTTGTTTTGCTAGTGTAACTTTAAGTTTCTTATTTTGTTATTATACTTGTATAACGAACTGAAAACCAGAATCTCAGGGAGTCTTGTGTCCGCGTTTCGTTTTAATGTAGTGCGTAAGAACGGGACTTTTGATGAAAATCTTTGAAAAAAGTAGTCGTGGTTTTTCGGACTATATTATAATAAGTTTAGTAGATTTGAAAAAGAAAAAAATTAAAAACGTTAAGCGCACAAAGTATAAGAAAAAGTTAAACATATATTACCGTCGTTAATGATTTTATCTCGCGATACCAAAAGAAAAAAAGAATGCAAGTGATCCGTTCGTAACGGAGAGCAGAAATTGTAAGGTAGATGTGCAACTAACGTAAAAAATGCTTTCTCTGGTCTCGGTTTCGCGAGACCAAAGTGAAAAATATGCGAGCATTTGCAGAGAGAAGTAGATAATATAAGGATAGACCAAAGAACGAGTCAAGCATTAAAAAGAATAGATATTGCGTACAAAGGCTCCAGAAGCAGAGAGCCTGTTGCATAAATCAGGAACGAATAATAATGTATGCCGATGTCAACGCGAGTCTGTGCGGCCACTTTTACGGACCAGCTATATTCTGCACACGCTAATTAAATGCTTCGGGAGGTAAACATTTCCTATGCTAAATATATAAGGAATAATTATTCATTGCATTTTTATGTAAATTCTCTCTTACCCGCGTACGCGCGATGCTTCTCAGTGCGCGTAGAGGCTATCTAAATATTTCAGGAAATAATCTGTCAATCGACGCTATACATAAATATATATATGTCCAAACGTTTCCGCAAACTTTTCAAAATGTTAATTTCACGATTATCACAACAGCTATACGAGTATAAATGCTGTGTAAAATTTTCAGAATAAAAGAATATAGTTTTCCGTAAAAGCGCGGTTAAGAGGCGATCGACATGGCAAACATTAGTATTATAGCAAGCGCAAAACGAAGATGTAGACAAATCTAAAATTACCAAAGAACTCTTTTTCCGGCTATAGAGCGTAAGTATAAACATTTTGAGAGAATGGATTGTGTCAATTCTCTTCTCATAGAGAATATCTAGACATCCAGTCCAGCCGTCTGATGATGGATCATATACGAATCGATAAGCTACAATATAACGATGATCTCACGATTCATATTATTTTTTTTCTTCTTCTCCCATAATCTCGATTTGACTTGCGTTCCGTCCATTAATTATCGAAGCGTGTAATACCTGTGTTATTAGATATTCAAATTGATATTACTCGTGTTTATAAACAATAAGAGTACGCGTACATGTGATTTATGTGTGTCAACGTGCAATCCACATCGGCTACTGCAGAATCTCATTCTCGCATCAAGTTCAAGCGGGCAATTCGCGCAACAAAAACCTTTTGCAGTACTTGCCCTTGGGATCGATAGATCTTCCATTGGTCGCCGATGATCATCTGGCGAAAGAAGAGCCTTTGTTCTTCGCGAACACCAGCCAACATAGGCCGCAGTACTGATCTCATCCGTAAAAATAATGCTCGCTTTGAAAGGAAAAAAAATAGCGCATTACCCTTGGGTCAACGTCGGTGGTGACTCGCACGACATTTATATAGAAACCTTACCGCATTTGCGTTTCGTTGTATACCATCTGTATGTAACTTTTGTGTTTGAAATAAACGACAAGTTTTGTTGGGAAAAAATTTCTGATTTTTCATTCCTACCCTGCGCAAAGAGATTTAAAAAAAAACACGGAGCACGATCGATCCGCACGAGTGCTCGAAACCCGCAAGGGTAAAAGCGTCATTATATATACACGTCGTTAAGCTCCACAGAAGCTTGGCAATGATGACGCTGCTGCAAGAGCGGGACCATTATAGCCGCGAGCCCCACCTCGGCTAAATGTCTGCCATAATACACTGTTTACGCGTCGTGTCACCCACGTCAAGCGTCCGCGTATACCAGTCACCTATATTAAAAAAAAGCCAGTCACACGCGGAGCCTCGGAAAAGCCAAGAAGAAAAAACGAAAAGGCAGATTTCACGTTAAGATGAATCAAAAAGCGGAGAACCCACACGTATATATATATATATATATATATATATATATATATTTATGCGTGCAGCCTCTCGCCGCGGCCTTGACCGGAATCCACGAATGAAAATAAAGCCCGCGCGCTCACACACAGAGAGAGAGAGAGAGAGAGAGAGAGAGAGAGAGAGAGAGAGAGAGAGAGAGAGAGAGAAGAAGAAAAAGAGCGTAAAGTTGAGATCGAGAAGAATGAGAAAAGAGCGAGTTGCAGGCACGATTATTCGGAAGGGGCCCCGCAACGCCAAATTTGGTCTGGTCAATGACGGATCGCCGGCGCTGTGGTGTGTATCACACTTTCCTGTGAAATGACGAGAGAGAGAGAGAGAGAGAGAGAGAGAGAGAGGGCACATACCAAAATCGACCCTGACACTGGTCGGAATACCGAGAGACGCGCGTGTGCGTAGGCGATCGCCCGTCTACACCTGCGCATACGTGCGTTGAATGAGTGAAGAGAACAGCTCGATCGCGTACACGATTGTTCAAGGAGGAGCCATTAGTTTACGATTTTTCAAATAGTGCAACGCGGAAATCTTAGATGTACATAGATAGAGCTCGGCGGCTGCTCTAAACTCGGATATTATTCATGCGCGCGTCGTGAGAAATTGGCGCGCCGGCGCTATTAGGCAAGACAATGCGTGTGGAAACTCGAATTAATCTGAATCTCGTAGCGGCTATACGGCGTATTATATATAGGTACTATATATACATATCGAAGATTATTTTCTTATATATAGGTAGCGTTCGCTTGCATCGCTTCGTAATTACGCGCACTTAATGTATTCCTCGTATATTATATCCGTAACGAAAAAACGCGTAGCACGCGAGTGTGTTATATATGCGTTTGAAAAGTCATCTAATTACAGCTCTCCGCTAATCCAATTCGCTCGACGGAAAAATCGAAGCCGATCGCGATAAAAAAAATGCCCGAACGATTTGCATGTTATACGCGTCGATCTGAAAACTGAGGCCCCTCAATCGGGATGTTTAATTCACCGCTTAAAATTCGTGAATATACGTGCTCTCACTCGCGTGGGTGTAAGACACTGCTCTCGACGCGAACGCGAAAGGACGGGGGGAGAAGAGAAAGACGATGAGAGAGTGTGTGTGTGCAAGCGAGCAAAGTCCGCGAGGGCCGCTCTCGCGACTTTAGTCTACCTAGCGCGGCCGGTGCTGCTGCTGCTGCTGCTGCTGCTCTCGATCTCGTGTGTGAGTGTCCTAAGCGCCGGCTCGCCGATGCACTTTTGAGACTTCCTCGCCACACACGGACGCTTCTCTAAGCTCATTCTCGAGTCGACTGTATCGTTGCATAGGCTGCGCAACCGGTGAGTTGGGCTTATTTGCATGGGTTTTCTTTTGTTTTTCTTTTTGCGCTCTATAGCTGCGTATACGATCCACCCACGCAGAGAGACGCGATCGCAGGCTTGTCGCGGTATTATAATTATACACGTATATCTGCGTGCGAGAGAGAGAGAGGGATTTTATCGAGCTTGGAGCGTGCTCGAGTTACCGCGTTGGCTATACTCGTGCGCGCGTTCTTCGCACCTATACACACGCTCGTATTTCTATTTCGAATTTTCGTCCGCGTCGACAGCTTACTCAAAATTCGAGATGATAAATCGGATAACGAAATGCTTAGCCCGTATATGCGGAGAATTGAAAGCCGCGCAGCATACTCCCACAGCGGCGACACCGAGAGAGAGAGAGAGAATTACCCACGGAACGTGCGAAAAAAAAGGCAAATATTGACCGGCAGCCTCTCGAGATCCGCGTAAAAAGCGCCGTCATCGTGTGTCTGCGTGTGTATGAGAGAGCGACGAGCTAAAAAGCTGGTGCCCAGCGTTACGCAGCCGCTGCTGCTGATGCGCGGCGGTGGCTCTGAAAATAGCGCCGGCTCGACGACAAGCAAACCGCGCGCGAGGATCTGTGTGTGTGTGTGTGTGTGTGTGTGTGTGTGTGTGTGTGTGTGTGTGTGTGTAAATGTGTGCTCCTCTTCCGAGATCCCCATTCTCCGCCCGTTAACGCTATATAGCATATATACACTAAACTATACACACGCGCACGCGTATATATATCTATATATACAGCTGCTGAGATCGACCTTGTAACATTTCGTGCGACGATGCACTCGGCGGACTTTGAAGCTGCCCTGCCCTGATCTTTCTCTCTCTCTCTGTCGACTCTGTATATATACACACTTCAGCGAAAATATAAGCTTTGCATTTCGATGACTCGTGCGCGGAGACATCATGTGAATTGGCCGGGTAAACCGACGCGCGTGAGCTATTATCGTGAAAAATATATCGACGAGGTGCTAATTCATCCGATGAGTGCACGCTGCGACGAGTAATAAAGAATTTTCCAATTCGCGCCGCTAATGGGGCCTGCGGCTGACGTGTTCTTCGCAAATTGTACGTACAGCGTATATAGCGATATTTTGAGCTCTATACCGACGCGGAATTTAAAAATACAATACGCGCGAATAAAGTATATATATATATATATATAGACAAAAGCGGAGCGTGATTCACGCGAAAAATCGGCCGGGTTTATTAGCGGCGCTGGCAAAACAGATCTATAAACAGTAATCCGAGAACATAATGCCGCAATATCGTATACATAAGTATAAACGTTCCCCGTAAAAATTGTCGCGACGGCGAGATTTTCCTCGCGCGCAGCGCGACGGCTATTTTCTCGCGCCCACACGTGCGTGTGCCACACTAAAATCTCAAGATGACGCATGTGTATTTTCCACTCTCCTTGCGAAATTCCATAGCTTTCCAAACATCCCGAAATAGTCGGTCCATTTATAAAGGAAAAAAAACCTTGCGACTCGAGGGGAAAAAAAGAAGAAGAAGAAGAATCGTATCAACGTATCGCAGCGAGAAGATGACTTATTTATAAGACAAAGTGCGCGAGCAATTAGCGGGCTTTTTACATAACGAACGATCGCATCATTTCTGTTCGCAGCTGACTGAATTATGGCGAGCGGCGCAGTAAGTCGAAAAGCCACGAGCTCGTACTCGTCAACCTCGGCCAGCAACCTCGATAACAATTTAGGTAATGCAGCTTACTGCAGCTTTTCTCTCCGAAACTTCTCATGACTCATTTTGCCAACCGAACGTAATTTTTTACAACGACTACAGATGCGCTTTTGGACGATTTACAAACGAGCATCTCGAGCAACAATGCGGCTCCACCGAAGCACAGTTCGACCAGGATCATCGAAACCACCAGGCCTCAGCACAATTCGAGCAGAATCATCGAAAGCAGCGGTCCCCAGCACAGCTCGACCAGAATCATCGAAACTAGCCACAGCAGGTAAACAATCGATAAAACGACTCTCCTATACGCTCTGCCCAATGAAAGTCGTCGATAACCGAGGTCGTTCGTTTCTTTCTTTCCAGCCGGAAATCCCCCCTGAGGTCAGTCTCGCCTCTAAGGTCGACGTCGCCCTCGCAAGCTCGAACGACGACGGTCGAGAAGTTCGTGAGCACCGGACCGGCTGGCACGCCCTCCGGGATTCCTGGACTCGAAATGCTCGACGCCGAGCTTCAAGATGTACGTCGATTGCTCTGACACTACTCGGCTTTTTTACGAGCCTATCAAATGGGATGCTTTTGAAATAACGATCTATACACTCTCTCCAAGCGCGCGCTTTATATTTAGATTTCATTGAGCGCGCGAGCGGATTTCATTAACAGCTTGGAGAACGAAAAATAAAAGAACGCGATGTACGCGAATCCCTGAAAACGATATCGGATCGATGGGCCGTATAAGGTCGTGGTAGCCCACGTATGAAACTGCTCTCCCACTATATGTGCAGTGTATTTCGCGCCCACGCGAAACGCATCACCCGACTCATAATGCCAATCTCGATTTTCCAATAGCAGTCCGACTGCGCTCGCCGAGAACGACTGCGACTCTGCACCTTTTCGCAATATATATTATATAGAGGTATATTATCAAATGCGAGATGTGAACTTTCGATTTTTGCGTGGTCCGCAAACTGACCGATATACGCTATATACGTTCTGTAATCGAGTGTGTTCCGTGATTCGAATATTTTTTAATACAGTTGCAAGAGAAATGTGTACAAAGTATACAAGTGACTGCAACGATCAGCTGCAGCGCGCCGGAATCACAAGTCCTCTGTCCGTCAATTCGTTTTAATTGTATTAATAAAGTGTCCAAGTAGTTTAAGTGTGTGGGTGACGCATGCATATTCATTAGACTCGTTCAAAGAGAACTTTATGTTATATGCTGCAGTCATATACGAATTCCGAGAAGAAGTGCTTTCGTACACGTGTGTTTGGCGCGTAAAAATGATTTTTTTTTTATTTCAAGATTCAGCGAGTTTAAAAAATACAGCGGGAAAGGGGTTATCTTTTTCGACTCGTTGCGTTTCCGAACATAGAGTGAACCGTGAGGATCGTTATTTCAAGACGTTGTTCTCTTAACGAAATTACAATATAAATTTAAAAAGAAAATTGCTCGTTTCTCATACAACGAAAATTTACATAATTCCTAAAAGACTTTGCATGTACCCGTTTCCAGGTGCAACCAGGCCAGAGCAAGACAGTCGCTTACAAGACCGTCTCCTACCACTACGACAAGACGCAGGAAGGAGAGAATCTCGGTATGTCAGTACGTTATTATTATAGTACACGTAAATCGGTTTGCATGATCGCTCGTTTGTTGGCTGCTCGTTCGGCACAACGAACGCCGCTCCTTTTACGGGCCGCGAATCGCTCGCTCACTCCGCGCACACTTGCCCGACCACTGCTATATACCTATATACGCGACGACCTTGTCGCTGCTTTCCAGCATCCGCTATATACACGCGTATATAAAAGCCGCGTCGTCGGCTTCTGTTTGTTCGCGCCTTTTTTATAAGCCGCGATGTACGTAGCTAACGCCTCATTTTTTTTCTTCTCGTTATGCTTTCAGAGCCCTGGATCAAGACGGACAAGCTGAGCAAGAACGACACCTCCATCGTGTGAGTGTGGAAATTATATTCTTGTCGAGTGTCGCGAGTTTTCGAAGAGATTTAAGATTGTTTATTATTTCGTTTTGGATGTATGTAGGGACAATTTTTGCGAGAGGACTTTTGAAAAGCCTAGCACAGCCTCGAGGACGACTCGCGATAGCCCGGACTTTGCGAAAAGCGGCAAAGAAATCGTAAGTTCGCTTACGGTACGGTCGAGTATTTTTAGATTCACAACAATGAGTCTCATTTCCATGCGATTTTAGATGTACAAGGCCGACGTATCGACCAAGATGATTCCGGCGATGATTCCGTCCACGGAGACCAGATCGACGGAGAGAGATTTCAAATACGTCAAAGAAACGAGTGAGTTTCTCACAGCCTCGATGCGTTGATCTGTCTTTAGAATCGATTTAAAAGAGACTAACCGATTGATTTTCAATCAGGAACCCACACAGAGCCGAGTCCGGTATCCCCGCGAAAGAACATCAAAACCGTGCGCACCGACGAGACCGAGGAGCTTACCAATGTCGAGTACATTCCCTCATCGACTCCGATACCAGCTAATCTCGCTCCTGGACCCAACACCAAAGTCACCACGACCATCAAGACCTACACCTACGAGCTGCCAGGTGTTCCCGAGACGTACCTTCCGCCCAGTAGTACTACCACTAGTATTAGCAAAAATATCAACGTCGACAAGTCCATCAATTACTCGCTGCCAAGGGATGCGGAGAAGACCGTCACTTATCACGTGAGTTCAGTCGAAAGTATTGAAAAACGAATAAAAAGGCTTATGTGAAATTTCAAAACATTATATAGGTGGAGGAGCAAAAGCAGAGCGGTTACGTGCCAGCGCCGTCGCCAACGACAAACCGTGTGCACCGCGAGGAGAAGGTGTACGTGGAGCGCAGGGGCTACCGGGCCACATCTCCGC
Source organism: Muscidifurax raptorellus (assembly GCA_020010945.3). Lineage (NCBI taxonomy): Eukaryota > Metazoa > Arthropoda > Insecta > Hymenoptera > Pteromalidae > Muscidifurax > Muscidifurax raptorellus. The sequence continues at coordinate 38,596,947 of CM052078.1, forward strand.
CGCTTCCCCAGGTCACGACGACCGTCACCCGCAACGACAAGTACCTCGCACAGCACACCAGTGGCTACCTGCCCCCGGGCACCGACTATCCGGATCACGCGGTCACCAAGACCGAGCGCATCGTCTACCAGAACGAGCCAGTGCCCCATCCGATCCCGGTGACGACCGAAGGCACCCGCACCACGGTCAAGCAGTACGAGGAACACTTCTCGAGCAGCCGACCACCAAAGCCCGCGCCTTACTATCCCACCACCTCCGAGTCCTCGCATCACAGCACTACCGTTTACAAGTACGATGAGCAGCAATCGCTGCTTCCCAGGCCATTCCCCAGCAGCGAACGGCCAGCCAGTCCAAGGCAGCAGCCACCCAAAAGGATCGAGGACCTCATGGCCTCCTTTTCCGACTCCGAGGTACGATGAATACGCATATTCACTGAATTTTTAATGTGCCTCGACATTGGTTCCTCAAATCTCTTATGTATGCGTGGGCTGTAATTTTGGCAGGAGGTCGTCGAGGTGATGGAGAAGCGCGAGCGTAGGACGAAGGAGCACAACGTGAAGAAAGAGGTCGACTTCGTGCCTCACACGCCGCCCGTTGTCAGGAGTAAAAACATCGCTGGACCGCCTGTGTACTACCCGCCTGGATCAGGTGAATTCTCCAGGAAGGAGGAGTCTATGTCCGGCATGTCCAAAGCTAGCGTGAGTATTGTATGCTTCTGAAGAGAAAAATACAAATAAGCCTTGATACAATGAGATATCCGCTGAAATTACAGGGAGGATGGGCCAAGGAGAGGGCTGCCTGGGAGTACGGAGCGTCCGCCAAGAACGAGGAGAAAGTCAAGACGAAAAAAGCTGTTGTACCAGTTTGTTTACCACTCTGTTGTGCCTTACCTTGCGTCATTATGTAAAACAGTGCAGCATCACCATTTATAATACCTCTTTGAAATCATTCGCTAATTTAAGTCTCAAAACGCTTCTATACATTTGTAGCGCCAATATTTTGGCCGAATATCGTCTCCCTTTATGCCATATTTTGTAGCCAAATTGTACTTTCAAAAATGATTTTCTTATACTATCAGTGTTCTAGATAACCTTGATCGATTATCGATACTTTTATTACCATTAGTTATGAGATAACCATGACTGTATACGCAATTGCGCACGGATGTTTATCTAATACTCAATTCGTACTATAACTTTTTTTTAATAAAATATATTTAATAATTTATTTGTGGTGCTATACTGACAATAACTATGTCATATGTAATAAAATGACGTTAATCAAAAGTACAATCTTAAGGCACAATGAAAAAATGTTATCTTACGTAAGGTTATACAATAATGTACATAATTATAAAATTACAATAAATAATATTACCACTTACTTTACCCTAGTTTTCTATTGTACTATTTACAATGACATAATCCTTGGTGTTTCATTGGTATTACAAAAAAAATTCTAATAGTGGTAGACAGCATAGACTGCAGCAACGCAGAACAATGAATCCTGCAATAGCGACAGTTTTCATTTGTTGTTTGAAAGCAAAAATGCGTGATAGTTTAATTTAACATTACTTACATTTGTGAAGCTGTCATGGGCATAACAATCAGCTTCGGCATCCCATATACATCGGGTACCCATTTTCAAACCAGCTCCATTTTTTTGTCCGAGTACAATGTTGACCATGTATTTGTACTTTTTGAATTCCAATTCTGAAAGTGCACATATCATTAAAATTACGAATTTCGCAATGAGACAACTGACAAACCTTATTATAATCTTTAACAAACAAACTTTTTATTTTATCCCGGATGATATTTGCAATTTCTTTGGTCCAAGTTGGCGCATCCTCTTTGATGTACTCTTTGGTGGATAAGTAGTCGAAAAGTACATTGTGGATAACTTCCTTGGCACTTAACGGCTTGAACCTAACAGAAACAATTAACTCCATAGAGCAATCTCCAATAAACTAATTGAAACGTTCAAAAGTTACAATGACTCACTTTTCATCCAGTTTGGGACGAATCTGATAGATATTGGTCGAATCCGCCTCTGCGATATCGACATTTTCTCCGCAAATTTCTCCTTCCTCTTCCTCCTCCTCCTCCTCCTCCTCCTCCTCCTCGTGCTCGACATTATCCATAGGCTGCGATTCTGACGAACTGTCCATTATTTTTTACAAAGCCAAAAACAAAAGAGTAAAAATGTTTGCATCAACCGTTTGAGTCACTTCTTCCCGAGGTTAGGATCTAGACAACATAGCGTGTTTTCGTTTCCATTGTTACGTTGTTGTCTATAGCAACTGTTGCGCTGGCTTAATCGAACGATCTTTTCATCAACGATGCGGAAAACGACGCTTTCGTATACCGATGCAAAAGTGTAAAAGTTGGAAGCGCAAACGCTTCGTGAAATGAAGACCGACTTTCAAAACACGTCCTGCAGTTTGTTGACATTGCGTTGACAGATGCATTTTCGCGCCTTTAATGTTGGCGGTTGCAGTAGCGCGCGAAATTTGATATATACATTTTTACACGCGTGAAAAACGAGCTGGAGTTACGTAAGTTAAGAATTAAATTAAATATGAGTATATTATTATACAACGGTGTCTTATTATCCTTCAAGACCGTGTATAATAATTAGATGTAGTTATTAAAATATATATATATATATTATATATACTAATAGTGCTTTGCATAAGATTATATTACTTCCTCTTATAAACCGCTAATCAACTTTTGACATTTTTGTAATATTTTCCAGGCGGTAATGATGTATAAGTATATATATACACATTTATAGCGAAGATATTACAATATCGTAGACAATCGAAGGCCGTTATGTGGCCTTTGGCAATGTCAACATTCCTATAATTCACATAATAATCTGTCACCCACACACGATATATATATCTATCATATATACATCTGTTTTCTACAATCTGAATCTAAGACATCGAAATAATAAATACGAAATGAATATTCGCGACGAAATCGTCGATCGAATGCTGAGAATTCTTAAGCAATTCTCCCGAAAGTTGAAAATCGCGGTGAGAGCTTTATTATGATTATATTGTGCGTTTTTTATCATGAAAATGTTTAATCAAATTTCAATTCTATAGATATACCTACCGATGATTATCGAACAATTGAAAAGTAAACGCGCCGCCGATTATCGTAATGTAAATGAATTCAGGAAAATTTACACTTTGTGCATGAGCGCAAAGCTGGAAACTAATCAACAAGGCGAGCAGATAGAGAGCTTAACGAATAACGGTAATTTCATCAAAGCATTATCAATTTAGTAATAAAAAAAACCGATATAGACAGCTGATTTTCGTCATGTTTTAAAAGTCGCAAGACCAATGCGAATGCAAATTAATCTATATATTTACAAAAATAGCACGGTTTATCCGATAATTTTTTTTTCTCGGCTATCTTATCGCTCATTAGAACACAAATAATAAGACAGAACTATTTTTTATACTCTATGTAAGAGTTAATACACAAATTGTATTATTTGTTTCTCTCAAGAATCAAAACAAGTAGCTTTACTCCAAGAGGAAATCGTCGATCTCGAATCGCAATGCGCAGTTATTTTACAAGTATATTTATCTTCAATTCCAAATTCAATATTTCATTATATTACACATTCAACGATAGATTTGACGATCTTCTTTTTTTTGCCTTTCGACCATCATCAGCGTTTAATCGAATACGAAGATGACATCTTGTTGGTTGCGAAAGAAAATTCTGACCTTCTTTTGCCGGGCTTTGTAAATTCTATCAATCATGTGGAGCTATTACAGCGAATCATGGATTTGCAAGTAAGAACAACACCAAAACAATTGCGCGAACGAGAAATTGAATTGCGCAACGCCGACGCTCTAATCACGCGAACGCAAGAGGAAATTAAAAGTAAGCATATATGCGTATAACGCGTGTCTCCAATTTTGTAACAATAATCAATAATACGTTGGACATTTCGCAGAGCTGACGAGCAGCATCGCCGAGGAAACGTCAAAACACGACGAGATGATTAAAAAATGCGAAGACGAAATCCTCGAGTTGAATCTCGTTATCGACGATGTACGAAGAAAACATCGCGCCGAACTCGACCGTGAAATGTGAGAACGAATTTTAATATTCGATATATATAATAATATCAATAATGATCCGCCGATATATCAACGTACCGATTTACCGCTGCGTCGAAATAGGAATTGTTACGAGACAAAGTTACGTGGGCTGCGAGACGACATTATGGAGGAGAAGCATAATCTCGATGTCCAGCTTCATGCTAATGAGAAGTTGATGAAACAGCTGATTCGGACCGATTTGGAGCGGGAAAAATCATTGAGAAATTATTGGTACCATTTATTTTGTTCGTTCGATATTATCCAAACTTTAAATAACTCTGCGCACTTTCAGCATAAGAGCGGAAAAGAAATATCTCGCGGCTCAAAACGCGTACGATCGAGACCTAAAGAAACTAAACGAGCTAAAGGAGACCCTGGAGATGCAGCTGCACGTAACGAAAAATCACTTCGAGATCTTAAAGGTATATATATATCTATCCGATTACCCCATCGTCCTATACCATAATTAATATGAGATAACAAAAAAAAAATTCTAATCTAAGACGTCTCTCTAACTATATTGCAGAACGAGTATGACGTGCAGAGCGTGTTATTTACGAACTTGAAGAAGGAACGCGAGCTGGCAATGATGCAAGCCTTCGCCGAGCAGCTCGACAATTTCGAAAAGAATCGCGCGGCCCGCATAATCCAGAGAACCTGGCGGGCCTACCACGAGCGCATATCGTCCAAGAAGAAGAAGAAGAAGAAAAACAAGTGATAAGGAAGCTGACCGCATCTCTCGTTATATACGTGTGTGTGTGTGTGTGTGTGTGTGTGTGTGTGTGTGTGTGTGTGTGTGTGTGTGTGTGTGTGTGTGTGTCTTTTTCTCTTTATTTTCTCTCTTTAGATGTCCGCAGACTATATGTATATACGTATATCAGAGGGAGCTGACCTCGAGCAGCTTTTTGACTTCAGGCCTACTTCCGTTCTACTTATATCGTTATATCCGGCGCATGATATTTAGCCCGTGTAGCAACGGTAGATCCCTGTTTCACCAGGAGAGCTTTGGCAACTGATTTTGTTTCTTAAAAACGTAACGTTTTTCGAAGAAATATCGCATTCCGGCTGATATTTCTTCCTCGCGTTCGCGTTGATCGTATGAAGTGTTTTTAGTTGGTATATTATTTTCTTTTGGATTTTTAGCTGGCTTGTTTCTTATCGAACGAAAAAAAAGAATGTATAGTTAACCTAATGATTGTTGATTAATAAAAATCAACTTTTGTATGCATTTTTTTTTTTAATAATAAAAGGATAAACGTGAAAGTTTTGAATAATTCCCTCAGTGCACAACGAAAAAATCTCCGGCAAAAAAAATCCACACACGCATACTTTTGACAACAAACAGCCTCGAGGTACATTATATAGCGGGGCGCTATATTCCGCGCTTCCCGAACTTTCAGAGTTTAAATTTAAACGCGTTTCGTCACAATAATATGCGCGAAACAGCTATATACCTATAGCGGCAAAGTGCAAGAGAGGGTGAGCCGCCGAGCTATACAGATATACCCAGCTATATAGGTATACATATAGGTATGAATGCGGGTGGCCGTGGGTGTCGATGTGCGTGTAAAGAGCTGCAGAGAGTAGCCGAGCGAAGAGAAGACCGCGATGAGGCGCGCCGGGAAGAACAGTAGCCGATGTGTCTGAAATATATAGTAATAAAGTAGGATACAATACCTCGGATATTCTATATACGAGACCAAAGAACTCGCCGTGTGTATCCTCAGAGTGTATACACATATCTCGGCTCGGGTACCTATATACATTCGTGCAGGTTATGAGGAGCATCAGAGTCTGGAGCTTATATAGCGCTATCGCGTAGTGTGGCAATTTCGCGAACGAATGGCCGCCAGCAGCAGCTCAGCAGCAGCAGCAGCAGCAGCAGCTACGAGCAGCGGCAGCAGCGAGTCTTGACGACCCTATAGCGCGAGTATAGGCTCCGAAGTGTTAGCTAAGCTCGTGTAGCTCGCGCGAGTATATATATATATATATATATATGTATATGTATATATGTATATAAGTATATACTTATAAGCGAGCGCGACCGTCGTGTGTGTTGGTCGCGTTTTCTTTTTCCGCGAGATCGTTCGTTTGTGGCTGTGCGATATAGTAGCTGCTGCTGCCCGCGACTGCCGGCTCTTCTCTTAGCATCGGGGGGACTCCTCGCTCTCATTCATCAAAGTCCGAGCTACACCGCTACCACGGATCTGTTCATCCTCGTCGTTCCTGTGGTAAGCTACCTTCGACGTCGTCGATTTCAATGGCATTTTTATTATAAAAAAAAATCGATCCACTGTAAACTGCTCCGATTACGCGGCCGCTGCATACACACACACAAGCACGTTGCTACTACTGTGTACTGTCGGAAATGTGCTCTACTGACGTCTGCTCACTCTCTATATACTAGAGTATATATAATGATTATCTGCAATTCTGCATCAGCTTTATCTTTTTCTCTCTGCATAAACCCGTGTCTATCGCTGCTCTCCCCCCTACCCTTTCTCCGTCGGGTCGGCCGCTACACTCGCAGCTCACTCTCTTTCTCCACCAAGTATTATCTCCCTCGCTCAATCTCTTGCTCTCTCTCTCTCTCTCTCTCTCTCTCTCTCTCTCTCTCTCTCTCTCTCTCTCTCTCTCTCTCTCTCTCTCTCTCTCTACTCTCCTGTAAGTATATTCCTCGTCGCCGTCGGTCCCTCCGCTCGCGCGCTCTATCTCCGTCTCTCTCGCTCCAGTCTAAGTAACCACGTTACACCCGCTCTCCGCACTGATGCTCTACTGCAGCAGCTCCCTCCCCTCTTCACCCCCTTTTTCCCGTCGCTCTCTCCTCGACCGCTCGCAATTTTACTCCGATGGCCCCAAACCACCCCCGCGTATGTGCAGTGCCCCTATATACTCTCTTTCTCTCTTTCCAAATTGCCTTTTTCTGCAACCTGCACACCTCGCGGGCGCACGCCTACTTCCTATACCTCTCAACCTACTACACATACATCAGCCAACGTGAGCTGTATATAGCAGTAGGTATATAGGTATAGGGAGGAAGGGCCGAGAAGGAACGACGACACGAGCTACGCGCAGGTGTTCCGGAGGGCAGACAGCTCCCGGAGGAAAAGCGAAAAAACGCCTACTACATGTTAATTTAGACATGTTTTTCCGCACCTCCTCACAGCAGCGGCGAGTACGCGTATATGTGTGTCGTTATTAGGCGAGGAGAGGAGCAGTGAGAGACTATATTATAGATATATATATATAGCGATATACGACATACATGTATTATGTAGCATGTAGTTCTCGTATACTTACTACCTATACATATATATATATATATATATATGTACGCGACGGGCCAAAGGGGCGCGCTGTCTATATGGCTGTGTGTCGTCGTGCGTCTGTGTGTACCTATGTGTGTGCGTGACTGCGTGCTGACTGCTGCTGGGCTCTTTGTACCTATCTATACTTGGCTGAGCGCGAGTCGCGAGTCAAAGTTCGGTGGGAAATTCGGGGAGACCGGCTCCACCGCTGCCGAGATAACACGCGCCCACGGCTAGCTAGCTCGCGTTCGAACGGCTGATCTTTTCTAGCCTGGCCTCGTAGACATCGTACACGCGCCGCACACCTCTCGCTCATGTGAACATTGGCTTCATTTACATAACCTGTAAGTTATTGCTTTCGTTTCTTTTCACATATAGATATAAGGTACACATAAGTATATCGGACGACTTGCCACCTGCCTAGACTGCTTCGCGAAATTTAAATTGCTTCTTGCTCTATTAAGCGTCTTATAGAATGACTCCGATTTCCTCCTTCCGCACGTGTTTGACTCCGAAACGCTATCGCACTTCTTTACACGGATTCCCGTAATGTAACTTCAGTCTATTTGGTACATACCACTCGCACTGTCAGCATGCAGATGATTATTCAATAATAATTGCAGTTTTAAATCCCATGTGCTAACCTATTTAAAGTGTTACCCAATAATCTTGCGTCTAAAGCTAACACAGTACACACATGATAAGCAGTGAGAAAAATAAGAAATTTGATAGTCTTATGTAAAATATCAATGAACGCTTTGTGATAACCTCTGGCTGGGTTTCAACACGCACACGCAGCGATCCCCCCCGCATAGAACCTGAATAACTAGATATATAAGCTTCTACTCTTGCTGCTGGCTCTTATTCCTCAACGAGTGCTTTGCTGTCTTACAGCACAACAGATTGTAATTGAAAACTACGAGTGCTGCCACGCTGCTCATCAACTCTGTAAAATGGAACAAGCCGCTGATGGTTCATACCACTATCCAGAGCGAAACAATGGTGCTGATGATGCTGTCATGAGTTTGGTTGGAGCTGATGAGAGAGTTGCAATTCTGGATGCTGGTGCTCAATATGGAAAAGTCATTGACCGCAAAGTGCGAGAACTCAATGTTCACAGTGAGATCCTACCACTTGACACACCGGCTTTCACCCTCAAGGAAAAGGGCTACAAGTAAGCATACTTTTTTCTCAAACATTTTCTTTAATTCTACACGTTTATTTAGTTCTGTGTTCAAAATTATTTCATTTTTACAGAGCTATAATCATCTCTGGTGGACCAAGTTCTGTGTATGCAGTAGATGCCCCAAGGTATGATGCAAAAATATTTCAAATTGGAATCCCTGTTCTCGGAATCTGCTACGGTATGCAAATGATGAATAAGGAATACGGTGGAACAGTTATTAGGAAAGAAGGACGAGAAGATGGTCAGTTTAATATTGAAGTGGATACCAAGTGCCTATTATTCAAGTTTGTTACATGTGACATTTAATTATACCAAAATCCAATACTACGCAACAAAGTATAATTTTAATAATTCTTTTTTTAGGGACTTGGAGAAAGATCAAATGGTGCTGTTGACACACGGTGACAGCATAGATAAAGTTGCAGACTGTTTTCGAATTACAGCAAGATCATCAAATTTTGTTGCTGCAATTGCGAATGAAAGATTGAATTTGTACGGTGTACAGTTTCATCCAGAAGTAGATCTGACACCCAATGGTAAAACCATGCTGCGCAATTTTCTATTTGTTGTAGCTGGTCTGACTGGTAATTACACCATGAAAGACAGGGAAGCTCAGTGTATTCAAGAGATTAGAGAAACTGTTGGCAATAGCAAAGTTTTGTTACTGGTTAGTGGTGGTGTAGATTCTACAGTTTGTGCAGCATTACTCCATAAAGCCTTGAACAAAGATCAAGTTATAGCTTTACACATCAATAATGGATTTATGAGAAAAGGTAAACATTTTCCTTCAACCATTTAATCATTTTTCTTTTGTGACAAATGAACAACTAGCTATTGCTAACATTGAGAACGAAACTAATTACATAAAATGGAAGTAATCAAACATACGATCTGATTTTTACACAGTTAGACCCCATACACTTTTTATTAATATGCATAACTGTTTTGCAGCATTAAACTGTATAAATAATTATCACTGGAATAGCATTCTTTATTTTTTTTCTTTTTTTAATTAGTTTGTTATTTTTTGTAGGTGAAACTCCATTAGTTGAGCAAAGTCTTGCACAAATTGGAATCAAATTGAAGGTGATTAATGCTACGCATACTTTCTTAAATGGAACGACAACAATACCAGCAAGTGCTAGTAGTACTACTGAAACTCCGCCTCAAGGCAATCCCGAAAACCTACCGAACCCGGGTACGACTTATTGTGTGGTAGTGAATAAGACTAATAGAGAAGTCAACATTTTCCCTAAACCAAAACTGACGAAAATGCTTTGTACTACAACTAATCCCGAAGAAAAACGTAAAATTATCGGTGACGTTTTTGTAGAAGTTGCTAATGAGACTATCGCTGAACTGGGTCTTAAACCCGAAGAAGTTTTCCTTGGTCAAGGAACTTTGAGGCCTGATCTTATTGAAAGTGCTAGTTCTTTGGCTAGTGGTAAAGCTGACGCGATTAAAACGCACCATAATGACAGTGAATTGGTGCGAGAGCTACGTGCTAAAGGCAGAGTTATCGAACCTCTTAAAGATTTTCATAAGGACGAAGTTAGACAATTAGGTTGCGATCTTGGTCTTCCGGCACCTCTTGTACAGAGACATCCGTTCCCAGGACCAGGTCTGGCTATTAGAATTATTTGTACAGAAGAGCCTTTTATGGACAGAGACTTTTCGGAAACACGGGTTAGTTCGGAGCATGAACTGAATTCATTTTACAACTTTCACTATTACTAACTGACTGTTACTTTTTATCCAGGTTCTTGTTAAAATAATAGCGGAATATGAGCAAATGCTGCAGAAGAAACACGCTCTTTTAAATCGTGTGGAAAATGCCACCAGTGAGGCAGATCGTCAGCAATTACGAAGAATATCAAGCCAACGTTACCTCACGGCCACTCTTTTACCTATACGTAGTGTTGGTGTTCAGGTAAAAATTATTTTGTGATAAATAAGAGCAAAACCGTATATCTCTATCTTGCTTCTTGTTACTTTACAACTAACTTGATTAATTTCATATTTTGTAGGGTGATCAACGCAGTTACAGTTACGTAGTCGGCCTTTCAAGCGATACTAGTTTTTCAGAACCAGCCGAATGGCAAGATTTAATGTTTCTTGCTAGGCTTATTCCTCGCATTTGTCACAACGTCAATAGAGTTTGCTACATTTTTGGAAACAAAGTTCAACATCCAGTTATGGATATTACACCTACACATCTTACATCAAATGTTATATCAACACTTAGGCAAGCCGATCATTTGGCCAATCAGGTACTATTTGTTTACTCAACTGGCACAATTTTTTCCACTTGTAAATAACACTTATGTTTTATCAGGTACTGTCGGCTAATGGTTGCATGGGGTCTATCAGTCAGATGCCAGTAGTCCTCATTCCTATTCATTTCGATCGAGATTATGCATCTCGCGCACCACCCTGCCAACGATCTGTAGTCCTAAGGCCATTCGTCTCAAAAGATTTTATGACTGGCACACCGGCGATTCCCGGAAATGAATTGCCGATGCATGTAAGTTATTGTTTCCATTAAGATAGTATTCTGTAATGGCTCAAAATCCAGTTGTTCGTTATAATCTGCTTTGTGTTTTAGGTGATCAAGAAAATGGTTAGTGAGATTTCGTCGGTACCAGGAATTTCGCGTGTTTTATACGACCTTACGTCCAAACCACCAGGAACGACCGAGTGGGAGTAGTGGATATGCGTTCAGCGCTACTAACTATTGATTATTTTTTCGTTTTTCTTTTTTAAACTACGTGCGCGTGCGTATGAAATGCAGAAATGGGCAAATTTGTAATAAAATATCGTCAAATGAAAAATAATGCAATTGGTTGTGCGAGTAAGTAACCATGCTCGTTTGTTATATCGTAATAGACAAATAACGAATGCGAGATTTTTAAAAGAAGATTAAAATATTTATGTTTATATATCTATGTATTTGTGACTCAGTATAGAGACAATGTCACATATGCGCGATATGTATATATAAAGAATATGTGCACGATTGCATCGATGACAAAAATTTAATCAAGATAAACGATAATTTATACTTAATATGACCTACCTGCATACGAGTATGGTGAAAACTAGCTTCACGGTTTAGTTGTACCAGAGCAGACAAATTTACTCTCTTTACATTGCGATTATGAGTGAATAGATGAATGAATGACAAATAGTACTGCCGAATGTCAATGAATTAAAAGAGCGAATGTGCATGAAAGAAAGCGAAAGAGAGTTGAAACAAAAGATTAAAAGTATGTTTGTATTAGAGCGAGACAGAGAGAAAGATAGTGAAACATGTCAACATTGCTTATTGTAAATATGTTATACATTCACTTTTGTCATCTTTTATTTAAGCGGATTGTAAAAAATTTATTTATCAAATAATATAATGTATAGAAAATGAAAAACGGTACTTGGTCGCAACACTTGTTATATAATTGCTTCATCAATGATGATACCATCTAGATCAAGTGTATACAGCAGACTTGAATGTGCCGTAGTGTCTTTCTGTGCAAGTCTTATGTTGGACGCAACTTGTATATTTGACAACGCACCTGCGCCAAACGGCTGGAAATTGTTCGGTTCACTTTGTATAATGAAAAACGTAATTGAAGAAAATCTAATTTTCTCAAACATGAAAATGAAGAAACAGAAATGTTTTCTTATTATAAATATATATAAACACACATATATACATATATATATATATATATATATATATATATATATATATATATATATATATATAAATATATAAATATATCGATATCGATATATAATAAAAAAAAAAGGAAATGAAATTTTTACATAAAAGCATATTAAATCGGATAATTCCTCATCATATTGCAGTACGTTTTAAAAAATATTATCAAATTATCTTTGGTGATAATATGCTAAATAAGTTGTCAATAAAAGCAAATTTATATCCTGTTATTAGAAAAATATAAGTCTCATACATTTGTATTAAATTCTTATGTTTATATTTTCGAATTATGAGATTAAATTTACAAAATATCAAACACTTGCTTAATTTGTGAGATAAACTCGTATCTTTATTATAAGACTTATGTTTATTTCCTATTGTTTTTTAAGAGAATTAATTGAAGTGAATTGTTCATGTTTATTCATTCCATCGTGTAACATAAAAAGACTAAATAATACCAAGCTAAACACTACTAGCATTCACAGAAGTACTACAATTTTTCATAATTGTATAAATCTTTTACCAATTTATTATAAACAAAAACTGTATGTACATATGATTATTATCATTACTTTGAATAACAGCAACTTTATGGCGATTTGATTGGTTTTCGTATGTTAGGATAGAATGTTGGTGCCCATTTTTCTCGTTTCGACTTGGGATAAGATCGTTTGAATTTAGGAACATACTCAGGGGTATGCTCATCAAGCCTTCTCTTCCAACAGTTAGGATTGAATTGCCATGCATCGCGTTTCTTATCTATAGGCCTAGTTTTGTGATCGATTAAATAAATCCGTTGCCAATGGTATATTTCCGGTGGTAATCTATAATAATTCAAAATATTAATAATTTTGAATTTTATCATGAGGAAGAGAATGCAGTAATTATATTTCGAAATTGATAAAATATTTACCTGTGCCGAGGTCGGTTAGATATCAAATATTTGTATCTTTCTTCGAGCCATTTTCTCCTCTGAGGTTCTTCAATACCAGCAATGACCTCGTCTTCGCACAAATATGGTTTCATTTCTATACCTTGTTTTACATCAGGAGTATTAGCATAAAATTTAATTAAATGTTTTAAGACATCTTCATTAAGACCTTGGACTTTTCCATCCTCAATAGATTCAAATAATTTTAGTGGTTCTGTTATCCAGCAGATATTTTTTCGCGGGTTTTCATTTATACAGTCGATGTGCATTGTAGTGGTATTAAGTTGATATGTAGAGAAAGACCACCATTGCCCATTTGTTATAATCATTTGATTTACTAAAGGATAGGTGGGATCTTGAAAAGTTGAGAATCCTATAAAATAAAAACTTGCAATAAGACTCACAAAGAAAAAATAAATAGTCAATAAAATTATTAGTGTAACCTTGATAGCAAGCCTGTCCATACAGCCAGCTAAAAGAGCCAAAAACTGCTTGAGTTTTAATTGCATCTGGATGATCATTGTAGTTTTCATGTCTTGTAGTAAGGTGTCCCCTATTATGGTATGATAAAAGACCAAACTCGCCAAAATCACCAGGCCAGAAACCTGGTACAATTGCTGCATGTTGATGTTCAAAAAAGTATTCTTGTTTTCTAGGATCAAGTGGTTCTACAGGAATCTCCATGCTTGGATCCTCTGATTCCTGAAGAGAAACTATTTCTTTTAGGGGCAATTTGTGCCTCAGCTGTAGTATTGGACTGCCATTGTACTGTAAGTTCTGATTAATGGGTTCATCTCTAAATTCTTTTGTCCATTCTTGTCCTTCCCTGCCTTTGAGTACTTCCTGGGGAGCTTCAAAACCACCAAAGATCCAAAATGCCTCGATGCGTGGGCAAATATCTAACTGACTCTCTAACAAGTGATTATAATTTTGAGACATGTTAGTAGTTAATATTCTGTTGACTTGTTGGCTCATATCTTTAGCCATTACATTATCCATAAAACATTTATCTTCAAGCTGATCTGCTGTAAATTGATAGTCTCGCCTTGAATATAAGAGCAAAATATACGTCATTATATGGTTACATGAAGAGTGAAAATTAACTTCTGAAGTAATTATTTTGAAACTTACTTTCTACAGGTATATTCGAAAAGTATAGCATCTTCTATTTGACCTTTGATTTGTTGCAGTGAAGCATCAAGAGATTCAGGAGTCAAAAGGCTGTCGTAATATGTAGGTAAACCTGGTTCGTTAACCAAGTGTGTTCTTGTGACATACTGTGCGAACGGTAGCGGATCGTAGGGTATCGTACCTTCTTTGATTTTACACACTTTTAAACCATAATACCTTGGCATACTGAGCTCCAAAATCTTTTCTTCCACTGTACCGAGATGTTTTATTTTGTTGTGCCATACTTCTCGCTCACGACGTTTTCTCGCTGCTCGCGAAAGATCGAGTATAGTTGGATATTCGACGTCGGAATTTTCGGATTTTTTTTCTACTACAGTAGGTTCTCTGAAATTCGGCGGAACAAGAGTCTCAACAATATTTTCACTCGCGGCAGATATACCCAAGGTACTCTGCGACCGACCGATAAACGGAACAAAACGACTGAGCAAACGAGAATTCACTTTGCAGCAATGCATTTTCGCGTTTATAAAAATTCCGAGTTCTTCGTAAACCTTCAAATAATATCAAACAAATTCATTTTGTTTGATAACAATTCAATTGTAGTAGCATGCCGACTGATAGGACCGCTTTGAAAGAGGTTATGTTGGAGACGATAAAGTTAATATGCGGCCATTACCGAAGAAGAAGAAGAAGAAGAAGAAGATAAAGTTAATACATATATGTATACATGTGTGTGTGACAAGTCATTTTACATTTATATAAATTTGGGTCTGTTCGCATTTAGCTCTTCTACACTGTAAAAATGATTTTTTAAAAATAATATATATAAGTTCGACCAGGTTATTCAGGCTATATTCGGGCAATATAAATTGCTAATATTATTATTTTAACAATGATTCTAGTTATAAGATTAAATGTTTACAAAATGAAAAAAAAACAATTAAAACACGATGTAAATTGTAAAAATATTAAAAGCAGAATGCATTTGAGTTAAAAATGCATTAAAAATATATTAAATCGACGGTTAGAACAAACGAATGGGAACAAACCTGAAATTTTTTTTGTAAGCATTTTTGAAGTCACGTGACTCGAGGAAAGACGAAGACGAACGGCGAACGAAACCGACTTCGTAGTTCGTATAAGTATATGTATATAGCCACATAGAAAGTCAGTGAATAATAACATAGGCGTGTTGATCGTAGGCGTTGCCGCGTTGCTTACCCGTTTAATTTTATTTTTTCATTTATTTCGAATTATCCAAAATGAGTTGTAAAAACTTATTATTCTTACAAATTGTGGCCTTTGTACTCCTGGCATGCTTTGTCGAAAGAGGTGAATAACGTATATTTTTTACCGTATTCAAATTTTACAACAAAATGCAATCGAAATTCCTGTTGCACTTTGTTTTCCTAACCAATGGAGTTCAATTTTTTTATTGCTGATCTATACCAGTTCTGGGTCTTGGTAGCTTGCGTATAGAATAACACATTAACTTGTGAGCATTGTATGAGCATTGATATAACCTCATAGTACTACACGCTGCACTTGTTTACAGGTGCCTCCATCAAGTGTTGGGCATGCAGGTCGGATTCGGATCCTAAGTGCGCTGATCCATTTGATAACTCAACTGTTCCAATTACTGATTGCAGTCAGGAAAAAGAATTAGAGCATTTACCTGGAGTAAAGCCAACAATGTGCAGGAAGGTTCGCCAGAAAGGTATTGAAATCTTTCTTAAATATCAGAAATCTCTAAATAACTCGTATGTTATTGAATGAAATAACTCAAGGCTAAACAAATTATTTTGTTTTTCAGTTAATGGAGAATGGCGATATTTCCGCAGTTGTGCATACATGGGTGAGCCTGGTATTGAAGGAGACGAAAGATTTTGTCTTATGCGAACAGGTACATACAATATTTTCATGGAGTACTGCACATGTAATAGCAAAGATGGATGCAACTCAGCTCCAGGACTTCACAACAATATCGTTTTACGATATGGTGGATTAATTGCCACATTTATTATAACTTCGTTTTTACGGTCCTGAAGTTTTTGTAATAATTACTGTTGCTCATAGAGTGTAACAATTGGTTACAATTGTTATTGTGAAATATTTTTTAGTTACTACGATTTTCAATTGTTGTAACTAAAAATGTATCTTTCAGAAAAGTGTTTTTAACTCGATTTACTGCGTCGAAAATAATTCATTTTTTATAATTCAAATTTTTTAACGCACAAATAAGAATCTCTTAAGCTCTTTAATCGTAAACTACGGTAGTACAAACTATAGCAAACTTACAAAGAATTAAATAATGTGTACAATAAGCATATAGACAAGAAGACTGCCAATACCGTCCACATTATCTTAGGATTAGAATAAGTAATTTTTTAAACAAATTTCTATATTTTTATATAAGCAGTGTTCAATTTACAAGGCGCTTTCCTAATGAAAACTATTAACTACGTACATATACAGTACTTTTCATTTGTATTGTACAATATTACTATTTGATTTGTGTATAACATTTTATATAATTTGTACGACAACTTAAAATAAATATTAAAATCATATTACAAGTCAACAAATATTAAAATATGATTCCGTATGTAATCCTTACTCTCTGGACTTCCAATACTTGAATGTAGCGATTACTTTTTTTCTCAGGGAACACTTTGGAAATTTGATATAGATGTTCCAATATAGATATATACGAATACAGAACGTAACTAAACATGCAACATTATTTATTGTATGTACGTTATTTTATGTTTTTTGCATTGTCAAATTTTTGTTTTATGAATAGCTGCATGTATAAATGACTAGAAATCACTATTGTTGCCGCGGCTCGCTCTCGAAAGTATCCAAAATACTTTTAATCACATAACGATCTTGAAAGTAAGGACCGTGGCGAAATTGAGCGATTTGGTGGCTCTGGTGTTCACTGTTTGGATACGTGATCTGTATTGCATGGATATGGATGGTAATTCTCGACTTCAAAAGGTGGACATTAAAAATATGCGACAATGAAGAGAATATATTTGAAAATAATATAAAATTTTAGAACTTCATTGTGCTATTAAAAGAAAAAATACAATTTTAGTTTATAAAATATATATATATATATATCAACACATGAGATAATATCGAATACAGCGCGTTGTCTTCATACTATTTTACTTTTACAGAAGTAAAAAAGATACTGAATAATTAAATAATTTTTCATGCATATTTTATTAAAATAAGACAACTTTTAGAATGCACTGTTTTAAATTATTATATAAAGTATATTACTGAGTCACAGTGCAACGTCCAACAATTAATTTTCACTACTAGCTAGGCAACTTGATAAAACGCTCTAGAAATACAATAAAAAAAAAATTAATAATAATACGCATACACATGATTTAACTTAAAATTGACATACTGCGGTGTTTGATACTATACAAAAAAGCGTTTCTTGAACAAAAAATCCATTGACTCTTCACTATAGGTCTTACACTTAGAATCTCTACATTTGTACACAAAGTAATTTTGTAAATACTTAAAAACAAAAAAAAAACTTAGCAACCATTATTCTCAGTTCATCGGTATTATATCTACAGTTTACAACACAATGTGAATCCTCTTACATCACTTAACAAATAATGGACGGTTAAGGTTTCTCATATATATATATATGTATCCGAGCCTGCAAACAATACAGAAGTAAAAGGTTTGCCTGTCGCTTTCAGCAAAGTAAACAAATGTGTGTCGTCAATCGGTATAAAAAAATAGCAGATCTCTCTTCACTCGAAGTGCTGCCACTTAACGATCTGTTGTCCCGGTTTCGCCAGGGCTTGCTTCCACTGCTCACTGTAAGTTCCGCCGACTTCGGGCCCGATCACGAAGTGTCCAACGGTGATCTTCTTTCCTGAAAATTCGAGCACGATAAACTTCGATGTTCCTCGAATCCCACCAACAAGCGGAAGATAACTCACCGATTTTGTTCTTCGAGACGAACTTGACGACGAAACTGACGTCCTTGAGCGCGCCTTCGTAAGGATTCTCGGCTATAACCTGGGCCTGATCGGCATCGAACTTCATGGAGACACTGGGGGAGAACCGGTCGCTCTTCCAGAAATGCGTGACCCGGCCGTTGTCCACCACCGACATCTTTATGTACATCTGGCCCTTGAGACCCTCGTGCTCGTGCATCGACTGTAGCGAGCAGCGCAACCGCATGAGGGTCAGCACCAGTCGTCCGCTGCTGACGTCTTTCTTGTCGCTCTTCTCCTGACAGAGCGACACCTCCACCTGGCCCTTCTTGTTTTCCCTCTGAAAATTTTCAAAATACAAATAGTATGTGTACACCGAGTCTGCGATCGTATATATATATACACCAGCACGCCGTCGTTATCAATTGACTCAATTAGTTTTAAGCCCCTGCTGTTTGGAAATTACGTCAGCGCGTGCTCGACCGACTGCGTATGTAATACAGAGACGAGCTTTTTTTAAGCTTTAAATTTAAATTAGTCGTAAATAAAAAGTAATATTTGTACTTACGCGTTCCTCAGCACCGGAAATTCCACTGGAGATGGGCTTGAGTGTCCTCCACATGTCGCCGGTCGAGACGTCCTGGGAATGCTTGGGTTTGAGCGGCTTCGTCGTGAAATTTCTCGGATCCAACGGGATCGTCGTGGCACCGATGGTCCGCCTTTTTTCGAAAGCCTTCCTCTCGCTTCCAGCCGATTCGCCGATTTTATCCGATCCCTTGCCGAAAAACTGATTCAGCAATTTGCTGCCCTTCGACTGTTCCTTCGCCTCCTGAGCCCCGGACGCGCCGCTCGAGTCCTTTCCGTCCTTCTTCTTGCCGTCCTTTTTGTCCTTTCCTGCTGAAGTTTGATCGGTATCCTCTGATTAGTTCGTAGCTTCGAGGCTCTTTCGATCGCAACCGATTTATCGTCATCCATGCGCGGCGTATGTATAGACACGCTGCACACATGGATGACGATATAACGTACTGGTGTAATAGGTTCGTTTATAATCATCGCTTCGACTTCGGATCGAGTTTACCTTTATCTTTGTCGTTTTCCTTTTTCTCGGTAGCGATGAGAGGCTTGTCCTCGAGGATGGCGTAGAGCGTCGCCACCATGAACTTGGACGCGCCGATTTCCTCCTCGACGAACTTCGACTTGCCGAACTTTGCTTTCGTCTCCTTCCGCAAGGAAAACACAAACTCCTCGTTCCACTGAGGCCATGATTCGTTGCGCGTTGTCGTCTCGTATTTATCCTTGCCGGGAATGAGTTTGACCTGGAACGAAATGTGTATATACGATTCTTTAGAACATCAACTCGACCTATATTCGCACCCATGCCATAGGCGAGCGTGCAGTAACGTTGTTACGTGCGCGTATAATTTTAGAGTCTTTCCGAGTATATAAAAAGAACGTCTTTGCGGAATGTAGTACTCTGCATTCTATAATTGAAACAAAAAAATAACCCGACGCCACCTTCAAACTCCAATAACGATCGGCAAGCGCGCGTCAGCCTCGTTATCTCTCGTCAATTTTAATATAACCATACTATACACGTGTAATACCTTGACAACGTAGCTGTTGACGCGAGTAAATCCAAAGTTCTGCGGCAGATGTCTGGCGCCGAGTACGGTGACCCTGAGATTCTTGTCGTTGGGCGAGTAGACGATCCTGATGCCGATCTCGGGCTCGAGGTTAGCGGACGCCCGTTCGGTCAGCGGCTGCGACACGCTCTTCAAGCTCGTGTCCAGAAAACTCTTGATCTTCGCTATCGCCATACTGCCTTAAACCGATGATGCAGTCGAGCGATGTATATTAGCACTACGGCTTATCTAGACGTCGTCGTTATCGCGCCGGTGTTGATGAGATGTGAGCATTTGGACGGCTGCGAATTTTTCGGCGGCCAGCTGTTTTAACAGGTATTTGGAAAATAGTTGAATGGATGAAATAACGCGAAATGTAATAGAGACACTTCGAGAGGGTTACAGGGTAGGTGCGTGATTGCCGTTGACCTGTGTCTTTAAGATTAATTAAAAAAATTTTAAAAATCGGTATTAGTACGAATCGTCTTCGCGAACTTTCGCAAGGGTTCAAGAAACTCCATATAGACGCTTGCATAAAAGTTCTCACACGCGACCGACTCGAAATTGCGGGAAATTATCTACGTTTTGCGCGCATTTAATTAATCGCGTTAATTGGATGAAATTTCTGGAGAGAAGCGTCGGTTGCCTTTGGTCAAACTGTCACAAAAGAGCCAACTGTGTATGTATGTATATCAGAAGTGCGACGTACGCGTTGGCATTTGTCGTGCGCTCTATATAGACTTCTCTTTTTCTATCTCTCTCTTTCTCATATGTGATTACTAATTGAATAATTTACTCGGGCGCACTTTGAACAAGTACTGTATATACCGCGTGTGCTGCTCGATCGATATTTGTCGCCGTAGTCGTACGTCGAGCTCTACAGTTCTACGGTTTGAGATTTTGCGGTTTTAGTGCGCGCGCACACACACACACACACACACAACATGTGGTGGTATTGTGAAGCTCGAGCAGCGAGGAAAAAGTTCCGCTGGTGTTATATATATGCTGTGAATACATTCCTTTATAGTCGCGCGGGGATACATGTAATGAGTAATTTTAGCGCGTGCTTAATATGCTAAAGAGGCAGAGTAATTTGTCGCTGTTGAAAAATTAGTATAACGGGTATTCGGGCGAATTTATAGAAAACAGCTTTACACCGAACAATCGCAATTTGCGGAGTTTTACAAAAGCCTATAAAAACGGTTCTACGCCGCGAACGTTATTAGTCACCCGCATTGATCGGTATTAGTTTCGCCGGCCAACTTTTACGCCATCAGCTGTTTTACACAGCCTTCCGCAAAATTCCGACCTTGCAATAATTTTTACTATACCCACGTTATATTATTCTATACATATACAACGATCATCGGAGAGATCCCAACAATACCGCAAAGTTTCCCAGCTGACCGATATTACACCGTCGCTATACAATCGCGGAAATCTCTTGCGGCCGACTATATATTGTATTATTATATACGGCACGAGGTGTACAACGCACACCGGCGTGTCTCGGAGCGAAATATCTCGAACGATCCGTTAGGCGCTGCTCGCATCGCGAGGAAACGCTAGAGCACACCGTTCGACGTGCATTCCATGCCCCATTGCTCGAAGGAGCGCTGAGAACGCGCTCGACGGATCGTTTTACGCGGCTTTTGCTTGTTATTGAAAACGAAAATTATAGCGCTCGAGTACGCGCATTGCTTATATAGATATAAAGCTTCCCTCACCGGACGCTGCTTTTAACACAATGTATACATATATAACGATCGGAGAGACTCTGAGCTGATTATACTTAAATTGTAACTCAATCAGGACAATGAAAATATTCTCGAGGCGAGCGCGAAATTGAGCTCGCAACTCGGCTGGATATATATTGTATGAAATTACTGCAGACCCTTGTACGCAGCTCGGGTCACGATTGAGCTTCGTAAAAATGTATTTCTCAACATATATACTTCGCACTAAAAGCAGAGACGCTTTATCGTCGCAGATCTGCGCAATTATCCCTCGTAAAAACTCTAAAGTAAAAATAAGATAACAAAGAAATTGCAAAGAATTATTACATAAACCCTCGCGTTTACACATTACAATATCGGCGCGCGATGCGCTCGTTAAGAGGTATAATTACTTTGACGCGGTCTTCCTCTCAAACTACACTCTCGCTTCTGTCATTCGGCCAAGAAACCGTCCTTTATATATTATATATATATTACTTATACTGGAGTCCGACAGATCTCGTGCCAGAGGCTAAGTAGCTTCGTAAAACACACACTACACGGGATTTATATAGGGACAGCAGTATATATGGTTTCGATTTCTATATCAAGAAAGGAGCTGTTATATTCCGACGTTTTTTGCGGACTAACACAAGGCTCTCGTTCATTCGCATTTGCCGAATGAATGTCAACTTTCATATACGGCATATGCATCATGCATTTTTAAAACAATCATCAAGAAAATTGTCCAATATTCGCTGGATCACCTCGCTGGCGTCGAGTAAGTCGATATATATATATATAGAGTCTAATCAACGCGGAATCTCATATAAGAGCGCGGTCGACGAGCCAACATGGGCGTGGATGTAATTTCCGCGCGCGTGTGCGTTGGTTTCTCATCAGCTGTATCATCTCGGCGCGTCGAATAATAATTGACGTTTTGGAATTTTCACGCGCGAGGCCAATGGCTCAATTGGGTCTCTTTTATTTTTGGTATCCTCTTGTGTCTACGTGCGTTTTATAGCGCGGAAAATACCGGCGTTCTTGTTCTGTGTACATTATTGGGCTTGAAAAGCTGGTGGAGGAAAAGTTTCGTCGTTTGATATAGTCATCCGCGTGGAATGTATGGAAGAATTAACGCGGATTACAGCGTATATAATTACCGATACACACGATTGATTGGGTGTGATTAGTAACGATTGTTAACCATTTTGTCAGCGACGAGTATCGTGATCAACATTAGCGGGTTTTGTTTGATTATAATCGCAGTTGTCGCAGGCCGATTATTTTATAAAATTTAGCGGTTACGTAAAATATATGATGTCATATATACAGCCTGCCTCGTGTGACAGCATCATGATTCACGAGGATAATTTTCTAAAATTATAGTTACTTTAAGGTATATACTCTCTCGCATAGCTTCACAAGCGCGAGTCCTATCACGAAGCGAAGAAGACGGCGGCTATAAGTGACTACTTAAGCTGCGATCAATTTACATATACTGACAAGAAGAACAAAGCAGTCGGGCCTTCGTTATCGCGCACCGATAACATTATCCCAATAAGAGATCGATGCGAAAAAGCCCGCCCCATCAAACGCTGCTCTAAAAAACCCGTTCACTCGGACACACGCTTATATATATATATATATATACTTAGTTGCTCTCCTTGAAAACAGCTCGGCATCGCATCCTCTATCTCTGATTATCCACGCAGTGGATATTATGTCACGCAGGTACCACAATCAGCTGGCACAATTATCTCGTCGGCTCTGAACACCGAAAACGAAGAAATATACTTATAGTATATCATTACGGACGCGTATACTTTGCAGCGCAGAGGTGGGCACTAGTATATAGCGCAACAGGTATATCCGAGAAAGAGATGCTGTAGTGTATATATAAACGCATACGTATATATAGTAGCATCGTGAGACCGGTCCCGCCAGCTCGAGCTATACTCGATTTATAAGCGACACTGCACTCGTACACTGTCCGTCCAGACTTGTTTTCTTCCTCTCTATTTCGTCTCGTGCGTCGTCCCGGTAGTTCTAGTTTCTCCCTAACGCTGCAGGTATATATATATACAGTACTCGTGCATTTCGCGATGTATATACGCGCGTAGTCAGTAGTTTTGAGGAGGCTCGGTGAGGTGAAAGTTGAAAGCTGGGAGAGGGCTTTCTAATGCAATTTTGCAACTCGACGATGATTGACTCGGGCTTTTCATGGGCTTGACAGAAGTGCGCGCGATGCGCGAAAACGCGGCGAGCTTGTTCGTTACCGCGCCTATATAGGTGTATTATACACTTGTTTTACACGCGTTATAACGACGTGTGTGGGGAAACAGTTTTATGATACGCGAACTTTAGTATAAGATCGCACCGGTTTAATCGTTTTTGCCTGTTTAGCCTCGACAACGTAAGCGCGGATTTACTATACGCGATGGATCACAGGCTTCCGCTCTTTGATACAATCATTAAATATAAGCATATTAATGTTGAACATCGTCATTCTCAATACACCCACGCGCTTACTACGTAATCCTCGGCGCTCCTTATCTCGATTGCCCCCACTCCTCCAACTATATATATACACTATTATCAACAATAAACTCTAACCTTCTTTCTACTCCATTAATCGAAGATGGTATAGGTAGTATTGCTGCGAGTCGAAGCCGTGGCTCACTAGATCGGATACGGCAACCGGTCACTACTTTTCCGATCTTACGACACATGCAAAACTGCACGCGGCGGCTCTTTAACTTTTTCTCGTTCGATTCGAAAAATAATACAGGCGAGAGAACAGAGAGAACGCGCGAGCTATAGTCGCGTTCCCGCTCGATCGCTGTCGTCGACTATACTGCCGTGTGATCGTCGCTGTGTCGACCGGCTGTTGCGCCGCGAGTGTGTGTAGGTATAGTATATATATATATATAAGTATATAGCGCAGAAGAGGAGAGGGAAACGAAGGTGAGCCGCCGCAGTATGTGCGTGTGTGAATTTAGGCGCTCCGCGAAATCCGCAAGAGAGAGAGAGATTTAATTCATCCTATTTGTTGGCTCATATATGTGGAATTCAAGAAAAATAAGTGCAAAAGTTCAACATTATCGTAGAAATTTAAGGAAAGGAGAAGCGTTCAGGCGCGGATTGGAAGAGATTTTGCCGCGAATCGCTATGTAACAATTTCAATATCGCTGTTTACGTATGCGTAATACAAAATAAGCCATATCTACGCGCCAAAGCACTTTTATACATATAAACCACGCGATCCGCGTATTATATTGAATCACTCGCATACCTAGTGCGAGCAAACCCCACATCGATTCTTTCTGCAACGCAAATCTCTAAGGTCCCGCGCTTGCGAGTTAAAGAAAGAGCGACAATCCTTTTGTTTAAACAGCGCGAAGGAATGCGCGTATGCGGTATGCAGGACAATGATTATTATTCCCGAGAGAGAGAGAGAGAGAATCGATTTGAATATGCGCGCGCCTCTGCGATGTCGCAAAAATAATAATTGACTTCGGGTTGCCGCGTTTGAATTTGACAAATAACGCGCCAAAGGAGACGCTGGAATATCAGGGATGATTTGTGCTCTGCTGACACTCGATACGAAAGCTATGTATAGACGAGAAATAGTCGAATTATCGATCGAATTACATTGCGCTTATTTTTCGTAACTCTTCTTATCGATGAAATATAAACTTATGCTAGAGCGATATGGGAGCATTATACGTCATCGATATTTGGGGTTTCGCGTTTTTGCGGTATAAACAATTAAATATATATATAAGTATGTGCGGCATGAGCTCGATAAGAGATATTATCATTCTCTATGGCGCTAATTTATTATTGATCACGAAACAAATCGTTTATACACTATATTTATTGAGTAAATTGTAAATAATTTCTTTTCTTCAAATATTATATAACAAAGATGTCAAGCCGGAACCTATAGCATTCATCTACGCGCAAAATATTGCTAGAGACTTCTGCGCGATTTTTAAATGACTAACAGTGCTCCTAAGCATATTTAATTATGTCGATCGAGCGTGATGATATGCGAGGATATCTAATGCGGACCACGTCAAGGTGCATGATAATGTAACAGCGACCTTCGCCAAAGAACAAACGTCGAGGAACCTTCTTCTCATACGTCTTTCAAACCCATACGCTGCCATTATCGACAAACTTATACACATGGCTCAAATGAAACGAACTACTGGCTTCGATCTAAGTGCGACACATTTCAAAGCAAACAAACTTATTATATAGAGCGTAATACTTTTAGTCAGGTTGCATTTGCAGTTATGCTTCCGCGGGCAACCCTGACCGAACGATCTGGGAAAATTCATTGTTCTATTCATAATACCTGTGACGAACTTCCTTTTACGCTGTATCTTGATTTATAAGCTTTAAAATTTCCCAGCTACCGTTTCAAACATGTTATCCATAATTTATTATTTGGCATAATATCTATACATTTTTCAACGAGATTACAGTATGGAATCGCGCAAAATTCGAACAAGGCAACCGTGGAATTTTCGTCGATCCGATCATACACAATTTTTACTATTGAAAAAGTTCTCTAAAGGATAATAATAAGGTAATTTGTTTAACTTATTATGTAATAATGGGCATAGATGACGTAGCCCAGAAGACCCACTGATGTGAGAGCAAGTATTATCGTCGCAACCATGTATCCATTCACTGAATCATCTTCGGTAGGTTTTGATTCCTGCGGTTTGATCGTCGTTTTCTCCGTAACAGTATTATTATAAGCGATTTCTGAAAATGTAGAAATGATCAATATTCCAATATTTCTGATAAAAAGGGTTATATAAAACCGCTCGTATAAATTTCTATTTGAAATAATATAATTACCAGGAAGTAAAAAGAGAATAGCGGTGCGGGCTTGAATTATATCCTTAGAAGCCTGTAAGTTAAATAAATGTTGTATATGCATCAAAATACTACGCTTAACCAAAAGAATTTATAAGAATCTTGAATTACCGTCAAGGCTGCACTAATCACTCCCTGGTTTAAAAACGACTCTGAAAGATTGCTCAATTCAATCTGAACGTTAGAGCCACTACTGCTCATTTTGAAATGTTTTTTATTTTCTGTAAAAAATTATGCTCAATGATTCTGTAATTAAGTTTTAACGATATAGTTATAACTAAAATAAAACACTCACCCTCGGATACACCAGTCAATGAAAAATTAAAACGTCCTGTGTATCCACGGTCTAAAGTAATGCCTTTACTATTTGTAAATTTCAATACAACCTTGTTAACCTATGATGCAAATAAAAGTTAAAGAGAATAGTGCTCTTACATAAAATATTATTACAAGTTGCAAAGTACATACTTTTTCATAGTCTAAATCTGTTAGATTCGCAATATATAGTGGTTCAGCAAATCGCGGCAATGAATCTGCTTTGTCAACTATGATGGTAAAATTAACTTCCGTAGTTCTGCTTGGCTCTCCGGAATCCTAGAAATTAATATGGATTCACGATTTTACAAAACTTCTAAGCTTTACACACACACACACACAGACACACACATATATATAATACGAACTGTAGCAGAAAGAATAAATGTTGTATCTTCTTCAAAATCTATGGTCGTCAAAGTAATCAATTTTGCAACATAATTCTTCTTGTCCTCTTCAGTACGCCCAAGACTTGTAATTAACAAACCCTTCGTGTACTTGTTATCTCCCTTTATTGCGAAGTCGATTGCTCTGTTCGTCAAATCAATGTCTCGAGCTATGATATGACCAATGCTGCCAAAATCGAATCCCTTGGGAAGCGGCATCGCCAGTTTATATTCGTATTTGGTGTTCAAGAATTTGGGAGAGTGATTGTTAATATCCCTTAGCGGTATTGCAATTTTCTAAAAAAATGAATTGTTCAGTGAACTAAATTTGTTTCAATAAGTTCATACCATTATTATAGACAATAAATTTTGGCTTACAAGTGTTCGATAGGATAGGTCCTGACATGTGAACTTTATTTCCAATGACATTACTTCGTCCATCTAAAATGTGTTTAAAATATATAAAGGACACAAATAAAATACGGATGCACGAAATATAGATTCATTGGTTTTATCGATAATTTATTTTACCTCTTTCTCTTCATATTGATAGAACTTGGAGCCAATTCGAATTTCACATTCATTCTTTTTTTGCGTTACTGCCAGGTAATCATTATCACCATTGACCTTGTATGAATGAATATACGAAATATCTTTCGTCTTAAATTTTTTGATTGTTGTTCCAACAGGGGTATCGTCATTTATTTTATCAAATTTAATTTCTTCGTTCCATTCATGGTCGGAGAATAATTCGCCATTTTCATGGTAGATTTGGCATTGGCGATCAACTGTGAGAAAAGTAAATTAAATAATAATATGAAGGAAGCCAATATATTTTATTTTCTATGTTTATTGACCGTCGCTAATTATATTTTTTATTTTTGTCAAAATTTTACTGTTTTTATGCACAAGCCGTGAGTATATTGTACTGCTTTATTAAGGATATTATTAGCAATTAATAATTGCACGTATATATGATACTTTACCTCTTAGTTTCTCTTCGCCGAACACGGATGCAAAAATGTAAAATACTATGAAAAAACTATACAGAACTTTCATTTTTGTCGCTCCTGGTTACAATCTAACATGAAACTTGAAGAAATGTTATATACTGATGTATATACGAAGCACACCAGTAAAATTCACGTTAATCAGTGTAATATATAATTAAAAATACTCAAAAATCTAATCTGGTTCACGAAGCTCGCTAAGCAACCTCTTATCGATGATTTAATGATTATCTCGTACGTGACTTTTATTCCAGATTTTGTCACCTGATGTTGCGTATACAAATAAAATAAAATTAATATTATTAATTATAAGCAAGTAATTATTTTGAAAATGTATACATATATATAATTTTATAACTGTAGCACTTAATTAAATTTGCTAATACCTTGTTATTCAAACTTGTTATTCAAATATTCAATATGCATTGTAATATTTATTTTAAAATATATTTAGCGTCATAAGAGGGTTTTAGGCCCAAAATGCGTGTATCAACACAAGCACCAAATTGTGCCAAATGTGCACTAACTGAATTGGACGTGTAGTCGTGAAATGCATTTCCATAGTGCACCGTGTGCATGCATTCTGGATTCTGTGAATGCCGTGAAAACAAAAATTTCCACGGGTTAATGCAAATTCTAGGTGCAAAGTAACCAGAAATTTCCACGGGTTAATGCAAATTCTAGGTGCAAATTAAACTCACAACAATATTTTTGCTATTTTTTCACAAACTTATACGTTAACCCGTCTAAATATTATTCAACATTTATGATAAAACAATATACATTTTTGAACTATTAACTCAGATTATAAAATAAGCATTTGTACTAAAATGATTATCTAAGCGTTTTCATTCAACTCCATATTTGTATGATTGTGAACTTTATTATTTTTACAGCTAAGAAAAAATGGTAATAACTGGGAAAGATTTGTTTATTTTCTATAAAAATGTAAATAGATGCTATAGCCTAGAAGACCCACTGAACTGAGGGAAAGTATTATCGTCGAAATCATATACCCATTTACCGAATCATCTTCGATGCTTGATTCTTGAGTTTCCTTTTTAGGTTTCTCTGGGACTTCTGAAAATAAAGAAATAACTAATATTACAATTGAAAAGTAATAAACTGATATTGAATTTTTTTAGATAAATATATATCTACCCGAGAGAAAAACTAGAATAGCGGTACTGGCTTGAGCGGTTTCCTTAGTGGCCTGTGAATGGAACAAATGTTGTAAATTATGTATTTGCGTGTAAAATAAAAGTAATTCAGAAACACGTTTAATTACCGTCAAGACTGCACTGATAACTTTTTGGTTGAAGAATGTATCTGATAGATCATTTAATTCAATATAAACGCTAGGACCACTGCTAGTCACTTTAAAGTGTTTTCTATTTTCTGCAAGAAGTATACCCATTGATTTAACGATTCGCATATAATAAGTTTAATAAATAATATGTAGAAAATAAACCTTCTGATAGACCAGACAATGAGAAGTCGACAGGTCTTTCGAACCCACGATCTAAGGTAATATTTTTATCATCTAAAAATCTCAACAAGATCTTGTCAACTTTTTCAGATTTTGATATCGTGAGGTTCGAGATGTACACTGTTTCAGCAAAGCGTGGAAACGAATTTGCTTTATCAACAACAATAGTAAGAGTCACGTTCGTTGTTCTGTTTGGCTTTCCAGAATCCTAAACATCAAACATGCCGATTCACGATTTTATAAAACTTTAAAAAATGTTAACATATAACAATTTATATATTATATACTAACTGTTGCAGAAATAATAAATGAAGTATCTTCTTCAAAATCTATTGTCATTGAAGTTTGAAACTTTGCAGGATAATTTTTTTTGTCCTCCTTGGTATGCTTAAGCCCTGTGATTAAAAAAAACTTTTCGTACTTATCACTTCCTTTCATTGCAAAATTTATCGCTTTGTTCGTCAAATCAACATCTCGAGCTACAATTTGATCAACGGTGTCAAAGACAAAGTTTTTAGGAAGAGGCATTGGCAGTTTATACTCGTATGTCCTTTTTAAAAATCTGGGAGAATGATTATTTGTATCTTTTATAGGTATTCTGATCACCTGAAAATTGGTTACCAATTAACTGTCTTTATTTCAAATACTTTATATATTATATGAATATGAATAATAAATGTAGGCTTACTAGTTCTCTGGTTTCGTAGTTTTCGCATTCAAACTCTATTCTCATTGTCATTTTTTCGGCAGTCTGAAATTCGTTATAAACTATAAAATGATAATCGGATAATACATTTATGAGAATAGTAATTTCTTTATTCGAAATTGTAAATAATTTACCTCGTACTCTTCGTATTCACTGAAATCGTCTATAATTTTAATGTAAAATTCTTCCTTTTGATAGACATAAGTAGCTGTGAGGTAAGAATATTTACCATTCACCTTAGGTGAGTAAATGTAAGAAATATTGTTTGCTTTAAAGGTTTTAAGCTTTGTTCCAGCAGGCGTAGTATCGACAATTTCGTCGATTTCAATCCCTCTATCCCATTCATCATCTGTGAGTTTGTTTCCATTCTCATTAAAAATAATACAGTTGGGCTTCTCATCTGTGAGACAAACATTTAATCAATAATTTAGCGAAAAAGTAGGTATAAATTTTGTTTCTTCGTTATTTATTGATCAATGTTAAAAACTAATTATATTTTTACAATCCGTATCAAATTTATAGCGTCTACCGTATTTCTAATTTTTGTTGCATAAGTTGAAGTTTATACTTGTGTTAAAAATTACATGCAAAATTATATCGTTATCACTATTGTTTATTTTGATATTAAAAATAAAAATTAGTTTACGGTCTTCAGGTACTTAAAACTGATCGATAAACACAGCAAACGAAGGAAAATTAAACACAGGATACTTTACCTTGACTTTGCCCTCCACTAATTAATGATGCAAATATATACAATGCTGCAAAACTACTGTATAGAAATTTCATTTTGATCACTGTTGGTTTCTATCTAGCATATGACACTCGGTATATGAAACACAACGATTCAATCAACGTTAATCAATTATTTGTGATTGAATACTTAAATATCTAATCTAGTCCGAATCTCGCTAAGCTAAATCTTATCTATAATTATCGCATACGTGACTTTTCTCAAAGATTTTGTTAACCATTATTGTATATAAATGTAGAAGAATTCATCAATTAGATAAGTATAATTTGGAATGCACATATTAGTTTTGTGCTCTATTTATAAAAGTATTTTTTTTAAAATATGCATATAATTGAGTTATCAAATAATCGATTGTTTACTATATTTATTTAAAATGTTTACTATGAATAAAAAAAATATAATTTACAATTATTCTTGATCGTACAAATTCAATAAAAATAAAATAAAAGGAGAATTGTTTTTTACAATAAAATTATTTAGGATTATAGCCAAAATTAATCAATTCAAAATTGGCCTGTTTTGACTGAAATCTATATAATAATAAATAGTATAACTCAAGTAATAACTATTATTACAGAACTTATTTTAGATCGGTCCACTTTTGAACTTTCTTTTTAAATTTCTATTGCATATCACATGATCTATGTGATGTATTTCATCTTGAAGTTTTCTCAGTTTTGCTTTCAATAATTTCATTCTTTCTTTGTGGATTTCTTTTCCCTGTTCTAAATGCATATTATAAACCTGCATTTTCTTATTATGTTCTTCTCTTTTTAAATTAAGCTCTTCTATAGGTTGCTCTTGGTACTTTTCTAAGGTACGGCTATTGAAATCATTCACTTCCAGCTGTCGTTTTCCACCTACAAAGTATGTTTGTTGATCTATATAGCTTATATCATCCAGCATCTGTGGATTGTTCATCAGATGTTGCTCCAATTCAGCAACATTATACAATTGCCTGTAATTGTAACAAAATTTTAAAAAAACTATCTCGTTTTTTTTATAACATTTATCAGAAAAAAAATTTGACGAACCCATCCAAATCTGCATACTGTATTTCATCTGGGTATTGATCATGTTCTACAGTCCTCACTTCTATTAATTCCTGTAAACCATCAAGTCACCTATATCAAAACTCACTATATATTGTATATTTCTAAGAGAATTCGTGGCTACCGCAGTTGAAATCTAACGAGCGTTTGCACTACTTCTGACATAATCGACTACAGTTTTCCACGAAAATCTGACAAAAAAAAAGCGAATACGAGTACAAACCGACTGATCTTCAACTGTAACAAGATCATCAACGTGGACCTGTTCGTCGTTCTCGATCTTCTTGACGTCCGACTTGTTGTCATCGATTCTCCACTGATAATAGGCGTCGCGGATCTCCTGCCAGTCGCGGTTCATCTCCCGGCCCAACTCCATCCACATCTCGTCGTCGCTGGTCATCGCCGAGGTGCCGTTACAGGCCTTGTCTATGACGTGCAGAAGTATGCGCCTCTTCTCCTCGCACGAAAACACCAACGACATTCTTCACACTCGCCTGGGCACAAAAAAGTCGAAAGAGGTAAATACGTTCGGACGCTCGGAAGGTCCAGAAGGAAATGAAAGGGCGGACGCAAAAGTGGGAGGGAAAACGTTGGGTGAGTATAAACGAACAATTTTAAAAACGTTCGATTCCTCAAACGGTTTTTTTCGGACAGCTGCATCGCGGGTGCAGACAACGTTGCTAAAAAACTCGTTAAAAATGGCAATTTTTATTCTGGCTTTGTTGAATTTGTTCACTGTAGCCGCAACTCACAGCAGCAATACTGATTCGATCGACAATTGTTCAAAAGTCGTTTTCAATTTAGGATAAAGATAAAATATAAGACGTGATTTTTTATGCGAAAACTCCGCACTCCGCATACGTTATAAAAGTCGCGGTCGCCGGGAAATAAATTTCAAAGTGACTAAAGTGTGCGTCCCAGCCGCAAGGCAGCGCTGTGCTCGGAGAAATTGCCGTCGACGTTGTTCGTAAATCCTTACTGCAGCTATAAGTATACTTATTATTGTGAGTGCACGCGCCGCTTCATAAACTTATTATATACGGCAAAACTGTATTGCGTATTAACGAAAGAAAAAAGTAGTCCACGGCAACCCGCACGACACAGTGCACCATTGCACACGTCAGATTCGAAAAAGTGCACATTTGTTACAATACAAACACGTCAGGTGGTCGCGAGGCGCGAGATGTTTGCGCATATCGGGACTCGTTTATTGTGAGTTAGCTGCGGCGGTGACAATCGGATTATTGCAGTTCTGTAAGTACATACATAGCTAGGTAAAAGCAAATTCCCGCTAATCTAATAAGAATCATAACGACGACTGCATTTGAACTTCAGCAAATGTCAAATCAACGGACAGTTCTGACCTACGCGCTCTATTATTCCTTCGAGCTGAAAAGAAGAACGTAAACATAAACAGCGTGCGGCGAAAGGGGGAGAGGCAGGCAGATTATTGCATGCGCGAAAAACGGATAAGTCCGTGACGTGCGAGTGTTGAGAGACAGAAATAGGGAGAGGGAGAGAGCAAGAGACAGAGATTAGAGCAAGAGTTGTGTTTCAGGTTTTATCAGTCATTGCCTGGTCTGCTGGTGTGTTTTTCAAAGTGCGTCAAAACCTTTCTCCTCTCTCCTTTCCCATACCTATATGCACGACGACTCGTCGTGTTCGTTGCCACACACTCGTGCTCGCGGCGACGAGAGAGACGTCTGAGGAGAGTGAGAAACCCTGCGACCACTGTGTTGTGTGGGTGGCCTGGAACGTCGGCTGTCAAACTTTCATTCCGATACACCGAGGTCTTCCTGGGGAAAAGTGTAAAGAGGAGGTACCCGAATCATAGGTGGATGGGCCTGAGAAGCTGAAGTGTCAGATTGTTTTATAAAGTGGGTGTCAGAGTTCCTGAGTGTCGAGAGGTTACTTTTGCTGCTAACCATATGCATATGATTATTGAAGAAGACAGATCCTAATAAGGCTGGTAGTGTTTTAGCAGAGCCTATTGTTCTTTTGGTGAGAAACTCTCACATATGAGAAGAGAGAGGTACGTTACTTAGCAGTCAATTTCATACTTTCATTTTGGTTTGTGAGTTATTTTTCCTTATCCTGTTTTAGTGAAACGTGACTATGTATTGAAACTGATAGATAACAAGCAGTTAGAAATTGTGAGAATGCATTTCTCTGTGCCAGACACCCAAGAACTCATTGATGAAGCTGGCAATGCATACTTGGTAATTTTTATTTTATAATTTGAAAATCGTTACTCTGGCAAATGCTTCTATACATGACCATTTTTTTTTTATAGGGATACAATGTGCATATCAATGGTTTATTCCATTGTACAGTCAGATACAAGCAGCTTCATAATCTACACGAACAACTAGTCAAAGATTTGCAAGTACCTCTGCCACCTTTTCCCCCAAAGAAATTCTTCCCTCTCACAGTAAATCAACAGGAAGATCGAAGACTTTCCCTTGATAAATATATCCAGACTATTGGTCAAAATACATGTATTAATAATTCTGAACTGTTAAATGGATTTTTATTGAGTGCACAGTTGGAAAGTGCAATAAGCTTAGTGGAAGATGAAAATGTTGATGTCTTTCTTATGAATGGGTTGAAAATTAATCTTGATGTTACAGTAGCTGAAAATTCTGGTCAAATTTTAAAAGTACTTATATTTTATCTTTTCTTTAGCATGCTTGAATATTATATTCATAATGAATTAATTTTTTCAGAAAGTATGTAAACAAATTAAATTGGATGAAAAATTTTGTCCATATTTTTCTCTATTCATTGTTTACCAAGATGAAGAAAACTTTGTTGGTAAATACTTGTACTCTAATTTGCACAATCTTTATTTTGCATAATGATTGATAAATTTTTCATTTTTTTAGTTCTTCGAAAACTACAAGACTTTGAATCGCCAATTATTACACAAAGAAATATGCATAAGATGGGTACCCGGATAGTCATAGCAAAATGGTACTGGGATGTAGCATTTGATTTTGAAATGCTTCATGATTCAGTAGCTTTAAATTTACTATATATTCAGGCTAGTGCTGAAATAGAAAGAGGTTGGATTCCTATCACAGAAGAACTACAACATCGTTTGAATACTTTAAAAGAACGTAATGCTCAGGAAGAAGTAAACGATTTTTTAAATAATTTATTCTTGGTTTTGGCATTGAAAAGTACTATCTCATCTATAAAAATTTATTTTTGTAGATAAGTAGCATTTTTCTGTACCAAATGAAATAAAAATCTTTGAATAGTTTTAATACAAAAGTTATATTTTAGTATTTAGAGATTGTTCGGTCACTGAAATACTACGGATATATACAATTTGCACCTTGCCTCTGTGATTATCCTCAAGCTGGTTCAAAAGTTTTGGTATCTATAGGGAAAAATGAATTAAATATAAGGATTACCGCGAGTGAAGGTGATCAAGAGGAAGTAGCATTCAAAGTTACTAGAATGCGTTGCTGGCGTATTACAACTCTACATGAGGTGAATTCGATAATTAATAATTATTAGCTTTGTACCCTTAAATGTACAATTAGAACGTTGTTTTTCTTAATACTATAAAAATTTGTGCACGCAGGGAAATGACAAATATGAAGAAACTCCCGAATGCAGCCTTGAATTGTCTTTTGAATATTTAATGGCAAAAGATCACTTGCAATGGATAACTATTTCTTCCGAACAAGCTATTTTAATGTCTGTATGTTTACAATCAATGATTGATGAACTTTTGTTAAAAAATGTAGGAGGTGTAAAAAATCAAAAGGCGACAGGAAAAGCGTGGACGTATGTTACAAGAGACGGTTATAGTCGAACAGTTATGGGCTCTCCTTCCCCTGAGAGTTTTAGTAAGAATACAAAAGTATGTGAAACTTTTGACAAAATTAAATCAGTTTGATATGTACAAAATGCATACCATAAACGACTGCCTTTTGTTTCAGGAAAATGACAGTAATACTCGTACGAAAACCGAGCCAATTATTAAAAAAATAACTGAAAGATTCTCTGCTGTTAAAACTAAAAAACCCAATGCAGTCAAGTCGCCCATTCCAAACCAAGAAAGAAGATGTAATACTGATGGTGATTTACTAGAAAATAATGCATTTTGCATGATAGGTGACGATGACTTATAAAAATATATTGTATAGTTAATTTTATATATTGCCATGCTCGTTTCATATTCAAAATTTTACAAGTTTTAATTATCAATTAATTAAACAGAACTCATTGAAAATTCAATACATAATTCTAACAATGAACATTGCTTAAAACTATTATAAGGATTATTAAATTTAAAAATAATGTTAGTAAACTTCCATTTGATCTGTATTTATAATAAGCAGTACTTATACATGAAAATTTTTCACTGAAATTGTGAATTACATTTTATAAATGAGAAATCGATATTTTGACTTGTAAGTAGTATATTTTTACGCAAGTATAATACATCAGATGGCGTCTTTTTTAATTTTATATAGTATATAGATAAAAATATTTTTTCATATGTCAGTATTTTAATTAATATAAAATATGAACGACTAATGAAATTACTGCAATAATCTGTTAAAGTTAACTAAAACAACCAGTGGCCAAATAATTTATATATAATCAAATTATATTTCAAAGTATTGAGGATAAACATTCTCTATTTTTAGTAATTTGCGGTTTGTACATAACAGTGCCTGGACCTAGAATTCAGAATAAAGATCTTTTTAAATATTTTGAATTGTAGAAATTTAAAGAAAATTGTACATTTTTAAGTACCGTTTCATGTTTATATCTGATTAATGGTCTAATTTTAAGACTAAGAGTTTACAATATAAAAGTTTAAAGAAAAAGTTTAATATTCAATGGAAGTATTTTATCTAAGCTACCTCGCTTGTAAATAAAACATACATTTTTGTTAATAGTATCATGTAAATGCATTTATACGTATTTGAAAATACAAGATACATTTGTCTTATAAAATTCCATGACTATTTGAGATTATAAACGATATTCTTGAATAAAGAAAACATAATTTCGACGTACATATCATGACAGTTTCAATAGAAATTGTTAATTGTAATGTGATAATGTTAATGATATTGTAAAGTATTTATTACAAGAAAGCAATGAACTTTTGGACATTAAGGAAAAGGAACTTTAGAATCTCTAATTTTAATGTTAAACCCTAACGCACAATCGTGTCGGTTACAAGTGTTTCTGTGTGCTGTGTAAGGAAACATTGTACCATATATATATATAATACTGTAAACTGCCGCTTGTATAAATCAGAGGTCAATAATAAATTTATACATTTTCATTTGTAAATTGCATTTGAATTTATTTTAACATCTCTTATCAGCTCCGTTTCGATAATTATAGCTCCCCTTCCGTCGTTTCATGAACCCTTTTAAAGCTTATATTAAGGTACTGTATTATTATGGGTTGAGGAATTGATATAGTTTATATATAGTTAAATAGATAAAAAGCACATACATATCAAAAATAATATTATTATTTAAATTAACAACAGATTTAAAAAACTGGATAATTAAGAATAGTATATTTTGTAAGAAAAGCGTAACGCCTATGCACGCGTTGCGAACTTTTTTTTATTCAGAGAGTGTAAAATGCAACTTCAAAAATTGGCGAAATGTGTCAAGTAAAGCTTTACGTATTCACTGTATCAAAACAATGTAATATTGACGATGCCAAACCTACGAGATAGATAGAAGAAATTAATAATGTCAAGTTATTTTAATTTAAAAGAAAGGATTATTATGTGAGTATACCAAGAATCTAATGCTATATTTGGTGGTTGGTAAAGTAAGGAAACAAAGGGAGCCCCCTAGTCTTATAATTAATTATTATGATAAAGGTATTTTAAAAAAAGGCCAGTTCGTTATCTGCATAAAATGCACTCTATTTTTTCATCTCGTCTTTTTTAAACCAAAAAGTTTCACAACATTCTATAATTAGTTAATGCTTGTTTTTAAGATAAAAGCTAAATGATAATACAATATTTGTCGCACTGACGTTATATTATGTGGTTCTTCAAAGGTCATTTGCATGACGTTCGACATTTTATTTATGAATTTTATATCGGAACCTTATATAGGTTAAGAAGGCGCATGGTTTATTAATTTCTATATCAAAAATATGTAGCTATTTTATTACGATGGTTCTCCAAACGAATGTATGGTAAAATTTCAGTTCTTACTATAGAGTTTTATATGGATACATTCTATTTGTCTCTACAGTCACGTAGTGCAATGATCAACGAAGAATTTTAATGATTTGTTCTAGTTGGCAATAATTTATCCAATCAATAAATCAATGGAAGTCAAATAAATTTTTCAGTTGTTAATCATAACATAAAAATGTAATATAATAATAAGTCTGTTATTGCGACTTCTTCGTATAAAAAAATCAGAATCATATACAATTAATCTTGTAACAATTTATAAAAGAAAAAATCTGACCCGACAAATCTCACGTCGCAGAATCGTGTAAATACAAAATTCATCGTAGTATTTCTTTACTATATGATATTAATTTTTTTCTGAGCGCATTGTTTTAACAATACAATTAATTTCAAGATTTCAAATACCATTTTAACAGGGAAGACTAATACTAAAAATCTATATGTTTCGCTTTCGGTAAAATTTGTTGCGCGCGATGTGGCGATACAGTATATCAGATAAAAAAATGAGGCGATACATTAATACACGTATATCAGATAAAAACGTTCACACAGGGTTTACTCGCAAAAAATCTTCCACAGAATCAGTAAATAAATTAAGTGCATTACTGTCATTACCAGGCAAATCTCTGTATTCTATATGGCAGTAGGAAGCGAATCATGCTCAACGTGGTATATCGTATTTTTAACTAAGCTAAATTGAGATAAAATTCTACCAACTGCTGTGTCAAAAATACTTGCATGAGAACGGTCTAGACTTTAACGCCAACTTCTGATTATAGCACCGATACACTAAATAAAAAATCAGCACTAACTAAAAAGTTTTCAAAAATTATTCCTCACCTAATTTGCCCTTAGTAATACGAATAGCCCGTTAATCAATTGCGAAAACAAAAACGTCACTCATAAAATCATATCTACAGTTCGTACAGCCAATAACAAACATTTTTCATTATTACACATCAATACTACGGTTTCCATTCACAAGTTGGCATTAACTCAAGAAAGTTCGATCGTTTAGGCTTATAGAGTTTTAGACCCGATATGAACGTGACCGCAGCATTTAAAAAAAGTTTATTGTTCAAGGTGATGTAGAAATACATACATCAACGAAATGCTCTAATGAAAAATTCATCTAAATTATTGCTATAAAAAAGGCAATGTGACAAGAACTTAACGGCAACAGCATCGACGTATGTTAAGACGTATAAAATCTAGCCTGATCTTATTATGACATTTTATTTTTTTTACATTAGGATTTCTCTTCCTGCCCCTAACATACTATAAATATCGTAAAAATTTGTCCAGTGCAAAATTAGCAGTCTAGCTGTCATATATACACACGCGTCGATGTGCATCATTGCGCTCTCATTTTCTCCTCTAATCCGCTAAACGGTTCTATGCTTTATCAAGTATTATATTTCTATAAGAATAGTATATTTAACAATAACTACGTTCAAGTAATAAAAAAATTAAGTATTATCGTAGTTCTCCTTATCTGTATCATGAAAAACAATTTACACTGGTGACGTGAGGCTATTGGCTAGTATTTTCCTTCTTTTCTTTCAACTTTAAAATTTTACAAGGAAATTTAATTTAATATTACCGAAATTATTTTCCTTGTAAAATCATAGTCTCATGATTATAGAATATCTATTTATTTATACATCTGTACACCCTTGCATCTATCACACGCGTCTCTTGTATGTTTAAAAGTACCTAACCGTTAAAAGTTCTGTTGGCGTTTTCGTTTTGTATCCATGGCATCAAGGATTGGCTGTCGTTTGGTTTGGTACCTCTTTTTTAATTCGTTAATTTCTTTTTCCAACTCATCGTCCAAATTTTCCATTCTTTGCTGCAATTCTTCGAATGAAAGGAACTTCAGCTGTAAATAACATTACCTATATATTGCTACATTTTTCATGAGATATTGAATTGTGCAATTAATTAGAAGTAGTTACTTACGAAATCAAATTCACGTTCGTTAAAAACATTTTGCATCTTCGATATGTTATTGAGTGGTGG
This sequence comes from Muscidifurax raptorellus, assembly GCA_020010945.3. Lineage (NCBI taxonomy): Eukaryota > Metazoa > Arthropoda > Insecta > Hymenoptera > Pteromalidae > Muscidifurax > Muscidifurax raptorellus. Next base: position 38,637,499 of record CM052078.1, read on the forward strand.
TTCAGGCATTGGATGTGAAATTTGATTGAGTTGTAGCTGTAGATGACTTTGAAACCTTTGAGATTCCAGTTGATTTTGCACTTCTGGTTTAGCTTCTATCTCAGGATGTTGTACCAATTGAATCTGTCCATTTCCCTGCTGGAAAAATGCCTACATTATTAAATAAAACTTCTTGAGTGTTTATTTCCTATATATTTTTATAAAAGTATACCTTTTCCATTTCAGGTGATTCTTTTTTGTCAAAATGATCAAGAAATAGCGGTCTGTACTTCTTTCCTGATTCAACTGATCCAGTATTGTGCCCTGTTGATTTTTATGTTTTCAATAATATGAAATTTTACAAATATAAAAGTAGTTGTAAATAAATAAATAAATGTATACTTTTCATAGTAGCTTCAGTATCCGTATCGCTATTTATAACCATTGTTCCTAAATCTAACATAGCTGAAGTAAGTGTCCCTGTATCTGGAAGGTCATGATTTGGAACCAGAGTTCCTTGATCTTCTGGTAAAGGCTTCATAGTTCCGGTGCAGTCATCGTCATCCTTTAGAATCATATATTTTTAATGATATTCATATGAATAAATATAAAAATTGTTTTATTTATTTACCGAATCGTCAGCATTATTTTGACCTTTAATCGCTACGTTATTTATTATATGCGTACGATTGGCACTTTGTTTTTCTCGAATCTCATGTGCATCAGTGATCATTTGACTAAGAATACTTGGTTGTTTTGCATTGCCTAGAAAATAGTTGTAAAATTAATACTTGGTTAATCATTCCAAACAAATACTATTATTCAGTGATAATTCATGTACCTATAAATTCATGATTCAGCAATTCACTAGCTGTTGCTCTTTCTTCTGGATTTTTGACAAGGCACACACTGACAAAATCGATAAACTCTGGACTCCATTGGTCAGGTTCTCTAAAACTAGGTGGTGGCTTTGTTGGAATCATGAAAATTGCTCTCATTGGATGAATATCTCCATAAGGCGGTTTTCCTTCTGCCATTTCAAGTGCTGTTATGCCCAGAGACCAAATATCAGCCACACAATCATACCCAATCTCTTGAATAACTTCTGGAGCCATCCAAAATGGGGTACCGATAACTGTATTACGCTTAGCCATTGTATCCTGCATGGAGATATGAAAAGAGTAATTTTGTAAACGCAATGATTGTAGTTGAAGTAAAACATCCATGAAAGCGTTTACTCACCGTTAATTGACCTGCAACACCAAAGTCAGCTAATTTAGCATGCCCTTCATTATTTAACAAAATATTTCCTGCTTTAATATCTCTATGTATCTTTCTTCTTAGGTGAAGATATTCTAACCCTTTCAATGTATCACACAAAATTGTAGCAATTTCATCCTCCTGCAGTGTTTTCTTCCTTAACCTCATTATGTCACTTACTGAACCAGCACCGCAGTACTCCATTACAATCTGTTGAATAAAAAATTAGAAAAAATAACGTACTACATGAAAAAAAATTGTCACAATGAAAATCATTGAAGAACATACCCATAGATCAGTATTTTTAAAATAACTTCCATAATATTTGACTACAAATGGGGAATCACATTGTTGCATTATAGAAATTTCCTTGATAATTTCTTGAAGATCTGTGTCGACAGGTACCTGCTTGATTGCAAGTACCTGTCCACTCTCTTTGTGCAATGCCTTATATACAGAGCCATAGGACCTGAAATTTCACATTGTTAGGTGATATTTGTTGTTTTATTTTTTTAAAATTCACTCTCAGCCTCTCAAAATTACTCACCCTTCTCCTAATTTACATATTATATCAAATACTTCTTCTGGTTGTCTGGTTAAGCTCTCTTCCGATAACTTCTTCAGTTCACTATGAATAATTCAAACAGTTGCTTATGTATAATTCAAGAGAATATAGATATTGATAATTTTGAAAGACCTATCTCTTAATTAGTTCAACATTTTTGATTTGCAATCATTTTTATTGCTCCAAAGTGTTCAATGTCTATATATATTTAGTAGAATTGGAGCAGATAAAAAATGAAAAATCAAATAATCGTGGGCATTTGTTTAGCAACAGTTTTATTGATCATAGTTGCAGGGAAGCCATTGGTATATTCACTAAATAGTTCAGCTGAATTTAAAAACAATGCTGGATAATCAATAAGAGCAAAGTCTAGCGAGGTAAGCACCTATAGATAGACGCGAGTTACGCGGGAGAAAAATTCATTTTTTTCCAGCGAGGAGTATATTTATTGTGCATCAGGTTAACAAAGAACGGGGACTTGTCAGAGACACGAAAATTTCGCTGCACTCGTCGCCAATGCAAAAGTTCGCAGCATTCGCACGAGTAAGTACTCCGAAAGAAAAGGAAATTCGCTGCGTCAAAATCCGACGAATAGCTGCAGTATAGAGCACAAGTCGGCAGAGCCGGATTCGTCGTGGTATCAGCTCCGGGTGTTCGAGGATAAAAAAAGAGCTCGAAGCGGCGCGAGCAAGGGAAAATTAAATACCTCTTAGAAGACATCTTCGCCTTTTACGTCAACACGTCTCCTCGCGCTCCTGCAGTGAGTGAGAGCGCCGCTCGATTTTCCCTCTCAACAGCACATATACAAAACGCGCGACGCGGAGATGCCGACGAGCCGGATTTTCTCGCGCCGAGGAAACTCACTTCGACATGTTCGATCGACGTCGATTGGTGTACATTACATTTTTCGCGTTCATTCGCGAGTCCATGTAAAATAACGAGAGCGAGGAAGGCCGAAACATCCAAGTTGGACCCCGCAATCGACCGTCGGTCATCATAGATGGCGGTTCGAGCGCGCAGTGCGAGCGTTCTCAAAGCCATCGCCATCGGTTTCCCGGCTGACCGCAGAGAGCAGCTCTCTTTTTCTGGCTTGAAAATGTTCGTGTAAAATTAGACAGCTGGTGCATTGAAATGCAAATGAGATGTAAAAAAATTGTCGAGCGATGAGCTGTTTCGCCGGTGTGCTTGAGTTACCAATGAGGCTACTGGAACGCGAATATTATATTATCGCAAGGCGTAATTTTGTAACTTCGGATGATGCCTACCTTATCGGCTATGCCGTAATTTCATATTAGATTTAAATGTCGTCGTATACACCTATTATATACGGCAATGGCGTAAAAGTTATGTTTTTCATGATCGTGATAGGTAAAGTTGATATTTCGTTAGAGGTTCCTCGTAACCCACGAAAATAAGAGGTAATTTAAAAAATAGCGCAATAAAGGAATAATCACATTTTTGTTAATCATCAGAATCTATCAGCACAGGTTCGCGCAAGGGGTGTGAGCAATTTCTGCGGTGCAACGTCTCACGCGGGGTCGGCTCCACTCTACTTTAGGAACGCATTTTTCCCGTCTATAGACTGCGCGTTCCGTACAGCATACACGGCGGCAGCAACAAGCAGCGAGTATAGAGCATAGAGTATCCGTGTAAAAGGTACAGTTTGTGCATCGGCATGCGAGCGCAGGCCGCAGCATAGCACTACAGCGACGGTGGCAGTCTCGCAGAGAAACCCGAGAGTTCAGGGCACTCGGCACATCGCTGTGCTCGTTGTGAATCGAGCCGCTGGGTCAATTTGCCCCTCTCCGATCCACTTGACTATATACTCTCCCTCTCTCTTCGGCTTCGCTTTATTCCCTGATGTGTGTGTGTGTGTGTCTGAGCCGCTGCTTATTCGCCTTCCTTCTCCATAGTACCTGTCTTGCTCTCTTCTCACTCTCTTTTTCTACTTCTCCGCTGCCGCCGTCTTTCCTTTTTTCTCTCGCGGCTGCGGCTCTCTCTGTCTCTCCTTCTCTCTTATTATAGTATATCCTTCTCTTCTCCCCTTTATTTTTTTCATTTTTATACCTGCTCTTTTTTTACTCTCGCCCTCTGTGTGTAGCTTCTTCTCGGTATTTTTTAATCTCTTATGTTTTCGAGTCACCCCTGCAACTCCTTTCTTACGAAGATCTCCCGAAATTTTCCGGATACTCGATCGTCTCCCATGGCTCGCTAAAAAATACGCCTCTATCCGTACTGCCTTTCACAGATGCACGCTTCGATTGCTTATTAATAAACCGATACTGGTCAGTTGCGCCGATAAAAGAGAATCGTTGCACTTACCAGACCGTTTTGATTTCAACAGTAGGCAAACATTCGCTTCGAAATTTTATTTTGATTGCGTTAATAACAAGGTCGAATCCCTCACACGGGGCAAGTTCGAAAAAACTAAAAATCCGGACCAAATACCGTTTTCTCAGTCGATTTTTCATCCCCCTGTCCCCCGACAAGTTGATCGTTTCTCTCCTCGCTATTCCTCCTAACATCATTGCCTCCTCCATAGCGCTGTCGCGCAGCCCTATACTACTTACCTCTCTGTCTCTCTTTTTTGTATAGGTGTGTAGGTATATATACTTCATGTTCATTCTCCCGGCGGTTAACCCCCTCCTGCCGCGCTCGCGGTATATGCTCGTCTCTTTTTATCGTCGTGTTGGGTCGTCGAGAGTGTGCGCGCGGGGGGAGAGCAGGGCGGGACAGCAGCGACTAGCGAGAGGGCCGCGCTCGGATTTGAACGTCATATTTCGCTGTTTAAACAATCACCGCACCTTTGCGATGATCGTTGGAAAAACTCTGGTACACTTGGGTGCTACACAGCCACTTATCTGTGTATGGGTCTTGCGAGTTTGGAGAGAGAGAGAGAGAGAGAGAGAGAGAGAGAGAGAGAGAGAGAGAGAGAGAGAGATCGGGATAATGGTCTGGTGGGATTTAAAAAGCGGAGTTTTGGGGGAATCCGACACCTGCGGGAAAATACTAGGAAGTTGAAAGTTGAAAGGGCTCATTGAGCTTTAGCGGCGTGAGAGGGACTGTGAATGGGCTTGTGTGCTGGGCTCATTGAAAAGTAGGAGCATTAGGATCACCGAGTGGGAACTTTTATCTCGATGCTCTCGTGTGACCTCTAAAATTTTACGATCTTCTGAGAGAGAGAGAGAGAGGAGCCTTTTTTATCGTTGCACATATTATATTGCTGTGTATATATATAACGAGAACTATCGTCTGCTATTGATTTTTGTTTTTTTCCGCTATACGCATAGAGAGGGCTGCGTGTTTACATTAATTTATTGTATACTTCTTGGAAAAACAATCGATATTTTTTCTCTTGGACAAAATGCCTGCGATAACATTTTCAAAAGAAACGCAATAAGGCACTTGTTTCGCGCGATAACAATGTTAATTCGCAATTAAATACGATATCGCACTGGTTCGATCGTTAACAATAATAATAAAACGACGCTTTCCAACGCACAAAAGACGAACGTCCAAAATCCACGCAGCAAACGAGTCCCAAAATATTACGAGAAAAAAACAGCCATCCCGCCCCGTCTCGATTGGCCCCGGTGTCCCCCCTCCCCCCCCAATGGTACCGCCTGGCGCTAGCCGCGCTCTCACGTTATAATAGTATGTGTGTGCAGTGTATACATATGTATATACGCGGCGCTGTCCGGCAGTGGTCGGTAAGTGGGGGCAACAGTGCGAGCGATCAGCGAGCGAGGTGAGGTGGCGGCGGTCTGGTGTCTTTTTCTCTCTCTCTCTCGATTCTCCGCCGCGGCAACAGCAGCACGTGGTGGGGGGAGAGAGCGAGTCGAGTTCCTTGGGACTCAGCGCGCGAGTCTCCGCGAGTCGGCCAAGAAAGAGCAACAGGGCAGTGCACGCCTCTCCGCGCCTCCTGGGATATCTCGGGTGCCGCGGCCGCGGTGTTCCTCAGCTTTCTCGCCCTCTTTTCCTCTCTCTCTCTCTATCTATCTATCTATCTCTTTCTCTCGTCGTCGTTATATACCTACGTATAATATAACCTACACTCGGATCGGGCATCGCACGCGCAGCACAGCGAATCCGCAGTGGTGAACGCAAGCGCGCTCGCGCGCGTGTGCTTCTTTTTTTATACGCTGCAGCAGCCTTTGCATCGAGGCTTTTTTCTACCTAAAGATAGACAACGGCGGTGGCAAAAGAACAAGAGGAAGAAGCAGCAGAAGCAAGCTGCCAAAGGAGAGAAAGAGAGAAGACTGCGTGCAGCGAGTCGCTGCCGCCGCCGCTGTAAACGAGCGTGAGAAGAGAAGGATATAAGCGATATATCAGAAGAGAGAGAGAGAGAGAAAAAAGAGCCAGCGCGAGAGTTTGTGTCCACCCTCGGCACAGAGATATACACACATCATCGTACGTGTGTACACGCATTCTCGGCTCGAGCTGTATAGCCTATACACGTATATTACTGCACACACATACAGCATAGAGAGCGCGCGACGTTCGGTTCTGGCTCGCGGATTCTCACGCGCGCGAGCCGAGGTGCAGACACACTCGCGAGTGGAGCATAAACACACTTGCACACCGAGAGAGGAGGAGGAGGAACAGCAGTAACAGCGGCAGCGGAGAACGGAGGAGAAGAAGAAGAAGCAGCAGCAGCAGCAGCAGAAGCTACGGCAAAGCAGCAAAGGAGAGAGCGAGAGACAAAAGTAAGCACTGCACGCACATACATATACATGCATACACACGTACACGTATCACACATACGCTCTTCTCGCGGAGTCGACGACTCCTCGTTCTCTCTCTTTCTCTCTCGACCCTCCTTCGCCTTATAAACCTCTCGGCAGTACAGTGGTAGTCGTCGTCGTCGGCGGCGGCGGCGGTGCTCTTCCCCCACCAGCTATCGGATTCTCTCTCCTCGCTCTTAACCCCACACGGACACGTACACACCAACGCCGCTGGGAGCGAGCGACGGCGGCGGCGGCTCGGTTCTCCTCTCTTGCTCACTCTTCTTTACACTCGCGCGCGAGAGTTCCCCGAAGTGCCTTGTCGTATTTTCCTCTCCGCGGCGGGCCGCGCTATATACTGTACGTATAAACGAGTATTAGTTGCCGCGACGAACGAACGGCGGCCGACACCTCTCTCTCTTTCTCTCTCTATCTTACGAACTCGTGAGACTGTGCGCGATAATCAAAAAGCACGCGAGCCAAAGCTAGTTTTTGTACATAGCAGCAATAAGTATACTAATCTTACATGTGTGCCTTACGATAGAGAGAGAAGAGGACCAAGTGGAGGAGAAGACTGCGCCGACGTCAGAGACGCGGAGAAACGGAGCACGAGATTTCGCGGAAGCAGCAGCGAAGAGCGGGAGAGAACGGATGTGCCGCTCGAATGAATGAAAGAAGCTGGCTGCTGGAGCTTGGCTGCTGCAAGGTGCCAGCAGGGCTCTCTCGATTGTTCGGCCTCGGCGCGTATAATACCGAAGAGGCCTGCGCCAGCGCTACTCTGTCGTCAGGTGTATACGTAGCTCCCGAGAGCCGAGAGAGGAGCAGGTAGCGCACTCGCGGCACGAAGCAGCAGCGAGCGAGCGCCGAGCGATTGGAGGAGAGGAATACCTGCTGCAGGTAGAACGAGAGAGACGGAGCTGCGATAAACATGCGCCCAATGAGATCTACGATCCCGTAGTCGCCTGCTCGCCTGCCTGCATCCAGTAGTCGGAGAGAAGAGAGAGAGACAGAGACAGAAAGACGCAGCAGCAGTCGTCTTGTTGTCTTTCTGCCCGCGCCTGAGTGAGAGAGAGAACGACGATTGTAAAAAAGACGGAGGAAGGGAGCTGCTCGGCTCTGCGGAGAGTATAGACGAGTCAGCAGCATACACGGAAGCCGCAGAAAAAGAAGAAGAACCAGCGGCAGAGGAGAGAGAGAGAGAGAAGACGAAGAAGAAGAAGAGTCCCTTCGCGAGTGTGTCAGTGCGTTCGTTGTTAACAGAGAAAGAGAGATAAGATGGCGCTGAACCAGGACGTAGCCGAGCCGGGAAGCGGAGCAGCCGGCGCCAAGTGCAACCTCGTTGTCCGCATCGATCAGAACAGCGAGTCGGACCTGCAGGCCCTCTTCGACAGCGTTCTCAAGCCGGATTCAAAGCGACCGCTTCAGGTGCCGCTACGCATGCGCAATCTGCCCGACTCCTTTTTTAACCCGCCCTCGACCGGCAGCAAGTCGCCCTCGATATCGCACTCGCGCGAGAATTCGGCCGATTCGGCCTTCGGGGCCGGAGGCGGAGGCCTCGTTAACGGCGGAGGCGCCGCGACGCCGAGCAGCAACGGCAGCGGCGGCACCACCAGTCCCGGCGCTCAGCCGAGCGGAGCTGCCCAGGTGCCCCAGGGCCTGACCGTCGCCCATCCTCGTGCCCATAGCAGTCCGGCATCGCTGCAGCAGACCTACGCCTCGGCCCAGCAGCAGAGCCAGCACGCGCCCCAGCATAACTCGGCCAGGCACCATCATCACCAGAAGCAGCGCAGCTACGACGTCATCAGCACCGTCGACGACCTGGGACCACTGCCCCACGGTTGGGAGCAGGCCCGCACGCCCGAGGGACAGATCTACTTTCTCAAGTGAGTACCGTATCTCTTTCTTTCTAATACGTCATAATGGCAATTAGCTTATGCTCCGAAATTTCATTTCAACGTAATTGACGTCTATGTTAACGACTCCCGAATTAGTACTACTTCTGCTTCTGCTGCTGCTGCTGCTACTGCTATTACTTTTGCCACTACCGCAGACGAAATTCACAGAGACAAACGGCTGTATCCCTCAATTAGCCCTGCGCTGCCAATTAACTGCTCATAAAGGTTACGTTTAGCGCCACCAAAGTATCGGGTCGAATAAGGTATCGTTAAATTGCGATTTGTGCCGCTGCGTGTTGAGAGAGAGAGAGAGAGAGAGAGAGAGAGAGAGAGAGAGAGAGAGAGAGAGAGAGAGAGAGAGAGAGAGAGAGAGAAAAAGAGAGATAATTAGATACTGATACAATGTCGTGTTTTCACAGTCTCGTCATTCAAATTATCAGAGAAAGAAATTAATTAGATTTATCATTTGCTTTTAGTTCAACCAGAGGTAGCTCCACACTTTTTTCTTACATTTATCAACGTGTTTACATGTATAGAAAACATATTAAGCTGCCAACGATGCGTGAATAGATAGCGCGGTGATTGTTTGTTTTTGACCGATAAACGCTTTGGACTTCCTACGGCCGCCTCCTAATTCGATCATTTTTTTATTAACTGCTTAAATATCCCAGACAATAATACTATGATTATTTATTCGACATTAGCAATTTTTTATTAACAAATATTATTTCTTACGAGTCATCCATGATTTCAAAACTGTCGGATTATTTCATTCTATTCGACGCTTCATTTTTTATCATTCTCCAACAATTACGTGATTGTGGTTAGTTCTAGTTGTTCCAAACCACTGTTAGACCTGATATAATACACTTTTCGATAACTAGCTGTTTCGTTATCAGAAGAAAGTACGAACATTTCTTGAAATCGATATTTTATTGAAGAATACTCGTGAGTCAATTACAGAACTTATATATATTTCTGTATAAAAGATTGCTCGAATCGCTACTGTTAATTTTTTCTACTGTTTTTAAATGTATCAATCAATTAGCCGTTCAGATAGCTGATGATTATTAAATTGTGTTGATTATAACAGTAGTTGGCGTTTGAATAAAAAAATTACAACGAGCTTTTAAAATAAAAACAAAGATCTCGAGGTGTTATTCAGTCATCGGTGCCATAAAATCGAAAAAATATAGCTCCACTCAAGATGTTAGATTCTACAAGTGATTGCTTCTGCTTTCGGTTGTATACATCTTTCGGAATTTTTTCCCCGTTTACTGTTTTGAATAAAATTACTATTAAAAACTGCGTACTTACATTATGCAAATGCGAAAATGACTCTTTTACGCATATATGTAAAACAATCGATCGGGTTTGATGTGCCAGATTAGAGTTCCTTCGAGGAACCTCTTTAACAGAAATACAATATATTTGATTTTAATGTAATGTTTCTTCCCCCAAGCTAGTTCTGCATTATTTACAATGGGGAAGGATATTTACAAATATCTTTTTATAAAATATACTGAGAAAGATACGAGGGCCGGAAGTTTATGCGTCTTGAAACTAAATACGATTCGATGTTTGATAAAAGAGAGCGTGTGTGGGTGTGTGCGTTGAAACTTTTCTCCGATTATGAAGGTGCCGTAGAAATTGGATTTTTCCCTTGCATCATTGTACGCGCTTAACATGAAAATTACGTTTTAAACCATAATGTATACTCGGCTTCCGTGTAAATTTAAATATTTTTACAATTACAATAGAGCCAAGCGTCTGGATGGGTATAACCCGCAGTATATCTCGCGGTTTCGTAAATTCATACCCAGAAAAACTGAAGAAAATTTTCCGACTTCAAGCCAGACAAGATCATCGTGAGCGAGAGAGAGAGGCAAAATAGCAAAGAAAATTCAACGAGAAAAATTGATACGGAACAATGACCCTCCGCCACTCGCGCTCCTGTGCGTCAGCGTGTATATGGTATATATGTGTATGTAAGCCCGCGTAACTGTGTCTTCTACGTCAATCACGTACGTGAAGTTTTTCGGCGCTCGATCTACACGCTCAGCTTGTATAATACTTATATATGTCTGTCTCTTTCTATATACGCGGCTATCGATGCTTACTTCATCGTTTCTCGGCCCCACCATCAGCGCTAGCGCTTCTTCTTTATAGGCTGCGTTTTCGGCGGCTCGCGGCTTTTCGAACGTTCGCAATCGTTTACCCCTTTTATATTCTCGAATTACTTCAATCGTCGATCTAATTTTCGAAAATAATGAGATAAAATAAAACAGCCACACGGGCGTGTATAGATTTTTTTTTGCAATAAATGTAAAACGATACGATAGAAATTTCCACGATCACTGTTTACGAGCAAAGTCCGAGAAGTCCCACAATATACCGTCCAACTTTAAATGACAGTTCACACTATTTTCTGCTGATTTAAGGTAAAACGAACTTTCGAAGTGAGTAGAGTATCTCGAGAAACGCGGCTTCCTCGCGTGCCGTGTGTGAGCGTGTGTGAGTGAGTGCGCGCTCGAGTCGCGCTTCTCCTGTTGCTTCGGCTCTGCGCGGCGGTGGCGGCGAGACGCTCGTTTACCTTGGCAGACCACCTTCGACGCTTTTCGTGTGATATTTCGTTGCCTCAAAAACTCCTTCCTCCTTCGGTCTTCTTTTTTTTCATTTTTTTTTCATTCGTTTGCTCCTCGTTGCGGGTAGCAGCGGCTTTTATTACACAGGATTTTCAATGAATTTTTAACATGAATTTATTCATAATTTTTACTTCCATTATATAGATTGGCTTTGGATGATTGTAGCGGAGTAAAAATCTCGAGCTCTTGAGCATCGTCGTCTCCGTGCCCGGCTCACATGGCAGTCGAGAGAGATGCGCGTGCGCGCGACCCCCAATATAATCCACCTGCAGCAGCGGTGGCGGCGCCCGTACACGTCCCCGGGATTCCCACGTGTCACCTGTCGTGGGAAACTCCATGAGTGTGTCGTCGCGCACATATACGCCTCCTCTAAGCCAACCCCTCTCCTTCGATCCTTCCCCTTCTCAGTCCAGTCCTATACACCCACTCGTCTTACCTGTTGCGCCGCCGTCGTCGCCGCCATCGTCCTTTATATACACCTATATAATACACGCTGCTCCGCTGCTGTTACTTCGCTGTATGGTTGTAGGGCGTACTTCCTCCTTTGTGATATTGCCTTTTTTACAAGCCGCGCGCGCATTTGCGCGCACCCTCGTCGCGCTGTATATGGGAATCAAGCCGGGCTTTTGGGGCTACGTTTGTGTTTCTCTTATGCGCGGAGGGGATTCCTTTGACTGAGATTTGAGCTTTTATTAGGACACGGGGATTGTTCCCGCGGAATTTTTGTTTGCTCGATGCGCATTGTCGCGGTGTGGAGCTCTAATGAGTCGCTTTGAATCGGCATTAATTGATTTCTCCTGTTCCTTTTTGAAAAAATTCCTTCTCCGTATATGTATCAAGTAAAGGGGTACAACGGCTGACGAAATGCTGCTCGCTTTTAATATAATAATAATTATAATAGCCTAGTTTCCACGAATGGTGTACGGTTGCCATAACAAAGTGGGTAACTCATTCGTCGAGAGATATAAGCGTACAAACTGTGTATTTAAAAGGTTAAGACATAAATCACGTATCGAGACATGCAAAATGCTCGCTGCAGCCGCGCGCGCGCGATTGTATATATAGGTGCACTTCTGAGACTCTCGGGGTAATACCGTAGATTTCGAAATGCGCGCGCCTGTCGCTTCTTCGGCCGATGCACACCGCGTCTCATTGTCTTGGACTTTTATATGTATACGAAGTCTCGTGCGATACGCATTATATACAGAGAAAGTGGAAGAGGCGCTTCGAAAAGGGGAAAGGAATATTGAACAATCGCGTTTATGACGCATTCTTCATGTTTTTTCTCTCCTTTCTTTTTTCTAATCAATGCTCGTATTTATTTTAGATTTCGTGTGTTTGTCCATCAATTCGGCGCACTTATAAAAGCAACCGCAAAGCAAAGACCAAGCTGACTCCACGAGCCGCTAGGTTTAAGTCACCGACATATCCATCACGCTCCAATTTGCTCGGCGATACCCCCGATGGCGAACAGCAACAACTCGATCGCGCGGCTCCAAAAATCGGACAGCCCGCTTATCTAACGACATTCCCGCGCGACAAACGAGAGAGAGAGAGAGAGAGAGAGAGAGAGAGAGAGAAAGGCAGGATAGTGCACACCGCTAAACTGTGTCAATATAGACTGAAATTTCGAGCTAGAGCTGTATTATGGTAAAAGGACAAAAAAAGAGCAGCGGCAGCCATAAGGGACGCATAAATAAAGCGGCGAATAATGGGCAATTCACAGCGCCCACGGATCTGCGATCCAATCACACCTGGCACCTTCGCGGAAAACTTATCGCTAGTCCGGGCTATACGTGCACAATGCGCGGGTATAGTCTATAGCTATAGGTACGTACATACATACACAAACAAGCAGCGCTGCAGCGAACTCGGTGCCCTTTCTCCTGTGCGCGCACAGCACATGGCAAATGGCGGCGGCTGTATCGGCCGCGACCAATTGTTTAGCCGCGTGCATACGCATGTATGATAGAAGTTTAGCGTCTTTGTCCTGAAAAGCGACGACGCCTAGGTATACGATACACACGTGTGCAGAGCGCGAAACCGAGCGAAATCCTCATTATTCCACTTTTGTTCTTGAGTGTGCCGAAGCGGCGTCGAAAGAGCTCTTCGGTCGCTTGGAAATATAATGAGTTGTTGCGCGGCTCTGCAGCTACTCGCGAGGGAGTTACATAATGTGAGTTGTGTTGTATTCGGCCTTAATGGTTTCACCGGTGCTGCAGCCGTGCACGATTGAAAGGGTGACGGAGGAATGTTGTTTGTTTATTGGGTTATGCTGCTGCTGTAGAACGGCCCCGGCGGGCTTTGGCGCTTCTTGTCACGTTTCGTTTAGAAGGAAGTGTTTTCGTTGTACTGGTGCAGTATGTACTCTCTGCAGCTCCTCCAGGTTATTCTATGTAACAGTCACGTGTGCGGGAAAAATTGGTTTGAAAAAGTTGATGCTGATTTATCGCTATATTGAATTTTAATCTGTTCATCTAATTGGTTCACGGATGATTCAATCTTCTGTATCCCGTGTGTAGCATGTTTTCGTTTACATCAGACCGGATTTATCTGCGCCTTCGTATCTTCTATTATTTCATCCGTTCCAAGTGATTCATTCAGAACTTCCCCTAAAGGCAAGAGTAGAAAAACTTTTACTTGTAGTTTCGTATTTTTTGTGTTTCAAACAATGAGCTCGATTTCTTAGTCTACACCGCAAAAGTGCCGTAACGCACGTGGGCATCATAATGCGTGTTGCAAAACACCTGAAATATTCAGAACTAATTATAGTCCCGAGACGTGATGTTGTTTAGGGATTAAATTGATTACAAAGTATAAAAATTCTTCAATAAAATATCGTGGTATTATCGGGAGAAAATTGTAAACTTATTCTCACGATCAGAATCTTGGATTGACGTACATTCATTCTCTTCCTTCACTCTGAAAAAAAGAAAACGAAGTAACTTGGGTATTAAAGGGCATATAACCCCATTTTTCCGTTCAAATTTCCAGGATCAGTGCGCTTTTTAAAACACTTGAAAATTATCAACAGCAGAGTAGAAAAAGAGTATCTTTGCAAGACTGAGAACCCAAACACTCGAGTTTTCCCGCAGAAAGCCAAACTCCGATTTCGGAGCTATTCTTACAGGAGCCGTGTCCTCAGTACCCAACTACCTTTTCCACGATGAGGCCCCTTAACGTTCCACTTCCGCAAGGTTCCCGTGGTCGTTTCACGGATCATCTCGAAAAAAGCAAAACATCAATCTCCTTTGTCCGTCAAAGCTATACTGCACTCTAACCTGACTCCCTCGGTCCCAAACACGTTCAGACCTGGTCGCTCTCTCCCTCCTACTACTCTCACGATGCTTACCCATCAAAAATTCGCTGCTTAGCTCATTTCTGTCGCACTCTCAAGGCTGTGCTCCTTATACCGCTTGCTTTCTCACCCCTCTACGAGACTCGAAGATTATAGGTCTTTATTTTCACAAGAAAACGCGTTTCTTCGCTAGTTGTTTGTTGTTGAACAGTGATGGTTTTTATTTAGACGTAAACTACTTGGTGGTAGTATTTCGACAAACATAAACTACTGAGAGAAATCTCTCAAGATAAATGTGTATTGGCCAGTAAGAGGATTTTGTTGACAACTTTCGCTATAAAGTAAATTGAAGCGTTATTTTTGTCGCGAAACGAGCGTATTTTTTCATAAACCCCAAAATAGGCGGAAGGTTTTTGTAGAGCATTTCTGTGGCCCTGAGAGATCTGGGACTTCCTGGTCAAAAGTGAGAGAGAGAGAGAGAGAGACCCTCCTGGGTTTTCTACCTGGCGCTCGTGGAAAATCGGTGAGAGTTGAAGAGAAAAGGAAGAATCGAGACAAGTTCCATGGAAATCCGGTCTAATGCGATATATCGCAAAGAAACGCCGACCATTCTTTTTGTTTTTCTAGGTAGAGATCTTTTCCTTGTCTCTCTCTCTCTCCCTCCCTCTCTCTCTCTCTCTCTCTCTCTCTCTCTCTCTCTCTCTCTTTTTTTCTCTTGTATCTTCTATTAGGGTAATCCACCTATATTCTCCAAGGTCTCGAGGACGTTAATTTTCGGTCGAGGATTCTGTGTTAAGTTTGACGGCAATACTTTCTAAAAGACCGTTATTAATGTGCTCAAACTTCCCCTCAAACGGAATTGGTTTTCTGCTGTAGGTGAGTCTCCGATTGGAGATCTCAATTGAATCGGATTAATCCAACGGATGAATTCATAGATAAGGATTCGAGTTTCGATCCGGTGATTTTCGCTAAGCACTTCTATAACAGAAACGTTATAGGAAAATATCTATATTGGATCTAAGGTAATAAACGAAATTGAATTAATTTAAACGGTCATGTGTGCGCGTACATTTATTACATATACACGTAAAAAAGGAATGATAAACGTATAAAAACCTTGCGGTTTCTAAGTAATAAAA
Organism: Muscidifurax raptorellus; assembly: GCA_020010945.3. NCBI lineage: Eukaryota > Metazoa > Arthropoda > Insecta > Hymenoptera > Pteromalidae > Muscidifurax > Muscidifurax raptorellus. The sequence goes on from CM052078.1 coordinate 38,653,004, forward strand.
TGTAGCAACTACGTGGTTTCTAAGTAATAACAATTATGTAACTAATCTGAAGCAGTTTATCTTAGTTTAAGCACTCATGGCAAAGATATAAAAGAATTAAAAAGAGAACGTAATCCAATTGCCATTAAGAAATTGAACAATCTTATTATTTCAATTTTCGTTTGCAAAAGAGTTCGATGTTTCACATGATGGAAAGACAAAGAACGAAAAAAAAACGACTAATCGTAGAAATATGCGAATAATTATATTCCGTTTGCTGAAAAATTAAGGCATCGCGAATTGAGGAGAAAATTGACGCCTTTTTTTAGGCATCACAGTTTAGCGTCGCGATAAGCAAGTTCCTATGATTCACACGTCATAAAGACGTCGACCAAAGCAGGTTGATCGAAGTTGTGCACACTTTTTTTTATCTAAAGCGCTTATTTACCGTATAGTCACGCACCGTATAAAGACTCCTCGATAAAGATTCGCATCCTTGAGCTGGTACGTTACTAGAACGGATTGATAAGAGTCGTAATGTACACGTAAATTGTGTCATCACCTGTTTTATTCCGATAAAAATTAATTTTTTTTAAGTTTTCTCCTTCGCTCACTTCTTGTTTTCCTCGCTGCGATATAACTTAAACCCTGATTCATGTAAAATATAATTCAGTTGAATGAAGGGAGGGCACATTGCTGATTTTAAAAGTCATATTCCGCTATACTCGACACGTGCACGAATTATCACCTACTTCAAAGTTGTGACATCATACCTCGCAAGTCACGAGATCCATTCTTCAAACACGTTGTTGACATACATACATTCTATACGGATCTTGGTCAAATAGTTGATCTGCTCCGAAAGCTCTACAAGGCAAATCGATTTTACCGGCTCGTTGCGGATAATATCTTTATTTGCGAACGTCTACTTCGAGACGAAATGTAACACAGTTCACACCGTGTCTGTGTGCGGATGACACGAATAAAACGTGAATTTCACGTTACGTTAATGTGAGAACTGCGCAACTAAGAACAAGGTTAAATCTACCTGGAACAATGCACTTGTGTTATACACATTCTTCTGGCAGTGCAGTGCTTATGAACTGCGCTTTTAACGATTTGAAAATCGCCAAAATGAAATCGAGGATCTATAAAAATCCAGAACGACGATTGCGATTCAGGTGTGCGAGTACTCGACAATAACGGATGTGCCAGTCAAAAAGGGAAAAAACGATAGAAATCGGCCATTATATAACAGCGACGAGGCCGCGGGAACCACGTAACATCGCCGACGCCGCCGCGCACACATGCACACGCTCCCTCGCCATTCTTTTGATTCAGGAAAACAATATTTTTCCAGATAACGACTTTTGCTTACACGTAACGACGAGAGATCGTCTTTGTAATCGAACATTTATTTTCCAGCAGTATTTTTCGCGCTTATTATACAAGCCCTCGCTATATACAGAATACAAACGTAAATTGCACGGATGTTTACGATATACTCTAGCCGAAATATACTCGTATACCCGTGGATTATTAAGTCACCATGGGCGAGAGAAATAAAAAACTGTAACCCGTCAAGGTTGCACAAACGCGCTGCAGACTTTTATTTTTGCGCAGTTTTATACACACGCAAACGACGATTTCAATCTGGCCTTTTTTTACAGCGATCCTGCGGATATACTGTATGGCGTCAGTAATAAAGTCATCCTTATAAATCGACGCCGACTCGATCATTGAGGAAAGGACATGTTTTCGCGATTCTCATAATAGCAATATTTAAACGAACCAAAACTCCAACAAAGAACATAGTTTAACATTTAATCAATCGAATCCGAAATCTGATATTCGACGCAAAGTTATCTCTTGACTTTTGTCCCTTATTATTACTGTATACAAGTCATCCGCCGTGTCTCCGTCTATGTTATTAATGAAAATCGAGCTTGCGCCAACGTGACTTCCGCGCATCGATCTATTTATTTTTCCTGCTGCACGTGGGTGTGTTTGTTTGTGTGTGTTACAAGTGCAAGTCGAAATCGAAGTTGGCGCACGAGTGTATAGGGCGTGTGCGCATGTAATGCACATACGCACATATACAGCGCAGCCGACTCGCGGACGGACGTAGGCCGGAAGCGCGACGAGAATGGAAGGAAGGAAGTCGGGGCGCCCATCGTGTGCTCAACGAACCGCTGCTCTCCTCGCTCACGTGATTATACTGATTAACATTAACACATATATGCGCCGCTGTTCTCTGTATGTGGTGGATGTGTATAATGCAGCTGTACGGGAGAAAGAGCACAGTGTGGCTCGCGTCGATGACGCAAGTTTCCGCGAGATCTGCCCGCGCGTTGGTATCTCTCTTCCTCTCTTTTTCTCTCTATACCTGCGAGCGATCCGAGCAAATAATAGATTTTTTTTTTCAAAACTGAGTGTTGTGCGTATAAGGTCGCGCTGATGCAGTGTATATACATGCGTTTCCTTATTTCTGACGCACTCGACGCGGCGTGACTTATTTTTTAATTTTTCTCACTGACGCATGTGCGCATAGAGCAGCGGTGGCGTTAACTGTGTCGCTCTCTCTCTTTCTCTCTCTCTCTCTCTCTCTCAGCTTGAATAACTTAATAGCGCGGAAAATCAAACATTATACGCAGCTTTGTGATGCGAATTCGAACATCGCGCGCATTTTATTAACGACGATATTATACTGAGTACACAGACGGTGTCTCCCTTCTTCTCTCTCATATTCGATCACTATATTATAAATATTTAGAAGTGCGCGCGAGGCTATACAGAAACAAATTTATTGCCTTACAAATTATTCGGCGAGCGGTGTAGGCTGCTTTAACGTTATACGCGCGCGCGCGCACACACACACGCCATATTATGAGCAGTGTCTCTTGTCCAAATAACTGAACACACACGACTTGTGACTTTTTCGGAACCCGTCCACCCGGCTATAGGAATCTTATTAAAAGCTAATTAACATAATTAAAACGTAATCCGAGAGAGTGAGCGGTGCCGCCGCTGCTGCTTTTGATTGTATATATGTAGACATACATGCGCTGGAGTATAGGAATGTCGGGAATGCCATTTTTTTTTAAATCCTGCGCCGCAGCGGCGACGGCCGTACGTTTTGCCGATAACGAGTCGAAGCTGTAAAAATTGGGCTAAAGTCTCTATAACTCTTTCGAGGAACGAGCCGAGCGATCGCTCAAAATTAGCCGTCTACACGTGCGAAAACCCGAATACATTATATTGATAATCCTTCAAGAATTTTCTGGATGAAGAAATAAATATAAATAGCGCGGTTCATTTGAATATTCGACAAATAAGGCGAGTGTATGCAGTCCTTTTTTTCTCTTAAGAAAACCGTATAGCCGTACAATTAACAAAGTGTATATAGACAATCGTATCGATGCATTATATATAGAAACGACGGGATATGTATCTATGCGGATTATGATATACTGTATACAGTAATGGCGTGAATTAAAACTCGCGGTACAATGCATATGTACGCGGTTTATAGTACTTGCAGTTCCGCAAAGGCAGGCACCGTAAATCACCGGTCGAATTCAAAATTTTGTGATATAAAACGCATCGTCAATCACTGATAAGCGATCGCCGTCGAGAGAAAGAGACGTGAATTTATACATAGTGAAGCCATATATACACGAATATGTTTATACGCGGCGAGAGTATATACATTTTGCAGGATAATGTTTAAGCGATTTATAGCGCTGATACAGCTGCGAGTTATGCGTTACTTCCCGATAAGTATATATATATATATACAATCACAATATGCGACAAAGAAATTAAACATTTTCCTGTACACAGCGTCTCTTTCGTACGATTCCGCTCTACGGACTCAATGTATCGCAACTATATATACGCGTAAAATAGTAATAATAATAATAATAATATAATACACGCAGAATCCAGCCATGCGTGCGTATATATATATATATATATATATATATATATATATATATATATATATATATATATATATATACATACACACTTCGGCCGTGCATTTTCTCGCTCGGCGCTGCATATATACACCCTGGTGAAAGTTGCGGCATGAGCTCGCGACACCGGCGGCAACGAGCATTATCTCTGTCTCTTTCTATGCCTCTGCGGCGCGGCAACTGCTCCAGGGTCGCGAAGGTATACACACACACACACACACACACACACACACACACACACACACACACACACGTGCACACACAGACGAGAGTGCGTGTCAACGCGCCCGGATCGGCTAGCTGCAGCAGCAACGCTCTCTCGATATATATCCGCGACGTGGCACGTGATTCAGGCGGCGCGTTTCGCGGAACTTTCGCAAAATACCCTCAGGGTCGACCGGTCGCGAGTAAGTAAGTTTTACGTATGGTATACGTGGATGTATATATATATATATATATATATATATATATATATATATATATATATATATATATATATATATATATATATATATATACATGCACACTGCACTCTCCGTGTGCGCGCGCGCTCGCTGCCTGGAGGAGCTTCTTTTTCTTTTCTGTTTTCGCGTTTAAGAGTGTAAAAAAAAGGGGCTGTTGCTTCGTGGTGCGCTTGTAGTTTCTGCGCTGGAATATATAGCTACTTTGCGAGCTTACCGCTTAGGGGAATATTTACGCTGCTGTAAGGTAGGGGGCTTTCGCGATAGGCCAGGATTATTGAAAGTCCGGAGGAGATGATTTTTCCAGTTTTGCGCATGATTAGCGCAGCTTGCTCAACTCTCCAGCTGTACACGGTTTATTGAGCATATACGTAAAATGCTGCTTTTGAATACAATATATGCCGCTCCTGCGTTATACTCTCGCTCTGTGCGACTTTATCGCAGTGTGTGTGTGTGTGCGTGTGTGTGTGTACATTGAATTGATAAATCGCGAGATTTATTAAAGCGAGTTTCTTTAGCGCGACTGAAAGAAAGTGACAAGCTGCTATAAGGTATCGGTTACGCATATATTATTATATACTCTTGCGCGCACTACTGTGAAATGTTTCTTGGCTTTAGAAGCTATATCAAGCGTTGTTTTCGCGAGAAATACTCGCGTCGCGCGGCGGTACATGATTCTCGATGTAAATATAAATGAATTGAAGAATTACATAAAACCTCGTGCTGGGCTTACGTAATTCCGATTATGTGCACGGTATCGGCGGTGTACAACGAGCACCTGCACATCTTCATTAAGAGAAATAATAATTGCGACCTTTTATATTCTCTCTTGATGCGTATAAACTTATCGAGTGTCGTCAGAGTCCTCTCCCGCGTGTAGGTTACTTCCGACGTGTCGATATATAAGTACCTACTCGACTGCACCACACGCACGCAGAGAGACAACCCGCGAGTCCGTTTCGACACTTCCTTCCTCGTTCTGATGATTCTGTACTTTAATGGGATGCGCGCACGGCGAGTCAGGGCCAATCGAATACCTCGCACGCCGCATTAATCGCGCGAGGAGCGCGCGATTGTCTTTGCCTCCGTGTAATAAGTGACGTCTTCGAGATCCGCGCAACTCAATTATTCTCACGTATATGCCGTCGAGTCAGCGGGATAAAACGTGAAATTGTTTTCGATCCGGAACAGCTGCGCGCTATTTTCGACTCGGGCCCGGACTTTTTTTATCCGCTGCACGCGCTAATATTGTAAGTATAGTTTCGCGCTTGAATTCAAATTTTTGCTCGTAAAATTTATATATGCAATTGCATGGTTTTGACGATGGGGAAGGGTTAAAGTGGAATCGTTTGGACTTACGTAATTGCGTGCGCTCGAAGGAGCCGTATATAAGGCCATATTTACAGTCGACCTTGCTCCACAAAGTGTCGCAATTATACGATTAGTAAAAAACGAGTCATTCGGCTTCCTATATATTATCGAGATAGCACGCGCCGGTACGACTTCATTGTCAGAAAAATTTTATTGGCTCTGAGGTTACTGAATGATACGATTATCGGCTGATAATCGGCAATTCGATGTTGGCTCAACCGATCGCTTTTAATTAGTCATGAGATTAAAAACGAAAAATAAACGTCAGCTCGCACGAAAAGAGGTGGTCGTTTGAAAATTTTCCAAACGATCGATCGCGAATTTTTGTTCGATATCGCGATGATTATTCACAAAATCAAATATCTCCGGCGTGTCTCACATTTCAATGACGCATCTCCCTTTCTTTCTCGACATTAGAATGCAGCTTTACGATTTATACTTGTCAGATGCAGCTCCGGTAAATAAATACACGACTCGTCAGCTGCACGAGCATCGTCAGTCTCCTCCAAAAACACGTGCACGGTAAACAAGTTCTCCTTTACCGCGAGGAGCTTTCTTACGCCTGTATATATATACATACCTATATGTGTATACAGTGCAGGGTAGCCGCTTTGCTGCAACGCTGTAAACAAGCGCATCGAACAACAACTCTCCTCGAAAAAGTCGCACCAAGGGGAAACAAACAAAAAAAAAGAGCAGCAACTAGTCGCGCGCGCGCGCAGGGAACGAGAATATCGAGTTCATACACACTTATACAGCGAGCGCAGCTATACACAGAAAAGTCCGCAACTGTTGAGAATCCGCACAGCTGTGTACGATATTCAGTACAGCGTCGATTACTGGAACAAGCTCTGTACATAATAGGTATAAACAGCAGCGCGGCGATCGATACGAAATTCCTCATGAAAAATTGAAGCGGAAAAAATGAGCATAATACACAGGCGAGCGGCAAGAGTGAGAGAGAGCAATTTATGTAGACGCGGCCTCGCGCGCGGCGTGTGTTCGATGAAGACGATGAGGCTAAAGACCTCGCGCGACACACCTGTATATCTCTCTCTCTCTCTATATATATATATATATATATATATATGTGTGTGTGTATATATATATGTGTATATACTACTTACTTCACGGACGCGCTCGCGCGCTGCTGGAGAGTGGCAACGCTCGCGGCAACAAGCCGAGAGTAGACTGCAGCAGTCAACTGCGATGCTTCTATATGAATCCGCGAGATCTCTCTCCGCTGTAGCAGCTCTCTTTATTGTAATATCAGTCCTGCTGTTTCTGTAATACCCGCTGTTTATTTATTTTTTAACTAGCCTCGGCGCGCGGTTTCGCAATTCGTACAGCGTTTAATTAATAGCTCCGTCTCGCCGAGCGTTCAATGTGCATGTGCGTGTGTGTGCGTGTACGAGGAGTATATAATATCCAGCAGCAGCACACGCCGTGTGTGTAATGTAATGTTAATACAACGAGCTGATTCAAGCAAAAGTTCTAGGTCACTTCGCGCCAGCGTTTTCTCGTAGGCGGCTCTCCCGCGTTATTTTCGGCGATCGCTCCGCGCGCTGTTTGTGTGCGTGCTTTTCTCCCTCTCTCAAAGACTTTTATACGCACGCTCTGGTTCGCTTCCTAGTCTAAATGCGGCTATTTTCACGGGCTAATATCCTTGTCGCAGCGAAATGAGTTTGGCTGTGCGTGTGTGTGTGGATATAGAGCGCTTTTATACAGTGGGTATTTTCGTACGCGCGTTTTTCTCGATTTTGTAATATAGTTTCGACCGTAAGCATATATAAGTTTTGATATTTGTATTCTGCCGCGAGCAAATGTGCATGCACGTGATGATAACTCGTTGATTTTATTTTACGCACGTAACGAAACGATGCGAAAAGAAATAGCTCGGTGTTGTTATTTTCCTCGAGCCTACTCTCGCATCGCGCTCGCAGTGTCTCTATTAATAAGCATTTATTGTTATTTTCTCCCATGCGCTATATGTGCGCTATATGTGCCGATCCCGATCTTTTTTCGTCGCGCGGGCAATTTTGGCGCCACTTTTCCTGGCGCCAAGTGTCTTTTTTTAAACGTTCGACTTAATACTCCCCCTTATTGTGCCACAGCGCTCCTTAATTACACAGTGTCAAATCTAGATCCGGAGTGTACATACGCGTATAAGCGCGATCGGGTCCACGTGCATAACTAATATATACAGGCGCTTATTACGGCCGGCCTTCGACGTTGCGAAAAGCTCGTTACGGGTTTAAACTGCGTGCACTTTTCCATTTCGTCATTTCGCCGGCCGTGACTCGAGCTTTTTTAATGTTGCGAATCGACCGGGATTCTCGCTGTAATATCATTCGATACGCCGGGATTATAGATTAATAATGTCGCAATGAAATAATTGTAATCGATTAAGAAACCTACAACGAATCATTATAATATGCGGGTGAATAGGAGAAAGTGTATATATATCTCGTAAGATTTCGTCAAGTCCGGTCGATTACCCCCTATGTTCGCGTATAATTCCCGATACGTACTTATTTACGCGCAGTGTTCGAATGGCAATAAATAAAAAGTCGTGACTCATAGATCGACGCTCTATGACATACAGGGAAGTCCTCGCGTCGAAGCCGATATACAGTGCGTCTGCACTTGCAGCCAAGCCGCATCTCAGCTCCCATCTGCAGCTATGTAGGAAAGAGCCTCGTGCGTGCGCGGCTCGGCCGGAAGAGGAACGCGCGCGCGCTTATTTAAGTGTATATCTATATACGCGCGCTCGAGCACGAGAGAAGAGCTGCAGCGGCGCAAACTTCGGAGCGAGGAAAAGAGCGCGAACGTGTCTATTTACGAGTTGTCCGGCGCCGCGATGTCCGGTGTAAAAATACTCAAGCGGCGGCTGTGTGTACGCGCACAAAGACACCGAGTCGCGCATAGTGTCGTGCTGCTCCACGTCGGCGCGAGCCTCTGACGTGTGGACCTCGTCGTCGTCGTCGTCGTTGTCGTCGTCGTCGTCGTCGTCGTAGGCTGTGTGATGATGCTTGGATCGTTGCCAGAGCCTCCAAAACATCGCGCCTTATATGCTCGCTCCTGATGCTGTCTGTGTGTGTGTATAATCAAGTCTTGAGAGAGAGAGAGAGAGAGAGAGAGAGAGAGAGAGAGAGAGAGAGAGAGAGAGAGAGAGAGAGAGAGATTGTGTGCGTATGGCTTTTTCAAGATGTGACGTGCATTAGGGGGTTTGATCGCGCGGGATGCCTTTAATGGAGAGACTGTACTGAGAGAGAGCACACACGTGGATCTCGGTTAATAATACACTGATAAGAAAAAGCGCAACGTGTGCTCGTCTGGGCGTGTTATCAATCGGGAACGGAAATTTCTCGCAAACGCATGACACTTTCCGGGCTTTCCATTGGCGGATTTACCGTTTTCCCGGCGTCTCTCTCTCTCTCTCTCTCTCTCTCTCTCATCGATGTGTCCTAAAAATACCACAGCCCCATAATATTCCTTTATCCTCGGCCGCCGCCGTCGCATAGCCGCGTATATTTTCGACCGTCGGTTTGTACTTACTTACTTGCTACTCCTTTTCGACTCGTCTACACGCCATTGTTTTGCGTCTCACTCCGATGCAGACTACACGACGACGACAAGGCGACGGTTGAGAAAAAAAAATCTTTGTCGCGCGTTATGATATTTTTAAGTCAGGGGGCAGCTCTTCTTCGCTTGGTAAACAGAGTCGAGAGAGAAAGAGCGATAGAGAGAGAGAGAGAGAGAGAGAGAGAGAGGGAGGGAGAAAGGCCCCGAGTCGATTTCTGCATTCCTCCGAGCGAGCGAGCGGCGGACGGCTGTGTATATATGCCTCCGCTCCTCGACTTTCATTCATAATTGTTCATTCACTTTTATGACGCTCCCTATAACTTGAGGAATTATATTCCTTAATAAGTTGCGCCGTCCTCGTCGTCGTCGGACTGGCAGCTGTCTTTGCTGCAGCCCGTTGTTCGGCCGATTTTTCTTCGCTGGAATACGAGGAATATTTTGTACTATCACACCCCGCATGTATAATGTATAATAATGGTTTAACGTGATCTATATATACCGCGTACTTAGCCGCGCAGATTAGAATCTTATTAGAATATTACATACGGGCTGATGCTGAACTATATCCCCGGCGATTCACACTAGGGGATAAAGACGTTTGCTTTCCCGCTGCTATTTAAGATAAGCGTATGCGCACGTATTTCCATTATTATATTGCTGATAAATCTCGTGTTGTTTCCCCACCGTTAGAGAGAGAGAGAGAGAGAGAGAGAATACAAAATTATATACATGTATATTTCAAGAGGTTTATGAATCACCGTCGATCGATATAATACGCTCGCGGCGGTATACAGTGTTTATTAATGAGGTGCTCGATTGCACGAGTTTCACGTGAAAGACGCATACGCGGGAACGGGCTCATTGTTCTCTTTGAGACACGTGACGTGTCTTCGGGGTAAAGTATAGAAATCACTGAAATTTCGTCTGTGCGCGTGGGTACATATACGCGTTCTGAAAAAACCTTGCGAGTACGTTTCGCGCAAGAAAACGTTGAATCACGCAGCGCAGATCGTGATTTCACCGCGCGATCGCCGATCATGAATGATCCTCTACGCGCATCAATGAGTCAGTTCGATCATTCCTAAATTTAGCCCACTCCGACGGTCGTTATCGAAAATCACTCGAACCGTCGCAATCTCTCAAGGGACAGCGGCACTCGATCAGCTGCTGCCGGCGCCAGCCTCTCGAACTTGATCAATCAGACCCGCGAAAATTTCGCAGCCGACTTATAAATACCCGAGCAGCGCCTCCCCCTCGCTCTATACATAGCCCAATGCGAGGCACGCGCTATAGAACAGCGAGAGAGATTCGCAAGATGCAGGGGTGAAAATCATTCTGACATCACGCGACTCGCTCACGTATATATACATATATCTGTACGTACTTGTATTTCGCGACTACGATCCGGAGCTGCTACTGCCTCTGTTCTATGGTATATATATAGATCCTCCCAGGAGAGAGAGAGAGAGAGAGCGAGCGGGTCTTGCTCTGACGTCACGGCGCGCCCCGCCGTCGAGACTCTCTGCAAAACAGACTAGAGAGTATGTGCGCAAGCCTATTCCTGTCTCCTCTTCTCGCTGCTGCTGCTGCTGCTTCTCGAGATACAGAGATGCCGATGTTGTACCGCGCGCATGAGCTTATATACGAATATGTGCCTTCGGAGCAGCTGACGACGATTCCCCCTTGAATTATATTGAGATTATAATGAGAAAAGTCCACGACGTTGATTGTACTAAACGATGAATCGTCTTTTTACAGCCACCTGACGAGGACGACGACATGGGAAGATCCGCGGAAAACGGCGGCAGCTGCGAGCGTCGCCGCAGTGGCCGCCGCTGTCGAGAGCGGCAAGACGGCAGCCACGCCTGGCCAGACCGGCAGCAACGCCCTGGGTCCGTTACCCGACGGCTGGGAACAGGCCCGCACGCCCGAAGGCGAGATCTACTTTATCAACCATCAGGCGCGCACCACCTCCTGGTTCGACCCTAGAATCCGTGAGTATATAAATCCACGCGGACGATATCGTTCGACCATAAGCTGGACGAGCTAACGTGGATTCGAACAATTTTCAGCGACACACCTGCAGAGAGCCCCGACATCCGGTGCTATGCTACCGCAAAACTGGCAGATCCAGCAGCAGGGCGCCGCCGGCATTCAGAGCAGCCAAACCCTTCAGGCTTGTCAGCAGAAGCTGCGACTCCAGTCACTGCAGATGGAGCGCGAGCGCTTGAAGCAGAGGCAGCAGGAGATCATACGACAGGTCAGTTCGGTAAATATCTTTCGCATTTTATTCTCTCATCAGCTTGATTACTTTGCTCTGCGACGAGAGAGATCGGGAAGCTCGAAGCGATGGAAACTCGTCGCTGGAGTTTCTTCGTTGACGTTTTCTTTTTGGATCTTGCACGAGAGTTTCCACGATCTCTTACGGCACGAGAATAAGTAATCAGACTCTATCTCTTGCGTGTCGAGGGGAACGCGCGATGTCTAACTTTGTTTTTCATCGTTGCAGCAAGAACTGATGCTCCGACAAAGCACAACGGACGCTGCTATGGATCCATTTTTGTCTGGAATCAACGAACAGCACGCCCGGCAAGAGAGCGCGGATAGCGGCTTGGGTCTTGGCTCTGCTTATTCCCTGCCCCATACTCCCGAGGACTTTTTAGCGAACATAGACGATAATATGGATGGCACAAGCGGTCAGTATCTGCGATCGTAACGTTTTCTAGATTGATAAGAGTCGTTTGGTGAGAAAGAGATACTAATTGCAACTTTCGTATAGAAGGAGCTCCAATGGAAACGCCAGACTTGTCGAGCCTAAGCGATAACATCGATTCGACTGACGATCTCGTGCCTCTTCAGGTATGTCTAAATAGCTGTTGTAAATTTGATGAATTTCGAGACAAAACAGTGAACAACGCGGATCGTTTTTCATTTCAGCTTGGCGAGGAATTTAGCTCCGACATTCTCGAAGATGTGCAGTCATTGATCGATCCTGTGGGCAACCCGACCAAGCCAGAAAATATTCTCACGTGGTTGTAGTGTCCTCAACGATACCAGATTCGAGGATGTCATTAACGCGTTGTAAGACAGCTCGATACATCTACTGAAGGACTCTACAATAAGCGAGAGAAAGTCAATACTCCTTACGGGACATAAGTGCATAAGAACTCATCGAATTTTTAGAGCCTACAAAGTCCGTCTACACATTAAAACTTAAAAGAATGTGTGCGTATATGAATCAAACTTTGTGTAAATAGCATCTCCGTTGCTGCCAGCTTCGAGCGCAACGCTGCGGATGAGGAACGGAAAATTCTAACTTGAGCAATACACTACTTTAAGGTCATAAAGTTAGGTCTAAATGAACAGAGGCCAAAGTAGCTACTGGCGAGACGAAATGACGTTCCTGTCCATGTCCATGTAACAGTCATGTTTTCATTGAAATCACCGGAACAGACTAATTTCTGATACCATGACGTATCAGAAAGATAATCCGATCTGTAGTATTTACCAAAATTTACTAATCAACGCCACTTTTTTATTTCTTTTCGCTCACTTTTTTTAACCTCCTGAACTCGAATAGGAGCTTTCACATTTTATTTTTCATTTTTAATTTACACAAGCACCGTCGGAAGAGTTTCTCTTTCATTTTAGATCTCAAAAGTTTTAAGTTTGACGAGAGGACAGTAACGTCAAGAAACAAAGCATTTTTTAGCAATAAACAAGGTTCGAATTTAGAGATTTTAAAAAAAAAGGATGAGACATGTACAATATCGCAGAGTAAGGGGCCGTGTAAGAGCGATGCGAGCGCGTATCGCAGCCTTTGAACAATGTTCATAAGTTAACGAAGTGCCTTGACCTTGCAATCAATATACAAAACCCGGCGACAGGGATTTGTCGTTTTTAAAGGTAATAACCGTCCATATCCAATTTGTTTATGCGAACAATTAGCAATTGTTGAAAAACGTATATCATGTTTTTTAGATGAAACTTTTAAATATTCGAAGATTATTAAGCAGTACGAGTGCAAAATATAAGTATATATATTTTTTTGATATATTAAAGTTTATACTTGTTACGGATTACCAGTTATTGGAACGAAAGTAAAGACGAAAACAAAAACAAAAGGAAAATATTTGTTTGATTGTAAAATTCTCTTTATATCTATAAAATACAATTGCGCAGCTATATACAACGAAAGTTATTAAGCAAATGAAATTATATATTTACAGAATATCGAAATATTGTTTAGCTTTAAGGGCTTCTTCGTCTGTCTCCTATTTTACGGAGGTGTAAAATAGGAAGACAAATGGATTTAATGTACTTTCTTTTCTTTGATTTTTTTATTAAGAAAATACAATGTATTAATTTCGTGTATCGACTGCTCGTTTTTTCTTTCATGTATTGAATAATGTCGGTAAATTTGATATTACACCTCTACATGTAATTAGGTTTATGGCAGCTTAGCAAGTATTCGGGCGATATCTAGGAGGAACGATGTCAACGCTGACTATATTTTCGCTAAAAAAATGCATTAACCAATTTTACGAAAATAGATAGGTCATTCGAATTTCACGTGTCAATCTCCTAGATCCTTTGCGAGTACTAAATAAAACTACACCTTGAAGGTATTGTTGTAACGAAGTATATGCGTTTAAGAAGATAAAGAGTGTTTGACTATATATAAAAGCGTTCTCCCGTCTTTTCCCACGTTATGGAAAAGTTGTGGAGATGACGCTGCGAATGTCGAAAATATAATGTAAACGAGTTTTTATTAAAGTCTACGTTTTTAAAGCGTCTCAGCGGCGAATGCCTTGAAAAAAGAATAATACTATAGAAGTTGTCAAATCGCGACAATTGCCTTTTGTACTGTGCTTTCTCGATAAGCATGTGCATTCAAACGGTATCATCGCCTGTGTGCGTTTTATTTGCAATAATGAACAGCGCTCATCGATTTTCTGCGTTTTTCTCCTGAAAATTATCGAATAAGTGACTCGTAAGTAATGCTGTGAAAAAAACCTGCAAAGGACTACGTGCTATTTAAAAAATGACGATGTTTTCTTAGAGTTGAAATATGATTTCCTGTCGATTAGTTTTCCTCAACGTACGTTTGTATATCAAAGAGTGCTAGCATTAATGTAAATAAATGATTGTGAACACGAAAAAGTGCTCGTGCGGATCCTTCATTGATATATCTACTATTGAATAGTACATTAATGCATTATAAAACGTTTCTTTGAGAAAAATGAACGAGATTACTAGAACTTTTATCACGGTACTTCAGTTACTGCCTTAAGATGCAGATTACTTGCCTTTAATAGTGCAACGATGCCTCACTGCATTTTCGATGATTTTCAGGAGATCTTTATTTTTACGAACTTGTATTATCTATGATTTCAACAATTTTTTTCTCTTAGCCGGTAATGATCCTTTTTAATTGTAATATCCTTTTGCTTAGAGTCTAAACTGAACACTTAGATTTCGTCGAGGGAAGCTTTGTATTTTCTTTTTTCGTCCAGTCAGCGATGACGGTGATTTATTTGTGTAATGAATTTTGTCATGATTTTTGTGTCTCGCGAATTCTTACCAATCATTTATTACATTTTTTTTAATACAAACGCAGCAATACGTACGTTTTTAATCATTGTCGTGATCGTGTTTTCAGGTGCTTTTGCGAAGATCAATATGCTCCGAGTTTTGTATTGCCGCGGGATTACAAAAAAGCGCAACTTATTGATTTAAAAATTTTTTTTTTAATATCAGTATTTAAATATGCTCATCGGCGATCATTTGTGACGTACATTTTTATATCGGTAACAAGTGCCTTAGCAATAACTGTAACAGTGAATATATTGTTTACTTACTCATAATTTTGTGTGGATTATTTTCAATACTCTATCCCGCAACCCGCACTGTTTCCTTCATCAATTATATATTCTTATTAAATAGATGATTATTACATATTTTCAATAACCTTGCGAGGTTTGTATGTAAATAAAGCGGGCTGTATAGAACAGCTGAGAAATATTCGACGACAGCGACCTAGTGAGTACATCCTAAATCTTTACTGAGTTTTCTGAAATAAAACGAAACCTAACCGATGAGACCGGTTTATCTCATTTTACTTCGCAGTGTTATGGTTTTTTGTAGTTTTTTTGTTGGTTTGCGTGTCATAATCACTGTCGGTTCGTCCCAATAATAATGCGTGTCGCATAATCCTAATTTTATTTAATAGCAATAAATAATATAGGTGTATAATCTTAAAAATTTGAAAGGGTGATTATACATACCTTTTTTCATTGCTTCCCTTGCTCATTTATAATTACGTTGTTTTTCGACGTATTGCATCATCGTCTAATTTTCAATCAGCGTTATCTCTTAGACTTCAAAAAATATGTCAACAGATCACGATAAAGAATATGTCAAAACAGATATATTCCGTGGCACTTGATTCTCGTTCAATCGAATTGGGAATTTTCAAACGCCAAACGGACGTTTTTTCGTTGAGTAAAAAAAGGGGCGCAAAAAATGTAGCCTCCCTAATTCGTAATCTAGCGTGAAATATGTAAGCTCCGTCGGTAGAGGGGGATAAAATGGCGACATAAAAAACTCCCCTATGCTCGAATACTCCATTCTGAACAAGGGGTTCGCCGGTGTGTAACTATATAAAAAAAAAAAACAAAGACACCCCCCAGAAGCTCCTCCTATCTGGCCAACAGGTTGAATTTCATTGTGCCCGAAGGGCTATATGCGCGCGCGCATAAAACAAGCGAACCCTTGGGGGCGGTACAAACCGGCTCTTTTTAGTTTTGGGGGGATATATGTATAGGGATTGAACAAGTTCTCAACGGCGTCGGATGACGAGTCCATTTATTTTAGCAATTTCATAATAAGCTTATCTTCACAAATCTGAGAACTTTATCATTCGATAAGCGAATAATTGAAATAAATGTCATGCTTAAAAAATGTTATAATTTACAATAATAAGAATGAATGCATACATTTGTAATTAATTAATTAAAGATTGCTAAGTTTCCCATAACAGGTATAGAGATCAATTGATACTCTATTGATCAGTTGCTGGACAGCAGAAATCGACTATATCGACTGAACGTCAAATAGTGAATCCGGTACTTGTATAGATGGCGCTATAACTTTCAGAATTTAAACTAATAATAATAATAATAATAATAATATAGAATATTACTTATCATCAACGAAGCAATTATAGAAGTTAATTTTTTGTTATTTTGTAATATGATTATCACATACTAAAATATAAAATTATCAAGTGTTTTAATCGGATAATTATATAGATGGCCTTTTATCCAAAATACATATAAAATACTATGAGTTCAGCGAATAAAAAATCAATATAGGCCATAATAACGTTTTGTTTCCAGAAAATCTTTTAATAATGGGAGGTCAATACCCTGTACTTGTATCCCTCGCGCGGTCAAGTATCGAACACTAAATTTTCTGTTGTTTCTAGACCGCTCATTGAGGCATTCCCTTCGTCTTTGTAGCACGTTTGTAAACAATATAACTTATAATTCAACCATATATACAAATTTCAACATGAAAAGATAAATACTTTTGATTGTTGTTATGTTTAACATATATAAACTTATCCCACATTCAAGCTTACGTGCGTATATATGATATTATAGAAACCGTCGAAACTCCGTGTTAGAGTTAATACGTTTATATTTTACAAATAATACATTTTAACAGTTTCGTCTGCAAGTATCTATTTATTTTTTAACAAAAAGTTCATGCCACAATTTGCGATTTCCTGACACGAAAGAGAGGTGTTGACTATTTCAGAGAAAAGTATAGTGTCTCTGTGACCGATAAGATATCGAAGGAAGAGACTATTCTTGTCGATGCGCTCACTCTGACGGATCGGCTAGAAAATTGCCGCGAAGCTAAAAATTAGAATCGCAGCGCATAACCTCCCGTTAGGCCGCGGTATCCGGCACGAAATTGTGGATTATTTCAGGGCCGGCCGTCTCGAGTCCAAACATCGACTTTTGAGGCCGATCGAAATTCTATTGAGTTTTTCGGCGTGTGGGGACCAAGTTCTTGACGCGCAGATTCAAGAGTGAAAAAAGAGCTTGCAAACGGACCGGGCTTTCACTTTGTACTCTTAAATAATTTCATAAAGTCTGGAATACGAAAAAGTTCTAAGACCCGACGAGTTTTTCCTTTACACTCCGTATATATCAATGATAGAAACTTGATAAAAGAAAAGAAAGTTTAACGCAAGTGTCAATAAGCCCAATAAAATAATAACGGAGCGAAGCCAGCCAAATATAACCGAGGCGAAATCGGCGGGGCTTCCATCGTTCCATCGGAAAGTAGGCTCAATCGCGGAAGCGCGCCTCGCGTCTACTCGGCGAAATAAAGAAGCTTACTCTCCGCATCCCCAATACAATATATACGCACTGCACATGCGGAAAAGAGAGAGAGAGAGAGAGAGAGAGAGAGAGAGAGAGTAGTTTTGTGATTCGGCGGCTGCGCGGCACGAAGGGGTGGGCTCGATCGCATGCAGGGGAGCTAACGGCATAATGCGAGGGTGTATAAGCGTGCGAGCTGCGTCCGCTCACCCCATAGCTCCATGGGGTGACTGCTGCCGCTGCTGCGGGATTTTTACCGAAAACTCCTAAAAATATATATATATATATATATGGATGGATGAATGCGCGGGTGGCCCCTACTGATGCACACACACACACACACACACACACACACATACATTCGATCGGACGTCCATCTCATTTTTCGCTCAAATAGAAATCGAAATTTCGCTCCGTATTTTCTTTCCAAAGCTCTCGGCGCGTGCTATATGCGTGATGCGACGAGGGGAGGCCGCCTCCGTATACACGTACACTCGTTTTAACGATCCGGCCGGTTTTTGTTGATGAATCGAGGCCCGAGCAATTATTTATTTGGTTAATGGGCTTTTTTGAAAGCCGACCACTCGATCAGCTCGATCCTCTCGAAATGTATTATGCGCGCAGAGCCGTAAAGGTGCGGTATAACGAGGTCCCATCGACGCGTTCGCGAGCGACTGAAAGAATCAGGATATTTTCATACTCGCGATAAACATTTATCGATCGAGAAAGCGCGTTTGATCGAGCACTGTTTGCGCGTCTGTCAACTGCAGGATTTCATCGAGCGTAAAGCAGGAAATGACGGCAGAATTGTGATTAATCTGTTATCCTCGGAGCGAAAAATCAATGAAAACTAGACGACAATTTCCACTTATTGTTACTTTTATAGCAATTACACTATATTTCGAGTTTAACAAGTACTCGTAATTAAAGCGCAGATTCTTCAAGTGATGAATGTTTTGGAACCTCAGACGACTTATGGAGACCTTTCAAGCGGAGAAATATCGGGTAAAAAATACTCGAGCCTCTTACATAAGTAAACTTTTCGTTATTTTTTCTATTTCTCATCTCGCTCGGTGTAATATTTTTGCGCGCACGCGTCCTTATTACAATTACATTACAGGTACAACTGCGCTGAAAGATTTCCGATTTTTTGAAGAGCCCTAATAAGTTGAAAATTTTCTTGCTTCGATTTTCTTTTTTAAAAATACAAATTTACATCTTTACCGTTCTGGCGTTTATCGATTCGCTGCATAAGTGTAACCGTGTTGCATAATCTATCTCCTTGTCTGTAAGTTATACACGTTTCTACGCAGCACAAACCTTCGCCCATCTGTCAGCCATATATACAGGACATTACAAGAAATCTATTTCATTGTACAACGGGATTACATTTTGGCTGGCCGTCTGACTGGTGCAACTGCCTGCGCAAAGGGTTGTAAAATCGTAGGACACTTTTTGCTACTTTACACCGGTCGATCCGACGCCGCGCGGCGCTTAAAAAGCTCGCGTGCAGGTGTAAGTCTCGCTTTGGCGGAAAAATCGAAAGCAACAGCCACAACAAAGAGCGAAGACTCAGCGCGACCGATGTTCTCTAGGCACGTGTACGGTTTCGGATGTCGTAAAATTTTTCTTACAGCCGTGTGCCGCCCCTTTCTCTCGATATATTCAACCCTTTTCGAGTAGGGCTCTTACATCCCTTCTCGGCTCAAAAGATGAGAGAGATTTACTTAATCTCGAGGAAGAGCACAATATAGATGCTAATCCGGCGGAGAAAGGTGTAAAAAACGGGGAAAAAACCGGTTCGCGAGAGAGAAAGAGGCAGAGCGGGCCAATACAGGGAGGATTAAAAGATTTTCCATTTTTTCGAGAAAGAGCCTGGGTTTTCCGGACATTTGAGGTTCAGAAGCTGTCTTTACGACTCGGATATGAAAAATTGCTTTATAGTGTCCGGTTCCCCGCAGATCTTTGTCTTTACGACACATTCTCGAGATCATTAAGGGTGAATATTCTTCGCTTTCACTTTTTGAAGATACCAGTCATGGAGCGTATTATCATAAAAAATGTCACACGCGTCACAACAATCAATGCAACGTACTCCCCTCGAACCATGACAAAAAAACTGTGAAGGCACTCACGAAAAAAACGCGGAACCTGCGCGACGCGATGCGTATACCCGCACCAATCTGCCCTGCACACGGGGGGAGTTTTTTCTTCGGTTAAAAAAAAAGCGAAAAAAGCTGTTTACATTCTATATACATAATATATATAGAGCCAATGGGCGAGAACGATATGGTCGCTAAAGAGAAAAAAAACTCCCCTCGCGGCGATAGGTGTATCCGGCATTGTGCATCGCATACAAGGGGTTGTAACTCGAGAGCGAATGAGGAAGTAAAAAACACCGCGGTGAAATTCCCCCCTTCAACAGGTTCATGCCCATTGTGATGATGTAATGTTATGACGGCGGTCGACCCCAGCGATTCGGCATTTTTAGCCTCGAGTGGTTTTTAGAAGGGGTACGAGAGGGGCTAAACGCTGTAAACTGACGAGTCAATTAAGCGCTTGATTCCCGTACATACACGTTTCACCTCGTAATGCCTGGTTGACGAGTCACAGATTGTATCTCCGGATTGCGGTGACAGCTTGTATTAGCTGTTTCAAATTCGTTTAAAATTTTTAAAACGACTTGCCTATTGCGATTAGACCTTAATTATGTAATCGTTAAAACAGTTTAATAATTTGAATCCCATCAGACCGGTAAATATTTTACAAAGTGTCACGCTTTTGCCCACCGTATCGGGATTTTCAAAGAGGAGCGTAAAAAGCCTGTTTATAAGAAGTCTTGAGAGCGAAAAAATAAATGAAAAAGTACTCCAAAGCGCAGGCGTATTCATCGCTAAACTTAAGGCTCGAAGCTGAGATTCTGCCGATCACGCTCGGGCGTTCGATCATCAGCAGCGATGAAAGTATCATCATCACACTCATATATATAGGCCAGCTTGACGATGACGCGGCGTATATAGATCGATCACCTGACGACGCGCCACAGCCTCTCGATGGATTTTTTTGCTCGAAATTTTCCCCCAACATATACATATACAGGGGGACACCCAGCTCATTGTCATGCGCGCACGCGCGTGCATAGGGCATTAAAATACTATATTCACGAGGGAATATGAGCGCGAGCGAGGTCGCGAGACGTAGATGAAATTACAAGCACAGGCGGCGATTTATTGTTTTTCCCGTGGGCTCTCTATTGTTATTTAGAAATAGGCATCCATCGGTATAAGGATATCGGTATGCGGATGAGGATTTTTGCAGTGAATTATCGCGGGAGTTGGATCTTATTTATATGGTTTTTGCAATAAAAGTAATGTGGGTTTTGCGAAACCTTATAGTGGTCAACATAGCATAGCGACGATGACTATTCGTCTATGTATAATATTTTATACGCTCGACGATGCATTAGTAATCGTCATGAATATAATGATAAACCGAAGGCAATAAAAAGCGCACAATCTGCGCGCAGTCAACATCTGCCATAAAACAGCATCAGCTACATATAAATAACGTATACGCATCCCTAATGGGTCGCCTGCACTATTGTCGAGGGCTTTTTTCCCCATTTGAGAGGACGATGATCTGCGAGAAAACGCAGTTCTTTCAATTGGGTCCGGAGAGAAAAGGGAGAGGACGCCTTGTTTCCGGCTTCGAACCTTCGTTTTTCAGTCAAAAAATAGAGGAGAGTCTATAGTACGTCGTTTCTTCTTCTTTTTGCGAGGCGTTCGGACGAATCTCTTTTCTTCTTGCTAAAGACGCCGCGTGTCCGACAAATTCGTCGTAATGGTTTTTTTAACGGCGGTCGTTTTGTAGCTTCTTAGAAGGTTTGTGGGTCTCAGAAAAAAATAATGTTGCGTTGTCCGCATTTTTTGTAAATTTTCCTTTACATCGTATACATTGTAAATCGATAAGGAAAAGTCACACTACAAGTTGATAATGAGTTTTCAATAACCTCATACACCAAGCAATAAAACTATCAAAAAAACTGGTTCACTTGCTGAAACCCCAAACACAGATAGAAAAAAAAATCGTTCACTTGCGACAGGTCAATTACATCCCAGTAACCCAGTCAATATTTCCGACGCAAAAAATGCGTATAAAAAACTCTCGTCATAACACCGATCCGAAGAAAAAAAAATCCGGAATCGTCCTCTCCTGTCTGTATTATATTATACATCAGACACATATACTCCCCGATGTATAGTAGTGTCCCCTCGACTCGCAACTGCTAAACGGCCGAACGTCAAACCACGAGGTATACTCTAGCTCCCCTCGAAAAAAGCGTATAAAAAAGAGAAAGACAGATTCCGACGGTCCAGTCCAGCCAGCGCTCACCTCGTGCATATACGCTCATCCCCCTTAGCGACAAAGAAGCGGCGCGTGCGCGAGTATAACGCAGGAAAACGGAAATCAGTACACTACAGCAGTCCGGATCGGGTGTCCGAGCTGCGTATAGAAAAAAAACTGGCGAGATGAAAAAAAAAATAGAGAAGAGAGTATGGCCAGCCGCCGAGAAAGCAAAGGTGGTGCGGTATATAGAGAGGGAGCAAAACGCTCGACGTTTGAAAAGTGGCCAGAATTAACGCGCGTGCGAGGGGTGAGCTGTGTGCTGGGGCGCCCGATGTGGCTCCGCCCCTCGAGAGAGAGAGAACGAAAAAAGGAGTCTATACATAAACGAAAGCGTGTGCGCGCGAGGCCAAAATCCGATTACCAGGAGAAGCGAGCGATACGACGAGCTTACGACTTTTTTCCGTCCGCTTTTTAATCCCGGGCTGTGAAAGGTGGCAAGTATAAGCCCCCGGATCTGCTGGAATAAACACGCGTCCCGATTGAGTCGTCGTCCTTTACACGCTTTTTTAAGGGCGAATTACAGTGTTGTGACGATAGTCGACGAGAGTTTTATCTTGTTTCATGGTTAGTTTGTCGAGAGAGGGATACCAGCGCGTATCCAAGGACGGGAAAACAAGACAGTTGGCCTAGGGACAGGGAAATTTTAATTGGATATTAGGAGATCGAATTCGAGCCTATACGCCCGTATGGTAGAAAAAAATCCACAGGCAGTTCTAGGGTTATTAGCGCGAGATATACTGGGAGCTACTTTAAGGGCTGATTGATTACTTTTGGATGTGTATAATTATATGTTTTTCTGCGCCCCTTTTGTCTATACGCGTTTTTCAATAAAGCGAAACATAATGAACGAGGCATTTTCTCATCCTCCTATTCGAAAAAAATTCCTCTACATAAATGGACAATTTGAAAATTTCTGACATTTTCCAATCACAGTTGAGACGTTTTTTGTAAATTATTGTATTTGTCACAAGAGAACATAAAGTGACAAGTATACCACGTGTGTTTGCATTGATAAAGATTAATCAGCCTTTCACGATACCAGTTTCATATTCCAGATATATAAAACTAGAGTTATATAAAGTCGAGCTTAGTATTTACCAAAAGCTTGCGCAGTGCGACTGTTCCAAGTATAATAAATTTCAAGAAAATGAATTTTTGTCGCGGGTTTCTTTTTGCAACGCTGATAACTTTGGTCCTGTTAGCCAATGCCAAGGGCGAGACCAATTCCTTTGATTTTTCTCTTCACATAATCGACACTGGCAAGGGACGTGCAGCTCCTGAAGTGCCAGTGAAATTATACAAATTGAAGAGAGCGGATGACTGGGTACTCGTGTCTCAAGGGTACGTTTAACAACTTTGTGTTTAGTACGTATCATTACTCAATTGGAGAGTTTTAAAATTCGATTTATTGATTTTTTTTAGAAAAACGGGGGATAATGGTCGATTGACAGATTTCACATCTACTAGTGTAGAATTTACAACGGGAACTTACAAATTTTCGTTGGGCGTCAAAGATTACTATGATGCGGCTGGTCAGAAAACGTTATTCCCAGTTGTAGACATTATTTTCAACGTCGAAAATACAAACCAACATTATCACATTCCATTATTGCTCAATGCGTACGGCTACAGTACCTACCGCGGCTCATAAATATCTTGTATTAATGCGATGCATATACATTTTTAATCTGTTATGTACAAATAAAGTGAATTAATAAATAAAAACTGACTGTTTCTTAAGTCTGTGCATGAGAGTGCACAATATTTTCCTCGCGTCATCTTTTATAGCGATTACCGATTTTAAATGAATATAGTTGACGTGCATAGTGTTTACTTTGATAAGATACAATGAAACGATATAGTGCATGAAATCCGATTATAAAAGACGGATGAGTTTTTATCGATGTGGTTAGTACAAAAGTCAGATTCAACTGCAGAGCAACACATTTCTATACAACAGTTTGATCGCTTGTTTTTATCAGAAATGAGGTTCAATACATGTCTTCTTATCGCATTCATTGCGTTGCAAATTAATATTGCGTTCAGTGCTAATAATGGAACTGTATACAACTACAATATCATCGCTTCTACAAGAGACTTGAGTACAGCGCAAAGGATTCCTAATTTGCCAGTCTGGCTTTTTAAACAGAAAAACGACGACTGGCTTATGGTCAGCAATGGGTAAGTAACGTATCCGTTCAAGCTTAGATTTATAAATTTATATACCAACAGTGTATAAAATACTCATTGAATCAACGTGTACGTTTTCAGAAAAACCGAAGATAACGGAGAGTTCACCTTCTCCTCGACCAAGTACGAATACACCACCGGAATTTACAAACTGCGTTACGACGTGAGAAACCATTACAACGTAACGTTTTATCCCTTCATAGACATTACTTTCGACGTCAGCAGTGTTCTTGTAAAATATCCTTTCATTATGCTACTCGACAAGTACGGCTACACCATCTATCAAGGAGTGTTTGGTTAAATGTATGCGACTTGTACACGTTGTAAATAAAATCCATAATCCATCGAGCAACTTAACAATGAAAAAAGCCAGATTGTCCACGCATTGATCGGTTGCAGATGCCCAAAATAGAGTATACGCAAACGCGCGACTATTCTTTGCAGTATGTCGCGCTCGCGTTTATTTTTCGAAACTTTTGGAAATTGGAGCGCTGTCGAATCATAAATAGTTTTGAACAAAAAGACCCCTTCCTTTGTCGACGAACGGGTCTCTCTCTGTAACGACGTCCGAGAATCGGTGAAAAACGATTAATCGTCGCGAGCAGTGCTGCGAGATTATATTGAAAAAGGGGGCCAGCAGGAGCCAGTCTCCCATCACCGGGTCCGGCTGCTGAGTAAACGAGTATATATATATAGCGAGGAATTATGTGCGATGCGAACTTTTCCCGAAAAATCTCTTTTCCCTTTAATGCGTGAGCGCGCGCGTTTAATGTCAGTGCAAGGCCGTGAGCGCGTGCACAGCCTATTGTTGGTATATGTATATGTATACTTTGCACTCGATTTCAAAGCTGGAGATGTCGCACGCGACAATGTCCACACCCTTGATTTATGCGCGCTTATCTGCACGCGCTCAAAAATTATTGCACGAAATCGATTATAAAATACATTTTTCAATTTTATTCCACCCGTTTATGCACAGTTTAGCATAATCAATATTATAACAAACTGCAGTTTACGTATCGAGCTGCTGGCATATCGAATCGGCAGCGCGGAAATTGTTTCCCTCGCAGCCGTCCGGCCCTCTTTCCTCGAGAGGGTGAAAAACCCAGTTTTCTCTCGGGCGAAAAATCTCAAATATAAAATAGATCAAAGCGAGAAAGAAGCGTGCAATATCTCTCAGTAGCGCCTATATAACTCGTGCATCGAGGGGATGGGGTCGATCTATATGTGCTGGACAATGGTCAGCAGCAGCAGCAGCGGCGGCGGTGGCGGCGGCGTCGTATGTGTCGACCTATAAATCTTGGCATTGTCCGACTCCAGTGTTTAGTTTCCCGCATATTAACCTGGGGCGCACGACTCATTGTTCGCCTCTAACCCCCTGGCTTTTCCTTATTTATCAGGCAACGAAAAACGTGTACTCGTAACCAATCTCCCTCCTCCGCTCCACTTTTGGCTGATGCGAGAAGAAAAAAAAGAGTACACACGCATATACGGAAAATCGCCCGTTACGCGCAAACGGCCCATTTGCAGAGAGCTTTTTCAAAGAAGAACGAAAGCTGCCTGTATGGGGTGGTTAATGTAGCTCCAGATGTTTTTTCCGGCTACGGACTTTCGTGAGTCGGAGAATTGGCAAAACATCAGTTCGCGTCGTGAGAGTCGAGTGTGTTGTGACCATACAGGGTAGCGTACGCACCCGTAAAGAGGGTCAAGATCCCGTAACGTTTTTTCTCTTTCCCATCACAGGAGCTCTGAGAGGCCGACTACGGTTTCTACGATCGTCCCCTTTCGCTTTTCTATACGCGATCTTATAGTTGTTGCTCGGCCCGACAATGCTGTCAACGCCTCTCTCGCACGTCCTCGAGGAAAAGACTCGATTTTATTTCAATCTATACCACGCCTGTATTTATATACAGAGCGGCTCAGCACACATACGGAGCTATCGAAAAATAATTAGAGGCGCGTAGGAAAATTAATGATCGGCGCGGGATCTACTTGGCGGTACGTGCAAACATGCGAGTCATTTTACCGCGGTATCCGTCTCTCCTGGTCGGGTACGTGCCGTATGTTGTTATGGAATATATGAATGCATGGAAGTCCTTAACCTTGTAAGTAAACCACGTAAACCCCAATTAAAAAATCGTCAAACACCTTGCGCCAAGGAAAATTAACAGGCCGAAAAGTTCTGCTCTAAAATTTCAACCTCACACGCGCGGTTGCATTATGGATACCCAATCACGTGCAATAATCCAATATCCGATAATGTTCCATTTGCAGATGCGTATTCAAGGTAGATGCTATAAGTCTAAATAGTGCGCCACGCCCGAATGCCATTGACAAGTGCGAAACTCAACAGCTCGGGCGGGTGTGGCTTTCTTACATCAGTAAACCAGAGGAAAATTGCTTGTACAGACGACATTAAAAAATCTCATTGTGCCAGAGTGAGACATTTTCTCTCGGTGTATGCCCGGTATGTATATTATACTATTTTTTTTACGACGGCGGTTCGATTTTGCGTATAAAATATAAAAATATATTTACTCATTAATCGAGTAATCCATTTAAACATCTATACATGTATACGATACAAATTGATACATAACTGCGCTTGCGTCTGTCGGGTGTAAGATTTTGGCGCGTGCGAGACCGCATGCGCCCGCCGGGCCCCTCTTAAATCGAGATTAATCATGCGCTATCCACTCAGGTAAGAAATTTACATCCCGTCTGCGAAGGCCCGCACGCTTCTCTCTTTCTCCCCTTGTGTGTATAGCTATACTCGCGTGTATTTATATACAGCGACCGACGCGCGCCACTGCTATGTATATATATATATATGTATATAGTTGGAAACCCATCCCCCATACATATTCTCCCCTTAATTATAGACAGCGATTTTAAATATCTCCACGTGCCGAAGACGTTTGTTATCCTTCTCACCGTGTACTTGGGGATTATTCACTTCTACTCGATCTATAGTGTTATAATTATTATCCGTTTGACACCTTTTTATTATGGTGTATTTTTAAGCGAAAGAAGAGCGTCTAATATATAATACCTATATGCGAAGGCGAGTCAGACGAGTACGAGCATAAGACCGAGGAGAAAGTAATGCGCCACGCGTATATGCGTATAAATATATATGCCGTACTATATTACTATACGTGCCACCCTCGGTCAGCACTGCGCGGCATAAAAAGCTACGAGCGCTGTAAGAAGAAGAAAAAGAAGAAAGACGAACGAGATCGAGAGAGACGCCGGAACGTGCATATATATATATATATATATATATATATATGTGTGTATGAATATATATATATATATATATATATATATATATATATATATATACATACAGAACATATCAAGAAGTAGAGGAGCCGCGTCTACAGAATATAGAGAGCCATTCAATCGCGCGCGTGCACAAGAGGAGAGCGAGAATGAGAGAAAAAATATCAATTTCGGAAACCCGGAAAGTCCAGTTCGAGGTCAGACGCGCGCGACATTTTCTTCCTGGTTCGTATAAAGGGAGGAAATCTGGCCTCTTTTTCACCGGTTTCGAATCATTTATCTTATTCGAGTGAGAGCCTTGACGAATAAGCAGAGCCGCCTTTGTGCGAAAATTATTAGGGACGCGCGTTTTATTTTGTGAAGATAATGAAGCTAAAAGTGTGTGTGTGTGTGTGTGTTGTGTCAAGGATAAAGAGAAGTTTGGCCGTTGGTTCATTTTATCAATGGCTTATTCTACGCTCACTTTTAAATGCGGCTGCTTATCTCCTTCGATAACAGTGTCAGAATTACGAACATTGATGTACGGCTCAATTTCGGGAATGGCGATGGCGGCAGCTCTCCTATAATACGTATATGGCGTCCAAAATATACCGCGTGGGGAGCAAAATCCTATCGTAGCAGCTATACATGATGCGCCGCTGGGGGAGAGACGGAGACGACGACGACGCGACGTCCACCCCCGAGTAAAAAAATATACAGAGGGTGGATTTTCGTAAGCGACGCCATGGCGTTTTCACGATATTGCCAATATATATGGGTCTTAACGTTTTGCTGCTGCTTTGGTAAACAAAAGTCCGATAAATTAGTAAATATACAATTTATATTCATATTCGGGAGAAAAAGAGCGGTTTCTTCCGTACGATGAACTATTTATTGGCAAAGCTTGATTCACATGCGTTGGCATTGTATTCAGTCGAAGCTAAAAAGCGTAAAGATCTGTCAGAGATGATCGATCGAGCTTGGAAAATCTAAAAAGCGACTGCGAAATTTTCGATGGACCGTAAAAAGTCACTGTCATATGTGTATATCCGGAAAGAGAGATCTCAATATTATACTCGTATAGGATTGTAATAAAAGCGCAGAATTATTTTGGCTCAGCCCGACAGTTTCTCCTCGGCAAACATTTTCAAAAAAATCTTTGTAAACTCAGGCAGATTGCAGTTTTGGTAATGAAAATAAAATACCGTCTTTGCCTAATCCATAGAGAAGGTCGTAAAATCGTTCCCCGCAAGTGATACATCCGCGTTTCTCTGTCTCTGTATAACCGTCGTCGGTCCGGCAATAGAAGTAAAGAAGGCACGCGACCGGTGAAAAAAAAATGGGCCTTCTAGAGAGAAATTCAGTAGTGGTCACTGTGCGAGGCATGGGGTACTTGTATTGTGCGCGGCCGATGCAGTCTGCAACGTATACTGCGCCCCTCGCGTGCCCGAAATCTCTCTTTTTCTCGCTCTCTCTCTCTCTCTCCGTTTTCATCTGCAGGCTAGGCTATGTCTCTCTCTCTCTCTTTCTCTCTCACTCACTCTCATATAAGGACAAACAACTGACAGCTGACCCACGCGCGTGCGCTCTCGGGGTTGACCCATACTTATGGTTCATCTGCTGACACCACCCCTATGTGTATTTTTTCTCTCTTTTATATGTATATATATACACACACACACACGCTAGCCTACTACTAGTAGTATAGTACGTGTGAGGGTATAGTATAGAGAAAGAGAAAAGCTTGCGGGATGAAAATAGAGCTGCGGCTGTGGAAGAAGGAGAAATTTTTTTTAATGGGTCGCTTGACTAGTACACGACTAATTGGAGTTTGTGGGTTGACAGTATTTTTTTGGACTAATTGTAGGGGTCTGTTACGATATTACATTTCTTCATGAAACTCGAATATTACAAGCGTAATTTTCCAAAATTTCCGACCAAAAATACATTTCGATATAACGCGATCGATCCCCCGTGTATATATAAGGAAAGAAAGAGAGTGTATGTATATACCGGCTGCACGTTCTGCCGATTTTCACCGCATTTGTGCAGACGCGTGCCGCTGCCTCTACGGAAAACGGGAAAATTTCATCCCCGAAAGGGGTCAGAGAACCTATGGATTCTTATTATTATTATAGTCATTCCCCATTGCTTTCCGGCCGCATGTGTGCATGACGGAAAACTATACTCGTCTTTCTTGTGGATTGGTGACGCGTGCAGCCCTTTTTACTCTTTCTCTCCCTTTAGCATCTTTGTGTTGCAACTTTTGCGCTAATGCAAGCGTATTTTATCCCTCCCAACCTGCACTTCAAATATGACTCCTTGTGAGACCAAGATAACGCCGACTGCGTCGATTCGATAAGTACTCTTTCCTCATGTTGACAAGTTTCGCTCGGCAAACAAGCTGTAGGTACAAGAGCTTGAAGATGAGAAACATGAGTTGCCCGGCGATTAGTCGTCCTCGCTTATACTATGCACTTTGTTGTCGCTGATACGAAAATTATCTCTCGATAAGAATCGAACTGTTTATCCGAAAAATACTCACGAATTTTTTCCAAAGGAATATAACACGAGTAAACAGTGAGAAACAGACTGTGTACAACCCTTCCCTTTTACAGGCTTTTTCGAAGTGGCATATGGGGTGTTGCGCGAACGATTTTTCATTTTCAGCGCGAAAACACATCTTCGTCACACACGCATATAACATACCTGGAAGGATGACTGCGTGAATACGAGAAGCATGAGTGGGCGTACAAGGGTGTCGTTTAAACAGCTGGATCGGCTGTAACCCTTTCCCCCGCTTCTCTTCTTGTACACATGCGCGAGCTTCGAATTTTAGCACCGCAGGAAAAATATTTTTTCTGTCATCGAACGCGTCGCTTGGCAGAAAAACCGTTTCTATAATTAGTCGATGGGTTTTTTAGCATCTCTCGCTTGCTCGAAATGCGCAACGATTCTTCATTGCCAAAAGACAATTAGCCGCGTTAACGACTGTAGCCTTTTTTTAATGTTTCATCGCTGTGGCAAGTCAGTGACTTTATGATGCTTGACTACGCCGTTATGCGAAGGAATCCACGGCGGCTTTCCAAAAAGAAAAGTTACGTCTCCCCTATTATCGTTATCAGCTCTTGTCGTCGTCATGCGACACGATAAAGAAAGCACGTAGCAAAGCTTTCAAAAATCGTTAAGTATAGGGCGCGCGAGCAAACTGCCGCAAAATAATTCGAAACTCGATACCATCCATGGGCCAGTCGGAACGCGCAAATAATATTCGTAATATAAAACGCACGTTTAAGGTCGCTACTAAATTATAAAGCCCGCCAGGTCAAGCAGGCGCGGCTCCGGCACGTTTGAAAGCCCCAATTACCTTGTTGACCTGTGTATACTACAGTAGACAGTGTACACATATACAAGTGGCTTACACGCAGATCTACGGAAGGAAAATCCGTTCGTAGAAGGAGCCACTTCTGCGCGCACGCGCGAGAGAAAGAGGACAATTCGGAGTGGATTTACGAAATTTAAACCCTGTACCTCCCCTCTCTCTAGGACCTAAGAATAAGAGGAAAAGAATTTAAAAATCATAAATTTTGAGATTTACCGTTTATTTGGGTCTACTCTATGTCTAGCTATTATATATATATTCGCACAACTGCGCTGTTTAGGTATTGTAAATTTTTTCTTTCCTCGCACTACCTCAGATTCAACATGTGCACAGTCATTTTATTGAAGCGCGCTAAAACTATTTAGATTTTTATATTTATGACGTAACATATAGTCGGGGAAAATTTTGTCGGAGCGTATACGATGCACTGCTATATATCGCATAGTTGTACTCTATATACACGAGAATCGAAGGTTCTACTCGAAACGAAAACGAAAGCCAAAAATCCGTTAATCGCCACGTGACGGGAAAAACTTGGTAATATAGACGCGTATACGGCTATTAGTTGAAGCCGAAAGCGACGAAAGTAAAAGCTCCGTTATGTAGAAAACGGAGCGCTCGGGATTTAAAATGTCTTCGAACCGCCTAATCTGCTTACGACATTTCTCGTCCGCAGGGATCTCACCGAAAGTCGCCCTAACCCCGTATATTTCACTCTTCTTCTTATATATAGAGGAAAAAGTAGTGCGTCTACACAGGAAAAAGAGCAGCAGCGTTGAAGATGATCCTGCATAATACTTGCGCAGCTTTCTCCTACAGCAGCCGTCTCAACACTCCTTTCGCGGCTAAGTCAACGGGCGTCAATAAAAACCGATGTGCCGCGAGATCGTAAATTTTCTAGAGACCTTGAACCGAAATGCTCAGATGCACGTGCGGTGTACTTATACGTGCCAACACAGCGCAACTTTCTTCGGGAAAAAAAGGATGCAGCTTGTTTTTACGGTGGCGAACTCGGACATTTTTTTTCCCGAAAACTATAAATTATTATAGAAGTGTTATGTAAAAGAGCATACTTTAACAAATTTTTTAAAATTTTTTAATGTCAATTTTAAATATTTAGTAGCGCTACATAGTAATACGCCGTTTCCTACGGCACCTTCAAGTCGCCCGTATACGTGGCAGCCGTCGAGTTTTGCAGTCCAAATGTCACGGGAAACTATACCTGCACTGACGATTTGGTCACCCCTTCGCGGTTTTCCCCTCCGCATCTATATATATATACCTACCTAGAGTTGTATCGGCTACTTGCCAGTGGCTCGAAATTTTGCCATTGGAGGTTCGGCCGCAATCAAATAATAAAAGATTTTGTAGCCTCTGTTATATGGAGGTTGTTTATAATTTTACTGAGGAGCTGCATTTTAAAGTTCATTTTCCGAGAAGCATGGACTAAATCATTCGTAATTGTATAAGTGTATATAAATATACGTGCATTTTGACGTATTTCATGTAGAAAATTATCGTATTTAGTAGAGGGTACGTCCTCTAGTTGTAATATTTAATTAGCTAAAATTTGCCGTCCTTGCAAAAGTAGAACAAAGTTTTGCCAAATTTACGAAAATTAGAAAAAGTTGAGCTAAAAATAGTATATTGTGCAACGAGGGGGAAAAATCCCCGCATTGTTACATACTTCGTGTTTTGCTTCCTCCTAGAGGAAGCTTTGTAATAGTAAAATTTTTAGTTTCGCATAAAACTTCATAGAAACGTGTTTTAAGGTGTTTGAAGTTCGAATCATGTGTTTTTAAAAAATGTCCGTGCGGATGGCTGTGTATGTATGTATGTATGTATGTATGTATACCGTCGCATTTTTGGAACTACGTGGTCTATAATAATAAAATAATAAAAATATTTTTAATATATATATATATATATATATATATATATATATATATATATAATAATAAAATAATAAAAAATTTTTTTGATTTTGACAATTGTGGCCATATTTTTGGCTATTTTATGATTTTTGAAAATTTTTTTTTCGTTTTTTTAAATGATATAATTTATACAATACATTCAGCAATGGTGTGTTTTTGAAAGAGTATAAAATTTCCTACTTTTTCCCGCAAGATTTTCTAAATTGACCGTTTCGTTCAATTGTTATGAACAAAAAGCTGTTTTTTTTTAAATTCATATCATCCAAATTAAACAGTCTAATATTTTGAAAAAATTAATGATAGCAAAGAATAATAATGTCTACACGTTGCAACATTTTAAGTCATTTTGGCTCACATCTGTAGTTATTATAGTTTTTTTTTTCAGAATTTAGTAGAAATATCCGTAGATATACAAAATACACAGAGATTTTCTTCATATTGCTATAACTAAAGATTGGCGGTCTCGATTTTTTTGAAAAAAATCACAAAATTGTTTTGTAACAATATGTTAAAAATGGGCCTCGTCCGATGTTGGAATGAGTGCATAAATGCAACTAAAACCAGCAAAGGGCCTGAAAAAATCAAAAGTTAGAGTATTAAAAAAAGATTTTTTTCATTAAAAAAAAAATATTTAAAAAATAAAACTATTCCTATGATTTTCCAATATTATGTTTAGATTTTGAGTTAAAAATCGATGAAAATACCGGTTTAAAAAAACGTATATACATACATGGGGCATTCCACGTCAAGCTGTAGAAGAAATTTTTTAAATTACGCCTAAAATTATTTTCCCAGTTCAGTATGCTCACAAAAGAGCGTATAAAAAATTCAGACCTCTTGCTGTCTTCGTTGAAAAGTTACAGCCATATAAACATTTGAGAACTACGATTCTTTTACTTTTATCACCAAATCATTTTTTTAGGTACAATAGAAGCATTTTAGATACACATACATTTTTGTTCGCAAATTTTCTATAGAATACTGTAAAAATTTTTTCGGCATCCTAAAACTCATTTCAAACCAAGGTGAGTGACATTCTGAAACTGCCGCGAAAAGTTGTCTCTGTATTTAAGCTAGCACCAACATTTTTTGCAAATTTTTAACTCGTGATCGAACCTTTCGAAATTCTAATTTCAAAGTTTATCTGGTATAAAACATGGTTATAACGTATATATAACGCGTTAAAAATATTTTTAATGAATAATTCAGAAAATTTACCAAAAAATATATATATTTATGTCTATAGCGAAAAATGCTTCTCCGAAGAGCTATACATTATTGGGAAATATAAATTAAAAAATCTAGAAAAATTCAGATGCACTGGAAAGAGTATATAGAACACGTAAAAAATAGTTTTCGTTACCAAAAATATTTTGCTAGCGATTTCGCATTGCGCAGATTACATGCAATAATTATATGATCACTGGACGGGACATCCTTTGCAAAGTCAACGAAACGGCCATTATCGGATATCCTCATAGGAAAAACAGGCATGTTTATAAAAACATAAATTCTTAATAAAAGT
Organism: Muscidifurax raptorellus; assembly: GCA_020010945.3. NCBI lineage: Eukaryota > Metazoa > Arthropoda > Insecta > Hymenoptera > Pteromalidae > Muscidifurax > Muscidifurax raptorellus. The sequence goes on from CM052078.1 coordinate 38,687,475, forward strand.
CAACGACCTAAGAATATATTGTACTCTACCTAACCGTTGCCTGTGTAAATCAAGTTTAAAACTCGGAAAAGTCAGAAAGAGTTTCTTCGAAGAGAGTAATGTAGTTTTAACCCCCCTAACGGTCAAGGGCCCATAAAATAAGGTAAGGCAAGTTTCTGAAAGAAAATTTTTGTATTATATCAGAGGCCCTCAGCATAAATGAATAAATAAATTATCCAAATTTTAGGCCAGGTTCTAGAGCAGTAGCCGAAAGGGACACAAGTCCGAAGGATTGTGGGTCTCAGCTTTGGAAAGACGAGAGAGAAAGAGAAAGGTGGGATAATTGCCGTTCATAATCACGTTATTTACTGCCCCCTTGCTTCCCACTACCGCCTGGCTCGAAGAAAAGTCAAGCACGCGCGCGAGCCTCATCTCTCGTTTTCGCCGCGGCCGATAGTTCGCAATGTTTACGACGCGATATGCAAAGAAGACTAGCCGGGCCTCCGGCACGAACCGGCGTAATAAACTCGTTGGCCTGCAGTATATATTGACGGGGAAGGGCTGCCGCTGCGCTGCTCTTTGTTTTCGCCTAGCAGCGGACCTGTGGGCGGTGCACTTATCAACGAAAAATCCTCTGCAAACAGCCACGACGACGGACCTCTCTGGGTTTTCCCCAATACTGATTGTTGCTATAATAATATATCAACGCGTCGCGTACGCGTATAAAGAAATAATAAAGCGGGAAATTACTCGGAAGTGAAAAACTGCCGCTTACGTGAGCGCCGGAAGAAGGAGAGTGGCAAAAAAGCGCGCGCGGGCTTGAGAAGAAGCTTCGGCAATTTGTGGAAAAAAAGGTACAGGGATGGAAGGGTCAAGTGCCGGGAAAAACAGTTAGCTGCTCATCTTGGCGCGTTAGTTTATACATTATAAGCTGCTGTAACTGTAAAAGTGTCATAAACACGGAAACGGCCGAGCAGATGGAGATTAGAGGAAAAAAGGGTTGCGTATAAGAAACTTTTTGAGGCATACTTATATATACAGCGGGGCTACATTTTTTTTCTTCGCCAGGTCCAACATTAGGACGCTTGCTGTACGCGAGCTGTACACATACAAAAAAGATTCATCACCTGGAGGTCTTTACGTATACCTGCCAGTATAGGATGGAGTTCACTGCTGCGCACGTTTTCTGGATTTGCATTTTTTTGACGGTGCTTGAAGCTATGAGGTGGATTTTAGGAGAGGATCGTCGAGGGAAAGGATGCTTTTTTTCCTCGGAATGTGACGTAGTTTTTCACGTATTTGCACTGCGGATTATACCGCTACATCGGCTAAAAAAAGAAGGACAGAAAGTTGTTGCTGCTTTCGAAAATGTCACCCCTTTTTCCGTAGAGAAAGATGAATCGTATATTATAAGAGTCCACGCTGAAACAAGGGTGAAAATGTAAAAAGAGAAATCTGTATGTGGAAAATAAACTATAATAAAAAAATATATAAGAGTTCATGCTTTCTGCAAATAGACGGCATTCAAAATTGTTAATTTTCTTCGTCATTTTGCATCTTGCATCGGAAAAATCTACTCGAACTATCGATACATGAAATATATTTCGCTCCCATAAAAAGTAAATAGTAATATATATATCATCAATGATTTCCATTAGTTTTACCTTCTTTAAGTAGCTTCATTTCTGTCCAAAATTGTATCTTCAGCTACTAGAAATTTTTTCCATATTTACACTAATGCGTTTGTAATACGACTCAGTACATAACGCTGCCCGGGCCTTAGAAGACGAAAAATCGAGCATTAAGATAACTCAGCCTGCGCAAAACGAAGACTGATGTCGTTAGGTATTATAATATATATATATATATATATATATATATATATATATATATATATTTAATACTGCGGCCAAAATTCTCCTCGATAACTCCTCTCGAGGGATGGAGAGAGTCCATTTCGCGCGACGCGACGTAGCCACGGTGCTAGGGAAAAATGAGCGACGGGAAAAAAGTGGATGACGGCGACGAAGCAGTGGATATGTGTGTAGGAGGACGAGGAAGAAGAAAAGTCTGCTGTAGTATATTACGGCGCTGATCGAGCGAAAACGGAAAAAGCTCGGGCCGACTAGGAATGGGTCGAGAAAAATGGGAGAAAACGCTTGTTACCGCATGCGCAAAGGAATAGTTGGCCAAGTTTTTCATAAATCGTCGAAAATATATTGTAATATTATTCTATATGGAGAATTTTTTCACGTACCTCCACTTTTGGGTACAGTTATGCTTTAGATTGAAATCTATGTTATAGCGCATATATGATATTGCCACATATTTATCTATTATTTTACAGTAGTTTACGAAAATGGAGAAAAATTAAAATATAGAGAAATAGTGAAAAAGAAGCTGCTGTTCCGGGGAGTATAACGACGAGCGCGAGCGAGAAAAATACATAGGGACGATAAGGCAGGAAAGGAGAGCGAAGAAGACTTTTTCTTCCTTCCCTTCCGTATATATATACGTATATACGCGCGCGCGCGAGATAGATCCCAAAAAAAGAAAGCGTCGAGAGGGTGGCACGTACTTTGGGGTCGTTAAGCATCTCGGACAGGAGAGAGCGAGCGAGATACTCGATGCATGAGCTTTTATATATATATACATATATTCGGGAGAAAGGCCTTTGTCCTATCGCGTTGCTTGCGACGATATATATGGACGCGCCAGGTTGAATCGAAGATGAAAAAGCCGGACACGAGCCTACGTCTCGGCGATTCACCATTTTATTCGGAACGCGCGCGTGCAGGTCCCCCCCTCGCGTGGGCGTTATCCGCCGCTATTCCTATACATATATGTTACATAGGGGACGATTGCGTTTGTTTTGTTTTTCTCTCTTTGCAAAATTCACCGAGCGCTAATATTTTGAGAATTTCAATAGAACTTGACTGAAAATCGGCTCAGCTCGGAAAAGATTTGTATGAGTCTTTGATAAGGCTCGTAATGGTCCTTAATAATTAGTAGCTTGATTCTCCCCCTATGTATTTTATATATACGTATAGTGAGGGAGGCAATAGATTGGACGTCTCGAGCAATTAAAAGCCAACTCGATTAAGAATCGGGGGATGAGAGGACAAAAACAACAAGATACCGCCTTTTTTCCACTATATCATGAACAAGCCGCACTGTTCAAATTTCAAATTTTAGATGAACAAAGATATTCGTTATTTATATATGTATACACGACCCTCTGCGCGTTATAGTCTCCGAAGAATAACACTTTTGAGATTTTCACGACCTGTGAAGGACAAACTGTACTTTTTCAACCGTCTATTTCGGTGTTTCGTCTCCAAACTCGCCGTAAGTTACCGCGGACAGAAAAATACTCGATGTTAAATCAAACGGCCGTATGTAGCTATATAGCTTATATCAGAGAAAGTATAAAGGCCCCATCGACGCTAATAACACGAGGCATTCCCTTGGCATTCTAAAAATTTTCAAAATAGCCGTGAATCACGCGCTCGTCAATCTCGTCATAGCGCAGACTTTCAAATCACCCGATACTTTAAAAACAATAAGCAGAGTATAGCTGAACGTTGGCTTCTTACTATATCGATTATAAAGCCTATAGCCTCCCCCCTTCTCTCACTCTCTCGTCGGCTTTCTGTTATTCTTGATCGTCGCACATAGAAGTAGGCTACAGCTCCATTTTTTCCGAGCTGAAAAAAGCACTGCTCCGCGCAAGGGCTAAACAAAACGGCGCGGATCGAGCTTTTTTATTTTTAAATTGACGGTATGTGTCTGGGCTACTTTTAACCATCACCGCCACGCATAACCCATTGAAAGACAAACGGCCGCTTCAGCAGTTATATACAAATGAGTTTCCGTGAAAGCGGAAAAAACATCGGCATAGCGGAGGGGTTGACTCAGACTATTTTCAAATTAAGCGGTACGAGGAAGCTGAGAGTTACGGCGAGGCTTTCTCGGCTGTGTAAGTATATTATAATACTTGAACGAAGAAAAATGTATGTAGTGAGAAAAAAATAGACGAAACCCTTAAGGATTTCCGGAAGCAGCAACACGCGCCGTTTAAAAACATCGACGCTGCGCGTGGCTTAGCGTGAAATATGAGATTTCTATAGAGTGCATATATGGAAAATGTTCACTATGGTTCAACGCGTGCAACAATTTAATTCAACGCAAGCAGAAAATTATCATGAATATCGCAAACATTTCTCCATCCAAATTCCACCGAGAAAAATCGCGTGGAAGCCGAGAAATGCCTCCACGGACAGCTTGACCAATTAACCAGTGTGAAAACGCAAAACCAAGCATAGCGCGATGAAATTTTCGCACAAGCCTCGGTCGACACTCTCTCTTTCTCTTTCTCTCTCTCTCTCTCTCTCTCTCTCTCTCTCTCTCTCTCTCTCTCTTACTCTCTCTCTCTCTCTCTCTCTCTCTCTCTCTCAACTCCACCGCGGAAGTCGGAAGGGGAAGCTTGGATTATAGGTGGCGTAGGTATAGAAGCTGCTATTGGTCGAGCTCTCCGGGGGTAGCATCGAAGTAGGGAAAGGGGGGGGGGGAGAGGGTAGTAGCCCTCCGCGCGGAAGCCGGTTATATCGAGGTGCAGCGGGTTCGCCAAGCAAGTCAGTCGCTTCTCAGCACTCGTCTTGAGAAGTCTTACTTCAGTTATTAGTTTCCTCCAGATCTCTGTGCCAATGTATTGAACATAGTTCTTGGAGCTTTTTCTCTCTTTCGTTTTTGTCTTTGGTTTGTTCTTAGCCTTAGACAGTGAAATTTGTGTGTTAATGGAACAATTGTCTCGACTGTTGATCGAGTAGTGATGTACGGCTTGTGGTGAAATGATACTTGGATCCGACAGTTGGAGCAGTCAGTGTCATCTTCGGAGGTTCAGTTAGCTGCCAAACCCTTACAGCATTCCATCAACAAAAGCGACGACGTCCGTTCTCATTCATAAGGTATAATTGAGTCATTTTGAAAAGTTTAAGATATCTATGGATAAATTACAAAAATTTTCAATGCTTCAAATATTTTTCGAGTTATAATTATGCCAAAGGAATGAAATTCTTGTATTATCATTGGCTTCAATCCTTTAACTTGTATAACACCATCGCGTTTATTTACTTACACGAACAATACGATAACACACGCACGTAAAAGGCCGAGTTAATTCTGAGAAGTATTAAGAACATCGAAAGTTCTAAATCGCCGTTATTCAGTCTTGCGTTTACCTCGCATGCTAATAAGCTAGATTCATATATTATAATAATACTGTAATATTCGGAAACTGGCAATAATAATGATAAAATAACTTGAAGCGATTTAAATTCCCGCCATGCTTACGCGCTGCACTCTTTCTATATTTCTATATCTGTCATACGTATAGATAGGTGTAGGACGAATTTTTTTTCTCTGAGAGCGCGCGCGCTTTTATTAATCCCTGCGATTCGTGCGCCCCCACCACGAGCTCTTCTTTCTCCCTCCTTCGCCCATCCGATCTTCCGTTGTTTTGCTATATACTGTCGAATTTCTGGACTATATCCTTCGAGGCGGGCAGTAGATGTTTTGTAGCCGGCGATATAGCAGCAAGAAAACCTTCGGGAAAAGCTTACGCGTATGTGCCACGCGACCAGTGATATCATAATACACAGACCCACTGGGATCGAGACCTTTACCTTTTCCGATGGAGATTTTAAGGTGACGTGTATATTCTTTGCATTCTTTGTTTTCCGCTTTTTAAAGCGTATTTCTTTTCTTCATTGCTTGTCCGTTTCTGAAATGAATGTTTTTTTAATGTTATATTAAGTTATCTTTTAAAATTAAATTCTTCTATTACAGTATTAGTTTGAATAATTTTCACTTATCTTTACAATTATTATTCGTATATAAAATCGGTACTCGACAATTCTTTGAATGCGACGACATAACGAAACAAGTGTGTATACAAGCTTATCCGCATACGATTAGTTATGCGCAAATTCGCACGCGACATTATCCTATATACATAACAAAGCAAAACATTTCTCTCGAATATTCGCTCGGTATAAAAAAATCCTATAAGTAATCCAAGCGCGATTATTCCTCTGATGCGGAAAGAGAAAAAAAGATCTGGAGCGTCGTCTGGCGCGCAAAAACGTATTGGTCCTGGCAAACAAAGCCAATCGCGAAAGCGCATTGGGGGAAAAAAGACTCCGAAATAGGAGGAGACTGTGTACACGCACGCACACACATACGCTCGCACGAGTGTAAGGAGGGTGAACCCAGCCGACAACCGATCGATCGGCTAATCGACAAGGACAGAAAATGATTCTCATTATCGCTCCCCCGCGTAAGTCCCTCCTTCTTTTCTCGCAACAAACGCGTTTTATCCGCGAAGCGAGCGTCTCTTTTTTCACCTCTTTCGGCGCTCAGCAGCGCTTTTATATATTTGTTTTTGTCGGGCAGAGCGCGAGCGACCTTGATTGAAGCGTCCAGCAGTAGGCAGGTAACCGATGCCTTGTACGTGTATTTTGCGGGCCACGTCTGATACGCGCTCTATATTTTTTTTTCACTTTCGACTTTTTGTATCGCGAAATAAATAAATATTATTCTCTTTACTCCGATTTTGATGTCGGAGCTTGTTTTTCGTGAAATTCTAAGGCCTGCTCTCGAGTGCTCGGTGTAAACACTGTAAAAAGCGTAGATAAAGTTCGAGTTTTCATATTTTTTTCTTTCACGCAAATTCTATAGATTATCGATGCACGAGTGTTTTATCGCTAGATACGAAGTCTTTTGTTTTTCTCTCGGCTTTCACCAAACACGCAATATAATAGCGCCCGAAAAACAGAAGTCGGGATGATTCACCACGGATAAGGCTCTTTTCGATTTTACAATATTTACTGTTTACTCTATTCAGGTATACACACACGCATACATACACACACAATTTTCCGCTACCGCAACTGTAGCTCTTTAATCGAGAGAAAATCCTTGCCATATATAGTTGTACACAGAAAACTTTCGATTCTGGAAACAAAGGGTGGGGGGAGGGGGTCTCGAGAGAAAATCCAAAACAAATGTTTCGCTCGTGTTTGCGGGGCTAATACGCAAATTTTCACGAACCGGGTTTGTTTGTCTTCCGGTTGGATTTTGTCCTTCGTACGCGCGCGAAGTGAGCGAGGGGGGGGGGGGGGGGGGGAGAGCGCAGTATTTTGTCGGTAAAACCCTTGCGACCGCGGGTCGTCTACGCAGGCAACGTCATTTGCGATTTTATTTATGGCCCTCGGCCGACCGCCGCAGGTATAAGAGGGGGCCGTAGCCGTTGGGTCTAGAGGTATCTTATGCGGACAATGAAAATTCGCAAATCCCCGAAAGGGCAAAACCCCCTGCGTACAGTTTCTATCGCAGACACTCGACGGTGTTGGCTGCTTTCTTCAATCCTTTCGCCATTTCGTCTTCTTCGCTCTTCGCCGCTTTTTTTGTAAATTTTCAAATTCTCTGGATTGATTTTTTACAATTCAATTTTGTGAAAAATAATTCACAATTGAATAAGGAAGTAACTTTGTGTCCGTATTCAGGTACATTACGGAGCCGCTCCGTCAATAAAAATAGAAGAAGTCAATTATGCTTGCTCCAACATGACTCGGTCTAGTTTAGGGTCAAATTTATGAAATCCACATAAATAAGCTAAACAATATGTTAAAAGTGTCCGTAAAACAAATATTCTACCTCGCGAGCGACTCTGTTTGCGTATTTTCTCTCTCTATCTTCGACCGTTCGCCGGCTCATCCGTTAGAAAAGAAAACGTGTCCCACTTGAATAAATCAAGGCTCCGAGATTTTCCGAGGCTAATGTATGCAAGGAGAAAATGTGCGCGACAGACGCGTCGTCGGGTGTTCTTCGTGAATGCGAAAACCCCTTTTTCCAGGAAACGGCCAGGAGTATAGACGAGGGACAATAATAAGCGCACGGGACACGACGGAAAATCCCCCTTTCATCGGATCTCCTCTCTTTTTTCCGGTCTGCCTCGGAGTAGGTATACGGCATCAAGAAAGGATGTTTTTTACGGCGGCTTTTTTTCTGCGGCCCGTAGAGGCGGATCCCTTTGTCGCGCGCGCGCGCATTTCCATGCGAGCATATAGAAAAGAGAAAACGGCTTCACCTGCGCACGGTCACTTCCAAACTTTTTATGAATTAGACCTTTGTCATGCCCGATTTCTATGCATATTTCTTCATGTTTTTCCTTAATGGTAGAACTCGGAATCCCCGCCGTTTTTGGAGTATTGTTATTGCAAGTTTTTATATTAGGGAAAAAGCATTGCACAGCCCAGGACAGTGTCAATAATGCATAATTTCTTTTACAGCTATCGTAGCAACAACATAATGGGCAACTGGAATCAAGCGGATCCGAACTCTTTGGCTCCCGAGCAAGAGCAAAATTCCCAGCATAGTATGCTCGGAAGCGATGCTGATCAGCAGCAGACTGTGCTGGCTGATAATCCCGAGCAACTTCAGGCGACAGCGCCTGAGATACAGCAGCAGCAGCCGCAGCAGCAGCAGCAACAGCAACAGCAACAGCAGAAGCAAAAGCAGGCACCGGCAACCACGCCCGCCTGGCAGAACGAGGCAATCGCAGTGGTGAGTAATCGTCCCTTACTACGTGCTGTAGGCACTATACCCCCCCCCCCCCCCACCCCCTCTCTTTGCTTCTAGGTCCATTGCTGGAGCACGCACGCATCCTTTTTTCCCCGTGTATTTTCTACTTTTTCATCTCTCGCCCCCTCGCAGCTAGATTACCCCTGTGTATGTATGTGTGTGTGTGTGTTTGTGTGTGCGCGTGTGTGTGCGTCGACGCACATAAAATATACGTGACAGCTACCCCTCGCCGCTGTTTTCATCCCCCCAGCAGCTCATCGAAATGTGTCCAGGGATTGGCTCCCGCATCCAGCTTCGATATGGGATTCGTATGGAATCTCCTTTTTCCGAATTCTGAAAGTATGGCACACCTTACTCTTGTGTCGTTTAGGCGCGATAAGAATAACTTTAGCCCTCGCATATATATGCCTATTATTTCGTGTCACCCATACACCTCCGCTTTCTGGCTTTGGTGGAATCTTGTCCCTACCACCTTCGTTATTAGTTTCCGAGAAACGCCAACGTATTATCGGTTCACCGCATCTGCCGAATCTTTGGTCCATCGACGTTCACGCGCGTCCTCTGACCCTTCCAATGATACCAATTTATATATCATATTTATATATTCATATATAGGTATATTATATCATAACAATTGGAATTTCCTTACAGAAGCAGGAACCAGTCGACGACGGAAACAACGACTCGGGATTCTCGCCGGGACACTACACCAGCGACTCGAATACACCCCCGATCGGTCAGTCGCCCACGAACACGGCCGCCGCGAATGCCAATGTTTCACCCGTAGACAACGTTTCACAAGTTCCAAATGTCGCCAGCAGCTTCCCCTACAGCCCGCAGAGCATCAGCCCACCGATGGACTTTCAAGCTGCGCTCGACTACGCGCACGCACGTTTCTCTCAGATTTCCGCTTTTCCCAACCACGACAATATCACCTCTATGGAGGCCCTTGGATTCGAACTTCCAGCGGAGCTGGAGTTTGCCTCGACCCCGCTAGTCTGTCCAGTCTGCACTTATTCCTCGAGGAGAAGGTAAATTCCCGACTGCTCTTTCTTATCATTACCGATTTCGTACTGCTTTTGCGCACGAGAGCAGAGTGTCTAACGATTTTTTAACTTTTTCTCAGGATCTCATTCTGCGAGCACATCAAATCACATTCCAAATTCGCCATCGAGAAGTGCCAGCCATACGAATTCAACAGAGTACTCTTGAAACAGTTATTGAACGGTAGCAATATCGACGACCTCGAAGGAGAACCTCCGAAACCGGAAGATTTTACAGTGGACGCTTCCAAAATGGACAATTCGAAAGTGAACGGTCGCAAAGCGAATGATCGCAAAGTGAGCGATCCCAAAGTGAACGAACCCAAAGCAGACGATCCCAAAGTGAACGATCCCAAAGCGGACGATCCCAAAGCGGACGATCCCAAAGCGGACGATGTCAAACCGGAAGATTTGGACAAAAGTAAGGCGGAATTTCGCTTACCGCGAATGAATGCACAGAACCGGATCAAGAGCTACCGCTGCAAGCAGTGCCCTTTTATCGCCATAACTAAGGTCGACTTCTGGCATCACAGCAGCCAGCACATCAAGCCCGTCAAGCTTCTCAATTGCCCCCTGTGCCCGTTTGTCACCGAGTACAAGCACCACCTTGACTACCATTTGAAAAATCATTCTCGCTCGAAGCCTTACAAGTGCGAAAAGTGCAGCTACACCTGCGTCAACAAGTCCATGCTCAACAGCCATCTCAAGTCGCACTCGAACGTCTACCAATTCAGTTGCGCCGATTGCTCCTACGCTACCAAGTACTGCCACTCGCTCAAGCAGCATCTGCGTAAGTACAATCACACACCCGCCATGGTTCTCAACACTGACGGTACACCGAACCCGCTGATCATCATCGACGTCTACGGTACCAGGCGCGGGCCCAAGGCTAAGCCCAAGAAAGACAACCAAGCTCCGACGGCCGTCAACGCCACCAACACGCCTGTTCCGATGGTCGTCCCGATGCAGCAGCAGCAGCAGCAGCAGCAGCAGCAGTTGCAGCAACGCAAGCAGCTGCAGCAACAGCAGCCGCAGCAGCAGGTCATACCTGCACCCCAATTCCAGTTCAACCCGATGAACGGTTTCCAGGGTTTCAACGGTTTTCCCTATTCCATGTTCCCCGGCTTCCAGATCAATCCCTTCAACGTGAACCACGCTCCTGCGCTCGGCGGCGAGGGCCTCACTCGGGAGCAACTGCAGGAGGCTACTGTCAAGTACTTGGAATTAACAAACCAGCTCCTGCCCCCGGATGCCTGCTCGATTCCTGCAGAGGAGTTCATCAACTCTCAGCTGGTCAAGGACGTAGCTGCCAGTTACGGTATTGCTCAAAGCGAGCCGGTCGCTATCAAGCAGGAAAACTTCGATACCGCCGACTCGTCCAATGCCCTGGACTTGAGCAAGAACGAGAGCTCCGCTAACGACCTGAGCATCAACATGGCACAAGCTCCAGCCGCAGCACCCGCAGAAGTACCCGCTGCTGCTGCTGCTGCTGCTGCTGTCGCGGCTCCCGCAAAGTCGCCCGAGACCAACCGCAGCAGCCGTCGCAAAGGACGTGCCTTCAAAGTCGACCGCAACTTCCTCGGCTACAACGACGAGGAGATGCCTCAGAAGGTGCGACGTTCCACCCCCATCGAGAAATCAGAGCCCGCCGTCCCGGCACCCGCTGGAGAATCCAGCACTGAGTTCACCTGCCAGTACTGCGACATCAGCTTCGGCAATGAGGTAATGCACTCCGTGCACATGGGCTATCACGGCTACCAGAATCCCTTCACTTGTAACATGTGCGGCGTGCAGTGCAACGATAAGGTATCGTTCTTCCTTCACATCGCTCGCGTCAAGCACTAAACGTGCAGAGCTGAAAGCCGCAGCTTTTTTCTCATTTATTTTTATGATTGCGTTTTTATGGTTTCGCGCGCGACGTGGCAAGCCGAAAGACAGAAAGAAAGACAAATAGAAAGAGAAAGAGAGCGCATTTTTGAATTCTAATTTTGATTTTTTTTTTTTTTTAATGAAATCTTATAAGTTCGTGTACGTTATATAGATTTATATATCTGCAAGTGAAGCGGCTACACACATACGAACTGTTTTCGATGCAATGATAAGTGGCCTCGTTTATTCTCTTATTACATCAACCGAATATGTCCGACGCACTTTAAAACTTTTGAATTATGACTTTTATTTTTCAAAGCGTGGAAGCGAGGGTCCAAAAAAATATATTTTGTAATATATAGCTGTAATGATGAAAGATGAACTTTATAAATATGTAAAAAGATTTTAAGGACTCTAGTCAGGAATAATTAATTATATCGAAGACTTATTGATGAGAGAATTATAATTATGAGTAGACGCTGAGAGCGTCAAGCTCGAGTGCAATTTTTCTATAATTATTGTATAAAAAGTCAATTATAAGGACATTAATGAATTGCAGTCCTGGATTCACAAACAGTCACTTAGAGCAATATTTTGATTTTGATTTATTTAACTTTTACAAATTATCGATTGTGTATTATTTCCTATTGCAATTTCTATATATATTAATACGGACTCTTTATTTTGATTTTTTTTATGTTCGAACATTGGCTAAAAAGCTTTAAGCTAAGGTTCTTGGCACTTTCCCAATTTATTGGGTGAAATTGCAGCAGGAAATTGAGAGATGATGTATTATATTATATTGTATAGATTCTTGTGGACAATTTTCCACAGACGCAATGCCCGGCTGTTAATGATATAATTACGACTAGAGCGCGAGCAAAAAATTTGTCGTTGATACCAACGATTTTGTAAAAAAAGATTTTCGTATTTAGTTATAAACGCGGTAGAATTAATTGATTAAATTTGATATGATTTACAGTACCATTGGGAAAAGACATAACATATATACCACCAATTATTATATATGAACATTCGAAGATAAAGCGCCCGATAACGCTAAAATTGCGCAAATGAATGGGTGCCGGGTTTCTGTTGAAAGTGCTGAAATCTAAGTAATAATTTGAATTCAATAATAAATGCATAATTTAGTTATATTAATGATAATGATCCTATTAATATTGTACATGAAAATTAAATTTATATTTACATATGGAATGTATGAGAGGAGCAAATGAAACGTTCAAAAAGTTTTTGTACAATTATTAGAATTTCACTGGACATACATATTTTAATATACTTACAACATTCCACTGTATGATTGATACAATTTAAAATACAGATATTTTTATAACTATTTATCTAAAAACTGTGTTAACATTTTTACCTAATCCCTGCTTTCCTCTAAACGATCAACCCATACTTTGTTACATCAAAGATTTAAGTTATTATTAAAATACCAATTTTGCAAGCTTTATGAAATTATGGCATACTTATGACTGCTCTTGATTCTGAAACTAATAACAATGATAAGAATATTTTGAAATTGACAACACGACCATACCTGAGGCGCCTGTGAAGTATAGAGTCTCAAATACAAGTGACATAATCAAGGATATAGCTACAATCGACCCAAGGATGAAACCATAAACTACTTCTTAATACCATTTTATTTTTACGTTTAAGTAGTTATAATTGAAAGGTTTTCAAAAATAGTAATAATTTAAAAAAAAATAGCATAATTCGTAAATTTATAAACCAGAAACTAAAGCAATCTAGCGCGCGATATGCGGAGGCGTCGCCGATAAAAGAGGATACATGACGATCTGAAAAATCCCCCCTATGCTGGAGTTCTCCATTTTGAAGAAGGGGTCGTCGGCCTGGACGTACACACAGATATATAAAGATAAAAACACCCATTGGATGTTTTTCCTATCTGGCCAATAGGTTGAATTTCATTGGGTCTGAAGGGTTATTCAAAAGATTGGAACCTCTAAGGGGCGGCGCGACGCGACTATTTTTAGTTTCAGGGGGTTATTTTTAACGTCGTCGGTAATGAGTTCGTTGATTTTAGTAAACAATAAATAAATAGTTAGAATAAACGTTATATTATGTTACATTATGTTACATTTTGCAATAACAAGAGAAATAACGAATTTGTAAATAATTAATTGAAGATTTCTTAATTCCGTATAATAAATAGTTATAATACATTGTGTTAATTGGTTGACGTGGAGTGAACAAATCGATGTTATTGAATGAAAATCGGTGAATCCGGTACTTATACAGAGGGTAGGGATGTGTGATAATAATCGACATCTATACATATCGATATTTCCTTCATGATACAATCGATAATTTATGTCGATATCGACACCATCGATAATATAGGAATCATTGTACGGATATCGACTTTACAATTTGATACCAATATTTACATTTTGATACCGATTTTTTCAATATCGATATTTTTAATTCGACATTTGATATTTATCGATAATTGCTGCATCGATAATATCGATAAGTAAATATCGATAATATTGATACATAAATATCGATAATATCGATACATAAATATCGATAATATCGATATTTCTAATGAATATCTTCTTCTTAGCCACACGGCCATCGAGTCAAACATTTAAATGAATATCGACATCCCTAACTGAGGGCATTGTTGAAATAAGTATCTGCGAAATCACAAAATATAAAATTACAATAATAAAATATAAAATTACAGTGTATTAATGAGTTTATAAAGAAATTATTAAAATTGAAAAATAAATAAATCAATACAGTTAATACCGTCATTTTATTTACACAAATCCTCTTTTACATTCCTTTAAAAGTAGAAGGTCAAAGCCCCGCTCTCGTATCCATGGTGCGGTCAAGTATCAAGCACTAAATATGCTGGTGCTTCATAGACCGATCATTGAGGTCTATCTTGTCATTTCTTTCATCTAGGAATGGAATGGAATACGTTTGTAAAAGATATTGGCCAAACTAATTAAGCGTTCTGAAATCTCATACAGACTTTAAATTAATAATTGCACCATATTAAAAATTTAAACACCAATGCTTTTGATTATATTATGTACGATTAAAAAATAAATAAAACCTTGGAACGTAGAAAATATGAATATGAAATGAATACGATATATATATATATATATATATGAAACTTCGTCTACATAAACAATAAATACACGGAAGAAGAAAAGAATGTTTAACGGAAGCGTCAATAACCGCAATAAAACAATAGTCGAGCGAGGCCAGCCAAATATAACCGAGGCGAAATCGGCGGGGCTTCCATCGGAAAATAGGCTCAATCGCGGAAGCGCGCCTTGCGTCTCATCTCCGACGAAATAAAGAAGCTTATTCTCCGCGCCCTCTACGCAATATATACGCACTGCACATACGGGAAAAAAAAAGAGAGAGAGAAAGCAGTTTTGTGATTCGGCGGCTGCGCGGCGCGAAGGGGTGGGTTCGATCGCATGCAGGGGAGCTAACGGCATAATGCGAGGGTGTATAAGCGTGCGAGCTGCGTCCGCTCACCCCACAGCTCCATGGGGTGACTGCTGCCGCTGCTGCGGGATTTTTACCGAAAACTCCTAAAAATATATATATATATATGGATGGATGAATGCGCGGGCGGCCCCTACTGATGCACACACACACATACATTCGATCGGACGTCCATCTCATTTTTCGCTCAAATAGAAATCGAAATTTCGCTCCGTATTTTCTCTCCAAAGCTCTCGGCGCGTGCTATATGCGTGATGCGACGAGGGGAGGCCGCCTCCGTATACACGTACACTCGTTTTAACGATCCGGCCGGTTTTTGTTGATGAATCGAGGCCCGGGCAATTATTTATTTGGTTAATGGGCTTTTTTGAAAGCCGACCACTCGATCAGCTCGATCCTCTCGAAATGTATTATGCGCGCAGAGCAGTAAAGGTGCTGTATAACGAGGTTCCATCGACGTCTTCGTGAGCGGCTGAAACAATTAGGATATTTTCATACTCGCGATAAACATTTCTCGATCGAGAGACGCGCGTTTGATCGAGCACTGTTTGCGCGTCTGTCAACTGCAGGATTTCATCGAGCGTAACGTAGGAAATAGTCAAATCTAATGTATCGGCTCACGATGGAATTGTGATTAATCCGTCATCCTCGGCGCGAAAAATCAATGAAAATTAGACGACAACAATTTCGAGTATTATTTTCACTTTTGTAACAGTTACATTATATTTCAAGATAAAAGTACTCGTTGGAGCGCAGATGCTCCGAGTGATGAATGTCCTGGAGTTCCAGACGCCTGATGAAGTCCTTTCAAGCGCAGGAATATCGGGAAAAAAACACTCGAGTCTCTTGTGACTAAACTTTCCTTATTTTTTCTATTTCCGAGCTTTCACATCTCGTAGTCTTTTTCATTGAAACTCTCGCTCGGCTTCAAACGTTTTTGCGCGCGCGTCCTTCGAATTTTATTACAGGTTAAACTTGCGCGCCGTTGATGTGCCGAAAGGATTGCGAGATTTC
Organism: Muscidifurax raptorellus; assembly: GCA_020010945.3. Lineage (NCBI taxonomy): Eukaryota > Metazoa > Arthropoda > Insecta > Hymenoptera > Pteromalidae > Muscidifurax > Muscidifurax raptorellus. Next base: position 38,703,548 of record CM052078.1, read on the forward strand.
GTAGGCCGTTAAGGGTCGACGCTTTTTCTTACGAAAATATAAATCTACATCTTGGTCCTGCTGGTAAACGTGTGTATGTCATTATTTCCGTGTACAACTGCGGGCGTCATTACCTAGATATATAAAACTATTTCTCTCTCTCTCTCTCTCCGTTAATGTAGCACGCACCTTTCTGCGCAGCATTAACCTTCGGCCATCTGTCGGCCACAGGATATTACGAAAGCACCGCTTTACAACGGGATTAGTCTGGCTGGCCGCCCGACAGGCGCGCGCGTGCGCAAAGGGTTGTAAAATGGCGCGACACTTTTTACTCCACTTTCTCGAGGATGGTAAAGCACGTCTATACCGGTCAACGGTATTGCCCCTCATAAAAGGCTCAACATAACGGTGGCGCACGAGGTGCCTCGCTTCTTCAAAAGCTCACGCAGGTATATAACTTGCCCGAACGGAAAAATCGTAAAAAGCCGCTCGCTATGATCTTATGCGCTTCCGTCCATGCCTACCTGGTACAGCCACACAAAAAGCTCAACGCGACCGATTGTGCCGGGGCGCGTGTGCGGTTTTGGCTGTCGTAAAATTTTTTTGACAGCCGTGTGCTGCGCCTTTCTCTCGATATTTAACCCTTCTCGAGTAGGGCTGTTGCTTACGTTCTCGGGTTTAAAGATGAGAGAGATTTGCTTAATCTCGAGGAAGAGTACAATATAGATGCTAATCCGGAGGGGAAAGGTGTAAAAAACGGGGAAAAAATCGCGTCGCGAGAGAGTGAGAGAGAGAGACGGGCCAATACTTGGAGGATTAAAATATTTTCCACTTTTTCGAGACAGAACCTGGGTTTTCCAAACATTTAAGTATCGGGGACTGTCTTAACGACTAGGATAGCAAAAATTGTTTTATTGTCGCCGGCTCCCTGCAGATCTTTGTCTTTACGACACATTCTCAGCATCATTAAGGATGGACATTCTTCGCTATACACTTTTTGAAAATACCAGTCATGGAGCGTATTATCATAAAAAATGCAGCGCGCTCCCCTCGACCCGAAAAAAAAAATTGTGAAGGCACGCACGAAAAAAACGCGGAACCTGCGCGACGCGATGCGTATACCCGCATCAACCTGCCCTGCACACAGGGGGAGTTTTTTCTTCGATCAGAAAAAAAAGCGAAAAAAGCTGTTTATATTCTATATACATAATATATATAGAGCCAATGGGCGAGAACGATATGGCCGCTAAAGTGAAAAAAAAACTCCCCTCGCGGCGATAGGTGTATCCGGCATTGTGCATCGCATACAAGGGGTTGTAACTCGAGAGCGAATGAGGAAGTAAAAAACGCCGCCGTGAAATTCCCCCCTTCAACAGGTTCATTCCCATTGTGATGATGTAATGTTATGACGGCGGTCGACCCCAGCGTTTCGGCCTTTTTAGCCTCGAGTGGTTTTAGAAGGGGTACGAGAGGGGCTAAACGCTGTAAATTGACGAGTCAATTAAGCGCTTGATTCCCGCACATACACGTTTCACCTCGTAATGCTTGGCTGACGAGTCATAGATTGTATCTCCGGATTGCGGTGACAGCTTGTATTAGCTTTTCCAAATTCGTTTAAAATTTTTACAACGACTTGCCGATTGCGATTAGATTTTAATTGTAAAAGAGGAGCGTAAAAGGCGCATTTATAAGAAGCCTAGCGAGTAAAAAGAGGAAAATGAAAAAGTACTCCAAAGCGCAGGCGTATCCATCGCTAAACCTAAGGCTCGAAGCTGAAATTCTGCCGATCACGCTCGGGCGTTCGATCATCAGCAGCGATGAAAGTATCATCACACTCATATATATAGGCCAGCTTGACGATGACGCGGCGTATATAGATCGATCACCTGACGACGCGCCACAGCCTCTCGATGGATTTTTTTGCTCGAGATTTTCCCCCAACATATACATATACAGGGGGACACCCAGCTCATTGTCATGCGCGCACGCGCGTGCGTAGGGCATTAAAATACTATATTCACGAGGGAGTATGCGCGCGAGCGAGATCGCGAGACGTAGATGAAATTACGTGCACAGTCGGCGATTTATTGTTTTTCCCTTGTGATCTTTATTGTCATTTAGATATGGACGCCCTTCGGTAAGCGTACACGGATGAGGATTTTCAGAAAGATTTATGGAGAGAGTTTGATCTTATTTATACAATTTTTGCAGTAAAAACGATCCGTTTTCGATCTACGCGCAGCAGCGTAGGTGAATTTTGGTTGATGCATAATATTTTATAAGTATCGATGCGTTAGTAATCGTCCTGAATATAATGATAAACCGAAGGCAATAAAAAGCACACAATCTGCGCGCGCTCAACATCTGCCATAAAACAGCATCGGCTTTATATGAATATAACATATATATGCATTGCGGAATGTATATAGCAGGCAAAGCGCAGCCCTAATGGGTCGCCCATACTATTGTCGAGGTCTTTTTTCCCTATTTGAGAGGACGATGATCTGCGAGAAAACGCAGTTCTTTCAATTGGATCGAGAGAGAAAAAAGGGAGAGGACTAGACGCCTCGCTTCCGGCCTCGAACTTTCGCTTTTCAACCAAAAAATAGAGGAGAGCCTGCAATGCGTCGTCTCTTCTTTTTTGCGAGGCGTTTGGGCGAGTCTTTTTTCTTCTTGTTAAAGACGCCGCGTGTCCGACAAATTCGTCGCAATCGTTTTTTTAATGGCACAGTCGTTCTGTAGCTTCTTCGAAAGTTTCCGGGTCTTACAGAGAAATGATGTTGTGTTGTTTAAATCGTTTGCGCATTTTATTTTACGTCGTAAGAAATATATGTGCATAATGTGTGCTTGTGGTTTTGCGTAAAAAGAATATTGCATATCAATTTTTTAATACGCCAAAGAAAAAAGTGGATAACTTGCTCAACCCCAAACACAGATAGAAAAAAAAATCGTTCACTTGCGACAGGTCAATTACTTCCCAATAACCCAGTCAATATTTCCGACGCAAAAAATGCGTATAAAAAACTCTCGTCATAACACCGATCCGAAGAAAAAAAAATCCGTAATCGTCCTCTCCTGTCTGTATTATATTATACATCAGACACATACTCCCCGATGTATAGTAGTGTCCCCTCGACTCGCAACTGCTAAACGGCCGAACGTCAAACCACGAGGTATACTCTAGCTCCCCTCGAAAAAAGCGTATAAAAAAAGAGAAAGACAGATTCCGACGGTCCAGTCCAGCCAGCACTCACCTCGTGCATACGCTCATCCCCCTTAGCGACAAAGAAGCGGCGCGTGCGCGAGTATAACGCAGGAAAACGGAAATCAGTACACTACAGCAGTCCGGATCGGGTGTCCGAGCTGCGTATAGAAAAAAAAACTGGCGAGATGAAAAAAAAATAGAGAAGAGAGTATGGCCAGCCGCCGAGAAAGCAAAGGTGGTGCGGTATATAGAGAGGGAGCAAAACGCTCGACGTTTGAAAAGTGGCCAGAATTAACGCGCGTGCGAGGGGTGAGCTGTGTGCTGGGGAGCCCGATGTGGCTCCGCCCCTCGAGAGAGAGAGAACGAAAAAAGGAGTCTATACATAAACGAAAGCGTGTGTGCGCGAGGCCAAAATCCGATTACCAGGAGAAGTGAGCGATACGACGAGCTTACGACTTTTTTCCGTCCGCTTTTTAATCCCCGGTTGTGAAAGGTGGCAAGTATAAGCCCCCGGATCTGCTGAAATAAACACGCGTCGCGATTGAGTCGTCGTCCTTTACACGCTTTTTTAAGGGCGAATTACAGTGTTGTGACGATAGTCGACGAGAGTTTTATCTTGTTTCATGGTTAGTTTGTCGAGAGAGGGATACCAGCGCGTATCCAAGGACGGGAAAACAAGACAGTTGGCCTAGGGACTGGGAAATTTTAATTCGATATTAGGAGATCGAATTCGAGCCTATACGCCCGTATGGTAGAAAAAAAATCCACAGGCAGTTCTAGGGTTATTAGCGCGAGATATACTGGGAGCTACTTTAAGGGCTGATTAATTACTTTTTGGGATGTGTATAATTATATGTTTTTCTGAGCCCCTTTTGTCTATACGCGTTTTTCAATAAAGCGAAAGATACTGAACGAGGTTCTCGGTTTCTAGACAGGAAAACGCTTATTTAATAGGTAATGCCTATATGCACAGGCGCACAATGAACTTAGACTCTGAAATTTTAATAAATTATGGTATTTATCGCAAGAGAACATTAAATGACAAGTACACCACGTGTGTTTGCATTGATAAAGAGTAATCAGCCGTTCACGATACCAATTTTAGATATATAAAACTAGACTTATATAGAGTCGAGCTTAGTATTTACTAAAAGCTTGCGCAGTGTGACTGCTCCAATTATAACAATCTTCAGGAAGATGAATTTCTGCCGAGGGTTTCTTTTTGCAACGCTGATAACTTTGGTTCTTTTTGGCAATGTCAAGGGCAAGGCCAATTCCTTCGATTTTTCACTTCACATAATCGACACTGACAAGGCACGTGCAGCTCCTGAAGTGCCAGTGAAATTATACAAATTGAAGAGAGCGGATGACTGGGTACTCGTGTCTCGAGGGTACGTTTAACAACTTTAAATTTAGTATTATTACTCGATTGGAGTGTTTTAAAATTCGATTCATTGATTTTTTAGAAAAACGGGGGCTAATGGTCGGTTGACTGATTTTACATCTACTTGTGTAAAATTTACAAAGGGAACCTACAAATTTTCGTTGAACGTCAAAGATTACTATGACGCAGCCGGTCAGAAAACGTTATTCCCAATTATAGATATTATTTTCAACGTCGAAAATACAAAGCAACATTATCATATTCCATTGTTGCTCAATGCGTACGGCTACAGTACCTACCGCGGCTCATAAATATCTTGTATCAATGCGATGCATATACATTTTGAAATTCATATATACAAATAAAGTGAATTCATAAATAAAAACTGGCTTTTTATTAAGTATGTGCATGAGGATGCACAATATTTTCCTCGCATCATATTTTGTCGCGATTACCGATTTTTAATGAATAATTATATATATATATATATATATATATATATATATATATATATATATATATATATATATAGTTATCGTGATAGTGTTTGCTTTGATAAGATACAGCGAAACGATATAGTGCATTAAATCCGATCATAAAAGTCGTAAGAGTTTTTATCACTGTGGTTAGTACAAAAGGCAGATTCAACTGCAGAGGAACACATTTCTGTACAACAGTTTGATCGCTTATATTTATCAAAAATGAGATTCAATCCACGTCTTCTTATCTTGTTCATTGCGCTGCAAATCAATTTTGCATTCAGTGCTAATAATGAAACTGTATACAACTACAATATCATCGCTTCTACAAGAGACTTGAGTACAGCGCAAAGGATTCCCAATTTGCCAGTCTGGCTTTTTAAACAGAAAAACGACGACTGGCTCATGGTCAGCAATGGGTAAGTAACGTATCCGTTCAAGCTTAGATTTATAAATTTATATACCAACAGTGTATAAAATACTCATTGAATCAACGTGTACGTTTTCAGAAAAACCGAAGATAACGGAGAGTTCACCTTCTCTTCGACCAAGTACGAATACACCACCGGAATTTACAAACTGCGTTACGACGTGAGAAACCATTACAACGTAACGTTTTATCCCTTCATAGACATTACTTTCGACGTCAGCAGTGTTCTTGTAAAATATCCGTTCATTATGCTACTAGACAAGTACGGCTACACCACCTATCAAGGAGTGTTTGGTTAAATGTATGCGATTTGTACACGTTGTAAATAAAATCCATAATCCATCGAGCAACTTAACAATGAAAAAAAGCCAGATTGTCCGTCCACGCATTGATCGGTTGCAGATGCCCAAAATAGCGCTCGCGTTTATTTTTCGAAACTTTTGGAAATTGGAGCGCTGTCGAATCATAAATAGTTGTGAACAAAAAGACCCCTTCCTTTGTCGACGAACGGGTCTCTCTCTCTCTGTAACGACGTCCGAGAATCGGTGAAAAACGATTAATCGTCGCGAGCAGTGCTGCGAGATTATATTGAAAAAGGGGGCCAGCAGGAGCCAGTCTCCCATCACCGGGTCCGGCTGCTGAGTAAACGAGTATATATATACAGCGAGGAGTTATGTGCGATGCGAACTTTTCCCGAAAAATCTCTTTTCCCTTTAATGCGTAAGCGCGCGCGTTTAATGTCAGTGCAAGGCCGTGAGCGCGTGCACAGCCTATTGTTGGTATATGTATATGTATACTTTGCACTCGATTTCAAAGCTGGAGATGTCGCACGCGACAATGTCCACACCCTTGATTTATGCGCGCTTATCTGCACGCGCTCAAAAATTATTGCACGAAATCGATTTTAAAATACATTTTTCAATTTTATTCCACCCGTTTATGCACAGTTTGGCATAATCAATATTATAACAAACTGCAGTTTACGAGAATTAATTGTAATCATAAATAGATGCAGATCAGGCCACCACAGCCTAGCATCCTCACTTTCTCGAATAAGGCTAAAAGAAAACCCTTCATGTCAATGCGGCTTCGAAAATCAAGACGTTAATCATATACTGTGGCAATGTCACTTATTCAATAAGGAACGTCAAATATTTATAGATGAACTGCGCAAACTGAACATATTTCTACCAAATACATACACTTCATTATTGTCAAACCCATCTGAGAAAATCTGTAAAATATTGTACTCGTTTGTTAAAAGTTGCGAAATCTTAATTTAATCTTACATAAGCTTATAAGTATATATATCATAATTTTGTAGATTTATTGTACTGCAAAATAACTCTGTAAAAGAAGTTAAAATTGCTTAAATAAATAAAAAAAAACTGCAGTTTACGTATCGAGCTGCTGGCATATCGAATCGGCAGCGCGGAAGTTGTCTCCCTCGCAGTCGTCCGGCCCTCTTTCCTCGAGAGGGTGAAAAACCCAGTTTTCTCTCGGGCGAAAAATCTCAAATATAAAATAGATCAAAGCGAGAAAGAAGCGTGCTCTGAATATCTCTCAGTAGCGCCTATATAACTCGTGCATCGAGGGGATGGGGTCGATCTATATGTGCTGGACAATGGTCAGCAGCAGCAGCGGCGGCGGTGGCGGCGGCGTCGTATGTGTCGACCTATAAATCTTGGCATTGTCCGACTCCAGTGTTTAGTTTCCCGCATATTAACCTGGGGCGCACGACTCATTGTTCGCCTCTAACCCCCTGGCTTTTCCTTATTTATCAGGCAACGAAAAACGTGTACTCGTAACCAAACTCCCTCCTCCGCTCCACTTTTGGCTGACGCGAGAAGAAAAAAAAGAGTACACACGGAAAATCGCTTGTTATGCGCAAACTGCCCGTATGGGGTGGTTAATGTAGCTCCAGATGTTTTTTCCGGCTGCGGACTTTCGTGAGTCGGAGAATTGGCAAAACATCAGTTCGCGTCGTGAGAGTCGAGTGTGTTGTGACCATACAGGGTAGCGTACGTACCCGTAAAGGGGATCGAGATCCCGTAACGTTTTTTCTCTTTCCCATCACAGGAGCTGTGAGAGGCCGACTACGGTTTCTACGATCGCCCCCTTTCGCTTTTCTATACGCGCTCTTATAGTTGTTGCTCGGCCCGACAATGCTGTCAACGCCTCTCTCGCACGTCCTCGAGGAAAAGACTCGATTTTATTTCAATCTATACCACGCCTGCATGTATATATAGAGCGGCTCAGCATACACACGGAGCTATCGAAAAATAATTATAGAGGTGCGTAGGAAAATTAATGATCGGCGCGAGATTCACTTGGCGGTACGTGCAAACATGCGAGTCACTTTACCGCAGCGCAGGGTAGGGACTTGTCGTTTGGTGTTTCTGAGCAGTATGCACGTCTTTATTTGAATACGCAATGAATAAATCAAATACTTTAGTTTTATTTTAATTGCTTGAAACTCGGCCTTAAAAGTCTCTAATGACCACGCGTCAATAAAAATTAACAAGCCGAAAAATTCTGCTTAAAAATTGCAACCCCGCAAGCAAGACGGCATTGTGTGTACCCAATCAGGTGCAATAATTCAATATGTCCAACGACATACAAATAAAATTCGAGAAGTTTCTCATTGTCACTGTGGCAAAGTTTCCCCATTTACAACTGCATAATATATATGAGCAATAAGTATAAGTACCGCGCGCCACACCCAACGACGCGTTACTCAATGGTTTAACGAGGAGCGGCGCGTCTTTCTGGAAAGTCGTTAACAAGTGCGAAACTCAACAGCCCGGGGTGTGGTTTTCTTCTAGTAGTAAACCACAGGAAAATGGTTTGTGTAGATGACATCGAAAAATCTCATTATACCAGAGTGAGACATTTTTCTCTGTGCATGTCTAGTATGTATACTTGTTTTCTTAACGACGGCCGCTTGATTTTGTTACGATTGATTTTGCGTATATAAAATATAAAAATATTACTCATTAATGGAGTCGTGCAATCCATTGAAATATCTATACATGTATACGATACAAATTGATACGTAACTGCGCTTGCGTCTGTCGGGTGTAAGATTTTGGCGCGTGCGAGACCGCATGCGCCCGCCGGGCCCCTCTTAAATCGAGATTAATCATGCGCTATCCACTCAGGTAAGAAATTTACATCCTGTCTGCGAAGGCCCGCACGCTTCTCTCTTTCTCCCCTTGTGTGTATAGCTATACTCGCGTGTATTTATATATACAGCGACCGACGCGCGCCACTGCTATGTATATATATATATGTATATAGTTGGAAACCCATCCCCCATACATATTCTCCCCTTAATTATAGACAGCGATTTTAAATATCGCCACGTGCCGAAGACGTTTGTTATCCTTCTCACCGTGTACTTGGGGATTATTCACTTCTACTCGATCTATAGTGTTAATTATAATCATCCGTTTGACCTCTTTTATATTCTGGTGTATTTTTAAGCGAAAGAAGAGCGTCTAAAATATAATACACTGCTATATGCGGAGGCGAGTCAGACGAGTACGTGCATAAGACTGAGGAGATAGTAATGCGCCACGCGTATGTATATATATACATATATGTCGTACTATATTACTACTATACGTGCCTCCCTCGGTCAGCACTGCGCGGCATAAAAAGCTACGAGCGCTGTAAGAAGAAGAAAAAGAAGAATGACGAACGAGATCGGGAGAGAGCTAGAACTTATGCTCAAACACACAGACACACACACACACACACACACACACAGAGAAGAGCTGTTTACTGAATACAGACAACTATTCGATCGTGCGTGTACATAAAGAGAGAGAGAGAGAGAAAATATTAATTTAGAAAATCCTGAAAGTCCGGTGTGATGTCAGAATTCTGCGACATTTTCTTCCTGGTTCATATAAAGGGAGGAAAACTGGCCTCCTTTTCAAAAGCTCAGAATCATTTGTCTTTGTCGAGTAAGTGCCTTTACGAAAAAGGAAGGCCGTCTTTGTGCGAAAATTATTAGGGACGTACGCGTGATATTGTTGAGATAATGAAGCTAACGCATGTGTGTGTTCAAGTCGAGAAAAGAGTCGAATTGCGTCGTTGCTTCCTTTTTTAAATGGCACATTCGACTCTCACTTATATGGTGTCGAGCGCAGTACTTATACTGTGTCTCTTTTGGCACAAGTTAAAATGAGCCGATAGTTTATCTCCTTCGATAATAGTATAGCTTGCAAGAATTATGAGCATTGATGAACGGCTCAATTTCAGGAATGGCGATGGCGGCAGCTCTCCTATAATACGTATATGGCGTCCAAAATATACCGCGTGGGGAGCAAAATCCTATCGTATCAGCTATACATGATGCGCCGCTGGGGGAGAGACGGAGACGACGACGACGACGCGACGTCCACCCCCGAGTAAAAAAATATACAGAGGGTGGATTTTCGTAAGCGACGCCATGGCGTTTTCACGATATTGCCAATATATATGGGTCTTAACGTTTTGCTGCTGCTTTGGTAAACAAAAGTCCGATAAATTAGAAAATATACAATTTATATTCATATTCGGGAGAGAAAGATCGGTTTCTGCCGCACAATGAACTATTTACTGGCAAAGCTTGATTCATATGTGTTGGCACTGCATTCAGTCGAAGCTAAAAAGCGTAAAGATCTGTCAGAGATGATCGATCGAACTCGGAAAATATGATTTAGAGCTCTGGGCTAAAAAGCGACTGTGAAATTTTCGATAGACCGTAAAAAGTCACTGTCATATGTATATATCCGGAAAGAGAGATCTCAATATTATACTCGTATAGGATTGTAATAAAAGCGCAGAATTATTTTGGCTCAGCCCGACAGTTTCTCCTCGGCAAACATTTTCAAAAAAATCCTTGTAAACTCAGGCAGATTACAGTTTTGGTAATGAAAATAAAGTACCGTCTTCACCTAATCCATAGAGAAGGTCGTAAAATCGTTCCCCGCAAGTGATACATCCGCGTTTCTCTGTCTCTGTATAACCGTCGTCGGTCCGGCAATAGCAGTAAAGAAGGCACGCGACCGGTGAAAAAAATGGGCCTTCCAGAGAGAAATTCAGCAGTGCAGGTCACTGTGCGAGGCATGGGGTACTTGTATTGTGCGCGGCCGATGCAGTCTGCAACGTATACTGCGCCCCTCGCGTGCCCGAAATCTCTCTCTCTCTCTCTCTCTCTCTCTCTCTCTCTCTCTCTCTCTCTCTCTCTCTCTCATATAAGGACAAACAACTGACAGCTGACCCACGCGCGTGCGCTCTCGGGGTTGACCCATACTTATGGTTCATCTGCTGAAACCACCCCTATATGTATTTTTTTCTCTTTCTTATACGTATATCTATATATATATATATATATATATATATATATATATATATATATATATATATACTCGTCTACTACTAGTAGAACCTTCGAGCGTATAGCATACTGAAAGAGATAAGCTCGCGGGATGAAAATAGAGTTGCGGTTCTGGAAATAGGAGGAATTTTTTTTAATTGGCCCCGTAAAAATCTGTTGCTGTTGAGGCGCTTGATGTATATACACGACTAATTGAAGTTCGCGGGTTGGCAGTATTTTTTTTTGACTAATTTTCGGGTTCTATTACGATATTACTTTTCTTTATAAAATTCAAATACTAATGCAAGAGTGAACATTTCTCTCCCCCTTTTCTCTCTTTCTTAAAATATTATCGCAGATCGTGATTTTCCAAAATTTCCGCAAAAAAAAAACACGTGTCGACATAGCACGTTTCCTCTGTGTGTATATAGCCAAAGAAAGAAAGTATGTATACATACGGGTTGCACGTTCTGCCGATTTTCACCGCATTTGTGCAGACGCGTGCCGCTGTCGCTACGGAAAACGGGTAAATTTCATCCTCGAAAGGGGTCAGAGAACCGATGGATTCTTATTATTATTATTATAGTTATTCCCCATTGCTTTTCCGGTCGCATGTGTGCACGACGGAAAACTATACTCGGCTTTCTTGTCGATTGGTGACGCGTGAAACGCAGCAGCCCTTTTTATTCTCCCTCTCCATCTCGCATCTTTGTGTTACAGCTTTTGCTTCGGCAAATAAAGAGAAATGCAAGCATATTTTTCCCGCATAGCCTACGCTCCAATTTCCCCTCTTTTTTTCTCAACTCCTTGTGAGAACAAGTAAAAGCCGATTGCTTCGACTCGATAAGTACTCTTTCCGCGCGTTGACACATTTTGCTCGACAAACAAGATGTAGGTACGAGAGCTGGAAGACGAGACGGATGACTTGGCCTGCGATTAGTTTTCCTCGCTTAGCACGCGCACTTTGTTAAAGACATTTTCCATACTTTCACCGCTGATACGAAAATTATCTCTCGGTAACAACCGAACTGTTTATCCTATTTTTTTTCCAAAGAAATATAACGTAAGCCGCTTATCCGAAGCAACATATGGGCTTTTGCGCGAACGATTTTTCATTCCAGCGCGAAAACACATCTTCGTCACACACGCGCATGTCGATACCATGGTAGGATGACTGTGTGAATACGGGAAGCACGAGAGGCCGTACAGGGGTATCGTTTAAACAGCTGCTTCGGCTATAACCCTTTCTCTCGCTTCTCTCCTTGTACACATGCGCGAGCTTCGAATTTTGGCACCGCAGGAAAATATTTTTTCTGCCATCGAACGCGTCGCTTGGCAGAAAAACCGTGACGATAATTAGTCGATGGGTTTTTTAGCATCTCTCGCTGGCTCGTAATGCGCAACGATTCTTCATTGCCAAAAGACAATTAGCCGCGATAACGACTGTAGCCTTTTTTATATGCTTCATCGCTGTGGCAAGTCAGTGACGTATTATGCTTGACTACGCCGTTATGCGAAGGAATCCACGGCGGCTTTCCAAAAAGAAAAGTTACGACGCCTCTATTATCTTTATCAGTCGTCGTCATGCTGCACGATAAAGAAAGCACGCAGCAAAGCTTTCAAAAATCGTTAAGCAGAGCGCGTGAGCAAAAGGCCGCAGAATAATTCGAAACTCATTACTTCGTGACTTCTGTTTAAGTGGATTGCAAGTGCAGCTGATCTCAGTTTAAAAAATACATTGTAATCAATCTATTCCTATTGTGACCTATTCCAATTCGATTGGGCAGTTTTCGTACTCATTGGCCGATCGGAACACGCGAATTGAATTTCTAACCACAAAAAGTGAAAAGTGAGGCAATATAGAACGCGCGTCAAAAGTTGCTAGTATATTATAAAGCCCACCGTCAAGTGGGCACGGGTTCGACGCATTTGAAAGCCCCATTTGCCTTGTTGACCTGTGTATACTACAGTAGACAGTGTATACAAATACAAGTGTCTTACACGCAGATGTATGGAAAAAAAATCAACCCGAGCAACCGATAATGACGCGCATGATTATTGTATGGCATTTTGCGCGTAGCTTACCCTCCCCCGGGTTCTAGAACTTCACATTGTTCTACAAACGACCTGAGAAGTACTTATGCCTCAACAAAGGAAAAAATTCGCTTTCCGCGCCGGGAACAAATTAAACCGTTCGTAGAAGTTGGAATACTGCGCGCACGCGCGAGAGAAACAGGACACGCTGGAGTGGATTTACGAAAATTCTTTTGCTCGATCCTATACCTCCCCTGCCTAGGATCTAACAATAAGAGAAAAAGAATTTAAAAATCATAAATTTTGAGATTTATTTATATACCATTTATTTGGGTCTATAGCTATATGTCTATAGCTCTGTACATGCATAAACGCGTTGTCTAAGTATAACTCTCTCTCTCTCTCCTTCTTTCTCTTAGATTTAAGATACGGTCATTTTAGGTAAGTATACATAATAATACAATATATTATATTGTATTATACGTCAAAATTTAGCCGGGTGAATATTATGATGCACTGCTATATATCGCAAAGTGTATTTTAATCGCCATGTAACAGGAAAAACTTGGTAATATAGACGTATACGGCAATTAGTTGAAGCCGAAAGCAACGAAAGTAAAAGCTCCGTTATGTAGAAAACGGGGCATTCGAGATTTAAAATGTCTTCGAACTGCCTAATCTGCTTACGACGTTCATCGTCCACAGGGTTCTCACCGTAAGACGTCCTAACTCCGTATATTTCACTCTTCTTCTTATATAGAGAGAAAAAGTAGTGCGTCTACAAAGGAAAAAGAGCAGCAGCGCCGAAGTTGATCCTGCATAATACTTGCGCAGCTTTCTCCTATAACAGCAGCCGTCTCAACACTCCTTTCGCGGCTAAGTCAACGGGCGTCAATAAAAAATGATGTGCCGCGTGATCGTGAATTTTCTAGAGACCTTGAACCGAAATGCTCAGATGCACGTGCGGTGTACTTGTAAATGCTAACATCGCGCAACTTTCTTCGAGAAAAAAGGATGTAAAAAGATTTTTTTTTCTCAAAAACTATAAATTATTATAGAAGTATTACGTAAGAAAGCATACTTTACTTACTTGCAAGTACTAAGTTTAAAAAGACGCAAATGACGAGCCGTTTCCTATTACGGCACTTTTAAACCGCTCGTATAGGTGACAGCCACCGAGAACTAGAAATGTCACGGGCATGTTTGCGGGTTTCTCTATTGGAGTCTATATACCTACCTAGAGCTGCATCGAATACTCGCAAGTGGCTCGAAATTTTGCAAGTAGAGACTCGACCGCAATTAAATAATAAAAGTTTTCGGAGCCTCGGTTATATGGAGGTCGCATACAATTTTTCTAAGCGGCTGCATTTTATAACTTATTTTCCCAGAAGTCATGACTGTATAAGTATCTGTAATTGTATAAGTAGGTAGTCTCGCGTTACGTAGTTGTACTGAAGTACAACAGGCTAGTTGTAATTAAACTACAAAGCTTATAGGCTGGCTTCCTGAGAAGCTTTCGTCTGTTTTCGAGGTCATCTCCAAGAGGTGATTTCTATGTAGCTACATAATAACGCATGATGAGGCTGATGATGTGCGCAATAGGTCTTGATTTTAAATTTAACGATATCCCAGAGTTATTCGATTCTCAAATATATTCGTTTTCTGACTGAAGCTCTATTGTTACTTTTACCAAAATCTCCGAGACTGGAAAATCGAAGGGCTTTTTACGCAACTGCATGCGTGCGTTGTTGATATTCGTCGGCAAGCCAAACGCGCACAGCTGTAACCATTATATAACTTTTATGCGCCGTGTTCAGCAAAGCGCTTATTTTTATTGATGGTGTTTGAAACGAGAATAATCCTAAAATTTATATATCTCAAGTCTAAAAATGAGCCCAGGTCGTTTCCGCGAACTGCGCATCAGTGGCCTCTCTCGCAAAGCCACCCCCGCGCACTGCCAGTATATACTCGAATACACGGCTTATTGTAAACCACAGAGGCAAAGTCAACGAGGCAGTCATTGTCGGGTATCCCTCGAAAAACAGGCCTGTCTGTAAAAACATAAATTTCTAACAAGAGTCAACGAGCTAAGAATATATTATACTCTCTCTGTCTCTCTCGGCCGCTCTACTGCCCGTGTAAATCACGCTTAAAACTCGGAAAAAGTAGAAGAGTTTCTTAGGGAAAAGAATAATAAAGCTTTAACCCCGCCGGCCGGACCCCATAAAACAAGGGCCTACGGCAAAGTGTTCGTGGAAAAATATGCTATATTATTATATATAAGGAGATCGAGGAAAGTAAACGAATCATCTACAATTGCTATGTATATATCATCGGCCTCTACTAAGACTAAAACAGCTTAAATTATCTTCGAGTACTCCTGGCCGAGGTAAAAATCGATTAAAAGGTTGAATTTTTGTACATAATTAACTACTGACAGGTTCGATATTGATCGATTTTTAGCTCGGCCAGGAAGTAAAATTACAAAAAATGTTAAGAATACTTTTTTTCGTACAATTTTCCATAGAATTTACCAATAATTTTTTCAATTCCATATTTGCTCTTTTTCAAACCTTCAAAAATGAAATGCATTTTTTGAGGTTATAAAATGATTGAGTGCCATTCTGGGAGTTAGACAGACACTTTTGTATTCGAAAAAGCTATCTCCATGAATTTTTTAGTGTTGATCCGGATGATCAAGCCTTCTTAAAACTTAATTTTAAAGTTTAAAACGCTTATAACGTTGTTATAATATATACATATGAGTTTGGGAGTATTTTTAATGAAAAGTACCGAAAAGTCACCAAAAAAAGGTGTATATGTTTTTGCAGTGAAAAATGCTTCCCTAAGAAGCTATGAATTTTTTAAAAAGGCTAGAAAAGTCAAAAATTGCAATAATTGTTAACTTCAAGTCAAGCGACAACTTTGACAAAAATAAATTTAAAAAATATTTTTTAAGTTATACATATATGTTATAACTATGTTATAAGCTATGTCAACCTTAAAATGAAGTTTTGAAAAGGTTTGATCATCGTGATCAACGCGAAAAAATTCATGGAGATAGCTTTTTTGCTACAAAAGTGCCTGTAAAGTTCCAGAACAGACCTCGGCCATTTTATAACCTAAAAAAATGTATGTCTGTTTTGAAGTCTTGAGAAATAGCCAATATGGACTTGATAAAAATTTGCTTAGATTCTATGAAAAATTATAAGAAAAAAGTATTCTTGAATGTTTTTATGATCTTGCTTCCTGGCCGAGGTAAAAATCGATCAATATCGGAAAAATCAGTAGTTAATTGCCTAGCAAAATCAAGTATGTTAACCGATTTTTACCTCCGCCAGGAAGCAAGATCACAAAAATATTCAAGAATAAATTTTTCTTATAATTTTTCAAAGAATCTAAGCATATTTTAATCAAGTCCATATTGCTTATTTCTCAAGACTTAAAAAATTACATGCATTTCTTTAGGTTATAAAATGGCTGAGGCCTATTTTGAGACTTATACAGGCACTTTTGTAGCAAAAAAGCTATCTCCATGAATTTTTTCGCGTTGATCACGATGATCAAACCTTTTTAAAACTTCATTTTAAGGTTGACATAGTTTATAACATAGTTATAACATATATGTATGACTTCAAAAATATTTTTAATGAAAAATTCAGAATATTTACAAAAAAAAATATTTTTATGTACTCTCTGAAGAGCTATAAATTAATTAATCTTCGCAGAAAACTCAAAAATGGACAAAAATAATTTTTAAAATCACTTACAACATTGATAAATATTAATTAAAAATATGAAAAATAGTTTTGGTTAACGAAAATATTTTGCTGGCTGATCTTACGGAAAATCACCCATTTATATGTGTGTGTCTCGTCGTATACCCCAGCATAAATAAATAAATAAATATGTCAAATTTACGCCAGGTTGCATTTGCGCCGATCCCGAAGGATTGCTTCCGAGCTCGGCTAAGAGAGGAAGAGGGGATAACTGCCCTTCATAATCACGTTATTTACTGCCCTCTTGCTTACTACTCTCTATATAGCCTGCTTCTTGGGGAAAAATCGAGCACGCGCGGAAGCTTCCTTATTCTCTACCTCTCGTTTTCCACGCATATTTACGAGGCGATATGCAAAGAAGACTGACCTGGTCGGCGGCACGAACTAGCGCAATAAACTAGTTTACCTTCGTGTATTGCCAGAGTGCCGCAGTGCTTCTCTTTGTTTTCACATTGGCGTCGGCGGCCCGGTCTACTTAATATCAACGCAAAAGACCCTGTAAAGCTACTCGAGACGGGCCTTGGGTTTTCCCCTCATTGTTATTATTTCTGCAATGGCATATTAACGACGAGCGCTGCTGTGTATATTTTTATTATATACAGCTCGTGTATATAATGATATAAAACAAATGATGCAACGGGAAATTGTCCGGGTGAAAAACGGCTGCTCGTCTAAGCTGCGGCTGAAGAAGGAAACGGGAGCAAAAGAAAAGAAAAAGAAGAAGAAGAAAAAGCTTTGGCGGGGAAAAAAAGGTATAGGGGTGGAACGGTCAAGTGCCGGGAAAAACAGTTAGCCGCGCTCATCTTGGCGCGTTTGTTTATATATAAGCTGGCTGTTACTGGAAAAGTGTCATAAACACGGAAACGGCCGAGCAGATGGAGATTAGAGGAAAAAAGGGTTGCGTATAAGAAACTTTTTGAGACATACTTATATATACAGCGGGGCTAAATTTTTTTCTTTGCCATACCTGCGCGCGTAGGCTCGAGAGCGCTGCCGCTGCACATTTTCCGGATTTGCGTTTTTCATTGTCTCTTTGAGCGAGTTTTTACGGAGCTATACTGCGACGACGAAGCTTGGAGTTATGGTGCGGATTATGACGTTTTTTGTATCTTCGGATTATGCCGCAGCGTTGAAAAAACAAGCGGGACAGAGAAAGTTGCTACTTTTGAAAATGTCACTTCTTTCTCCTCGTGAAGAAAAATCGAGGATTAAGATAATTCGGCGTGCGTTATAATACCGCTGCGAAAATTCTCCTCGATAAGTCCTCTCAAGGGAAAGAGAGAGAGAGAGAGAGGGGGGGGAGTCCATTTCGCGCGACGTGACGTAGCCGCGGTGCTGGTGGAGAAAAATGAGCGACGGGAAAAAAAGTGGACGCCGGCGACGAAGCAGTGGTGGTGTAGGAGGAGGAAGAAGAAAAATCTGCTGGAGTATGAGTATAGGGCAGATCGAGCGAAAACGGAAAAAGCTGAGGCCTATATAAGGAACGACTGATGCTGATTGTGTGTGTGTATGGATAGGGGAGGAATGGACCAAGGAAAATGGAGAAAAAGGTTGTTGCTGTGCGAAGGGAAAGTTGGCGAATTTTTTTTACAAATTATATAGGTATCCTTGGCTTCACGCGAGGAATTTAGAGTGACTTTCGATTTGGAAAACGAACGTATATAATATGTCTATAGATACAAATACATATTGAGACTGGGGATCCTTGCAAATATATATGTTGGTAATGCATGCATTTCTGTATCAGTTTAAACATAATATTATGATGAACGACAGGAATTAATAAAATATTACTCTCGATGATATTCCATGTGCTTTTTTGTATATCTTTAAAACCGAGTAATGACAGATGGTTAATTTTTTTAAATAAAAAGACGTAACAGAGATCCACTTTAAGTTAAGTGCGCTAATTTATGCTTATTTATTAAGTTATATTTTTCTGCAGTCGCGGCCAGGAAAATTTAGGCTATATATACTTACAAGCTCTAATAATACAAATAATAAAAAAAAACTTGACGAAACCTATATTTTCGTAGCTGAAGTCAAACATTGTTTAGTCAGGACAGAAAAGAACAACAAATAATTTCAAATCGAGTATATGAAGGAAGTCGTCGGAAGCGAAGAATCCAGCGCAGCAATATAGTCGCGTGCCGCTGCGCAAGATATATATAGGTATATAGCACAGTATAAAGATCGAGCGAAAACAGAGAAGAGAGAACGAGGGCTATAGTCGTAAGGAGGAGTCGTGTACGCGCCGGAGAAAAAAACAGAAAAAGAGGGGAAAAAGCGACTTAAAGAGGGAAGACTCATCTTGCGGGGGGCCAAGGAAGAGAGAGAAAAATAGTGAAAAAGGGTCAGGAAAGCTGCTGCTGCTGTCGCTGCTATACAGGGGAGCATAAAGACGAGCGCGAGCGAGAAAAATACATAGGGACGATAAGGCAGGAGAGGAGAGCGAAGAAGACTTTTTCTTCCTTCCCTTCCGTATATATATACGTATATACGCGCGCGCGCGAGATAGATCCCAAAAAAAGAAAGCGTCGAGAGGGTGGCACGTACTTTGGGGTCGTTAAGCATCTCGGACAGGAGAGAGCGAGCGAGATACTCGATGCACGAGCTTTTATATATATATATATATATATACATATATTCGGGAGAAAGGCCTTTGTCCTATCGCGTTGCTTGCGACGATATATATGGACGCGCCGGGCTGAATCGAAGATGAAAAAGCCGGACACGAGCCTACGTCTCGGCGATTCACCATTTTATTCGGAACGCGCGCGTGCAGGTCCCCCTCTCGCGTGGGCGTTATCCGTCGCTATTCCTATACATATATGTTACATAGGGGACGACTGCGTTTGTTTTGTTTTTTTCTCTTTGCAAAATCCACCGAGCGCTAATATTTTCAGAATTTCAGTAGAACTTGACTGAAAATCGGCTCAGCTCGGAAAAGATTTTTATGAGTCTTTGATAAGGCTCGTAATGGTCCTATATAATTAGTAGCTCGATTCTCCCCCTATGTATTTTATATATACGTAGTGATCGAGGGAGACAATAGATTCGACGTCTCGAGCAATTAAAGGCCAACTCGATTAAGAATCGGGGGGTGAGAGGACAACAACAACAAGAAGCCGTCTTTTCTCCAATATATCGTGAACAAGCCAAACTCTTCAAAGTTCAAATTTTAGATGAACAAAGATATTCGTTATTTATATACGTATGTACGACCCTCCGCGCGTTATAGTCTCCGAAGAATAACGCTTTTGAGATTTTCACGACCTGTGAAGGACAAGCTGTACTTTTTCAACCGTCTATTTCGGTGTTTTGTCTCCAAACTCTATGTAGCAATAGCTGACATTAGAGAAAGTATAAAGACCTCATCGGTGCTAATAACACGAAGCACTCCTTTGGCATTCTAAAAATTTTGAAAATAGCCGTGATTCACGTGCTCGTCAATCTCGTCATAGCGCAGACTTTCGAATCACCTGATACTTTAAAAACAATAAGCAGCGTATAGTTGAACGTTAGCTTCGTACTATATTGATTATAAAGCCTATAGCTCCCCCCTTCTCTCACTCTTTCGTCAGCTTCCTGTTATTCCGAGCTGAAAAAAGCACTGTACACCGCAAGGGCTAAACAAAACGGCGCTCGAGCTTTTTTATTTTTAAATTGACGGCACGTGTCTGAAAGATAAACGACTGCTCGAACACTATAGTTATACAAAGGAGTTTCCGTAAAAATATAGGTAAAGCATCAGTATATAATGTAATAGCAGCGGAGGGGTTGTCTCGGACTATTTCCAAATTAAGCGATGCGAAGAACAGAGAGTTACGGCGACGCTTTCTCGTCTGTGTAAGTATATATGCAGTGAGAAAAAAAATAGATCGGAAGCAGCGACACACTGCGCGTGAAATATAAGGATTTTGTAGAGTGCAATGAATATCAATGGCTATCTACCTTTCTCTAAAAAAAATTCATTAAAAAATGCACATTCGACCTCGAAACATGAGTCAAATCAGCTTCTGCATAAATCTTTTATTCTATTTACATAGATTCCATAATGTTGCATCTTTTAAGAATAAACGAAAGGTAATTGTGCCGATTTTGACTAGCGTAGTAGCACATCCTTACTGCAAAAGAAAAATCGTTTATAAACAGCGCAAAAATGTCTCCATTTCCGGCGCCCGAGAAAACGGAAGTAAGCTCAAACGCCTCCACCGGCGACTTGGCTAATTAACCAGTTCTCTCTCTCTCTTTCTCTCTTTTTCTCTCTCTCTATCTCTCGGCCAAACTTTGTGCGAAAACGCAAAACCAATCATAGCCCTCTCTCCCTTTCCTCACCTCCACCGCGGAAGAAGGAAGGGGAAGCTTGGACTATAGGTGGAGTGAGTAGGAAGCCAGTGCTGTGCCAATGTAGGCGCGCTGCTATTGGCCGAGCCCTTCGGGGGTAGCATCGAAGTGGGGTGGGGGGAGAGGGTAGCAGCCCTCTGTGCGGAAGTATCGAGGTGCAGCCGGTTCGCTAAGCAAGTCATTCGCTTCTCAGCACTCGTACTGAGAAGACTTACTTGAGTTATTAGTTTCTTACAGATCTCTGTGCCAATGTATTGAACATAGATCTTGGAGCTTTTTTCTCTTTCGTTTTTGTCTTTGGTTTGTTCTTAGCATCATCTAAAGTCAGTGAAATTTTTGTGAACAGTTACTTTATCGAACAATAGTCTTGAGTGTTGATCGAGTAGTGATGTACGGCTTATAGTGCATTCATCCGTGGACTTGAGAGTTGGAGCAGTGAATCCGAGGTTCAGCAGGCTGCTGAACCTTTCTACTCGTCTACATAACCGATCAACGCAAACGACGACCCTTTGCTGCTTATAAGGTATGTGGAGTATTTTTAATCTTATCTAAGCTTAAAGTTTTCTGTAGATAAATTTTTCAGCGATTCAAATATTTTTCGAGTCATAATCAATTAATTATGCCGAAGGAATGAAATTCTTGTATTATCGTTGGTTTCGATCCTTTAACTCGTATAGCACGATCGCGTTTATTTACTTACACGAACAATACGATAACACACGCACGTAAAAGGCCGAGTTAATTCTGAGAAGTATTAAGAATATCGAAAGTTCTAAATCGTCGTTATTCAGTCTTGCGTTTACCTTGCATGCTAATAAGCTAGATACATATATTATAAATGTACTGTAATTTTCAAAACTTGCAATAATAATGATAAACTAACTTGAAGCGATTAAAATTCCCAGCAGGTTTGCGCGCTGCATCCTTTCTTTATTTTTGATATCTGTCATACGTATAGATAGGTGTAGGACGTTTTTTTTCTCTGAGAGCGCGCGCGCTTAAATTAATCCCTGCGACTCGTGCGCCCCCTACCACGAGCTCTTCTTTCTCCCTCCTTCGCCTATCCGATCTTCCGTTGCTTTGCTATATACTGCCGAATTTCTGGACTATATCCTTCGAGGCGGGCAGTAGATGTTATGTAGCCGGTGATATAGCAACAAGAAAACCTTCGGGAAAAGCTTACGCGTGTGTGCCACGCGACCAGTGATATCATAATACACAGACCCACTGGGATCGGGACCTTTACCTTTCCAATGGAGATTTTAAGGTGACGTGTCCATTCTTTGTATTCCACCCTTTTGCAAATTTGTTTTCTTTGTTGTATACGGGTTTCCGAGTCGTAGTTTAAATTTTAGCTTGAATAATTTTCGCTCAACTAATTGATTTATATTATTCGTATATGAAATCGGCACTCGGCAATTCTTTGAATTGAGCTTCATAATACATAATGAAATAAGAGTGTATACAAGTTTATCCGCATTCCATTAGATTCGCGTGATTTCGCATGTGACATTATCCTATATATACATAATAAAGCAAAACATTTCTCTCGAATATTCGCTCGGTATAAAAAATCCGATAAGTAATCCAAGCGCGATTATTCCTCTGATGCGGAAAGAGAAAAAAAGGTCTGGAGCGTCGTCTGGCGCGCAAAAACGTATTGGCCCTGGCAAACAAAGCCAATCGCGAAAGCGCATTGGGGGAAAAAAGTCTCCGAAATAGGAGGAGACTGTGTACAGGCACGCACACACATACGCTCGCACGAGTGTAAGGAGGGTGAACCCAGCCGACAAACCGATCGATCGGCTAATCGACAAGGACAGAGAATGATTCTCATTATCGCTCCCCCGCGTAAGTCCCTCCTTCTTTTCTCGCAACAAATGCGTTTTATCCGCGAAGCGAGCGTCTCTTTTTTCACCTCTTTCGGCGCTCAGCAGCGCTTTTATATATTTGTTTTTGTCGGGCAGAGCGCGAGCGACCTTGATTGAAGCGTCCAGCAGTAGGCAGGTAACCGATGCCTTGTACCTGTATTTTGCGGGCCGCGTCTAATACGCGCTCTATATTTTTTTAACTTTTGACACTATCGCAAAATAAATAAATATTTCTTTACTTCGATTTTGATGTCCGAGCTTGTTTTCATTTTTTTTCTTTTACGCAAATTCTATAGATTATCGATGCACGAGTGTTTTATCGCTAGATACGAAGTCTTTTGTTTTTCTCTCGGCTTTCACCAAACACGCAATATAATAGCACCCGAAAAACAGAAGTCGGGATGATTCACCACGGATAAGGCTCTTTTAAATTTTACAATGTTTACTGTTTACTCGATTCAGGTACACGCACACACACACAATTTTCCGCTACCGCAACGGTAGCTCTTTAATCGAGAGAAGATCCACACCATATATAGTTGTATACAGAAAACTTTCGATTCTAGAAACAAAAGGTGGGAAGGAGGGGGTCTCGAGAGAAAATCCAAAACAAATGTTTCGCTCGTGTTTGCGTGGCTAATACGCAAATTTTCACGAACCGGGTTTGTTTGTCTTCCGGTTGGATTTTGTCCTTCGTACGCGCGCGAAGTGAGCGAGGGGGGGAGAGCGCAGTATTTTGTCGGTAAAACCCTTGCGACCGCGGGTCGTCTACGCAGGCAACGTCATTTGCGATTTTATTTATGGCCCTCGGCCGACCGCCGCAGGTATAAGACGGGGTCGCAGCCGTTGGGCCTAGAGGTATCTTATGCGGACAATGAAGATTCGCAAATCCCCGAAAGGGCAAAAACCTCTGCGTGCAGTTTCTATCGCTGACACTCGACGGTTTCGGTTGCTTTCTTTAATCCCTCGGCACCTTCGCCCTCCGTCACTTTTTTTATAAATTTTCACAAGTAATTGATGAATAATTCACAAGTAATTGAGTAAGGGATTGACTTTGCGTCCCAATTCAGGTATATTACGGAGCTGCCCCGTCAATAAAAATCAAAGAAGTTAATTATGCTCGCTGCAATATAACTCGGTCAAGTTAGGGTCAAATTTATGAAATCCACATAAATAAGCTATATAATATGTTGAAACTGTCCGTAAAATAAAGGGAGCGAGTCAGGCCTCGGAACTTTCTACCTCTATTATCTAGCCATCCTTCAGCTGCCTGTGCATTGATACATGCGCAAGTAAACCCCAAGCGGCTCTTTTTGCATATTTTCTCTCTCTATACCTTCGACCGTCCGTCGGTTCATCCATTGGAAAACAAAACGTGCCCCATTTAAATAAATCAAGGCCCCGAGTTTTTCCGAGGCTAATGTATGCAAGGAGAAAATGTGCGCGACAGACGCGTCGTCGGGTGTTCTTCGTGAATGCGAAAACCCCTTTTTCCAGGAAACGGCCTAGAGTATAGACGAGGGAAATAATAAGCGCACGGGACACGACGAAAAATCCCCCTTTCATCGGATCTCCTCTCTTTTTTCCGGTCTGCCTCGGAGTAGGTATACGGCATCTAGAAAGGATGTTTTTTGCGGCGGCATTTTTTTCTGCGGCCCGTAGAGACGGATCCCTTTGTCGCGCGCGCGCGCATTTCCATGCGAGCATATAGAAAAGGGAAAACGGCTTCACCTGCGCACGGTCACTTCCAAACTTTTTATGAATTAGACCTTTGTCATGCCTGATTTCTATGCATATTTATTCATTTTTTTCCTTATTGGTATTAGAACTCTATTATCATTGCAAGTTTATATATTAGGGAAAAAGTAATGCACAGCCCAGGACAGTGTCAATAATGCATAATTGTTTTTCCAGCTATCTTAGCAACAACATAATGGGCAACTGGGATCAAGCGGATCCGAACTCTTTGGCTCCCGAGCCAGAGCAGAATTCCCAGCATTGTATGCTTGGTAGCGATGCTGATCAGCAGCAGACTGTACTGGCTGATAATCCCGAGGATCTTCGGGAGACAGCGCCTGAGATACAGCAGCAGCAGCAGCAGCAGGAGCAGCAACAGCAGCAGCAGCAGCAGAAGCCGGAGCAGGAGCCGCAAAATCAGGCGGCTCCAACCACGCCCGGCTGCAACACCGAGAAAATCGTATTGGTGAGTAATCGTCCCTTACTACGCACTATACGCACTATACCCCCCCCCCTCCTCCCTTTGCCTCTAGGTCCATTCCCGGAGCCCGCACGCATCCTTTTTTCTCCGTGTATTTTCTACTTTTTCATCTCTCGCCCCCTCGCAGCTAGATTACCCCTGTGTATGTATGTGTGTATGCGTGCGTCGATGCACACAAATATACGTGACAGCCACCCCTCGCTGCTGCTTTTATCCCCCCAGCAGCTCATCGAAATGTGTCCAGGGATTGGCTCTTTTCGATATGGGATTCATCTCCAATCTCCCTTTCCCGAATGCCAAAAGTATGGCACACGTTAGTGTCGCATAACTTTTAGCAGGCATAAAAATAACTCCAGCATATAGACGTATTATATTCTTGCACATGCGTATCGATTTGCTGACAGTTGCAATTTTCTTACAGAAACCGGCAAAAGTCGATGACGGAAACAACGACTCCGGAATCTCGCCAGGACACTACACCAGCGGCTCGAATACACCTCCGAGCCGTGAGTCGCCCACGAACATGGTCGCGAATGGCGAAGTTTTGCCCGCGGACAACGTTGTACCAGTTCCAACTACCGATAACAGCTTGCCCGATAGCCCAAAGAGCATCACTCAACCGATGGAATTTCAAATAGCGCTCGACTATGCGCAAGCGTTTTTCGCCCAGGAATATGTCAAGGAAGATTTCCCGAATCCCACCGAGGAAGTAATCAACACCAAGGAAATCATTGGAGTAGATATGCCTGAGGAGCTGGAGTTGTCGGCGACAGAGCTCTACTGTGCCATCTGCTCTTACACTACGATGAGAAGGTATATTCCTAACTGCTCTTCTTTTATCATTACCGATCTTATAGTTTTTTTGCACGCGAGAACAGGGTGCCTAACGAGTTCATTTTTTCCCCTCAGGGTTGCATTCATCAAACACGTGAAAACGCATTGTCAGGCCGGGGCCGCAAAGTGCGTACCGTACGAGTTCAGCAGATCGATGTTGAAGCAATTGTTAACTGCCAGCCATATCAACATCGGAAGAATCATGCCGGTACTGGACAAGGACGTTTGGGCGAACGCTGAGCACGACTTTTGTGTACCACGAGTCAATTCAAACAACAGTCTGAAGTGCTTCACGTGCAAGCAGTGCCCCTTTGTCGCAATGACAAAGGTCGACTTCTGGCAACACAACCGCGAGCACATCAAATCCTCGAGAATTCTCACCTGCCCGAAATGCCCGTTCGTCACCGAGTACAAGCACCACCTCGAATACCATCTGTGCAATCATTCCAACTCCAAACCCTACAAGTGCGAGAAATGCACTTACGAGTGCGTTAACAAGTCCATGCTCAACAGCCATCTCAAGTCGCACTCGAACATCTATCAGTTCAGATGCGCCGATTGCTCATACGCTACCAAGCACTGCCACTCGCTCAAGCAGCATCTACGTAAATACAATCATAAACCCGACGTTGTTCTCAACGCTGACGGTACACCGAATCCGCTGCTCATCATCGAGCCCTACAGTACCAGGCGCGGGCCCAAGGCTAAGCCCAAGAAGGACAATCAAGCTCAGACGGCCGCCTCCAGAGCCAACACCAACACCAACACCAACGCCAACGCCAACGCCAACGCCAACGCCAGCGCCAACCCTAGCGCCAGCGGCACCTCTGTTCCGGTGCCCATGCCGATGCTGCAGCAACTGCAGCAACTGCATCAGCTACAGCAGCTGCAACAGCTACAGCAGCTACAGCGACAGCACCAGCAGCAGCAGCAACAGCAACAGCTGCAGCAGCTACACCAGATACAGCAACAGCAACAGCAGCAGGGCTTATCTATGCCCCAATTCCAGTTCAACCCGATCAACGGCTTTCAGGGTTTCAACGGGCAGGCCATGCCGCCCACCCCCGCACTCAATGGCTTCTCCTACCCCATGCTACCCAACTGCCCCGTGACCAATCATTTCAACGTGAACCCCGGTCCTCCGCCCGCCGGCATAGGGATGACCCGGGAGCAACTGCACGAGGCTACAGTCAAGTACTTGGAATTTACCAACACTTTCCTGCCCCCGGATGCGTGCCCACTTCCTGGAGACGACTTCCTTAACTCTCAGCTGGTCAAGGACGTAGCTGCCAGTCTCGGCTTTCCTCAAACCGATGCAGTCGCTATCAAGCGCGAAAACGTAGATTCCGTCGAGTCGTCCACTGCCCTGGACTTGAGCAAGCCCGAGAGCTACCCTGAGGACCTCAGCATCAATGCGGCACACGCTCCAGCCACAGTACCCACTCAAGTATCTGACGCGGCTGCTGCTTCTGCCGCGGTTCCCGCCAAGCGTCGCAAGGGACGTGCCACGAAGGTCAATCGTAAGTTGCCCGCTAAGAACGACCAAGAGATGCCACAGGACGTCCAGCGCCTCAGCCCCACCGAGGGATTGGAGGTTCGCCCTCCCTCGGCCTCTGCCTTATCGTCCGGCGACTCCAAAGATACCACTGCCTCCAACTCCAGCAACGAGTACACCTGCCAATACTGCGAAATCAACTTCGGTAATGCAGTCATGCATTCAGTGCACATGGGCTACCATGGCTTCCAGAATCCCTTCATTTGTAACATGTGCGGTGTGCAGTGCGAAGACAAGCTCTCGTTCTTCCTCCACATCGCTCGCGTCCAGCACTAAACTTTTAGAGCTTTTTTATGACGTAAATTTTTCTTCTAAAATTTTACGTTTATTTTTTCACGTGCGACGCGGCGAGTCTGGAGATAGATAGAGAGAGAGAGGCCTTTTTGACGAGGGCGTTTTTAAATTATCACTTACGTTTTTTAATTCTAACTTACATTTTTTAATCCTCCCTGGCAGAAATGGTCTAGCATGAAACGCTCTTTTTGACCATTTCCTAACTATTCTTTTAGATACAATCTAATAACTGGTTAGGTACTGGCTAGGAATAGCGTTTCATGCTTGACGATTTTTACCAGGGCTAACTTACATTTTTTAATCCTAACTTACATTTTTTTTAATGCAAACTTACCTCGCGGCCACACACACATACCTACGATTTTAGGTATCTTGGTCGCTTCCTTTCTATATATCGCTCTGGACGAGTATTGAACTTTGAAAATTTTGACAATATCTGAAATCGTTTTATTTGTCGAACGTAAAGTTTTACGCGGAAGCGAGGACCAAAAAAATATATATTTTTTGTAATATATGGTTGTGATGAACGAAGAAAATGTATAAATGTGTATAGAAACATTTTTTGGCACTAGTCAAGAGCATTTAATATCAAAGAGTTATCTAGAGAATTATATTTATGCGTAGACGCTGAGGGCGTCAAGATCAAGTGCAATCTTTTTAAAGTCAATAAGGATTTAAACTCGTGGATTTACAAATAACTGTCGTATTAACGTTTACGAAGTATTAATTATATAATTTATGTTTGTACATTGGTTAAAAAGCTTTAAGTTGAATTTCTCGGTGCTGTTTATTGTTCTCTATTTACATAATTTAAAATTGAAACAGGAAATTATCAGATGTTTATATTATATATTGATGTGTATATACTTTTGTGGAGTATTTTCCACGCACACTTATTGGCTGTTAACGTTAAATTTGACTAGAGTGCGAGCGAAAATTTGTCGATACGAATGATATGTGAAAAACGATTTTTGTTTTTAGTTGTAGATGCATTTGAGTTTAATTAATTAAACTCGTTGTATGATTTAGGTGCGATTGCGATAATGTCATGTTGCAGAAATGAAAGGTGGTTTAAATTAGAAGCATTCGAATCTAAGTAAGAGTTTGGTCCAACTTTACATAATTTAGTAAAAATTTATATTGTACACAAACATGAAATTCATTACACAGATACATTACACGAAGAGCATAAATCAAGCGTACAATAGTTTTTGTAACAACTAAAATTTCACGCACCACACCTATTCAGTACACTCACAACATTCCACTGTACCAATGATACAATTTGCAAAATAAATATTTTTATAGTTATTTCTCTAAATATTGTCTTAAATTTTTACCTGAATCCCACTTTTCCTTTATCCAATGTTATTACTTTAGAGAGTCGCCCCATTATTAAAAATGCAAAACTTCTCTTTTTTAAAGAACTCATATTTACTCTTGATGATATATTTTTTTAATTATTTAAATTTATTTTCAAAATAAACTAAATTACTCTTATGAAATAACGGCATAATATGTTTTTCATTAAAATTAAATAAAGATGAAAGCAAGAATATTTTAGTAGTAAAGTAGTCGATAACACAGCGTGCTTTACCTACTTTATACCTACACAGGAAGGTGGCGCACTGTAGCTGCCAATGATATGAAAACTGCGCGCATTTTCAAATCACCAAGTCACAGTAAGACAAATTGTACATCAATATTGCAAACAATTCCATATATTTTTTTATATGGTAAATTCTTTGCAGACAAGCTTTGGTAAGTATTTTCTTGGTAAATTCGGTGTGTTATCGGAATCGACAATTTGCTCAAAACAAAGCAATCCTAAAATGAAGTCACAATTAAAAACAAATAATTAAAACAATGAGTCATAGGCATTTCACCGCAATCTCAAGATAAAATTTGAGACGCGTCAGCGCTCCATTATAAGGTGAAAAGAGTTGTTTTCCCATGTGGGAATCATCCATAATTGACTCATCAGTTTACTCATGAATGGTGGGGCTTCTATCGCCCCTTTTAAAAACTACTCTAGGTTAAAAATGGCTATAGCATTGGGTCAACCTCCATCATAATGGAAATGAACCTGTTGGAGGGGAGAATTTCACGGCCGGGTTTTTTACTTCCTCATTCGCTCTCGAATTACAACCCCTTGTATGCGTTGCACAATGCTGGATACACCAATCGCCGCGAGGGGAGATTTTTTTCTTTGCATCCAAATCGTTCTCGCCTATTGGCTATATATACATTATGTGTGGTGTTTTATACAATATAAACTGCTTTTTTTCTAATCGAGAAAAAAACTCCCCCTGTGAACATCAGGGGGTTGTGTCGGTCGCGGGGCAGGTTCCGCCTTTTTCTGGTGCAGGCCTTTACAGTTTTTTTCTCGGTTCGAGGGGAGTGCGTTGGCTTAATTGTCGTAGCTCGTCTGACATTTTTGATGATACGATCAATCTTTTAAATTTTCAAAAAGTATATTTAGCGAAGAATATAGCAGATAAACGTCTGCAGTGCATCGAAGAGAATACAGCAATTTTTCCAATCCGAGTCGTAAAATGACGAGAAAACCCGGGTTCTGTCTTGAAAAAAATAAGAAATCTTTCTATCTCCCCTGCATACATTATTAACAAGTTTTTGCGCACAACTTTTTTCCCGGATTAAAAATATATGGTATAAGCTTGCTTATTGCTCCAGTCAAACAAAAGAAACAGCCCCGCAAAGCAATAACGAAAGTTAGGCATAGGAGGGGCCAGAAATTTGAATTTTAATCGAACCAGCTACTACCTGGCGAGCATTTTCGGTTGGTGCGTACGATACCCTGTATAGGTATATGTATAGTCGGAGGAGATTAGCGATCGGCTTTTCACAATTTTTCCCTTCCAGTAGCACTGCGTAAGTACATACCTGTTCGGCGGCGTTTTACGAGGGGCAATCGCTCCGGCCGGTGTATTAGGTACTTTACGATCTTCCTTGTCGCCGGGGCGAGAGTAAGTGGAGTAAAAATTTTCTCGCCAGTTATACAACCCTTTTGGCACGCGCGCAACCAGCCATACTAATCCCGTTTCCGTGGTAAAATGGCCTGCGTTCTCGCGTAATGTCAGATATACTTAACCGACTGGTTTATAATACTGCGTATATAGAAAGGTTTAGAGGGACTAAAAAACGAATTCTACAACTACCTTCACTTTGTTGGAATCTATAGAGATGAGATGTTTACCATGTTTATCAATTAATTATACATATACCTGTTATTGTGATAATATAAGGTGAAAGTATCAAAGATTTTCTAATACTTATGGATGAAAATGAATCATCGATTCTGTCGCCTGAGCTGTTGGGTCCCGTCTTTAAGATCGAAAATATAACTTTACGACAGGTTAGAATGATCTTGTAAAATAACCAAACAGTTGTAAAAATTCTATTCGTGAACACAGGCATTGTATAATAACAACACGAACAGAAGATTTAGACTTTTAGCTACTTTTGTGCCCGATGAACTCGTTTTCTTGATTGAGGAGAAGGCCAAGATCGTTGAATACCATTTGGCTGTATTACTTTTAGTGGATATATCCGGTTTGATTTTATTATTATGTTGAACATGTTTGTTCTCTAAATAATCATTTGTATACGAACAAAGGTTTATATTCGCTCTTTGATGAATTTTGCCATGCCCGAAGTAACGGAAGTTCCGGCTTGTCAAAGATTTTTAATCTGTACACAAGTGCCATTATCGAACAAGTGTGTTTTAACGGAGGAGATGTACTTAAATTTACAGGTGAAAGTGAAAAGTTCTCTGTCTTCCTTTTCCAATAGATTTTCACAAATATACGTATACTTACTTATAGACGATGGTATTCTGTCATTGTGGAAACAAAATGAAAATGAATTACTACACGAAGTACTGCGGAGAGTAATATCATGCTCGTTCGCGATAAAAGAAGCCGTACAACACTTAGAGATCGATTTCTTCGATTTATCTCGAGGTATAGTAGAGGATTTTCATTCTTTTTTTTTCCTTAAATTTAGTATCAACGTAGCTACTTGAACATTTTTATTAAAAAAAAAAAAAACAAAAAAAAAACAACGTTACGGCTAAAATTGACACACGTTTTACCAGTTCCGATAAAGACTGCCATTACAGCTGGAAGTGTGACTTTCTCGGTGATCGGTGACGGCGACGTTTTGCATTACGTTATCACCGGCGAGCCAGTGACGGCCGTTAGAAAGGCCATCAAAATGAGCATACCCAGTGATCTTGTTCTCGGAGAGAGTGCCTGGAAACACTGCATTTTATGCGACTACGTCTACGTCATTCAGGACAGGAGCCACATCAGGGTATTCTTCTCTCCGCGTATAATTTAGCCTCGAATGCACTGCCCTTTTACAAAACAATGTGCTTGTAAACCGATTGAAAAGCTGCGCGCTTGCAGATAACCAAAGAGCTCAAAAAACACGAGCCCTCGAGAACATTGACCGACAGAAAGAACGTGGAGATAATTTGTAAGCAGGAAGCTGGAGATAAGAATTTGCCGAAGACGACTGCTTCCGCGAAAAATTCTTCTCCGCTTGATATTATGAAAAAGCGCAAGTGCGTGGCTATCGTGCAGAGTCGCGAAACTGAACGGCACATAATGGAAAGTAAGTTTTCGTATGGATGAAAGTTTTAATGCAAATTTATCGGCAATTTATGCGTAGGTCGGTACACTATTCTAGAAGGTTGCAAAAGTCAGCTGGGCGTGTCTTTGAAAAGTTTTGTAATGAGATCGGTAGTGGAACAGGTAAGAACGATAACCCAGTCGAGAGAATTAGATATATTTTTGATCGGCAATAGCGTATAAAACGGCAATTTTTAGATTGAAAACGATCGCCCGTTAGAATATTTAACGGAGATGAGGAATGTAACGACAGTTTCGATCGAAGTTTTCCCTGTAAACAACGCGGTATCGGAAGTTACGTCTCTCGCCGATAAGTCTCACGCAATAATCGTGAGGTAAGTGAAAAATCTCGCAGGTATACCGATTTATCAGAAATTCAATTCTATTCATCATCGCCTCGCAACGAACAATGAGAAATTCTTGAATCGTTCCACGAATACGAATTTCCGTCGTCAAACATGATTAATCTCCGGTACATTCGAATTCTCTAGGACTTGCGAAAATGTCGGATGCGTCGAGGACGCGAGCCTACGCGACGCGAGCGTAGTATTCCGCATTGTCTTCGGTCTCCGCAGCTACCTGAAGAATTTAAATCACTGCCGATTCGGCGTCTTGTGCGCCTGGAAATTGCTGCGTTCCTTAAAGCGCCTGACTAACGTCGATGTGGTCTCCGTGGGTGTATCCACAGGTGAACTTTTTTCGAGGCTTGGAATATTATATAAGCGACGAGTATGAGATAAAATGTTAGAGTTTTAGGAATATCGTGCTGCACAGTTGTTGGTCACGTCGCTCGTCGTCATTACGCCGTCATCGGTCCTCCGATCACGAAAGCTGAGAATATAATGCTCATTTCGCATAACAAGGTGCATACGTCATAACTGTATGTTCAAAAGAATGATATAAATCATATATGTTTAACGTATAATTGTACGCGTGTATATATAGGTTACGTGCGATTTGGATACGCTCGTTTACAGCGGCATTAAAAAGAGCAATTTCACTTCGACAGGATTGATAAATTTGAGAGGATTTGAAAAAGGATACGTCTTTAATTTTTCCGCTAAAGAAGCGTAATTCAGATTATATTCTTATACGTAAACAAGATCCCGAAATAAATTGCTCAAATCATCTTTTCACTTCGCAGATCCGAGGGTTCGGATACGAACGACCTGAAAAATGCCTACCCCATTCTCAGCAGATTTCAAGAATTAGAACTCTTTGGCGATATTTTGGATGAAATCGGATTAACGGATCGCGCCTATGCAGGAATCATAGTCGAGGCATCGTTATAAAATTGCTGTGCATCCAAAAATAAATCAACAATAACCCATGCATTATTCGTCAGGGTGGCTGTAGAGTCGGAAAGTCGCGACTACTGGACGCCTTCGTTACAATAGCTAAAGCCAGGCAAATAACGCTGGTCAAGCTCGTACTTCATCCATCGTTCGCGGTGAAACCATACGCGGTCATTCACAAGATTCTGGAACAGGTACATATCTGATCTAACTCACGTTTACGTAATAATAATACTCGTATGTACAATAATGTAACTACAAATCCTTGTCTATACGCGCGTATATATCGTTTCGCGCTCTTATCAGATTCTCGAGGCGGAAGAGTGCAAAACGATGGACGAGCTCGAGAGAAATATCAGCGAGAAATTGGGTCGCTTTATACAGGCCGACGATCTCTGCTACCTCAACAGAATCCTGAGAGTGAGCTTCAAACTTTCCAAGCAGTACATCGGTGACTCGGACTGGAACCGTCATCGCAAGTCCATAAGCATCTTCGAGAAAATCCTGAAAATAGTTGAGCAATATACCACGTGTTCCGCGAATTCCAGATACGAATCTACGATGTAGCATTAAAGAGAAAGATCTCGTTCCCCGCAGTACAACGCGAAACAGTGTATCCTGCTCGACAACGTTCAATACATGGATTACATGTCGTGGCAGTTCTTGGCACACGCGATAAGCAACAAGAACGTCGTACTCGCAATGACGATTCTCGAGTCGGATTCATGGGACGAGCTGTCGCGAGTCGAGGCAGACATCTGCAAAGATAAGCGCCTCCTGCGGCACACCTTGCCGGGTCTCGAGAGGGGATCCCTATCGCCTCTGGCATGCCAATTTTTGGATGTGCAAGGAATTTCGCTCGAGCTGCACGAGTAGCGATTCTTCATCGCCTTATTACGAGTGTCGATGACTCCTTGTTCTTTATTTATAGGTTTTTTTTCGTGCAGTTTCATACTGAGCGCAGGAGTGAGCCATCCGGGCTGGTACGAGCTGTTCCTCGCGCTGATGATCCTCTGCTGCAGCTTCGACTTTGTGAATTTGACGCCGGTGGAAGCCGGCGATTTAGGCTTGATTTTTCCCGAGGCCCTTTTCGTCACGCGAATCTCCGCGGATTTGCTTCCGGAGGAAGCCGCGCCTCCGGTGCCTTGGAACAAGAGGACCAGGATTCCGGTTTGCCTCGCGAACGACAAATTTCGAATCGCCCAGTCTTTTGCGGATTACGACATCGAAGGTGATGCTTCCGCGCGCGAGAATAATTTCCGCGGAGGGAAAATAATAGAACTGAAAAAAATTTTTATTCGCGCAGAACTGGCGCTGGAGATTTACGCGAGACTTTCCGCGTACGAGCAGGATGTTGTCAAATGCGCAAGTGTGCTCGGCAAGGTTTTCGCTCGCAGTATGCTGGAGATGATGATTCCTAATCACCAGTCGCTAAAAACTGCCACAGGTAATCTATTATATACTCGAATGCTGCTTATGTATTTTTGTCTAATATATCGAAACTCGTTAAAATTAAATGAACGATATTTAAATCTCAGAATATTAAAACGATTACTTACAAATAGATCAGTCGAGTTATATTCGCAATATATATATATATATATCTATACAAAAGCAAATGAAAATCAAGAACGGCGAATGCCTCTCACGCGTCAAAATAAAAGTATAAAATCCAGTTAAATTTGCAACCATTGCAGCCATAGAAAATCTGATACGAATACGAATTTTCGAATGCGCCGCGCTGCAAAGGCGCAGCACCAAGGTCGGTGACCTCGCGGTCTGCTCCTTCAAGCCAAGGAGTACTTTCTCGGATATGCATCACTTGCTGCGGTGTCGGTGTCACTTGCGCTGTAAGCCAGAGTTTCACGTTACATATTGTATTATATCGATATGGGAGTGTATTATATACGCGCTCGCGTAGATGCCGTCTCCCGATATAACGACGGCTGTATACGCGCGCTCTAAACGATTTCCGTGTGAACGAAGTTCGATTTTTTTTGTTGTTGCCATTTTTCAAATTCGAAAACAATGGGACATACATTTCAGACATTCCACCTGCGGAACAGCACCTGTCCAAATACGCCCACTGCCAGTTCATCGAGTTCAAAGCGTCCAGTTTTCAGCGCGCTGTTTACGAGCAAATTTCCGAGAGCGAGAAAAAAGAGTTTCACGCTCGGGTCGTGGAAATCTACGAGAAAGACGCGAGGAAGTGCACGGCTTGTGGTGGGGGATCGTTTCTGAGGATTCCCGGAAAAGAAAAGTCGGTCGGTTTTAAGATTTGCATGATATTCGTACACAGGAAGTAACTGATAAGTGTCGTTGCAGAAAAAAATCGTTAAAGCATCGGTACCGATCGTGGCGACGAGCATTACGGAGCCGCTTATCGAGAGCCAGAAAGCTTACACGTTGGCGAGCGAGACAAAAGAATCGGAGCAAAGCGTCATCGAGAACCGACCGACCGATATCACGGGTATTTTTATTATGCGCACATCTTTTGAAGCGGATGAAAATCATGGTAATTATATATGTATACGTATGCATACCGATGCCGATGTTTTTTGAGCATTGTTCGACTATTAGAATTCAAAAAATTGTGCGAAATCCGGCCTGAGAAACGAAGGAGCAGAAGACAAGTTTGGAGAAATTCTCGCGTTCATCCTCTTTCGTACGAAGACGCGAACCAGCCGTTGAATTTGAACAACTTCGGGCACATAGATTTTCGAAACTGTCGCTGTCTCAGCGTGATTGACTGTATTTTCATGAAGCTTCAGCAGCACATTGAGAATATCGGTACGTACATTTTACGAAAATCGTTTTTTTTTATTATAATAATTAATAAATTATGATCTTTGGTCGTATTCAAGATAACAACGACAAGATCATACACTTTACCATGGAATACGCCGCGGCTCTCATCGACTACGGACAGCCGAGTTACGCGCTGAGGTTTTTAGCAGACGCCGACGAAAGAAACGACGTGAGCTCCAATAACATTTTTTTTTATCAATCCATCACTTTATAACACCCTCATCTTCGCAGTATGTCAATACCTATGACGCTTCGAAAAATCCAGCGCTCTACGGAAAAATCATCAAGAAGAGCATGATCCTCTGCCTGCGAGGTAAACGTAAAATCAGTAACGCTGACACTAGTAAATAATTTGCGACCGACGAAATATTTCGTATTTAGGAAACGCGTACATGCTTCTCGGCAACTATCCGCAGGCAACGACGAACTACGTCGAAGCGCTTTCCATGTTCAAGCACAAGTTCAGCTCGACCGAACGGTTGACTTGCTACAAAACGATGTACGAAAAGATGCGTCAAAACATTCGGTGGACCTGCGGGAATCCCAGAGTCAATTACCATCAGGAAACAGAGATTATTCTACGACAGAACACAGCTGCGTGTTTGCGTTTGGTCTCGATGATACTAATGGTGAACCAGCAGCACAAGCCGGCAAAACTGGCGGCTCTTCGGAGTATCGTCTTCGGCTTTTCGAGCTGCGATTCCAGCAGTTTTTACGACCAATGCCAGCTGTATATCTCGATAGTAGAGGTTTACGGAAAACTCGGGGACTTGGCATTTCTGAGCCACGTCGAGAAGTACATGCTGTTCTCCATCAACCACCAGCACAAGTGGAACCACTGCGAGGACATCGCGATGCTGGCTCGCGTGTACTTTTCCATGTTCAAAGTCAGGTGATAAGCATGAACCATCTATTCCACAAAATTTCTCTAACAAAGCTCAAGCTCAATTCGACTACAGCTTATTACGAGGACATTTGGAGAGGGCGGTGCAATTCGGAGAAAAGTCGCTTCGCATATCCAAGTCATATCACATGATCAGACTAGAGTTTGAGATACTGCCTCTGCTCGTCCAGGCTCTCGTGAGTATCGCCTCGAGATCCAACATCGACATGTACTAATTCCAACGCTTCGCGCGACCTTACACGTCAAGATGCGTCTGAAACGAGTTTGCGAGACGATCGACGCGCTGCAGCAACTGCGCGATACCGCGCTCGAAGACGTCGATAAATCAGCCTTAACCTGGTATTATGCCCTATGCATGGACCTGCTACTTGACGCCGGGATCTTCGTAGAAAGCTACGAGACATGCGCGCGCTACGCTCGGAAAATACTCGGTCTGACGTATTTCCATTGAGTGTGATCTTAATGGCCAAAGAGCCATTAGCGTATATTATTATTACTATAATTCTACACACAGCGGGGAAGTCGGACGCCTGCGTTCTGCGCGACGCCGAGTGTTCGAGGCGACTTTTGGCCGGGCTGTGGTTGTGGCAGTTGCGGAAGTAATGCGATAATATACACGCGGTTTCGAGACTCCCTAATGAGATTCGAATTTTACGCGCTTTCAGGGGAGACCTCGCGTCCACTGCGTTTGTCATGAGCTTGGATTTCTTCACGGCCGATCTGCGGCCTGACGACTATTCGCGAATAATAACGCTCTGCAAGGTCGATATATAACGTCCTAAATTATTTCCTGCTTCGACTTAAAGCGAGAAACAATCGCGTATACAGGTACTCGAGTGTCATCTACTGCTGCTCACGCGCTGCATCGATATGAAGAAAGGAAGTCAGATGGAGATACTGCTGGTGGACATAGAAACGCTGATGAAAATCTTGGAGGAAGTAGCCAAGACTTCGGACTGCGTAAAGCCTCGTTACTACCTGCTCAAAGCTTACTTCAGTCTGGCGCACGCGCGCACACTCGCGTCAAAGTCCCACATTCGCAAGGCGAAGAAAAATGCCGAGCTGCAGAAGAACTCGATGGCGCTGGCTTGGATAAGTCACAACGGAAATGTGAGTATTGTGTCAGGGAAAGGAAAAAAAAAATAATCGAACTCTTATATACGTTATATTTATTTGATTTGCGTTATGTAATAATTTATAAAAAAAAATTGATTAAAATGTAGTTATAATACAAGATTTGCACGATGGACTAAATGAAAGGCGGTATAATTGCGATTGATGTCTTTTTGCATATAGACTTGGAAAGCTGTAAGTTACAATAACATGGCTCGTTACTGGGAAGAAAATATTGGCTATCGGAATGCGATCGTTTGGCAAGACGTTGACATGTTCGACATTGACGACTGGTCCAACCTCCTGTATTCTCTTCCTATTCCTGATTCTTACATATGACGTACTACGTTTCAGTGTAAAGGTGATGGACGTTTTAAATGAACTTAAGAATCTTATACTTATCATCGTAATGTAATTGTAATAAATGTATGATGTATAATAAAAGGCAGAACAAGTTGAATATTATACGTTTAGGCGGGTGGAGTAGTCCGAGATTACGTTTTCGCGATCAAAATGCGGTAAAAAGTATATTTTTTTCCTCTTATGCATAATTTTTTTTTAAATTAAAAAGAAAAACACGAACACAACTAGCACGGTACAAAATTCAAGCAGTCTATTACGAATATTTACACATTAATCTCAAATAACGTGGAATTTCTGTCGATGAGTCGAATCTCCATCTTAATACTTAGAAAATACTTATTTCACTACTTATATACCTTAAGCGCTACGTCTTAATCGTACAAAACCTATCAAACGTTCGATATAATAATCATATGTATTTCATTATTTTCTTCTCTCGCGTAATCCGAGAGAAACTCGTGCCAAACGTCGCCGCGAATACGTTACACTGAGGCATGAAAAGTAAAAATCGTAGAGCCGTTACGTAAGATTTTCGCTTTTCCGTACAGTGTCAGCAAAAAAATCATTGCAATCCCAGATGTTCGAGAATAAAAAAGAAACGAATTACACAGTCGACATCGTAAATCGATGTACCGGCACGCATCACCTCGAGTGCGTGACTGCTTCTTTGATTCTCATTCCACGATCCCTCACGGAACGATTAAACTCTGCAGCTCGATACGTTTCGCGCGTTATTACACACACTTAATGACACTAAAATCCGTGATTTATATACGCGCAGCTTAAAACAGTCGATTAAAATTCACCTATAGGTTCGACGCCGAGTACGCCGAGTTCGCACGTTGTATTGCCTTTCGGGAGTTTTATTTTTCGTATATAAAATATAAAAAAAATACGGAAAGATAATAACGGATAACGCCGTTGAAGAAAAGTGCACGTAATAAAAAAAGGCTTCGAGATATGCGCGAAGTAGCCA
Organism: Muscidifurax raptorellus; assembly: GCA_020010945.3. Classification (NCBI taxonomy): domain Eukaryota; kingdom Metazoa; phylum Arthropoda; class Insecta; order Hymenoptera; family Pteromalidae; genus Muscidifurax; species Muscidifurax raptorellus. Next base: position 38,743,439 of record CM052078.1, read on the forward strand.
TAAAAGATGTACACGAGACGGGAATGAGGCAAGGATAGTAAAATTGTAAAGATTCGACCGAGACACCGCAATTGTATTTAAAATCTGAGCACGCGCGCATCATTGACTCTTCCGAGCGTGAAATTACCTTTCAACGCTTTCAGCGAGACGATGCTTGTTAAGATTGCAGTGGTCAGAGTGGCCACTGACTCTAGTAAATTGTAAACGAGCTCGGAGCGAAATAATTTTCAAATTAGCAGTTAATACTTCGATGACATAAAGGTGCAGTAATTATTCAAGAAAAAGGGAAAACTCGTATAGTTTAGGCCACGATACACCGATCTATATCGAACCGAATTCAATAATAACAATAATAACAGCAGCAGGGCATTGTCTTCGGCCGGCGATCAGCGCGCCGATCGAAAAACGCGACAATACGCACATCATCAGGCTGTACTCGCGGATCGAGCGATCGCGATCGGCGGCCGAAGCGCAGGCGCTTTTATTTTTCTTTCTACGCAGCTCTCGACGTGCTCGGCGCCGCCGTTCGTCTCTCTCCTGCTCCCGCCGATTCTCTTTAATTACGTATACGCGTATTACGTTATAATCGTTTATCCTTGTTGCAACTCCGTCTTCGCTCCCGGGGACGAGCTGTTTACCGATGTAGTTTTGCAAAATAGATGCGCGTACGCGCAATTTTTGTCAAAGCAAAAAATTGAGGAAGCCGTTTGCTGCCTCGTCTATCCCGAGTCACGAAGTCGAAGACCTTTTCTTCGGAGAATAGGACGGAGTTTATTATGGATTGGATAGATACGCAGTTCAGAGTCAAAGTGATAATTGCCATGGTTGTAAGCGCAAAAGGCGTTGAAATTAGTTTTGAAACTTTTATTATTTCACTTTGATTTTGAACTATCCATATGCACGTGTACTTAAGCATAGAAAGAAAAGCGCAACTTGTAAGAACTTTTTATTCATTACGAAAAAGCAAGCTTAGCAAATGTGGCTGCGGAAAATGGCCTTGTTGTGGAAAAGCTACTAATAATTATATAAAAAATTCTTCTAAGTTCGACTTTTTTCTTCTCCTCTAGTTGAAGCGCGACCTTTGCGCAAAACTACCAATAATAATAATAATAATCGTCCACCCTTCTGTGAGAACACAAAAGTCGCGCTTGTGTCAATACGCATAGTCTATGCGCACGATGAGTACATAATTAGCAAAAATAATTTCGCGCGATTCTTCGCTCGCAAGCTAGATCTTCCGTGTCAGCTTTGATCGTTACGTCTCGTAAAAAATTTCGTTGTTTTGATTGAAAAAAAAAAAAACAATGCAACACCCCCCGCAAAAATGACACAAAAGTTAAAGCAATTTACCTCGTCCGTGCGATCGATCATCCTCGCTGCATATAAATTAACGTCCAATAAAAAATTTGAAAAATTTACAATCGCACAACCGCGAAAACCCATCGCGCTCCCGACGTTTAGCCGCGAGAACTAGACGATTTTCCGCTTCTCGTATACGTACCACGCGTAAAGCGCGGTATAAGATTCCGCACGCACACACGCCCACGTATTAAAAGATCACATCCACATGTATAGAAACACCTTTAGGAGTAAAAGGTTGGCGAGCCTCCGGCGAGGAGATTCGCGAGCTCTTTCCTATAGCCGCTCATCAGGTCAGGTTGGCTCATTCGTGGCCGTCGATGTCGTTGTCGATGCGACTGCTACGGATGCCCGTCTTGCCGGTCCACGGGTAGATGTCGGGACAAGCCTGGCACGTCTTCATGTAGCGCACGCCGCTCTTGTGCCACAAGTTGCATACCTTCGGGTTGTTGCACTTCTTCGGTCGGTCCTGAGAATCAAGGCGATTTTCGTTAATTTAATTTAATTTCTATATAGAGCAAAAAAATAATTCAGAGAAGTCGAAGGTGCAATAAAAAACGAACCTGGTAGTTGCACGCGAACGGCTCGAATCGGTCGAGGAGAGCAAGGGGCGTGGGGTTCCTGACCCACTGAAGCGCCTGCCAGTTCGTCACGACCCAGACGTCATCCATGGCAACGATGGTGTCGAGGAACGAGATGAAGCCCTCCTTGTGGTGGGCCTGGGTGAACCACGCGGCGTGGTAGAACAGACCGAACGGCGCTCTGAAAGCGACGATGAGCCGGGTGTGATCGCGTTGAAAAATCGCCATTAAAAAAATGCGAGGGCATACCTGTTGGTGGTGTAGTGTCTCTCAAAGTTCTTGATCAGCATCTTGTAGACGCCGTCGGCGGTCGGTGGGTTGCTGCAGGCGTCTCCCATGGAGCATCTGCCGCCGTTGAGATCCTGCCACATGACCATCGGCACTTCCCAGAGTCCGGGGTAGGATCGCGTGGGACAGGGTGGGATCATGCAGTCGTGGAAGAGCTTGTAGTCGAGGGTGTAGGGCCAGCTGGGCGGCCGGTTCTCGTAGATCGGCATCGACGAGTCGTAAGTGAAGTTGGTGTCCCAGAGCATTTTGAACATGTTGTTACCGCCGACCTGTGCACGTTGGGCAGTGGTGGGTTAGGTTTTTGGGTTATTGCTAGTATGTCCAGATTATTAGCGAATAACCACGTGAACATTATTGTTATAAGAGACCGGGAAAAAATCGACGCATATAAGGCGACGCTTCGTTCGTTCGCGTTTCACCATTGCCGCGGTGAAACGCGTTGGTTTTTTTTTCACTCACACCTACGCTATACTCGATATAGGTCGTTAAAGTGAACGTTGCCGAGAAATCCCAGCCGCGTGTGTCAAAAGGTTATACACACAGTTATATAGTAGTGTGTCATCCTTTTTCTCACGTATAAACCCGCGTATAACTATATATACGTATATAAACGAGGTAAGAGCGCATAAACTGAAGCTGCATTTCGTCGTGGATCTATTGCGGCATGATCGTCATCGGGCGCGTGCCCCCGAGCAGTTTTAATCGCGCGCTAATAACCGCGCTTGGGAAACACATCGCATTTCTCGAGGCGTGTCGATGTTTTTCGCGTGTAATGGAGGGTTACAGTTTCGCCGATTTTTTCCTTCGTTCTCGATGGATTTTCGAGCGAATACACAACGCCGGAGGCCACGGCGGTTACGTCGCGCGGATGATTCGCGTGTATTAGTTTGCGCAACGAGATTAGCTGCGAAAATTCGCCGGATTATTATGTTCCCGTGCGAAAGTTCGAAGAGCCGCGCGCGATGTATATTACATATTCTTTAATTCGTTCTCGAAAAGTTATGACGTCTCTCGGGCTTTGCTTGATTGCTTGTAAAGAAGATTTATGGAATAGCCGCGCTGCACGCGAGGAACAGTTTTTTTTTCATCCGAGATCCTAAATGCACGTTGTAATGTATAATACGCCGTAGCGTGCGTGCAACAGATTAGGCGTGTAACGATCTTCTAAAACGATGTTTTATTAAAAGTAGTCTACACGCGTGTATTCCGCGTCAACTTTCCTACTATTCTCGCGCCGACGATTATATACTCAAAATCAATTGCGTAATATATAGGTATATACAGGATACAATGCAGCAGCGCGATATGAGGTGTATTATATCTCCGCTGTGGAAATTGGGCTCGAATAATCGGTTTGACGGTTGGCGTGTATTACGCGCGGAGAGTGTAATATATATATATATATATATATATATAGTTATATGAGAATTTGAGCGTTGGCACTTACCGAGAGGAACGGAGCTCTCATTCCCCTGACATCCTCGAGCTTAACACCTCCGTAAGCGGACAGTATCTCTCGTTGTCCGGCCACCTCGCGAGACCACTTTCGCGCCGAGAATTGTTCACCAAAACTGTGCCTGCACGTGTGGGAAGGGGCAGGGGGGCAGAGAAAAAAGAAATTTGTTACAAGTATCCATAAACACGGCCAAAGTAGCCTCGACGCGAAGCAGGAAATCAGCTTTTATGGCTAATATAAAACTCCGAGGCCCGAGTATTATACACAAGTCCGCAAATTAATACGTGTCTATTTTTGGGTATAATAATAATAACGAAAGCGTTCACCAGTCGCGATTGCTGCAGTAGTCTTACAGCAGCACGATAACTGTTACGAAGAAAAGCTGATTTCCCGCGTGATATACCATAATCCACGTCAAAAGCCCCTAACGTTCGCGTATATATCGGCATCGCGCGGCTAATTTCTATTGATTCATCGCGCGCGACTTCCTATATATATATACAAGCGATATCGTCGTCGTATTATAGAAACAACTCGTTATACGCACTCGTTCTCGCCGTATGTTAATTCGTCTCGTTCGTGCTCAGAAGTGGCGGGCAATAGAGTGTTCGTACATGTACGTGCAATCGCGAGAGTGTGTTTGTACGTTTTAATGACGGCTTCGGTATAATGACAGACGCGCGACTCCTGCGGTGATTGCGGTATGTATAGGAGCGACGGTAGCGCGGGTGTATACGGTATCGTATATAGAGAGAACAGGTGCTGTGCATGAGAGGTCGAAGCTGATGATTCGCGCCGTCACCGTGAAAATATAGACTATATGTAAGCGTGTTGTTGCCGCGACAATGCGGGTTTATTAGGCGCGATGCCTTGTGCGTAAGATCCTCGTTCCCGCGCGCGTTTCCAATTCGGGAAGATTGATTCGCGCATTGTTAACTATATACGTCGTGTTTTCTTGATTATATACAATTGTTTAGCGAGTTTTCTCTCTGTTTTCTAAATTGCCAATGTATAGAGTATTAGTTTTTGCAAGACGTATATATAATCGTATCGTTATGCAGCATCAACAGGCTTGGAAACATATATAAGTATATCAAAAGCCGCAACCAATAGCCATCGAAAAGACGATGAAAGCAGTGATAAAAAATAACGTTTATACAGATACAACAAAGCGCGCGTGACAAAAATGAAAATGAAGATCTTCATCGTCGCCTCGCAGATCCACATCCTGACTACTTACGAGACCGTGTGCGAGGCGATCTCGTGACCGGTAGCGTAGAGATTCTGGACCTGGCTGTAGTCGGTCCACTCGTGAGACACGTAGAACGTCGCCGAGATGGGACATCCGTTGGGGTTGTTTCTGCCCTTCTCAAACAGGTCGGCGTAGAGGCCCTTGTTCAGGTCGTTCACGGAGTCGTCGAACGTCAGCAGGACGATCTGCGGGATCTCCTCCGGCAGGTAATCTCCTATTTTTTTGTCGTTGTGGATAGTCGTGGTCGAGATCGAAGATGTATGTGTGTGTGTGTGTGTTATGTTATGCCAGTCGTCGTGTAAATGGGTTGAAGACGCGTTTGTACGTGAGTCATGTTGGTAAATGTGACAGAGAGAGAGAGAGAGAGAGAGAGAAAGGAGAGAAAGAGAAAGAAATAACACAGAATGCGTTAGTGCTGCGATATATTAGTATCACGAAGTTGGTATATATATATATATATATATATATATATATATATATATATATATATATATATATATATATATATATATATATTATGTATATACGTATACACAGAGGTGAGCGACCAGCCAGGTCCGCCGAGAGAAAACGCCGAGGATGACTCGCTTATTTTTCAGCCGTTCTTTTTCCTCTTTTTTTAATAAGCGAATTTTAACTGCGCGCTCCTCGTGAAGGAGACAGAGAGAAACTTGGTGTATATCACAGTCTCTCCGGCGCGCATTCAAATAAGCGCGAAAACTCGCGTATATAGTTTCCCTCAGCGGACGTGGCCGGATTATTCAAATGGGGACGTCTCCGAGTCGGCTCTGCGCGCGCGCGTTTTTTTCTTTTCGACGCGAGCGCTCGAGTCGCGCCTCGTTTCTTCGCTGACTTAATATTTCAGCGCGTTGGAAGTGACTTCGAAATAATTCTGTTTTTTCTGTGCTCGTATATTTTATTCAGGCCGTTATGTATGTGCAACTTGTTTCTGCTTTACTTATTTCGGCGAAGAACGGAAAGTGCGTTTCTTCGAAAGAATCGCGTTAATTTGCGGGATTTTCAAAAGGAAAAGTGACAACTGTCCTAGTGTCTTGCACATAGATAACGATTGCTCTTGATTTACGGAGAACAAGCTTGTCTATTGTGCTACGATTAAGCAACTTAACGAAACCAGAAACGACGAGTTCAAAGTCATCTTCGAACGCTGCATCAGGTATATAATTATATAGAAAAAAAAGCGATTTGCGCGCGTGCGCAGAGCCAGCACTCAAAGTATAAAAAAAAAACATCATCAACGTCCCAAGGAAGGAATCGAGTGTACGCAGTATATAGCGATAGAGAATAATTATGCACTATATATGTATATTATAAATGCACATGATATATCGTAGAATGCAAAACAGTCCAAATAGCCGGAAGACGATGGATATATGGTAAAAAAAAACGAAGACAGATATGCAGCAGGCGAGTAGTGTCCAGTAGCAGCAGCAGCAGTCCTTCCGCTATGTGCAGCGCATACAGTTGTGTAGAATAATGAAATAATCGAGCGGCTCATTGCGCCGATCCTTGATTTCGCTCCCGTCCGTGTACGTGCGTTATTATGGTACACACGATCGGCGCGCGTGCTGCGCGCGTGGCGATGCATATTTCCGAGTGCGCATGCGCGTGAGAGAGAAAGATCGGTAATTAGAAAAGCCGCCTGGTATTATTAGACACGTCCGTGGTACGCGATACGCGATGTGTTAATTGTATCAATATTTTTGGATATTTATCGAGGTTGATTGAATCGTTCGGTTATTAAACCGAATGTGCGTATATATAAAGTTTGCAATACTATAGCGATAAAGTTCAGGCAACAAGAGTTATACGTTAAATGCACTAAATTTTCAGCAGCGGAGATGACTAGTATATAATTATCTTCACAAACATTGACGTTATTTATCAGAGGTTAATAATCAGTCTATACATAACGTTGATTATGCGATAGCATTACGCGCCGCGGTAGCGTTTCCGCCTCTCGCGCGCAGTTGAAAAATCGAAAGTCTTCACGATTCATTGCGATCGCTACCATCGACAAAGCACATAAAAATAAAAAAGCATTCCTCTCGAGCGCGACTAAACGATCGGCCCTAACGAAGCGCATTGAATCGCGCGCGCGGTCAATTTCATATATATATATATTTGTATATATAACAAACGGACGGCGATCGAATTTCGCATCTGCGAAGACACAACGAGGACGCGGACGCAGCAACGAGCGTCGGCACTTACGAAATGGTGTGCGAGGCAAGCTCGTGCCCGTCGGCGTACATATTCTGGACCTGACTGTAATCCGTCCACTCGTGCGACACGTAGAAGGTCGCACTGATCGGACAGCCGTTTGGATTCTTCCTGCCGTTCTCGAAGAGATCGATGTAGAGCTGTCGGTTAAGGTCGTTTATGGCGTCGTCGAAGGTCAGCAGCACGATCTGCGGAGTGTCCTCGGGAGCTATGCCACCTAGAGTATCATGGGCGACGCACGTATCGCCGGAGCCTCGCCCTCGCGAGAGGGGAGGACGAGGCGAGGGTGTGCGTGTACACTAATCAGTTCCTTGGACGTTTCTTTTTATTTTTCAGTCAGAACAGAAGAGAGACCCCGGCCGGATCTCTCTTGTGTTTTGAGCGCATTGTATGTATGTTTGGGGCAAGTGCTTAGATACTATAGCTATAAAAATATAGATCATTGCACAACACAGTTTGAAATAATGCGCTACTCGGCTCGATTACTCAATATAAATATCCTCGTCTCTATAGAAAGCGTAGAGCGGAAAAACTCGAGGAAGTCGTATCACACACGCCCCCGCAAGCTACACTGCGACACGGCAAAATTAGCAGCATTTGCGCGCGACGACAAAAAGCCAAAGAAAGTAGATTCGCTCTCGGTGTACGAGAAATTCGCGCCACGTGTTTTTTCGCTCCGACGGTACTCGCGCCCAGTACGGCATAGTGTATACATATATATGTACCGCGCCGTCGACGAAAAGTCTCGAGACCAGTAGAGGAAAACAAAAATCGCTCGCCAATTTCCGCTTCTCGTCAGAGAGCCCGCGAGCGAAGGTGAAACCCACCGGTTGTTGAACGTAACGGCTGTGCGGAGAGAGAAAAAAAGTGCCGCCGCGCTTGCTCCTCCTGCGGGCGGTTCCTCTGCGGCTATCGCGATTTCACCGATAAAAAGGTGCAATGAAAGCGAAGATATGCAATTAAATTCATTAGGGACTGGGCGGCGGCTCTTTTTTCCTCGCACTTGTCTCTTTCACGGGGTATTACGTCTTTGCGAAACCTTGGCGCGCGCTATGGTGCGATAAAATGTTGTATGAAAAAAAGGGGATCAAGGTATATTGTTTTACGAGTCCATAGACGCTCTGTCGAAATACGCGTGTATAGCTATGGTTTTCGAAACCCACAGTGTTATATTCGCGGAGAGGAAAATTGGAATCCGAAAATAACACACGCATTATATTGTAAATCACAATTTCACGATACGTATAGAACATCGATAAATTTCTAATCGTAAAAGAAAGAGCACACCCGTCCCACATTATACGCGCCATTATATATACTATATATACAAAGGCCATTTCTCCGCGAAGGCGCTTATAGCGGCATCCGCGCGGTGCTGTAATAAAACCGAAAATCCATATCAAAAAAAGAAAACGCGCAACTTTCTCGCCGATTTTTAACATAAGCGTCAAGCGCGCGCATATGCGCACACCCTGCACAGTTTCTCTCCCGCGCGACCGACGACGTTATCGCGCTTGCTCGCGATTTTCGAAAGGACGCCTGAGCACTTGCGCGTTTCACTTATATGTGTATGTACTTATATATCGCGCGCCGATCTACGCGAATGTCTATGTAGCTGATAATGAAAAGGATTATGCAACGCTTATATATATATAAATGACCACTGCCGATCAAGTGACAAATTTAATTGGCTTGATTGCCCGCGTTGCATTGAAAATTCTTCGATATACTCCGTTATATATTGGGAAGTGACTGCGCGTGTTTGTGTATTGCAGAGTAGAGAGTTTGCTTTGATTGCGGGAATGACGTTAATTAATAGGAGAGCTTTCAATGGGGCCTTTCCATTGTCGAGCGAGTAATGCGTATACAATTCGCGATTTTCGATAACATCGCCGCCGTATCCGTTTCCGAAACTCGTAAAATGTACTCTGCACCGTAGACCTGACATTGAGATCGAACCCACTCTATACTTTCCGCTAATTGCACCGTTTAATTCCTCCACCGCTAATCCGTGTCTATACCCGCACTTCCTCTAAATATTCCCGAACGTATTGTATATATATGTGTATATACCGACGACGACAGTATTGCATATTACGCAAGCGATCGACCGCGCTCCTGAAAATCAGCATCTATATACGCTACTGTCTATATATGTATGTACAGGCTGCGCACACGGTTATATTAGAACGCGATTTCCACCCGCGATTTCTCAGCTCTCCGCAGATCGGTATCGTTCTCACAGTTGAGCCTGCTCGCGCGGCCAATTATAACGCGTCCGCGATTTCCGAGAGAGTATATATAAGCGAAGGACGCGCGTGACCCCTTTCGAAATTCACGGTGAGTATATCGCTCGTATATATATATACGGTCTATACACACGGACAGCCGGAATTTATCGAAGCGCGCCGAGTATATTACGACGTATTATTGTGGCGATTTTTCTTTTCTCGTCTTCGCGCATACGCGTACAAGCATCCCGTTTTTTACTTCGAAGATGGAGCGTTGCAATGTGAGCTCGTTCAGCGAGGCGATTTTCATAATTCCGATCAGCGCGGCTCGTTATTCCAGATTGCGTTCGGTACTTTGTAGCAATAAAACTTGTAGATTTCAATGGGGGTATTAGAGCTGTATTATTGTCGTTATCCATTATTTCCCATCTATACGTTTAGATAACTTGTGTACACCATCGTTTATAGAAGGTTCAAGCTCGATCTTTTTTCTCTCCGCGCGTGCGCACGTGGCGCAGACATGATAAATCGAGCAAAAATGCGCACACGCGCGATCAGTGGAGAGCAGTCGTAAAGTTCGTCACACACACACACACACACACACACATACATATCGTAATGTATCTGTTTCACTTTTCTACCGCTGCTCGCGCGCGCGCCTCTTATGCGGGCATGTAACGTTAGAATCGGAGAAAGTCCTGCGGCGGCTCTCGAATCGATCGTCAAAATCAACATTCAGAACACGCGCGCGTGCGCTTGTCCGCGCGTTTTCTTGCGTCAGGGGGACGATTTTGGGCCGCGCGCGGCGATCGAGTGTACTCGTATCATTTTTTCGGCCGCGCGCACTTGTAATGTTGGGACAGTCGCGAGTAAATAAACGCCTACGCGCTTTATGTTTCGGAAGTGCCACTTCTTTTGTGCTTGGACCGTTGGAAAGTTCTTTTTCTTCCTATCAGGGTCGAGGCTTTGTCGATCGATCGATTTTGGAACGCGCGCGGTTCGATGATTTTCTTTGATCGATGAATCGGTTTGTTTTCGATCTTTCCGGAGATATATTCCTCGGATCAATTAGGAAAAGTGATATATAGTATTTAACTCGCGATCGATGTAGATCATCGATCGGTACGCTCGTTAATTATTTTTTTTTGAAGAATCGGTTGCGCTGCTGCTGCAAAAATAATTAAAACGCGGGATTCAAATCGAGAAACTATACTCTTCGATGAAAGTGTTATCAGCCGGTCAATCGCGCAGTAGTGAAAATGCTTCTTATGATAATGTGATGGATAATCAAAACAGGATCAAAGATCGGTATTGATACGGCTTACATAACGATGCTACATTCCGATCAGAGAACACATTGCAATTTTTACGCGAGAGTTTTGTAATACCGCAAATCAATGCAAAGTCTTACGTTGCATATGGAATACATTCTATATAGAGTTTCAATGTTGCGTTCGAGGTTTAATAAGGAAAGCTCTTAACGAACAACTATATACCTATATTTGTATCAATCGAGCTGTCGATTGTATCTGCAATTTTTGCACCTCTCGACTCTTGTAAAATCCAATAAGCCGGGCACACTACTTGTCTATCCGCACTGTTCCTTTCGAGCGAACGTATATATATATACATAAAAAAGGCTTTATTAGACATGCAATTTTACGATGAACCGATACGATCTTTTCCGTGCACTCAATAAACCGGCATTATAATTCGAAATATTATGCTTATAATTTAGCGGCGCGAGTAAAAAAGCGTTTCCTATACACACCGCGCGCGCAATAAAATCGCTTTGAATATATATATATAAGAGAATGGAGTTGGGGCTGCACAGTCGAACGCGTTTCTCACGCTGATGATCTATATATAAAACTACCGAGATATACGATTACTCTTTTGAAAAGATGACTTGAAATATATAATAGAGCCGATCTATATACTGTTCTATACATGAATATACCCATTTTTAGATCGGAGTCGCGGCGAAAAAGTAGCGAATCATCGAAAAGTAATTAAGCGCACCTCTATACGTTTATACATTCTGCGATAAAATTAAGGTAAAAACATCGATCCCCGCGACGACTTGTTAAATTCATCCGAAACAGCCGGTTATCATAACAGTCTCTCGTGGACCACAGAAAGTGCTCCTCGAGCGTAAAAGCTCCGCATTATTTCCAACTGTGTTACACAAGTCATTCGCGACTTCAGCAGCGCAAAACAAACGCTAACCGGCGCCGGAACTGCAGTATACAATGGCTGTAGGGAATAAAAAGTGGGCTGCGCATAGCGGCCATTAAAATCTAGAGTGATCGGAAAAAAACGGGGGGTAAGGAACTAAGTCCGTACCTGGAATGTCGGCTCCGCCACAGCTGCAGTCCGGAAGCAAGCAGACGTCCTTGCGGCACTTGGCGGCGGGTTTGTCGACCTGGGGAGTCGGATAGATCGGCGCCGGTCTCAGTGGTGGGTAGCGGTAGATGTCCACGAACTCCTGGGCCTTCGACACGATCTCCGTCGAGGGCTTCAAGGTCGGCCGATGGCGCCTGTATACGGAAGTCGTGTAGCTTTTATTTTTAACCCGTTCACTTTGCTACATATACATACACAAGTATGCGAGGTTTACGTAAGCGGGCGCGCCTGTGTCGCAATCGTTGCGATCGCGATATGCCGCACAAGGCGGCGTTGGACTATTTTCACTTTCAGTCTGCTGTGTATGTATATCCACATGTATACTTGCTTGCACGGTCACGAGGTATGCGCGCGATGCGCTTTATGGCTTCGATTTCGTTTCGATGCAGCTGTTATTGTCCACGGATTTGTGTGTCACACGCTGCGCGCGTGATTTGTATATCGTTTGCGCACGCGAAGCTTTTTCTTTTCTGCGAATTGGAAAGGTGTGCAAGACACTTTTCCTTTTAATCTGATCTATACTCGTATTTTCGTGTGCCGACAGCTATGATTAATTGGTGGAACACGCGTATACGGAATTCCGGTTGGAAGACAAATTTTAATTATGGCTTATACTGTCGAAACTATATAGAATGATCGATATCATCCGAGGAATTAAGAAACGCGAGTGAAAAGTCTTTGGTTTTTGAAAGTTTTAAGCGATGCTTTATTGTGGCCGCGTATAAGGTACCTCCGAGGCATTTTTCAAATTATATGCAAGCGGATTTGAAGGATAGTCGTAATTTATTCGTCCACGCTTATGCACGTATCCCGCCCGGAAAGCGGTCACTCTCCTTTTTTGATGCATCGCATATGAGAAAAGAAAATTCTGATTACCAAATGATCCGACTCTCGCGCGCCGTATATCCTGTACTTTCCCTCCGTATTTTCAAAATTCACGCCCGCGTTAATCTCCCGTCCCACTGGAGTCGTCTCGTCGGATTATAAAACGCACATCCCACGCTTAATAATGCAATAATCTTGAACTTACGGTGGTGCTGTTCCCCGATTGACCTGCTGGCGACCTCTGCTGAAACGGAAAAAACAGAAAAGAGCGTCATCAGTAACCACGAGCAAAAATCATCGATTCGCGCTCGGCGTTAAAAAAAGCCCGAGTATATATATATATATATATATATATATATATATATATATATATATATATATATATATATATATATATATATATGCATAAGAGTCCGACTATAATAAAAGCGCTTTCATGACCGCGGGAGAAAGCGAGCAGCAGCGACTATATACGTATAGCGAGCCTCGCATAGAGCAGCTTCATAAACATATCTCGCGTGCAATTGGGTCTCGGTCGAGTGACTCGAGCTTTTTTTTTCTTCCACTTTACTCTCGTCTTCCCGGAATAGAGCCGTACACGTTATACGTATACAAGAAGCACACGGTGCCGATGACGACGACGACGACACGAGCGAGAGAGACGTGCGCCGCCGATATACGCGGTAAAGTCGACCTTGAGAGTATACAGCGTTTTACCGCTGCTCGCGCTTTCACACTTTCATCGGCAGGCTCCGGGCGAGTTGCCGCTTGTTCAGTCGTTTCTGACTGCATCGCGTGCGTGCGATGCATCCCGCGCGTGAGATTGTATAATGTGCGCATGCGCGCCGATCCGATTATTCCGAGTTTTTTTGCCGGAGAACTGGGTTTTTCGCTTTTATCGAGGACGCTTTGCTTTCTTCTGCTCGCGCGATTACGATGTCTTGTTCGCGCGTGCGAGAGTGTATACATAGGGCTGTGTCTGCAATTGGCCGAATACGTATACGGTAGCGAATTGGGCAGTGCTGCCAACACAGTTGGCTGGTTTCCTAACCTGAAATCTAACCTATGAGGGCTTAACTGGGTTGGCAGCACTGGTCGATTCGATAGCGTATACGCATTCGGTCAATTGTAGACGCAGTCTAGGTAAATGTAAGGGCGTTATCTCACTATATACATACACATATAGACGCCCGTGTATAAATATTGGATATACGTGTATCGATTTACCTTGGCGGAACACTGGCGGAGTAAGAGCGAGCAGTCGTCGGCGGTGGGCTTTGGGTGGTTGTGGTCAGCGGGATGAAAGTGTCGATTATGGCATTTGGCGTAGTCACATGGACGACTGGATGGCTGAGAACGTTTGGCCTGAAACATAGACGAGCGTTGAAAATCGGCGTGAAACTCGATTAGCTTACCATGAGAAACCTTAACTCTTCCGCCTTGACTTATGTATCACGGCTCGCTCTGATTTATACATTTATATAAATTCATACGAATAGGTGTTGCAAATTTTTAAATATTATGAACGCATTTATTGTACCGCTTGAAAGAAACTTTTGATAATTATATAGTAATGCTCCTCTTTACTATGCTTGAGGTAGCTTAAGGTTTGAAATTTTCCTGGAATTTTGTGTCGAGCTTCAAACGGATGATTATTATATCCGTCGTCTCTTTGTTACGCATATAGACCGTAAACATGAAATATAGCTCCTAAATCGCGAATTAAGAGAATTGCACTGCTTGCGCAATGTGAACATCAAGTTTTATGTTGATATCCTTCGCCAACTTTGTTACTACTAAAGACAATTGGAGCAACGATGCCGCATGCATTATGTAAGGTAGTAAGTGGCTCATTTCTCTTCTCTCTCGAAGACGAAGAAGAAGAAGAAGAAGAAGAAGAAGAAAAAAGGGATTAATTAGCCATATAGATCTCTTCCATTTGTGAAACGTAATCGCGTCTGCCGTGATTACGCGCTGATTTGTGGTTCAAAAAGGGGCGAACCGCAGTCGCGGTGATACCGTTCGCGCTTGTGAAACGTGAGAAACAAAGAAAGATATATCTTTCTTAGTTTTTTTCTCTTTATAAGGAGAAACGTTAATAAATCACATCTTTCCGGCAATTTTGATTGGAAATAATACGCGTTGCAGCAGACAATTATGCAACTAATCACGTTAGTGGGAAAATTTTTAAAATCGTTAAAGTTATAAGATAAGTAAATAGACTTTTTATTTTTATCTGATACGTGCATAAGAAAGAAAACTTATTATCACTGATTTTTTCGCCCGATGAGATCTTGAGCGCAGACGATCCTCGTTATGAGAAAATTAATAAGAAAAGTCTGCAATGAGGGATTATTCCGCAGAAGTTGCTGCAGCCAATAAATCTCAACGACCAGCATAAATCGCCGGCTTTCCTCGACGCGATTTTCCAATCGATGAAATCGCGCTCGCGATCGATAAAAGTAAATTACTATACGAATGAATAATGAATCGTACATATACCTGAGAGATTGTCCCTCGGTGATGCGGAATTTGTTTTTGCTGATGTGCTGTAAACCAATAAAACAGACGTCAATATGATAATGATACACAGATATGAACGTCGCCACATCATCGAAGCGGATGCGCGATGACTTTCTATAGAAACGCACCTGATTGTCATAGATATCGTAGTCCTGAATCGTGACGTCCTGGTTGAGGTTGTACTTGTCGGCCTCGTGAACCGCGACCTTCTTGGGCTTCTGATGGGAATATGGCTTGGAACTGGGCGACACCTCGGCGCGGATGTTCTGCTGCTGAGGAGGTGGTGGCGGTGGCTGGACTGGCGTCGACGTGTTCACGGTGTATTGATTGTAATCAGCTGCGCACAGGAAAAGTAGACGTTATTGTTTCGGATGTGAGATTTTCAGTTGAATGATGTAAACGGGAGCAAAGTTTGGGAAAATGCTTTGCATATAGGTTTGTGCCACTTGTACTTGTTTCGTTTCGAATAGTCACCTTCTTAATTGGAAAATCGTTGGGATATAGCGAGAAATTGAATAGCTATTATTTGCTGCTACTGAATTGTAAACGCGCATCATAGTTCATTAGTATGTAACCGGGACGAGTAGATCAGTGATTGTTTCTCTAGGTTATTTTGAAAAAGCTTATATTAATCGATGGAAATAAGGAGGCCACTGATATTGAACATTTTGATTGTCTAAAAATCCTGCATATTCAGCTCATCGTTCGTGAATAACTGGAGCGTCCTGTCGAGTCTACGAGATGAGCTACCTGCACTATTATAGCTTTCAATTTGTTTTCGCTTGTCTACTTTTACCTTTCACGAGAATATAAATTCAAGCAAGCTTGCAACGATAATGAGACTATTTATTGCAATCGAAAGTAACAATGCAATATACTTCAGTCTCGTTTTTAAATCGGCCGACGGAATAATGAAGTGTGATTTATTGATACAATTAGCCTCGGTAAATAAATTAGAAACACGATTAAAATCCGACGTTTATAAGAATCGTATTTTCAAATTATATCATTGTTTACAACGTATTCCCAACAACATAAGTACAGGCTCGTTCGACACTGATTTTTAAATTGACCGCTTGACTTTTAACACGGCTAATGAATCTCTCTCTCTCTCTCTCTCTCTCTCTCTCTCTCTCTCTCTCTCTCTCTCTCTCTCTCTCTCTCGAGGTATAAGGTCAGCCCACTATATAATATAACTGCGGGCAAACTTTCAAAAGCTTCGGCGCGCTGATCAAAAGTGAAATTAATATCCTACACGTCAAAACGAAGCCTTCCATATATAAATAGCAACAATCACTTTTCACGCCGCGACAGACCACACGGAGACAACGTGAAATTATCAAAAGGGTCTCTCCCTACACATAATAATAGTCGCCTCGCGCGCGGACAAAATCGACTTTCTCAAAAAGCCATTCCCATGTCGCGGGCTCGCGCGTTTTGCTTTAGAAAGTCTCGCGCTTGCTTGTAGCTTGCTCGGCGCTTACGTAAGCCATATTTCCAAAAAAAAAAAAAAAAAAAATCTAATCAAGACCTCGGCGGAGCTAATATTTCGCATCCTTATATAATCGGTATTAATTCCGCGAAGAAAGAAAAAAACCAACGGCTGTATAATATAATACACATGTGCGGTGCAGCGTGTATTCGTCATATCGCGGGACGTACCGTCATCCTTGTAGATGGAGACATCGTCATCGTAGATGGTGTAATAAGGATAGCTCTGATCAGGCTCGCTGTAGTACGATTTCGAAACGATCGGCGCAGCGGTCGAGGCGCTCGACTTGGCGATTCTCGGCGACTCCGACGACACGCTCCTGAAACATAACGGGAAATGATGAGCCTCCGGCGGGTCACAAGAGTCAGCTGATTGTGAAGGACTCTTGCCGAAAAAGAAAAAATTTGCCATTCGTCATGCCGATGAAAAACAAACTGGACTTTCACATTCGAAAAAACTGGCGGTTTTGACAAATTGAATTTTTTCTCATAATAGCCAAGACTGCAGCGTATTCATCAACTATCGGATAGACAGTCGGACGCACTAACCTGTAATGAGTTTCCGTCTGGGCGCGAGAGTTCACAATCCTGTCCTTCTCTCTCTCCTGAAAGTGGAAAATCGCATTTATCATATCAGGCGCGGGTCATAAATTTCAGTGTCGCGCTGCAGCGGGAAATTCTTTCTCCCACGGACCGCGTCTCTCGATACGAGGCGTATATTAATTAGACTGCGAGCTTATATTTCGATGAAAAAAACTAGAGAGAGATTAAAATTTACGCGCTAGGCAGTTACACGCGCATTATTAATCGCGGCCAGCTATATACACGATGCGCGCGATAATGAGAGCCTTGAACTTAATTTATTAGCGAATTTCGCGCAGGCCGTATACTTAACTGCTATAGCGTGCATATATATATATATATATATATATATATATATATGCGTGTACGCGCCGGATTGACTTCCGCGTCGTAAAGGCTAAACGAATCACGAAGATTTTCGCGGTTATTTATCGGACGTTTAGGTTCATTAAAGGGTATATTATGCGATGTGTTAAAATCCGTATTTTGGTTTCTGCATACTTTCTCTCGGGACCGTATATATATATATAACTCGGCTGGCAGCAAGATGATATATACCGATGAAGAAGTCACGGTCGCCTGTCAAATAAACCAGGCTAATGACATCTTTTCCGATATCTAATCTCTTCGCAGCGTAATAAATATTGAGCGAAAAATTATCGATCAAAGTCAATAGGTAATGAGCCTTCGATTTGTACACCGGTATATATCTATATCAACGGCAATCAACGAGCGCAAGCGCGTATATAGTAGCCATTATACACAACCAAGTCGGGAAGAATCGAAATCGAAAATCGAACGTCACGAGAACAGTTACGAGATTATAGGTGGCTAATGAAGCGTAACGGAGAAATAAGAGACGCGCGAAATAAGTGATGCTTCGCTCTGCGCGTATACATCACGATGCGCAGCACGCGCTGGATGATCGATCGAGCGCATTGTTCGGATAATTTCGTAGGCACTTTTTGCTCGTTCCTTTTCTCATCGCGCGACAGCTCTATCAAGAGGAATATAGACGCACTAGCAGGTTCGTTGCGTGCCTTTTAGTAAATAACCACTTTTCTCGTGGTTAACAATTTTTTGTTTTCGAAAAAGCGCAGCTTTTGTAACGCGATTGTAAACTGGTCTCCAATTAAATTTTAAAAAAGCCGTTGCCGTACCGCGTATACGGCGAACCCGTTTGGCTTCTAATATACGTCAAATTTATATATGGTCCGAACGCATGAAAATCCATTTGGACGTATAACGAAATGCATAAATCGCGCGGATTTTATTTATCGTATAAATTGCTCACGGTGATAATGTTCCTTCTGAGACCATCGCGATCGCGAGCGACCTGTCCAACGGTGGACGGTTGTCCCCTGTAGACGCGCTGCTGTCTGTCGCTCTCGATCTCGGAGGCGGGCTCGTACTCGTCGTCCTGGTAGGTGCGCTGGTGCTGCTGGCGATGACGGATCTGCTGCTGTCTATCGGAGATGGACGGCGGGGATACCGATGGCGAGCTGATGGTCACCGGCTGACGCTGAATCGTTCGCTGCGAGTGTTGCTGTTGCTGGTGCGACACCCGTTGCTGTGGCTGCTGTTGCTGTTGTTGGATCGACTCGGCTTTCTCGGCTCTGCAACATTTTTAAGTCGTGTGGTGAAGTTAACGATTTTTTGGGATCGGGTTATAGTTTGTGTAATTATCGAAAAGCTTATGTATGCATATAGATATAAGAGCGGTAAATCCGGGAGGAATTTTCAAAGCCGCTGACGCGTATTAGCGTAATGAGATTAATGCTATTTCCATGCCGATAAGTGGTGGGCGCTTAAAAGATATTCGAAACATATATACAATAAAGTTATATACGAGCTTGTAAACGTCCTTGAGTGGCGATGAAACATTGCAATGCATTAGTCGTGTCGAGCCAGTAGTCGTGTCGAGCCTGCGATATATAACGGAAAGCGATTATTTAATCGCACGAAATTTTCATATATCTCGCAATATTTGCCTATGGAAATTAGCAACGCTTGTGTTCGGATTACCGCAACGCTCGCCCGCTGCACTTATCGTTCAAAGACCCCGCGCATAAATACATCTAATACACGCGATAAATATCGTAATTGAATATGTGGGGGAACAGCGGCCGTTCGACTCATAGTCTATAATATGTACAGAGCTCGTTGATAGCTGTAAATTAAAATTTTATACAAAATCGCGGATATAATGTATATATATATACAGAAAAAAATGCGCGAATTCGTGCATTACCCCGGCGCAGTAGCTCGCTATATATATGCTATATACTTATCTTCGAGGAGAAAGCGCGGCTCGCGCGGCCAAATCTAAAAAAATAAGAGTGGAAAAAAAGAAACACGCCGCAGCAGCTGCCACTTTTACAAAGTATCGCTCATGCTCTCGGCGAGTGAACGAACTATCGCGCATGTACATACCTACGTACGTGCATACATATATATATATACATGTTGCAGACGGGCAGCTAGCACCAAAGAGCTTTACGTAAACTTCGTATTGCAATATGTGTGTGTGTGTGTGTGTGGAACCAGTTTCGAAGCGAATTATTTATTAACATTATAATTCGCGGTAAAAGGCAAATTACTCTCGGTTTCATTATATACACGCGAGAGCGCGGGTCTGCGCACGCGTAAGTCAAAAGAAGTTGATTATTCCATTGCGAGGAAAAACTACGGGCCGCTGCAGTCGATTTTTCTTGCCGGCAATTGTTTACGGCTTTTAAAGATCATAATTATTTACTGCAAAATTGTAAAAACCTTCGGGATTTACAGAATAGGCTTGTTAAGGAAGTCGAGCTGTGCCGACGGAGTTGAGAGGGGAAAAAATGCGCGCGATTGAGTCGTTCGCGTTACGTCCGTTACGTGCACGTCAGTAAATTATTTAATTAACTATCCGCTTTTGAGCCTCGTGAATACTCGTATTATACGCTACGACACATCTATATCACTGGCTCTATTAAAATGTTTCTTCGCTCGACTTTTTCACATATAATATATATAAATATATACATATATATATTCGCGCGGAAAACTTTCTAAAACTAATGCGCGCAGCGCGCGTAATCCAGTTTCGAAAAAATTTAATAAACATATACATTCGCGCGAATTCTTTCATCTGATTGCTTCATAATTTTCATCCAATTGCCGGCGTGCGTTCGCGGGGAATTATTAAAAACGACCTTATACCAAACAAGGCAGGGACAGTAGAGCGCGCGGCCGGAAGAAGTTGCTTCATTTGGAGCCAACCGCGCATGCGCGTATATTATATAGACGAGAACGTGAAAGAACGAGCAAATAATTAGCACTAGAAAAGGGAAAGGACACTCGAGAATCGAGATGATGGAATGCGTGGAACAGACCTCCTTAGTCATTTCTATTATACGCGCTGTACTCGCGCGTGTACAGAACGCAGCTGTGAGGATTAATAAGATCGAAAATGGCACAGCCGATTCGTTTTTGCATATTACACTGCGTTTCGTGGACAATGAACTCTCGGCGTGGATATAATCTTTTCCAAAGAAAATAGAAGAATGCGAAATGGCTGCGCACGCGCGCGCGTCGATAAAAAAACCTACGGCACAACTCCTAAGTGTTTCATAATCGTTTATTTCGCGTCTAATATACAAGTCTGCGGCGTTTTAAAATTTACATATCGATTAACGGCCTGACCAAGTGTTTGAAGAATTTTTCGCCTTAGCCCGTAAAACGCCGACTTATATACAACGTCTTAAAAGACACTTTTTGTACAATATAGTGCAGATATATACGAAGCTTGTTATACTTTTATAAACACTCGTATTAATAAAGTGTTCGTTTATCGCACGGGGCTGTGTACGGTTGCACAATGCTCGGGCTTTTCCATGCGCAAAAAGACTCGAGGCAGCAACATTCTTCGGAAATTATCGAAATTTCTGCTCTGCGCATAGAGACAATGTATATACCCGTCCGTTCGGCCATTAGACTCGTAAACGTGCGCTTGTCGTTGCTGCGCTGCGGTAAACGAGCTGATGCTCTTTTTTTCAATGCGCCTCTACACTGTGTTCGGTAAACACACATATATATATATAAACGTTTATCTCGCGCGCGAGAGCGGCAACAAAGGAAATTCTTACGGGGCCGCATTTATTCGGTATTATATTCATGTATAATACGAATCCAGATATTTTGTAACGTATGGCTTTGTAGAGAGAGAGAAAGAGAGAGAGAGAGAGAGAGAGAGACTCATTATCCTTGAAGTAGTAGCCGAAGGAGATTTTTTATCTCGAGCTACTTGCTCATCCTGGAACAAGCGTTTCTTTATGTTCCTCATTCGAAATTTCTCACAATTTTATATACATACAGCTTGCGAAAACGCGTGTGTATAGACGCGCGAGTTAAATGTGACGAAAGTCGAAATTTAACGAGCGCAGAAGCGACCTAGCCTGCAAATTTAACGGTTCAGGAGGCTCGAGGTGAAAAACGTTTTCCGAATTCGGCGTTGTTGCTCTCTAGCGCGCACAGAAGGAGAGAGCAGGCACATTGCTCAAGTAGGCGCGAGACGCTACGCTGATGATGAGACCTTGCGGTTTCAATTGTTCTTTATGTACTATACTCGTCTATATATGTATATATATATATATATATATATAGACTTTTCTTTCTTTGCCGCAATACAACGCGCATCAGAGGATTGTTGATTTCAGACGCGTCGGGCGAATCTTTCCTCTGATCCCCCGCGCGAAAGTAGTATATCTCCTTCGATGGGTTTCCGGTATATGGCAACACTCGCGTCGACGCTGATGCTCGTTATTTCGAAATCGAGGATTTCCTTATCGCGACTGCAGCATTTTCATTCCGGAGATGATATGAAATTGTTGTCTGTGGCCGACGTGTGTATATATATATATAATATTCATCACATTTTCAAATGCACCTTGCATATATATATCTGCGGAAACGCACAAGCGCGTGTAATTGATAGCTTCGTATTTTCGAGGAGAAAATAAAGCCTGGGATCAACGACCGACCCTGCTTGGCATTTTGCGCTATATGCGTTGTATAAGCGGCGATTTTCGAGCGCGATTGCGGACAAACTGTATAATTATAGTAGCTTTTTGCCAGTCACGTTTATATACAAGCGCGATACGGCTGTGCGGCCCGTCGACGCGCTGCTGCAAATTGTAGTTTAGCCGCAGCGGTTGCGCATAGCAGGTAGTTTCTTCCTTCGTCGGCCAAAGGCTTAATCAACTTTGAACTTTCAAAGTTGCTGCGCGCGCATTTTGCTGAGAAAAAATTATTTTACAAAATCATCCAATGCGTACGTTTGGAGATAAAAGTGCGCCGAAAAACTTGACCTACTGACCATATGGCAGTGTACCGCTAGTCCTCGCAACTCGTGAAATCGTACATAGCCGCCGACGCGCTTGCTCAACTATATCCTTGCATAATACCGCTATATATCCTGGCCGCGATTTGAATGAACCGCCAAATTAGCGTGATACACCTCGACTATATTTTTATCCAGTGATTGTTCTTTTTTATCATGTTTTAACAGCGTTACTATCTCGTCGGTCTACCAGAATCACGCATTCTTAATTTGCACTTGAAGTGTGTCGGTTGTTGCTTTTTGCACGCTAGACTTACGCTTTGTATATATATATATATATATCTCGAGCGATTTGCTCACTAGATAGAGATTTAATAAGCCTACTGATAAAGTTCGTATTTTTTTTGTGTGTGGCGGCTGTGGATAGGCTGTTATTAAATACAGTTAATCAATATCTCTATACGCACAATTGTATTTTTAAGGAAGTATACCTTGATTCGAACTAGATATATAATGTGTCGTAAACTACTTCTGATAAAAATCTCTATAATAAGCTTCAGTCTGTTATGGGCAATTCGCGTCGTTATATACCTTGCTTTTCGAAAATAAACAAAAAGTTCATCTTTCTTTAACAGAACTGTAATTAATTACCTTTTGCGCAACCAAAAGGATCTCCTCTTGCACGGCAAAGTGCATATATATAGCGGGAGAAAGAAAGGAAAGGTGTGCAACTATATATATACGTCGTATATGCACAGCACTATATATGCAACGCCAACGAGTGATTGATGACTTTTTTCGTGACGCTACGTGTATATATCATTACCCGGACGAAAAGCGCCGCTCGCGGCTTCCCTCTGCCAAAATATTGAGTCGAGAAAGTTTATCTCAAGGAAGCTCTTTAACATAAAGATCGACGAGACGTCGAATTCGAGTCATGATACGCGATACGATGGTGTCAAAACACGACGGCGGCGCTTAAAATTCTACCGCGGGATGACACGTGTTATAATTGATCGAGCGCGTAAATATCGGCGGCTTTTAACTCGATTTATAGCGATTTACCGAAGTCTGATAGTAATGATTGAATATTCGATAAAAATGCGATTGCCTGGCTAATGGATCGTTTTAGAATGTAAGATTTATGTATAAGCGAAATTGGACTACTGCGATATATTCATTTACGTAATGCATAATTGATGATTTTAATAAATAGCTTGGTGGACTTTATGCAATATTTTGAGAAATTATTTTGTAAATATATATACAACGCGAATTGGTCGTATAAACTACAATTTGATAAACTTTCCTCAATAGAGCCACTTCGGTACAAAAGCGGAGCATTGAATAGCGCAACTGCTCTGCATTCATTACTTCGGATCAAGACTATAAATTATCTAGTGTCCATTAGTTTAGCAAAATGAACTATTAAGCATTTATTTATTATCAAGTGGCTCGATTTATAAGTTATACGCATAGCAATCTTCGCATATATATACTATACATAGTTACCTTTACCCCGCTAATTTTGTAGCGCAAAATTCGTTATCTTACTTTTTCATAAGAACAAACACTCTCTCTCTCTATATATATATATAGATCGACTCGACTTTCCAAATTAGAGTGACTAGAATGACAGATTTAAGAAAAGGGAAACTCACCTCTCGAGCAGCGGATCCTCGTCGATGTCCTTGGAGGGAGAGCTGTTTTCAGGACAGCCGACGTTGCGGGGCCAGTCGCAGGTCTGCAGCTCGTGACTGTGGAGGGAAATGAAATAACGGTTTAGTTCAATCTCCGGGGGGACATCAATCTTCGGAAGAGGATGCTTGCATACGCAAGTTCAACAGGTGCACTCGCGTGTACACTTGAATTCTAGAGATGCCGTTAGATGCCTCTTCGCATATGTATATACACTTGAGTCTACCTTTATGTATATACATATAACTACTTGGAAAATATCGCGGTGAAACCATATTTTAGTACGCGGGAGCGTCGTAATACATGCTTGTACAATAATCTTCCTCGCACCACATCGAATTAATTTCTAATAAACTACTTGGGCATTTTTCGGCTTTTAATAGACTACGTTATCGGCCTCGCATGCTCGCGCTTCGGCGCACATCGCGGGTCATTGCGTAACACGTGCAGCCGCGCACAGTCGAAAGGCAAGTTCAATTCGCAAGAGCGCACCGACGCGCAAACTTGCCGCTGATCGCGCGGTATCCTCTCTAGCTATATATATATATATATATATATATATACACTGAGAGAAGTATTTCTTTACTGTAAAGTTATCATTATAGTTAAAAGTTAATACGCGAACTTAATACGCTATTATTGAAGTTTAATTGCATTTTCCAGTATGTACAGCTGACTAAAAATGTAAACAAAAGTATTCTTCACATTAATATATAGTTTAAATGCAGTTCTAAAATTAATAAATAAAAAATGCCTCTTTTGTTCACACATGATTATTTCTCAAATGTAAACTTCACGGCTGCATTCGAACTCTGTAATAATGTTAAAAATACTTTTGTTTACATTTTTAGTTAGTTGTGCATACTGGACATTGTAATTAAAAATCAAAAATAGTGTATTAAGTTCGCGTATTAACTATTAAGAAATCGTTTCTTTATAGTAAAGAAATACTTCTCTCAGTGTAGGTATACGTACACCAGCAAAAAGAAATGCGCGGGAAAGAAATATTCCGCGCTTCTGTGGGATTACGAAGCTCGACCCGCGGCCTATAAAACGCGTAATTATGCTATTTACCTTCAGTCATATATATATAGACGCAGACTGACTCGTGGAAGGAGTTTGACGCGCCGCGGGGGAGAAATTCAAAAGTTTCGGTCATTCAGAGGCGGACTCGAGCGGCAACGGTGAAATCAAAACCGAACGCGCGGACTGCGATGGATACTTTTGATTTTCCGCGATGAAATATCGTGTGTATTTATAAAGCTATATACTAATAGCATATACCTATAGCGCAGTTAAGTAAGCTCACTGCACACGTACACACAGCGAGTATATAAGTTGCTTAATTGCGGAGAGAAGTGAAAGATGCTACCTCGTTGCGCCGTTATAGCTCGACGATGCGCAATAACACGTCAATATTATCCGCATTACGAACTCACTTTTCAAAAGTATATCTAATGTACAACTCGCGCGCGCCTACTAATCGAATTTCCTCCCGCGCTAATGAATCAGCTCAGCAGTATACATATATATAGGTATACAGCAGCAGTCGAGATCGTTCACCTCGCGCAGCTTCCGTTAAAAAGCATCTTTTTTCCTCTCATTCGGCTTCCTCGCTCTGTCCTTCGGAGCAGAAAGGATGCAGAGGCGGCTGCTTTCCTCGGAAGTCGAGCGCGAAATAAATCAGCCGAGGCCGCGTATTTGGAAGCGGTGCGCGTCTCGCGGGCGCATTTATCCTTAATTGGATCGCGCACGAGCTAAGCCGTACCGTTGGATATCCAACTCGGTGTACGCGTGGGCGGATAGGGATCGGAGTGCGGCGTGTTCGACCGAGGCGTGGTCGCTAATTTTTTGGCGGTTTTTAAGAAAGCGCGATTCGCGAGCGATACGCCATTTTTTTTTCGAGGGGTTCGAGCGGATCGTTATCCGCGGCGGTAATAACGTGCGTGTGTATCGCTCTCGGTAATAATGGAGATCGAGCGAGATACTCGGGCGGAAAAAATCGTCACGCATGGCGGCGTCGCCTTCGAAATTCGTGTGTGTATATATAGGCTGTTGCATTGTCAGGCGCGCGACGTTAGATTACGGAAGGGAGACGCACAGGTGCGTAGCTCATAATGCGCAGAGTCCTTGGGAACCGGCAGCTCGCGCGTATACGTGTGCGCCTATTCTATAAGTCTATTTCTGGCCCCCGCACGCGCCGATGGCGCGCACACGCTTATATACAATCCGTATGTGCACTTTCGATTCGAGCTCGCGCGCGGAAGTGCAAATATAGAGGCACGCGCGCGTGATGAGCGGCTAATTTCACTTTGCGCTGCGCGTATATAGCTCATTCGTTATGGGCTCATTATCATAGAACGAGTCATAAATACTTTTACGTTCTTTTTTTTCTATATATAGACGTGCTTTTTTATACTTTGAGAATTAAATTTTCGATGACTTTCATTCTCAGTACCATTTTCGAATCAAATTAATAGCCGCCTTATTGTAGCTTTGACTTTTCCACACGAACCGATCACGATAAATTGTGTATACGCATAATTATGCTCATAATTATTCATACCCGCGATAACGTCGGATAAAACGCGATAAGCTCTCGATCCTTATATATACTCACAAAGAAACGATCATGTAAACAGATTGCACACGAGTATGTATATATAACAACGGCCGAAAGTATCACGCGGTCCTGGGCGACCAAATAAGAATATATATATATATATACCACGCCGACCTTTCTTTGCGCGCGAAAGCCAGACGAAAACACCTTTCTTCGAGTACAAACATATATATATGTATATAAGCAGGCATATCTCTTTCTCAGCACCGCGTTCCCGCCCAATTAGGATCGCGAGCACGACTTGCATAAGCGCACTCGCAATTTATAATTCACTTTCAAAATTACGTCAATTGTGTCGCGATTTCTAAAAGTTTGTCAGGCCGCCGCCACCGCGCGCGGAGAAAAATAATGCAGCTGCGCTGAATGGGGTGTTCCCTCTTTTTTCTCCTCGATGTGTTATGTTCTCCCATTGATACGTATTAACGAAGCTTATATAATACAAGCGATCGCGTAGGTATTTACGTTCTTCGATTCTTTTATTGCACCGAGTACACAGCTCCGTGTATATTCACTGCTCCGTTGGAAAGTGCCTTAAATTCACCATCTTTATACACATGTACGTTCTCTGCATATTATACAGCGATTGCGCAATGTTTACAAAAAAATACAGGAAATTAAGCTACGCCGCGCCTGTAATATCTATAAATCGCAGGTTCCTTCGACGTAACCGCGATAAACTCGAGCTGATTCAATTTCGTCATTCCTCTCGATTTGACTACTCACCTGTACATGAGACCACCGGTGCAGGACTCAAGAAGGGCACCACCGAACACGCAGACGTAGTACTGCGTACAATCGCGCGGATGCGGATAGTAACCAAATTCCTCGGGACACTCGAAGTCCAGACCGGCTGCATTGCGGCTGGCTCGCGGACTCCTGGGGGTTATCCTCTGGCTGCATCCTGGAATGAGAAACGGAAAATTTGCTTAGACGCAGTTTTGAGGATGAAGCGATTAAAGGGGCTACGTCGCTAGTTGTAGATCGGATATATAAATATGTAAATTCTAACGGCTGTTTGTATACATATATATATATATGTGTGCGTAACTAACGACATAAGCGTTAGATATACTGCGTTTGAATATTTTGATAGCTCATTTGCCTGTAAATGGACAGCTCGTTTCCATTTCGGTTGTAGTTCTATTGGAAAAGCCTCGGAAAGGAAGGAGACTTTATCAAAATCGTGATCATTAGGTAAACGTTGTGGCTACACGCGCGCGTTTGCATAACTTTTTTCGGACTTGCCGAAAACGCAGCTTTGGAACGCCCGAAAAGTGCAGAACAGCGCATATTCATACAGCGATGGCAGAAATATCGCCTCTGATTACGAAATACCGCATCTATTCATCTTTGCGAGTATGTGGGTATACGTGCCGCTTCGTGGAAATGGTTTGTCGTAACGCTGATCCAGAGAAAATACGCGCGTCGGAAAAATTCCAGTCTCCGCGCGAGAGCCGATATAATACTGATTCTAACCGTCGATATAATAGCGAAACCGCATCCGTTCGCTATCTCCGAGTTCCATACACATTATAAGCGATATATATATGTTTATATATATATATATATATATATATAGGGCGCACGGCTTGTCGAAAGGCAAGCGCGCAATGTTTTCTCTCGCGAATTTTTTTCCCAGGAAAAAACACACACTCAATCTCGGTTATACGCGCGCGCGCGCGCGCGAGCTAACAAGATCCAGTATTATACTTTTCCCAATATAACTTAATTCTTTATACGCACGAAAATCTGGCTTACATAACAGGCGCGTATGTGCATTCAAGTCACGCAATTATATGCCCGATCACAATTGAGGGAATTTCCTACTTAGCGGTGTGCGGAGGCCAATTTACTTTGCACGTCAATGAGCCGTCTTTTGGACTTATACTATATCGATCGCGAGACTCGAATAATTAATCACTTTCCGGGGGCCGAGTACACCCTACATGTCCATTTGGCTTGTCGTTCTTCGGACCGACGCGGCTGCTTAGATATATAATTAGCCAGCTCGCGGCGACGCACAAATTCGCGAATTAATTGACGCTAATCGCGAGTGGATATATTGTACGCTTGTTTTTTTATTATACACACATGTGCCCTGGTAGAAGTCTTCACGAGTTTCCGAGTAGAAACCAGCGATATTTTCTACTTAATAACGATATTTTGATAATAACATATTATATTTAAAGTATAAATTAAAGTCAGGTTTCTGCAATTCTTTCAAGACAAGCGTTTTTGAGATAATAATCATAGTTTTAAAAATTGAAATATTTTCAGTAAATAAATATTAATGAATGATACCCCCATTTGATTAATACGTTAACGATAAATTATAGTGAAATTTCTACCAGGGAGTGTGCCTTGCTGCTGTCTTAATGCAAATGTCAATTTTTGGAGGAGCATTTTTAAGAAACTTTTAGTATAAACAGAGACTAAAAACCCGAAAAGTTGAAGCGGTAGGGGGGGAAAGGCCCCGGATAAAAACTAGATATTTTTATAATTCCACTCTTCCGCCTCGTTTTTTTTTTCAGCTCCTTTGTTTTGTATAATATACGGGAGACCGCGCGAGAAGCGCTGAGTGATTGCACTTTGCGCAACGCCGCGATTTAATAGCGTATAATGTACTTTTGACACACGTATACACGGTCGGGGAATTTTTTTTCGTTATTTCCAAAGTGATAGTGGCCTTTTGTAAAAGTTTGGGTTTCAGGTGCTTTTACCTCTTGGGTAACTAGTTATTAAGAGAATGGATCGATTAACCTTTTCTTTTTTGTCGCTGAGAAAAGTTCCGAGAGCTTGAACGTGTGTATACTGGCTTTCTATATAGTGCTGCTCGCTTATTAGCGATAATTATTGAAATTTCGAGACGCCTTCTCTGACTGATGTCGTACAGAGCGGCTGTCATTGCGTAAACTCGATGAATTGAATGTTATGGATATTTAAAGAGTGTTTAATCGCGAATCATTAAGAATTTTGAATCAACGCTGTTAAATGTAAAAGTTACGTAGCTATACTTCGTATATATACGAGAAAACGTGGGGCGCGCGAAGTAAACGAATTTCGCAAAGGAAAGTACGGGCAAGTTTCGTTTTCAAGAACAGGTTTTCCTTATCAATCTACCCGCGCCTTTTTTACGATTATTTTCAATACACGTGTAATACACGTACTTAAGTTTACTCCTTTCAAATCAGTCGCCGAATTCGTCGACATCGCGCGAGTTAAATCTTGAAAATTCATCCGAAAACGCTTACTCGTCGGCCTCTCCATCAACAACAACAACCGCAAGCTTTCCAAATGCAAAAATGCGTCCGATTGATAAGCGCACGTACGTCACGAGCAGCACTGACCTGCAATAAATCCGTTTTTTTCTTTTCCTCGGGGCGACGGAAAAACACACACGGCTTACTTATGTATACACAGACATACGCCGGGCGACAGATGAGATCCAAAAACGGCATCTACACCTGTAATTCGCGCTTTCGCAACGAGCATCGCCGCCGCGCGCGCAGTTTTGACAGTAACAAACTGTTTCGCGCGGAAAAACGCGCGCTAGAAGAAAAAAATACGAAAGAGCGAGAGAGAGAGAGAGAGAGAGAAGGACGCCGCAATTCCGCGACGCGATAAAAATTTACATAGTGCACCGCCGCCGCGACGCAAGAACGGATCACGTATATATATATATATATATATGTACACAGTGAGTATGTGTGTGTGTGAGAGAGAGAGGTTCAGAATGCAATCGCTTGCGCAACATTGTCAAGTAACCGGATTTTCGGTCGACCTTGCCGCGAGTCGATACCACGTAAGATATTCGAGTGAGAGCGAGAAAATTGAGTGGCATGTCGCGTGTGTGCGTATAATGTTTTCTTGTGCGTGTGCAGCAGGAGAGTATGTATAAGGGAAAGGACTCGTGAGCGGCGACGCTCGCGCGGAATTCACCGGGGGATTTTATGAAGCCGTTGATCGTAATTACACGGAGGGCGGTTGATGTTGAATCCTGTTTTTTTACTCGCGATGCCGGATGCGCTGCCGGATGAGGCATCTTGTTATTGTTTTGGGTAGTTTTCCTTGTTCAACCGCAAGCCGAGAAAGCGCCATTTTTTGCTGGACGCTGTATCCTTGCCAACGATTTTTTATGCCGACTACTGTATGTCGGGTGTTGGAACGTATCAAAGGATGATTATTGCGAAACTGTGAATTATTAGAAATGCAAATTTCAAGTATGCTAATTCACCGGTCGTTATTTTTATAAACGAGCGGTACAATTATTCTAATCAAAACCAGTAGTATATGAGCTGCGGCGATAAAAATTTGAAGGATTTTCAAAATCACCTATGCGCGTTTCCTCACAGGATCGACAAAAAAATCTCGGTTCATAGTCAATGAAAAATTCATTCGTCGTTTACAGTCCTCGCTGATGATAAGCAGTGTTCGTCAAAATGGCCAGTAAACTATCTGCAAACGTACGTGGATATTCTCGTAACTGCGTGGTAAACATCGTAAACATCTCCGCGGAACGAATTTTATTTTC
The DNA here is from genome assembly GCA_020010945.3 of Muscidifurax raptorellus. NCBI lineage: Eukaryota > Metazoa > Arthropoda > Insecta > Hymenoptera > Pteromalidae > Muscidifurax > Muscidifurax raptorellus. The sequence goes on from CM052078.1 coordinate 38,774,846, forward strand.
TTATTAGTGCGGACTGATTTTTTAAGACCGATTGTTACATACTCTACGTTAATATAGCTTGTGCTTTTAGAAAGCTAGAATATGGATTTTAAAGTACACGCTTTTGACCAATAAAACTTTGTCACGTGGAGCGGGGAAAAAATGCTCCATTTTCTACGCTGTACTCGTAATTCAGCGAGTTCCTTTGAATATTCGCTGCCGCGAGCTTCATTTCGCTATCTGCATCGAGAGTATTATACGATTTATCGAGTGTAATTAAGACAAAAAACAGCGTGTTTCCATCAGGCGAAACAAAGAAAAGAAGCGAAAAAAATTCGTGCAATCGAACAGTACGGAACAATTGCTAATTATGTCGCAACCAGAGCAACGGATTGAACTTCTCTCCCTGTGAGACTATCAACAATGCAATAAATGCGCGCAGTACATCTGACAACACAAAAACGTATACGCTCATTTGAATTTGCCAACTTACACGCTATACTATACAGTGCTCCATTCGCCGTTCAGAAGCAATTTCAAGAGGAGTACCAGAGAAAAGAGTCGTTAACGTATATGCGCACAGCCAATCCGAAGGCATTAATACATCTGCATAAATCTATATATATATGTATATATACTCGAGTAGTATATCCGCGCGTTATCCGCAGAAATATATTACACGACGCGCATATATATATAGAGAGAAAGGCGAGTAGTCGGCGCTAAAACCTTTTATTATACTATATACGTCGCCCCTTTCCCTCGTCGAGCCCACGCCGATGGTCAGCGAGACTTTTTTTCCTTTTCGTCCGCGGCGGCGAAGGTCGCGAGAAAGAAGTGGTCGACGAGCTTTCGACATAGCTCGCTCGCGCGCGCCACGCCTTTGACGCGAGTGCTATAGATATATATGTATATATGTATATGTATAGTAGCGCATTATAATGGGATAGCGCACAATCGCAAGCGCGCGACGTGTGTAATTATTGTATATACACAGCGTGTTCGCGTTCTCGTTTTGCGCTCTCGATTATAAAGGAACTCGTTAAAATGCGAGGGAGAGGTTTTATCGCGGGCGTGCAGATTTAATCCTCGTGGAATTATATTGCTTGATTGCGCTGTGGCGGTACGTATATATAGTAGACTGATATTAAGCTGTCTTTTGGAAATTTTGTTTGCTTTTTAGGATGGTTTGACGATTTTTGAAACGGTTGTCGCTGGTATAGTTCAATTCGAGAAAAGCTGCGACAAATTAAATGAAAAATAATGAAGAAACCAGTCGGGATAAATCACGCCGTTGAGAAGCTAATGAAACTGATCCAATGAACAAAAAACTTCTCCTGCGATTATGGCTCACTTAATAAGGACCAATTTTTAGCGCACAACGACGACGTTTTTGTGTAATGGCATCGCTTATGTGTGTGTATATATACACGCGAACAGACTGCAACGGAGAAAGAAAATAAAAATTCGAAATGACATAATTCCAGGCTCGCAGCCGATGCCTGTAAATGCAAGCTACCAAAAAAAGCCTCGTAACCTGTTTCTTTTCTTTGGGTTCCCTCCTCAATCGAGTCCGCCGACGTTGTAGCTATATCTGCGCCAAATTTATGCAATATATAGGAGGAACTGGAGCAAAGTGAAACAGCGAGTTTTTTTTATTGCGTCGAAATTAAACAATTTTACAGCGAAAAGGAGAAAATTCAAATATATAGATTCTGCAAAAATTCCAATGGCCGCACGTCCGATTTAGCGTGGAATGTCCCGTGACGAAGCTGCACGCGGACAGAGAGCGTTTAGCGGTGCACGCAGTGAAATTTCTCTCGCAGCGAATAAAAGTGATTGCGATCGGTTAACGAGCTCGTATCGTGAGATAATAGCCAACGCACGCGTCGCGCCGGATTATCATCACGAGCTGCCCTTATAAAGCCAGCGACGACGAGAGGTGTAAGTATTCGGAAATTGTTCGAAAAGTCTTATCCCGCGATGATTTATTCGCTTTCTAATAAGCGGTTAATTAAACCTAGTGTGTAGAATAACGCGAGCGAGCTGTACACAGAAGCAGTGCTTTTGTTATATATATATATATTGATTTTTAATTGAATAATTTATTTTTACGACGCGACGGCAGTTTGCATTATAAGCTCTCACCGGCGCGCGCGCGCGAGCGAGCGATGATTTTATAAGTGCGCTTGAAAGTGAAAATAAAGCCGATTACAATCTCGGTGGAAAATCGGCGGAGAAGTGTGCGCGGAGCGGCGAATTTCATGCATTTTAATTAGTTCGCCCGTAATGAAAACGTTAATTGAGTAATGTACGTAGATATGCTAATTCACCGGCGTACATGTACGCGTATAATAGGTATACCGGCATTTACAGTTTTTGAGTATTATTAATATGACGAATTGCGATCGGATAATATAATACTTTCGAGCTACGCGCGATACACGCGACTTTCGAGTAGAAATTGATGTTTACGTGAAAGTCTATTAAATCAATTGCCATTATCGTAATGCCGCGATTTAGACATATGAAAATGCAAAGTTGCATATTGAATCTACTAAGTGCCTCAACTCTCTGCTCGTTGTTAAAGCTATTCGCAAAAATGAGCTTCCAATATTTACAAGTCAGTTCCATCGGTATATAAAAGCTCGTGTTAATTTGTCAGCGTTTTCTCGAAACGCAAAAGCAACAGCTGGCTCGGTTTTTGTTAACGAAACTAAATATATGCTCTGCACAACAAGTAGAGTCAAGATCGCGGAAATGTCGGGATACAAGAATTAGTTATGAGTACACAGAGGTCCTATAACGCAGGCAGTTATAGCATGAGCGGCCCAACTGCTAGCAGACCCAAGAAGCTACAACTGTCGCTATATATAGACTCGGCGGGCAGATTGAGATGAGGGAAACAAGTGCCTGCGCGCCACCTATCGGCACTAGCCAGAGACTAGGCAGACTCTTTTTTTCTCTCGCCAGGGCACACGGAAGCCTCGAAAACGCAAGCTGCAGAAAAATGTTAATCTCGACAACAAAGCCATAGCGCTTCCCATGCAGGAGAGACATCAGCCGAATGCATCTCGTGAGTAAATGTGCCTTGCGTAATTATCTCCAACAGCTCCTGGTGCGACTTAATAACAAGCCGAGGCGTAATGAATTTGCTCTGAGAAAAAAAATCGCGCTTGCGTCAGGGCCGATTTGTTGTTGTTCGCGTGAACTCTGGATATTTAAATGCTCGCCGGGGAGAAAGGATGCGCGCGTGTACTTTTTTGTGTATATATAATACACATGGCGCAATGAGTAGCGGCAGCGCGGAAGGGAATAACGGAGAGACACGAGTTCGACGAGCCAATGGCTTTTAATAACGAGCTCGTTGCTAATTTAAGAGCTTGTCATAAATCTGGCCCGCGAGAGGTGTTCTCGCACTCTCCTCGGTTAGGATTGCTATATATATATATATATATATATATATATACACACGGTGCAGCGGTGCAGTCGTTCGCGGGAATTTTTCCTTTTATTTATATTACTGCACGCGCACTTCGCTATATAGAGTATATACGCGTGATTCTCTAGCCTCGGATCTCGTTACCCGGGACAATTTTATAGGATGTTGTAATTGTTTCTAGTTCTCTCGGGCGAGGGTAACGAACTCGATTTCTTCTTTCTCGTTCGTTATGCTTCTCGTCGGGACGGAAATAATTGTATTTGTCAATGCGTTATAAACACGAGCGGATTCTCGATCCCGACGCTGCGAGAAGCCTGTGATTAATGAGAAGGTATGTGGCAGCTGTCAGGATATTTTTCGAGGATATTATAGAAACGCCGGGAAATCCATGGGCGGGTAGAATTATCAAAGTCAATCAGGAAAGATGTAAGATGGGAAACGAAAGTGATCAATCGACGAGTTATGCAAAATGGTAATTGATCTATTACCAACTGGATGTATTAGCGAACGGAATTCCCCGAGAGTCGCGGTATTATACATTACGTAAAGCAGGAAGGATGAAGAGCGAGGAAATCGGTTTAACTGCCGCGGAGCGAGCAGTGTAAACGTACGCGCGTTCGAACGAAATTTAATTGCCAATCATTTTTTCCGATGCGTCGATGGGCGTGTGGTATAAAGTCTGTATTGAAACGTTTATTGTGATTATCCTGAAAGTAGAACACGTAACGTATATATATATATATATATATATATATATATATATATATATATATATGCGTGAACAGCGCAGGAGAGCCGTGGTAATTTGCAGAAAGATTCTCCGCCGGGAAATAATTTTCATAAATATATCTCGATGCTACGGTATTTTTCAATCGAATTTGCATAATTACATCGATTACAGTCACATCCAATAAATTAAAAATCATCGCGTTAAATAACCTTACAGCCGAGCTTACAGTTTATCTCATCGCGCGTGAGAGAGAAGACTCGCTTGCGCAATTTCTACAACGACGCATCTTTTAGAAATTTTCTCTACACTGTACAGTCTCGACTGAATGAGACATCAAGTGCATTATAGTTAGTTTGTATAGACGAACGATTCTTCCAAGATGCGAATACGAAACGACGGGAGAAGTCTAAAAAGCAATTTAATTTTCTTCTATAATAATAATAACGTTTATTGGACTATCAACACCCGGATTTAATACTTATTATACAACTCGCTTGTCCATAACATGTCCAACACAAATAACAAGCTGCATTCGTAGTTTAACCACGTAACATTTCCAGATATCGATAGTCGCTTATTAGAGTCGATAAACCGCGGGTCATAGGTTACCAAGAACACGAAAGTACCTCACATTTTAAACTTTCAAAAGTCTTGTCGGAATTCCGATGAAAAGCAACGAGGCGCTGCAAATATACGTAGTCATAGCAAGAGTATTTGTAAAAAGTCTGTTAATGCAAACACATGCATACAATTATTTTTGATTACATAAATAATGAAAAAGGACCTCCCACTGTTAACGAGGCTATACGATTTATTCTTTGGTGAAAGGTGTACTCTGAAGGCTGACTTCGCGCGAACTTCGCCTGTAAGCTTCATGAATTTTCCCCGAAGATCTTAAATTTCATTTATTATTAGCCTCCTCATTAAAGACTCTAAAGTGTATTTATACGTCCCGATGCGCATAAGAGTATTAATATTAATAACAGTATAACGATTATACATTTTTTTTCTTATATATAGAATCAAAGTAATTTGCACTACATTACACAGTTAAAAATCTCAAATTGCAATTTCACGGGAACGCATCGCAACACTATATATTTTCAATTAAATATCATCATTCTTGGACATTAAAGTGCTGGCTCGCGTCCAGCACTTAATAATACACACCCAGTCAAACGCGAGAAAAATATAAGAGCCATACATATAAAAATCAATAAATTCCAATTTGCGACTGGCGAGAAAATAAGAGCTGAAATCAACTACCAAGTGACCATCACAGAAACGAAACAATAAAGCCTCTCGCAGACGTACACTTTCACATTTTCTGGTGACTACAGCATAGGCGGATGTGTCGCAGCGAAGGATGCAACAAGTGCGCGTCTGGGCAATGCTCGACATTGACATTAAATACCAATGCGCGTCTCGCGAAATAAAACATCGAGAGCACGACGCGTTCGCGGAAGTTTGCGACCTTGTCCATCGTTACACCTTTTACATCTTCGATTTTATTTTCTCGTCGAGCGAACCGCGACCTTGAGACTTATCCGCTCGCGGGGGGAATTACGTTGAGGTCGCGTCACGGGGTTGATGATCGCGATCGATAATAAAGATCGACGCCGACGTTTCCTTGTAGAAATCACGCGGGCGACTGCGATTGACAGCTCGCCGAGGTTTCTCCGAACGCTCTCGATTCTTATTCGGAGCGATATGTATATATTATTTTTTTCGGCGATTGTGTCACAGTTCCCGACTCTCGCAATAGTTTTGATCTCGTTCTGCGGCCAGACGCGTGTGTAGCGGATAGTCGGAGAAAATGTTTTACATAAGAAGCGCGGAGCGAAAAAAAGGCGCTTTTTTCGCGAATATACAGTGCAGCAGAGTTAAACTCGTTTTGCCGTAAAAGCAATTTTTAATGGTAAATAAGACAAAGCGGAGGAAGAATCCGTTTGGTTGATGCTCGTCAAAGTGCATCTATTTTTGCCAAAAACTCGTTAAACTTTTACGTTGGTTGCATTTATATTTCGAGCCGTTTCCTGCTGTGCGCTCATCAACTTTTGCAACCGATTTTTTTCTCCAAAATAATAATTCATTTATGCGCATGTTAAGCTTATACGCGTCGATCTCTCGGCTTGTGATATTTCGTATATATACGCGAGGAGAGCTACTGCATTGTTGTTACATATTAATGGAAATTGCGCAGCGCGTGCTTTTGACAATGGCTGAAAAGGGCGATGATGCAAAGGAGTTGATTGGAATTTCCTAAAAGCAATTGCGATACACAAATGACATTGGGAAACTGCGTATTATTAAATTCTCGAGAGAGAAAAAAAGCTACCGTACATTTGAAGGCTATTATAGTATACGATGACGGACTTTCGAAAAGGCCGACAGTTTTCGTCAAATATTTGATTAAATTATAGTAGAGTGGAAAATATCGTGACGCTTTATAATTAATTACGAGCACAATCGGCCTTGAAATTCTTCTAAACTAGGCGCCACGGACGAGATCAACTATATAGTACAAAATCCTTTCGAATCACGCCGCAGAATAATTCGAAAAAATAATCGCCCATAAAATTTGCCAAACATCTTCTGCACCCGTTCTATATTGCTCCACATAACCCCTGGAGCGTTATGGAATCATAAATTACTTGAAAAAGATACACAAAGAGCAGCGAATTCTATTACGAGCGCTCGACAATAAAAGTAACACATAAAGAGCACGTAATATCGATGTAGAAATAAAATCGTTCGCTATGGCAGCTGCTCTGCATGGAAAATTCGATCTCGCCCAGACCATTAGCAGAGTCGATTCCGAGTTTCAATCAAACACTACGCGACTGTCTGGATATTCAATTTTATTATTCTATTATTGCTACACATTACCATTATTATCGTCACGAGCGCAGTGTCGATATTATACCGGAGACTCGAGTATAATGTACTGTCTCGATCTCTTTTTTAAGCCAACGATGCGCGCACAGAGGCGCGAAAGACGTAATAATTTATTTCGTTTCTTCGCGTCTACTACCTTGTGTCTTGCGGCAGCAGCTCTCGTTCTTTTATTCATGCTCACCTACATTGTTCCGCGATGTGTGTTAAGCGGATTTCGAGCGAGTTTTTCTCCAGTCGGTATATATACGGATATATATATATATATATATATATATATATATATATATATATATTTATATATAAGTGAGTGTATATACGTTAAATTTCGCGAAAATGTATAACATTTTGCTCTGGGCGATCAGTCGCAATCGCCTCAATTTTCCGTAAAGTGAGCTTAACTGAAAAATTTGAAATATCTCCGATATTCTCGGAAAGGAATTTCGCACTCGCAAGATTTTTATGCAAGAACGCAGTTTTTTCTTCCGAAGTCAATTGCATGAATTACGCATTTATTCATTATCGCGAATAAGTTCATTAATTTTTAATGGAATCGCAGCACATATTGTACACCCAATGTCGTCGTTACCGCTGATTGACACGTTCGCAACTCTCGAGGATATTATAATAAATATACGTATTAATGAGTAAATTTCACGTATACGGGTATATAGAACATCTCTATTAGACATCGACTTGTGATACAGCTATATATATATATATATATATATATGTACCTCGCGCCTCTTTGCACCTCACAGTATAATAAAGGAGTAGTCCGATACCGCGACAGGGAGAAAGAAGAACTCCCAAAGTCTTGCAGGTATGTATACACATATATATAGATAAGAAGTGAAAGTCGCTCAGGGAGCACATATATGCGAAGGAGCGAGACGCACTGCGAGTATTAAAGTATTAGTATACATATAGCGCTGCTCGGTACCGCCGCAGACGTGCTGTATACTCACACATGCTTACAGCGGACAGAGATCGAAGTGTATATATATATATATATATATGGGTGTGTGTATATAGAAAAGAGTTCGGCGGTGGCGGCGGCGGCGGCGGCGGTGAATGAGTGAAAGTGAGCTGCGGAATACCGACGGCGGCTCTTTGAAACTGGAGCAGCAGCGGGGCTTGCATAATATCGGCGAGTATACCTATACACTAGTTATAGCTATACAGCTCGAGCTGCAGGACAGCTGAAACTGCTCTCGCGAGGCGTTCCGCGTGCGCGCACGCGCCTGTGTCCGAGAACACTCTGTGTGTGTGTGTGTGTGTGTGTATATATATATGCGAGATATCCGTACATGACTCGGGATTTGTATTGTCTTTGCTCCTTATGTCGTCGAGAGATCGAGCGCCGTTTAGATTTTGCGGATTATAGCCGGGGAAATTTTATTTTCGATTGCGAGATCTATATAATAGGCCTCGCGAAATATACGAATTCGTATACGGTACTCAATCGACGAAAAAAAATTTGCAATAATTTTAATCGTCGCGCGCGACTTATTAACATCGATATATGTATATATACGAGCAAAATAATTGCCCGGACGATCCTGACATGGCTCACACTGTCTCTTTGAACCTTCACGCGACAGTTTGCGCGAAGTATAATCGAGAAATCGAGCGGCGTTTCTCAATTTTCGGCGCAAAAAAGTGTGCCGCCGCGTTGACGCGGAAAAAAACCTACCCGACGCTTTATCGGGTAAATGAGTGCGCGGCTCTCGAGGATAAGGACATTGTCTCGCGTACGCGAGACGGCAAAAACGAGCCGGAGGAATTTTCGTTCGCGCAACTTAAACTCGCTGCGCTTTAACCGCGTCGTGTGATTTATGCGCGTGTATATATATATATATATATATATATATATATATATATATATATATATATATATATATATATATACGCGGTTCCGGGCTCGTACACATTGTACTGCTTAATTTTTCCTTTGATTATCATTGCGCCGTTTTTAATGCATTTCTCAAATTATTAGACTGTAAGAGCGCGTGTATATATACACACTTCGTTTAGCGAGATTTATGGACCCCGTGCAGTTATTTTTATGCTAATTAAATAATACCTATGTTTATATATTCGATACTCTCTCTCTCTCTCTTTCTATCTATCCCGCGGCAGTCGTAAATATATAATTTAGCCGCGGACATTCGTTTTGGATCGCGCAGTCGTTTTACTGCTCGGCGGCTACAATTTATTGAATTCTTATCGCTCTAAAATGCAGCTTAAAAGCTATACGCTCCATTTTTTGTTTCTCTACGAAACCCGCCGGAGAATACGATTACGCAAGAATGCAGACAATAAGTATGCTGATTATTTCCATGGAAATATTAACGATAAAACGTTTTTTTTTCAACTTATCCAAAATAGCCTCGACAAAAAATACGGAAAAAAGTAGGTATACATATAGCTCTCGATGTCGTCCGGTATTATGTACGTCTCGTATGTGTCACATCGCCGATGAAAAAGGAAAAAAAGTCGGCGAAGGTTAATTCGGATTCGTCATTTCTCCGAGTGCTCGCGCGCGCGCTCGAATAACATTATGTAAAGTCGCTCTCTCGCCGTAATCAGATTCATCCTGACGTCCGCACCGCCGACTTAGAGCCTATACACCGGCATCGTAATATTCAACGAGTTAGCTCCCATTTCGAGTTGCACACATTGCGCAATGCGTTTATACGTACACGTGCGTGCGGTTGGGGAACATCGTTGGGTTATTCGATTCGAACGTGGAATTCTTCGCCAATTTTACGGGATGGTGCGTCCGAGCTTCTTTTTTTTCGCTTGATTTTTCTGCACTTTTCTCGCGATGTCCCAACGCGGTTTTATCGTTTCTCCGATTTTGTGCTTTGTAATAGTGCCAATTTTAGTGGCTCCTTTCGTCCAGCATATTTTTGCTATTCTTATGTAAGACGCACACTAAAAGCCGAGAGTGTGTACGTCCAGCTTGTATACTTTATTGTGCTGCAACAACCGCAGGCATATAACGCGGTAAACGTGCGATGGATTACCTCTGCGGCCACGAGAAGTTTCACTGATAAGACTAGTACGAATAACAATTATATACTATCCGAATTTCGAGCTGTTGCGTCCTATCTATACATAAGCAGCGAAAGCGCGCGTTTTCCACTTTTTTCGCCGAGAACAAATTCGCACAGCCCCATAGGCTCTCGGGATAAAAGACAGTTTCCTGCTGACACGATCCCGTCTTGCCTATACGCACCGCCTTGTCACAATCAATTAATTTTCAGCTTCGGGGTCGGATAATTCCTTAACTGCTCGCGAAACTGTCTCTCTATCTCTTTGAGGCTACATGTACACACTCACGCCCGGACCAGTTTTTTTTCTCTCCCATTATCTCAGCGGCGTAATTGATCGGCCGGCTTTCCGCGGATTATTAATTTTAATTTATAATCCAGCAGCCAGACTTCTCCGCGTGCAGTTAGCGCGCTAAGTAAACAATTACTTAGGTCGGGACAGTCGCGCCGGTTATGTATATGCGAACCCGTTTCGCGAAAATTCTGGGAAGTATCGATGCAAGAGAGCAAGCATAGATCGTCTTGCCGTCAAATTGGAGCCGCTGACTGGTGTAACTAGATTGCAGCGTATATGTATATAATAAATTGAAGCATTACGCGGAGGTTAGGTTAATTTGATTTACCGTTTAACCTTAGCGAAATGATAATTTCGCGTCGGCCGGCATCAGCATAGCAGCTGAGCGTTGCGACGCAACGCGTAAAATACGGCGTCATCGAAATCGCGTCACCCGACGCGTTGCGGATAATATAATCTCGGGCCGCATTTTACATTGAATTATGCAAGCGAGCACCGCGTGCGGTTATATCATCTTCACCTCTTAAATTAAATGTTCGTAAACACGCGATAAACGGGGAATTTTTGCGAGTAGCGCGGTTTCGCAAATTGCCACCGCCGTACTTATGCACTGCGGCGAATCCTCTTTTTCGTTGCGCCACTGCGCGAACACCATGAATCAAAGCGGTTATATTCGCTCTCTGCGGCGGAAAATTGTCTCGACTCGCCGTTTCTTTTGCTCTTGAAGGCCGAGCTTCGATATGGACTTATATTTTGAAAAGAAACGAACGCAGTGTGACGGACGGCGAGCAATCTTGGGTGTGTATATATAGAACCTCGTATAGAACTAAACGAAACGAGAAATGAATCTACGGACGATTTGTCTTCTAACGGTGAACAATAAAACTGATCAGACCATTGTACAAGACATAGCCGCACTGCTGTAACGCAACACCGATATTTCGCGAGGAATGTGCGCGCGGAATTAAAAATAGGGTTACAACAGCATAGGCCGAGATGAGGAGAAAAGTATCCCTTCATCTGAGATAAACCCGCGCACCGCATCGATCATCACTATCCAACATTGAATTCCGCGCGAGTCAGTAATATACATCAGCTTACGCGCGTGATAGAGTCAAAATCGCGAAAGCGAGTCATTCATTCGACTATTTCTCCCTTTGCAAAACAACTGCCATATGTGCTCGTCGTTCCGAATTCAAGTTGGATAGTCTCGTTGCTGAATGAAAGAGAAAACGGCGTATACATACGCGCAGTTTCGACGGAATTTTAAGGAACGGGCGAGACCGAATAGATTAGCCTTGCAGAACACACTATACAGCGCGCGGAAGTATTTTGCATGGATGTACTGGATGTTTTATAAACGATTTTCTGTTCCCGATTTATTTTCGTTTCGAGTACGGTAATACCGGCCACGTCCTTTCTCGGACGGGTGTATAAAAGCTTCCTCGCTGTATTCCGTTAACTGCGTGTATTTTTCTTTTTCCGCCGAGTGCAAGTTTCTCTTTCGGTGCGCGGGGCAATTTTTCACGAATATTTTTACTTTCCGAGCCAATTACATCGACAAGTAATGCTAACTAAAGCGCGCTCTACGCCGTGAAAATAGTTTAATTGCCCCAATGACGAAAATATCCAGAAACAATGAGAACTCACGACTTGATTAAAAGCACGAAATAATCTATAACCTATACATATACTTAAATATCGCCTTCAAAATTCCATCAGCCCGGTGATTAATCGTTGCCGAACAAACGCTCGATGAAAAAGAAACCGGGAAAGTATTGCGCGGAGTGATTTACGAGACGCACATATACGCTTGTGGCGCAAAAAAAAAAAAAAAAATAAAGAACCAGCGTGCGTTTACATCGTCGAGAGCGCACTTTTGTTCTCCGCGTGTCCGTACACAGCAAACACCCCGATAATAACAATTTTCGCGCCCGTATTGACTCGCTAACGAAAGGCCCATTAAAAAGTCCGAACTCCGCCTCATAACTCAAGTCATTCCGAATCCGCGCGCGTGGTAAAACGAAAAAAAAACAGCAACCGGCGCTGAAGACAAAGCCGTTAGAATAATAGACAAAGGCCGTCGGGCAGTGCGTGCGGAATATAATCGTGGAAAAAAGGAGGAATAAGCAACTATATAGGAGATGCAGCGAGATGAACATCTAAGTGGGTTCTAGGTCGCCGTGCCCGCTGAAAACAATGGCATAAAGGTCGACGTGGGTGTACATATATAGCCGTGGCTTATCGGAACGCAAACACGTATATGTATAGCTACCGTATTTTCTTTCTCTCCTTTCTTATTAAGTACAGTGTACTTATACACCGACGGCCTGTATTTCCTCGACGCGCGCGATTTTCGATTTCTAATCGCCGCGAGCGCATCCTCACCGCCAGTTTAGAGCGCAGGCGTTAACGGATGCCGGTACGCGAACGATAGTTTCTACCGAATACCGCTTGTCTGGATTATTACGCTTGAAAATTTCTTGTATAATAATCCATAAAGTTGGACATTATATCATCAATGGCTCAATCGGTAAAAATTCGTGTAATACGAAAATCTAGCACCTCGCGCAATAGCGTATAATCCCATAGATCAGTCGTCAGCGGCCGAATATGTAAGACTGACGCAGAATCGGCGCTCATTTGAATGAAAGAAGCTAAAAAATCCATTAAATCCAAATCCGCGCGACGCGTAAATAACAGCCGAGCATTCCTTGATCGGATAAACATCGAAGCTGAGGTAACGAGGCGTTATTGGCATCGGTCGTGTATAAGAGAAGCCATCAAGGCCGCAGAGAAGCTGTCACGCGCGTGACACTCTTTCAGAACGATTGCGGCGTCTCGTATGCTTTTATAGGCGACGCCTCGCTATTCACAGCTGTCCATGCACACGCGCGCGACCTTATAGAAAGTGAAAAGCGCTGCAGTCGTCGCCGTGACCTTTGCCGCGCGCTGAGCTTGCGCAACTGCGAGAAATTTCAAAGCTCATGTGTATACGTGTCATTTTGAGAGTCATGATATACGCGATTGACATCGCGGCTATATATATATATATATATATATATATATATATGAGCTCGGTGTGCGGTGATACTTGAAACGCGCGTTGGGGCGGAGTGGCAGGATGAATCTATTTCAATTTGGGATTTTTACGTGACGCTCGCGATTTATTATACTGCTCGTTTTCTATGTATATTTATAGTCTCAATGGAGTTGCGCATCATCCGACTGATATTTGTGCTCGCAAGGAGATTCGTATATGTATACATCTCGACTCCGTGGCCAATTTATTTTACATAAGCCACGATGAGGTGGATTTTCTATTTATGAGAATCAATAGGCATAAATACGATCTCGAGGCTCGATAATTTTCAGGCCAGTCTACGTACTGTGTATAAAGTACACTGCAAACTTTTGCACGCGGATTTGAGAAAAACTAATGTGTAATTAAGATTACCGAAGGTGCAGTAGCTCCGCGCGAGTATAAGAAAACTGTAAACATCAGCAGATCGATCGTAAATTAAGATTAATTGTCACTCGGGGAGATTAAAAAGGATTTACGAGGTGCAGCCTTTCACAGCAAATCATTTTATTTTGAAATGTCCGTAACGTGCAGCCTCGATACTGCGCGGCCTATCCCCGCGCGTATACGAGCGCAACCTCATCCTTTTAATTATTGCGCGGCTAGTTTTTGCGGGGATTCGGTTTTGAACTTTCTCCGTTGCATAATTAATAGGCCGCATACTTGCGTGAGCGAAATACGGTCTATCCATTATACACATCCATCGCGTCGTACTCGAACGATATATCAGTCAGTCCCGAATTCAGTTCGAATTCATGTATATATATATATATATATACGTATGTAGTACTCCGCTCATTAAAATAGATCAAGAAAACCATTATGCGCGACACGAGCTTTCCACCGTATCTCACAAAGTTCCCGTTTCTCGGCGAAACAAATCGCTCGCGCGCCTTTTAAAAACGTCGAGATGCAAATGTATTTTTTTCTCTCGCGCGCGTCTCGAGACCCAAATATGAGTAATGCACAGGTGTATATATATATATATCGACTGAAAAACCAACATCCAGCTGGAAAAAGGCGCATGTGAAATCCACGCGATACACCCGCATGACGTAATAATCCTCGCTAATTCCTATCGGTTCCCATAAACAATCACGCGAGGCGTTTCACGGCAGCCTCGCCCCGACACCGCTTGTCTCGATGCGTTTATTAATTCATAAATCAACGATTAATGAGAGGGACTCGCGCGCGTTGGCATATATTGGTAGGAGCTGTTCTTCGAAATTTTTTCGCGTGTCTATTGCCCGTAAGCCGATACTTTGTCGAGTTTATAATACTATCGCGCCGCGTTGTGAGAGTGTTTACGATAGATTCGTGTTTACACTTTCAAGCGGCGTGTGTGTGTGTGTTGCCTAATGACTTTTTCGCCAAGGCTGCAATAGCCAATAAAGTTCTCGCGCGAGCGATAATGACTATACGATGATTATTACGGTCAGGTTTGTATGCAAATGTTTAATTAGAAGCTTAAGTATACTGGCGGCTTGGAGGGAGATTTGGAATAAGCGTGTATTCAGGAAGGCGTATTTATAGGGGATTGTAAAGATCGCGATTTGTATATATAGAAAAGTGCGGATACAGAAAAGTTATTAGGTGTTCGCTAATTAGCTGCTGAACTCTGTTGCGGGAACGGTATATACGCGGACATTTTCTCTTTCTGCGTTTTAATATTCTGGGATCGTTGGGTAATTGCATTTTTTACTTTGAAACGTTGCAGAGTTTGTGCATAGTATGCATATGATAGTTTTCAGCGGATTTCATTATTGACGAACTCCTATACGATCAAACAATTTAATTTGAGGACTTTGAAATGTAACTTTGGCGATTTTGCAAATGCTGTTCGTACATGTCCTCCCACTGCTATAACTATATATGACCATCCAAAATATTTCACCAACATAAGACCTTATATTATATCTATTGTGGCGTTTCTCATGCGCCGAAACGATATAGTCGATACCAACACTTTGATCGAAAAACCAAATCTCTCGTACAGAACGCACTGTATAGATATCTATGCGCGAACGGATTTATTGCTCGCCTTGCAAAAGCGATTCGCCGCGAGTGATAGCAATAATTTACATAGGCGAAACGTATATCGCTTTCTTTCCGCGGCCCGAAGCCGATGTGGCATACTCGAATTTTCGCCCGCCCGTCGATCTGATAATCCGATCCATAAACCTATAACAACATTATAATATATCCAGGCGGACCATTTGTCAGCAGACAATAGGAAATACATTATATATATCGCTGAAAAGAAAGGCGTCGAGAGAAAGAGGTTTCTGGAGCTCTCTCTCTCTCTCTCTCTCTCTCTCTCTCTCTCTCGTGTTGAAATTTATTATAATCCCTTTTCCACGCCGTCTCTCCATAATAACCGCGAGCATTATGGCTTCTCACGCAACCGCCGACACTAGATCGGTATTAGTAGCTTCACTCGCTGCTGTTTGTAAATGTTGTATGTGGACCATTAGGCCTAATTAATCTCGGCGGCGCCGAGAGAACAAAGCAAAATTTCGCGCGTGCTCGCCAGCTGTTTGTATATTTAATGTAATAATAAAGCAATTGAATCGACGCGTGGAGGTGTTGCCGGACCGGAGACTTTTTTTCTCAGTCTCGCGGAGGAGTGTAAAAGTATATTTGCGGTCGACGCCTCGCTGTTACGTGTATATAGCGATTGTGGGTTATTGTTTTCATTGAAATTATTGCGAGAGTGGCTTGCATGGGGTGCAATAGTCGTTTAATAAATATATATATCGATCTATAATGACACGTTTCTCTCACGCTTGCGTAACGCAAGAAAAGTCACGCGCATTATCTCAATTTTGTCGCATTAAACGACATTATTAAGTCTCAGGATACAATACATTATACAAGCCGCCAGAACAACGATCGCAAACGAGATCCAACAAATTATTCCGCTCAAAGCGCCCGAAAAGATCGACCGTCATTATCCCGCAGCATACCGGCACTCCCGTTCTCACAAGAGCATAGTCGTATATACATACATATGCGAAACGAAAAAAAAATCCCCCTCGTTGCGTAATTTCAGAAAAACCTCTCATAGCGCGGCATAGATTTTGCAAATCGCGCGCGAAATTTGAGCAGCCGATGCATATCAGCTGACTGGCGGCGCAGCTTTTTTTCTCAGCCGTGCGTACATGTACATCTACATGCGAGAAGAAGGTTTCCGTTTGCCGGGGAACACCCACTCACGATCTTCGCGGCTATAAGCTCTATCCCCGGGGATATTACCAAAGAGTCGGAGAGTCCCACGATCGGCGAGCCGGTCACGAGTATAGCGAGCTGACGCCTTTCGAGAAATCGACCCCCCGACTTTGGGAGCCAGCTCATAGGTGTCGGCTGTATATATATGCTGTATATGTATAGAGAATGGCGTCGTGTAGCGCTTAATTGAATTCTGCGCGCTTTGGCGCAGAATTCAGCTGTTGGCCGTGGATAAGTCAACTCTGCATTGTATGAGCTCTGGCTGGTATACTGTGCGCGGATGCCGATTTTCCGAGATCGGTGCGGTCTTGGCTGCCGATGATTTTTCGGTTAGTCGATTTGCGGTTGAGACAGACTTTATGGCTTTTAATTTTATTATAGTTCTGGGCTTTTGTACCTTTCTGTATTATATACACGAAGATGTCGTAATAATCGATGGCGGCGAATCGGGGGCTACCATCGCATTACCGGTCTATTATTATGCTTCGTGTATCAAGATCGAGCTTCGGAGTATGACATCAAGATATAAGCTGGGTATTTGATTTTAATGTTTGACTTCGTTTAACTTTGATTGGCGCACGTAATTATCCGATTTAACCCTGCTGAAGCCCTAGGTATAATAACGGCTTTATTACGTCCATTATATATATATATATATATATATATATATATATATATATACGTCGAAAGGCATAATGTTCTCCGTGTAATATATATTGGAATACACACGATGACACGTTTGAACTTTAGGATGAAAAAGCGAGTTTAATTTCGTTCGTGAGTTCGGTGATCGTTACACAATTTTCTTGAATTATTTGAATTTTAAGCAAGTATAGGTGAAACAAAAACGGGTTATCGAATTGTTAATATCCTTCTCCGAAGCACATAGAAGTTGCATATGCAACTAATACGTCGTGACGATATAATTATAACCGTATACATAGTACTCAAACGAATTTATGAAGGGAAACCGATAAAGCCTTTTATATACAGGTAAAATTATCCCTCTGTATGAAGTAGTTGTCACCCGAGCTCCTACATCAACCGGTTAACACAACCGGTCGATGAGGTGAAAGACGCGTATAGACACGCTACTCCTCAAAAACCGCTCCACTACTATACTTAGAGCGCATAATTGCAAATTGGCTCGATCTTAGAAAATCTCCTAATTATATCGGTCGGAGAATTTTCGCGTTTCTACTAATTTGACCGCATTATAACTCTCGGCGTCTCGGAAAATCGCAAAGTTTGGAAATACGCAGAGCTAACACACAGTGCACAACGGCGAACAGAGTCGAGAAATAATAAAAGCAGCATTATACAGAGCCTTGCGCGCTTATAAAGAAAAGCAAAGAAACATTGTGTAATTTACGCAAGAGCGACTGGTAGCTGCGCGCGCGCGCGCTTGAAAAAAGTGTCTATTTTTAAGCGCGCAACTTTCAAAACGGCTTTCAATAATTTATAAAGGAAAACCGCCCCTCTCCCGCGCGCCTCTACGTACATACATTATAACTGGCTCTCCCGCACCTATCAACGCTCTCGCGGGCTTGACTTTTTCCGTAATAAGTATCGCGTATATAGCTGCGCGCGTGCGTGTGGCTCAGCCCAATCAGGTCGCCCCGTTTCCTTTCTCCCCTTCCCACGTTATCATTCTCGCCAAGGCTCCTTATCGCATATCCTTGCACACGTTACTCTATATCAGCGCACTCGACGCCGTATAGCGAGCGAGAGATCTAAATCGCGTATTGTATATATACTCGAGCGAACGTTCGCGCGACGTTTGCATATATATATATATATATATATATATATATATATATATATATATATATATATATATATATATATATATATATATATATATATATATATATATATATATATATATATATATATATATATATATATATATATATGACTGTGGACGCGGTGGAGAGGGTATTATTTATTAACAGCAGTGGCAAAGTGCCAAAAGTCGCGAGCCTTTATACAATTCTTTGTATCATAATGCGCGGTTATCATCATAACTCCGGTCATGCGTCCCCCCTCTCTAATGTACATATACTCACGGTCGCCGTTGCGCGATATAAATCTCGGCAGATCTAGAAAACGCGCGCGATATTTCCCATGCTGCCTCGCGGCGGGCGTATACGTCGTCGTCGACCCATTTCTTTGTGCAGCAGCAACACGCGCACGTACGTACACCTTCGATATCCTTTTATATTCCAGCTGGAGCGCGAGCGAGTTAATTGACGTCGGATTGCGCGACGTGTTTCGCATCTCTCTCTTTCGCTTGATGTAAGCCGGTGTGTGCATTGCTCGATCTGGACAATGGCGACGATGTGTCCCTTATGAATTTCACGCGGAGAGAAACCGGTCGGATTTAGCCGCGAAGTGGATGGGAACGTGCGGCGAACCGCAGTAAATGCCCGGTGCCTCTGTATGTTTCCACGCGATGGTTTTTGTACTTTTATTGGAAAATTATTTTTTGACACGGCGATGGAAACTTCCTTTCGAAGTTATTGCGCGAGAGCAAACCTGCGGTGTTTTGCGAGAACACACGGATCTGATGATGGTGATGAATTTGAGGGTATACTCTCTTGACTTACCTGTAACAAAAAACGAAAATTTATTAGTTTGATATAATTAAGAAAAATCGCAATATTACGTTATGAACTTTCTGATAGAAGTCTTAATTGCCTCGAAATATAAAAGTGTAGTTTTTCGCGTAATTGACGATTACGCAAACGGCGTTAAAAATCTAAAGTACGCTAGGTCTGCGGTTGAAGATTAATCCCCGAGATTTTCCCATGGACTCTCAAGATCTCATACTAAATACAAAATTTAATTTATTTTTTTTCCAAGCGCCTTTATCTTATCGCACACGAGCGCGATAATTCATATGATTCTGTTTTCTGGATTAACAACTAATACACGCAGCCAATTGTCATTCCACGACTTCGCGCCTAATTTTCCCATGCATTTACGTACACCGCGGTATAAATCGCGCGAACAAACGGAAAATGATAATTTTCGAGTGTAATGAAGGGTAATACAACTGCGTGATGTAGGCACGTAGCTGCGCGATTGTGGGCCAGTGTGCTATAATCTAAGTTTTATCGTCGGATGGATATCTAGCTTGTACTTTTTGAGTTTTTAACAGAGAGAAGTTGCATCTTTGGGCATAATCTCGAACGCTGATCTCTCTTATCAAAATTAGAGATTCGCAACGCTGACGAAATTTCTCTTCCATATATATATATGTAACCCGAGGAAACATCAAGTAAATTGCAGGATGCCGGTCGAGAAAAATACAAACTAAAATAAATTTTCAGTAATTCCAGTGTATAACATATACACTTATTGTCCATCCGTATTATATTCATATATATACTCACGGCTGCAATTACAATAAACACTTTCTCGTGTGTCTTGCGCAAGAGATAATGCCATAGGAAGGTGATTACGAGCATTATACAAGGAGTTATAAATTTGCGCGCATCTATCGCCAGTCAGCGAAGATTCGCACATATAAAAATCGCCGCGCGGCGTCACACAGCAGTAAAAGCCGCCGTACGTATATATATATACAAAGAAAATATGCAGCTTCCGATTTCGCAAAGAGATGCATCAGCGATTGTTAACCGAATCTCCGGTGGCGCGACGAAAAAGGACTCGAGGCTAATGACGCTTTTTTTCATTCTCATACAGCTCGAGAGAGATATGACTATTGCAAAATCCTGTCTTTTTCTCCGATTTTTCAGCTGCATTGTCGTTGTATTTATTGTACATATGTACACATATGGACACTTTCGTGTATATATGTACACGCCGAGGCGTCGTTCTTTTCTTTTGCGCAGCGATCACGTCGATCGGCTTGATTAATTGAGCGCTCGCCGCGAACAATGGGGATAGCGTAATTTAGTCGTCATCCGAACTGATTTTTCAGCGGATCGGGAGATGTCTGTAGTACCTATATATATTTATATACATGCATCAGAGGAAGATATATCGTTCGCGGCGTCGGCGGCTATAGACCGATTGATATTTCAGCAATGCTCTGTATTATACACGGTTACGGCATTACATATACACGAGGCGTTGAGAGTTGCAGGCGGAGTGAGAGAGCCGCGTTTTTTATTATAAAGCTCATTGTGTGAACGGCTTTTCATTTCTCTTTGGGAGACTGTAAATTGATTGGCGCATGCGCGCGGGGCAACCGCAACGGGCTCGATCTTATCGGCTGGGGCTATTAACGCGGCTGCTTTTGTGCACTCGTTGAGTGAACCGTTGGCTTTTACCGAGGTGATGCTTTTTGACAGGTTATTTATGCTATAGTTATAAAGTTACTCGGCTCGTTAATGCTGACGAGGATCGATCGTCTTTGAAATATTTACTAAAACAATGTAATTTCGGACGTGCGATAGCGAAGAGTCGTTGGTCAGAGCCAATGAGGGAGAGGGAAGCCCAATAAACTATTTAGCTTGGCGCGGGTTAACTCGTTTTCTGATTTTGCATCGAGGTGACTTAAACTTGTTATATCGGCGAGACTCGAGTACCGAGAAAATTGAAAATTTTTGATTTACTGCCGTATATCATAGTTGCGCAACAATGGCGAAGATAAATGATCCGAACAGCTCATGAAGGAAGATATAGGCATTTTGAAGTATCAAAGAGTCCATAAAATTTTCAAAGATCTATGATGCTGGCCGTATCTTTGTTTTATTGTCGAGCGCGATTCTCACGCGCGTTCAAAGAAAATTCAATAGTTCTTCGTTTATTATACAGCACAAAAGTACGATATATTCTCCTGTATAAATTAAATCATATCGCACAGTAAGCTGCACCCGATATTTAAACCGATGAGCTTTATAAACTACACGCGTTACACAAGTCTAGCTATTACATACAACGGACGCGAGTATTACTCGCGAATAAACTTTCCAACGCGTACAATCCAACATTTCCCTCTGTTGTTGCATAGTAAACTTGCGAAATCGAGGCACGCACGTGGGCTGGAAAATTTGCAAAAAAAAAGCACTCGCACCATAAAATCCATCGGCAATGACAATAAACCGATTCTCAGCGCCGAACTCGATGGTTTATCAGCTCCGTCGCATTCTCGAGCCTAACGCAGGACGACGCGACGTGCCGCCACGGTATATCTCCGGACATTGAATAAAGCCGCCCACGCGTGCATTCCCCAGCAGACGCATATGCGATCGATCGACGCGGCGAAGCAGCAGCGGGTCAAAGCCTATAAGTGCTTGGATTTTTGCGATGTACAGCGGAATCTCGCCAGCCGATGCCGGCGTACGTTTCCTGCGCGCGAGAGGCTACAAATCGTGATAGCGGAGAGTGCAGTGTATAAGGCGAACGATCCGTAAGAGATACGATTGTCTCTCGCGTATATATATATATATATATATATATATATATATATATATATATATATATATATATATATATATATATATACATGTGCGCGTTACGTCCTACGTATACCTTTATCTTTATATATGTGTACTATGTACACGTGCAAAGGAGGGAGTATGCGTGCATTGCTATTTTACTTTGATACTTACAATATATATAGAGGCGATGCGTATCGAGAGAGACACGAGTGCGTGATCAAACGGAAATTGCTGCTTATGTATATAATAGATCTATAGACAATTTCGCGATACTCTTCCGATTGCTGAAATTTCTTAATTTACTCATTTTTCCCTTTTCGAATAATGTCCTCTTGAATTGTGGGGGTATACATATACATATGGCAGAGACAGAAAGATGATTGCGCAACGACGAGAAAGCACGCACGATTTCATCGAAGATAGGATATTCGAGCTATGTTGCATTGTTTGCAAGCGCTATTACAATTAGAAATCATTTCTGCGCACACGAAAGGCATATGTGCAGAGTAGCGGATGATAACGTGTGCGGACACAATGTAAGCCCGCTCGATGAATTATTCATGTATATAGTATATCCGTGATAAGATTTGAACAATGGATTAATTTATGTTGAATTATTAGTCTATCGTCTCGCCGCGATTTTCGAGCCAACGTATACGAAGAAATTACATTTGAAACGCCGTTCGATGACAACCTTGAATCCCGAGTTCTTCAGACCCCAAGCAACTTTTCTTCGAGCTCGAAGAATGACCAGGATTTGAATAAAAAATCTCTCGAATCGGTTCTCTTCATCTCGAAATAAAGCTCGGATAATTAACGCCGGGGTCGCCTACCCGCGCAATCTACGAATCAATTAAAAGTCCGCACGTTCCCGCGACCCTTGAACCTTCGCCTTACATACACATGGACATGGAAATTCTCCTTCCTCGTCGTGTCCTGCGCCGCACGAGGGATTTTCAAGGAAAGCCTTATCCGGTGTAATATCCGCCTCGCGAGAGGAGGAATTAAACGAGCTTTCAGGAATTCGAGATGCATCGCTTTTGCCGCACGAGAAGCTATATATATATATATATATATATATATATATATATATCTCGTGTATATATATATATATATATACGAGGTGAATACATCGGCTTAGAAAATGCCGGCGCGGGGTGAGTAATGCGCGGGATGCGTGCAGCCTTGTCGGAGAAGAATGCATTTTTTTCCATTTCGAGGGAGTTTATCTCGTGGCGAGGTTTTAAATAGACACGCGCTGGAAATTAATGGTGTTTTCAAATTAGCGCGGATTTTTAGCGAGCCAGCGTAGTCTTAAGAGAGATGCGAGTATACGTAAATTACGAGCATATATATATGCGAATTACCTGTTAACAAACAATAACTATTGTTTTCCTCTCTCGAACTATTCCTCTGCCTAATACAGTTAGGTAAGGTGCTATTAAGCAAAAAAGGAAAACGCAAATCGTGTCGATCCAAAAGCTCTGTAGTTGTCAGCTGATTAGGATCGCAGTGCGACAGTTCAATCGAGACAGTTGCAGCAAGCTATCCAGAGCGAAGACGTAATATAAAAAAAATTTCCACGAAGGTTCGCGCTTTTTGTCGAAACCTATCCTCTGTATACATAGTCAAACGAATCGAATATTTCTTTCGACACGCTGTGTGTTTACTTTGGGCTCGAGAGCCTTCTTTTTTCTCTCTTTTTCTTTCTTCATCCGACTTTTTTCTATACCTCTTATTGTTTGATCGACGCACTTTCACTGGCTTTACTTGTTTTTCCTATATATATATATATATATATATATATCGATCGACGACGCGCTGCAGTAATCTGTTTGTTCTGCTATATTTTCATTTTATCGGGCCGTTTATCGCGCCGTTCCGAGGTGTCTCATTGTGAAACATCTATATACCCTATGATATAAAACGTTTCGAAGCTATGATTTCAGATTTCAGAGTATATATATGGACACGGCGGATAAAATTTATATAGCGTGTATTTATGTACCCCGATTACGTCGATTACACAACGGAGGCGGGAGCGAACGCGCCCAGTGCTTCAACCTCGTCCTTATGCAAAACATCGGGTGACGACAGAGCGTAACCAGCATCTCCGCGAACGATATCATCGAGCGAGACATCCGAATTATCGATCGAGGCTCACTCGCTGTATCTCCCCGAAATCGCTCCTTCAGAGAGAATATGGCCCGCCTTTCGCTCTGCGATCGTGCGCCAGACAATTCAGCCGCGCGGCGGCGAAGAAAAAACCGATTTCTTGCCGATCAAATTCACACGCTCCTCGAGAGAGTGATTATATAGCCGGTCACCGAGAATCCCTCGGAAGAATTTACAGGGCGATCGTGTTGACATAATCGCGACGGAGTGTTGAGGCGCGAGGATTGAGCCGATCGTAACAATGAGAGAGAGAGAGAGAGAGAGAGCCGTTTGATGTTTGTGAGGGGAGTTTGACAACCGAGAGAGAGTGAGAGAGAGAGCTATAATGGAGCGACGCAGTTATTTTTATCGTTACATTGCCGCCAAGAACGGCGGCACTTTATGGGAGGCTAATGGGGTATGAAAAAACTCAAGGAATTCCGTTTGCTTATTGACGTATATAAGCCGCTGCCGAGCTGCACAATTATGTCTTGCAAAAGTTTATTTATTGATTTTGTCAACCTTTGATGCTTTCGAAAATTTCCCAGAGTTTATTGCGGCCAATTAAACACCGGCTTTAAAAACTGTGTCAGGTTTTATTGTCGCGTTATCGAGAATTGATATATATAAGCGTTGATTCCGTGGGCGAGAAAAAATTGCCTCGAATGAGAAGAATCGAACGAAGCATCCGTTTGGATTAACTAGTCAACCCGCCGTTCCATAAAAGTCCAATGAAATAACTACAAATTCACTTTCACTCGATCATAAATATTCACAATGACTCGTTGAAAGGAGCTCGACCGCCTCCTCGTAGCGGCTTTAATATTTTCATTCAAAACCGAGCTGTCTCGAAAAAAGACAACTTTTTTCTCTCTCCTCACATAATAAGGGACTGCTGTCGACAAAACAATAATACCCGTAATAACAGTAGTCGATACGGTCAAACTCTCCGTATATCTCCTTCCCGGTATCTCTCTTCCTCTCCGCGATCTCGGCGCTTGTTATACGCTCACACTTTCCATTCTTATCTCCGATACATAATCGGCTCGCGCTGCCCTCCGGCTTCCTTTATAATTTTTCGTCGCTTCTATTTCTTCGCAAACGCGCGTCTCCGTCTAGCCGATATTACGCAAAACGTCGCGTCGCGATATTATTGATATTCGCGCCCAGGGCGTTTTATTTTATGTAAAAGTTTACGTCACGAGAAGGGACACGAGTGCAGCGGACGCTCGCTTGTAGAAGTGTAAAGGGGCGCGGTTTTGACATGTATATATCGCTCGAGTTGGTCTATATTCCGCGCGCGAAATATAGCGCTTCGAAAGTCGCGTGTGTGGCGGCTGGAAAAGAGAAATTTTCGTGAGGCGGTGCTGTAAGCACATTAGTATATGTATGCTACGTTTTGGAGGAAAATTGAATAGACGAGAAAGGGGCTTATTAGTACTTACAATGCCTTTGCTTTTGTTAATCGAGATTATTATAGGCTTATTTTTTCGAATAGAGAGTTTGCTTTGGACGATAATAATCCAGGCGTTACGCCGTTACTCGAATCCCCGTAGAGAAACCTGATGTACGAGTTAGAAAAGACACTCCACTTATTTATTATACCGATTTTTCCAATCGAGCGTATGTATAAGTATACGAACTCACTTCCACACGGTAATTTTACCTCAGGGCGATTCCGATTTACTTACAACAAACGCGAACAATCGCGTGTATACATTCCCATAGGAAACAAAACGACAACAACACATAATACAGCCGTTAATAATCCGAATGATCGATCGGCTCTCCGTGAAATCGCGCTTTCGAGCCCACTTACGTAAGCCTTACGGCCATAAATTCGCGTGCAGAGCCGCACCGACAAATCAAATTAGCGCTCTGACCTTTCGCCCGAGAGCCGATTGCAAAGTATATAAAAAAAACCTATCCTTTTGACAAATCGGTTACGTCGCGAATCCGAACACGAAGAGAGGACAATGCCTCGGTTTCCCGCAGCCGGCTCTGTATGTAACCCTTACAGCACCTAGTCCTTTTCTCCGAGGCAGTCGTGACGACGAACACGCTGGCGCGTACCTTACGCGCACTTCCGCCTGCTGGTCGCGCTCGGCTTGCCGATTTAACGCGCCTAAATTTATGCTTCACGCCCGGCTACACCCTGTGTGTCTGTTTGTTTGCGTGCAATGTGTGTACATTACGGGAGATCGTTCTTGTCCAGGAGTAGGCGTGGGTGTAGACTGTACATGCGCGACCCCGAGGGGTCGAGATCGTTTCCTGCTCGACCTCCAGCCTCGCGGTCAACCGAGCTACGGCGGCTGCTGCGAGAGGAGGAAGTCACGATTGGTATAGCAGTAGTGGCCAGAGGCGCCGTCGGATCGGTTCCGCCTCGCCCCCGCAGGTTGTAGGTATATATACGCCGTAGAGCATTGTGCTGTGTATAATACCTACTTATGTAGAGGTCGGCCGAGGTTTCGCGGAATTGATGGGACACTGCAGTACCGAGGTCGATTACACCGAGAGATCTGATGCCGTTTCGGATCGGCTTACCGATTTTCTATCTAGGCTTGTTTGGACTCGGGGAATTGGCCGGAAAAATTGGAGAAAGTACATTTTCTTCTTTAATTATACTTTGAAGTATACGAGAAATACTTTAGAAAATATATATATATATTTTCGAAAATATATATATATATATATATATATATTTTCGAAAAAATATATTTGCTTTTCTATTTTTAACGATGGAAATTAATCATGTGAGACCTTGAAAACTTTCGAGCATTATATAGGCCAGGTGAAATGGAGAAAAGTGATTTTTTTACAGAAGACCGAGTAAATAATAACCGATAACGCGCGATCAATCACGTAGGCATCCGAAGCTCGACAATCGTTCAATCTATTAGAAGAAGAGTATAATTTCAGTATACTTAATCCCCTATGAAAAATGTTTCAAGGTGCGCTGCCAGCAACGCGAGAATCTCGACTTTCATCGCATAAATCAAACATTCAGTCTCAATCCAAAAGCAGCTAATCCAACCGATCAAAGCTGAATAACAGCATCAAATTCAATTGTTTTCCATGCATAATATGCACTGTACGCTCTCCGATTTTTTTTTCATATTACCACCATTGTGACTAACAATGCAGGCGATCGTCAAAGCAGCCTGAAAGCCGCTTCCATTCACGGCCCGTCACTCTTCTGACGCGATCTTCTCGCACCTGAAGCATCTCCTCGCCTATATGGAAGGAACGGGACAATGTCGGGGCAAACGCATCGTTATTAACGAGATACGCCGGTTTTTCACGGGCCGCTGAAAAATAACGAAGAATAAACGAACTCGAAGTTGCAGAACTTTCCCATTACGTGACGTCGGCTGCGAGCGCATTTCCGGCTCGCTCGATCGCCGCGACTATCACTTTTTGAACGCGCAAGCGCTGCCCCCGAGCTACGCGTATAAGTACTGCGTCTATCGATTTTCGAGTGCGCGCAGACGGAGAGTCTTTTTTTCGGCCGCGCGACGACGGCGCGGAAAGCTGTTTAACTGGTATTTTATCGCAGTTTCGCGCAGTTCTCATCAGCTGGTGTTTCTGCTAGTCTCGTATATATATACATCACGCGTACTCGATTGCCTTTTTTCTGGATAATTAGTTCGTATCAGTGGGAAATTCTATGAATTCCTCGCTCGGATAAGGATTATGTTTTACGGTTATGATGTTTTACACCGGTCGTGTCGTACGTGCGTTTTCGGTCGCCATCGGGCGCGTAACTACCGGCTGACATGTGTCGATGTGATTTTATATACCGTCGCGGGAAATAAAAATTAATTTCTTTGATTCCCACCAGGGCAATATGTATTTCTTACGTAAACAAAAATCCGCGCGTAAATGATCGGTGATTTCTAGTAGGAAGTGATTGAACGTGCTATATATCTGTGATTTCTCCGAATTGATTAAAATTTGTCGATGCTGCGTGGACTGCATCTTATTTTATGCGCGCATATGTTTATTATAAATGCGAGCAGAACGGTATATCGAACTTTCTCGACTTTATATCGAGGAGAATTTATTCGATTTCGGAAAATAGTCTAAAAAACACCTGCAGTTTAAACTGCCTTGTATATATATATAGTAAAATAAATGCACGATGTATACCAACGATCGAGTGCGTCATCGCGAGCATAATGCCTGCTGGATCGGTAAATTGTTGACGCGGAATCGAGCAATAACTTGGCTCTTTATTATTTATCTCTCCCGGAAAAGTGCCTTAATTCATAAACGTGCGTATCTCTCGAATAACCGCGGACGAAAATATGTAAACTGTACTCCGATAACGATCCTTTTGTCTCGGAACACTCTCGATCCGGCGAGACAGCATCGGAGACAGAGACAGTAAAACAAGTCATTCCTGCCGCGCGATAAGCGTAAACACGTAGCCCAAAAATGTCCAAGCCCGGTATGATCAGGCCGCGATGGCCGGGCGAGGAATATTTCGCCAGATTCTTTTTTCTCCGACTCCGACAGGTGGTTTACCTTGAGAGAGCAGCGCTCCCGAGCTGACAAGGTCGCGGAAACGGGAAATAGATCAGCGCTAATTTTCCCTTTCTACGAGAGAGTTTTCTCTCTCTCTCTCTCTCTCTCTCTCTCTCTCTCTCTTAAGGTGTATCCTCTTGTAATAAAACCCTTTCATTAATCCACTTACGCACGACCTTTCACTCGGATTCCACGCGCGGGATATATTCGTGCGCGTTGCATGATTTGCCGCGTGGTTGACTGAAAATTTCATTTCTCATGTATATATATAGGCACCTATATATGCAATGCCGTTCGCGCGAGCTATATACACACGCGGATGGGGAAATTATTCGCTGCTCTTGTGTTTTCCTTGGGAGCCAAGCGTGAGTTTTGGTTTTTTTGAATGGGCGGATCAATGTCTCTCGGATTTTTAAGAGCCACTTTCTCTGCTTTCTGGCATTTTGATGGGCGATGGCTACCGCGGTAGCAGCTCATTTGAATACGGAAATTAATTTAGATGACGTTTCGAATAGTTATAGGAAGTCTTTGGAGTTGGGCACGAGATATGGTCTATGCGTGCATTGTGTGCGTATGATGATGTAATTATCAGGTTTTCCAAATTGATTTGCGTTCCGTAACTTTTGTCTTAAAACCGTGAAGTCTTTGACTTAAGAAATCGGAAAAATATGCTATTGCTTTGCTGCCGAACTTGCGCGTATCATAGCCGTGGCTATCGTATTGCCTGCGATTGTCGGTTTAAAGTCTAACTTCCATTTTCTGCACTCGTATATACCGGAAACTAAACCGAAATAAATACGAGAAATCGTATGTTACCGCTATATCTATTAATTATTGATAATATTAATTAGATGTCTTATAATAATGAATTTATGTGACGCGCTGCTGAATATAGAAACTTATCAAAGATGTTATCGAACTTTGTCCAAAAACGTTACATATGTATATATAACGCGCGCGCGCGCAGTGATTTCCCCGTAATTGCCTAATCGATATTAAAATCGCATTCGTGAAGTAATCTTTTATTTACGTAATGTCGATATTACGCAAAAGTATCAAAATTCGTCATGAATCTGCTTATCTCAATTTTATCATTGACGACTTCTCGTTATACACCTTCTCCGCACACGTATAATATATACCTATATTATGATCAAACGGCGAATAAAATCCGAGGCAATTAATTAAACGACCGCGGAAACACAATTCCGACAATATCTCTGCGCGAATAAACTCGAGCGCGCGCGATTTTCACAACGATCGACACAGCGAGACGCGTATTATCAAACACATCTTTCTCAATAGCTTCTGGGAGATTAACGAGCCGAGCGCGTGAACGATGACCTGCTAGATCCCGTGTTTTACCAGCCCGGCAAAAGCTCCGCTGATGCCGCGTACACAGCGGCCATTTAACCGTCGCGCCTATAAGGCCTTCGATAAATATTCATTAAAAGAAAAGGGAACTCGCTACTGCCTATGCGAGTATACATATATATATATATATATGTATATATATTTGTAGTCGCCACGCGCACGGCAGCGCTCCTAGAGATCGACCGTTCGCTGGACCACCGCGAGGTATGCGGGACTACGTCGTCGCGCTGATTAATTACGCTTGTGCCGATGCATGTGCATATCGGCTGTAACGATCAGAGGTGGGGCATGTAGGAATTTTAGGAGCCGGTATGCGTCGTTTAATAACGTTTTTAATGGCGCCGTTCTTGAATTCGATCGAACCGATTGAGCTGTTCGAGTCGCGAACTGTATCGATTATTCTGCTGGGTCAGAGTTAGAAAAGGAGAATGATATATATACTGGACAAATTGTTAGAAAATCAACTGGTGGGATGAATCATAGGCTCGCTGCTCGATCTATATAACGTTCCGATGCGGAGAGGCAAGTATTTCGAAATCAATATGAAACTGTTACGCAAAGAGAAAGTTGAAAAAATCAGCAAATCAAAAGTATTAATTACGTGTACGTTGAAAAAAATCGCTAGAAACAGACGTGTCGTATCGAGCGATCTGTTACCATACTGCGATTAATGTTACGTGCTATGCCCGAGAGCTATGTAGAATAGCCCGAATCTGCGTTGTAGTCGCGGGATCGGCCGGCGTAGGTGTGAAAGGATACGAATGCTAATTTTCGAAATTCTCGTTGCAAACGTGAAAAAGAAAAATTGCTTCGATAAACTATTTCTGTAGCATTTATACCTTCGTTTTTCAGTCAATATAACTGGTTTGTATTATGACTATATCGTCGGACACACGCCATGAACACATCAATATTCATGACAGTGTGAGAATCGCTTTCCGATACGACCCAACGACCGGCGAGGTGTCTCGTATTTAATTCGTTTTACCGTGTTTTGGAATAGAACGGGAAATTTATCGTTACAAGCTAATTAGACGATTATTTGTTACTCTATCACGGACAATCGTATACTTGCTAATACTGCATTCAATTTCCACAAACAAGATTTACCAACTTCTCCGGCAAATTTGAAAATAAAATACTATCGCAATAAAATTTTTTTTCCTCAAATAAGACGTAGGTAACGAGCAGTCCAACAAAACGACTATTTGTTCTTCGACTCGCAGTGCGTAACAATTATTAGAAAGAAAATGTCCCCCCGATGACAATGGAAATTCGTATAAGCATAGCTACAAATCGCCAGACGTATATTATATCCAGCCAAACAATGTCCTTTTAAAGATCGCCTTGAGATTTCGCACAATTATTTAGTGCCGCTGCATTTCGCACGCAAACGTACGCCCGACGTCATGAATATATCCACCAGAGAACCGGAATTTACATGTGAATCCGCAAAGCAACGGTGGCTGTGGAATTATACTTTATTACTTAGTCGGTCTGGTGTACAACAACCGTATGTATAAGAAAAAATGCCGTTTCTCGTCAGAATCATTCTTTTATGTACACTATCGTATACTACTGATAATATTTTTCTTAGATTTACCTACGGATCGTCAGTAAATACGAACTTAATTCACTTGCGGTACCAACAAACGGGTATCCATCTAGTGAGCGAACGTCGTACTACCAGGCATATATTACACGATCAAATACGATTTTCATTCGGTAACACCGATAAAAGATTACTCTTCCCAGTACATAATATACAGACCCCTAAGCTCATCCATATGAGGCACATGAGCGCATTCACATACATATACACTGCAGCAACGCCGCTACTTCGGTTTTCACTCTCACTTTGAGCTACTCTAGCGCATTATACGTATACATATATATGTATATAATACGTATACGTGTTTATATAGTCGAGCGCGCGCGTGCGTTTCATTTGGCGCGGCAAAGTGAAACGAATCTTAAATCTCGACGCAGGCTGCATAAGAGAAAATTTTCGCGTCCAGTGCACGCGTTCGCGCTGCTGCTGTCGTTACGACGTTAAAAGAGAGAAAAACTTTCATCGGTCCACTCTGCGACGTCGATCTCGCTCGCATCGGTATAGAGCGAAGCGAGGAAGGTCCAGATGTGGAACAAGCGTGTGCGGCGGACGGATGATTTTTCCGCGAGTATATAGCTCCGCGATTTTCACTTTTTTAAACGTGCGTGTTGCCGACGCGGACGCGCCGAGCATCTTAACTCGCTGCGCATGCGCGTGTACTAAAAGGCTTTTTAGTGCATCGAAATTGTCGGAGAGGCGCGTATTTTATTGATGCGAACCGAATTATCTCGTTGGAAAATGCTTTTTCCTGTATTCGATCGATTATTCTTTCTCGCTCCGCGTTCGGTCTTTGAATTGGTTATCAAGCGAGAGTAGTATTAGCTTGAACCACTTTGGAGAAAAAGTAATTCGTTCGAGAGACAAATCAGAATACACGAGCAATCCTATAACTATGAAGAGTATATATCGTATACGATATCTGCATATGCGATGTATTTTCTGTTTTTTTCTATACCCACGCGTTTCCTTCTGATCCATTTCTATGTGTGATTTACGTAACGAGCCGTTGTGGCAGCGCGTGTAATTATATTGGGGCGAAATTGATTATAGCGATCGGTGCAGCTAGAGAGAACCACTACTGCTCGGCAACCTATATATACGACTGTACGGTCGTTGAAAGCGCGGTTGGCATTCGCCGCGAACAATCGGCCTCTTTGAGTCTGCGCGGCACATTGCTGTACACTTCAGAATACATATAATGTGAGAAAATTATTTGAGACGCGCGGACGTGCATATACTGATACAACGAGTTGAGATTAAATATCGCGCGAAATCCGATTATGTAGAAATTTTTTTTAATTGAGCCATGGGAAAATATTGGAATATGTAAGGTATACTATTTTCCAAACGATTATACATATGTTATAATTTTGAGTTGATTAACGCGAGTTAGTTAAAAATTAATCAGACTTGACTTCTGCTAGCCTTATTCGCGTTTCTGATAAATTATATAAGGAAAGGAAACTAACTGTATATGGTGGATCAATACGACATTGTATACTTTACGGAAAGCACATACTATTTGTCAGAAAGAGGGACAATTTCTCTAATTGATTTTATTCGATCAGTAGAACTGGTATAACAATTATTTTAGTATAGAAACTTATTCGGTATAAGTAGGACATCATGCGATGCTTATTACCTGCTTTAACAGTTATCCTATCGACACATTTTTATTCTGCAAAAGAAAATGAATACAGTTCTAAAATACATTTTAAAAATATAACTCCCAATTATGATAAGTTAAGAGTTTTGGTAATGTTTTCGATAATTACTAAATCTTCAGAATGACGAGAATTTATAAAGTTTCTAAGTGTCTTGTGTTTCAGTTAAAAGTATTCAACGGCTGCTTTCCAAATGATAGAGGGCCTATAATTCAAATTAGTAACCAAAGAGCTGATTACGTCAATAACCTGGCAAAAACAAATGTAGTTAGGCTTGGGCTAGAAATATCGGACAAAATGGATAAATATTTAGAAGAAAATAAAGTTTATAAACTTAGCCCGAGTGATCCCTTGTTCTTGCCCCGCCCTGCCAAAAAGTTTCTTATTATCGGATTCGACTCAAATACATTACCATTAGCTCTTTACAAATTAAGAAATTCTGTTTGGTGGAATTCTGACGAAGGCTATTACGTTATCGAAAACAGTCAATCACACGAAAGCTGTAAAAGCGCGTACATGCATCTAAAACTAGTTTGGAAATTTGGCATACTATCTGCTGTATTTATTTGTCGTGATTTAAATTACAACATCTTCATGTATTCGCTCAATCCTTTTACCAATCAAACTCACGGTATCTGGAAAACGAGTCGAAGTTACAAGCAAAAAAATGGACATTCTTTTACTTTATTTAAAAATCCATTTAATATTTCAGGTAATTAATTACAGACTTAAAAACGTTATTGCGCAAAACAAATCATACTACTTTTACATTATAAAAAAAAATATTGTACTAGTTTCCTTATGCACGAGTAGCATTTGGCCAGTTAAAATGATATCAGTATAATAAATCATCTGTATAATTATTCTTTTTACAGAACCTTCATGGTTATGCAATATTTTCAATTTGAATAAAGCATCGGACTTGGCTGGATTTCCAATAAATATAATTGGATTCCCGATCCCGAACATAAATCCATATGAAGAGAATGCAAAGCTAGTAAAAATTCGTGGACTTGCCGGCGAATTTATGGACATAATTTTAATCAAGCTGAACGCAACTCCAAATCTAACTGTAGTAGATCCGACTGCTCGTGGTATAATCGATGAAAATGGTGTGCCGAGTGGCACGCAAAAAGATGTATTGCGTGGAAAATACGACCTGCAAATGAATTCTGAATTGCAAAGGGGACTCTGGCATAACGAAATCAACACACTGATCTTTTCAGGCATATGCTACGTTGCGAAAAAAGAATTGATTCAGGTGAACAAGTATTTTTTTACAATATTTCCGCTTAAAGTTTGGTTAGTTCTGGGTGTAATGGGCTCGATGATTATAACGATTTTCAAACACATGCTGGAACAGTCTTTCACTACCATGTGTCTCGAAGTGTTGAGGGCGATTACTGGAGTAGGGATGATCTATATTCCTACCTCTAGGTTGCGTCAGATAATATTCATCAGCTTCATATTTTTGTTCATCACTGCTAATTTTTTCTTCCAAGGTAAACTCAGTGCTCTGCAAACTGCTCCCGAGTATTTCATAGATTTAGATGAACCAATGGATTTAATTCGGTTAAATTACACCCTCTACGGTGAAGAGCAATATCAGCAGTACATGTATGGAACGATGTTTGATCGGATTTTCAAAACTATAAACAGTACGAAGCGTTGCGTTGAAGTGCTCAAACGACAATCAAAAGTAGCTTGTGCAATCGATTGCTGGTCCAAGGGATTCAACGTCCCGAATAGTAAACTGATGTACGTGATGGAAGATGATGATCGCAGAAAACCATTCGTTCTGATGGTTCGCGATGGTTTTATCCTTCGTAAACAAATTAACAAAATTTATTCATCGATCTTCAGTTCTGGAATAACAGACTATCAGAAGAAACGAGTTTCTCACAGGATGCGATTGAGCCAAAAGCCGACTGATTTGGACAGCGGCGATGAATATGTAATATCATTTTATAAAATATCATTTGCGTTCACTTTCCTACAGTATGGATACTTCTTGTCGGCTACTATATTCGCCTTAGAGCTGATTACTGATTGGATTTGTAAAAGCGTCATGCGAATGATCATCGTGTTATCGTGTGTGTGTGCAACGCCTCGATTCGGTCTACTGTAAATACCTATCTCCGAGATGTGATTGAAAAGCAATGCGTAACCTTTATGTAAGCAGAGTCAATAATTGGTTTCCTATACTCGAAAAGAGGGCGAGTTTATTTTGTAAACACGCTCTGATTTTCGATAACTACATCGCTTCTACTCGAATAAAACAGGTTTTGTTCTCGCATCGGTATTTCTTCTTGACCCACATTATCCGTATTTTGGCCACCGGTTTGTAAAAAGATCTTGTAAACAGCCCTCGCGAGGATAAAATCAGTTTTTGCAATAATCACTTGCAGTATCGAAAACTGGTATATCGATAACCCTCTACGAGCATAAAATATCAAATTATACCGCGCTCATATAACGTACAGGTGCACGCAGCAATAACCCGATCGATATAAAGCTCGATAAATTATTAGAAATTTCAAACCCCAGCGCGAATATAATCCAAACGCTCGATCGAAAGTAAAAGCTGCACACGTAGCTCGCGTATAAAACGTCCGATTAACACACGGGTGGATTTCGGGCGAGCAGCAACCGCCTAGAGAACGGCTCGAGATCCGCTATATATATCGCGTTGTACTCGACGGGGAAAGGCGCGGGAGAGCGAGGATATATAAGCGCGCGCCCGCGGAGTCAAGGCTGACACGGGCGCGGTGTCCCGTTCCCTCTTTCACTATGGGCGCGCTTCATGCCCCGCGTTCTCCGTCTCCCTCTCTCTCTCTCTCTCTCTCTCTCTCTCTCTTCACGAAGTTGGTTTCTCGCGTGTAGAGTAATGCAAGACCGATCGATCGTTGTTTATGCGAAAAAAAAGCTGCACCCGACGCACGCACGCGTTGTGAATATATATATATATATATATGCAGGAGGTCGTTGTAGTTTGCGGTTAATTTATCCGTGGTAAAAAAGGAAGGCGATGTTTCGCACGGATATATAATAGCAGGAAACATTCTTGGCGTTTTCGTGAAATTTCAGGTTCTCGATATGTGAAGCAATAAATATTTCGCCGCGTGGGTGGGCGTCGCCAGTCAAGTGCGTTCACCTCTCTGCGGGTATTTTCGTTTTTTCCCGTCGCGTTTTTAAGAGAACACCTGCACCTTCGCGCGAACTTGAGATCTGAACCGAAGTGGTATGTGGCTGAGAGGTCATCGTATAGGCTTTTAAAAAAGTTTGCGTTGGAACGATATTGACTGCATAGGTTTTCTCAAGGGTCCGGACGGCTTGAGCGTTCACTCGACGTGTATGCGCCTATACAAATTGGCAGACTGCATTTTTATGCCCATCTCTTTAAAAGCCGCGTGTGCAGATTGCTCGGATTTTTATGCTTTTCAAGTCTATCGAATTTCACGTGTACAACCAAAATACGTGTCTCGTCATACTCGGCTTATTCCACTTGAAGCATTCAATCGCATTTTTTATTCTCCTCATTTAATCGCGCGTTTATCTAAATTGAATTTGATGTTAAAACCCGACGACGGCGAGCTTTTACAATAATTGAACATCGGGCTCGGAAAATTTTCCCGAGCCCATATAAGGGTCACGCGACGAACGCGTGACGTTCAGTCGGCAAGAGCTGGAGCAACCGTATCCGCGCGTCGCATTTGAATGTGCATAACGTGTGCGCGGGAGCTTTTTACAGGGGCGCCATTACAGCTATAGACATCCGCGTACCGCGGGCGACGTTAAATTATAGCGCTGACACTTATTACGTATGCGACGCGCGCACACGTGCATCAGCGGTGTCCTCGTGGGCGAAATGTATATATATATATATATACACTGCACAATATTGCATTGAGTTGAAAAGTTTGTTATTCCCAAGCAATGCGCAATGAGAGTGATTCGAATAGTTTCGTTGGGAGGAGACAATGTGTGTGTATATATTAGAGATAATATCGATCGGCATCGGATAAATTTAGCAACGAATTAATTATTGCAAAGAGGTCACGACAATCGCGCGGATAAAATAACCGCATAGCTAATGGACTGCGCCGTTCGCGTATATAATAAATATGTATTAAAAAGTTTATCGCACATAGCTCGTTGGCGTTTTATACGCGTAAACAGAGGCAATTACACACGTAGACGGAGCGAATAATTGATTTACTCAATAAAAGTCCTCCACTTTAGCGGCTTATCTCTCGTCGAACGCATATACACTATAGGGACTAATTATATATCCATGCATCTTTCCTAAACGTTTACATGGGCGCGCACGACGTAATTTCACGAATTAAAAACCCTCGGAAAGCCCACGTACGAACTTTTCCATTTTCAGCCGCGTTTTCAAAGCCATTAATCAAGATCCGCGAGAGATGATTGAATAATTCGATAATTGCCCATCAGATCAGACCCGCGCCGCCGCTCATAATTCAATTGCGTCTCTCTCTCCCTCGCGTATATATAACACGCATATATTATAAGTATATTCCCCGCCTGCGCGCGAGATAAGCTTCG
Source organism: Muscidifurax raptorellus (assembly GCA_020010945.3). Taxonomy (NCBI): domain Eukaryota; kingdom Metazoa; phylum Arthropoda; class Insecta; order Hymenoptera; family Pteromalidae; genus Muscidifurax; species Muscidifurax raptorellus. Next base: position 38,812,870 of record CM052078.1, read on the forward strand.
GCGAAAAATGAGCGATCATGTGCGCGGAAATCGCGGCGGCGGGTGTTGTTACGAGGGAAACCGAGTGGAAAATTTCGCGATTTAATCGCTCGCTAATATTCGAGCCCGGAGAGAAAGACGTATGGGCACGTGCCTCGCGTATACAATAGCGCTATGGATATGAATTCGTGTATGTAAGTATATGTGCGCGACTATATTGAAAGTTATCGGCTAAAAATCGCAGACCGACGGAGTTAACATTGTATCCCAGAAATTTCCCATATCAACGGTTTATATAATACGTTGATTGATTTTGAAAGGTTTGCCGCGAGTATTATAACGTCTAGAGCAAGAGTTTATATACGCACATTATCATCCTACGCAGTAGTTCCTTTCAGTCAAACTTGTAATTACTAACTCAAGGGAAAAACAAAACTCACCCGGACTTTGGAATTCAGCACACACTGACCTCCCCTCCCGCTGTTATATTCAAATCAAAGTATAAATTCCCGCCGTAATATCTCAAACCCGCGAGCATTACTAACCCAGGCAACATCATCTCTCTCGTCTTCAGCTCCGGAAAAATTCGCCGACAATGCGCGCGCGCATGATAAAACGCGCGTTTCACGCACATGCTTGTATAGCTATATATCTACCGCGACGAGAGAGCACGAGGATCCGGCCGATAAGCCGGCGCTCGAGGCAATCCTTCACGCGCGGGATTTGTAATTCAGCGCCTAGATCTCGTTCTCGACGTAGGCGAGCGTAGCGGATTAGAGCCGAGGTGTATAGGAAGGCTGTAAAAATCGAGCAGTTATATTCGTTATATTATTTATTGCGCGCGCGTGCGTAATGTGTGGGGAAGCGACGCGACTTTCTTGTCGTTATTATCCGGCTGTATTGCGAGCGTTACGTGAGTTACGGCTCGAAGATATACCGAGTGCGCTGTGCGTATTGAAATGCATGAATATTTCGATTTTATATTTTGTTGTAATATGTATTCGAGAGTTTCTAACGTTATTTTGACGAAAGGTAAGATAATCGAGCGTCGGTAGCGTAGCAGCCGAGCTGTAACTGGTTTGTGTCTTTCGTTTCGTTTTTCAGCATCTTTTTTTATTACTACCGATCGGCTCGGCGACGATTTCGTCACTGCGGTTTCACCGGCTGCCGGTCGCGATACTTGATTTACAGCGAGAATTTTTCGATCGGAAAAACGCGGCTTCGTAAGTTTCATTCGGCTATTTTTATGGCTCGTATACACAGCCATTTGCGTTTCTTAAGACACATCTGTGCGCGCGTATTTTTCTTTTTTACTGCCTATATACACATATAATTTGTCACCTCGAGTAAGCTATATATATATATGAGAATTCGATAAGCTTTGTCATTTCGCAATGATCGACTCGTAGAGTTGCGCCTGCATATAAGTTGGAATAATCCACATCACTCGAGTGTTGCGATCAGCCGCGCGTGGCTTTGAAGAAGGTACGATGTAGTTTTCAATGCTCGATAATTGAATTCCAAGCCATATTTCACCGCCGACATAAGAACGACACAATCGGAATAATCCGCGGATTCATAAACGCCGTGTATATCGCGCTGCCTTATATATGACTATATGGATTATACTTTTCTGTCTCAGTCTCTCTCTCTCTCTCTCTCGGCAATAACAGCGTTGTGAAATTGCAATACCGACGAAAAAGCGAACAATATATCGTATGCCGTTCACGCGGTAAAATTTTCCCGTCAAACTAATTTGTCGAGCCGAATATAATATAGCTACAGGAGTAGATGTGGGAGACGCTGATATCCTATTATATAGGGCGTAGCTGAGCTACTCTCTCGGCCTGCGTGTGTTATTCGCAAATGGAGCAATTTTGCCGCGGTTTCATTATTATCCATACGCGCCGCGCGTTGACGCAAGCAAAATGTTGCGATGGAAATAAACGCGTCGGATATAATGGATTGCGCAATAAGGAATTGATGTATTGTGCCGCATAGAGGTGGACTTGCTTATTGGAAAATATATACATATATATAGGTACGTGCTTGTAGTTTTAGACTTTTTCCGTTGCGGGTGTTATATGTATATGTATATACCTGTGCGTGGGTGGCTAATGGGCAGTTGCGAACGACACGGTATACGCGGGTTAATTAATGTGCGACGTCGGCTGCGACTTACCTGCAACAGAAAAGAAGGAACATTGTTAAAAATTATGATATACAGTATAGCATAAAAGTGAGAGTATAAATTTATAGACGCGCGCGGACATTGACACTGCGCTACTTTGTGAAAAAGTTTCTCCCCATACGTGACGCTCGGACAAAGTCATAAAGGCAAAGGAGGAAATTTCAATAAGACCTCGCTATACACAGTAGAGAAAACGAGATGAGATAGAGGCAAGAAGCGCCGTATGACTGTCTCTTAAGCGCAGCAGTATGTGATGCTGCGGTTATATATATGAAATCCGCCGCAACCGAGAAAGGGAGAGAGACAGAGAGAGAGAGAGAGAGAGAGAGAGAGAGAGAGAGAGAGAGAGAGAGAGAGAGAGAGAGACCACCGACGCACGTGACGTTTGAAAATTAGTATTATATCCGGCTTCCATACGAGATTCGCGCAAGATCAGCCGTGGGAGTCTAGCCGATCGACGAAGACCGAGGGAGAGAGAGAGAGAGAGAGAGAGAGAGAGAGAGAGAGAGAAGCCGATCAAGGTTTTCTCGAGAGAAAAGAAAGAGGAAAAGTGACGAATACAAGGAGAAGAAAGACACTCTGGCGCACATCACGAGACAACCAGGGGGGAAACACGAGCGAACGCTTCGCGATGTGGCATCATAGTTAATTAAACAGCCTCCTCTATATACTCTGCTCTATAGGAACGGCTCTTTCTCGGTTCTTCAGATACGTGCACACACTGCACACTTATATATATATATATATATATTGTGCAGAGGGTAATAGATCGGCGCTGCGGAGACTCGGTATTGCGCAACGACGAAATTTAATTAAGGAAACTTCGATTGGGTTTGTTATTCGGCTTTATTTCTGGATTTCTATATACGGAGAATTAGTTTTGATCCATTGCGAGAGATAGAGGCGAATGTCTCTGTTCGGCGCGGGCGATTCGAATTGATTGTATATGTGTGTTATTGGCTATGGGAGAGACGCGAATTTAGATTATTTCGTTGAGTCAGTTGTGAGCTGCTTAGATTGGGATACGCTCGTAGTTAAGAAATCCCGGCGAATCGCATAATATAACCTAATATGGATGCGCGACTCGCGGAAATTCTCTCGAAAGTATACAATCAGCGGTTTTTACGATCGACGCGGGATTGAATAAAAGAAATAAATTTTCGAGTAAAAAGGCAATAAGCCGCGCAGCGATTCTTCTCTCCGCAACGACGACGCATCTGCCGACAATTTTTCCAAGACATCCAAAGACCGCTGCAAGATCGTCGTGTCAAGGATACCGCGCGCTGTCCGTCGTGTACATGCGCGACCGATAGCAGCGGCTCGTTGTCGAAAAAAAAGAAAAGAAAATCGGAATCTTCGCACAAGAAGACAGCCTCGTGGGCGCGGCGCGCGATAAAGCCGCGGAAAAAAGAGTTATTTATTATAGCGCGGCGCTTGTGCAACGTCACTCGAGATTCACGAGGGCTGCCCTCGCATTGTTGTTCGTAGATATATATATATATATGCACGTCTGTTGGCGCTCGCAGTATTATCTGTACAGAGGCGCGCGGGGGAGGATGTACCGGGTGAGAAGCAATTACGACTCATTTGGCATTGTTTATCGGAGGGCGAGGTACCGTGAGACTCTCGTCGAGGGGGGAACGCGTATGTTCGGAGGTAGGAAAAATTCGACGATGGATGGAGAGGAGAGTCGCGAGTGAACGGCGAAATTAGTCTGCGAGTTAGCTGGCTGCCGGTTGGAAAAATTGCTTTAAAAGGAGACGCGCGCTCGACGTTGGCGAGCTGAGAGATGCCGCGGCGAGGCTGTGCGAAGCTTTTGCGCGCGGGAAAATTTGTTTGTCATTATTTACGAGGTCGTATTATGCACTTGCGTCGGCGGGATTCTGACATTCAATTTTCGAGGCGATTTTTTTTTTTTTTGCTTCTGTTGCGGAAGATGTATTCGATAATTCAAGGTGTATGCAACCTTGCGGGCTTCCCGATGCTTGTGTTGTTTTTAAAATTTGCCGATAATATACGAGCTATTTTAACGCGCGCGGCTCTCAGCTTTAATCCCATAAAGTGCATTATATCGACGCATTATTTTACGATCTCCTATAAATCACGCTCCGCGCACGGGTTATATATAATCTCCAAATTGCAAAATTTTGAATTTTAGCATAATTACGTGCGATTCGCGTAATTATATTTTTTTACGGTTTTGTAAACTCGTTGCTTATCGGATAAATAATTTACGCGCGCGCGAGCATTAACGAAGAATCCCAATTTTTCTCAGATCTGCAGTGTACATAAGCGATCTTTCAGGCAGAGCTACGCTAGATCTTCTCTTTCCCAACCGAAACCCAATCGAGCCTCTCGCAGTGAAAACCTGCAGCTATAGCGTCTTCAGCCGTAATGATGTAAAAATGCATCTCAAAACACACATATAGTCCGCAAACATTCGCGCGCATTAAAAGTAATTGCGCATTATACGGCTCGTTATTAAAATAATTGTACACACATACACGCGCAGTAAGCGTATACTTAACTACCAGATAATAGGAAAGTAAAGAATGACGAAACGGTCATTCCCAATACGCGGGCTGCGTCCGCGCCCAGACTCTGCATGTATACGCGCGTGTCTCTTTCGGCCCAATTTCCAATGCGTATCCCCGCGCAGTGAGCCGCAATAGCACCGGCTGCTCCTCGTTAATTGCCGCGAGAGATTCCTTCCCATCGCACGATCGCCTACGCTAATTTAATTTCCAGCTAAGCATCAGGCAAAAAGAGGGAGGCAGTCGGCTTTTTTGCGCATTGAGAAAGGTTGCGACAATGAGCGCATGCGCGCGTATATAATTGGACTCGCGTGCGATGATTGTGAGAGAGAAAGACTCGCGATACAAACTGAAAACCAAAGAGAAAGATGGATGTAAGAAGCGCGAGTGCGGTAGCTATATATATATACCTACTATCTTATTTCTCTCTCTTTCTCTCTTGCTTGTACGACTATATAAAAGCGCGAGCAAAATGAAGCGTCTATTTAGTGTTTGCGCAACTGGATGTAGCGCGACTCTCTGTGTGTGTCATGAACGGGGATGTCTATATATATATATATATCTAGTCGCGATGGCGTCACCCGCGCTTTGTGCTGCTGCAGAGCGAGACTGTATATATCGCGCCGGCGCTTATAAGCAGAGTAATGCAGTTCTAGATCAGTAGGCTTTGCAGGTACAGCTTTGCACGAAGCAGGAAGAGTTCGAGGGGCTTTGTTAAATACTTTTCGCGTCCTTAATCAAGGAGTTACGACATTCGGCTGAATTATTTCAAACTATTTCGCTAATGCATAATGGGACTTACATACGAGATGTGCAATAATATAATATTATAGAGCAGGAGCATATACGCGCGGATCTGAAAGGACATTACACTCGGCAGGAGAGAAAGTGTAAGGAGCTGACGAAATTGAGAAGAATTTAATGTGTCTGCGCTTTTAATAAGCTTCTTTATCCAAATGCATGTCCAAATTAAGAGATTGTATACTAGGCGACAGTATATATATACAGGTAGGACCCGAGGACGAATTTGCACGTGGCAGGCGTGACGCTGACGGTACTCCAGGAAATTGAAACCCAAGAGGTGAAAGGCGGCGTTATTATAAGGGTATACCTATGCGCACCTTTCCTTTGGAGCTTATCGAAGGAGGTTAACTTCATATTTCAAAATGCACATGTATAGCCACTGCTGCTCACGGAGTCGTCTTACTCGCGCAGTATATAGTCTGAATGTGTGTGGCGCAAGTCCAGCTGGGACACCGGCATAACTCGTTTTTCCTATCCTTTCGATTTCGTATATATATACGGACGTTGACGCTGTGCGCGCGTATATACGCGCGATTCGGTTGCTTTGCGCGTATATTTATGGAAAATAACGCGTCACTTGTACGCCTGACGAAACTACGTCGGTTTGACGATGAACAAATTTATTACGCTGGATGGGATCGTCGGGACTGTGATTTCGATGTGTCCGCGGATTGCGCATGATTTAAGGTTCAATCAGCTGCGGCTATATGCGTTTTATACTATATTTTTTTACCGTTGAGTTGCGATTAAAACAATTTATGCGACGATTTCTTTCGAGTATTTGCATAATAGGAAGATTTACGCGCATTTCACGGCAAACAAGTACGCTGGCATTCCGATTCTTTGAGTCTCTCGTTTATAAATCAAGCAGCGATTCAGTCCTAATTCCAAAACACGATCCTCGTGTATAAATCCGATGTGTCTGTATTAACGCTAAGCTATGCTCGAACAGCAAAAAATCCTATCGGGTGGACACCTACTGATCTCGTTCCGATTAAAAAATCTGGCAAGTCTGCCAGAAAAGAATGACCTACGTTCGACCTTCCAAGGCCGGTCAGCCACACCGAACCCGAGGATCGGGCGCGTGCCGTTGATGCATTTCGGATGCTGACGTCGAACCGGTATAACCGGAGGTGTTTCATTGGCGTCCGACTGTCCCATTGTTATTCGTAGCTTATAATGTTATCACGCGAATTTGGAAATTCCTCGCGAGTTTGCATGGCGCCAACGAACTCTGCGAGTAAGTATATCTTGGCGGAGAAAGAACGTCGGAATTTTTTCAGCCGCTATATTTTCGCTGGTTTTATAGCTGTGCGCGATATTTCGTGCGGTTTCGAGATGCAGGCTTTTGTCGTTGAAATTAGCGTAATTTAAAGCCGTATAATCAGTCGGTAAATCAGTGCGGTTCTACGGAAATTCATTTTCAAAAAGGTCATTTCGACTCGAAAACACTCGCAGAAGCGGGCGCGTAGTCCATCGCGCGACAAAGCGTATTCGCTCGTCGCGAGGAAAAAAGTTTCACCCATTCCACGCGAGAGCAGAGCAGACAAAGGCTTTCCCCGAGCAGATTGTACGCGCAGCAGAAGAAAAAGAAGTCGGACGGCGTCACGGTAAATTTAAAAGAAGAGGGGAAAGGTGTATCGCGTCTCGCAATTCGATGGGAGTCGTGCTCCTCAATGGAGCTCTCTTTTTCTGAGTCGGACGAGTAGGAGGGAGAGAGACGAGGTATCCCTTAATTAGAAGACGAGACTGAAGCGTGGAGTATCACACGCGAGCGTAACTTTGCCTGGTTTCGCATGGCTCGTAACAGCTGTGCGTTCGACTGTATATATATGCAAGTGAGTATCTGGGCTACGTAGCTGTGCTTGGGTTGAATCACGAGGAGGCTCGTACACGCGCGAATTTATTTCCTTGATTATGATTTTCCCGAATATTTATTATGTATATATGTACTTGTATAAATGAGCGACGCGATTGCGACACTATATATATATATATATATATATATATATATATATATATATATATATATATACATACAGCGGAAAATAAGGAGCTCGTGTGAGCTAATCGCGACTCGATTTGCCAGCAATGATGCAAAAGTTCAACAGGTTTCTCTATACGCAAATCGAGCCGAAGCTGTCCCGAAGTGTGCGCAGTAAAGTGCGCGCGATGAAAGTCAGTCGCGACTATCAACTTTAAGTGGCTATATACCCTCCGATAATTTATGATGGCAAACAGTGCTCGAAGATGTATCGGCGAGGTGCTGACAGTTTCGCCAATAAATCGGCCTCTAATTTGATAAATTTTGAATTATGGAATACGCACATGTGCAGCGCGCGCGCGCTTTCTGTCCGGGAGAAATACGGTTTTCGATAAATAATATTCATCGCCGCGGTTTTACTTTCGTGAAAGTCAGACACAGAGATATAGCTCTGGTCAATATGGTCCGGTAAGTATACGCGAATGTTGCAAGCGATCTCATTAGATTAAAATGCACGAGTTTACGGCGAGCTGCAACGTTATACTTACGGATTGTGGAAATAATAATTGATATATTTTTTCTTTGTCGAATTATTATGGTTGTATTTAGATTTCAAGTTATATTTATAGATATTTCAAGATACAACAAGTTAAAAAAGCAATCTGCTCAAAGGAGGCAATTTATAGCCCAATTGTTTTACGATGCGCGAACTTGAGAGAAGTAAGTTGGAAAATATACCCACTTTCATGGGGTGTATATCGTTGTTGTCTGCATAAGGTGTCACATTTCGCGAGCAATTTTCTAAACTCAGTTTTGAACTAGCCTAAAAAAACCCGAAAATAAACCAATTTTCTTTCCGTTTCAAAATTTTCATTTCCTTTACACGGCCAACCAGGCCGACCGAACGTCAGGCCCGATGCTGCGCTTTCATCGGACAACTAAATCTAATAAACTCAGAAAAGTTTACGAGGGACTTTTAACTCGGCCGTGTTTCCTCGGCAATTATCACTTTTCCAGAGCGAGGAAAAACCTCTCGCAGTCATAACAATCCATCCGCTTCACGGACGTCAATCCGCTGTCCATAAAAATACCTCTCGATATTACGCAACATTCGCACGGTCGCGTAATCGCGAGTCATAACTCGATTAAGCAGCTCTCCCCCACAATGATCAGAGTCGCGCGAGCGCGGGGGACAAGGGCCTCCGCGGCGCGGGAGGTACGAGACTTTAATCGCTCGTTTCCATGTGCGGCTCGTGACTGGGTCCGGCGAGAATTGCAGTGGCGCGTTTATGGTTATATCGCACGCTCGAGTGTTTGCATTATCGTACCGGTGCGGATGGGATTAAGGATGATTGTGGGTAGGCGATCTGCGCGATTTCGGCCGTGCGTGCGGCTCTTTGGAATCGAAGGATTTGTTTGCACAGAGTTTAGAAAGCGGGGTATTATTTTGGAACGGCATGTATAGTTATAGATGTTACAAGTGATCGCGATCGTATCACGTTTCCAGCGCGGAGCACAAAGGAAAGATCCTTACAATTGTAAAGTAATGAAAGCTCGTGCATCGGTTCGTACGCACACGCTCGGCGTTTATTAACAGCCTGATTACGACTCTCGCGGCGTATATAATAAGCCGTTATACACACGATATTATCTAGCTTCTATATAGCATAATCTTCGATATACCTACCGTTTTCTCCGCGGCGTACGTCCGCAAGGATTGATAATTTTATAATTACAACCGGAACTATATACCCTCTTGCGAATTAAAAATACGCGCGAGAATAGAACGCGCACGCGCGCGCGCGCCTATCTAATGATCGACCTCGCGCAAGGACTCGCGGTTTGCTCAGGAATATTATGAAAAAATATGGAAGCCCGAGAGCCTGGTGAAAGTCCCGGCCGAATTATGTAAGTCTGTGTACTCGCGAGTGTACATATGCATATACAGTGTACGCACGCGTACATATGTTTAGTTTTGTAGATTCGCGCGCGATGGATGTGTTTCATCGGCGGATGAAACTCGAGCTTCGATTAAACTTTTTACGTGTTTCCAAGGATTTGATACTGCGAAAAAGCGACTTATTATATATAGTCAAGATCATGGATCGGCGATCGCGATTTTACGACGTCGCATAATGCATACAGTGTACATCGAAAAACAACCCAATAATAATAATAATCTGCCCTCCTGTAATTTCCACCGAAAAAAAGGCTTCGGTGTACCGTGCGCATGTATATAAAAGCAAAAGAACTCGCCCGGGCGTAATTACACGCTGCGCGTGCGTATATAAAATGCCCCCTCCCCCCTCTCTAAAGCTTCGTTCAGAGACTCGCGTGCACTTTCGACGCTGGTTTACATAACGTCAATTTCTAGCCAAGGCAAATCAAACACCGCGCGCGCGCGCGCCCGTATGCAAAATCTGGTCTGCGCGCAGTGCATAAATATATCACAATCGTAAAATCGTTTTCTAATTAATCCGGATCTCTCGCAGCGTGTTTTTTTCATTAATCGGATTATAATGCCGCGGCGGGGGTCGTTAGCGTCCCTGAAGAGGCAATCAAGCAGTATGCGCTGTGTCCCCCGGGATTTGCGAGTCAGGGCAAGTCGCGCATGCGCATAAGCGAGCGTGTGCGCATGCACACGGAGAGATGCAACTACGCACGTTCACTCGAACTCAGCCGAGCCTATTCATGCATACCTAAATCGATCTTGAAGTAACGACCGGCTTGTAGCCACGGTAATACCATAAATTTGCTATATATAAGTCTTTATAACTGGCTGTACACCAGTGCGGTGCACCATCCATATTGAGGTGCAGAATGTCGTGTTCGTTCCGTTTGTCGATTCGGTGACGAGCTTCGGGGTTATTATATGGATTCTCCACTTACGTGGAAACAACAGGTTAATGCTGTTAGCAAAAAGGTTAACAGGGCCCTTTATGGCCTCCGTTTGTTTAGATCCTGTATCTCCGCTTGCCATTTCTCACTTGGATTGACTGTTCAGTAGTTTGCCTCGATGTGTCTGGTGAGCTACAGACGAGACTGCAGAGGTTACAGAATGCATGTGTGAGGTATATCTCAGGGAGAAACTGGGCTGGTTTGATATGAAAACTAGAAGGGATTATTTCGCGGCGGTATTAATGTATAAAGCATTTATTATGCGGCAGCCGTCGTACTTGGCCGCACTTTTTGAGAAAAACCAGTCCTGGACTTCAGGTACACGGAGAGAAATTTCGAAGGCTCAGCGCTCGATACTTTCGAAGCTACGGGAACACGAATAATATTGTACTCTGTCCCATCTAATTACGAATGATTCGGCTTCGAATTCGAAGTATAGATACTCTACGATTTTCGTGCATGTATATGGAGCGAGACATGGTATTATTAGCAGTCGAATTGCGAGAGTGGGGACTCCAAGATTTTCCGTACCGCAGGGACTCGGCGCTTCGCAGTCTCAGACCTCGAAACTTGGATACTATAGCGTGTCGGCTGGAGCTCGAAAGTCGAAGCGGTAGACGCTTATGTTCGTATCGCCAGAGTTCGGAAAATTTCGGGATTCGGGAATGACGAGAATAGACGGCAAAACACTCGATCGATAGAGATCTGTACGGCCGCAATAACATGGAGCGCTGAGCCTTCGAAATTTCTCTCCGTGTAGGGTGTCCAGAGACATTTCGGTGCCGGCATCGCGGACGGAAGTGGGCATGAACTCGTTCAGTGCTCACTGAAGAGACACTTGATGCCGGAGAGATCACCGCGTGCAAGTTTGTATTTTGTATTTTGTGATGACGAGAATGGAAATTATGTGCAATATGACTGTATTTTTTATATATTATTTATACAATTGACTGACTGTTATTTTTGACATTGCGCAAAATAAATCTTATTTCTATTCTATTCTATTCTATATATATATATATATATATATATATATATATATATATATATACCGCCGACTGTAAAAAATTAACCGTCGAAAAATCGTCGTTTCAATAGAATGAAAAAACGCTGGGTACAAACTATCTCTCGTTTTCCATCGCGTAACAATGCGCACACACGCGACAAAAGCTCCCTTACGCGCGCGCATGACGATTCAATCCAACTGCAGCAGCAGCAGCGGCGGCAACTCAAGCGAGCGCGTAAACACGCCGCTCCGGTTCTAATTACACTGTCATTAACGACAATAATTGTCTCTTGCGCAGCCATACGTCGCGCGAGTCGACTCCTTTTTTTCCACTTTCACTACGGCTCGTACGTGTATATATACCCGCGCCGGAAAAGAAAGATACGCACATGCGAGCTTGTATATATATATGATATATATATATATATATATATATATATATATATATATATATATATAACGCGTGCCACGAACGGGACAGTTTTAAGGTTCGCGTGTCTGATTTACTGCCGCGCGTATACATAGTTACGTTTTTTGGCGGAGACACGTTTTGGGTTGCTGCAATATGCTACTTGCACTGCCGACTGAATTTATGGCTTTTTTATTCGGCTGACGCTGCTATCGAGGACGGGCCGTGTTTTGTTTTGCAAAAAGAACTGTATAATCAACGTTAGCCGCGTACTTGTGCAATATGCCGATATTTCTCGAAAGCTTCGGGCACAATCTATATATTGTTTGAACATGCAAAACTAATCAGTGGGAGATATGTATCGCGTGTATAAAGACTTCCGTCGATACAGAACCCGACGCAAAGCTAACCAACTCTCAACACCATGCCATCTCATCATATATATATATATATATATATATATATATATATATATACGTATATTAATATTGAGAAAAAAAGCAGCCGTCGTCCTAGAAAGGCGAAATGCGCACACCTCTCGATTACAAGCTCGACCATAATACGATCCGGCTAATTATGCACCTTTCAGCGAATAAAAAAAATTCCCCATACATGTGACGTAAGGGAGTAGCGATCGGTAGTCGGCGATGATTACACAGCTGAGCGCCGCCGCACGTACGAGGTGATGGGAAAAGGCTGCACCGGCTGACCTACCTTGAAATAATCTTATATATGCAGCGAGAGAGGTAAAGGCGCGGATGACCTGGCTGACGCGCGAGAGTTGCTGCAGTTCATTGTCTATATATAGCTATATAACATATGCAAGCCGTTCCCTCCGCGCTCCTTTTTTACGCTATTTTAGCGTACTCTGATGTTGCGTCTTATTCGATGCGCGATTTGTATATATATATATATAAAAGTATTACAGGCCTCATGCAAATGCGAATCACGAATTTTATTGATTGTGTTTCATTGTTGTTCTGCGGAGATGCCTTCCTTGCATCGTGTATAGGTGGTATAAGATCGCCTTCGGCGATGATTTTCATTCGGTGTGCGGGGAAAAGAGGTACACGATTTTTTGTCTATATATATATATATATATATATATATATATATATATATATATACGTATATGTATTATACTTATTTAATCGATAATTATAGACGAGCATATTGAAATACACGACGACGAGGATGTGAGGAAAATTACAATTTGTAAAGCTGGCAGAGAAGTTGTTGCCAAAGTCCCGGCGCGCGATGAGTTCCAAGTCGTTAAAGAGAAAATACTTTCACAATTCGGAAGTCAATTTTCATTTATTGCAGTTCAATATATCTATATATATATATATATATATATATATATATATAAATATTTTGAAAGAACGCTTACTATTCTGCCTGAGAAAAAGCGTTTATAGGAAACTTCCGCTATAAGCTGCGCGCGCATGCACTTAGCCAAGCAAAGCGAGCTGCTCGGCTACTGCAGCTTCGATAATATGAAAAAAAAAAACTTTTACTCGGACGAACTCCGCGGGCTTTGTTGCTTTGCATTTCTCGAGAAATATCGAGCAATTAAGAGTATACGACGACCATTGCGCAACGAATCAACGAATTTCCCTCTCCACGACGTATACATCAGTATAGTATATTATAGTCAGTTTCGCAAGTGCAAACTACGCTCGCGCCGAATCGGGAAAAATGCACGAAAAGCGTCTCGGCGCGCGCATTATATAAAGAGGCGGCGCGAAATTACAGCTCGCGTCAACGCAAAGTCGTCGCTCGTGCTTGAGCAAGAGAAGAAGATCGCGCAGTCTCTCTCTCTCTCGCTGGCGCAACCCGGAGATTTTCCCGCGGGCTTAAAAAATCTTCGAGGGAGCGCGCGTAGCGTATTAACCCTTTATGCACTGGAGGTCTTCTGATGAGGTACGAAAATTTGCATCGCGCGCATTGATGTGTATGTAATATATGTGCGCCGCAAATTGAGGATGCGGGGATTGCGAGTAACGAGCGTATACGGGCTTGATTTATGCTGCGTTTATGAGTAATGGTATTATTTTTGGAAACTCGTTCGGACAAATGATAGTGGCGCGAAGCTCTTTGTAATCGCGTTTAATTACGCGCGCTGATGTTAGAATGCGAAAGTCGTTTTTAAAAAACGAGTGACAGTGCGCAATTTTTCTCATTCCCGGAATTTTTATATACTTTTGCGTGACAATGTCGCGTTACGAAACACCTTTCACTATATTATAGGTATATGTCTCGCTCCAGAGCGGAGCGCGCGAAAACAGCTGTAAAATTATTTAACTCGCACATTTGGCGCCTCATTAGACTCTGTAATATTCGTAGAAACTGTGAGAATGAGTTCGACACATTTTCTCAGTGCCGCCGCCGTCTGATTCCTCCGTTTCTCAAAATGACCATGAATTAGTACGTATACTTCATCCATTTCAATGAGGCCCTAGATCGGAGCCGTATGTTTTTTACGACTGGACGATTGGAAAACTTATGAAAAAGTCGGTGTTTACACACCCGAGGCTTTATTTTTCTACCGGCTCGATGCTCGCGCTAATCGAATGAATTGCCGCGAGATGCTTAAAATAAGCGTCTGTCATAGCGTTACACCGAAAAATTGAATTTTACGCTGACTTCATCGGAATTCATTGGTGATCGAATGAAAATTGATTCGTTCTAACGCAAACACGGGTATAGTCACCTTGAACCGGTATTTGCTTCGAGTTTTCAAATGAGACGTCAAATTTTCGGGTCCAAGATTCATATGTCGCAACGTCGAAAATGTCTACGAAATCATATTAATGTCGCTTTTTACACAGCCTTCAGCATCGGAAATTGACAAAAGAGGCTATACGTAGAAATGAACCAAGCCAAAAAGAGAAAAAAACGAGCGAAATGGAATTGAACGAGAGCTCGTAGTCTCGCACACAATCGATCTGAACTTTCTCCCGCAATGTTACACATATTCGCAAAACCAGGTTGTCGCGTACACGCCTCGAAAGCCATCCATCCGCGCGCTCGCTTGCTACGGGACAAAAGGAAGAGCCCATTAAGGAAGCGACATTCTAAGACTGAGCAAGCAGCCAGTTTCAAGTTGGCTATATAGACTCGCGTATTGCGACACTGTCTATATATATAGACGCGCACTTGTCGTCGGCCGTGTTCTCCAAATGCTCGTCGAGTCGAAAGCAGCTCACCGATATATATATATATATATATACCAACGTATGCCCGCGACGACGGACACAATGCTTGCGCGCATAATGCGAGTTACGAAGATTGCGGCGTTACGTCAGGATAGCTGCGAGAGCGAAAAAAGCCTGCCGCGCTTATGAGAACAACGCTCTCTGTATATATATATATATATATATATATATATATATACACGCGGGAAAAAAATGCGTGCGCGGATAGCGAGCAGCAGCTGTATAGGCTTTTTGATGAGACGCGAGCGGAAGGCGGAAGAGACTCAGGCGCAGTCAGTGGGCCACCCGCGTAATCGCGTGCGGCAGACGTCTTTATACGGTTCTTCTTATATGCTGGGATTTTATTTATGGAGGATTTGTGTAATCGCCTGCGGATTACGTGTATAATGCCGTGAGAGTTATATAGGTATACTATACGAGGTGTGCTATTATGAAGATAATATATATATGGATAAATTTTACGAATTGGCGCATCGCGATGTAAAAATTCGTATCGTATATATATATATATATATATATATATATATATATATATATATACACCACAGAGCCGTGTATATATAGTGAACGCACGTTTTTTACACCTCCGCGTCGCGTCATACCTTTCGAGTTTTCCCGTTACGGCTGCGGCAAGGTTTCTTTCGGCTATCGCTGCAAGTCATCTTTCGGGCTTTTCGGAAATTAGTCGATGCAATGTAAGTTGCGTCCGCGTAAAAAAAGAAGTGTACTACGAGGTTCCGACTTATGTAATACCGCGCGAGAAAATTACATCTGGAGCTTGTTTTTTCCGTTGTTTTTTTTCAAACGGGATGCGTGCGACTAGTATAAGTAATTTTTTTTCGTCGTCCATTAGGATAATTATATATCTACTTTTCGGATGTAGGCGGGAATTACAAACGCGCGTTTGAATTTTTAATCACAAATGCGCTTTTTTCCGTCTCTGCGCGTCGTTGCCCAATGAGCTTGGAACTCAATTACGCCAAGCGTATTCTGAAAAATCGCAGGTGATCAATTTTCAACGCGTCGCGCGAACCTGCGCCGATAATAAATCGAGCTTTTCATAATTATTCGAAATAACCTGATTTGCATTCTATTTCAGTTAATATACAACGTCGTTCTTAAAGTAAGAGGTGCATACGTTTTCGCGAGTGTGCACGAGTCCGCGACGCGCACGTCAATGACCCGTATTTAAATATAAGCATCGCGGGCTAATTCGTAATTTCGCATTTTTATGCGGAATTCCGGATTTCCGAATAATCAGTCGCTGCTTTCTTTCTTTCGCCTCTCGACTATATATATATATATATATATATATATATATATATGTATATATACAGAGTGCGTTCATTTGTATACAATGGCAGTATCGGCCTGCTATCATCTATACTCTCGCAGAGTGTATATACGCGCGTATGCGGTGCACTTTCTCGTATTTTAATATTGAAATATCACACGTAAAGAAAGCGCGACCGATATATATATATACATGCGAATCGTAACAATAAAAAACGTGTCGTTTTACAAATTTACGTCTCGCACTGTTTTCCCGCAGAAATGAAATCCGTATATATATATATATATCCGGAAGATTTTAACGCTGCGGAAATTAAACCAGATACGCGATTGCGACCGTATTCCATATGTATATATATACAACAAACGTATACAAGTTTTGTGCGTTACTCAACGCGAATTTGCATCGACGCGCATATTTTGAAATTCTGCACCTCTCTATTATCTAAGCAGATCATTAGTGTCTAGCAGTATCATCAGAGACACAAGTGAGGAAGGTATACAAAATCGGCCGTAATATGCGCGCCGAGAACGAGGCCCGAATGAAAAATGAGAGCCTGTCCCGTAAGTCTCCTCGTCTACTGTGCGCGAATATAATAACAGTTTTTCCTTCACCTTTACGATCCGCAGCCTCGCACACGACTCGCTCGCGGCGATTCCGCGTCTGCCGCGCGCACAATGCGTATTATATATATATATACGCACCGGTCCCATCTTTGCGCGCAGTATTTTATCATAAGTATATATACATGTATATGTATATATATATATATATATATATATATATATAGGCATTATGTCATTATTCCGTCATCATTCGCGTGCCAGCGTCGAAAAAATTCTTATATTTTCCGATGACCTATGCATCTGCGTATGACCTTCTAGTATACGTCTCCCGATACTTTTACTTTCGAATTCGTATATGTATAAAGAAGAATCGATTCAGAGAACTTGCGAAATCGTTTGTGCGTCTGAAAGTTGACGTTTTCGCGAGAATATAGTGTATACGTGCCTTTTCAATATCGTTATACACGTTACGTCAGGCACCGATTGCGCGCGGCTCGAATCTTTCAGGTAGTAGTAGTAGTGATCGATGGAAAATTAGCTTCGGGATGATGGTTGTTTATGTAAAAGCAGCCGATGTATCGAGGGAAATTGTACGGCAATTTAGTTGTTACTTTGTTACCGCGTGTCTGTCCAATAATTTTTCCAAATAATTCCTAATCAACGGGTATTCGAATTCAATGTTTGCTCACCGACCGACGTATATCCCGTTTGCTCGTATTCAGCACGAGGAAACGCAGCCCGACGCTTATTTATTACGCCGAATGAAGCTGCGCACCTGGCCTTAGTGCATTAGCCCTTAACGAAACGAAAAATCTCCGGCTGATTTATCTCTCCGCATAAGTCAAATTTCTATGTACAGCCTATGTTCCGCCTCTCGAGCAGCGCAAACTCAGAGCTTTAAATTGATAATAAACAACGTCCAATCCTAAGCAGCGAGACTCTTTCCTCTCGTCTAAATAATCATTACCGCGTCGTACACGGCCAAACCGCATATCCCAACTCCGTTCGGCCCATAAACTCTCAAGCTCACGATGACCAAGCGCTTGTACGCAAATCGCGTAGGTACACACACACACACACACACGCGCGCGAGATAAATTAGATTCCGCGAGGGACGCACTAAAGCAGATCTCCGGTCGAATATCCGCCGGGTAGTAAAAGCTCGCGGCGAGTCTCGCCGTAAATTTTCGACCGAGTCAGTTGCCCTTAAGAACAAAGAAAGCGTAAATATATGAAGCAGAGCTGCTGGTGGGCTCGAGGAAAAATCGGGCGGGTATGTATGTATGTAGACTGGCGAAGCGCGTAATTGCGCGGACGGGGTGTATTTTTCGTGCGCGAGGGACTTTACTACGTAAGCGGGTATATGGTGAAGAGGCGTGTAAGACGAGCGTGTGTATAGAATTTTTTCGTTGTTGCTCGCGGTGTTGAGTTTCTGAAAATGGGGATTTTTCGCTACAGCGCCCGTTTTATCGCCCTTTGTTTACTGCTATGCGGCTATACACGTAAAAGCTATTTTTAATATCGAAATATCCACGCCTGAAATATAATCTCACGCCTGTGTACGCGACGAACAACGACGTATATAATATAACGCAGCAACGGTACCCATACATATATACATATGTGCATCACATATATCTATATATCTAGATGGAAATGTCGCGGAGAAGGTGTCTGCATCAGGTGCATTAAAGCAGTGGTTGGCAACGCATTGTCGTCGATCCGAACGACGCTAATTATTTCGAGCCGCAGCGCGTATTTTACACGTGTATTTATGTATGTCGCTCGTTTGCATTGTATAGGATTGTCCCGTCTGCGTAGCCTATTGTCGCGGAATTTATATAAGTAACATCTGTTTTTCATTGGGAAAAATCGTGGAAATCGTGGACCGGTAATTAGCGCCTAACGACGCATTCGCCGTGGATGCTGAGATTATGCTGTTGGTTACACTTCGAAGGATTATTCGCGATGAAAATAGAGATGAAAATAGAATAATACAATGCAGTTATATTCTCGCAATATATATGACGTATAAAGGTGTGGCAATCATGTGTGTATATGCGTTTAAGTGATTTGTCTCTCGTTAACCTTTGAAAACTACATGTCGTCTCTCCGCGACTCTCGCATAGCGAGAGAAAAACAATGAAAGGTAACCGCTGTATACTTCAGCCTCGAATCGCACTCGTCATATTACGAGAATTCCGCGGATTCCATCATCGGAAAATCAAGCGCACAGGACGAGCAAAAACTCCTCAGCAGCCACGACATTCTCGAAACAATCGTCTCCCGGGCAATTTTCCAAAAGCTGCGTGCATTCCCGACTCTCCGGAGACATTGTGTCATATATAGGTATATATATGTACGAGAATCGAGTGTGGAGGACGAGTTAGGAAAGGCGCGGATATCGAGGGCGTTCGAGCGCGCTGTAACGCAGCCTTGGTCGCTATATGCACAATGAGTCCAGGCGTACATGTATACGACGTAGAGGCTAAAGCGCCGCCTACGCATCGAGCTTTTGCTAAAATATATCGATTGGTAAGCTTGAAAATCAAGCTGCGGTATAGAAAGTTACATGGTTGTAAGTATAGGAGGCGGTATAGGTTTGAAGGTGAAACTTAAGAAAAAGCAGTTGTGGCAAGAGCGACCCGAGTTGAATACTCGACATATCGTACTATATATTATTATCTACTGATGGGGCGAAGACAAGACCGGAATAGTCCACATCTTTATATTTTCTAATGAATATATTAAATTTTGTTCGTTCTTTTTATGAGTTTTATATACACTACTCGCTCCAGGTATTATTAACGATAATTGCAGTAGTGTAAATTTTATTACAAAGCTTTGCAACAGCTTTTGTATATACATCGCGGAGCCTTGAATTTTATAACAGCGCGAGTATCTTCTGTTGAAATCGTTGGCTAATTGACGCCAACCTTGAACTCTCGCGGCTAGTTATATATATATTACAAATAATCGTGATCGAAGTAGCACAATAAACCATATATAAAAACAAAAATGCCGAAAGTGCTTTCTCCCACTTCGAATTTCGTCTCTCATTACGCGATACGTTACATATTCGCACAATTAAACGTATATATATATAAATCGCCCGCGGGTCACCCTTTCGAAACGCAATGAATTCCGCGTTATGATTTACAGAGTGTCCGCCGCGGCGAAGCTTTTCCTCGTTCCGCAAATGCCAATTATATGCGCAAGTCCTCCGAGTGACTATCGCGAACAATGGGGTCTAAAAGGCGATTTTTCGATCGGATATAAATACAAGAAGCCTTGCGCCGGCCCGCAAAAACGATATACGACGAAGAAAGCCGGCGCGAGTGCGTCCAGTTGCAACGACGCGGCGCGACAAGTATATATATATATATATAAGTGTACGCCGTCCCCGTGTCGCGACGGTAACGAGCTCAGAGTGCCGTGAAAACGCCGGCTCGCGCATAAAAGCCAGGAAAATCGTAAGCGATTTTAAGTGCCAGCCGCGCGTATACACACGGGACGAGTTCGTTGAACGGTATCTGGGTACAAGTTCATTGTGAGAGATATGCTAACGCCACCCCGCGATCCGATGGCCGACTGTGTGCGCACTTCATTGAATATAATTAATACACGCGTGTATATATGCGCTCGAGGTGTAATAGGCCTCGGAAGGATTCAAATTTATTCAGTTCATATGATTCAATGCTGCATGTATAGTTTGAGATTCATTTTTTTTTTATTCAAAGGCGTTAGTAAGCTAATAACGATTATTTGTATATCGTTTATCAAGTAAAATTTTATTCAAGAAAATGATTTACGACCACTCGATCAATATTAATTATGAACTTATCGCGTGTTTAACGCATTGCAAACGAGTCGTTTATAACTAGTGCACTTACAAACAGTTGCAAAAAGTATGCTATATAACACATTTTTATTGATATCGCAGCTGGCGCCGTGAATGACTTTCCGCACAGCCGCGGCAATAAGACATAAATAAGAAAAATAAAAGTAAACTTACAGCGATGATACAACTCATTCGGAAGATCTTTCGCGCGCGCGCGCGCGAATTAGCATATTAAGAAATCCCACATGCACACATCCCACTCTAGGAAATCAATGTAATCTCCAGCTGTAATCGCCGCTCTCCTGATCGACGTCGTTCGCGCGCCCGGCCAAAGCTCGCTCTGCTGCGGCTGTTGCGAAAAGGATATATTGCAAAAAAGGCCTCGAGGGTGCCTATATACATATATATATATATTTACAGGACCCGAGGCCTCGGCACACTTACGTCGAAACTTTTGACACTCGGCTATATATAACGCGGAAGCGAATTCCGCGCGGGGCATAAGGGGGCTGAAAGGAGAGCGATTTCGCCGGCTTGCTGTTATTTCACGGTGAAAGGGAAATTTGTCCGATTCGCAAAGAAGGTATTTATTTTCGTCCATTTGCGCTCTACACTATATATATATATATATATATATATATATATATATATATATATGTATGTACTCCACGTGGACCGTTTATTCAACTGTCTTTAACGCGCCGCATAATCGCATGCATAGCCGCGAGTTATATGCGCTGATGGAATGATTGCAGGTTGATGACTTTTTTACGGCGGATTTGCGTTTAATTAAACCTGCGGAAGAATGGAATACTGATCACGCGTCGAATTATATTGTATATATATATATATAAAGTGCTCTCGTAAAAACTTTATCGATCTAATCTTGTAAAAATATAATAATAACGCGTAAGAGACAGTATAACGCTATTTCACACCGCGGCGTTAAAATTTACTCGCAGTAGACTCGGCGCGGGTATATGAAAAATCAGTTTTATCGCCGAGTTAACAAGTATATACATCACGATATTCCACGAAGCAAAAGTAATATATACCCTCGCGGAATCGCTGTATATACCCATATTTCTCCGTCGACTCCGCAATACACCTGTGCTACATAACACACGTGTACACATATCGTATATACGCGCACATATAGACACGAAACAGTGGAATTGCAGGTCTAGCCGGAATTTTACAACCCCCGCGGGCTACGCCACCCTCGGGGGCTTTTTCAGCTCCGGCGCTTCGAAACTGGCTTTTCCGCGCGGCCACTCGCTTAGTTAGAAAACGAGTATATGGCGAGAGCCGCAGCGACGCGCGTATTGCGTAAAGCTCGCGTTTCGCCGGGGGAGTCCGAATCGAGAGCGATTTTTCCTGCCGATTTAATGGATCGCTTTGAGCGCTTCGACTATATCTCTATACCATGTATACGTGTATATACGTGCTTATAATAACGCGAAATTAGCGCCTCGATCCACTTTCTTAATTAAACTCGAGCGCGACTATATACGAACTTTCGGTGTCTATTCGGCACGTTTGGCTAATTGCCGACGTGCATATCGCAGCGTGACTATTGCGCAGGCGCCAGGCAGCTTCCTCTTTTTTCGTCGAGCATCGCCGCGCGGCGACGAGTTTTTCTGTATAATTGAAAGTTTTGCTTTAATTGAACGACTAGCTGGCATTGTGACACTCGCGGATTGTTGTGCGGGTGTTTTCGTGGGAACAGCCCGCGCGTCGCGTTTTAATGAATCGAATTTCGCCGCGAGAGCTCTGGGAGAATCGCGCGCGCTTTCTGCCCGATTTAACAAATGACACGTCGAAAGAGTGCGCGCGAACGTTTTTTCCCTCTCTCGATCCCCACATAATACACAATTCGGCACGACCGAGCCCTCGAATTACTCTACGGTGTCGTGCGCGGAAATCGCATATATAAGTACGAAAGAAGAATAAAAAGCGGCATTCTGCGCATGCGGACTTACCCGTCCTCGACACGACGGCGAGCACGAGAAACAGGCTGCTCAGCGTAAGCTGCATCGTTGCGTTCTCTCTCTCTCTCTCTCTCTCTCTCTCGGCTCTTCTTCTCCCTTGCGCAATCCGCTCGCAATGAACTAATCGAAGATTACCAAACGCCTCCGTATCCAAGAGCGCGCTCTTTCTCCTCTGGCTGCGTACCTGCGCACTTTGTGTGTAACGATTTGACGAGAGCTCGAAAAAAAAAAAAAAATCACCCGCGACGAGGGAAAATCACTCGAATGAATTTTATGCGGTAAAATCGAGCCCGGGCGCGCGCGCGCGCGATATTCAAAGTAGCGCGCCGCAACTTGCGGGGGAGAGCAGCGCAGCTCTCGCGACAGGCTGAGAGCAGGAGATTGCGTTTAACGGCCAGAGCTGCGATGCTGCTGTTGCTGCTCTCGTCAGCTCGAGGAGAGAAAGGTGACTGGCTGCGTCGAGCGAGGCGTGCTCCCGGTACACCTCGGCAGCGCTGCTCCTCGGCACCAGCTTGCTCCTGCCTTTCTAGCGGAGGGGATCGCTATACGCGCGGACAAAGAAGGGAGTGCGCTGCTGGACGGCCTTTGCTCGTACCGCTCCGTACGCGCGTTGCGATAGCGAAAGCGAGAGAGCAGCTGCGACGGCTGTATACTCGCTCTATAGCGCCGAAATCACCGGGTGCGATTGGAGGGGGTGTCCGGAAGGAAGGATGCTGTGTACCTTCGAATTTTCGGCGGTTGCATAAAAGCTCCGCGGAGGTCGGACTTTTTTCTTAGAGAATAGGAAAAAATCGCGTTTGATTGGTCGTCGGATGTAAATGAAGCTTTTACTACATCGGCGGGCGTTTCTTATACAGTTTTTGTACAAAGTCGCATCTGACAATGTATGGTAATTTGTATAAGCGATCGGCTTATCGCCTACGCTCGTAATACCAGACTTTACGGACGTTATAATGGTGTTTTTTCCACTTTCTAATCAGATAAAGAGGCCGATTTTTATGAATGCGTCTTTTTTACGATCCGTCAGATTTTATTGATTAGAAAGGTTGGGGCTTTCAGCCGTTGGCACCTCGCTTTGTGTAGGCATATATACATGTATATATATATGTAGGGTCAGGAACTCGGTCAAACTCTTGGAGCGAGGCTCATTTCACGAAAATGCAGTTAATGATGCCGAATTATTTAAAATTATAGGCTCTTTCGTCTATATAACTTCACACTTTTCATACCGGGCAACGATCGTAATAATGAATTTTTTTCCTATTCAGCTGTATACAGGAAAATGTATGATCCCCGATGTACTAGTTAATTTATTAACTTTTCGGTTTCCTCACATCTGCTTTGTATAAGAGAATCAGATACACTTTATAAAAGCTATGCTGCTACAAGCCTCGATTCTATACATTCATTCCAATGCGTTCAGCGTTGATTCAATCGATTTCATAAACGTATATATAATGAACTAATACGTCGTAACATCGGTATTATAAAAAATATCGTAATCCCTGCGTCATAAAAATATTTTTCCGGGCAGCTAAAGGCAATTTGAACAGGAGATCAAAAATACATTATTATCAATAAGATGACAGTAAAGGGTTGAGCATATATTCCGATAAGGGACTTGCGCTGGCCAAATACTATATTACGAAAGACTGTAAAATTGAGCGTTAAATGCATTTAACACTTTTGACGTTATTACAAGTTTACAGAATAGGGTCTCGGAGCGGCGTATCCGTAAAGAGCGAAAAACTGTCTGCCAGCACGATTATTGCATACGCTACAGCAATCAAGCAAAAATTCCGTAATTACAAAACAACATTTTAAAATGTCGTTTTTATCTTCAATAAGAAAATAATTTTAAAGTTACCGACCATTTTCACTCGCATCAGCGATTAAACATCCAATCGGTCTTTCGCGAAATCGCGGGGGCGTAAATATTTGTTATATACGTATCCGCGATCGTTATGCGAAGAAAAAAGACAGCATTTCGATACAATCGTCAGACGCCTAAGGAGGCGCAATTCCATTTTGTAAGAGCACTCTCCAATATAGCCCGGTTTTTAACACACACATACACACACACACGCGCGCGCGCGCAGGAAGCTCTCGAATTCGTGCGGCGCTATCTCCATTATCGCGCACTTCCACAATGGTCAGTTGCAAAACAATTGCTTTTGAATGTGCCGCGTTATTTCTTCCGTGGCGAAATTAACCTACTTCTGCGTCAATTTAACACCCCATTATTGTTAATGCGAGGAAAAACGATGAAAAATCTCTGCTCGGCGGTATCGCCGCGGGCGGCTTCCGACGCGGGAAGAATGCAAATTACCCTCGTTCTCTATACGCGTATATGTATGCATCTCTTTCCGGGACACGTGCGAAAAGAGCCGATATATATATATATATAAGTATATAGACGCGCGCCCAGTGGAAATCAAAAGTTTCGCGCGAAAGGTGAAGAATGAATCGCAACTATTTTTCTTTCTCAATGAATCCGCAAGTCGAGAGTTTACCGGCCGATTGTCGAATGAAGTTTATGTTCGACGAAATCGACGATGCGTATTGAAAGACAGAAATGAGGGGAATTGAAAAACGTGATTAGACTACACGTACGCCTAAATTGACGCAGGAAGATAATCATGAAATGGAAAAGCTGCATCAGAATGATGCATCGTATGAAAAAAGAGGCTTTTTCTCAACGACACATTGGCACATTGATGCTAATGATTTATTGCACAAAAAGTATGGTAATTAATTTCGGCTACGATTTAAGATGCTCTTCCTGCTCGCGAGCCGTTACGTACATTGTGATTGCCCAGGGCACTATGCTAATTTCAAAACACAAACGTGCGAGGATGTAAAAAACGGTCACGCACTAATCGGAACCGTACTTTCTCACAGAAGATTCACATTATCGCACTTTTTCTTTCTTTCTCGAATGTCAATCTCAATTAATCAATGGTCCTCGGAACAGTCAACAATTATATCGGACGTGTTTAATTCCGGCAATTTATTTACAATAAAAACGACTCGTACTCAATAATGTCGACTAAACATCGATTGCATTCGAGGATAATAATAATACAGCCCGAAAAAAAAATCAATCAGCCAATCGAGCCCAACTTCCGCACGCATTCAAGATACCTATCCGGCTTTTCTAAAGAGCATTTCCACATGATTTACGATCTATTAGCCATTACAAAGAGCGAAAGAAAGAAAGAGAAGCATTACAGCTCGCGAGTCGAGTTCCGATTCCGGAGGTTCTAGGCTCTCTATAGCTTCGTATGTAACGCGCCGCACGCAGCAACATTGCCCAACCCGCGACTGTAACGTTATGGTAACGCTTCATACGCAGCCTCACCTTGACGCTCGAGAGCACTATACGGCGGCGCTCTTTTTACGATGAAAATGCGTGCGCCAAACCGGAGACGTGAATTCCGAGTGCGTTATAATACACCCGCGTGCGCCGCGCGCGATTATGATTTTCCAGTCGGGCTTTTTTGCAGTCAGCCGCGACTATTATTTCAGCTGCCGACCTCGTTACACGCCGTGAGCGCCAATGCGCAATGCCGAAGAATATATTAAATTACGATTGTTGTAATGCCATGGCGGCGCGCCCGATTCGAGTGTTTCTTTTCTCTGGAAAGCCTTGGCAGTGTGTGCGTGTGTGTATGTTTGGAGGCTATTATAATATATACTGATGAGGAAGAGAGAAGTTTTCAATCAGTGGGGAAGACTTTTCGGGTTATTATTATTGTATTATTATGCGGCCGGTAGATGTGGACGAGGCAGGCTTGATAAAACCTCAAGTGAGCGATAGTTATGATTTTTTATAGTTCCTCTAAAGTGTTGATATGTGGTCTTTGTATAATTAAAAAGTCGTTAAGATTTTTGTCGAGCAATGCACCTTTCAGAATTTGAGATGGTGAGACAGTTTTATTTGGCACAGATAGCCTTCTTGAAAAACTGGAGAAAGTTTTACGGACGCCTCACGCGCATCGCGGTATTTTACTTTGCATCCAAAAAGATATGGCGCGACGCATCCGTCAATAAAATGAGAATAAAAAATTTTGCAAATTGCAGCGCGTAAAAGAGAAAAGTAAATTCAAGTTAGATTACTAGGTCAGCTATTTTTACAGCCCGTTTGAAGTGCCGATTTCACAGAAAAGATTACGTTCCCGTCGACGATGTGTATACATGTATATTATATGTAATTGCCGCGGTCACATAACAAAGTATATTATACTTTCAAAAAAGACTAATAATGATAAAGCGCGTATATGAGAAAAAATAATAGAACTTTCTAAATCAAAAAGCCGGTACGCGTGTGACTTTCTTAAACGGATTATATCTCCCATCGAAAATTACGTCGGCGTTAATAATAATCAGCCTAACCTTTTATCCGTTCGCCAAATCAACGATGAAAAAATCCTCCAATGGATTTCTCTGCCTCTGCGCTCGTGCATGTCTCAAAAGTTCATTGTGAAACCATCAAAATTGAAAAGATCCGCCGGCTTTTGGCTATTCTTTTGAATATCTATAACTTAGCAGCGATTCATTAGACGATCAGATATAAAGTTTAGTGAATCAAATTATAACGTAAGTCGAAATGTAATATCGCACGAGAACAATTCACGCTTCGAATAAAGGACTTGTCTCGAATCGAAAACTGTGCGATGAAGCCTTTTCGTTAGGATATGCGCACGAGTTACCGCAGCAATAAGATGACCCACGAGAAGGTCGAACGTAAACGAGGTATACTTGTTCATCGATGCAGCGTAAAACCTTGAAAGGTATTATTATTCTGCATAATTCACTTGTACATTAACCAAAATAAAGATTTCGATACATCGATTCGATCCGCTTTCATCGAATCATCGAATGGATCAAGTTTATCTATTAAGATCCGCAGAATCGGCCATCGAGATTTATGTCCGATACAGATGTGCCGTAAGTACTGACACACATAAAACCCAAGACATAACCGTTAGGATCGCGCCGATACACTTTCGCCGTGGAGCAACGGGTTGCCAGCGATTGTTCTTCTCACACTTTTGCGCGGGAGAAAACTATATATAGCTATATATCGTATACAGTACACATAGAAGCAACAGCTATGCACAGACAAGCAAGCGTTGGCGGCGTGCCGGGCACATAAGCAATTATTGATGAGTTATGGTAATTCTAAGGTTGCCGAAACTCTCACGGAGAACGAGACGCGGATAATTCGCGCGGGTAATACACTTGTCAAGTCTGAGAAATGAGGAAAATTACGATGTGCACAGCGCGAAGACAGCGGTGAAAAAAGCCAATGTTTTTCAGCGTCGATTAGCTTTACGGACGCGTATAAAACGTCGACAACTCGCGACCCTCCCCGTATAACGGATTGGTTCTATTTTTTCGACATTTTCTCGGCCGTTTATTTTCCTTTTCGCGTTTGCAGCCGATTATCGGCTCGCAAATGGAGCAATTTCCAGAAGATTATGAGTGGCATGTGTAACCTATTGCGCAACAGCGAAATATTTGCTCCTGTGTGTATATATAGCGTATTAGCGTATACAAAGATTATATGTAGACTGGAATCGAATGAAATATCAATCATTCGCTCGTAAGAAATCGCTGTGTAGTTAATATTTCATCTAAATAGTGTAAGAATTCGTATATATAGATCGTAATCGATGAATCTCATAAAATTATTAATTGGATTATGCGGCATCGAGGCTAGCTATTATATACATAGAGAAAAGATATGAAATATGAAGTAGTGCGCCCGCGGCCAAAGGCATGTCCGACCTTGAACGTGCAACCTTTATAATTCATTTAGCCGTACAGTGAACCGAAAACTGTCGGACATCAGAGCTAATTCCTTTTTATACTCCGGTTAAGTTGAAAATAAGAAAATTAATTGACTGTAACATAATACAATATTGGATTACAGTTTGGATATATCTATAGCTGCGTTAATAATATAGAGCGTTGTAATAAGAACGTGCACCATACGTCGGCGGCTGTTGTAAGCTACACTGACGCGGTTTTTCGAAACATCCTGTTTAGGAATTCCTCGTAACATTCTTAAAAAGACCATCAAGGTTGTTGTGTTCAATGTTTAAAAAAGTAGCCCACGCTGATCGATGCTTTAATTAAAAATTTAATCGCATAGCAATATTGTTTTTTTTTTCAAAAAAAATAGAAAAAAATACGTTAATTTAATGTAGATTGAACTGTATAAAAATTCTAAATACGGTCAATCGCGGTTATATCCTTTCTCCTTTTGCGTAATATTTAAATAATGTGTTGAGCAGTTCTACTACGATTTATCATATGGACAATTTACGACGTGGGCGAGTATTGTGCGATATTTGAAAGGTATTAACACCAATGCAAAAAACTTTTACAGAAGAATATTACTAGAATTATTTTATAATGATCGAGAAAGAAACTGGTCGTATAGTGCTATAACCGTGAAGCCGCAAAGGGTTACTCGACACCTAAAAATACGCGCAACGATTATCTCTTCTCTGATTTTCCACAATCTCGTCCTATTTCCATTTATCCCTGACCATTGTATTCTGTTCTATGAAAAAAAAAATAATCAAATGACCGACTGTGTGTGGTTGGAAAAGTAAAACAGATCACCATTCGTAACTTTAAAAAGTCGACGTTTCTATACAAGTCGACCAAAAAAGGCTAAAAACTATATAATAAACAGAAAGTACAAATCGGCAAGAAATCTCTCGTAAACAACCCATTGATAAACACGGCTCGTAAGAAAAATTTCGCAACACCGCCTCTGACCCTTTTTTCAGGTGATAAATTAAATGCAACGTATATATATATATATATATATATATATATATATATATATATATATATATATATAGTATATACCAGTATATCCACGAGAATTTTATCTTCGCGAGACGCGGCACCCACGATAAATTCCACGTGCACATATATACGCTCTCGCGGCGTTTTTTCCCAAAATAAATATAAACCACCCCCATAAACGCGTATCAACCGGCAGATCGAACAAAAGGCAGCTCAAAACTGCTTTTTCGCGCGTAACACATCAAGAGCCCCAGCTGCGGGCCTGTATATCCACATAATCATACGTGTTTGTCGAAACGAGCGTTACATGCGCGCGAGGGAGAGAGAACACAAAGGATCGGCTGCGATAAAATCGGCCCGCGAGACCGTTTTAATAGCTCACTTTCCTCCCGAACAGCCGCGGCGATATTGATCCAAGTGCAAGCGCGTCGTCTGTATATATACTTGTTTGTTATATCGAGAAAGAGAAAAAGGCCGAGGACATGACAGCGCAAAACCGGAAAGAGCAGAGTATCGTTATTCAATCGTATAGTTCGGCTCGATGGTATATACGCGAGGGTGAGAAAGTATAATTTATATATATAGAATTTTTTTTTAATGTACTATACGAATAGGGGACTACATTGACGAGCGACGGCCGTGACGATGGCTGTATCTTTAGCATTGATCGAGAAATCGGTTTGGGCGTTTCCGCGTAGTTATAATTGATGCTTTGCCCACTGGTTGGCAAATCCATCGCTTATATAGATACGCGCTCTGTATTTTCCATTACGGATGTCGGAATATTTATCCGACTCTCGATTGCGAAACGACCTTGCGCACATTATCATCGAGTCCGGTCGGTAAACAATGAATCTATATTAAACTGTTTTTTTTCTCTCCTATATTAAAAACAACACAATGAGGCGTAAAAATCAACTCCGTATTACGCATACACGACGTGTGAAAGCGCACAATCGAGTTTGCGCAGCTCTCGGGCAATATATTACAACGCGAGTGTAATAAGCGCGCGATTAGCTCAAATGTGGTAAACAAAGGATGACATGTAAACGTCGAGGAAGCTCTACATATAGCGGCAGCTGAAAAATAAGAGCCGTTTAAAAAAGAGCGCGCAGTGTTCAAAGCTTGGTATATATAGTCGAAGGCGGAGTCGGCGGGGGATTGACATTTATTGCCGGGCAAGGCAAAACGATGTTAATTGCCGCGCGGTTGACCTTGCATGAGCTATTTACCGCGAGAAGGGTTGCGCGCGATGCTGCTCGGGCAGACGATCCTGCGCGCTACTGGCTTAGTTTTTGCGCGGTGCATAAATATATATATATACGCTAATGCATGTGCGCTAACTAGATACCTGTTTGTGGAACTTCTCATCTCCTTGAGTTTATTTTCAGACGGTGAAAGCGAGGATGTTTTTGACGTTTTCGCAAAACTCACGTAGAAAATGGTTGAGCAAGTTTTAATTTACGCAAATTATGATTTCTTTTTTTCTGTTTTTTTTTTTAAACATTTATAAGCTGGCCTATTTTGAAAATTAATGACGCAGTAGAGTAAAAACTGTTCTGGGAAATCGATTTTGATCTAGATGCTGGAACCGCGCGAGCTTGGTTCTCGTAATAATTTACATATAGGAAGAAAAAAACGATTATACACAGTCATGTGCCAAAGTATCTGAAATGGTCCGATTTCCGCATACCGGCTCTTCGTCATTTGCATTTTCATCGCTCGCTTTTAAATTATTTTAAACAGTTAGGAATAAACCCGAATTATATATTTGAGTTAAAAAATGTATCTTTTATACCTAGTACAATTTGTGTTTGATCAATTTTACTACGCAACAGTATATATAGATACGGTTTCATTACGCATAATCAATGTGGCAATAATCGTTCACGCTAATTGATAGGCGATGGCCCAAAAAAAGAAATGCTTTTAAGACGCCGGAATGCATAAATACACGAGAAACGCGCGACATTAAGTAAATTAATAAAATCAACACATTAATCTACTCTATATAGTATACATATAAGCTAGACGAAATATCCAATGCAAATGTATTATATATCCTTCACAATAGTCCTTGTACGTATACTTACATATGTAAATGCGGCGTGACGGCTAAACTAATCCCGTAAAAACAATACCCCGCAGTCAAGCGCAACTATAATCATCAATCTTTCATGATATCAATATAAAGTTTCGACACCTAGAAAAATCTCTCACGCGTGTATAATGATCACTTCCAATGTAATATCGTAGCTGAAATAAAGCCTAATTAAAAGCGCATTCTGCTATATATATATATATACTCTCGTGGTTCCGACCCTGAAAACTCTCACACACAATCTCCTTCGAGAATCTGATGTATGGGGTATTTTGCGTCAGCTAAGCTGCTCCTTAACGCTATTTGTTTCTTGCTCTTAAAGAAAACAGACGCAATGTGCGAACGGGTAAATACAGGCCACGCGTTTCAAAACAAAGTATAGTCTTAAATGAATTACTATTATACAAATAATTATAACCGTGCAGACTCGAATGCGTCGTTCGCGTTCTGGTTGATATTTTTTACAAACTCATAAAATGAGGTACAGTACAGAATGAAAAGCGCGATCGAAGGTGTGGATTCGCACCGCTGATATTTTTATATTTGTTTACCAATCAGAGTAATTTGGAGAATCTGATGATATATTATATTATACGTGTACATAAAAATAAACGCACTCGAAGGTCGAGAGATTGTACATACAGAAATTAAGGAAGATTGCGATGACCATCAGTATTCGTATGAATTGTTTAACGCATCGTCAGAAAGCTCGCTCCAGCTCTAGTTATAATTAAGAAACATCGCAGCTCATGATGAATACTAAAAACCTCGGGGTATTAATCCCATCAACCAAAACCACACCGCGATATCCCACCCACGCAACTCGGACAATCCTACTGCTATATATAATATATAATACAACAGGACGAAAAGAGAAAGAGAGCAAACTTTTTGCGCTCTCCTATATATACAACACAGGCGTAGAGGGCCGCGAGCGGGAAAGAGAGCTTTCGCAAGAATTCCGCCACCGCGCGCGTGTCTCGTGTCCAAGTCCATGCAGCAGCGTGGGACGAGGCAGACCTATGAGAAAACCGTTCACCCGGGCGTTGTTGCGAGCGCGTTGTTACGCGACTTTAATACCCTTTTTTCTCGCTCTATTATACATCTCAGCTACTTGGCTTATGCGTCTTTGTTTAGCTGCGCGCTTGATAGAGACGGATACGCGCGTGTGTGATATCAATGGCAAATTTTTATAAGCGATTTATTTATATTATAGTTTAAATTTGTTTTTAAGTATTTTTGGAGGATAGCGGTTGACTTTGGAATTCATCCCGCACTTTTTTTACCTACGAAATATTTTATGAATCTGTTAGTAGGACAACCGATTACTTTTTCTACCTATCAAACCATACGCTTTTCTTTTCGATCGACTTTGTACGTGTCATGAAATTCGGACGCCCACGCATCCGGCCGAATTTCATTAACCGTACGTGCGCGAGTGAAAGTAAAAAAAGAATTGTTTCGCATTTCGTCGATTAATTAAATTTTAGATATTGTACTCGCCGAAAAATGCGATTTATTGAGTATATAGGGGTATAAAACGTAAAGAATTTTGCGTTTATCATGAGATCAAACAGCCCTTCTTAAAAAAACTCTGCAGATGCCCTATAATATATCAGTCCGCAAATTCCACAGCTAGCTGATTTACCTGCAAAACTACATGATCAATATATTATGTCAGAAATAAACTCGGGCTATTATAACATGCGCGGCCCATTAGATATAGCCACAACAACTTTGGCATATAGGTGACATGAATGGTCTGTGCTCGCATCAGAAAGCGATGAGTGAAATAAGAAAGTGCCTATGCGCCACCTATCTTCGCTACCGCCGTTTACGTCATACATACGTACGTGCAAATAGAAATTAACTAAATAACTTTTTAGTAAAAATGTTCAATCGCTGGTAAAAGCTTAAAATTTTGGTACTATTAGATACTCGTTTGCTTATATATACATATGAATGAGCACATTATTGACATTATCGCGAAAGAAAAATTTATATTCAGTGAAATTACAACAGTTTACGATTGCTCTTATTTACATAATCACTTCTTATGTCATGTTATAAAAAACCAGCTAAAGAAAAAATAAAGCTTTGCGAAAAAAAGCGTCGTGTATATCAATTAATCAAGCTTATCCGATACTTTACTCTCGTTTAGAGCAAAAAAATGAGGTTCACCAATCGCTGCATATACAATCAGAAATCAATTATTCCTGTAATCTGCTAATTCACTCTCGCATAAGGTCGCGCTAACTGGTTCTCAAACAAGCTCCAATTGCCCACAAATCAGATGGTCGATCTACATACAAGAGAACAATCGCGCGGTATTTCAAAATAAAATAACACCTCTGTCTCCCCTCGGAAGAAAAAAAAATCGGTCGAAAATTACGCTCGTGTGTCTGCGTATATTGTGGCGCAATATGACATAAGCGACAATTGACCGATGAAACGAGAACGAGACAAAAGTAGTGTGAAAGAGAAAGAAATCGTACGTATATTGTATATATATATATATATATATATATATATACGCACGTGATAGCGAGCGAAAACGAGAGCAGGACGGACAGATATCGCACTCTATTATGCATACGAGAGTGAAAGAGCGATACAATGTGGAAAGAGAAAATATTCGGCCGCGAGCGAGTGAGAGTGAATAGCGTGGAATGGGCGTTTTGAAGAAATTGTACTTTTGATATATGAGTCGAGCGGCTTGTCTGCGTAGGTAAAGTTCTTTAGAATTTCACCAGCAAGGAATCCAACAGCAATAGGAAAACGTTCCGAAATAAACTAAGGCAGTTATAGCTTGAGTGACCCAAGTCGCGGACTCGATAAAAGGCACCATTTTGGCATAGGTGGCACACCTCCATACTAGATACACTCTACGCGCACATTGTGATAAGAGAAATGCATAGGTGACTACGTGCCACCTATCTCTGCTATAGTCACTCGAGTCGGAAAGTCCAAGCTCTGGACGAAAGGCAGGTCCAAAATTGTTTGTTTTGAAGGTTTTACGGCTATAACTATGTCTTGTGCGGTTTTTTTTCATCTCTATTATACGCTTTTTTTCCGCATGAATTTATAAATGGTCGAAGTTTCGGATTATACAGTGCCTGTGTGTATGTAGTACATGATTACTCAGTACATCGTAAACAAAATACAAGGTAAACCATTGAACTGCAAAAATGATCGCGATTATTATCGGTAAGTATTTTCGTTGACTCCGATAATAACAAAATGCGAGAGGCTTGAAAACTAACAGCTCAATTTCTCATATTTCAAATTAAGTTTTTCCGTGGCTATAGCCAAAACTCGTGCGAAATTTCGACGTACACCGCACCTACTATTACATTAATTATACACGCTACTCGAGTAACGCGGCAATTTATTCCCAAAACTTTTTCTTTTGGCAGACTCGTTAAATATTTAACAAAATTCGCTATCACACTTCTAAACGCAATTCCCTTTCTCTCATTTTTTACATCCTACATTTACATCTCAGTGTCTACATATTATAATATATATAAAATTGAGCAATCAACTGAAGAAAATAAAAAGTATGGTGACAGTAGGATGCCATGAAGAAATTAAAAACATTTTTTACAATATAATAAAACAGGGGTATATATTTTTTGTCTTTCGTTTGTAACAATAAAATGTATAATTATAAAAAATGAACAGTACATTGAATGCTCAAAAATAAAAAACGCAAGCTATACACGATGCTGCTTGTACATGATTTTTTTCGAAAATAAATGTCACGCGGTGTATAATTAATGGCGATACGCAGAGTGCTACATCGAGAAAAATATTAAAGTCATTTATTGTTTTGGAATGAAATTTAATCATGGCATTCGATAATAGACTGGAATGATGAAACAACCTATAGATTATGCCTGTTAAAGTAATGATGAAAAAATAATCAGACTTTAAATCAATTATACTTGGTGCCTTACCTTGACAAGTACGAACAAAAAAAGCGTGGAGCGCGCGTGAACGTGAATGATTTTGTCGAAGATGAAAGGAAAGGGACGCTGAGTGAGCAAGGACATCCGGGTTCTGTTGTGATACAGAAAAGGAGAGGATGTTGAGATGCTGGTGTGGTGGCCAGTAGAAAGACACTCACTCTCGCACGTTATCTGTCAAATAATTTGTTGTATTAATAACTAATAAACGAATTCTTTATGTACACAAGTTCATATTCGGCTTAGCAGCGAAACGCGCGATTACATTTTGGTAGAGAATCACCCTCAGCGTCATCGGATCTCCCTTCGATTTATTGTTATCGTTAATTATGTTTTCATTCTTATGTTCACTCGTTTGTACTGCAATCGCTCAATTGCGGATATGGAGAGGACGTATTGGAGTTTGCGCAGGCGGACCAAAGACTACAATTTCGTAAATAAATACGAGTAAAAAATTGGTACTTGTTCATTCATTCCATCTAAAGTATACAAAGGTTTGTGATCGGTTGATCCGCGGGTATAGAGTTGATCACAATCAGAAATTAGTTGTAAAAAAGTCGATGTGGCGCGAGAGATCCGAAGCGCGCGTGATATATATAATATATATATTTCATAATTTAACTTATCGTGACTTTAATATACACGTACTTATTGTTCTCGTTATAGATACATGTACGCATCATTCCTATACACATTTTTAATATTTATATAGCCTCACCAAACTACCATACATGGCACGGCCATAAAATTATACATCTTACAATCTTACAAAATTCATTCCAACCTCAACCTCGCGATCTTTTTTTATTATCGTCCTTTTGAGTAACCGTATTTATATATATTCGATAATAAAATGTATACAATTCTAGTTAGTAACTAGTTCAATTTGCCTATACTTTTTGCGCAAGTTGCTTACGGGGTCCTTAAAAAGTACAGGGTCCAGTCTCATGTTCGATCGCAGCAACGGCATGTAACCAAAAACAGCAACGAATGTATTCATACAGGTTTGGCGCTGGATAAAGTGATCTGGATCGTTCCATGGAGATCTGCAAAGATCAAAATTAATAAAATATCACGTGAAACAATCGTATATTATTTTAACAAGAGTATGCTTGCCTTTTCCCAGCCGCTGTTGTATCTTTATACATTTTGCGCTGTGTCACTTTGATTGGAGGGCGACGAGTGACATGGCTCACTAGAAAGTTCATCAAAATATCTTCGCAATTCTGTGACTGCTCTACAGTTTTGTGAAGTGTTGAGCTTAACGTCTCAGTGTACAGAGTATTATAGTAACGATGATAGAAGGCAGCCCCCGTTAATACCATACTGTAATCATTTGTCCACTTACTCGTGTAACCCCACGATCGCTGTAAAGAAAAATAAAATAAATTTTTTTCCAAAAAGCGATATAAAATAATCTTTGTATAAAGCAGAAGTCAATTTTGTACCTTGGAATCGTCCCAGTAATGAGACCTAGCAGGATAACCAACGATTCGATTTGGGAAACTTTGCCAGACCACAAAAGCAAAATCGATCTCATCAGTATTTAGGGTCACATCTTCATCTAACGATAATATGGCACTAGTTTTGATCAAAGGGTGAGGATAAAACCTATAAGATATTCCAGAGGCAGGTACAATGTGGATTGGTACCTTGATGCCTTGCCAGCGTGGCTTTCTTGGTAGTGGAATGTCAGAGTTCCACATTAATATGATCTGAAATGAAGAGATAAAAATTAACTTAGTACATTTCTGTTGTAAATATAAAGAAAATACCAAGATAAAACTTTATTTACTGTATCTAAATATTTGCTCTTAGCGAGGCTCTTCAGTAGGCGATAAAGAACTGCAGTGGACCCCAGCTGAGAGTAAATTATGGCAGTAAACGTATCTCCAGGTTCACAATCTTGAAACGGAAGATCTTGTTGAGTATCAGAAAATTTAGGTAAAATGGCCAATGCTCCTGGATCTCGATTCCAAACGCGATATTCCCGCCGACCCTCCCATGGGATTCGTTCGCGAATAATCTCAAATGTTGTGAATATAATTTTTTCCAGTGAAGAAAAGTACCGCTCCCACAAAAACTGAGTTGTTTGTCTCAACACCATAATTTTTTCTTCCACCACTGATCTCAAAATATCTGGAACCTAGGTGAAATAAAAAATTATGTTTTAATTTCTGATTATCGTCATTTATTTTTAAATAGAGAATGAAAATACTTACTTGAAAAAGAAGTCTTTCATCAGCAAAAATTACTGCCTGAAACCAATCGATGCGATCATGGAAAGGAAGAGCCCATCCATTGCTTAGAATAACAGGAATGCATCCAGCTCTTAATGCCTCTAAAAATCGAAAGCTACCAAGCCTACGTCCTCGGGGAACAAGACAGAATGTAGAATTCAGCAAGAGAACATCATAGTCATACCTAAAAATCATTAAATACGCATAAAATTTGTATTTTCTTTGCAAGTTCTATTACTTATGAGTTTTATTTTACTTACATATCATACTCTCGAATATCTTGTGGACAATGTTCATCCTGTAATTCTCTCCAGGATTTACCATGACGACAAGTTGTAACAAATATGAGATCCTTTCCATTGTGCAAATGGTGAAGAGCATTTCTTGTCTCCGATCCAATGCCATGGACATACCTTTTACCCTTAAAAGCTGCCAAGTACTTCTTCTTATTAGGAAAGTGATTATGGATGGCCAGACCAGGTTCACCTCCTCTTTCAGGATGTTGCTTAGTAAAAAGCGGTATAGATACATCGAAATCTTCTCTAAGCTTCATGATTGACATGCTTGCTTTTGCAAGCATTGCGTATCCATAATCAAAGGCTATGGCATCTTCTACATAGTCAGGCCAAGTGCCCGAATACAAATTAAAAATCAAATGGTTTTTCCCATTATTCCAATATGGCAATCGCGCGAGTTTACTAGGTAGATTATGTACAAATTCAGTCGATAAAGGATCTCTGTCAAGCGTATCGAGAGCCAAAACAAATAAACAAGCTCGTGATGGATCTGATGTATAATATCGTGATTCTGTGATGACATTTAATATTTTTTGGTATAATGGACTGATCGTATCTTCGATAGGATACACATAAACGGTGAATCCCTCCTTACACTTTGTGAAGTCAAAACATGTTTTCATATCACACTTTTTCAAATTTGGAGGTGTTGGTGGTTGGTTGTTTAACTCTTTCGACCATTTTTCATAGTTTTCTTGGTAATTTGGATCAATGACATAGTAAGATGGTAGATCCTGTTGTACTGACTTTTTCTTACTTGAACTTTTCGCTTTTAAGCGATAACCACCAAAGTAGCAGAAGCCAAGGAATGCACATGTTACAAACACGAGCAAGTAGCGCTTTTTGGCTTGCATTTTTAATATAACTGTGATACACTGTTGAAAGTTCCAAACATTTTCTTTTCAAAGTAACAACCATAACTCTCCAAGGATATGCATTGTTTGCGATTTCTTGATTGAGTTTGGGGATAAACATCAAGGTTACACTAAAAATTGTATTGACATTGTCTTCACTCCATCACTGAAATAAAAAAAATCATTGTTTCATATTGCCTGTTATTCAATTTTTTTAACACTATAAGGAAAAATATATTCATAAAATGTAGAAAAATGTTTAAGTGCAAAATTACATACGTTAACATGTACACTCATCTTTTTAAGGGAATCATTGAAACGTATGAAAGATGAGTATGGCAGAAGTGCTTTAATGCAGACAGAGTATGACAAAAGATTGTTGCAACATCTACACGGTAAGGCAATTGCTTTAGTAATGGACTATGTACCACAGCTGACCTTCTTGTAGATAATTCTATTCCTGCAGTTATTGGTCTTATTAAATTTGTTACGGCGATTGGTCAGCAATTGGTTTATAGTCAATTGCAAGTGTATTTACTTTGACAAGTGCATACGACAGTTGTATAAACATTTATGTATAATTTTCAAGTGTAATTGTGGAATATTATTGAAAATTGTCGTAGAAACCCAGACGAGTTCACAGAAGTATACTATAAATGGAATGTTTTCCCTGATGTCAGTGTTTACTGTCAAAGATAAGCATATCAAAGTTTTCAGAAATATTGCTCATAAAGCTGTGATTATCAAACATGTGAAAACAGTTATAAAAACTGGTAGAGATTCCAAAAATGATTGCCTCATTGACTAATGATTCAACAAACTAGGAATGAAAAAGGCATTGTTTTAGCATGCAGCTTTGCTCGTTTCACGGAGTGTATGCCGTTCAACGTACATCATTAGAAGAAGCAATAGGAGAACAAAAACGAAATGATTTTTGCCTTGAGCATAGTGACAAGTGGTCCAAAAATAGCCCATTTTATCTAGTAGCAGAAGCACAGAGTTCAAGGTGAAGCAAAAAGCGATGAACGCGAGTCTAATGCAAAAAATCGATGAGAGTTAGAAAAACGAGCGCATAATAACAGTCAGCAAAATACGTACCTCTCTCTAGCCATATTCTATCCTGGAAGAAGATACGTCAGTCTTGCGTTTAAAAGGTCTGGGCTCACTCGCAGCAGAGGACTCGCACAATCGGTCGCTCACGCGCGCGAATAAATTATGCAAATTACAGGTAGAGCAAGTAGACAACGAGCAGCAGCACGTCGTGACGATACAGCTATATATGTACGTAGATATAGTAGATAGGTAGATGCACACGGAGAGTACGAGGAGAGAGAAGAGCAGGAAGAAGCTCGACAGCACAGAGGGAGAAAGAGAGCGAGAGCGTATATAGTAGCAGCGATTAGGGCACTCCTCGTCAGGGACACTCACTGCAGTCGTCGTCCTCCTCTTCCTCGGCTGCCGAGTCGTCCGCTGAGCTCGGCTTCCCCGAGAGAACCGCGATGATCCTCTTGCTCGGCGATCCTCCTTCGCTGCAGCACTCGGCTACCATAATTCCTCTCCCCCCTGCAGCTCCTTAACACTCCTCTACAAGTATACGTGTATATACAATAAACTCAAGAAGAGAGATATATATATAATATGCTTGTGTAGATCCTTATTGCTACGATGGCTCTTTTTAGGTTAGCTCGAGACGACTGCTGAAGCCTCGGAGTGCGAGCACGACTGAGGCGCGGACCGACGAGCAGCAGGAAGAAATCACGCCCGTCGGCGGCATTAGCACTGACGTATTAGCGATGCTGCGTGCAGCGGCGGTGGCGCGCAATCTTGATCGGTCTGCGGTGCTGCTGCTGCTGCTGCGACGCCTCCGCAATAACATAATCACAGCCTTTTTTTAGCTCATCGCGCTCGCTCTCTCCTATATACCATCCTACACCATACTACTCCTCTTCTCGTCTTCATCACTGCACTAATACACCGATACTGCACGAGTAAGTAGCTGACGTACTCGCCCTCGAGCCTTATACTGCCTACTCTGTACCACCCCTTTTCTTCTTGTCGAGTGTGATGTGTTACGGCGCGAGCCGCGACGACACTCCTGAAGCCAGCAGCTACTCGCTTCTTTTACCCCGATTTTTAGGGGAGCTCTCTTTGCGCCATTCCCCCGTCACCGCCAGTATATACGTATATATACGCATATACTCTGAAGAGCGACAGAGACAAGAGAGGAGAGCGAGTGTGGCGCGAGAGTTCGACCACCCGCGCGAGCGCGCGCCACGCTTGTTTTTCACGAATCGCGAAAAAGTCGCGCCAGTGTGCATGCGCTCACCCACACACGCTATTCTCTCGTTTTTATTCCGTCTTTATTACTTCTCCGTTCTGAGTATCTTCCTCTCGGCTGTCACTGCACGCGTGTGTGCGTCGAGTGCGTGCGCACTACAGCCTCTATACGATACACGTTTGAAATGTAGGTATATATACATGCACGTATACACTGTACGTCCTTGATTGCGCACACGTGTACTCACTCACACGACTGCACTTCGCTTTACGAAGATAATAACGAGAGCAGTCGAGGATTCATCAGTGCATATAGGTATATAATATATATATATATATATATATATATATATATATATATATATATATACGTCTAGGTATACAGTGTCTGCAGAGGAAGAGAGAGAGAGAGAGAGAGAGAGAGAGAGAGAGAGAGAGAGAGAGAGAGAGAGAGAGAGAGAGAGAGAGAGCCGAGCTCGGATGCTTGGAAAAAGGGCGAAAAACGTCAAAAGTGCAGGTTATGATCGTCGTCGCTGTAACGTCCCCTGCTGCCATCTGGCAAAGCGATAACGAAGCTTTCACTATGCAGAACACTACGCTTTATACACGATATTACGATTTGCGCTACTCGACGCGCTATATATAAGTACGTACTTATTCCGCGAGCAGCGGATATGATGATGCGGATCGCGATTGGAGTCTCGAGCCGGATTTATGAATCAATTATGCTTTACGGCTTTGTTTATCCGTGAGTCGGCACGTGCTGTTTTTTCATCGAGATATAAACATCGAGTGCGCGCCATTAGACGTATTACGATGCTATTGAAAAATCGTTCTAGAATTTTCAATCGATGGAGTGTAGCTACGGTTGATGTTTACCGGTGTATTTTTAGCGAGAAATACTGGGAAAGTAGTATACGAGGGTAACGCAAATAACGAACGTTGGCGATTTTTTTTTGCGCGTGACACGACGGTGACACGAGAAAATCGATACTACTTATATACATTACACTGCAGCTAAATGCGTCTCGACGTTATATATTCGCAGTTTCCGTACGACGGCCTCGTGCGAATCTGCACATTCATTCTGGTCTAGGCAAGTCGTTTTCCGGCAAAAACATCGAGCTCTGCGAGGTTTACATGTAGGCACGGTTGGCTGCGAGTACATCCTCCGATTTTTAATTTTAGCTCGGACGTGTTTGATACGCGGGAATAAAGAAAACGTTCTTTTAAAACTGTGTGAATATAATATGGATTCGATGCGATTGACTCGTTATGTGAATAATAAATTAAAATCGAATACAGTGAATGGATTGTGAACATTGATGAAAATGTATAATAAAGATTGTAAGACGTATGGATCTCGCTCGAACTCTATATAAATGAGTTTCTTCGTCTATAGTTAGGTCGTGTAAAACTATATAAGAAGCATGAGAAATGCCGCACTATAAAGATTGTATAGTTACAGAACCGTTAATTATAGAATACAGCTTTGAACAATTTTGAAAAACGAAAAATAAATAAGAAGGATAAAAATTAAAAGAAAATTTAGCATAATTTATCGTTATATTATTTAAATTGCACGTGCTGCAGCACGTCGATATCCATAATTCAAGCATGCACGAATCGATAATTCGCGAAACAGTGTAGAACATAAGCGTACAGCGCCTGTTATGATTTATTGTTGCTCGTATTTTTATCTCCTGTAACACGTGCTCGGCCTCGAAAATTAATAAATTCATAGAAAACAGCCCATCGTGCAACAATAGCCCCGTATGACCTATATTTTCTACGAAAAGTCGACACGCTCGTTGATAAGCCGGGCCGAAATGAAAATCGAAATCGCGCTATAAGCTCGTGATTTACATGCCTCGTGTATGCAGTGTCCGGGGAAGTAGGCGAATGGTACGGCGATTATATAAGTTGTATATTATAATCGTTACGCACTTGGCTAATTGGGAAAATTATAATTATTCCAAGAGATTTCAACTTTTTATTATACTTTCTAGTGGGATATCGATGACGATGTGTTATGAGGCCGACGTATAATCTGGAGTATAAGGTTAAACAATGATACTCAGGAAGGACCAGGCCGGATAGTAGAGCGTCAGAAGCTCCGACGCAGTCCCATCCAGGTCTACCGCGATTTCGCCAAGGAGTCGACACAATCGAGGCCAAGACGACGATCTAGAGGTTCGCAAAAATCGACGTTCATCACGATTCATATATAGCACACTAACGATCCTTTCTTTATAAGCCAGTTTTATGGTCTTGCCGATTACTCTGGTTAATCATCGTTACCATCTCGCTGATCTGCTCCGACCAATTGGCCAATCAATTTTACGATAGGCACAAATCGTCGAACATGCGGACGACCGTCGTAACGAATCAATTCCCATCGCTGAAACTCGTCGTACCCGCGGTGACACTGTGCCAGGGACACTTTGTCTCGGCCAAGCGGCTCAGGTCTTTCTCAAAAACGACCGTAACCAAAACACACGCATTATCGTATGTATATAATACAAATTCTACATTGATTAAACAAAATCGGTATATACATACCGAGGGTACTTTGCTCATCAGTTGTATGTCCGAGAGCCGATTCTCACTCGAAGCGGCGCAGCCTGCTTTTAATGGGTCATTATTTTTCGATAATATCTATTTTTCGCTCGATAAATTATTCGAGTTCCTCTCTCTCTCTCTCTCTCTCGAGAGAGAGAGACTGTAGTTTAGATCTCGCTATCTCCGGGATTAATTTTAATCTATCAAGTTACGTAAAAAATGCAACGACGACGACATGGATCTGAAAATTATTAAAAATATAAATATTTAAACAATTTTCAGATACACGCACAATAAGGCTATAGTCGCGATCTCTAAAGCACAAATTTCGGATTCCGCTACATTTTGTTGGTTTTATTACCGAAGCCGTACAACACGAGCGACCGCATTATCTCGATAACTTACGGCGAAGAATATAAGGTTCTCATATACAAGAGAGATGCGCACGTCCAGGTCCAAACGCCGTCGAGGGTTATGAGATCATCAATCCCGAGGTCTTGAGCCTCTACTCCTCTATAGCCAAAAAGACGGCAAGTATGATATTATTTTGTTAAATGCACGATTTTTCCAATAGAAGAAAAAAAGAGATTAATTAAATATACCTGCACGTTTCAGATCATCCTCGAAACCCGGAGAACTGTTACAGGAAGTGCTGCAACTTAGCGACTTCGGGGGTGTGCAACCATATACCCTTTTATTCGGACGACGTGAAACGGCATGATACGATCTGCAACCCGCGAATCACATCCGAGATTTACTCGAAAATTCTTCGGTATACAAAGTACAGCTCCCTTTAAACCCGGGAAATTTTAGTAAGCTGCACGATGACGTATGAAGTATGATTTTTAAGAACGTTTCTTGAAAACACTCTTCTCCGACTGTTCACAGTAGTAAGGCAACATAGCGTCCTTTTTCGACGGCGCTACACATTACTTTCGCTGGACAGGCGGCGGTACTTGGATAAATATTGTGTGCAAGTGTGTAATGCGAATGAATATTTGCTATTCAATGTACCTTTTTGTTGAGGGATATATAATATAGACATAAACGAATATGAGTGTATAACTTTATATAGTCGGAAAAAACAGAATAAAAACA
Organism: Muscidifurax raptorellus; assembly: GCA_020010945.3. Taxonomy (NCBI): domain Eukaryota; kingdom Metazoa; phylum Arthropoda; class Insecta; order Hymenoptera; family Pteromalidae; genus Muscidifurax; species Muscidifurax raptorellus. The sequence continues at coordinate 38,857,809 of CM052078.1, forward strand.
ATATTTGCTACATCTACTTAATTGTATAATACAAAATATATATTTTCTTTTCACAGCTTCATTAGGAGGCGTGTTCAGCTTATTTCTAGGATACAAGAGAAGCGCTCCTATGATATAAATTTGAGATAATAGAGTAACTGTGATACGTATTTTTTAACAAGTCTAAATTTGAAATATCTTATACACTTTTTTAAAATAAAAAATAAATTACTCCTAAAAACGTAACTTACAATTAATATACAAATATTACAAACATACTTTTCTCATTCACTTATTCTTTGTCAGATACTTCATCTTCTTCCTCTTCAACATCATCTTCCTCTTCAACATCATTTTCCTCTTCCACATCATCTTCATCATCTGTTAATGTATTATCGGCATCGTCAACTTTTTCTTCTTCCTTAGGTTTTCGCGGTGATTTTGAATCATCTTTTTGTTCCGTCTCTCCATCGTATATCTTCAAGGGTTTGGATTTGTTTTTGGGTTTCTTCTTTTTATTTTTATTATTGCTAGTCTTTTTTGAGTACGATATAGAACATTTTGTATCACGAAATGAAGGCCATTCAGATTCATTTTTAACATAATGCTGACACAATTGCGTTGTTGACATCTTTACCTTTGCCAACCTAGATTTTTTGATTATTAAAAATTATTTTTTTATTTTTATAAATGCTAAAAATCGAATAAATTATAATTTAAATACCGTTTTCCATTTACTAATCCCTTTATCAAAGCAACAGTTTTAGATCCTGGAAATGCATCTCTTATTTCAGAAGCTTTAACACCAGCAGGTATATTTGATACAAATAGACTGGAATAAAAAATTGAATTCAAGTTATGATTACAATAATATATAGGCAATGCCTAAAGTAATAAAAAAAAAAAAAAAAAAGAAAAGGATTTCTTAAACTACATATTGAGGTACTCACTATTTTCCTAATTTAGGATCATCTGTGGGTTCTGGGACAACAATCTTCTTTTGCTTAGGTTTTTTCTTCTTTTCTAAATTCATAGGTTTTGGAGGACCCGCATAAATAGGTTTACCATCTATTAACTTTTTCTTCAAGGCTTTCATGTTTTTTATTTTTTCTTCGACGTTAGGGAATATTACATGACAATATCTAGTAGCTTGTCGAGGAATCTTCAACTTAAAATCTCCAAAAAAGAGGTCCTTGATTTCTTTCTCATCTTTAATTGTGTGTGGAACACGAATGTATAATGTTCTGCTTTGCTCTTCTTCGATCTCCAAAGATGTCCTCCTGCGCTTCCTCATTTTGTCTAATCGCTTAGGCTTAGCCATGATTCCCTTTTGAGATAATACTGTTGATAAATACAGGCTTATTTTGAGAATAAATTATGAATCAAATTGATGAAAATTTCCTTATAACAAAGTATATTTTGCGGCATTTGGAGCTATAAGATGTTCTATTTTGTGAAGATATGCTCTTTTGTATAAAAAATAGTGATCTAATCTTTATAAACAAACACAACGCTTTTAGGAAAAAATTAACCTAAAAACTCTTGTGTATCCGACGCAAATAGCTTTATAATTGTATGGATAAAGTCTGGACCGTGCAAACGAGCATATAAAATATAGTGCAAACTTACCGTTTATTCAGCCGAAAAAGACAATTTCCGTAAACCGAAAATTTCAATGACCTCCAAACTTAGCCGCTGATCCACGTTATATATTGATATTACCGACCCATTTATATATTATATATACCCACGTGCTAGCTCTGGTGCCTGATGGTCGACCGGGGAAATCAAAACATAGGGGCTGTTTCCGTTTATTTTGCGGTAAGCGACATGACAACGTGACCGTTCTGCGACGAAAACCATTGCGGAACAGACGTGGATTTTCAAAATATCTAAAGCTATCAACGTAATGCATTATTATAGAATCAAACGTATATATAATAAGAACTTTTAGATGAATGAGCATAATCACACATTAAAGATGAGTTTCTGATATAAATAATTAATTCTAGCCATAGTCTATATGGTGACCATGTTTATACACTGATATTGTGATCGTCGAAATACAACCAAACCGTCCAAACCTGATCAGAACTTATCTTATATATTAGTTGCACTGCACGTGCTCTAAAAGCCGGAACCCGGAGCGAGTAACCAAAGAGCAACATAACCTCCCGGTTACCGCTCCAAGTAGTCGCGCGAGACATTCCAGGAAATGTAACTTGGCGATTGCGATTATGTTCGTCGTTTTATAAATATTAACTGATTAAATAATTGATTTTTAAGTTGCGGAAAAAACACTGTGAAAATGTTGATCCAGAATTTAAAAACGTTGTGCGAGCGACGCGAAAGTTATCGCAATGTCTTTGATGCCTACCTCGATTTGACAGTAAGAATTTAAAAACGTTTATTTTATAATTAAAATAACTACTATAATTATATTATAACGTCGCAATGATTTTTTCAAAGGAAATAACAGAAGATTGTGAAGAATTAATACTCGAACAACTGCGCGATATTTTGATGAATCCTGAATTTGCTAAAGATGTTGCAGAGTGTTTTCCACAATTGTTGCTTATTTTACTGACAATGTCCATAAACAAAGACAAAGAGCCTACAACTGATACAGCGGATGCTGATTTAGTTCACAGAGTAAACTGTGCTGTCATTGGAAAATTAATTTTGATACATCCTGATGTATTAGGGTGAGTTTCAAAAGCTGTAATTTAACAGTTATGAAATTATAAGGAAAATATTCATATATTACTACAAAATTTCAGATTTGCGTTGCAGTATTTTGAAGTTAACCCTCCGCCGTTCGTAAATCCAACAAAAAATAATGGTGAACGTCCCAAATTAAAAAGACACAAAATTAATCAAATTCCTAAAAAAGTATCTGATTATGAAATTGTTGAAGCAAGTTTTAATATTTTGCAAGCTTCACCTGATCACTTCAAGTACAAATGGAACTGGTCCAAATTTTATAAATATTTAACAAATAAAGATGATAAAGTAAAATGGTAAATTGTAGTATTTTTAAAATAAATTGTAGTATTTTAAAATAAAATAAACAATTTTAATTTACTATTGTTTGATTTTAGGATTGCCATCAAGTGTGTAGGTATAGTTTTGGAAATGTCAGAGTTATTAAGATTGAATTGCTCTAAAGCTCTGATTGGTGATATTGATCAATTTATAACTGAAATCAAAGATACCAATGCAAATGCAATTTTACAATTAGGAAATTTCTCAAAAGAAGTTGAAGATATAGCTAAAAGAGTTCCATCTGTTGTCTCCGTTGCTGGTGTATTATTACCAGTTTTTAAAAAACAACAAAAGAATAATATAGAGAATGACTTAGTTTCTGTACAATCTATGGAGGAAAATTTGCGCTGCTTGGCTCTTGCAGTAGCTTCAAGAAAATGTATTTGTCTGCAAGGTGCTGTTGGATGTGGTAAAACAGCAATTGTTGAATATTTGGCTAAAATCACTGGTCATGGTCCTTCAGATTTCATCAAAGTACAACTAGGAGATCAAACAGATTCAAAAATGCTTCTGGGAACATACAGATGTACAGATATACCTGGAGAATTCATATGGCAGCCAGGAGTACTAACGCAAGCAGTAACTGCTGGGAAGTGGTTACTTCTGGAAGATATTGATAGTGCTGCATTGGATGTTGCGAGTGTCTTAAGTAACTTGATGGAAACTGGAACACTGTCAGTTCCAGGTTACAGAGACACAATCCATGTTAAAAGTGGATTTCAATTGTTTGTTACCCAAAGATTAATACTAACAATGTTTGGTCTCCAGCGACAAACATCTGGAGCTACAAGCTTATTAGAAAAACACTGGCTGTGTGTGAATATGGAACCACTGACGAAAGAAGAATTAGCGACTGTTGTTCAAACATTATTTCCAATTCTTAATACTATTGCCACAAGGATGGTAGATGTCTTCTTATTATTTTCAGTAGGAAATCATGAAATAAATACTTCTGATGATGAAGGTGAAGGAACAATTTTGAAAACTGGAAGGTTGATTTCAACCAGAGATTTAATCAAATGGTGTTCAAGGGCAACACTTGACTTTATAGTTTCATCACCAGACTCCGCTTTAAAATTATTCCAAGATGCAATTGACATATTCTGCTGTTCAGTTCCCAATCAAGGTGCGTGTCCATTAACTGGAAAATTAATTTTTAATTTTTATACTTTCTAATCTTTATATCGTTTTACAGATCAAAGATTGGCATTATCCATCGCTATCGCTAATAAATTAGGAATCATAAAAACAAAAGCAGAGTACTTTGCTCGAACTCACAAACCATCAATCGAATTAAAAGTAGATTATTTTATTAGTGGACGCAGTAAACTAAAAAGAAAGAAAAATCAAGTTACCCAAATTGAAAGAAGTATAGTTAAATTTTCATTCACTCGTCCATCAGCTTGTTTACTAGAACGTATCACAAGCTGCGTGTCACAAAATGAACCAGTTTTGCTTGTTGGTGAAACTGGTACAGGAAAAACAAGTTCTGTTCAATATTTAGCTCGCAGCACTGGTCACAAGTTGGTAGTGATTAATATGAATCAACAAAGCGAAAGCGCGGATCTTCTTGGCGGCTACAAACCCGTTGATTTGAAATTTCTAATTTTTCCTATCAGGGAAGAATTTGAGCTACTGTTTCGTTCATACTTTGCTGTTGAACCAAACAAAAAATTCTTATCCCACATTGGAACCTGCTACCAGAAAAGTAAATGGAAAACTTTAGTTGCTTTGATGACCACCAGTACCACTGCTGCCGTCAAAAGATTGAGATCCAAAATCACAAATATAGAGGATGAACCAAAAGATCCGATAGAAGCTAAGAGCAAAGAAATTCTCGTGAAATGGGAAAGACTATCAGCAAAATTGGATAAACTAACATCTCAGGTTAAAGTGCAACTATCTTTAGCTTTTGCCTTTATTGAAGGAAGTCTCATAAAAGCACTAAAGGAAGGCTACTGGGTTCTCCTCGATGAAATCAATTTGGCCAATGCAGAGACGTTGGAGTGCCTTTCAGGTTTGCTTGAAGGCTCGTCAGGCTCGCTATCTTTACTCGAAAGAGGTGATAAAGAATCCATTAAACGACACCCTGATTTCACGGTATTCGCCTGCATGAATCCAGCTACAGATGTAGGCAAGAAAGAGTTACCAGTCGGTTTGAGAAACAGGTTTACAGAATTCTACATCGACGAACTCACTGAACGCTCTGACCTGCAACTTCTCGTAGGCTCTTATTTAGAGGAGCTGAACTTGCCGGCTGATAAACAGGAGGCCATAGTCAAATTTTATCTGAACGTTCGCAAAGAAGCAACTTGGAGTTTGTTTGATGGAACAGCCCACAAACCACATTACAGCTTGAGAACACTATGCAGAGCTTTGACCGTCGCTGCTGCCAATCCATGTGGCGTGGTTCTAAGATCTCTGTACGAAGCTTTTTGTCTGAGTTTTCTTACTCAACTAGATCATAAATCATATCCTATCGTCCAAAAGATGATAGTCGATGCAATTTTGGATAAGAAGTCCGCAAAAGCTATAATCGGCGCACCGATTCCCAAACCAAAGTGAGTAGTTGTTTCGCAATACTTTAATTCTTGTTTTATACTGAATATTAAAAACACTTAATTTTTTCATTCTCACTCTTAAAGATGCTCCCCACTGGACGACTTCATTGAGTTCGAGGGCTACTGGGTAGTAAAGGGTAGCACAGAGCCAGAAACCCCAAAGAACTACATACTGACCGAATCCGTACGTCGTAATCTACGCGATGTCGTACGCGTGGTGTCGATTGGCAAGATGCCTCTGTTGCTTCAGGGTGATACCTCTGTTGGTAAGACTAGTCTCATCACGTATCTCGCCAAAGCCTCGGGTCACGTTTGCGTGCGAATCAACAACCACGAGCATACGGATCTTCAGGAGTACGTAGGTAGCTACGTTGCCGATGAGTCAGGCAAACTTGTTTTCAAGGAAGGAATTCTAGTCGAGGCTATGCGTAAAGGTCATTGGATCATCCTCGACGAATTGAATTTGGCACCCAGCGATGTCCTAGAGGCGTTAAACAGAGTTTTGGATGACAACAGAGAGCTATTTATACCCGAGACTCAGGAAACTGTTAGAGCCCACGAAAACTTTATGCTTTTTGCAACTCAGGTAAAATTGGAATATTTATAGGATTCAAATTTAAGAAGCTATAGGGAGCGCAATATTAACGTATCTTTTTGTGTACTGTCAGAATCCACCCGGAGTATACGGTGGTAGAAAAGTCTTGTCTCGAGCCTTCAGAAATCGTTTCGTCGAGCTTCACTTTGACGAGATCCCGGCCGAAGAGTTACAGACTATCTTGCACGAACGCTGCAGTATGCCATTGTCCTACTGCAAACAAATAATCGCTGTAATGACAGAGTTGCAAGTACGTCGTAAGAGCACGGCAGCTTTCGCCGGCAAACAAGGTTTCATCACTCTTAGAGATCTGTTTCGATGGGGAGAAAGATACCGGCTTGCTCCCGATATGGGCGAAAAACTGTACGACTGGAGTCAACATCTGGCAGACGAAGGATATCTCGTTCTTGCTGCTAAGGTTCGTAAACCCGAAGAGGCTAATGAGATCAGGTGAGTGCGTTTATTTCTTTTATTTTTAACTTTTAAGTTGTTACATAATGATAAGTAAAATAAATGATGTTTATCATGAATTTAGGGAAGTTATAAAGAAGAACTTGAAGCGCGATGTGAATCCAGAAAATTTATTTACTTTGAGCGAACACACGTCGCCTGTTACCAGACCTATTTTAGAAGCGATCGAAAAAGCAAATGCTTCTTCCTTCAAGCATATTGTATGGACTTATCATATGAGAAGAATGGCAGTCCTTGTCAGAAAATCATATCAATTTAAAGAGCCAGTTCTGCTAGTAGGAGAAACCGGAGGCGGAAAAACTACGATATGTCAACTAATCGCTCACATGAACGATAAAAAACTATACACGGTCAATTGTCACATGCATACGGAATCGTCTGATTTTCTGGGTAACTTACGACCGGTCAGAAGTCACAGCGACGAAGATAATCAAAAATTGTTTGAGTGGGTTGATGGGCCTTTGATTAAATCCATGTTAAACGGAGACTTTTTCCTTGCTGATGAAATCTCTTTGGCCGATGACAGCGTTCTAGAAAGATTGAATTCTCTACTTGAGCCCGAACGAAGTCTTTTGTTGGCAGAAAAAGGAATCGGCATCGGTGAGGACTCTAAAGATGTTGATAATACTATTGTTGCCAACGAGGATTTCTTCTTCATCGGCACCATGAATCCTGGTGGTGACTATGGAAAAAAAGAATTATCCCCGGCCTTGAGAAATCGTTTCACGGAGATCTGGTGTGACGGTTGCACAAAAAGGAAAGACTTGCAGGCTATCATTGAACATAACTTTAGTGAGGAAATCGGCGATCGCAGAAATGTATTGGCCGAGTGTATTTTGAACTTTGTTGAGTGGCTGCAGACTTCAGATGTTGGAAAACGATTTACCGTCAGTATAAGAGATATTTTGAGTTGGGTAAATTTTATTAATGCTTGCACTGAAAAGAGTGGAAAGTACAAATTGAGCCTTTGCGATGCTTATTACCACGGAGCCTGTTTGACATACATCGACAGTTTAGGATCTGGATTGACGAGCATGGAAAGGTATAAATAACAATTTGTTTTTAAGTGATTTTTATTTTCTGTGATAGCATATTTAATAATCTGTGTATTTTCCAGTTTGGATAAGCTTAAATTATTTAAAGAGACTGCCTTCACTTTTCTTGTAACTCAAACCGAGATCTTAAACGAATCACCCGCTGATGATTCAATGGAGGTTGATCCGGAACTGCCAGATCCTACTGACGAAGTGTTTGGAATCTCTCCCTTTTTCATCTCGAAAGGCTCTAACCCTTGCGAGGATAATGCATCATTTACTTTCCTCGCTCCTACTACCCAACAGAACACCTTAAAACTTTTACGTGCTCTTCAACTTCGTAAGCCACTATTGCTCGAGGGTAGTCCTGGCGTTGGTAAAACAAGCCTTGTCTCTGCCCTTGCAAAGGTGTCCGGCCATACCTGCTTGCGTATAAATCTCAGCGATCAAACAGATGTGTCAGATCTATTTGGTGCTGATCTACCCGTTGAAGGTGGTAAAGGTGGTGAATTTGCCTGGCGTGACGGACCATTTTTACGAGCTTTGAGAGCAGGATACTGGATTTTATTGGATGAATTGAATTTAGCCTCGCAATCTGTACTCGAAGGTCTCAATGCCTGCTTTGATCATCGAGGCGAAGTATATATTCCCGAGTTGGGTAAGTGCAATAATTTTGTTATCATAATTTTTACTTAATAAACCATTCAAAAAAATAAAATATCATTATCTTTGGCTAGGAAAAACATTCACGGTTAAACCGGAGACCAAGTTATTCGCATGCCAGAATCCATTGAGACAGGGTGGAGCAAGGCGTGGATTGCCCAAATCCTTTTTGAACAGATTCACCCAAGTATTTGTAGATGCTTTGACAGACCAAGACTTGAAATTCATAGCAGCTTCGCAGTTCCCACAGATAGATAAGGATGTAATTGGCAAGATGATCGAGTACAACTCCAGATTGGCGAGGGAGGCTGGAGTCTCTTGGGGATACAACGGAGCTCCGTGGGAAATGAATTTGAGGGACGTTACCAGATGGTGCGAAGCTACAATTGCTGCTGCCGAGGAAGATAGAGATGCTTGCAATCCAGGAAGCGCTGTAGAACTTATTTATGTGGATAGAATGAGAACCAAGGAAGATAAGCAGAAAGTATGATATTTATCAATAACTATTTGTTAAGATACATTTTTTACAATGACTTATTAATATTTATCTACTATGGTCTGATTTAAGGTGAAAGAAATTTACAATGAAATTTTCGTCGAAGAAAATTATCCAGTTTTATCTTCGCCACTAGTGCATATAACCGATGAAAATGTCCATTTTGGAGAAGTGACTTTACCAAAAACTGACACGTCATTCTACAACGATCAAAACTTGTTGCTTCTTCGTGATCAAACATCGACTTTGCGTAGTCTAGCACAGTGTGTCAAGATGAATTGGATGTCGATAATTGTAAGCCACTCAAAACTAAAAATTTGAATAATTTTTTAAAATTAAGTGTATCTAATGGATGTTGTAATTTATTCTAGGTTGGAGGATCTGGATGTGGAAAAAGCAGTGTTGTACGGGTTTTGGCGCATATGACGGGTCAGAAGCTACAGTCAATTGCGGTGAATTCAGCGATGGACACGACAGAAATCTTGGGCGGCTTCGAACAGGTATGTCGTATTAATTACCCAAAATTATATAATGATTGTTTTAATGAGATTGTGATATAGAAATGTTTGAAAATTCGATACGCACATAGGGTGGAATAACTATAAAAAATGGTGATATATACATTTTATTTTTATACACGGATATTATAATGATTCAAGTTATTTCTTCTGTCATTAGTTCTTCCCATACTCGCGTTATCGTACATTAGTAATAATCAATATTACTATGATTAAGACGTATTTACTAAATTCTACTAAAACATCATACCAAGTTGTCCAAGTACGACACCAGTTTTTTTGTTTTCTTAAATATTTATGCTTTTGGTTAAGATTTCGATATTTTTAGGCACAATTGTTTACATAATATTATTAGTATTATAACGAGTTTATCGGCCATGCTTTGTAAGAATGGAAAATATCAGCAAACATTTTTGGCGCGATTGTAAAGTACAAGATTTTTTCGCCATATAAATTTTTCCAGGCAATCCCATAATCGGTCACTTGTTAATATTTCTTACAAAATAGGCTTTCGACCTGAGATAACAAATGAAAATTTCAATTAAAATTAACTCAACCAAATAGTAGGATCCGCAGCCATCCTAATATATCTTTAATAGACTTTATATTTCTGATGTATGTTACACATTTCAAAAAAAAGGAAATTTCTCAGCTTGTTTGCTACAGTACTTAAAAGGTACTACAGTATTCTTAAAAATACTTAGTTTCCAGCATATTTTTTATGATTAATAATTTTTATTATATCCATAGCGCGATACTTAAACTCGCTAACAAGCAGTCAGCCGCGATTTCTTTTCATAATGTTACCATACCTCATAGACAATATCTATTGTTACAAATTCTTTCAATTTCATTCTTTTTTCAATGGCACGTACAATAGTTCGCTAATTGCTAATTGACAATAATCTGCGCGCGATGCTCGAATGGGCGGACTGTTTTAGAATCATAAGAATCCGTTCTCTTGCGCTTATCCTTCTTTCTTTTGTTATTATTTTAACGCAAGCCTTTTTATATATCAAGGAAAATCGCAATTTATACGTTGTCTATGCGAAAAAATAATTTTTGGAGATCGTATTCATCTTATGATAAAATTCGACACGGCCGGGCTTGATTTATTACGGTTTCTTTTAATAATCTTCTACTTTTCTTTTAGAATCTCTTTTTATATTTCAGCATCTTTTAGATTTTATGCTTTTTAATTTGAAATCAATCATATGGGCCTTTTCAATTATATTTGCGCTACCATTTATTTTAGCTTCAATAGTGATAAAATTATAATATCATGAACTTATATACATATACGAAAAAAGTGTGATTTTTCTAAATGAAGTAATATTTTCGTTGTTTTATCTGATCATTAACTCTATTTGAAAAGCAACTTTGAACATTATTTTATTGATTATCATAATGAAAAGTCAAATTATCTGAATTTTCGACATTAATTTGTATTAACAATATTATAAAATTTCCATTAATAAATGAAAACCCCATATGAAAATTTTGTTTATGTGATATTAAAATTCTATGTATTATATATACAACCTCGTGCTTTGAGATTTATAAATGTGCACACACACACACCACTATTCTTTTTGACTTTAACTATAAGGAACTATGTGTCTGAACGCCCAATAGTACTTCAATTATTAAACTTTCGTATGCGTTCCCGCAATAGAGATATATTATATCATAATGAGTAGTAGGGATAATAGAGTTCTCTGCGCTTTCTACATATGATTATATTCCAATGTTTTATTGCTACGTTTATATAAATCTATTAGCACAAGTCGCAATATTCCTTTAACAAAAAATATATAAGAGCAAAATGATTTTGGGTAAATTCAAAACTAATATAAATTTATAAACGTATTAACAATAGTTAAGTATTCTTTCTGTACAGGTATAAATGTTTTTCTCTCTCTTTCTTATAAACTTGAGTATCTCTAAGAAGATAATATATTTTTTTACGAAGCTGCCCTATATAACCTACATTCTATAGATAATTTTCGGAAATATATCGATGTTATAGTTGAAATTTACATGAAACAAAAGCATGAGTTCCCGAGTTACGTTGATTGTAGACCTTTGAATCAATGAATATAATACTTTCATATAATTAAAACGTCAGATTCAAATACTGCATGAAAAGCATTTGTATTTTACTATGTATTCTGATATTTATATCTTAAAACACAATGGAAGTACGTTATTAAAAAACTTAATATAAATTACGAGTTCGTCGTTAATGTCAAGCTCGATTATATTTACAAAGAGCAGTTTCAAAAGGACTTAGTATCTATCTACACGGTTAATTTTTCCTGTACGTTTTATAAGATTTTTCGTGTCGATTTCTTGCTACACATTTTTCCAGCTAAATGTGCAGTCGTTAAAAAAATTTAGTCGCTCTCCTCAAAAACACATGTGAGTTACGGGAAAAGTATCTTTTTATATGCAATTAGTACAATTAATATTAGCAATTAGAATATAAGAATAAAGTGGCACGTAACATTCATAAATATATTCAAACCGCATCGTACATTTAACATCGATGTAACAATTAGTTACACATAACATTGACAAAAGGATGCTCTTTCCCTATTCCCGTTTGAAATATGATTTTTTTAAACCAGTGTTAACGAATGTATTATATAATCCTAATGTCTTTTACATTAATTTTTGTAATAATCTTATAATGCTAAATTATATTATCGAATTCCGGATGTTAAACATTTAATCTTGAATTAGTTCTACTGCATCGATTTTTGTATAGTCCACTACTACCTTGTGTAGTCAATGTAAGATTCGTTGAGATAGAGACCCTGATTTGAAAGCGTATGTCGCGCCCAAAAATCTATACAATACGTAATTACGTAATAAATCGATATTTAATCACAGATCATATCAGAATGTGGTCATCAACTTTAAATTGTTTCTAAAGGGTGTACAAAATAAATAATGAATTCGGCAACGAGAGCTGTAAATAATACTATTCTAAACGTATCGACGACATGCGCTGTATATATGAAATATTTCAGTCTGCAAAGATTTCTTGTAATTTAATTCAGTTGCAAATTTTTGCATATAGGTCTTTCGAGTGCTGATGGATAATACTTTTTGCGCTTTTTTTGCACGTTTTTTCTGCTGTTGATGAAAATTCATTCATTTTCAACTCTCTATTTGCTTTGATATGTGCAATATGTATCTGATTATCGTATTTTAAAGTCATCATGTTCAATAAAAAGCTTCTATGAGAACTCATTGTTGTTCATATTTTTTAAAATTGTTTTTTCGGTCAATATAAAATGTTTCTAATCGATACAGACGCAAAATCCATTGGCACTCGAAAAAGTCGGTATTCATTTTATAATATTATAAAAACTTAATACTTGATAGAATTTACATTGGAGTACATTAAGCAATTACTCGAGGAGTGCTCAGCAAAAGAAGGGGAAAGAATTTACCTACGCACAAAATTTAAAGCTAAAGACTTGGAAAAGCATCCATTTGAGAAGTAATTTCACAGTTGGCGAAAAATACATCAACATTTCTTTAGTTTTGATGTCTCGCTCATCCTCGAAAAGTAAGAACCCATACCACTTGTACCTCTCGTAATTCAAATCACAACCTCTTTCTACAAATATATCATACTCAACCGCCAATTTCGCTAAGTACTCCTCCGTGTAACCCATGTGCATAATATATAAGAGAATCTAGACTTCGGCCGATACTTAAGAGGTACTCGGAAGAGCGACACTTCAGTGACATTTGGCTTAATCACGACTGACAGATCAACGGAACTTAACTATTCTTCGGAGCTTCGTAGCTAGCAGAGATATCCTTGTCTCTTTGTTTTTTGCAGTTGAGGGGGTGTACGATTGTTCGTCCGCTCCTAGCATCTTACTCGCTCGGTAAGTCACTGCTCGTTGGACTGATTGTCGACTGCAGGTCGTGCAGCTCGGGCGGTGGCGGCAACAAGAGGCTTGGCCGCCGCGATAGCTCTTCCTCGTATAGGCTCGTTGTGCTCTTGGGCCTCGACGTTATACTCCACGGGTCAGGTCCGTCGCTCTGAGAATAGAATTGTTATTGTAAATTATATTGTTTTATTTGTGGCGTGAATTAATGCGGTTCGATGGCGTTGGGTGTGTATTTGGCTTTGGCGATGCACGATAGAGCATTTTGCTTCGTATCATTATCTGAAAAATAATCCGTTTGGTTTCCAAAATTTAAATTCAGTGCCAAGTTACTGGCAATGCGAAAAAAGGCATCGAACAAACTGTACACAAAAATACCCCACTCATAGACGTCATTTCTTAGATATATTTATGTACAGTTTATTCAATGTTAAAAAAAAATGTATAATATTGATTGAACATTTGTAAGCATTCAAAATATCAGTAAAAATGGAGTAAAAACCTATTTATATGAGTAAAAGCGAATTTGCTTTATATTTGATTTGTTAATTGCATTCTACGCTGCCTCCCTTATCTTTCATAATAATTAATAGAGAGAAAAAGAGAGAACCATCAATCAATCAATCTTTCATCCTATCTTAGCTACGTCGAAAAAAATGTGATAACTTTTTGGTCTCACACAAAATTGGCCTTACAGGATTATCTCCCTAATCCAATAACACGCGCATATTGCAGAAAAGATTGATTGATTGCCTGCATTCATTCATTCATTCATTCATTTATTCATTCACTTATTCGTTCATTCATTTGTGCTCAAGCCGCATTTGCTATTAAATCATTTCGTACGTAATAAAAAATGCATTCATAATATCTCATATTGCAGCTATATAAACTATTCCATTGCACTTTCATTAAGTATACAATTTTTAAGCTTTGTTGAAAAGAAGCCGTTCTTATATATTATCAAGCTTTATTGAAGCGTGTTACAAAATTAAAAATCTTGGTAAAATAATCTGAGAATTTGTCTGTCGTGCAGGACAAGGTCACGGCAAGCGACACATTTTCTTGTTTTGAACCACAGTTTTCTCAGAAAACTCAAGGTTAGTCGGAAGTCTAGATGAATTTCGGCTACCGCCGTTTTTCCGTGATATACTAGCGAGGTGATGATGCTATTTTGTCATTTTTATCAAACTCGGAGAGATGTTTAGATAGTTATAAAAAGAAACTCATGTTTCCCATATTATGTCATGCTAATTAAAAATTGGCAGAAAATGCATTATTATAGAAGCAATAAATAAAAACATTCTAATGCTTGGAGTTGCTTTCGTTATTCCTTGAGCATGCACGTTTAAATTATGGATGATAGAAACTTTTGATATTCGCTTATCGATGCTGTAACTATCTACTTTCATAGCTATACTCTATACTAATAACGATAGAAAAATGTTTATCTAAATATTTGAGCGAAAGAATTTGAATTATATACCTAATTATAATTCAATAATCAGTCGTGGATCAAATTGATATTCTAGAGAGGGATATAGTTTTTCAAAGCATTGACAACGTATTGTTATAATGCTGATATAATATTTGCCCACGACTGCTAGTTACGATAGAGATATTCTGAACAAATGAATGAAGTTTATAAAATTAAGAATACCTATAATTTTTCGGTGATCGACATTTTAATGACGTCATCATCGATAAACCATAAACTGCCTTAGGTTAAAGTAGCTAGAAGGAATAAAATAAAAAAAGATGCTATAAAAAAATAATAGTTGCGGGAAGAGTAGAATAGCCTACTGCTATATATGTAGTAATTTAATTGGATACTTGTATACTCCATAGTTGTATAAGTTAATCGAACCGAATTCGTGGGATTATCGTAACCATGAAGCACGAAAAATCTCGGAATTCACCACATATAAAAACACCTCCCCGAGTTTTCATCATTCCTATAAATCGCTAAATATTCTCAGCATAAACGCAAATTCAAGATTCGAACCGTTGACCATGTTATATCGATAAATCCGTCTGTCCATATATTGCACATGATTTACGATTGATTTACAAATCGCTCTCGTATTATTTTATTCCCCCATACTTACGATCTAACATTCCGCATTACGATATTACGCATATCTGATTCAAATTCAAAATAAGCTGCAACGTTTACACGTGTACACACGATGAACTATCTGATTCGAATAGTCGCATTCGATTCCGCATTCGAACGAGCCCGTAAACCTCGTTGTCTCCCCGCGTCGTAAACCGAGTCGTAGCCGTGCACGAAGGCCCATCAAGGATGACTTACCATCATGTGATGCTTGGGCTGAGGTGGCAGCGGCGGCTTCAGCAGAGCCACGTCGCTGAGGTCGCAGGAGGTCGCCGGCTGGGATACGTAGGGTAATTCGGGCGTGGCGGGCGGCAGCCTCAGTTGGGAGTCGTAGCGCGGCGGCACCTGCTGCATAGGACTGCCCGGTGCTGTCGCCCCGAGGATCCAACGCGCGAAGCTCTCGCAGCAGCCGCAACACACGTCCGTCATGCCTTGACGCAGACCCCGGTGCAGCGTCAGGAACAGGGTCGGGTTCACGAACGCGTGCACGTAAGCGATGTGCAACGTCACCTGCGAGATATCACATTGATGCAAAAGAGAAGATTTTTCATATGGGTTGATTCAGTTTTTTTAGTGACTCTTTGATGGCCGACCGCAGGCTAAATAGTACGTCAGTAACGTCGCTGTCTACAGCATTCCGTTTCTGCGCTCGTTGTCTGATCGAACCACCGACGAATCTACTTATCTCTCTTCCTCGAGCGTGCGGTTTATCCTATATAACCGTCTACAAGACACACTGATTGTTATTATCGTTATAGACATTAACTGGGCTTACCATTCGGATCAATCGTTGGAATATCGAGTAACGTGTACATTATGATTCCGAATCTGGATGTAAGTACGTCGGTAAAATAATATCCTAAATTACCGAAATTTCTCCACGACGCTTTACTATATAACCCTGCAAAATCAATTGAGCCGCGGGAATTAGTAGTCCGGCCTAATGGGATCTCAAAGTGGCCGCGCCGGTCATAATATTTAGCTGTTCTACTGGCGAGTATATAGTAGCGGCTTGCGCTACAACAGCAAAGTCAAAGTTTCGGACTAAAGCGAGTACACGACACTTCTGCCGAGTAGCTCTCATCCCGAGGGAATTTATCCGGTCCTATTACTGCACGCCAAGTGCATAATCTCGCTTTGTAAATTACATGGCGTGTACTCTCGCGCAGCGTTTAACCATATATGTATATAATAATATTGTGCGCCGGGGAAATTAATTTAATGCGTAGAGTATGGGCTCGTATCGTTGGCTCAAATTTTCGGAAGGAACCGTGCCAATAATCGTGTTGTTTGTCAACGGCAGCTATCCGCCGGGGCATTGATTATTCATATCGGTTGGATTTTGCCCCGATCGCGCGATTGTTAATGCGCTCGGATTTCCCTTGTAAACGGCAATTGACTGCTTTTTTGCTCGTCAGCTATATAGCTATTGCAGTATATATATATATCGAGTCAAGCATTCTTTGACCCGGTATTAGTAGGTCCTACAAGCTACGTAGAAACTATTATGGCATTAGCTGCGCACCGTTAGAAAATTAACAACTTTAAACTTGCGGGCTTGTTTTAGCTTATTTTTTCGCCAAACTTTCTAACGACTCTACCAAACTAAAGGACGAAGTGTGTACAAGCTATTTGCGAGTTTCATACCGTATACCGTTCGTTCAAAGCAACTTTCGCAACGCGAATTGATTACAAAGTCAAGTGCAAGAACGAACGAAAAAAGGCAATATCCCATACACAGCGTAGCTCATTTCCTTATCAGCCGAGCTAACAATTCATTCCGCGCGTATCCGTCAACACAGAGCTGCAGTATAGGGCGAGCCAATTTCTCCGCATCGAATCCGCCTGGGGAAAAATTCGATTACGGCCAAACGCACACAACGTTATATATATATATATATACGTTTATACTACACGAACACAGAGCGAGCGGTGTCACGTCGCGAGCTCCTTTCGATAGTCAAAGTACAGCCGGGCATAAATTTGCCTGGCGCATACAGCGGAATTTATGGCCATAGTAGCTTGCAAGCTCAAAGGCCTGCGATTCCTTCCTTCCTTCCTCTTTTCTCTCTCTCTCTCTCTCGCCGCGCGCCCGTGTTTTCGGTTATTCTCGCGACGCGCTCAACTTTTCCCATCCATCCGGTCGCACACGCTGATGCCGCGGCTGGGCTCCGAGTGACCCGAGCTAACACTGGTCGTCAAAGCTCTTGGAATGGCTTCGATCGTTCGGCAAACGCGGCTCTCTCTCTCTCTCTCTCTCTCTGTAAGAGAGTGTTTATTGCCGGTTTTGAGGAGATTTCTAGTCTTTCTCGACTTTGATTTAGCGGCGAGCTATATATTCGCGCTGCTTTTCTTTCTTTCTTTTTTTTTTATGGAAAAAGTGCTACAGTGCGTAAATCAATCCCGACGAGAGAGCTGTAAATGTATAGTCGAAGGACAGAACGCGATTTGCATTGGAATATCATTGTTTGGAAAAAAGCTTCCCCCAACGCGCTCTCGTCTAATATAGATTATACGCCTATGCAATATTTTTAAGTATAATTGAACGCCGGGCCAAGAGCGCGCGAAATGTAAATCCTATCAGCACACTCAATTTGCATACTCTCCTTATCACGCGTGTTCGGAAGTCCACACGACGCGGCGTAACCGAATACGTTCGTTTGTATGTAAATCATACGATCGGATATACGAGTGTCTTCGCGTTATCGGCAAACTTCGATTCCGAGCCCTAACCAATGCCGCAACGTAAAATTTTTACGCTGAGACTTATTCGCGTAAGCGGCCGATCGATATATCCTCTAAACTTTGCAGGTATGAGAAGCAGCTTACGTACACGACACGACGAGTAGCTTGTTTTGGGGGAGGGTCGAGCTTGTAAAATTTGTTATGGGTCTCTTCGCTCTCGGAAAGTTTCACGGGCAAAGTATATAGATAGAGAAACAAGCGATAATACCGAATCAGCATATAGTATAGTATCGTCGACTCGATCTTCTAATAGGCTTTTGCAAACTTTACGGGATATTGGATTGGGGGGAGCTTCTCGCGTGACGCTGACACAATTTGAGGATTATATTCGTGCAAAAACTCGCAGATTTTTTTTGTAGATAAAAAAATGATAGCATTAACGCAGTACCTCGTAGCCCGTGGTATTTCCAATCGCCGGATGATGCACAAGCGTGACGAAGAACAGCGGACCCCAGAAAATGACGTAGGCCGCAGTGATGACCAGAAACATTTTCACCCTCTGGACGCCATCCCTCTCTATTCGCCGCAGATAATTCCTCATCTTCCGGTGCTCCTCGATCGCTCCGACCCTCTGGAGGAATTAGATATCACTGCTTACGTGACTCGGAAATCATTTCGCTTCTATTTAGCGCTCATTCATCCCAGCTATTAAATATACACAAACGAATGTAAACGTACATCACCGCGAAGCGCATATATCGATCATTCCGGAGAAAAGAAAACAACGTCGATCTCATTCCAAAGCGTTCGAGCAGAAATCGTAGCAGACTGTCTAAAACATCGATTAGTTTCCAGATAGTTTGGCTTGCGCGCAAACTGCTGAAAAAGCAGTAAACCACGCGTTCAAATTGAATTTCGCGAAAAAAGCGCGTAACCCAATTCCGCGCTATAATTAGTTCACCCATCCATCCGCACATACTGCAGCCACTAATAATCTCAGTCATATCGATCGCGTATACAGCATCGGAGTTGCCTTAGAAATACATCGCGACGAAATTTCCTTATACTTACCTTGGGCGTACCGCTGCTCCTCCTGACGTCGGCGGAGCTGCCCTCGGCGAGGCCGTTAGGGCCGCCAGCGGCCCCGGCGCTCGCACCGCCCGTTACGCTCACCAGAGTGGTCACGAGTCCGGTCACTCGTACCTAAGTTTGCAGAGAGACAAGATTTATCGGTTAGCTGGTTATTGTATTTTAGAATGAATTTTCACGTGGAACGGCGATGATTCGCGAATAAATATATATATATATATATATGTATAGCGATTTTATACGCGCACTGCTGCACGGGAGCAGCTGTGTGTTGTACGTTTTCCTGACAAGATGAAAGTTGGCTCATGCATGTTTGATGCGCACAATCTGCGAAGGAACGATTCCATTGTTCCGAATAGGGGCTATATTTTACACAGCTATAAGCTCGAGTTATTTAGCAAGCACGCGCTTTTCACTCGTGAGAGCTTTCAATAATGACTAAAAATATGTACGTATGCAAATATATGTACACGCGAACACGTTGAAAATGTATGAGCGAGTGTCATGCAGCGAATGACGAACTTTGCAATTCAACATATATACGCATTGTATAATACTCGCGCTTTATTCAAGCTGCAGTGGCGTCGGTCTGACGAAGTTAGTTATTGCAAAAATATCTGGGTATAGAACCAAAGTATTAACATGACGTACCGCCTCGACGTTCGGCTTCGTGAGGTCCCGGTGCAGCTTCCTCAGATGGAAGAGCGTGAGACCAACGCAAATGACGTTGATGAAGATCCAAAGCAGGTTGAGAATATAGTGCCTGAACGGCCCGTGTACCAGCGGGCAGCTCGGCTCGTTGTGTCCCGTCTCCGTGTTGGCGGCCAGAGCACCGCTCAGGAAGGTCGGGCCCAGGTTTATCGTGATGCTCGCGAACCAGATCATGAACGTGCCGAAAATTACGCACTGCGGACACACGGCAAAATGGCGATATTTATCACTCTATCGTTGGAATTTCATACGCGCAGCAAAAGAGCTACGGCTTCGAGCATCCGAAAATTGCACTCGCAATTTCATCGCAGCGCGTATATACTTGTAATGGCATCTGTAAAAGCACGCGCGTAGCAGGTTTATCATCGCGGAACCCAATCTGATTTACTTCCGGCTATCGCTGCTTGCGTAAATGACAATAGCTCGATTTTTCGAAAGAGTTCGACGATAGTCAGTATAATGTAAAATAAATACTCGAAATAAAGCCAAAATCACCTGAGGCGAGTCCATGAGGATCGGCTGTCCGATATCCGCCTCCTCGTCGTTCTCCTCCTCGAAGACGGGGCTATCGTTGAGGACAGTCGTGAGCATGTTCACCGTGGATACGGTGACGAGTAGTAGAAAGGCCGTCTCGACGAGTGAGCACTTATTAACCGGCTGGCAATTGAGGATACTCGAGCCCAGGGGCAAAAGTATCGCCGCTCGCGCACAGTCCACCATCGCTTGATGGAACAGCAAGCCCTGCGACCATCTGTCAGGCGTGCCAAGCATTTTTTCATTATTATTTTTGTAGTCGCTTAAATTGAATCGGCCAATACAATAATTGGACAGGATACGCGGTTGCGCATTGAATGAAAATATATTACGTGATTTAAATGGAGACTGAAATAATAACAATTTGCATTTCACGGGCCGATACCATTGTAATTCAATTTAACCTTATTTGTCATCGGCAGCTTCCGATTGATTTCTCTCCGCCTCGCGGTAGCTAGAATTTTGATTTAGGGATATAATTAATCACGCTCGTATAATTCCGCCCTGCAAACTTTTCATTTTAATACACACACACACGCACACACACGCACGCACACACGCACACTGCACCACGCAGAACTCTGCGAAGTTCAACCTATAAATCGCGGCCGACTTGATTAACGAATTCGGGCTATATATGCGATGGCAACGTTTACATCTCATACAATCGTAAGAGTTACGATTCCAAAGTAATTAAAACTACTCGTTCGACTATTATGAGCAGCCACAGCGATCAAATAACACACTAGTCGACTACGCTGACCTTATACTATTAGCGGCCGCGTAATGGCCCATAAAACCCTCGAGCCCCGTGAGATCACACGTACACAGGCTAGCGTGAGAATTTACGATCGTATAATATATAGTCGCGCAATCTTGTTGCGCGCGTGATCGAAAGCTGCTTAGATTTAATATACCTTCTGAGCGAGCGCTTGCCGAGTATGAGCGCCATTAGCATGATATTGGCGCCCATCCCCATGGCCCCGAGGCTGAAGATGACCGTGGCCTCGGCGACGCCGCCAGGGTGGCACTGGAACACCTTTGTCGCGTTCGAGGTGACATTGCCCGATGCCCCGATGCCGAATCGCAAGTTGGCCCCTATCATCGCTACGGCTCAACCTGAAAACAAACAAGTCGTACATCATCGAGTGCTAAATCGGCGCAAAGTTTTACGAAAATTTTTCAAACTATACTTCCGATGAATATCGTTCGATTCAGTTTTCGTAGTCAACATCGACCTCTCGAATTTTAATAGCCAAACAATATAGCGCGATGCTTGACCATCAGTGTGTGCGGCGACGACGACCCATTTCCCAAGCGGACGGCTAATTGCCGGCCAACCGCAGTAATGAACCCCGACGATTATATTCGCGCAGAGCCGAAATGCAAACGGAATGTATAATGCAAACAATTATCGCGCGAGGCGGAGGAGCCGCGTCGAACGGTCCTCCAGACTTTTCGACAAGGCCTCGCTGTGTATGCTGAGAGAACAACGAGGCTCCAGATTCATTTCGATAAATTATTCCTGGGACCACTGAGCGCAATTATGGAGCGACGGATTCAATGTTGCAGCGGTTGGCCCTCTATGCAGTTGCGGTCTGATTTATTTCGTGAGTTAATTTCGCCCGAGGCATTGGAGCTTGATGAGATGTAAGGGAATGAATTTGCGTCATTTGAATTGTTATTATGGTGTACATTGTAACGCGATTGTAATATCGTATATGATGGGCTAACTCGAGTGCAGTCTATCGATACGCGAGCATAAAATTACGCAGCGAAGATCCGCTCGACTAAAAACAAACCGCACGACTTTTTGAAAAATCGACAGCGGTAAAAATTTTCCTCCCCCATTTCGATTGTTTACACGAATATATTCGAGAGTCAGTGCGCCGCGCTTTCTTTCATCAGGGCTAGCCGGTGGTGCGTTGTTTGCGCTAAAAATATAACGGCGGAAAATAGAGAAAAACACAGCGCGTAGAAGAAGAATCCGCCATCAGCGAGGCATTCTATCCAGCGGCGCGTACTGTATTTACGCGAGTCCGACTGCGCTATGCCGGTAACCGGAGTCAACACGGAAGGACAAGGCTGCGAAAATGCAGTCGAATAATTTTGCCGAGGCTACTGCTGAATAAACATTTCCCTCTCTCTCGTGTGCGCGCGCGCCCGCGCGAGTGTTCGAGGACTTTGACTCTTTTTTTGCACAGTGGAATACAGCCGCGTCGACGCTGGCGCGCGTAAACCGACGCGTTCTACTCCTGCTGCTGTGCTCGAATAACAAACTATATTTGCCCTGCTTTATTTTGCTTGGACGAGTGTAATAACAAGAGTTTTTACTGTTAACGCGTTATGCTTTTTTTTTCCTTGCCGATGACGTCTTTTTGCTTCTTACTGACAGGATATATGGAGTTGACGAATGTATTTGGCATTGCTCTTATTTGGGTATTATATTTGACAAATTGATACGGTGTATTATTATCATTAACGTAACGGAATCAATGGATCGAGGCGTCGCACGCGTTGTTACTTTCGGTATAAATATACATATTCCGAATGTCAAATATAAATAGGGGTAAATTCGATTGCACGTATTTTGCGGTTCTGTGAATATAATGTATTTTTATATTATATACTTAACTGAATTAAAAGTATACAGAAGAGTCACCGAGATTTGGAATTTTTCATTCGAGAAACTTGTATATATATTTCTGGCGTATCGGTTAGTCTGGATAAATTATGCGTGTGTGGCCCAACCTTATATTTCACGAATACAAAAACAGGTCGAGTTTTTCTCCAACTGCCCGCGCAGGTGCCCCTGACTTTTCCATCTTTCTTACTCACCTCCCTCGCGACATCGTCCTCGTGTGTATACATAAGATTCGTGTTTCGCATTTGCACTAAAGCAGCTCGGAGTAATTGCACTCGTTACCGATGTACTGTTCCGAAAATTAAATTATTCCTGCGTCGCGCATGAATATGCATGTGTTCCGCTATATGCATATATACGACGCTACGTCGTTGCAGACTTTTCGCGCCTGTCCTCGTTAAAAGCTCGTCATGGCGATAGCTCGAAAATGAGTATTACGCACGCGCGATGCGTTGCCTCGGGAAAAACTTAATTAATTTTTTTCACTCAAAGTGCTCCGTGTCCGTCAGTGAGATATAAGTGCAGACTTTTCCATTATATCAATTCGCCATCTGCGTTGTCTGATTTATAGTATCTTGATTATCGTTTCATTTAACGTGAATTTCTTTGTGTCTTGGCTTTCGATGCCCAGCAGTTTATTAGGAGAGTATAGATCTTTGCAGCTTTATCCGTTGAATAAACTCGCGTATAAGAAGTTTCGATGAATTATACAGCTGAAAGTCGAGAAAGATCCTGCATTTGTTGACAAAAGGCTTATCTCAGATCCGATCGAACCGATATTTGCCATGGTGTATTAATTCAGTCGGAGAGTACGATTGGTTACAATGAAAATAAGAATCTTGGTTAAAGTTCTCGATAAGCATCTCTCGATTGAGAGGTAATTGTTCCCATCATTTCCTCCTCGGACTCGATTAACTCGAGTGCACCGAATCGACTTGTCTTCAAACTTGGACCGTGCGTTTCTCTGGCCTCTGATCGATATCCGGATAATTTGAAGCTTTATATATCCACGTCTCTAACGTCGAACCTTGAAAAATAATAGACTAGCTTTTCCGATAAAAAAAAGGTGTGATATTATGTATCCCATATGTTCCGTTTATCGTCCTTAATGTTTCTTCAGGCAAGTCTATGTATATAATACAGTATGGGTTTGATGTTTCCGATCTATATGTATCCCAGCCCACTTCATTTCCTATCGGCGTTTTCTGGTACAGTAGGCTTACTCGAATAAGTAGATATAGGACACGTGTATATATATATATATATATATATATATATATATATATATATATATATATATATATATATATAGGGAAGATCGCCCGGGCATTCGCATTTCATCCTTTCTCTCTTTCTCCCTCTTTTTCCCATTCGCGCGCTTGTCGGCGACTTTATGTACCTATTGGGGCGAATAGTTCGGTATTCTTTCAGGAAATAATACGTCCCCGGATTCAATTTATATGCTCGGATTATTTCCGCAAGCGACGGCGACCTTAGCTATTCTGCAAAATTCTTTCGATATATGCATCGGTCATGCCGAATTTACGACTCTGTATATATATATATATATACATGCGCAAAGTGATAAAATAAATTGTTCACAACGTAGACGAATATAATTAGTGCAATTAGTAAATAGGGCGACAAAGAACTTCCAGTGAATCGTATCTTCGCGAAATTCCGACTACTATAATGAATATCTCAAAGAGCTGAAATTAATGAATATTTTCGACCTTCGTTATATACCCTTTGTCGTTAATTGAATGGAGGGCAAAGGATCCGTAAATTTCCAGGGAACTCTGTGTCTTGTGACTCAAAGAAGAAAGCTTTTGTGCAGTTCTCTGCTCTTGCTCGAAGAAGCGACGACGATATCGGCATCGTAATTTCGCCCATCTTAGTAATAATCAGAGACGCCGAATACGGACTTGGCGTAATGCACGTACGTCTAATTGGATTTCGCCTTCGGCTCCCTTTCTTTTTCGTTTCTCCTGGTTGACTTTCGATACCGAGCATCACGACGGTATTCTCTCAAGAAGCATTTTTCATAATCCAGCCTGTGTATTTCCCATAACTCTGAGCGAAGTTTGGGACTATCGCTCATCGGATACTGTTTTAAGACTTTCCGAAACGCTCGCAGCCGTTTTTTTTCTGCCTCGGTTTTCGCGAAAGTTTCGAAGGAAGCAGCGCGAGTTTTGCAAATTCTTCTCCCGAAGAAAAGTGTATCGCGAGAAAGTAATGGACACTTGTTAGCAAGCGAGACATCTTCTTATTGCTTTTCGGAAACATGGAGCAAAGTTTACTCTTTATATCGATGGCTCGCTTGATACTTCTTGAATGTAATTTAAGGATGCATCATTGGTTTGCAGATTAGAATCGAGTACAGATTCGATCGAATACAGGCACAAAATATACTCGTAATATGAAGTTTCGTTTTAAACTTTTCTTTGCGTCTTCTTCATCAAAAAACTTGGAGAATTCAGCCTTGCAAAGTGTTTTACGAAAATGATGCAATAGACATGTACCAGTGAACAAGGGGGAGACTCTTGTTACGAGAAAACTTTTTATCACTTGTATCCCTGTATATATCTGATGAAACGTTGATGGCACATTCGAACAACCGTAGAGCGTAATAATAATGTTTCATCCATAAATTCACGCAAGCTTAATTAACGGATAAAGGCTTTTTCAAGAGTTAGCGAACAGTAGTCGTGGCGTTAATTGCAAGCTCCCGGTACGAATTAAAGCGACGCATCCTTTTAGACGCCGGCTGCATCCTCTTTGCGAGATAGTATGCAAAAAGGAGAACTGGATGAAAATAAAGAAGGATTAAAGAAGACATCAACAGACGCGGCCGAGAGAAGCAGGAAAACGCTTCTCGAGTACGTAATTCATCCGGTGCTGGCTTTTTTGCCTCTCTCTTCTTGTTCCTCTCGACCTTAGTTGGAGAGTCAATTTTCTAAGAAAACGCGCCCGCGCAACGTTCCTAATTACGAACGCATTTCGTATAAGCCCGCAAGCTTGCACGATAAAGTGTACCGCGACGACGATGCAACGATGTCAGTGTTAACGCTGATGGGCGTTTACGCCCCGAGACTCTGACAAGTGTAGCGTCCAAAGGACGGGCAGCGCGCAATTAGAAGTACTTGGCTTTCCTTTTATTTTTCCGGAAGTACCGTCACGGCGTAGTATCTCAAATTAGCCATCAAGAGTAGTTTTTAATCTGGCAATTGCTATCGCATACGTATATAACCGAAGTACTCTCCAGATCGGCCTGGAATAAACACCGGGGCGTAACTTACTCGTCGACGCCGATAGAGAGGAAGCAAGCGGAGCATCGTATTCTATAGGTCGATGCCATTACCGTAACCATTACCATTATCCCCCGCGAAATCCACGCCATACTAGTCCTCTTCTGGATCAAGCGTCGCATAAGCCCAAGCGCGAAAGAAACAACCAATCAACAAGCAGTGTTGGGCCAAGCAAGACGTGCTCCCTCACCCTACCCTCTGCCGCGAATGGTTTTCCGATATGTTCCGCGCATCTATATATATAGAGTAGCTTGAATATACCGGCCCATTATGCCGGGACAAAACCGCGTGCGGCGCACAAAATAAGCACGAGCTTTCTTCTACTGCCTGTATATACAGGTATATCGTTATACGTCGAGCGAGAAAAATTGCTCGTGATGCGTCGTAAATTCTCGAGAGTTCACTGCGCCTTTTTCCCGATGGTCAACCGGATGTGTGTGTGCGCGCGCTTGTATGTTTCCGTGCGAGGCGTTTTTTACTTTTATGTTTCGGTGACGGCCATCATATACGCGATGCTCATGAGCTGTACTATGCTGTGATGGTGTGTCGTTACGCTGGAGAAAAAGCTTTACAAGCAGTGCTCAGGAACATTACGTCGTGAAATAGTATACGATTTAATGACGAGTCGCAAAACTCTTACACACGTGTAATGTATACAAAGATGCTCGAACAGATGCAGGTGTACGAGGCTGAACAAAGTATTGGAATATCGAACAAACAAAGCGCGTCGGAGACTCTCACAACAATGCTTTTCTCAGCTGAGGCATTCGTACGAAGAAACGGACGCTTTTTTACGGCGGTACAGTAGAGCGAGAGAACACGTGCGTGTATATATACAGGGAAGAGAAGCCGCACGACGCCCTCGATTCATTCCTCGGATTCCTTTTGCGGAAGATGATAAAAAAGGGTCGTGAAGAGAAGGAAAAACAAGGCCGAGTAGGTCGGAGGGGGTATACATTCGCCCAAAGGGGTGTGTGCGAGCTTCCGCACAAAGAGCCCGTGTGTAATTTCGCTGCGCTATCGGGAGATCGAGATCGTCGATTGACGAGAGAGATGTATGGAGGGAGAGAGAAAAAAAGATTATAGCTCCTTTTTTTCGGTCCTTTTTACGATTGTCTTTGAGCTCTTATTCGGGTTGATTTTCTTCTTTTTTTTGCCTCACGCCGCTCTGTTCATCAATGTTATCGCATTTGTTTCCACAATCTCGTTGGGTACAATATTTTTTTTCTGCCGTTACGTGGTTATTTACGATCGCTGTCTAAATTCGAAACTTTGAAAACGTCGAAAAAAGCGGTTTAATTGCCGAGTCGTGTCGCCATCGATTTTTCAATCCGGATACGAGCGGAAAAAAATAAGGGCATTATAAAAATGAAAAACCGCCGCTTGCGTGGAGGTCTGCCAATGCTTAATAGAAGGACGTCCCCCGTGCGCAATTTACTGTATATATACGGCAAGCTTTTTCGTACGTGCATGCAGGGATTACGTACTACGGAAGTGAAAATATAGAGCCGTATAGTTTGGCGAAATTTCGAAAATCGTCGCGATTCCACTTTTTGCCCAACTTTTATTTTTAACTTGGTAATATTTATGGCAGCGAGCCAGAGGCCGAAGCCTGCGGAAAACATTTATCGAACGATCAGTTATAAGCGATATTTATAT
The DNA here is from genome assembly GCA_020010945.3 of Muscidifurax raptorellus. NCBI lineage: Eukaryota > Metazoa > Arthropoda > Insecta > Hymenoptera > Pteromalidae > Muscidifurax > Muscidifurax raptorellus. Next base: position 38,885,828 of record CM052078.1, read on the forward strand.
TTCTTTGTTTACTTCCGTTCGTTACATTATATACACGTGGGTAATTCACGCGCGACTCCCCAAGATTACTCACTAACAAAACTTCTTTAGCTCGCTCACGCGCTTCTACGTGATAAGCCGCTGTGCGCTGGCAAATCGAATTCGCTTAAATTTATTCTGGAAATTTGGCTGCGGGGCAAATATTTCCGACGTGACGGCAGCGGCACTTAGAGTCGGAATAAGTCGATGAGATCTGCAGGTGAGAAGAAGTAGAAGCAAACGTACTCACGCGGAATATTTTTCGCCTCTGGTGGATCACGTGCTCGGTCGCTGTATTTTGTATTCCCCGTGCTATCTTAAATCCAGCCGCAAAAGCTTCGCGCTGAACGTCTCTATACTCGAAGCTTTTTCTTAGCATTTTCATTTATGCGTAATTTTTTTGCTGTACTATCTATAGCTTACCGAAGCTATACTCTCGTGACAATTTAAGTATTGCACTCTGTGTCTCCGTCTCTCTTGGGTGTAACTCAATTCGAGCAAAGGAAAATGAATAAGAGAGAAGGTATTTACCGGCGAGCTAGCATTTGCATGAAAATTTAATAAGTCAAAAAGAGGCCGCAATTATGAAACGGGCTGGCAGTACGCGGCGTTTCTCTTTAATTATAAGCGCGATAAGACCCCGAAGAAAAGCTCGGCGCCGCTCAAAGTGAATTCGTTTTCGTCGTATAATAATCTCCTTCTCGTCTATACATATTGTTGAAACCAGAATATGTAACGTTGAATAAAAAAGACGTTATTTAACAAATCGGACAAAACGTGTGTCCTTCGCAATCAGCCGACAGATCAAGACTAACTAAAAACAACCTAAACGTCGCCACAACAATATTATGTAATATATACTGCAACGCGTGAAATAGTTTTCCATTGACACACTCGTATATATACCGGCTATTATACACGCGGTAGCAGCCGCGCTATTTCTCGCTGCGTCGAGCGCATTTATTCCGACTCATTTAAATTTCGAGGAGCTTTATATTATAGGCGTTAACGCTGCAGCAGCAGCCGCGACTGCAATTCAAACTCGGCGCTGTTTCCAAGGATCTTAAAAGTTGGACGGCTTCATTTTCGCGATATATTTGCATCTTTCAAGAGCGTCCCTCCGTATTACATATACATATTCGTATTCCTTTAATTGTCTCTCTTTTTATATCCTTTCGGTCCGGATTGCCTCGCACGATGGATATGCGTAACTTTTAATGGAATCGTTTACGGGTAATTCAATCCCGTGGACGAGTTGCAGCTGCGAAATACAGGTACTCGACGGCGTTTATCGAGGAACTTATATGGCCGACTAGGTGCACCGGCAGCCCGGGGGATTCTGAACTTCCGACCTCGACGGGGAAATTTACGCGAGCTTGTAGCATCGTTGATGCTGTCTGACGTTGATATAACTCGCTCTCGAGACATTTCGTAGAAACAAATTATCGCAGAATCATTCGATAAGCGATTGTAAAATACAATTGCCACTAGCTCAGCAACAACGCATTCTAAGACCGACAAGGGCAAACACATGAAGCGCGCGTTAATAGCCCGGCTTTTCTCTCAAGACTTACCCCAGCGCGCGCAAATACTCCTTTAAATTCTCCGGCGGCGCATTATTCTCAAAGGGACGACTGCTGCAGGAAGCACTTGTCCGACAGAGAGAGAGAGAGAGAGAGAGAGAGAGAGAGAGAGAGAGAGAGAGAGAGAGAGAGAGCTCTGACCACCGGCGGCGCTCGAACCTCTCGAAAACAAAAGGGACGGCGAGAGTGGTCCGCGCCAAAAGAGGCGAGGCTCCGCTCTCTTCTTTCCTAAATTACACGGTTCGACGTCGGTTAGCGCGCGCGAGAGCCTCGGATTTCGGGCTCGCGACGAGCGCAATAAACTTTTAAATGGCTTTGGAAGAGTTTTTATCAGGCTCGAGAGCGGCTGCGTTATACGACTGGCCGACCTCGACGCCTACTGCTTCTGCAGGGAGATTAAAATTTTTTTTCGTCAATCGTCGAGCACGCGACGAAGTTTCGAATATCGCGAGTCTTTTTTTGCGCGAGCTTCGACTTTCGAATTTTAAAAATATCTCGATTTATCCATTAGTATAAAATTGCCCCGTTTTAACGTTATCGTATGTAGAGAGAGGAAATACGTATGTACTCTCCGAAGCTCTCGTACTTTTCTCGGCTCTAACGACAGACCTTCAACGTCTTTCTGGAATTGTGGAGGTTGTGTAATTAAAGGGGGCGAAATAAAAAAACGAGCCTTGGAGAATGGCGGGGCAGCTCGGCCGCGGACAAGTGGAAACGTGACGAGAGTTAATTTTAAGCGGCGGTACAACGTCGTCTTTATATTTCGCGACTCGCATGCGCGGATTGGCTTAATTTTTTCTCGGCCGCGTGCGCTCCTATCGTGAATTCGTCGTTGGGAAAATTGAGTTGCCCGATGCGCTTTGTGCGATTCTCCGGTGCAACCTTTGAATATACTGTTTTTCGGGATCATTCTATTTTTAACTGGATTCGCAGTGAGCGAGTGCGACACGCATTAATGACGCAAATTACGTTAAACGTGGTGTTAAAACGCGGAATGAAAAAGGTCTTTAAAACTCGCGGATAAAATGTGTCAATCGAGTTAGCAAGTTAAACAGTGGAGCAGTGCAATTTGACGAAAAGCGCGTTGAATGATTAAAGACTGGTGAAGTAGGTTGTTAGCATAAATAGAATCGCTTTATCAATGATTAATCTGAATTATCTATTCGGTCAGGACGTATACGATATAAATGAACATTAATATGCCATCGAATTCAATTGTACTTCTTAGTCGACGATTCATCATTTATTGGCACATCAGAGCATGTATAATGTTCAGTATATACAAAGTGCAGTGATTGGCGTCGAGTTAATAATTCATTACAAAAGATTCATCGTCATCGGAGGAAAAATATTTTCCACTATCTCCGCGCCATAAATCGAAAAGTCAGCCCCGTACCGAGTAGACATGAATTTTCAGTAAACAGCCGGAAAAACCCGCTGGAAAATCCGAAATAGAAAACTTTCAAAACCAGATACAGAGAGTATCGCGAGATCGACGGGGAGATAAAAGGCCGAAAAATGCGCTTCACAGATAGAGCGAAAGACACTTTAGCTTCGTTCCACGCGATCAGCTTCGCTAATGACAACAGAACAGCTGCAGGGGCTCTCGCGGAGAACGTCACGGTAAATCTATTTACCGCGCGGCTGTCGCGCGTATACCGACTCTCGCGCCGATGCGCGCTTTATTTCCGGTCCGCAGCCAGTTTGTTTGACCGCAATTTTTTCTTTCTGCGTTCGAACGGGTAAATTTTTCAAAAGGTTCGTCGCTCTCTTTCCGACGCGCAATAGCGCCGTTATTAATGGCAGCTAGCGCGAGGCGCGGTTTCGCGAAAATCGACAGGTAGAAGCTTCGACGCGAGCAACGCCGCGATGTTGAACGTCCGCGATGCTTTTTTTTTTTGTTTTATGCCGCGGTGATTTTCACTCGCAACGCTCGCGATTTCATCCCCGTTTTCGGCGTCTATAGATTCACGCGAGCACGAAGAGCTCAATAATGGCAGTTTAGATGGGAAAGGTATTTCATTTGAGGAGCGCGTATTTGCGGAGAAAATTGGATTAGCGTGTAAAGTACATAAAAGAGCTTATCGACACTCGGATATGTGATTGTATAGTTCACGCGGTATCAATTGCCCTCCTCCGACTCTTTGGACATGAATAGGAATCGACGTTTTATTTTTATCGCCTGTTTATATATATATATATATATATATATATATATTTAAGCGCCGTGATCTTCCGCTGACTCGTGTCTTAGATGGGTAGAAAATACACTCTACGAACTTGTGCATGAAAGTGCATCGGAGGTAGATTATTGATTTTGTTTGGCGATTTCACTGACCTGCGATGCTTTATTATTGAGGCCATTCAATATATCTATGACAAAAGATCGAGAATCCCTTATCCGCTCCTATAACGACTTCGGGAACCGAGAATAAAACGCGATCGGGCTAAAAATAAAAATACCCCTTCGCCTTGTCCATATTCAAGCCTAATAATAAATCCGTCGCAAAGAGCGCGAAAAGCCCGTTTCCCTTCGCGCGGTACCAACGCTTGCACTCGGAGAAAGGTATTGACTCTGCTGTTTCTCGGCGAATAAGCCGTAACAGCGGCGGCGAATGCTCTCGATCGGAGCGAAAATACTTTTGTCGTGTCGGGTCGCGCCGGCATCTCCTATGGCGGCAGTCGATTTCCCCGAGCGAGCGAGAGGCTTTCATCGATATTACTCGTCGGCAGCTGCCTGCTTACGCGCGAGGGGGCATTCGTCTGCGTTTTCTCTCTGCCGGTAGATATCCTCCTCCCTCTCGTCGCCTTGGCTTTTCCACTGCCTCCGCGCTCACTTCGAGATATTTCGCTGAGTCCTCCGATGCTGATCGCGAGCTCTCTCTCTCTTTCTCTCTCTCTCTCTCTCTCTCTCTCTCTCTCTCTCGAGCTAGTAGCAAAGTACACACGGCGCGACGTCCTAATGTGTGGCTTCTATATATATATATGCCCTCCAGCCTATTCCCCGTGCCATATACACGCTATCGTCGTAATCTTGGCCTACATTTCTCCCCCGAAAGGTTTCTCCGTGTCTTTTCTCTCCCGTGTGATCGGGGTGAGGTTGGATATAACGCGCGTCGCGATGGAATTTGGCTCGAAGAAAGATGGGCTGGAAATCTGAGAGCCTTATATATACACCTAGGGTGTAGGATTCCGAACGACGGCAGAGCGTTTTTACGAATGACAGGATTGCGCGTAATTTTTCGTTCGGTTATAAAAGAGCTTGCCGGCTAGTGGCGGATGTCAGGATGCGGTCAGACGAAAATATTAATAATAATCGTAATAACGTAATCTCGGCGATGAGACAATCCTCTCATCGAAAATGGATCGACTACTGCAGCCTGTTAAATATAAGTGAGGCAATCGAGTAACAACATGAGCAGGTAGTATAGAAATGACGAAGAGAGATATATATACCCTGTGCAATCCGGCTGACAGGGAACATCGCTTTAGTCGACGGCAGAGCGCCTCTGTTTAAATTCGAACTATATATGAAACACGGCAGCTTGCCTTTCTAAAGTGCAAATTGAATACACGCGCTCGTGCAACTGCACAGAGATGCGCCCCTGCTTTTGAGCGCAGCTGTGCGTGCGCTCAGTCGATTATGGCTGTTGGCGCAACAAGTATTTCGATGCTCTTTGGCTTTGCTGCTTTTTATCTGATCGAAAGTCCGCCTTTCCGATTTAATCGATATAAGATTAAAAAATAAAAATCGTTGCTTAGTTTAACGAATGCTAACTCGAAATTGCTTTGCTCTTTGTTGCAGGTGAGTCTCACAGTAAGAATTATACTCAAAGCTTCTTCGACGTACGGGTAAGTAGATTAATTTTATTTCATTGTTGTATCCTTCGACAATGCGACCGCTTCGGGCAGTCGAGAAAAAACGAGAAAACGTCCAGGAAGGCCCGAATAAAATTCTGACCCAGCTTATTATGCGCTTCAAGCGGGCTATACACCAAGCCTTTGAATCCTTTGACGGTATAATACATACATATATACGCCTTTGGAAGAACGGCCGGAATGTTTGAAGGAATTCGAGCCGCGCGCGATCTCTGGGACAGCCGATCCAAGGCAATTCCGACGCGATACGAGCATATTCAATTCGAACTCGAGCGCGTGGCTTCCGGTTCCACACGATTGAGCTCTCGTTCAGCCCTCTCCGCTCCATATCATTTTATATTGCTCTCGATGCTGCTTTTCAGGCTGCCTTTCCCCACTACACACTGTATGACGTCGCGAGAGAGAGAGAGAGAGAGAGAGAGAGAGAGAGAGAGAGAGAGAGAGAGAGAGAGAGAGAGAGAGAGAGAGAGAGAGAGAGAGAGAGAGAGAGAGAGAGAGAGAGAGAGCTGACGATGAAAAATCTATTTCCACGGCGAACGAACGTAAAATGCCGGGCTTTTTTCCCGACTACGCTCGTCTCTGTCTGCGCAGCTCGTTTTATTGCCTCGACCGATAGGAAAAAAAAAAATAGCGCGCGCGTGCGGCGACTGACGGATGATGTAATTGATTGAGTTGTTCCTGGTTTTGTCACGTGCAGGGTTTGCTCAGGGATTTGACTATTGGCTTTAATCGGGATAGTTCGGGGACCTCTTTTTTGCCGGTTCGTCGTTTTGGATAATAACTCGAGTTATCGGGAAAAAAAAATTTTTCAACGCCATAATACCGATTGCCAACAACGCGCTTTACCGATGTAATTGTCGGCGGAAAAAAACGCACACGCCTATAGAAAACCGTTCGGTCATGCGGTTTCTTCTGGAAACGGAAAAAAGGGCAATATGAACTTCTAGATGAACAGGCAAATATTTTGCTCTCGCCGATGTTTGCGATCTGCGGGCTGTTGATCGAGATGTATGCGAGGGTTGTTGACTGTATCGATTACGCTCTTTGTTTTTTCTTTCATCCACCGGTACACACGACAATTTATCGATTTAGCATCTGGAAAAATTAATGTGCCGCGTATAATCGCGTTATGATCCCTCCTCCTGCTCGTCACTACACATTCATGCAAACGAAAGTAGTACCGCTCCGATGTTGGGAAAAGAATCGCTCGAATGCTGCAGGCAATTAATATACATCTCCTCGCTCTTTCTTTTATTTTTCCCGCGCTTTTATCGTTTTATTTCGCTCGACTTTTCGCGTTTGCTCGTTCTCAGCGCGGGTGTATACGCTCGCCTGTCTGCTTTTAATTATCGATGTGTCGGGCTCGTTGCCTGGATCGCGTTATTTCCTTTGTGCTCGCGTTTCGGTAAATTATGCTGCAGCGTCGCTAGTCTTTGTAACTCCGACGGTAATAAAGCTTGAATTCTCGGCGGTAATTTAAAATTCCTTTGGAATATTCAACCAATAATAATTTCCAAATCGCATCGCGTATACGCGCATCGTAAATAAATAAAAGCATTGAGCGGATTGTCGTTGACGACTTTTCGCAGCGTTTTACACCCTTCGGCTTACTTCTCCGGAAAATAAATCTAGTAGAAAGCAGCTTTACAGCCCGAGCGATACATCCGCGGTGCAGCGCCCCATCGCGCAGCCCCAAATGATAATAAAGTCATTGCGCACGGCCGCGCGTTAACGTCCTAATAAAAGTAGCGCCGTTCAATCCAGCGCCACGTATACGGAGCTGGCTTTACGAGGGACGTCCTCGCAAATCTGATTCCCCGGCAAATGAGCCGGAAAGGGGTGAGATTTTTTTTTCCTCTCGCGAACTTGCCCGGGAAAGTTGTTTGCAAACGCTGTCACGGGACACACTTTTTCCCCCGGAGGGCGGACAAAAAGAGTAAATTTTGCGATTTGCATTCGCGCGCTTTTAGTTTGCCTCGCATCCTCTACCTTGGACCGAGTCGGGGAGTCGCGCACGTCCCGAGGCGTGTGTATAGCCTTGGAGCGGAGGGAAAAATGTTCCACGGGAGTCTTCTATACGCGGAATGAAGATGTTTTTCTGTACAGGGGATAATATTATCCTTTCAAAGTATCACGAGACTGAAGGAAACGCTGATCGTTAATTCGGGTTATTGTTGGGAATGCCAGGGTTAAAAGCGTCGACTTACGAGTATTGTTACTTCAATTCTGATTGTATAAAAAAATATGGGATTTCGCAGGCCGTGTCTGCCGATGATTATGTCCCTGGTTTCCAATATCGGTGTGGGAACGTGTGTCTGTTTTTCTTTGAATGTTTTGCTTGCTATATAAGCGAATATACTCGCGTTTGTTTGGAAAACAATTTTTATTGAGTCCTCGCTCGTTGTGCAGCGAAAGGACGAATAAACGCATACGCATTTGATTACAAAAAAAACATTCGGAATACAGCGATTGATTCAGCTCAAGAGCACAATTATCGTTTTTATTATTCCAACCACGACAATCAATGTATCATCCGAAACAGCCTTCAAATCAGGGAGTGCACCAACTACAATAATCGAAATTTGTTATTCAATTAATTCGTGCAAATATGGCCCGCAAAATTAACTTCATTCCTTTGATTGTTCGTAAAACAAGCTGGATTCAACTATCCGCGCTGATTAAAATCCGTTTTTAACCTTTCAACGAAAAAGCTTCGCAATCACGCCCTGATTCGCTCTAATCAGCTCGTCGTTCGCATTGCTAGGCGAAAAAAGCTATAAACAGAAAGCGGCGTCGCTTCGCTCGTCGGAAAATCGAACGCGTTTGAAATTCAATTAACCAAGTACAAACAATCCGGTCTTGTTTGACATAAGGTCGAAAAAGAAGCGGCCGCTCTTTTTTACACCGAGCCGGCCCGGAGCGCGACGTGCTTAATTTGTTGCTCCAGAGGCTTCGTATACTCGCCATCGAAAATTGATCAAAAGCGCATCGAGCGACGCGTGTACCCATTGCAACTGTGCTCTCAATTTCCATCGACTCGTTTTCGCCCTTGCGACTCGCATCTCTCGCGCTGTCGAGAATTGATAAGACACGAAGCCGACGTACGAGATACATACCCGCGATCGCTTGCCGCATTCTGTTTGCTCGACAGAATGGCGCACGTGTGTGTGTGTATAGGTGAAACTATAATAACGTTCATCGGAGAAAAATTTCTTGTACAAGAAAAGTGCTTCGGGCAGTGATAAAGTATTTAGGTCGAGTCGATCAAATCGATGACTCCTCGGTCCGAGGCTACACTTTCCGGGCGTTAAGTGAGATTTATTTGAATCAATGAGTCATCGATATTCGATCCGAGTGAATAATTTAAGCTCCTCTCGATATAGTAGCGCGCTGTCTTAAAATTATACCGAAGAATGCTTCCTGTTCTACTCGAGGATCGACTTTAACTTCAACTCTTACCTCCCGAAAAGAAGCGAAGAGCAGACTCTTAAATAAGAAACCCAGGCATTTCCGAGCAAGACTAAGGACGCTCGTGCGCGCAGCTCGTTTGAAACTTATTTATATAACGGAGCTACTCCAGTGCAGTCTTACATTTTTAGCAAATTGACAGTTAAACTGTTCCTCCTCTAGGGAAATGTGTGCATTCTCCTCGAGTCTGCGCAAGACGGAGGGGAGCGGCAGACAAAAAATAGGCATCAAGCGAAGGAGAATGGTCAGCTAAGATAAGAAGCGTATAAGTGACGTCGACACTCAGCTCACGTCTCAACAATGGCGTCAGTCTCAGCGTGCCATTAGCCGCTGAAAGAAGCACGATCATTGTTCGCTCGTGCTACTACTACTACTACACTCGCTTTCTCCGTCTCGTTCTATCTTCTAATTGGGCGCATGCTAGACGAGCTGCTGTGTGTTGCGCCGGAGCGCCGCTGTTGAGCATCGAATTAAGGCTGGCGTCTTCATTAATTTCGTGTTAGCTCGAATCCAGGATACCTGGATTCTCTATACTGTAGGGATGTTTTTCGCAACTTTTATTTGCGACATATTGCTTGGATTTAATCTCGCTGGTTCCCGATAACGATGGTTATTAGGATACTCTTTTAATTTCACTCGTCTTACTGTACAATAGCCTTAACCTTTTTCATACCCGTTTTCCGAAGCACAATTTTTCTGCAAAGCTTCAAAGCAAACATTTGCCGACTGCTCGCAATCAATTCTTTCCCTGCTGTGTATACGTCAAACATTAAACGTCAACAAGCGCACGTCATCGACTGACGCTGGCTTCAGTAATGGAATTAGTAATGCAATGCGCTGTTCGCGCGTTTAGATAATGTTTGAGTTGCGAATAGGTTGCGGCGTACTCTTTGCGCGCTCGATTGAACGTGTTTGAGTTGGAATTATAGCTCACGACGCATCACGTTGTTCTCGGATTTTTTTAGAGCCCAGTGCTCGAAGCGAAAAATCCCGACTAATATGCGGTACTTGTTGTTCGCCTGAGCTATAATGATGCTCAAAGTAGCAATCGTTGATTATTCCATTCGTATATTGGCTCGAAAATCTGTGTGTATACAGAAATAGAAAAAATGTTGTGATGCTCTATTTCCATTTCGCTACACAAGTTGATATAAAAATAACCCCAGGGGTCGTAGAGAATTTTCCTCCGAATCTCTATACATTCTTTTCTACTCTTTCGTCAATAGTAAACTCGGGGAAACATATCGCAAACTAGATTCTCCTTTTGTTTGGAGTTATTTTGGTCGTACGTTCTCGAATCAAAAGCGTTGCTTTCGCGAATAACGCGCACTGTAGAATTTTATACATCATTTAACGGACAAGTATAGGCAATTGGTAAACAGTAAATTGTTACAAAGCGAGCAATCAAGTTTAAATATACGTTCGTAATGTATAGTTAACGAGCAGACCGTAGAACATTGTTCATCTCGTTAACCGTATACACAGCAGCACTCGAATCGACAGGCGTCATTTGCGCTATTTTTCAAGAAAATAAATTATTCGACATTTTATATACGATCGATCTATTTACGTTCTACAACTATGCGAATCGAAGCACAAAGGGATGATTTACGCGAAAATGAGAAAAACCGGGAAAACTCGAACGCGTAACACCCACATCCTTTTATATATATATATATATATACATCGCTAACGAAAAAGGGATCATCCTCCGACGTTTCATCCCCGTCTTATAGTATGGTAGTGCTATACATTCTTTTCAGACCCGAAAATTACCTTCGAAAATCGCGAAAAAGCTCTTGCAAGCTCAAAAATAAAGAAGGTAAAGCCCTCTCGCAAAAGAAAAGCCGGTCTACATATCGGCCGGGCCAAAAAGCTCATCACACGCCAGGGGCGAGAGGGCAAAAAGCAAAGAGCGAAGGCCAGTTCGGGTCGCGGATGTATCGCCCGCAGCGCTGCGCAATATACACAACCTTTCTACGCGTATATATAACAATGCTTCTGCATCGTGGCTTCTTGCGCTTCATATAGACGCGCCGCATCGCTCAGCGAGTCAGCCAAGGATGCAACGTTTCGAGTGCTCGGAAATAAGCGTCTTTCTCTCGTGTGTATATCGCGAGGAAAAAGTGATGTTGATGTATTTACTACAAGTCCGCGTCCGATCGTACTCGGACTAAAACTACTTGCTTCAATACGCTGATTTACGAAATAAATACAATCTCGACTGTTCGACGATTCTCGCCTCTCTGGCATTCCAGTACATAGGTTGCTGCTCGTGTACACGTGTAGCCAGGCGCGATAGCGGCAGGCCGGCCGGAAGCTTCGCTGTGCTTACGGTCCGGCGCGGCGCGAGTACGTATTTACTTAATGCAGATGAAGGAGGAACGGCGAGAGCAGCGTACACACGTCGCGATGGATTTCGCGAGGGAACAAGGGAATAGCCCGCGTCGCTTCGGCTATATATATATATATATATATATATATATATATATATATATATCTGTATATATAGCTGTCTCAACGAGGGCGTTCACGATTGTTTTCGCTGACTATGGCTCGACTATCTGTCTGCTTAGCCCGAGGTCTGTTGTCACGCTCTCTGACGGCCGGCTGTCGCTCGGTTTGTGCACGTCAGAGAGTATAAGGTGAATGCCGTCGAGGCTTTGAGAAGGGCGTAAGTGCTGTCCAAATTGCAGATCTGATGCGAGCTCGAGTTTCTTCATATAGGTATATGAAACACAGTACGGTTTGTCTTCTTTTTTCCTTTGCAGGAATTCTCTGGTATTTTGCGTTATGTTTTCCAGTCGTTGTATATCTTGTCGATGGCGATATTGTAATTCATTTTGATGAAGGGTAAACATTGGCTGCTCGAACAACGTTGTAATTTATGCGCATATCAGCCGTTGATTAACTTTCTCGCTTCGCAAACTGTCACTCATCCTTAGAGTTTCAAATGCACGATCCCAATACAGCAATCTAGTTTATCGTGTAATATATTTGCGCAACACATCGCGCTAAATCACGTTGATAATAAAGAGGATCTATTTACACGAGGAAGAGTAAGTAAGCCCCGGTGAGCTGTTATTCCAGCAAAGACTTTGCGGCGTCGTTCCAATTTCCGACTCGCGAACCCTTCTCAGACTGTCCTCTGATTGAACAAAGGCTCAGCGTTTCAAGCCCATTCAATCCTGCGAATTTCCCTCTTCGCGCCGACGGTAATGCTTTAATCTCGTGGACAATAAAACTGGATTCCACGGACAATTTTATATATACGAATCGTTAAATATTCCGGTAAATCTCTCTCGCTCGCTCGTTTCAAGTGTTGAGAGAAATTCTGTGGGAAATTCAACTCCGAGTGTATGTGTACTATACTATTTTTGTAAAAGAGAGGAATACTTGGGTACGCATATATGTATTTTTAAAATAGACCAACAAACTTTTTTGCTCCTGAGCTTAAGCGAGAGTACTTCTTGCTGTATCCGATGTAGTAGTGCTTGATTCGACTGTGCGTGTTACAATATACACATTTGTAATCTGCTATAGGTCTGCGCTTGGGATCCTTTGATGAACGAGCTCTACATGTGTTATTCAGAGCCGTGTCAAGTGTTCTCGTCCTATATACAGTCCTTTCCACGATACTATCGAGATAAGTTGTCTGATTGCTCGATAATTTAACGATTTCCAATTTAGCTAGCTTTTAGTCTGGTTTAAACTACACCGGAGTAGTTCGTTAAAAAAACAATATATCGCACTGGAGAATTCTAATGCTGATTTCAGTGCGTGTAGAATCAGCAAAGCTTTTTCTCTCGTTCTCAAAAGTAGGTCAATTACTTTTAAATGACACAAATTCCCCGCGCTCCAAATAACATCGCGTTAAAATCGCGTACACTACCTCGAAAAATTCTCCGTAAATTTTCATAAAAACCAGTCGTGCCAAAACAACTAATTAATCCCGACGACCGAATAACATAAGCTCGTTGACAGCGAGAGCAATCGCATTATTATTCCCTCTGTCCGTCTCATTTGGACAGTAGGCGCGCGGTCACACGCGCGCGCGCGTCGTTTGCATGAGCTTGTTATCTCGCGTTGTCGCACTTGGATTGGACAGCGCGGTGTACTCGGTTCCGTGGGCGTCAAGGAGATTCGCCAATAGGTCGCCGTATAGCGTCGGGACATTGTCACTTGCAGTGAGATTAGAGCGAGCGGCTTAATTTTCGCGGGCGCGCGAAGTGCTTATTCGCATTCTGCTTTTATGTACATCCGCGGGCGCAGTTCGTTTGTACTTGCAGATCCGTGACTTGCCTCTTGTTTTGCTGCACCGGCTGCTGTTGGTTTTTTCTCTCGCCGCTCGTAGCCGTCTGGATGCCAAGGACTGCTTTTTTAGGGCGACCGCTACTGCGGGCAATGGGAAAATCTTGATTTTGTTATATCCCCCTCGGGAATTTTTCGAGACCTCGATTGTACTTGCAAAGTAGTCCGGCATATTTCAAACGTAGGTGAATAATGTATCGGAGAAGAGAGAGATCCCAATGTATACGACGCACATGTGGTACAACCAAATTTTGCTTATCGATTTATCGTTCTGGTTCATTCGCTTTTTGAAAAACAAAATCAGAAAAAACTTTCTATACATACCGCAGCTCCGAGACTCACGGTTTAATCCAACTTCCGACACTGGCCCGTAACGCATCGCCATAAAAGAATATACGCGCGACAGTTTCTGGCAGCCGTAGAGTGCCGGGGTGCGGTCGAGCCAGCATTGCAGGTAAAACGTTTCACTATTCCGCAGGCTGCAAGTTTTACGTTCGACGTGCGCGTGTACAGCTATATGTACGCGGCCATTCCCGGCTGATTTGATGAAACTCTGGACGCGCATCAACGTTATAGAAGTTGGCAAATATCGAGACTCTGATTTCGCGTTACAATAGCTGTCGTTTAATTGTTTAATCAAAAAGTGGCCCAGATAACGCCGATAACGAAACGACGATGATATACATATGTATACGCGTGCGCAGTACATTTCCTTGGTAATACAGAGATGACAGTGCAGGCTTTCACAAGCGAGTATACTACTGGTTTGTTATACGAGGGAACATTGCCAAAGCTTCATTTCCTCTATGCAAATTTTATGCATAGCGCGGAAACTTATATAGTGCCTTCTCCTAAAAATATCTCACGCTCTTATTACGTGCTTTTGAAGCAATTATCGTAAAATTACGAGATATCGCGCCTCGCCGACGCTTTGAATTCAATAAACGTATTCGATGTAGAGTCGTAAAAAATTACATAAAAATCGGGAAATCTGTTATATAAATCGTATTAACCCGCTGCAGCGAAAAAGATTAACCTGCAACGCGATGCCTCGCGTTCATCCTTCATATCGGTGTTAAAACAGCCGAGAAACCACCGAAAAAAAGCTGAGCTTCAAAAAGAAATCTCTTCACTTTTCTCAAAGGCTGCTTCCTCTCGGAAAGCATCAGCGGTATTCGCGTATATAGCATAGCGCGTATCTCAAAGCCGCAACGCGGCAAAACACGAAGGAAACTCCAAGGCTGGCTCGAGCCCGACTCTTACCACTGCGAGAGACTCGCGGTGGCGCACTGAATCTTTGATTCGCCGCCGTCGATGTAAGCTCGGGAAACAACGGGGAGAGAATATATATATACACACGATCTCTGCATGTAATCTATACGCGGGCAAACGTCGTTACGCTTCGGGCGCGCATAATCGCGTTTCGGCGGACGCGACGGCTTCTAATGCATTAGAGAGAGAGAGAGAGAGAGAGAGAGAGAGAGAGAGAGAGAGAGAGAGAGAGAGAGAGAGAGAGAGAGCTCGGCTGTGCTCTATGTATGTACGCAGAGCCATAGTCCCGAATTATGGCAAAACATGTTAGTTAAGTTATCGCGCTGCAGCGGCCTAATGGCCGCGGCCACGCGCGTCTGTATCGACGTCCCTCTATATACGACCGAATTGCGCGCACGTGTGCATATGGCTGTGCGTCCGCAAAATGAATTTGGTTGTGGGGTTAATGTAACTAGGCTGGTGAAATTCTGCTTTTTGTTTGGTCGCTGCGATTGCTGTTGAACAACGGGGAAAATGTGTGCGCTATTTAGGAGTTTCGCCGGTTTAGAAGAAACACGTTTAGCTGGGTAAAAGGATGGCAGAGCTGGTATGTACAATTCATATACCTTTTGTCCGCGTGCACGTGACACGCTGCGGCGTTTGCGTCAGGACAACGCGGTGTCTCCGGAAAACTCCTCATATTTTTAGTTGAAATCTTCCAAGCCGACGTTTTGAATATTCTTCAATGATAAATTAAAAGAATAAATAACCTAATCCCGCAAATCCGGGTTTCGAAATCCCCATAAATATAATCTTGGCTTTTGCATACGCAGAGCGCAGATTTGCAAGCATAAGTATATATATATATATATATATATATATATATATATATATATATATATATATATATATATATATATATATATGTCCCGTATAGGCGAGCGTCAGCCCGCAGAATCGCCCGCTCGCATGTGTACGCGTCAGCCGTGTTTACGTGTGTTCATACATAAGCCTATAGATCGCCGTCGGATAATTGAAGCTTCAGCTCTGGCGAGACACAGTCGACCGGCTCGCTAATTACGTCGAGTGGCCACGCAGAGAGGGAGAGCAGTAGCGCCCGTGAGAAATTTCGGATTTCCGTCGACGCGCCGAGAGAGACGACGACTAATCGCGATGTGACCGGAAAATCCAATCAGAGCTATTTTCGAGCGACGCTTATGGATAAAGCAATAGCTCGATCTACTAGCTTTATTTTTTTGCAGAGGGGGGAAGGAAAGGGTTGTAGAATCGATGCTGCTCTGTTAAAGAGATTGGAGGGAGAATAAACTTTTTCTCCTAATACTGCACGCGAGGATATAATTGTAAATTTTTTTTTAGTCTCTAACTACGTTATCGATGAGGCACTCGAATAAATTGATTAAATACGCGGATCGCTGGATTCTTGCCGGACTTTTTTGTTATTGAATTTTCAGTGTCTCTGGAACGAGTGCAAAATAAACAGGTAGTCCTTTGACGGGGAGAGAAACAAGATTATATCATATTAGTTGCGCCTTTTCTTTTTTTTTTTAATAAAAAATGCGCAAGGATGAAGGCAGCGGCATATTTTATGTTATTTTACATGAAACATCCATTAAAATTCATGCTACCAACGCATGATGCCAGTAGCTAACGTCGCTACATCATCGTGCAAAAAGGAGATTCCCCGAGTGAAATACGTTCTTTTCATAAAAATAACGTAGTCTCGCGGTATGGGCGTCTCCGCGTAACCATTTCAAGAGTAGGATCCAGTGAAAAATGAAGATCAGCTTGTATACTCCTGCGAGACGTATTATTCGATGAAAATTGCATAATAAAGCGATTAGGACGCGATACATATATTTTACGCGATAATTTCATCTTGTCGTAAATGTAACTCAATATTTTTTTCCACTGCTTTAATAAAGTAACTCAATATTACTCACTTTTCGCGCTAACGGAATTTTCACGTGAGAACCGTATAATTTTTTACGACGTAAAAGAATCATGAAGTCGGTTTTATTAAGTATACTTCTTAGACGCGTATATTGCTCATAAGTTATTTTAGCGTCTCTATAAAAAACGGATTTCATCAAAGACGCGCAGAGATCTTGTAATACGGATATTAAAATCGATCCCTCGCGTCAGCCTGCATACCATCCCAAGGCATCTAACAATCATCCCTATCTCATTGCGAAACGTTCTTTCCGTGACGCTTCGCAAAACACACGCGCTTCACCCTTTTCCCGGCGGGTTGTCGAGGCGCGCGCGTCCCCCGTCCACTTTCATCTTTTCCTTTGTTGGCTCACGTTGGCTAGGTTCGTTTTTCTTTGGCCTCTCGGTTCTTTGCGCGCTACGCGACTGCTCTCCCGTCTAATTGGCCCGACGTCGACCGCGGCGCACTTAGCGAATAAACGCTTCCATCTCACTCTACGCTTTGATCGATGCCGTCCTACTGGCAATTCGCTCGCTTTACGAGCTTCGATGCATACGGAGCCATCCTCCCGAGGATCTTCCCGATAATGCGATTCCATTCGTTTTCGCTCAGGGGAGGGGGGCTTATTGACTGAGATTTTACTATCAATTTGCTTGATTAGTTGTTCAATTTTGCAGGAGATGGGGGGGAGATAAAGGCGAGGTCGTGAATGCAGGTTCCCGAGGGGCTTCTTTTTACGCGTGGTTTCAATGATTTAGTGGGATTGATATGGGTTGTTTGTTTATCGGCGGAATTACTGTTGAGGAACAATTATAGGGAGCTGGCGAGCTACCTCGAATTCCCATTCGACTTCAAGAACTGGAATGGCTTGAAGTTTTGATCATTGAGTTATGTTATATAAATAATGCTTCAATTGAGGACAGAAGAAGTGCGATTTGAAAGTTGAATGAGATTGGATGAGAATAGACCGATGTATATGTAATAATGAATTGACAATGCATACCTTATACGCAATTTTAATACAGTTTCAGTCTCATATAGTCGCATCTCTAATTCACTTAGATATAATGCGATAGAGATTCGAACGGGAGCAGAAATGTTGATAAGAAAAGAATTTCCTCGGACTCATGCAACTGTAATCAATCCCCGTTTCTGCCAAACTCTTCAATAGACATCGACTGGGTAATAAGTTTACGGTCTAGTAAAGAGACGAACCGTAAAAAAGCAGCAGATGCTCATCGATTTCATTAACACATAAAAGCGAAAATAAAAGAATGACCTCGTTCGCGATCTCCCAAAAGCCAAAGAAATAAACCCCATACACGAACTTTTTCCTCTCGATCTTTAAGGGTCAGAGCTCCTCGAAGTCTGTTGCTTCCCCTGACTTGGTCGCGCTCATAAAAAAGCTCGATCTCGTTCGAGCTTAACAGCCGCACGCTCACCTCTAACCCCAGCCAGATACATCCCCATATACCCTCGCTCTCATAAAAGTTATCAAATAACAGGGCTGAATTTACGGCGAGCGAATCGACTGCTAAAGTACTTTCGAGTTACAGCATCGTTTTGTTAAATCTCCCGCGCAGTTCCCTCCATTCAAATGCCGCAGTTTGAACTTTTTTGCGCTTCGTAAGGCTCGTCACGACCTCGCGGCATTAAACTCCGGATCTATTTCTCGATCGCTTCGAGGCCTCTCTCTCTCTCTCTTTTCTTCGACGAGAGATATTGTTCGAGGTGCTTGAAAGGCGCAGCGCGTCACGCAGCTTGGATTCCGAATTCCGCGCCTCGTCGGCATCTAGGGTGTATGCTTACTTTTTTTTTCTTTCCGAGGCGGGAGGCACGTAGCCGAGGAAGTCTGCGGTAATTCCTCCGGGCGCTTTTTCCTTCCGGTTAGGCGCCTGGGAGTAACTGAATTTCTAGGCGGATATGCTTTGGAGATTTTCCGAACGAGCGCTGCGCGTTTATAGGAGAGAATTTAGGATGCGGTGAGAAGAGTAGTATGCGCTGGGAAATATTCCGAGGTTTATAATGATATAAAGCTTGCATTGGGTCATGCATTATTTATGGATATACTCTTGACACTGATACTTGAGGCAGCGGGTCCGACTATACTTGGATGCTTCTACATGGCCATATGTTATTATGTTCACGATGTATGCAAGTTCGAATGGATAAATAGTCGAATAATTAAAAAAAGTAAGTTATAGTGCACCTTTAAGGAACACTTTAAAGTGGCTTGTGTAAGGGCCCGTAAAGGGCTCTCGAGTAGTAGCACTCGATAAGTTCAGAATTCAATGGGTTTCTTCGTACATACTCAAACTTGTTGAAGGGCCTTTTCGGTGAATTTAATCAGATCAACGTGAAATGTAACACACTTTCCAGAAATTCACGGAGTAATTTAACAACGCTTCATTACTCGCCTGCGTAATATTTAAGATTTTCACTTGCAAACGCTATATTAAAACTTAAATGTATAGCGTATTACTGCTAGCGAGAGAAAAACTAATATCGAAATATAAACATTAAAAAAGTTCAGCCCCGCAAGTCGAGCAATAAAACTTTTAATAAAAGCACGTAACTTCAAAGTCGAAAGAACGATTCGGATCTGCAGCTTTGCCCTATAGAAATACACGTATACATCGTTGGTCCGGTTTTGTCGAGAATTTATATTAAAGAAGATCCAGTTTAATCTCGCGGTTTAAAAAACACTCGAACCACGCGCACTTGAATTCAACCTAGGCACCGGTAGCTTTGTCGCTAAATTCTCTCGCGTGTCTGATGACGCATTTATTAAGCGTCCAGCAGTGAAATTACACTCGCGAATAAAAAAGAAAATAATTTTCCGGGCATTAAACCGCAGCGACGGAGGCACGTTTCTCTTGGTTCTTCTGAAAATTGTTTCACGCCCGTGCGCACTGCGTAAAATGGCTTAATATCCGCGAGTGCTTGGACTTTCTCTCTCTCTCTCTCTCTCTTTCCTACACGTATCTTCCTTTTTTAATTATTTTAATTTGGCCGTTCGCGCGAGCGCGTGCAGGAGGGGCGTAAGTTTATTAAATCCCTCCATCGCAGCAGATGCGCGCCAACGGCAAAAGTTTCTGCGGCGCAGTGAAACGCAAACTGCCTGATGAGGAGTAATTAAACGCAATTGCGAATGTGTCCGAATGAATGCTGGCGCGTCTTAGAGCTGATATGCCGTTAATTAAATGCGATTCTTGTTTTGCTTATACCGCATCGAGTGTATACGATAAATTCTAAGAGTTCAAAACTGCTTTTCAATTTGCCACGAGTCGCTTTTTGAATTTCAATGAAACAATCTTACTACGCGGACAATGTCGCAAGCCGGCCATTAGCCCACTCGTAAAAAGAAGCTCTCGCACCTAGGATGATCGCAGTTTTAATAAAGCGCCGTATTGCTCGAATTGTCGGCCTAGTGTGCTTTTCCAATAAACGTCGGCGGGGTTATCGGCGAACGCGCAGCAGTCGTACAAGTCCCCGCCAAAATGAATCCAGGATTTAGGACGCGACGCTAAAGGCTTTTGATGGGAACGCCCGAGCCGTTTATCTCGTTTTCTGCAGACGTTACCGATTGTTTTTCATCGGCTTCAGGTCCGAAGAATTTTTTTTCATTTTTTGCATCCATCATCGGAAATAGAATTATTAGCGCGAGAGAATGCATTGCGAACAAAAGCGGAAGTAGGATGCAACATAAGTTAGAAGATATTCGAGGGAACAAAGTGAAGTAGCGATGTACTCTCTTAAAACCTGGCAGAGTTTCTGCTACTTCGTGTGCATTCGGGCGAATATTTTTGGTCAGAAGTGCTGACAAAGGATAAGGAAGTCCTTCTCGTTTTTTTGACTTGCACTTTTTGTTGTTAAACTTTGAGTGGATACGGCTTGGTTCAAAACTTTCTTACATTTTCACTGAGCATGCATAATTATCGTGCGCATATACGACTTTCGAATGAAAATACAGCACAGTAGTGTATAATTTCATAAATTTAGCTTAATATAGAAACTGCATCTTCTTGGGGCTTAAAAAGTTTCGGATAATCAAGATTTTTCCTCAGAAGAACACCATTAGTCTAGCTTTCTCTACCTTGGAGGCTATATAGTATCGGAACGTGAAATTGATGATCCATTCCTCGAGACAAAACAATTCCACGGGATATTGACAGCATTTCCACGGGCGCAGTTTAAGGCATAAAATATGAAGAAAAAAAGTCAGGAAAGACCGGCCAGCGTGACCCCGTTCGATCTTTCTTTCTGGCTCGCTCTTAATTCATTAAAGATGGCCCGGTGCAGTAGCTGGCATGTTCAGGAAGTACATAAATCTTCCTTTAAAAAGCCGCGAGTAGCACGCGCGGCGAATCTCATCGATCTCCGGGCTCGAGCGCCGATTGTTGCCGACTAGAGAAAGAGCGAGATTTTACTCGTCGTCCAGAGACGAACAATGTGGGGGGAGAGAGAAGCTTTGAAATGCCGCTAGTTGTCGCGTGCTCGAGAATTTCTTTATATACGTGGAGGCGATGCCACCGAACCAGATTAATCGACTGTGAATGTGCGATATAATTAAGAATTGTCTATAGTATGGAACTTTCGCGAGGACAGAGAATTATTTCAATTTTTGCGCATCACCAAAGTTAAATGTCTTTATCTAGTAATGGAAATTGCAATTCTAAGAAGTTTCAAGACTTTTCGTTTGTAAGTTGAATTCAACCCACTTGCGCACTTGTAATTCATGTAAGAAATCACGTGAATCATTCTCACCGAAATTCACGCTCGAACAAAGTCAAAGACCCTGTGTGTATTGTCGTTAGAGGGCCGACGTCTCGGCGTCATAAAAACGTCGACGCTTATTTGTTGACCTTCGTCTGAACACAGACTGACCTTTTCTACTGAAGTCATTGGGTTCCCCCAGAAATTAAGTAGAAGCTTCAACCCCCAGAGTACACAGAATGGCCATCCATTTCAGGCAACCGAAAGAAGGATGGATCGTGCCGCATGAATAACAAACATCCTTCATTTACATGTAACAAAGTACTAATTCGTGGGAAGCTTTAAAATACGAAACGACTTAATACACTCTATTCGTAGAGAAAAAAAACCAACAAAGTCAGCGGCTTTCCGGAAAACCGAAAGCCACGCTAAAAGAGCCCTGACAACAAGGAAAAGCAATCAACGCGTCAGCCGCTCACCAAAGGCGTCACCGCTCGACTTTCTATCCCACAGACCAAAAAAAAAAAAAAAAATGAAGACGCTCGGGCTGTATTTTTGGACAAGTAAACAGGTCGTCCCGGAGTACATTATTCTTCTCTTCGCGGTACATTTGATCGATCCCAGATAGGAACAGAGGATCGAGTTTCCATGAATACGCCGGTATGTGCGAGTGCCGGATGACTCATATTTATGTAGGTAGGGGATTACATGCGAGAGACGAGATGGTCAGGATTTGGAAGGCTTAGCGCGCTGGATCCGAACGGAGACTGAACGCGAGGAGAGAGATTTTTTTAAGGCGATCTCAGTGGGTCAGTGTTTTGCACCAAGTTATGTCTGTGGTTTAGTAATCCTGGAAGAATTATTTTCAAACAACTGTATTAGGTACAAAATTTATATTGATTGAAAAATTTCGATTAGTTTTTCAATTATTTTGTATTTCTAATTATTTTCCATTCTCTGCGTGTTTTACACGGAAAAAAGATCTGCAAGTTACTGGATCAGTCTAAGTAGTACCAAGCCGGAGTAAACGCAAATTAAAACAGCTTTGAAATGGCAACTTCTTCTCTCACCGTTTGAACTTTCTGGTTCTCCGTAGCCCCTATACCTATAATTATATTATTTAAATAATATTACTTTGAATTATAAAGGAGCATTTATAATAAATGTCACATTTTTATGAAATAACACACATAAAAGGTACACTTTAAACTCATGAAATTATAAAGAGCTTTATTATTAAATAATACAATTTAGTGCGTGTTTGAAATATTCAATCTATGACGAATGAGAGTGGTTTTGTCAACAGGTGAAATAATTTTTTTGCAAATTTGAAGATAATACAATTAATTAATTAGTATAAAAGAATATATTATAACCAACTCAATAATCACCCTTATGCGTCGTATATTGAATACTTCAAACATTTGTATTATTTGTTAAGTCCTTTCATTCCGTCAGTCTAAAGGGTGCCTTCATACACGACTGATAATTAATGCCGTTACAACGAGGGCCGAATAAAGTGTATTTCAGAGAATCGCAAAATTCAATAAAACCCGATAATAACTCTTGCAATAATATTTCGAAATCCTCACTGCAAATAATCACACGTCATAATTACATAACAGAGGCCAGCCCACTCACCGTAATTTTAACTTGTTGCGCCAGGGGCAGTTAAGGCCAGCTCATAAATGCTGACATCCCTCTGCGGCCTTTATTTCTTTTTTTTTTTTTTCATTTTTCCGCATCTGTCACATCTCAGCTCCGCGAAACCCGTAAAAAATGGACAGCGTCCATTCGGCGGCCTCGTAAACTTGTGACGATCCCGGCGGCCATTAACTCGAGGCGTCCGCCTGATCAATTAACGCTTGCGTGTGTCCGATGTCGTAAAGTCCGGCAAGTGGTTGTATTTTCGCGAGATCTTGAATATTCAAGGATCGGCCCTCGATATTGGCTACTCCGATTTTCTGTTTGCGCTTTTCAATTTTCGCCGTAAAATACTATCTCGTTCGCCGTTAAATTGAGAGCACGCGTGAGTTTTACGATTTCCATTAATACGGATATGATGAAGTATCGAATACGGATTATCCGCCCTTGGGTTTTCGTGCTTTTTCAAGTGTGCAATTTCAATTTATTGCTTCAGATTTACGCTAATTGAACTCTTCTAAATAATTGCGCTCAACGAGCACATACCAATTTATTTGACTATTTATCTAAAGTTATTGCCTGTACAATAAACAACCCATTCATCACTCGGCAATAGCTGGTACACATGAAGCGCTGAGAGCCGGGCGAAAATTTATATGCGCACACGTTAATGCACATAGCGACATGCACCATACACAGGCACAGAGTCGACTGTACATCGTCGACCTTTGAACTCCGGGTATTTTGTCGCGGGTCCAGGAGTTATGCGCGCAGCGAAGACGACGTGGCAGCGCGAATCAGTGTGTAACGTGGATGCCCTGTTTCTCTCGTGTCTGAATATATATATAGCGCGCGGGTCGTCCCAAATCGCAAATAGTCGTCGCCTTGAAGCACGCCAAATTACTATTGAATTAGCTTCGGGAAACTGCGTTCGGCCGAAGTTTCAACCGATAGGATTACGGTATTATATTTGCGCTGACTGATATATACGCGGATATTATAATTATAATTCTCGTTAGAGTACACTTTGACTCTCGTTTGCGCAGATCATTATCAAGCGAGTTTGCATGCCAAGTTATAGAAAACACTATCGTGGCTCGGAATATCGAGACGATCATCCCCGCAGCGCGTTGACACCCGCAAACAACCGCTTATGTATCCACAAAAGCGCGTGAGGTATTAAGCCCGCTTCGGCCTTGCTGTCATCGGAGCTATACGCTTGAAATGATCGCTGTGGCGCGCGATTTTCGTCCTTTCGTTTCCCGGAGCGACGAAAGCTCCGAGTAACGGGGAATCGGCTCGTATTAATGAGCGTGCTTTCGCCGAGCTGCTGTTGTCGAGCGAAATGGAAATTTTGGCGAACGTGTGTGTGTGTGTGTGTCTATGAATAACGCGTTGAAATGGCTTGCGAGTTTTATCGGGGGTTGGCTGGAATTTTGCATTTTCCAGTTCTGTATCACCAGCTGTTGTGCTTTTTTTCTGCGTCATTGTTGTAGATTCTATTGTTTAGCGCACGATAAGAAAAATCGTGTTCTTTTCGCAGTTTAATAAATACAAATAAATTGCATCGAATAAGTTTGCCTCGTCAATCATACGCTTACCAACGCGGTTGCAATAATAAAGCCCTGAATTATCTACGCTCCTCGAAACGAGCCCCATTAAGTCCAATTAAAATCACCAAAGCAGCCGAGCTCAGCAAGTCGAATTCTTCCCTACCGCAGCGGCGGCAAATACTTTGAGCAAACTCGGCAGCCGCGAGTAGGTAGCATTGAAATACCGGGAATTCTCGCGGTCGCGCGCAAAGCGCCGCTTTGGAATTCAGCCGCGCCCTCTTCACTCTCTCCGCGCGTCGATTGACCGTATTATCCCCTCACGTCTCTGCGGCGGTATACTGCTACTGCGAAAACATTGTCCCGCGCGTTTAACCAGCCGTATCCGACGCTAATTTCTCCTATTAATATCTCTAATTACCGCGGAGTCGTCTTGTAATGCTTCGCTGATTCTCTCCGGGGACGAGGTATGTGCGTATATGTATAGCTATACTGCAGACGCGTTGCAATTATTTAGCCGATGCTGCGTGGTCGCTGGCCAAGGCTTGCTATTAAAGCGGGTAATTAGAGCGATTTGAGCTTGCCTTAGCTCAACTTCGGCTTTTTGGATTCTCGGGGCTGCCGCGAAGTTTTATCGATTTTACGATTGGCTCTCTAGGTAATTAAATCGGACCGTGATATAAATGATAGTTTCTTTACTCGCTGACGAAACTTTGATTGCTCGGGATAAATTATATGCACGGGGCTGAGAGGAAATGTAGTACGTTACGATAAGAAGCATTTTACATTCCGAGAACGAAATCATATGACGACTTTCGGCTGTGCGCACGGATGCCGCCGCTGCCAAAGGAGTAATAACGTTTCTCTGCTCGGAATTTCGATGCGCGGACGATATCACGCAAAGTCCATAATTTCGTAAATATACATTTCCAACTCGAGTCTGCGCCAAAAGTTGAGTAAAGTGCTATATAACACATATACGTTTGTTTATTCCAGCTGCTTATTTTTAAAATATTTGCTCTTCGAGAGGTAAATATTTGGCACCGAGTGAAAATTCGTCGAACGCGCAGTGTAACTCGTTCCGGTGAATCACGGGAACGAAATCTCCAAGATGATGCAGAGCATTACAGTACCACGGCGGCTGCCATATATAAAAGCGTCTCCTTATTTCTATAAATATAAATCATTCCACACACACGTTTTCCGCCATCTTGAGTCGCATGAGTCGCCCGCCACGAATGTACACACATTTCCGCGAGGATTTACGGGGCCGCAAGTTGACGCCGAGAAAAGGTGAGCGACCACAAAAGAGAAAAAAGCTCGTTCGCCCCAACGAGACGGGATTAATCAAGTACTACTGCTGTACAACCTAGGAAAAAGAAAACGAGCGCGAAAGAATTGATAGAGCGCGTCGATTGTGTTGTCGCAATAAGGCGGAGACTCTGCGTGATTGATCGAAAAGAATTTTTGCCATTCCACCGGCGGTCTTTTGTCTGCCAACAAAGCTCCCGAGACGCGGCTTGCAGTGTATAGCTTGGCAGAACCGCTGCTGCTGCTGCAGCTGCTGGAAATTTGAATCCCCCGGCGTATTACACGCGCGTCCGGCACTTTATTCCCCTGCCGACGACGAAGCTCGTAGAGACGCAACTCAGTGGTCGAGCTTCATCGTTCGGTTTTGCCATACTTCTGCTGCATTTGCCGCTGTCGGCTCTCGCTTTGCTTCTTTTCTGTGTGTGTGTGTGTGTGTGTGTGCGCGCGCACGCGGAAGAATGATGGAACACTGCGTGCTGGATTTTATTTTGAATGAGCTGGTTTGATTTCCTGCTGCGGATAGTTTTCTTCAGGTGGGAATAAATGAGGCTCGTGTGTGGGACGCGCACAGCTGAAATATTCTATACATATAAATAACATCATGCAATTCCTATAGACCAGCGATGAGCCTACATCAGCGCAGAAAAGCTTTGAATAATGAAGGAATTGATTATTCATGACCTGCTGTTCTAATTCGCATCTTTCAAGCGCAATCCAAGAGCTGAGGTTCGTCACCTTTACGCGAATGATCCCTAATAAAGACAGCCTTCGATCTTCATCGAATCCACTTATAAGAGGATCTCCTATATAGGGAACAGAAGACCACGGACTGCTTAAAAATCTCCTCTCTTTTTCTCGAACGTCGAGACTCCTAAGGAAGATAAAACTGATCCCCGGAGAAATCGCATGCTCTGCCTTCATATAACTGATGGCGCCGCGACCTCGAACTCGAGGTCCCATTAGGCGCGAAAATTCGACTATGGGAAAATAGCGTGTACTCCGGCACTTTTCGTTCGCGCTGGCCAGGTCTTAATCACATCGAACGCTCGCCTTTTCTTCTTTTTTCGACGGGAGGATCTTGTTTTTTTTTTTTTTTTTTTATTCTGAGATATCGCGCGTTTTCTGTCTTGGAGCTTTATTTTGTACGAGCGAGCTTAATGTTTTGGAAGGGAATAAGTGGCTGGTATTTTTGCCCCGTACGATTTCGTGGTCTGATAGTTCTCGTTAAAACTGAGTAGCTGGTGTAGAAGAAAATTTAAATGAAAAAGAAAATTGTTCGATCGTTCGTAATGGAGTTTCAACAATTAATGCGGTTCAATTCTACTGCGAAGATGGTTAAAGAATATGAGGCAAGTTTTGATCGCGTTAATCACTTCACAAAGTGCAAATTTAATTCTAACTTTTGATAACCGCTTGAGTGATAATGTAACAAGTTTTTAGAATTACCGTTCAACTATACGACATTTTGCTTCGATAAATCAACTTATCAATCGTTGTACTTTCTATCAATTTTAGTTTCTAAAATTCATTCGGCACATATAACGACCAAATAAATTATCACTCCCATTATAATCAATTTTCCCCAGCGGTACTGATATTTTCTGGCTTTCTCTCTCACTCTCTCTCTCAGAATACACTACTATTTATTGTTCACATCCCACACGTGCTTAATCCACGCCATCATTTATTCGAGACCGCATATATCCCTAATTCAAACGCAATGACCCAGACGCCAGGTCGGTCAGGAAAAATACACATTCACGCGGAAAAAAGCCAACAAAGTCAATCCAACATAATACGAACATCACAGTAGGTCAATTTTTTGCTTATAAAACTTTCATTCGATCTATAATACGTATACGATCGACGCATCGAAGAAAACGTCGGCTTGAATTCGTCGTGAAATTTCAACGCAATTACCATCGCGGAGACATCGATCCGCTCTCGCAATTTTCCGCGCTTTTTTGTCCGCGGCCATCCGGAACGGAATTCTCGCGGTAGACGTCGAGTCGCGCCGTCGGAAGCACTTTATTTCCGAGTACCAGTTCCTCTGCGCAGCGTAACTGAGCACACCCGCAGATGTCTGTGTATATACGGCCTGTATGCGTATGCAATGGTGAATAGAGAGAGAGAGAGAGAGAGAGAGAGAGAGAGAGAGAGAGAGAGAGAGAGAGAGAGAGAGAGAGAGCGAGTCGCCCGCAAGCTCGCTATACTCTCTGACGGAGTCGCCGCGTGCATAAACAGGGGGTGTGAATCGTTGGCGCGAGAGGAATATAAGCGCGCGTTTGTCGAGGCGATTTCCTCGTTCGTTTTGCGATACGGCGAATGAGCTTGTCGAGTTTTATGTATGCACATATAGAGGATGATTAGGTATGCAATTAGCGAGTGCATCGCGATTAGCAAGGAAAGGATTTAGCTTTACTGTATCCAGAGCACTTAGCGCATGAATAATTTCTGGAAAAGTTATGTCCGTTTGAATAAGTGTCGAAGCCGATGCCATTGAGTAAGTGGAATCGCTTAGTTTCCAGTGAGACAACGGTCGCTCTTGGAATCAGCCGCGACAAAAGCTCGAGCCGCCTGCTTTTCCGCAGAAGAATAAGACGTAGGGAAAAAAGTTTGGAAAACCGCTAAGCCAGGCCGGGAAGTTTTAATTAGACGGAGTGTCGCGCGCTGCAGCAACTTTGACCGATAAAAGCTCGCGCCTGGGCGTCTTTCACATCAGACGCAAACAAGAATTGAAGAATCGCCCGCCTCGTATTCACGGATCATTAAAAAGAATGCCTCGTCGTGGAAGCTTCGATTAAAGGGGAGCTCGTCATATCGCCGTTATACACTCGCTGACTCATGCGCGCGCGCGCGCGAGCTTGAACTTATGACTGAACTGAATTATATATCACAGTCATCGTGCGGATATATCTCACTGGGAAAAATCCATCGCCGTCCAATGAACATTTCCATCTTAACCCTTAAGCTTAATCGGGCGAATGCTCGGCTCTACAGTCATAAAAGCCGCTGTTATAAACAAATGCCTCCTACTCAAGCAGCTACGAGTTCTCATACTTGACCCCGTTCTTTCGCGAAACTCTCGCTCGCAATATAATGAAAAGTTATATCCTCCTTAAACACTTTATAAGCTCGCGGCTACGCAAAGCTCGAGTTCTCGTCACTGCTTATAACGAGATAAAGCAGTGGATGATGCTGCTGTATCTTCCAAATTTTTTCTACCCCTGACGCCTCTAGGAACGAGAGCGGCTGGTTTTTTTTGCTCTCTTGTGAAAAAACAGCAACTTCCTTGTTTTTTTTTTTTTTTTTTTTTGTTTTTCGAGTGTGCCAATGTAATCGCGAGTGCATTTGCTAAGCTTTTAAGCAGATTCGGCCTCGTGTATATAGACAAGCACAGCTGAAAGTTCTTTTTGCGCGACTAATTTCCTAAGTAAAATATGGAGTTACGTAAATAAGGATGAATATATAGGTATTCTTGTGCAAATGAGAAGTGGGATCTGTCCTGCGATAGCGAGGAGAAAAAATTAAAATTACACATCATCTAGCATCATTTCGAATGCATCTCTCGTATTTAGATACCATCTGTCCATTTGACTCGGAGGTCAAACTTTTTTCACCCTCCGGAAACGACGTGAGCATTTCATGCACGAGCGAACCAAAATAGTTTCTTCCTTCTTTTTTTTCGTCGCCTCTTCAGCAGCTATCTCTGGCGGGTTCGCGCGAGGATTAGTCGGGCGTTGAAGAGTCGCTTTCGTATAATTCGTCCATCAAAGGTTATCGCTGTTGTTTGCGAAAGGCTTGAGGATCCGGGGGCGATAACGATCCCTATGTGTATCCGAGAATTTCTTATTTTCTGATCGAGAGGACCCGGATGCCAAAGTTTTTCCTATATACGTTGTCAGCATTTCGTCGACTTTATCGCTGTTTGCGAGTGAAAAAGTTCGGTAAATGACGATTGCGGGGGTACGGAGTAAATAGAGGTTTTGTCGCAATTTAGGATAGTGCCGAGCGCGTTATGAGTTTTTTATTATGACTATATAATTGTGAATTGTCGTATATTTAGTTTTATTCCGAGATCGCATGTTCGAATGTATATATAATTTCTCGAATTATTTTCTGCGCCTGTGGCTGTACCATTTCAGCGTGAAATTTTCGCTGGCTTAATTCTGCGAGTCTGTTTATTATTTAATAACACAGTAGACGTCATTTATCGTATCTGTAATTCGTGCGAATATAATTTTCAGGTTAATGGTTTTATGCTGTTATCATTTCGTACATTATAAATTATAATGCCGCATATAGCTACGCTCAGTTTATATCAGAACAACTTTAATTAATTTCCGACAAATCCTGCAAACGTATTAAAACACGAATAGAAATTCTCGTAAAGAATCGCACGTTTGTTTAAGGCAGCAAAAAGCGCGAGCTCGGCAAAAATAAATGTCGTCACGGCCTACACTTTATGAACTAATAAAACCCTCCCCTAATGAGAAACATAAATCAAACTCACGCAAGCGCATCGAGTAAAAGAAGTACCTGCTTGTTAGCGAGATTAAGCGACGAAGCCTATAAATAAATCCCCTCGCGGGCTTAATTCTTCCTCCCCGGCGGTGAACAAACGAAAAGACATCATTTTTCGGAGCATTTCTCAACTCGCTCAAGACTCCTCGTTCCGAGCGCCTGGTCCTCCATAAAAAGCTCATAAATCCTCACAAAAGCTCACGAGACCCCTCGACGAGTAGGAAACAAAAATGAAAGAACAAAAGAGACAGGCCGGATTAGCGTCATATTTTTAGCGCACACATAAGACGCCGCGTTACGTCACACGAGAAGACCGCGAGGCTTTGCAAAAAGGCCGCGGCAAATAACCACCTGTAAAACAGGCTTCTGGCCACTCGCCAGCCCTCCTCGAATGGAAGATTCGACGTCGCCTTCTCTCGGAGAGACGGCGCGACTTACTTTACAGCGAGCAGCGGACGAGCGACATTTTTCGAGCTGCAGTTTTATTCCCTACTACCCCGAGAAATTCCAGCGCACGCTCGCGCGATGAATGGCAGCGTAGGCGGAATTTCGCGCGAACTTTGCCGTGATTCGATGGTGCTTCAACAAAAAATAATTTTGCTCGTTTGAGCATTTTTTTTCATGTATCCTGAAGTGCGTAGAATTGCGCGCGAGAACGAATGCTTGTCTGGAAAATATTGACGTTGGTAAATGCGAGACATTTATACAAACGGAAAACTTTATGGCAGTATATTACAGTCTCTAGTGCGAAATCCTTTGTAAATATTTACAGAAGCCTCCGACGCGTCGTCTCTCTTCCGCTTTGGTTCTCGAGTTATAAAAATACGTCCATCCGAATTGCCGGGATTTCGAGGGGAGAGAACGCTTTGAAAGAGCCGATCCATCTGTAAAATGTCTTTACGTAATGCATCTAACGATGAAAACCCCCAACAGAGGCGAGTGGAGAATCGAGAAAAATACACATTTCCCTCGCGCACGACGGCCTCTCCCCTCCTCTCAAACACCAAGCGTCACGCTGCGACACTCCGCGCGCTCAACTCGGCCGACAAAGTTGAAAAACTCACTCCGGCTCGTTGCTGCCGCTGCTCGACTCCCGCTGCGAAATGCAAGCCACGTCCCGGAGAAGCAGAGACTGCCGCTGCAACTTTTCGCGTGTCGCGCTGCGGCGCACGTTTTGTTCAGCCGACTCTCTTTCTCTCGGCAGCAGTGAACCTATACGCGATGCTGCTATATATAGTGTATATGCATGTATATAACATGCACACACACACGCGCGTGTAGTGGCGGCGGCTTGTTGACAGTTTCTCCGGCCTCGCCTGGCAATTCCAAATGACAAATGCGTTCGCTGCGAGCAATGCGGCCCGGCGAGATATGAACGGAAATTCCGTCATAATTTTTGCTTACATATTACGAGAACTGTGGACGACTGTATATCTGAACCCGAACTCCGGGACGTATATTATATTCGGAATGCTCCGGTACTACTGCGCGACTGTCGATATGCGGTTCGTTGACTAATTGGGGTTGTGTGTGTGTTTTTTTTTCTTTTTTTATTGGAAGAAAGGTATTAGACTGAATCGAGATGAGCGTTAAGTAGATACATGCCGAGTTTGGCAAGGCACTCATGAATAAGAAGTACTTTCGTATTATATCAGCCGTTTCCAGCTTTTATTAAATTTCTTGCGGAATTTACAGCAACTCTATGTAAAGCCACAGTTCACGCAAGGTATCAAGTCTCGGGCGAGACGAGTTTTCATTCCAGAAAACGAAATATACACTTACTTTTATTTAAGCGAGACAATAATGCACGAAATATATATTGTATATGTCGATAGGTCGAGCATTAAAGTCGCTGCGACGGCATTGTTCCGTTATTCCGATACGCATAAAAACAACCTCTTTTTAATAAAAATACGAAACTTCATTCGCTTTTTTATGGGCCATTAAAAAGTTATAAATTTTTATAGTCGGTTGCACGAAACTTCTAAAGGCACCTACTGCAATCTCAAAACGCTCAATAGCAACCCTCGAACGGAGTGCGAAATTTTTTTCTTTTCAATTTTCCACTCGTAACATTGTCGCATTCGTCAGGCAAAGCTCTAATGAAAGCAGCTTACGACAAAGCCGTCCAATTACTCAAAACAACAATACCCAGCACTTGAAGCAATTAACCCAAAGTCGATCCGACAAAAAATTCGCTCGTAGCGCTGCTGCCGTGGCCCTCTTCATCAGTGCAGCAAGACTAAGCTCTTACATCGTCGTGTGTAACGCACAGACGCGGCTAAAAACCAACGCAATTGGTTTTTCCTCGAACAGGCCTAGATCTTATCCCCACCGGCGGCAATTTGAATTGCGCCCCTGAGCGCTCTCGGCAATCTCGCCGCGTTTTAATGCGCGCAATAACGAGCTGCCGTTTGCTCGGAGTCGCCAGTCAGGCTTCCTTCCAGAAATTCTCCGCCCGATTCGGTCCAGATTATATTATATACCCAGTTCGGTAATCTTAATCGCCTCTGGATTACCCGCGGCGACGCTATAAACAGCTGGTGTTTTCATATTTTTTATCGGATTGATTAACGAAAATCCGAATTATCTTTATTTCCAGTGAAAAAAGTAAACGAGTTAAATAGAAGAAGAGGATTTAGAGCGCAATGCGAATGCAAGTAGTAAAGAGCGCGCTTTAGTCAGACGACGCGTATGCGATACTTTAACCCAGTTTATTCTAGCCATCAACAACTTTCGCGAAATGTATTGTTTAGCATAATACAGCTATTATAAAATTGCGTGAAATTTACATGTTGCGTATATAACAGAGTCCCTGCGAAGTTTTATCAAAATCCAGGTCCCGCATTCCGCGCGTTGTATATACCGGCCTTCTCAGTTTCGCGAAACTCAAACAATGTAACGCCAAACTGTTTAACTTTGCAAAGTTGGAATGTAAATCATTCGATTAATTTAGTAACCGCAGAGAGGATAACGGAATCAGTATACAGCGACTAAATTCTAATGATATTAAACGGGGGGCACTTGTTTCAACTCACGGATACATTTTCAGGAGAGAGAAAAAAAGCCTCAAAGACGTCGGCGCCGGATATTGCTCATTTAAAATTTAATAGAAGCGATCTATTACGCCGGCGGGTATAAGAAAGGGGCAAAAAGAAAGTTGATTTAAAGTGTACTCAACTTCAGCTCCTCTTCTCCATTTGACTTGCAACCAGCTTGATTTTTTCGTTCCTCTTCGTCCGTTACTTATGTCACTTCAGTTCGCGCAGTTATTACACAAAGAGCTAGATATATAATAATTTTTGTATAATTCATCTATTTATCGCCAACTGCATACAATCTTGATTCTCGAAATGAGATTATCAAACTTTTTCATTCGATCGAGCTTACATTAGCATAAGCCGGCTATTCAATTTGCAGATTTCATTCGAAGCTTTTACTCTTTGCTCAACTTTTTTTCACGCATCTCTTTGTTCTCGCAGAAAAATGCCTCCGGCCTATTTTGCTCCGAAACTTTTTTTCTCACCCATTGCTTTTTCTCCTAATACATTCCCCGAATTTTTTTGTTCCCTCCATACTATACATATAAATCGCCTGGTCCCTCCTTTTCAGGTCTCGTTCAAACTGTCGCCGTCCCTCTCACGCACAAAAGAACAATTTCTTCCGCGCGTTTCAAAGCCCAACAGAAAAATCTAATTCCGTAAACGACCTTTAAAAAAAGCGAGCGCGCCAAGTCCCTCATCTCATTAATAATCCTTTCTCGCCGGGACACTTGAATCCACAATTAGACGCTAAAGCAGCGGAAGAAAGGAAAACATTAGCTCGCAGCTCATGCATCGTGAAATTTCGGCTCGGTGTACAGAGCAGCAGCGAAGTTGAGCATACAACTCTCTAGAGCTTTCTTCGGTCGAGTCTAGCTGTTATGCTGCTGCCGGTGCTGCAAGAGAGATTCTTTGACCTCGTTAATTATACCCGTGCACTTTTTACCCGCCATTCGAGCGCCTATCCTTGGGGGCCAACTCATTTCTCTGCGCCTATACTCCGAGGTGTATTAGTCTTGCGCTATGTAGTGTACCGCGATCTCAACTCGATCGCGAGCCTTGTTGCGAGCTTAAAGTTTTTCGACTGCAGATGTATATCAATGCTCGTCGTGTTTCGGAAATAGTAGCCATGCTCTTGCACTCGTGTATTTTTTCCTCACTCGTGTGTCTTGCGTAAATTTTCATTCCGAGCCCGAGAGACAAGTTCGTTTAATGCTCGAAGCTTTCTTCTTTTAACGGGAGGAAAAACAAGGACTTTAACGCTCGAGCGAAGTGTATTCAACTTTGAGTTCTAATTTTGCACTGTTTTAATAGGAAATTGCTCGCGGAAACTTATAGCTCCCTCCTTTTCGCGGATGACTTTACAAGGCTGTAAGCTCGAAACTGGGCTGTGTAATGCGAGACACGATGAATTACACTGTCGCGAAGTTTATTACGAGATTACGCCCAACTTTCTTGTTATTTCTGGCGCTACGACTATACCCACGTGTACGAGTGAGTGAAAGCAAAGCAGCTTAAGAAAAGTACAGCCCTGTACAATACTTAATGGAAAGCTCAAGTTCCGAAATATCCCAATCAAAATTCACGAGCAAATTCAATCAGAACCGCGCGCGCTGCACTGGAAAGTTAGAACAACTCGTCACATACTCCCGAGCTCTCAGCGGCAATACATAATATTCGCGCGCAAGACAAATGTTCATAATCCCCAACGAGGTCCACTACTCTCTCATCCGGCTGGAGACAGACTGCACACGACGTATACATCTCGGAAGTTAACGTGGATCCTGCAGGCGGGCGAAACTCTCCGCGTGGCTTAACCGGATGGGACCCGACGCCATACGTACACGTCACGGTGCAACGCCAGTTTATGTCTTCGCGGGTAGTTAAATCGACGACGGCAATAATATAACGGCGGGCCTGTGTGCATGTGTGTGTGTGTGTAGATAGATATATGCAAAACCAGCTGCGTTGTCTTGGTCGTCAAGACGTCACACTTGGGTTATCGCCATATAAGCAGCCGGTCGCGACTTTACGGGCGCAGCCTTTTATTTCACTTCCCTTCTACTCAAGCCTTGGCTTTGTGGGCTATATATATACGGAGGGTTCCGCTGCGATACCGGCTCCTCGATATTTCACCCAGAGTACCTTCTGCCATTTCAGCATTCGTGTATTGATTTTATTTTTTGATCTTTCTTTGGTGTTTCCCCAATTTTTTAAACTGTGATTCAAGGAAATATATATAGTTTCTCCTGGGGTCGCTTCATAATTGACAAGGTCATAGCTCTTCCAGCCGTGTTTACCAAGCCTCGAGTACCTCTATTTTTCGAGCGGACCACTTGACATGGAAGTCCTCCTCTACATGCAGAATCGCTGCGTATAGCAAAGTTGCGCAACGAGCCCGACACGACTTTTGTATAGCGGTATAGTCCTCGATCATTTTATTATCGCAGACGCTCTGGAGCTAAAGGAAAAAGGGCTGAGACCTGCTTATTGGATAACGCCTCGTCCCTTTCTCTGT
Organism: Muscidifurax raptorellus; assembly: GCA_020010945.3. Taxonomy (NCBI): domain Eukaryota; kingdom Metazoa; phylum Arthropoda; class Insecta; order Hymenoptera; family Pteromalidae; genus Muscidifurax; species Muscidifurax raptorellus. Next base: position 38,921,593 of record CM052078.1, read on the forward strand.
CTCTGGGTTATTGTAACTCCTTAAAGCTCTTGCTTTATATATATTGTGGAAATTCAAGCCAGCGTTCCAGAAGAAGAAGGTCGTTTGCATTTTGTCAAGATTTTTCTTCCCTCTCTGTAGAGAAAAAAGATTACCGGAATTTCTAAACAATATTTTTTGCAATCGCGTTGGGCTATTTTTAAAGAGAAGTCGAGTGCGAACACTGGGGAATCGAGAGAATGGCTCGATGTGTTCCGGAAAACTATATACTTACTTTATTAGCAGCTGGAAAACTAAATACACGCGGGAAAGTTTCACTTGAGAATATCCGAGTATATGCGGTATTTTTGTTTGCGTTTTAATAGCACCCTCGAGATACTTACAGTATACTGCATTTTTTGGAACTAACTTTTGCAATGTTCCGTCGGATCTTTCCGAGGATGAATTATTCTTTCAAGCTTCTACCAAGTTGAAAGTGAAAATATAGCGCGGAGTTATTGAATGTTATCTTAACTGATGCGTTATGCGTGTAATAAGAAAATTTTAGAATACGTCGACAACTTTGACAGCCTTCGAAATATTTGGAGACGAGAAATTTAATCTGAAATGCATTTCCGTGTCCCAGTCAAGCCGTTGACATCAGATTGAATACTTGACACTTCGATCAAATCGAGAAAAGGAGAAACTGCGTTATTAAAGTGTGCGATTTAATGTATTTATCGTGACGTCTGCTTGCTCAAAAAATATAACCAAAATCGACCAAAATTATATACTTTGCCGGAGTAGAGAAAACTTGTTCAATTAGCGAGCGAAACAATACGAATATAAGTGTTTGGTGGCAATAAATTGTACGACGAATAAAATATTTCGAATCGCAGTATATTTAGGCGAATTCAAAAGGAAAATAATAATCATAAATAAAAAGTTGATTAAAACTGTTATTAACCAAAGGTTAATAAGAGTTATGTAACGGTAAATTACAGTTATCGCGCTGCTGATTTATTCGCATGAACTTGCACAGAGCTTGCAGCCCTGAATGTATTACTAAAGCCAAAAACGGTTCGAATTCAATTTGCAATTGCGCGAGTTCCCGAATAACGACTTACATAAATAGTCCCTCAATATACCGACCGCGCTAATTAACGAAGAGCCGACTTTCAATTCGAAAGTGTAAATCTTTAATACGAGACTCTCGTAATAAAAACTGACCAACGATCCGCCTCTCGATGAAACAGTGAAAACCAATGTGGATTAATTAGGCCGAGCCAATGCCGTCCTCCTGAATTCTTCATTTATACGTCAATTATACGTCTCACTTTCACTCGCTACGAAAATTTCTTCAATAATTTCTCGAAAAATCGTAAATAACCCTCATTCCAGCCTTTTCAGAGAGGCTGTCTTGCATATAAAAACTCGGCCCAAAGAGTCATTATACGAGAGAAAAAAAGCGGCCTCAGCCTTGTCCCCGGATAATTAAGCGCCGGATCATGGATATAAATGTCTAATTGGCCTTTAAAGGGCGGCCACCACGTCACCGGCGCGCCGCAGCTAATTCAGCGGGCGCGTCCTGGGAGGTTCCCGGCGTCGATTTTTCTCGCCTTCCCCCAAAAAAAAGGTGAACGAGGGCAAACGGGACGCTATTCTCGCGGGGCCGACTGTACAAAAAGGGCAACGTAAGAACGATGCGGCGACAACTTTTGTCGAGCTAATAAGAGGACGCGAGGGAGAGGACAAAAAATGAAACGGGCAGTGTACCTCGCTGTAACCATGCGATCCAAAAGTCCCGGAAGGACCGATCCTCGCTGGCGATAAGTCCTGTGTACAGCGACGAAGACTTGAAATTCGAGCCTTTTATTTTCCTGCGCCAATTCGTTTTGTTTTATCCTCGATGCGGTGCTTGCGGAGGGTCGCTCCTTTTTTTTCTTTCCACGAGCTCGCTCCCGAGAGCTTTAAGTAAAATTTACGTGAGTCCACGTGACGTTTAATACCAGCGGTCGAATTCGTTTGACACCAGCACACGCGGCTTCGATTCCCATGATGAGCCGTAGTGTCTCGGCACTTGGCGATCAATTACTCGACTCGTCTATAACCGAAGAAGAATAAAAGTGGTAACCGCGCGCACTTGGTCGCTTCAAAAGAACACCATGAATTCCTCGCTCCACATGCGAGCGCGCAAAAACTACGACTCACTGTACGATTGTACTCCGACCGAGCGGATAACCTGAATTCGGTTCACTGTGTAACGAGTCTCTTTTCTTGCGCTGTATATCGTGCGACCTGCTGTTTCACGTAATTCCTGCACGCACTCGATACTTATCCCGGTACTCACGCACTGGCGCGCTGCGGCGAGCCCTATATTCCTCGGGGCGTGTGAGAGATTCGGATGCGCGCGGCTGGACAGACGAGAGGTACATGTATATACGTGGCGCTGCTGTAGCGTGAGAATGTATCTCGCTTGCTATCTCTTGCTCTCCCTCCCTCTCTCTCTCGGCGTTCTCTCGCGTGCGCGGGACGAGAGAGCACTGCGTACTCCTCTGAAAGCAAGCCCCGATTCGACGGTCCTCCACATCTCTCGCTGCTCCCCCTCCCCCTCGCGCGCGTACTACTCCTGCGCTACTTCTCTCTGCTCGCGCCCCCCCCCCCCCACTCCGCAGCCGTTTTCTTTTTCGCGCCGGCGACTATCTTTCTCGCGTTATTTTGGGCGTTTGCTTGACGCGCGTTCGAAACAGGCCGGATTCTGTACTCCACTGACTCTGAGTAATTGAGAGCAGCCGTTTTTCCCGTTGGATTCAGCGCTCGCGCGACGGAAAAAAGTTTGTTTACTGCATCGACAGTTTAATTTGACAGAGGATATCTGCGGATACTGTTCACCCCCATTCTCTTCTATATTTACCGCGGGAAAAATAAATAAAGGGAACAGCGTCTATGCTGTTCCGAGAGCGGCTGGCCTGTTTCGGCTACTACTACTTACTTTGAACGTTCGGCTGTGGACTGGTTTATTTGCATTTTGAAACATCGCAGATATAATTTGACTTATCGTAATAACGTTGGCGGATTCGTGCATAAATTATATATATGTTTATATATATATATATATATATATCGGCTGTCGCCGCGCATCTCTCACAAATCCGGCTCTGAAATGCAAAGTTTGCCTAATCGCCATAATCGTGTTCATTTCCTCTGACATACCGCCGCATACCATTGATAGAACGGATGCCACCTATAATTTCCCAAATTTCGATTCGCAATATCGCGGTTAGTACTATTTCCTCTGCAAACATTCGTAACGCCGGTGCGCACTATCTCGATGAATAAACGAGTTTAGTGCCGATGAAATTTTCATTAGTTTTCGAACACAATATCGTTGAATCGAACGGTCACATCTGCTACTGACAGAAAATAACTTTTCGGAAGCTCCTGATTTTTTAGCCGTCAAAGGTCCAACTACGGATTTTAGTATTCCATAGAAACCCCGCGGCTTCTAAATGTATATATACTATTTGAATACGCAAGCAAGAAGCTTTCAAACGCTCAGTGATTGACCCGCAGCTCAAAACTATCAGAAAAGTTCCCAATAATAGTCGCGAAGAAATGACGAGCTCATTCTCATGAATATTCCCGCCTCATCGGTCGCAATAATTCGCGCTCCTCGAAAACTTAAAAATCTCAACAGCAATCCCAATGGCTCTCCAGTAGGCACATCTCCGCGCGCAATCTCGCCGGCGTCCTGCTCCGTTCCTCGTTAAAGCTTGGCAGCATCAACACCCCCCGCGCGTATACACGGCCAAAATCCCCCTCCACTTTTGCAGTGACGCGCGGCGGAGCCTTCGCGCGCGAGCTTTATGACGTAGAAGCGCGTAAAGCTCAGCGGCGGAATCACGCTGGGTCTGCGTGTAGGCTAGCGAGTAATACCCTTTGCCAGGAAAGAGAGCCGGCCGCAAGTTATGAAGGAAAAAGGAGGCTAAGTCCGGGGAGTGACGAACGAACGCGAATTTATTATGGAATTGTCGGGGCCGTTTTGTCGCGCGGCTTTAAGCTCGGCCTGTCCGGGGATAATGCGTGAAATGGTTTTTTCCCGATGGTTCATTTTTTTTCTGGGATCTTATATTTCGCGGTGATGTATACCTTAGTTTTTATGGAAACTGTAGAATTGCGTTGACGGAAAAATGTAATAAAAAACCTTGTTTGTTTCTTTTGAGAATAGAATAATTGATTATAACAAGAGTTTCCGTTCTATTTTTATTTGAAACAGTATTTTTTAAAGTTTAATTTTTATGGCTTAAAGATGATGGAGATAATAAAAATCTATTGGAGCAAGATTTATACCCGAAAAAGGAATTTGCGATAAAAGTGCAAGAACATAAATAATCCGCAAAGAGCAACGGTCAGCGTATACATTTATTGTAAAATTAAACAGCCATTTTGTCATGAAGCCATTCCGATTCACGATTGCGCGGCGATATGCACACGAAGCGCTTTTTTGCAAACGATGCTGTTTTATATTCTTTTCTTTCGTTCCACTATGAGGTTTACGACCGATCAGATTATGCCGGTCTGCGCTAGCCTTTTGGTCCTCTCTACTGTTGGCTTTTTATGACGGCTGTATATGTTTACCCTTTTCAAAAATGTTACTGGATTATAGATAATTTTTCGAACAGTCTTTTTATGCTACGACTCAAAATAACTTTTGCCCCAGATATTAGCTCACTTTGATAAGTAATTTTGGTCATCGCTACAATATCATACCGTTCGATCCTGTGGGTCAGCTAAACTTGTTAACTAAAGTTTGTCTTACTTTAAGTTAACTTTAGAAAAAACTTAATGATTCATGCGGTTGCGATTGTGGCTTTAAAAACTAATTTTACATAAAACTTTGATCTAGTTTATTTTTGTCCACGCATGGTATCCAGGGTAATCAAATAGAGCTTAAAATTCTTTAATGCTAATTTTGAAATTGTTTAGCTGCTTAACCTCTAATCTAAAAAAAATCAATAAAATTTATTTGCCTGAGCACAATTTTATTCGAGCAAACAATTTATTGAAATATCTTTGAAACTGAATTTTTCATAAAATTAGCTCTTACATTATTGTCGATATATCTTAAAATCTCCAAGTTACGAGACAGAAACAAACAATTGTCACTTAAGGAAGTTAGATCGTCTAATCCTTTTCATATTAAATCTGAAAGATGAAGCATGGTAGACTCGTGCGACGGAGAAGCACGGCTCACGTAGCGTTAGGCGTGAGAAATATGGTCCACACAAACTAAAATTGATGACTATTATGCAATAGGACCTACGTTTGGTCTATAGAAGACTTTGTACCGCTATAATCATTTTAAAAATGATGCTTTCTTGTCTATGCTGTTTTTTTATTCTTCAGAGGATTTAACATATTGTATTACTTTTTGTGTTACAGGTGGGTGCATAAGATAATTACTTGAGAAATTCACTTTATCATCGTGAGTAGGCACTTTATTTATAACTGGAAGTTAATTTTCGAAGAAAATATCAATTTGAGAGTTAATAACTATTTGTTTATTTATGATTAGGTAATCTAGGTGACCTGCATAAATAAACCAACAAGTTGGATGAACCTTTGAAAAAAGCCTGGCTAAAAGTAGATTCGATACCCACTAGTCAAATTTCATATAATTGCAAGCGTTCCAATTTTCAAAATAATTATACACGTCCATAATGCTTTATTCAAAAGACTGTATCGTTCTATAATCAACGTACAATTTCTCACTGATAACGTAGTATTGCTTGTTAGTGATCAATGCCATTATCTTAACACGAATGGGAACAATATAAACTTTCTCATACCCTCGAATATGACCCTTGATAGAATTTAGAGAAAGCTTCATAATTCAAAACATTCTAAAATTTATTGACAATAGAATTGTGAGATACCTAATTTCATAATCAGTAAAATAACTTACTTTCTAAGAAAAGTTGAAAAAGTTTAATAGAAATATTTTTATTCTCAACGTTTTAAAAAGATAATCTCAAAATTATTACAAATACAAATTGCTGTTCGGGATTTACATATTTTAATGCAGCGTTCATTGAAACTATGAAACCAATCAGAATTCAAAAAGAGATTTTTATGTCATTTTATAAAATACTCCAGTAAAGGCCCATATTCCTTATTGTTTTGATATAAAATCAATTAAACGATCACAATATCAATCTCTACAAAACGTTAAGAAATTCCATTCGACACATCCAATGAAGACAATCATTTTCTCCCTCTTACAAACACTCCTACGTCTTTATCGTTATCAGTTATTGCATTTAATTCCATGTAGTCTCGTCGCTATCAATCAGAGCTTACGTATAAGACTCGGTCGTCGCAGTTGATCGATTGATTCTCCTGGCGTGAGCGTTCGAGAATGAGGTTCGCTGGACGCCGCCCTATAGGAGCAAAATCCAAGAAAAGCCGGCCGAACGACACATGGGAAATCTTAGCGCGCTTGTACAGTTTAAGCTCGGATATTGCGGAACTCGCGAGTGCGCGGAATCCACTTTGCTGAGCTTTTAGAGCACGAGTTTGCACGTGCAACACTGTTTTCTCTTTCATGGTGTGTGTGTGTGTGTGTGTGTGTATGTATGGTCGTCGCCTGGCTCACTGTAATAACGGTATCTTTTCCATTGATGCGTTACTTAAAAATGTATACGGTAATATTTTTTGCACAGCTTTTAAAGCTCTCTGCTTTTTCATTGAACTTTCAAAATAATTTAATATCGATTTAAATGATAAAACCGATATCACGAGGCAAACAAATTTTTAAGCTTGAATGAAGTAACTAATTTTGCAAACTAATCACTCTTGGTGATGGATAATTTCGGTGAAAAGAGAGTACTTGACATTTGAAATACGTTCGTGCATTGAGAAGATGAACGATACCATTGCACGTATATGCTTGTATGCAGCTCGTTTCCGGGTAATTCACATATCCGTCGTTATAACCACAGAGAGCAGAATTTCGCGAAAATTTTCATCAGTTGGTCCATTTTAAATTCATACCCTGAATTGAAATTGCACGGTCGCAAAAATAATTCAAGCCTTTGAAATTAAAATCTTACACTCTCGTGTTATTAAATGTTAGTTAAGAACTCTGAATATTGCAGAACTTCAAAAGCATCGACTTTTAGATATTTTTAAAAAGTATTTCAAACATTTATTAATGCCATTCGATATTACTATGTAATCATGACAGTTACGCATCAAATGAAATTATAATATATTTGGCGTACGAAAAATTCCCCCGCAGTTAAGAAATATCCTTTTCATAACAAAAATAACGAAAGCCCGTCAGTCTAGTTCATTCGAAGCCACTCCGGCTTTAGTCCGAGTTAAGCAGCTTCTCCATCAACGACCTTATTTCCTTAGAAATATCGCCCCGAGGCTATACAGTCCCTGCATCTATATCTCAATAAAAATAATCCAGCGCGAAGCCCGCGCAGTAAATTCACGGCTACCGCGTCGTTAGTTTGTTATTTTTATTAATGCCGGCGTATCCTACTCTCGCAAGTAACAGCGCCGATATAAGACCTGTATACACACTGTCGAGCAAGTGTATATTATATACTCCCGTGCGAGAAAAAACGAGAGATACAGCGATGATTTATTCGATTGCCGAGCGCAAGAAAAGATAACCGGAGTCCGGAACCATAAACTTCGGCGCGGCTATTCCCGGCCGTTTCTCTCTATTTATTCAGGAGCGCCCGATAGGCTTTTTTCAACGCGACGGCGTGAAGTTGCTGCTGCAGGCGTTGAATTCATTGTTTTCCAATAGGCAAGCAATGAGCCACCTGGGACCGCGTCATCGATCGGGCGCATTGACCGTCGCGGCTCGGCTGACGCTCACTGCGACAATTCTCCTGCTTACATATTTAGTACTTTCGGTTCTGCATTGCTTTTAATATTTCGGTTTCACTGGGCGATGAAAATATTGATGAAGGAAGCGATTTGGCTGATGCGAATGAATAAATAGCACGAACCATGAGGGAGTAGCAGGAATATCTACTGAAGCTTGAGAAATTCGCGTCTGACTATCTCGACATTGTTCTACTGATTTTATTTGTGCTAGTCTTTCTAACGGGTTTTCATGGAAAGTCGGAAATTCATGGAAAAAAATAAATTATGGACATCGATATATATTTAAATCCGCATTTTCATCATGTATCGATGTTCTTTTCTCGCACCCCTATTTCTTCTCATTGTTACGCGTACAATTTGTTTCGGCAATTCAATGAGGTCCACTATATACATATATAGACGAGCAGCGCCGCACATTCCGATGAAAATATCCCTCTATCCATTATCTTCCTCTCGCCTCCATTATCTTCTTTTGCCACCTTATTCTTCAGCCCCCATTTTCTTCATCTGCTCCCTTTTATTTCCTTCTCCCCCGATACGGACATACACACGAGCTTTTCGCGAGCTGCAGACTGCGGATATTGCGCTCCGTCGCTGGAGCTCTTTCGGGTTTTGCCGCACGTTCGTGCGCAACGCGTAATGGACTTCAAAAAAGCAACGTCGACGCGAGATACACGGCACCTGTTATATTCTTCCCGAGGAAATCTCATGGCGTACTCGCGGGAGACGACGAGGCAATGTCGGTTGCTACTTGGCTATGTAGTGTTACTATACTATACACACTCGCTACACAGGTATAGATCAGAGCCAGAAAGATTTATCATGTCCGTGCGACCTACATTTCTTGCCTTTTTTGGGGGAGAGGAGGCATGAGCGAGAGAAGCGAGTTAATCGGAAGATCATTAACAGGAGAAAAAGTCGAGTACACGCGTTTATTTGCAGGAAGCACGTATATTGATCGGTTATAGAGTGGACGATTTTTCAGTCGACTACATGCAGCGATGGAGTTCAAACAATTCTACGCTATACGTTTTGTGGCGGTATTCGTTTTATATTTTCATAAGTCTTATCATTAACTTATTAATTCGGTTTTTTTTCTTCACCTCTTACTAAAATTACCTCGGAGAGATCAAGAACATGTCAGAACATTTTTTATTAAATCTGGCATTATTACATAATGTATTGCTTGCATTCATAATGCAATCAAACTCATAGTGTTGCAACTTCCATCTGCTCGTCATCTCTCTCTCTCTCTCTCTCTCTCGGACTACAGAATGAAAATCGAGTTCCAATAAAACAATCATGAATAATGGAGTGTAATTAAACCGATGTGTATATATCGAGGCGATTGTTCTGCAAACTACACTTTTTGTTTCGAGCGCGCTGTCGATGCTATGCACATGCACGGCTAAATTTAATCCTCGATTGAAATGCAAACCTCGTCAGTAATGTTTTTCCCGTATAAAGATTAATTCTACCTCATTACCATACACGCAATTCGTGTCCCAAGTATACACTCCCAAAAACAGATTGGATATAACAATATAGCTGTGAGGAATTAAGGGCAGATAAAAAATGTCACGTGTACTTTTATCTCTAAAAGATCCGATGGGAAAAAAAAGATAAGTATACTTTTACTTGCCATTTCCCAGCCATTATTATGACTGGCACAAAGTTGCGATAGAACGAAAACTCGCGCGAATGACGGTAAAAATTTTAGTAACGTCGCGCCTTCCGAAAGTTATGTCGTGCGCGTGAAGTAACTCTTTCATTTTTCTTATACTTTCTTCTTTATTCCTCTTACGCTCGCCTCTCTCTCTCTCGCGTGATATTCTCCAAGGCCCTTTCCTTTTCCCTCCGTACATTCTCTGTCATTATTCTACCCTCTATTGTTTCTTCTTTTTTTTACTTCATCCAAAGCACTTTGTTTACAAGTATAAAAATACTCTCAAAAATGTATATGATCCAAATCTTAAGCGCGCTTCCTTATATAAGTCATCGGTGCCTCAAGAACATGCGGTCAGTGTCAGGTGCGAGCACGTATAAATAGACTCTCACGTCGCTGCATATATATACACCTGAGCTCGGGCTTCGTGAAAGTATATCTAACGGCGCGAAACATTTCGCGAATCAAGCTCGTAACTTGTCCGATATTTCGTCTCTTCCTTTTGTTGCTGTTCCTTTCCGGCTATCCGAGCCTTGTTTTTGCACATAGTACAGCCGAGCGAGGAAAACTTGAAATAGAGCTTCCGCTGGAGAGGACTTTGGCCACGCGCGGTTTGCGTTTCCCCGCAACTACAGCCGCTGCGCTAGGATAACACAGACGCTTTTCTCGCCTCGCACGCGCACTTTTTTCCCTCTCACTCGTTCTCGTTGATTTCTTTCCCGCCCTTGTTGTTGTTGTTATTGTTGTTGCTGCTGGCCCCTTTTTTCTTCGAGTTTCACTTGCTCACCTTCGCTTTTTCTCTTCAGCTGGCCGAGCGCACTTTTCTGGCTTTAATTTACAGGTTTATTCTTGAGAGGCAACGCTGCCATCTCTTTATGCATTTCTAGGACGTCTCTTGAATGATTTTGCATATTACGGTCTTGAATTTGTGAAAACTTTAGGGCTTGGGCACTTTAGATCTTGCGGTTTGCAAGGCTTTCTTCGTACTTCTGATGACTTGCATTGTTAAATACGTTTACTTGGAAAACTCGGTAATATTGTTGTGCTTGATAATGGCTTCCCTCATTTTCTGGAGAAAAATAAAGTGTGCATAAACAAGCTCAGGAAATGTCGCATGCTCTACGCATAATTAAGATGTCTTTTTTATGTACCTCTCGCGCCTTCTTTTATTGTCTAACTTTCCTATATCGATGCCGATCTTTCTTCCCCATTAATTGTTTGTTTGTGTCATCAATTTTTTCTCATCGTTACTACTTCCATTGGTACTTCGGTTCTAACTTCTTTTTCTTCTAGTCCACTTTCTTTTATTCGAAACATAACTATGTGTTTCCTCGTTCTATCGCAGTTACTTCTGAGATTATGCTAATGCATATATGCTGTTCTACGTAGGTCGATAATGGCTATTACTCTCAGCAGTTATCAGTTTCGACTCGCGTGCTCAGCGCGAAGACATCAATCATCATTGACGCTGAACCAGCTGTTAACTCTCCTCCAAGTTTCTCACGCAATTACCTCATTTTTGGATATAATTTCGTTACTCGCACGTCGAATTGTCTCGTTGTCACTTTGTTCGCAGTAACAAAAGCGAATTTCACGAACGAAATAACAACTCCTCGGAGCAAAAAGTTCAGTCAAAGCCGCAAACGAAACTGTCAGCAAAGTACCCTTTGAAACTCGATGTTGTACGCACGAGTGAACGAAAGCACAGTTTACAGGTAGATGAGGAAATAAGCATACAACACCGGAGAGACTTCAGGAGAATGATGGAGTGACGTTGCTTTTTTGTCCAGGAGCGTAATAGTCTCTTCTCAAAGAAAATATTGCAGAGGGTGTGCCACCAAGATTAAGAGCTGTACCGCGGGATCAAAAAGCGAATACTCGGATCTTCGACAAACTGCAAAGTAGACGTTTTTACAAAGTTTTGCGGCGTTTTTGAGCTCGTCGAGAGCAGTTATCGCTTTTGAACACTTCTACAACAGCCTCAAGAAGATCTTTTATTGGTTATATTGATGCCCGAGTAATAAATTATTCGACCGTTAGGTCGATCGCTTTTTAAAGAAGAAAATCTTTAACAAAGTTTGTACGCATCTGACTTAGTCCAGAATTCGTATTGACCCGAATTCGATTGCTGATCGATTGAACTAAATTTAATACCAGCATTTTGATGTAATTTTTATCACCAGTACTCAGCCATATTCCTTGAGTCGAGACTTGGACAAGCATCGCTCCTATTTACAAAATTGAACTCCTTTCCGGTACAACATTCGGTGCACATCTAGACTCTCGGAGACTCTATCCGTAGCCGTCTATAGAGTCTGACATATCAACCATCCAGGTTTATGTGTTCATAGTATCGAAACAGCAGTGGCTCAGTTGAACTTTAGGTTTTCCCGCGTCGTCCGCTCGAGTAGTCTCTAATCGCAGATCCTCGTAATTCCAGCGTAATCGAAGGACAGCCGAACGACTGCAGTGGATAATTACACGCTCCGTTGAGCCGGTAATTGGCTCCTCGAAAAGTAGTTAGTCGCTGCGTAATTCCCTTGATCAGCGATGACTTTAATACACACTGGCAGCGGCGCAGCTATGGATCTTGAACGGATTGCGAATATTGGATTTATTCGGTGGCCGATACGCGCCTAGTCGCTTAATTACGGCGTATTAGTGAGTTGCGGGTGTATCGGAGAAGCGAATTTTAATGCGGATAAGCTAAACCGAGAGAGCTTTGTTGAGAGGGTGTGGGGGGGGGGGGTATTAGCGGAATAAATAGCAAGGATCGTTATACAAGAGTAATTAGGAAGCTTATATACCAGTCAAGTTTACAAAAGCAGCACTGAACTTCGCGATAGTCGGAGTTATGAATAATTTTGATGCACGCGATAACCGATTGTTATATACTTACAAATTAATAGCATACGAGCGCCTCATTCAAACAAATAAGCCGCGAGATAAACTTGCAAGTTCCAACATCACTATCTCACGACGAAGAGTTCGCGGCGTCTCCAATTGACTAAGCTGCACTATTCCACTGGTCTATTAAGGCTCCTCTGCCCCGTCGATAATACCGCGGAACTTTCACTGCCAGAGCGCACCACCACCCGTCAAACTTAGTCCCGAACTTGCGCGAAACTTGCGGGACCACACCCTCGGCATAATTCGATGCGAAAACATCGCGGATCGCATTGCCGTTGGCGCATTAATTAATTTTATGCTGCGCCGTGCGTTGCTTTTTTTTAATTGTGAGTCGTGTTTTTATTTTGGCCCTCGAGAGGATTTATAGCGCTGCTGGGAGTTGTCGGGACGCTCGGCTTTAAAATGCGTTGAACTTATCGTGGAGAGGCTGGAATTCGCGCGGTGTTATTAAAATCAAAGTTCGCGCGTATATCGCGGGTGCATATTTCATTACTGTAATTACTTTTTTTTCGAGATTTGTAATCGTGACGGATGAGATGCTGCACGTTGTCCAAATTTTATTGAATTATAATTATGCAGTTGAAATAGGACGAATTAAAATTTCTCGGGATTTGAAGAATCGATCAAATAGCCAGTGTCTATATAACGATTCGAAAGAGTTCATGACAATCAAAATTGCTGCAATTCTTGATTCGCTATATAGCACTGAAAATACAACTCCACGCGATCTTTATCATTCTCCCGTCAAACTTATTCTTTTCCCACTGCAAATGTCCAATACCGCACGTCGGTTATGAAAAGTTCGACGCGCTTACTTCATCACAGCTTTTATTACGAGAGTCAATGAAATATAGCGGATCCTCGGGGAACCACCCTGCTTCACACTTTTCTTTTCCAGCGCCGCAACTCGCCTGCAGTATCGTGTACAAACTTTTAAAGTGATTCAAAAAAAGCCTCATCAAGATCCCGCTATAACGTCAGCTCACGAGTGCAATCAAAAGGCAAAAAACAGAAGCGCGGCTCCTAACCCTCGAACTTTAATTACCCGCGCAAGCAACGACCGCGCCGGCACTTACCCGTGTTTACCGAGCAAACATTGTTTCGCCGGCCGTAGCCGCGGCTGAAGAAGCTCACAGCTGAGATGAATTTTTCAGCAACGCCACCGCCGCCGCAGTGATGCTCGACAAACTCGCCGGCAGGTAAAATTCAAGAGACTGCACTCAGCTGCTTGTGTTATATGTATATCGAGCGTCGGAGAGTGTCACTCGGGAATCGTGTGCTGAAAGTTCGACGGCTGCGGTGATCGAGGGTCGTTCGATTTCTTAAAGATTGAGAATTTCGCGAGATAAGCCTGCAGCAGTATAACGATTTTTTTTGATTTTTTTAATTCGAGGTCTCGGAGACAGTTGGTAAATAGCTCTTGGAGAATTTTAATACCGCGAACCAGAAGAGCCTAGATAATAAATAATCAGTCTATACATAAATAAATCCTGATCTGTAAAATTTTCAATTTTGAATTATCACCCTACATCGAAATTCTAAAAGAAAGGGATTTATCAAATCATATCAATTCCGCACTTCCGTTCGGTTCCGTTCTTATACCTTCGTTCTTCTTCATATGACCCTGAGAACAAATCTTCCCGCCAAAAGCAGCTTCGAAAATCTCAAAAGCGCATTCCCAACTCGGAAAATCCTCGTGCGCGCACCTGGTGCTCGGGCGCAATAGCATTAGCCGAGTTTGTCGCGTTTGCGTATGTAAATATCCTGCGCAAAAGCTCGTCGCTCTTCTGGGAGCTGCTGAAGAAGCTCGCGCAAGAAGGGCCGCTTTGGCGATGGCTCTATAACGCCGAACTTCCGGCGAACTTTGCGCACTGCCGTATATACAGAGAGAGAGGGGGGGGGTGTGAGGGAGGGAAAAAATGTAAAGAGAGATCTGGTCCGATAGAGAGACAGAGAGCGAGAGCACAGCCGAGTACATTCAAATGAAGCCCCGGGGGCTCGTTTACTTCCTTATCGTCTGTCGTCCTCTGCGGAACGGACGCGAGGGGCCGAGAGTATGTTGCGACGACGACCCTCGATACCGTGTGTCGACGGCTCTTCGGAGCGAACTGGTCGTCGAGATCGCTTTCAATGATCCTGGTGAGAGAATTTTTTTTGCGGGTGACCTCCTTCTGGAGGAACTTTGTTCTCGGTAAATTTTTAACAAGCTGCGGGTAAAGATGAAGTTCAATTAGGCGAAACAATGCAAGGGCTCGTGTAAAATTCTTTTGTTTGCCGGGAAAAAAAACAATGTTAATCTGCCGTAATTTTCATAAGAGTACGGGGCGAATGGTAATTTTTTAATCGTGTTATATTGCGAAAGCTCGTGTACAGAGGGAAATTAGGTCGACGTATATGAAAAGAAGTACAGGTGACTTTCCACGGAAAACTACGTGCAAAATGTGGCTTTGACTCGGACAAAATGAAGTTGAGTGAAGCAGCGTCACACGATTTTATAATGCACAGTGTTAAAAGCTCTTCTCTTTTACATTATAATATACACCCACGCGCTTCAATAATACCGCCCTTGGATATATAATAAATATAAGTAAAGTAAGCAAATACGCGCTCTCACAATACACACACACACAATAACAATAATAATTTCTCTTAAAGAGCCTCCGCGCATTGAAAATCCCCGATTGCTCGTCCTCGGAGCTCAGACCCTTCGGAATAAAAGAATAAGAGCTCTTGCGAAATAGAGAAAGAGAGCTATAGACGCGCGAGAATGGAGTCGCAGTGGAATAAATTTGGCGCGCGAACCGGTGCACAGCTAGCTCTTCTGCCGCGGGGGTCTCGGCCTTTTTATATATATACCCGAGCTTTGAAAGGCTAAAAAAGACGCGGAGAAAAGTCTCGAGTGCCCAAAGAGAAAGGCCTTTAATCAGCGAGAAGTGTGACGGATAATTATTTTTCCCGAGCGACATCGCGCACCCCCCGCTAATTAAGCGATTTTACACGCGCGCCGGAAAAGCTTCTCACTTCTGTAGATAATCCTGAGTTAGAGATATAGGTGGAAGTGAAGTTTGCCCTGTGTTTGACCGCCGAAGGGCTTGCGGGCGTGTTTGCACGCGGTCAGGAGAACGGATATGAAGTGGTTTCAGTCTGTGCGACTACGCAGAGGAAAGGAATCGACTATCCTTTATACACACACACACACACATATATATATATATATATATAGATATATATATATATATTTCGATAGAAATTCCGTTGGAAAATAAGTGCTTGAATAATTTGTAATGGAATGACTAAACCGCGCAATTGTCTGATTTCAGAATTCGCCAACAATAGCGCGTACACTGCATATATATATACGACAAGCATAATTGGATTTAAGCCTGCATTATTCATAAGTTACATTATTTAATCATGCCATAATGGATTCGCTCGCTTCGGGGGTGCTTCAGCGAAATTATTATTAAACGATGTAACATCGACGAGCAGCCCACGAAGAACCGCAATAACCGCATTAATTAAATCTCGGTCTGTGTTTGGCTCGCGCGTTAAACTGTAGTTTCGTCTGCGTATATATACACGTGCACAGTCCGTCGAAGGGACGACGCTCGTCGTTCTCATGTATAGCCGAGAGTATCCCCGCGGCCTTATTACGGATAATGTCGTCGTCCCTCTCGGAGTAAACAATTGCCTAATTCTCGCTCTGTGTACAAAGCTGTATACGTGCGACGGCCCTTGCCTTTAATGACTCGCGCAGTCCACTTGTCTTCAACGCTTTCACAGCGCGCACTCGAGCGGCGGAGATTCGCTGCGCTTTCTCGGGTCATTACGAGCGATAAGTTTCCGCCAGTAGTTACTTCCTCTTTTTCTCTAAGCTTTCCTATGTGTCTTGTGGAGTGATTGTCTGTTGTGGGTTTCACTTCGAAATCAACATTGAAACGATTATCGAATTCGAAAAAGAGTCGATATAGAAGAAACTCGCGCTGCACATTGAAATTCGATGTCGTTGAATTCCGCCTAACCCATGAATAACTCACTCACTCAATTTCCGCTTCCACGGTTTCGGAAGCTACTCGCTGCTCGACCAGCTCGCGAGGCGCAAATTTAGTTCTGCGACGCTGACGAATTATTTTCGTACAATTAAAAACTTTGTCCGTATCAGCGAAACTTTCTCATGCGCCGCCGGAAGTGCCGAGAGAGATCCATCTCGGTTATTTTCTCCTCGAACTGCGCACCGCAAAAACGATCTTCTCTCTCTTTCTCGTAAAACACGCATCTCCTCGGCTACAGAGCAACAACAAGACTTCATTCCAGCGCTCACTTAGCAAAACAAATCGAATTGGCCGTGAGTATTTACGCGCCGGAAAGCCGCTCGCGGGGAAAAAGGAGCGGAATTTTAGGACGTAACTTTCTTGGATTGGAAACTCCGGCGATATCCGTACAGCCGGAGAGGGGTGTGAGGGAACCTAATTCCATCGCGCGCCTAATTGTGCACTGTTCTTTTGGAGCAATGCCCGGGCTCTCTTCCCTGGCGATAGTTTCTCAATCCATATGACTCTCTTATATATGCCCGCTTCCGCGCTTTTTTATGAATTTATTTCACTTCGGAGTAGCGTAAGAGCGCGAATTGATTAAACGAAAATAAAGAAGTCCTTCCCCGACACGGAAACTCGAATTAAACATTCAAGGCGCGGTGTGTCTCATATCCGAGAGCGAGTGTGGAACTAGTGCGATATATCAACTTACGCACAGTAATACCAAGTTGTAAAATAATCCGCGACGCGAGTCTAGCTCTGAAAGCCGAGCGACGACGCCTCTAGTCCGGCTCTTTGTGCGCGAGGTATATAAAAACTTGTCCTTCTAAATACCTGCTCGGAATCCCCTTTATACATAGCACTCGACGAAATCAAATTCCGTATACACGCGCGAGCTGTTTGAGTGCGCACTGCATTGAATTCCTTTTCGCTCGATGCAAAAAGCTCTCTCGCCCATTGTCTTTATCCGTTTTCAGGTGAGCTTTCCGAGCTGGAATACGTCCGCGTTTCTTATTTTCGCGTCTCCTTATCCGTCGATTCGCCGAGGAATCTCGTTATTCCTCGAACATGTATCCCCGCGGCTGCTGCTCGTTAAACTTTTCTACCTGCCTTCGCCGCTTCGTCGTTACTTCTCTTTTATTTTAGCCTCCCCGAAGCGTGTCTCTCCAGCTCGCTCCGCGTTCAGTTCTTGCCTACGCGAGTGTTTCTTTCTCACGCTGCGTATCTCCGCTTTTGCTTTACACTTCCGGCTAAGGAGCCCGATGCTTACCCGTTGACCAATTAAAACTTTGTTTATCTTGCGTATGAGCCGGCCAACTTTGGAGAGAATATACTCATTTTATCTTTGTAAATCCGAGTTTTCCTTCGAGGTTGCATGAAAAAGCTTTTTGCTTTTGATTATAACCTCGTTCTCCCTTTTGCAAAAACTTCTCCAAACAGGAAATACCCTTCTAAACTCGCGTCATTCCTCCGAGTCTCTCGGGAAAGTCAGACACCGAGCACGTGATATCGTACTAGTGTATAACCAAGAGACAATCTAAAATCCGCGCAGTAGCTGAACATTCATATACATTTATATGAACGAGTGACCGAGTATAAATACAAAATCAATCTTCCTCAAACCCCCTCCTGTCCTTCTCTCTCAACTTGGCTCTATACAGCAAGCCGCGCACGTCTGAAGGAGCATCCACTAGAGAGCTCCTTTCTTTCCTCCCACACTTCCACTGCATCCCCCTTTCGTCCTTTTCGCCCGTGACGACGAATTCCTCTGGCTCTTGCAAATCGCAGCGTCGCCCACTAGTCCCGCCTCGAGGACCACTGAAATCCATTCGCTACCGATCGCCAACCCGCGAGAAAGCAATTTAAAAAAGTAATTAATTCTTTGCTCAACTTCCTCATAGAGCATCAAGTTTCTATTGTCCGGAATGCGAGCGAAGATTTTTGAGTCCGGTCATTATCGTTATCTTCGAATTTTTGAGAGATTCGATGGATTTGGTCTTCCGGGAAGAACTCTCTGAAAGTTCAAAATGATTTTTCACAGCTTGAAAATATGCAATTAACATTTTTACTCGAAGAAAGTTATCCTCGGAGTGCGGAAAACTGCAAAAGCGCGCGGAATTTTGTATAAATTCACTTGAAAATCTCGTTGAAGCGGCGAAGAAAAAGAGAAAAGACGGTATAGCGCAGTGCAGCGAAGGAATAGAAGAGTAAAGTAAAGCGCCTCGCTCGAGGGGACGTCCCAACTACGATGGTCTGCGGAAGCTTTGAAAATCACATGACTTCGCGACTTGCGCCTGACTACTGCAACCTTCTTCTACTCAAAGTTCGTCTTATATTCTATACGATATGGCCGTAACTTTAATAGCCAGAGTCCGTATATGCAACGTCTTTCGAGAGAAAATGCTTTGAAACGTTATGTACCCTCACACGACTGCGTAAACAGTTTACCGAAATGGAATGCAGAAATAAATGCCGGGCGTTAAGAGACTTTCGCTTATTCTGAAATCGAATTCTGAATTCTATTTGGCTCGACACCGCCGTTGCGGATGGAAAAAAGAGCACAAAAACGTATATATATATATATATATACGAAAACAATAAAGACAATCCCATCATATCAAGAAGCAGTCGACCGCGGCATGACCAACGACGAACTATCGGTCGACCGAGAAAAAAATCGAATTCAATTTCGCGCGAAATTTCTATCACCCCATAAAACAGCTCGGTATATACATAAAAAAAAAACTCTCCCTTTTTTCGAATGAGCGTTCATTTTACGTCGGCTAGCGGTAAAAGGATTGTAAAGATAGAGCGAAAATGATATATAGATAGCGCAAGTATACGCATTCCATCGGCACTTTTTTTTTTGCGGCGGTGATCAAAAGGAATTCCCGGCGTCCGATAGCCGCAGCGAGTGTGTTTTCAAAGGTTCCCCGCGGAATTTCACGGAGTCCACGGGCAGCCGAGCCGTCGCTTCGTAGTCCGTAGTTCAGCTCTGTTGGCATTGCAAGGCTCTGCAGTGTAGACTCTCTTTCTCTCCCTCTTCGCGGCTCTCTAACATTCTTAGCGAGAAGTTAGTGTATATAAGAGAGCAAACGAGGAGGAAGTTGGAAAGTTCCGTGTGCACTGTCAATGTGAAAGTCCGTGCGCGTGTACAAATACACACTAGTTTGCTGAAATAATTTTTACCGAAACTTTATTACGGATGACATTTTTTTTTTGTTTTTGGTTATCTCTGAAAGCCGGATTTCGACTCGGAGAATATTCCTCAGAGGATTCCCGCACTTTTTTCGCCGTTAAAGCGCGAAATCCATCTCCTTTAAACCTTCAGCCGCGCGTGTTCTTACCTTCTTCTTCGTCACGAACCGGCACCGCCTATCCGAACACCTGATGCAACTATATAGAGTAGGAGAGGGAGAGCCAACTTTCGTGCAGCAGATGGACTTGTGCTTCCTTATATTGATTATTCTCCCGCGAGGCAAAGCTCGCGTTGCCCATTTCGTGATCGAATTCTCTCAGCAGAGCTACACGAGGATATAATAATACATTTATTTCTATTTTCCTCGTTTAGCTTTTCGAGGCGAGTTGCGGCTTCGTTTTCCGCGCGCCGATCGGCTCGTCATCTTTAAGCTCCGGTGCGAGATATCGAGCTGCGCTTCTCAGCCTCCTGTGTGGTATATGATGTTTTGCTTTTACCCAAATTGAATCTTCGGAAAAAAAGTGGCTCGACCGAGTATCGATGGATGAAATATTTCGGTGAATAAGGAAGAATCATTCGCTGCTCGGAATTCGTGCGGATTGCCGGTGGCATATATTTTCGGAGGGGTTTTTCTTTTTATATTCGACACGGTTTATTCATGTTCATTTTATCGTGCTACTGAATGTTTCATCTGTGTCCGATATTGAACAGACGTTATGCTAAAGTAATGACTATTTTTGTATTATGAAGAAATTTCGTAGGGCAACACGGTTCAAGTAGTGCAAACCTAGAACTAATCAGACGCATTATTCGAGATGCAATATTTTATAAGACTAATGGCGATGGCACATATCCAAACTCCGATCGGTTTCATATTGATATTGACTAACCTGATTTTACAAAAATGACGTAAGAATGATTTTCATTGAAATAATGAACAACTGGGAAAAACACACAAGCTTTCATGTAATTTACTTAGATCGTTTAAATCTGTTTCTGGGTTCACGTGACTAGGATGCACAATGGAGTAATCCGGATAAGTTCTCATTTAGCCCATATTTAATATAAATCCACACGCGTAAGTGCAGATACAGTGAGAAGTCTGAACAGTAAAATGTAAACAGTTTTAATTGTATTAATTCAAATCCTATACGCACGCCTAATTATTATCATATTTATTGTCTGGCAATAATCGTAAGATCGACTTTCGCGAAACTTTCGGATTAGTTCTTTTTTCGTGTAGTGTTCGAAACAGCGAAGAAACACGGACTACTGACGGAGCTAAATTCAAAGACTCGAAAGCTCGTAGACTTGTCCAGGAAATAAGAGTTGATCGAATTTATAGGGGAAATGTCAAGGACCGTAGATAAGGGTGCCCATCAGCCGTTTAAAGTGGAGATCTATCTATCTCTCCCTCTCTCTCTCTCTCTCTCTCTCTCTCTCTCTCTCTCTCTCTCTCTCTCTCTCTCTCTCTCTCTCTCTCTCTCTGTTTTCCCTTTTTACCTTCTCTATACTCTCCGGACGCATGTCGTACTTTGAAGGTACACGGATCGCGTTTTATTCACGTATTGTTTACTACGCGTACATAAAAAGTATCCATACACAGACCCACGCGCGCAGAGACGGCAAAAGTGTTTTGCCGAGCTCGCGGCAAAGGCTCACGCTCGATCTGCTCGCTATACTACTGTTTGCCCAGATGTGGAGAGCTCAATTTCATGCGCTTTTTATTTACTCTGAAAATAACGCTTAATCCATTTTGTATAAATATAGACGAAACATACGTTATCGTTCTTTGGCCGTGCAATCGAAAGCTCGTCGTTATACGATTTTTTTTCTCTGCGATCTTGTTATTTCTGACTTGACGTAGCGCGTATGAAAAAACGTGGAAAGATTCATGTACGCGAAATATTCCGAAAGATGTATATTTATATCCGGGAACCTCGTACTTATCATACCGCAATCTCAGAGTGCAGCACAAAAGATTCACATTCACCAGAATCATCGCGCAGCGAGTTTCCGTCATTATAAAAGCCGGCATATAAAGAAGCGCTGCGGAAAAAGCACGCCAACAGGCACGAGACAAAGCAAACACCTGGAAAACTCAAACGTCACCGGTTACCTAAGTAAACGCGCCTCGCGGGCCGGGAATCGATTTTCCGCTCGCGATTCCCACAGCAATTGAATTGGCTAGAGCTTGATTGTTCCTTGTCTTCCTCCTCCCTCGATTTTTTCCCTTCCAACCGCCCTCTATCTTCCGCAGCGTCGAATTAGACGCAGCATTTGCCTGTGTGCGACTGTGCATGTGTCCTGCAAGACGGGGAAAAACGCTCACGCCCCCGGATTTATTCGCCGCGTCCCGCTCTCTACCTCTTCTCTCATTCAAAGACCGAACCGCGGACGTGTCCGGAATGCCCGCGGGGAAAGAGTTGCCGCGGTGTATATGTAGCTTGACTCCCTCGAGCCGTTACGGCCGATTTCTGTATGAAACTCGGTCGTGTCTTCGCGACGTGGTCCATTCACCGACAGCCGTTCATATATGACACTTTTCCGGTCGATCTTGATCGCGCGATGATGATTTTTTCGACGATGCGACATCCTCGCCAAGACTGTCCGGGGGATTTTCCGAGAATATTCTTGATCGAAAACCGGGAAAATCGTGAGGTGGGTCGAGGGAACTTTTTGGCTAAGCGAAAATGTATTTCTTTTTCGGGATGGTTGCAGAATTTTTAAGTGCTTTTGAAAGCATCCTTAACAGATGGGTAAAGAAATTCGATCAGTTTTAGAGAATTTCATTTGATTTTTATTACGCGGTAAATAGTCGAAACTTTCGTTTCAAAAGCTTTTACTTACAATTTAAAATGTTCACTTAAATATTCAAAAAAGTTTGTCGCTATAGATTTCTTATAACTATTAATTACTGTAGAAAATATTTTTCACTGGTTTGTTACTCTTTCAATTATTTGTAAATAATTTACACATTTTATAGATCATACTACGACGTCACCTTCACTACGAGTTCTTGGGGAACGGGTTTGAAAAATCTGCACTTTATGAAGTCACAGTTTTCTGATCCGCTGCCAAACGCGTTGACTGTTTTATTTTGACGCAGAAATACGAGTTTTTCAAAAATCTTTTTTTCATATGTTTAAATATACCACGCGATAAAATTTTGTCGCACTGCACTTTTCGCTCGAAATTATATCTTCAAGAGCGACAAGAACGAATCACGTCGATAAGTATCCCTAAATAACGCCTCGTTCTTTAAAGTTCGATTAATCAAAGCAAAAATAGGTATATTCTCGACGGTGAAAAGGCGTCGAGATTCTTCGTCGTCGACCGTATCCCACATGTATCGTTTTTCACCCTCGTGCAAGCAATATACGATCGATTTTCCGCTCACGCAAGTCATCGTCGACATTTTTTGCGAGGTGAAAGCGCGAGCTGGCGTAAATTTTCGAAGGGTGGAAAAACTTTTAGTAGGCCACGAAAATTTGTCGAAGGTCCGATATCGCGCGCCGGCGGACGTGCCTTTGCACCAAGAAAAATCCTTCCTCGCTTCGGGCATGTACCTTACGTAGAATCGAATATTATCGAATTTATGTAATTTTTATTCAGAATCCTGGTGGTTGCGTCTTTTTTCTTTGACGTTATACTCGAGTGCTTGAAAGTGTGTATGAAGATATGTAAAATGATCAAGGTGAATTCTATCTACACGTATATTTTTGTTACATTTGAAATTGTGGACGGGGAATTATGACTTATTGGAATTTGCAGTGGACTCGATGCGATTTTGTACTGAAATTCATTACGAGTTGGAGTTTTTGAAAATGCTCTCAGAGCTTTCTATTTTTCTTCGAGTGTTGCAGAGTTTCTGGAGCACTAATCATTGGATTTTACTTGAAAAGTGCTCATTTTGCGCGCTATGCGCGGATCGGCTGATTCAATACAAAAAGTAAATATAATGAAACTTCTTTTTAGCAGCGTTATTGATTCGTTCTTCTCGCGACCTAATATAGATCTCTTACACTAATTGCAAGTATGTTTTTTGCTTTACATCGGAAAATGACATTCGGATGTATCGATTGGCATCAATATAAAGCCAATCGTCTCCCACATTCGAAAATAGACGCCGCTCAGATATTTTTGACACTCGAAATTGCAAAGTAGAACTTTCAAAATCACAATTTTTCATCTCCGATCAGTCCGAAAGCTCGGGGAGAACGATCCATTTAAAATAGAAAGCCTGAATTCTCGCATCGTCTTTCTCTTCTTTACCTCTAACCGCTCATTCACTCGAGACTTCGACCGAATCAATCACTCTCTCAGTTTGAGCGTCGTCGGCGTCGACCTGCGCTCGGATATAATCCCGTGGCGGATTTCCGCGGAATATGAAATCCTCGCGGGAGAGCCGAGCCGTGAATAAGTCGTGTGATCCTTGCGGATACGTGACATAAAGGGCCGGGCAACGGCTTGATGACGGCGCAAGCTCAAAGCTCTGTCTCTCTCTCACACACACAGACACCCACTTGAAGCTCCAGCACAGATGAGAAGAAGATCCAAGCCGCGTACGGAACTAAATTAAAATTTCAATGCTCCAAAGGAACACAGCCGCCGAGGCTTTTCACGAGATACTTGCGTGGAATGAAGAGTTTTATAGGTCGCCAGATTTCTTTGTGAGCTCATTGGATGTAACGAGAATGGGGTGTATAAATATTTGTCGAAGCTGTTATATCCAGTATGTAATTTAACGAATTTCCCACAGCTGCGCGAGTAGATTTTTTGAGCCGTTTAAAAAAGTTTCGTTTGCGAGGGTAAAGAGAGCATTTTTTAAACGGAAATTTGAATTTAGTCTACCCTTTGATGTGACAATTTTCATTTCCGAGCTTTTAATTTTTTTTTTGAACCCGCTTTTTGTGTGCAGTTTACGTTATGCTCAACGTTTTTTTAAGTATGGTATTATATTGTATAGGAGCCAAGGCTATTGCTACGAAGTAAAAAGCCTCGAACGTATCGGTGTTGTTTTTTCTCACTCAGTTCAGTTCCTATCTGAATGTAGTTTCCTCGCAAAAAGCTACAGCAGCGCAAACAAATTCTGCGCTAAATCCGGGATAGAACAGTTTGTTGTAGCAAAATACGAGTGCCTCGGCGTCTTATGAAAATTCGTCAGCTTTAATTCCAGCGCGTCTGACCACACATAGTTTGTTCTACTGCGAGCACCCTAAATTCCGATGGATCGATAAAAAAAAAAGTTTCACGCTCGTAGTTGTCTCATATCTGTCGCCTCCCGGCCCTTCCCCCATAACGGCAGTAATTCTGTCGGCAGAGCGGATGTTAACTCCGAGGCTAATCTATGATTGAGCATTGAGGCGCCTCTGTGGGGCAATAAATTATTCGACTCACGAGCGCAGCTACAACTTTGGGATCAGCAAGACTATACGCAGATGACGCGCCTCTCGGATGTTTTGCCAGCTACGTACACGGACAGTGACGTATTGCGAGTCGACGTGCCTTCTCTCTCTCTCTCTCTCTCTCTCTCTCTCTCTCTCTCTCTCTCTCTCTCTCTCTCTCTCTCTCTCTCTCTCTCTCTCTCTCTCTCTCTCTCTCTCTCTCTCTCTCTCTCTTCGTTCCTTCGACGCGATTAAAGCGCGATGTGCACTTGCGCGGCTTTACGATCGCACAGATTCGGTGCATTTGCACACGCAGGACTGATAAGGATGCGTGGAGAGAGATATGGGATAGCCTCGCGAGATATAACTCATGCGAGGGTCGTTTCGACGAAATGGACTACTCGTTGCGTTGCCTGACTTTAATGCAGGCATGAGAGTCATCGCGACGAGCTTGCGGAGGACTGATGAGGAGAGCAGATTGATTGGCTTGATAGGCGATAGGTTGATCGGGGGATTTCGCCGGAGGGAGATTTCTTTGGGAAATGACTATTTTTTTCTGATATATATGTTTGGCGCGTTTTGTATCCGTGGTTTGATTCATGAAAAGAAATCGGATCATGTTTTTAATAGTTGATAAGAAAATCTTTCGATACGCTTTTGGATGTGTATAGAGGATCGATCGGGTCTTGATATGTACTACTTTTGCTAATGACCGCCACGATCCTTTATATACATTTCATATATAAGTTGACGCTTTTGTCAAGGTGTAGACGGATTTTCATTACATATTTACCTCGTTAATATTTCATCCCAATTATCCTTGCTTACAACGGCCTTCTTCGGTGTCCCAAAAATACAATCTATGCAAATATTTAAGTTATGAAAGATCATTTATCAACGTCATTGTCTAAATTTTTTTCTCTCTTTTTCTTCTATTTTTCAGACCGACTACAATAGGCACCTGGAGCAGCTAGTCGAGAAAACGGAAAACTTATTGACGCACAGTTTGAAGACGAAAGTGAGCAAGGAAAATATTTCTCAGATAGAGAAGTACCAAGCGCTAATTGAAAGAGTTCGCGAACTTTCGCACGGTAAATTGCTTTTCTGATCTTTCTCTCCTCTTTGTCATTCGATTATTGCATCTTCGATGGCGAAAAAAACATTAACCGTACCCGTTTCAGATGATTGCGAATCCATTACCATGGCCATCGCCACGAATCTGTTTCTGCGAAAAATTGATGAACTGTCGAAACTTCTGAAAGAGATGCAAAGCCTTGAAAATTCAGTTTTGTCGGAAATAGCGCAGATCCAGGGCAATCTGAAGAAACTCAAAGAGTTCGTCGAGCAAGACAAGTGCTTGAACGCTGGTGGCAAATTTGAATGGGTCGACAGTATCCTCGTAAAGGTAAATCAAACAGTTTCCTTAAAAATGTCAAAAGATATATTTACGTATACACTACCGCCATCTCGCGCAATAACGTTTTACCGCTAAGCCATACATTTTCAAAAATATCTAATAGCAATGGAATTGTTATTATTCAAGTGTTTGCAAGAAGGAACGTGGTTGCTCATAGATCAAGTGAATCTGTGCAGTCCTGCAGTATTGGACAGGCTGAATGGGCTATTAGAACCCAACGGCGTTCTTAGTATCGGTGAGCGCGGTGTCGATAGCCAGGGAAACGTCGTGACCATCAAGCCTCATGAAAATTTCAGACTCTTTTTAACGATGGACCCGAGATACGGCGAAATATCCAGGTACTTTGAGCGTTTTATTATCCCTTAAAATAAAAACACATTTTATAACGCTATACAAATTGTCCATTTACTTTTTATTTCAGAGCCATGAGGAACAGAGGCGTGGAAATCTACATGCTCAATTACAATGAAAATCCGGAAACTGGCAAACTCGACTACAGATCTTTACTCCACAACAGCGGCTTGATCAAACGAAACCACCAAGAGGCCCTCATGACGATCCACAAAGAGGTATCGGAAGATCCATCCAACGTCGACAACTTGAACGTCATTCAGCTACTACACAGCACCTTCCTCGTGGTACAACAGCTTTCTCGTGGTTTTCCAGTATTGGAAGCTTTCAGGACCGCCACCACTGACGTATATCTCAAAGCCCGCTCGATCTTCCATCAAGAGACGAGAACGCGTCTGTCATCGATCATCGATGACAACATTAACAAATTCGGTATCGAGGAGGGTGACGATTATGTATTGGATCTGAACGCGGCTACGTGTACTCTGAAAAACTTACAAGAGAACTCGAAACTGACGCTTCTGAGACAGCAAGGACTCCTACTGGACTGGTGCGTTCAAGGCTACAACTGGACGGCTAAGAACGAGGGTAACACGTTCTCGCTGAAAACGGACTTCATCAATGAGTTCTTTGCAAGTGTCACCGATCAAAATCATATCATCAGCGTTGAAGTGCTGGATATTTTACCACATATTCTGCTGAACTTCTATGAACATTCATCTGTGAGCGACGTGGATTTCCGGGAAATGTGGGCATCGAACATTTTCCAGAAGAACTCGAACTTGGACTTCTTGGAGAAGAAAAATTCGACGTTGGCCCAAGAAATATTAGCCTTTGATTTTGAAGATTGCGATTTGAAGCTGCCTTGGGACAGCAAACACTTTGTCAACGCTAACAACTTGGCGCTACTTCTTTATTACGAAACTCTAGTCGTGGATGAGAAAATGGATAGCGAATGGAAAGTAGTCGATAACAAACAAAAGACGATAAGCGTTGCTCAGTTTTCAGAAGCAGATCGTCAGGGCAAAATGACTGGATCGAATTTGAAGGACCGAACTCTTATAACAAAGTATGTGTCATTTTTACTTCAAGTAAAGAAATTCATCGACAATATACTGAGGTACAACAAAAAGGTAATAGACAACTCGAAATACGTCGTGCTTCGTCAAAACTTGAAATACTTTACCAGATTTTGCGATTTAGGCAAAATGATCTTGTTAAATAAAGCAGAAAATGTCAAAAACTTACTCAAACGAATCGATGAAGTGGGTCTCTTACTGAAAGTACACTACAAGTGGTTGAAAAAGTTCCTTAGATTCCTCGACGACAATTATGAAGGTCATACATTGAACACAGACTACAATAAGGAAAGTGCTCAGCTGAAGGCTTTAGTAGATGAAATAGACAAGAGTCTAATGTCAGTTTACGATCCTTTTAGAAAAGTTTGCAAAATTTACAAAAAGCATATTAATTTGCCTCTACCTTGTTCCTCGGACGTCGGATTAAAAACATGCTCATCGCTACAGGAAATTGCTGAATCATTCTCCACTTCAAGGAATAAGTATATCAAAGCAAGCAGTTTATCGAATGAACCAAAATTCATCACATTACAAACTGATAAAGCTTTGGAAATTCGATCTGAGTTGATAAATTTGTGGCATAACATCTACGCCAATGAAGAACTCGACGAAAACGTGTCTGAAATTTTACAAAAAATGAATGATTTCTGCAAAACACACTTAAACGTTACAGATTCAGAAGCATCGGTGAAAGAAATGCATACTCCATCATTTAAAGATATTGTAAAGATGACTACCAAAATTCAACTCTGGCCTATTCATGAATACATGTTTACGCTGTTTGTGGAATCTTTCCGGAGAAAACTTTGCGAAAAATTAACTGAAAATGGAGATGACGTTTCTTTACCATCCGCTTATCTATCTTGCCAACATTCAAGTTTACCTAACATACCTGTTGAATTGCTTGCAATTTTGAACACTATTTGCACTAAACAAAACAACCCTCAGGAAAGAAACCGGTTATTATTTGCATTGTCTATTTGGTTCGCCAAGTTTACAGAAAATTCGTACGCTATCAAACATTTTAAACAGGTATCGCACTGGAAAAATGTAAGTTCAGATAAGGATGAACCCACTTATCTTCCTGAAATATCCGATAGAGAAAATCTCACCAACGGGCCTGTACTCGTGAGTTTAGTCTCCGAACTAATTTTGAACATGTCGCAGTCGTCGAATCCTGAAAAATCTGCTATCGTGGCGGGAGCTACTCTTGGTAACTATAATGCACGTCTAGAGCAACTAAAAACTCTTAATGATACTCTGTGGAAAAACAGCGTAGCTTTGAATTCTTTAGAATTCGATCATACTTCCAACGATTTGAGAACTTTACGCTGCCTGCTGAAGGAATTCTTGGTAGCTTGCGATAGAGTGGAGGCTGATTCATCCCTTAAGCAATCAATCGAAAATGAGAAGCTACCTTCCAGCGTGAAATTAACAATAAGCAACGAATATTTGCAGCCCTTAGAAGATTTACGCAGTATTTCGGAAACTTTGACTGCAGAAAAAACTAGTCTGAATAGAGGTAAAGCTTGGACTCTTCTAGGATACCTTCAAGCTTTCGTTTTTGGCAACATGAGTTACATCGACCCTGTGTACAAAGTCGCGATCAAGTTACGCTACATCGAGGAAGATGTCAACGACTGTAAAAATACTCTATACGTTGCCAAGTTGTACTCTAGAATTTTAGGACTAATGGATAACCACATTGCCCATCCAAGATTTCATGCAATAGAGGCAAACCTCGAAAAGTTGAATGAGGAAAAGGATGCTTTGCTAAAGTTGAAGGCTGTAAGACCAGATAATACAGAATTTATGGCCTTATCGAAAGAGTTCACTAATTTCCGAACGGCCCTTGGGTCCTACGCTATAATTAACAAACATGTACAGCGACTTGCTGAGACTATTACCAACTTGAGGAACGAGGTTTGTTGAATCGATAATAATTATTTTTGTTATAATTGCCCTTACGAATATCAGTTTTAAATTGTCTTTTTCTTTCAAGGTAAATGTAAGCAATATAACAACCGCATGTTCTACCAAGAGAGAAGCTGAGATTTGGCTAGAATCGATGCGACGATTTATGGACCAGATAGAATCCAGATTCTTAGCGGGCTATCCTGACATTGTCTACCCTATTCTCGCTGGACTCGCTCAGATGCGTCACGGTATTCGAATCCTCATCGACGAAAGTATTCGCCTAGTAGCCGTCGCAGAATCGAAATTCGACTCTAAAAAATTGGGATCCTTCATTCGTGACTTAGTCCGTTTCCCAACTGTCGGGCCGCAACAAGAAAATCTTTTGAGCTTAGTTGAGTTATGTACCTCACACGAGAGCAGAGAATTGTTAAACGTTAATATAAAATCGGAAAATACCTTCTTGACAATGCAAGAGCAATTCAGACTGACCATAACAGGTCTTTATGAATTCTATAACTACGTAGTGCTCAAAGGTAGCTTGACAAAAGATTTATGGACACAGCTAAACGACCTTCTTCAGCAAATTGTCCTTATCTGGCGCCAACAGCAGAAAGAATTGGAGAAGCGTGAAGCCGAAAAAGATAGTTTATATAAAAATCGCGTTAAGGTTCAAGGCGAAATTTTAACCGAAGAGGAGCAGATAGCTCAAGAACTTAAGAGCTTATTCCCTACTCATAGAGAGGATGATTTTGCTGATGTCGATAGCAGTCTTGTCCCAACTTTGGAGAAGAAGGTAACGGTGGAAAGTAAATCGGAAGATTTCGGAGCTTTCATTACTGAGAACGATATCAAAGAGGTGTGTATTCATTTATATTGGTTATTTAGTACTTATAACGATTCAAATCAACGAAATTCCACTTTAATTTTCTAGGTTCAGTATATTCACTCCAGTATCATCAAATCTTTTACGTCTTCCGAATGGTTGCTTAAAAATACTAGCGAATCATGCCCAGACTTTATAGAACCTTTACTTCAACGGTACAATACCTTTGGCCTATTATTAGACAAGGTTGCGCCTGCACTCGACCACCAACTAACCAGTAAACTGTACACGAGTTTAAACGTTCTTACCCAATTAGTAGCTCGTCTCGGCCAAGGCGAAACACTCAATCCCGACAGCTGTATAAGCGCCGTCAAAAAGAGCAGCAAATTGTACGACTACTACAGAGATAGTAACGTTGAAGAAGTGAAGCAATGCGTACCTCTGTTAGAGAGTATATCGAATAAAATTACCGAGCTTTTGAACGAATGGCCCGAGCATCCGACATTGGTCTCTATTAGAATCATACTACAGAGAATATATTCTTTCCCTGTAACTTCATCAGTGTCGAGATTCTTAACAGGTTTAGAGATGCTACTGGTGAAGATGCACGAATGGGAAGAAAATGCTCACACTGGAGTGAGTTTGACAGAATTCATTTTGGCACTAACACAGCAGATTATATCTTGGCGTAAGCTGGAATTAGCTTGTTGGAAGGATTGTCTAACAACTGCTCAGTTAAGATTACGATCGCAGACGTCAAAGTGGTGGTTCTTCTTATACGATCTGTTTGAGAGCTATGTTTCAAAGAACCCTTCATCAGGTACAGTAATATTCTTTATACTTTGATTTGCTGTTACGTATTTCTTTATTTTGTAATAATAATTTCTTGATTACAGAAAAACCTGAAGAAGACGCTATAACAACTAAGAAGTTGATTGAATCTTTAGATATCTTTATGAGGGAATCTTCTTTTGCGCAATTCGAAGCAAGATTGGAACTTCTTCTAACCTTTCACTGTCATACTTATTATCTTAGTCCAAGTGCTGAACGCGACAATGTCCTTGCAATCTCCTGGAATATTTATAACTATTACAGTCAATTTTTGCCCGATGTCAATAACAGGATAAGCGCGATTAAAGCACCAATCGAGAAGAAACTCAAAGACTTCGTTAAAATCGCACGATGGAACGACATCAGCTATTGGGCTGTTAAGGAGACGGTGGAAAAAACTCATCGCACTTTGCACAAGTACATCAAGGAGTATGAAACTAGTTTAAAAGACGTTGTAACGCCCTTCTTGGTTGTCAAGCCAATTTATAAGAGCGAAGCTGTAAGTTATTTTTTAAAGAGTAAAACTTTCGTAAATATAACGTTTTTCTATCAATATAAAAATAATCATTCTTTTATCAGGGTATCTGGGATAAACCTAAAACTGACTACGACAGTAGTATTAATCCCAACGACTATTTAACTCCAACACCTAAAGTTATCATCACTGATACTGCCATAAAAAGTGATCTGATCTCAAGAGCTGACAGTCACTATCTATCGCGCGCAAAGAAACTGTGCAAAGAGGCTATATTGACATCGATGTATCCAGGACTAAGAGTCAGCCTTGAAGAATTTGTCGAAGAGTTTACTAGTCACAGTGCACGTCTTCGAGCTCTCGAAGTAGATAAAACGCAACCTCAGCCTAAGCAGAAGTCCCAGGCAAAGAACATCTTGCAACAAAAACGCATGGCCTTAGCCGATTATTTCAAAACGTTACAAGGCTTTGGTGTTTCTCATAGAATTGGTGTACTTGCTTGGAAGAACCGATTGGATGAGGTATTGGACTTTACCATACCACCTGTAGAGCTGAGGGCATCGTTCAGTTCAGCTGGTTCGGGTATGATCGAGAAGAAAACTCTAGACCAATGGGAAGGCTGCGATAGGTATTATACGTTTTGACTAAGCATCTATATTTTTTAAATATGTTTTATTAGTTAATCTTTGAAATAAATGATTGTAAATTTTTAGGTATTATTACGGCTCACTAATTAAATTAAATGCCCTTGACCAAACACTCTTGTCAACTAAATCCGATCTAGGACCGCAGAATATGGAATGGTGCAAGGGATTCTCTACCCATTTAATGCTTTTGGCTAATAAGCAAAAGAAAATCCTTGCTTCAGTCTTGAAATATTTCGTAAGCTTACGTTCTCAAGTCTTGGATCTCGCTAAGATGAATATTGACGAGTCGGCAATCACCAAACAAAAAGATCTTTGGCTGAGTGCTACCAATTTAAAAGAATTACTGATTACTTCACGGGCTATCTTGGAACAATTTTTAATTTATCTACAGGCTTGTCCGGCCGAGTCTCAAGTTGAAGGTGCCGATGAGTCGTACAATCTAAAAGCCAATGATCTAGCTATCGTCAACTGCAAGAGAGGCGATGCATTGTGGGAAAAGACGAACACTTATGTCAAAGAATGCCTGAATGGAATCGCAGATCTTTCAAAGAAGTTCAATATAACGTTCCCAGAACTAAGTATTGTTAATGAAGAAATCACTGAGGAGGCTGTGCAGGCTTTTATTATGACATCCAAACACTTTGCGTTTTTAGAGGATAGTTTTGGTTCTCTGAAAAATATTAGGGAAAAAATAAACCAGTTTACGGCTATATTCGATGCAGTAGAAGACGGAAAGCATCCATTACTAGAAAATATAACTTTCCTTGAAACAAATATAACAAATCAACTTGATCAGTTTGAAAAAATAAATACTACGAATGTCAATGAGCAATCCGAATTAGAAAGTTCGTCGGAGAAGGAATGTTTGGATAAATATGAGAGTGATTACGAAAAATTAGTGAGCGCTATTCTTATTGTTATTCAAAATAAGTACAAAGACAATCTAGCTCCTGTGGCTGAACACGACGACAAAAAAGAATCCGAACCAGAAAAGGAAGAAGATACCGAGGATGAATATGAAAAGAATAAATTGAGAGAAAAATTAGTTGAGTCGATTGAAAAAGATATAACTACGTTGAAGTTGAAAGAAATTTATGAAGCTCTGAACGGTTTATTGAGAGTTATACTTAATGGAGATTCGAAAGTTATTCAAAACGGCTGCAGGTAAGAGATTCAAAAGGTTACTTTTAAAGTATCTATAAAATATGTTAATATTTATCATGTTTGCATTTTAGACTTCTACAAAAATGTCTACCCTTGCTCCAGCAGTATCTTCTACTTGCTCAATTTTACATAAACGAGCAAGTCGCATCTTTACGTATCACTTGTAAGATTCTGCATATGCAGCTGAACGTTTTCTTAGATCTGGCCACCAACGGTTTTTGCGTTCCGAAAGACTTGGATCTTGAAGAAGGCGACGAAGGTTCTGAAGAGAAGAGCGGCAAAGGAGGTATGGGACTAGGTGATGGCGAAGGAGAGAAGGATGTATCGGAACAAATCGAAACAGAAGATCAACTCGAGGATGCAAAACCAGCAGGCCAGGAAAAAGAAAAACCTGAAGATAAAGAATGCCCTGAGGAAGATAATGGAATCGAGATGTCGGAAGATTTTGAGGGTCGGCTACAGGATGTAGAACCGAAAGAAGATGAAGATGGAAACAAGGACGAGGATGATGATGATATTGATAAAGAAATGGGTGACACTGCCGACGGATCTGACAAGCTGGATGAACAAATTTGGGGAGACGACGAAGACGAACCCGAGTCTGAAGAAACAGAAAAAAAAGATGACGAACTTGGGGATGGAGAAAAAACAGGTAAGCAAGATCATTTTTCAAAATGTTTATTTTAATAGAGAACTATATGAATGTAATTGTATTTTTAAGGTGAAAAAGAATTTGGTGCCAAAGATGAACGTACAACTGAAGATTCAGAGGAGAAAGGTAATGATGATCAAGACGAAGAAAGAAAGGAAGAGCAGAAGGAAATTAATGAAATGGAAGAACCAGAATATGACGAAGATCAAGTTAATCCTTATCATGGTAAGCATCAACCTGAACCAGAGCCAGAACCACTAGACCTTCCAGAAGAGATGAACATGGACGATGAAGATGACGCGAAGGACGAAGAGCCCAATAACGAAGAGAATCCCTTCGATATTGACAAAATGAAAGAAGCCATGCCTCCTCCAGAAACTGAAGAAATGGAAGTCGCTGAGGAAGACGTAACAGAAGACAAGGAGACCAAAAATCAAGATTCAAGTGATGAAGAGGATGCAAACGATCCCGAAAAATCCGCTGATAAAGCTGAGCAAGAGGAAGGTGCAAATGAAGACGGAAATGAGGAGGAAAGTGCTCAAAAAGCACCGGACACTAGTAAGGAAAATCCTGAAGAAGAAGAAAAAAAATCGGAAGAAAAGGAACAAGAACCAGAAGAAAATGCCTTACCAAGCACCGACGAAGCATCCAAGGAAATGGATGCCGCAGAGCAAGTTGATCAACGGGAAGGTGGTTCATGCGATCACGTAGCTAACCAAGCTGAGAATGAACCAGATCAACAAGAGGAATCAAATGCTGAAAATTGGCAGGATGAGAAGAAAGATGAGGGTACAGGACAGTCACAAGCAGAGCAGCATGATTCTGGGCACTCGGGTTCATCGGCTGAGAAGACACAGCCAATTGCAAATCAAGAAAACGAAACAAAACAGAACGAAAAGAGAAAGAATCCCGGTAAGAGTGACGAAGATCATACCCTGGCTGAAAAAATAGAGCCCGACAAGAAAAAACTGCGAACTATGATACATTCCAAAGACAAGGCACCTGATGATGATAACGATGAAGAAGGGGCGGATCAGGAGGAAGAAGGTGATCCAGATATATGTCAGCACGTGAAGGAAAAAGAGAAATTCGATCACTATGCTGTAGACGCAGCTACTGAGGAACAGTCAAAAGAACAAGTATCAAATATGGAACAAGAAAAGGAACCACCCAAAGACGAAGAGGAAGCAATGGATGTTGATATGCACGAAGATGACGAAGTTCAAATAGAAGAGGAACCTGCCTCGAAACAAAATCCGGAAAAGATATGTAATGATGATAAATCCAAGGATAAGACAGATTCAAAGGATAAAGGTAATAAACATATGTCTATTTATTAAATGCAAGTGTAATTTGTCAAATATTATTTATATAATCGTATTAATTTTACAAGGTCGTGTTGAGGATGGACAGCTCGAAACCGTTGTAGACATCGAAGGCGAAACTACAGAAACTTTGACAGTTCAACGCGGTGCAGAGTCAGCATTCTTTACAAACTTAACTGAAGTGGAGAACGAATTACTATCGACGAGACAGATCGAAAAACAAAGAATGGAAGTCGAGAAAATGTTGAGCCAGTGGACACAAGTACCAACAACAGAAGAAGCAGTTGCCGCTTGGAATTCCCTTAGCGCCGTTACCGATGCTCCAGCACGAGACCTCTCTGAAAAACTGCGATTGGTCCTCGAACCAACACAAGCATCTAGATTGAAAGGTGATTATCGCACAGGTAGAAGAATCAACATGAGGAAGATTATACCTTACATTGCTAGTCAGTTTAGAAAAGACAAAATTTGGCTTAGACGAACTAAACCGTCAAAGAGAGATTATCAAATCGTACTGGCTATTGATGACTCTAGTAGTATGGCTGATAATCATTCTAAAGAATTAGCATTCGAATCGTTGTCATTAATCAGTAAGGCTATGACTTATCTGGAGGCTGGACAGCTGTCGGTCCTTAGTTTTGGAGAACAGACGAATATACTGCATCCATTGGGTGAAACTTTCTGCGAACATAGTGGCTCAAGGTTAATGAACAGATTTAACTTTCACGACAATTTTGAATGTTGAACAATATTGAACAATCTTGAATATTTAATTTACAGGTTAATGCAAGAAATGAGATTTGAACAGAAGAAAACTATGGTTGGTCAACTGGTCGACTTTACTGTGGACATGTTCCAGAGTCAGAGTAATTCAACTGACAATGCAAAGTTGCTTGTTGTTTTGTCTGATGGTAGAGGTATCTTTTCAGAAGGCACAGAAAAAGTTACTCGTGCTGTAAGAAGAGCTCGCTTAGCTGATATATTTTTAGTATTTATAATTGTAGACAATCCTTTGAATAAGGTATGCTATATTTATCTAGCTAATTGAATCTGTAATTAATATTGAATTAGCATTTAAAATATTATTTTGTATTTCTAGGATTCTATATTGGATATTAGAATGCCCGTCTTTGAAGGGGGTAAATTAATTGGAATCAATTCTTATATGGACAGTTTTCCTTTCCCATTTTATATGATATTGAGAGACATCAACGCTTTACCAGGAGTTTTAAGTGATGCTCTAAGGCAATGGTTTGAAGTAGTCGGAAAAATTGACACATAAAATATTATACATCAAAGAACTGATTTTTGTTTTTATGATTAAATTTTGTAGTTTGGTTGTAAATATTTTCTATTTGTCAATGTAAATAAATATTTTTTTCTACACTGTATTGATTTTTTTTTAATGAAAACCTTGATAATTACGTGGGTTTGTTTATGATAACGACTTTATAATTTGAAGGCGTTTAAACGTTAATTTGCGCGCGTTTTGTCGGTGGCAGCTCTTGCGCAACTGATGCTCATGCTCGCACTACTTTGTACCTAACCTCTCAAACATGTCGATGGAAATATTAGGAAAGACAGCAAAATATAAAGTTTTCTATTGTTAAATCTTTGTTGACTTTTAAACACTAGATTAATTTATTTTAATTATTACTTGTAATATAATAAAATGAATGTATTACGCAGTGTCACTCGTCTTAAATGTGCATCTAGTATTATTAATAACATTGGGCAAGGTACAAGAGGTTATGCAGTCCCCAAAAACTTACCCATTGAATGGGTTCGACCAGAAAAAAAATCTTGTATAAGCAAAGAAGTAAGTGGTGATGGAGGGCTAGAATATAATATAACTCCAAATGATTACATCAAAGAATTTGAAAATATTCCTGAACTCAATGAGTAAGTAAAAACGTATGTTTTATACAATGAAAAGAAATGAATAAAGTGTTAAAATAATTTACGTTAGAGTAATTTCATTGAAGTAAACCTTAACAATATTAAAATGTCCTTGTTCTTCATGTTAAACATATTCTTGCAGTGCGGACAATACGGTCAAAATGATGTTCACACTGGATTTCCAACGTAGAAAAGAATTGGTACAACTTCAAAAAGAACGTGCCATGGATTTAGTAAAACGACACCACTGTGATAGAGGTTCTATGGAATCTAGAAGTATGTAAGCAATATCTTATAAATGTTTATTTAAAAAAAAAAATTTTAAAACTACATGACTGTTCTCCAGTTGCTGTAATTACGGCTGAGATTCTACAATTACAAGAACATCAAGAGGTCTTCCCAAATAATAAGAAATCAAAAGTTTTGTTGAAAGAACTTATTGAGAAAAGAAAAAAATGGCTAAAAAAGTTAAGAATACAAGATTATGCACGATTTGAATTCTTACTAGAACGCCTTAACCTTGTTTATCATCCATTTCCAGAGTAAGTAATATCAATAGAAAAACAAAAATTACGTTACAAAAATAATAATATTTATTTTGTATAATGTTCTCAACCAACTTTAGAGATAGTACTCCAATAACAAGGAAAGATAGCACTAGACGATTATTAAATAAATACTGCGATGAACTGATCCAAAAGAAATTAGATACATACCGGGCAGAGTTAGAAGCTCAACACAAGAACTTTTTTAGAGAAAAAGCTGAAAAACTCGAGTTTATACGAAATGAAGAGATAGCTTGTGGTGCAACTCCAAGTGTTACTGAGGAAGAAATTGAAGCTGCTAAACAAAAAGCGGCATCCTTTGCGTAGTAGTTATATTAATAATATATTCATTACAAAAAATGTATAATAAAAATGTATAATAACTCGTGTTTTTTATCTTATAAATACGCGAGTACATCTTTCAACTGGCTTAAGCAAACGCAAGTAAACACAGACGTCAATAAATTGTTTCTTACAAAAGTATGTAACTGGTTTTCAAATCGTTTATGGAAACATTAGAGAGAAATGGAGAAGTTCCTGTCAAGCAGGTGATGTTCTTTTATGGGATGCTGATTCTCGCTCTCTCTCTCTCTCTCTCTCTCTCTCTCTCTCGCTCTTTATATATATATACACATACATCGATCTCTCTTGTGTGACGTGCTGCCGAAGCACGTGCAGTCTTCACTCTAAATCAGTGGAAGCTCCGCTGTACTTGTTTAACGCAGAAAATAGTTTTATGCGATGAGAATAGCTAGAGTACCAGCTATCCCGAAACAACCTTGCTATTGCGCTGCTCATTCTACAAATGCCTGATTGGTTATATTGAGATCACGATCATTTTTTTAAATAGTACCAACGAGCTTTTCAATCCGAAATTGATTACTACCGTGTGTAGGCCAGGTATTATATTCGTTTATAAATATTAAAAAATAAAAGTCAATGTTCACTTTGAGCCTCTTCTCGATAATTGTATCCATACACAAAAATGAGGATCGACTTGAAAAGCCCGATGATGCTATTTAAAAAATTTGAAAAACACGATCGATAAACTTCGACGTCGTTATTCGTAGGATTAATTCGATCCCGATATTTCTATCTCACAATTGAAGTGGCCGGCTCGAAGAAAAAGAGCGCGAGTGAACGTACGCGGTATATATAAAGAAGCGGCGCGGCGCGCAAATGTCGCATATTGAACTCGAGCCGTGAGATCTTCGGAGCTGTGGAGAAATCGTGAAAAGTCAAGTGACGTTCCAGATTCAACGACATGCCGAAGCGGCTGGTACGTCAGTAATTTGTAAACAATCGTTTGACTATGTAGCTTGCGCACTATTATTGATAATATATAGAATAAATAAAAATATCAATAGTTGGCTTTAAATCGCGAATTGTGCGCAGTTGGCGTATGAGATTCAAAATTTCGATTTATCAGACAAACGATTCGCTCGATATTATCGATGATTTAAAAACTTTTTGGTGAAATGTTTATATAGATGTCATGTATTATGTTCACATCGGGGTGTAAGTGCAACACACGAAAGTTCATTTTCCGCGTTCCACGTTAATTATATGCATTCTCTCAGTCAGACAATCTCATCATGTAACTTATAATTTCTTGGAACTATTAGTTTATCTGGATGGGCGTATGTTCCGCAACAAGTATAATTACGTTATGCAGACTGCGCATATGCATTTTAACAGCCAGCGCTTAA
The DNA here is from genome assembly GCA_020010945.3 of Muscidifurax raptorellus. Lineage (NCBI taxonomy): Eukaryota > Metazoa > Arthropoda > Insecta > Hymenoptera > Pteromalidae > Muscidifurax > Muscidifurax raptorellus. Next base: position 38,961,489 of record CM052078.1, read on the forward strand.
CTAAAATGTTCTAGAGCGCAAATTTGAATTTGCAGTCAAGCGTCTGATACACGTTACAAGAATTAATAAAAAAAATTTCGTATTTCTATTTAGGCAATATCAATTCTCTTTGTCAACATTTTCTGTCACATCGAAGCTCTATCACAGTGAGTGTAATCCTTAGAAATAATACATCTCATACTTCGAAAGATGTCAACTTCTTTTAAATTCAATATAAAGATATGCATCCGTAAGGGCAAACGGTGTGGATCTCGACCCTTGTAACGCCAGGGCGTTGCCAGAAAAGTACCGCCATTCGCTTATGGTCATTTGTTCGCCGCCCAGCAAAGAAGTAAAAAAGTACCAAGTGCCAATTTACGAAGATCCCCTGTACCAACCATCGGCTAACGCGTACGAAGAACCAGCTGCGGTGTCCAAGCCCAGGTCGTTCACCAGGACTCAGCACGAGATAAGGAATAAGGATGCCGAGTTTGCGGTATGGAAATTTTTTTACGACTCGATCGAGCTGGAAATATTACTTTAACTCTAATGAATGAATTCATGTACCGGCTCTAATTGCGGGCGGTAAATTCAAATTCGGTGACTGTTGCGAACGAATGACGAATCCGTATATATACCGCCGCCGCGATCGTGCTCGGATTTTTACAAAAGAAGAAAGTTTTTGCATTTGTATATCGAACGGAATATAAATTCAGCCGCGCATATATAGATATGCATAATCTCGCGAGCGTAAAAAAAGAAATGAAACTTTGATGTAAGCCACATAAGTGTATCCCGTGCAATTCATCGGATTTATGACGGCGCTGAGAATTTAGAGTAGAAACTTTTTTATGATTTAACAGTTTATCGCGTCGTTCTTTTCTACTGCAATTATATTAATACAACGCGTCGGCTAGAGGTGAAAGTACCTATATATATATATATATATATATATATGCAACGCCGAGACCGTTACTCGTAATTACACATAGCATGTCAATATTTGTCCTGTAATAAGTCATCGAATGGCTATTCATATAACTCAATGATATCCAGGGTATATTTCGACGTTAGATCAGCCAATTTTTTAATAATAACGCTGAATTATCTGCCGAACGTTAAAAGCCTCCTTCTAAACGTTCCGCCGTCCATAAATCCAAAGCTCTCCCCATTATACGATCTTCTCTGCATAAACTCGGAAAAAATCGCTCATCAGTCCCAGCCTCATCTTGCCCATAACTCTCAGCGTCCACTCGCGACTTTCCCCGACTGCATCGTCGTACACACACACACACACGCACATTACAGCTTTCCCTCTCGTCCACCGCGATAACTCAACTTTTCCGTGCTCTTACTCGCGCAGATCTACCCGAAGTACTCTTACAACTACGGTGTGGTGGATGGAAGTACGGGCGACACCAAAGCTGCCTGGGAGGAGCGAGACGGCGACACAGTCAGAGGCGAGTACTCGGTGATGGAAGCCGATGGCTCGATCCGCACCGTCACCTACACCGCCGATGACAAGAACGGCTTCAACGCGGTTGTCACCAAGACCAAACCGTCGAAAGTCACGGCCGAGTCCGCGATCGTCAGGGCGTTCCTGCCGCTACCCGTGCAGTACAAGCGCGAGAGACACAGGACTCGTTATTGAGGGATGGAGTTGATTTGTTTTTTTTTTTAATTTTACATCGACCTTTTTGTATACTATTTATCGAGGATTCGGAGATCTAGATGTAGAGTTGTAGACCTACTCTGTAATGTACAGTTTTTTTTTTCAGGCATTGATACCGAGATAAACTTAAGCGATTCATGGGTTTTTTATTCGCGTGCTCCCGAGGCCAGTCGTAGCGATCATGTCTTTTAGAAAAATAAAGAAATGCAAAAGAACCAAGCACAGAGTTTATAAAAAATCTTTTATAACTTTAAGGTGTATACAATCAAGTCGTTTATTTAATTAATTTAACTTAATAAAGAAGTTAAATTAAACGTTCTTACTAAATCACAATGTTAATTTACAACAGTCGATCGTCTAATTGAAGATTTACTTCGCAACGATTGTACACCTCGACCCTATCGAGTTTCTTTAGTTCTGGGCGCAATTTACAATCATTTGTAAATTGTACAATAAAGTGTATTATATTTCACTTCACACACAAATTAAAATAATAAAAGCTGTAAAAACGATTCGTATTTTTTACACTGTCAAAAGAAAGTCTTCGAAATTTTCACACCAATTCAAATACAAACACTTTACATAAACAATGAATAACTGTATAAATCGAATCTGCAGCCCTTATATCTGAGATTAATTGTAAAAAGTGTTTTAGCGTAATATTACTGTATAAAAATCATAAAATTATACTTAAATGTCGTCAATCTAAAAATTCTTTAGATAATAACTTTAAGAATATACAGACTCATATATTACATACAATGCGGAGAATACGGAATATTTTAAATATCATAATTTGCCTCATTCATAAAAATCAATTTTTTTCTTTTGTATCCTCTATCTAGTCATCTATAACTTATTCTTTTACAATGATATCATTGCGCTTAAAATTAATTTTTTTTCAAATGGGTTCAAAACTTTGATAGCTACATTTTACTTCTCAATAAAAAATTTGGCCTTTTAAAATTTATGTTGATTAATTTTGAAAATTATGTTTGAAAAACTGTTTTGGAATTTTAACATTTTTAAATAGAATAATTCAAAGAATATTCAGTCACAATCAAATATTGGATAATACAAATTTTGAACCCTTGTCAGTTTTATAAAAATGGATAACGAATGCAAGTGAGTGTGATCGTTATGTTAGTCGATGAAGGTTGGACTATTGGACAAATCTTAGGAATGAAAACAAATCACAACATTACGGATCCTACCTATTTCTAGATCTCTTACTACTACTTTTTTTAGCACTGTTTGAAGGCCTACTTTTATTGGCATCTTTGCTATTACTATGTCCATCTTTGACTGGTGTTGCTGCGTGATCTAAATTACCATTAGATACGGGACCATTGGATTGAATTGGAAACGAAACATTACTATCCGTACTACCAAGGGAACCATTATTTTGGGCAAATCCAGATTGAACAGATGTGTGATTTTTACCAGTAGCTTCTTTACTATTGCCAGATGAGATTGGGTTTGAATTACTGAAGTTGCAATTGTCCTCGCTGCCACTATTTCCAATCTGTGATTCTGATTCGCTGTATCGGTCAACTAGAATGAGGTATCTCTTGTTAATAGCCAAACGTAGATACCAAGCAAAAAGAAAACAGCAGAACCTCGGATAGGCTCAAAATAATTCGTGCAATAAACGTAACCGTGTCCACAGGATACATGCAGTAAAAATCATTTAAAACTGTATCAAGTTTGTTTTGCTGTTATTAAAAAATGTTGATATGATTATTTTTAAATGATTTTTAACATACACATAAATGTATAATTGTAGAAAAATTTACAAATACTCTTGTTCACCAACTTTACAAGGTGAAATTAAAAATCTAATCTACTTCCATAAGAAATTGAAACCCAATGCAGTGCTGGAAATAAACTACCACCGTATACTTAATTAAAAAAGTATTTTTATCTACAAATTGTAGAAGCAGTAGTGTATATAACCACAAACATGGTATAAGAAATATATGAGCACCAGCATTCGATGTATTTGACATCAAGCACACAGCAAATACTTTTTAACTTAAGTAAAAATAAAATAAAAACCAAATTAACGTTAGCAATAATTTTTATGTATTAAACAATAAACTTTTTCACATTGCCTACATGTATATAATACAAATAATGATAAATTGAACTAAATAGCTTACATAAAATATACTAGAATGCAGGTGCAAAATAATCGGTACTAAGGAAAGAAGAATACAAAAGGACAAAGATATCAATTGATTTGTAACTAAAACAACTGTGAGTTTGGAAAGCTAGGAATATCCATTTAAATCCTTACTTTTTTCCTGTGAATTTTCCGCTAATCCACTAACAGCCTACAACATATAAAATAATGAGCATTTCATTCAATATATTTATTTATTACTTGGTTTATCAATCAATCACTTACTGCCATAGATGTGATGGAAGATTTTGAGAATAATCTTTCAGCTTCTTTAAACTTTCTGTTCCTTTTATCTGCTTTACTGTTTGTGTTTTTGTTACTTGCAAGGTACCTATCCCATCCTCGTATTATATTACCGTACAGCTGTGTATCCTCCAAATAACTTCCTTCGAAAGCATATATTTGTCTTTCAAGATTTGCTAAAGTTTCCTAGAACATTTAATTATTCACATTTAATAATTTAATCACTGTGAATACAGCATCAAACAAATATCGAGTATACTTTCAATGCTACACTTATAGGTTACGCAGAACTTAACCTAAAATTTTCACTCTGTGTTTTATTTATAAAACACTCATCTATTGGCCAATTGTAAATTGAAACAAATAACGTTTATAGCTATTAGATTACAATACATGAAATTTTATAAAGAATTATGACTTTATAAACAAAGAACTTGCAATGTTTACTTTTTTTCTCGAGATACTTACGGCTATTTCTGCTTTCCTCTTAACAAGTTCTGCCAGCTCGGCCCTCAAATCCACCGAAGATTTCGTTGACATGATTGTATGATTATTTTTCTGTGGTAAAAACGTATTTTATGCAACAATAATTGTGAGTAAACATGAATCTTTCTAGAATTTTGCTCATATATTATCATCCGCCATTGCGTTTTGCGCACTAAATTTACCTGTATTTTTTATTTCCTGCATGATGGCTACTTCCGGCATTTCCCGCCAAATTTCAAATACTTTTCAATTTTACAGTTTGAGTCGCATACCAATATATATCTAAAGAAATGTAACAATACTTTCGGTTTTGTAAAACTTTTATTACAGGTATTTGATCTCATTATGTGCTTATACAAATTAATTTTGTTGTCCAGAAATTATTCTATTTAAGTAATTTTGTTCGTTAACTCAACATATCAAGGCTTATGTGAATATATTTATACATTTGATTCATCAAAGAGTATGTTTACATTTTAAAATGCGTTATTAAAATAAATTCATCTCATATTAAAAAATATTTGATCATTATTTTATGTTATATAGTAGAGTATATGATGAAATTTGAATTTAATTAAATTGAATCGTATTCTAGATTGTGGACAGTATATTCTAAAACATGATTAATACGTTGATTGTCGAATAAATTAAAATACTTAAATAATCATAAATTATTGAATATTAGATGTTTATTCAAATTAGTTTCGTATTAAAATGCACAACGTATAAGTCCCTAATTAGTCATCATTCAACTGAACAATATCGATGTAATTATGCATACAAATTCGAAATAATCAATGAATAAGTTTGTCGATGAAAAACTCTATAAATATTATAATGACAAGAAAAAAGTATGGCACATGAAGTGTAGAAACCTTGGAAGACAAAGGTTTTTTGTTCACAAATTTTATAAATACTGTTTTCGCCCAGTGTTAATACAACACATTCTGTTATTGCATTTAGACGGAACTCTTGCAGTCACACTCATCTTTAACTACCATATACATATAGGAACATAAAGTAATAAATAAAACATAAAGCACAGGCATTAAAAAATATCGTAAATGCTATTAGACGTTTCTTCTTGCGGGGAATCTTGTAGTAATTAGAAAATACTAGAAATGTAGGTTCCATCAAATCTCAAAGTTCATCTTGGAAGCGTTCGATATCTTGTAAATGGTCACCGTAATCAGTAGCTTCACTTCCCACAAATACATCGTGATGTTCCAATATTTCGTCAAAGGATAATCTATCGTCGTGATCGTCATCCGATGCAGCGAACAAATGATCAACTTCATCAGTTGCAATGTCACTAAAAAGCCATTTGTATAAATGAAATAAATGTTGTATAGCAATGAATCTGAATAAATAAGGTGACTTACTCATTACTTGGAACAAGCCAAGAATGTACCTCAGTAATATCCAATTTACCATCCTTATTAGTATCATACACGTGATCGAACTTTTCTTTTTCAACAAGAAGCCACTCTTTGTCCTGGCCATCTGCTCTCTCTCCTAAAAACTCTTGGAAACTGATGTAGGCATCTTTATCTTTGTCATAATCGACAAAAGCTTGCTTCAGAATGAGGTCCAACATTCTTGGTGTTTCTTCTGGATGAGTGTAAGCTTTGAACTCCTCGCCTTCTAAATAACCATCACCATTGAGGTCGGCTACGTTGAAGGTTGCCTTATCATTTTCAATTAGCTTGTCTTCTAAAGCTAAATCCTCCGGATCTGAACCATAAGTATCCTGCACTATTTCTTCCCAGGTGACTTTCCCATCACCATCTGCATCAGCATCCTCCAGTCTGTCCTTTGATTCTTCATCCGACAGCATCCTGTAATCGACGAGAATCATAAATCAATGCTTGCATTAAGAAATAACCTTGCTTCTCTCCCAAAGGAATATATCTTACTTGAAAGATCTAAGAATCCATGCTTTCAATTCGTTCCTTTCGATGAATTCATCGCCGTTCAAATCCATCTTGTTCAGCAGAATTCGTAGTCTCCTCTTGGACTCTTCGATAGGAAGCTTATCGAACTCCTCGGCCTCTTTGACGCTACCTAAATTTACAACGCAACAATCGATACTTTCTATCACAAACTATCATAACAAAACTAGAAAAACAGGACAGTTAACTCGGAAGAAAATGAAATGAAAACAAAGTAGCAAAAAAGGATACAAACCGAGAATAGCCTCGTGATCGAATTCCTGGTGATGCTCGCCGCCGACATAGTGGCTGCTGTCCCTGGGACTAAAGGCGCCATCCTCTGTGCGTTCCCTGCTGCCGGTGTTCTTGCCGTGTTGGGTGTGTATGTGCGCAGAGGCAGCTCTCGACCTGGAGCTGAACTCGACGACGGACAGGAGGCAGAGGAAGACGAAGCAGCAGCAGGTCGGCGGACGCATCCTGGCGACCTTGTGCCCGAGTCAACTTGGGGGGAAAATCGACGTGGATCTCGTGTCCGCCAGCCCAGGCCGTGGGACCGTAGGCTATGTATACGATCCGGGGGTTGAGAAGGCTTGCGACTGACGTTCCGACCAGCCTAACCTCCGAAACTGCTGCTGCTCTCCGGATGATGTTTGTTTTTTTGAGACGCAGGGGATGCTGCGCGCGTTCTATCTGATGTCGTATATTTATCGAGGTAGCGCGGGAATTTGAAAATTCAGTTTTGAGTTTTTATATTCGAAAGTACGAGAGAGAGAGAGAGAGAGAGAGAGAGAGAAAGAGAGAGAGAGAGAATATATCGTTCTTATTATTACAATTAAACTATTTAAGACGTCATCACGTTGGGTCATTCGACATAAATAAATGTATGAGCTTGTAAACACGTATTACCAATAACGTATAACGCTTATACATACGTACGTTAAGAAAACAAACCTATTTAGTTGTAAAACAGCTGAAACTGCAAACTAACAATAACCGCGTCTTCCTCTTCTTACAAAACTCATCGGCTCACAGTGTTGCGCACTTTTTCCAGAACTGACTCGTCGAGTGCGACTTCGGAAGTCGAGCCGCAAGCGGCGGTGGAATTCCTATATTTATGCGCGAACACGCTTTTCTTTCATCGTTAAGCTCTTACAAATGTCGGCTATATAGCGAACGAGATTCGCTGTTGTAATGACGTTCGAATAAGCCGAGGACGAGCTGCAGACGCTGCGTTTCAACTGTCGATATTATAAGTCGGCAATAATAATAATAATCGTAAATAAAGGACATGTATATAAAAGCTATACCAAGAATCAGTTGCACAAAAAAGTTGAATTATTATCAGCAGGCAGCTTCGTTTATTCATTAACTGCCCCGCAATTAATGAATAAAGCAACTTGGCTATATGTCTTATAAAAGCGAAATACTTTATATACGTTAGAATATAATTATGGTATTATACTAAGGTATTTTCGACGTATTTTGGCTTAATTTACGTGAATTTCGGGGATCGGATATATACCCAAATTGTTGTATAAACAATTTAATCGCCTAAATGGCCATAAAACATTCATAACTATATGAATTATTCATCGAAGAGTATTTATTTAAAATTTGCTACAATACCTGCGATTGTTCTAATTATCGAACACCAATGTTAGTTCAAGAAGCTTCAATTCATTCTATATAAAAATAAGTTTTCATTTTTATGCAGTATATTACGTCAAGTCGACAAAAACTCAAGAGAAAAGTTCTCTTGGACGAAAATATGGCATTACAATAACGTAAACAAATAATAACTTCTGTATTTATTCATCCCTTTATATCAGTCTCATATCAGCATTCTGTTTTTCACGTGCCAAAGTAAAATACTTTTAAACGATCTTTATTATATGTTTGATATATAGCTATAGATAAAAAAGTGGCTGTATAAACGAAATGAGCGAGTCAGTGGCTTTTTTCATTGGAACGTCTGCATTTTTAATTACTTAAATTAATCCGTTACCTACGTTCCTCTTCTTCGTCTTTTCATTCATTCACCGAATTCATCGACTCATTGTTTCGCGTTAAAAATCTCGTTGTACAAAACTCGATGAAAGTCCCATCTTAGAAAAAAAAATCCTTTTCTGTTTCTCGACAATATTCCGGTAAATCCTTTTAAAAAATTGTTACAATAAACATGAAAACTAATTATAAACCCTGATGAAACTTAGCGAATCGCATGTATACATGCAGTTCGGTATAAAGTTCCGACTAAATAATCGAGATAAAATCTATTTTTAATTCGAGCGGTTATGATGCCGCATATTCATATCATCGTAGCCATAGCGGACGTAATTTTTTTCCCTTCCGTCAATCTCCCCGACGTATCGCGCGCTGGAGCGCGTCAACCACACGAAAATTCTGCGCTACTGTTTACCCTCTCCAAAATTTACATAATTCCACTCTCTCTCTCTCTCTCTCTCTCTCTCACTCTCGATAAATCAACGAACGCAGCATTGAATATAGCGTATTATATATACATATATGTATACCGGCTGTAATAATTTCAATCGTCCCTCTTATATATACATATATATAGGTGCGCGTCCGCCCCCTGTGTGTTAAAAATAAAGATTATCGCGCGTCGGGCGTTTGAATTTTTTATATACCTGATGCGTACATCTATATATATATAGAATATGTGTATAAGTGAGAGAGAGAGAGAGAGAGAGCAGCGCTCCGGAAAGAAGGAATGCGCTTATGAAATCAGCGTTTCAGTGTAAAATCAGCAGAGCGTGAACGGGGGGTCGTCTCGCCTCCACGACACAGGATGTTCCTATACCTTTCCGTGTTTCCCTTTCTCTTCCTCTCGCTCACCGCTTCTTTCTTTCCTTTTTGCCTGCCCCCGACTCTCTGGCTTCTATGCTGCCGCTATATGTATTATATGCGTATACTGCTGTAATCGGTGAGACCGTTCCCGCTCTCGAGTTTAACACATTTTTTAACACCTGCGCGCCGCTCCGGATTTTACTTTAAATAAAAAATTGACTCTTTTCGTGCTTTCGATATTAGTGTACAGTTACGTTTCCTCGGCGTTGCTTTCCTTATCTCACCCTCGGATTTTTCCAAATTTTCCAATTTCATTCTAATGAGTACGGCACATCCGGTCAGGGGGGCAGCATGCTGACTGGGCGAAAAAATCGTTGCTCGGCTTTGAAACAATACTACGTATATATATATATATATATATATATATATATAGCGGACGCATATCGATGTAGATAGTGCCGCAAAGCTGCTCGCAAGAAAAAGCACGCGAGAGCAATCAAAAAAGAAGAATCTTTTTGTCCGAGCGTAATTATAGGCGTAATTGTTGAATTTTAAATGATAATAGTTATTGTATGTATATAGAAGCGTACACTATGAGCCCCGAGAAAAAAAATGAAAATTTCCTGCACTTTCAATGTAATACCTATATACCGATTCCTCTTCGGATTGCCGGAAGACGCGAATTAGTTCCTTCTAAATCAAAGGCGATGACCGCTATAGTACACGTGGTCGCGCGCGCGCGATATTCGTCGCGTCACCGTTTCTCGGCGGCGTTTCTTTTGACTGCGTTAGAACCATTATACAATGGGAAGACAAAAAATCGAGGAATCGACAGGGAGGACGAACGGAGGAGTAACAAAATCCCCTGAACTCGAGGAAAAAAAAAGAGCGGGGGGAACGAAGCTGGAAAATGAATCGTGGTATCGAGGCTGTACAATAATAAAGACAAGATTGATTGTTCAAGAGGAAGAAGAAAAATTTATCGACTTATTATAGCAACTGTACAGTTATGGCGTTACAGGTATGGTTCGATGCTCAATGAATTAACTAACACAAAAGAATTAGTAGAGTATTTTTTATTTAGATAGAGTAGTTTTTATTTAAAAAAGTTACTTTGAAACGATTGTTAATTGAACGACGTTTTCAACGTGTATTTTTATCATATAATTTCGTACATACCATATCATTAGAAAATGACAACGCAGATCGACTTTCTCAAGAGAAAACTATTAAAGACGTAAAATCCTAAGTCCTAGCACAAGATCCTCGCCGATAAACAAAGAAAACAATGACCGCTCCGGTATATACGTATATATATATAGAATAAGCGCGCTGAAAAATCATCATCGGTAGCAGAGAGTAGGCGCATAAAAGCTCGTCAGCGCGAAAGATGAGCGAAAGAAAAGAAAGAGATCGAGGAGTAGGATATAGCTACACGTAGACTATAAGCGGGGGCCTCAAGGGGCCTCTTTCTCCTCTTCGTAATTAGTCATAGTGCGATGCGCTAACAGCGGCACTCTGCAAGACTGCCCTCGCAGTATACATATATATATATATATATATAGCAAGTCGGTGTATATGCCCCGACACCGCGTACACCTGTATACAAGTTCATTCCGTCATGCGCTACTATCGACGAATCAAAGCGCGGGGGCTCATGTAACGGGTGTTGCTGAAAATCGGGCCTTTTTGTCGCCTTCTTCTTCGTCTTCTTCTTTATTGTTTACGGCTTGGTAATGTGGGAACTTTTTTTACTTCCTGGTCGCGGCTCTTTTTTTTCTCCGTTTGCTCGGTGTCCCCCCATATAGGCGTAATTGCTGCTCTTGTTAATGTTTGCGTCTAAGGCTCCGTAGTTGTTGTTGTTGTCGTTGTTGTTGCCGATGGAGGTTTTCTCCCGGCGCGGGAGGCGAGCTGTAAAGAGCGTTCGTCGAGATTGACGATGGAGATTTGAAAAAATTGTCAGCTCCCTTTCTCGGCAAAGTGCTTTTTGCGTTATTGTTTGGAAAGGTATTTTTTTACGAGCATGGGAAGGTGCATTTATTGCGCGACAAATATATCGGTGGAGAGAAATGGGGTACTTCCGCATTTTTGGAGTATTCTCGTGCGTTTATATGCGCGATGAACCAAGTGAAATATCGTTTCCGTCGTTCGATCATAATTTTCAGGATCTTGCGCGCAATGCAACTCGATGATTAATTGTAATTCTAAAAATTCGCGTATTTTGACCACTGCGCGCTTAAACGAAGCTGTTTATGTTGCGTTCATTCTAGCGTCTTATTTTCATAAGCCGTTATATCAGAGAGCGACAAAAAGTTATCAATATAGACGCGCTATATTTCACCCCGAGCATACATCTGTATTTCACTCGAAGTCTGTAGACAAGGAAAAAACTTGTATTTTTTCAGCGCACATTCCTCTTATTTTCGAGTTGGGCCGCGGGTCATTCTCCGAATTTCGCCGAGATCAGGAAGAGCGTGAGCGGCCTATAACGGGGATACGTGCGACAGCGATGCGTCCCGCGCTGCATACAAATCTGCGCCGCTTGATTTACGTCCACCGGTCGGAGTCTGAAGGGCCTCTCGCTATAAAAAAAGGCCGTACATATATATATATATATATGCATAGATCTGCTGAGATTTTCAAAGTTCGTGAATTCGTTGAGCTTCGCGGACAATGGGCTGGTTGCGTAGGCAATTAATTTTTGTGAAAAAAATAAGCGCTGAATAAAAAGCCTATTTGTATATCAAAGGGAGCCTGGTGTAAAAATCAAACGAGGAGACGCCTGCGCGCTCCTCGTCGTCTCTTCAATTACCTTCGGCAGCTCATGTCTATTATACAAACCGCACTCGACGCGTCGTCGTCATATCCAAGAACTCGCGGCCGCGGCGGTACACCCTGTATGTGTGTGTGTGTGTGTGTGTATGCATCGTCGCGTTCCTCTCTTATTCATAAGGAAGTCAAGTCAGCAGCAGCAGCAGCAGCAAAGTCTCAAGGCGCAGGTAAGAAGGGTTCCAGGTGAGAAGAGTCAAGAGAGGAGCATCAGGGAGGGAGAGAAAGAGAGAGAGACATAGATAAAAAGAGCGCGTCGAGGTGGGAGAAAAGCGGCAGAGCGAAGCGACAGGCGGCCAGCCGTGTCTCCTGTGAACTCGACGGTAGCGGAGCGATGGAGTCGGCATTTCCATTTCCATGTGTATTTATGCCCCCTTTGCCTCCCGCGCGTATACCTTCTATCACTGTCTATATATATTATATACATACATACCACTGCGGAGAGAGGCGGTTATGTCGAGAGCTGCCCCGCGAGTCACATCCTTTTGTTTTCTCCTTAGACACAGCGGTCACTCTCTCTTTCTCCCTGATGCGGCGGACGATGAGTTTTTACCGGTTACGCGTATACCTTTACATATATAACGATCTCATTGTGTCCCTTTGCGTTATCGCTGCGGTATCGTTAGATCGTCGATCCTCCAGTTTCCAAGGACGACGATTAAGCCGTGTGACCGGCCGTGGACAAACGAGCGAAATACTGATTGCTCGCGGAGTTATCGGTGGAGAAACGATTTTTTTTCGAGGCTCTCGGCAGCAGGAAAAGCAGAACTTTAATACACAGCTTCGTGAAATGTTCTCATGGGAAAGGTTCTCATATCGCGCTATTTTATTACTGTATATTACAAGGAGCCTCGCATATTTATTTTTCCAAGCGTTGCAGCGATATAACTAGACTACGCGATGAATCGTTACCTACACGAGACTCATCTTTCCCATAGTATATTTTAATAATTCATCGTGTATAGTGTAACGTGCAGCGAAATTCCTTGCGGTGTACAAAAGAAAAAAATGTGCCTCCATGCACACGATCAACCGCGATCATAGCCGAGCGCATTTCAAACATTCGCCACAGCATTCCACAGTCGTGTCCATTAATTACAGCTTAATTAAACCCGTCCGCTTCCGAGACACATGTCGCTGTGCGCATAAAAAATTTCGCAACGCTCGGAAATCGACGATATATAACCACATCGGGAGCGCGCCCGATCGACAACCTCGATTCGATGAAGCCTTGAAATTTTGTCCTCGACAATGACACAGCTTCGATCGTCTGTGTACAGAATCTTTTAGATATATGATGACTACCTACATGATGCGACGCGCGTCCAACACCTGTTACACAGCAGTAGTCGCGGCGCATGACGATCTCGAATTTCGATAAATACACATAAAAGAGAGCATCGCACCGCGCGTACAACTGCTTTTCTGCGCTACGGAATCGTTCCATTCTCCAGAAAATTGTCATCGCGGCTCAGTACTCCGAAGCCATTCGATATCGTCTCTCATCCCCCTCTGCGCAATCAGCATGAAAACAGCCGCTAAATCGAAGGCGAACAGCGCAATAAGCGCCGACTGGTATATATAAAAAGCCCTCTCAGTCAATTTTAATTAGTACTAGGAAATCCGCAGTCGGCTTTTATTGCTAAAGGGCTTTCCCAGCCAGCGCGCGAGAGAGCGTGCAGGGAGCATCAGAGACAGTAGAAAGACGCGCGGCGAAGAAAGGAAGAAGCTTATACTGCCTATACGGTCTGAATTAAAGAAAGAGAAACGTCGTCGCGTCGTCGCAAAGGACAAGACACGGGACTTCGTGAGCTGCTGCTGTTGCTGCTGCATAGGGGGATATTCTCTCTCTCTCTCTCTTTCTCGCGGGCTGTAGCATTATCAGATGCAAGATACTCGTTAGATACCGCGCTCTGCAGCAACGGGAACGAGTCTTTTTGTAGATGACGATTATGGGGACGATGTTATGCGAGGAGTATACGGACTATATACTCGACGCGCCGCGGCTCGAGTTTCAGTTTTATTAATACTTGGTATACTTAGGTATGGAGCGACGAGAGCTCGAAACACACTACCGTTGCCGTTGCTACTGCTGCTTCTTTATTCGGCTCGCGAGAGAACTTGTGAACATCGTTTAATTGGCTGGGAAAAGGTGTCTCTTTCGCCCTTCGTGCGCTTTTAGAGCTAGTTTTGGGTGATGTAATTAGACAGTCCCGTGTGAAAGCCTGTGATGACACAACTTCAATTTGTCCCTTTCCTGAAGATTGTATATAGATGCTTTGATTCACGTCTCCAGTTTTATTTTCAATGTAGCCGAGCAACAAGGCATCGCTGTTAAACGTTTGCCCCGATTTCACGTGCGTATATTCTTCTTGAAATTGTGTATTTCGGGAACCGACTATCCTACTCTCTCTCTCTCTCTCTCTCTCTCACACACACACACACACACACACATCGCGTCGTCGTGCGGGATTTAGAATCAATTAAAGTCATCCGAAATCATAGGCTGGAATATATTCACGAAGTAGTTTTGCACTAGCTCGCCATGTAGTAATGCTATTTTTGCATCGTTCAACTGTAACAATGACCCGAAATATCGTTATTCAGGAGCTTAGTAAACGTGTAAGCGTATGAGCCAGGAAGAAAAAATTTACCAGTCTATATACAGATTGTACACATCATGGCTCTGTTTACAGACCATAGACAAAACTGACTACGTATAGCCTGTATAACAATTCTTCTAAAACAGCTCATATACTAACTCTGGGTCTGAGACGGGAAGTTGGTAAGAGCTACCCATCAAAGAACGCTCACCATTGAGGGTATATATAAATAGCTCTATAAAACATAATAGAACTATAGAATCTCAAGTTAGAAGGAGTTATCTAAGAGGTCCCGAACCAACGGTCTAACTTACAATTAGTAGGTTCTCAGACTCCAATCTGCATGGAATTTCACATTCTTCACCTGCGATCAGCATTATAAAATAGTAGATTAAGGCATGTACGGGTTCTCGTTACAGCAGTTCAGCTTAGTCGACTCTCGGATTCCCGACTAGAAGAAGCTTTCCACGGCACATCTATGAACACCCATCATCGGAGGATGCATCCAAAGCCTCGAACTATAGGTTAGAAAAGCTGACTCTAGCATTCCGAGGTAAAAGGATCTTCTTACACCCTATAGCATTGAGGGTATATAAGGAACCGTCAAGCTGCAGACCATCTCCGTGAGTGCTAGAATTTGAAACTGGTAAGTGCTAGTCACGTCCCATGTATGATCAGCTTTCATCGGCGTGTATATAGAGGGTTAAATCAAAATTAGACGTATCAGGAATTTCATACAGATACAAGCACCCCTTTCCTTCACGAATGTTAGCCTATTTCGAGGGTATATAAAAAAGCGCGAAAAAGCAGATCAGGACAGTTGGCTCCAGAACTTTAAGCTAAAAATAACACCCCACTCCCCTACTTGTAACCAGCCATCGTCGAAGGGTCTGTCAGAATCCACGCTTCAGCAGTCCGGCATTCTTCGATCACAAACTACGAGCTAAAAGAAGCAGCCAAGCTTACTCCGTTGTGAAATTTCGTACTGTAAGAAGCCTCCCTTTCCTAACGGTTATAAGGCGTCATTGGAAGTATATAAAAAACAACCAACCTACGAGATAGCACAGATGATTCCAACACTTCAGGCTCAAAGGAGCTCCTCACGGCCCGCATATATTGACACAACGATGAGGAGTGAGGAGCTCCTTTTAATAAATCAAACCATATAAGGAGCCTCAAACCAGTAGCCAGGCTTAGTTTCTTGTGGGATTTTGCACTGTAAGAAGCTTTCTTTCCCTAACAGCAATAAGTCGTCATCACGGGTATATAAGAAACAACCAACCTACGAGACAGATCAGTTGGGTACAGCACTACAGACTGGAAAGAGCTTCCCACTGCCCGCATATATTAACACAATGGTGAGGAATCAGGAGCACCTTCCAATAGAATAAACCCTATATAAGGAGCCTCAATCCAGCGGCCAGGCATAGTCAAAATTGGGATTTTGTATTGCACGTAACTTCCCCTTCCGTAACCAATATAAACAAAATTCAAGGGTATATAAGGAAAAGCCAACCAAGAGGCAAGCTCAGTTGGCTCCGAGATTTCAGGCTGGAAGGAGCACCCCACTCTCTACCTTTGCTTAGTCCTAGGTGAGAAGTGGGGAGCTCTGTTCAGCAGATCAAAGGATATATAAGAAGTGTTAATCCAGCAGCCAAGCTTAGTTAACGGTGGCATTTCGTACTGTAAGTAGCTTCCCCTTCCGTTACCATTATAAATAGTCATCGAGGGTATATAAGGAAAAGACAACCGAGAGGCAAGCGCAGTTGGCTCAGAGATTTCAGGCTAGAAGGAGCTCCCCATTCTCTACCTTTGCCTAGTCCTAGGTGAGAAGTGGGGAGCTATGTTCAGCAGATCGAAGGATATATAAGAGGTCTTAATCCAGCAGCCAAGCTTAGTTTATTGTGGGCTTTGGTACTATAAGTAGCTTCCCCCTCCGTAACCGATATATGACATCATGAACGATATGTAAGCAAAAGCCAGCCGAGAGGCAAGCTCAGTTGGCTTCGAGATTTCAGGCTGGAAGAAGCTCCCCACTCTCCGCCTTTGCCTAGTCCTAGGGGAGGTGTGGGAAGCTCTGTTCAGCAAATTGAAGGAAATATAGGAGGCCTTAATCCAGCAGCCAAGCTTAGTTAACGGTGGCATTTCGTACTGTAAGTAGCTTCCCCTTCCGTAACCATTACAAACAGTCATCGAGGGTATATAAGGAAAAGACAACCGAGAGGCAAAGGCAGTTGGCTCCGAGATTTCAGGCTAGAAGGAGCTCCTCACTCTCCACCTTTGCCTAGTGCTAGGTGAGGAGTGGGGAGCTCTGTTCAGCAGATTGAAGGACATATAAGAGGTCTTAATCCAGCAGCCAAGCTTAGTTCATTGTGGGCTTTGGTACTGTAAGTAGCTTCCCCTTCCGTAACCGATATATGACATCATGAAGGATATGTAAGCAAAAGCCAACCGAGAGGCAAGCTCAGTTGGCTCAGAGATTTCAGGCTGGAAGCAGCTCCCCACTCTCCAACTTTGCTTAGTCCTAGGTGAGAAGTGGGGAGCTCTGTTTAACAGATCAAAGGATATATAAGAGGTATTAATCCAGCAGCCAAGCTTAGCCAACGGAGGCATTTCGTACTGTAAGTAGCTTCCCCTTCCGTAACCATTATAAATAGTCATCGAGGGTATATAAGGAAAAGACAACCGAGAGGCAAGCGCAGTTGGCTCAGAGATTTCAGGCTAGAAGGAGCTCCCCATTCTCTACCTTTGCTTAGTCCTAGGTGAGAAGTGGGGAGCTATGTTCAGCAGATCGAAGGATATATAAGAGGTCTTAATCCAGCAGCCAAGCTTAGTTTATTGTGGGCTTTGGTACTGTAAGTAGCTTCCCCCTCCGTAACCGATATATGACATCATGAAGGATATGTAAGCAAAAGCCAGCCGAGAGGCAAGCTCAGATGGCTTCGAGATTTCAGGCTGGAAGAAGCTCCCCACTCTCCACCTTTGCCTAGTCCTAGGGGAGGTGTGGGAAGCTCTGTTCAGCAAATTGAAGGATATATAAGGGGTATTAATCCAGCAGCCAAGCTTAGCCAACGGTGGCATTTCGTACTGTAAGTAGCTTCCCCTTCCGTAACCATTATAAACAGTCATCGAGGGTATATAAGGAAAAGCCAACCGAGAGGCAAGGGCAGTTGGCTCTGAGACTTCTGGCTGGAAAGAGCTCCTCACTCTCCACCTTTGCCTAGTCCTAGGTGAGGAGTGGGGAGCTCTGTTCAGCAGATCGATGAATATATAAGCGGAATCAATCCACCTGACTAGTTTATTCGGTTGTGAGATTCTATACTCTAAGTAGCCTTCCCCAATGCTAACAAATATTAGACGTGATCGGTGGGTATAAACTGTTGCTTTACCTTTCCAATGTCTAATTTAATGCCCGTTTTTAGATTATAATGTTAATTTGTGATACAATTTCTGATTTTCACTTCCTTATAATTTAATTATTAACTTCGATTATTTTTGTAGATACCAGCGTATCCTAGTTTCGACTACGGTCTCCCATTATTAGGGTAAATAGTACGACTGTATAAACAAGGACAGATTTGGTAAACACATATTCATGCATAAATATACAAGATTTAGCAGACGGTAAGAAGATGACGCAACAGTTTGTAGATGGATTAGAGCGACGCTGTCAGCGACAACCTGAAAATGCAGCTAAGGCTTCTCTTTTTCATAATTATTAATTTCCTCATCCCTACCGGTGGTTTGATAAATCAATAATTTCCAAAATGCAACGGTCGAGCTGCACGAGGCTTTCAATCAGCCCCCTGTGGACTGTTCATTTCTGGCAATGGGGTCAACCACCGGTAGGTTGTCATGCTTCGGCTTGGATCTAAGAATCCTACATAGGAGTCGTCCCCGTCGGGTTGGGTGGTTCCATGGGCCAGTTTGAATGACTGCCTGCCATCTAGACGTTGCTTTGTTCATCTAATGTCAATATTATTATCCTTTTTGAAAATATTAAATTGATTTATCATTCCATTTTCTGATTCTCACAAGAATCAGGTCCATCCGCAAATATACATTATTATTAACATTTATAATTGCACATACCAGTATATTTGGGTTATAGAATACGCAGTTTGATTTTAAGAGCAACAAGAGAGACAGAGGAATAAAGGAGGATTGTTGGAAAATATTTATGCTTGGATAAATATACATGGTTCATCAACGAGCATAAGGATAACATCCTAGTCTGAAGGTTAATTACACCGTCGTTACCACCGACTACCTGAAGACGCAGCTAAGGCTTCTCTTTTTCATAATTATTAATTTCCTCATCCCTACCGGTGGTTTGATAAATCAATAATTTCCAAAATGCAACGGTCGAGCTGCACGAGGCTTTCAATCAGCCCCCTGTAGTCTGTTCATTTCTGGCAATGGGGTCAACCACCGGTAGGTTGTCATGCTTCGGCGTGGATCTAAGAATCCTACATAGGAGTTGTCCCCGTCGGATTGGGTGGTTCCATGGGCCAGTTTGGATGACTGCCTGCCATCTAGACGTTGCTTCGTTCATCTAATGTCAATATTATTATCCTTTTTGAAAATATTAAATTGATTTATCATTCCATTTTCTGATTCTCACAAGAATCAGGTCCATCCGCAAATATACATTATTATTAACATTTATAATTGCACATACCAGTATATTTGGGTTTCAGAATACGCTGTTTGATTTTAAGAGCAACAAGAGAGACAGATGAAAAAAGGAGGATTAATGGAAAATATTTATGCTTGGATAAATATACATGATTCATCAACGAGCATAAGGATAACATCCTAGTCTGAAGGTTAATTACACCGTCGCTACCACCGACAACCTGAAGACGCAGCTAAGGCTTCTCTTTTTCATAATTATTAATTTCCTCATCGCTACCGGTGGTTTGATAAATCAATAATTTCCAAAATGCAACGGTCGAGCTGCACGAGGCTTTCAATCAGCCCCCTGTAGTCTGTTCATTTCTGGCAATGGGGTCAACCACCGGTAGGTTGTCATGCTTCGGCGTGGATCTAAGAATCCTACATAGGAGTTGTCCCCGTCGGATTGGGTGGTTCCATGGGCCAGTTTGGATGACTGCCTGCCATCTAGACGTTGCTTCGTTCATCTAATGTCAATATTATTATCCTTTTTGAAAATATTAAATTGATTTATCATTCCATTTTCTGATTCTCACAAGAATCAGGTCCATCCGCAAATATACATTATTATTAACATTTATAATTGCACATACCAGTATATTTGGGTTTCAGAATACGCTGTTTGATTTTAAGAGCAACAAGAGAGACAGATGAAAAAAGGAGGATTAATGGAAAATATTTATGCTTGGATAAATATACATGATTCATCAACGAGCATAAGGATAACATCCTAGTCTGAAGGTTAATTACACCGTCGCTACCACCGACAACCTGAAGACGCAGCTAAGGCTTCTCTTTTTCATAATTATTAATTTCCTCATCCCTACCGGTGGTTTGATAAATCAATAATTTCCAAAATGCAACGGTCGAGCTGCACGAGGCTTTCAATCAGCCCCCTGTGGACTGTTCATTTCTGGCAATGGGGTCAACCACCGGTAGGTTGTCATGCTTCGGCGTGGATCTAAGAATCCTACATAGGAGTCGTCCCCGTCGGATTGGGTGGTTCCATGGGCCAGTTTGGATGACTGCCTGCCATCTAGACGTTGCTTCGTTCATCTAATGTCAATATTATTATCCTTTTTGAAAATATTAAATTGATTTATCATTCCATTTTCTGATTCTCACAAGAATCAGGTCCTTCCGCAAAAATACATTATTATTAACATTTATAATTGCACATACCAGTATATTTGGGTTTCAGAATACGCAGTTTGATTTTAAGAGCAACAAGAGAGACAGAGGAAAAAAGGAGGATTGTTGGAAAATATTTATGCTTGGATAAATATACATGGTTCATCAACGAGCATAAGGATAACATCCTAGTCTGAAGGTTAATTACACCGTCGTTACCACCGACTACCTGAAGACGCAGCTAAGGCTTCTCTTTTTCATAATTATTAATTTCCTCATCCCTACCGGTGGTTTGATAAATCAATAATTTCCAAAATGCAACGGTCGAGCTGCACGAGGCTTTCAATCAGCCCCCTGTGGACTGTTCATTTCTGGCAATGGGGTCAACCACCGGTAGGTTGTCATGCTTCGGCGTGGATCTAAGAATCCTACATAGGAGTCGTCCCCGTCGGATTGGGTGGTTCCATGGGCCAGTTTGGATGACTGCCTGCCATCTAGACGTTGCTTCGTTCATCTAATGTCAATATTATTATTCTTTTTGAAAATATTAAATTGATTTATCATTCCATTTTCTGATTCTCACAAGAATCAGGTCCTTCCGCAAAAATACATTATTATTAACATTTATAATTGCACATACCAGTATATTTGGGTTTCAGAATACGCTGTTTGATTTTAAGAGCAACAAGAGAGACAGATGAAAAAAGGAGGATTAATGGAAAATATTTATGCTTGGATAAATATACATGATTCATCAACGAGCATAAGGATAACATCCTAGTCTGAAGGTTAATTACACCGTCGCTACCACCGACAACCTGAAGACGCAGCTAAGGCTTCTCTTTTTCATAATTATTAATTTCCTCATCCCTACCGGTGGTTTGATAAATCAATAATTTCCAAAATGCAACGGTCGAGCTGCACGAGGCTTTCAATCAGCCCCCTGTGGTCTGTTCATTTCTGGCAATGGGGTCAACCACCGGTAGGTTGTCATGCTTCGGCGTGGATCTAAGAATCCTACATAGGAGTCGTCCCCGTCGGATTGGGTGGTTCCATGGGCCAGTTTGGATGACTGCCTGCCATCTAGACGTTGCTTCGTTCATCTAATGTCAATATTATTATCCTTTTTGAAAATATTAAATTGATTTATCATTCCATTTTCTGATTCTCACAAGAATCAGGTCCTTCCGCAAAAATACATTATTATTAACATTTATAATTGCACATACCAGTATATTTGGGTTTCAGAATACGCAGTTTGATTTTAAGAGCAACAAGAGAGACAGAGGAAAAAAGGAGGATTGTTGGAAAATATTTATGCTTGGATAAATATACATGGTTCATCAACGAGCATAAGGATAACATCCTAGTCTGAAGGTTAATTACACCGTCGCTACCACCGACAACCTGAAGACGCAGCTAAGGCTTCTCTTTTTCATAATTATTAATTTCCTCATCCCTACCGGTGGTTTGATAAATCAATAATTTCCAAAATGCAACGGTCGAGCTGCACGAGGCTTTCAATCAGCCCCCTGTGGACTGTTCATTTCTGGCAATGGGGTCAACCACCGGTAGGTTGTCATGCTTCGGCGTGGATCTAAGAATCCTACATAGGAGTCGTCCCCGTCGGATTGGGTGGTTCCATGGGCCAGTTTGGATGACTGCCTGCCATCTAGACGTTGCTTCGTTCATCTAATGTCAATATTATTATCCTTTTTGAAAATATTAAATTGATTTATCATTCCATTTTCTGATTCTCACAAGAATCAGGTCCTTCCGCAAAAATACATTATTATTAACATTTATAATTGCACATACCAGTATATTTGGGTTTCAGAATACGCTGTTTGATTTTAAGAGCAACAAGAGAGACAGATGAAAAAAGGAGGATTAATGGAAAATATTTATGCTTGGATAAATATACATGATTCATCAACGAGCATAAGGATAACATCCTAGTCTGAAGGTTAATTACACCGTCGCTACCAACGACAACCTGAAGACGCAGCTAAGGCTTCTCTTTTTCATAATTATTAATTTCCTCATCCCTACCGGTGGTTTGATAAATCAATAATTTCCAAAATGCAACGGTCGAGCTGCACGAGGCTTTCAATCAGCCCCCTGTGGACTGTTCATTTGTGGCAATGGGGTCAACCACCGGTAGGTTGTCATGCTTCGGCGTGGATCTAAGAATCCTACATAGGAGTCGTCCCCGTCGGATTGGGTGGTTCCATGGGCCAGTTTGGATGACTGCCTGCCATCTAGACGTTGCTTCGTTCATCTAATGTCAATATTATTATCCTTTTTGAAAATATTAAATTGATTTATCATTCCATTTTCTGATTCTCACAAGAATCAGGTCCTTCCGCAAAAATACATTATTATTAACATTTGTAATTGCACATACCAGTATATTTGGGTTTCAGAATACGCAGTTTGATTTTAAGAGTAACAAGAGAGACAGATGAAAAAAGGAGGATTAATGGAAAATATTTATGCTTGGATAAATATACATGATTCATCAACGAGCATAAGGATAACATCCTAGTCTGAAGGTTAATTACACCGTCGCTACCACCGACAACCTGAAGACGCAGCTAAGGCTTCTCTTTTTCATAATTATTAATTTCCTCATCCCTACCGGTGGTTTGATAAATCAATAATTTCCAAAATGCAACGGTCGAGCTGCACGAGGCTTTCAATCTGCCCCCTGTGGACTGTTCATTTCTGGCAATGGGGTCAACCACCGGTAGGTTGTCATGCTTCGGCGTGGATCTAAGAATCCTACATAGGGGTCGTTCCCGTCGGATTGGGTGGTTCCACCGGCCTGTTGAATGACTGCCTGCCATCTAGACGTGGCTTTGCCTTCCATATCACAAATTTAGAGTGCTTCTTTAGATTATGCTATTGATTTATCATTCCATTTTCGGATTCTTGCGTGAATCTTGTCTCCCTTATACATTAATTATTACCTACGTTGTTTTTATAGTTACCAGCGTACCATTCCTGATTACGTATTTCTATTCGTTGTCTGATTTTTTTATTTGCCAGGATTCGTAGAGGCGAGAAGTATTCTAAAAGAGGATTGCAAAATATTCCAGTAAAGCGTCATGCGCATTTTTCTTCCCAAGGTCTACCACCGCTGGAGGGCGTCCTCTTCTAGAATTTGAGTAAAGAATAGCCAGCCCTACAATGAATAAGGGGGCTTACATTTTGATGGAATTCGGGAAGAGGACGCCCATTGGGAAAAGTCTTGAAGAGAATGATTTTTAACTGTTCTCTGCTTGATTTTTCTTAATGGGTCGTCCTCATGATCTTCAATAATGTGGCCAGTTTCAAAATGACTGTCTATCAGTTTATTTGAAGTTGTCGGATGTCGAAGGAGAGGAGCCATCGACGGGAATGGTAAACTGTGCTTTAATTTTGATATTTTCTAGTAACCGTCTTTCTGATCTTAATGAATACAGCTAGTTGAAAAGTATATTTGCTTGTTGGTATAAGTCTAGACTCGGTGCGCTTAAGATTTTACTTTATTGTTCCTCATAAATATATCTTGGGTACACTGAGAAAATTTTGTAATAAAAATTACTATGCTCTATAAAAGTATATCACACTTTTACTATAATAGTAATATAATAAAAGTAATAATCTATAGTAATCTTTTACTGTTATCTTTTAATGTTCTTACATAGTAATTTTTATTGAAAATTTTTCTCAGTGTACATACATTGAAAGTATATCAATTGAATTTGAGCGAGAGTATTGAAATTTTGTGTAAACACGCGAAGGAAATTTTGAACGTCGGTGCATGTATCTGAACGAAAATTAAAAAATAGCCGCGGGCGTGGAATCACTTATCGTTCACAACGTTTGTTTGGACAATGGATGGAGAGCGACGCGGTTTGTGACTAAATAGCTTTCTTGGTTTGTGCAGAAAAAAGTCAAGGAATATGTAAGTTAATGTTCTTCAGGGAACGGAAGGAAATGTGGAAACAATTCGTCATAGTCTTCAATTATATGTGTTATGCACGTGGTTAGTGACCTTTTAAAGTTTGAACATGTTATCTTTAGAAAATAAGGGGACTACAGATATAAAAAATTACTCAAAAATCACTTATCATTCGAATATTTTTCGAACCAATCGCTCGTATCGAACTGCCAACATATGTCCATAAGTCAAGAGTTTAAAAGGTGAACTTTCAAGATGCAGCTATATCTATGTAAAGGACTGCCTTTACTGTCTATCCATCATGGTGTTGCAGTCCTACGTGGAAAAGGTTTACTCAGTTTGTATACAACTGTTAGCAAAAGAATTATTTTCCATATATAGTATACAACCTGTATAAAATTTGTCTAAATATCGCGTTGAAAAAATGTATTCAGTCCTTATATAAAAACGCGTTCTTTAGAGTATTGAAAAGCTACCTTGAAATTGCCTTATACATACTCGTGTACAAAGATATGCGGTACTGTTTTCTATGAAAATAACTAGAGCGTGTAGTTAAATTTTGATCGATAAGACCTTGTCGACGCTTCAGCCAAACATAGTTAATACTGATAGATGTACAAATAGCGGCGATAGAATTTTCGATTATACTTGTAGTTTAAAGGCGAGGAAGCATAAGCAAAACATCATTTGATTCAGCGGATCACTACAAAATTTCAACAATCTGATAGATTCATTTAGTCCGGAATAATAAATCTTTTTCGTTTATATAAGTACTCTTATACGTAAATGAAGCATTAAAATTACTATATCACATCAGCATTAATCAGTATATCTATGCAGTTCATTATAATATAGATCTTTGAAAATAAGTACAATAATAAAAAAAAATAATAATGTTGAATGAAAACTTGTCACCTCATTACAGAAATAACGTGACGGAAGCAAACAATATTGATCATCCCGCATGAAGCTCTTCGCTTCGCGTATTTACATAAGGTTGACGGTCAGAGCAGACATAACATATTCAATCGCGCGCTTTATTTTTACACAGAGCTCGAGAGTAAGAGAGCGAGCGCATTCAAATTGATGATCCGTCAGGTGTGCACGCTTAAATACACTTTCGCGCGTTGTCAACAGTTTCGCGCAAGTAATCCTTTCCTCGAAAGCTTATATATCAGATATTCCTTCTTTATATTATTGCCTATATGTTTTTACCCTACAAAAAGATTAAAAATTATTGCGCAATCCGGGCATAAAATTCGGAATTATCTATCATTACGCAACCATTCCTATCAACGCAAGCAT
Source organism: Muscidifurax raptorellus (assembly GCA_020010945.3). NCBI lineage: Eukaryota > Metazoa > Arthropoda > Insecta > Hymenoptera > Pteromalidae > Muscidifurax > Muscidifurax raptorellus. The sequence goes on from CM052078.1 coordinate 38,987,290, forward strand.
AAGCCGCAGAAAGATTCCGTTTACGTTTCGCCAGCCAAAAAGCCGAGAGCTAATTCAAACTGCGAAACAATCGGCATCGAGTAATAGGCGTATACATAATACGCACAAACCAGCAATTAATACATTCCGCTTTTATACAAGCCAGAGCCGTTTATATATATATATATACGGTTCTCTCTATCTCTCTCTCTTGCGGCAAAAAGCCGGCTTTATTCGCGACTACACGCGCCGCGCTAGAAATCGTTTGCAGCTCAGCACACTCTATCAGAAAGAGAGAGGATTATCCGAGCTTGTGATCATTTTTGCGCTTACAAAGCTGCGCTTCCCGTGTCTGATGCTCTCTGGCGCGTCGCCAGGACTTTTGTTCCGTCGCCTCTCATATATACATTCGTGTATATATATATATATATATATATACACCGCACACAGGCGTCACTTCCACTTCTTGTCTAACCGGGATGTGAGCGACTTGTGTGCGCAATTTTGCGCTCTTGACTTTGATACGCGCTTGCTTTATTATTATATGTGTGTGTATGTGTGTGTGTGTGCGCGTGCGCGCAGTTGTGGAGAGGGAAATTCGAACATGTGTTTTCATCTACGATACGATATAGTGGGACAGATTTTTATGATGAAAAAAAGCTGCCAACAAAGAGAGATTAATCTTGTGAGAAAATGGAAAATTCATCCATGAGGATGTTATATACACAATGATGCGAGAGCGCGTATTCTACTTTCTTATATTGTTGCGCCAGTGGATATATTACAGCGCGGTTAACCGTTTTTATAGCGAGACGCGCCTCCAACTTTATTATTGCGTGAATTATGCAATCGCGATTATACGCGATTACGATTTGCATCATCATATTATAAATTTACGGTTTTCCAACTTGAGAGGAAGACGGACGCGATTTTCTTGGCATCGTGAGTCAAGCCTCGAATTTTGGAAAAGCGTACAGCCGAACTTTCTCGAGAAAATGTTCTTGACACTCAAGCATCAGACGTATTTCAGACGCGCGCGCTACTGTTCTATGAATAAACTATTGCTCGTTATATTGGCTCGGCTAGCTGCATATCAATTTTATGAAGATTTACGGCAAACTTGAGCCTTGGAGCCGGGCCAAAGTAACACGTGTAATTTGGCGACTGGGATTTTCAGCGATGCGCGTCCGCAGGATTTATAACTTAACCACCGCGTGTGCTTACGTATCTTTTCTTTTTCCTTCTTGTCCGCTCGAGATTTCTTATTTATCCAACGCGTCTCGTTACCGAGGAAACGAACTTATTAAAAATACTCGCGCGCATTGTACATGTATACCCGCAGGTGTACACAATCGAGTATATATAATATAGCCATCGGGGACATTGTCGTCGACGACGCCGTGACCGGTATACATCACTAACGACTCGCGAGCCCAGAGCTGATGCGCGCACAAAGACTCGAAAGCAATTCGTACGAGCATACAATTATTAATCTCTCTCGACTACCGTCCTCCCGCAGCAGCATCCGCTATGGGCTTCTTCTTCGTCTTCTTCTCGACTAAGTCGTGCGTATGGGTAATGAATAGGAGCAGGTTTTCTCTGCCGCTGCTCTCGTCATTGATCATTTTGTGCTCTATTGATGCAGCTTTATGACGAGATGTATGTGATTCCGTGAAGAAAAATTCCGCTTTTTCTGTCTGATGAACGAGGAGTAACGATATGGGCTCGGAGTCTTTTTTTTGGATTTTCAACGCGCTTTTGTCGGTACTAATTGCGTTTTATACGAGTGATGTATGGTGGCTTTCGTCGGGATCGATTCCACGTGTATAAATTGAAAGAAATAATTCATTAATTTTCGTTTGCGCTTGTATGTATAATAAATTATTTTTTCTTCTTCGTCGGAATCCCCGACAATTTACGGTAAATAATTACAACGAACACAGCCAGTGTAGGACGGAAGGCACAGACCATAAAGCGGCTAGAAACTTAAAAAAAAAAGAACGCGCCATAGTAGCACTGTCACGGTCAAGCTTACGCTGAATCCCGGCGAGGCATTGTGCTGCAGTTTCTTTCGTCAATAATTAAGGTTAATGAAAATACGCTATGTACAAACGAATAGAGAGAAGCTTTCTTATTGAAAAAAAGCCGAGATACTTCCTCTCCCGAAGCAGTCGAGGCGTCGTCGTCGTCGTCGTCGTCGTGCCCGAGCAATATATATACCTGCAATACAGAACAGTAGAGAGAGAAAGAGCCTCGAAGCAGCAGCAGCAGTGGCGTCGTCACGCTCTTGGCTTAGATGTCCGGTTAATGCACCTGCATCTGCACGCTTCGTTCTCCTTCTCTCTCTTCGCCGGCTTATAGTGCGGAAAGAATGAGAGAAAATAATTATCCCTGACCGGGCAGCCGCGCGCAGAGTATATACAGACTAGCTCATTTTTCCCTCTTAATCGCGCGCTCGCGCACCTGATGGATAGATGAAAACAGAAGTCATGCGCTGGACTGAGCTGCTATACGTATACACTTTTTGCTTAGCTACCTCATTAGACGGTTGTTTTGATGCTCCGATTGAAACGAGACGCCGATTGTTGTATTCATTTTTTTTCCGTCTCGCGAGCGCGGCTCTAATTAAAAATTAACGTTACCACCAGCCAATACTGATTTTCGACTCGCGGGTTGCATTCGTGTGTATATATATATATATATATATATATATGTATGTATATAAGATGCGCGTATGCCGAGGAAACGTTCACCGGCATCCGTCTCGGTCTCAAAGAACGCGCAAATTCCAATTTTCTCTCCTAGCGTCTCTCCCCCGGTAGCATCACACAGCAGCGGCCAGCTGTGCGCCGTGTACCTCGGCCAGTCAACAACCTCCGGCGTCGTGTAGCTTTTTTAGTCCGGAGAGGCTTCTCTCTGGCTCTCTTTCTCTCGGCAGCAACGCAAGTCAATCAAAAAGTCCTTTTTCACTCCTCTCCTCTGCCCCGTATTTCAACGAAGCGTTTTTTCGTCTCCTCTCTCTCTCTCTCTCTCTCTCTCTCTCTCTCTCTCTCTCTCTCTTTCTCTCTTCGCGCACCAATTCATAGAGCAGCAGCACCTGGATATAAAGCGCGCACGATAGAGAGAGAGAGAGAGAGAGAGAGAGCGGCAAAGCGCGCTCCACTAACTCGCGCGAGTGCCTAGGAGTCGCTGACCTCAGGAGTCAGCCGTGTGCATCGCGCTTCTCCCCCCCCCCTCCCCCTCCTCTTTGCTATGTATTTTCTGCGCACAGCGTTATGCTGCCGTGCTCATGGTAATCCTCGGAAAAGGAGCTGGCGCGCGAGCACGCGGGCAATCGAACTATAGAGTATATAGAAGCTTGTACGTATACCTATACGAGATCTTACCCTCTGACTGCGCGCATATACATATAGTGGCAGGAGCACGCGAAGATAAGGAGATTTACCGGGCGATTCAATGTTTATTCATTCTCTTTTTCGCTCCTTATATACGTAATATATTTATGCGCTCGTTTTTTCTTACTTCCAGCGGCGGACGGACGGTGTGCGCTTGTATACGTTACATATATATACGTTAGAGGAGTAATTGACCCTATATACCGCGGAGATTTTCTTCTGCGCTTCGGTTTTTTCCTCGACTACGCGGGCGGGTGCGCAGTAGCGCAGCAAGGAGGGTTTGAGGTCGAGTGCGCAGAAATTAGAAAATTGTTGTATATGGAGGAAATCTCTCTCTCTCTCTAGCAGCTCGTTGCTCGCTGCACACGAAGGGCTCGCATCTCAAGCAAGACAGCAAATTTTTTCTCTTCCGAGTAGCTCATTTAGTGCATTATGCTCTAGAAATACCGGGAGTCAGAGCCGCGCGCAATTTGCGCGCGCAAGCAGTTCCTGGTCTTTTAGAGTTAATTGGAAATCGCTACTCCCTTCTTTCTCGCTATATATATGCGATGTATATTGTGTTTACTCTTTTTCCAGATACGTTATACGCAATATATAATGAATAAGTCCGATACGTTCGCAGTAATATATATATATATATATATATATATATATATATATATATATATATATATATATATATATATATATATATATATATATATATATATATCGATTATGCGCATCGGCTTCCATTCCATTTTTCCAAAGTGAAAACAAAACGTTCGTCGCTTGTATATATATGTAGAGGGATTCTAATGAGCGGCCTTGAAATACCAAGCCAATTTCGCAACAGTGTGTACGCGTACATCGAAGCCCATCAGCCGATGCTTATTCTCGAAGGCAGAATATTAATAGACGCGATTTTCGCGATGAATTATCAAACCTTTATTACACACTTCATTCGAAGAATATTATAACATATATTTTCGCGTAACGCGCAACTTGCCCTCATAATGCGCAAGATAAATATGTCTGCATTTTCTCCGCTGGATTCCTTCCGCGTAATAACGCTCCTAGTCATCTCTCTTGCAAATGAAGCATCTTGAATACAACCCGGCTCTCGATAAAATATAATTTCATAAAAATAATTCCGCGTAATTTGGAGCCGCGCGCAAACGATCTACCGTTTCGCGAATTTCCCCCAAAAGAAAAAAGACGAAGCGTAGTACCTCCAAACTTATTCGGAAATATACGAGTGTCATCCGATTTCTCATCCGCCGCGGCAAGCTAATTCAGCTCCCATCGCTTTCTGTATACACAAGCATATGCAGCGGAGAGCAGTTGAACCGGTTTTTCCCGGAGTCAGAGGTTAACACGCTGAAATCCGTGAAGAAACAGCTAAAGCTCTCTGTCTATACACAGGAAGAGGAGAAAAGAAGCCGCGCGCGCCCGATCATTTCCGCAAGCGCCTCGGGGAGGAAGTGCCGGGGTAAGAAAAAGCCGGGGTATAAGGGATATCGTCGTTCTCTCCGAGAAAAGACGATAAAGGCAAACGAAAAAAATATGAGAGAAACGAATCGTCTCGCGAACGACAAATCCGATTTCCTGCCGCCGTCTCGCTCGGCAGACCTGCAGCCGCGATCAAGGTCTTGCTTGCAGGAGTTGCGCACAGCGGCGTAATTTCTATCAGTCTATCTTGCGCGCTCGCACCGAGACCGACGCTATATATATTGCGAGTTATGTGTGTGTGTGTGTGTGTGTAGTAATGTATATATGTATGTACAGCTCGAGAGTCCGCGTGAAAAGTCACGCTCCGCTGGCCACTCAGGTATGGTTAGCCGCGACGAGCGCAGCCGCGTTCATGTATATGTATATATAGTACTCTTTCTCTCTCTCTCTCTCTCTCTCTCTCTCTCTCTCTCTCTCTCTCTCTCTCTCTCTCTCTCTCTGTACGTGAGCTGGCTATAACGGGTGGCCCGCACGAATGTCAGGGATAAGAGAGCTCGGTTTTTATATACATTGCGATACGATTAATGGATGCGGATAAATAGGCGTTTTAGAGATTCCGGCCTCTAAAATAAAACCAGGTGCGATAACGCAGCGATTGTTACACACACACACACACATATATATATATATATATATATATATATATATAACCGAGCGCGGAAAATCGCATTGCTGCAACGCACGCGTATACCATCTGCATTTTCCATCTGGCCTACTAGCGCAGATGACAAACCCACGTGCAAGGTGTTCGCTTTTCCCGGAGGAACATCGGGCGCAGCTGTTTACGCAGTGCCGAATATTCACCTGCGCTAATTGCCGTAAAGCGCGCCGCACCTGATGTTATATATATATATATATATATATATATATATATACACGAACCGCTGGTGCATCGGCCAAGGGATCGAAACCTGTTGGCGATGCGTTGCACAACACAGTTCCGTGTTTTAGGGGGGCGTCGTCGTATATGAGTAAAGTTTGATTGATATTGTTTGATGGGATTATTCGTTTTCGTTGTGCATTAGGGCCTCGTTCAACGATCTCGTATACCGATACGATGCTCGCGGGTAATGGGAATTTTAATGGCTGTACGCGAGTGTGAGCGACGACGCGCGGATGATCTGTTTGGAAGACGTATCGGGATCGCGATGTATAAGAGCAAAAGAAAAACACCGTCGGGCTCATGTGTATACGTAAAATTGTGTGTCAATAGCAGAACGATTAAAAATAACAGTATATAATAGCGCACGCGGAGAGTGACGTCGCTCGCGCATATAATCGCGTCTGCCGAGTCACGTATATTCCGGCTTTCGTGTTTTTTTTTTTTTGGTTCGTTTACAGCAGAGCCAGAGATTGAGGAGCGAAAACTCGCTTTCGAGAGAGAACAAAAAGAAAATTTACGGACGAAAAGAATCGAAGAAGAAGAAGAGATTTTCACGGCTCGCGCGGGAAATTGAAAATGAATATAAGGGCACCACCTTTGAGCGGCACATTACTCCGTGTATATAATATAATGTGTATACGTAACTTTTGCTATATATATACATACATACCGCCGTGCGGTGTGCGGCCTATTCGCTCATTCCGAGAGCTGAGTCACACACATATAATACACACAGCGAGAGGCGCTCTCCTCTCTCTTTGTCTCTCTCTCTCTCTCTCTCTCGCTCCCCCTCCCAGCGCACTTTTCTCTCCCCCCACTCCGTCTCTTCCTGTCTCCCTCTCTCCTCTCTCTTTCTCTCCCGTATATTTTTTACCGTACATCCTGCAGCCGGCGTTGGCCGCGCTCTCTTCTCATCTTTATCATCCTTATTATTCCCCCCCCCCTCACTCGCTCTGTCTCGCATTCTTTTCTAATTCTCCTTCTATCGCCCCCTCTCTCTAATTCCAGTCCCTCGGCCCTTCCCTCGCCTCCCCCCACCGCTGCTCCGCGAGCGCTCCCTTCGTGTCCCGCGCGCGCAGGTACACAACACTGTACACTGCACGGCTATGTTTCTCTCTCTCTCTCTCTCTCTCTTTTTCTCTCGCGCCCGTGGCCTTCTCCTCTTCCTCTCTCCTGCACGCGCACAGGTTGCTCGGCAGCGGCGGTGGCGGCGACTCGGCGGCTCGACGAAGTTACCTGGCGTTACCTGCCAGCCCGAAGCTTTAGTTCACTCACGTCACTTCGAGCAACCGGTTGTCTCTCTCGCGAGCTCTCCTCACCTCACCTGCACACCGATCTCTCGCTTCTCTCTTTCTCTGTCTCTCTTGATTGCCACAATCTCTCCGGTACACTTGACCACGCAATACCGATCTTCCTCGACTCCTGTGCGCGATCTGTCCTATACATATATTTACGCATCACCAATAAACTATATATAGTATCGCTACATGGTGCGGAGAGGAAGGAAGGAAGGAAGGAAGCGCGTTCGTTACGTCACCGGCGATTTGCATTTCAAAACACGCGGCGCACTATCTTTTTTTCGACTTCTTCCTGACAACCCGAGGCCGGAAAAGGCGGCCGCACGATTTTGCGGAGCCGATCGTTCTTCTGGAAATTTACGACTTCGACCTGCTTGCACTCCCGAAGGGATATATACGTACTCTTGTTGGAATTCTTCGACGAGGTAATTGCTGCAGATTTATTTCCCGTACGTATTATTTGCATAACTGTTTTTCACTCTGCTCGAGAAATATTTCCGTCCGGCGCGGCGAGAATCGCGCTTCTAACGGTGAATATGATGCTCCACACGGGTTTGCATTCTCTTTACATCGCCGACACATAGCTCTCGGCGAGAGTTAATTTAAATTTCAAAATTAAATAAAAAAAAAGCACCTCACACGCCGAGGACACGTGCGCCTGGGATTCGGAGATCTCAGGCGGCACATACCGGTTGCATAAGAGAGCGGCGGCGGCGGCGCGGCTTTCCTTTTGTTTCGCCGCTCCGTTATATACCTGCATCGCGTACACAGTTCACCTCCGCTTTGCCTTTTTTTCCTATTCCGAGCCACGCACACACATACACACTTGCACCGGCTCTGCTTCATTGATTTATCTTTATCGTTTCTCCATTCAGAAGGCTGTGCGCCGGATAACGCGAAGAACGAGGAAGCAGCCGAGGCTCTCTGGAAAGCAGAAAACTAAGCGAGGTACATTACAGCACGATGGCCAAAGGTACGAATGCTACGTGTGTGTGTGCATAGCTGTGTGTGCGCTGCTGCTGCTGCTGCTGCGTGCTTCCGAGGAATTCTCGAGCGCGTCGTGCTTTAAGTATAGAGGAGCGAGCGCTAGAGCAGGTTTTTCGTCGTGTTTTTCTCTCTATATAATCATTACGAGCAGAGGTATGGTTCTCCATTTTATTCTTATTTTTAGCCGCGGGAATTTCGTTTTTTCGATTGATACATAACTTGTAAAATGTTTCGGTCTATCGCGTTCGTGCCGGTGCACGTTTGCATGACACACACACACACATACACACACACACACACACAATAATGTAAAATCGTTATTGTTATCACCTGCGAAACTCGCCTGGTTTGTTCTCGGAATTCGATCGACAACAACAATAATAATAATACCCGAGTTCGTACATGTATATATAAATATTTAGCATATTGTCGTTAGATGCTTACATGAAGAAACGCAAGTTTCCGGCTGTTCCGATTTTTTCGCGTTCCCGCGTTGCGGTTTACACGCCACTGCAGTTATATCGGTTTCATGCTTTGCCAAAGGCTAAACGCGATTGCGGCCGAGGCGAAACGTCATTACGCCGACATAGCCCTAAACCCGTTCGCATATGTATGTATATTCCTTTTGCTGAAACGTATCGCGATACACGGAATATCGTTTCTGCGGGAATACGTCGATCGATAAATCGGTTTTGAGATATGTACAGTATATACGTGCCTCTAATGATCGGTCTGTACGTTATATACTCGATGGTATCCGATTGTAATTTTGTTTATTCGGTAAGCGGTTAAAATATCTGTTGTGCAATTATATTCCCGCGAAATATGTATTAAATACACACAGAGGCGGATTAAACATTAAAGAAATCACTGAAACGCTGTAACCGCTTCGGCTGCGTTTAAATTACTTTTATAAACGCTCATTAATCGTGCGGTTAAATGATGCATGAAACGGCACATACACACACTCACATACAAACCGTAAGCCAAATAGCAACGTATATGTGCGTTTGTCTAGCTCGTTTGAATTATAGGCTAGCTCGTAATTAAAGAAATAAGATTTTCGAATTATAATTTGCATTGAATCACCGCCGCGGTCGAGTTATGCTGTTTAATTTATGCCTCGCAATTAATGCCCCGAACGTAATTAAAAGTGTATATCCGATGGAATAATACAAACAAAGTATGTATACATTTAACAGCCTTTCCCACAGTAACTCATCCTCGGGGAAGAGTACTGCAGTCCGTTGTTTATTATTAATCGAATAAATTGTAAAAACATACGCACGTACAGCGTGTAGCCCCGCGGAAAAGCCAACGCGGGAAAAAAGATACATGCGTATATATAGGGGTATACAGGCGCGGATTCCCTGAGAATCGTTCCAGGCCGCGAAGTTTAACGACTCGTTACGAGAGAGCGGTTTTTGCTCGCCGCGCCCCATAGAAAACGCAATTGTGGTTTACGCGGGAGGAAACACCAAGAGAAACGCGCGATTGCAGCGAGGAAATTGCAACGCGCGCGGGCTATCCGTAGCTCAGCTGCTTATATTAAAAGTTATCGTTCGAGATGTAACTTTGAGGTTTGTTATATATATATATATATATATATATACGCCCGATTCGCCGGAGATTGTAAGGGTGGCATTGTTCGCCGTGTAGTGTTCTTTTTTATGCAAACGAGGGGATGGTTAAATTGCTAATGGCGAGAGTGTTCTTCTTCTTCTTCTTCTTCTTCTTCTTCTGGCAGCGAAAAGTTTGGAGAAGAGCTTGCGGAGCGTTCGGATTTACTGTTCGCGGCTTTGATCCAATACTTCTGTATAACTCGCTCTCGTAAAGCATTATACGAGATTATGATTTATTTAGTTCTCGAAGCAAAAGCGACGGTCGTTTGTTTAAGAGCACACGCAGTTTTTCACCAGTTGTCTCCGAGAAGACGAATAAAATCCGCATAATAGAATACCTAGGATACTCAGAGCGGCGTTTCTCAGAAAATTTATCATCGTGACTCGATTTTTTTTTCCTAGCGCCATTATATGGGTTCTCTTATCTCAACCTTGCAATTACGACACACAAGGTTTCCGGCGCACGAATTTTCTCATACTCGAGCCTATTTTTCCTCCGAGAGCCTCGAGACCGGATTAAAAAAAAAAGATAAATAATAATAATAAAACAAAGAGTTCCATCATCTCAGCGCGCGGCGATGCGATCGGAGTACCGATCGGTGGAACCGATCGAGGCGACTCTGTCTCCCGATACTGCCAATCATCGCGTTGTCATTGCGCCCTTTTCAATGCTCTCGGAGGGGGAGAGCCCTTTTACTTATACCGGCGCGCGGTTGGTCGGCGCTGCGCTCGATTCTCACGATTCCAGCAGCAATAATTTCACATCGTGCCCCGGGAAGATTTCGAAAGTCACGCGGCTGCTACGGCCACGCTATCGGATATCTTCCGTGAAAAGGAGAGAAGAGCGCGAGAGCTTCGGCATTTTATTGTTTTCCCTATCTCTCTTTCTCTCCGCTGCGCGCTTTTTCTCCGCTTCTATACGATGGGACTCGCGCTCGGCGAGATAGACTTTTGCCCTCGAGTCGCTGCGTCGATCTCGGCTCTTGGGAAATAGGAGTAGCGACTGCATCGCAGCTGTTGTTTCTGCGTCTCGACGAGAGCAGTCTATTATATATTATCTCCTGATCTGTGTAGTTTTAAATAATTGATCGAGTCGAAAAATTATTCCGGACGCGCGGCTCCATCAGTATGTATGTATAAATAGACGCCGACTGTGAAGAATGCGTTCAATCCCGCCTTGATAACTTTTCTTGGTACGTCATCATCATTATATGTATACATATACATATATATATATATATAAAACAGCCGTTACCTCGTTCATTGTGTGCACCGCATCAAAGCTCGTTTCATCAGAAGCGCAATATAATACACACTTATTCTTCCTCTTTTTCTCTTCGCCAAAAGCCTCGTGCGCGGAAAACGTCGATCGTTGCGCGTCGCGCCATCGCGTGAAATCGCGTCTCGGACACGCCGTGCGCGCACGTATATATACATAAAGACGTCTCGAAAGAAAAGAATTGCTCCTCTTATTAAAAAGGGAACCGCATCAGCGGCAAAAAGTCCCCGTCATTTCTCACGTTGTCACTCGATTTATTTATATATATATACACATCGCCGATCTCCGAAAAATCGACCACTACTACTCCGATCTTCATTGTTAATCGCTGTGCTTGGATTGGTATACCCATACAGGAAACGATGATCTTTTTCTTCGAGGAATTTCCGAACCGATTTTTTTTTCTCTTCGATCGGTAGCGGTCCCGTTGAAAATCGTTCCGCAAATTAAATAACTCTCGGCGAGTGACCACAAGAAGCAGCAGCGCCTCCTTTGTTCTTATTCCTCCTCATCTCGTCTATCTTTAATAGACCCGTTTCTTATTGTGCGCCTTCCTTGCCGATCCTTCGAAAAATCGGCCGTTTTTCCCGCTTCGTTCGATGCTTCCCACGCTTAAGCGCTCGTTCTCTCTCTCTCTCTCTCTCTCTCTCTCTCTCTCTCTCTCTCTCTCTCTCTCTCTCTCTCTCTCTCTCTGGCTCGATTCCGGAATAATCGATTACAAGGAGCGAGGCCGTGGCGAAGTACCGATTTCTGTACCGAGAGAGAAAGCAATGCTCGCACACGAGAGAAAGAAAGATCGAAGCGAGAGGAGTCAATCCCAGGGCTTGAACGCTTGACTGATATCTGGATATCCTGCGAGTATAGTGCTTGCTCTCTATACTACGGCATGAGTAATTCCTCTGCTATAATAAACTAGTTTTATTACATCACCAGGCAAGATAAACGCACTCTTTCGTGCGTAGAAAAGCAGCCGAAGCCGGTCTCGATCCTTATCCTCTTGCTCGCTCGCTAGTTCGTCAAATGTAGGTGTATCGTGCGCGCGCATATGAATGTATATGTAAAGCAGTCGCGTGGGCCGGTGGCCGAAGGTCGAGCTCTTAAAGTCTCGCCGACGTCGTGCTTTATAGACCGAACAGGTTTTCTGCCGATCTCATCCACTCAGGTCCGCCCCTATCGCATCCCCCTTCTCCGCGCGGCTTCTATATATTTCCGAGCCGCGACGAGTTCTCGAAGAAAATCAATTTAGCCCCCCCGCGGAATCCCAGCCGGGAGAAAAAGCGACAGGATGCAGAAAATCAGAGGACGGGCGTGGAGAGCGGCCGGGAATGGTGCGCAGCGTAGAAATAGGCGCTTCCGGGAAGAGTCATCGATCTGGAACCAAGAGAGAATAGCCATCGGCGGAAAAGAAAGATTTCTTCGAGGAAGACGCGCCGCGGACCCTCGGCTTTTTCTCCCCTTTCCTTCGCTCTTGGCTATACTCCCCCGACTATAGTCGCTCGATTTTCGCGATTTTTCCCCACCGCGGCGCGTATATAATCACCGCGAGCCATGACTCCGCAGTCTTGCGATCCTTTGTATATCTCATTTCCGAGTGATTGATTCGTGCACCGAGGTTATATACATAAGTCTTAAACAGCTTCTTTAATCCTCGGAATTGCAAAGCTCATCTCGGCCGCGAGAAAGATCGCCACGTAAGACCGGAAGAGTTATAACCAGAAATCCTTCAAGCGTATAGCATTTATCCCATTGAGCCGCTCTCGAGCGCTAATACTCTTTTTATCCCTCGCAGCGGCGGTCATTTTTCCTCCTCCTCTTTTTCTTCTCGCCTCTCGCTTCGACCCCCCCAATCAGTCGCGCGGCATTCCTCTGCAGTCGCACGGGCCTGTCTATAGGCAATGCCCATGAGAAATTTCCACTTCGTCCATCACTCGTTTCTCTCTCCTCTCCGCGTCTGCTTCTTCGCCTCCGCGTCTCGGCTTTTTACGCATACGCGGCTAACTTCTTCATTTCAGACTTTTCTAGAGCCTGCGCAGACTGGATCCTCTTTTCGTCGACTGTATCGCGATGATCTGGGCCAGTCGTACGCTTTACGCACACGCGAGAGGAAGCTCTTATCGTCTATCTGAGATGCGTGCGGAGGATAAGAGAGAAGGGAAGGAAAGGGGTTCATTCGCAACCCGGGGGTCGTTAATGAATGTGTGAATGGAAGCGCGAAGGGCAAGCGTGCGACCTGCGAGCTTTACTCGTCGGAGTATTTTTTTTTTTTTTTTCATTTTGTTATCCTTTTGCGTTATTTTGTATTATATCGGTATATATATCGAGCGCTATTATCCGCATGACATTGCCAGTGGCAATTACTTTAATTGTTTCCTTGAGTATATACGGCTGTGAAAAAGAACGAGTTTTCGTGTCTGAATGTATGCGCGTGTGTGACGAGGTATAATTGGAATGATTACCCGAATATGTATACATATAATATATTTGTAACACGACGCTGCGTACTTCATGTATATTCACTGGCGCACGATGTACAATAATGACTTTACTCGCATTTCTATAGGATTTTGAAAGATAAGACAAGATCAAGAGAGAAGAAACATCTAGCTTGGGTTCTGTCAATGGCACTGGAAGAATTCACGGGGGAATTTAGCAACAGTCCCGTGGAACTCCCGTGTCATACACAGCGTCCGGCTACCCGTCGAAAATCTAATTTATATAAGTCGTACACCGATGTAACAACCTGCACTATACTGTACATCAATTCTAGTCCACTTTTTCCACGAAACCGATTTGTACCAACGTCCTCTATATATACTTCATCGAGAATAAAAAACGCCGTCGACTTTTTAATTAACAAAAAGCGCTCCTCGTAAATATAGCATCAACATTTTCCACGGAGCATTCAACGACTTTCCCGAATTCATAAATCGCGCGTCGATCCCCCCCCCCCCCCCCCTCCGGCGAATTTTACGAGCGCGCAGCGAGGGACACGGCGCCGCGAGTTTTTCTTACGCTACTACTACGGAGCCCCCGCAGCTGGAAAGTGGGACTCGAAGCGAGAGAGAAGCCAGTCTCTCGATAAATCCTACAGCGAGAGAGGAATAATCGCGATAAGCCGGGACGGTTATATACGCCGCTGCAGCGCACGAAAGCGCATTGTCGAACACTTCGCGGAGAAGGGGTTATCGCGTCATTATAAGCGCGCAGCTCTCGTCGTCGCCAGAGGTGAGTGTGAACGATTTTCTTTCGACGCTTTTGTAGAATTTTGTTTGTAATATTGCTGGTTATGAATAAAGAAAAAAAAATTCATGATGCGAGTGTACGACGTTTTTGTAAATCATTTTCAGGGCTACCGGACTTGTGCGCTCGTCTCACGTCGTCGCGTTATCAGCAATAAAAACTCCTCTCCGAGAAGAAGAAGCCCGAAATAAGAGACATTCCGAGTCCTCGTGGGAAGGAGAGGAACGAACGTGAAAAAATAGGGAGAAGTCGTCACGGGCATGACTTTCGTTATGTACTACAGGCACATACAGCGGCTGCGTTGATGATGTGGTTCCTGCGCGCTGTAACGGTATACGCAACTTTTCGACACTGCGAATAATAATTTGCTTCGCACCATTGTATAACAATAATACTACATACGTTTATTAAAGAAAAATGTACTAAGCCAACGTAATCACAAGCGCAAACACACGATCGAGACAAAGCGTACATATACCGTCGCTGTGCGCCTGCGCCGATGACCGAATCGTTCTGAACTCCGCGCGCGAGTTCAACGTTCGCGCTCGGTTCACCAGCCGCCGCTCGGCGAACGGCTCGTTTCTGGGAAAAAGAGCGAGTAGAGCGTAATCGCAGGTGTATAGGTATATACACGCGCGCGCGAGGGAATGAAATGATAAAATACGAGAGAAAGAGTAACTCTGCACATATCGCGGGTAATTGTTTTATGCACGGTTGCGAAAATCCGCGAAGGAGGGAAGATTTCTGGCTACGTAGTTTATTGTTAATGAGCGATGACAGTGGTTTATGCCTCGCGGAGCGAGCATCTTTGCTTTTGTTCCCGAAAGACAATGATGAAGCGCGATTTGCCGCGCGACTGGTTTACTATAGACATAAGTCAGTTGGATTCGCGGATCCGCACGCGGCCTTTTCCATTGTGTACACGTCGACTTTGCTTCTTCTTGGCTCTTTCTCTACGTAAAAATCGATTTGCGCTTTACGAGCCGCCGTCGATGTATATACACGCGCATCGGCTCTAATAATAATTTTCCCGGTATATTGGAATAGCGCAATTTCCCGACAATTATACGCGCGAGCTATCGCACTTTTTGCAATTCGCATCGCCGTGGATACAGTCATCGGCTATCTATACATACAAAGAATTCACGTAATGATTATAATCCAGAGCCGAACACACGTAAGAGAATCGCCGCTAATAACAGGCCAATAAAATCTCGAGGCTCGATAAATCATCCGAAAGCTCGTCGTTAATCCGCGCACGGTAGTCGCGCTCCCGCGGAAAAGGTCGAGTGTAAGTATTAGTAAAAGCGTAAAATTACGCGCGCGGCGAGCCCTTTGGGAAAAGACGCAGCAGCAGCGTAACGAGCGCGTATATATAAACGCGCATTATACGATCGTGCGAGTGTATAACCGATTCGCGAGAGACATGTGCTACGCAGGCGAGGAAAAGGCGCCGGCGCATCGCGCACCTGTCGCGCGCTCCGGAAGTGTATTCCCGAGTCGCAGTCGCGGTTCTCTGTATTATCGTCCCTGCGTTTTTTTTCTGCGTATAAGAGCGTGTGACTGCAACGCGGCTGCGATGATGAAGATTAACGGCTGAGGTGAGCCAGCATATATATATATATATATATAGCGAAGTTTAAGCCTGATGCGAGAATCGCAGCTTTCGGTTTGGCGCGAAGTGCGTGATTGGAAAAAATATATATATAGTGCGCAGAGGTGTTGTATCGATCGTCGATTCGTCGAAACGTATATACTAATATGTATGTATGTGCCTATCGGGAGAGAGAGAATCAATTGATTATACTTGTTGCGTCACACACCTGTTGCTGCTCGGCGCACAATTAAGCGCTCGTGTGTGTGTGTGTGTGTGTACATATTGAGCAGACGACGAGTTCCGAAGTTAAGTCGCTTGTTCGCGTGCTGCTGCTGTTTAGAAATTCAACGAGGTTATTATTTTATTCGATTCACTCGTTATAATGTACAATTGTCGAATATGAAGAAGACGAAGCGCTGCAGGATGTTGAAGTTCAAACTCGTCGATCGATTTCTATTCGTGTGAGTCCTTTCCTGACAACGCATAGCCGACGGCGAAAATAAAAGAGCTTGCACATTCGAGACAAAAGGTGTATATACCTCGCACACGTATAGCGATAAGTACATAGCTACAGCAAGATCGGCAAATCGTCTGGACAAAAGGTCCGGCCATCGTCTCACCTACGTATATATGTATATACAGCAAGACGCGCTCTTACACCGCAGCTAGAGCAGCGTCTTATTTCTATAATAAAACAGCTGGCAACATGCGCGCGCACGTGCTTATCTAGATTCGCCGCGCGCAAAAATATCATTCTATAATTTTCCGAGCTCGCAATATAAATTGCGCTCTACATACACCTGCAGCAAGGCATCGCGCTCCAAGGTTAATGCCGATCGAAAAAAGGAGGAGGAAAATAAAAAATGCCGACTCGCGATCGTATAAGTATACGGTCTCGCGCGATCTCATTGTTCGTGAGCAGCAGGGCAGAAAGCGGCACTTCCGGCTTCAACTCCCAGCGTTGTCTGTCAGCGCGGCGCACTTGTGCTGTACTGTACACTTGCTTTTTAAACGATGAATATCATTACGCACATGCAGAGCTTTATGTATATTTATATATTTATGAATTATCTGAGGGGAGCTTTTATTTTCGGTTACGCGGCGAGTCGACGTGCGCTACGGTGTAATATAGTTAAATATACATATATGTGTCATTGAATGATTTATTTACTCGTGCGAATGCCTGGATCGACGTGGATAAGTACTTCGCTCTGTATACATAATATATAATCAGCAGCTGAAAAAAAAAGTTATAACCGCAGGCATACTAGATAAATCATCCCCTTCGAATGAATATTGAAAGGAGAAAAAAAAGAATTAATTAACGACCATTTGTAACTGCATGTTTGCATAAACGCGCACAATTACATTATAATTGCCGCGCCTGGGTACACAACCCCTCGTTAACCGGAGCTGCGCGCAGGTGTGAAAAGCCGCTCGAGACTACTTTTTCGGAAAATCGAGCGGAAGCAGGTCGTGGGAAGGCAGCTAACGCACGCGATTTTATATACTCTCGAACCCTACACAACGCCTCGAGCGCGAGAACGCCGTGTACTTTGCCGGAATGCTTTATTGTGCCGTACGCGGGCTTTGTTTTGCGGATATTTTAATGAGTCTGTGCTCTTTCATTGAATCTGGATGCGGCGAAAGGGTTCTATAGTCTTTTGCAAAATTGCTCGTCCTCAACTTGTTTCAGTGTATTTAAATTAACGATTATTCATTTTGGCGAGAATTTCATATGCGCGAATACAACACGATGAATCATATAATGGAAGTTTGTAATGACTTCCGTACGCGACTACTGCTTCCTCCGCACTATACGTTGGTCTCGTGTAATGAACACATATGGATCGTAGAGACGAGATTTTTGTTCGAAAACCGGATGATCTAAAATACGCCATACGTACGATCGAAATTATCTTCTATAGTGTGTCATTATGCGCGCAAGCTACATCCTCGAGGCTTTATTGGTGCTGTTTATAAATAAAAATGTCATATATTTTTTTTGTTCTTCAAACGCATCGTTATAATCGCCGAAACTTTCGACAGCTCGTAATTTTCAGTGGTTTTCTGTCTCGCAACCGGCGAGGATAAATTGTAGCTTTTGTAATTGTTGCGTGTTACATTTCGCTTTTACAACTACCATAATCATCCAGGCCTTTGTTCGCCCACAAGCTTTAGCTCTGCACTTTTACTTACAAGAAAAACTGCATGTAAAATGTTTGTTTAGAGCACGATAATCGGCGCTTTCAAGTAGGTGACTCTACTTGTATATATATAGTTACGTAAGCAGATCATAAATTATAATTCCGGGATGAAATGACGCAAATAATTTTCATTTTCGGTAAAGGATACTACAGGTGCATCGAGTAAAAATACCACACATATATACCTTTCCATTCCGTATACGCGTTACGCGAATAGAACAGTCGTACGTATTACATACGCAGCGAGTTGTATATCGGTCTTTTCATCGAGCTGGTATATCACGTACCGGGGAGCATTATTTTGCCATTTGTCATACGCGCGCGCGAGTACTCGAGCGTAAAACCTTGCAACTCTCACATCGTCCCGTTAAATTGATTTGAATATTGAATTTTATCAGATGTGTTGCAACGGGTTACACGAGAGCGAAAAGTATTCTCTCTGCGGCTTACACACACACATATATATATATATATATGTGTGTGTGTGTGTGTATACACGACAATAAGTTACGATACGTTTATATCGTATATATACGTGTACCTATCGGCCACGACACGGCCTTACCCGCACTTTTTCCTTATTCCCTTATGCTTCCCCCGCGCTTGTACAGCTCGAATATGAATCATTCGCTTCGTTCTCAGCCATCTGTTGCATAAAAAGCACGCTCGGCAGGTTTTATCATTGCGAGTTTGTTCAGTCGTTCCTTTCTATTTTTCTTCTACGCATACATATACAACGCGAAGTTAATCGCTTGTCGACGGCCTATTTTTAATGAAGAAAAGAAGAGAACTCGTGCGATACGAAAAAAATTAAATTTTAGAACGACGTGCACAGCTCAGCGAAGTTCGGCACCGGAAAGGCAAAACGCGCGCTATACATATATACGCGCGTCTAATCGAAAGCAGATAGTATAGCTGCGGGCTGCTCTAATCACCTGCCAACTTTTGTTTCCCAGTCCCGTTTTACCGAGTCAACGTGTGCTCGTATATAAGTATAGGCCAACACGTGGGTGTTCGGGCAGCAGCGAAACTTTTCATCTTTTTTTTTTTCATCGTTCCGAGTTGGCAGACACTTGCCTCTCTCTAAACAGATGTAAGTGCTCATCGCATAATAAAACGTACATAATCACGATCGTAACTTACGTAACCTCCTGCGGATGACGCAAAGCGAATATAATATATAGCGGGACAAATTGAATTATTGCAACGTCTGACCCGATGTTACAAGCAGATTTTGTATTCAACATTTAGAAATCAACGCTCCCGACGCTTCGATCGATCATTCGGACACGCGGGCATTAGAGTAAAAAAACAAAGTAAAAGTTCATCAACCGAAGGGTACAATGCCCTTCTATTGCGCGGCCGTTATAGTAGAATAAAAAAGAAAGCCGTGGCATCATAACGAGCCAAATTGAAAAGCTGCATCATTAAGTCCCTGATGCACGAAACCTCGTTCGATCTGCTCCGGCTCTAAACTCGGCAGCCGCAATCGTCATTACCCGAGAACGTCATTACCCAATCTCTAGGGCTGCAGACTCTCCTAATACATAATATATATAGGTATATATAGTACAAATCAATAGTCGAAGCGCATTAGAATATCGCCGACATCATCGGCGCATGAAAAGTCATTCTAACGGAGAGAGAGAGAGAGAGAGAGAGAGAGAGAGAGAGAGAAAACGCGCGCCGGCTCGTTCTCGTTAAACGTGTGCGGTAATACATAAGTGGATCGCGGCCATTGCGCCCGAGCGTGAATTCCTGAGCTCACTTCGTGAGGCCCTGGGCCCGCCGAATGAGATGACGGGGGAAAAAGTCTCGAGGAATTCTTGCCACAAACTGTATGTATATATGTATATGCGCATCAACCGTGCTGGTACCCGAAGAAGAGAGATATAGCTGATGGAGGGGTAATTACTTTACAGCACGGGACAGGGCTGAGACTCGTGTGGTTGCCGGTTGACGACGAGAGACGAGCGATGGATAGGCACTGCACGTGGATATAGACCTTTTGGAGTACGTATATATATATATTTATATATATACGTATAGTATACTGGCTTTATGCGAGGAAGCTCCGCTTGTAATCGACGGTAATTGTGAGGCATTGCCCCGACCATTATGGCTGCAATATATATATATATATATATATATAGATTGTTATAAAAGCTGGAACGGATAAGTCGATTAACGGGACCTCGCTTTCGTTTCGAACTATATAGAGAGTCTTTGTGCGGTAATACCGAGCGTGTGCTTCGTTCACACATTTTTCTATTACATTCGTGTTCAATCGAGACGTAATTGATTTTCGTGTGTCCGCGATGCGAATCTTTACATTGGCTCTCTAAGCATATAACACTTCCAAAATACATAGCGGATATGAATTATTCCAGGATCAAATTTTCCTGTTTACTTTGGCTGTTCTATACTCGCGCGCGGTGAGAACGATCTCATGACGCGCTCATTCGACTGTATAACTATAATCATAGACCAACGCCGGTGTATATGGTATTGCGCAAAGCTACTTGTGGAAAATTGAGATAATTAAAATATCATTACGCCATACCCGATGTATACATGCAGTTGCGAGAATAATGCGATTAATATTTCTTCTGCGCGTCTACCTACGGAAATACCTTTGAACTAATCACGGAGCTATTTGTCCCCGCCGTATACCTTTTTCCGACGACTTTTATTTTCGTGCACACCGGGCATATCATATATATATATATATATATATATATATATATATATATATATATATAAAGCTTATCCTCGTATCTGCAGTAATCATCGGCATAATCCAATTTGAAAAATCCCGTGATTTATCGACAATCGAACAACGATTGCTCGAGCGTTTGGAAAATAATATTTTCGCTGACTCCCCTTTTCATACAACAGACGCGTCTCCCGAGATGAATCACGCGCGCGCGTATATTCGTACATCAGAATCGAATGGCAAAACTTCCATTCTAACCCTCTCCGCGTCCATAAATCACCGCGCGCAAAAAGTATAATATTGCAAACACTCGCGCTTTAATTATACATGCACACTCGGCTTATCACACAGCGCGCGCTTCGACCTTCCGCGTATTTTTTCGCAATTTCCAGCGCGTGAGCCGACGCCTAGTTGAAGTTCACACGCTGCTACTACAGCCGCGCCTTATACGAATCCCTTTATATATATATATTTTATCGCAGTTTTCGATACGGATATACAGCGCTACTTAGCCCTATAATCGTGTACGTATAGAAATATCTTCTTCGGAGAATCCAAGCGGGATTTTTAGGCGTATAATTTCGTGCGCGTGATAAAAGAATCCGAGAGGCAGGAAGTCGAATTTTTTGAAGAAACGAAAGCGGTGCGCAATGGCATATCGCCCGCGTTACCGAAAATAAAAAGAGTGTAACGGGACAACGCGAGCGGGAAGACCAGTTTTGAGAGAAAAGAAAGGACAGTAAGAAGCGGCCGCGCATTAAAGCACATCCGTCAGAAAATCATCCTCGCGCACGTCTTTGCCGCGCGGTGTATGTACATTGTCGCACACGTGGAATATTTTATCGTTTCGAGAGTTACGGTTTTCTTATCGTGGGATCGAGCTTGAGAAAAAAAGAGAGTAGAAATGTGTCCATGTGAAAGACGTATTTTTTCGAAATGGAGCATTGAAATTATCCATTTTTCGGCCAAGTAAATATTCGGATTGTGCAAACAAATTGCATAATCGCTAGAAGTTCTCTTCTCTAATTCAACCATCGTACTCATCGATAAAAGAAAATTTCACTCCGTGGGCAAATCAAAGAGTATACAGCAGCTATCTCATACTGTATACATATATACAGTATGAGATCGCAGCCTCCCACTATACGACGTTCGCGTCGCGCGAAGCTGCAGTTGGAGCTTGGCCAGCGTGAAAATAAGCCGAAACTTAGGGAAACAGTGTGCGACGATAATCTGCGCCCAAGTATACGAGAGACGCACTTTATATAAAATTCTCTCGCTGAGCGGCTGTGCTCCTCGATAAACAATTTAGACACAGTCCGAGAGAGTCTCTTTTTACGCTGCGACACGTCGCTCGCGCTCATAGTCGAGGTCCTTTATTGTAAATTTAAGCTCTGACTAAACGCGACACGTGTTCGAGATCTAAGATTAGGCGAGCGAGTAACCGACTGCTGCTGCTGCTGATGTCAAGTGAGCGGACAGCGAGCTTGGGAGAGATTGTTTTTTTTTGTGGGAGGAGTCATCGATTTGGACGATAAGCGAGAGACACGTGGTTTTTGTTCGATGGGTCTGTCGATAGCCGCCAGAGCGATTAGACAGTGACAAATCGCCAGGATAGATTTTTGTTGCATAATTGTGTGCGTTTTTTTTACGAAGCCAGGAAACGCTTCGAAGCTTTTGCGGGCATTGTGGAGTGTATTATAGAGTTTGCAAGTTGTTCTAAATAAAACGTTGTCGATGAATGTTGCTTTAACGAAACTCGTTATTTATAACTATTATCTCAAGTTGGTTGGTCGCGACTATATACCCGATGCTTGACTCAATGTCTTTTTCTGCATTGGAGAACTAATGCCGATAGTAGATGGGCTCGAGTCTAGCCAGACGAGCTTTTGGGCACCCACACTTTATTTTTTATCGCATGAACGAATATACGCTGTCCGCCGAGGGAAACAAATTTTTCTTTTGCATAGCCGAGCATATGTAAGAGCCTTTGATCTTCTTCGTGCGGTCATCAGAAAAAGAAATACGTCCTCCCCCTTGACACGGAATATCTGATCTCTCTTTGATGTCGCGATAATCGAATTTTTGAATATTCCCTAAAAATAATATCGCGCTCATATGCCTCTGCTTACATAAACATAAACAACGATTTGCGCTTACGTAACTCGAAAAATCATCAGCTCTTTCATTCCTCTCTTACACAGTCAAGGCTTAACCCTTTCATAATAATTCCTCACATACACGCGCCGCTAGTATAATTCGCTCGCGGTGCCGAACGATCGGGAAAAAATCGCTCGATCCGCATCGGACAAGGGCACGATCTCTCGTCGCGTGCAGCAGCTGAGAGAGCAGAAAGAGAAACCGCGACGAGAGACATATATATATATATATATATATATATATATATATATATATATACGTGTATAAACTGCATCGAGAGCATCGCAGGAGAAAGAGAGAGTGAAAGAGAGCAGAGCGCGCGCGGCGAGAGAAACGGAGCTATATGGCCTCCGACGGATCGAGTGGGGGTACGAGAAGGATGGAGAGAGAGAGCCTTTTTAGATCTCGCGACGACCGGTCGCTCAGTTCCGTGATGCTCGCCGCGTGAATCGCGGAAGGTGGACTCGAGCTCTGTCCGCGTTGATGTAGAGGAGACGGTTTTTTCGGTTTCGGGGGTTGTTGATTTCTGAATGTGCGAAGGACTGTGATATACTCGACCGTTCGGTGATACTTTCTGTGTATCGTAGCTCTTGTTTTTCTTGGAGAAGTTCCTCTACTTGGACTTTAGCGTCTGACGTATTGAGAGCGAGAGAGAGAGAGAGAGAGAGAGGTAAACAATGGTTTTGTGACACGGTATGTTTTTTGTGTAAGCTATGGAAGTTTCATTATTACCGATTGGTCGGATTAGTACACGTCGATATATATAGCTGTTGATCAAAGTTTACGTAGCGTCGTGATTAAATAATACAGCAATTTACACTATTTTTTATCATTTTTGAGACGGACAGCTTTCTTATTGGAACAGGCAAGTGGGACAATCGTTCGTATCTGTAGAAAAATAGCTTTCTCCTCGATCTGAACTATCTCTCGCCCGACGTACCGCTAAGAAATTGATGGGCTCGCGACTTTTTGTACCAGTAGGTCACTTTTTCGCGCGCTCTACGATTTTCAAACGGCTGATTGTCTCAAAAACGAAAGCGCGGACACGGCGCGAAAAAAATTTCATCGAAAATCGATGAAAAGCTGTAACGACATTGCGTAGAAACGAGACGAAGTAGAAAGTGCAATGTTGGTACGATTTTGAGAGCACGAAAACAAAACATATGGTGCGCGAGGTGCACAGCCATTGTTTCGCGGTTACGCAAGTGACACTTGCGCGCATCGACGTGACTGAGCGCAGGTATATAAGCGGTCTCTCATAGCGCCGAGAGGAAAATAATATCCACCGCAAATATTTTTGTGTTCTTTAGGATAGAAATAAATACATGACGAAATTGCAATGGCAGACGACCTAGGACTTGTGTATCGCATAGTACGCCAGTGTTTTCGTCGTATTTTTCGCTTTCCGAGAAGTTCAAAATTCGCCGACACGCGCCACTATTTTGGTTACTCAATTTTTTCCGCTTTATTTTCCTCGTTCCTGCCGTCGTTGCCTGAATCGCGCGCATACTCATTTATTCCCGCGAGGCTATTTACCATTTCCGAAATCGAATTGTTGTTCATTATGGCGAGGGCTATAATTTACCCGTACTGTTTGGATTGAAAATCGACAATTAGTATATATATATATCTATATATACTGACAGAAATAAAAATAGAACAAGGAAGCTACGCGTTCAATAAAAATCGCGTAACTCAGTTTCGTTTACAGCCTCAAAACCGCAGCCGTCAAGTGTCTCGCTGTCGTGTAACAACGCCGAGTCAGCCGATGAAAATAAAAAGGAACGAAATTTATTTTCCAGGCCGCATCGCAGTATACACGAAGAGGGAGGGAGAAAAAAGCTCGCGCGAGAGTGTGACGAAAGTCCGTGCGTTCACGTGCGTCGGCGGCGTAGGAGGAGGAGGAGGAGGAGTAGGAAAACGGTATATACCCCCGAGTTCACGAGAGCGAGTCGAGCTCTAAGAATATACACCGCGAGCAGCGCGAGCGGATCGTTGAACCGTCCACGTGCTGCTACATGGGAGGAGGCGTGTAAAATTCCGCTTTTCGAGCTTCCGTCCGCATCCACAGCGAACATGTCCAGCGAAACGACGTCCGACGAGGAGTCCTCCCAGGAGGACCTGCAGAGGTACGAGATTGATGACCTGGAGATGATCAGGACCATCGGTGAGTTGTTACGCTTCCTTTCTTTTTTTCGAATATATACTCGAGCCAACGGAAAAAAAGCTCGGCGGTTCTTTCACCGCCACAAAAAAAAGAACTCTTTGATCAACTGCACACTTCGAGCGAAGGCCTGTCTCGTCTTCTTTGTTTCCACCGCGAGAACCGCTAGCCCTTCACAAAGTCACCTTTTTCAAGCATCATCGCGCACGAGCTAGCTTGAAATATTCCATTTCATCGCATCGAAAGCCCATTTCTCGCGCCTCGATTTTCACCCGACGCCAACTGCGCTCCGCTTGCGAGTGAAAGTCCGCTCATGCAGCCGATTTTTTCCTCTCGTCGCGCGCTTATAAGCACCGAAATCTCCCGAAGCGTCTAATGCTTGTACAGCGTTTTTGCGCCGGTCTTTCTCCACAGGCGTATAACGAAATCCGGGCTACCGGTACGCGAGGAAAAAAGACGAAACGCTCTGCTTCTTCTGCGTCGAAGGTGATCGCGGTTCTTGCGGTGTGCAGTAGTATCCGCGCGCTGCACGATCAATCGGCCTTTGAATTAGAGAACCCTGGATGTGCTTGTGTGCATGGATACCGTTAGAATGAGTCTAGGAAAATTGATGCGTACACTTTTTATTCCGACAATTGGCTCGGTGAATGCGGCTGGTGCTGCTGCGGAATCTTGTACATTGTCACGAGAATAAATATTTCGCAACTTTTTATATTCGCGCCCAAAGCCAAACAATCTAAAAAGCTTTCACTATACGGCACTTTCGAAAGATAAAACAAGCTTAATGGCCGGAAATTTTACGAGCTTTGTGTTTTTTATGCCTATACCATCCTGACACCTGTCGCCTCGCTCTTGCTTATGCCAATTATGTTTGTTTATTTATAGAGAAAGAAATCTATTTCTTGTACACAACCATTCCAAAGTCGGCAGACGCGGCTCATTGACGAACTGCTAATTGGACGCGGTTCGTTTGACTCTTGCGCTTCTATCTTTACCGGGGCGCAAGTCGTGGGAAAGTGCGTTTATAAATGGGCTGCTCTTCTATTACTGGCCCAGCTTCCCAACGTGCGCGCATTATTTTTGGCCGCGTCAAGTCGAATTTGTACCCTCGTATACGCATACAATTCGTTCGCGCGAATGTGTTCCGTTATTCCTCATATTGTTTCGTTGTTTGTTTGTTTGTTTATTCTGCCATTAACCGCTGCTTTATGGAATATGGATTGAGATGTTTTATCGAACTGGCCTTGAGACGAATGTGGATTACAAAAAAAAAGTTCTTCGAAAGTATTTATTTCTGCTCTGGCGGCTATAAAATTTTATAGGAAAATTTCCGTTGACGCAGCTCTATGTATTTTTAAACGCGCCCAGCTTTTTCTGAATCAGAATTTATATATAAAAACAAATACAGTCAAACTAAAATTTTATCTCTTCGCACAGGTACCGGAACGTTCGGCAGAGTAATCCTGTGCCGGCATCGGGGAAAGCCGATGGCTCTGAAAATCCTGTCCATGGTTGACGTCATCCGGCTCAAGCAGGTCGATCACGTGCGCAACGAAATTACCGTCCTCAAAGAAGTCAAGCATCCCTTCATCGTCAACATGTGAGTAAGAGCCGAGCGTGTACACGTGCGCGCATTTTAACATTCAAAGCGCGCGTTTCGGTCCCGCGCTCGTATTATATACATCACATAGATATATATATATAGCACGAACACAAAGCCGCGCCGAAAGAGATCGGGCTAATGTGAACGACCTTTTGAATAACTTTTGAAAAAAAAATAGCGCTTAAATTTGAGGATCGATGATATTTTTCCGCGACTAATGCAACGTACGTACATCGTGTGTTTACAGGCTGTGGAGCGGCAGAGACGAAGCGAGGGTCTACATGCTATTGGAATTCGTCGCGGGTGGCGAACTTTTTTCCTACCTACGTGCCGCCGGACGTTTCTCCGGCAGGACCAGTTGCTTCTACGCCGCAGAAATCGTCTGCGCTCTCGAGTACCTGCACAGCAAGCACATTGTCTATCGGGATTTGAAACCCGAAAATCTTTTACTGGACAGTCAGGGTCATCTCAAGATCACCGATTTTGGCTTTTCTAAAAAGCTGACCGACAGGTATATGCGGCTTCGAAATTCCGAAATTTTTTTTTAACCGAATTCGTTGAAATGAAGTTGTCGTGGTTTAAATACATAGGGTGTATTACGTTATTGATAATACGTATTATCGAGCATTTACTCAAATGGCGAGATACGTGGCTAATTATCGGTGTCTACACTGAGAAGCGATGCGTATCAAGAGAATTATGCCGCTATAATTCTACTATCGGTAATTAAGTGGTTGAATCCAAGCCAAAAATAATAAATTGTCTTATCTTTCTCTCATGGAAACCAATTTGAGTTTAGATATAACTCAAAGAAAAAATTTTATGAAAAACCGTCTCCTACACTAGCAACGAGTACAAATTTTCTATCAACACCATCGCATACGCAATATAAACTTGCTCAAAAAGCATCAATATTTGCTAAAAGCTCACTATACACTCGTTGAATTAATTAATTTCAGGCCTCGTGCCAAATTCACCTTTCCGAATGGATATTATCGCTCCATTAAATACAATTTATATATCCGTAAAGTATGGCCTTAATAAGTAACCAACTGTCATTTTATAGAACCTGGACACTTTGCGGCACACCCGAGTACTTGGCTCCAGAGATCATTCAAAGCAAAGGACACAACAAAGCCGTCGATTGGTGGGCACTGGGAATCCTGATCTACGAGATGCTGGCGGGATTTCCGCCTTTCTTCGATGACAATCCATTTGGAATTTATGAAAAGATTCTCGGTGGCAGGATAGAGTGGCCCAAACACATGGATCCAATAGCCAAGGACCTGGTCAAGAAGCTGTTGGTAGCAGACAGGACAAAGAGGCTTGGAAACATGCGTCAAGGGGCTGACGATGTCAAGAGGCATCGATGGTTCAAACTTGTCGACTGGTCACAGGTATGAAGGCTGATTTTATTGAATTCAAGCGTAGCCCAAAATTAATGTGGACCTTCCGTTACCGCAGGTACCGCTGAGAGCTTTGGTACCACCGATCAGTCCAAGGTTAAAAGCTCCGGGAGATCCAAGCTGCTTCGACGACTATCCGGAAACCGACTGGCGGTCCCAGCCAGCTCTACCAGCTGATCAGCTGGCCTTGTTTCAAGATTTTTGACGTCGTGCCGATGCCTGAGTAGCAGCGATCATTCAAAGATAAATAGTACAAAAAAATAACCGCGAAAAATCGCAAGTAAAAAGCAAACCAATACACTCATGCGTATTTTCACACGTGGTGAGAGATTGAAAAAATATTTTTGTACTTATCGAAGCAATTGATTCTTCACGAAGAGTCTCTAGTCAATTTGATATTTGTGATGTTCGTAAGCACATGGAAATTAGCGATTACGCCGTTGAATCACGACGGTCTCCAATAAAATCATTTCTTTTTCGACGAATGTGACGATGGCTTTGCTGAAAGCTCTAGGTTTTTTTTTCTAATGGTGACAGTTCGTTTTTGATATTATTTTGTTATTATAGTTGAATTATATTTGTAAATATGTTTTTATCATTTGCTATATTCTACGCTTTGTTATATCTTACTAGAGTATGTATAAGAAAAAAAGTGATCGCGAACTTTTATAAGTTACGTATATATGTAAGTGTTTCTTTGAAAACTTGTTAATAGAAGTGATAATAAATATAAGTCGTCCACGTACTTAGTCTTATAATTTTACTGACTTTCAACTAAAATTACAAACATCGAATGCAGCAAAAGTATCAGTAGTAATTGCATCAAGTCCGAGTATTAAGACAAAAAACAGTTTTGGACGCACTTTTCCCCGTCGTTGAACTTGTTGGCTCTCTGATAGCTAGCGAAGGTAGGTATAGTACCTACAAATAAAAGAATCTAATTTTCAGTGCTATTTGCATTTTCAACGAGCCTTTAAAATGCAAATATTATCAATCGAAGATTGCACGTTTCTTGTATTTTATTTATTATACAAATCGAAAAATTTGTCTCACCAAAATTCTATAGTTTAGTCAGAATGTTTATACCTCTGCAGCAGTGTCCGAGTTGTTTAAGCTTTTGAACTCGCTCGTATATAGGCACTTCCTATTGACGCAGCAACGTGTAAAACGCTGTCGATGTTATGCGCTAATAGCGATTACGTATTATACTGGGAACTCGTATTTTGCCGTAATGCCGGCAGTTAGTAGACTGAACCGATGTAAAGCTTTTTGCGTTTCAAAGTTTGAGGAGTGTTTTTGCTAAAACTTTGTACCGAGAAATGAGTGTACGTGAAAAAAAAACTATTTATAAAAATACAGCTTTATTATCTAAGACAGCTTTTATTTTTTCAACGATAGCAGCTCTGTCTTTTATATACGTATGATCATCACTGTCACAACGGAAATTTTTCAGTGTCTAACAGCCTCTATTCTACTTTCGCTCTATTTTCATCTAGATTTACGGGCGTGACAATAAAGCGTCCGAGTTCAAGCGGAATGCGAGACGGCTATTGACAAATATGTTATTCACGCGTGCGGTTCGAGGACTTAACAAGACTAATTGAACTCATTTGGAACCCGTGATATTGTTGTTGCAACCGCATTTGTTTTATTATTATTATTTTTTTTTTCGAACGATTGGTCGGAATTGAGTTAATGTGAAAATAATTAGGTTTAATCTGCAGTCATTTTTTATCTCTGCGATGGTCCACTTTTGTTGATCACACACGTTACGTAATTTTGAGGCGTGGTGTTTTCGTTGTTCTTGTTGTTGCACCACATCCTTCTGTGCAATTTCCGACAATTAAATGGTATCGAAATTTTTCTCGCGAATCTTTTTATTGTGTAATGTTATGTATATTACATTTATACTTTACCTCTTTGGCGTATGCTTATACAAAATGGTATCAACTAACAAATGGTTAATTATGTTCTATTGAACGAAAGAATCCCGAAGCAAACAGCGAATTTAGTATTATTTCTAAATGTCGAAAATTTGTTCCATCTTTTTCCGTGCGAGGATAAAAGCTGCAAGACTGTTGGTCAGTCAATAAAAATACTCTGCTGTCAGATTTACTCTGTGAAAAAGGGTACGTGATTTTATTTTACAGCACCAATCGATACGTTAAGTATAAAGCGAAAAGAGATTTTAATAATTTCTTCCTAGGTATAACAATAGACTTATATATATAGATATAAAAAAAATTGTATCTACAACACGTAAAACTACCTCTGCATAATCATACTATAAATAACTCCTACATGCATTGCTCAATTGCCCTGGCATATGAATGCACTTCACGGTTCATAGTATTTTTCATTGAGCTTATTCAAAAGTGTATGTACTCGTAGGCGTCATCGTATAAGTATACGTGTTAATCGGGAAGATGATCCGTACGACTGCGGTTTTCTTTATCCGTACATGGGCCTCACCCTGGCGACGCGTTTGACGATACTTACAGGTACAAAAGGATTTTCGCAAGTAAAAATAAAACTCAGCAAATGATATACTGTACGCATTATTTTGTTTATTATGGTTGACAAATAAAATTAGGATTGGACATACATTGTACATTGCATGATCGTAATTCGTATACAATTAATTAATAATATTTCCATACCGAAGCACGAATAAGTATAAATCATATAAACAAGTTACTCGACGAAACAAAATTATTCTGCAAGATTGAATCAAATAAATCTAAAAATTAAGATAGCATTATTGTTAGGTAATCCTTATAACGCTGGCGAGCCGCCGGTCATCTATATCCATGTACTTATGCTCGTTATAATTAGCCAGATATGCTTGAAAATATTCCAGTGCACTTCATTGTTCGATTTTACGTATTAGGCATACATAACGCTCAACGCCGAACGTTAACTTGCAGATGTAATTGCTTTCCCCGGTACTTGGAAAATTCGTCATTAAAAATTATGAGCGTTTAGTACATCAACGCATGACCATATCTGCTTTGCGTATTAGGCTGGCCACCGTATTATCTCTGGTAGAAATGATCCCATAAACTGTCCAATTTCTATTGTAAAAATCCTCAGATTTCTAAGAACTTAACGGTTTATGGGATTCTTTCTACCAGGGATGGATCGAGTTCCTATAATAATAATTAACGTAACCGCAAATTAAGTTGGTAAAACTTGTACGTTTTGGTGAAAATTTAATTCATTATTAACATGTAGGCGATATCTAATAGGTGTCTAGACGACGACGGGGGTCAAATAGTACGCGTTCCGTTTAGCTTCGATGCGCAGATGTGAATTTCACGAGCTAATTCCTATCACTATATATACTAGCTAGCAATAAAAGTTGGGAAATCTAAAAAAAATTATACGCGAGATGAAAGTCAATGATCAAATATATTCATACAAATTTACGATAACTTTTACCGTTACAATAGATATTAATTCTTACCCACAAGAACTGAGGTGTAGCTGTCGCGCGACACTTACGACATCAGTGCCTTGAATATTTATATAATGTTTAAAAAGCACCTAACTCCCTCGTATTATACTTTCGGTGATATCTACGTCCGGCGCAATTTATCGCGAAAATCTACCACGTAGATACCAGAGAAAAAATTCTTCTACTCAGCAGGGATCATACAAATTAAATCTCGAGGGATTATTCTCTCGATCACGCCTACACCTCGTCCAGGTGGATTTTCGATCCCGCGCCCGATTCTTTATAGCCCGCTTGAGCCGTCGGCAGCGGATGATCTATTTTGGGATCAGCTTCCGAAAATATATAGATCGAGATCCCTCCGGCGGAGGCGATGCGCGCGAGCTCGGCTATCTGGAAGTATCGGCTATTTTCGACCGATCGCCCACGCCGTCGTAGCTCCGCGAGCGCCGTTACTTCGCGTATTTTTTTCGCTGCTCGACTTTTTTCTTCGTCTCTTGATTCGAAGCTTTTTACGATGTTGTCTCTCTCTCTCTTTCTCTCCTTGACTCGGATATCGAGCGGGAAAATGGATTACTTTTGACGCACGACACAAGACGTTATGTGCACGAGAGGGAGCTTTCGTTTTTACGATCATTTGCTGTGGGACGTTTCTCTCTCGCTCTTCCTCTCTCGCAGTTCTTGGATTTTTTTCGCTTTTGCATGCCAAAAGAGCTTCTTCTTTCGTTCTGATATTTAAAAATAGGCGGGCGTTTTGAAGAGCGGGATATGGTTTTATAGAATTTTTTATCGCTTCGAAATTTCGATTCAGTAGGAGCGTTGGTTTTCTCGATAATATTTTTGGCTATCGATATGAATTGCATATTATATATAAAAAGAAAGAAACGAGAAGCTGGAGCGGAATTGTCACAAGGTCAAGACGCATGAAGTCGAATGCCAGTGAAAATAATCGGTTGCGCGCGCGCGCACGGATTTAGTCCAATCCCGCAAACGATCGTACATATGCGCAGACTCGATCGGAATTCATTGGACAGTAATTGAGTTCGATAATATTTGTCCTGCGCGTTTAATAACGTTTTCTGACTTGTAGTCTGCTGTATACGCATATATTTCGATTTAACGTTTATTATTTTTTTATTGAATTTTTATGTACGGTATCTTAATTATTGCACTTGGCGAACGACCTTGCTGATGCTATTTTTCATGGACGATGACACTGGAAGGTGGATGCGATCAAAGAGAGCTTTTTCGTATCTTTGGCATGCGCGCTCTATCCCTCGTGCGATACGTGCGTCAACCCTGAAATAATGTTCATTTATTCAAATCTAAAACTATTATATTGCTATGCCTTACTGAAAGACTGAGTTATTCAAATTATTGAATTAACGAAGTTGAATACACGGAAAATTCGAAAAAAAAAAAACGAACTCACCATGATTGCGATATTGTCTTCTTTTAGTAGATCCCCGAGTAGAGCAGATACAGCGAGATGAGTAGCAAAAGCAGGATAAAGTACGTTGTCAAAATATTCTTCGACTCGTGGCTCTGGATGGGAATTTTCAGCGAACTCCTTCGCTTCTGTGCTGCTGTGCCCGTCATTTCTTCACATGGAATAACACAAAACAAAATTATTTTTCAATTCCCAATACACAGATACGCGCAATGACAAATTGCAAAGAAAAAATCAACCAAATATTCGCAATGAAACCAAAAAGAGGAGAACTACGACCCACCCGGAGCTTTGGCTCGTCGACTGGCGGAGCGTAACAACAGGCGGCTAATCGGCCGTGTTAAAACTGAGAGAGCTATCGGAAAAAGTTGCTGTGATCGCTCGACGCTGCGGCTCGTCGAAGACTGGAGCGGCTGACCGCCGCGCTCCTCGTCAGGAGGCGCCGGCTCCTCCAGGAATCTCTTCTTCCCCTTCCTCTCGTCGTGCAGCTTGAAATTTCAAGAGCGCCGCCGCCGAGCTTTTTTCCGCGAATGTGTCGCCGGCCGCGCACACCCCCCCCCCCCTCTCCGGCGCGTAACAAACGATCGGAAAGCTTTGAAAGTAGTGCGCGGATTACGTACGAGGGCCTAATGGTTTGATGAGCTCTGATGGGGCTGACACGGGCGCGAATAGATGGAGGAAAACAGAATTAACGCGAGGAATGCTGGCGCGCAAGCTCGTATGCGATGGTGGGCCACAAGCCGTACAATTGACTGCGTTGTGTACTCTGCGAGCGCTTATTCTTTATACGCGTCATTCAAATTGATTAGGAGTATATAGAGAAAAGTTTTTTTTTCGATACTTTATCGGATGGAACGCGTCCGCATATGCGAACCTTCTACGTCAGCAAGCTCCTTTTTAATCCATATTTTATGTTTTATATACGTTGGTTCAACAAGTATTTTCGTATCAGAGAAGTGCTTGGGTGTGTGCATAAGAATATCAATGCAAATTGCAGCTTCTGCGGTTCACCGTCCATCGCTGTACCACGTCATAATTGCCAATTCTTCCGTGAAAAACGTCCAGTTCGACCTTCGGTTTCTTTTTTCTACGCGTTTTAAAGGTCGATCGATTTGCCTATGGTAGACAGCATTAGACCGGCTTACCGGAAGGGATCGTCTATGCTGCGATTCACGCGCGCAATTAACAAACCGCGTTTAAAGCGGTGTACGAATTCCCGATCGATGGATTTAGAATTAATCGGAATTTTATTTCCGGCCGAACAAACAGCGAGATTCAATAGGGAATTCCGGAACGTTTATTAACACTAAAACGTATTCGTGGAACGTTTTCGAGCTTGCGACAGAAATTCGACTGCTACATTCTTTTTTTATACATTTTTATAAAAATGCTGGATATACGTGGCGCCAAAAGCTCTGCAGCGATGTCGAAACTTCTCTGAATTCCGTTGATTCTAAAAGAGCTGCGGACGAATCACGTGTATAGCGAAGGGGAGACGATAAAAAGTCTGAGTATCAATGAAATACGGGGGAGAGACGTCACCGACTGTCTTTAGGAATGTAGATGTTTGACGTATGCAGTGCGACGGATTCTCAAAATTCATAAATAAGGGCAGTTAATGACTTGTCAAACAAGATCTTTTTATTGAGGACCGCAGGAACTTTTATTTATTGCTCGGATAAAATTTGATTCGCACACGTGTCTGTGTACTCGCATATATATATGCATATCGTAATATACATAAATCAGTATGCAGAAACGTGCTGCAAACATTAAAACAATATTGCGCAATGTGTCTTTTGTTGATTACCGTGGCTATTCTAGAACATTCAAATCCAAAAAAATAAAATTGCATAACGCGCGCGGAAGGTTTATTTAAAAAGCAAAGTTCACTTCTGTTTTCAGAGCAAACTTCGGGCTAATTATTTGCCTTAGCCGCAACACCGCGCGTAAGCGAAACCTGCCTCATCATCGAAAAACAGATCTAATTTACCTCATATCCTACACAGCGTCTTAATTTCATAACTAGCCCACACCGCTATAGTGTATATCTATATCGCAATCAAAATAAAACGACGACAGAGGCGGCCAACGTGCGCCGAGCCACGACTGTTTGTTTATCCTGATTCGATTTCAATTTTAGTCTCCGAAGGCGAGGCGGAAACTTCACCGGCCCGAGCAAAATTACAAGTTGGCTCGAACAATAAATAAAGTTCAATCGGTGCTGATACCCAACGGACTCGGCCGCGTCTGGAAGGCGAAGGCCTCTTTGACGGATGGCGAGCGCGCGAGCACGTGCCCGGAGGCCCGTTTTATTTCGGTGGCGAAAATTGAGGTCCCCCCCCCCCCCCCCCCTCCTTACCTTTGCGCCATAGCCGCCGTAGGCGTCCATCATCCGTTTAATTTTACACGCATGCTTGATGTCGATCGAGAGAGTACAATATATAGCTGGCTTTTGATGATTTTCGAGAGGGGGAGAGATAAGAAGATGATTGGCGCATTCAAATTTCGAGCGTTATTTTGACGTCTGAAGGCTGCCGCGAGCTTTGATGGATCTTTTTCGGCGCAAGCTGTGCGGGGAGGTAAACATTTACTCTCGCGAGTTTCTTCTCTCTGTTTGTATACAGCGCTGCCGGGGAAAGTAAAAATAATTGCCAATGTGACACTGGAAGAATGTTTTTTTCTTCGCGGCTAATTTTACTTGAACTTTTACAGAGGAGCTATTGCGCTTCGAAAATCCATTGCACTCAATTGTGGCAAATATGATTTTAGAAAGGAACGACGATATAATCAAGGACATAATGTTATATACGAGACGTTATATAGTATCCAAATAGACGATAACTCAGAATTACGCACATGACCGATTCATTCGTTTCTCGTATTATGTATACAATGTATAATAGCCATATATATAGACAGACTTTTACTAAAAGTAGTTTTTTTTGCGCAAAAGTGATCGCTTTTACGATAAGATCTTGCTAAACATCGAGAGCGTCCGCGTTATACGCTTGCTTAAGACGCCTAGCGAAGTTTGAAATTTATTAAGTGATACGCCCCATAGTTTAATTAATTGTAACCGTTCGAGCTATAGACACTGGCGCGCTTTAAGACAACGGAATACTTTATTTTTGTATTTTATAAAATAAGTAAATTTTTTTACAAAACGTCAATTGATTTCATTATAGGTTTACAGTCGTCGGCATTGTTGTTTTGAATGGCACTTATATAGTTCGTATAAAAACTATGACTAACACAACTATAGATATAAACAGTATATGTGCATAAAAAATTTAAATTAGGGTAACGTAAGCGTTGTTACAAATATTAATTAAATAGTTTAGGAGCAGTGATTATGAATATAAATATATAATAATATACCACTATAATAAACAACGCATTATGTTATAACGTTGGCACATGTGAACTCGTATATCGATATTTATACATTTACAACGTTAAATTAAAATTAAATTATAGCAAATATAGCGGGCGTCATTACTCAGGCTCTAGCGCAAAGTATTATTTACGATCAATTGTGTAAAGTATACAGAAAGTTGTGTAAACGTATGCATTATAGATACTTTCTAATAGCATTATTCAAATTATTTTACAGCGAATGGTATATCGCAGCACGTGTTCATTAAGCTATCGAAAAACCAAGTATCTGTTCCAACGAGTAGTCAAATAAATACAAATCCGAACGATAGAGCTCAGCTAAATCACGCAATTGGCTCAAAGTCAAAGATGAGTAATACTTGTCCAGTATGATCGAAGTCGGCTGACTGTTTTGCGGTCGCGCGGGAAATCTGCAAATAAAACAAAGTGCTGTTTTACGACTGTTTATGTATACAGATATACGCGCCAGCTACAACTATATATTTATCGCTATTTTCATGAAAAAACTATATGAGCGATGCTTACGGTATAAAGCCCGCGTCCATCCGATCCAGGATTTCCGTCGCGTCTTCGGCCAAAGTTTCGTATTTGCTAATGAGATTGTAATTGACTAAGCAAGGATGGCACAGTTCCGAAATCGAGTTCCAGTGTTCGTTTCTAGTCCCGTACTCGTTCGATTTAGTTATAAAGTCGACGAATTCCCCGAAGGTAACGTCGTCTCCTTTGAGCAGCGATTCCTTCGTTGCGTTGGGTCTGAATTTCTGCAATGAAGCATAGCATTTTTATACACGAGCATATCGATCCCCTCGGATAAATTTGAATAACAGCCGAACCTTGATTATTTTCCGTCCGAAGCGCGACTGGAAGTACGCGGGACTTTTTTCGCGCTTCGCCTCAAATTTATTTCTGTAAGCGGAGAGCAGACGCTCGAACGGGTGTCTCACGACTATCAGCTTGTTGTAGGCCGCCAGTTTCTCCTCGATCTCCGGAATCGTGAAGTTACTGAGCCGCTGAAAGGTACCCGAGGCGTGAGCCAAATCCGCTGGAATGTCCATCGGCGAATTCCCTTTCCATTTTCCGGTTGCGATCATCAACACTCGTTTCCAGTTTGTGCAGGCCACCTGATTGCAATTTTCCAACGAGAAATTCATTTGCGTAACCTTCCGATTCGTAAAGTATGATAAAAATGCCGCGATACAGAAGTTTTGCAAAGCTCGGCTTCGTAAAATTAGAAATTTCGTATGTTTATTAACCGCGTCGAGTTGTCAAAAGTTTTACAGGCCGTAAAAATGTATTATGTAAATATGCGAGTAACATCGGTATAACCCGGCTGAATTATTTCAAAGAGCGTACTTTGAATTCGATTCATATTTTGAAATTCCGAAAGTTGTTTGCCATCCGCGCCTCGAATTTACGCACTGGTATTCGATTCATCGTCTATACCGAGTTTGTATTTTTAGAAAACAAAGGCGTATCTATAACGCAGAAGTCATAACTTCGCTCCAGAAATACACGAATTTGAATAATTCACTCGGTCTATTTCTCTTCTATCGCAAACTCCCACTTTGTATACAAATAGAAACAAAACAGTCTGCTGTAGCGGCAAAAAAAAGAAAGAAACCAAAGATAATCGTATAAGCATGCGTACCTTGGGCACGTAACAATAAAGCAATTTGTGCTTCTCGTCGACTAGAAGATTGCGGAATTCCGCGGGATCTTGGATCCGTTCCTGCGAGCGATCCCTATTCATCTGATCACATTTGTATTGTAGTCGCTCTTGGCGGTCGAGAAGAGTCGACCTGGCCAGAGCATTGGATCCCGACCACGCGTACAACGACTCATCCGGCTCGAGCTTCGCCATCTCCTCGGCGTCATCGCCATTTCCAATGACGCTCCAAACTTCCTGGGCACAGACACCCACGAACCATAGGAGAGCGCAAATTGCCACGATCGTGACTACCCATGCTTTCATCGTTGGCTGTCGCGCCTTGGAACCATTGATGCTACGTAGTTTAAGCGGCGATCTGAAAATTCAAGCTTCGTTAGTGTTTCTCTTTGGTTTGGCGTAATAAATTAACCGTACGCGGAATGATTGATTCACCGGGCGACAATTTCGAACAATTTAACCAAGTGGTGGATACCGTAAGTCCTGATTAATGAGAAGCGAGCGTCACGTGCCTCGGCGGAACATTACTATTCAGAAAATCCGTTCTCTAAAAACTAAACACATTGGGCTTGACTTGGAGGAAGTGGGTCGACAGTTAGCTTGTCGTCATTTGTAGAAACAACACAGTTTCGAGTAACATATTTTTGTTCCGCGAGCGGGACTTTTACAAATATGTCAAAGGGAAGCTTTAAATTGGAAAAGAGGCATAATGCTCACCGACGCATATATATATATACTACGGTAAAAATAGAAATATCGCAATGTACTTGTACGAAGAATTTCATGAATGGACAACGCTCATAATATCTTCTTGAAAAAATGTAT
Source organism: Muscidifurax raptorellus (assembly GCA_020010945.3). Lineage (NCBI taxonomy): Eukaryota > Metazoa > Arthropoda > Insecta > Hymenoptera > Pteromalidae > Muscidifurax > Muscidifurax raptorellus. The sequence continues at coordinate 39,026,111 of CM052078.1, forward strand.
CTCTATCGACGCTTTGTATTCGCATCAAACAGAGGCTTTCATACGTTTTTATCGCCTATAATTTGGCATTGGACTCTGAAACGCACTGAGTTACATATAAGCTTTGAACATATATACGAAGGAAATGCACGTATCCAGTTGACCCGTTGCAAACCAAATAACATAATGTACCGCTGCGAACTTCAGCAAACAGTGGACGCACTTCTATCCCTGCATATACCTATATTGAGTCTTGGCACGCACGAGTATTATAGAGTCGGCGACGAAAAGTACAGTTGCCGATTGACACTGTATACATATTGCGCGTGTCAACGGCTGCCGTAGCGGTAAAGACACTTTTGTCATTGGACATGTATATGGAAATTCGCTAATGGATGTGACAGATTTCTTTCAATGATCTGAGATTCTACTTCCGTCTACGTTATTGAAATACATATTTCACGAACGAAGCGTCAAAATCGCGCGAATAATACTTAGTAGTAAAGCAGTATAGTAAACGATGCAATGACTTTGCAGTTTGAATCTTTAACCTATGATGCTAACTTTTTTCCAAAAAAAATATGCAAATATTAGCATTGTTAATGTTTTGCAGCACTACGTCTAAGACGATTTGAGGACTTTGTATAAAAAAAACATTCCTTGACTTTTATAGTAATCAATGCGCGAATATCTAAATTACGAGAGCAGGTATATAATAATTTATCTTTTTAATCGCTCAATTCGGAACCGAAGATAGTGAGGGGAAATCCACTTGGTTTCGTGGTAACACCTGTTTCTTCTACATCTTTGCTCAGCTACTGGTTTTCCCAAAATACCATCTGGTCAGAATGACAAAACTGATAATCAATGTCACATTTATATTGACTATGGATCAGGATCTTGAGATTTTTTGCAATTATACTGTTCTCCTTGTGAAAAATTCCGCTCTCGTCTCCATTTACTATACGTTTTTTGTCACCTACTTTCCATTAGAATCTCTTCACAAACATTTACAAAAAAAGAACGCATAAATTACTCACGGCCGATAGCGATCTAACCGCGCGTCATTATACATCGCATCCGAGCTAAAATATTCCGAATCACACAAGACTTAATAAGCACCTATATGCATCAGCGGGCAACAAAAAATCCACGAGACAAAAACCACTCGCACATCTGCGTTTTTACCTTCGACCAGCTTCGGATCCGCATTATAAAACGCGTCTATGTATATACGTTCTCCATGAAGAACTAGTATTTTGCCCTGAAGATAATTTTAACATAATGCCACTCACCTTGAACTTTAATCACAGCCTGGCCGCAGCGAACCCCGAATCTCTCTAGCTTGAGACAAAAGCCAGCCGCGAGATTTCGAAAATTTATAGCGGCGCCTTGGCAGCTCGCCCGCGAATCCTCCAGTAGCAGCACGTATTCACCGGCTCCTCGACTATTTTTACCAACGAACGACACTCGAGATCGGCAGCCTCGTCGTGTAAAAAAAAAAAAAAAATCCACGCACTTTTTACTTTGCACCTCCGGAATTCCGATGGTCGTGCGGAAAAGCGCGATTCCAAGAGCGAAAAGCCCCTCGAGAGCGAGGATTCAAGATCAAGGCAGCAAAGAGAGACCGGTGTGGCCACTATAGCAGTCGACGATCGTCTCTTGCCGGGGGGACCTGTAGGCCTCCCGCTGCACTGCAAGAACGAAAGGCCGCGTATACATAGCGTTATCTTTCTTTCTCCCGCGCGACCGCCTCGATGTACGCGTCTCTTTCTCTTACGCTGTTGCTGTTGCTCCTACTTCGTCGACTTCCTTTTGCCATTAGCAGCAGCAAGTGCGAGGCCCCGTTTACGCTCTGTGAGGCTTTCCGTCCATCGCGAGTGCGGAGAACTATTGAATGGTCCGTAGCGTTGATTATGGGATTTTTCTTTTTAATTTTGTCGGGGTCGTCGACTCGTCGAAACGGGATTTTTCTTAAATCCCAAAGCCGCTCGTGGGATCGCGCGTTGAGAGCTTGAGATTTAGGCTGCGCGATATGCTTACAAATCCTGCTTTACCGACTTAATCTGAATTCTTGCGTTTGACCGAATGACCGCGTCGGGTCGCGCGCTGGCACATTTCATCGTGATCGAGTCAACCTACTTCGCTTATATAACTATATAGCTATATGGGATATATCTACCGAATTATGAACGTCTGAAAAATACAAAATTGTGACGAACGGTACAGAAGATAGGTATATAGATAATATTATAGGTTGATAGGTTCGAAACATGAATTTTTTGCGATCTGGAAATTGACGTATAAAACACCGGATTACACGCGACGATCGATTACTTTTTGTACAATGTGCTATTCTATTACGACGTGTAATATTCTTGTTCCATTTTACTTTCCGCAAAAGGTCCAGATTTAAGTAACGGAGGCTTTCTTTCGTGGTATAGAAGAAGTGCATCGCTTCTTAACAAGAAGCTGCCTATAAGTAGTATAATGGGCAAGGATTTGCTACTTTTACAGGAGTACATTATGAGAGAGTGCTCTATTGTTCAAACAGTAATCTACTATAATCATATTTTCTTGCCTATAATTTATGACCGTTTCATAATTTATATGAAACCATACGGCACAGCTTCGATCGCCTCTGTTTTCGCCAACTATGGGATGACAGCCAAAATTTTTTCACAAAAACAACCCAAACGCCGCGCTCTTATACTGCACTTATTATTCTGATTCCTTTACCGGCAATATAATATACCCGATCTTTTTCTGTGTTTGCCTCGCGGCAATAATCCGTTCGATTGCCACATTCGACTCCAACCTTTCCAGGCGGCGAACATCATCTCGAGCTCGGCTACCGCATGAAAATAACAGTGAAAAAAAGCATCTTAACATTTCGGATTCAACCGAAAATCTCATATTAGTCAGAAGTCAATGACGTCTGTTATTCTGGTTTGAGGCAGGTTCGTAGTTGTTAATCATGTTTTCTTTGCATATACTCGAGTGCGGGATTTGCATATACGTAAATAAAATAGAAGCGACCGCTCAAAACATTCCTATTTTTTCAAATCCGAAATATCCATAATTATGTACATATAGCTTGTTCTAAGAATGACATGTATGCGGTTTGTTATATCCATATATTACAACCGCTCGACACGCATCCGCTAAAAGTTTGTAAAAATTGCTTGAGCTCTACTTTCCTACTGTTCAATTACCAAGATTTGCAAATTTCTTTTCAGCGAAAAAAATTCCAATCGATGAAACATCCAATCAGCGCAATTAACAATGTTCGGTAGAACCTATTATCGAGTAAGCACTACGCGGCGCTAAGAGCTAGAAAATTGCTCGAACGCAGCTGTTCCAGATTTCGTATAGGCTCCGCCAAGTTTCGCAATCCATAATTATACCGCCATACGTATGTACATCGCGCGCCACCGTATATACGTGAAAAAGATTGTCCCGGTGCTTTAATAACCGCGCACATAATGAGAAATCGTATTCATGTGGGTTAATATCGCCCAAGGACAGCGTGACGAGTCGAAAGCCCGATTCGTCCGTGTATGTATATACTTCGCGCGACGGCCAGCACTTTTCGCGAGGAGAAAACTACTCTCGCATACCACTGCGCTATAGCAGCGTATGTAATACTAGGCTTAGACTGAAGATCCTTTATTTCATCAGCGCGTCTGATGAATATGGCATCATTGGCGTTATGTGCGCCAGTCGCCTTCTTCAACGTTTCATCGAAAATTTGGTGACTCGCTATTTCGCGTAAGTGGGTATTAAGACAGAGATAAGAACTCTATTTTACTGTAGGAGGCTTTGCCTTGTCAGTGTAGAAAAACGATATGGAATGATTCTAATTTTATGGACGTGACTTTTCAAAAAGGATCTAGTAACCCGGTGCACTTATTCACACACAAATCCATTTAAAAACAAGATGTAATTACCTAATAATTTCTCATAGTTTTTTTTAAAAAGCTGATATTACAATTATAGTGTGACGTATATAGAAGGCCGTAAACTTTTTATAATCAAAGTTACATTCCATTAAATGCCTAACTATCGGTTTTCTTTCTTCACGTAGTTTCAAAACTGCAGTTGCTGTGATGTTGAGAAATAACATCACACATTGTTTTGAAATCTTTACAATCTTTTAAAACGTATTGTATGGTTTTCGGAATCAAACTTTAGACCTATACGCGTTTGTTACTCCATAATTTTATTATGTTGTACAGTATATGCTATTTCATTTTGCGTAACACCGCTGCAATTTTTGAACCAGCAATCTTCACCGAAATCAAATTCTCATTAACACGTTCTCATAGCAAATGTCAATAGCCGACTTTTTCCATTTATATGCAATTGGATTGAAAAGTATTATCATTGATCTTGATTAGCGCTCGATTTATCGTAATGGTAAAACGTTTATGCAAAACATTTTTTCACAAACTTGTCGGTGAAAAATCTAACAGTTATTTTTTGAAACAAAAGTCAACAAGCCTCGTTAAACCACTATATTCCGATTTCTCACATATCGACTCTGTAATCCAATGCACGTACGCGAGGGTATATATAGAGCCATTTGAAAATGAATTATCCACTCATAAATCACGCCATCAAGCACGACTCTCGCCTACTTCAGATATAACGAAGCCGTAAATCCGGTAAATAGGCCTGCGCGCAAAGCCCGCGAATTAAGCCAATCCGCCCGGGTAATGATCGAAGCAACGCAATAGCGCAACGAAACCGGTTAGCGATGAATTTTTATACAATGATGCAACTTCGTACATATACGTAAATGCAATGTTGCCCGGTGCAACTTCATGTTTATATACACAGGTGTCGTAGTTCAATCTACGGAGGTTGATCTCGTCGCGAATTTCAATTTTATTATTATCATTATCCTCGGGGCGCATAATGTCAAATTCGAGATTGCGGTAGATAAATCAATGCCCAGGTGAGTTCTTGCAACTGATTATGAGCCCAAAATTTGCATAATCCGTTATGAATTATCCTTTGCGAAAAACCAGAAATTTTACGTAATTTTAATCAGGTGCTGGCTAGAAGCTGTTAAGAAATTAAAATGTATAGTTGATTTGATTTCGCGACAAAGCTAACTAGCGGCTACAATGTTTCGAAAGTAGTGAGCTAATATAATTTTTTTTAATATGCATGCACGTACTTTGGATAAAGTTCAATCTATAGCAGAATTTACCTTAGTGTTTCATCATCGTTTCCAAGAAGTTGTAAATATTCCATAGATTTTCCGTAAATTCGTCACTTGATGGCACCTACTAATGTATGCAAAATTTATGCTTCATAAAGAATATAATTTTTCATAAGAAATAACGAAGATACTACTTAAAAGTTAGCTTCTACAGTTGTTCAAAAATGCATATTTTTTAATAATAACCGAAAAATTTCGCGTTACGATTATTATGAAAGTCGAACGATTCTTTAAAAGGGCCTTGAGCTCACGCGAATACCTCTTTTGTTATTTTATAGCTATGTTTGATCAAAATTAATAATTTTTATTCCTTTTCTACAATGAAATAAAGGTGCAAAGTTTAGCACCTCGCTCAAAAAAACGTCCGCTCTGACGCAGCGAATATAAACTCGCATCGCGCATATACTACAACCAAGGCAGTGATATAAAATAAATTTTTTCACATAATAACCTCGGCGCGTCCCCCGACCTTTGCACAAGGAAAATGAGGCCCAAACTCGGATCGGCGCTGTAGTCGCCTCTCTCTCTCACACACACATATGCTCGCATGTGGTGAGGTCGGCGCGAGTATTCGACTGGAGTGGTACCGCGCGCTCGGAGAAAGTGACTTGGCTTAGCGGGTTTTGTACGCGTCACTTTAGTCTTGCGCGAAGTGGTCGACGTTGACCAATCGCGCTGAATCGAGAAATAAATTCGATAGCTACAGCTGCGGCGGCTGCTACTTTCTTGGATTTATACAGAGACGAGCCATAGCGACATATAAGTGTATCTCGTGTCGGCCGATGTATCGCTGCAAGCATCCGTCCGATTACACTGTCGCATTGCTGATATTGCCCGGTGGTCTCGAGCGTATAGCTTTAAATTTGTGTATACGAAGCCTTGTGTTGTGCAGTTTTTTTTTAAAGATTACGCGATCGTGAGTTCAAGTGCACAAAGTGTGATTCTATAATCGTTGATTTGAATTAGAAATCTGTCTTTTTACTAATATACTCTGTTGTTTCCTAACGCTGGACGGAACAGATATAGGTTCTTCGGTAGATTTTTCAACGCGAAAAGATTCGAGATAACCGGGTGCTGGCTAAATGGCACAAGCTGAAATTTCGCATCACTCTTCCTTTCACTCGAGCTGCCAGTGAGACTCTGTGCGTGCTTCGCGGCCGTGTGCAATGAAACGTTAAATTGTGCTGTTATCGGTTAATCGACATCGCATAAGTGCGATTAATTTTGCTCTGCCAAAATGTTCTTCGAAATCGCTGTGTGGCTCATTTTTGGACTCATAATATTCTGGGCACTGCTCGATCCTGTGAGTAGAGTTGCCACAGCTGCGTGGGAAGTTTTATTGCCGATCTTCAACTCGAAACCGGTGGAGCTGAAGAGCCAGTTTGGAGAATGGGCTGGTAAATATTATCGCCTCGCGTTTATGTCGGCGAATATTTATAGTATATGAATTTAATGGTTATTTTTCTGGAATTTAATGTCCATTTTCGTATTTATTTGGTTACAATGATCTGTGACAAAAGTACAATGCGATGCATTCGTATTAATAAAAAACATATTGAGCACTGTTCGGTGAATAATTAATAAATGTCTTTTTTTTGTATTTCTTATCTGCCAATTGAAAATGCGAATCATTTATCTAATAATGTAGGATTGCTATAATACTTTTGTAATTAATCTTCGATTTGAAGGATAATTGAACTTCATGATGCAAAGTTAAATAGACCATAAAATATGTCAAGATCCTACTTATGCAATATTCAATGAATATGTATGCCGTTGATGACTTTTTTAAAAATATTTATTGTATGCATTTGAGTACTTAAACTAATACAATACTTATTATTAATTCAATTGTAGTGGTCACTGGATCTACTGATGGAATAGGGAAAGCTTACGCCAAAGAACTGGCTGCAAGAGGAATGAACTTAATTCTTATCAGCAGAACTCTTGAGAGGCTAGAAAAAACCAAGAATGAAATTTTAGAGATCAATCCGAAAGTCGAAATAAAACTGATCTCTGCCGATTTCAGCAAAGGAAGAGAGATTTTTATTAATATTGAGAATCAGTTAAAAGATATCCCGATTGGAATATTAGGTAATAAACGAAAATATAAAAAAAAATTATATTCATAAGAATTAGCGTCAATTGCAAAAATGAATATTATATTATACATTTTTAGTCAATAACGTTGGTAAACAATACACATACCCAATGTATCTCGGCGAGGTTCCAGAAGATGAACTTTGGGACATCATTAACGTTAACGTGGGTGCGACGACTTTGATGACACGTCTAGTGATCGACGACATGAAGAAACGAGGTAAAGGGGCCATCGTCAATATTTCTTCGGGTTCGGAGTTACAGCCATTGCCTCTGATGACAGTTTACGCGGCGACTAAAGTCTATGTTCGCAGTTTCTCGGAGGCGCTTAGAGCCGAATATTCGAAATTTGGTGTCACGGTTCAGCACCTCACACCTCTTTTTGTTAACACAAAAATGAATGCGTTTAGTCAGCGTCTTCAGGTACTGAGAAATTATATTTTATGACCAGTAGCAAAATAATCTGACGAAATCTTTAATTATTTACTGCTTACTTTTTAGGTATCGAGTTTGTTCGTTCCGGATGCAACAACGTACGCCAAGAATGCGATAGCGACGTTGGGTAAAGTAGATACCAGTACTGGATATTGGGCACATGGAATACAAAACTTTTTCACGTTGATTCCACCTGTTTGGATACGAATGAGGATTGGTCAGTTCATGAATCAAGTATTAAGAGATGACTATTTTAAACAAAAGCATTCATAATTGAATATACAAAAATATATTAGTATATCTGCTGCATGCTCATCAACAATTTTCATGTTGGAGAATTACGAGAATCACCACTTGATAAATTAAATTTGATGTCGCTTAAATTCTACAAAGTTTTTTACCGGAATCTTCAGATTTTAGAAAATACTTATTTTTATTTTATTTTTAATTTTTTATCTACGTTGTATATGATATAAATAGTGTATGATAAAAAACCTTTTTGATATTATATCTATCGCAATGAAAATATTGTATTTAATGTAATAATGCATTGAATATTGTTTTTTTAATAAAATTACATATATTGTAAATAAATAAAATCACTTGTATTATATCTAAAATGATTTTAATGATAAAAAGTAGACGTCATTTTTATCTTTTTCCTTATATGGACGACTATGAATAATGTTCAATATTCAATGAGATTTATAGTTACTAACTGCATATATATCCACAAATAAAACGCGTGTTCATGAAGCCATAAGCTAATAAAATCTTTCCGAAAAGTTTTAAAATTTCATTATACATTCTTATATATAAAACTAACTTACCCATGAAGATTTTCATATAACTAAACCATAATCATTGTTATTGGACAGAAATATGATTTAATAGTAATTGATATATCATTATTAATTGATAAGATAGCAATCTTGTTTACCGATGGATAAATGTGAGAAGCAAGTTCAGCATTTCACCGTATAGAGGGAACCAAAATCAGTTTTTAAAATACTAACCTAGTCTAGTACATAGATTGCAAGCATTCTTATCGCAATTGGCAGTAAATATTCAGTTAGTTCAACTGTGACAGCGCCAACTCCCTCGCTAACTCCAATCAATGTCTTGTATACATAGAATCAACAAACTGATCACAGTAAGTATTTTTAATACATTCTGTACCTAAATAGCTTTAATTCAGTTTCGTAAATATTAATTGGATTGCTAATAATAGGTAGCTAGCTTGAGGCAGTTATCATAAAGATCAGTCTGATTATTTTTGAGATTAACATAAAGAATTTTCCTTGAAACCAAGGCACTTGAATAACTATTTAATTTTTTTAACTTTTAAAAGTTTTGTGTTTAAACATAAACAATAGTAATAATCTACCGAAATTAGCAATCATTGTTACATTCGATTAAACAATAAAATTAACTCTATGAAAAGATAAAGAAACGGTGTCATATTTTGAATAATTTTTATAATCGATCGTGATAACTTTTTTTTTCTCCACATATTTTAAAAACATATTACAAATAATAAGTTCTTTAATATAATATTATAATACTGATATGTACACATGTCGCAGAATTTTTTTATAGATTACAGATTTACTATAAACAAATTGTATAATTGACTTGTAAAAGGTCTATATAGTTTTTTAATTTAATAGTAACAAAACCGAACATACTGAACATAAAAATACTCAAGCCAAAAAACTATATTAATATTTTCTACATGAAAAAATTCTACATAGATATTTTTTACACAAAGAATCTCCACTCGAAGTTTTGGGGTTATTTTAATCAACTGAAAAACTATACATGCGTTGTAACAATGGTATTACAGTAAGTTATACAACAATATTTATAATTGTGCAGAGTTTTACAGTGTAGTAAAAACATTAAAAATGTGTATAATGAATGTTAGTGTAGAAAATATCTGTGTAGAATTTTTTTCGTAGATATGAAAATAGGTTTGTATGGAAAATATTTGTGTGTACAGTATGTTTGGTGTCATAGTAACCTACACTATTAGATTATCTATCTTAAATAGTATACTTGCCAAAATAGTATTTTTCTTTTTTTCTTAAAAACTTTATTTTTATTAATCCAAGTAATAGAATATTTATTTCACATTTGTTCTTCGACTATCACTATATTTGTTCCGTAGGTGTACGCATGCGTAGGCCTGCACTGTGCACTCGCGGTTGCGTTAGCCCTACATATGTGTAAAGCACATGCTCTGCCGTAACCGCGAAAAAAGGGTTGAATTTCCGCCTATTATTACCTTTATCATAGGCATAAGTAATAAAATGACAAATGACACTTTCCTTTTTTATAAATGCAAATTGGCCCATAATGACAAGCGTTATAGTCGTCATTTTCCTCTCCACAAAAGTGGTATTACGAATAAATCGTCATTCTATGTTATGAATAAAAAATCACTATCTAAAGAGACCAGTAGCCGTAAGGAAAATATCTTTTCAAGATATTTGCATAGAAGTAATTTCATTTGTCGAAGAACGATGGATATTTATGATAGTTACGTTTTTAATGTTAATAAAAAACTCTTATCTATTGTTGGAATTTGGCCTTATGAAGAAAAGAAAAAAAAGAAAATCACTCGTATATTTTTTTTAATTACGATGTTATGTACTATACTGCCACAAGTAATCATTTATATTTTTGTGTAGAATCTTTTAATTATTACATGTGTCATACTGATCTTTCTTCGATAAAATAGAAGTCTAATAATATATTTTTAGTTTTCTTATGAATTCCCATTTCACGAAGACATTTCGCATTATTCAGATGATAGGTTTTTACCAAAATTTTGGTGTGGATATCGATGAATTACTAGAAAATACAGGCACAATTTTTTTCACTTCTGCTATATATACAAAATTATTTACGTCAATAATTTTTGAAGACAAGGTACGTTATTAATAATTTAATGTTTAACATTTTGACTATATGATAGCATACTTAATATTGACTTGGATACTTTTATTCCGATTTTTAGCTAAAGATACTATATGATAGTGTAGCTAAGAATTGGCAAATAATAACTGACAAAAATGAGCGGGAAATACTTATTAAATATTCTGAAAGGGGAAGAATGCTTACTCTTGGATACATAAGTATATTTAGAGAACTTTATTAAATTGTGTACTTGAACAAATACTGATTTTTTCGTTTTAATTTTTGTTATACAATATATATATATATATATATATATATAGTATATAATATTGTGCGAACCAAAATTCAGTAACAGCAAATTTTTTCCTCACACCTGCACGGAAGCTATACTTACATAGTATTCATAGTAGCAAATGCACACGGGAATACTCTCATGAACCAAGAACCTGTGAGTATCGCTAAAGCAACTTTAAAACTGAGGCCTCACGCTCGAGGTTATCGTTGGTAGACATGGTGGCGAGTGTTGTACTTGATAGCGTACGCAATTCTCCGTTTTATCCCCACGGTGGCTCGACGAATATTGAGTAACGCTTGATAAATATTTGTACAGTAGCGAGTGCGCACGGGATTACCATGAAGTACGAGATTGCAAGCGATCATCACGGATTTCCATACTTTTCATACTTAGCGTGAGACCTCAGTTTTGAAGTTGCTTTAGCAATACTTTTATGCACTTGTTACTGTGAATGCTCTGCCATTTCCTCATGTCTGGGGCCTCGAGAGACATGTGTATTTTTCATGCTAGTCTGAGGAACAATAGTATATGCACCACACGAGCAAATTTGGACAGCCTATATATATATATATATATATATATATATATATATATATCTTGCCTTTGCGTTATAAACGAGATATGGACTGTCCAAGTTTTTTCCTCCCTAGGTTCGTAATATACTAATTAAGTAACTTAAGCATTATTTATAATATTTTAATTAAAAATTAAATAGTTTCAAAACATTTATCGAAAGTTTTAATTGAATACCGAAAAAGCGTTTGCATAAGATTTAAAAAACTACTGTTAAAATTTACTATGAAATTTAAAAAGACTAATTTAATTTATCAATAAAGTGACTTATTTCCTTGTTTTAGCGTATAACTTTGCAGCTGTAATAGTGTATATAACAATGCCATTAATGCCATTTGTTCTTGATACAATATTGCCGCTTAATGAATCACGACCTACAATGTTTATATTAAATGGTCAATTCTACATTGATAAACATGAACATTATAAAAAATTGTATGCGTTTGATTGCGTCTGTATTTTTGTAATAGTTCCCGCAGCTTTAGCTGTAGACACAACGTATGCTGTATGTACTGAACATTGCTTAGGATTATTTGCGATTTTAAAGTGAGTTTGTGTGTTTGAATATAAATTGTATTAATTAAAAACGTATTAATTAACTTTTAAAAAAGCTTACTTTAATGTGTATATAATAATGTCTGGATATTTATTTATCATTCTGCATTTTCATATTTCAATGTACTTGATTTTATTAATCAAGAAGTAAATCATGTATGCATATTTTAGGTATCGTTTAGCCATGCCTAATAAATTTATACCTAATCGTGATACATATGTGCCGGAAGAAAAAGATTCTTCATACAGTTGGATGATCCATACAATCCGAACGCATATAGATATTTTAAAGTTAAGTTTCTTATTTTCTTTATAACTCCTTATATTTCTTTAAAATAACTAATCGATCTGAAAATAAAGAAAAGTATTTTTTCTCATAATGATTTATTTATGTGAGACTTGAACAATTTATTTCAATTACATAGAACAAATGCTTTCTTTGGTATATACAAAACTTAGGTCAAATTATTGTCTAACGATTTTCCTATCAAGATTTAGATTAGGTCATGCATTCAATACCACAAAGAATAATTTTTTTTCTTATTTTAGTACTATAATTCTGAAATTATAGTGAATTCATTTGATAACCTATATAGAAATTTTTCTAATTATTTGAATTAAAGGTTTGAACTGTATATTTCGAAGATTTGGTACCCACAACTAACTTGAAGTTTGTTTCTAGATTTGCAAATATTTTGGATCAATCGTATTCTTCATCTTTTTTTATTATAATGCTTATTAACACAGTGTATACCAGTGTTCTGTGCGTATTAGTGAGTAATTAGTTTCATTCTTGCACTCATTTATAACACAGATAAAGTGTTTTTCGTTATTTATTTTTCTCCGATATCTTTATGTATTTAGACGCGCTGAACTGGTGTCGGTCTCATACATTTTCAGTCATTTTTCTTGACTTACAAAAAATCTGTGAAGGATGGCATCAACATCGGATGTTAATGTGCGCGTCGAAATACATTAAGATACTGGAGTGGAATAGCTAGCAGCAATCACTTTTTCATGTTTCTGAGCATACGTAACAATTTTCATTTATTCATTTATAAAATAAAAATTGTAGGTACTGATAAGTCTTGATAAACCACTGAACCTCATCAGATACTATATGCTTTTAGTAGCCATTTGTATTCATCTCTTTTATCTCAGTTGGCCTGGTCAAAAACTCATTGATCACAGCGAGGGCCTTTACAGAGATGCGTAAGTTCAGAGTTTTCTTTAAAAATATATTTTTCAAAAATAATTTCTGTTTGTAATTTAGTTACAACAATCAATGGTATGAGGGTTCAGCCAAATCTAAAACTTTACTAAAGATTTTAACGCTACGATGTGTAGAACCTTGTTTAATCACAGCTGGAGGATTATTTACCATGAATTTCGCGACATATTTAATGGTAACATAAAAATAGTTTCATTTATTTCTAATATACTTAATAAAAGTATTTCATTTCTTTTTAGATCATGAAGAAATCAGTATCATTTATAACCGTGTTTTCGTCATTTAGATAAAACGAAAATTTTATTAAAAATGAGCTCTATTTAATGATAGTATAATGTAATATGAATTTTCTATATTTTATACGAAAATTCGTTTTCCAAACTGGTGCTTAAAGAAATATATTAATATTTGCTATTTAAAATTTCGACTAATTTAGCTACCTTAATTTCATTTATATAAAAATATTTATTTTGTAGTAATATAATAAGAGAAAATATATTTGTGTAGTAACATTGAAAACGTGCAATATTTTTTGTTTAATATTCCCTTTTAACTTCCGATGCGATATAATTAATACACATAATATAATTGAGACTGTAACAGTGCATTATGGGCCATCCGAGTGTTTTATTACTCACTAACGTTATCAAAATACTATAAATACCTAAAAACTCCCTAAAATAACGAAGACATATTCATTAATTGAAAAAATCACTGTTAATTTCTGTGGCAAATATATTATTTAAGATGTGTAATAGAATATATGATTATTGTTGAAAATTAGCATCACATTATTATATTCTATAGTGGTTTAAAATGTAAAATGCAGATAAATTGGAATTTCGGCGGTCTATAAATATATATTTTTTTATTTACTTTCAGATGAGCTAAGCAAAACATGGATATATTGACTATAATTCTTATAACTTTAGTAATATTATTATTACTAAACCCCGCAATAGAGTTTGCTCAAGGTATTTGGGGTTTTTTTGTAAAGTTGTGTAAGTTCAAAAGAATTGATTTAAGGAAAACGTATGGCGATTGGGCAGGTAACACAAATTTATTGTCTTAATATCGAATAAATACTTTTATGCTAAAAAATGAATGAACCTTGTACAAAATACGCCACTTTTGCCAGATAAAATATGAATTTATCGGTTATTTTCTTAGGTGAAACTAATTTAATGTACTTAAGATAGTACTGCTGATTATTAATTGTAAAAGTACTATTGATACGACGTAGATTGCCAATATCTACTATGTTTTTTCTCGCGATTACTTATGCTGCTGATTTCTTAACTTGTTTCTAATAAAAATCGTGTAAGAAATTCCCATTAATATTCTTCAAAAAAACAGGTTACAAATTCAGTTTCCTTGAATATATCTATAATCATTAAATAGTTAGCAGTAGTATTCCAGGAAAAATTTCTTAAGAATTATATTCATATCATTTTTTTTAAATTTCTATCAAAATAAAAACTTTGCTGCTTGTTTTTGAAATTGTACTCATCGTTAATCCTATACATTTCGGTCCCTACGAAGACTAATACAGCTCAGATTACTATGAAAGAGTAAGACAGTTCATTCTGACCTCGAAGACTAATGCAACTCAGCTGCTTGACGTGAAGCTAATGCGGCTCAGATTCTTTCCGCGAAGACTAATGCAGTTCGGATTTTTAAGCGACGGTCGGGATGACATTGTCATACAAAAACTAATCAAATTCATATATATAGAAGGTATATAATAAGATTAGCATATGATGAAATTGTGGGTGTAAAAATTATGCAATTATACAAAGTTTTTCTTATAATTAATAATATGTTAGTTTTTGCGAAAATGAAATTGAGCTGTGTTAGTCTTAGCGGCAAGAATCTGAACTTTACTATTCGTCGGGGCGAGAATGCCTTACTCCTCGATGGTAATCTGCGCTATGTTAGTCTTCATAGGGACCGACGATATAATAAAATATTGTATAGATAAAGAAATTCTTATTTTAGTTGTAACTGGATGTACGGATGGAATTGGAAAAGAGTATGCCAAAGAATTAGCAAAAAGGAACATAAATCTTGTTCTTATTAGTAGATCTTTAGACAAATTAAATAAAACTAAGCAAGAAATTCAAACCATCAATCATACGATTGATCTTAAAATCATCCAAGCTGATTTAAGCAAAGGAAAAGAAGAGTTGAGAAATATTAAACATCAATTGGAAAACATACCTGTAGGCATATTAGGTAAATATTTAGGTGATAACTATAAATCATGCTTTTTATTAAGCGTAAGTTTTATTTACATTTTGTATTGCCTGATATTTAGTTAAAATCCACTTTGAGACTCTCAATGAAGGGGAAGGGACGAGAAACTAGATTCATAGGGCTAAAAAATTATTTAATAAATTAAATTCGATTTTATTTTCATTAAACATGTACAATGTCGTGCAAAATAGTAGTAATATTCATACATATGATTGTTAATAAATTAATGTTTTCTACGTGCAGTTAATAATGTTGGAAAACTCAATGAATATCCTATGTATTTGGAAGAATATAAAGAAGAAGATTTATGGGATATGATTAATCTTAACATAAGTACGCTCACGCTCATGTCTCATATGGTTATTGAAAAAATGAAAAAAAGGGGTAAAGGAGCGATTGTGAATTTGTCGTCAGCAGCGTCATACGCACCTTTGCCATTGCAATCGGTGTATGCTGCTAGTAAATCATTTGTTAATTTTTTTTCTGACGGAATCCGGGAAGAGTATTCGACGTATGGATTAACGATACAATGCCTTACACCGTTTTATATAAATACAAATATGATCGGATATTCTGACCGTATCAAGGTAAAATGTTTTTCGTATAAGAATCTAAACATAAAAATCTGTATTACATCTTTCTTTGTTATTCTTTTAGAATAATCCATTAGTTCCTGATCCAGCAACGTATGCCAGAAATGCGATAGAGACTTTGGGAAAATTAAATTCAACTACGGGATACTGGGTACACGATATCCCATTTTTGTTTACGCCAATAATCCCTATGTGGGTTAGGTCAAAGCTTGGTTTTATTATCAATCGAGTGACACGACGAGAGTACTTTGAACAAAAAAAAGTATTGAATTAATTGTTATATAGTTTTTGTATTGTATGTTAAGCATTGTTTTACTGCGGTCACAGAAATTTGCATAATATTTTCCAACTCTCTTTTATATTAAAATTCGGGCAATAAAAAGAAATTTTTTACTTCTAACTATTATTCTAGTATTCTAAACAGTTTTGAAACCTTCTGTGAAATCCTTTATACTTTGTTAATAAAATAATTATGACAAATCAACTCTTGAATGTCATTCATATAGACATAGAATTATTTTTTTACTAAGTCAGGTAAGTTGATTACCGGCAATCAAGCGTATGAAAATCCTTGCTTCATTGCCACGTTACTTCTTCACTATTTCAAAAGAAGTTGCTTTCTTTACAATGTTCCTAACGTACATTTAAATGATAAAAATTTATAAGTAGTTGAATATTAATTATTTTTATCTAATATATGAACTATGAATAATTTCAATGCAAAATAAAATAATGACCAGTAACAATTACTACATGAATAATGGTGAAAAAAAGAGACGTTTGAATTGAAGGATAAGTTATCCAACGAAAAACAGGTACAGTAGAGATTGAATTTACTGAATAAGATACCATCATCGCATAAGCTAGTTTACTTACCAACAAAGTACGTAGATGTCTTGCCAGAGGGAGTTATTATTATCTGCATCGGTAAAGAAGGGAGCTTGACGACTTTGAAAATCTGCTTTCTCAAGGTAATGCAAAAAGGTAATTTAAACAATAATTAATGCGTTCTGCAATTACTTAACGTTGCACATCACATATATGATTAATCTAAAGCACAAAATAATAAATTCAAAAATTCACATAAATGTTCTTAATGAAGATTACTTTACTTATCGTTCTGATAATATCACGGCTTATGCAAATTCCAGTAATGCGTTCGTTATGTGAAGCAACAAATTGGCAAAGGACGTAAACTGAAATCTGCACGTCATTTTGGGAGGGAAAATAGACAAATATAGACTACTCAGTTTGGAGCAAACTAATAACGGAAAAGCCTGCTGGAGTTAGCAAGATGATTAAACTGCAGGGACTATGGAGTCAAGCAAAATTGAACCCTAACTTAAGGCGAAACTCGTTCAAGTTCGATTAACCTTTCATGACACTTCGACGCGTGTCAGCAAGCCGAAAATTTCGTTTCACCGCGATGTGACTATAATCCATAATAATAGCTCTATCAATACTTGAACTCGATGCAAATTCCAAACCGAAATGGTAAATGGTTCGCGGTCTTCGCCCGACGTAATGAAGTTTTGCGCACAGCTGCTCTACATATACTATTTATCTTATTCTCGTGCGTGCGAGATTCGCAAACGTCGCGGTGATGAATATTCTTCCATGACGATCGGTATACATCACGGAGCGCTCGGTTTGCCGCGGTCGTTCGCGGCTTGGATCCGACTGGCTTGTTCGGCGGGCAGCAGTTGTTTGGACGTAGTTTAGGATACACGCTCAGGTATATGATACGCGCAATGCAGCGTCGATGGCAAATTGGGTCAGCGAGTTTCGGCCAGGGTTATTCGGACTGCGAGCCACGGCGAGCGCGATCCCGTAGACATTTTCTTCGGTCCTATAAACAACGAGCCATGTTGTCCGAAAAAGCTTGTTTGTTCAAAGGAAATATACGCGTTTCCATGTGAAATAAACTCGGGAATTCTTTTGTGTCGTGTATTTTTTTTTGTGCGTGTGTGTGTGCTCCGATATGAATACAGCGAATCGAGTGGGACTGCATGCTGGCCGGTTAGTCGCCTCGTTTAGTTTGCATGGAAAAAAAGCTGAAAAATATGGGAGTAGATTTCTAAAACAGCAGCAACAAAAAAAAAAGTTGTATTGGACTGTTGGAAATTTTTGCTGTACGCGAGAAATGCAGGCTTTATTAAAAGTCCATGTGTATACATAGATATATAGATTACATGGCGGGCTTGGGTCAAAATATGCATCATCTCAGACAGGCATATATAATATGAACAATATAGCGACTCGTTGAAAATTCATCGGAAAGCGCATAATACAGAAATAAAGAAATAATCGCGTTAAATCTTTGATAGCTCGCGGCGCGAGTTTCATTCAGCGTTGCGGTCGCACAATGGTATCGCAATAGACGAGTAACAGAAGCGTTGGCTCGGAAACCATTCAGAGCAGCTGAATAAGACGAAATAACCCTCTCCGCTTGCAGCGTATACATATAGCGCGAGTTCCGCTCTTCGGAAGCCGGTTCGCGGTCACTTGCATCCGGCCTGGTTTATATTCAAAGGAAAAGGGTCATTCGATCTATTGCTGCGTGTATCTCGTTAATTTACATATCCAACTAGCGTTGCGATGCGCCGCGCCCGCGAATCGCATGAGCGTCGCGTTTTATTGATTTGACAAATTACGTACACATACATCTTTGCACTGTTTTTCGGTATAAACTCTTGACAGCCAAGCGAGGATAATTCGATCTCGCACAGGATGCTGCGTGGCGCGACGGATGTTTCTCAGCGTATTTCCGTCTCTTTCTCGGGCGAATGCCTTTTATATAGATATACTTGTATACTTGACGAGCGGTGGGCCGGCCAGCGCGCAGTACACACAAGTACGTAGGCTCTCTCGCGTACCTTGGCTCTCCGTACTTTGGCCTTGAACGGAAAGCGTTGACCTCGGCGTTCCGATCCGAGCGTAACCGGTCACGGGGTTCTTCGCGTCGTCTTCCAGCTGTATGTATGTATGTATGTATGTATATATGTATAGATATGTACCTATGTGAAAACGAATTTATGCGTATATATATACACTGACTCTCGTGACTAGTCGGATTATATAGCAGCAGTCCGCGCAACACGTGAACGCAATTATGATCTATCTGGAGAATGAGAGAGCGCGAGAAGCTATAACAGTGCGGTTCATTGATCCTCTGTAATGCGAGAATATCGTGGTGGGAATCTGGGAATCGGCGACTTTCGTAGATGATTCCACGAGGATTCGAAGTAATTATTAAAAAAATTATAAATTTTATAGTTTTCAGCAATATTTGTTATATACATGAACGTCGAAGGCTGGCTTTGTATACTCTGAGAAAATAAAAATAATATGTATAGTAGTATTAATAGATTTTAAAGTCAATATCTAGCGAAGCAACCATCGCGCAGAACCAACCAACGGACCTGCAGAAAGTGCCTAAAATAAGATGACTATCGGGCAACCCGATGTTGTTTATGTATCAATTCATACGTTGTATATGACAAGTATGATTGTTATTTTATGTATTATTTATTGACCATAAGAAGGATCCATACAATTCAGAGAATATTCCCGAGGTAGCGACTACTGAGCCTGTTAACCTTTTTTGTATCTTATACAGTTTTCTAGATATTTCGCTCAAAATAAACAAACTCACCTTATATAATATTACGGAAATAAAATAAAATTTAACAATCAGATCAACACTGTAACCTTAGAATTCATTGAAGTATAAGCCATCAAAGTACAAGAACTACACTTCCAACCTCACAATTAGCGTACATTCATTTTCTCAGTTTCAGGACATCGGAAGACCATCATCGCAGTCGAGCCACGAAGGAACTTCCACAACTCGTCCGATCGGCAGTATTCCAAAGGTACACAAGGACAAACCCTCATTAATACAAATTCAACGAGCACGAATGTAACCCTCGCTCGGGGATTTCATCCATGTGCAGCTGCGCTGGAAGACGGAATGGCAATCAGACGTTTTGCAATAAGCGAAGGCTCGTGATTAGGACGGTCCTGTTTCCGCGGGCTGCAGCCCAGGGATTTGTAGTACAAATACGACATGTGGACCGAAACAGCTCGCGAATTCGGCCGACGCGAGCGCAATCGTGTAACGAAGGTAGGGGGGGGGAGGGGCGATTGCACTGCTAGCTCCTGTGCTGCTGTGGGTCGACGATGCAGGCGCGGCACACGTTGCGTGATGCATGTGTGCTCTCATCGCGCTAGAGTTACATCGGTATTAGTAGAGTTCGAGCTTGCAGTTGTTACAAGCGTCGCGGATGGCACTGGACCGTGTATTACGTAGTCACCCAATCAAATATTCTCATTGTGTCGAAGCTCGAATTGCTTTTGCCTTTTGTCCTCTCTGGACACGCGAGACCTATTTGCACATCGAAATTTGTCGGTGCAAGTCGAAATGATGGATTTGTTTTGCGAAGTATGCGCAGCGAGCGGAAGATACTCTTTCCTCTAGATCGACCTGGGAAAGCTGCTGTATTTTGAACTTGATACCTGTAACCATTAGACCAACGGCCGTTGTCGACGCGGCATTTGTCCGCTTATTTACCGCGCGAAAGATGATGATCGTCTTTTCTACAACGCTTCTCAATTAATTTCCAGCGCGTAATTGTTACGAGATAAAGACAAGCGAAATTAAAAGCTCATTTATTTCTCTATATCCAATTTTCCCGCTCGAAATTGAATTTTCATACAGCAGTATATAACTTCATCCTTATATATATTCATTTCGTTATTATTGATAATGCGATTCTCAACGATTCCGAGAGTTCTGATATTAAAGCGGAGCTTCATTATATACGAAAAAAATAGGGCCGTAGTATATTAGCGTTGTTATAAACTATGGAGGAGAAAACTGAAAATAGCTAGACCAGCTGAAATTATATAAAACGAATTCTTCCCGCAAGTTCATCAAAGCAAACTTTGCAGCAAGTTCGCATCCCGTACAGCTATAGAATGAACGAAAATTTTCGCGGAGGCACGCGCGCAGCGGAGGGTTCGGATTTTCATTCGAGGGGATACTTATACGTATACCATCCAATTAACACCGATGACAAATGGAAATTAAGCCTGGAGAGAGCTTCGCGCCTTTTCCCCTGCCGCTATATAATATACCCAGCCGCTGCCGAGTAAGTGAACTAATTAAGTAAAATTGAGTTTCGGCGCGCGAGGGACCGAAAGGGAGTATAGGGGAGAGGGTTGAGAGACGAGCTTTTCGATCGATTTTTCCGCGGTGTGGCCTTTTGATTGTCTTTTATTCTGCCTGGAGGGAGAGAGAGAACGAGAGAGAGAGAGAGAGAGAGAGAATGAACGTCGCTTCGGGCTCCCGAAGGGATGCTAACTTTGATTTATTTTAAAGAAAGTTGCGGAGGCTGTATCGAGAGCGAATTTTTTTCGGCAACGCTAAATTTAAATTAGATTAGACTACTATTTATTGCGCGAACGTCAAAGTTGCTTACTGCAAGCTTTGTTCGCATAACTATACAGGTAAACACGCGAGTAGCCGATGCAGAAATAATGCAAATCAGTTTGTTCTGTTTCTCTCTCTGGTAATCGAATCTGAACTGTATGCGAGTCGTTATAATTACCGGATAACTGCAAAACTTTTCCTGTATAACCATCAGCCGATACAAAGCATTTCAGGATTCCACATACTATATACATATATACCACTGGAAAAGTTGCCGCATATAGGTTGCGTATCAGAGCTCCAAAAGTCTTTGCATCGCGTACAAGACTAATTAAGCCACAAATACCCCTGAACGTTCGACCGTACGTTATACAGGTTTATGTATATAGATCAATGTTTCGGTTGTTCGCATCCATTCCCGATATGAGATTTTGATGTCGTATAGGCCAAGACTAGTAGTACACATAATAGCAGGACTGAGAAGGTACTCCATCAATTTGCATGTAAACGCACGATGCTTTAATCTAATTATCAGTATACACGGCGCGCATTAGCTGATATGCGCCGGAAATTCGATTGCATACTATATATACGCTCTGCGGCAGCCAGCTCTCGACTAGTTCTAAAATAGGCTCATATATAGCTTCATGTAAGTATATATACATAAAAGCCTCCGACGATATGAGTAGGATAGTCGATCAGTATATATAGCGGCGACGGAAAGCAGTACGAGTGTAGGATGTATTAGCAATAACCGATCGTCGGTAATCCTGCGGTGCGTGTCTATTAGTCAAACCAACTCGGCGCCAAATCCGTAATTCAGTTTCAGCTCGCCGCAGCCGCGGCAGCGGTGCGATACAGCTATTGTGTATCTACATATATATACACCTGGTTTCGCCACTATGGCTTTGCCTTCATACGTATATATAGTCTCTGCAGATGAGGAGACTCTAACCTCAGACGTAACTTGACTTCTGCTGTTTGCGCGCTTTCGCTGCTCTCAATGCACACCTTATCCCTATATATATATATCTCTCTGTAATTCGATTACGTTGCCTCGGCCGAATATGGTATAAAGCGCAGTAAGGTCTTTATTCGAAAAAATTGTCTACCGAATACGAAGCAACTCGGTCGCGAATCGAAATAAAATATTAGCGGCCCAGTTTCGTCAATTCAGTACACACCCAATAATGCAGGAGGAGCCGCGAGCGTTCGCTTATGCTAGAGGCAAAAATGTGCGTACAAATAATACCGCAAACAGCAGCCCGAGAAGAACAATGAAGCGCACGCGCTTTCTGCGGTCGCTCGCTACTGCGATATAATAATAATTGCGCGATGCGCAATTACAGCCTTTTTCAGTCACACCTTTCGACGCGGGGCCGGAAATCGAATGAATCGCGCGCGACCACACCGCAATTCCGATGCATAACGATAGTCAATTCAATTTGAATCGCGGCCAAACTAGACGGGGACAGTTAATTCCGCTTGAATGACGCGGCGCGCTGCTGCTGCTGCTGCTGCTTCGGGGACGTTTGCTCTATTCTGTATATATACTATACTCCGTGTCTCTCTCTCTCTCTCTCTCTCTCTCTCTCTCTCTCTCTCTCTCTCTCTCTCTCTGTTTTCGCTGCTACGGCTCTCTTATCCAAAGTTGAACGACGATCGGTATATATAATGCGCAGTTGCATTCTTCCCGATCCCGCGATCCTTAATGAATTAGTTTCGATGGGTATTCATCAGTTTGATTAAAGTGAGATCGGTTTGATACACTAAACGTATATATTCGAGATATTTCCAAGCAAAGTGTGGTCCCGTGTGAATAGGCATACCGATAAAACAGGTCGATTAGTCACGTCGCGGTGTGCGGTGGCGATGGTCTTGCATTATTACGCTGCGGGAGTCATAAGTGTCATATATAAGTTGTAATAGCGCGGTGCAAAGTGGAAGCGAACAATTTTCGCGCGAAATTACTGTTTAAAGCGATGAACGCCGCCGACACACCGAAGAGAAATGGGGGACGGCTTGGCATATTATATATATGCGTATTATGCGCCGCGGTTGCGCAATTGGCTTGACCGACTACTGCGCGATCCTCTACGCGTTGTCGCACGCACCGGAAGAGTGAAAACAATGCGCGAGTCGGTATATATGTATATATATATATATATATATATATATATATATATATATATATATCAGTATGTATAGAGGTGAAAGATTATAAGCGAATGAACGGCGCATTGTAAGAAGCAGATGCGGAGCCTGAAGAAGAACTAAAGGGTAATTCGATCCTATTTACACGCGCTGAAATCAGAGGTGTGTGTATACATATATACAAACGATTAATTTGACTTTTATTATGCGCGGGACCTATTGTTCGCTGTTAGGGACAATACACACGTCATTCGGTATTAATTATCTCCTTGTGAGCAATGAAAAAATGTTCCTCGGTAAAAGGGTGGACGAAATTTCTGTAAGAAATTGCGGCGGGGTATTTTATTTCCTTTTTGCCATTTCGAATAACGAGAGCTGTTACACCAAGCGACTTAAGGAAGCTCAAGCAAGCTGAAGAAGGATATAAACAGCGGCGGAGCGAGAGAAGTAAGAAGTTAAAAGTAAAGCGCATGGATAGAGTAACTAGCACGTTCGTTAATTGCTTCGGTTCGAGATTGCCTCGTCTGTACTCGTGCTTTTCGATTTTGGCCAAGCTTTCATTACCGCAGCATCGCCTCGAAATCGACTCGGAGGTATATAAAATCGTAGCACACGGCTGTCTATATAACTTGTAAAATTATCAATTTATTTATAATACTAATCAAAATATATAACCCCATCATATTAACACGTCAAGAATTTCATCATTCATGTATCCGAGTTATATATATATATATATATATATATATATATATATATATGGGGATGGGCAGGACACACATATACGCAATCATCAGCTACTCCCCGTTTACTCCAATTTATGCGCGGCGCGTTTGTTATGCCGAGGGCTTAGAAATCATCCCTTTGTAATGCACTTGATCAGTTCGGTTACGGTGACATGCTGCTTATGCATACTCCAGTCTCAGAATTGGCCATTTGCAAGGATTCCGCAGCACACCTTGATTCAAAGTGATCCTGTTTCGCAGATCTCCATAATTCAGATGCATATGCGCGGCCCAGTAGCGAGCTGTGTACCGAGCTGTGTACGCGGGCTGCGGGCGCTGCATACTTTATCATCGGCTCTCTCGACCACTCTGCTCCCGCGCTATTATATACTATATCTATATCTATACCGTATAGCGAGTCGAACAAAGGTCGTCGCATCTATGATGCGCGTACGCGAATTTTGCAATATCGATCAATTGAAAAATAATTCGTAAAAGAGCGAATTTTTTAGTATTTTTTTAAAAGAGCTCCATTAGCGCGATAATGCGTACGCAGCGAAGCGATACCGTGTATATATATATGTTCGACGAGAACACTTTCGCCGCGTCTTAATTAATATTAAGAGCCAAGAGGGAAATGCGCCGAAATGCACTCGTACTCACTGCTCCGGCAATTACCGATCATCAAATGCGTTTCCGGAGAGCAGCGCATCAGCCTGCGGGAGAGCCTTGGTTACTTCCAGCAAGCGCAATCGCACATCTCTCCGATGCTCTGCGAGCTCTGACATGTAACGCTGCTTATTACGAGATGGCGCTGCGGTGCGTTCAGGTGTCGCGGGATAGTCGCGCGTGATAAGGATCAATTAGATCCTCGCGATTGATCGATTCTACCATTCTTTCGGTAAACAATTTTCGAAGCGACGAAAACAAGAGAATTTGACGAAAAAGACGCGAAATTACATTCAAATTCGATCAAGCACACGCGTATACCCAACTCCGCAGCCTCTCCCGAGCTACGATCCCGTATACACGCGCACAGGTAAGTAACTATACGCGAGTAACCGAGCGCGATCACCAAAAATTTCGCGAGCGCCCTCGGCGGTCCTTCGGTTGCTACGCCACTGTCGGGACTCGGCGCGTCATTGGCCGTGGCTTTGGCGCGCCGGCAGCGTCGATTGGCCGACGCGCGGAGGTGCGCTCGATAGCCCGGCGTCCCTCTCTCTCTCTCTCTCTCTCTCTCTCTCTCTCTCTCTGGCTTTACTCTCTCCGTGTAGGACGAGAGAGGCATAGCGGAGCGTGCCGAACCCCCGGACGACGCTCTCGCTCTCTCTCCGGCTGCTGCTGTCCTCAGTACCCGGCAGGGCTTCGCATACTCTGCGTCGCTGTCCCTCACGCTGTTGTGTTTAATATTTATACGCTGTTGCACCTGCTTGACATATACGTATAGGTCTGCGCGCGCGTTCGTTTGTTTTTCTTGGTAGACGCGATCGACGCGCGAAATATGGTATATAGATATATAGATGTATTTGTAATTGATCGCTGATCTTCGAGAAAGAGAGACACAGTGTTTTCGGAGAGATTATATACCTGCAGCGCCGTGAGGTGTACCCGAAGCGTGCACTCGTCTGTATACTTGTATAGTATAGTTCTCCTGTTACTCTCTCGATCCTTGTGTGCGTATCGTATGCAGTGCCTGACTTGTGATAATAATAATAATAATAATAATAATGTACTCGCGATTTTTGTGCTGGTTTTTTATTGTTTGTGTTCCGTGAGCGTTTGCGCGGGAGAACGCCTGACGCTGCAGTGTTGATCAGGCCGTTGCTGCCTATTTTTTGTTGCTGATCATTACTCGACTTATACTTACTCGACGTGCGGTCGTACTGATCGGGCTTCCGATACGCCGGAGGAGGATTCGCAGCGGTGACTCGGCTTCTCTTGTATACGCTGGAAAAAGGTAGGAGAGTCACATAACCTTGCTCCTTTTATTTTAACGGCAGACGTTTGTTGATGCGAGCGAGTTGTTGTTGTTGTTGTTGTTGTTGTTGACAAAAAAGCGGCGGTCTAACCTCCAAGATTTGTGAACAACCGTAGAAGGGTTACCTCCCATCCTATACGTTCATCTATCAACGTTATAGACTATGGGCATTTAATGGAACATGATCAATAAATCATACAGGCTTCATTAGCTCTCGATATAGGTATCACGTGAAAAGTCTATCGATCATCAATCGCGCATGCCATCCCTGCTGGATTACACTGTATATAGGTATATATGTATATCACACGCTCGCAAACGATCTGGACAAACATTGACCGTTAATTAGTTTCTAATTAAGACTTTACATTATATCGTTGTATTATACAGCGAAATCGCATTTATAACTCACTGTAATCAACGATTCGCCGAACGTGTAATGCCGTGTGAAAGAAAAACAAACATTATGCATCGACATCCCTTTAAATCCCTATACACGTATATATAAATACAGAGCATGTCTCGCATGCGTCATCCATTCGAGGACATTTTAAAAGGCTTCCAATCGTCGGCTGCACTATGCACACAAGTATAGTTGACCCGTGTTATACTCGCGTATAGGTGACAGCTGCAATAACCCCCGAAACAATCGAGGGTCGGTGTGCTGGTGCCGCTGATCGATTCGGCAACAGCCACTCGACGTCAGGTGCCAGGGTAAATAAACTTTCAGGATCGGCGGCACCGTCTATATAATAGCAAAGTAACACGCTAACCATTTCTTCGGTAGAGTTTTGGACGGTCAGTATAGCCGATTCTTTAAAAACAAATCAGGCGCATGCGCGACGCAAGTACTCTATACTTGAATCAGTCCGAAAGCAACGTTACGCACGAACTTCCGCGAATAAGTACACAACGGTAAAAACGGAAGCCCCTCGTCGCACCGAATTCCAGGCATTCGCAGTCACCCGAAAAAGCGCATCTCCTTCATTCCGCAGAGCTATAAACGACATATTACGACGATTATTTTCACGGTCGCCAAACTCTCGCGGCGCAGCATCAGAGAATTCCGCGACTATACCGGCTCGACCGGCTGCGTAAAACACGAGCTGCTCGTCGTCGGAAGTGGCACTTTTTGTAATTCCGGTTCGCAGGGGGCGGGCGACGTACACCTATGTATAACAGTAAACCAAGTGTATGTGTGTGTGTGTGTGGCAGCGACCGGTTGCAATTAACTTTAGCGCTTGCGCCTCTTTGCCTTTTATCACGCTCGCCGCGCAATTATGTCTGCAGAAGAGAAGAGCTTTCTATTCGGACCTTTTTCTCTGCTCCTACACGCGCTGTATAGGTGTGTGTGTGTGTGTGTTTCGTATCTCGTCTCTCTCTCTCTCTCTCTCTCTTCCACAGGGGGGTGTAATTGTGCAGCAGCACAGCTGGGCCACTGCACTGCGGCATCATCTTCGTCTCGCGGGACTTTTTGCGGTTGCTATGCTGCTGCTGATGCTTGTATCTTCTGGCGCTTCGTTTTTGCGCGCGTGCGCGCGCGAGTAATTAGGCTATCGGGATATCGAACGGTTTATTCAAATGACAGGTTTTACGTGCGCGAGATACTTCTTTTTTCTCTCCGTCTTCTCAGTGTAAACGGGCAATTTCGCGATTGATGAGGAAAATTTGTATAATTCAAGATGTTATCGTTTCCGTTATGCGATAAAAAGAAAAAGCAGCTGGTCCTGATGCGGATCGATCGCGTTTACTGTTTATACACCATCGATGCACGACAAACACTATTCGGATTAAAACTAAACAGCTAAATCCCTGCGCACACGCCGAGAAATTGAATTTAGATTGCTGTATATATATATATATATATGCGGGGAGAGAGAGAGAGAGAGAGATAGAATTTTACGTTTTGCACACAGCTCACACGCACGCGCTCAGAACGAAACCCACCACAAGTTTTATTATTTTTATAGCCGCATCGCATAACACTCACAGCGCTTGCCCTCTCAACTATTACCTCACTCTCATTAAATCCATCCACTTTCACACGCAAGCCCAGCAGCGGCGGCGCAAATTACGGCTTATAAATTACCGGCAGCGGCGATGCACGCACACCACTACTACTATTACTACTGCGCGTACGTATAATGCACACAAACTCTCTCTCATCGCGGGGCATCGCTATACGCGGGCACACGTGAAAGCGTGCATTACAATGAAGCCGGGCGCATAACGCCGTAAGAGCTCGTCGTCTATATCCCCGGCACTGGCTTCACCTTCACTATCATCTCCCAGAGTAGCCGAGAGAGAGAGAGAGAGAGAGAGAGAGAGAGAGAGAGAGAGAGAGAGAGAGCGCGTCTGAACAGTTCGCTGTAGCGCGCGAGATGGAGGTCAATGAGGAAACGAGAGACGCCGTATAGGTGTGTGTGTGTGTATATATATGTATATATATATATATATATATATACAGTCAAGTCGCTCTCGATGTGTGTATATGTAGGCGCTCGGGTATAACGTAGTAGTACGCGCGAGAGAGTATAACAGAGAGGGAGTAGGTAGGTATACACTATAGTGCGCGCGAGAGTAGGTGCTGCTGACACTGGTTCGTTGAACTCGGGACCGAGCTGCTGCTGCTGCTGCGGAGCTGTACACACGACTTGACCGATTCCTCCGCACTGAGAGCGCAGCAGCTTCCTTCCTCTCTGGATTCTTCTCTCTTCGACTTCTTTGCGATTTAAATTCGAACTATCGTCGCTGTTTCAATTTCATTCGATTTCTTTTCAGACTGCTGTGTTTCCTTTGAATTGACGTTTATGCAGATTTCGCTGATTTGCTTGTACCAAGGGTTCTTTCTCCCTCTCTTTCTTGATGTGTATACGTAAAGTTGCCTTGGGAAAGTGCGATGGGGTCGGACGCGATTGCTGCTGCTGCTGCTGCTCTCGTATACCGTTACATTAACTTTGGCTTGAAATTTGCTCCGTCGACTCTTTCTTCGTGTTTTTTCGGATTATATTTCTGCGGCGGTGATTAATCAGAGCCACGAGATCTTAATTGCCACTGAAATTCCTAATAAATTAGATTCTATCAGCGGCTGATTGAATGGACCTTTTCATTGATCTAATCAACGCCCCGAGATGATTAAACTCGATTAAAACTAATAAACCGGCCAACTTTGAGAAAAAAAAACTAATATACGTTGATGCATCAGAAGGCTATTGCTCTCGGGCAGTATTATTATGCGGAAAACTTTTTGCATTCCCTCGACGAGATTCGTCGTTGCTTCAAAAAAAAAAAAAAAAAATATTTAGCCGAGTTTGCCTCGTGTACAAGTTAAGCTTGCACTTTTGTGCATAATTTAATGGACACATCTGACCTACATTTTAGCCGATATCCATTAATTAAAGGTACTCGCTAATCCTCCCGACTTTAATCAGAATAAAAGTCTGTCGCTTAAAAAAAAAGATGACCCGCAATAGCGATTAAATTCCAACCATTCAAAATGCACAAATGGAAGCGAAGAAAATTACCTGTCTTTTGCGTGAATATATTCACGAGGTTAAATGATAAGCGACGTTGCGCATATAACCCCTGTTTTAAATAATCTTACCTCCGAGTTTTTCTTCGGACGATTCCCGCCTGCTTTTTGGTCATAGCACTCGCGCGCTCTATACCCTCCGTTTCTTGCTTCCCTCGAGCTTATCGATTATCGCTATCTGGCCGGTGTAATTCAGAGAATGCGCTCTTTCTCACCCCAAGCCGAGAAGAAGTTGGCAACACCATTAAGAAAACTACTTTCGACTCGTCTTCTCTCTGACGAATGATCCAAACGTCAAAATACACATCTAATAATACCGTCAAAAGTTATATCCCTATCTCCGCATTCATATTTATGATCCGGGCGATGCAAATAACTTTCCTTGATTGATGAGCTGCGGAGAGACGGAAAATTTCACGCCGCAGTTCGTCTTAATAATAAACAAGCGACTCCTTCCATCGGGGAATAAAGTCTTTCAATCGGCAACGCCGCCTCCGGAAAAACGGCCAGTTGAAGATTGACACTTTTGCGGGAAAAGTTCAGAGGAGGGGGGCTTCTCCGCACCTCGTCCGCATAAATATTTACGCGTGTGCAGTCGGCCGTTATGGCTTCCAACTGGGTGTGTGTGTGTGTGTGTATACACGTAGGGTGTGAGAGAGAGAGCTTTGCGAAAAGTAGGGCGACGGCGCAGAGAAACGAGAGAAAAGTGGCGAGATGTGTTGCGGGGGTGGCAGCAGCAGCAGCGGTAGCAGCCGATATAGTTGGCAGCTACCGAGATGAAATGAATCGGGAGAGAAGTATACGTGTATTATATGTGCCGGAGGTAAATGGATAGATAAATAGATGTGTGTGGGTGTGAGGAGAGATATGGAGAGGATGGAAAAAATAATTAAGCAGTCGCGGAGAATGGAGAAAGGAGGTCTTTTGTTTATTGTGTTTGCCGAGAGAAAAATTGCTCGGAATAATAAATTTTTGCGGAGGTGACTCCGAGGCAATATATTACCCTCGCGGTTTTATTAGGAGACGCTATTAATTACTTCCGTCTTTTATCTCTCAACGGCGAGGGGAGTGACTAATGCTAATGTACGAGAGAAGGAGAGGGGAGGGTAAAAAGAAAAATACTATATATACGCGCGCGTCGTGCGCGCGATATCTGTCGATATACGGGCAAGTATGATTTACAAAGATGGCCCGAATCTCTTTTTTACGACGGCCATCCATTGCTCCGCGAGAGCACAGGCTGCAGGAAGGAACTTGTGTAAATCCGTATGACAAATAGAGGAAGATGCATACGTATACTACACTCGCGACAGTATAGCAGCAAAAAAAGAAATGCCGCGTAAAAGGAGGAGAGATACGACGTTCCGGAAAGGAGAAGGCGAATTTAGACGTGGCGTAACGACGAGAGCAAGAGATGCGCAGGAAAAATGAATGGGAGTATATAGCTCGCACTCGTTACCGGCATTTGCAAGGAAACGTGTACGGAGACTCTCGGGGATATGGGATCCTTATACGTCCCTCCTCCATCATCGCCTTTACGATCTTATTATACCCCGACGCGATGCGCCGGAAGAAGAGCCGCCGCGTATAGGCCAATACGTCATTCCTATCGGCTCCACGCGCATTGTTTTTACGGCCCTCTCTCTCTCTCTATATATATATACACATGCGGCCATAAAAAAAACTAGTTGCAAAATGGAATAAACGATCCCAGCGATCGATTCGAGATATACAGCGCTATTCAATTTTCCCCGACTAATTTCTTCGGTGATTACAAGAGAGAGTATAGTATAGTGTGTAAGTTAAACGCCGGGTCTCGAAAATAGAAAAGAAGAAGAAGAAGAGCTCGTTCCATTGTCTTTGCTAACCGTCGGTGTGGGCTTTTCGTGCGGTATACGCGGCGCAAGTTCGTGAGCACAGCAGTTCGGGCTGCAAACTTCGTTTCTGCTTCGATTCCCCGCCAAAGTCATAGTTAGCTCTAACGACCTCACGGTCGATATCTCGCCCGGGGCATCGGCTGCTTCTCACAGTTTTCTCTCTCTCTCTTTTTCTTTCTCTTGCGAGACGCCTTCTACTACTACTCCTACTACTGCTGCTACTCCTCATAACAGGCAATCTGCGAATACCTTCTCTTTTTTTCCCCTTTGGCTTATACTGCACTCTTTCTCGTGTGTTTTCGCCGGCTCGAATAATGCAGATTGCTTAGCTACTCTACGATTTGTCGAGAGAGAGAGAGAGAGAGAGAGAGAGAGAGAAAAAACGATCATTGCAGCCGGGGGGACGAAAGGCAAATTTTACCTCTGCGTTTTACAACCGAATCGCGTGATGGGATTTCGATGTCACAGCTGCTGTTCCGGATTTTGTTGTCGAAATTGCGTTTAATTGCCGGGGCTTTATAGGTCGGTGTAACAACCGGCGAAAAAAATATTTGTTTAACCGAGAGCCGGAGAGAGAGAGAGAGAGAGAGAGAGAGATAAATGCGGAGGCGTCGATACTTTTTCTGCAGCTTGTTTCGTTTAAAAATTCTCGGAAATATATTTCGTCGCTCGGTGTTTCGCGCTGCGACGACTCGTTATTATTCTAGCCAACTATTGTTTTCTCTCTCGTAACACTTCGCGCGAAAATCGCCCGGCAATTAGTATCGCGAAAATTCTAAAAGAGAAAGAGAAAAAGAAATTATCCTATAATACAAGCTCTTTTTGTCGTCGCAGGTACACCATCAGCGAGAGCAGTCGTCGCGCTGCATTAAGTTAATTATATATCCACACAGCAGCGCAGGTTAATAACGAGAGGAGAGAATAGAGAGCATTATTATACACGTAGTCGGCGGAGAGAGAGAATGAAGTGTGCGTCTAGTACAGAGAGCCCGTCTAACGCACGCGAGTTAGCTGCTGAATTTCTCGCTCCCAAACAAGCGCGCGCACCACCACGCAGCAAGCAGTAGTCCCCCGTATGCATATATATACAAACTTGAAATGACCGTGATATTTGCGAGAATTCACGCAGCAGGAGCGTGTAATCCGGGACGAAAGAAGCGGAAAAAAAGAAAACGTACGCGCGCGTGTGTGTTTGTGGCTGATGAGCCCGCAGGAACATACACACAGGGCTAGGAACGCGCAAGTTCGCAGTTCAGCGCAATTAGGCCGTGCTTGCGCGATTCCGCACATGTGGAGGGGGGGGGGGGAAGTTGCTTGCGCATATAAACGTTAAAACGGCTCGTGCTGTATCGCGATGATGTTGCTCTCTCTCTCTTAGTACAGGATATGTGTGTGTGTGTGTGTGTGTGTGTGTGTGTGTATACACTAATAGTGCACTAGACTCGGGCGAATTTAGTGGAGCCAGAGAGTGCGCGTGTGTGTATATGTATATACTTAATAGAGAATGCGAGATAGAGTGGGCATGAAACAGAGCTCGTATATAGATTAAAGGAAATTAATGCGCCGCGGCTCGCTCGGCTATATAAATTCGAATTACGCTGTATATATAAATAAACGCACGCGGCGGGCGGGCGTTGTAAAGTTTGGCGAAACTGCAATATTGATTCGTCGTTGGCATCGCGCGCGGAAAAGCCGGAGCAGCTGTGCATTTTTGCGATTCATATTTGCTCTGAGCTAGCAGCCGCTTAACAATGCCCGTTTTACACGGTTCGAATTGCAAATAGAAGGAAACCCTATTAGCATTCAAGCCGGCTGTGGTACGGGGCACAATGCTAAAACAGCTTCGCCGGTGTGTAAGGAACATTTTCCGGAAATCACAATATTCTTCGGTTCTCCCGTTCGCCCGCGCGAGCGGGGGCGGTATATACACTGTATTCAGCAGCACTACTCGCGAATCAATACAAGCTCTTGTTCGCTCTATGCTACAGCGTTCTCGGCTGATTTGTTTAAAACAATACCAAGACACACCTCATTAATTTGCCTTGGGTGCAATCCATCAGCCTAAACCCAATACTCTCTCCTGCGTATATATACGTATAGCTGCACAACAGTATGCAGAACTCACCGCATAAACATCCCCCTGACTTGGCGACTAGGCAAAGGAGGGTAGTAAAGGTAGTGATTAAGACACAGCGCGGCAAACTCCGTCTCTCTATACAGAGGGAGAGAGAGACAAGGTGGCAGAAGAGCGAGAGAGAGATATAGAGGGAGGATGAGGAGCATCAGACAGACAGTCGAGAGTCTGTAGATATATATATATATATATACATGTATCCCAGCAATCGCGAGTGCAGTGTAGCAGCCCCGGGGAAACCTAATTCGAGGACGACGCGTAGCTTCTCTCTCTCTCTCTCTCTCTCTCTCTCTCGTGTACGTGTACGCGCCGCTGCAGCTTCATGCATATTCAGCGTATTTGCGGGGGCCGGCCACTACGAGTACAATGAGTTAGCTGCTGCTGCTGCAGAGTAGTATAGGGGGAAATCGTAGTCCGCGGACATGAATATGGCCCGAGAGCTTGTTTTGCGATATACTACTCTCTCTGCATCCTATACCTGCGTGTGTATGTCGCGGGATGGATATGAGCGTAGAGTGCGTCTCCGTTATTTATGGGCCTTCTTCGATTAGGAATATCATTAATTCGCTTTACGCTCGGTCAACTCCTCCGAATTCGCGCGTCCAGCGACGAGGAATCCGTGAAATCTCGCGTCAATCTGCGCGTCGATGTCTCCCTAAAAATTTATACCACTATTCCAGGATTTAGCCTCTGATATAATCTCCAGACTACTACTACAGGGACGGAGGCACGCGGCGACGTACTAACCGTGTAAGCTGGCGTGTAACTATGAAGACAGAGAGAGAGAGGACCGGCTGATTATATTGCCGGAGGTGAGTTGTGCGCGATCGTGAATGTCTTGGAGACGTGCGAACTACCGCGCCGTAATTTGAATGTGCATCAGCTCGCTCCACTGCGTACAGAGATATATAATATCCCATCGGAATGTGCCCGATGCTCGTTTCTGCATCAGCGACGCATTGTTATAATATTGCGGCTGAACACGCTCATTTTTCACTTATACAGCGAGCGTCTGTTATGTATAATTAAAACCGTGTTATCTAAAGGACTTACCCCGCTATATGTAAAAGTTATCTCACGCGTGTGCGTAAGTACTCGCTTGATGGAGAAAAGAGTGCGATGCGGGTCTAATCGATGACAGTACGCCGAGTAGTAGTCGACGACGTTTCGCGGCGTCACGCCGCATGAAAAGTTCGTTGAAGGGAGCTTGAAAAGGCTGCATGACGCTTTGAATAAGTTTGCTCTGCTTCGCTGTCGTGCGATAAAAGGCCTTTCGTTATTGTGTTGTTGTTCTATGTCGTCGGCTGTTTCATATATGCTGCGAGAAAAAGCGTGCATTATACCTCCGATGTAGTGGTTTTTCAGCGGAGGCGTATAACGAATGCGACGAAAATTCTTTTTACATAAAAAAAGAATATAATTCCTCGAAGTGTATTTCTCGCAGACTCTCGATGCAGTGGCTTATACCGTCGCGCTTATCGCGATTAATCTCGGATATGTGTAACAATCTATCAATCCCTTTTTCTATCCCCCCACATATAGGTATATACATACAGAGAGAAAGCGAAACTCGCGGCAAACCGTATAACGAGCGAGAAGGACACACGCCACGCGCACATCGAGGACAGTATATAGAGCACAGTAGCGGACGGGGCGAATGTAAAATTGAAAATCCCCAGATTGAATTTTTACGCAGGCTGCCATTCGCCTCCCACTGGGAGGGCTGCAATAGCAGCAGCTCCAGGACACGCGGAGGGACTGGCGGAGAGGAGAACGATAAGTTCGCGCTCACGCCATAACAGCATTTACGATCGGAGCCTCCACTGCAGCAGCAGCTCCGGGATGAGAGAGAGAGAGCCCAGGGCGTGTCTGGTTCATCTCCATATATATACCTACTCCTGATGGTGCGTCAACACGCTATGCGAGCAGATCCTGGAAGGAGAATGAGATTCGCGCGGCGGCGGCAGCGGACGGAGAAGAGAGTAATGAAGGAAATGCGAGACAAAAATTTTGCGATGAATATGTTTAGGGAAGCATTGGTTTCGCGTAAAAAATTTATAGCCGCAAGAACGCGCGCAGAGGCAGACATTTTTAAAAGCCACGAGAGAATGCAGCAGCTACACGGGTATAGGGGGAGGGGCGAGTAAGTAAAAACTGGTGTACCAAAAAAGTAGGCGAGTGTTGGGACTAGATAGAGGGATAGTAGGCGAGAGAAAAATAGAGAAGGAGAATGACACGTTTGGCATTTCCCTCATCCGCTCCCTCTCTCTCTCTCTCTCTCTTTCGGATCGTAAAATCCTTTGGCGACACGCAAGGGGCGCGCGAATTCTATCCTATATGCTTCGTTGCGAGCTATTATTATTACAGAGGAAATTTTCGCGTTTCCTACTACCCCCCGGTTTTACGCCGGTCGTAAAAGTCCCTTCGCTCCTCGGAAATTACCATCCTTTATTTGTTAATTAAAAATCGCGCTGTTTTTATGCTTTGTATTAAATATATCATACGTAGGATCTTTCGAAAAACTTGTCCCGACACTAACATTAGCAGCTAAATACGCAACAGAAAGTACTGCGTATTATATAATCACACAGCTCTCATGCATTTTTCGTAAAAAATATCATACATAAATTTGTTCCATCAAGCTCTTGGGCCTCGGAGAGAAAATAATTAGAATATAAATCCTTCGGTCGTCGTGAGTACGTCATTAAGGAAATGTCGTGCGATACACTGCCCTCTACGTATTTATACTATATCGACGAGTGAATGGCTCTGCTGTACTGCTCTGCTACGGGAGATACTCTCTCGGAAATATTGCCGTGCGGCACTTGGGCAAATTGTAAAATCGCGAGCCTATTTTTAATGTGTCATACTTGGAGATGCGGAATTGTCTTATAAACTCTCGAGGGGGTTATAGCGAGTCATTTATTTAAATTAAATTTAAGTACTTTCGGAAATTACAACTTTTCCGTTTCAAATTTGCACGACGAAGCATGAAAAATAAATAAATTTTTGCAGAGCCGTAAGCGCGCGAGCGTAACCCATTTTTCGAGAAAATAATTTTAAAATAGCCCGCAGTGCGGCTTGACGCAAGTTTACTCCCTACGGTGAAAATAGATAAAAGTGAAGAAGCGACTTTTAACGTTTTTTAGGAGCAAAAGATAAAAAAAAATGTTAAAAGCACACTACACCGACCTACACAGATTTTTCAAAGAGGCATTAAAAATTAAAATCCTTTCCTGCGTCATCAATTAACGAATAAAATACATATATTCACTGCACTTTAGTAGTAATTAAAAAATTCACCGCTATGCCACACACCGCGCGCTCGTTATATTTTCCAACAGCAAATAACAGCAATGATTAATCGCTTACAAAATATGAAACTTTTCGTCAAACCTCATTAACCAATAATGCAACACGGTTAGGGCAAGCCGTCATCAATTATTATCCAAACCAGACACACGAGCCCTTATGAACATGAATTCGCGATTCGTGGCAACCGACAGCAGCAGCAGCACCAGCTTTGGTCAGGTCCTCGAGCTATATAGCCGTTCGCGCATGCATCGCGTCCTAGAGCTCCGCCGGCGTTCGTCGCACTGCTGGTCGAGCCGAGTACCTATATATGTGTGTGTGTGTGTGTGGAGGGCGCGAATTTTAGAGCGACGTCACTTGAGCGAGAACCAAGTGACGTCGTGCGCTCTCTCGCATAGGGATTTGCATACCAATGGTAAATGTTTATTGATGGCTCATTTCGATGCATCCCCGCCGCAAGAGTAAAAGCGGGGCCCGGCAATTGGCTACGATACACGTCCGAAACACGCGCGCGCTCTTATATACATATATATATACGGTGTTGGTTATTGCGGTTTACGTAGAGACCAAACGCCTCCCGGATATTATTCTTATATCGATACACTTTGCTTTTATAAATACGCGCTTTGGTGATCATTCATTTGGTTTGAAAAGCAATTAATATTTCGTGAAAAATATAGCGGCGCGGCAATATACATGTATATTCGAAAAAATATATATATATAATAATAACCCGCGAAACATATAAAAGACAACGAGTGCGCACCGTGTGCTCTCTGCGCTGCGTTTGACATGTATTTAAATTTTGTTTTGACAAGAAAATGAAAACGCTCGCCGTCATACATATAGAGTACACTGCCGCATACACACATACATATATATATATATATATATATATATATATATATATATATATATATATATATATATATATATATATATATATATATATATATAATAGCGAAATTTCGCGCACGTCAGAAGCAAAGCTCGCGCGCCACCGTTTGCTTGTTATTGCAGTGTAATATACGTATCGCTCATGCGAATACTACCATTGATAAAACCAATCCTACCTCGCGGCAGTTCATTACGGCGAAAAAAACAGCTCTCGAAAGAAGATAAACGATCCAGCTCTCATCATCGGCAAAGAGCGCAGCAGCTATATATATAGTAGCGTCGGAAATCGATCAAGCGAAAACTCTCTCGCGGCTTGCTCTCACCCAGTCGTTATCATATTGTTCGCGGCAAGTGGCAGCAGCAGCGGCATCTCTCTCGGCTGCCAAAGTTCCGCGAGCTCTGCAGGGTGAATCGGTGGTTGCAGCAGCAGCAGCAGCAGCAGCAACGACGGAAGTTTGCATATTGCAGTCACGTCGAGTTGGCGCTCGTCGCGAGCGCGCGCGCGTTCGCCTGATTTCAAATTCCTCCGGCGATGCGGCGCCTCTTCTTCGGCTGTTTGTCTCTCTCTCGCTCAATATATATATATATATATATATGTGTGTGTATATATATGCATATATTTACGCGCGGTTAGGCTAATTATTTTTCTCCGTGATTTTGGCTCTGAAGCTTCACCCGGACAATTTTGTATATATGTATATATTTATGTCAGCGGACTCGTGTTAGCAAGTCAATGTTTCCTTCAAAGTTTGCGGTCACTTTTTACGCCGCTCGATATAATGCAAACACGCCGTGTCGTGGTCGAGCTGCATTAGGCCAAACAAGTCCGGAGCTTTTTTCCCTTTTTATTTCGGAATAACAATTTCTGCCTTGAATCGCTAATCCACACTGCTATAGCTTCGGTGTATACACAGCTCGTATCTCAAATTTAGATCCAGTTTCTATTTTCATGCATAGCCTTTCCTTATTATTACGCACAGCAGCAGCACAACTCTCACCCACCCTCTCCTAGTAGCTTACAATTGAAGCAGCTCTTTACGCGCATTTACATTTCTCTCCCTCCCCGCGATATCCCATTTCCTCCATTCCTCCCTCGATTCCATTTTTCACCGCACCTTCGTCGGCCTTTGTTTCCATACAGAGCCCCGAGAGCCTCTATATCAGAGGGGGAGCATTATACGACGACGCTGGCCTCCCCCCGATACATTGTTCACGCACATGGCAACGCCGTAAGTCACGTTTACACACGCGGACTATGAGCGAGCCATACCCGCCCCTTACATGCGCTGCAGCATATACGCGCGCACTATACACTGTTCGCTGCAGAGAGAAGGAGGATGGAGGCACTTTGCGTGATTGAGGGACCTGCGCGCGAGAGCGCGTGACGCACGATATATATATATATATATATATATATAGAGAGAGAGAGGCCTACACGTCGCTCTGATTTTTCTTCTTCATGCTTTCCTACTTACTCCTTCGGCTTTCTCATTATGCTTTGTGCGCTGCAGCGACGACGACGTCTTCATTATTCGCCTGATACTTTCTCGCACGCGCTGCAGGAAAAATGAGAGCGACGACTGCTATTTCACGTACAATGTGTGCGCTGCTATTTCGTTTGGAAAAGTGTTATTAAAAAAAAATTTTACGAATGAGTCCTGCGGAGTAACGGCTTTTTCATTACTCTCTCGCGCGGTGGTCTGTGCTCGACAATACAATGATACCGACAACGGGAGAGAGAGAAGCGCTCGTTATATTGTTTGGATGCTAATAAAATGGGAAATCTCATCATCGAAATTTCAAACTCACCGCTTTTTTTTACGCAACCGCCGAGGCACAAGCCCGCGGTTATACAATTTTCGAAGGCGTTTCCCGCGCAGTGAAAATCCGCGGCTCTAAAAACACACGATTCCATTGTATTACAATAATGCTTATACACTTGGCGCGCGTCGAGCGCATTGTTCTTACTCGTCGGCGGTGGCATTAAACTTTCATGCCTCTCTATCGTATAATTTTCTCTTCCTGCGCGTTTATCTCTCCCACTCTCTTGCTAGTCATTACCGAAGAGGCTTTTTTCTGCCTGCAGTTTCTTTATTTTTCTTTTTCTGGGCCGTTTCGGCTCTCACGCGACGACGACTTTGCGTAATATGTGTGTCAGAGAGGAGGAAGAGTACGAGAGAGTGAAGAGGAAAGAGCGAAAGGGCTATTGCACGCGCGTTTCCGTCAGCCTCTTCGTCTTCTTATTCTTCGTGCGTCGTGTAGCGCGATGAGGCTCGCAGGAAATAAGCTTCCCGCTAGTCTGCGGTCTATGTGTGTCTGTGATGCCTCCTCATCGCGATGAGAACCGTGTGATAGATGCGAGCGAGATGACCCACATTAGTCGCTGCTGTATATATAGATACAGAGCCGTTCGGTGAAGTTTTTCTTTTTTTGCTTTATAACAAACGAAATGAAATGATTTGCGGAGCGAAGATAAACGCCATTTTATTGCTATGTTTCAGGTGAGCTTTGGAGCTGGAGCACTTTAACACTAGACTATATACCTACTTTGTATCAGAGTAAGTTCGTTTCGTTACATGACACTCTATTGCATGCAAATCCCTTTTATAACTCGAACAACGCAATTAAAAGATTACACCTCGTTCTAAAAACCAGCCATGAACTTTACTCGACGAACGATATACAACAGCTCATTTTCCGAGAGAGCAGCAAAGCCCGTTGAGCAGCAATAAAACCTGCAGGTTTACGCGCTCGCCCATATACGCGCATAGTAGTTCGATATATATATATATATATATATATATATATATCCCGACCGGCTCACAAACTGTTCTAAATTGAAACTCTACTCGCAAGTATTTCGATGAAGCTATATAGACACACGGAGTGCACACACTGTGCGCGGAGAAAATGAGGCGTCAGGGGGATATACATGCTCGCCTACTTAATAAGGTTCACGTAGAAGCACGCGTCAAAAGCCATACTAGTGTAATTGACTTGCCAAATTATCAACTTTCTCGAAACGATTTCAACCCGCGTGTCGACAGCGCGCGACAGGAAAGTTTAACGAATTCTCGAGATACGCTCGCTGCGAAAGCACGCGCTGACGAGCCGAAAAAGTCCGTAGAGAAAGACGGCGTGTAAAAACGCGCACGTAATAGCTCCTGCCCGCAAAAAGTACGAGCTGCTGCAGCTGATGTGTATATATATATATATATATATATATATATATATATATATAGAATCGCAAGAGCTTCGGGCCTGGTATATATATATAAGTGTATATCAGAGAAGGATGCGCCGCTGCGGTATAGGGAAAATCGCGCATATTTATACTGGGTGTTCGCGAGAGCATAATATTATGCGCAGTACATTGTGTTTGGATTAGCGCAAGCCGCGCGTGTAATAATACAGTTCGTGCGCGCACATCATTCGTGCGTGAGTTTGCAAGACGATCCTGCCAGTTGAAGACCCATCGGTTGAGTTTTAGCCGAGGCGACCTATACCTGTATATAATACATATACGTGCCGTCTACTGCTGAATTGAGCTGAAGCCATATCAAGGGGTATATATAGTTCGTGTTTGCTCTGATGTATCGGTATATTCGCTTATTTGCACGCGTTCGTGCGTGTGTGTAACTGTTTATGTGTACCTATCAATCTGCCTTACATCAATCGCAGATGCCGTGGATTCTGTATTTCGGAAATAGGAGTGTGCAGTGGCCTACTGACCGATATATACATGTACATTCAGAAGTTTTTCGTTCGCGATGTTGAAACAAATATTATACATGCTGGAAAACTTTGGTCACATTATTACATTCTGCGTTACACGCTATACGTTCTTCTCAACAGTTATATATGTATATATGCAGGGGATCTTCTTACTTTACGACTCGACACACGATCGTAACTTTGGATATAACCTGCAGGCGTTATTAACTCTCTCTCCCTCAACAAGCGCGAGTAAACAAACGTCGATTTTAACGAGGCCTTATTCGCAATTTCGCCCCGTCGTAGGGGCACAGACACTTTTCAAAGTATAAATATCTGCGCAGGTGTTTCGCGCAGGAAACGGCGTTAGCCGCGCGAAATAAAAAAAAACGCCGTTAAGCGCTACTTAAGCGGCGTTAAAGGCCGTCCGAGGTTTCACGGGCTTTGAGATGTACTACTCGTCCTCGGCTATACTAATGGCGAGACACGAAGAAATTACGTCTGTTTCTCTCCCTCCCTGCTACTCCTCCGGTTCTTCTTCTGGCATCTTTCTCTCTCTCTCTCTCCCTCTCTCTCTCTCTCTCTCTTCTCGCTCGTCGTGAATTATATTGCAGAGTTAACCTGGACGTATTTATAGAACTCGACGGGGGAAGAAATTCTGATATATATAAATAAACGAGTCGGCGGTCGTTTTTGCGCGCG
This sequence comes from Muscidifurax raptorellus, assembly GCA_020010945.3. Classification (NCBI taxonomy): domain Eukaryota; kingdom Metazoa; phylum Arthropoda; class Insecta; order Hymenoptera; family Pteromalidae; genus Muscidifurax; species Muscidifurax raptorellus. The sequence continues at coordinate 39,068,739 of CM052078.1, forward strand.
TTCCGATTGCTCGTTGTGTATACTCGAGCAAGACCGGCTCGCCGTATATACACTGAGATAAAAATGAGGGAGCGGCTATCACGATCGTTGTCAATAACCTTTCGTCGCTGAGTTTCGTATACTTATATAAAACGATTGTTGCGACAGTACAGAGATAAAATGTATACGAACAGGTGTGGGCGCAGACAAGTATTACACGAGTCTTAAAAATATATAACATACGACGGTAAATCAGCCGCGCGCTGAATATATTTCGCAAAAGTCCGTGATTATCCGGCATTTTTCACGGCGCGCGCGTGTGTGTATATACAGCCAGGGTAAAAAGAGTCATGCGCTCGCCGGTATAAATCACATTTAAGTACCGGACGATATCGTCGTCCCCCTCTATGCGCGTATCACCGCGGAATTTCGTCCCGCTTGTGCGCGCGCGATAAAAAAATCCATAAAACGAAAATTACAAGCGCCCGGCAATCATGCAGCTCTCCCCCACCCCCGGACTCACCTAACAAGAGAGATACGCTTTCGATCAATGTAATTCGATAATAAAGACCTTGGCTTCGTCTCTCTCCTCTCTCTGTCTCCGGCTTTATATCGCAAGCCGGTAAACTGATCAATTCTCCGCGTCAGCCGTTGACGACGTTTTTCCTGCGAGAAGCGCAGAGTCGGAAAGGTGAAGAGGGCGAGGGACGAGAGCGACTGTAACAGAGATACGGACTGGCAAGCGCTTCCCCCGCGTAGAGGAATTTATCGTTTTATAGCCCGGCTAGCTTTCTATCGCGCTGCTGCTGCTTCTGCTGCTCTTCCGACGTATTACGTTCTGATGAATACTCTATACTCGCTACTGGTGAGGGTCGAGAGAGAGAGAGAGAGAGAGGGAGAGAGAAAGAGTCAAATATACATTTGTGTTTTATTGGACGGGTATCTTTTTTCAATTCTTTTGAATGGTTTTCGGTGCCGTTTCATCTATATATAGACGCTGGAGAGAAACTTGCTATAGGACGACAAATTTCGGTCAAGTTCAGGTAGCACTCGGGACCAGAAGGAAAAATTATATGCGAACATCGGAGTCTGACACTTGCTGATGCCTGCGTTAACGCTGCCAAAAGCCGCGGGTATCGAGAATTTCTGCTCGACTAGCCTGATTTTTTCCCCTTTTTTTAAGCAAAATTTTTTTTCCTACGACATATTGCTACGCGATAATAATCAGATTTTGAATCAGCGCCAACGACACCACCACGAACTATGTAACATTGCAAATGGCAATTTGCGTAACGCAGAGGGAAGCCATCAGATTCATATTATATATTCGGATTCCGGGCCACATGTATACATATAGCTCGTATTTAAAACTCGTGTGTATACATCATCACCGTCATAATCCCATTACCGAGCGATACGCGCGGAGACGACTTTGCCGCCGAGGCGAAACAAGTGAGCGAAAATAAGCGCTCGCAGCTCTCATCCCCTGTGGAATGTCAGCTATAGCGCAGGCAACAAGCCTCCTCGTTTATGCTCCCCGTCATATTTTCGCCCCTCGAGCGTAATTATACTCGCGTCGCGTCGCCCCCTCGTGACCCTTCGAAAATGAGACGTGTCGCGGGATTAAGCGCGAGCATTTCACGATAAAAGAGAGAGAGAGAGAGAGAGATAGCTGCGGAGGTGGTGTATACGCGTGGAATAAGAAAAAGCTGATTCGATTGAACTCGCGCAGCAGCGACACTATACTCTACAAGAAAGAGAGAGAGAGAAGCACTTCTCTCGCGCGCGCGAGGCGACGACGCCGGGTATTCCCTCGAATTTCAAATAATCCTGAATGGAACGCAATTTGCGGAGAGAGACGAAACTTTCTCGCAGACATCGACACGCCGCTTTTGACTGGAAGCGTGCCTTGCCTCGCAACTTATTTCACGCCTCGTGTGCAGTGGCAGCAGCAGCCACCTCTCGCCTTATCGAATCGCGCGACGTGGGATTTTTTGAAAGGGGACCGCCATCCAGAGCGCGAGAGCTTGATAGCCGAGCTTCTTCTTCTTCTCCCCCCCCCCCTCCCCCTCCTTCTACTTCTTCTTCTTCACCTTCACCGCCTCGGAGAATAAAGGGAAATGGAAAGATCCTATCTCGCGAGCGAGCGAGCGAGCTGCTGCTGGAAAATTTTTGATCTGATTGACGCCATTTTAATCAAATTTTTCGAGTTTCGTCCGCGCGCAGCTTTGGAATTTGTTATACTTCCTGGGCAATACGAAATTAGTCGGGCTATATACTACTCTCCTTCCTCGGCAAGTAAAAAGAGAGACTTATATTATGTACTCCATATATTTTATTATAAATCCCGACGACGAAAGCAGGCGATAATCGGGCGCGACATCTATGTAAAGCTGCGCATCTGCAGCTACATCCGCGTCGTCGGGTTTTTCGTGCAGAAGGACACGCCCGCGCGCACAGCATCACAAGTGGAAAGATACGAAGAGACGACAGACAGCGAGAGTAATTATCGAAAAGTCGGAAACTCGTTTGGGAAGTTAGGGGACACATGTATATAACTATACCTATATATATACGAGAGAAAGAGAGAGATCCGTCCGACAAGCCGTGAGTGGGGTATATGCAGGCTCTCTTGAGAACCCGGGGATTTAAGGGGCTTTCGCGCATAATCTGGTAGAGGACGCGTCGCCCTCGTTTTTCCCCGGAACGCACACGATGCTCAGACTGCGCATCGGTGGGGCTCGTTTACATTTAAATTCATCGCCGGACTGTGCTCGTCGATTGCGTGTGAATGGAGTCTTTAGAACGAGCAGTTAAATATATATACGCACTGATAGTGTAACAGGAAGTGTTTGCCTTTGGGATTCAGTGATATAATCCGCTGTCGAGGTTTGTTTAATTTTATTTCGCAGCCGGGCTCGCGAATGTTGCACTATATATATATATATATATATATATATATATATATATATATATACATACACCGACTGGCAAGCCATCATAATCTTAAAATGACTTTATCCCGTATGAGTGTCACTTTTGGGGCTCGCATAAATCTCTCTCTCTCGTGCGATCAGTGTATATAATGTATCTAACTTAATATTAAGAGCATTACGATATACGCGCATTAATTTGAAAATTCTTATCATCTTGCGTGAAAAAATCTCACGCGCGTCGTAAAAACAATTGGATTACGTGCATAAAATAAGTTTAATTGAATAGTCCGGTGTATACAGTATAGACTGTGTTTGGTTTAAGATGGAGATAAGGCGCGTTTGGAAAATCAGGGAGAATTAATCACGCCACTTAGAGAATCGTATCAACGTCCTCAACCTTTCGAGCTCTTCAGTCGTTCCCGGGCGTGAGTGTATACATTCGTGCGTGTCGCACGCATTTCTTCGCTATCTGAGAGAGGAGTCATAAATTACCCACGCCGAGGCCTCTCTCTTTCACTCAGCTGCTTCTTCATTCATATATAACGCTCGCACGAACGTGAAAGAGGTGACATGTAATCTCGCACGAATTCCCAGCACTAATTCTCGCGACTCTTTCGTCTTTGACTTTTCATTTTTACGAACGCGGATGTTGCCCATTAATTTCCCATGTGTCTTTCGACCCCATATATACGCGTCCGCTTCTTTCGTCCGCGCGATGACTATGTATATACATATTATCCTATAATTCATTTATACGTGTACCATGACTACGCGTCAGTTTATTTTTTCTCGAAATAATCCTGTAATTTGTCCACCTCCTCCTCCTCCTCCTCCGCATGAATTCTTGAGGAAAACAGAGCGAGCTCCTTGACATTTACAAAGCAGCTCTCGTTGCGCTGCGCGCAAATGTCTGGCAGGACGTCCACGTCAGATTCGCTTGCAGCAGTATAGCGGTAGCGCAAAGCCAGAGCGCGTAGTGCAACGTCGGTGGCAGAGAAATGTTAAACATCCGTGACCTCACGGTACCTGACAACCAAGAAGGTCCGAAGGGAAGGGCCGCCTCTCTGGCAGAAACAGTCGAGCAAGCGAGACACGAATGCTCGTCCCGGCGAAAAGCCCTCGAGCCTTTGTGGCAGGGCCGAGAGCGAGATAGAATGAGAGAGAGAGAGAGAGAGAGAGAGAGAGAGAGAGAGAGAGGGAGAGAGAGAGCGAGCAAGAGCTCAGTTTCCGGCCGAAGGGGTGTGGTTTTACCTGAATCGATCCTTCGAAAATCACCTGAGTCGTCGCCTGCCTTCGACAAGCGAACGCGGGATATATACTGCTCTCTCGTCGGTATACTGTGCAGCAGCAGCAGCAGCCTGTATCTATCGTCTTGGCCGAACGTCTCAGCCGTGTAACACGATGTGTCGGAGTCGCTCGCGTGAATTGGCCCATTCCGTTTGAGCGCGCCCGCGACAATTCAATGGCGACGCTCTGGACGTGCGCCCGCTCTCGCCTTTAATGCTCGCGCTGCTTCTCTTCTCTCCAGGCAAATGCGAGCTTCTCTATTTTTCTGGCTTTCTTTTACTCGTCTCGCGGCAGCTGTCTTATTCACGCTTTTTCCCGGCTGGAAGGATTTAAAGAGGTATTGCGGAAATTCTCTTCCGATTCGAAATTTCGTATAGCGGAACAAATTCCAAGCTTATTATACGTCTCGAAGCAATGGAGACGCGACTCCGTGATTGTCGTTCTTGAAATACCGCGGTGTTAATTTTTCGATGCGAGCTGCGCGGTAGAGAGAAAAAGAGAGAGAATCTTTTCGCGCCCGGAGAAGATTCGACGTCCTGTCGCTTCAATTCTCACGCTGCGGAGGAGTTACGATCCGTTTGTGTACTTCGGAGTCGTAAAATACCTTCGGCTTGGCATAGAAAGTTCTCTTTTTTCTTTCCGTTGATGCTCGGGGAACGAGAAACGATTTGTACTTCTTAGAACCGACCTGCTTCAATCAAAGCGACATTAGCGATGCGAGCGTTGAATTTTTCCTAGGGTAATCGTGCTGATTAATGCGTAAGTGAGTATCGAGACTAATTCATGCTGAATAAACTTGATCCTGCCCACCTGTTGTACATTCACAGGTATAATTTCCCGTATTAGAGATCGATTTTAAAAATTAAAAAAAAAAAAGATTAAATCGAACAGGGTCACTCTACGCAGAAATGGGGAAACCTTTCAGTAACCTATACGCAAAGAGCGAAAGAGGGAACCATTAAGGCTTTAAACCTCAACAATGTTCGTCTTTGTGCCGTTCATCGCTCGTCGGCTCCATTGCAGCATCAAAGACCTTAGCAGGCTGCTGCTATCGACAAAGGCGCTGGACTATTGCTTCCTCTCGCGTCCATTTCAACATTTATACGCGGCTCATATGGATCCTATGCATGTGCAGTTTGCGGGAGACTTTTGCCTTCTGTATACCTTCTGTATATAATATAGGGGCTGGACTCTTACAATCGATTATTCTCCTTCCGTATCGTATTACCATCTCTCACCTCTGGTCGACTACCTGCTATGCGCGCGGACACGCAGCTGTGAAACGAACGAGACCACTCCTGTGGGATCGAGGCGTCAAATATTCGAGAACGGGCGCGAAGAGGTATTTATTTAGATCTCAGGCTATTCTCTCAACTTTTCGGACGTTCGTTATGAAAGGCTGTTTCTAAAAGTCTATATCTGATCTGTATTACAAGCCTCAAAAATTCGAACTAGAAATTCAGCGTCGGGGAGTTGGATGTACGCGCGGAAGGTTTGGCAGCAGCAAAGAAGCTTAAATACGAGAACAGATATATCCAAGGAGATAACGTCATCAGTTACATTCAAAAGCCATCTTGCATAATGCGCGCGCGCGCGTATAATCATATTATATCCAGATTGAAAAGTCGTCCTCAAACGTCTCCTCTTTTTCTCAAAGCGCCTGCGATGTTGACTCAAAAATTTCTCTCTCTCGGATTCACACCCATTGAGCTTTACACGCGCCCCTTTGGGATAGCCTATATAATATCTCGGCGGCGCCAGCACACAGCGGAAAAAGAAATCAGAAGCTGCTGCGGCGCGCCACTCATTCAAGGTTCCTTCAACTCGCGCTCCCTCCTCCCGTGTTTGTAAACATAGAGGAGCGAGCTGGCCTTTGGGATTACTCATGCTACTGATGCTATATGTGTGTGTGTATATATATATATATGCTGGTGAGCGGGAGAAGAGCTCTCGCGTATGCGCTTACACGAGATACCGGTTGCAGGATATAGTACCGCGTATGTGTGTGTGTGTGTGTGTGTGTGTCTATAGTTCGTTCGCGCGCGCAGGTATGTGTGTAAGGAGAGATGCTGCTATAGTCCGAGCTTTGCGCGGGGAGCTATACATAAGACGCTGTAGCGGCTGCTTTGTCTAGTATGAAAACGCTTCGCTTTATGCCCCTTATACACTCGCGAGGATACTTTTCAGAGATTTGCCAGCGTCGATCCCTGGCGTCGTCATAATTATGCCAGATGGGATTGCGTACGCTTATGTGAAAACTGGTTCCGCGCTCAACGTCCAGTTAGCGCTTTAATAAAAGCCTGCGCGCTGGTTTTATATAGTACCGAGAAATTAAAAGAAAAAAAGGGCGAAAGCCTCGCTCGAGACCGGTAGCCGCACACGCACCCGCTTCCTCTTATCAATCAAGCAGATTTTCTCTCACAACAACGCAGTTTATGGCAAATAAACGCAGCCGTTCATCGCAAGAGGTCAGGTTCGAGGCATGCCAGCTTTTCTCGAGCAGCAGTTTACAATCACGCGAAATTGCCACAATTACAGTACAAAGTAAACCGACCTTTATATGTATACGCTCGCTATAGTATACCGCGTATATATAGGTATAGCGCGACAGTGCGCGCACGTATATATAAGAGAGCAGAGGCAGAGTTCGGAGAAGAGAGAAGCTGATTTCAAAAAGAAGAGCGAGAAGAAGCGGTGTACGGCAAAGGATGCTGCAACGAAGAAGAGAGAGAACGAGGAAGGAGCCGGTACACGTTGCCAAGTCGAGCGCTGGACCGTAGCCCCGGCGCAGAATCCTGATCAGCAACAACCGAGCGCGAGCGAGAGAGAGAGAGAGAGAGAGGGAGGGAGGGAGGGAGAGAAAGAGAGAGAGAGACACACAAGAGGTGGACGACGACGGAGAGAGCTAAGCCTGGAGAGGACATCGCATGCGTGAGACGGTGTGTGTTGCACCTATACTGTAGATGTTGCCCCGGGATCTCGATGCATGTGTATGTGTGTATAAGCCGTCGAAGCAGGGGTAGAGAGAAGCACACTTTTCTCTCTCTCTCTCTCTCTCTCTCTCTCTCTCTCTCGTGTTCCAGGAGCTGGAGGGGATGGAACGTGGTTAGTTTACTTTCCCGAAGTCTCAGCGTGGCTTCTTAGGGCGCGGTCGTGACCTCCGCAACTCTGGCAGCGGCATAACAGTTTGAACTTAGCGAGAGAGAGAGAGAGAGAGAGAGAGAGAGAGAGAGAGAGAGAGAGAGAGAGAGAGAGCTGAGATGTAGAGTGCCGCTGCCAGACACATAAATAGACGGACAATAGAAAGAACTCGACGGACATGACGCCGAATGAGAAACAATGGGGATGAGAATGATATAGGGATAATAGCAGACACAAATGTTTCACAATCGTTGATATAGCTTTTTTCCTCTCAAGGCCTATATCGACGCTGCTGCTCGTGCTTTTTGCGCAAGTAACGCTCATTAATGGATCGGCTGTTGTTGTTCTTGTCGGCTATTGTATTTATACAGTGTCAATGCTACTCGAGTATATAACACTATACACGTGAAGAAATGCTAACGAGTTTACACTGTTTTATATATAGATTCGATATAGACTCGGATGAATTAGCGATCGAGTGCAATGTACGGAGTATATACCCTAAACGTGTATTTTTAGACTGTGTATAAAATTCGGCAGTAATAACGTTTTGGAGCATAGCCCCTTCAGAAATAAACGTTACCATCAGAAAGCTCGCTCTTGGAAAATCGAGTCCTTCCCAACGCACACAACCAGACTGATGAATAATCAAAGCGACCGCTGCCCAAAAAACCATACCAGATAAATATCAAAGCCTGACTCCGGAGAAAGTAAGCAAGTCATAAAGAGAAAAAAGCTATCTTGAGAGCGTAGTTACAGCGCGCTGCTGTTGTGGCGAGGGAGAAGTAGTTTTTGCGCGATTTTACGATCTTTCTTTCTCTCTCTCTCTCTCTCTCTCTCTCTCTCTCTCTCTCGCATACATATGTATATATAGAGAGGAACGAACGCTTTCGCTTACATAACGTGTGTACGGCATTAAGCTGCGCGAGCTCGGCTTATGCCAACTCCCTTCGACGGCTTTTAGCTTAAGAAGCGTGCGGGGGCGGACGCCGAAGTTGCCGTGTCTGCAGGGAGAGAGAAGACGAGAGAGCAGTTTTAAACTTGGCGTCTTATCACTTTTAGAGAGACGGGGAGAAAGAAAGAAGTGATACGTACGCGCAGCTGCGTAATGACCGCGAGCTATAGTAATGAAACGAACTTATCCGCATCGAGTCGTGTTATAATAGTCGGGTATATCATGAGTTGGCCATTGTGTGCGCAGCGAGTATAGCGTTTTGTCTCTCGGATGTGTATTATATGGGCGTTTATACTTTCGAGGTGCGTATACGTCATATACAGATACAGTCCGCATCCTCCTCTTTGTACTACTGACTCGCTACTGCTGCTGCTGCTGCTGCAGAGCTTCGCAACGGAAAAGTTTGCGTTCGTTTATACAGCGCAGTTCAGTTATTGAGCTTCTCTCGTGCGCGCAGGCGGCCGGTTAAAAGTTCGGATTGAGTATTCCTCGCAACTAAGGCACTTGCACTTAATGGAAATACTTGCGAGTGTGTAGCGTCGAGCAGTCGGCGAATGTTTTGCTTTAGAAAAGTACTTATATACTGAATTAGGTTAATTAAAGTCACTTAGGATGCCGCCGAGGTACATATAACTCTCCGCTGATCATCGTCGGGCTGATCATTTTAGCAGCGATATCATGGTCGTATAATTGAAAAGGCTCGGCGTGATTTTAATGACCGCATTGCCAGTGTATAAAAGTCCTATCTCTGCACGGCTCGTAAACAATGTCCTTTGGAAAGGCACTTGCCGCGATCGCGCGTTTAATCGAGAGACGTCGACGAAAAAGCGTAAAAGGGTCATGGGAGCTCTGGGCTGGCGCGCGTCTTTGTCTTGACGGTCGAGCGATCGTATAATACGCGCACACACACTTATGCTGCCACGGCGGCGGCCTCCGGGTCCTTTAATTTCGCTCGAGTGGGCATCGCTTTCTCCCCCCCCCCCTTCCTCATTCGCTCGAGGTGTGCGTATATATAGGTATAGGTTTTACTTTCCACCTGACACCGGCGCGCATAGTAGGGAGAGAAGGGCCGGCTCTCCTCGTACCTCACTTTATGTCGCACTCGCGCGCGAAACCGTAGATGCGCGCGCTATAGTGCGCCGACGGCCGCTGTATGGTGGCCGTTGCTGCGCGCTGCGGTTATGAGGCTCTTTTCTTCTTGCTGCGCGCGGCGTCGCTGCAGCGCAGCGCCCACAGCCTCTTGGCTTTTATTGTCTTTCGCCCGAGGTATTTGAAGCACAGCTCGCGCTCGACGTGCGGTCTATATATATATATATACACACACACACACACATATATATATAAACGTGTATCGCGCTCGCTTTATTTTTCATCGCTTCCTTTTATGTCCCCGCACGCTGTAAAACGGAAAATTCTTCTTCTGTGCCCCCCCCCCCCCCGCGTGTATTATATACGTTCTCCTCTTTCTCGGCTTTAAGCATAGAATAATTCATACGGGATGAGAGTGCTGTAGCAGCAGCCCGCGGGTAATTGTGTCGTAATGTCGCGCTTTACAGCCGCGAAGATTTAACGAAAGAGTAAACTGCCCGGCGTCATTAAAGAGAAAGAAAGAAAGAGCTTCATGCGATTTGTCCATATCCGTTAACGGAGATTATATAAATCGCGAAGACGTCGCACTTACCCTCATTACGATATATACACCGTATAGTATAGGTATAGCAGCGCTGTCGTCACAAAGTCTGCAGAAAGCACAAGTGCTGCGCTCGCTCGGCAAAGTTTACCAAGAGGCGATCCGAAGCTTATACACAGCAGCTCGGCAAAATATGCATATGAGCGGCTGCTGCTACTGGACACGATCTGCATAGTTCGAGTTCTCTTCGGTATCGAAGTTTTTGCTCGATCAGCCAAGAGCGAGTTAACGGCCGACGTCTTTTTGCCATAATACTATACATATATGTGTGTGTGTGTGTAGCTCGTGCCTTGCAGGCCTTCTCTGCACCGGTTTTTATTAATAAAAGATTAATTGCCGCGTCGTCGGCTAATATTCGCTCCACGAGCGGCTGCTGCTAAAGGAGGTCGATAAAGTTATAAGCCCGAATTTTCCATTTTTAATGACCGCGCGCAAGTTTATTGCGGTTTATTATGCGGCCTATGCACGAGCGCGGGCTTATTCGTTTTGTTTTCACAAGTTGCTGGAAAGTTTGGGATTTAGGGGAAGATGATGCGACTGCGCTTCTTTTCGCGCCGCTCTCGGTGCGGATATTTTATTCAGGGCGATCCCGCGTTATAATTACTGGAAGAACTTTACTTTCTGACTTGTTTATTCGACTTTTTGCAGACTCTTTCTCGTGGCCGCGCGTTTTAAGAAGCGATTTTGTACGTATACTGCGCGTAAGTATATATCGATTGTCCATTATACGCGCAGACCACCATCATCCCTGAAAGATATTCACGGGATAAATCACCCCGGCGGTCTATAAGCTAAAAATATTATCGTTCCACGGTAATAAATCATGGTAAAACTCTCTTGGCTACGATTATCATCTATATGGCCGCGTCGACTCGATTCTGCATTTCCCTTCGATATACCTGGCTTCTTGCCCTATAAGAGCGAGCGAGTCGTTCGCGAGAATGCGGATATACCGTTAGGACGCGGCTCTACCTCTTCCCTCTCCTTGCGTCGTTATGGAACAAAAGCAATTTTGCCATCGGCTTGTATTTCACCGATTAATAATTCTCAAGGCAATTTCAGCCGATTATAAAAAAAAAAGAGCCGTCGAAACGTGCGCGCGATAAAACTCGATGTAATCGTATCGCAAACAAAGCTGCTGCCTTTAAATGCAATTTCGCATGTTTCCATCGCGTTCCAGACGCGCTGCGCGCGCATGTGTAATGTATATGAATTTTTTTCCATCTGAAATTATAATCGAATACTTATAGGACTATAGCTACAACGGACGAGTAACGTGTATAAAAAATTCAGATAACAATCCAATGGCATGCCACACGCGAGAACAGCTCTCACCGAAATGCCGAGATGCTTATCCATTATTCCTAGGAGCCGCTCGTAAATATATGAATTTCAGCTGGTACATTTTAATCAGTCGCCCCGCGAGTCAATGTTGCACACCGCCTAAAAACGAGACTTGAAAATTGTCCCGAGTCATCGCGAGATACACACCCCTTCGGTATATCCTCGAATGGAAAAGTAGCCTGACCCACATATTACACAAAACACACAAGGGCCGCCACAAAGAGCCTCTTTAAAATACCAAAGTTCGACCGCAGGAGAGCGCACATCTTCTGTGTTTACAAATCAACGACGCCGAGATCTTCCTATCCCGCGGAGGGAGAGATCGAGGCATGCAAGCGAGCATTGACCAGAGAGACGCGAATATAACCGCCAGGGGCCCAGTACTGCACGCGAGAGCGGAATTCCGATGAGCCAGTATAGCAGCGCGCACTGATATCCGCGAATTCGCGCTACCGGTTCCCTCCTATATATATATATATATATATATATATATACATATATGCGCGCACGCAGAAGGCGGCTATGCGGAGCGAGAGAGCCGGTGTCTATATACATACCGGAGTTCCGCGGCTCTTATTGGGCGCGATTTGGCAGCAACCTTGAATTCTCCGTATCGCCGCGGCCGACTTGAGAGAGAGAGAGAAATGTCGAACATTCTCGTCGCGTCACACGTGTTAGATGCGAAGCGTTTCTATGGAGATTGCAGTAGGCGATTTTGACGTTTGGCTATAAGTATTATTATATACGATGCGAGTGAGTAATAACAGAGCCATACGCGCGGCTTCTTCTTTCACACCGTACGTCACAGAAGGCAGGCGCTCGCTCACGGCAGCCATTAAAAGTCAAGGACATGCGGCCCTGCAGTTCGTATATATATCTATATTACACACACACAGCGTATACACAGACACGTGTGTGTAAAACCGACGCTGCTCTCGTAATTACCCTCGAGGCTAGATCTCTCGTGCGCGCGCGTAGGGGTGGGTATTATACATATATATAGTAACAATTTTTGCATGCTTGTTTCTATATACGTTGACTCTGCCAAGTGAAACGTTTGGTATCCACGTAATTGAATGTTCTCTAGCCTTTTTCAATTACATAAAAATGTATACATAGCGTGGAGCGTATTTTCGGAGGACGAGATAACTCGCTCGCCAGAGCCGATCAAATTCATTAATTACTCTTGCGCAAGAGTCGTCGTCCCCTCGCGCGTCGTCGAGTGTGACAAAACGACTGCGCTGCTGAGAGAAAGGGAGAAAGCTCGGAGAATGGCCGCCGCGGTGCAGCAGAGAGTTAACCGAACGGGTTCGAGGCTCTTTTTCGATATATATACAGAGGGGGGAGGACGAGCCAGGAGGTTTTGCACCTGAGAGTAATTGCCTCGAGCGAACCGAGCCCTTCCTTCGAGGAGAACCTGTCCCCCTCTTTCCTCGAGGCGTTTAAATTTAAAAGTCTGAGATAAGATGAATCGGAGAGCCTCGCGAATATTATTCCTGCGGTCTCGCGATGAAATTCAAGCAGGCTGGCAAGTGCTGCTATTTTGGCGTGGGAAATCGATGTTTCGAATATATACCTATATACTCGCTATTATATAGAAATAATTGCACAAAAAGCTCGCGCGCGTCCAGAAGTTAATCCGGATAAGTGATATAGCGACTGCGACGAATTGACAATCCCGATACAAACGGACCGTGACGGACATTATAAAAGAGCTGCCGTGCTTTCTCTCTGGAATTCACGTTTCATTTGGTAAATCGAAGACACGATTACGTTTATACATATAGGGCAGGTTAATATCAGCCGGTTGATCGCGACTCGAGAGCTGTTACGTCATGTGTGCGTATGTGTGTAGAAAAACGAACCGCTTCGCTCGCGATCTCACTTCCGGCAATTCCAGCGTATAGTCGCATTGAGGTTCCCTTTTCAGACTCGAGCGGAGAGCTCATTGCCATTTTCGAAATGCACGCGTACGATGGAGGTTATATTTTAATCGAGTCGTACGTATATTCCAGCACGTCAGGCGGTAAAACGACGTGTAAAACGACGTACACAGCTGCACCGCGCGTACGATCGATACACACACTCTTGCAGTTATCCGAGGCGATAAAACCGCTCCTCCTTTAATTACTCGCACTCTCCGGAGAGTCGGACAATACGAGTGCAGCGTATAGACTCGTATATAAAGTCCGGGGGTCGACTCCCTTTGTTTACGCCCGAAAATTACACGACGAGAACTTGGAACACACGGAGAGGAGCGCAGCAGGGTGTTTGTCCTTGTGTTTTACGCCTTCCACTTTCTTCTATCTCGGCATTAGCCGGTACCTATATCTTCCTCTCCCCGCGTGTCTCTCTCTCTCTTTATCTCCCTTATACGCACGTATTCTCTAGAATCGAAGGCGCGCGCGCGCGCGCGAGTGTCTGTGTGCGGCGTCGTTCGATCGGACAGTTTTATCGCGCTCACGTGCGAGCCACCCTTTAGCCGAGCGTTTCCATTGTTTCCAATCGCGTGCGACGGCTGGCCGACTCCGGGATTACGAGGATAGTCGAGTTGCCGTGGTTATCGCCGCGAATTCCGCCGGAATCCTCGACGCTTGCGCCCTCCCTGATAACTCGTCGTCGACGTATACTCACCCCACCCCACAGCCCTTTATCTGATAAACTAACGGGGATATCTTTCGGACGCGAGATAAGGGGCTAAGAGACGCCGATTCGAGAAAGACGAATTGCCAGAAACCAGAGCGTATACGGAGTGCGGAAATGCATATATTTGCGTCTAAGAGTTTTTCGATTTAACTGGTATGTTGTTCGAGATTTCATCGATTTTCGAGCATAATTAGAGCCGATTCTCGAAAGACCGAGGAAAACTCGAACAGTTTTCAGCAAAAGTGGCCGGAATCCGAAAGTGTTCTATAATAATCGTTCAAACAATTCTAGATCGAGGATTCTTCGGATTCTCAAGTTGGTTCGTTATAAAGAAAGCGCTTCTATAACGCGGAATTTTCCACGTAAGGGCCAGTCGTACAATTGAATTCGATCGCTCCCAAATTTCCACATCTATTACGTTACATACATTCCTATAATAACACGCGGTGCGACGATTTATCGTAAAATTGTGTTCTCGTTTCGAACCTCCCGAATGCACGAGTCCTCGCCAACTGTCACCGAATCGCAATATTTCCATTCCGCGATTCGCAAAACTAGCTGTAAGGGAGTGCAGCGCTCTGTATACGTACGATTCCTTATATACGAATATATATATATATATATATATATATATAGACAGCGTCTGAAAAGGAGCGAGAGCGCGCGAGAGACTCCAAGGTGAACCGGTGTGTCCGGCACTTAGCCACGAGAATGAGAGAGAGCGTGTGGGTTTGTATATATGTATATACGTGGAGAGGGAAGAGACGACGTAAGTATAGGAAGATGTCGGGGCGAAGGAGCGCGCGCGCGAGGAGAATGTTGTGGAGAGAGAGAGAGAGAGAGAGAGAGAGAGAGAGAGAGAGAGAGAGAGAGAGAGAGAGAGAGAGAGAGAGAGAGAGAGAGAGGAAGATGTTTTGTTGAGAAACCAACGAATTCCTCGGCATCGCTGATGCTGCCGCCGTTGCTCTGCTTTTTTCCTGCCGAGTGTCAACGCGGGTATAAAAATTTTATTGTATAATTGGAATTTTTGCGGGGGAAGAAACTGCAAAACGCGATATTTAGCTACGTGACGATAAAAAATAACGACGCGACGCGCGCAGACATCCGACGAGAGAGTGCAGATGCGTCGAGCGATAACATTCCTGCATTACGTAAAGTAGAGCTCCGAATTACGTCGTCCATTTTTTTCTTATCACCTCGGATTCTTTGGATGATCGATGCAGCTTCTGATTTACTCGAAGACCGACTAATTAACGAACTTTCTCTCGACAAGGCTGCACAGCGAAACTTCAAAATCCTAGTCTCCTCGCTCGCACAACTCACGCACAACGGCTCCATCATCGCGTAAGTCGTGTAAATTGAGCGAAAGAAAGTAAGTACTATACGCGCGCGCATGAAGCGAGAATTCCCGAGCTCGTTTTACACGTATCTGCAAGACACACAACCTGCAGCCAAGATGAGCGCCGCGTGAAAGCACGAAGAAGAAGAAGAAGGAGAAGAAGATGAGGAAGAAGAGAGCACAAACGCACACAGCGCGCCTCGATCTTATTTCAAGTAATTCGATCTTCCCTTCGAAATCGCGTGTGTATATATACGGAGCTTTCTGAGAATTAGCCGTTGAGGAGCTTTAATGAGAGAGCCGATTGACTGCGCAGCCCGCGCGCCCTTTGCCGATTAAATATTTGTGATTCGATTGCGCTCGCGCAGCCGCGCTTTGATGAAGCTGAGCTGATTATATTCCCGAGAGCTATTCCGGCCGAGCAAACCTGAGCGAGTGTATAAGGGAATTTCGCGCGAATTATCGGAATAATATTCTAATTATACGGCTGTAAACGCAGTGTGCCGAGCATCGCGGAAATAACCTTCTTTACGACTTGTTGAATTTTAGTTGTCGCGGTTGTATTGTTGCGAGCCAAGCGTGCCTGTGTGTATTTGTTCTGTTCACGGGTAATTAGCGATCGAGAGATACCCCCGGCTCAAAAATATTAACGATGGCCATTTCAAAAATTAAACATTTCATAACGTTAACGCAGAGGCATCGCTTTTCCGATTTTAGGCAATAATTTAAGCTCGCGAGAGCAATAATTATAACGATTGCTCAATTCGGAGCTGGTAATTATCGGGCTATATGTATATCGAATGATATTCCATAATTAATGAAGCGCGGAATTCGTTTAATTGGAAGAATTCGCTTTTAATAAGCTCGTTCGCATAACAGGGGTCAAACAAGACTCGAGCTGAAAAAAGGGCATAATAACGCGAAAAAAGCGGGGCAAACACGCCGCTGCACATCTAGCGCGTCATCCTCTCCTATATACATTGTTAACTCTCGCGCAAGACTCCATGCTTCGAGTAGGTTCTCGAAAGCGAGAGAGCGAGTGAAATATATTCTCGGCCCCTATACGCTCGAATTTAAATTTTAACGGCCGAGCAGTACTATATATACCTACTCAGAGTAGTCGCGCAGCGTAACGAGGTCGCGCGCTCGTTTCGCGGATGCGCCCACACCTGCGCTCACGCACTGCGGTCGGTTTTGATAAATCGAAGCCCCGTGCACTGTATTGTCGCGCGAACGATTTTTTTTTTTTTTTTTTCTATTCTATCGGTTTTTCATTAACTCGTGTATATGAATTCAGTCGCGCGCGCGCGCGTGAGAGAGAGAGTGAGAGGGAGTGTTTTCGGGGGGGCTGCAGAAGAACTCGCGCGGTGTTCCTTTTTTTCGGGATTATACGAGGTGGCTGCCGGGAGATATTGATTTCACGCTGACTTACGTGCTCTCTCTTTCTCTCCGGGAGCCGACTGGTTTGTACGTTTTTTATGAGGGTATCGGTTTATCGAGTAGTATAAAATAAGGTTTATCAATATTTTGCCGACTTTGTTTCAGTTATTTCTCGGCTTATTGCTGCATTGATAAAATGGCGATATATATATATATATATACAATCTAACTGATTCAGCGAGAGCGTTTTCATTTATGATCGCTGATTTTATTAAGATAAACAATGCAGCTATAGCGACAGTATAAAGTTTTACGCGCCATATTTCTGTGTGTATTGTATATATTTATATTTACGGGCGTCGCTTCAGCCTTATCTTGAAAACTCTAAAAGTAATTGCGACAAATAAAACGAAGCTCGTAAAAAGTAGTGGCGTTAAACCGTTGGGCCATAGGCCGATGAGTCATCGAAACGTCAACTGACTCTCTCTATCTCTAAACACGATGCAGTAAAGGCACCGGACGCGATAAGCGTACATATATATAGAAACGCAACCCCCGACCGTGACACGACGTTAAAAACAAGCCATCGATGTATTAATAAGTCTGCTTACGTATATATATATATATATATATATAAACGAGCGGGTAATAAACGAGGAACAATCTTTGATTAGCCGTATTTTATTATCGGCCGCGTCTATCGGTTATTAGCAGTGCGCGCGCGCACGCGATTGTCGATTCGCGCGCAAGATTCGCCGTTTTAACGGCTGCGTCGTTAGCCCGAGCGGAAATACGAGCACTTTTTCTCCCTGCGTTCTCTCGTAGTCCCGGAAAAGATTTGGCTAGAGATTAGCGCGCGGAAGATACAGCGCCGAGGGAGGACTTTTATCTCTGAAAATTTTGGATGCGGTGATATATGGCTGCGGGATAAAAGTGACTTTCTCTTCCTTTTCTTTTACTCTTAGCTTCGTCTTCGAGATGGCTCGCCTGAATGGTAAAAGTATCCACTCTCCGTTTTTGCATTCCGACAATTTCTAAGCGCGATAAATTCTTATAAACTGCGTGTATATTATATGCTCTCGAGCTAAACGAAAACTGACATAAATCAGACGCATATTGAATTATAAATTTCCAGCGGCAATAATGAAATCTCAGGGCGATTAGGCGGGCTGGAAATCCTCCAAAAGCCCGTCCGCCCCTTGATATATGAGCTTAGCTTAGGTGTATACACGCGGTGCATATACGCACACACGGTTATATATATATATATACATTCCTCTCGAGAGAAAAGAAAACGGCGGAGAGTATACTGTTTCTCTCCGCAGCACCGTAAACACAATACAGCTCCTTTTCATCGTGTCTTGCGCACGAGCAATCAGCATAATATCGCGGCAGCGAAGCAAAAACGAACGGGAGCGCGGAAAAAAGAAGACGCCGCGATCGATACTGCTCTGCTGCGCACAGGCTTTTCGCCTACGCGGAGAGGAATCGACAGGTCGTTAGTTACCGCGATGCTGATTTTCGTTTCGCTTTTCGTTTAATCTTCGCTCGCGTTTCCTCTTCATTTTTTTACGTATCTTACAGATCGTTTGCAACGATGTTCATTTACGCGCTTCGCCGTAATAAACGAATACCCCCCGATTCTCTCATTCATTTTAATTTACAAGTGACTTTTCACTCGCACCGCAGACACCCACACGCGCACTCGTTCCTAAATCATTCATTCGCGCTGCCTTTTTTTCAATCCTTCCTTGTTTCCTCTTTCGCAGCGCAGAGGCCACAATTTTGGATTCTCTTTTTCCACGGAGATGTAATCGATAGAACTACACCGAGAGGCATGTGTGTATATATAAACATGGCAGGCGCGTAGCCGCGGGTCGCTCTGCATGAATGAGTATTTTTCTTTGACTACGATGTTATGAATATAGAGTATCGGAGCGGCTATTTCCGGGATGAAAGTAAGATGAACCATTAAAAAACAACGTGTTTCGCGCTCCGATAGACGAGCACAGAGAATTTACGAGATGATGCCTGCGAGATTAAAAGTTGATCGAAGAGAGATTTTTCCCTCTTTTTTCGGCGCGCTGTAATCAAATGTAACGCGATCAAAGGACCGTAAAAAGCTGATGAATTTCTATCGAACGAACGCGCTTATAAGAACCTGCCGAGCTCATTATCCTAATTATCGTGTTATCTAACCAAAGTCTCCCCTCCCCCCCGTTCATCAATCTTAAAAACAAAGACAGCCATCCTTAACGATTGAAGCTGTGGGGAAATCAGAAACTCATTAATCTGCCTCCGCATTTGGCTCGACTATTCGCTACTTGGGTGCAGCTACAGCACTAAATACAAATGGATTTTGCAATAATATTCATCGGTCACGCGCGGCAAAGTTTCAGCCGCATTATTAACCGGCTCCCCTCGGGAGAAAATCATCTTCGATTCGATGCCGGCCGCGGAAATAAACGAGAGATTCAAGCCTGTCGTCCAATAAAAAGCTCGTCGAGCTCGCGCTAATGGGCTGCCTCTTGAAAGACAGCCGGTGGTATAGCGGCGGATCAGTTGCGCGACAGTTGGCAACCGGCGACGGCGGCTCAACTCGTCACCTCCTCTACTGCGGGGAGAGGACGTTTTGATTAGGCTGTAGTGCTATAGAGTCGTGCTTGACACTCGGAAACTGCGATGCTGTATCAGGTTCAATGGCACGACTGTTGCTGACTCGGCGAGCTTTTGATTGCTTATGTATATACATATATACCTCGAACAATCCGACGATAATATCGAGTTTGCCTTTATCGAAGGAACCGCGACTATCGAAAATGTCGCAGTTTTACAAGACAAAGCTCGAGCGATCTAGCAGCAACTTTCCGATTTCAATAACTCTCGGCGGCGCGTTAAAAAAAGAGCGCGTGTGCTCGTACGACGTTATTCGCGTATCTCGAGTTTCTTTCAATACAAGTCGTGCAGTAGTAGCATTCGAGTCAAAAGAGGCGAGAGTAAAAGCAGCACTTAAGTCGAAGTTGGGCGCGATTACTCCGCTGCAGCAGCAGCAGCAGCAGCAGTCGTTGTCGTCTGGCCGAAGTTTTGCGCTGTTAGCGTCTAAAAGCGAGTAGCGCGCGCGCGCCGCTGCCATCGGCACCATTTCGCACCAGTGGTTTCGTCATTGTTAGCGGTGCGGAAGTCGTTTGGCTGGCAAACTTCTGCCGCTCTCCCTTGTATCTTCATACCGCCTCTGCGCGTGTACTTTAACCCCCCGCAGATGTACGTATACATGTGCACGTGTGTGTGTGCATATATATATATATATATATATATATATATATATATATATTATGAAGCAGTAGAGACTCGTCGCTGCCGCCGCTGCGCAAAGAAGAGAGGGCGGCTGTCTGACTGCATACGTAGCGCGAAAATCAAATTTAACTTTGATAATACATTCAGCGGGAGTTGCCGCCGCCGCCGTCGTGCTCGTTTCAGCTCTGCAAGCGCGCGGATTTACTTTCGATTTTACGTCCCTCTCTCTCTCTCTCTCTCTCCCCGAGATGTGTATTCACTGTGTGCCGTGGATTTACAGCGAGCCTCTGAGTAATGGCTAATGTTTCACTATATATCCGCCGCCCGATGAATTATTTATATACCTGCAGACTGTATAGGAAAGCTCTTTCTCGACGCTGTCTGTATAATATCCTCATCCTTTTTCGAAATTTCAACTTGAAACTTGACACGCTCGCGATTTCAGTAGATGTATATAGCGTTCGATACTTGCGCTCACGCGTAAGAATAGCTATATATATATATATAAATATATATACGCGGAGACAAATTAGCGCGGCGAACGCGGGTAGGGTTGCAAGCTCGGCTCGATCATTATCAGGCTGACGGCGAAAATCGACGTATTTATGCGACGCGCACATGTGCATAATGTTATGGCGGCCGGCGAGAGCTGCTGCTGTCCTCTGCAAGCTCGACGCGAAGCGCGACAGCTGCAGTTAATGCATCGCGCTCGACGGGATGCGCTGCACAGCGACGACGATGACGACGACGACCTATATATCGAACACGGCTCGATCGTATTATAATACGTACCACGCTCTGATGTTATTGCCACGGCAATCTTGCAAAATTAGAGCCGTCTAATTACCCTTTAAAATCTCGAAGCGATTTTGGAAGCCATCAGCTGCGGGCTAATACTCTATTGATACCTCGTGTCTATATACCTGTATGTACGCGCAAGCCAGGAAGATTGTGAAACGATACATTATTATTATTATTAAGCTTTGCGGGAGTATTGGATTTTAGTTGCTTCTCAGCTCGGTTGTGCGCGCACATGTGTCACGCGCGTCTTTATATAACGATATATTTATAATGCGGAACAACAGTCTAGACAGATATATCGATTTTGCCGGAAATATAACGCTGCAACGCTGCCAAATTTTGATCGAACCGGTAAATATATACGATACATCGATCTTCCGCGGCTAATAGCGAGATTATGAAAAAATAAAAGATTGAATAATTGTACAAAAACAAACAAGCTCGACATCGATCACACAAAGCAGCAGAGGTAGCGCATAAAACAAGCGCAAAAACTAATCGATACACTGTCATCACGCAGCTTTTGACCTTCGCACATTTCATTACCGCGCGCG
Source organism: Muscidifurax raptorellus (assembly GCA_020010945.3). NCBI lineage: Eukaryota > Metazoa > Arthropoda > Insecta > Hymenoptera > Pteromalidae > Muscidifurax > Muscidifurax raptorellus. The sequence continues at coordinate 39,090,085 of CM052078.1, forward strand.
CGCTTCTCGTGTTCTCCGGCTATTACCCTATATGCACCTGGCGATACACTCGCGTAATTAGAACGACGACGACGGCTGCTACTCGCGCTTCTTTATGCGAGCATAGTCGGCGCTGCTGCGGAGAGCACATGTGAGCGGGAAATCATTGTCTGCGGCACAATTGGATACGCCGAGATGTAATTTCCGACCCAGAAACCGCCTTACACAATTCAGCTCTCGCTCTCGCCAATTTACGAGCGCAAGCTCGTACCTATATGTATACGTGTATGTATACATACGTATACGCGCATAACGCACACGTCACCCTTTTTCCTCTCCCTCTCCGGCTCTCGTCATTATTACATATATACGCGGTGAGTATTTCTTCCCGCGCGGCCGCAAAAAGAGCGAGTATAGGTGGCGGTGATAAAGTGACCCCCATCGTCGTGTGGTGCGAACAAAGAGGCGCCCGCGCTAAACTCTGCGGTCGAACGAGCTTTTTCTCGCAATTAAATTCGGACGTGTCAAAATAGCCCGACAGTTATTAAGTACTTCGAGTTTGCTGAGTTGGCCGATATTTCGCGGGCTGAGCTCAAATGTGATCCGGTTCTTGCGAAATGGAAAAAAATGATGGTACATTCATCGCAGCGAAATGCATAAATATACACGAGCAGAGAAATACTAAATCGTAACTAGTGGCTTTGTAATAAAAGTACCAAGGGTACTGAACGCAAGGTGGACGAAAAATTACAGAATAAGAGGATATAAGGGAGAGAGAAAAAGAGAGAGGGGGAAAGAGCGGCGTGGCGGCACGTACGGACAATAAAGAAAAGTGAAAACAACCAGCGAAACAGATAGACGCACCGGGAAAGATATACGAGCCACAAAGAATCTGGCCCGAAAAAGAAAAACCTATCCGCGGCAGCACACCGCAGAGGCGCGAAAAAACGGCGACGATAATGAGCGCCGGGGTATATTTCGCGTGAAAAAATGCCGAGTACACTATTCATCTCTCCCACATAGCGCGCGACGGACGTGTGCGCGTATATACGTCTACCTACATAGTAAGAGGGAGAGAGAGAGAGAGAGACAGAAGAGCAACGCACTGATGGAACGTGGGAAATCGCCGCGCGACAGCCCATTGTGCGAGACGCTTCATCCGGACGATATCCGGGGATCGCGATTTTTCTCCTCTCCCTCCCTATAGCTTTACTAGCCGCGTCGTTGTTTTTGCTCGCGGCTGCGCTCCCATGATTTGCCCACAATTATGCCGCTGCGGAAATCGCGATGTTTACGAGAGAAAGAGATCTCCATTTTTGTCCCGTGAGTATATACACGTGTAATTTCAGCTAATTAAAATTGGAGCTGGGAAATTATCGGTTTGTCGAGGAATGTGGATTTTATGGTGAGAAGTATGTATATATATATAGTTAATAAAGGCTTCTGATAAAATACAGGCTGTATAGAAGCCGTTTAGAAACGTCTGTAAATTACGAAAATCTTACATCGATTTTTCAAGCCCCGTGATTCGCTTCTTGGAGTTACTCACTCGACTCGGTGTATGCTTTATCAAGTACTCGAAGCAATCCGTTAATTAAGAACGTGGAAGCGTAGTCGATAAATTAATTAAGCTCCCGAACGATGTTATTACGCACTCGCGTTGTCGAGAGCGCGTCGTATCTTCTTTCCCCTCTTTAGTCTCAATTTTCTTTTTAACGGATCGTTTAATCTTGTTTTCTCTCCTCGTTTCGTGTTATATTTATTATACACTTCGTTACACGGCGCGCCTCGTATTGATCCCTTCGAAAACCCTCCCCCGATGTATATACCAACGTGTGAAATTGCAGGCTCCGTCTATGCAAATTTTCAAGACCGAATTATTGCCAATCGCGGATTTTATATTTGTATTTCAAATCAATAACGTATTCCGCCACTGATTACGAGAATTTTTTAACAATTTTCGAGTTGATATCGAGAGAGAGAGAGAGAGAGAGAGAGAGAGAGAGAGAGAGACCCAGACTGGATTCGAAGCGTAATGAAGAAAAATTTGCATGCGGTATTTTACAGCAGCGAGAACGGGGCAATCCAATTTATTCAAGCTCGTCCGCGGACTGATGTACCTCATCGCAAAATCCAAATAAAATGTCAGCGAATAAATGATCGACGCGCGGAGAAATTGCCATTAATAAATTAAAAGAAGGGCGATGCACTGTTTTCTGTGCCGATCTCGACTATTAAAATGTTTTTCGTTCGAAGGAGAAGTATATATATACGAACTCAGTATATAGTCTATTTTGTATACGCGATGCTCCACGGCACTTTCATAATATCGTGAAAGGCCGAAAGACTTCAGAGGATTAAAGGTTTTTCTTTTTTTTTCCTTCCCCAAGCAACGTCGTTTTTCACCTTAATAGAAGCATTAAGCAGCGCGCGTTTTAATTTTCTAGACAGAAGCAGTAATGGAACGTGCGCGCGCGCGGAAAAAAGGGAGCCGACGCGCAGTGCGCTTTTAGCATTCATTAAACTACAGATTAATTCGAACAAAAACATTAATGAAATTCGCCGCGCTGGAGAAGTCTATATACTAGTGAGCTTATTTTAATCCTTAGCTCGGAAAAAACTCTCATTGTTACTGCGTTAATAAATTCGCCGGATGTAAGGTAATGCCGGCAAATTACGGGTGTAACGAAATAGGTTTTTTAATCTGTCACCGCAGTCAACGTGTTTTTCATGCTAATGTACACTTTCGGATTATGCCTCGTGTAAAAGAAAAGCTCATTGAATTATACAGCTCGCGAAGAATCATCGTCCTCGATTTTCTCTTGCCAGCAAACCTTTTCGTGTAACAACATATCGCCCTACAGGAGAGTCGGATCACAATTAAATCATAAGGCATCTCGAGCGCGAAACTCTGACATTTAAATGCCACCCTTGAAAACGTCTCTAAAAAGCCGTCTCCTGGTGGCTCTTATATTCCCCGAGCTGCTTCTCTCGAGCTTGCAAGGGTTGCGATCTAAAAGCTCGCGCACCGGAAAGAGTGGCATAGAGCAGCAACAGCAACGTCTTTCCCTCGACGCAGACTATACTACTGCTCTACTGTATTAATGCGATATGCGCTTATAAATAATACCGCGCGAGGGGGGGGGGGGGACATTACCTCATGCACGCTTTTATGCGATATACAATCGTTCGCTCGTAGCGAGTAAGCGAGAGCTCCTGACAACCTGTTTTCTTTCAACGCTGTGCTGCGGCAGCCGTAATGAATGACGGCCTACTGCTGTCTTATATATTGAGAAAGAGAAGGAGCAGATTAGCGCGAGTGGCTGCTTGCGTTAAGCCGACAGTCTGGAAAAAAGACGCGTCGTCTTCGCTGCTTATAATCTAATTTTGACATTACTCGTGTATATATACACGGCTGCTTTCAACGTGTAGCGTCGACACTTGAGATTTAATTTGTAGCACCGGCTTATATAACTGTGTGTCGGCGCGCTCGGCTATGCCAAGTATCGCTAACTGTTCATTTGACGAGTTGGAGTATGTTAACAAGCTCATCTGACTAAACTCGATATACATGCTCCGAGCATAGCGACAAGCGGGAAGCAGATGAGAAGAGCATGATTCCAAGCGCGCGATAAGTAATCCCCTTTAGCTCGGCTCTGCAAAAATCATCGGTATGTATATATACAGTCGCGCGGGAGAGCGTGTTCCAGAAACAGCATTCTCAAACAAAACCGTTTTCCGCTAGGTATCCCATTAAATTGCCTCGTGTGCCAACATTACAAGAGTGGGATCCAGTGCAGCGGGGAGGGCAGCCGAGAGCGTAAAGTGTCCCGGTATAATACACAGTATATATATATAGAGCGGGCGAGTCTCTCGCATGCAAATTCCAGTCTAGGAAGTGGATAAAAGGAAAATTGTAAATAACCCGAGTAGCGCTCGAGCTGTCGTGTATAATGTAAATAACTCGAGGAATGTGTCTTTGAGCGGCGTAATGGCATAGCATTACGCGGCACGCGCGTAATTATATAGCCACCCGACACGACAAAACGATGTCACGAGCAGCACCAGTCGACTGCGCATCCTATTGCGTATAGGTGTATATATATGCATACACAGCACGCGTAAAAGGCCGCACGCGCGCGTACATATATAGTCTGCTCTCGAAAGTATTCGGAAGACAGATGCTTACGCTTCGCAGAGAGTAGATCTCTATTTATGGAAGTACCGCACGCACGCGAGCAATGATAAGCTCGCTGCGGTTTTTTTAAAGCGCGAGCCTTTGTGCGAAATGCGGTTTAGGATGCCGTCGCCGCCGCGCATATGCTAAAATTGCGAAAACGGAAATCCTGCGCGCTTATGCGAATTACGAGCAGAATTTTTAGCCCTTTTTTCACCGCTAAAATATTCCTTGCTGTATAATACTCGCCGTACTCGTTATATACACGAATATATAGTACATAGGCTACTTATATCCAGCAAGCTCTCAGCTAAAAAGCCCCATCCAACGTTAAGGAATTTTCGCTGCGCTCCCGGAAAGTTGAAAAAAAAAACAACAACGAGAAAGGGATGATCGCGGAGCAGTAGTAAAAAGCAAACGAGCTCGGAAAATAAAGGACGAAAAAAAAAGTAGGACGATCGACGTCCTCGTCAAAAAGCACGACGGGGTTGACCGTGAAAGTCAATGGACGTCCTTACGTGCGACGAGGGCCAGGGAAGAGCTGCTGGAAAAAAAGGAGGGAAGAACCGATCCTATTCAGACTGCCGCCGCTGCTGCTGCTGAAAAGGAGAATTTAACGAGTCGCCGGGAAGGAGGAGGAGATATTTAAACGAGAGATTTGCGTTCGACCTCTTTCGTGTAGGATTTCGAGAGGCGAATATGCGAGCCGTTAAAGAGGATGAGCGAGTGAGAATCGGAGAAAATTTATATATATTCTTTTGGAATTAATCGACGCGCGCTTCCAGTGTGTGTTTGCACATTACACTGCGTAAAATTTCTTTTCCAGCGAGTACTTTTGCGCTTATACATTTTATAGACTGGAGGGGCGTCGTATCTTTTACCTCCCGTATATACATATAATAGTAGTGCAGCGCTCGTACTCGTTTCGCATATATATATATATATATATATATATGTATAACGTTACAGAAGCCGCAAAGTGTCTCTGAGTTACCGTACGGTTTGCTACTTAGTTTGCCGCTGAAAGAGTCGGGGGCAGGCGCGGCTTTGTTCCCTTTAATGGAATTTGCTTATAGCAGTGCACAGCTACTGTGACTGCGAGTGATACACATTGTAAAAATTATGATTACATTCCACATATGCGTATCAAAAATTTTTACGACAACACGACGAAGCTGTTTCTAGCTTGCCGCGCGCTCGGCGGGGTAATTTGATATTAATTAAACGAATGAAAAGCAATTTCGTCGCGCTTCATAAGCTTCGCGCGCGCGCAGTCTAATTAAAAGTTTACACTGCTGCATCAGCTAAGTCTGAGGGTACATAAGTTCACGCACAGAAAGCTCTCGGCCGTCTTTTTCTTTTCCCATATTAAGGCGCGCGTAGGGAAATGTTTTTCGAGATAACGAGGCTGCACACAGGCAGGAGCTCGGGTTTCCAGTCCTCATTGTCGTGAAATGAAAGAGGGAGCGCGCGAGAGAGAGAGAGAGAGAGAGAGAGAGACCGAAGACGGAAAGGAGCTAGGGAGAATCCGAAAGATCTAAAGTAGCGCGTATAATAATTCCTTGTTATTTCAAAAGGGAATTCCTGCATTTTTTTCATACATATACCTATTACGGCAGAGCATAAGCCGCTCCGTCATCCGGTCTGCGTAGCTTATCAGTCTCGCATCAATGGGGGATTTTTCGTTGGTACACCAATCAGTACCATATCCACAAATACAGATGAGAAGCCAATACATGCGCAGCGGCGCTAATTCCTTTCGATTCTAATTCCTCCAAAGGGTCGACTAATTAACCTCTCGCGCGTGCGTAATTAAAAGGAGAGCGGAGGTCGCAAGCAAGCCTGGCCCTACTGTTACTTACATACTCGTGGGATCGCGCCGAGTGTGTGAACGTCACAGTACGTGAGCACCTGCTCTGTTTGCGCGCGGAAAGGGCGACGCGCGTGTGTGCGCCGTATTATACATATATATATACGTAGGGGAGCCGCGGCCGACTTCCTTGGAGGCGAAATTTTCAGCTCCGCGCGTTTTAATGACGTTCGAAATTACTCGCACTCCCGCGCAGCGGGGCCAGGTTTTAGCCGAGGCTTTTGCAGACGAACGCGCGGCCCGGGAGGAGGTGCGGATGGAAATGGCCGGCGCGTGACTAGGCATGTGAAACGGATGCACTACTCTATGTGCTCCGCGGTGTACGGAGGCAGCCCAGAGATAGCAGCTACTTGTTTGTCGGTGCAGGAATTCGCGTGTTAAGGCGGCGATTATGGATACGGCTTTTGAGAATACGACTGTCTGCGGGTGTGTATAATGCGCCTATATTGATTTCGTTGCGGGTGCGATTCTAGCTAATTGGATTCGTACACACGTTTCACCGATTGCGGGGACGTTTTTTTGCACTTCCAAGCGGTATGATTGTTGGGAGAAAAATTTTAATTAGCCTATGTCAAACGTATCGATTTATGTATGGTAAGACCTGTATGATACATATGCATATCGAAGCAGTGCGAAGAGGAGTTAACGAATTTGCTTTTGCTGTGTGTGCACGTCCTGCCGGTTGAATTACGATCACCGCGGCAAGTTCAGCCGAGAAAAAATATATATAGGAGCAATAAAAAAAATTAATTCAATAGACGATGGCGCTGCGACCCCCTTTTTCCCGCGACTATTGAATGTATAAGCCAGTATAATAGCTTTAAAAAGTCATTTCGCGATTCCACTGAGCAACGAAGCATGTAAATTTAACGAAGAGCCGTTGCAGCAGCAGCAGTGGCACTGCCTCTCCTTCCGCTCATTCTTTTTCTCGTTCCATTTCCGCGACTATTGTGATTTGCGCGAAAAACGTCAACGAGACCTTGAGGTCAAGTAGGCCAATCGGAATTCGCAGCTAATATATCTGCTTTCTAAATATATTCGTTACGAGTTTTCAACTATCGGAGTAGAAAACTAATTAGCAAAGAGTCGAGTATCTCCAATGATAAAGAATCAGTGGAATCTCTCATTGTAAAAAGAAAGTTATACGTATATATCTCGGCGATGGCTGGATATTGCGAAGCCTGGTATCGACAATAGTATCCTCAAAATACTCAGTTCATTATATACGATCAAAAGAAGTGCACAATATAGAGACCAAAAAACCTCGTTCTCACCACTCGTATATAATTAAGCACTTTTCACATACGTTTCTTCGACTGTTCATACGCTAGACGCAATTTACATTGATGCATTAATGCCCGTGGCGGTGCGTAAAAAGAAGCCTCCGCCAGGGGAAACTGACAGAGCTCATTGAATATAACGCCTCTCTCTTTCTCTCTCTCTCTCTCTCTCTCTCTCGGGAAAAATAATTTTGATCTCGCGAAAGAATATGTAGCTCGTGGCGTATGTACAGCGCGCAACGTTATACCACCGAGCGACATGGTACCGGTAAATTAACGAGGCCAGGCTTATGCTGTAGCCTGCTTTATTGCATTTCGTCCTGACGAGTTATTATTGAATGCGAATATACTATATATGCGGAGTTTTGCATGAGCGATTTTAGCACCTACCGCGTGATATTGTTTTACATCAGAGCGTGTTTTAGCTCCATCACGATGCTGCTGCTGCTTCGCAGTATAGGTTTTTATTGTTTCATATCTGATGGCGAACGGCGGTTGGGCAGGCTTTGTGGGGATGATCCCTTTGGTTATTTATTCGCGGCTTCTATGAAATTTTCGTTCGTTTTGTTTTTATTTTTGTTTCAACGGTATCAAACTAACGCACTCTTCTCTTTGTTTCAGTCGTGACGATTCATTGGGCGAGCATCTATCCAAGGTAAGATAACCCTTTGTTGCTATGAATGATCGGCCTCATTCAAACACGGTCGAATTTTCATATTTTAAAGAGTAACCAAAAAAAAACATTGCTCAAACCTAGATGTCGGAGAGGCTGGGAAAGTAAGGGAAACTTGTTAAAGATGCAAGGGGAACTAGAAAAGCCATTCTCGAAGTTGGAGAGTTTTTCGCTCTACGAGTAGCTCGTCGCCGCGTTGAAATTGTCGTAGAAGTCGATCGACAAAGTAAAGTTGAAAAAAGGACGACGGCGGCAGAGAGAGTGAGAGAGAGAGAGAGAGGGGGAGAGAGAGAGAAAGGGACGCTGCAGAGAAGTAGACGAAGAAAAAGTTGGAAAATGGGTAGACGGAGATAAACATAAAGGCGACGCCGCGAGCGAGAGAAGGAAGTATCAAAGAGATCAGTCTAGAAAGGGGACATTCAGGCGTAATATTATAAGATGAAAAACGAGTGGCGGAATAATATAAGGATGATGCAGAATATATAAGCTCGCGGTGCTTATCATTGTGCTCCTCGTTTCTTTCTTGACTTATGCAGCGCGTCAGAAGGGTGGAAATTAAATTTCACCTCAATAACGGAATTCGTATTATTAAAACGCAAATGAAAACGCAGCAGCAACAGCAGTCGAATGAACGTAAACATTAATTATGTAAATGAAAAGTAGCTGCAGTGCAGTAATTAAGTTACTACGGTCTTTGCAAATACTGGGAAACGAGTAATGAATAAATCAACGCAGAACGAATAAACCGTTGAATTAAATGAAAAAAAAGAGAAAAAGAAAAATAGAAACGTGGAGTTTTTGCGAGATGCGCTGCAAAAATGCGGCAAACTTTGGCACTTCCTCGCTCGAGTTGTCCGTAATTTTCAAAAGGGCGAATTTTCTCCCTTTCTCGCGGCTGCGAAAAAGCTCGAAACTTGCGCGCGCGCGCAGATATACCGGGAAACGTGCCTGAATACTGCGCCAACTTTGTACGCGCTGCGTCAAAAGTCGTCGCGCGAGATCTCCGAGAATGGGAACGATACGTAGGGAAAAGTATTCCTGTTTCTTAAAAACTCGGCCATAGTCGTAAGACTCGATGAAACTAATGAGAAGTAAATACCATTTGAGAATTTTACTCAACGCATGCGCAATTGAATGGATCCCTCAGCTCGATCGTTACGTGGTTTTTATTTGACGGAAAAACGGCTGATTCAAAGCTAACTTAAATAGAAATTAAAACACAGCGTTTTTCCGGGCGCGTAAGCGCTTCAACGCATTAAAACATTCCCCATACACGGCTCTCTCTCACTCTCTCCCTCTCTATGCAGCCGAGAAAAACTCAAACTCGCTTTTACTCGTTTAATCCGCGTTTGCGAGCATCAGGGGCGAGCGAAAGCCGTCGTTGATGAGCGTAGAATCGGCCCCCGCCACTTAACCATGCACAGAGATGAGCGCCGCGTCGGATAATCTTTTTCAACGAGGTCCAAACGAGGGCCGTGCTTTTTTTCAATGCACTATAGCCGAGCCACTCAAACATTCTTCAGCCGGATTTCAGACCTAAACCGACGTTCTCTCTTTTATTTTCGACCTCTCGAAATTTTCATCACGAACCATCAGCAGCTGCGGCCCTAATTGTAATCAAGTCTGGCTCCGCTTTTTCCGCTTGTAAGTAGATGAAGCCTAGCGCGACGCGGGAGCTTATTCCCTCAAAGGCCGCGAAAAATGAATAAACTGAATAGAGAGAAGCAGAAGCAGGCGTTTGCGCGGAAAAACATCTCATTATTTACGTTTTATGCAAACTGCCGTGTGCGCCGGGGAAAGCTTGCATTCAGCGGAGCGGGTCAAAGAATCGTTCTCACAGATTTTGAGCGTTTACTATCCAACGTTATAGCGCTGTACATCCCTTTAGCGCTGCGCTTACTGAAATCTGGCCGTCCCTTTTATCTCCTCCGAGCTGCGCCCCTTCTCTCCTGTGTTTTCTAATTATCAGCGATGCTATTCGCGGAATTTCATTCGAACGCCCCCGCATCGCGTTTTCATATCCGCGCGTATATTAAATGCGGATTAGCTCGAGGGATATTGTTAGTTTTTTACGCTTAATTAAAAACCACTCGTACGTCTGCTGTGAGTATCAAAAAGAGCACATAGCTTTGAATTCCCGAGGCTGCACTAGCGGAGAAAAAAAATCTAACGCCCGTTTCAGAACTGAAAATCACGGTCTCATTCCCACCCGGTCTCTTCAAACAGCGGAAGTTAATCGCGGTTGATATCACTATGAGATAGCGCGAGCTGCTGCCGCGCCGGATAACGCAGGTGGCTTAATAAAGCTTCTAAATGAAATTTTTTTTTCCAATCTCGCTTTCCTCCCCGCATACAACAATGGCATATTAAAACGCATTTTTCCTCGCCCGCCCCATTGGCGTTTTCTGCGTATACGCGGAGGCTTGATTTTTCGTCGGCGCCGCCTGTTATTTTATCATCCGGCCAATGACGAAAAAAAAATCCCTACCGCAGGCGTGTGCGGTGTATACACACACACGGATATTTTTTGCCGGCTGAATTTTCGCGCTGGCCAAATGAATGCGGTTATAATGCACGGTTTGCGGAAGCGTCAGGGCGAACAAAACTGAATCACGCCGCGATAGTGTCGAATGCAGTGACTGGACGAGCGTGAAAATTAGGACCGGTTTCGGAAGGGTTTATACGTTTTGACGCGGTAATTCAAGAGCGTTTGTGCTTCTGGCTCAAAATGTAGAGCGATATATACTACTTGTGGTGGAACAACGTACATTCGCATATATAGACTGAAAGAAAATTCGTTGGAAAAAGGGAAGACAGTACTTCAAAGTGCATTGTTCCTGCGCTTCGGGCGTTGCAACTGGTGTGTACCATTCGTATTTGCAAAAAAAGAGCGAAGTAGAGAACTGCATTCCATTTTTCTGTTTCGAGCCAAAAACTCTTTTGGCAGACACATTTTTCGAACATAAATCGCGGGGTGAAATATACGATCGAAAGCAATTATGTCAATAACGATAAAAATTAAAAGGGGAAAATTACTTCTACGAAATGAAATACCTTTTCTTTTTATATATAGAACGCTCGTTCAAAAGCAGCTGCCGATCGTTAGTACGTACAAATTTCAAAGAGCGGTAATTCGCAGGCAAGATTGACGCGTACATTCGGGTAATTTATATGTTTCGCGCTAACCGAACGCGCGCAAGCAGCTCGCTCGATTACCGTTCAATCTACCGCCCCAGTCGATACGCTCGCGCTCTTTCTCTCTCGCACTATATATATATACATACACGGGGCTATTGGTATAAAGCCCCGCGCGAATCGTTAATACGACACGATACCGAAATTTGCGAAAATGCAGCCGAGAGCGTAAAACGCCGCCGCCGCCCCTCGCTGGCACGAAAATGAGATTTTATTGCAAAAGTAATTTGTCATGCGATGACCCTAAATGCTTTATACACATGAGGGTATCGTATTTCGCGCGCGCGCCTCGAGTATAGTTTTTTGGCTCGTCGGTGGTATTTCGACATGAGAAGAGAAGCGCGTCATGCTTTCGTAGCGATCTCGCGCGTATGAATTTGATGGAAAATAAGTTTCGTTTAACTCGACGATTAACGCTTTTTTTATTCATTGTGATAATTTTCAATTTGATAACTTGAACATTAGCTCGACAGATTTCGGAATATAATGTATTTCAATAAGTTTGAAAATTGTTTGAAAAGCTTGATATCTGAATTTGCGGACTAGGCGATTTTCATACGCCAAGAATTTTCATTAAAATACAAGGCGAAATTGGCTTTAATTATGAGCGTTGCGACTATGGCAAACTTTAATGTATGCGGCCAAGAAAATTTCGCTGCTCAATATACATTACGATGCAATAACGGTAACCGTGTTGCAAAGCTGATTACAAGTATAAAGTTTTCGAGTTCAGCGTGTGACAACCGCAGCTTATTCTTAATGTAAATTCCCATCCAACATTTTATTCGAATAAAATTTTTATCAAAATCTTGTTTTTTTTTACTTTCAGAAAGAAAAAATCAACTATCTCGTCGCGGGCCTACTAACTGCAACTGGGTCTACTGTAAATTACATCTGCAAATAAATTATATTTTATTATTTTTTGACTCGGGTAGCACAACCCATCAGGCTGTCCAAAATTTCATGAAAAATTCACGCTTGGCGCCGTGCTGCAGTTGCCGCACTCACAAGAGCGTAATTTCCTCGAAACTCGACATTGGCATTTTACACGCGCGGAGACACTAGACGTCCACACTGCGCACGTGTCCAGCTTCTTTCTTCTACTTTGTCGGCAGGTAGACATGTTAATAATTCCTTCTTTTTTCTGAACTTCCAGCAAAAATTCGTCCGGACCACGTAGCGTACACATGCGTATATTGCCGTCCTGGCTCGTAGCGCGAGACGTCGAGCTGGCACTTTGGGGTACTAATGCAGCTGGTTCTGCTTTGGGGATGGGTCTCTCGAAATAACAATGTAGGTGACTTGACTTTCCCGTGTCGTCGAGTCTGTTTAGAGGAGCTTCCTCCCGCCCTTCACGTCTTTCAGGGCCCTGACTCTTCACATTGTTGGGATTCTTAGAGCTTTGATTTTTCTACTTGTTTTACGCCTTAAGATGCACGAGCTATTTCCGAAAGTAACGATAAACTTTATTTTTTGCCCTTGATATACAATTATTGGACATTCAAAAATAATGAAAAAACCGCTAGAATTGCTCGGTAATGACCATATGATGCATTGCCTATATATAATACGAGCACCGATTGACGTTTCACGTTCACTCGCTCCGAAAGTTTATGATAAATGTACGGAAATATGTGGGCACCTCGAGTCACATGTATGTATGTATGTATGTATAGCTAAATCAATGATTGTGATTAATGTAAAACCGTGCGGCATATATATTTATATTACAAGACTGACATTTGCATGTCCCAGATTCGTCCTATATATACGTATATTTCCATAGCTCGCTTTTCCCGACGGCTTTCTATATTTATACGCTGTATAATTCTATTGTAAATTTTTAAGCGCGCTTAGTCTAAATGTGAATTTCTTTGTAATTATTATTATACAAAATGATTACTTATTTTGTGTCTGGCAAAACTTCAATTTAAAAATTATTTGACAAATTTTGCTCGTACATTCATTTTTTAATTTTATTTTATTTGAATATAATAAATTTTAACGTATAGCACAGCCTGATGAATCTATATTTATACTAACTGTGGAAACTGACAAAAGGTCTCTATATGCAAGATATATTATATTCAAAACATCTCTGATGTCACGTTAGTACATCTGGGACAGTGTAAACTTATACGCTGTTTTTAAAAAATACATAAAATATAGTGTCTCGCACTTCAACCATATTCTGAATGATAATAAAACAAACGTAAGTGTATTTCAAAAATAAATGCTTCAGGGGAAAGCACTCGTTTTCATCATATTTATGAGGGCATTTTTAGAAAAATATATGGGAATGATGCACAAAAGAAGTTTCGAGCGCATATCCAAACGATAGAATGACATGCATTCGCTGAATAAAAGTTATTTCTTGTGCGTTTGACGTGAAGCTTCTTCCTCTAAATATTCCGCGACTTGAGCGGCATTGACGGATAGAAGTGCGACATGACATATTTTCTGATATCGCCAAGTTTTTTTAAGTAAATACATCGACAGTAAAAAGTATATCACAGGATAACCTTATTGATATCATTACGCGTTGACAAAAGCACTTAAGCGGTCGTTTCAAAAAATTCTATACAGATTTTCAGTCTTAGATTACATGCATGAATTTCGTATAAACAATGCGCACGGATTTACACTCGAGATTAATCACCCCCGTTCCTCGTCCATTATTCTGTCATTCAAAAAAAAAAACCATCTACGGACTTTCTCGCACGTTGATACAGCCGCGGCAGCTCCCCCGTAAGAATGTGTATATACACTTTATGCGCATACATATCCGATGAATATATATGAGCTCAGAGGAAGCCGGCGGAGACGCATTTATTCCGCATTTTACGTATTCACCTGCTGTGCGTTTTATATTCGGCTCTCTCTCTCTCTCTCTCCCTCATTATATATTCACTTTTACGGTAAACTGCAAGCGACTTCCGATATCGTCTGAGCCACCCCCAACAGCTTCCTCAGGTGTGTGCCGACGACGAACTGGATTTCCCGACGTCTCTCTCTTGACTTTACATTTTCCTTCTCTCCTATTTTCCGCTGGTCTTTTTCACGAAATACATGGCCGCCGCGCGCACTTCTCCGCGTATATACATACCTATATATCGAGGATTTTCATTTTCATTAAACGCTGCGCCCACTTGCAAGTATATACCCCAAACAGTATGTTCGCGTAGGTACACAAATTTTCAAGCGCCGTTGCCTTGAGCTACGCTATATATGTGCAAGCGGGAGACGAGACGAGTTGATACTTGGCTTGCTGTGTGCGCGCGTATGTATATATATGTGTCTGGCTACACACACACACACACATATATATATATATATATATATATATATGAAGCCAGAGGCGACGGAATTGGAGAGAGTGAGAGGCAGTAATAAAATTAATCGAGTCCCTGGCTCGACTTTCCGAGCCCTCGTCGGCGCGGCCAAGCAAAATACTAGGAGAGAAAATCAATAGCGTCTACGGGGGAATTTGATCTGTCTTTTCGTTCTAAGTAGCTCTCTTTGCGCTTTTCGAGCCGTCCCTTTATATATATTTATCCCCTCGATTTCCTTATTGCGATATTTACTTCGCTCCGTAGCAACAATGCCGCGAAACCAACATGCTCTTCCACTCCCCCCCCCCCTTCCGACAAATACAGCTGCGCTAATTGACGTGTACATATATGTACCGAGACAAGTTGCGAAGAAGCAAGAGCCGCAGGGGAGTAGTACAGCGGGCAGAAGGATTTCGTTTCCTCGAGGCGGAATTTCATCTGTGCGATACGCGTACGCCGCAAACTGAGTCTCGAATTACGTTTTCTCGATTTGCTCAGGTGCCACCGCAGCGGTGGCCCTTAGACGCACAGGTGTGTATATATGTATATAATACGCCGTCTAGCTCTGCCAGCGCTGATATCCCGTTGCGTTTCCGCTCACGCATACATATACATACGCGGCGTCCAACTTTGATGCGTTTGTCGAAACCACATAATTCATCCTACGAAATATCCACACGAAATATAAAGAAATCGCACTTTCCACAAAAGTGCACAATCGTCCGAGCGATCGGCAGATTTCGCAATTCGCGCGAACCGTTCTTCCGCCCCCATCCATTTAATCTTGGCCAGCTCTCTCGGTAAAAGCTCTTATTGTTAGCTGTCTCACTCCGTTCCCCTCGTCGCACATATGCGCATTCGACTTCCAATTTCATTTCCCACGAGCGCTGCATCGCGCGTGCTAGAAACAATGCTAGCGATAAAGAATGGCGGCCGCCCGCTGATGGAGGAAAGAGAGCCGCCTACGGGAATTCTTGCGCGCGGGAAAAAATATTGCGTCCGCGGCCGCAAAGTCTGAATGCCAAGGCGGAGGAAATGCCGAGGACCGAATCAACCGAGAGAAATTGCTTTTTTCCGTCGGGGAGAGAAAATGATGCGCTCGCGCGTCTTCGTTTCTTTCTTTAATGCCGCTGCGCTCGCGATTAACGTCTGCTTGTGTATATAATTATGTAGAGTCTAAATAGTTGCTCGATTGTCATCAGTTATTTTCTCTCCTCGAGCTCCGGGGCTGAGTCTCGAAAATTAGATTCGTCACTCAATTTGAAAATCAATCGTATTCCAAGCGCCTGTCGTACTATGTTCCCGATCGTATATTCTTGAGAGGCTAATAAATTGCGTTCGCTCTTGGCAAATCAAATTTTACGCGAGTTTAAGAATAGACTTTGTAAGTGTATTCTCTCGTTAAGGAAACTCAATCACACCGAAGCTCGGCATATATATACGTCTAACTTCTTGCGCTCGAGCGGTATATCGCTATTTTGAATTCGACACGGAGTCGACACTTTTATACACAGCTGTGCACCTGATACTTTATTTTCCGAAAGCTCGGTCTCGTTCGCCTCGTAACCGTATTGATATGAAAATTCTATTATTCGAGAGTGTTTTTTCAGTAAATTACATCGAAGAGTCGGCGGTGTAATTTCTATATTAAAAAGCAACATTCGCTGAAGAGCGACGCGACGGTCGATCGAAAATCATTTTCACAATAGCCAAGAGCGAGTAGTCGGCTGGTTCGCAAAGCATTTCCCGTGAACACTCGGCCGAGTTTTCCTCGAATTCATTTCGTGAAGCGTAGAAAATAATGCAAGGGGGAGAGGGGGCTCGCGATGAAAGAAGGAAACCCGGAGACGCTCAAAGAAACAAACGGCAGCTTCGTCGTCGCGATCCATCGACTCATTTGAATAAGTCGACCGACGCGCGGACGAGTAGCGCAAACACAGAGCTTTCTTTCTTTCTTTCTTTCTTACTTTCTCGGACTTGAACTTCTTGCCCGTAATGTCGCACGCGATTCGAATGCCACTTAAATGTATATTCTTTTCTCTCGGCTTTCTTCTGTAATTCGCTTTCTTTTATTTCAGCCTTCGCGACTTCGTTAATTTTTTTTTTCAATATACGCCAAGTTTGTTGACTGAATTTCAATGTTTTCATATTCCCTGCTCCTTCTTCTTCTTCGGCTCTGCGAGAATATTCCCTTCGATTTAATGCGCAGGAAAAACAGGTGGATCGCGCAGGCTGACGGAGATTCTTAAAAGTTGAACAAAGTTAATTGCCCTCTCGGTCTCGCTGGCGCGGCACTTTGCATATTGAATTGCGTGCGAGAAAAACGTTTCCCCGAGCGGCCGCTACACTCCATGCTGAGGAATCTTTTCTACGTAGACATTGATTTCCAAGCAAAAGGAAGTCCATCAGTCTGATCGCTCATTCGTAGAAATGCCTTTTACTTCACGGTGCATGCACTTTTATTCAAATCGCATCAGGAGCATAAAGTTATCTAGGATCTCTCGATCGTCGATTCCTCGTCGCTTTGGCGTATATTTTTCTCGACGATTCCCATACCCGAGAGAGCCTGCAATCCGTTCGGGTATTTTTAAATAAAATTTCGCTCCGCTAGCTCGGAAAAAAATACTAAAATTTATCCGACTGTATATACGTATACGAAATGCAGTCGCGGCAATCCCCCGAAATTATACCCGCGGACTCTACGAAAGCTAATCCAGCAAAGCTCGTCCTATTCCTTTCCGAGCCGAGGAGAGGAACGAGCGCGGCTTGACTTGCGGGCTCATTAGGCGGCCACGCGATTGGCCGTTTCACGCGGGCGTGATTCCCGACCGTGACGAGCTGCTCGAGATTTTCTTGTACAAATTTCGGTCAGGTAGGAGTCTCGCGACGGCGTCGCGTCGTTATAGAAGCACTTTCCCGCGGCTATTATCGTAAACGTAAAGCTGCCTGGCCTCGCGTTTTCAGGGAGAAAAAGGGCTTTTCGACTACAATATGGT
Organism: Muscidifurax raptorellus; assembly: GCA_020010945.3. Taxonomy (NCBI): domain Eukaryota; kingdom Metazoa; phylum Arthropoda; class Insecta; order Hymenoptera; family Pteromalidae; genus Muscidifurax; species Muscidifurax raptorellus. The sequence goes on from CM052078.1 coordinate 39,107,587, forward strand.
CGGGCCGCGTTTATCTATTCGAGCTGAACTTTTTGCTCCTTGCAAGGGAAAGCTAGCGGGCGGGGATGAGAAAGAGTTATTCCAAAATCGGGAGCCTTTGTTCTTCAAGCCGAAGTATATGAAGTCGCGTCGGTAGGGAGCAGCGCTTAATGTATTCAAAGTTTGGAGGGAGAGAGAGAGAGTAAAAGAGCGCGTCGCGCGAGTCCTTCCTCCGGATTAGAGAGGCTTCAAAGCGCTCCCAACGAATGTGGAATTAGGTGGGAGAAACGCGTTGTACAATTTTCAGTGATAATCCAAAAACCTCTCGGATATTCACGGGAATAATTAAATCGTTATCACCGGCCGCGCCACATCAGACATCCAATTATTAATATATACAGCGAAGAATACATCGTCTGTATACCGAAGAATCGATGCCGCTCTCGCGTTCAACGGAAGTCGCGATTGTAAATGCGCGCGCGAACATTAGCATAATTTACGTCGACCTACATAATATACCGGAAATCGGGCGAATACATTGGTCGATATATATATATATATATATATATATATATATATATATATGTCACAGGTACGCGAGCGCGCGAATTCGCGAGGATATATAATGTACATCGAATATTTTTCGCGGAATAACATCGAAATAATTTTCCCAAAATTCCGAATCCCCGCACTTTGAACGAAATCCAGGCTCCGAAATATCCTCGAAAATCAGTGAGGCATGCCCTTAACCCGATCGAGCGCGAAGCGGCCCGTTGATTACGAGCTGCAGCAGTAGCGCTCGGTACACATACCTACCCCGCCGCGAGTTCGTACATCCGCGGTAATCGAGGAAGCGGCGGGCGGTCCTGACTATATACGGTATTTAGAGAGAGAGAGAGAGAGAGAGAGAGAGAGAGAGAGAGAGAGAGAGAGAGAGAGAGAGAGAGCGTATATGCATTATGCAATGTTTATACATTATGCAGCGGCGGCAGCTTTGTTTACTTTTTTCCGTCGTCGGAGCGCAATCAAGGTGTGCGCTGCTGGTAGTTTTTAGCGTTATTACGCTGGAGTTGACGCAGAGTTTTGTGCCGTTACGTACATCGAGTTGATTTCGTACACGCGTTTCGCCTTTTTTATAGTATTGATTCGAACGTAACACGAGAGAGGAGATCGGCGCGCATAGATCTTGTTTCCGCGCGGCCGTAACGGCAAGTTTGAACGAGCTGCGCGCTTTATACGGCCTTTAAAATTTCTTCGTTTCATTAGCGGTGAAAAGCGAAGTTTTAATTGAATTTGTTAGCCGCCGCGCGCGGCAAGCATAGTAACACTGCATGCGCAATCATTTTATTTGAAGCGTCGCGCATTTATAAAGTTTGAAGTTTCCGCGAAAACTTGCGAGTCGCGCTCCGCTGCTCGTGTTGCGCTGCGGAGAGAGGGAGATGCAAAATTGAAAAAGTCGCCGAGCTGAAAATAATTATGCAGGGGAAAATTCATTGTGAAGGTGATTTGAATTTTTAAGCCACCTGCTGCGCGCGTACACCGCCGCTGCCGATTAACCGCTGCGCGTATGCTACTTTTGTATAATTGCAATTAAATTTTCTTCTTATTAAAAAATACCTTTCCACACGTTCTCGAGAGTGTGTCCCTTTATTAATTAAAGGGAGCTTACCGGCGGATAATAACCCGCTGCTCTGCACTCGAGAACCGCTTATTTCAGCGGAAAATAATAACTGCGGCAGCGCATTGAAACCGAATATACAACTGGAAGAGAAGTTTTTACTCCAGATCCGTATCCGGTTACGCCGCCGGCATCGATCTAACATCCGCGCGAGCTTTGATCTGACCCCCCCCCCCCCCCCCCACCTGCGCGAACATTTCGTTCCAGATTAAAAGTTCCTTTGTGTGTCCCGTATAACTTTCCCGAAGGTAAGTCAAGCTCTCGCGCAACAAACGAAGGCATTTTTCAATGTATATCGACTCCGCGCCTTAGGACCCTCGTCCCTTGAAAGGCCCCGGGCGTGATCGTTAAGTGTTTCCTTTTCAGCGCGCAGCAGCAACTTCGCCCTTTGTCTTTTCCCCAAATACATGCAGCGTCAGAGAGCTGTATAGAACGCCGTGCAATTTTCGCAAGCTCGTTCCTCCTCCTTTGCGCCGGCGCTGCTAGTGCAGAAGTCGTTAGCCCCGTGTATATATCGGTTGCTTCCTTTGAGGGGCCAGCTGCACCTGCTTCCTCGATCTTATATCGAACGTCGCGAGCTGCTGATCCGTGAAAGCCGAGGGTGAGAGAGAGAGAGAGAGAAAGCTGGGATTGATGGCGAGAGAGGAAGGGCTGCTGCTGCTGCTCGATAACGATCTGGATTATTGGATTCCGCGATGATGTGTCTACTTTGTTGGCTGGCGCGCTCATTAGAGCAGCCGCGCTGAGGCTTGATTGAAGACGAGAGGATGGCTATGATTGGAGTTGGAAAAGTAGGTTGGCTCGGCTGACGGTTGAAAAATTTTAGGAGAGGTTATTTGCGGTAAGAAAGTTATTACGAACTTGCAGGATTTGGATTTCCGAAAATAGAACTTGAGAACTGCTTTCTGCTCTGTATAGAGAGAGGCATCTATGTAATAGTAAAATAATTCTTTTTAATCTTCGCGATTGTAATCTTCGCGAGAGTTGATTTTTCTAAGTTGTTTTGCTAACGATTCGATTTTTACTACTCAAAATTTTACCATTTTACCAATAGACGTTATTGTTTGTAGGAATAACAAATAAGTTTCGAGGCCGGAAGAGCAATATGATACATGTATAACTTTTACCACAATATCGTAAATTTGTGAATATTTCAAAGTGAATAATATTGTAAAAGATGCGTAATCCCAGGCGGCGCTAATCACTCGGCGTATTACGCGACCAAAATGGACGTTTATCGTGCGAATAGCTCGACTTTATCCCCCCGGCGCTCTCTCACCTCTCGGTCGTATGCGATCGATCCGCGTACTTTGCAAATAAACATTGTTTATTCGTTTGCAAATGATTCGGGGATTTAGCTGCGCATTTATGCGTGTCTCTGTGTAAATGGCAGATAGATGCGCGGACGAACGACAGGAAAGAGAAAAACAAACACGGTTATCGTGTTGGTCAATTTAAACAAGATGATGGACACCATGGTCGACAATAGGGAGGCAAATCTCGGTGAAAGAGAAACGTTGTATAAAGTATTTTTTATCCGTTTTTCAAAATTTTCTATAACGGTAAAATCATTACTTACAGCCTATATACGTGCAATATCGAGTTTACTCCGCACAAAGTGTGTTACTCCTTCAATATCCTTGCTCCACCTGGAATATCCGGTGTGTCCGTATATGCGGCCGGTTTCAAGAGTCGACCCGATGCGTGTAAACTACACCGGCGTTTAGAGCACACGAGAAAAAACGTGCGAATTTTTCAAAAGAAATTTCACGATAAGACGCCGTTAAAATGCACGTTAAGTGCATACGATTACTTTTCGAGATAAGCGCGCAAGAATGAGTTCTATAGTATAAAACAGGATTCGAATAGCTGTGCTCTTATGCACAGAAACAAACGATAGCCAAAGGATATGGTATAAAAAAACTCAAAGTAATCATTGAATAAATCAGGCAATTATCGCCGCGCGCGTAACAAATGTACCGTAAATAAGTGCGTTAAAACACGTAATGAGAGTCCAAGAAAGCTACAGCCCGCTAAAGGGCGACAAAGTTATCCTTCGGCCGCAGCTCGCGCGTATATACTCTTTTTCTCTGTGCTGCAGCAGCGCAACAGTTAAGAGGCGCCAGTAACAGCCGCCTAAAGCCCGCGCATAAATTACGCGGCATTAATGTATCGCCGATAATGCGAATTTATCGCAAACTCGGTGACGCATACGCTCTCGTGTCTTTCGGCTCTCTTTTTCCAGCGCAGCCCGGCGGTACAGCGCACGCGGCCGTATTAATCTCCTGAGAGATAGTAGCCCATCTATCCTTGCCGGCCGGGATGCGCTTGACACGCGAAATCAATGGCATTCGGCTTTCTCTCTCGCTCTGCAGTATATATATGCGTGTGAGACTGCTGCTGGACGCTGTATATATGTATATATAGTCGTGTATGCTGCAGCGGAGAGCAGAGTTTTCCAGAGCAGCCGGATGTTCGAGCTGCTGACGCACCGGCTTTTATTATGTGGAACGTGCATAAACGACGACGAGTTTCGTTGTTATATATAAATGCATAACGACGAAAAGTCAGAATAAAAGTTTGATAAAAGGAAATGATAAAACATGTTTGTCGAGCGCGCGCTGGTATGTATACCACATAGCGCGCCATGCGGGATAAATATAGGCAAATCGAATGAGGCTCTCGTTTAAAATGACGGACACGTGTCTATATTAGTAATGAGGGTGTGCCTATACTCTCGGGGGTTAATGGCTTTGATCATACAAAGAAAAATCGACTATAGTCGATGGCAAGTTCGTGATCGGTTCATCGTCCGGTAAGAACGCGTAATGTTGCGTGATAGATAATTCCGCTGATGAAATTGCGAGTTTCGCATTTCAATTACACGCGTTGTGCGATACAATCGATGAACGGCGGATCTATCTTCTCCCGGATATTAAAACCTTTATATTCATGGCTGCAGCGAAGTTTTTGAAAATGCGAATATATAAAATGAAAGAATATTTCGTATTGAAATATCGGTGAAAAAAAGGAGATTACTAGTCGCGTGACGTTATAGTGATCTGCATATATATGTATATTTCGTTTAAAGATGTTAATGCATCGAATTTGAATGCATACATGACGCACATGCGTATGTACTTATGTAAGGTACATTGATTGAAAATAAATTTTTCATCTTCGATTCTAGGATTTTACCAGTATGGAATGAATAATCAGGTTAGATTATTTGTCCTCGAGCTGCAAGTTGATGTAGCGCGCGCAAGGAGAATAACGCTCGATATACATTATAAGCAGAGAATATGAAACGTCCGCTCGGGCTGATGTAGCTCATCAAACCTGAACTATTGTTTACCCATTTTGCATATTAATACTTCGATTACCTTAATAATTTAGCTATCATACTTGGTAATTGGCCTCATAAATTATCGCGAGTATTGGCGTTTTTCTGCCCCGCTTATCATCTCTCTCCCTCACTCTACAGTTGGCGCGTATACATTCTCGCGAGTACTTTCTAATAAAATTAATACTCTATTAAATTTCGTTCGCGCGCAATGCATATATATGCTAAATAAATCCATCAGCCTAGCCGCGCAATTATATTTATATGCTAATGCCATCCTTCGCAATTTTAAATTCAACTACCTCTCCAGTGCCGTCGCGAAATTCCCGCGTTCGTATGCGTATATACGTATATATATATACACGAGCGAGCCATCTCCGAGGCGAGCGAATGGCGAAATGGAGGAAAAAAATGAAAAAGATTTTCTCGATGCTTCCTACGCTAGGGCGCAAGAACAATAAATAAACAAAAAGAAAAAACGCGCGCTACTCTTTCTCTCTTCGTCTATGACTATAAAATTTACGGTATAACTGTCAGCGGGAGACGCGCAATTTTTCATTCTTACTTTGTCATGTGCAGACTCGCACACGCGAATGCGTATCCGACGTGTATGGATTTCAGGCTCGAGGGGGAAAGGGTTAAATAATAATAGCTCTGTTCAAAGCCAACGCTTTCCATATAAGCTGCGTAAAGAGCCGAGTAATGCATTTCTCGCATTCCCGCATTATACCCCCGTATAATGGAAAGGCAGGTCCTACCCGAGTATAAACCACGGCAACGACGCGCCCTTGTCCGAGCATATTTCACCATTCCTATACGAGCAACAACAGCGGCAGTAGCGGCGAAATCTAAAAAACTTGCTCCGCGCATTAAAACTAGCCTCGCGGTTCCGCAATTTTCCATTTACGCGCGAAAGACCGCAGGTACACACACACACACACCGGGAGAAAAAGAACAAAGTCGGCAGACGCGCAAAAAATGCCAAAACACACACGCGCGCGCCCGCGCATACAGGTGCCGCGCTATACACGGCACACTGTGCGTCGTGGTCAACGGCATACATCATCCTAGCCTACATGTATATATACATGCAGCAGCAGCGGAGTAGCTATATATCTATATACATATACGCAGATAGGGATGGGGGTATATATAGTAGCAGCAGCCGCGGGCGCGACGTCGTCGTCTGCATCCCCCGGGTGTCGTTATTCACAACTAGCTCTCGCTCGCCCGCAGCGGGGCCGCCTCCATTATTCAGAGCGCGCGAGCGCTGAGAGGCTGGCCGCCGCGATTTTTCAGGATAAACTCCAGCCGCTGCCGCCGACGCTCTCTAATGAAACGAGCCATAGACGCGTGTCTGGCGCAAGCTCGCTTTGACTGCCACCGCGCCGCGTTCTTTGCGCGCGGAATGCGTAATGCGTTGCGGTTGCCGGAGTGCTTGCCGTTTTTTTTTTTTTTTTTTTTTTAAGAGGAGAGAATTTTCCGTCTGCCTGTCTTTGTAGACTGCCTTTTGCTGCGTTCGTACGTCTGCTTTAGCGGAGTTTCAATTTATTCGCCGACTTTTATATATAGGATATATCCTGAACGCGATTGTTCCGTATCCTGCGCGCATTGCTTTATTGGCGTCTGACGCAAGGCCGATCGCTACTACTTATTATTCCGAGAACGAAAGGTGGACAAAAAGAAACGTTTGCGCGCAAGCAATCCGTAACACAGCATTACGAAGAGCAAGTAACAAGATAGAGACTTGATTATTGCGCACTTAATTACAAAGGAAGTGCACAACATAAGTGGATTAAGCGGGTCGGGCTTGAGAGGGAGAGGAGTTTGCTGCGCCTGCACTATATGTGATTACACCTAAGGCGAGTCATATAACGAGCTTCTGATAAAGTAGAATTATCCGCTGCAGTGGGCGAAATGCTCGCGCGCACGCCGGCGAAAGCCTTTCGCAGTTTATGCTTTTCCCTCGTTTGCGGCTGACAAGCAGCGCTGGCGGCACTCGCTCTCCGGCGCCCCGGTAATTAACCTAATGACGCTGCCCTTATTACACGAGAGAGCAGTCATTTGATGTTTTTACATGCCGAGGCCGCATTAGCAGTCGCGCTTATATATTTCCATGGCAAAATGAGCTCTCGTTAAGTTAACTAACAATGCGTTGATTTCCTTCCGCCATTTACTTCCTGATGCTTTTGATATTTCAATTTTTCTTCTCTCGGATTTTTGTGGGAATCGACGATGCGCGCACTCGCGATACTTTAATAAAAAAAACGCCATCGACGCCGATTGACGAATCTCGGAATATAATAATTTTGTATTTTTGCGCTGCATTTGGATGTTCGAGCGACGGTTATTTCAGCGCGCGAGAAGAACGAGGCAATAAAAATGCTGCCGGGGAAAAATAATGATAGCAGAAATTGACGTTAAAATTTACATAGATTACCCAAAGCGCTCGCGCGCGCGCGTTTCTTCTACTACATAAATTTTATTTGCAAGTTCATTATAATTTCGGCTCTCATAAAAATACGGGCGTTCCCTACCCCACTAAATAACTCACTCGTAATGCGTCCCACCATACCACGGCCATTACTTATATCCCGAGTGCTCGGCATGTTATATTTTCCTTTTAATAAATGCATTTGGGTAACGCGAAAGTGCATTTTGCGATTGACTCGATTCGAGGTAATACCGCCCTCTGATGCGATGAATTATCCAAACGTCTGAATTCGATTACAGCTGCAGTGTCTGCCCGAAATGCCAAATATAGGCTCGACTCAATATTCGCAATCGCGAATGTCTGAGAAGTTTATGATTTAACTATGAGTCAGCAAAATTATAGCCCGAGTTTTATAAATAAAACTACTATTCAAAGAAGATATTTCCAGAAAAACTCGTTCTCATACGCACCGCCAAACGACTTTTTTCAAGCTCCGCCGACGCGATAACTTCCTGTGCAGCAGAGAGCTGCCCCGCCCATGCATCAGGTATTCACAAAAAAGCCTCTCGCGTGTAGTAGAACGCCCAAACCAGCGTCTGGCCTTTTAATTCGTTGAGCAAATAAGTATAGCGTGTTTCCTGCAGAGGACAGTCGGTTATTGATTTTTTCGGAAGCCTTATAGCCCTGGAGAGCGAGATGCACTCGCATTTCAGCGATGCAGCCACGAAGTGCAAAACGCGTCCGAGGCAGGTGATGTACGCGAAGCCATCGCAGCTGCAGCACATTCCGCTGAAATATATACATCGGGGGACCGGACGCCGCCACCGCAGTGACCTTTGCCCTCGACCTCGCGTGCGGTTCTCGCTGCGCGGATGGAAATTTCCGAAAAGGTGAATGAGCGAGAGTACCTGTATATTTGTGCAGTGCCGCAAGTGCTCGGCGTATGGTAATGCTCACACGGCTGAGAAGTCGAGGGGATAGTCGCAAGGCCGGAAGGAAGGGATGCGGATAAATATACGTACCTTGACGGCAGTGTTCGTTTTAAAGTTAAGACGCCGCGCTTTTTGCCCTGCGCGACTCTTTTTTTTTGCAGCGAGTAGATTGCGTTCGCGATACGAACGGGGGAGAGATGACGATGTGAATCGTAAAAGTCTGCCGGGGAGAGAGATTGTTTGCTGTGTGTCGCGCGCTGGGCTGATGGGAAAATTTCCGAGTTTTTTGAAGTATAAAGCATGTTATTTTACTTCGGAGAGAGAAAAAAAATCCCACCGGCTGACTATAACGAGAGTACTCCACTGAAAGCTCGGCCACTTTACTTTATACACATCTTCGCGAAAGTATTATATTGCCCCCGAATGGCAATGCTCCGGAAAGTACCATAAAAACAGACATGGAACAGCACTATATTCCCGCAGCAAGAACGCAGTAGGCGACGAAGTGCAAATTAAAGGCGAGCAGAGAAGGTGTGCTCGCGGCAAACCGAGATAGGTATATGTATAAAATGTGTGTGAATATATTGTTGAGGTTATCTTGTTGAATAAAGAGGCAGTGTTGAGTATAGAGTATATATTTTGTAAAAATGTATTAGAAGAAAATTACATTGGTCTTGCACGTTACGCACTCGAAAGCGGACTGGACTGAGTCTCCGAGTCCCATACACGGAAAACTGACCTGAGGGCTGCATCCCCTCTTCTTACCGCTGTTTCAGGATGTATCTTTCTATATTTTAATTGCATGCACTAATGATACTATGCTACCTGGATACTTGGGGAATTTTAATCCGGGACGCTCCTTTCCACACTCGTCCCTATCATAAAAACTACAATAAACCAATATTCCTCTAGATGTAGGGTTTTTCCCAGAAGAATGTATTGCTTCAACACCCTCCCTAAAACTCTACATCTTTACAATCGTATTATTCCTTCTTAATTGCTCGAGAACACATTAGTCCAAGTTTTTCCCGTAGATATTCAAATCTTGGCTTAGGTAAAGCCTTCGTAAAAATATCTGCTAATTGTTCATTGCTACATACATACTTAACATCAATGTCGCCTTTTTTATACAAATCTCGCAAAAAGTGATATTTTACATCAATATGCTTGCTTCGTTGGTGAAATTCTGGATTTTTAATAAGTTTTAACGCGCTTGTATTGTCTACATTTAACAAGTAATTAATATCCTTAATTTTACATTCGCTAAAGATCTTCTTGAGCCAAACAAGCTCTTTTGCTCCCAGAGCCGCACTCACGTATTCGGCTTCTGTTGTTGAAAGAGCAACGCATTGTTGTCGTTTACTTTGCCAAGTGATGGCCGCATTCGCGTATGTGCAAACAACACCAGATGTTGATTTTCTTGTTTCTTTATCACCTGCGTAGTCAGCATCGCTGAATGCTTCAAGATTTCCCTCTCTACCGTACAGTAAACCCATATCAGATGTACCCTTTAAGTAACGTAAAATTCGCTTTACGAGTTGCCAATGATATTCGCTAGGCTTTTCTAGATTTCGTGCTGCTACGTTCACAGCGAAGCTAATATCAGGCCTTGTCACAGTTTGTAAAAACATTAAATTGCCTACGGCTTCTCTATACGGAGCATTACACAAATTTGGGCTTGCATTGTTGTCACTCCAGTTGGTTTCAATAGGTGTAGATACGCTATTCGCACCGCTCATATTAAACCTTTCTAATATATTTTCAATATATTTACTCTGATGAATAAATATCGCGCCATTGTCTAATCTGTAAAATTCGACTCCGAGAAAATTTTTAACATCAGTCGTGCTCGTGATTTTAAACTCTGTGTTTAATTTTGTTAAAAAATCGCTAATCATTACTTTGTCTGATGCTGCTATAAGACCGTCGTCTACGTAAATTGTTAAAAGCATTAATTTGTCGTTTTCTACGTAAAAGTAAAGACACGGATCTGCTTTACTTTGATCAAACTTTAGATTTGAAATAAACTTTGAAAATCGCTCAGTCCAGCATCGAGGAGACTGCTTTAAGCCATAGAGGCTCTTACTTAGCTTACATACGCGACTAGTCCCGTCATCAAAACCTTCCGGTTGTTTCATATAAATATTTTCTTTTAAGCTTCCATACAAGAATGCTGTCTTAATGTCAAATTGACCAAGGTGCAAATTATATTTCGCGGCTATGCTGAGCATTAATCGAACCGTGTCAAATCGAGCAACAGGACTATAAGTTTCTTCATAATCAATACCTGCTACTTGCGAGCATCCTTTTATAACTAATCGTGCTTTATACTTTTCTACGCCATCTGAATTTATCTTTTTCGTGTAAACCCATCTACTACTAATGATTTTATGGTTTTTCGGTTTTTCAACAAGAGTCCATGTTTTGTTTTCGGTCTGAGAATTCATCTCTTCGAGCATAGCTTCTTTCCAAGAACTTTTCTGTTCGGATTGCATCGCTTCTTTGTAGCTACCTGGTAACCTATCGGCTATGTACATTATCGGAACACCATAGAATTCGGGTTTTCTTGTAGTTTTCCGATCGCGTAATTGCCTCACATTTTCGTCGCACTTTGCAGGCTGTTCTATTTTCTCATGATCACTCTCTGCACTTTCATATGATTCCTCATCACTTTGAACTTGTTGGAGTATGCCTTCGGGTTCATTTTTCGGCAGTTCTAATTGTGCATATTCGGCTGATACTTGCTCTGGCTTAAATTTCACATCACGGCTTAATACTACGTCTCTAATGCTAGGTACATACACACGATACCCTTGCCCATTATCTAAATACCCTACTAAATAACCTTTCATAGCCTTTTTGTCCAGTTTTCTCCTTTTTTCTTTCGGTACATGTATAAAGCATTCAGTCCCAAACACCCTAAAATTTCCTATAGCCGCGGGTTTTCCATACCATAATTCGTACGGCGTTTTATTGCCCTGCTTAGTCGGGCCCGTTTTATTGATCACGTGTACCGCTGTGTTCATGGCTTCGGCCCATAAACTCACAGGTATATCCTTTTTCGAGTATAGCATTGAGCGACCGGCTTCTAATATTGTGCGATGTTGTCTTTCTGCTATGCCGTTTTGCTCCGGATTATATGGAATGGTAAAACTTTGTTTAATCCCCTTGCTATTAAGAAACTTCTCGATTTCTTTATTTTTGAATTCCTTCCCCCCGTCACTATGGATTTCCTTGATTTTACAATCGAACTCATTTTCAGTTTCCAAGCAAAAGATTTTTAACTTCTCGATTACTTCTGATTTATATCTTATAAAGTATATTTTTGTATATTTTGAAAAATCGTCTTTAAAAATAACAAAATACCATTTTTTTCCGATAGACTCAGAATTCATAGGCCCGCAAACATCTGTATAGATGATTTCGCGAGGTTTAGTTGCGCGCTCAAATTTTTCGTGAAAGTTTGACCGATGGTGTTTCCCGTATGCACATCCTTCACAGAAAAATTCGTCGTTACCTTGAATCTGGACATTTGCATTCTTTAAAAAATTTTTAACATGTTTTATACTTTGGTGACACAGTCGTTCGTGCCACAACTGCAATGTATTCGCGTTTGATTGTTCATTCGTACTTGACTCGATTTTCTGGCTAAGATTACAAACCGACGGCATAATAACTTGCATATCAAGTTTATATAAATTTCCTACGTCTAGCCCTTTCGCGATAACTATACCCTCCATTAAAAACAAGCATTCTTTCCCGTTGCGTGAGATACTAAAATCTATTCCTTTCTTCGCAGCATACTTTACAGAAAACAAATTTCGCTTCATATTCGGAACATACAATACGTCATTCATCGTTCCCGGTATAGTCTCGCCATTTACATATGTCGTTATTTCGATACTACCCTTGCCGGCCGCTTCCATGTAGGTTCCATCGCCGATTTCAATTCTGTCTCGTACCTCAAATTCTTCAAACTCGCTGAACCACTCTCTTCGACCCGTCATGTGCTCAGATGCCCCAGAGTCGATCACCCATGTTTCCTCGCTTACTCCCTGTGATGATACTCGGCTTCCTATAAATCCGATTTTGAACTGCGTTTTTTGATCGTAGTTTCCTTGGCCTTGATTTTTCGGTTGCTGCTCTCTTCCATTTTTGTCTTTGAAATAACAATCCTTACTTTTGTGGCCTTTTCTTTTGCATATGTAGCATCTTTGGCAGTCTTTCTTTAAGTGCCCGGCTTTTCCGCAATTAAAACACTTTCCCTCGATGCCTCTCGTGTTTGTCTGTTTTGAATGTTCTCTTCTGTGAAAGCTTGTCTTTGTCACCAGTGCTACTGACGTCTCTTCTTGCTCGACTTCATTTTTCCATCTTGATTCTTCTGTGATCAACCTTGTAGTCAAATTATCTAGGGTCTTTTTAGCCTCGTCTACGGAGTCCCATGCGCTATGAAAGTGATTAAACTTTTTGGGGAGAGAGGTCAAGATCCTTGTAATTAACATTTTTTCGCCGATGTCACTGCCGAGCGTTTTCATCTTCACCGACAATTGTTCAATTTTTGAGATATTGTGAGCCACGCTTTCACTTTCTTCCCATCTAAAGTCGAAAAATTGCTTTTGTATCATACTTAAATTTTCATCCGACTTCATGTCATATACTGAATTTAACTTCTTCCACATCTCATAAGCTGTTGTGCAACTAAGTAGCAAGTCGAGCGGCTTCTTTTCAACTGCTGTGACAATTAATTTTCTCGCGGTTTTATCAGCCTTCAGAAACCTCTTTCTTTCCGCTGCATCTTTATCCGCGTTCCCAGGATGAGTCAAAAAGCCTTGTATGACTTCAAAGACATTATCATCCTCCTCCAAAAGTGTGCGCATCACAAAGCGCCACTGGAGCCAGTTATCACTGCCACGCAATTTTTCAATTTTATTTGTCGTTTCCATTTTTTTTCTTCGTTCACTTTTGCACAACACTTGAGCACGTCACTTTACGTCACTTATTATTCACGCAAACCTTCCTCTGTACTCTGACAGCTCTGGGCCCATAACCTGTTGAGGTTATCTTGTTGAATAAAGAGGCAGTGTTGAGTATAGAGTATATATTTTGTAAAAATGTATTAGAAGAAAATTACATTGGTCTTGCACGTTACGCACTCGAAAGCGGACTGGACTGAGTCTCCGAGTCCCATACACGGAAAACTGACCTGAGGGCTGCATCCCCTCTTCTTACCGCTGTTTCAGGATGTATCTTTCTATATTTTAATTGCATGCACTAATGATACTATGCTACCTGGATACTTGGGGAATTTTAATCCGGGACGCTCCTTTCCACACTCGTCCCTATCATAAAAACTACAATAAACCAATATTCCTCTAGATGTAGGGTTTTTCCCAGAAGAATGTATTGCTTCAACATATATATATATATATATATATATATATTCACACACGCACACTGCAGTTGGCGCGCGAATCCCATTAACACAACGAGGCCCTTTATTAAGGGAATCGTAGAAGACGCTACCTTTCCAGTCGCTAAAATTATTGTCGTTTCCCTGCGAGTCACATACACACGCATACTCGGTGGTAGTACAGTAGACTGCACGGGTTTATAGGGTTCGCCGACGCGGTTCGCCTGTCCTCTGGAATAGCCCCTACGAGCTACTCGATGCTACACGTGTATGCAATACACATATTCTCACGCACACATACGTACAAGTAGAGAAAGGACTACCGCTGCACTCGGTGGTAACCGAGAGTGTACAGAGTTGCCGCCAGTGGCAAGTGCCTCGAGCCGCGTCGTGCTTCGAAGTCCTGAGACACGTACTTCGAATTAAGGCTGGATCCGCTGGATTACGCTGGGGAATTCGTCGTCAAGCTGCTTTCGTGTTAAAAGTGTGTTAAAGAAATTGATCGTTTTGGTTTGCTGGTTCCTGCCTTACTTTATATACGTGGTCGCGTTTAAGAAAATATATTCGACACTTTATCTCTCTTGTAATAACTGATTCGCGAAGCGAAAGCGCGAATCACCTCGACACTCGACAAAGAGGAATGCTGTTAACGACTCGAAACCTACATCACACGCAGCGTCGATACCTATATATACATAGTAGAGAATTTAATTTTGAGCTGCGATACGGGAGGCGATTCAATGAGAGGACTCCAAGAGCTCCAAAGGCTTTTATCTTTATTCAAGATTTCTATTCAATCTGGCCTGCAGCGTTATATATACCCTTGACGACATTCACTTTGCTGCAGGAATATGTACTCGGGGTTCATTCAGCCGAATTTGCATATAAGACGTCGCGACGAGGGTCAGTCCCGTGTTACGTCGGTACATGTATATACAAACGCGCTTACCGTGAATATTCCTTTCACGGTTTCTCGATGAATAGTAGATCAGCTTCAAACATATAGGATTAAATGTGCGTCCGAGTACACAGAGACGAAAAGTAATCACGTACCGGCGTAACTCGGAATACTCGGAAGATGAAATTTTTTCCAGCACACCCGGCGCGCGCTTGCGACAAGCAGCGATGCGATATCAATTTTGCATAAGAGACGAGGAACAATCCGCGAGTAAAAAGCAGCGCGTGCGTCTCGTCACCTCATAATTAAATTCCGCTCGGGGGGGGGGGGGCAATAAAAAAACTTGGCTGTAGTAAAAAAAACTTTATCCATCCCGACTCCTCCTGCTGCTGCTGCTGCTGCTACTGTTCCAAATCCCTCAATCTTCCGGCATCGAGCAGCATCGTTCTTTCGCCAACGCGCACAAGCGTATATAGTATATATAGTTCCTCCATTTCCCCACTTACAGAGATAAGGCCATGTCGGCCATTCAATTTCTCGAATTTCCAGGGCTGTACAGCCGCGAAAACCGGCCGCAATGCGCGCGAGAGTGAGAGAGTCAGAGAGAGAGAGAGAGAGAGAGAGAGAGAGAGGGAGAGAGACATATACGCGCGCGCTCGTAAAATTCTCGGCGATGCGACAGTTCGGGACAAATCGTAAAGCTCGGGCTGCTGCCGCTGCATGCCGGACGGTCCGAGGTCGCCGCTAAATTTTGAACACGATCATGAAACCGGTAGCGGTGATAACCCCGGGCTTCCAGGAATGCGCTGCAGCCGAGTCATTAAAGCGGGCCCTCGAAACGCCTACCTCCGCCGCTAGCTGCCGCCGATTTCCACGGTTTAGGAGTGATAAACATCCGCGCGCCAAGTTCTCGCGCGAGCTCTCTCTCTCTCTCTCTCTCTCTCTCTCTCTTTCTCTCTCTCTACACTGTAAATCGCTGCGAGCTTGTACTGCTGCCTCTATAGCAGTCGGAAATTTCTTCTTGTTATTGCGCGGCTGGCAAAAGCTCCAGTGCACCGGTATATACTATACTTTTGTTTATGCGCTTATGCTTTTGAGTAATTAGTGCGGCCGGTTGATGTGCCGGTTTGTTGTTCGCGTTTTAGAGCCGAATTTGATGTGCGCTAGCTTTGAGCATCAAAGCTTGATGACGTAAAAATTTTACGCCCTCTTTCTCTCTCTCTCTCTCTCTCTCTCTCTTTTAGGCTTCAAATGAGATGTAACACTCGCTGCAGTGACGTTAAAGGGCTTTTCACCTTTTGACCCCATCCCGCTTGTGCAGCGGGTTCGTTTCGCATTTTTTACACCCCCGACGTGTGATAAATACTCCCGACCGTCTCCATTACCGGCGAAACAATTAAAAATATTATGAGAATTTCGTGCGTGACCCGACAGCCATTGTGCTTTAATAAAAGCTCTCGGTCGTGATGAATCTGTACTTAGCTGAAACAATGTCTCTTAGTTTTTTCAATTAATTGCGCACAAAGAAAACTTTTTTAATTATGAATACTGCGCCACCTTGTTATACAGCTTACATTGTATTCAAATAAATTTGATAGAGTAGGAATCGGCAATAGCGAAGTGCGGCTTTGTTCGGCGTAAACATGACGGCTAATTTAAATTTAATTATTCATTTGTGGAAATTTTATCAAGTTTGGAATTATATAGGAGCTCCCCTATGCCGGTGTAATATCGCGTAATGAACCAATGCTCTTTTGCGCGAGTTGTTGAATTTATTCATTAACAAAATAATACCCTCGGTTGTTCGCAGCTGCAAATACAACTATTTAATGGCTTCCATCAAAAATCCAACTAAAAAAGTTATCCGACTCTGCTTTCGAAAAGTGTTAATTGAAAATGTTAATCAACCGAAGAAAAGTTTTAATGGATACAGTGGGAGGATTGCGCGAAAAGTGCGCTCTAGTTGCTGGCGCTGCTTTTGTTAGGCGCGAAAGGAGGCGGGCTACGTATACGTACATATATATACGGCACAAAAAAGCCTCCAGCTGCGTCTAACGCATTGTCCCGATGTCGCGAGCTCGAGAGAGACCCAAGTGTGAAATGAGTTTCGTTGTTACTTGCTTTCGCGGTACTGTTTCGAGCTAAAACAGACGCATAAGCGGGCACTTGCTATACTGTCATTTTATTAAATTTTACGTGATTATGGATGATTTCGGGTGGAATATAATCGAGGAGACTACACAATAATGAAAGTTCATTGTTGGTTCCGCGTCGAGCCGCGCGCGTGGTGTTTTAATTTGAAATTTTAATCGGAAATTCGAGGGCTTTTCAATGCGAGAAGATTAACAGTTGAGTGGTCTTTTAATTAAAGCGAGGCGCTATTTTACACGGAAAGTTGGGGATTCAAAATGTTGCGCCTCTATATTTTAAACAATAATTTATGACGTGATTTGTGTACTTAAACACTCGACGAGTGCGGTAACGCGATTGAAAAATTGCTTTCACACAATTGCTTCTTTCTTGAGATAACGCGCGCAACAATATGCCAAGCCTGTGATGCTTAGTATTTCTCATTTCCAATCAAGTTATACAGCCGCTTCAATTTAATTTTCCTCATTGCAAATAATCTGCAATGTTTATTTTCAACAAAGAAAAATGCTGCATCCACAGCGGAAAAAGCACAAATAGAAAATGGACGAGAACAACACGCCAGAGCAGCACTACAATAACCCGACCATCACCGAATTCTCCCTCTCACCCATCGCATTCCGTGAAACACTGCAAAAGTCCGTGCTTGCGGAATGCAGCAGCAGCAGCAGCAGCTGAAAACGGGCCGAGGAAGAATGAACGAAGGGAGATAAAATGCCCGAGCCGTCGTTGGTAGGCTCGGGCGTTACGGAGATTAATCAGAAACAGCGAGCTCGTCGTCATCGCGCTGACAATGCAGATGCTCGGGCCCTTTGTGCCAGTCTTCTGCTTTGTTTAATGGCTGATGAGATGTAACCCTCTTCGGTGCCGCGTCGAGAATTTTGAATACCGACGACGCGCATATACCTCAGCCCGATAGTAACCCCGACGACGAGCATTAGATTCCCTCCCAGACATCGTAGTAGGGTACTTGCCGGTGAGCTGTAGTTAAGGTCTTTGAAGCTAAGTGAACTCTGCCAACTCGTTGAAAAATTAAATATCGCGACTGAGGCTTCAATTTAATCGAAGAAAGTCGAGTTAATTAGATACTTAAATGTCACCTGTATACTGGGAGAATTCAATGGAAGAGAGAATGTTGCTAAGGCGAGAGGAAATTAGTCTAAAAGACGAAAAGCGGATCATCAGTATTAAACTGTAAGCTTTTAAGTGTGCTTCAAGTTGAACCTCTTATCCTTACAATCATGGGTTATACTTAAGCTTGGATATCTATATTGAACGAACTCAAGTGTTTATATTATTATTAGAAAAGAATGGATATAGGAGGAAATTAATTTTTAATCATTTTGAGAGAAAGGAAAACTGAAACGTCTTCTTCGATTTTCGACGCGTATTCACATATCGTCTGAGATCAGCTCTGGCCACAAGGGGTCAAGAAAATCGAACCTCAACCCCTTAGTATTCAGAAAAAGCACGCAGCCAAAGCAATTGCTTGCTCCGCAATGGTATAACCCCCGAGACGGATATATATAAGTCCGCAACGGGCCGAAACTATTCGACTCGTTCTCTCTCTCTCTCTCTCTCTCTTTCTTCTTCTCTCTTGTTCTTCTGGTCGCCTCCAGTACGTACTTCAAGGACGGTCGATTTCAATTTCACGCCCGGATAAATGCTCTTCCTCTCGTTCTTTTTTCCTTCACGTTTTCCTGGCCGCTCTTTATCTCGCTAGTTTCTTCATATTTTTCTTTCTAATGGTTGACTACATTTCGGAGAATAATTGTAAATACCGATACAGTCTGCTGAACTTTTCTCCGAGCAAACGTGAGCGGCTTTCGTGGAATTGAAATCCTACTATAGGTCAACGAAGCTATATCGTTTTCTTCGCTACCTTTTACAATACGTTCCTATCGAATATCATAATATTTTTCAAATTGCTCGACCTATCAATTTCCGCGATTCTTCGATGACGAATACTTCTCCACCATTTTTCTTGTCTTTCTCCGTATACCTACAAATTGGGAGTGCGCGAGAGAGCATATCGTCCAACGAAATACTAAAATTATTCTCCACATTCGAGGATAATAAAACACTCCCGCATATAGCAGATAGCACTAAACGATATTAGCTCTCTTGGGAGGGAAAGAATAAATTCCCCTTTATGAAAATCAAATCGAAGCTTTATGGGACGCGTATTTCAACGTTTACCAGCTGCCAGAGACGAAGGAGGGAATTGCTCGCGGAGGACGATGCCTCATAAAAGGCTATACTACCCCTTTCTTTTCTCGCGCCGACTGAAACATTCCGAGTGTTTCGATATGATTCGATCTTTTTCTGGCTCATTCACAATAGAAACGGAAGCTCGAGTGCGGAATAACGGCTGCTGATAGCGCGTTATGAAAGGAAATGATGGCGCGCTCGACGAAAATATTGCATGCGCGAAGACGTGCAGTAAAATCTTTTTTATTTCACGTACGCTGTTTTGCAAATACAGCCGAAATTGCCGCTCTTAGATGAAAATCACAATCGTACGAACATTTCGCACGACTAAGAGAGTGTATAGTTTCGCACCTTCTGCATTTCAGTGTGGTAACGTCACCAGGAGTTAGGAAAGTTTAACAACAGTTTCTCATATCGCGGTACTGAAGCAAAACTCCCCCAACTTTGCGCCATTAATAAGGCATTCATTCTGAACGTAAATTCATTTATTAATTTTATTACCGGCCTTTATGACGTCATTAAATTTAATTTTCCTTGCATTATTACGCTTATTAATCTGTTATGTAAATTATGAACAACACGCGAGTCCAAAGTTTCGCGCCGCTGTTTACTTACATCCTTGCAAACTGGGTCAAAATGCTTATAGAGTCTATATAATGCACATCGATTCTATTCTTACAAACGACTAAAGCGAATCTTTTCTTTTCTGTTGCAGGTACATGTGCGAGTAGCATTCCAACGATCCGTGAGTAAAAATCCGAAAGCGACAAACTTACTTGCTACGCGGTGAGAAAAAAAAATGTAAATAATACCGAGCAATCTCGCAGCCGAGAAATAAAAGAACTCGACGGCGCATACGACAAATTTGAAAAACACGAGGGGAAAAAATGTGACAGTTCAGCAAAGGGTGAAATTCGTTTTATGTCGTGGCGCCGATTTCGCGCCGCATCGTAAAGGAAAATTCCCCGGCGCGAGGAATATTGCCGCACTCCTTTCTCTCCGCCGTCTCTTTCCAACTCGTCAGAGAGAAAGAGAGATCCGAAGCCAGCGGCTAGGGCTCACGCGACAAGCTTCGATCTGTCTTCCATTCAGGTGAAGATTTCGCGGAACGATCGCTCCTCTTTTATCTTTGTCTGTTCGACGCTACTACGAGAGCCTTGTAGCCTGGTACAAAGCGAAAAATGGCGCCCGAGAACGAGAGGCATAAAAAACGAAAACTGAGAGCTCCCGCGCTTTCTAAAGCTAATACTCGTGCAGCATCGGATCCCGAGCGCTTTTTTCACGAGCTTTTTCAACGCGGCGCCCTGGCCTGTCATCCTATGCGATAACATTTGCCGATCTTTTGTCGATTAATATAGAATATTATCTGGTTATGAAGTGGTACGGGCATGCGTTCGGTCAGACGTTCATTTTTCTACTTTGAAAACTAATTTCATCACTCGTCCCAGCCGAGAAAACCACAAGGAACAAAGAAGTCAAATAAATAGTCTTGGCTATACAAACAATCCTGGGCTTTCAAGAAACCGAGCTAAAAAGAATCGACTCGATAAATTTAATTAAAAGAAAGTAGTAGAAGGCTGACAAATTAATTGGCGCAGAAAAAGTTTGATAGCTCCGAGGGAAATTCTTAAAGTGAAAAAGCACGTAGTACTCTCGCCGGAGTAGCACAAGAGCGACTCCATGGCTTAAAGCCACGATCATTCCAATTTGTCCTTCAAGGACCATAGTCCCGTGATATCTGACCTCTCCGCGCTCAAAGTTCGGAATTGCGACGAGTGGTGGTGCTGCTGGCGGAAAAGGGGGTACGCGGACTTCGAAAGGGGGGGTCTTGGAATAATTAACCTAACCTCTTAAACGGCTGAGACTCGAGTCGACAAACAACCCAATTACGTGGCTAAACATCGAGCGGCACTTCGCCGTTTCGTCGTGCCCCGTGACGATGTCGTCGAGGTTCCTGTACTCTCTCCCTCCCCGCCTCTCGATCCCTCTTCTCTCCGCTTCGGTATGTTATCTTCATCTTCCTCGCAACCTCCTGCTCTATCTATTCGGTGCAACTTTTATCGCGCGCGTACGAGAGCTTCCTTAGCTCGTCGAGCGCGCGGGGGCGCGCGAGCAGGACTTATGTGCCCGGAATCCGGCAGTACTGCGCGACGCTCCGGAAGCTGTGCTTCTTCCTGCTGCTGCTGCTGCTGCTACTGAATTTGGCTTTGGAATTTAGAATTTGGCGAGAGCCGGCTCTCTAGTAAATAAAAGTAGCCATTTTTGGTATGTTGAAGTTGGACTCGCTTTTCCACAAATATTTCAGGCTGGTGTGCATTTAATTTTCCTTTTAATCTGTCCGGTTTACGAAATTCCATACCAGTGAATTGGGGGAGAATGTACAATGTAGCTGAATCAAAGTAATTCAACGAAATCGTAGAATAATTGAAATGGTGTTCCTGCACACACGGAAATAATTTTGGAATTTCGACAGTAATACCTTTGATGAGTTCCTGGCACCTCAAAATTGTTAGCTTGATTTAATCATCAAAAAATTCACTCGCAATAACTGATGATAGGAATATCAATATACATTTCATCATTTCATTTAACTAGAAAATCGTTCTCCCCTCCAAAAAAAAAAAAAAATACTTACGCAGTAAGTTACAAGTGCGTATTATGATAATTCATAAACTCGCTCGCATCTTAATTTCGTGTCAGTTATTCCGAAACGCATACCTCGCGATGGCTGTGAACCCTTGTACACGAGAGCAGAAAGAAAGCAGCGACGTTGGGGAGAACAAAACACAGTTGGAGAGTTGGAAAAAAACGAGGCAAGTTCGGGAAGCAGCAGCAGCACCAGCAGCAGAGCAGCGCAACATTTGCATATTTATCCGCATGACTTGGCGCTTGCTTGCGCTCCTTTACTTTTCCCTTTAGTCGTCCGGCCGTTACTCCTCTCTCTCTCTCTCTCTCTCTCTCTCTCTCTCCCCAGCCGCCGCCGCCGCCGCGCTCAGAAAAGTGTAATTAGAGCGGGGCGTAATCTTGCGATAAGTGCAAAATTATGTTGTGTTGTAGCGTCGCATTTAATTATGTGACGCAAGGTAAACTAAGTGAGCGGGGACGCGCCTTTCTAACGCGTATACACCGGGGTCAGATCTTGTAAACTTAATTTGCATGGATCCAGCGCATGGCTGTTGCTATCTTTAGGTGTTTTCCAGCGCTCTTGGAATTACATACAAACGGTTCCTGCTGCTACTTTCTAAAAGTAGCTTTGTAATAGTGATTTTTAAAGTTTTCGTGTATATTTACAGATAATATATGGTTTTTAAGGATTTCGAAGGCGAAATACATTGTTCTTTCAAGTTTTCTCCCACCCACGCGTTTAGACTCGCTTTGATCTGGCAAACCCCTATCTAACTTTGAAAATTATATATTTGTATTTTTTGTAAATTTTAGCAATTTAGAAAAGTACTACATCTCCACAACGTTATATTTTTTGTATACATATTATATTCAGACCCTATAGACTGTGATTTATTCTCTTCTAAAAGTACGCTTACACGTGAAAGGAAAATTATATGCCCCTTGCCGCAGCATACGACATCGCGGTCTTGTATAATGCTCTCTCCCTCCAACATCTCCAATAACTCATGTACGTATAACACCTTATTCAGTACGAATATCAATATTTCTCGTTCGAGACATTTGGCTGGCTCGCGCGCAGCTTGCGGATTACTCTAAGAAACGCGAATAAAATCAGGAAAAAAGGCAGCGTTGGTAGTAGTAAAATACATATTACAGCGGCATCAACTCAAAGGGAGAAAATATTTATGGCTGTCGAAGAAACAGAGAGATAGAGCAAAATTTTAACCTTAAGTCACAAATGCTACGGTTACGCGTTACGAGCAGCGGTGCGTTTGCACGTTAAAAAAATTATCTACGAGATTCTTTGTTGTACCTGTTTCGAAGAGGATCCGAAAAGTCGGGAGAGTAGGGGAGGGGAGACGATTTGTTTGTTTTTTTTCGGGTAAACTCGGTGTGTTTCTCGCTCGCTTTTTCTTTGTGTATCCAATTTTCCCCGTCCGCCGCCGTTCGCTATCGTTTTTGTCTTTTTTCATTTTATCTTTTCTCGAGCTGACCGATAGAGGCGAATTTTTACCCACAGACGGAGCTATAGAAAAACGAAAAGACCGAAAGAAGCGCAGGAAATAAGAGGAGTCTCGTTCTCGCTCTCGGTAAACTAGTGCCGGGAAAAAGAGAAGAGAGTCGAGTACGAACGGGAGTGCAAAGGATATGGCTTTAAAGGAAAAAAAAGCGCGCGATACTGTGTGTATGTGTGTGTGTGTGTGCGGGTGTATAGAAAGAATATAGACAGAGAGGGAGAGAGAGAGAGAGAGAAAAAGTAAAGCAGGGAGGTAGAATGTATGGCGTGTAAGGAAAATAGCGAAAGAATAACTGTGCGTGAAAGAGTGAGTGGTCTGCTTTGCTTTCTCGTCTAAACGTTGACCCTGCGATGTTAATGAATTCGTTTATTCATGTGCTCTACGGTTGGGATAGTTTGTTTAAATCTTGCGCCGAGAGTTTAGAACTGTAGTTTGGAGGATTCTTTTAATACACCAAGTTTCTCTTTAGAGAGAACGTTTTCGGCCCTCTCTCGAGAACTTTTTTTATAGAAGGTGTTAATCTTTTCAACCGAAAGTTTTCACGTTGATTATCTTCGTCTACACCGGAGCTATATTTCCTCGGAAGTTTTACGAGATAAGTTTTATGTTTTATTTCGTTAGACAGAAGTTCCCTCTGTTTAGATCTACTTTTTGCGGTATGTGTGTGTAGGATGTATATACATTATCCGCGAGTATTCCAATGGCCAACTTGGATCAGACTCTACTAGTCCTCGGTCGTACCGATCAATTATTTCTCTCCTAATGACTGTACTCAAAAGAAAAATCCTTGTTTACCAGCGCGAAATCGGGCAAATCCCGCCTTACACACCACAACAGCTTTCTCTCGCTCCTAAAGGCAATCCAAATTAAGAGCAAAAACTTTCGAGCTCATCTTCAATCCCGCGCGCAGCGCTCACGCTCCACGTGCGCAAAAACGTCGGGTCTCGAAGAACAAAAAAAGGAATAATCCTTCCGCGGGAATAAGTCAATGCGTACCGCAGCACGAAGTGAGAGAGAGAGAGAGAGTTCGCTACTCCCACTCGCGCGACTCGGTCTCGTTCGGTAAGCCTCGTGGATTCTCGGCGGTCGATAGAGCAAACACGACCGCGCCCCAACCCCCCAGGGGCCTTCTCTCTCTCACTCTCTCTCTCTTTCTCTCCTACTCCCGGTGGCTCTTCCCTATGAGAAAGAGAGAGGGAGATAAACGTAGCTAGCGCGGCCCCCAGCGCCGGAATATCATAATTATTACAGGCTCGTTACACCATCAAGGCGATCCCCGCAGGACCGCCCGAAAAGTTTCTCTCTCTCTCTCTCCCTCTCTCTCTCGCTCGCTGCGCTCGCGAGTGTTAATACGCACGGAGAGGAGCCGTGTATACTCGCGGCAGCGAGACGTTGATGATGAATTATGGACGGCAGCTTTCGCGCTCGAATGACAGGACTGGCCGGGAAAATTCCGAAAGATACTGTGCCCAGCCTACATAGACGGCTCGAGTTTCTCTATTTTTCTCGCGTTTTTTTTTTTGTTCGAGGCCCTCTGTATTTGCGAACGACTGATGTTGGATTTTTCATCTGAACTTTCCAGAACTGCCTGTTGTGTGATGTTTTATTGATATGGCGCGGTGATGCGAGATTTTTTGCATTGGTAATAATGCAGCGTTAGTTTGGAGTAATTTTAATCGTATTCGTGCGTGTAACGCCGTGAGATTAATTACTCCAAAGTAACGTAAATTGATATTACGCAAAAAGCAATTCGAAGAATTATACGCTATTATAGGGATTGAATTGTAAACTGCAGCAAGAAAGAAAATCTTGCCGAGCGCCCTTATCTGCGTATAATTGGAGAGAGGAATAAGAAATTTTCACTGTATCAAGCAGCCTGTTCGCTCAGAACTTTGTCCAAAGTTTGATACATTAAATGCCCCGAATCTACTCTATCAACGTCTCGTAACAACTTTTAGGCTTCTGTCTTTCTCTCTTCCTCTCGCGATAAGTGAGCTGCAGAAAATTGCCTCGACTACAAAATTGCTCCCCCCCTCTCTCTCTCTCTCTTTATCGCGTGTACGTATATATACTCAAAGCGAATATGTTAGGGAGGATATACATGGTGTTTCGGAAATGTGCCTCCTTTGGATAACGTATGAAACCTGTGCCACTGTCTAGTGTACAAAAAAATTATCCTCGATATTCGTCTTGAATAATTCGATTTTTTATTATAAACAGACAAGAAGCATGCTTTGCCCAATTTTTTGGAACGTTTTAGGACTTAGGTGAAAGGTAGATTTGTGACCAAAAAAAAGACCATTCTTAGCACCACACCCATATAGTAGATGTAATATAACATCATCTTCGTAGATGAAACTTATTTCATCTCTTACGGTATTTTATTACTTATAGGATCTCAAAAAAGTCACTAAATGGATCAATACTTACATTTCAGAGCAGCGCCTTTAACCCATAGTGAAATATGTGTTAACTCTAAAGTGCAAAATTACCCTATGAAATTGGAAAAGTAAAGCTGATACTTCACACGCAACACTTTGCTCGGGCAGTAAAATATCTCTCTTGAATAAAACCCCGAGAAGCAAATTAATTTTCCAATTATTTTCTTCTTCGCCCCCGAGTACGATAGGTCGAAGAATTTCCTTTAATCATTTTCCAATATCCGCCGAGATGCTAAAAATTCAAACAGACGCATACGTACAGACACCGGGTATCCTCTTTCTCCCGGCTACGGGCGAGAAGGAAGCGTCCATAAATTTGAAAGGCACGTTTCCCTCATCGCGCGCCCGCTTGCAAAAAGTTTTTTCAAGCCGCTTCAACGTTGCGCCGAGACTCGTCTCTCGCTCTTACGCTGCAAACGGCTGCCTTTTAGCGAAACTCCCCAAGAACAATAAAGTTCAGTCTCAAGTTAACTTCTCACTTATGCGCGAGCTCGGGCATGAAGGCCCTTGTTTGAATGAAATGTACGCACATGCCTGTCGACGTCGTCGTTGTCGTCGTGGAATCCGGTACTTTGCTACCCGCGAGTCTATCCTTTATGGAACCGGGTTATAAGACAAAGGTATCCATTATCTCATTGTCGAGGCCTCGAAATTTCCCAGTTGACTATTTTATTAGCGACTACAGCTGGATTTCGGATAATTTACCGATTTTCCAGCCACATAAAATAGCGGCGGCCTCGAGTTTCAAGACTCAGTGTGCGTATGCGTATACGTAGAGACGGGATTCGTATAATGACGTTTTGACGAGTTTAATCGAGGAACGATGCCGTGCGAGTGGAAAAAAAATTTTATTTCAAGGAGGAAGAGCGAGAGAAGGGGCTAGAGAGAATTTTTCTGGTGACGATTTTCTAAAGTTTTAAATGGTATTTTAAAAATAGAATGAGTTAGCCTACTTATAAAGTGCATCCGCGTGAATTCTTTGGGCGTGACGGCTCTCTCTCTCTCTCTCTCTCTCTCTCTCTCTCTCTCTCTGTGCCTGCGTGAGAAGCCGCGAGGATTTAAAGGCAGAAGTAGAGCGCTTGAAAACAGCGGGTACAATTCTCTTCTCTACTTCACAATCCTAACATAATAAACCTGAAAATTATCCGTGTGAATTCGGACGTTTTATAAAACTAAAAAAAAATACCCACGCGTCCGACACTAGCGCGACTATTACTACTTAAACGCAACGAAAGAATAATGAAAGCTAATCCCAGAGTATAGCGACAAATAAACCATACGCGGCGGATTACCAATGAAGCTTGCACGACGTTTGGACGCGCATACATAAACTCTGCCAGCAGCAGCAGCAGCAGCAGTTTCTCTCACCCTCAACAGCAGCAGCAGTAGCAGTTCCCGGCCGCGACTTCATCATGAGACCTGCTTTGAATTTAATTAATAACCGAGCTTGAATCCGTCCGGCGGTTATTAATATTCGATGCAATTTAGCGCGCAAAGCAACTCTCTCTCTCTCTCTCTCTCTCTCTCTCCTTCCCGCAGGTTACACTCGCGTGCGTATATAGGCGCAGTTTAGGGGCGGATATTAAGCCGGCGCGCCGTCTGAGCTCTCCGGCGGCGGACTTGGCGGAGAGAGCAGTGTGTAACGGATCGGCCGCTCCCGTGGGGCCCGAATCTCGGATCGAAGATTAAAATTCTACGAGCTACTGCCGAGCTGGCACGTGATCGCGCGAGGTTATATTCCTCTGCACCCACGAGCGCAGCTTCAAGTGGGCCCTCGACCGTCTGTCCGTCTGTCTGCGCGCTGCGCGGTGTTACTACTCGACTGTGCTCTCTAATTATGCATATATATATATATATATATAGAGAGATAGAGTGCGAGAGCGCGCGGCAGCTGAAAATTTAAATTCATTTGAACTTTGAACGCGCGCCACCGTTCTCTCGTCGCGGGCTGAATAACCCAGGTGGCAAAGCGAATTATTTTGAGAGTTTCGTAATTACAGATCGAGCGAGAGTCTTTAATTTACTCGGCTCTCTCTCTTACTCTCGCCCGAGTTATTATCGCTGTGTGTGTATTGTGCGCGGGGACTTTGGTTAGAATTAGTCGAAAGTTTGGCTAAAACTTTAACTTTCCACGCTGCGATATCGCCGGACACGTTATAATGTATAGTCGAGGTGGGGACGTACTTTATGCAAACGAGCGGCATTAGCGAGGTCCATTCCAAAATGATCTCTCTCGCTTTCGGTCCCGCATGGATTTCTATAAAAACAAAACTCGAATATCTCATGTCCCAAGGATGAGCATAACTCAAAAAAGCCCGAGGGGAAAATGTATGCATACAAATGGAAGTTATCAATCATAATTTTCCCTTTTATGTAACTTTCCCTTTTTTTTCTTCCTCCTTCTTTCCATCCGTCGCAACTGTATTTCGGTCCATCCATCCATCCATCCGGTCATTGTATGTATCTTTTCCCTCATCGATTGTATCTCGCTCCGTGCGCGTGTGTGAGTATGCATCCCTTTCTTCCGTTTTCCCTCTCTATCCCTCTCCCCTTTTCGAAGGAGTCTCTACTATACGAGAGAGATCTCGAGACTACGAGCCGAGAATATCGAGGGTGCATTATAGCCTCGTCGATTAAGCGACACGCATGGCGCCGGGCCGAGTTTACATCAGCGCCGGTTTTATATATATAAGAGCACAAGCTCTCTCTCTCTCTCTCTCTCTCTCTCTCTCTCTCTCTCTTTCTCCTCCTAATGGTATATAAATTTGCCTCCCGATTTTTTCCTTATTTTTTCCGCTGCTCATCTTCCCTTTTTAAATTTCCAATTTTGGCTACGGTTCCGCGAAATTATCGTCATTTATCAGCGAAACACTGATACTTATCCGAGCACACTTCCTGGAATCCGTCGATGATTTATAATCCTATTTTCCCCATCGGGCCGGGGTTGGGAGAGGAGAAAGAGAGCTTCGAATATACTTTTGCGGTGTTGCAGATTTATGTTTTAATTATTATTAATGATGGAAAAGTCAATGCGCTTATATCGAATTCTCGCGTTTGACGTCAAAATAATTCAGCGATATACACGCTGGATTATTCCG
Organism: Muscidifurax raptorellus; assembly: GCA_020010945.3. Taxonomy (NCBI): domain Eukaryota; kingdom Metazoa; phylum Arthropoda; class Insecta; order Hymenoptera; family Pteromalidae; genus Muscidifurax; species Muscidifurax raptorellus. Next base: position 39,136,304 of record CM052078.1, read on the forward strand.
AGGCACACGAAACGAAGAATCGAATGCTAACATCGATGCGCGCGTAAACGTGGAATTAGACTTAAAAATAAGAGCTCGACAGCTCGATTTCAATACACAAATCAGAATCGCGTCTTTCACATACGATAAAGCGTTCCGAAAATCCGAGCGAACGAAAAAAGCCTTTGAATAAATAAATCTCTCATTACAGCGAAGCAGCAGGAAAATGATTCTCAAAGCAGCAGGAACCCGCGCGTCGAAAATCTCTGCGCGCGTAATCCGCCGGCTTGGAATTTTCGCGTGCAATTTCGTCGCGTAGCAGATTTTCCCCCGTCTCCCGCGCGGCTCGAGTCAAAGTTTCTCGCTTAACAGTCCGTGCACAACAGACCTCTCTCTCTCTCTCTCCCTTCGACGTAATCAGAAAAGCTGCAGCGACTTCAAAGCAGGCGTGTTCTCTTCTCCTCAGGCATCATCCAGTCTTCGTCTTCTCTTCATTCTTTTGATCTCCGCGAGGCTCTCGGTTTTCTTTCGCGCGCAGACTCGGCGCATTATCTACCTCGGCTAGATTGTAGTAGGCAGCGCGTAAGAACCGGCCGCGGAAAAGACTACTACGGGGTCGTATGTATTTTCCTCTACTCTCTATCTCGAGTTTTTGCATCCGACGATGCGCTGATGCTGCGTATACATGCGAGAGTTGGAAAATTGCTGGGAAAGAGAGCGAAAAGGGTGTAGGGTATACAGTGAAGTAGCGGTGAATCGCAAATGGGATTAGCTCTCGAATGTGAACTCAATAGCGCGCGAACCTTTTAGCCGGGAATTCCAATCGACAAAATGAACTCAAAAAAGCCCCGACCGCTGGTTAGATGCTTCTCTCTCTCTCTCTCTCTCTCTCTCTCTCTCTCTCTCTCTCGGAACACCGATCGGATTCGTTTAATATTTAAAGTGCCTTCGCTGAAACAAGTGTACGAATATCTGCATTCATCGTGCGCTATTTTTTTACTTTACTCGTATAGTCGTATGTCTATAGGCATCATTACCACTGCACGACTGTGGAATCTCAATATTTAAATTAAGAGGAATTTAAGCGTGCATTATTCAGGAAAATAAAACTTCCTTTTTTTTGCAAAAAAGCTTTTCCCGGCACTTGGCATAATTAAAATTCGTATTTGCATTTATTAAAATACTCCTCTTATCCGCCACTTTTTTTAATTACAGCGCGTTGAACTCCCTAATTATTTCTCATTAATATACTCTAAGCACTACGCGCACTTGTGTCACGGTTCATTAAAATATAGCGTCATTATTAAATAATTTATAACGCAAACGTCCGTCTGTATCCTCGATCATTGATCAGCGGAGCCCTATGCAGAACGGCAGTTCATCCGACTGCATCAATGGCTGGCCTATAAAAGCGCGGCTAACGGCCAAAGTTGGCGCATATTTCCGCCTTTTCCATCCTCGGCTCTCTCTCTCTCTCTCTCTCTCTTGCGCGGGCGTGAAATTCCCGCCCCCTCTGTCTTCGCGTCGCTCTTTCTTCCGCCGTTTATTGCCCAACTTTCTGATGCGTCCTTCTTTCGCGATTGTTGCAACTTACGTAATTGCTAATTTCGCGAGGATTACACCCGGCTGCACTGCTCGCAGGCAGCAGTCTTGTGACGCTCTCTTCTTCTTTTTCTTTTCGTAAATTAAGAATGAGAAACTCGATTCTCTTTCTCTTTCCGAGAATTTTACTTCTTGCGCTTCATTTTCTCTCGCCGCCCTCGTTAGATTTACGAGCGGGGATTATTCCACGGCTACATCGCGCGAGCGCCGGCTTAATGTTGTTAATGCACTTGCAAAAGAGAACGAGAGAGAGAGAGAGAGAGAGCGAGAGAGAGAGAGAGAGAGAGAGAGAGAGAGAGAGAGAGAGACTAGGCTCCTTTTCCAGTGAACGATACGTCTTGTAATTAAAATGCGTAAGTAATACTTGGTTGATATTACAAGGTTTGTCTACATTATTTAAGAATTAACGCAAACAGGACTAGAAGCGATGGATGGAAACGCGCGGAAAGGAAAAAATAAGAAAAATTGAGCTGAAATTTCTTGATGGGAAAGTCAAGGAAAATCTCGACCGCGGCGTCAGCGTCGCGGCACCGATAGCTTATCCCCTCGGCTAAGCTGCGACTTGAGGGACTCCTGTAATCCCTTGATGACGAAGAAGCATCTAGACGCGCGAGCGACGGTGCTCCCGAGCCACTTTAATACTTCGGCTCCTGCTGTCGCTTTTACACCTCCCCCGGAAATTTGCGCGCATCTTCCGATGCGAGAGCGAGGATTTCGCTGCCTGACGTCGACGCTTTGATCTGAAATTGTTTTCGGGCTCCTTTATAATATATTGCATAAATCGATGAAATTTTATTTTTCATACTGAATATAATAATAATAATAATGGAGACACGCGGCACGTGCGCAAACAAACGGCTCGAGTAAACATTTACATTTCGAAAGTGAATAATCACTCGTCCGCCCTGTCTATTCCGCTCTTTTACTAGAGTTAAAAGAATGATAAATCACTCGGCGTAAGTGATTTTTCTCTTATTCAGATTCCCTGCGCGAGTAATATGGCGTTTCAGTAATCCGCGCGCAAAAAAGACGTATATAGCAGGGTCGGAGGGGAAAAAAGCTTCTCGAGGATTTTTTTCTCTTTTTTTTCATTCTCGTCGGCGTAAACGCGCGCGCATTCTTCATTTTCGCCGCGCAGATATGTACAAAGAAAGCGGTCTTACGGGAAAACTAGACATTTATAATTTCATAATTCGCGGCGTTATTAAAGCCTCTTTATTACTCGACCGCATGTACAGCTGCGTAGATCCTCCCCCCTCTCTCTCTCTCTCTCTCTCTCTCTCTCTCTCTCTCTCTCTCTCTCTCTCTCTCTCTCTACTCTCTTCTCGCGTTCAAAAATATCCGACAGCGTTTTCCGGTTGACCGTTTGTACCGGGTTAATTTTTTGGAACCCATCTTTTTTCTCGCGAATTATGCGGGCTACGCGCAGTTTTCTGTGAAAGTATAGCGGACGCGAATTCTTTTTCCATTAAGCTACTTATTTATTATTTTATTAGTTCGCCTGGATAATTTTAATTCAGCCGGAGAATCCAAGCGTGTTTACATCCGAGCGAATCGGACGTATATAACACCACGACTTCTGACGAGTCGAGCATCCGCCTGAACGCTCGAACGGGAAAGACAAAATGCTCGTCTGATCTATGAGAGAAAGAGAGCTATAGGCCGCAGGAAGATCAAAGACTTTTTTACTTCTTCCGTGGCTGCTCGCTTGAAAGCCCGAGTCGTGTGCGGCAACTGCGGCGAAATAAAACGTCGAAAAGCGGAGCAGAGAGAGAGAGAGAGAGAGAGAGAGAGAGAGAGAGAGAGAGAGAGAGAGAGAGAGAGAGAGAGAGAAAAGCGTCAGCAAAATCGAAGGAAAGAACCGACATTTTTTAATCGCCCCTGGGGACTATACAGCGGACACGAGGCGACGACGAGCCGAAGAACTCGAGCTGGCTGCAAAGATACACGGCTGCGGGAACTTGGTCACGTGGACCTAATTCGATTGGAAACCCTTAATCGGGGAGTCGTTCCACGCCGCGCCGTCAATCCAGCGCCAGCTTCCTGTCAATTTCCGGCGAACGACACGTATTTCTCAGCCTCTGCGTAGGTGTGACGACCACGCGAGAGGAGCTGCGGAACGACGAGTACGCCCTTTTTAATTTCTATTCGTATGTATAAAGCCGATACGATATATAATACGGTTTTTTCTTCGGAAAACCGATACCGCCGAGTTTCAAGCCGCAAAAGCAACGAATTCCCGGATCCGCAGGAGAGCTAGTATTAGTAGTATTGTTAGAAACAGCACAATACACACTCGGCTGCGTGTACGTGTCTGAGGCAGCGAATAAACTCCCGCGCGCCCGAGTCTGAAGTTTCGCGCTGCTGGTCCTATATATACGTACACACATAGACAGAGTACGAGAGAGAGAGAGAGAGAGAGAGAGAGAGAGAGAGAGAGGGAGAGAGAGAGAGAGAGAGGGAGAGAGGGAGAGAGAGAGAGAGAGAGAGAGAAGGAAGGTTTACGCGATGCCGCTCGCGTTTTCGGAAGCGCATCGCTCATTAGCAAGTGCTTCAACTTTCGTACTTAGCCGAGTTGCACGCAGGACAGCGCGTCTCCGTTTCGCTCGTTGAGATTCCGTAGCGCAGTCGTGAGCACACGCAGAGGCCTCGTGTGCGAGTGTACCTACATACGGATGAACGAGTTGCGAGCGTTCCCCTCTGCAGCCTCTTTTGGAGATGCGCGCGTGCCTCGGGAATTTTGATGAGCTTGGACACACGCGCACACAATGCATCTGCTCGCTCTTATTTGTTTATCTCTCTATCCGCCGTGGGATTTGCGGGGAGCGAATGTTTTATATTCGCTTTGTTTGGTTCGTGTATTTTTTTTCAAACTCGGTCCCGCGGGAATTTCGAGTTTTTCCCTTCGAGAGTATAGCGATATGGCCTCTCGATATAGTCGGACGTGCGCGCGATTTTCAAATTAGGTTTACGATCTAATATAAGTTACGACGCAGCTATTCGTTCGGAGTCCGGCATTCCGCCGTGCGGGGCATAAGTCTTTTGTAAAAAATTCATAACTCGGAAGTTTAGTTTGTGACGTTCGGGGGGCACTTTTCCGGTCGGTGATCTACGGCTCGGCAACTTTCGCCATTTTCGAGCGCGCGAGCATTTTTTAGAACCGCCTTCTTTTTAAGCTCCGGCTCTCTTGACTCTGACTTATTCATCACTGCTGTATTAAGAGTCAAGTTTTTCGATAAAACTTGCGCACTCCCGGATATACATCAAACTCTTCTGAAATATATATATATATATATATATATATATATATATATATATGTGTGTACATCGGAAAAAACAAAAGCTGCGTTTCTTCCCGCAAACACGCGCAGCACTCCATCATCCTCGAGTGCGTCTGCGCGCAAAAAGACGAGACGAATTCAACGAATTACAGTATTTAAAACAGCAGCCCTCTACACTGGATGGAAAAATGCGCAAAGGGCGAGCGAGCGTTGAATTAAAGCCACTTGAGCGATACCATCAACGCGACTTTCCCATCATTCTTCTCTCTCTCGTGCTCTTCTCCGCTTTTCCGCCGAGCGTTGACGGAATGGTTTTACGCGGCAAGAAAAATATTGAAGCACTCAGCTGTGCTCGTTTTTTTACGCGCTCGCAAAAGAAATGCGCGCGTAGCAAAATAATGAACGCGCGCGAATGGAAGGTATAAACGGAAGCTGAGCGTGAGATGAGACTCCGCGTGACACACGCCCGCGTAATTGGAAAAGTATTCTTGGGAATTCGCGCTGCTTTGGAATTGTGCGAATGAGATATTATGGAGAGCGTTTATATGTCTGGCGCCTTGTGGATAACAATTATTTTGAGAGGAAAAGTATAGCAGAGGAGAAACCTTCTGCATCGAAATTTACTTTATTATCGAGTATTGTGTATAAATTTCAATTCACATTCGCTTTACACTATTCGTTATTAAAACTTTGAAACCAGCCAGTTCCAAAGCAATGTGCAAGTTTAATCGAGATCCGACTAAAACAAACGCAGCCTGCGGAAACAATATATAGTTACTACTTAACGAGCAAGAGCACTTTCTTCAATCATTCAGCGCGATACGTCAACAAATAGCACGACAAGCCGAAGAGCAGAAGACAAACGGATCCACTGCTAAGAGAATGTCAAAATAGAGTCAAAGAGAGCAGGGAAGAGAGAGAGAACTTGATCACTTTCATTACGTTGCCGGCACTTTGCGCGACACCTGATAGCGAGTATCGATAGCCGTGTGAGAGCGTGTATAGTATATACGTGTTTGTGCGAGAGAATCGAGTCGCTTTCACCTGCTGCTATACGCTGCTGCTGCTGCTGCTGCTGCTGCTCCTGTATACTCGCTCGACAATTCAACCGGGAAATCACTCGCTCTCCTCGGTCTCCTCCCCCCCCCCCATCCCCTTCTTTGTCTCCTGTGCCTCTCTGTTCTGGGACATCATTCGGTTTTTTGGCCTGTGCGGCTGCGCAGCACACACTGGATGTGATCAAACGCGACTACGTGCGTTTACTCGACAAACGCGAAAAGCTCTTTGACTCGGAGCGCGAAATGAAAATAGTTTAAGTGAGTTTTCATCAATTCTCGCCGCCACAAAACGCTCCGTCATAAAGCCCTAAACTATATACTTTGAAATACAAACGTATCTAATCCGTTGCCGGACAGTGTAATCCCGAAATTACGAGTTTCGACTGTCGCCGCACGGAATCGAAAACACACACACATACACACAGAGAGCTGAGCGTCCGACCAAAGCGGCGCACGTACTACTTGCAACAAAACTTTTGCCCGCAGAGTGTATATATATATATATATACGTGTACACGGCCATTCATTGGCTCGTGGCGTTTTCACTTTATTGAGATCAGCCCGGCGCCAAAGCCGTATCTCTCTTTCCCCCTCGCTAGCAAAAATCGTTTTAGCGCTGCTGGTGTACAGAGAGCGAGCCGGCGAGTCCCGGGAGAGAAGGCGGCGACGCCTGAGTTGCTTGGCACGCGAAACTCGGCCGGCCAGTAGTAGTAGTAGTAGTAGTAGTTACACGCCGAGTAATGTACGCACAAGTTCGAAGTCGCAGTTTGGCCGTCCACCTCCTCATCCTCTCCTCCACAGTCGTCTCTAACGAAAGTTAAAGATGATTGGTCGTGCAGGGGATTAAGGTCACACAGGTCTCTCTCTCTCTCTCTCTCTTGCTTCTCAACTGTATTACGTATTCATTGTCTGTTCTTCCAAGAAGGATTACGAGAGCTTTAATCCAGCTTCGGAAGATTTGATGCTCACGCTACTGCGTTCGAAGTTTCTTTCGCTCTCCCGACAACTTGCACTATTTTTCGCCTGTCCACTAGACCTAGATCGCAGCGGGTTTGGCCGAAAGTTTGCTTGTAAACAAATCGAGTGCGAGGCATCGGGAATACAAAATAATATTGGATTTTTATTTCCGATAAGCTCTACTCAAGATAAGCGCAAAAATCATGGATAAAGCAAAATACTAACAACGGAAAATCTCGAACTCGCCATATAGTGCCAATTAGCGAAGACTTTGCGAGGGCAGCAGCTAATTCCGCACGGCTGAGAAACTCCCGGAAGTATTCTCGCGAAAACAGAGGCTTGCACGGAAACAAAAGAGCATCGACCCCTCGAAATCTCGCAGACTACACTAACCACCATCGCGTTCCCGATATACTCGAGCACTGCACGGATCGCCGCCGTCGGCGGAAATTCCCCGCTCGGATCCTTGGCCGACATTCGGGCATAGTGCTATGCATCGCGGCGGTGGCGTCGGCCTCGTTTGCCAAGCGCGGCTAATTATTGGCGCTGCTGCTGATACCGCTAATGATTTTTTCGTCGGCGCCACGACGAAAACAAGCCCCTTAACACACTTTTTTCGCTGCTGCTGCAGGTGGTTTCCCGTGTAATTGAATTCCCACGCGCGACTCCGATTACGTCAGCACACGAGGCTCGTTCTCTCTTCTACGTATGTTTTGTTATATCCGTTTGTTTGATGATATTGAGACTTTTTTTTCACGCGCGATTGTTACGACCGCTTACGTAGTGTATGCTAATCTCTCTTTCTTTTTTGTTCCAGGTACGTAAATATTGACTCGTCTACGTGCAACCTTGATAATCTCCACACGTGAGTGAATGAGTAAATATTTAGCGACGTTGAAATTGGATCTCCGAGACTCTGGCGTCATTTGAACTCGAGGAGGAGTTACCATCTTAGTACGTTTTGCATATTTACTCAAGTCTGATTAGCTTAACCTACTGATTTACCTAATAGCTTCCGAGGCATTCAGTGCGGTCTCGATTACTTTTGCATTTATGTCATTTCGAATTTAAAACGTTTGTTATTAATTGATAAATTAACAATTTTACGGGGTTAAATTTGACAGCGAAATTAATCGCGTGTCCCTCCCCGTAATCCGCGTATAGATTATTTTTAGGAAAATCTCGCGCGCTGACTAATTGAATTACCTGCTCCCGCTGAATTCATTATACAATCATACAAAGCCACTAATTATGATAATTCGAGGCAGATGAAGGATAATCTTCAATTGTAATAGAATCAGAGTTGACAAGTCTGTCATGTTGAGCGTTAAAACAATGGCGTATAACAATAAAGAGAAAGTATCGCATCGTCGCGATAAAAATATGACTAGATGTGCCTGCGCCATAAATTATACGTCTCGTAATTGTTTCCATCCCAGCGCAGTAGTCTCACGCTGGCAGGTGATTTCGCGCTGACAAAGCGCGCGTCGCAAATGAAAGCGAGAAAAAGCAGCAGCAGCGGAACAAGAAGCAATAGAAGCCGAAACGGAGGGGGCGGCGGAAAACAGAGGAGCTTTTAACGCTCGGCGATTTTTCGTCCTTCCGGAATTCGTGACTGCAGCCCCGCGCAGTTCGGCAGGGGATCGCGCTCTGGGACTGTATATACGAGCTTGCGGGCCTCAGAGAGAACAACGAATGACTCGGGTAATCGGCGTTCCTTAAGCGCCGGACATTTGTTATCTTTAAAGCCGAGGGAAGCTACACGTGTATATAACGTCGCTGAAGGAGGAGGAGGAGGTGGTGGTGGTATATATATCGGAAGGACGAAGGCAAGGATTATGGGAATGATTAGCAATACTTAATGGCGAGCGACGTTTCCAGAGCTTAAGCCGGCTCATATCGGCTTAGCCGCTTCGGCAAACTTCGACGCTACGTCGAGTTCGATGTATATGACGGAATTCAGATTCTTTGCACTGCTCTCGCGAAGAGGAGGAGGAGGAGGACGTTCAACTTGGTATCGCGTCGGGCTTGGATTACCGGCTGCTGCTGCTTCGTCGAGTTTCTAAAATAATTTCGGGCGGGTGAATCGGCGCCTGGATGTATTATATCGAGGATAACTGTACTCGAGTGGGATTATTATTTGTTGGTTCGAATGAAACATATTGACGTATATATTATTTCTACGAGTATCATTTCAAATATTGGACGCGTATAACAATGCCTTTGTGGTATAATGTACAATAGAATCGTCATCTGGGCTTATTAGGTTAATAGGGCTTATCGATTCGCCGGTTATTTATCTTACTTAAATGTTCATTGAACCATAATCCCAGTTGCGGCGTTGTGCATTTGGATCCCTCCCGTATTATAGCTTCGGTAATCCAGCCACACGTACATATAATGACAATGCGCGCACCGCGAAACGAATATAACGCAGTGACAAATCTTCTCGAATCTGAATGAATACTAGAAAAAAGTCCCAATTACCGAAGCAGCAGTGGCCTATTTAGGTTTGCCTTTTATACTATATACCAGTATCAGTCGCCCCCACCTTCTTCCTTGCCAGCCTGGCAGAGCAGTCGATTCCATTATGGTTATGACGTTTACCTAAGCCGCTTAACGCCGCTCCTCGCACCTGACGTCCAAGGCAGAAGCGTGTCGCAGCAGCTAGTCTCTATATCCCTGAGGGGCTCAATCTCTCGACCTGAGCTCCGGAGGCACTCGACCGGCACCGCCCCTTCACGGTACGGCCCGGCCTCCTCGAACGAACGCACTGTCCTCTCGCGATTATCAATTTGCGAGGCGACACGCGAGCTGCTGGCCGCACTTGCATCGATAATGAGCCGGCCACTCGCCGCTAATTTATGCATCTGCAGCCGACACGTGATCCGGAATCTCGCGCTGGCCGAGGGAAGAGAAGAGAGAGGAGAGCGAGGATATGTGTATCTCTACTGCTCCTCGTGTCCGCAGTCGCGGTGATCTCTTTATTCTCGATTAATGGCGGGACACGCACCTCGAGACAGCCCGTATATACGGAAACTCCGGAGGTTCGGCGATAAAGTATATTTTTCGAGGACGTAAAATTAGGAAAAAAGCGCGCGCGCGACAAGAGAAAAATCAATCCCCAGCGAGCATCAGCGCTCTTATCGTATGCCACCGGCGTCGCCGTCGCTCGCTTTCACTCGCGGTATATCCGTTAAATTCAAGCTCGTCCACGAGTCACCGCCCCTCTGCACGGACATAACGCTGTTTACGCGGGGGAGAGTAGAGATCGTGTACACGTCTCCTACTATCTTCGAGGCAGCAGCAGCAGTAGCAGCCTTGAGAGGCTCGTTTCGCCGCAGCGCTGAGAGTATCCAGCTTATAGCTTTATTATAAAAGCCATCTCCGCTGGCCCCGGGCGCCTTCCGGATATCCGGCCCGCGGCGGCTTTATGCGCTCGAGAAAAGTGGCCGCACCGCCGCGGAGCTTAGATTTTAGATACGACGCGCTAAATTCCGTACGTGTTTTCCTCTCTCTCTCTCTCTCTCTCTCTCTCTCTCTCTCTCTCTCCCTCTCTCTCTCGAAAGAGAAGGAGTAGAGGAGTTTAGCAAGTAAAAGTGGAGATGAGAATTAGAGGAAGACCGACGTACGGGATGTATGATAAGAAGACACGTGTTTGCGAGGAATTCGTTGCCGGAAGAGGCTTTGAAGCTGGAATGCGGTTACACGCGCTTGCAGACAGGGAAGGACTATTCTAGAGCGAGGAAGAGGCACTTTCCCGACAAGAGAGCTTCCGGGATGAACGACGAACGTCGAGGATTTCGCTTTGCTTCATTTCGCCAAGCTGAGAGATCATCGGAGGTGTATTATTAAAAATATATTTTTTGGAATATATATATATATATATATTAGAAGCACCGAGATCAGAGATTCTTTATTCAGGACACGAGCTTACAAGCTCGAAAAAAGCTCGAGAAAATATCGTCCGCCCGAAATAGCAAAACACAACCGCACGCTCTCGTTAATAAATTTCCCCCACTATACTTTGCACAGCACTTCGTCTCTTCTCTTTCTCCGCTGGCGCTTTGCCTCTCGTTTTCCCCCGGCGAAATGTACGCTCGTCTCGCGCTGTAGTTCAACCTTTCTTGTGCACCGCCGCGCTCTCATTCGGAATGGCTCGGCAATGGCTCTTTAAGAAAAAGCGCGTCGCCGAGGCTAATTATCGCGCGGAGAGCGAAAAAACCTGAACAATGAACCCCGCGATAAAAAAAGCTCGCGTGCAAGCTCTCTCCGGCTCTAGGTTTATTCGTCGCGGCGTTAATCCGGCGCTTCTCGATACTCAGCTGCCGTCGTCGCTGGTTTTACGTCGAAACTTCCGTTCAATTCGGTGCCATTCGATACCGCGCGATTACTCTGTCTCACGGCGTTTTATATGCGCGCTTCCTTCCGTTAAAGCGAGCTTTAATATGCATACGCTACTACCGCTCTTTTTACGGCTGCTGGCCGGTACTTTGCCGCGAATGAAGAAGTATGGAAGTGTTACGAGAGGCTTAGCGCGAATTAAGCATTATTTTATTTCTTTGCAAAGTGAACGGTTAAAAGTATAATTATATGAGCTTTACAGTCGCTATAGAGTGGCTCGCGCGGATCTAACTCTAGTCCGTAGTCGAGAGATGAAGTATTAATTTTTCGAATTCGTACGGGCGAACGCGAAAAAGAGAGAATCTGCCGTGGCGAGTCGAATGTATAGCCCGGTTGGCCTTAATTGGCGCGATTAAATTAGAGAGATCGACGGCTCGCACGTTAACGGCCTCGAGAGTGAGCGAACCGCAACCGGCTTGCGAACGTGTACGCGGTGGGAAAAAGCACGAAGTTGCCGGGCGCGCGAAGGAAAGAAATGAAAAGGTAGGTGAGCCGGGCTCTGAAACTGGAGTTTAATAATACAAGGTAAATGAGAAAAGAAAAGTAGCTTTTGCCGGTAGGAATTACGCGTTTTTATTGTACCGCCGCCGCCACGCTGTACCTTTCTTTTTTCGTTCGAGCTTTCTTTTTGCCGCCGTTATGCCGAACAAAGGATGAACGTGATTTCAAAAAAATTGCCGGCCGATGAAAAACAAGGCTTTCCTGCGCTTGCTTTTGTGGACTTTGAGAGGGATCATTAATAAAGCAATTTGAGCTGTGTAAAAACGAATTAAAAGCTCTTTTGCGGGATAGCATAAAGAGCCACTGATGGAACAACAAAGTTGTTGCGATTTTAATTATTACGACTAGAGCTCTGTTTATAGAGACTCCACGTGAGAAATTTTATCGCAACGCTCGGATTAGTCTGTTTATTACACGCGCAATATCATATGAACGAATTAAAAAATAAAATGCTGTCAGCTAATATTATAACAGAACGAGCGGAGATTTTTAACTCGGAGTAGGCCGCTTTAAAAGTCATATCCTCGTCGTTTGACTTTTTACAAGCAAATTATGCAGCGAAAAGAAAAATAGAGAGTAGCGGCAACCGCAATTGCAAACACTCGACGGCTAATTCGTCGAGCTGCGAGGACGCGACGAGCTTCGCGCGACCGGAAGATTTTTCGCGTTCTCTTTCATTTCGCTCTTAACTTCCGCGGGGGCGTTAACCGGGAAATGCGATTTTCCCCTCGGCAGCGAATCGCCCAGTAATTTTCTCTCACTCGCCCGACTCTCTCTCGGCACAGGCCGCCTAGAAAAATCCGATTAGCCCGGGGTAGAAGTTACCGGGGAAATAGAGGGTTTGCGCACTACTTCTTACTCCCCCGTACGTAATACACACGCGACTGCCCCGACCTTTCGATGGAATGAAAACAAGATAATGGAGAGAGCCGGCGAGATAGAGACGCGCGGAAAGATAAGGGAGAGAGAGTGGAAGGTGGCTCTGAAAAACGAGAAATGTGCTGGGGAAAATGAAAAAGGAGGGATTTGTTAAAAACTGAAAAAGATCCAAATGATGGAGAATCGCGACGACGGAAAAACAGAAAGGATCGAAGAACCAAGAGTATTGAGTGTAACGAGAAATGGATGAAAAGAGCATGGATTCCGAGTAAGACGAAGGCTGGAAAACAGCGACGCCGACAACGAAAATCAAGTGACGCTTTGAAAATCTTCCACGACAAACCATCGAACTATCGAATTTTTTGTCGGTAATTAGAAAAAAAAGTTCTCGCGAGTGTACGGAAAAAATTCTGAAAAACGCGCACTCGCTTGAAAAATGAGAATTCGCTGTCAGCAAGAATACACGCTTGAACCCCGAGCCGCCTCTGGTGAATCATTAAAAAAGCCCGTTTGACAAAAATAAATGAGCAACATCAAAGGCACACAATAGGCGGCGCTCCGTCAAAAGAATAGAAAATTAAAGCAAATAAAAAGAAAAAGAACGAATGCGCGAAAAGAGAGAAATGGAAACAGAGGAGCTTTAAAAATTGAGTGAAGTTCAGCGAGAGAGAGAGGGGGGGGGGGAACGAGGAGGTGAACAGAGAGTGTTACAGTGGCGCGTAGAGTGGGAAAAGGCTGCTGCTGCTGCTGCTACTACTTCTGCGGCCGCCGAGGGTGTAATTCACTTTTGTGTTTTCCCGCGCAGACTTTTACTCTTTTCTGTGGCAGCGACTCGTCCCGGACTATACTCGCATCTTTTCACGCACGGTGACGCGCCTCTGCGACTATGTTTCTTTGTTGCTAGTCGGCTTATATCTGCATATAGTTTCGTAAGTCCGCTACGAAAATTCCTTTATCACGACTTTTGAACTTTGAAAACATTTAAAATCGCGATGTCGTATATTATATATATTTATATATACGAATTTAATTAAGCAAATACCTTGCGTTTGTACAAATATCCTTCACCACCGCTGAAATTGAAGTTATTAATTGCAGGACGCAAACACGACTGCTTGAATTCCAGTTAGAAATAAAATAATTCTCGAAAAAAGGGAAAAATACTTTCTCCTCTCAAACTCCGCAACTTCGTGTACAACCCCCAAGGCACTTTCGTTGAGAATCCCATACAAGGCTAAACTCCTTACATCCTCTTTATTCCGAGAGCTGAAGCGGTCAATGCTCGCTGCGGCCAAGCGAGCTCCATTAAGTCGCTCCTTGTTATTTTTAAGCCATCGCCCGTCGAGCGTCAAAGGGAAACGACCCTTTTAGGATTTTATTCGAGCGCCGCGGCGCAACTACGCGCTACTCGCTCAAATGGGATCTTTCTCGCTGGGGCTCGTCGTCGGCTGTTTTGAATTCTCTGTGTCACGCGACGACGACCTGAGCGGATGAAGAGTGTTTCCATTATCGTTCGCTGATGCTTGCGAAACGCGCCGACGGAATAGGAACGATACTTAAGTGGCCGGACATGAAACAAGCAGAAACTTTCTTGACGATTTTTCTTCGCGGCTGTGTTTGGACATCCGTAGATTTGGATCTACGTATTGTGTTTTTCTTTACATGACTTGTAAGCCATGCCAAGTGAACATACATACTTGGCATGTCTGGTTAGTCTCGGATACTATGTACTAGACGTTTATCTCTCTTTACTGAAATGCAAGTCAAGCTTAATGTAATCGGCATTGCGATCACAAGAAATTTTTTTAACTTAGATAGCGATCTTTTATAGAAGAAAATACCCTGCTGACTGATTTGGAATTTGAAAACAAATCTTTGAGATTTATAGCTCAAGAAATCTCAGCAAGGAAACACAATTTAATAGTCTTTTTATAGAATAAACAAACAAAAAATTCACTGATCCTTTCAAAGATTTTTCTTTCAGAAAGCAACACTTGGCAGGTACTAAAAGACAACTCACCCTCCTTGCCTACACTGCAATTAGCGCGTCTAACCTCGTTACCTCACCCTCGCATCCTCGGACGAATCACCATTCACTGCAACTCCTCGTTCTCAGCTTTCCCCCTCTCAAAGTGTTACACACGCACTTCCCTTTTATCCTTTTTTTCATTTGTGCTTATTTTCTCGCCGACGAATAAATGGGTCTCGCAGGACCGCGGCATTAGCCAGAGAATTTTCTATTTCAGATACCCAGCGCCAATTTTATCTTAAAGTTCGCAATTCCGCGCCACTCTCGGCATTTCCGCCTATTCCTCCCGATGCTTCTTCGTCGGGTCGAGACGGCGCTTGTTTTTGCAGCGAACATCGCGGCTTTGAGAAATCCACAATGTAAATTCGCTTTTCGCACGGATTTAAGACAATCTCGACGAATATATAAATTTTGGAGATAGCGGTTTGTGCGCGAAAAAATATTTATCTTCATATTCGCTGTAAAGCGGATCAAAGAAAATCCGTTATTAGCTCTCGGCAAAGCCGAAATTTTCAAAGCGTGTTATCAATAGAGCCGCAAGTGATGTCCGCGCAAAAGTAGTTCGCGCGAAGGTGTAGCGAAGATTGAGTCAACGCTATAACCGAACGCAAACTTGCCTCAGATGGCAGCACGGTTGCTCGTGGACAAAAATACGATTTAATACAAACCTATATAAGCGCATTGAGTTGCGAGTTCAGCAACACTCATCCCCAGTGGAAAAAAGTGAGTCGTTATATATTATAGATCTAGAAAAGAAATTACCGAAAACTACGTATAACAGTTGAAAAAATTAGGTTATTACACTAGAAGTATTCTACATATTGAGCGTAGAATTGCACATAGCTACTGCGCACGCGGCTAAATGCATCAGAGTGCGGTCGCCCGATTTTGGGCGGCCGAATAAGCCGGATAATTCGATTATCGACGAGCAGTTTTAGGCTTCATATTTACCGAATTCGCTCTCTCGCGTGCGCACACATGCTCGATAAGAATTGGTTCATCGATATTTTCGCGTATTTGCGCTTTGCATTTTAAAGTTCAGGAAACAATAATCTATGCCAACGGCGAGCGAGCGGAAAATATAATACCTGCCGCCGGTGAAATGTAATTTTGCCGCGCTTCAGTCAGAGTTTAATTTTGCATGAGTCGGTGCATATGAATGTAGGTAGGGTATATATAACGGCTCTGAAAATCAAACTCGGCTTTATCGAATGTAAATAAAACGCGCTGTTTATTGTTTTGAAGTATAGTGCAAATAAAAAGCCGCCCCCGCGCTCGATATGCTTTATATTTAATCAATATACACTGGTCTTTTTGAAATTAAAATATACGTTCGCCGCTGAAGCGTTATTATACCGCCATCAGCGAAATGTGGACTGAATAATCTACTGCGAACAATATGTTGATATATACAGTGCAATCCGAGGCCCGGCAAGCGTGACTGCCTCAAAAATTTACTCGCCACTGAATTCGCAGAGCGAATCTCAAGTCGCATTATGATATGTTTATATGCCTCTTCTGTTGCAAGGAATCGCCTGAGAGAGAGAGAGAGAGAGAACAGAGTCTCTCAAGCAGTACGTACAGCAGTATACAGTACATAGTCTAGTCGGCCAAGTGCTCCGCATGCAGATCTAACAAGCCGGAGCTTCGTTACGCGCGCTTGTGAACTACTACTGTATACGCGTTGGCACATGTACATGTATATTGTAATAATGCGAAACTACGCGAGTTGAAAGGATAAGACGTCGTGCAGCTGGCAAAAGAGTAGTAGAGAGAAAGAAGGTGTGTCCTGTGATCCGAGTTCAAAGGTGCTCGACGGTAAAAGTGTCCCGTGCGCTTCTGCATTTTTTCTCCCCGCGTCCGACTTTTTCTTCTTCTCGTTTGTTCGCTCGCTCTACTTTACTTCAAACTTCGTCAAACAAAGTCTCGTCTCGCTCTCTATTTTTTTTTCTAGCTGCGCGCGAGGCTGGAATATTAGAGGACGCATTTACAGAATGAAGCTGAAAGCGCGCGGGGATTCTTCAAATTAGAATTGCGCGAGACGACGTGGCCCAGTTTGGTGCGCGGGGACCGGATCCCTGGAGTGCGATGATACTTGTAAAACAAATTTCGTTTGACGCGTTATTTTCTAAGCTCGCCCACTGTTGCAGCGACAGGCGGCTGCTTTGAGTTACGAGATCGGCTTGATTCGCTCTGGAAAAAAATTCGAATATAGGCCACTTGATTTAAGGCTATTTAATTCGGAATGAATTGCGCGAGGCCGCTTCAAAGGGAAACGGGGATCCTGCACTGAGAAAAATTTAATAGTAAAAATTACAAAAAAATAGGAATTTTTACTATCTTTAATAGTAAAGTGGTTACAGACTTTCCGGATATTAGAATTTACTATCCCAAGATAGTAAAAATTATCATCCAGCAAATAAATATTGAGATTATAAATTTTACTATCTTGTATAGTAAAATTTATTTTTAAACCTTTGTAAACAAAATCGAAAGTTTTATAATCTATTTCTAACGTTCGAACTTATGATTGATCGCTTGCTTATTGATTATGGTTCGCTTATAGTAGAGATTATTTATTGTACATATTTTAATTTCTTAAGCACTTAAACCCTATTCCTATGATTTCGCAACTACACGCATATCGCACTTAACGCTACATATTTCGCAATGTTCGCATTACAATTATTAGGATGGGGACATTTTTTCGTTCTTATATACTAACCAACCAGAATTCTAGCCACTCGCGAGACGAATTTACCAGACTCCATCTAGCGGGTGAAGTCGATGTTTTACGGCATAAGGGTAAGAGGAGAATGGAAATACGGCGCGTGGCGCGACCGCCGCTGGCATAGCTGAAAATGGCGCCAAGCGCATGCGCTATGCGCGCAATCTCCGGTTTTGCTTTGTCTATTTCGCCAGCTTGTTTTTCAACTCTTGATTTTATTTTCATTTTTGATTCATCTGTATTATTTTACAAAAAAATTGCTATACTATATTTTGTATTCAATAATTTTTATTATCTGAGATAGTAAAAACTAATATCGCCTATAATGAATTTTACTATAAAAGATAGTAAAAATTGTTGAGGAAGTTTCGTTGAAAGCCATAATAATTTTTACTATCTGAGATAGTAAAAATTAATATTTTTTGTAGTAAATTCTACTATAAAAGATAGTAAAATTTAATATCTTTCGAGTTGGTAACCACTTTACTATCCGAGATAGTAATTTTTACTGTCCAATTTTTCTCAGTGTGTGTATATATAATGAATTGAAATTGTCAATAACACGCGCTCCTTCTCTCCATCGGGCAACAGAGGCAAGATTTAAATAATTCCTCCCGGCGGCGTATTCAAAGCGACGCGACGACTATATATGTATACATAATATTCGTTCTAATCGGCTTTCAGCTGCAGTTCGCGCGATATTCACAATATAATGCAAATCGCAATTAAGTTCAAACCCGCACGAGTATGTGTGTGTGAGTGACGGGGGGAGGGAGAATTAACGTCCCGGAATCTCTCTCCCCGTGGCGCACATGAAGCGAGACACCGCAAAAGGGAGAGGGAGACTGCATGCAAAACAGTCGCGACTGCAAGTTACCTGCCGGCGGAAATCAAGCGCGTCGAAACTGTTCGGGAATTCATAATCGCGCGACGTGCTTTATAGCGGTTCTCTGCGCATGTGTATTTTCGGAAATATCTATAGATATATAGCGTAATATGGCGCTACTTCGACTGCCAAACCGACGCTCGCGAAATGCGTACATAACTCTGCGACTAAGTTGGATTTGTTTGCGCAGTTGATAGCGCGGGCGGCTTTGATTTTTCAAATATTCACTCCATACGCAGCGGCGGAAAGTATTTGAAGCGAGATGTATATATATATAGACAGGGAAGCTCTTGCGAGCACTCGAGTATCAACGTTCGAACGGCAATACGCGCGGGCGCGGAATCTCTCGTAATATCGGCCGAGGGAATTACGGACCTCCGCTATATATACTCTCTCGAATGAAAAGCCATATGTCCAAAGTTTAAAGTGCTTCCCGAAGAACAATATAGCGCACGCAATATTATACACATATACACGAGTGCCGGATACTAATCGGCTTGTTATTGCAGTTCTGATGCTATCTCTCTCTCTCTCTCTCTCCCACTCACATAGCTCTCTGCAAAGTGTTCGACCGAGCGAAAATAATTCCACTCGCCATCAAAGCCGACTATATACCTATATATGCACACTATCATCGGCGCGCATTTCAATAGAGGCGGTTCGGGCTAATTTGGCTTCGCGCGCAGTAGCAAAAATCATCCTGCCAAAATCTACTCGAAATAGCCATATGCGGCAATATGATGCTCTCTTGTGTACAGAGTGAGCTCGAGCGCGCGCGCAAGAGAGAGAGAGAGAGAAAGGCAGAGAGTATAGTGGGAAATCGATAGCTGGTTAAATCACGACGGCACAATGCAGTCCGCGCGCCGCCAGCAAATGCCCCTCTAATTACTCGCCACACCTCTAATTCATACATTTGCAACCCCTTTGACTGGCCGTCGCTGCCGATCCGCCGCTGCTGCAACAGTGATTTCTGATCCGAGTCTTCTCGATTGCGCCGATGAATACACGCGGCGGCTCATATATGATGCGGCGCGGGCTCTGTTTGCCGAATTTTCGCTACAATTTTACGCGCAGCGATGGATAGTGGATGGACCAGTGGATTTTAGAGGTATTATAGCACGGCGAAATTTCAATTTTTCCTTTTTTTTTTTTTTTTTTTTTTGAAACGGTATTAAATCTTCGATAAGGCAAAACATGCCGTTAAAGCTGAAAACACGAAAATTCGTTTTCCTCGAAAAATCCGGGTGTATATACGAGCTCTGGCCATTATATAAGAGCCGCGCGCTGCTATAGAGCCGACGAGGGAAAGAAAAGCCCGAAAAGCGCGCCGGGGATTTATCGACGTTCTCGTCAGCCGGCGCAGCTTTTTTTTCTACACACACACACTCACACATGTCACACGGCGATTACTTATTGTCGGCGGCCCGTAAACCAGTAGCGCGGATATATAAAGGGGTCGAGGACGCAGGAAGAAACGCGAGCGTATAGGTCGTTGGTAAATTCGCAAACAGCGAGTCTCGACAGTATACGCGATGATCATTGCCCGCCGAGAGAGCTTGCAGTTTCTGCCGATGTATTGATTTTCGAGAAGTCTAACTGCGGCGCCGGCTGATTCGCGAGGAACTTTGTTTCCCGCAGCTGGTGTGTGTATATTTCAGTTTGACTTCAGTTGGCCTCGATACGCCCGCGATTTTCACTGTGATAGGGTTTGCAGCTTTTTTTTCAAAGGATCTGTAATTACGCTAGGCGAATGTGGGTGGAGAACGCGTTAATATAGTTGGGAATGTCCAAGTAAAAGATTAATTACGCGTATGCGTTTTACTGATGTTAATGAGAATTCCGGACAATAATAAGCTCGAAAATTCCATGAAAATCCGTATAATTGCGTAATTATTCTAAGAATGAGCGCATGAGTTATCCGGAATATGCGGAATACACTTGTTTCTTTCATTTGAAAACCGGGTTACGTATGTCTTTATATTAAATTCCATAAATATGTCAGTGCCATCGTTCAGCCAACCTTTTAGTTTTATTTATTTTTTTGTCGTTCCCAGATATATTTTCCAGTTTATGGACCGTTGGATGGACAGTAAAGTCGTAATTTACGGGCTTATCACATGAGCTTTTGCATTTTTTTCGAAGCTTCCCGTCGTTCGCAAAATATATTGCGCTCTGGAAAAAAAGCGGCAAATAATAATCGTCGCAACAAAGCTTTCGATTAAAAAAAAATAATAATAAACGAAAATCCCACGGCAAAGAATACCACGGTAAAAAAAACGAAGCGCAACCGCTAGAGAAGTAATAGATTCTACGTGATAAGCGAGAAAAAAAGATCGAGTCGGCTGCTTGTTGTGCAGCAACGTTCATCGCGCGGCTGGTCTAGGGGGAATATAGTCTTTCTCTCTCTCTCTCTCTCTCTTTCTCTCTTTCTATCCGAACAGGAACTCGTATATACATTCGCGCTCGCTCGATCGGCGCTCGATCGCTTTTCGTCCCGAGATTCAATTTCCGTCTCGATCAGAGACGCGGCGCAGCCTTTGTTTTTCGGGACATCGATTCCACCTGTGAAATTGCGATCGGCTGCATTGGAGAAGCTTCTTGTGTATTTTTGCAGCAGCGGTATCGACAAATCTATCGCAACCGCCTTTCCGCACCGAGTGACTTGACTCGACACGTGTAGATTAGTGCAGTGTGTGTCGGGATTATTTGAGCTATGCTCTTCCTTTTTCGCGAGGCCGCAAAATTCTTCGATTAACTCGCTTTCTCTCCGTTCTTTTGTCTCGCTTTGCTCTTTATATCCGATACAAGGAAGCCGGCTTTTCTATATATTGTGTATGTATGTCGGTGCGATAATTCGAGAAACTTTTGGAAATTCATTCTGCCGAGAGAGAATAAGTTTGCTCGTGAAACGAAGAAAATATAACAATTCGCAGTTCGTTTTAATCGCAAACTTTCGACAGAAGAGAGAAAGATGATTTTAACGCTTTTTTATCTGCCGCGCTCGCCCGAACTTTGAAAAATCTTTCAGAGACTGAAATTGGCTTCGGCGTATATAAGCTTCCCCGGGAGCGCCACCGCCTAGTATTACAAACTGCGCAATGGCGAAGACTATATCTATAAAAAGAAGATCGGCAAAGCATTTCATTTTAATCTTTCCGTCTCGAGGAATTCATCTGGCGCGGGGAAACTTTGCGGAAAAAGAAATTAACGTAAAGTAGATAAAGCGCCGTCGATCGTGACTGACGAATCCAGTAGCTTCATTTCCTTAAAGTAGCTCCAGCCATTTGCAATGTCCGCGAGCAAGGCGAAAAGTTACTATATATATATATATACATATACAGGACGCGAGTCCAACAACTCCCCGAACGAGCGATGCAGAAACAGCATATAGCGATGCCTCCGGGCGCAACTCGGCCAACTTTGTACTTTGCCGTTTTCGGCCATTTATCTTCCTTTGGCCGCTCTGCACGCCATGATGGCAAAAAGGAAGAGAAGCTGCGGCGGAGAGAAAGACAGCTGGAAATCAGTAAAAATTTTGTATGGTTCTCCCGGTTATTTTTGCGACTCTGATAAAAAAAATAAAACTCGGAGAGATATTTAATTGTTATGGCTTGTCGCGCCGCTATTCATACAGCGGTTTTGAGTATTTTTCGTTTCGTCGTTTATTTCGGAACGGTCCGAAATATCTCGGAATTCTCGAGATAAAAATGAGAGGAGGTAAATTTTGTGAATGTTTATGCTCGTAAAATGCGCGCAGTATACGTCGCGCAGTCTCCATCTCTCCTCCTCGAAAACTATTTATAGGTTCGCGCGCTTCGAGGGGACTTTACGCACTCATTGCTCCGCCGACACAGCAGCGTCGCGATCGTTCTCCGGAGTCGAAACGAGCTCCGGCCGTTTCGAAATTTTACTACGTCAAAATCTTCGTTACATACCGAGTATTCGCGAGAGAAAAATATCGCTCGCTATATATGCAGTTGACTAACCTACTTCGAAGAAAAATCTCGGCTCCGTTTCTCAAAACATCCTCCTCTTTGATTTCAGGGCACGGCCGGGGAGCTTCAGCAGCGTTTTCGGTGAGTCAATTTATTTACTATACACCCACGTACACACTGTTCTCTTTTCAGCGCCACACGTATCTCTCCCGCTTGTCGATTCGCGCGCACGCGACGTTACGTTCCAATTCGTGGCTTCGGGAAAACTCTCGCGAAAGTTGAGCGATGGCTCGAGAGAGAGAGAGAGAGAGAGAGAGAGAGAGAGAGAGAGCAAGACGTGTGTATAAAGCCGTCGACGATGTACTCCGTGATAAATCCGTCCTCCCGGTCCAAAAAATAGCCACGGAGAGCAAAAAATAAATAAATAAATAAAAACGAGCGAGTGTGTAGGGGAGAAGGCAATTATTTTTCTTTAATGATTCGTGAAGCTCTCAATGGCGGCTGCTTTTTTCACGGGCATAATAAATGAAGCGCTGCTGCATCGCACCGCGCGTATGTGATGTATCCCTCTCCTTCAGAAAAATATCATTCTTCACGCGCGTGGCGGCGAGAAGATAGCCGCTTCCACGGACTCGGCCATTCGTCAAACCGGCAAACTTTGCCAGCCGTACTTTTTGTGCGGCTCGGCTGCTGTTTTGTATGAAAATATTTTCCGCGTGGTACACCCTCCTCCCCTATACCTATATGGACGTGTACTATACACACCCTCTCTCTCTCTCCCTCGGATTATATACATGCCGAAAATGTACGTATGTGGCTGCAGAGAGAAAGATAGAGAGAGAGAGAGAGAGAGAGAGAGAGAGAGAGAGAGAGAGAGAGTCGTGTCCCGCGGGACCTTTAGCTCCTGCGTCATCGCTCTCTTTCTCTCTGTGCATACGCCTCGTCCTCACTTTTTTTTCTGACTTTCTTGTCATATGGCTTTTTCTCTCCTGGGTGGTGTATTTTGTTTAGTGTTGGAGTTTATGTTTTTCTTCTCTCGAGGTTATAAAAATGCTGCTCGCATGTGTGTAAATATTCCCCATTGTTGTATTCGACGGTATGGTGTGAGAATTTACTTTTGGCCCACTCGCTCTGCCACCATAAATCAGACGCGACCACCCACATCTTCCCTAAAATCAAGTTTGCCCGGCGAAACGTATGCAAAAACACGCTCCTTCGCGAAAAAAAAGTCTCAGCAGGTTTTCCGGACAAACACACAAATTTTTCAGGATCCCTCGCTATACATCTAGCTGCTGCTTCACCCTTTATCTACACGCCCTGTTCTACGTTATGTCGAGGGTGTCGAAGGGGTCGTCGTCGCACTACCAGCCATCCGGATCCGCTCGGGAGACGGGCACTCAGAAACTTTGGAAAAATTGAGACCGATCGCTCGCGGGATCTCTCTTTCTCTCTGCACTGTGTGTATATATATATATAAGCCTCTGCGGTCGTTGCCGGACTGGAGCGCGTTCTCTTGGTCGCGGTTAGCGACGAGAGATGAGGGATGAAGTTTTTTTTCCCCGAGATGGAGGGAAAGACGAATCGCGCCCGTGGGTATATCGGGACTAATTTTTTGTTCGAGTTTTTGCGAATTAGCCGATTATCAGGGGGAGAAGCGATAAGAAGTGCGGAGAGAGTTTTCGTAATTATCGTGGGTGACTATGCATTGGTTTTGCGGCTTAGAGACGGCTCGCGTTTGATTAATTAACGCGAGGATACGAGTAATGAAATATACACATATATCGTTGATCGACATCCACGAAAATCATCGTGATTGATTTTGTATATATCTCTCGATTTAATAGAGCGAAGCCGTTATGCCCCAAAAACAGATCCGGCTACACTTACGCAAACTATTTTTCGCATACCACTACGCGGGTCTTCCGCAATATACACAACGTGGATCCCGGGCTTCCAAGCACATCGGCCAAAAAGTAATGAATTCCCCGTCCGAAATGCGCGCCATATATTCCCCGTCTATCCGGACGCTATCGAGGGTCGATTCGCGGAAAAAATATTTTTAGCGCTTCAATCATGCGCGCTCGTAACGACTCTCCGCGCACACACAGAGGGAGCGAGGGGGGGGGGGATTCAGGCGATATATCGAGAGCAAAGGTTTTGCTCGGACTCGCCTGCGCGGAGATAAATCACGAGAGGAGGGAGCTTTTCAGTAGCGCGAGTGTGCAGGTTGGCTGGCGTCGAAAGTAATGGTCGCCCCGGCAAGAACGCGCAACGAGAGATGTCAAGCGAACGACTTTGCGATTTCGAGCGTCATCCATATTCTCTAGGTTAGTGTGTTTGTGTGTACGCGTGTGAGGACATCTTCTCTCTGTCTTTTGTACTGAGAAAGAGGTAGTACAGCCAAATGATCCACGAGTTGTATATTCAGGATTTCTGTTACACATCGAGGTGTCCAGGGTGATCAGATGTTGAAGGGATTAATTATAATTGTTGAAGAATTTAATCATCACAACGAGTTAATTTCTGGAATGTTTTTATTTGCCCGACGTTTCGGAAGCTTTAGCTTCCTCATTAAATTAAGGACACTTAAAAAACGGAATTAATTATATACACAATTTTAGGGATTCCCGGCGCAGAAAGTTACTTTCGACAAAAATGACAAATTAGTACGAATAACGAATGTAAATCCAACATCAATTAGCAACGATTATACCAAGCAGCGACGCATCAGTTATACGTACACACCTTACTTCAGTACAATCCCCAAATTTCGCCAGCACGCAAAAGTCCGACTGCGCGTATATATACATACGCACGAGCGAAAATTAATTCGGCCTCCAGAGTCGCATTACGCCGCGAACTCCCGGAACAACAACAGCGGCGTGCGGCGCATCCCTCGATTATATTCATTATTCATCGTACATACGCTGCGCGCGCGCGAATACAATCCAGAGGCCGAGCGTAATGACACTGACATTAATGACGATTGGACGATTAATGACGGCAGTGAGTGTCACGAATGGCGCGCGCCCTGTTGGTAACGAGAGCCGCTTCGAGATTTCGCGATGATAGCGACGTGTGCGTCACCGGCCGAAGA
Organism: Muscidifurax raptorellus; assembly: GCA_020010945.3. Taxonomy (NCBI): domain Eukaryota; kingdom Metazoa; phylum Arthropoda; class Insecta; order Hymenoptera; family Pteromalidae; genus Muscidifurax; species Muscidifurax raptorellus. The sequence continues at coordinate 39,161,640 of CM052078.1, forward strand.
ATTTCACGTCGGTGCAGCGGCTATGGTCGGCATCGATCGTCCCTGCAAGAGAAGGTGTCAGCTATACTATGTTGCCGTAGTTCGATTTTGCGATGAATAACGTATCTGCGCCTGCTGCACACAAGCGCGGTTCAATTTCGAATATCTGTATCGTACGATTTTGCATCTCCGTAAGCACCTATCGATCCAACCGAGGAGAAAGAGAAAAGCTCCCGGATACCTGTACGATTCATGTACACCGCGCGAAAGTGTAACAACTCGCCGGTGAACGGGAGCAATGTTCCCGCGGCCCAAAGTTCTTCGAGGAGAGCAGCTGCAAAATGGAAATATCGCTTACCCGCGCGCCAGAGTGAGCTGCGGAGTTTCCGCGAGAGCATAACTCCATCGAAAGGTCGATTAATTAGCCTGACGAGTTTCCGGCCTTAACAAAACAGCACAGCTTCAACACCAGGCGAGCCTCTGCTTTTTTAGCCCTACCTGTGCCAATACACTTTTTCAAGATCGATCCTCGGCCTTTTTCCCCTCGCTGTCCTCTCATTAGGGCTACACTCGCCGCGGTGTTATTTATCTTTCATTCGTGCTGAAAGGAAGGATAGCGAATTTTCTTAGGACCGGTTATGCGAAAATGTGCGGTCGCGATGAAACGAAAATACAACCTATTGAATTTGCCCTTCGTATAAACAACCGCAAAAAAAAAATTGTTTCACCTACCCTAAGCCACGATCATCGGCCGCGGGGACGTTCGCCCGCTACATTCCCGGGAGACGAGGGCGCAAATAAGGAAAAACAATCGCAGTTCAAAACAGCGGCGACGACACGGAAAAATTCCGCGGAGCATCCAAGTCACGTAGCTCCGCGGCTTAATTCACTTAAAGTTTTGAAAAGCGCATACACAGCTGACCTCATCTGCGGGGCGTGCGTTGACCCGCCTCGTATTAGTGCTCGATTACGCTAAATGCCAGCTCCCAGTGGGGCTTAACCACAGAGCCGTTTTACGAACGGAAAGGCGAGCCGTGTAAGTAAAACTGTGCTTTTCTCGTATACATGTATAATCGATGCGCTAATCATCGAAAGCTTCGAGTTACGCGCTGAGTGAGTTTTCAAAAGTATCGGCTGGTTTTCTCGAGAGTATTAGCACGCAATGGAATTCAATCAAAGCTGCTGCTGCTGCTGCCGCCGTCGTTTATTCTTTTTCCCCGATCGAATCGCGCCGCGTAATATTTTCTCTCCGCGAGGCGCGCGTAACTCGAAGGAAAACGATAAATGATTTATCGGCTAAGCCAACCGACAGCAAGAAAATTTTTATTTTCTCATACGTTCTTATATTGCCTGCTTTTTGCAGATTTTCGCGTTTTGTATTTCAGCTCTCGGCTTTTATTCTTGTCGAATATCTTCGACGCGTAATTTACTACGCGAGCGTGCGGAGGATGGCCGTCACGCTACGTTGCGCTCCTTACGCTTCGCTTGAGTAACATTCGATTTGAGTTTCTTTTGCATCAAAAGCTCAGAGAAGCGTCGGTTAAAAAAACAAGCAAACTATTTGCTGATTATTCCACACACGCGCACACTGCGTATTAACCAATGAGTTCCCTTTATACGCAGAGAAACAACCGAGCAACGTTTCTACCTATCCGAAAAGCTTTATCTCCCCGTGAGCGCGGAAACAATGAGCGTTCGAAGAAAAAAAACGAATAAAGCTCCAATAAAATCGCGCAGCGAGTAAACGCCATGAAACAGCCATTACACCACAAAGAACAGCCGCGCGCTCGTATAGCGAGCAAGAGAAACTCGCACGCGAACGATCGAGAATAATCCCGCAGACGGTGGCGCAGCTGCGCGCGCGATAAGATAGCACCGCCGGTGCACACGCGTCCGATACCAGCAGCGCCGGCAATTTCCCTCTCTCGCTGTTCTGTCACGCAGCCGCCGCCGATGACGGCAAAAACGTACGTATATGGTCTAGGCGCGGCTGCTCTACACAAGCGTATCATCGTCCGCGCGCGCGCGCACATCGGGATGAGGAAATCATTCGGCGGGAGAATGGCGCGTCGATCGCCGGCCGATAAGGCACGCGGACGGCCAGAGGTATGATGCAGCCGGCGTGTCGTGTCAGATAACCGTCATTACTGAAGCTTCTCTGCTCTGCTGCTCTGTACTCGGTGTAATGTAACGGCGAGATACGTTCGCATGTTACAGCTGGCTGTGTGCGCAGCCCTTTGCTTGGAATCGTTAACCGCGTTTGTTACGTTAAAAAAAGCTCATTTTCGAGAAAAATTTTTACACGCGTGTATAGTCATCGATTCGAACAGCGAGAGCACAATGGCACACGAGCGTGCATTAAAATAGTCACGAAGCGCGGGGCAAAAAAATAATAATATTCGGAATAAGCTCGAGTGTTCCAAAGTATGCGAGGCCGTTGCTCCTGCACTGTGAATAATTTGCCCGTTGCGGACCGTACGTGTGCAAAATACGTTGCGCCTATGTGTCTCTCTCTTTCTCTCTTTACTCGGTGCATTCCGCCATACGTATGCCTTCGCCTACTATTTTCAGCTTTTATTACACTGTCCTCCTAGCTTACAGCTTTTTTTTCTGTGCGATGTATTATTTTACTTTTACGTCCCTTTGCTTGCAAAGTAAACACTATACCCTGTTTTATTCTAATGAAAATAAATGCATTTCCGAATCTCTTCACATGCGCGCGCTCGTCACGCGGGACGGATGCGTAATTGAAAATCCAATTAGCGGAGACGTAATCCATTTTTCTGAAAAAAAACATACACATCGCACGAATCCTTATCCACGGAGAGTATAATAGAACGCGCAATACTTGCGATCCTCGCACAGCGCGCGAAATTCAAAAGTCGAGTGCGCTAAAAATACCGCGGGGGAATTCACAACAACGGCGGCAATATGCGCACTCGGCCTCCTTTTTCTCTCCTCGAGTCTGTACACACACCCACGACCGCAACGACGCGCGGTTATTATTGCATTAATTATTGCGAGCCGCCTTTGTTCGCGATGCGAGACGAAGATATATGAAACGCACTTGAGAGTCCTCAGACGCACACCACCGGGGATATGATCAACCAAGCAATCCGAAGCTCTTGACGAAGACGAAATGGCTGGAGACGGCCAGCTCGTCGGGAGTATTATTTCTTTTTCAATTTAGCACGACGAGGATAAGCTACTCGCGAGTATTTTTTCCGCGCGTGAAAGATAAGCAGGGCTTTGATAGCGTTATATTACACAAAGTGAGCGTTCACATTTAGGCGAGATAATAAAGCGGCAAATTTTCATTAAAAGCTCCGCTGTTTATTTATAAGACGGACAGAGTGTAAGAGAGAAAGCCACTCTCAATATCAGGAGCCGCATGAAACGTCCTTGGAAGACGAAACTGAATGGAGAATGGAGAGGCCTTTAAAAGCCATTCGGATAAAATGCCATCGGCCGCGGAGCAGAGAGCGGAGGACTACTGAGCGAGAGAGAAAAACGGGCGTAGTCTTGTGAATGCAGTGCAGCAGTCGCATATAGCTAAGAAAGATAGGCGACTCACAAGAACGAGGGCCGCTTAACAAAAAGTAAGAGTGAAAGGAACGTCCCGCGATATATATATGGGATATGCCGCTGTCCGAAAGAGGATCGAGAAAAAGTTGAAGTTAACGTAGGAAGATGAAGCAATTCTCGCACGTATATCTTTGGATAAGCGCGAGAAGCGTACGCGCTATATAAATCCCAAACTATACGTTATATACCGTGGTGGGAAACGAGAGAGCTGCAGTGATCGCGCGCGTGTTCGCACTGACATCACGCGGATCCTCTCTCATCGGGCTGTGACGTCACGGGCAGCTGTGTGACGTAACGGGCTGCGCGAGGTGTGGCGGTGCGGGTCATAGGTCATCATCCTCGCAGCTGCTCTTTCTCTCTCGACGCGTGCGCGCGCTATTTTAGTCCAGCTCCCTCTTCATCCTTTTTCTTTTATATATATACAAGTAGCGCATAGTCCCGCTTCTTCCCCCTCCCCAACTTCTTATTTCCGCGAGCTGACCCTGTTCGCGATCGTCTTCGTCGTCGCCGGGCGTCGTCTCCTTTTGTAAATAGCTGGGGATTCAATGCCAGACGGAAGAATCGAACTTTCCGGGACCAGCTGCTGCTACTTTGAGTATAGGTATATAACGCTTTGCAAAAGCGATGAGAGGACTTATGAGTGCGGCGATCGGGAAATCGGAAAAACTCTTCGCTAGTTTTTCTTCCCGACGTTTCGTCTTCTCCGCGGTCGTCGAGACAGAGAATGAAGGGTTAGAAATATAATTTAAAAGTTTCAGCCAACTTTGAGTAACAGGCGTTACACTATACGCAAGAAACGCTCTGGATATATATATATATATATATATACGCGCGATGAACTAACTAGCTCGATTTAATCACGCCAATATGACTTTTTAATCTCTCTGGCGAGCGCGGAAGAAGAATATATAACTCGCGAAGAATTCAAATTAATACGACGAAAGTCCAGCTGCAATATAGAAGAATCCAAGGAATGCGTTCAATAAAATCTCATACTCATCCAAATGAAATATCTCTCCTCCGTTTGTATTTTTCCTCGGATCGACTTATATCCGATTCACCCCGCGGACAGAGCTACTCTTTCGAGCAGCGCACCTTCGGAAAAATATACGCAATACATGTCCAGCCTATAGTTTCAAGCCACAATGCGCATAATAATAATATTGTCCGAAATCCAGCAGCCTCGGCAATAGTTCGGAGCCCTTGACTCGTGCGCTTTGTTAGAGCGTCCGCTTAGGCAAAACGTCTATGAATGGAACCAGACGTTCGATGGCACTTGAAGGATTTCATCGTCAATATTGTGCGCGGCTCGCGAGTCGAGTGCCTCGGACAAGCCGGGGCTCGAATGCAAATTTACCCGCGGAAAGGAAAGAAAGAAGGAAAATAGGATGCGTCGCGAGCTTTCGTGATGTTTGACCAAATCGGCTTATTACTACTCATTGATTTTATCTTCCTTGATGCTTGTATAGTAGCGTTTTTCAGTCTTTGTGCGCGGCCAGCATACGGAAGAAATAAATGCGGCTATTTGGAAATGAGAAATTGCAATTTTTCGTTTACTATCGCTTTTCATCGCTCGACCGAAAATCGCGCTAATCGTTTGCAGGAAAGCCAGTGAGCAGTAAAAAAACTCTTTGAGATCGGGCGCAGCGGAAAACTGTTCATCGAATTCAACGAACGTGCGACGAAAAATAATTCGTTTGCGTACGAATAAGCGAGCACGAGGCCATTTATATATACAATATATTTAAAAATCCCGTGTTAAAATTTCAGCAGTGGCAGCAGCAGCAGCAGCGTCGCACGGTACATTAATAATCCGCTCGATAATCCATAAACCGACGCGCGTATGAATTTAACGTCAATATAAGCTCGCTCGCGCATATTGTATGTATACAATTTATTGTATACGGCGCGTATATATGTAAGCTGGGCGGTTTATCCAGGCGCCTTTGATCCTCGACGTTATATAGAGGCACGCGGCCCTGTGGCAGAGTAGATCATGGTCAGAGGTTAGCGGCTGGGAATATTCGTGCCTTTGGCGTACATTATGCTATATCAATGCATCGACTCGGTTCATCCTCGGCTGAATCTGCTCCGCCGCCACCGGAGATCATCTTTCCCTATCGAAGTAGTAGGAGGCAGTGTTTGTACGCAAAGGAGCTCGCCTCGAGGCATCGAATGTAATCGCGCCGCACCGCAACACGTAGCTCGGCTTATTACCATTCCGTGCTCGGTACTATTAGGCATTCGAATTTATAACCAGCGTATTGAGAAACGTCTGCGCGCGTTTTAACGGGCCTTTCAGAAGCCTCGATTGCTCGACCGATCATCGGTCGGGCTGACCATACGGATGGCTTTACCACTGAAAACAGCGGCCACTATAGAGCGGCGCTTGTTAGTCACCCCGCGAGCGTTATCGAAACGCTCTCTTCCGTCACTATTTGTGTAATCGCGGCCATTCACGAGAGCGACTCTCTCTTTTTTTATCTCCGGTCCCTACAAACGACGATCCTACATGCCGCTGCGTTGGTGGCCTTCGACTATACCGGCTGCAGCTGACAAGCCGTCGCTGCACTCGCGGCCACTTCATTACGCTGTAAATGAACGCTGCGTGGCCGCGGACAATACACCGCAGCACTGCTGCTCTTCAATGCGCGCGGGGGTGTACGTATATATGTGTGCAGAGCACGAGTCCGAGTTACGAGACTCGAGTGCTCTGCCAGTGCGCGAAGTAGGTGTGTTACGTGAGGATTATTGTCTATTTTTGGAATATATATCTGTGTAGATGTGTGTGCTTGTACTTCCTCGGAATTTCATTATTTTCCATTTCGATTATAATGCGATGTGTATTCTCGTATCAAATGTTTTCGTATGAAATTAATGACATGATCGGTGCACGCTCCGCTTGTAATGCGATACATGAGTGTTTCTCTGTTTACCATAGGTATATATAGTATATCAATTAATATCGCTGTTTATATTACTGCATTGAATATATAACGTTGTAATTAGCTGCTATCACGGCGCGCGGATATATAATTATATCGAACACTATCGAATATATTCTATTCGGCAAAAAATAGTAAAAGCTCGACGTATATCAATATTGAATGTAGCTTTCATCGAAGTCACGTATCAAAGTACATATATGCTCTACTCAAAGCGCAGCCCATCAATGCCTCGTCGAAAAAACGAATTGATGTTCCCCTCCAAATAGATGGAACGTCAATATGGTAAAAAAACGCTCATATCTATCAGAGAAAAAGATATTTCCTATATATATATACGTACAGGTATATAGCTCCAGCGCAACTCGTTTTTTCTTCGCCACGCATAAAAGAATTCCCAACAAAACGAAGTACCCCAAAATCCAAAGATCAAGTCATCAGAGCAGCAAAGAAACCATAGCTCCTCGGATCCACGCGAGCCCCCTTTATTCATCCCCGACTCGCTGTCTGCACGGCCAACTTGGTATCCATTACTCGCGCGCCGCGACGTAGTGACGCGGAACAAAGCTCAATCCCGATGAGCTGACTCGGCAATTTCATGCTCGACTCTCCGAAACTGCCTCCTAGTATAATTCCGCGGCGCTCTCTCGCTTAACCCATGGAGTTGTTGCGCCACCGCTGCCACTTGACCCGGTAGTGCATCAGCTGCATTTTTCTCTTTCCGTCGCTCCATCGATTCACGGAGAAAAAGCCGCGAGTGAAACACACGCGCGCGATTGACGTCAAACCGGCGCGGATCTTATACGCGAATATGAAATACATCGAGCAGCTTTTTTATCGCTCGCGGCCCTTCGAACGATCGGCAAATCATCGGAATTCATCAAAGCCGCACGAAATATACCCTCCCACCCCCCAGCATCTCTCTGGCGCGGCAGAAAAAAGGCCGTAAAAAATAAAGCTCCGAGTCATTTATACGAGCGTATAAATAAAAAAAGTCCCCGTGGGTACAGAGAAAGAGAGTTATACACGCGCTACGTTATATAAATATACGAACGAGCTTCAGCAGAGTGGAAGCCTCGGCAGCCGCCGCGGCCGCAAGGTCTCGGGTAATAAAACCGGAATCACTGCATTTCACAGTGGAGTCAGCGTTGATTCAAGCATTCCGCGTTCTCCTACTCCTCGCGAGATATCCCCGAGATATCGGTTCGACCCGATATCGCCAGATATCGGCTGCTCTCCGATCGCGCGGAAAACCTCGTAAAAATAGAGCGAGAAGATCTGCAGCCGTCGTACTTTTTCCTGTCCGTTTCGCGCTGCTGCACGGGATCGAAACCTCGAACTGTTATGAATTCTGCTATGACGTCATTTCTAAACGTGTACCTTTGCGATGTTGATCATTTATGGGATGCAATTCTTGCAATGAAAGCGGGCAAAATGATCTAATGCATTTTCCCAATAAGCTCCAAACGTTAATGGACCCAAGCACGTGTCCACATTATCTAATAGCTGTATATATAGCTACACCAATATGATATCCTTAATAGTAATCGAGCGGGCGATCTCTCGAAATCTGGAAGTCGAACTCGAATCGCCAATTTCGAAATCGTATCCAACAGTTATGGTATAAACCGTGAATCAGCGTCGATCGGCCGTATAGTATCGAAACAAACGTTATAATATCAAAAACCACACAGCGGTACTCGCGAGCGCGCGCGGCCGAATCAATATTTTTTTCGCGGTTCCCCTCGAAACCGCATCAAAATAAAGTCGGATCAACTCCGGCGTCGCTCCTTTGTTACCCGCTCCATTTCCCTCTCCCATCGATTATATGGAAACGAGTGGCGGCGCGCGCCATTACTTGCGGTTTCGCCGTTGCGGTGACGGACTTTAACGAAAGGGGAATCCCTCCGCCCGTAATAGTGAATTTGGTAATGCTATACATAATCGCGTCGCGCTTTGTCACGCGGCGTATTCTGCAGCGCTCGCTCCGCGTTCGACGAGAGCGGCCTACTTAATGTTTATATTATAGGTGCCTGAGTGTCTCATTAAATTTACGCACGCTCGGCGTCGCTTTTTTATTCCCAACCGCGCCTGATGGTCGCGGTGCTGTGCTTTGATGTTGCGCGATATATATGTGGCCTTTAATCATAGCCGATATAGGTATATTAGTAAAGGTATTCGTATAAGTAAAGGTTGGAGAAATAGGAGGTAAAATTATTGCACGAAAAGCGTTGTATATTTATATATTGCGGAGTGAAATTCGTAAATGGTCGCGATATGGATTGCCTGGATTGATATTGCGCGAGCTGATTCATCTCGCTTGAAATGAAGCTGGGAATTGATATATAGATTCGTTTTTCATTTACGCTTCGTTATTTACCGCCGGTTGCACCGATCGCCGCGTATAATAAAATAAAGCACTTGCGTGCTTCGATATTTCAATAAAGCTCTTGGATTAATTAACCGACTGAGAAGCTTCTGATTTGAAAAAACTCAATACTGCGCGCGAACCTTCGATATGAAAGATTTCCGTTGTACGCGTGTGTATATATATATATATATATATATATATATATATATATATACGTATACGTATGGCATAACAAACGGGCAAATTTAACTTTCTTGCGTCTGTCTCCGGGAAATCGCGGGACTGTGTAAAATTGAACGGCGAGTTATTCGAGGCTCGCGCGGAAGCGGAAGCCGTACCACAGAATTTGCGTCTGTCTAGAATTGAATCGATATCGAATGACGCGAGATACTCTCTCTCTCTCGGGAGAGACGAGTAGGTGACGGATGACGCGCGAGGGCTTTTGATGGATTTTTAAGGAAATCCGCGCGTCTGCAGCCTCAGACAATGCGGCTCACCTTCTCGCTCTTATTCATTACTCTCTCTCTCTCTCTCTCTCTCTCTCTCTCTCTCTCTCTCTCTCTCTCTCTCTCTCTCTCTCTCTCTCTCACTCACTCACTCACATACTCGCCTAGTCTTCTTCTTCTTCGTCTTTTCTGGCTTCGAGATTCTTTTCGTAGCTGCATTTTTTCGCGCTCCTTTTGCTTCTATCTCCCTCTCTCTCTATTTTTCCCGCTACCGCGCTCAAGCAGCTGAAGGGTTTGGGCTCTGCGGACTGCAATAAATCGACTCTCTCTCTCTCTCTCTCTCTCTCTCTCTCTCTCTTTCTCGCACGCGCAGCTTATTTTATTCGGCGAGCGATGCAGCAGTTCCGAGGTAGGGGGAGAAAAATGCAATAATAGAAAAGGAGAATCGCCGGGCATATAAGCCCTAGAACCGACTGGATGAAGGAGGAAAGAGGGAGCTCGAGTGGGAGAGATCTTTTTCAAAGCCAAATGAAAGGCAGTTTTGTTGGTCAGGACTGTATACATGTATTTTGTTTCGCGATTGATATTTTTTTCAAACAGGATACTACGAAATATATGAAAGTGATTAAAATAAGAAAAAAAGAGACTAACGAACAGACTGAATCACAGATCGTTATCGTGGAAAATATATCCGGCTCTCGAGCGTAATCGAGCAATAAAAATAGATACGAGCTGACGCGAGGGGATTAGCAGTACATATATATATATATATATATATATATATATATATATATATATATATATATATATATATATACACCGGATAAAAGGAGCGCGGAAGAGTTAATGAATCAACGAGAGCGAAGACTGTGTCGTGGATTTTTTACGCGATCGAACGATGCACGCTTGAAAGCTGTCGATTAATTGATCACGCTCTGTTACGCGGAGCTGTCGATAATGTGTGTGCACGTGTACCTGTGTATGTGGCTCACCTTACGTCATCGATCCGCAAAAAGTCCCCGTTTTATGTATATATATATATGTGTGTGTGTGTGTGTGTTTGCGCGCGCGTGTGTGTGTGTGTGTGTGTCCAGCAGTACAAAACTTTTTCTCTCCTGCAAAGCTGTGCTCTGCGAGTAGAAAACAAAAATAGCTCGCTCGAATTAATTAAAGCCGTAAGACGAGCAGTCGCCCATTGCTCCATGTATATATGTATATACATATATATCCGTAGACTGCACACACAGTGACAGGCGGACGCGTGACTGGGTCGAGCAGCTATGTAGGACAACGACGACGACGACGTCGCGCGCGCGCGCGCCATGCCAGGGTCGCGCCTCGGGTCACCGATCGCTTTATAAGCGAGATGAGACAGCGGGACGAGCTTCCGAAATTCCCTTGGAATTACCGGAAATGCATCCAGTCGCGATCCGTTACGGTTAATCACTCGAGGAGGAGTAGTATACGCGGAGGAGGAGGAGGAGGCGGAGGCTCGGCTCGCCGCCCTTTAAGCGCCGATAATTCGTCGTGTCCCGATCGGCCCCGGATAGACGTGATTGCGGATACGTTCTACTGCGCCGCACTGCCAGCTAGAGCAGAGGGGGTGGTGCTCTTCGCGAAATACGCGCTAATTGTCGGCGTATCCAGCCGGGGCACGTTACATGACGATTATCAGCCCGGATGCAGCGCCGATAATGTTATAGTCGAGCGAATACTGCAGAGCGCTCGAGAGAATTGCTCTAAATAATTGCCGATCGACGCGTACCTCTCACTTTCTATATATATATATATATATATATATATATATATATATAGGTGCGCAAGTGGAAGAATTTTCATTCTAACGCGACTGTGCGATACATAAAAACGATGAGCGAAGGGCAGAATTCACAAGATTATTTCCGAGAGTATAATATATAATCTCGTAAGCGGAATAAAGCGCTGATTGGAGGAGAAATTTGTAGCGCGCTAGCTTTGACGTGATCCTCTTCGCGGAGTCTCCTGTTTGCCGCGGGCCGCTGCTGATAAATGCTCGGCGCTTCTTTTCGCCTCTATCTTTTTACGCCGCGCGCGCGCGTGCGAAAGAGAGAGATTTAAGCGCGGAAATCACTGAATCGCCCGGCGACTCGTGAAAAATCCACTGCGGATGAGCCATTCCTCTTTCGACATATAATGGCATTAAGCTGATCTTTTAATCAAGAGAAGAGAGTCGCGCGCAATTCCATCTGCTACTGCAGCAGCCTCTCGCGATTCGTTTTCCGCCTCGCTATTTCGAGAGCTCAATCCTGATTACACGATAGAACGCTCTGATGAGGATTTTTTAATAATTCACCTCCTAATATATGCACTCTGAATTCATTTTGCTCTTTTACCCGCGCGCATATTTTTATTGCAAGTATCATACACTCTAAGCATTATTACTCTCTGTGTTTGTGTCGCAGGTGAGTAGCGGAGAATAATTCTCGTCGCAGGTTTGTAAAAACAGAATAAAATTCCAACCCACGTGTTCCATACACCGTGTGGGAGCAAGACATTGCGTCTCCAACGCTGCCGCTCGAGCAGCTCTGATTAAAAGAGCTTTCAGGCGGAGGAAATCCTCGGCGCTGCTGCGGGACATACGTATACGCGTACGCTTCGGTAACCACAGCGGCGCGACGCATCTTCACCGACGACGAAGAGCTAAAACGCACATATGCACAAATCGCCTGTCGCGCGGGCCCGCATGAGTATGTATATATATATATATATATATATATATATATATATATATATATATATATATATATATATATATATATATATATATATATATATATATATATATATATATATAAGCCGAAAGTAGCTTAACGTGTATATACCCTAGACGTAAATATGTCTTGCTGTTACCGCGAGAGGATACGAGACGGTACGAGAGCCGAAGGTATACTGCGCTCAGAGCTTTCCGTGCTTGCGGCTACTTTACGCACTTTTCGCGCATATCAGGATTAGCAGAGACATTTTTCACGCGTTTTATTTGGACGCCGGAGCGGTTATAGCCGCTGAATAATCACCGCATGCCGTAATCGCGCACAAAACCAAGCAACACAATAACGCATCGTCGTTCATTATACTTCCAGTGCGTCGGCGCGAACAATCGAGAGACTCGGCGCACTCGTAGATTCTAAGCGTTCGGGAATTCACGTAAATGCGCGCGGATTGTGACAATAAATATTCGCGAAATCATTGCTCTGCCGCGTATGCGCAGAGGGGCGCGTTCGGTTATTTATGGCGCGCTGTATGCCAGCGTCCCTGTTATTAGAGATGCGAAGGGGGCGACTTTTAATTAAATATTACATTTTCATAAGCGGCATAATTAGTTCGCGCGCCACGTCGCTCCCGGGACGCGAATATTTATCAAAACGGCACATCGACCTTTCTCGCGCGACGACGAGGCCGACCAGTTTGCCGCGAGCAAACAGGGCCAATTAGTTGCTCGGTGAAATGCGTTTTCATTGCAGCGCGATTCTCAACCCCCGCAAGCGGGGAAGGAAGTGTGACCGGCGATCTGGTGTGCGTATAGACGATGTGAGAGCTTTTAAAGTGAAATTTTAGGCATAGAAGGGGTATCGTTTGATTATTGGAGATGGGAATATTGCGAATTGTATGTGCGAGTAGTAAAAGCTGTACCTGGTCGGACAACGCATGTGCATTATAATTTGTATAAGTGGCAATGTGCGCAGCATGCTTCTTTAAAACTGAATTATATTACGAGGAAAAATTGATACTATAATCAACGCGCAGTGGACTGTAAAATTAATTTTAATCGTTAATTCTACAGCGGTCGGTGTATTCATATAGATAGCGCAGTTTCTCTATGCATGTTGCATCACGCTTGTTACACATTAATTAACTTTGCGCAGCAGCAACAAATTTAATTATAAACCAACATAAACTATAACAATGCAACTCGTTCACCCGTGCGCGCATCTTCTCTGTCAAATAAAACAACGGTTCCGTCCACGTCCAACTATATCGAAATAAAGCTCATCTGCACGCTCGATCAATCGAAAATTGGCTCACGCAGATCCTCAAAAAATAAATAACTTCTCACATTCAGATTGATGTTGTTTCGACATTTGCTGAACACATTATATTAAAAGCGCCTATCCAGCTCTTTGAGATGAGCAAACACTCCAACACTGCACATTTCTCACGTTCATCGCTCGTTTTTCAGCTTTATTTTGTCACTCGCAACCATTGCAAGCGCGAGCTTTTATCTTCATAATTTATATTTTTTCTCTTTATTATTCGCACTCGCAGCTCTTTTCCGGCGCACCTTCACGCGCATCTATATACGTAGAGCTACACACAGATCTCGCTCTTCACTCGCCTTTTGATTCACTCTCTGGTGTGTCTCTGTTGTCGCGACTGCCTTTCTCTCTCCCTCTCGCACTCTCGAACTAATAGCACGCAGTCGAGCAAAAAAGCGCATGTGCACGTGCGGATGAAAGCAGCAGCGGCGGAAACGAATGCCTGCTAACTGGGGGAGCTTTGATCCGAGCACGTCCATATACGTTCATTACACCTTTTTCCCTGAGCTCTGTGTGTTTTTTCCTCCGTCTGCAGTTCCTACCTCTTTTTCGCTCTTTTTCAGCCTCGCGTACGTCTCACTGAATGTGTGCGTAAACGAAGCGATAAGTCTGACGTAGTATCGTCGCCGTCGCATTCGAGCATGTAAGAGCCCTCGGAAGATCGTTGTGCGATCACAGTAGTACATTATACCGAGCTCGTTCAAAAATTTAACGCGCGCTCAAAAAAAGCTCGATCGCACGCCTCCCACACTCGAGTCATAAAACAAACAGGTTCGCAAGCTGGCAGTGGCATCGACACTTAGCAAATCGTCGCCGAGTCAATATGACGCGCAGCTCTCGGTGGTTCCGCCAGCTCTTCGGTGACGTGTCAGCAGTAAATCCTTCCGCGCAAGTGTTGCCGGCCGAGGTAAGGGCCGATTCTCTTCGTTATACGACGGCGGGGCCGAGCCTTGAGTCTCCGTCGTCGCAAGTTTTTCACAGGTGCGGATAGATGCCAGCTGGTCGCTTTATTGCCGAAAGCGAATGTCCGCTAGTTTACGAGGGACGTTTAGAACGCCGTGTAGGGGAGAGAGGGAGTAGGTTCGGGAAACTTATCTCCGCTCACCGACAAGGTACACGCGTGGGCGTAGTAGCGATGTGTCTTTGACGCACTCGCGTATCATATTCGGAAAAGTCGAACTTTTGTGCTTTAATTTTCCTTCTCAACTCTGGAATATAGGAGGCGAGTACGCAAGCCATCGGTATGGTGTAATGTTCTTGTAAACTGTATAAATCTCGCTGTCTTATCTGTACAATTTTCACAGCTGCCAAGGTGCGGGAAAAGAAGCCAGTGTACGTTTGTTGCATACAGGGCGTGGCGGCGCGCTTGTAGCGAGGAAATGGATTGCTCTTTTCGCCAGTTCCCCGGCGTCATAGAATTAAATGAAAAGCTTTGTTCGTTTTCATTAGCGATGGCGCGGTTAAAAAAGTTATATGTTTACGCTATTACTATCAGCTTCAATCGGACAACAAAATTCAATTACGACATATATTGCGCGGCTATAGCGAAGCCAATTATAGACGAAGCCCGGCAGCAACAATAGCTGGCTTAATAAACCGTTAAAAAGCGTTGGGGAAAAACAGGCAGCCAATGTTTGTAATCGCGATTCCTCGAGCCATATATATGTGTGTGGGTGTATATATATATATATATATATATATAGAAAGAGAGAGAGAGAGAGAGAGAGAGTAAAAAATAAAAACTACGCAGCATAGCGCCCGGTCAGCGCACCGCAAACACGACAATCGTGCGGAATACGCGACAGGGCCACTCGAGGTAATTACTTTTGGGTTCGCGTTGCGTTCTGCCTCGACTGTGCAACTGCAGTAGCAGCAGCGGCAAGCTCGAGTAGCTATACCGGCAAAAATGCACGACGCGTATTGCACGCGCCGATGAAAACCGAATTCGTCATTGTTCTACTTCGCTTTTTCTGCTGGCGCTGTTGCCGACTCGCGAGCGCTCGTGCATCTGGCTATATAGACGCGTATAGATACGCAGAGCCAATAGCGAACGATATGCGCCAATGAATTCCCCATTAAGCTCCGTCACGATTACGTTTCTGACATAAATGGATTTACTTTGAAATGAACGATTTTGCGTATACTATGCCGATGATGCATGGGTATCGCGCATCGTTATTTTTTTGTTGACGTAATTGTGATTGGCTTTTTTTTTTAATTATTGTCTAGGAAATACAGTGTATTCAATTACTTTTTTCTTTAGCGTGTGGAAAAAACTATTCGACTCGTTGCTGAGCTTTTGTTATAGCCAGCTTACGTTCGTGGCTTTTCGCAATACGGATGGAAAAGTAATTAAAATTTTATACGTTGATATATCACAATAACGCATTGTTCAATTTGTGCTTTAAATAACTGCCCGTTAAATCCGCAAAGCCGACGCAAGCTTGCGCTTTTAAAGAATTTCGGAATAAAACGTACGTAGCTCGTAAAATTGTACCGCGCAATTAAATTTTTCAATGGAAAAACCAAGAGCTAAAATGTTCGATTACGCACAACTTTATTTACGAAGAATCCACAGCGCATTTAATTTCGTAAAGGAAAAAAGAGCAAACGTCAACGACATCTCTAGCGCGAGCGATATCCGTAAAGCAAAGTGTCGTCGACTCTACTGCAGCAGCCGATTCCATTAAGCAATGCGCGCGAGCCTTCAAAAGGGTTAATGGGTCAGAGTGCGACTACTCTGCTTTCTTTGAACTTGTTTTTTCGCCGCTGCGCATCTGCTGCTCCGTCTCCCTCGAAGCGTCGAAAGTCGAGCAGGAAAGCGGCGAGCTTTATCGACCGGACAAGCAGACACTTTCCGCCCACGCCGATGACTCCGTTTCTTTCTCTCGCGCGCGCGTTTCCTTTTGTTTCCGCAGCTTTTTCCCTCTTTCCCTCTAGGTCTCGCGGTGGATATGCCTTCGTTCACCTGTGTGTAGCTGCGCTCTCGCGTGTACTTTGCATGAAACGCGCGCTCGCGCAATCGAGCCACGCCTCGAGGAGCAAAACTATGTGCCCCCTGGGATTCGGTACGCGTCTCTTTAAGAGGAGAGTATCCGCCGAGGATAGATGCAGCGAGAGAAGAAGGGCGACGGACGGGGAGATGAATCTAAGATGAACGCAAATGAAAGAGTCCCGAGTTTTACGCACGTATGCAGCTTTTTTGCGCTGATGGAGCATGCAGATCTGCGCCGTTGTCTTGTGCCAGCTGAGTTGATGAGAGCCGTGACTCGGGTTTTATTCCGAGTGGATATACCTATCCGCATATATAGCCGTTTTACGGTATTTCTTCCTCGCGCAATTTTAATTAATTTGAAATTATTTCTTCTCTCTCTCTCTCTCTCTCTCTCTCTCTCGATTGATTCCACTGATCATTGTATTTTTCACTGCTTTAAATTTATATTCCCCGTCTCGACATTCCAGACTGTATTCAGCTTCAAATTTCAATAACATTCCGCGCACCGAATCATCGTACCGTGCGATTGAACGATTCCCGTTCAATTTATCAACTAAAAATATACTCGCTTTATCGCATTTCAAATAATACATCGCTTATTATCGCTGTACTGAAGCATTTTTCTCAACAACATCGATAATCTCATTAGCCCCATCGAAAGCCCCGACAACTCGTCCCGAAATTACCATATCTCGAAATCGCAAGTCTAAACTACGCAGCCAACAGTCTAGTCTGTCGCAACAACTTCGCTACTCCGAAGAAACGCAGCAGCAGCAGCAGCAGTAGTCTCGTCGCCGAAACGAAGCGAGGCGCGCGTGACTAATGAAAGCATTGAGATGCAAATGCTGCCCTCGAGCAGCGACTGGCTCTACTCTCCTCAGGTCAGTCGCTCGTCGCCGACGAAGACGTCCCAGGGGAGATGCAGCACTAGCCGACATCTTGAGGTAAGCGAGCTTACGCTTGCGCCCGAGACTCAATGCACCGGAATAACTCGGCCCGCCGAGCTACTCTAAAGAGCGCGCGCTATTAAGCATTACCATATTCCGGGCGCTTCGCTCTCGTGCCGAGAGCGAAATAATTTGCCATTTTCCCCGCGGCAGGAAAAGTTCACGGAGAGGCGAGATTCCTCTAAATATTCAGTTTCACTCGCGACGAGTATAAACGCACTGCGGGAATATCAACTTTTCCGAAACAATCGCGAGGGAAATCTTTCTTCTTCTTTTTCCTCTCTCTCTCTCTCTCTCTCGCTCGCTCAAACGTCCTATTTTCTCTATCACACCGCAGTGCAAACACCTTTCCATTCGCAGCGAGCCGCGCGGGCCAAAAGGAAAAGCAACGCGCGCTAAAACCAAGATTTGCATGGCTGCCGATGCATAAGGCAAATCCCCGGAAAATAAACAAGCTCCGATCCCTGGCAAAAGGATTTTAGGCGCGACCGCTGCTGCACCTAACGTATTGCCCGGAGAGCGAGAAAACGCGGAAAATCCCTAAGAGAAATGTCGAACTCGCTCGTTCGGGCCGGCAAGGCCGGGGAAAAACGGGAAAAAAGATCCAATTTCGTTCTTCTCGCTACGTGCCCCGCGAGAAGCTGTTCTCCCTTGTAATTTTATTTACCTACCCCTCGGGGGCTGCTCCTCGCGCGTACGTCTGCTGAAAAGCGCGAGTGTGTGAAAAACCGACTCTATCTACTCCCGCGCCGCGTGTTCCTCTGACGAGTGCAAATAAGGTATATTGAGTCGACATTAAAATCGCTCGAGCTCAGCGCCCGGCTATGTCGACGATGGATCATCGAGGGGTATATGGCTGAATTGAGAGATACTTATTATTTTGCCTTGATTTTCCGCGCCGACTGTTCTCCGGCTACGCTGTCATGATTCAGTCTCAGAAATTCAACATTATTTCAACAACCTAAAAACGCTGTCTGGTTTGGCATTAAGCTTTCGCAAAGAGACATTCGTTTTTTGACAAATATAAAATAAAAGCTTTTTAGAGCGTGTAACATTTTAGCAGAAAAATGCAGCCCTTTTACAAACATATTTTTAATGCAGTTAATTCGGGCTTACAGTGCTGGTCTGATTATAGCTGGTCTTTTTTGTAAAGAAAAAAAAAATAAACAAAAATTCACTCCCTTGGAGTGTATACAAACTCTTGAAGGGTAAACAAGAATATTCTAATTAAAAAAAATTGTTCCATTAAAATATCAGGCATTTTTAATGAATTTGAACTCATTGCATAATGTTATTTAAATATTATAAGGGATCTGCAATAGTAGAGGATTTCTATTGTATTCTCCTCCTTTAGTCACCTTGGCTGCTACTGAATCTAAGAAGAAGATGATTGAAAGGGTGGATTGATGATGCGCAATTCTTTGCCGTCTACAAGCATTATGAAACATGCTTCAATAAATCACGTCAATTTTTAGTCTCGCAAAGTTTCGATTGACGCACACAAAAAGAAGCTAATGGTGTCACCGTCCACCGAATGTAGGAAAACGTGATTTGAATGGAGTACCACTTGAAATGTAATCCATTGTGTTCCCAATACAAACGCATCCGATGAAGCATTCATGGACGAGTAACGTTAGCTTTTTATTTCATCAAGTTACCACACGCATATAGTTACACCGCAATTTGATTAGCGGAGAATGCGTCGATAAAAGTAGTTTTCCCGCACTATTTTAAAAATCCTGGACATTTCACTGTTTTATTATTATACTATTTTAAATTTATAGACTGCATCAAAAGCATCATTTTATACATGTCGATACATTGAAACTCCTTTCGAAGCGAATAAGAGCCGCATTTAGTTCGTGCTTGTGTATACAGCGATGCTCGAATAGCGGCGCACACTGGTTATTGGTCAAGTAACAATACTGCAATGTTATCCATTTCGATTTTATAGAAGCAAAGCCATTCCCAGGGAAATGAACAGGCCAGCCCGACGTATAGAGTTACGAGGAAGTTTACGCTACACTGCAGTATCAATTATTGCGTGTTGCCGGCTTCCACATGCTAAACAATCGCGAAATTTGCATTTTTCCCATATATTTCGAATTTACAACGCGCGATGATTATTTTCCCTCTCCTCTTTAATAACCAATATCTGTACAATAGCCCATATAAGATTAAACCTGCGTAATCCCTCAAGCGCAAACTCTCGGCTTCTCATCATAATATATATCACATCGCATACATCCTACCTCTACAATCACTTCCAGATGGGAAATCCTAATAACCATAATCCACAATCCGATACCTCAGCACAAATCGAACTGCCAAAATAACACTTTCAGCGGCGCCTCCGCGTATAATATGTACCGCGCGCAGCAAAGAAAGCTCCGTCGACTCTGGAATCGATTTTCCCGTAGAGCAATTTCCCTTCGAAGCTCGACGTCGGCTGCACCGACAGGTGCGATACACGCTGAAGAGCCGCAGCACTGGCGGCGGCGCACGCGCAGCACCGAGATACACGTGGCAGCGATGCGCGGTGCACGTGGCCGCGGGGGGGAAAGCCCGCAAATAGACCCCGGCGACGATGATGACGACAGAGAGAAAGGAGGTGGGAGCGCTTTGGTCTAAAATTAGTGCTCTCCGAGCGGATGCTGTGCCGCCGACGCCGGTTATGATAAAATGCGCGCTGCGGCTAAAATTAGAAAGCGGCGGCGCCTCCGCCGCCCGGCTGACGGCTCGTCGACTTGTACTACTTAGTACGGGGCGTTGCACGAAAATTTTTATCGGTTCTTCTTCGTGAAAATATACGCCTCGTTTCGTGGTATATACACTATAGATGTATACTTTTTTTTTACTGCACACGGAGCCGTGAAGTTTTTACGCTTGAAATGAACTATACGCGGGCTCGGATTTCAGAACGGATACGAAATTCGAGTATAAAGTTTTTATATTCCGATTCCTTTATTTGCATTCTTGCATAGCGCGTGTGAAAGATCAAAGCCAGTCGCTATAAAACAAATTGACTCGCTCTCTCTCTCCCCACTTGTCGAACAAAGCAATTTTCAGCTACTGCGATATTGCCCGAATTTCGCCATGTGGATCAATCTCGCGAGAGACTTAATCACTTTAAAGTCGCAAAATATACACGTATACACACACATACATATATATATATATATAAAGAAAGAGAGAGAGAGAGAGAGAGAGAGAGAGAGAGAGAGAGAGAGAGAGAGAAACGTGAAAGGAAAGGCGGCGACGAACTCCACTTTTGAATGAAAGCTTGATTAATACGGGAGAATCTTTTCAGTTAGAAATGAAAGGGGTTTGGACTTGAAGGAATTTCCATTACGACTCGTCGCAAGGTTGCACACGTCAAGGTTGTGAAGGTTGCTGCGCATACATCTCCCGATGTTAAAGCTCGCAAGCTGCGCAGCTTAAACGCCGAGCGAGAGAGCCGGGCTGCTATATATAACACGGCCCCTGAATAATTTGAATTCGTTAAGATAGCTCTTTCTCTCTTGGAAGAAATAATGAAATATATATCCTGAGGTATACGAGCTGCGAGAAGCTCACGTGCCGCATATTTATGGAAGAAGACTAGCACTTCTTATGTATATATACGTATAGGCGCACAGAGTAGTAGCGCCGGCACTTATCTGACAACATTTTACGCGTATAAGTACCGACTATTCGGAGGAAATTAAGCGCCGCTCGTTGGAAGATACAGTGGGTTCTTACATTTAGTTTTACTACGTGTCCTTGCCTTTTATTATCAGCAGGCAGATCTATAGCAATCTAGGCTATCGTGCGCTCAAATACGTTTCGTGATCGTAATGGGCTAGCGCGGAACCTCTTTGCAGGTTTATTGGCGTTTCCGCCCTGGGTCTGAAAGTCGTATTGTTGAAGCAGCGTAGACCCGGAGAAGGATTATGAAGCGTCTTTCTCTCTTGAGTTAATTTTTCCTCTCTGCCGGCCTGTATCGGCTTCATCATCGCTACGAGTGTCTCCGAGCGCAAATTGAACCGGAGAGAGCTAGAATATCGAAAAGGCTGTCGCAATTACGTTTCAACGTCACTACTATTTCAGTAGGTCCAATTAGCCGCTTAAATTATTCAACGACGACTTATACACATAGCCAGCCATTTATCTGCATCGAGAGAGGCATTCCATAAATACCCCCGGCGATTGAAAATAATTTATGCATTGACATTATCGCGAGTAAACGACTCCGGGGCTAATGCATCATCAAGATAGCAATTTTTCGCCGGCGACGTCGCCGCGAGAGCTAATATTAGCACTGGCGGGAGGATATGAAAATTTCATCCCCGCTGCGGAATTTCCATGCTTAATGAAGAAATGGGGGGGACAAACTCGGGTGTCGCGCACCCGAGAACTTACGGGTAAATACACGCAAATCACGTTTGCGTCTCAGCCCCGGTATACGCCGTGTTATACATGCATCGTCACTACTATACGTACACATACACACACCCAACGTAGCGCCGGTTCAACAAACTTCATCCCAAGTTTTCTGTCCCGTTCGACGCGACGAGCACAAAGCCATGAATAAGGCGGCCGAATGGATGTCTGCTCATAATGGCCGAGAGGGAAAACGAGATTTATATCGGGCGCGAGAACTGTCCTGCCCCGCAAGCTTTCATACGTGTAAAGCTCGACTCTCTCTCTCTCTCTCTCTCTCTCTCTCTGTAAAGGGCTTGATTTGAAAAGGTATGTAGTGGCTGCGGCGTCAAACGCGAGCTGTTGCTCTCTCGGTCCAATCGCTCGATATGGTGGATATAGAATCGAACCGGAAGCTTGATGGAGAGAGAGGACGAGAGATAAAACGGATGTCGACTGTGTGCGGCGCGAAAGCGGAGCGGATTTTCGAAAAGATCGAGAGGGCCGTGTTATTTTTTTATTTTCTTTTTTCGCGAGTGATTTCGATTGAGTGATTGATTTTGCCTAACACGGCGAGGATTGATCAGAGACAATTGACCGTGTCAAGTGGCTTTTATATAGTTATCGAGAGATGTATGAAGCGAAGTTGGCGGCGATTGTAACGTTCACTTTTTGGAGGAAGAAAAAAAAGGAGATCCCGCCGGAAAATCATTCGTACGCGTTTTTATTTATCTCTGGCTGTATAGTGATTTAAGGGGATCCGAGAAAATGTATCTTTCATCCTCTGGCTGCAGTTGATTTATTATATCATGCCTCGGCGCAGTTTACGCACAAAATTTATTAATTTCCAAAAGACGGCTGCACACACCTCTTCCTTGTCTCGCATACTTCTCTCTCACCTTTTTCCGGCCACTTTCCTTTTCCATTGTCGAATAATCCAACTTTTCCCTCTCTATTCTGACCTCTACACCCTTTGCTCACGCGATAGCACTTACTAGGATTTTCTAAGCTATAAATTACAAAAGTTTCCACGTGATCCTTTACGTCTTACGCTGCTCTTTTAACAAGTCGATTTCTTCCTCTGTTTCAGATCTCCGAGGACTTTCCGCAACTTCGGCGGCGAGAGCTTCAACAGTGGTGAGTTAACTCCGCGCTTCTCTTGTTTAAAATTCGCACTTGTTAGTTCTAGGTCGAGACTTTTCGTCGAGCTTCTTTCGCGCAATGTCGGGGTTTTAATTAAAATTGTTTAGGGATCTTTTCAAGCGCTCGCGGCCCCAGTCGAAATCTGTGCAAATCCAATTTCTTTCTTAGCCTCTAATATATAGGTCAAAAGCGCGGCTGTCCCAAGAATTTGATTGTTAACCATATTTGCTCCGACGAACAAAGAAGCCATGGAAGAAACTTTGATTTTTCTCTCTGATATAACATCCCGGCAAAGTTAGAAACTAGAGAAAAACAACATTTCCGACGTCATCCGAGCAACACAATAACGCGAAGCTACACGCACAAACAGCCAGCCACGTCCAAATCATTGCCAGCCCTCGGGCTCAAATTCACTTTGCAAGTTTATATGAAAAAAAAGAAGGAAAGCGAAACTTCTCTCGTCCGATTCCCGCTCTCGCACACACGCACACACAGAAAATAGCCAGACAGACGTACACATCTCCGGGGCAGCTTTCCTCCTCCTCCTCCTCCTCCGAAGCAACAGAAGCAGTAGCAGCGGTAATGACCGAGAAGCTCGAGGGCTGTGCCGACAGCCCTCCGCTCGAAGACGTAACGGCCGGGGCGGTCGGTTAACGACGACGACGTCGGCGTTATGGGCTACGGATCAGATGTCACGCGTATCGACTCCTTGCATATCGACGCTATATTCCTATATATATATATATATATATATATATATATATATATATATATATATAAGTATACTTTTCGACTCTCGCCTGATGGCTCCTCATCGAATTACACTTATACTCGACTGCTGCTGCTGCTGCTGCTCTGTCTTTCCGGGGGGTGAGGGCCGTTATAACAATTGTGTTCCTGCGGGTATTAGCGGCCGGTCACGTCTGACAGCGCGCGCTACGTGATTTGGTTTTTATGAAACAAAAAAGGAGAAGAGGAAGAAGAAAGGAAGGCCCGTATCGACAGGCCTAAATTGAACGGATTATTGCCGAATCAATTTTTCCTTGTCATTTATATGATAATGATTGTTCGTTCATTTAATTTTCCTCGTTAGAACGGCTCATTTGATTTCGATGGAGTTGCTCGAGTTTTATTGGGATATGCGTCTTGAATATTGACGCTTGTTTATCGTTCGCTTAAGAGCTCTATGAGATGTATTCGAGTTGCAAAAAAAGGGTATGTATTTATAATACATCGTGTGTCGCAGATGGGACAAAAGCTAAGGAGATTTACAGGCTTGTTTAGTGTAGTTGTTTCGAAGCGATTTGTTCCATTCAGTAAGTATCATTTTAAGTTTTCTTACCGCGAGAAAGTGCAATGAAAGAAGAAGAAGAATTGGCCGAAGATAAATACAGCCACATCGAAATTTTCAAGCGATTTAAGATCTTTTCCTCCCTCACACACACATAGACCCACCGGGGTAAAAATGAATCCCACATCAGTCTTCCATCGGAGCTCCGACCTACTTATTCAAGACCTGAATTGCTGAAAGATTTATATATTCTATTTAGGATTCGTGTCGTTGCTTCGCCCATTGATTTTCCTCGCCAGCCCGCGGGAGCAAGTGAGAAGAAAACAGAGCGATGGAGCGCCACTCTCGAGAGGGAGGTGAAAGGGAGGAGAGCTGCAGGGATGAACGACTCTTTGGTGACTAGCACGTTGTGACTCGGTTTCATTGATCCGCCGTTATCGAAGTTCCTATCGAGCGCTGCAGCATCGATAAATCTGATAAACAATGCAGCGACCAGATGCTTGCCTTCCAAAATCAATCGACGTAGAGCAGCGAAAAAATAAACCGATGCTGGCCGATGCCGAAATCAACTACTGGCGCATAGTATTGAACTCGGCTATTATCACTGCATTTTCGTTGCGCTTCAGCTTTGAGAGGATGCATTTTGTTTAAGTATTCCACGTCGGGACAATGCCTCTTTTCAAGCTTTGACGTTCGACTTTCCGTGCTTTCGCGTTACTCGATTGTTTGATTTTTATTTTTTCACGCTCCTTTGTCTTTACGTATCAAAAGATTAAAGCAACAATACGGTCGAGAAGCCCATATTTTCTTAATAATCCTCTCATCTTCTGTCAGTCTCGACAAACAAAAGCAAACATATTTAATTCATCGTTAATTCCAACAACCCCGATCGATCATCGCAGACTGAACATACTGATACATCCGCTAAACGTTCGCGTAGCCAACCTCCCAGAAAATTCAGTCGCGATGCATCGAAAGTGGCGATTTCATCCACTTCGGCCAAACACCCCCAACCAAAATAATAAAAAAAATTGTCCACCCCGCAGGAAAAAAGCATCACCCCTTGCAGCAGAAATCGCGTTTCACGGACTGCCGGGCGTTGCGGAGCCCCTGAAAAAATATTTTCCGCTCTCTCCCTCTCTCTCTCCCTCGTATATCGGCGTCTCTAACGTCGGGGTATATATAGGTGTATACGCGTATAGTATCGCAGCGCGCATCAGGAGCGAACTCGTCCGGTTCTCTCGCGCCCCATCAAGCCGGGTTCCCGCTCCCAGCGGGGCTCCCCCGAGTCGAGGTTACGGGGCTGGATGCCGCCCTTCTGCCGGATCAATATTACACTTGGTGGGGCTGCTGCTGCCTCTCTCTCTCTCTCTCTCTCTCTCTCTTTCTCTCGTTCCATACACACACGCGTCGCCGGCTACCGCTGGTGGGGGCGGTGGAAGGCTCTCGCGAGGTCGAGGCTGTCTGTGCGTCTCCAATACACGCAAACACTCTGGCGTACAGAGGGAGCGAGAGAGAGAGAGAGAGAGAGACTGTCATGGCGTCGCGCAGCAACGAGAGAGTCGCTGACGTTGACGCCTCGCGCGCCCCGAAGGAAGAGCGCGCGCGCGAGCCGCCGCCGCTGCCGCCGCCACCGGAGCACTAGTCGTCGTCGCACTCTCCTATAGCCAGTAGTAGTTGACGAGACGAGCGGCCGTCTGTCTGCGTGCGACTCTCTCCCCGACGGCGAGTCAGCGCGAAAACAAAGCTCGCGCGATATCTCTGTGTGTGTGTGTGTGTGTGTATGTGTGTATACGTGCAGAGAGCGGGGCGGTGCTGATGGACATCCGGAGAGAAAGAGAAAAAAGCCGAAAGATAACGGAGCTGTGCGCGTAATCGGATGCTGCGAGAAGAACAAGTGCCTTGAGAGTGCGTCGCTCCAGCTGTTCGGTATTCGAGCTGCGAGCTCGATCGAGTGAGAGGGAGCGAGAGAGAGAGAGAGAGGTTAAGTTGCGGCTAACTCGCGGTCGGAGAGCTGATGCAGCGAACGCGAGGGGGCGGAGTTCCAGCGAACTAACGAGCTAGCACACGCTCGTCCTCGTCGTCTGCTTCTGTTACCGGTGCTGCTGCTGCTGCTGTTGTTGTGTATACTATCGTGCAATCGATGCCGAGAGTCGAATGCTGAACTCTGCCGTGTAATACACGAGTGCAGCGTGCTGTGCCGTGGAAATTTGTAAGAAGAGCCATGACTGTGCGACGAATGCTGCGAGCCGGGCTGCCGTGCATGTCCTCCCCGTTGGTGTAGCGGCGCGTGCACGAGACTCTCGTGAACTGTCCTCGATCTCCCTCCGCCACTCTGATCTCCTCTTGCGCCAAGTCCTTAATCCCGTGGGGGGTTGATATCCTCGCCCCGCCCGAACGTGTGTCCGTGTGTCCGTGTGTGTGTATGTGTGTATCTGTGCAGCATCACTGCCGCCGCAGTGTGTCGTGAGGGAACCACACCCCGGCCGCTTGGAGAGGATCTTCATCGTCGCTGTTGGATTATCGTCGTTGCACCGAGTCGAGGGTAAGCTGCTCAGATATACGCGCGTGTAAGGTGTACAAATGACTGCAGATTTCCACGCGGTCCACACGAGGCCGTGCCGGTCGATCTGTCTGCTGCTGCTGCTGCTTACGGGGGGTATGAAGCTGCGCTGTATAGGCTCTGGGGTTGGGTCTCGTCGGCGAGGTTAGGTGTCTCTCGATAAGACGCGCTCGTCTCGCTGCTAAGATGGATGGTGGGGCGACGAGGGCTTTTCGAGGGTATACATATATGTAGGCGCAAACGGGGAATTGTGCGCTGCAGGGGTGTGAATTGTCGTGTGTTCTCTCTCTCTCTCTCTCTCTCTCTCTCTCTCTCTCTCTCTCTCTCTGTCTATCTTGATGTGGTTTGTTAGTGGGCTGCTGGGGATGTAATTGTGATGCTTGTAACGTGCCGTATAATGACCTACTTGCCGGACGTGCATGTGTTGTTGAGCAGATATTTCGTATATATACGTATACACAGCGGAACGTTATATTCTTATTACATGACCACTGCAACGTATATAAATAAATTAGTACGTTAGGATGATGGATGGATGGGACACTGCGTGTAGCGAATGATTTCCATTTTTAATGAATACATATACTTTGCACGTAATATAATAATTAAACGTTACATGCCTCGCGCTGCACAAAGAAAACACAATCAAAACTCGAACTCTAATCCCCGGTCGAATATAAATTCTTAATTAAAAAGCTCACCTCGTGGAAAAGCCTCGGTGAACTTGATAAAATCATCGCGCCAAAGCGTATGACCTTTGCTCAAACAATTTGTCCGAGCATACACGAGGCCGTGTCTGTGTGTGTGTGTATACGTTGTGCGCAGGAAGCAGCAAAATCCCTCGACGGCGACGGAACGGGGCGTGCGCCAAAAACACATATAAAGAGCGAGAGAGCTCGAGGGCAGAAATTCTGGCATCCGAGAAATTTCACGGCGCGCAGCAGAGGCCACAAAGGGAAGAAAAACCCGGCGCCGTTATTGGGATGCGCTGCCGCTGCTGCAGCAATCGAATGCGTGTTTGCTCGGTACCGAGCTATAAACACGCATACAACTCGAAACGGAGACGTTTTTTTTCGCTGGAAAAATAATCGTTTGTGCAGCGTGAAAATTTCATTTGTAAATAATAATAATTCGCCAAAGGAATTTCCGACAGTACACGCGCCGACGAGTTAACATTCTCTTTTATATACAGCCGCGCGCATATCCCATCGTGCAAATAATAAACAATGTGTCTCGCGCAGCTCTGAAAAAACTTTCCTCGCGAACACACGCGCTGTGCACCTCTCTATCCATTCGTCCGTATACTGCACCTAAATCAATTAAAAGCATATTTATATTTCAATCGAAGTTTTTCAATTACGACTTTGCGGCCGAGCTCACAAAGCTCGTCGACGCAGCCCCGAGGCATTTTTCAAGAGAGACAGAGAGAGAGCCGAACGGCAATTAACCAACGTTAAAGAGAGAGCGTTGCAAAGGCTCATTAACGCACGCAGGCGCTTCGAAAAGTAATCACGGCCCGCGTCAACTCGGAGCATAATTTCACGTCAGCAACGGACCCCTTTGAATCATCCCCCAAAACTCTTGCCGGAGTTTATGTGTCCTATCCGCCTCGTCGACGTCGTCGCCGTCGTCTTGATCGAGCCAGGATTATCCGCTTCTAACTCGTCCCCTCAATATCCGCCCTCGCCGTGTGCATGTGTGCAACGTATATATACCATCAGAGTGGGACTACGGACTGTTTTATTGCTCCTTTGACGTGGCCCGGGGAAATACCTAGAATCGTGAAAGGCTTTTACGGTTCGTTGCGGCCCGCGGCCAATCGCGCGGGCACTGGTCCGGAATACGATTTACAGTCGCGATGCGAAGATTTACAATGGTCCCGGAATTTACGTGCGCGCATCCGCCATATATATATATATATATATATATATATATATATATATATATATAGAGAGAGAGAGAGAGAGGGAGCAAGAGATCTTTAGGTTCGCGCGCACCAGCCCAAGACGTTGCGGAACTACGTTATTGCACCGAGTTTGCGGAGAGAGAGAGAGAGAGAGAGAGAGAGCGACTTTTCTCTTCACCGTTCGATGCCTTCTCGCTATACCGTAGTTATATAGATTCTTTTCTCGCATACGCGCATAGTCGAGAGAACTTTGAGGGATGAAAAATTACGTGCGGTTTTTATTCAGCCCTTCGAACGCGAATCAATATCGATACTTTGCTGCGTATATACACTTTATTCGAAATTCGAACGCGCGGTCCATCAAATTTTCAAAGTAAAAGAGTTCCTCGACACGGCTCCTGAATTTCCTATCTATATATATATATATATATATATACACTCTCTCGAAGTAGAAACAATTTATTCTCGGCGCACTTAAAAATGAAAAACTTTTCTCGAAAGATAGAGAGGGCACATCCATTTCCCAGGCTGATCAACGCGTCGCAGAGTAGTATATGCCTGCCGAACGCGTAAACTCGAAAGCGTGGCGCCTGAATAAAAAAGGGAAAGAAACAACGTATACACACAGCATAGGCCTCATCCGCTATTCCTCCGCAGGGGAGAATCCGCTTTTCGGGTATATATATATATACATATATATATATATATAGCTATACACACACACACACACACACAGCTCGTCGAGATTCACACCGAGGAGCGCGCGAAGATAAAAAGTCCCGCGTCTCCCTTTTCTCGCGCATACATACATACATACATACACCGACACAGCGCTCCCCCGAGATCCGACGAAACGTAATAGATCGCAAGCGGATCGGGCGGCAAAGAGAGGGAGCGAGATGTATTAAAAATTACCGCTTAGACGCGCTTGTTTTCCACGCTCGAATATTCATCAGGGGGAATCGATGCGGTGTAACGCGCAGTATTTTTTCGGCTACATCGGTTTACGATTGGCCACATTGATTTTACCCTCGCGGGATTTTCATACTTTCGAATCGAGTGCGACGGAAGCAATTAAACTGGATGAGTTCGCCGCTCTTGGGTTGAAACAATTTCTCAGTGGCTCGCTCTTGGAAAATTTCAAAGAATCGTCCGGAGTTTCTAAAAACTTTCCGGTCCAGCCTGCAGTTCATAATGGATTTTCATCCCGCTTCTGCATCGAATTCCCCAAAGAAAATGTTCTCTCGAATAAGCCGAAGAGAAGAGAGAGAGAGAGAGAGAGAGAGAGAGAGAGAGAGAGAGAGAGAGAGAGAGAGAGAGAGACAGAGAGACAGAGCGAGCGAGAAGAAAAAAAAACGCAGAAGAAGCTTAGAGCCAGCGGGTCTAGGGATAGTGCGCACGCGCGGCTGCGCCGCATGAATGCCGTCGCAGATTGCTTCTGAATGGTAGAGCGACGACGCTCTCGTGTACAAATTAAGTGCTCCATCAGCATCCTTCGGGGACTCGACGACGAGAAGCCTCACTCCCGTTTTATTTTCATTAATGGAATTCCTTTAAAAAATGTATGCGCGCGCGGAGGGCACTGCAGACTTGCTGCCTCTCGGGTCTTTCGGATATATATATGTATAATAGAGAGCGCGATGATGCGCCGTATTTTCGTCGGAACGATACACGAGGGTGCATCAGCCAGACCGCAATCAGTTTTCCTACTCTATTTGCCCTTCTTCTCCGTTGCGAGGGCTGCGCTGCTCTCTGAAATATTCACTTTGAGTTTAATGCACTCGAGAATCTCGAGATGCGGGATATAGACAGACGTATATATATACGTATAAATCTTATACCTCTCGGCTTATTCTCGGTAACGCCATATCTGACTCCGATTCCGTATATACGGACAAGTGGTAAACAGCTGGTATAGTCAGCCACGGGAGTATATTTTTCAGTATCGCGAGGCAACGTCGATATGTATGTGTATATATATATATATATATATATATATATATAGCGTCTGACATATCCGCGCGGCAGATCATCAAGCGTAAATTTTTTACGAGTCTGGGGCCCAATTAGGCGTCGGTAGTCGACCATTCGAGCGGGAAAAATAATTGGCCGAGGTTAGGGGGCGCCCGCGGTGATTTCTCCGGGGCCGCACCGCCGGCCGGCTCAAGCGCTCAGAAATAATTAAGACGGAGCGCTCATTGTTTCGGGGCTGCAAGGCTTTTCTCTTCAAACTCTCCGTGATGTTTTTCTATTTGCGCAATTCAATCTTTACCTCGTTAGTTTTTCATGTACAGTCGATTGGATGCGTTTTTTTCTCTTTCTCGTTATTTTGTTATACCGATATCGTATAATGCTTCGTTTTGACAAAAACGAGGTTAATGAGTAGATACCGCTGACTTAAATTGCCACTGATTAATGCGAATAAACGACATAAATTTCAATAAACATAACAACGGCCCTGCGCCTCATTAATTAATCATTATATATGTTCCCGGCGCTTGTGCATTGGAAAGTCAATTAATTTTAATATTCGCACAGAAGTAATAATCTCGCGGCGATTTACGAGTTTACGGCTCATAATGCCGATATTCGCGCCGAACTATTAACCTAACGATCGCGAGACTGTATAACGGAGCGCTCGGGCGCCGGAAACAACTTGGTCGATCGGATTACTTCCGGCGATTGCGCATTATACGCAAAAAACAGTAGAGAAGAGTGGAAAAGACAGGCTCTTGCAGAGAGAGAGACAGAGAGAGAGAGAGAGAGAGAAACTGGGCCAAAAGCGAAGCGAAATTATTGGTATCGCTTCGAACAGTTGGCCGAATCGAAATGAAGTCACGATAGCATCAAACGAGATTAGCCCCCGGCAGGTTGCGACCCGCTCGACTGGGCCGCTCTGCTATACGCTCGAATCCCTCCGATCATTTTTCTGTCCGGCACTTTTTGGCTTTTTTCGATCTCCTTCTCTTTTTTACGCTCGCGCACGAATAACTCTCGGACTGCACGCGTTCCGTCGAACAATGCACGCCACTGCTATGGTAATTTATAAAGTTATTTTTATGTTTTTCCAAAGCTGCTATTTTTTCTATGGCTGTGCGAGTTTTATTAATTGACGCAATTTCGCCGCGTCTATATTTCACGATCGAAGCTCTTTCTCGCGATAGAAATATACAAAAGTTTCGCCGGTGTGGAACCCTGATATCAGCAGAATCACACGCAGTAGGTATAATGGTTTATTGATAACGGTAAAGCTCGAAAAGGCAAGTGACTAATTATCCAGGCTAATGGACAGCTGTTGACAGCAGGATTTCCCTCTGACCGGCTAAATAAATTTAAATAACAAAACCAATCTCGCAGTGATCCATCGCAATCAGAATATAAATCAGATTTTCAAGCGCGCGTTTCTCGCGTCATATATACGTGCTCGGAGTCGCAAAATTTATAACCTACCTATCAATAAATATTTTTCTCCTCGCCGCCGCGGTGGTGCGCTCTCTCGCACACAGAGGTAAATAATAAAAATTTATTCCCCATAAAACGGGAGGCGCGCGGCAGGGCATCAACGTAAATGAAATTTACGCCGCGGCGCGGTTTCCATTACAAGCTAATATCGGCCTTTGCTCGTGTTCCTCAATAAAACGGCCTTTTTACGCGAAACCCATTAGATATCGCTCTCCTCCCCGAGCGCCGATGAAAAATATAAATAAACGATTTTTCGACTCTCTTCGATAAATCTTATACAGACATCGCGTATATACGCGTACAGGGCGCATGAGCAGAACACGGGAAAAATACTCGCCGCGTCGACGTATTGTTCCGACGATACAAGCAGCAGTCGCGCGTGAAGTATACAACAGACAGAGAGACAGAGCGTGTACGTATAACCCGAACGTAACTGCCGCACTTTATGATGATCACTTCTATTTTACATGCGTTTGAAATTTCATCGAACCGGACGCGAGCGCAGATGCGCCCGCGACTTTATTGCCTCGGCCACCCCCGCAACTCTCTCTCTCTCTACCTCTGTCCCGTATTTACGATAGGAGCCGCGATCACGCGAGCGCGTCTCTGATAAATGGCCTTTGAGGTTTTGTACGCTGTTCGACGCGCGCGATTTTTTCGACGCGATGCGCGTGCCAATTTTTTTCCACGGGTTCATTGGCATACGGGTAGACGACAATGAGGCTCTATACGATCAGGGTAATCGGGTTTCGATGCCGTAATTCGCTTGTACGATCGCGCGCTGTATATGACAACTTTGACAGCTGTGTATATTCATTTTTTTCCCAGGCTTCGCTGGATTTACCGTTGCGTACGCGAGTTCGAGATTAAAATTGCCCCGTGTGTTAATCAATAATCGAATAGTTATACAAATCAGCTGCAATCTCATTGATCGCTGAAATTGCAAAATCGACGAGAGATAACGTAATCTGCATGCGAGAATTGAGTCTAATTTTCAAAAGTATTATATACGTATGACCTAGAAACGCGCATAACCTTTGACGTCAGAGCACACGAGCACTCGTATATCCTCGAACGCATAGATTCGCTCGAAGGCTTCATAGAAAATTACATCTTTTTACCGTCGCTTGACGCCGTCGCCGAGTCGGTCTTTCTCTCTTCACGAGGAGCAATTAAAAGTCCTACTTTCCGAGAGTGCGGAGCAAGAGAGTCGGATCTATTTTAACCCCGGCCACGAATAATTCACGGCACGTCACACGGGGGGGAAGAAAAAGAGTTTGACATTGCGCCCATATACTCACGGATACACCTTTTGACCGACAAAATCCGAGAAGAAAAAGAGAAAAACTTGGATGGAATCCATACTGCTCGTACACGCGCAAGTAGAGCGAGTCCGTCCTTGGTCAGACTCAAGCTGCCAGCTCGTTAGAAAAGTAAAAGGCCGTGCCAATCCTGCACACTTTGCTCGCGGCGACGACTGCATTACTCGAAGGTCACGCGCGACCCCCTTCAAGGTTTTCAAGCTTTCTCTCCCTCTCTCGAGGCGATCCCGCCGAGATTGCAGTCGCGATCCTGCATGTAATTCTCTCTCACCTCTATACTGAGAACTGGCTTTTTTGCTCTTTTACGTGCGCGCGCGCTCGCGAGCCTCGTGTTAAGTTTGGCCTAGAATATATCGCCGAGCTATACTGTAATTTATACGCTCCTTTCAGATTTTTTCTTCCTTAAAGCGAATTTCTCCTAGGTGAATATATGTTTTTTGAACTTATTTTTAGCTATATCTCCTTGGCTGCTTATGACTGTGATGTGAACGGTGTATAAAATATAGTTCATCGTATTCAATGTCCACAACGTTTTATTAAAATACTATTTACTCAATTATCGATGGCCCCGCGCGAGAGCGTAGCCGTAGCACGAAATGGGACGCAGTTCGCGTATATTATGAATCCAAGTATATAATTCTATCGGCATTTTATAGCCCTCGAGAGCTATGCCTTCTGTACCTTTCAGCATTAATTAACCCCTAAATATTTCACTCGCCAGCAATTTTCGCAAGAGCAAGAGCGACGGTGCCTGTGAACGGCACATTCTCACAAAATTAGTATAAAAATCGAATCCCCTCCAATGAAATTAGACCCTCGGCCATTGAATATTTGACGAGGAGCGCACTCGGGAGAAGCCAAAAACTGGCGAAACCGCCCACCATACATCCTCTCTCGGACCGCGATCCCGACTCTGAATAACCCAACGAGATCTTCGTCGGCGGTAATTTAGGCTCGGCTCTCTCTATGCTCTGAAACATTCAGCCAACGCGATTAAAAATTGCCGAGGGAGAGATCGTGAGTCGCGATTTCGTGACGAGCGACCGTTAATGGCGTTGATTCTCGCCTCCTGGGACGGAAGAGAGCTTTCTTCGAAAATCACGATTGCCCTGGCCGAATTTGTCACGCGACGTGCTAACTCGCGTGGGATGACACTGGAGTGTAGTCGATAAGACCATAAGCCGCCGGAGTATTTTATCGATAAACGAGACGATTCATCGGCCCCGTAAACCGGATATGTGCGATAATGCTTTATATATAGTTTGTTAATGAATCGTCGCGTGTGATAACATTGTTTCGAGAGCGGGGCTGACTTTATAAATAGTCCGGTATATTATGTTGTCGGAAATTAGGTGACCTTTTAGATCTGATACGTAAGCGACGGTATTCGGTGAAAGGTGTGAACACACAGTTTTCGGAAACTCGGCCCATTATTTTCTGAATATAAGCGTGGAAAATCGTGATTACAAGATACAAAGTGTTCGATTAACGCGAACCCGACAACGGAATCCACATCGACTGTACTCTGAACCAGATTCGGTATATCGATTATGACAGCACTGTTTGGTGGAGCAAAACGAATTTAATCAAGTGTTTGCGGTAAATTTGTCTACTCACGTGAGAAAGCTTGTGTAATCAATGACTAAATGCACACGAAGGTTGAAAAAAAAAATGTTGCGGCGTTTCCACAAGGTACAATGCCACGATAACTGCGCTGTGATATTTCAGCATAAATCGTCTCTATAATGAAATTCATTTTTCATTGAAAATAACGACCGCGTGTTACATTTAAACCCAGTCAAGCGCTCGCCTGACCCACTTATACCTACGCGCAAAATGTATAACGAGCACTTCAGGTATCGTGTGTCTGCAATAATGATATTTAATATTAATCACTCAAAGTTAGTTGATATTTGAATTTCCCATCGAGGAATTCCATCCAGCCCGCAGTTCGAAGCTTAGCTCTCTCTCTCTCTCTCTCTTCCTCCCCTCCAAAGCGCAACTTACACCTCCAAAGAAGCCCGTTTAATAATCAAGCTAGCTCCCATCCCAAGAGCGGAGCAAAAAGCTCTCTCACTCCGTATGTACGGCCATATCTCCGCACGCGCGCGTCTCGCATACCCATGGCGCCCGAGGCGTTTCGCGGCCAAGATTCTTAAACCGTAAAGCGTGCGCGCGCAATTTTCGACTCTAGCCCTGCGGCTCCGCAGCTGCGCTTCTATATAGCATTTCTCAGGGGCTGACACTGACAAATAGGCGACTACTACCACTATACTGCGCTCGGAAAGGCTGAAACGCGCGCACCGGCAAATATTGCGCGAGGGTAAACAGATTTGTCATTCCAGCACAGCGGACAGCGGCGACTCCGGCGCGCGATTAGTGCTTCGTGAGCATCGGCGGACGTGTCCAGCTTTGATTTTGCGCGCGACGTCTTTCGAACGACGACCGTCGGGGAATACGCGTTGAATTTTCGCGCACACGAAACAACATCGAAAAGCAATTCGTCACTGCCATTCGTCTATGCAGACTGAGAGCTCAGTGTGTCATCCGTGTATAATTTAACAACGAAAGAGTCGGACTGAACGCGCAAAACTTTCTCTCGCGAATTAAAGGAAAGGGGATATTTAATTATTCGTCCGTACACGATTCGCCACTCGTTCATCGCGTCCATAACTCATTCGAGAGTGGCGGCGGCAAGTTCCAATAATAAAACTTTTGCCCCATTGACGTCAGGGCTCGGGGTGTATTGGGGGGAGAAAGAAGCCCGATATACCTTTGTCACCGCCGCGTTGCTGCAGAAAAGAGCGAATAAACGAGCGTCAGATGTATATATACTCTTGGCCCATTTAGAGATATTTTGCTCCATTGCACTCGTGCTTTTGAATAATTTCGGAAAGCGATTCCATTCAAGTTGGCCATCGACGCCGACGTACTACTATCTCTCTCGCTCTCTCACACGAGCGATCGTATCAATTTTGAATCCGGTCGCGGAGAGGGGGGGGGGCTTATCGTGTCGCATCCGACGACGGAGCAGCACTCAAGTGCACTTAAAACTCAAGGAACTCCCCCGCGTGCTGCCGCCTCGGGCTCGCGGAATAATAACCCTCTCTCTCGCTCTCCTCGACGATCTGGAGATTCGCCTCTCTGCCCTGTTTTCACCGGCTGCAGCCTTTCGCCGCTTCTCTCCAGTCGCTCGTCTATATCGTTGCTGCGCGTATTTGTTTTTTGCATTAGTTTTTCGAAAGATAAGGCTCTTTCTTCGCTGGGTGAATTTGAAGTTTTGCCGCTTTTAAGATACGCAAAGTGTCTTGGCGTCTTATCTACTTGAATTTTCCGTGTGATATGCGCAGCTAGTCCGTTCGGAGTAACGTGGAAATGTTTGCAATATTCTTTCTTGTTGTTTTCAACAGCAGTAAAGCAGAGAAAGAAGACGAATGCGAAATTGACAGTGAAACTGCACACAAAGCGTATTAAAATGTGCACGACGAGCGAAGATCAAAGGAACTTTCGCCTTCGGCGCTCTGCTCCGACGTCTTTTAATGCTCAACACGTTTCTTTCTACGGCGCTTGACTTCCATTTTTGCATTTCAAGAAATCCATTTTCAAGGCGGATGCCACATTTTTTATGCAAACGCGCTGAACAAAGTACCTGTTTGTTGCTCGTCAAAACAACTTACATTCGACACTTACAGGATAATATTCCACTGAAATACGACTAATTCGTATTCTACAGCAGGAATATATCATTCTCGTAAAGCAAGAACGATATATTTATTTGCTCTCTCTTCCTCGGTGCCGTAGAAAATTTTCCCAGTGACCCAAAGCGCGAAATTGCAGCCCTCCATCTCGATCTCCCCCTTTATCTTCGTCTCGCCATCGTGGTCCTAATTCGAGCTTAATAATCGCTTAAATGAAATTTAAAGGACGGAGCTTGCGAGCGGACGGCCCGGGAAACTGGAATTTGCGTTCATTCGGCTGCGTTCCGAGTGAGAGAGAAGTTATTATGCCGACGCTGTGCCTGTGCCCGGCTAAGTAAGTTTACGTTTATACGCCGGCTGCTTCGGGCAGCAGCAGCAGCAGTGCTATATCGCCGAAATCGTAGCACACAGTTCGCAAATAGAAAGTTTGTGTCGCAGCTGTGTACGTTTCCCTCTCTGCGTGTATATATACGTGTTTCGTGAAACTTGGGCGCATGCTAAATTCGAGTCCGGGCTATTAAAACGCCGAGGGACTTTGTGCGTATCGGCATACGCTTCTGAAGCTTCTTAAATTTCGCGCGCGCGGTCTTCGATGAGCGAAAATTACAGAGTTGCGATAATTGTGTCTTATACATAACTCGTTCGCGCGACGTCCCCAGACAAAGTTCATTACGCGAGGCTCTCGAGCGCGAAAACGTAACAGGCCTGTGTATGCGCCATTTTCGTATCCTTAATTAAATGTCTACCCCTCCGTTCAAGTGAGTATATACACCTCGCTTGGCAGTGTGTACATGTATATATATATACATTATTCTTCAGCTCGATCGAAATTCACGCACGCGTATATACAGGGATCGCGTGGGAAATTACAGAAATGCATCCCGGGAATATGATGCTTCTCGCGCTTCGCTGGCGCTTTTTAATAAATCGCGATCCCTCCGTTGCATAGATCCGCGCATAATGGAGCACTTTCGAGAGATGCAACGCGCGCGCGAGACGAAAGGAAAAATATTTGCTTTACGGATCGCGCGGAGGGTGGAGAAAATCGATTTGCCCGAATCTATCGCAAATACAGGGATGGAATTCCGGTAAACAGATTCGTCTCGCTTATATATATATATATATATATATATATATATATACCTCCTCTCGTGCATTTTTAATTTCGCTCAACAAACTTTTTCGCACTCGCTTTTAATACGAGAGAGAGAGAGAGAGAGAGAGAGAGAGAGAGAGAGATGAAATATTCCGTTATAATATTACGAAAGCTTAGCTGCGTACAGCTTCAAGAGTCTCGATTTATAAACACTGACGCGATAGAGATGAAGCGCATTTAGTCGACTTAGCCTCGAGGGCGTCGCGCTCTATACAACGGATCGGCCGCGCGAGAAGTCTTAGCGATGCGACGAGTATATATATATATATATATATATATATATATATATATATATATATATATATATAGTACCACACGCGGGGGGTAGTAGAGAGGGATATACTCGATTTTCGAGCGGACAAGTGAGACACGGCTAAGTGCACTTTCCGCCACGGTGAGCTCACGTTCTATTCGATTGCAGAAGCTTTCGGGGGACGATATAGTTGACGCTATGTGCTCCCGCGAATAAGAGTATTTCGCCTTTCTCCAGCCGGATCTCTTTGTCGACTTGCCGGCTTGCTGTTTTTCCAGCGACTCTGTCTTTGCTCGCTCTTTCTATCTCGCGGCCAAATCCATTTTATCGTCCGGCTGATGCGATATTTGTCGAAAGTGTTGTGCGATATGTTAAAATTTTTAGCTATATATATATATATATAAGAGCGATGAAGAGAAAAAAAATCGAGCCCGACGCGCAATCTCGTGTATTTTTTTCCGCTTGCGCAAACGAATCGGGTCATCCGGCGCTTAAGGCAACATCAGTAGAGGGGAAAAATAGCGAGGCTCGTGTAAACAAGCGCGATAAAACAGAGCCATTGTCGCACGACATGTGTCGCTGTAGAGCGCCGACGACTCTCTCTCGCGCGTTTATTTGCTTCGATGCGCGACGAGCTTTTTTTTTTATTACACGAGACTTTTTTCCCTTATGTACGTCGACAGGTCACTGAGGGGCATAGGACCCGAAGGTGCTGGTGATGGGACAAAGTAAATTCGTCAGTTGCGACGCTTCCAAGAGAGCAGGCGGAGAGATCAAAAGCAGGAACTAATTTGCACATACCTTCATCTCCATTTTCTCGTAGAGTATAGTGTCGAGTGTGTAGCGCGTAAGCCGATGCCCTTGGAATCCGTAGAATTTCCGCTTGGTCGCGAGTCTCTGTCATCTCGTGTTCTACATATATAGAGAGCGTGTAGTCTCTTTCTTCGAGCGCCGGCAAAACCACGGAAAATCCTAGGGTACCTTTGTCAGACGCCGAACAACTGTCGCAACTTGCGACCCAACTTGCAATTGTGTCGCGCGCGACGCGAGAGTTACGCCCGGTAGTTCGTTGCGCCTCGTCAAGTATGCAGGCTATTTGACTTAATTTTCATCCTACTACCTCTTCATATATACACACACACACACACACACGCCATCGTTCTCTTTGACGACCTCTCGCTCGCTGAATTTTTTACATATAACGCACGCGTTCGTACACTCCATCATCCAAAGCCGTATATCCGATATATGCAAAGCGTGCGAGCTTCTTTTTCCATATATAGCCATCTCCGCGCTATGCGCTATCCGCAGTGAAAGCTGCAGAGCAGATATCAAATCCCCGCAGAGCCTCGAACTTGTTAAGCACTTCGATTAGTACCTTTTGCTTTACTGGAAATTTTCGAAACTCCGAAGCTCCAAATTTGAAATTCCCAAGTTTGCGTGAGCTGCTGCTTCTGGGAATTTTGGATGATTTTGATGCATGCTTTCTCTCTCTCTCTCTCTCTCTCTCTCTCTCTCTCTCTCTCTCTGTGTCAAAAGCTCACTCAACTTTCGAATACTAGCTTACTTACGTACGTGCGTGCGTGTGTGTGTTTTGAAATTCTGGTCTACTTTGCGATTGAGTGACACCGCGCGAATTACGCTCGCTGAACTTTTGTGAAAAAGCAATAGTAGTTATCGCGGGAGAAATGGAAAAGTTCTTTTTATACATTTCTAATTACCAGCAATTTTTTTTTCCTTCGAGCGCGAACACGTTATTACGGAATGGCTACGTATACCACATTAGAAGCGAGAAATTACGGCGGGATGTACTCCCCGGGGCGAGCGACGGGACGGAAAGTCATTTCAGGCGACTCGAGAATTTCGAAAAGGCAGGCTTTTTTATCGACGATGCTCGGACGTGTTATTGATCGAGAAAATTATATAACTCACATTTTCAGAAAATTATTACTATATATAAAAATCTATATGTATACGGAAAAAATTATTGGCAACGGTAAACTAGGTTATTGGTTAATCTTACCAAGTACTTGGTATAAGTATCATGAAAAAATGGATAAGCTACGTATTTTTTGATTATATTTAACAAATGGTTGGTAAAGATGACCAAAAATATAGTTGGTGCGTATTTTACCAAACGCTTTGTTAGTGCTGTCAAGCTTTTTTTCTGCGTAGAGTCGAGAAAAGGCTTGTGCCTTAGATTAATTAGTTTGCGAGGGTTGCGGTTTCTTAACTCTGTCGGCGCGCGCGCGCACACACACACACAGAGAGACACACACACATACACATATACACACAGAGACAGCTCTCGGGATGAGTAACGATTTGCCTTTCTCTCTCCGAGGCCGTTGTTTTAATTCGGTAAAGGGGATGTTTCAAACTAATTAAAAGCTCCCGGGTAGTTCGCCATTGGTTCGTTATGTAAACGCTTTTAATATTATTCAATTACGCTGCTTCCCGGAGAAAAGGATTTGGAATCTCCGTGAAAATAACACGGAGCATTGATGAAAACACGCTTTCTGCTCAGCTGGGAATGTTTCGAAAACATGTTTAAGATTTCCCGGCTGAATAGAAACTTCCATCGCTATACAAATCAAATGAAAAACCTCTCCCAGTCATCGCGAAGCAAAAAAGTGGGTTATTAGATCTTATCGCAGCGGCTTACAGAAGAGCCAACTACGACTAACCAGGCACAATGAAATCTGAAATTGCACGTCGGGCCGCCGCGCAGCAAGCGAAACTCGATTCATAGATCATCGATGTTATCGCGCGCATTCTGGTCCTATAACTTCGAAGCGCTAGTATACTCGTAGTACACCGAGGAGTAGAAAACTACATATATATATATATATATATATATATATATATATATATATATATATGCGCGGCTCAATTAAATCGTTTAACGATCCTCCCCCGCACAATGAGC
This sequence comes from Muscidifurax raptorellus, assembly GCA_020010945.3. Classification (NCBI taxonomy): domain Eukaryota; kingdom Metazoa; phylum Arthropoda; class Insecta; order Hymenoptera; family Pteromalidae; genus Muscidifurax; species Muscidifurax raptorellus. Next base: position 39,203,105 of record CM052078.1, read on the forward strand.
CAAGTATGCATGTGTATATACACCACAGAGGCAGAAGGCCACGGCGGACAATCGCGATCCCGCAGCTTCGTCTTTTCGGCTATACGACCTTCGCGGGTTCCGCGCTCGTACGTAAGCAACTCGTAGCGAACAATTTCGACAACGGCCAAAGTTCAACGAGCATCCCAAATATTCGCGTTCGCGGTATAAACGCATATACTTGCGAACCCGTCCGCGGCTGTGGAGGGTCGAAGAAACGCTTTGTATAATTTTGTCGGTTATATGCAAGTGTGAAGTGGGCAAAAGAAGCGTCATACTCGAACATTTTTTTTTGTTTTAATATTCTTTTGAAAAATAAAGGAGAACGTTGTACACAGATCCGAAGCTTTATCGCGTTGTTGCTGGAGGAAGAAAAGAAAAATGGAATCCTCTCTCGCTACAGTATCTCAAAATATTCGTCACTCGATTCGCCTTACAAATAAAATTTCTCCCCGCAGCCGCACGAAACTCGAAAACTTTCCAGCCGCAATACATCCACAGCTCTTTCCCCTCCCCCCCTACAACCAGTTTCGCGACTAGCATAAAGAAGCATCTCTCCCTCCCTCTCTCCCTCTCTTTCTCTCGAGCTCAGGTGCATTTTCGCGGCGCATCACGCTATAAGCGTATACCGACGGCAAGCAAGTGGCACTTGGCGCGCGAAACTTGAGCTGCTCTCTTCGCCCGCACACTGCTCAAGTTTATCGACCACTTTTCTTTGCCGAGAGGAACACACCACCGAGGAGCGCTGCTTTATACATAAACATTATTGCGTTGTCGAGGCGTTTGCTCATATGAAGAGGAAACTTCTCATATACTTCATAATTAGTTTCAACCGTAGCGCACGCGCGCGTATGTGTGTGTGTGTACATTAAGGCTATAAAGCGCGCCGAGGGGGTGAAACTATATATATATATATATTGTGCAGATGCGAACTATAAAGCATCCCTGCGTATAGGGATAAAAATCAGCATCGGCTCTCGCTGAAGACACGGGGGGTCGCAGTGGTAGAAAATCCTTTTCGAGTATATATATATATATATATATATATATAGATAATGCACCTGCGCGTCCGGCTCTCCGTTTCTCCCAGACGCTGCGCATCCGCACTGCCGCTCTGATATAAGCATGCATGTATGCATGTGTCCGCGTATATTGCAGAGCCGAGCGGAGCGGAAAGAGCCGGTGCAGTAAACCACAAACGGAATAAAGCTTCGCCAAGGCGCCGCGACTTAGCGGGTGTACAGAGAGAAGGAGGAGGAAGCAAGTCCTTTTCCCACAGAGCTTAATCAAAAGCCCGATATCGATCGAGTAGTCTCCACCGCCTCTTACTCCTCCTTCACGCGCGAACCCGGATTTTCTCGGGCTTTTGAGCCGCCCGTACACCGATCTACATTCAAAGCGAGTGGACACACTGCGAAACAATGCACTTCGCGACGGGAGATTTCAAGCCTGCGGTCGCTTGCTAAGGCTGAGGGTAGTTGTTGTTGTTGTTGTTGTTGTTGTTGTTGATGCTGTTGTTGTTTTCGAGTACCGGGAGAAGATGCCCCGAGAGGGTAGTTCCGCTGATTTTTGCTTGCGAATTTCCGATAAAATGGCAAATGCTTATATTGCACTGTTACATCTCATACTCGATGAAACAGTCGTCTACAACGAGTTATTTACCCACAATTCGTCGAGTTAACTTTGACGCATGAAAACCGAAAACAAACAAATCAAGCCGCTTGAAAACGCACAGGGAGGTGTAACAGCAACGCGAGTAAACGCGCTTTTTTCAACTCCCTTTGCTCGCCCCGACATATATTCACTCGCGCATATCAATTTCGTTTCTTCCCGAAGAACCTCAAAGGAAGACGTCTCTAAGTATAACCCCAAGGAGAGAGAGAGAGAAAGGTCCCTGAAAAATCCGCATTCTCAAGGAATTCAAAGGCGCGCATTCAGCAATGAAAAATATACACAGCAGCAGCAGCAGCAGCAGCAGCACGCTGAAAGACTTTCTTCTCGAAAAATGACTTTCTCAGTCATCATGGAGATCAGTTCGGGAATTCCAATCCGCAGTCATCGGAGCCGTGACCTCGAGCGTGTCGTCTTCCCCTCTAAAGGAACGTCATCCTTTGATCAAGACGAAGCTGAATCTCTCTAGCCTCTGGTTCCCTCGCTCCGCCTGATGGGTTATTTTTCCGCTCGGCGGCGTTATACAAACCGCGCGTTTTGTGCTCGGCTCCATAGCTCCTTTGTCGAGGCTTTATCTATCGCGAGCAAACGGACGTCTGCTCTGGAGTTTATTCGGATATAGAGACAGTGCGAGTGAAAAAAGAAAAAGCGTTGGAAAATCGGCGCAACGCTAGGAGAGTACCAGTAACTGTCCAAAGTGCTTCGTCTTCCTCACGCGCGACTATATATATGGCGCGCGTGGCGTTCGTTCTCTCGCTCGCAAATGGCGTCCCTACGCGCACGGAAAGGAAGGACTTCCGCGGTGAAGCCCGCGATTCAAAGCTCTCTTTTGTGCGAGCACGATCCGCTTGCCCAACGTGTTGCATACCAATGGCTCGCTTTCTCTACGCGGCGACATGAGAAAAAATATTCCGACTTTGCATAGTGATTCCCGCGCCGGTGTCTCTCTACTTTTTTGCGCCGCTGCTGGTTTCTCATTCATGCGGCTTCTCTCGCCGCCGGCTTTCGCATAAATTTTCATCGCTGCACCGCGCTCGAGCCGTTTTGTTTCTTCCTTTCATTTTCTTCGACTTTTATTGCGTTTCCTCGCTTTTCTCTTTATTCAAGCCCTTGCGCTTCGTGTCTCTTGGAATCAACTCTCACTGTATACTATACATACACATTGTTATTAGAAATTCATCAAACTGCGAAATTGGCCTTCTTCATCTCAACGAACGCGAATATACTCGACTCGACTACTGTCCGTAAGTAGCGCGTGGTATAACGGTCGGGAAATGCACCCGGCCATCAAAAGCACATTCTTCCCTTTAATACTCCGCATCCGGCTTTTTACGAGAGAGAGAGGCAGCGGTAAAAAATATACGTACGGCTATAGCAGGCGGATAGAGGGCCAAAAAGAAAACGAGAAGCTGCGCGCGCGCCCTCATCAGAGGGAGAGAGAGGCAGGAAACGCGGCGGGCCGAAATTGGCTGCGAACTTTCGGTAATTTGGCCGACCCGTACAAGTAATAAACTCAGTCCTACCTCCCCCTTGGGAAACCAGCAGCAGCAGCAGCAGCGGAGCCGACGTTGACCTCTGCGGACGTTACGCCTGATCGGCTAGGCTCGGACGAGATATCTACGCTTCTCTGCCCCTTCTCGATGTCCGTCTGTCTGTCTGTCTGTCTGTCTGTTTGATCAGCTGACTATACACTACACGATTCTTTGACTATCGAGCATGTTTTGTGTTCGACTATACAGTTGAGATAGAATATTCTTCAATATATTGTGCAGTTGGTGAAAAAATGGAAAAATACGTATCGTTCGTTTTTGTTAGGTTGTTGCTGGTGTATACTACGCGAAAAACGGTATTGCTATTAGTCTTCTCTGATAACGCTATATTGTATTCTCGAAATTAATCGACATACAAAACTTTTTGCGCACGAGTCGTTTTTATGTAAAAATTGATGAAATCGAACCCCGAGGTAGAATTGTTTTTCTTCTATGTATTTATAGTTACGTTAATAACAGTACACAACTAAGCAACTCACCTGCGTTTTTCTCCGGAAAATCAATAAAGCAACGTATACCCATACACTCAACCACACACACACACACACATACACACACGGAGAGAAAAGGCTTTATCAACTCCATAAACGTTATTGCTAATAAAAGTGTACAAGTATATAAAACTCGTTCACGGCTAATACGTGAACTAGTTTATGACGAGATTTCGAGGTCTGACGTCATCCGAGAGGGAGAGAGCCGCAGCATAGCAGACGTCAGCTGCGCGAGCCAACGTCACTAAATGTCGCAACTCTTAAAATGCACAGTCGAACAGACTCGAATGCCTGTCGACGACAACTCGACCCGACGAGGAGACAGGCTACGCCCTTCAAAATGACGAACATATAATTACAACCATACTCCATATATATATATATATATATATATATATATATATATATATATATATATATATATATATATATAATACAATTAAATTTACATCGCGAAAAATACTCGAGAGGCAAATTCAGCTGCGTACACAATTTATACAGTATGGAAGAATAATACATCATCGCAGCTCGATTTCGCGCGGCGAATTCCCTCGTTGAATGCGCGGCGCGCCTATACGTCAAGCTCGCTATCTTCCGCACCTTTAAAAACTCCCCATTCACTCGCGGCGCTCATCAATTCCCGCATTTTCCTCTATATCCCCCGAGTCTCTTCTCCTTTGAAGCCCGCGCTGAATAGCTCGACGCCGGTTTATTCGCCGGGTTATTTTCTGCGAGGAAAAAAAAAATTCGCACTCGAGTGACCCGAGGGACGGAGTGTCGACGCTGCGATACAAATAACGCGTCGCATCGCGCGCGAAACGAGAAAGTCGACGCGTCGAATTTCAGACACGCGCGCGTCGATTAATAACGAGCGGTGTCTGGGAGTTTCGAGCCGCGCCGACACGAAAGCCAATTAGCCTCGCCGTAATTTCTACCCGGTGTCCGCGGGCCATGTGTAGGCGGGATTTTTGAAAATTAGCGCATATCGAAATTCCGCGCCGCGGTCGTCGCGCGCCATAACTGCCATTCAATTACACTCGACACGGGGGCACGATTCGTTTGACGAAGTTGTCGGAAATAATAATTTCAGGGAGATAAAGTTATACGCGCGCGCGCGTGTGTGTCGTTAATTTGGCAGAGGCCGCGAGCGAGCGGTAGCCTGCACTCGTGTAAAATAATGGACAAAGCTTTGGATAATATGGGGGGATAATGGATTGTTACTGAATCGTGGATGGATAGCGGGGAAAATTGAAACGTCGGTGCTTACGTTTGCAACGGAATGTACAATCTATATATATAGCTGCAATATGGAATAGCACAAATTTCGGGATATAGATGGCTGGAAAAATATATACCTCTCATCTCCCTAAAAAAAGCATCTCGCGCGAAATATTATCAATACAATCCGAGCTGACCGCTTCCAATAAAGCCTCTCGTGTCTGTCGCCAGCAGTAAATAACCGAAAAAAATACGCGAAAAAAAGCGCAGTATTCCCAGCGCGTAATAAAAGTAAACATCGTTGATAAAATGCAAAACATCGACGCGCTAAATAATCCAAAACTTGGTCGAAAAATCATCCCCCAGCTGCAGAAACAACAACGAGCGCCGTAACGAGTAGCCGACGGGAAACATTTTGCGCAGCTCGTGTACACATTGGCTGACTCCGCGCGTATGTACCTATACGAGGGACAATTGACGGGCGATATCCCTACGGGCTAATAACCGGCGAGAACACGGGACCGTTGCGGGTTATGACGGATGATGTATGTATATGTACGTATATATTCTCTGTGCCAAAGACACGCAGAATTGAATGTGGTTGGGAGTATGGAAAAAAGTCGAGAGTCGCTGATTAATCGGGGAGAGCTTCGTAGAGTCCCTTGATTAAATTTTATAAATAATCTGGCCTGAAAATTCGAGGCTATATTTCGGAATATATGTTCGAAGCCTCGCGTTCAACGAATTATTATTCATAGAGAATAATTATGAGACCGCTGACTACTGAATGCGTTACTGTAGAGTTAATTAAAATTATTGCTCGTCGTTAATATATAGTTGCGCGTGGAATGTATATGCATCAAAATAGGCTCTCCGGCTAACCGACGTACGGCAAATATTCATTGTGACAATCGTATAACGACGTCAACGCTTCGAAATTCAAAATCGACCGATATTAGTAGCCGATAACGAATATACACCATTCAATGATTCCCACGCGAATAAACCATGAAAAAAGATATTTCTTTATCTATCCTATAAATATAGCTCGAGGCGCCGAGCGTCTACCCTGCAGTTTCGCCATCAAACAGCGGTAAACACGTCGGTAGTAGTATACTCACACACGGAGTCGGGCAAAAAAAGCTCGTCGGAGCGTCGAGTAAACAGCGTCATCCCAAGCGTAGGATTGAGCGCTGCTGCTGCAGCAGGAAGACGATGCAATTGCAGCAGCGCAACCACGTGTGCCATTGTTCAAACAGTCCAGGGGGTGGCGGATCGCCCATGGCTTTCTGTTAGCTCTGCGCGCCCTCCTCCAGAGGGACGACGTGTCTCCCTCTCTCTTGGTCGCAGCATCGGCCAAGACACGCTTGATGACACTGCGCAAACAGACTCGACCGGCGGCACCGATTGAGTCGAGCCGTTCTCGCCTCTTAGTCAAGACGCTAATTCCCGAGCTCGGAGCTTGCGATGGATGTACGTGTGGTCGGCTGCGAGCCACGTTTGTCTTGGTCTGCGCCCCGATGCCCGGGAGAGACGTAGATACGAGTCGACAACGCGAGAAAACGCGCTCTGAATTAGCCGGGGTTCTCGATGATCCTCGAGTGGCTTTGTCCGAGTCGACCTGATCGCTATATATCGCTATATATATATATATATATATATATAAAGTTAGGCACTCGAACGCGTTTCTGCATGCAAATTGTTTTAATCGTGCGATTAAGCGCAGGGCCTGATGCACGGGGGCGTAAAAAACAAAGCAGCGAATACAGTCTCGTAAAGCGATGGCGATAAAACTCAGCGACGTCGCCCCTCTTTTAGTTTTTTAATACACTTAAATATAAAAGCGCGAGGTACGTGCGGCGCGGCGACGCTGCGGCGAATCCGAAAATCTTTATTAAGTCAGAAGAGCCTATAAAAAGATTTGATTAAAAAACTTGTGTGTGTGTGTGTGGGAGGAGGGGGAAGGGGTGGCAAGCGTCGCGAATAAAACCCACTGAAAACTCGAAGAGCCTTCCAAGTTTTAGTGATTTCATAAAATCCCCCCGCTCGCGCGCCATAGCTGCTCGTCGTTTAACGTCACACACCCACGCCTATACACAACGAGGCGTATATTTATATAATGTCAAGCTTTGTACACACTCGCTCTATTTAATTGTTTGACCAAAGTGATTATATAATTTAATACTGCGTAAGCAGCGCATGCGGTGAGTCTCAGTGACTTTGGTCGATATGTGGGCAAACGTCGCGCGGCACAGCTAATGAATGTTAATAAACATCCAATAACCGATCAATCGAATCGATGCGTATGAACGAAAAAAAAAATAGGTTATCGCCTGCCGTTGTGAAAGAAGCTTGCAGAGGGTAGAGAGTTGGTGTTTGACGGCGGGAGTGGGGGTAGAGAGTCGACCAGCAGATCGTTAAAAACGTAATATCCGCTTGGCTGTTGTAGGTGATGCTCCCGACTGCAGCAACAGCAGGAGCAGGCTAGCTGCTCTCTCTCCTGGGCGACGCGCGCGAAAATCGTCGCCGCAGGCCGACAAGCCAGCAGCAGCAGCAGCGGCAGCCAGAGGTAGTAGTGGCGCAGCGGCAGAGGTAAGACTTCTCGTTCCCTTTCAATTTCTCCTCCTGGCCCCTACTCCCTCCCCAACTCTTTTTATACCCCTCACACATCTATATATATATATATATAAATAGCTCCTGCGCGCGCCTTTTTCCTGTTTCCACTCACATCTTTTATCTTGTCACGCTGGGAAAGAGCGCTTTATCATTTTTCTCCTTCCTTTTCTTCTGATGCTTCGCGAGCTTCTTCGTTTTTTTTTACTTTTTATCAATTACGAGACAACGAGAACGTAACGGCCCCCACCGTGCGCTATACGTGTTGGGTATTCGAGGCTGTCGTTAAAAGAGAGACGTTGCCGCGATTCTATCAGAGAGATATATATGTGAAAGAGCAAACTTTTGCACGACTGGATGTGATAATTATTGGTGGAAATTTTATTTCTGCCCAACTATTCGGGAAATGCATATTTCTTCTTTTTCAGAATCACTCGGGCATTATAAGGGAAAAATTCCTCGCGATAAAATCCGAGCTTTATAAGCTCTTCGCACGGGGCTTTATCGAAAAACTATATAAAAGATTGTATATATATATAATTATGCGACGAGCTAATAAAGTTTGAAAATTTCTTTATTTTTGCGGCGGTACGCCAACGACGACGACGACGACGACGACGACGACGACGACGACGACGACGACGACGACGACTCGATTTCCATTTTCATTTAAAAGCCGCCGCGCATGTTGCATAAAAATACAGTACGACGAGGACGTAGTAATTCGAGCCCTTGGCGCGCACTTAAATCGGAATTGCTATCAGCGCCGGCAATCGCTGCCCTACACACAGACCAAGCCGGGTAATAGACTCGTGATACGAATCGTCCATTAAAGCCGTATAGACTTCGATTCGCTCGTCACTTACACACCACGAGTGATTCGTTTCTTAAATCCGAATTCAACATCGCCGATCTATACGTGACCGCGGTGCAACAGCTATAGCAGCCGTTGTTCCGAGGTAAAAGCCCGATACGCTTTTTTTTACGACGGCGAATTACGCGGACTTTTTTTCAATGGCTTATCAATTATTCTACTCGTGCAGCGGTATATATATATGTGCATGTGCTTCGATTTCCATGATACCGTGCATATAAACGAATTAATTATCTCGCGAGGAAGAGAGAGAGAGAGAGAGAGAGAGAGACGAGTTTGAAAAGCTCGCGCGCTATCGGAAGTAGAAAAAACTTTGAACTGCGGCATTATGTCCCCTGCAGCAACCGCTCGCTCGTTTTTGACCTATATACGCAGAGGCAGTCAGAGAGAGAAAGAGAGAGCGCGGGGGAGTCTCGGCCAGTTGAAGCTTCTGCTGCGCGAGGATTGAAGAAAAGGAAGTAATTTCAATAATACGAAAACTTTTAATTGCAGGTACTATGGGAGCGGGGGTATGGAGGGCGGAGGAGGGCTACAAGCCACGGACGACCTCCGGCAGCAGAGGCACGCGCGCTCGAGGAGTCGTCGGACTTTGCGGCACTCGCTAGGCCGAGAGGATGCTCGAGACGACTGTTGGAGCATCGGGCGACCTTTCGATGACGATAGGTATGTATATACATAAATTTACACTAGTTTGATAAATAACAAGTCAGAACACCACAGCGGCAGCGACAGCAGGCTCAGGCAGTACGAGCCATCGACAGAAGCGACTACGTTATCGTGCCTCGCGTCCGGCCAGCCAACATGCTCCTCCGGCTGCTGGCTGCGGGAGGTCTCGGACGACGACTCGGACGACATGTTTGAAGCAGCGATTACCTACGGCGGCAGGGAGGAGCAGCGGTTCCAGGGCCTGAGGCTCGACAGAGACGACGAGAGACTCGTCGAATGGAGGCGGCCGAGGCTGCGCTCCGCCGGTAGCTGGCACCTCCGGAGTGCCCTGGACATGGCCGCGAGGACGCTCCTCCTCGGCGTCGTACTGCTCGTCACGCCAGGTAAGTTTTGCAATTATTTTCGTCAACTCCTTATTTTGCGCGTTCGCTGGCGCGTGAATTGAGATCCACCGCCGCCCTGTAATTTTACCGCATCCGCTATAATGGACCATTTTGGAAGATGCGTTTCCGCTCACGAGTCGAATCCCCTCTCGCTGCGTGGGAGGATCAGCGGCGGAAAACATCGAGCTCCTTTTGTAGTCGAAGCTGTACATGCTATTATATTTTTGCCAGGAACGGAGATCCGAGATATTTTTCGAATTTTAATAAACCCGATTCTAGGAATATTTAATGAACGAATGTGAATTCCATCACAGCCGTAGTCGCTCGTCTAAAGCGAACAAAGGAAAAACTATGTACACACAAAGCTCGCTTCGAAAAAATGCCTCCTCCACTATAATAAATTATTCCGCCGGGAACTGCTGGTAATTGGAATCTCATTAGCGACGCATCTATCACATTCCTATCGGATGCCTTTCGTGCGCGCCCGACTACACACTCGCGAGATTCCCCTCTGCGAAGCCGATATTTGCTCGGGAGAATATATAAAAAAGAGATTAAAGCGTTTCGATAAAGCTCGACTTTGTCGGCTCGTATATATATATGTGTGTGTGTGTGTGTGTGTGTGTGTGTGTGTGTATCGATTTTCGCCACTGCGGAAAACAGTGGGCTTTTTACTTTTTCCCGGGGCACAGTAGTGGTATACAACTATGCGACACGAATTTTCAGGCGGGGCGTAGAAAGAGAGCCGCGAGGCGACAATCGCAGAAAACATTTGCAACCGCGCGCGCTCTGAAATTTTCGGCTGCTAGCAGACAGTATATCCGCTTTTATTATCGGAGAGCGACGCTCGGAGGATTTTATTTGTGTGTGCGAATTGCGCGGCGCGGCACAAGCTTTTGGGACGATGATGTATTCAATCCATCGTTTCGTTTGTTCTTGAAAATAATACGATTTGCATACGGATACACGATGGGAAAACTTTGCAACGTTTGCGTAAACACTTGCACACCGATAGGCGATAGAAGGAAAGTCGGGCGATACAGCGACGACTCGTTAGTCGCATTAGCGCGTTTAATTTCATTAAAACGCGGTTGCCTTCGCGGCGCCTCTCCCTCTCTAATATGCTGTACTACTGCCTTCTGCTGCGCTGATGCGATTAAAACGTGTCGCTTAGTCTTGTGACTCTCAGCTTTTCCCCTCGTCTACAGCCGCTTTCGGACTTATGTTTATTTTTATTCTTGTTCGTTGCATTTTTCCTCGATGCGCGCTAATTTTACGACTATGCGAGGCAAAGGAATTTATGGAAGCAAGTCAAACTCAAGCGTGCAAACAAGATACGCCTGGTTATGGCGCTAATAATTTCAGCCCACTTAACCTCGTGGCATAAATTATGAGCTTTAAAGCTGCCTCAGCCAGCCGCCGAAATATTTGCTGACTCGAATTCTCTCTCTCTCTCTCTCTCTCTCTCTCTCTCTTTCGACCGCATAAATATTCAACTCTGCTATGCTCAAAAGTAGCGCGTTTCGCCGCATATGAATAGACCCGATCGAAAAAGAATCTAATTATATATATCTTCTAATGAATTTCGAACGATCTCACCCTTTTCCTCTTTGCCTGGCGCTGATATCTCTTATTTTCACCCTACATCCGTCTCAAAGCGCGCGACCCTCTGTGCTCGTTCACTCTGTCTCTCTTCGTGTTCCAGCACCGCACTTTGATTCCTATATACAGTTACAATAAAACATCTGCTTTCGTAAATCATCAAGTGGAACAGCATCAGAGGTAACAACATTCGTTCTCGAGCTATTTGCGTTTGAACGAGCTGAAAGGCGTCCTTACAAATTGACAGAATTAATTACACATCGTCGTCGTCGTCGTCGTCGTCGTCGTCGTGTCCATAATTAAATTCTGGCAGCACTCCATCATGATGGCTGGATAAACAGCGAGTGGTAATTTAGCGTGGTATTTATAAAGGCGATAATTTCCTTAATTAAAACGGGCGCATAGACCTCGCCGGGGATTCTTTCAGAAGCAAGCACCTCGCGAAGAGATTTTTATGAAAGAGATAAGGGTCGCCGTCGTCGTCGCAGCCGTAGAGAAAGGAGCAAGTTAGACAACGCCAAGGCGAGGAGAATAAAATAGCCGACGGAGAACAAAAAAGACAAAACAGAACGCGCTGACTGCGAGAAAGATGAGGGAGGGAGGGAGAGAGAGAGAGATCGGCCGGGGCGCGAAATTAGCGCCAAAAGTTGTTTAATATAGAAACTTCTTTCTAAGTCGTAAGCGCGCGCGCGCGAGAGAGAGAGAGAGAGAGAGAGAGAGAGAGAGAGAGAGAGAGAGAGAGAGAGAGAGAGCTATACCTATGTATATATACGTGCGAAATAACGACGACGGCATTGTGCGCGATCGCGAAACTTTCCGGCCAGGCTAATGCCCGTAATTTATTTATTTCCCAATTATTTCCAGAGCCAAGCTATTCTTCTGGCCCTTTTCAAGCCGCGCTGCTCGGCTTTTGCCTCGCGTAACTCGCGGAGGAGGAGGAGGAGGTCAGGAGTTGATGCAAATTTTTCCTCGAGCCCGTGCCGTACACTTGGCCGCTTTTCGCTGACTCGATATCATGCTACTGCCAGCTGCAGCTATATGCTGATGAGCTACTACGGAATTTTTCGGAGCAACTTTCGCTGTTTGCTTGCTCTCTTAATTCTTTCTTTACGACTTTTCGGAAAGTGAATAATAATCCGCGGAGCGAATTAATTAATAACTGCTCAGCATGCGTTTATAGGTATTAATGAAAAATTATAAATATATAGAGAGATGAACCAGCCGGCAAATGGTTTACACTGAATCCTCTTTCCATCCGAGCAAATGATCGGGTAAGCAAAGTAAGTGAATTAATTACCCGGCGACGATTCAATTCCGCGAACGCGAATTCCTTTTTCCCTGCGTTAAAAAAACAAAAGAAAAAGCGAACCGCGATGATACTTATCCGTAAGTGCGCGCATCAATGAGGAAACGCTATCCGACGCGCCGCTGCAAAATGATCGAGCAAGTCTCGAATGATTCTGATCCGTCAACGCAAACTCGTTGACAAAGGCGCATCTTGTTTCCTGAAAACTAATTTCCCGCTCTCCGCAATTTTCCCTCTAGCAGCTCTCCTTTTTCACGTCGTCGAGTACCGCCGCCGGTACATCGCTCTGCTGCTAGTGCAGCGTTTTTGTTTTGTTCTCACTCGAAGTTGCCTCGATCAGCGCAGTGCTGCAGCAGCCGCATTGTTTCCCCTCTTGCTCTTCGCCTTCTTTGTGCATTGTTTATTTCTCGCCTGCGAGTTTTTCAAGTGCTGTGCGCGAGAAGTGTGTATGTATCGTGCTCTTGAATAAATATTCGCGAGCGCGTCGATCTACCCTACTTTTTATCTTTAATTAACTCGCTCTCTCTCTCTCTCGCTCTCTCTCTCTCTCTCTCTCTCTCTCTCTCTCTCTCTCTCTCTCTCTCTCTCTCTATCTCAGGAGCTTTATAGGCGCGTTTATTCACACCGAGCGGAAAAAGAAGTAGCCGGTGTACGTTGTACAAAAGTCGCAAAAACTTTTAATTAAATACTATACCGTAATATCGCTCTCGTTTCAGCTTTTTGCAGCCGCGATTGCGCGTCGCGGGTTTACGATCTCCGCGCGTATCGCTAATAAGCGATTGTGCGTACAGAAGCTTCATTTAGAAATTATTCATACCTGCGATTGAAACGCAGTCGATATATTTTCCTTTGTTATTGAATTCGAAGCACCGATGAAGCGCGCTTTACATTTTTCAATATATCGCCCCGCACGCTCGTCAGGCGATCATATAATCAAATTCCTCCCTGTGATTAAATATTGTAATTAACGGGTGTAAATACGCCGGGCGCGCTTTTATTAGCGTAACGAGCGTTCGATCGAAAAAGAAAAATCTCGACAAAAGCCGACTCCCACGAATAATTATTTTAAAGCGTATTCTATATATCGTATATATCCTACATAACAGGCAACTTCGACTGCGAGCGCGAACAACATTGTTAACGTTATATATACACCTATACTCTATGTATACTCTCACAGTGTAGTCCCGAGATTCAATACATCGAGCGGTACATTAAACGCAGATCATAGATTTCCTCTCTATATACAGTGCGCGCGGAGCCAAGTCGAGCAGTAGCGCGCGTTAATCTATCCCGTCCGATCGGCAGCGTCCCTTATATCCGCCGAAAATCAATTACTCTTCAACTCCGGTGCATCCTCTCGCTCGCTTGCACTTATGCGCCAGATCAATAAACCGAATATATATATATATATAGTTTCTATCGACTCGGACTCTATAGTTATTTCTACATATACATTTCTACGAACAATACACAGTCTGGAATCGCGAATTGATCCTTCAAGTGCAGCGCAAGAATTTTTGATTCGCGAGATTGCAAAGAAGGAGGGAGAGAAGGAGCTTCCTTTTTGACGAAATGACGCTGCATTTTCCATAACGATGATTTCCCTTTGGGAGACTAGTTGCGCTGTGTGCATATATATATAGATATTTATTTATGTCGAATGGCTCGTTCGAAGGGAAGTACAATAGCGGCACTTCCTTGTCGTCGGTGGTGGGCGGCAGCACTTCAATCATCGCGGCCAATAGCTGTCCATCGCGCGGTCTGCGTCAACTTTCCCCGACAAAAGGCAACATCGATATCGCTCGCGCGCGCCGCACAATGCTAATATAGACCGACGACGAGCGTCCGGCAATTATGTGGCCTGAGGGGCTAATTTATCATATATATATATATATACACTGAGAAAAATTGGACAGTAAAAATTACTATCTCGGATAGTAAAGTGGTTACCAACTCGAAAGATATTAAATTTTACTATCTTTTATAGTAGAATTTACTACAAAAAATATTAATTTTTACTATCTCAGATAGTAAAAATTATTATGGCTTTCAACGAAACTTCCTCAACAATTTTTACTATCTTTTATAGTAAAATTCATTATAGGCGATATTAGTTTTTACTATCTCAGATAATAAAAATTATTGAATACAAAATATAGTATAGCAATTTTTTTGTAAAATAATACAGATGAATCAAAAATGAAAATAAAATCAAGAGTTGAAAAACAAGCTGGCGAAATAGACAAAGCAAAACCGGAGATTGCGCGCATAGCGCATGCGCTTGGCGCCATTTTCAGCTATGCCAGCGGCGGTCGCGCCACGCGCCGTATTTCCATTCTCCTCTTACCCTTATGCCGTAAAACATCGACTTCACCCGCTAGATGGAGTCTGGTAAATTCGTCTCGCGAGTGGCTAGAATTCTGGTTGGTTAGTATATAAGAACGAAAAAATGTCCCCATCCTAATAATTGTAATGCGAACATTGCGAAATATGTAGCGTTAAGTGCGATATGCGTGTAGTTGCGAAATCATAGGAATAGGGTTTAAGTGCTTAAGAAATTAAAATATGTACAATAAATAATCTCTACTATAAGCGAACCATAATCAATAAGCAAGCGATCAATCATAAGTTCGAACGTTAGAAATAGATTATAAAACTTTCGATTTTCTTTACAAAGGTTTAAAAATAAATTTTACTATACAAGATAGTAAAATTTAAAATCTTAAGAGTTATTTGCGAGATAATAATTTTTACTATCTTGGGATAGTAAATTCTAATATCCGGAAAGTCTGTAACCACTTTACTATTAAAGATAGTAAAAATTCCTATTTTTTTTTGTAATTTTTACTATTAAATTTTTCTCAGTGTATATGCGCTTCTTTGACTGCGTACACCTATCGAGGAGAAAACGAGGAGGTTAATTAGAACGACAACTTTGTGTATCGCGCGAGACGTTTATTACTGGGAAAGAGAGGTGAATGAACGGATCGATTCGGCCGCGCTCAGTTTAATGGCTGCGCGCGATGCTTGTATTTACGGAGATTTCCTTGGACGCACGAGTTATAATTAGCTTCCTGTGTATACAAACGGCCTTTGACGAGACGCGATACTTTATACGCTGCGGCGAATCGCGTGGATGAGAGAGTGCAATTTTTAACGAACGTTTTAAGCGGAGAAAATTGGTATGGATACCGATACTGAGTTATATATAGGTAAAAAAAGTTCTCCTTTTTGTGTCCACACACACAAGTAACTATGAACACACCTCGTCGGATAAGGTCGCATCAACGGTGGATCGACGAGGATTAGCCACAGGTTATCGGATCCTCCGCTGCAATCGGCGCATGATTATTCGACGATCTGATCGCACTATATCCTATTAATTTCGACTCGTACAAGCATACGCTGCACTCGCGAATCTCTATCTCTCTCTCTCTCGCCGATTCAATGATCGGCTCAGAATACTCCGCCGCCGTGTATATATATATATACACCACAGCCGCGCATAATTATTCTCTAACGCGCTAATGCTACCCTCTCTCCCTCCTGTGTTCGGCTACTCGCACTTCGAACGAGTCTTCGGAAGTATCAGCAAACACGCTGGACTTCGAGTGTAAATACCGCGTGCGTTTATGTGTGTGCACGTATATATATATATCGTACAGTGCGTTACGAGTGTACACAAGAAGGGCTGCAGTGTGTGTACGTATACGTTCGCATACGCACGCGCGATTGAGCCGACGTGTTTGTGCCTGGTCCATACGGAGAGCAGAAGCAGTAGTAGTATCCATAGTACAGTTTCGGGAACTGGCCAGGCCAAATGAAGGAATGCCGCGGCGGCCCGCTACTTCCGCTAATATCCCTGTAGGTTATTCGAAGGATTATTAATGTCGGGGGAGGGGGAGGGATGGTATATGGCATCGATTACGAAGCCAAGCCGGATTTACCCCGAGATCCCGGGGTATACGACCCGCCCGCTCAGCTATAGGTGTCAGCTGCACTGCGTCCCAGCTATATTCATACGAATACTGCTCTCGTGTTTCTGCGAACGATGCGTATTATAGCATCCGCGCGTCCTGAAACAAAACCATCAAATAGTACGGTTAAACAATAACTGGCCCCGCAGCTTCTCTTCCTTTCGAGCATATTCCACGCGTACATATCGATAACGGATATCCCTTCGTATACCCCGTGCGCTCGGTAGCCCCCCCCCCCCCCTTCGTCCAATTCTGGTCTCGTAAAGAGACAGCCGAGAGAAAATTCTCTCGGTCTTAGCATGTAGAGGCTTTTACGAGGCGCCGCTGATCGGTATACGCGATTAACTTTACAGCGTGTTATCGGTCGCGAGAGACGCGCGCACTGCCGGGGCTTATGGGTTAATGCGCTTTGCCGCGGCGAAGACGGTGTATAACTTAGAAGTCGCTCGGGAACTCCATCCGCCGGGAAACGATTATGTCGTGCAGCTGAATCGCGAGAATTGCGCTGTAATAGAAATCTCGGAGTGATTTTACCGCTGCTGCGATGTATCTATATTATCATCGATTTTCGCATTAGAAGCTTCTTCCAACTCCGCGTAATCGCTGCTGCCACATTGGCATCGTCATGCTCTCTCCCTCTCTATATCTACATATATATATATATATATATATATATATATATATATATATATATATATAAACGAGGCAGGAACGGTGCCAAAGTAAAGTGCACTATTCTATACCTCCTCAGCAGCAGTCTCTCGATCGCAAATACATCAGGCCGCGAGAACCGGCTTCTTCTTCGACTCCCCCGCCGCCATCATTTACTTATTACCGGCGCAAGCAAGAAGCGCCGAATTTGTTACGGGCGCGCGGGCGCGCATCATTTTTCTTTGTATCGAGTCTCGCCGGAGAGATATGGAGGAGTCGTGCGGGGGTAATGCAAAATCTATTGTGAGCCATGGAGGATTTTTTACTCGGCGAAGCGCAGGTTCGAGAGATCGAGGGTAATCTAGTTGCCGCGGTTGATGTTTAACGTTCCCCGAAAATTTCGTAGAAATAACACAATTATTGTGTGCGTGTATGTATAATTGATTTATATATATTAATTATCCATGTTTGCCCTTATTCGACTGAATATCTATCACCTTGTTTGCTTCAATTTGGCAACGTATAATTGGTTACGTGTTCAATGCACTATTAGGTTACATGTAATGATGGGACTACCCGATGATGCGTGACACATCGAATTAAGCGTGCTCTGCGCAACTTGTTATGGACGTTACGCGTTTGAAAAACAATTTCGATGATTTATATAAAGAAGTATGATTATGCGCGATTTGAACGGATTCTTCGAATACTTCCGGTGTAACAAGTTTGGATTCGCGATTACTCACAACGAGAAACTCGATATTGATAAAAATATTTTCATTGCGTAACAGGAAAAAGTGAAAATTCGCACAATACTCAAATCTGCAACTCCCAGTCTATCCAGCACGAACGAGCTAATCGTCGTAAACGCTCATCCCTCTCATCCGGGCGTCCTCTGATGTCGGTCGCGATTTTCTCGGAATTTCGCGGTAACCATCCATCTGCAGCCGCAGTGAGATATCACTCGGCAGTGGATCCCCAGACACGCGCGCGACTCCGAGCGAGGGAGAGGAGAACTAATAATGCAATATTGCGGCGAGGCATTAAGAGGCCAGCGGTGACACGGCGGAGCTCGTAAAGGGTCGTTGCCGCCGGCTAGGAGCATTCATTACCTTTAATATCTCCGATAGCCGCGCCGTCGCTTTGACGAGCCCGACCTAGTGGTTTTGATCTCACTGCGGATTCGCATCACCCGTCCGCTGAACTCTGCTGCGGAAATTCGAGCTGGTTTTTAAAAAAGCTCAAAGAACCTCCCCATAGCTACATGACACATACCTATGAATTATACGATGTTTAATCGTTCCAGGGCTGTGCAATCATCAGGACGCGGTGCACATAACGGCGATTCTGGGCGAGAGCGTGGTGTTCAACTGCCACGTGGAGTTCCCGGACCAGCACCCGGTGCCGTACGTCCTCCAGTGGGAGAAGAAGGTAGGCGACACGGTACGATATCGGGCTACGAACCAGCAAAGCGTTGCGAGCCCTTCTCTGCTCTCTGTCCGTGAGTTAAAGTCGAGGGCGCCTCTGGCCAAAGCCGCGCTCCTGGTGCCAGCCAACTCGCCCGCCGCGCTTCTGCTGCCCGAACAGCTGCGTAACAAGCTCGCGCTACGCCACCACACCCTAAAGCCCAAGCTGGCTACTGGGCAGAACCAATCGATCGACGTAGGATTCTTGGTAAGGATGCCCTCGTCCGCACTTGCCATTTTTATATTTTTATGAGTAAACAAAGCTTAATTGGATATTTACGATACGTAGATACTTATTTCTCTATTTTTCACGTGGAGATCTCTCTCTCCCGCTGTCTCTCCGGAAACCTCTGCGACAACTCTTGTACGGATATTGAAATGATTTCTACTATCGGGAATGGGAAGCTCTTTCTCGCTGTGTATAAGAAATTTTGGGAAAGCTATGACTACCAACTTTTTAAGTACTTTACTATAGACTTCATCAGCTGTACATAACATTGCACACAGTATATTATACACGCACAAATATATTTATACAATATATAAATAATGGTTTCTCAAAATACTCTGCATTCTAAAAAGTTGGTATTATCGCTCTTTATTAGACGATTGGTTTATTGGTACTTTATTGCTGGCTTTTTAGATATATTATACAGTAATTATTATTTTTCTACAAAACTATTATACATTTATTAGTAATAAGCAACTTACGAGTAGATGATTATTGGCTGTAAAGGTGATCTGCGGCCCCTTTGAAGAAAATTGTACAACGATGTAAATGATTTTTCTATCCAAATCAGGATATCAGTCATATGGGGTTTCCGGAGATGTTTCGATCAAACATGCATTGGGTTGTTTGATTCAATTTCTTTTGTACGATTTGATAAAAAATAACAACCCAAGCTGAACAATGGCAAATGTAAACGATACTGGAATCCTCGCCTGTACTAAAATAAAAGTACGGCATTGTAATTGAAAAACACGAGAGATGATGACGAGTTTAAAGGGTCTTTGTTGTGGTGTAAGCTCGAAGTAATGGCCAAGTCTGTCTGGTATCAGGGAGCAGCAGGTAGGGGTCAGCCCTCGAACACGTAACGTAACGTTGTGTCAAGCATCGAACAGATTTTTTGTCGATGTATACGTCTTTTGTCGAGATTATTGTCTGTCTCTTGTTTTTTTCTGTATTTTTTTTTTGTTTTGTCAAGGCTGCTTTTGACGTTTGTCTCTATACAAATATATTTTTTGTTTTTGTTCGTTAATTGATTCGATTTTTTCTGCATATATATACTATATACTAACATTACACACTATATATACAAATGTCGCTCGAAGTGACATTCGTGATTTCGACAATATAACTGTTTCGACTCACAGAGAACGTCGATCACACATACGTATCTACAATAGTGTTGTCTGTTTTTGTTCGTGAACATATTATATAAATAAGGAGAGAACTCAAGGTGAGTTCCGCCTGGAAAGGGTTGAGTGAGGGAAAGGTTCTAAAATAAAAACACAATATATTTCGCGGGAAATTAGACTACTTGCCTCGGCATAAAAACTCTCACGAAGCAGAGAGGAAAGCCGGGGCAAGCGATAGATTTATTGAATAAAGGAAATGAAATTACAATTATTAAAGGAGAGAGAAAAGAGACTCTAGAGAGAAAAATGATAGAAGTAAAATTACGCTAACGCACGCTATCGCGAGGTACCTTTTCGCACGCTAAGAGAGCTCTCTTACCTAAATACTCGTAGATTTTCTCCACCACCACTCGAACACCGTCGCCTGGGAAGGTGCTGAGCCGAAACTCCTGCCGCAGCTTCTGGTCCTGAAGAACTGGACAAGCTGGGCCTTGATGAGCGCGAAGAAATGACCTGCGCCAAACGCGTTCCGACGTCTCGGACAGCCAGACGTTTGGCGACGGGCAACAAGCCGTTGCCGCAATGCGCTCACCCTGGAAGATGCACGTCAACACGTGGACCCCTTCCGCACAATTGAAAGCACACACACACTCGGAAAGAACGCACGCGGTCGTGACGAAATCGTACGCACTGATTTCGTATTTATTCACACGCACTAGCTAATCTCGATACTCGCTCTAAAAAGAACGAACGTATCGACCTACCTATTCTAATATTAGTTAAAAGAACAATGGATAACTCGTCACTACACGCAAGCATCCGTACTCCTCGGCAGAACAAGGAAAAGTAAGCTTGGTGGCGGCGCACGTGGGCCCTTCCCGCTCGCTCCCTCACCGGGCCAGCGGCGAGCGCCGCGACGATGTGTGCGCGCGCAACAGCGCGAAAATTTAAAACCTAAGCGCCGCAGTTAAAATATTACGGCGATAAAGAATGGCGTGAACATCCCGCCCGCCTTCGTCTAACGGACGAACCAACAACCCGAGCACCCCTAAGCCTTCCGATTACCTTCCTCAATGTGCAACGGACAAAGTCGAGCAACGTGTCGACGGAGAGATGTGGTAGCAGTCTTTACTGTAGCCACACGTACAAGACCATCTGCACCGGGATGCACCTCGATAATTCGTCCTAACGGCCACTTGGACGGGGGATACCGATCATCCTTAACCAAAACGAGTCTACCTACTGAAAAATTCTCTGTCGGATTTCTCCACTTCTCTCGCTGCTGTAGATGGAGGAGATACTCCGTCGACCAGCGCTTCCAAAATTGGTTACGTATCCGCTGAAGAAGCTGAAAACGATTTAATCGATTTTCTGAAACGTCTGGTAAATCAGCATCTGGAATCAACGCTGAAGCACCCCCTGTAAGAAAGTGAAACGGAGTCAATGCCTGAAGATCATCGATGTCGGAGGACAAGGCCCCTAGAGGTCGAGAGTTGAGACATGCTTCGATCTCGACGAGAACGGTAGACAACTCCTCGAAAGTGAGGGTGTGTTCACCGACGACCCGTTTCAAATGGTGCTTCATCGACTTCACCCCTGCCTCCCAAAGACCTCCGTAATGCGGAGCACTAGGAGGAATAAAAACCCAATCTGTCCCATCATTTGCAAGAACCGAAGCGACCTTCTTGTAAAACTCTGCCGCCTGGTTGAACATCGCCTTCAACTCGTTGTCTGCTCCATGGAAGTTGGTGGCGTTGTCACTGTAAAGCTTCAGACTAACCCCACGCCGGCCAGCAAAGCGTCTATACGCACTTATGAAAGTAGCCGTCGTTAAATCACTCACCAATTCTAAGTGTATCGCTCGAGTTGAAAAACAGACGAAGACAACGATATACCCCTTGTAGGACTTATGCCCACGACCCTTGGTTGTACGAACCTGAATGGGACCGGCATAATCCAACCCAGAGATTGAAAACGGTCTGCTCGGCTGCACACGATCTGCGGGGAAGTCTCCCATCAACTGTTGAGCGGATTGCGGTTTGACGCGCTGGCACTTTACGCACTTGTGAATGATACTCTTTACTAGCTGCTTCCTACCTAAAATCCAGACTTGCTGCATCAAAACGCTGGATGTCAGGGTTGGGCCACCATGTAAACATAATCGATGAGCAGAAAGAACAAACAGACGGCCGAGAGCGGACTCATGAGAGAGAATCGGCGGATGCTTGCGCTCGAAAGAGAGACCAGAATGGGACAGTCGACCTCCTACTCTCAAAATATTGTCCTTACACAGAAACGGATTTAATTTACTGAGCCGACTTCCGTTCTGCAATCTCTTTCCCGCCTTCAGAGTTTCAATTTCAATCGGGAAACTGCTCGCCTGTGAGATACGAATTACGATGCAGCGGGCCTCTGCTAACTCTGCCAAAGTAAGGAACTCAGGTAGTGCTTCTTGCTCCCTTTTTCGCCTACGATAATTGAGAAGAGGGCGCCTGAGAGAGGCTACGGCACGGATCAAACGAGAAAGAGAAGAAAATCTAGACAAAAGCTCTGATTCGGAAAACGTCTTCTTCGTATGCAGAACGCATCGATTCTCCGCCGGTTGCGGCCAAAGCTCCGGAGTCTGCAAAAGCCAATTGGGTCCATGCCACCAAAGACTGTTTCGAGCCAACGCTGCTGCTTCAGCACCTCGGGTCGCCAAGTCTGCCGGATTCTCTTTAGTGGGTACATGAGCCCATGTGGCAGATGGTAGCTCCGTCTGGATATACGATACCCTGTTAGCAACGAAAGTCTTCCAATTGCAAGGATGCTTACGGAGCCATGTCAGTACAATCTGACTATCTGACCAAGCAAAAACTGGAGCAACCCTAAGAAAGGCGAGTTTCCGAACATGGCAGAGAAGTTTGACGAGGAGCGCAGCTCCACAGAGCTCTAAATTCGGAATACTGACTGTCTTGACCGGAGCTACTTTAGTCTTAGCTGCTAAAAGCGAAACGCTGAGCTTACCGTCTCCTTCATCGATCCGCAGATAGATAACAGCGGCGTAAGCTCGAGACGACGCATCCGAGAAACCGTGCACTTGGTACGAACGGGTGGAGGTAACACCTAACCACCTGTCGATCGATAAAGTCGATAAATCAGCCAGCGACTTGCAATACGAATACCACCGCTCGCGAAGCTCCTCGGGTAAAGGAGAATCCCATTCGCACTTCTGGATCCATAAATCCTGCATCAAGATTTTTGCAATCACAGTAATCGGCGAAAGCCACCCGAGCGGGTCAAACAATTGAGCGATATTCGACAAAATAGAGCGTTTAGTTGAAGCTGCCGACAGCTCGGCAATATCCGAAGCAGAGAAACGAAACTGATCCTGACTAGGACTCCAATGAATGCCAAGAGTTTTCACCGATCTATCTACGTCGATCTGCTTTGATGACCCCTGCTGCGCCAACGGAGGAAGAAGATCTGGATGGTTTGCCGCCCATTTATCCAGAGAAATGCCTGCCGAACCTAAAATTTGGGTAAGTTGCACCCTCTTCTGAACTGCGATCGAAAGCTCGTCAGCCCCTGCGAACGTGTCATCGACGTACGTCTCGGACTTCAGACATTCAGCTCCGAGAGGAAATCGAGCACCTTCGTCCTCCGCAACTTGCAACAACGTCCGAATAGCTAAAAATGGAGCACAAGCTGTCCCGTACGTAACCGTCGTCAACCGATAATCAACCGGAATAGAATCAGCACTGGGAGCCCAGACGATTCGCTGAAAGTTCTGATCTGCAAGCCTCACTTGGATCTGCCGGAACATCTTGACGATGTCTGCCGTAAATGCGAATAAATATCTGCGCCAATTAAGGAGTATTAGTGAGAGATCTGCTTGGAGTGGAGCGCCTGTGAACAAGAAATTATTTAGGCAAAATCCCTTGCTAGTGCGTCTAGACGCATCGAAAACGACCCTAATTTTCCGAACGAAATTCGATGACTGAACCACGGCATGATGCGGCAAGTACCAAGCTCCTTCTTGTGGAATCTCCGAATCTGGAATGCGTACCATGTGCCCCAAACGCTCGTACTCATCCATGAATTCTCGATACGCATGAGCCAATTCGGAATCTCGAGCAAAGCGGCGATGCGTAGAAGCAAGCGACCCGAGAGCCATTTGCCTCGTCTCTGATGCAACCGAAGGTGGATTTGGCTTCAACGGCAAACGAACCTCGTATCGACCCTGTGCATCACGGGTGTAGTTTTCCTTAAACAATTTCTCGCACGCTTCATCATCCGGCTTCAACTTAGAAAGCGACGAAGGCATGTCCTCGAGCATCCAGAACCGCTGCAGAGATTGATCGAGCTCGTGCATTGAAGCACTATGCAGCACCTGCATAGGTGCAGGGGTAGCAGACTGCTCCGCCCGCCGTGAACCGCTCGCCTGCAAACCTCCGGACACTATCCAGCCAAAGGCAGTATTTTGAGCTACTAACTGCGAAGGAGGGAAGCGTCTCACGCCTGATCGCAGCAACTGCCCATACACATCAGCCCCGAGAATCACATCAACCTTATTTGAAATGAAAAATTCAGGATCTGCCAGACTAAGCCCTGTAAACTGCGTGAGGTCGAGATCCTTAATGCTGTTGCCTGGAAGCTGCGAAGTCAAACGAGGAAGAACAAGCGCCTCTGTCCTGATCTGGAAGTTAGCTTCGACACTAGATTTCAACACAAGTTGAGTCATGAAGCGCGCAATACCGGCTGCACTGGCGCCAAGCCCTGTCAATGGAATGCAAGTGCGTTCCCTCGGCAGTCCCAGCAGCTGGACGATCGACTCTGAAACGAACGAAGCCTCAGATCCTTGATCCAACAGTGCTCGCACATAAGTGCTGTCTCCTCTCGGACCTATCACTTGCACTCGAGCTGTAGCCAAAACAATCCTGCGCTCGGGGACCGAAACTCCAGCCGCATGCAAGCTAACTACCGGCGGTTTGGAACTCGAGCTGCTTGCCTGTGGAGTACCGGAAAACTGCTGCACCGCCTGCGATTTTCCCTGAAATCTAAGGTGCAAGAGCGTATGATGCTTGCCCTTACAGATTGAGCAACGGCCCGTAGAATTACAACTGTTGATTCGATGCGCTCCAAAACAGTTGAAACAAAGCTGCAAACGTTTGATTATTGACAATCGCTCGTGCGGATTCTTATCCTTCAGCTTGAAGCATTTTGCCAGAGAATGCGAACCCTCACAAAAGGAGCAATTTCCAGACGAGCGAGAAGTACTAGCATGGAAGATTTTTCGCCCTGGAGGACCTGACGTCGCTGCAGGCATCGATCTCTTCTTCCCCTTGCGATCAGCGCCTACCATACTAAGAGCTTGAGCCCGTTTCTCTAAGAACCTAACGAGCTCCGAAAACTTCGGAAGCGCACCTACTTCTGCAGAAGGCGACGCACTCGCAACCGAATCAGCTTGTTGGTCCCTCTCGCTTAGCTCGGCCTCCCACAGCTTCCTTGATTCCGGATCTAAGCGGTCGGACAACAGGAAGATTAGAATAAAATCCGCATTATCTACCGGAACCTGCAAATTGCTTAGCGCTCGAATGATGCGCTGAGCTTCATCAATAAAAGCACGAATATCAGAAGCAGACTCTTTCTCTAAATGCGGAATTTCCATGAAGGAAGTCAAGAGTTTATTGATAATCAAGCGAGGATTGTGATAACGAGCACTCAACGCTTGCCATGTACTCGCGTAGTTGGCACTGGTGGTCGACACATCCTTGATGAGATCCGCAGCCTCGCCCTTCAAGCAGAGTTTGAGATACTGCAATTTCGTTGCGTCAGATAAACCCGAAAGATCATGAACAAACGTCGTGAAAAGATCGCTAAAACTTGCCCAATCCTCGTATTGGCCTGAAAACGTAGGAAGAGGAATTCGAGGCAACTTTGCTACTCGCGAGCCTGTATCACGGTCTGAAACCGTCTCTGACAAACTAGCGTCACCATCTGGCTTATCAAAGAAAGAGAGCAACGTCATTATCTCATCCGTAGCATCCTCGTATACTCCCTGAATGCGCTCGAACCAATGATCAGCAACATAGACATCAGACTCTGCATCATCTCGCACAATAATCTCCGAGTGAGTACCTCGAGCCTCTGCCCAAATGTCATTCACCCTATCAAGACGCGCCTGCACTATACTTTTAGTGAGAGAGTCACGTGGCTTCGCTACTAAACGCGCACGTGTATTCTCAATCTCTGCTTCTCGAGACGTCTGCAATGCAGTCAGCTTTTTCAAAGCTATAGGCGCCATGGCAATCGCGCCAAATGTACCTGAAAGACGCGAAGAAGAAAGAGAAAAAAAGAAAAGATCGAATAACCGCCGCTAAAGTTCGAGCTCGCAACTATACCTATCGCGCGTCTCACAAGTCGCCGCTTTCTTCTCCGCCGATGTAAACACACGCGCAGCGCTGCGGCTCGCTTCTAAGAGTGCGAAACCGGCCGAAGTATAAACAACAGCGCACGACTCGACGAAGCGCTCACACTGCGGCGGATCAAATGACAATTCTTGAAATCGACCAAACACTATATGCTAGAAAAAACCGTTACAGTGCAAACGCCACGTGTACAATAATTTTTTATGCAATAGAACCAATCGCTCACTCCTCACCCGGGGCACCATGAACATATTATATAAATAAGGAGAGAACTCAAGGTGAGTTCCGCCTGGAAAGGGTTGAGTGAGGGAAAGGTTCTAAAATAAAAACACAATATATTTCGCGGGAAATTAGACTACTTGCCTCGGCATAAAAACTCTCACGAAGCAGAGAGGAAAGCCGGGGCAAGCGATAGATTTATTGAATAAAGGAAATGAAATTACAATTATTAAAGGAGAGAGAAAAGAGACTCTAGAGAGAAAAATGATAGAAGTAAAATTACGCTAACGCACGCTATCGCGAGGTACCTTTTCGCACGCTAAGAGAGCTCTCTTACCTAAATACTCGTAGATTTTCTCCACCACCACTCGAACACCGTCGCCTGGGAAGGTGCTGAGCCGAAACTCCTGCCGCAGCTTCTGGTCCTGAAGAACTGGACAAGCTGGGCCTTGATGAGCGCGAAGAAATGACCTGCGCCAAACGCGTTCCGACGTCTCGGACAGCCAGACGTTTGGCGACGGGCAACAAGCCGTTGCCGCAATGCGCTCACCCTGGAAGATGCACGTCAACACGTGGACCCCTTCCGCACAATTGAAAGCACACACACACTCGGAAAGAACGCACGCGGTCGTGACGAAATCGTACGCACTGATTTCGTATTTATTCACACGCACTAGCTAATCTCGATACTCGCTCTAAAAAGAACGAACGTATCGACCTACCTATTCTAATATTAGTTAAAAGAACAATGGATAACTCGTCACTACACGCAAGCATCCGTACTCCTCGGCAGAACAAGGAAAAGTAAGCTTGGTGGCGGCGCACGTGGGCCCTTCCCGCTCGCTCCCTCACCGGGCCAGCGGCGAGCGCCGCGACGATGTGTGCGCGCGCAACAGCGCGAAAATTTAAAACCTAAGCGCCGCAGTTAAAATATTACGGCGATAAAGAATGGCGTGAACAGTTCGGAACGCAGTTGAAGCAAAGAATTTTTTTGTACATGCAACCGTTTTCTCTCGGAATTGGGAGGGCAGAGCACGTTTGAACATTTATAGCTCGATATATAGCAAAATAATTTATCAAAATACATCAATCATAGTCTCGATTCTTTTATTCATTAGCGACTCATCTCTCATACAAGCATTTTGAATCGTCTGATTAAATTTGAATTTTCATCTATATATATATAATGCAGTAGATTCCCTACGATCGTCAGACATGCAGAGTTCATTGCACTAAGGCGAGATACATTTTTCATTTGCAACATGACGATGGAGATTAAACTTTACAAGATTTACTTTATACACGCTGTATAATAC
This sequence comes from Muscidifurax raptorellus, assembly GCA_020010945.3. Lineage (NCBI taxonomy): Eukaryota > Metazoa > Arthropoda > Insecta > Hymenoptera > Pteromalidae > Muscidifurax > Muscidifurax raptorellus. The sequence continues at coordinate 39,230,898 of CM052078.1, forward strand.
TGAAATACTGTTCTCGGCATGAATGAATCATTCGCCATAGTCTGAACTCGATAACTCTGTCATCCTTTTATCAGAAGAACTCATATTCATATTCTCTAACGTCGCGTCTCTGTCTCTCTTCAAACTCCGCTGTCATGCATGCTAGTTCTGCCATTATGTCTGCATTGAATAGAGCGTTTTTTTGCACACCTATGCAGTACTAACTTTATGCGAGTAATTTTTTAAGAGTGTAATATAATAATGTCTGTGTGTTTTTGGTACATTTTTCAAACTGTTAGTTCTTACATTTCACCGTGTTTTTTTCACATAGTCACATAGAAATCCGTATTTCTTAGAGCTTTTTTCTCAGCAGCTTGTGCATGCACTAAATATATCTACAGGTACAACCAATTCCTCGAAAATTCTCCTTTTCCCCTGCCCCCATGAGCCTCGCAAATGCTATCGCATGAGAATTACACAATAAACTGAACGTAATTGCTCGTATCGGAAACTCTTATGTTTTAAACGCGGCCTACTCCTACAATCTAAAGCATCATTCAATTCCAGTGATTCGAAACTCAATACGCATATAATATAGATGTATATAATCAAACGATCGACCGAAATTTAAAGCCGTCCTTCGCAGCTGCATAATGCAACGCTAGTCCCGAACTAAAAAGCAATCTATTATCCATAGCATTATCGGGGTAGCGCGCGTATGCGCGTGAGCTTCGAGAAAAATAGATAACCACGCAGAGAGCGCGTAGGTTTAACAATAAATCTCGTGTATCCATTGCAAAACGATTGGCTCTGCGGGTTCGATAAATTATCGAGCGAGAGAGCGCGAGCTCGGCGAAATGCATTATCCATGAATTCAATATTGACACCGCAAACCCACTGCTGCTGTAGCTGCAGCGGCGCTCGATTCTCCCCATGCGTATGGATCCGTAATTAATTGATCGATTCTCTCTGCCATTACCGCGATCGTCTCATTATCGACGTACTTAGGCGTCTGCGTGAAACACTGCCGCGACGGGAATCCTCCAATCCCGTATACACCTAGTTTGCCCCGAGTAAGTGCGCCGTGTCAAAGTTCGAGTTATACTCTGTCGAGAAGCCGATTCGACTGTCGAAGATCGCCGCGTATGCGTCAAAGGCACTTTCTGCAACCCCGTTTAATCATTGTTTCCTGAAAGCGCGGCCTTGGAACGTTCAAGCGAACGATCAAAAGTATCGTACGCGTAAAAGCCAAGTGCATCCTTTCAGGCTCTCGTAAACTTTCTCTCCGTCTCTCAGCTCGCGAGAGACGGTAAAGATTTAAAAAGAGCCGAGGGTTATATCGAGGCGCTGGTAGAAAGGAAAATTAAAGCAAGCGGGATGAGGCCCGTCGTTAACAGGAAAGGCTCCGGTGAATTGACTTTTTGCGCGGCGATTGTCTGTGTATATATATATATATATATATGTATGTATATACCACCCGACGCGTGAACCGATATATAAAGAAATCCATCTCACTCTGACTCAGTCGCAGAGCGGATCTCCAGCACTGAAGAGGCTATTGCTGCATAAATCACCGCAGCACGAGGACTCGGGAGAATTAGTTACAGCCAGCGACAAAAACTCGCGACTCTGACTTATCTCCTTTTCTCTCTATATATATATATTCCTATATCTATATTCTCCACAGGCTCTATGCGCCCTTTCTTTCTTTCTTCTCGTTTGGACAATGCTCGGCTGCTTTGTATCGCGTTTTCAGCGAATATGCGGAGAAGAGAAAGAGCCCGAGAGAGAGAGAGAGAGAGAGTGAACTACTGCGTGTAGGCCTAGCGACTGAAAGCGACGACTACAGCTGCTATATACCCGGAAGCAGACGCTTTGCTCTGTATTCTCGTTCTGATTTCCACGCTTTATAAAAGCTCCAACGCGGTTTGACGTGCACGTGTGCAGCAGCAGTATTTTTCCTTAAAAATACCATCTCTCTATTGTGCTTGCGAAGTTCACCTTTGTTCGGATTTATCGGTTCCCGCGCGCTCGTTTCTTATGCATAATTGCGAGCGCGCATCAACGCACTGTACGCTCAAATATATTTGCGACGAGAGTGAGAGGGAAAATTAGTGCTATACTCTCGGGATGTTGAGGCAATGCAAAAGGTGCATCGCTTCAGTCCTGAATCAAATTAATTCCGTAGACGCGTGCAGCAACCACGTCATTCTCCCGTCTGGCAGCGCGTCGACGGCTGCGAACGCATTCGAGCGAAATCCTTAAAGAGTCGAGGCTGTAGCTCTCTCTCTCTCTCTCTCTCTCTCTCTCTCTCTAGCTTGCGCTCTGTTTCCGGCAGTGATTACATCGACGCGTAAGCCCCGAGAGCGAAATGTAAATTAATGCGCTGCCATTGTTCCAGCCGGTGCACGAGCGCAGAGCCCCGAGTTATGAATTAGGATCAGCCGCATTGTTTTGGCCCGGAGCGCTTTATTCGTATAAATAATCCCAGTCGTTTACTCGCTCCTCCAACGATCGTCGTCGCTTCTCCCGCGGACGTGTAAAAACCAGCCATGTTACGGCAATATATTACAAAAGTACCAGACACGAATATACTCGGCTTCGCGTTCGTTGACTCGCGAGAGAGGAAAAGGATTGAAACTTATGCGCACGTCTGACCGAACCCGAGGATTTCTACTTAACCGAAAGCAAAGTCCACAAAGCGGAACAGATGCGCAAGCTCGCAGTCGGCTATCGCTCTCGCCCGGTCTCAAACAAAATATGATCAAACGAGAGATGGAGAGAACGCGCACACGTGCGCAAAACCAGCAAATATCACTCGGAACGCAACGCAGCGCGAATCAAAGGGAGCGACGCCGCCGGCGTCGTCCTTGCGCGAGCGTATCAAAGGATCTCTCTTGGTTAAAACGCACCCTCGTCCCTCGATTTTCGAGCGCAGCTCCTCATAAACGAGAGAGAGGGGCCAGAGGAAATTCATCTCCGCAGCGAGTATAAGGTAATTTGATGAAACAAATGGAGACGCGAGTCAATGTTCAAACACGCGCGATTCTGTCTCCTTTGCCGTGCGCGTGCACGAGGGCGTAGAGACTTTAACCACTTCCAGGCTTCGCACGACACGGGCTTTTCCTAATCCGACTGTCTCTCGCTAACGACGATTGTCTGGAAGAATGAAATCTTGGATCCCGAAACGTGCGTGAAAAGTAACGAAATGTCGACTCTTCAATTTACATTCGATCGCTGTTTGTCACCGCTTCACTTTTCTCTAGAGTCGAAGCCGGTAAGCCCGTCCCTGTCGCCGGGCTAATTACATTCTCCGCGCGGAAATTCCCGAAGAAATGTAAATCTCCGGCCGATATCGACCCTCCGCGAACCGTCGGGGAAATGGAGGAAAGAGCCTATATCCTGACGAGTCGGGGGAAATATTAATTTATTTCGAGCCGAGAGGTCAGCTCTGATCGTCGCTGCACTTGAATTCCCTCGGCCGAGCTTTATTTCCGCCTCGATGAGTATACGTATATACGCGTACACGCGAAGGCCTTCCCTGAAAGGAAAAATATGATGTTTGAGAGCATAGAGTTGTATCGCTTGATTCGAGGTTCCTATAGAAACGACTGTCGTTTTATTAACTTACATAATTGAATTGTTTTGATCGGTGAATTCAAGATTAAAAGAGCTTCCGCGAATTTCGTGTATGTACAAGAAAAATCAACTCGGAAATACTGCAACGCTTGTCCATTGTAACTTTAAAGTAGCTTTACTTGGTGAAAAGGGGCTAAAAAATTGTTTAATTAAGGTACGTTGCTAGAGTTACGCCGCTGCTCGAGCTAGGATAATAGTTTAACTTTATTTTAAAGTTCAAGCGCAGCTTTGCAACTCCGGGAAATTCAGGCCAGTTCGTCGACTTGGTATAGTGGTATACGGCTTACAAGAAAAAGAAACGTAATAGTAACATACTTTTCTACAGATTTTTTAAGCAAAGAGAAAAGCAGAGGGGCGAAACAAATATTTAAACTTGTACGAGAGAAGAAAACAGAGGTGTAACACAGCATCAGGTTCGCAACACTATCCATTCTCGCCGGAGACATTTTTCCCTCTTGCTTTTCTCCACTTCTTTCCTGTCCTCCCTCCGCTAACGCGTCGCGCGTCTCTCCAGCCCATTACGAATGCGGAATAAATTTCCCCTGCGAGACATTTTCATGAATCGCTAAATTTAATTAAGCCATTCTCCCTTCCTCTCGCGCACAACTGCGCCGCCCGACACTATAGCAGAGCAGCAGCGCCGTCACCGCTGCTGCTCTCTTTTTCGACCAAATCGAGCATCAATAGTAATAATCGTTCTCTCAATTTTTTTTTCTTCTTCCTCCGCTCCCGAGCGGCAGCGGAAAACACGAATCCAATCAATGCGGATAGCGGAGAATCCGAAACTCCGCGTCAAGTTTGCACGTCTCCAAGGGTAATATTTAATCTGCAGCGACTAGCGGTAGCGAAGGAAAGCGTCGTCTCGGTCTTGAAGACGCTGGTATAGTCGCTTCAATTTACATTCCCCCGGGAATGCAAGTAAGCGTGCAGCGGAGGGAACGAACGAACGGCTGCAACTTCTCTCATCCGGCTATTATATTGACAATGCGAGTTGCGGTTAAGAGAGAGGGAGGGGGGAGAGACTCTGGGAATGCAAATTTCTACCCGGGGAAGAAAAGTAAACGCTTAACGAGCGGTAAAATCGCGCGCGGATCGACCGAGAAATAAAGCAGGTAGCGGCACTTAACAGATTAATTGTCCGGGAGTAAACGGCCGCAACGCTGAAACGGTTTAATTAAATGGAAAGTTTGAAAAAAGCTTTGATTTGCTCTTCTCCCGGTTGCCCGCGAGCTTTATCGCTTGTTCAAATTGGAATTGCGCGTTTGATTAAAACTCCTCGAGAAATTGTCTAAGCTCAAAGGAAGATATATTAAAAAGTGAAAAACAATCGAACGATATATATATATATATATATATATATACGAGTATATATCCCTGCAGCTAGCGCTTGATTCGTCACTGGCAGAATCGTCGCCGTCGCCGCAAACAATAAGCTCGAAAACATAATTAATCGATCGACTCGTCACAATGGCCACATGGACCACTGCGCCATGTTTACGACGGCGTGTGCAGCGCATGCAGAATGCCGACGACGGCCAAAGGATTGCCGAAGAGGGGGACGACGCTTAATCAAGCAAATATCGATGCGGAAGGGACGTGACCCCCTGCTTGCGGGGGAGTTTTTTTCACTCTTTTTTTTTTGCTCGCGACAGGCTGATGGGACGGGAGATTTATACCTACGTGCTTTTTTTCGAGAATTAAACCGCTACGCATATAAGCAATGGTGCGGATTTCCAGCGCGGCGAGAAATACAGCAAGAAGTAAACGAATAATCAAAGCCGCGACGTCTACTGAAAATAAACGAGCGAACCGACAAGCGCAGAACATCAAAGAAACATACGGCCAAATAAAAATCAATGACTGAGCAAAGTTAAAGAGGATGAAGCCGTCAAAGGAGGAAATACAGAGAAAGAGAAAGAGAGAGAGAGAGAGAGAGAGAGAGAGAGAGAGAGAGAGAGTGAGCAAAGGGAGATTGAGACTCGAAGAAGTGGTCTGCTAGTAGTGGGTGGGCTGCACGCCGGCGGTCTGCGGAACGTCCAGCGGCAGTTCGACTCGGCGAATTTAATTTAACGAGAACTTTTTGAAAGTCCAAGAGCGAAAGATAGAGAGAGAGAGAGAGAGAGGGAAACCTCGAGAGGCGAACTGGAGAAAGAGAGTTCGAGACTCTCGGGGCGGGCCTCGAGTCGCGCCGCGCTGCAGGCGGATATCGATTGAGAGCGTTAGCCGGTTAACCTGTAGTTGGCTTAAAAATAGGACGTTAAGAGAAAGACGGCTTCGTATCTATATAAAAGAAGCTGCTGCTGCTGCAGTGTGTTTGACTCTCGACAGCCGGAGACGTGCCGCCGATGCAGCTACTACTCGGCCAAAGTGCTGCTGCAGAGTATATGCGTCTGTGTCTGGCCAACAAACGCGCGAGCAGTCGATGGTCCGGAAAAGAATCGCGATGGGAATAAACGATTCTCTCTGTGTACGAGGAGAAAAGTTGCGGGAATTTCAGTCGCGCGTTGTATAAAAAATATCGCGTTAACTCGCGACACTTTCCGTGTTTAACACTGCGCTGCGAGCACTAGTCTACGGGGGAGAAAGTTCGAGATAATGCGCAGCGGAGCTTCGAGTATACACATCGGAAAGCGTATTTACATATACTTTAAAACTTGTAGCGCAGCAACGACTAACCCGTTAGATGGGCTTTCATGGCTGTGTATACGCGGGGATCATTCGCTCGCACACACGCGCACACCGAAGCTTCTCTTTTGTACGCACGGAAACTCAAAATGGCAATATCAAATTTTTCGAGCTCTAAAACCTGTCCCGACGGGCCGTGATCCGAAATTGCTTTTTTCCGTGCTTTTACAAAGCTCTCGTTCTCTCCCTCTCTCTCTCTCTCTCTCTCTCTCTCTCTCTCTCTCTCTCTCTCTCTCTCTTTCGCTCTCCAAGAGAAAATTCGCAGCTTTATTGAATCGTTTTGAATTTTCAAAATCGCTGGGTGTCGCTTTACTCCCGGTATCGTTCAATCAAATATAGTTGCGAAGATTTCAGCGGGGAAAATGTGTCCCGAAAAATAAAACGATAAAAACTACGCATACACGCCACGAACGAGCTTTCTCCGTAATTTCGAACAGCCTAGCTTCTATATACGGCAAAATTAATAGACTTTTTGTCATTATCGCCAAAGCCAACGAAAGCTCGTGAAAAAACAGCCAAGCAACGCATAATTATTCAACATTATCTCCGGAATAGATGGAAGAGAACGACCTATAGATCGACGGGAGTAGAAAAAAGCCGACGAGGGTAGCAGAAAAAGAAACTGGCAGAAAAAACCTCGATCTAACGGCAGCATTGATTCCGCCGCATGCGTCTGCGTTGGAAAGAGAGGGACGCGTATAGAGTCTGCGCACACGTGAGAGACAGAGTGCGGTTAGGAGGTCGTGATACATAATGCAGCCAGTGGCGGCGCTCGGGCTGTAACTACTCAACCGTGTCAGGGTTATCAACCCTCAAACGCGGCTGCGAGCCTCTACTTCGTCTTTTTTTTTTAACCGCCCGCTACTTCGTCCACTTTAGCGTATATTTGAACTGGTTAACCGGTTCTACGTTCCTTCTTTTTTAGCTCGAGCTCGCAGTGACTAAGTTTAGAATTTATGCGCACGGCCGACTCGATATTTTGACGGTGCGGCTGATCTGGTAATTTCAGATAGGAAAAAAAACGAATTCTTTCATTGACTCTACGCGCACGGGAATAACGTGGGAAGACTTACTCTGCGTTATTTTCGAAGGCCCCGTGTAAAAATGAAAAAATAAACAGTCCGAGAAACTTTCGTTCGATCAAACCTGCACATGTACAGAACATTATACCGCAGAGCGTCGGAGGGACAGGTCGCGATTAATTTTTCATCGTCCAACTGAGAGAGAGAGAGAGAGAGAGAGAGAGAGAGAGAGAGAGAGAGAGAGAGAGAGAGAGAGAGAGAGAGAGAGAGAGAGAGAGAGCGGATCGAGAAGTCTGGCGACGGTGAATGAATTTCCCATGAAGCGCGTGATGCCGAGCGACGCGCAAATGAACCGAGCTGCCCGTCGATGATCGTTTGTGTTGAAACATTTCACGCGGCCGGAGATTCGATGGTTATACGCGTACGTATAGACGCGAGCGCAGCGAATGAATACCGGCCCCGCCGTCGCCCTCTGATTACGCGTGATTTTATGCACAGACCTGACAATGCTCCGACAGCAATTGTAACACGCGCGCTCGGGAGCTTTTTTAAACTTGTCTTGCAGAGCGCGCTGACGCGCATCGCTGGCTATTGAACATTATCGATTGTCGTAAACATTTTCAGGAAAATGGCTCCATTATGCGAAAAACGTGCATTGTGCGAGGTTTTTTTTTTAAAAAGAAAAAAAAGTAGAAATATCCGCGCTCGATAGGACATTCCGTGACTCGTAACGTAAATATAAGACTTTTTTTCTCTCTCAATGTAAAAAGCGCGTATATATACGGCGCACTTTCATGAGGAACTGCCGTGAAATTGAAAAAGGAAAAGGTGCACAGCGCGCGTATATAACAATATGCAATCCATCACCGCGAACGTTCCAGTCAATAACTCGGAATACATACAATAAAACAGAGCCCCCCCCCTCTCTCTTTCTCTCTCTGTCTTTTGCATCCCCCGAGGAAGGAGAGTAAAAAAAGGCCTTTTCCTTTTTCCATTCGAAATCGTCGCGCTGGAATCGTAAAACAGGAAATGAAGTCGTAGGAAATTCAAAATGAGTTTCCATATCGCGCATTTGGGATTCGCAAAAAAGGAAGAAGCGAGCTAGCGAGCCACGCGGCGTTGCATACTTTCTTAACTTTATTTCCTCGTTACTCCGGCGCACAATGTTACTTCAACGTCCGGGGCTTCGTTCTCTTTCTCTTATTCGCTCTTGTTCCACGGATGAATTATCAAAACCTACCCGCCGGGAGCAGCGGCTTCCATGCTCGGATCCTCTGCTTTTTCTCTCCCAAGTCTCTCTCTCTCTCTCTCTCTCTCTCTCCTCCTCGAGAGCTCAAATCCTGACCTACATACACGGGGCTTCAAGAAGCATCTTCACTTTTCCGATTTGAGAAGACTATACTGACCAAATGTAGCCGTTCTAACGTCAACTTTTCTACTTCTTTTCGCCTCGATTATATATATTATACTCTCGGTATTGCTACTTTAATCTTGAAACTCTTCGCTTTCATAATATTATATATCATTTTATATATTATATAGATTTTGCGAGCAGTATTGTGTCGCGTCGCGACATTATTATATCCATAATGATTCGGGCTTAACCCAGAATTGCGCTCGTTAAATATTAACTCTCAACTCCAATACCGCGCAAGTTAATTAATTTATTAGCACTTGTGAACAAGGACCGAGCAATAAACCAAACTTTCTTAACGACAATATCCTCGTGTTCTCTCTCTCTCTCTCTCTCTCTCTCTCTCCCGCCTTCAACTTAACCTATATCGAATGTTGCGTAATATTCTACACGACGCACAAGTGCAATTTAGCGGCGTCTATCTCCGATGAACGAAAACCGCAACGAAACCAAACGTTTCTTCATAAGAGAGATGAATAATTAATGAGATTCATTAAGAAAGCGAAAAAAAAGTCGCGCGCACGCCGAGCGTATCACTCGACAATTAGACGGAAAAGTCAGCGCGCTTATTCGTTCGTTTCGCGCAGAGGCCTTTACGCGGTTTATCAGGGCGAAGTAGCAGGCACCTTTCATGAATAGGTTAAGGATGTTTATCCCGCATCGAGAGAAAGTCGAGGGCGAGCTCGCGATACGGGCGCAAAAATAGCGACGACGACAAGAAAGTAGTCGGCCTGCTCGCCCTACCCCTCCTCTCGTCGGAAGAACCCTTCAGCTACGTAATTTATTCCAGTATCGTGCATCCCGGCCGTCTCAACCGCGCGCTCGTACTACTTTGCCTTCAACCCGTTTGCCCTTCTACACCGACACGCTCCTTTTTTTTCCTCTACTCTCCCTGTCTTTTATTTATTTTCTTTTTCGCCGCGTTTTCTTTTATTCCGTTTTTACTTTCTCGGGCAAATTATGTACCCTTGAGTTTTCGATATTGAAATGAAGTCGATGGAAATTTTGAAAAAATTGCGAACCCTTTTTCGACAAATATTTTCCTCCTCCTTCCTGCACTGCCGTGTAATCCATCATGCTCCCTTGTCGTCCGGGTATTTTTTCTTCCTTTTCTCGACTTCGCGAACTCGACGAGCTGCGCACATTTGTTAATTTGAGCTCTGAAAAGCTGGCTTTTCTCTGAGCAGCCGGCGACCGACGTTCCTTGGCTCGAGAGTCGCTTTGATTTCTCGAATAACGCCACTGCGTTATCAAACAAAAGAGCCTTGTTTATTGTAATTTTTCATGGAATACGCGCCCCTCGCACTCGTTCGCAATTATAAGCAAGCCGCGTACATTGAGCTTTTGAAGACGAGCAGCGTTAACAATTTTACGACACGAGCACGTTTACAACATTTCCCCTTTGAGGAGATTATAGGTAATATATCGCTATCGACAGTGATAATTATGAGAGTATGATAATACCAAAAGAATTTCATTACAATCCTGCCATGCTTCTGATAATAATGTACACCTCTCGTACCCGCGCCCTTCTCTCACTTCCGATCATTCCTCTCACACAGTCCACGATAGGCGCATGCTTTGAAGTAGCTATTTTATATCCTATAGACTTCGAGCCCCGTCATTCCTATACATCTCTTTGTAGCTCTATTGAAAATGATGTAATTTTTCCACATGACATACTTTTTTGATTTCTCATTAACTACGTCGCATCGCTACATGCATTCTGTTCATTTCTGTGCTGCTGACGATGCACGCAGCTTGAATACATTATTAATAACGAGCGAAACCAGTCGAACGCGCGTATATAGCTCTCTTTCTCTCTCTCTCTCTCTCTCTCTCTCTCTCTTTGACTCTTTTACGCTAGAATAATGGTTGATCGTTAGTAGCTCGTTAAACAGATACACTTTCGCGACAATCAACTGGTGCAGTTCGGTATTGCGAGTATTTCAATAATTGCATTCTCGTCATTGCATTCATACATTGTGACAAATTTATAACATTTCACGGCGAATCAAACTTGACGCATAATGTATATACCAGCGCGTATAACGCGTCGAATGAAACGAAACGAAACGAAACTACGGCTATACGTAGGATTGCATTGTGTATTATTATTGCGTCAAGTCGGAGTAGCCAGAGAGAACGCGATTTGCGGATCCCACGTTTATGTTGCGTTTTGATGTTAATGCAAGGGGCAGGAGATACCTATATACATATGGTACGAGTCATACCCGACCCACAGTGGCGAAGGCTACGAGGGTCGCGTCTCCAAGGTCAGCCCGAACTCGCCCTACGGCGGCGCGAGTCTCAACTTGACGAACATACAGGAGAGCGACCAGGGCTGGTACGAGTGCAAAGTCGTCTTCCTCAACCGGTCACCCAATAGCAACAAAAATGGTACCTGGTTCCATCTGGACGTTCACGGTGCGTATATACACAGACTTTCGAATTATCGAATTACCGTGTAAAAATTGAAACTCGAGCTACGATAATCTGTCATCGCTACCGCAGCGCCGCCTAGATTCACAATAACCCCGGAGGAGATGATCTACGTGAACCTGGGCGACGCGATCATCCTCAACTGCCAAGCGGAGGGTACGCCGACACCGGAGATACTCTGGTACAAGGACGCGAACCCGGTCGAGCCATCGTCGACCGTCACGATCATCAACGACGGCACCGAGCTCAGGATCTCAACGATCAAGACCGAGGACATCGGCGACTACACTTGTCTCGCGCGAAACGGCGAGGGACAGATCAGTCACACCGCTCGCGTCATCATCGCCGGTTAGTTACGTACATATATATATATATATTAACTCATATTTTCATGATATTTCGTATGTTTAGCTGAGTTGCTGCACTTCAGAGCGGCTTACATTATGACTTTATGTATAGTTAGTTACTAAGCCTAATTTTAATGCACACGTGTAAAACTATAAACTCGCAAGTGTATAGCGAAGGGTTTCGCTTAAGTTTCCCGAGCTCGCGCAGTAAACCGGGCTTCGCCTCAACTGCCAGGGTGGAAGAGGTATTAATCCGCTTTAAATGTTTTAGGGATTATTTAAATCTTTTAATTGCCGGCTCGCGATAAATTAGCAAACAAATTCTCCGTCGGTAAAATATATAACAGTAGCTGCGGGATGGATGGAATCAGTAGCGGATTTTTCGGAAATAATCATTCAAAAAGAAAGCAACGAATATCGAGAGCTCTGTGTCTGCGAGAAGCAATATCAGCGATGCAGAAGGCGTAGAGTCGTATCTTCACGCTAATAAACATACGTTGTAAAAAGCATTCACATAAACCGCTACGTGACCTGAAAACCTAGAAAGCAATCATTTTACACCATAAACTTCAAGCTTTCCGCGCAAAAAATACGTTGACAGGGAGCTGCGTTTCCCCGCGGGTAAATATATATATATACAGTCGCATAAAACTTACGTTTGATAAAAAAAACGTCTTGAGCGATTTCTCGTAATGAAATTATAAAAAGAAACGGAATTAATTCCCTCGTGTGTATTGGTAACAATAACGATCGCCTATTTCCGAGTATCCACATTATAATTTCAATCGAGTTTCCGGTCATTGCAATGATGAATTTGATGCGTTTGGATAATAATATTCATCATCATCATCATCATCATCATCATCATTATTATGTTGATAGGAATAATTAATTTATGATTATCGTCTAGAATATTCCTCGCCTCTATGAATTATTATTATTTATGCAATTCACGTCGATTTATGCATTCAGCTAAAAATAACAATCGACAAATTCCCATAAAAGGATCGAAGGCTTTTCATAGTGAAAATCCGAATAAAGAGAAAACGAGTAAGAAAGCCTGATCGAAGCTCCGGGTATTGGACTTTTAACCCCTTGAATCCATAAATTTTATGGACACCTCGAGAGGACGAAGCATCTTTTCCCCAGCGCTCGCGCCCGTAAAATTTATAGGTCGATGCATTCAAGCCTGCTATGCTCTCGCGAGTCTCTATCCCGCGTAACTTCGCGCGCGCGCGCGGCCCTTCTTTCTAGGGCCGCGCGCGATAAAACTCGCGTTAGGCAAAGTGGTTACGGTTCCGCTTGGACCCGCTGCAGCAGCCAATTAAGCCTGAGCTCTGGGCGTTATAGGGCGATTTGTCTTTCGCCCGGCTCCTCCTCTTCTTTTCGCTGTAGCATTCCGCTGCTGCTCGACCCTTTTTTCTTCTGGAGAGAAGATGCGAGAGATTCCGAGCTTTTGTGCGCAGGAGGTCGTTATGCGCGCATTCGCCCAGGGATGGGTTCGAGGGCGTCGTCGAGGAGGGCAGATATACCGGATCTGTTTTCACTTCGTCGGCTCTTTGATTCGAATTTGGATTCTCGAGAGAGAGAGAGAGAGAGAGAGAGAGAGAGAGAGAGAGGGAGCTTTTTTTAATCGAAAAACAAGATTTAATTTTCACTCCCTCGCGATTAAGACAAAATAATTCAAAGCAACATCTCAGCCGGGCCAAAAAGGGACAGTAATTAAAATCATTATAGGCTTATATCCATCTCGATCGTATCGATCAAACTCCAGGATTCCTCCTCAATCTCAGACATCGCGCTCAGCTTCCTCTGGCTTATATATTTACCCGCGTCGCATTTTTCTTCCTCGACGTCTTTATTCACTGGCGGCAGCTGTTTAAAATTCATATTTCCCGCGCAACTTCGCCATGCACGTAAACACACGCACCGCTTGAATATCATTACCCCCGTTCTGGCTTTTCTCTGCGTAGCTCGGAGCCGTGGCTTTCTTCTAGCGGTGCGTCCTCGTCGTCACTGCGCTGATCCCCCGACGACGACGTCGACGACGTCGTTTCAAACGGCAGTTGCACTTTACGCGCCCGTGCACGGCTTTAGGCTCGAGCGCACTCGAAAAGAGCTGCCGCTGTTACGTCTGAGGGAGAATCACGGATACGAGGGTAATGCAAGCGTCGGGCGAGGAGAATGTGGGATTCCGAATGAGTTGCTCTGCGGGTATCGTGATTTTTCTTTGAATGTATAATATATAGTTGAACGTCAAGATTCGACAAGCTAATTAAACGATAGGGTGTACTATATATATATATATATATCGTGGAACGTTGGTTTTCCAGTTTGACACGTGGAACACGGCGTGTCTTTCCGATGCGGAAAAGAAAGGGAGATCGGAGAAAACGTCAAATTCTTCGATACGACGACGTCGGAAGCTTCAAAGCCATACTTTCATCCCGCGGCATATTACATATATTTCTCGACAACGGTATAGAGCGAGAAGTTCTAAAATCTCGCGAAGCATAAATCATAATCCCCGAAACAGCCTCTCTGCTCTCCGTGGTTATATATACATATATATACACACAAGCGATCGATATAGCGCCGCACGTAGCATCCAATTTCCAGGCTCTAAACTCGCAGTGCAGGAAGCAATATTTTCATTACCTCTGGCCCGTAATACCCCGCCGGCAGGACACGCTGCTCTCTCTCTCTCTCTCTCTCTCTCTCTCTCTCTCTCTCTGCTCCCATAAAGCTCGCGGCTGCTGACACCACGACGACGACGACGACGACGACGACGACGACGACGAAACTTCTCCGCACACCCTCTCGGAGAGAAAAAGCCATTATAATCCGCGTCGCACAAAGCGCTTTCACGCATAGAGCCTCGCTAACCTATTATTATTATTATTATTATTATCATTATTATTATTATTATTATATGCGCATAAAACAACGCATCGGTGTCTGACAGGCGGAGCTGTGATAACGACGCCGCCGCAGAACGAGACGAAGCTGGAGGGCGAGAACGTGGTGTTCCCGTGCGAGGCGAAGGCGCTGCCGGGTAACGTGACCGTGAGCTGGTATCGCGAGGGCGCCCCCATCTCCGAGGTGTCCGAGCTGGACACGCGCGCTTCCGTCAGGATGGACGGCAGCCTCGCCATCAACCCCGTCAGTGCCGACGACTCCGGCACCTACCTCTGCACCGTGAGCAACGGCATCGGAGAGCCGCAGACTGCCAGCGCCTATCTCAACGTCGAATGTCAGTACACGATTCCACGCGTATAACCGAGTTCTGTATATATATATATATATACGCACACGAACGACAAGGCCGTAAACGCGATTCCTCCTTCAGATCCAGCCAAAGTGACGTTCAACCCGACCGTCCAGTACCTTCCGTTTCGCATGGCAGGCGTCGTGCAGTGCTACATCAAGGCGAACCCGCCGTTACAGTACGTCACCTGGACCAAGGACAAGCGGCTGCTCGAACCGTACCAGGTCAAGGACATCGTCGTCATGGGCAACGGCTCGCTGCTCTTCACCCGCGTGAACGAGAACCACCACGGCCAGTACACCTGCACGCCCTACAACGCCCACGGCACGCAGGGAAGCTCCGGATACATGGAGGTGCTCGTGCGCAATCCGCCGGTCTTCACCCTCGAGCCGCAGCCCATGTACCAGCGCAAGGTCGGCGAGACCGTCGAGATGCACTGCGCTGCCCAGGAGAGCCCTGGCACGCAGAAGCCCACCGTCACCTGGCAGAGGGTAACGACTATACGCGCGTCTGCCTGCTCTAACAATATACCGTCATCTTCAATCGCGCGAATTTTTCACGTTCTCCGCAGAAGGACGGCGAGGAGCTGGCGCGAGGCCGGGCCAAAGTCGTAGCCGGCAACCTGACGATCGAGAACCTCAAGCAGCAGGATTTCGGCGTCTACGAGTGCGTCGTCTCGAACGAAGTGGCCACCATAGTCAAATCGACGCATCTGATCGTCGAGGGCACGCAGCCGCACGCGCCTCACAACGTCACCGGTGTCGCCGATCAGTTCTCCGTCACGCTCTCCTGGCAGCCCGGATACTCCGGCGGACCCGACTACAAGCAGGATTACACGATTTGGTGAGCGCTATCCAGCTGTCGCGCTCGTCCGCGTTTTCCGACGAGCTTACGCGTATACGTCCGCTGAGGATCGATTCGCCCGAAGCGAGAATACGGTTTTAGCCCCGGAAATCCGATTTGTTTTTTATCGAGTGCTCGAATCGTAGATTTTATTATACGCGGCAATCGGCAATTGCATGTAATAATAAAATTCGGTTAAAACCTGTACGTAATAAATTTCGGTTTAAACCTGTACGCGAATTATACGGGAGTATTAGAAGCAACCGCAAACCGGGGCAGTATATATTCGATGGAGCCGCTCCATACGCGTCCGTAATCGCATATTCTACACTGTCGCTCAAAGTGTCCAAATAAGCCGTCTACGTGCTATCGCGATAACAAAAATGCTTTTGATTAATCCATCGGGCTAATTAACTTTCATCAATTATGCAAATAACGCTCTAATCTTCTCCGGTACGTCGAAGCTGGTAAATCAAATTTTCGCTAATACCGTACCGATAACGAACGGTATTTATAGCGCACAACGGATGAAAAGATATCGTTTCGTAACGTTTGCCTTTCAACGTTTCAGGCATCGCGAGGAAGGAGCTCAGGAATGGAAAACGATCCCCGTCACACCTTCCGGAAGCACGACGGTCACGATAAGCAGGCTGAAGTCCGGCACGAATCACGAGTTCCAAGTTGTCGGGAAGAATGCGCTTGGCGACGGAATGTCCAGCGGTATAGTTACCGTTAGAACTTTAGGTAAGTACGCATGTTGACAAAAGTTTGATGCGGTAAATTTTTCCGGCAAAATTTAATAATTAATAATTTAATAATAATCTATTGTTCACGAATGCAGACGTGGAGTTACAAAAAGCGCCAACACAATCATCGACTTCGGGAAATCAAATACCGGCAGCTGCAGCAGACCAAAGCGGTGGTATGTTTTATCTGCTGCACAACAATTTCAATTTTTTACTTTTTCAAAACTTCACTATAAGCTACATGATTTTATTTTATATTGCTATTCATATCATGCTCCCCCTTACGCATTCTCGTAATATACGGGAATTCATTAGTACGTTTCTTACGAATAGTTTGTACATTTGTAGGCATC
Source organism: Muscidifurax raptorellus (assembly GCA_020010945.3). Classification (NCBI taxonomy): domain Eukaryota; kingdom Metazoa; phylum Arthropoda; class Insecta; order Hymenoptera; family Pteromalidae; genus Muscidifurax; species Muscidifurax raptorellus. The sequence continues at coordinate 39,247,636 of CM052078.1, forward strand.
GCACTGGAGAATGCAAAACCACCGCCCAAAGCTGTAAACAAAAAGACATTAAAACACACTTTATCCGACAGACAGTATAAAAGGCGAAGCATGTTAGATTTCTTGCGCGAGGAATTTAGTTTGCAAAATTCTCGAAGCAAACATCGGAGCGGCACTTTTAAAAGCGTCCCGGAAGCAAAGTTCTAAAGTTGGAAAAACCTCGAGCCGGCCTTCAAACCGTCGGCGGCGGCGGCGGCGGCGTTGGTGGTGCGGGATTTCTTCTATCCCGTCGCGACGTATCGTATCGGCAAACCCATCGAACTATTCGCTCCACTTCCGCCTTTATTTCCTCTTCCCGAATTCGTCGGTTCATTGCTCGACATTTGTACACAATGACGTTCCTTGTATTTTTTCGGATAGCCGCGTTTCTTTGTCCCTGGTTTTGACAATTTCCTCTCGTTCGCTCTAACTCTTTCTGTTTATTTCTTTTCAATGATAAAAGCTCCCTGCCAATGCAAGCGGAACGGCACGAAATTTACATTGCATTTAACGAAACTATAATTAACCTACTTTCCGAACAAAAAATATAAAGCTCCAAAGGTTCAATTAGAATGTAATTAATTCAAACGGCTAATTTAAACGCAGCGCGTCATTCCGACAAAGCGCTCGATATTACTTTCCTCGCCTTTATCTCATTCACATTTCTCGTTTACCGCATTAGCGATATTAAAGCTCGCTTTATTACGATAGTCCTTGCAGAGCAGCCGTATCGGACAAGCCGAGAGTTCGCTTAAGAGTAGAAGCTCGAAAAAGTACGAATAAGCGAGAAAAAAATATTTATGCACTCGCGTTAAAATCGAGCGCGAGAGACTGAAAAAAAGGACGAGTTCGCGAAAGCGATATTGGGAATAGGGTAAGGACCGAAAGAGAAAAAAAGAGAGAGAGAGGGGGGGGCCGGGAGAGTGAGCAATGAACTTAATCTGCTTAACTCTGCGAGATGGGGAAGAGGTCGGGAGCAAACGACGACGGAGGAAAAAGGAAAAGCCGCGGAAAGGCAGTGTGAGCGAGCGAGCGAGCGAGCTTCATACATTTTAAACGAGCCAAAATGACGAAAACAATCCCGACGCTAATTTCAAAACCGTTGAATCCGCGCGCGGCGCCGGAATCCGTTTACCCACCGGAATTCCGTTATCTTCATCTTCTCCGTAATGTTTCCGTCGTCGCGTGAAAAAAAAAGTTCTTTTTCCCCACCACCTCTTCCGTCGTTCGTAGCGAGCAGCCGTTGTTGATTTTTTATTTTTTTTTTTTATTTTATTTTAATGAACAGACGAATTTGTTAGTGGCGAACAATGTTTGTTAAAATCGCTCGGTTGCAGGACGGTCAGCGTTTTGCGAGTGTGCGACTGCAGCACCAGCGCAGCGAATTCCTCCCCCTCGCGGCGCCGGTGCCAACAGGGAGGAGGGCGGAAAATCAATTTCTCCCCCGGATTCCACGCGAGCTTTCTCTCGCGAACACCAGCCCGCTATTTTGCTGAATATGTCAATTTTTCGCTTTAATTAACGAATTTATCGGGGCTTTGGCCTAGGTCCGCGAGCGCGCGTTCATTGTTGCTCTCGGGGCTCGAAAAGTTAATGAAAAATCGCGACATCATCAGCTTCCAGTCTGTTTATTGGAATGATCGTTTGTTACGTCGGGCTCTCGGCGTTAGCCGCTAACTTTTGCTGCGCGCTCGAATATTTCGATGTCGATTGCGTTGGACTGAATTGAATGGCCGATAGTTTATCATTGCATCATAATGCTCTTCAACAGCTCATCTCGCATCATTTTTTCTATGTTATCGCATTTTTAGAATGTAATTATCGAAGTATTAGCTTCCTATCGTAGAATGAAAAAAAATTATTAGTGTATCCATACCATTAATGCATTTTACACTTTACCAAGGTATGCAAGATTTTTTAGTAGAGCTCTTTTTACGGCTATGCATAGTATTGATGATCCCCCATAGCACTTTCATGTTTGCATAAACCAAGTGCGTGCGCTTTTTTGTTCGCTTTTTTTATTACAACAGCTTCGCTTCGTGATGGCATGACGTTTACGATGCCCGCGTGTGTCTCGTTTATTTTTTCTGTTTTCCTTCAATTACACGGTGCAGTGCTCATTTAAATGTCAATTTAAAGATAAACGCAGTTTTCTTCTGTATTTTCAAATTGAATTTTGTAATTTGTTACCTCTCCGGTATTCGATTAATTTTAAATAACATTAAACAAATTTTATAAAATTGTTGGAATATTTGGTTAAAAAAATTACATAAAATTTGAAGTACGCGTATTTTGATAAAATTTGTAAATTAAATCATGTTCAGAGAATATCATGAGGCGTAAAAGTAGTTTGCATAGCTTGCTTTTGGTTTTCATCATTAAATAGAGTAATTTTGGCCCTTAAGAGTATCATTAGCCCAAACGTAAGAATGTGCTTGTTTACGTTATAATTGCTTAATGAAACAATAAATGCGATGATTATTCTGTAATTATTCAATTTTTTTTTCGTTAAGCAAATATAACATGAAGAAATATATTTTTACAGGTGGGCTAGGATTACCCTTAAAGGAGAAAGTTACCCCCGATGATGGTAGGTGAACAACTAAAGCTCTTCTCACCGACGCGTCTTTCAAGATCTAATTTTCGTGTGATGTTTTCAGGACCGAGGCCAGGACCACCGAGAAACGTGACGGTGACGGAGATTAACAACGGATTTCTCATAACTTGGATGCCTCCGCTTGAGAGGAGTCATCTTGTAAAATTTTACACCATTAACTTCAAAACCGACGGGCCGTGGAAGACCCTCAACAAGGGACAGATTCGACCAGAAGATACAAGTTATCTCAGTGAGTTTTCAAATTTCTCTGACTTCTTACGTTCTCGCGAGCGTCAAGGAAGTATCATTCGCGAAATTAAATTTCTACGCGGATCAAATAATGACACGAACCAAACCTTTCAGTGAAAAATCTGGTCGGAGGCAGGACGTATTATTTCGTAGTTTTCGCCAATTCGTCGGACAGCGCCGGCGCGAGCGAGCAGTATAAGTATGCGGTGCCAGCGCGCGTCAAGCACAAGGCCATAACTGCCGGTGTAGTCGGCGGAATCCTCTTTTTCATCGTCGCGATTATTCTCAGCATCTGCGCGGTCAAGATCTGCAATAAGAGAAAGCGACGAAAACAGGAGAAAGGTAAGGCTACGAGTGAGCCCATTGGCCACGTTTATTGACAATTTCATTGACTTTGGTCCAAGATTGCTTCCCCCGCAAAACGTTGCTTCTCTTTCACGCTGTATAATTTAAAAACGAAAAATTAATAACTTTGCGTTTGGAAGGGAAGCAACGCGCTCAAGGTAGAAGTGACGACTGACGACCAGATCCCTGGACGAGATGAGATCCCGTTTTAATGCTGTTTTGTAATATTATAGAACTGCTTTCAGCGTATAACATGGTGACCTGCCGGGTAACAGACGCCCGAAACGGCGCAGGGCAGGGGCCCCAGGGAACAGTGCCTTTGAAAAAGTGAGTTTCACAGCTTGTCACCCTAAACTTACGAACTATTACTACTACGATCAAAGACTTAGAATTAAGATTTGCGTTCTCCAACTGGGAGAACACTGTAAGATAATAATTGATAAGTGACTAGTCCGATAAGATCGTACTTGCATTTGTCGCATGCAATATTTTTCGATATCGTTTGTCAATTATAAGAAGATGTGCAAACTATAAGTGAATAGCCGATGCTTTCATGTTGACAAAGTTTCAAACGTTTCCTTTAAATCTGTGTACGCAGTAAAATTTACTTCTCTGCATATCAATCTTTAAATAACAAAGCTTAACTTTTCTACTTATTACCGAGAACTCTATAATACCGATATGCAATTACGTTCTTAAATTTATAAGAGTACTAGGGTTTAGTTAAAGGTGTAGGGTTTAATAACTAACATTATGATAGGAAAGAAAAGCACCACAGCATTTGTTTTATCTTTCACGAGCGTTTCATAGTACTAAAATTATAATATAAGTCTTAATGTTAGATAAAAGAAGATAAAAGACCTAGATTGAAATGAAAATAATAAGAATTATGAGATATCTTAGCTTGCATACAATTCGATTCTCTATGATATGATGTAGTAGTCAATGTTCTTTGATCTTCTTGTCTAATCACCCTATAAAATATAGAATAGACGAATAATAATCTTAGAACAGATTAAGATTAACCGAAACAGCAGAGGTATTTTGGACGAAGACGAAAAATTTTCATGTGTATTGAAAAAAAAACATACTATTGAAACAAATTCAAGATTTGATAAAGATTTCTATTTTTGTTTCCATTGATTTGTTTTCATGTCGATATCAATTGATTAATATAACGACCGATTCAATATCGTACAATGTACTCTCTGTACAATGATTTATCAACTGTACTAACTATGTTTTCGAAATGACAATGTGGTATAAATGTGAATCTTTATTTATAACGAGAGAGTATTCAATGAAATGTCACAATATAACGAAATTTGTGCGTATTATTTAGTGAATTGAATCTAATAAATCACTTGATAATATTTCCATGTAAGTCGATTGTCTTAAATTTGTTTTCTAATAGTAAAAATACGAGAAACCATTGTGGCAACGTTACATTTCACTGACAGACGACTTAGCAACTGTCATGATCCACCCGATCTTTCATTATTCACAAGTCGGATCGAGCCGTCACGACTCGAATCCGCCAGGAAAATTGCATCGTCGAAATGAATCATTAGCACAATACATAGATGATACAATTATAATTTTGAACGGCATCCAAAAGTCCACAATACGACTGCAGCGATGCCTATTCTGGATTACGACATTTTTTTCATTACTTTTTTTTGTTTGATAAGTTGATGCCGTGACTTTCCTTACAGACCGGAACAAGTCTTTTGTTAACTTTGGTTTGGTTTCATCTTCTTAAGAGCCAGTAAACCAGCCTTTTTATACGTCATCATTCAGTTCTTCATCGAAATAAAAACTTTTTTCAACACATTTTTTATTCATCCTCATTATTTTGTGACTATGTTTGGTTTGTGTATTCTTTAAATGACCATTTTCCATGATAATTTCTGACTTTTCTTTTTTCTACATCTGGATCTTAAGAAGGTTTTTGGCGTTGGAATATTTCGTCGTGCACCCGAGGTCGAAGGATTCCTTTGCACGTCCTCTCATACTATGCTTCCACTCTCCTTCGTCCTCGCGGCCAGCACGTGGAATTTTAATGTCGAGCAGTCGCGATCATCCTTGAAGATTACAGAGAAAGAACTCGACTTCAATCGTCACGCGCAATTTGCATCGTTCTTCACATCTTTTTTATCGCACGTAAAATATCCAGAACGGGCTGTACGGTTCAGTACAATAAACTGAATGTTTTGGTTGTTTATTCCGTGATAATTGATGCTCAGTGGAAAGAATCGTATGACAATCGTATAAATAGTGTTATTTATGTACGATAGAATCAACACAAATTTTAACTTTTAACATTATTTAAACCTTTGAAACGATATTTCTCTGCATACCACTCTTAGCTCAAAGTAAGCAGCCAAAATATGTTCAATATGAGCTAGGTTACAACATACAGGTCTCTTGAGAAATCACAAAGTGGCAGAGTCGAAACCATAGACATTTTCAAATTAAATTGAACAAAGAATTACAAAATGAAAAATGAAAAAACATTGCAAAATGAAAAGTGAAAGTTATTCCAAAGATTGAAGTCAGTTTCGATTGCGCTCTCTGTGACGAAGAAGAGAATTAGAGTTAAATGTTCATTTGAGTAACGAAGAAAAAAAAAAGAATCCGTGAACTGACACTACGCGGTGTTCTGCATTGTCCTCTTGTGTGTTTCCATAGGTCGACAAACTTAAACGCTTGCGGCGAGTCAGTGTCGACGCTGACCCGTTGCAGCCCGTTGAATCCGCAACCACCACAACCTCTTCATCAACCACTTCCTACGCAAGTAACCCCCGCCACCACTGCCACCTCGGAGCCGGTCCACGATCAGCCGGTACCCCCGAATCGTGATCGTGATCATCACACACTCCATCTCGAAAATCGGGATTACGACAGCGTGTTTATCATAGAGAGGCGGAACAGTAAGCCTAACATCCGCTAAGCGAGCCGCAAACCAGACCAGATAATTCAGAGATATAACACTCGAGAATGAGAGAAAGGGACAGATCGAGCATTAAAGCACACACAGACAGTCAGTCAGTCGGTCAGTCGGTCAGTCAGTAGCGCGAAGGCCCATCGGATCGCAAATTATCTATATCGCTATCGAGAGCGAGACTATCTACTCGAGACTCGAGATTTAACGGAAGGTGAGAGGCAGACATCTCCGATGCTCGCTCACCTGCTGCTGGGCGGTAACGCTGCTGCCTCTCCAGAGCCACGGCGAGCCCGCTGCAACTGTTGTTATTACTGTATATTACTGCTACTGTATGATTAAAAAATTATTACCAGTTTTATTACCACTGTGACCGCTATTATATACACGAGACACGAGAGAGTGAGAGAGAAAGATAAAGAGATAACGTGCAAAGAAAAAGCAAAGATATTACGGGAGAGTGTGCGAGGCGGTATCGGCTCTACGCTCGCCTGAGATGCAATGTTACCTGCTAGGACTAATCTACTTTTATTACCGCAACTATAAGAGACCATGAAAAACAAAACTAAACACTACTAGTGCTCTATCGTCACCACGCCTGCGTACTGTCTAACTGCTACTACTTAGAGATTGAAAGAGAGAAAGAGAAAAAAGCAATATGCAGGCAAAACAGCTATAGGAGATTTTCACTAGTTCATCCAGTCAGTAGCCTGTACCTAACCTCGGCGGATTAGGGAGTACATAGATAGCGTCATTCAACACCATTCTCACCATTATCACGACAGACAACAGTAGATTATTACCCGATTGTACTTATATTTTTACTTTCATTATTCATTCATTTGTTCCTTTCATTGTCTATGTTGTTATACTGACTTACGTTATATTTATATCTGCTTTACCTAATCGTGTTATTTACTGCTACTCTCACGTAAACCCCCCTGACCTACAAGTAGTGCATTGCCTTTTTATTCAGAAGTCTCTGTATACATATTCTCTGTAAATAATCAAGATAAATGTCGATCTAAATACTAACGAAATGCATGCTTTATAAAACCAAACAATCGTTGACTAAAAAAAAAAAAAATAATTTACAGAAGTATATGATAAAAGAAGCCGACGTAACTTGCGACCTCTGACTAAATAGTAGCCGCATAGTTGTACTTATTACCTCCTCGTTTTATGCCGATAACCAAAATTTTCTATTATTTCATGTGATTTAATGACATTTTTTTCGTTGGTAACGATGCGCTGGTGCTTCAGTTGTAGGACGTTAAAGTTTTCGTTATATAAGCTTCTATAGTACAATGGTATTACGTACAGTGTTAGAGAACGTATTTTTTTTTTTCATTGTGGTTACACTTTGGTTGTGATTGTTGAAGAATTAGCGGCTATATAACGATTGCGAATTTAAATTTCTTTTCTCGGTTATTTTCAGTTTCTTAGTACTCGAAGATTCCTTGAATTCATATAACATGTAAACACAGAAAACAGTATCAAAGTAGGTGCAAACCTTTTTTTCCCGCGATAATTGTTTGCAACAATTTAGCCTATATACAAAATACAATCTCTTCTGCCGACCACTTCTGTTCACCTTGACTCACCTGTCACTATATTATTTAGAGATAAATGTGAATTTTCTGATTGTTTCGAGCGATGAGTTTTTCTGCTTCCAACTCACATCACTGTGCAAGTGCACTCTATAGGTTATACGATTTAGTCACGATCTAGCTTTAGATTCGAAAAGGCACCGAGGAGAAGGCGTCAATACCTCGCTGGAAACGAAAAACTCGTCTCTCATTTTTTATTGTTTGAAAACACACTTTTGTACCACACGAATATACATTTCTATGGTTACCTTGATTTTTTACCCTTCAAACGCGTTTACAACGAGAGCAAACTATTTTTTATTTTTTCAATTTTATCGAGATCTTGACAGTAGAACAAAGTCCTGTTGCCGACTGTAAACTGACCTTGTATACCGCATATATATTTAGAGATATCTATTTGCTCCCTAAGTCTTTCACCCCTTCTAGAGTAAAGTTCAATTAATTAGCATTACATTTATTACTATTAACACTTGTTCTTGTGAATGTAATCGTTGTGTTACAATTTCTCTCTCCCCTACTTTTCCTTGCTGCCGGACACGAAGGAGGAAAAAAGGTGACAGCAATCGGAGCACCTAAAATATTTGATAATCGATATATTCAGAAAATGGAATGACGATCATTATCAGAGATATATTAATTTGTTATGAAAATTTTTTGAAAACATTGGAAATGAATATTAAGTGGAGAAAAACATTTTTTGAGAAAAGAAAATCCACGTTCACTTCCACTTCACTCACCCGGCAAGAAACCCTGTCACACCCAATTTTATACTATATGTGTGTCTCGCACCGGAATGCGCATGTGCATGTCTCTTATTCCTTTAGCCTGCATCCGATTAATTATAAATTAATTATCCTCATTAGACAATACTTACTTATATATTTTTTTACTCACCCATTTATTATGTGTCGTGTTACTTGCGAGTGTTGCACGTAAATGTTGTATTTTCAGCGTCGATTCGACGGCTCGCGGAATGACACATTTCAATTATTCGTTCTTTTACAAGCAAAATAAAAAATTCCGTAAGCCCTCGAATCGAAGCTCCGCAGCTGACCGCAGCCACACGAGGACTAACTCTCTTTTCTTCCGTTCCCGAGCAGAGCTAGAAAAAGCCGAGTACCAGGTTTGAGTCTGCTGCGCGAGCTGATCAGTCCAGCGACGCCTGACCTGGCGCGCCGCTGCCGGCCACTGGGCAAGATCTCCCGCGCCGCGGACGGGCGCTTCGTCATCGCGGACTCGGTCATGTCCTCGGCCAACAACAGCATCCTCGACGCCTCGAGCAGCGACGACGGCGGCTTCCTGCCCAAGCAGCACCATCGCCTCAAGTCCTCCTGGCGCCGGCCCCTCGTCGGCACCAGCCATCTGAGTCTTCGCTCCGATGCCAGCGGCCTCTCCAAGCAGCAGCAGCAGCAGCAGCAGCAGCCCGTCCAGGTCGGGCTGCCCGGGCACCACCTCCTGGCCGCCGTGGTGGGGCCGTCGCCGCAGCTGACGACCGAACTGGGCGTCTCCGCCGACGGCATCTGCACCATCGCCTCGCCGCGGTTCCTCGCGAGCTCGCCGAGCTGCGGGCCCCGGTCGGCGCCCTGGAGCTCGCCCGTCTACCTGAGCGACCTGAGCTCCGTGCGCCCGGCCAACTCGACGGTCGAGCGCAGCAACTCCTACTTCCCGACGCCGCCGAGCTACCTACAGCTGCGCACCGTCCACCAGCGCTACAGCCAGGAGCTGCCCTCGCTCAAGGCCATCCACGCGGAGTGCACGCAGCGCTTCGTGCCGGTCCAGCCGCTGGCCACCTCCTCGCCGCCCCAGCCGGCCGGCCGTCCCCGGGCCCGCCTGCCGCCTCGGCACGCCCGGCATGCCCGCTCCGCGCCCGAGCTCGCCGCCTCCCCCGACCTCGAGACCTCGCCCGAGTCGCGCTCCAGCAGCTCGGGCTTCGGCAGCAAGAACACCTCCCAGCAGAACCAGAGCTCGCGCAGCGGCAGCACCGTCGCCGAGTGTTGCCCGCCGCCCTACCGGGCGCCGCCGCCCCCGGCCTCCGTTGGCCGCTGGCTCGAGCACCACCACCCGGCCCTCAAGAGCTGCGTCAACCTCATCAGCATAGGTCTGCCCGGAAGCGGTTGCGGCGGCGGCGGCGGCGGCGGCGGCGCGAACCTGGACGCCGGCAGCGTCGACGGCCACTACGAGTTCGACCCGGTCTCCTGCACACCCACGCCGACCTCGGCATCGACGCCCACCCGCGAGGAGCGGCCGCCCGTCCACCAGATGAACCACCACCACCACCACCATCACCACCACCATCACAGCAGCAGCCAGCTGCCCCAGATCCACCAGGTGCACACGAGCCAGCAGCAGCCCGCCTCCGCGAGGTACTCCCGGGACAACATCGAGGCGCGCGTCCAGGCGATGAAGGCCGAGTTCCACCAGTTCCGTCAGCGACAGGCCAAGCGCCGCCAGAGCTCTCACCTCGAGAGCGCCTGCTGATCAAGTGTGTGACGATGACGATGATGATGATGATGATGATGATGATGATGATGATGATGATGATGACGATGATGATCCAGTAGTTCATTCGTCCGTCCGCGACGACGAGATCCGGTTTTCGTTTCGCTTCTTTTCGCGTTTTCGCGAGTACACGCGCGCGCAAGCACACTTTGTATACACGACTCACATGTACACACACATACACACACAGGCGAGGCTGAACCAGAAAAATACTCCAAAGATACTGTACCACGTACGTGCTCTATACCTTATAAATCAAGAAACGAACAAAGTAAACCACGTTTAACCCTAATCGTAAACTGTAAGTAATTATTAATGGGACGAGAGAGCGAGAGAGAGAGAGAGAGAGAGAGAGAGAGAGAGAGAGAGAGAGAGAGAGAGAAAAAGTAATAAATTACGAGAAAAGGCGGAGATGATATGTTATAAGTAAATAAACAAATTATTATAAATACAAGCGACAGACAGACACGAACACAGCCCGCTCACGCACACATGGAAAAATATGCCACAATCAAGTATAATTAAATTAAAAAATATATATTGATGAGCAATGGACTCGAACCGTGATATTAGGCCGAAGCTTGCCTCGAGATTGCTTAAGGACTCACTCGTACTGCACTGCCTGTTTAGGGTTTCGCTAGCGACCCACCATATTATCGGCACAATAATTTTTCTTAAGCAATGTAAAACAAGAGAACATTTAAATATTAAGCGACGATAGCGATCAAGTGTCGAGGGGAGTGAAGGAGTGGAGGAGATGTAGACAGAAACGAAAACAAAGAGACGAGGTCAATTTCTCTATTACAAATTATACGCGAGGTCTTGGAGAGGAAGACGAATAGAGATAGAGAGAAAGGGGGAGAGAGTGAGATTCAACTGACGGGAAAATGTGTTGTGGAGCTCTTAGAGATTATCGCGGGAAGGATTCGCTCGACTATATATATATATATATATATATATATATATATATATATATATATATACGAGATACTCAAGCTGCTCGGGGATACTTTAACTTTTCTTTTTATAGTACAAACGTCTTATTTATATTTAAGCTAATACCTTTGATAGATTGTTAGTACAAGTATGTAATTAGCGAAGGCTCTACTCACGATTCAACTATACACTTGGACGATTGACGATGAAACTGACAAATAGAAGGACGGATGAACCCAGTGAAAGGGACGAACGACAGTGCGCGTAACGCAATGACGGTATCGCTGAACAGCGGATAATGGACATGACAAGAGAGCGAGAGAGCGAAATGACGCCTGAGTGAATGAGAGAACGAAATAAAGAATGACGAAGAGCAATTATAGTAAATAAACAAACAAAAAATTATTAAAATGAGGTGACACAAAGAGTACCAATATTCTAAAGTAATACTAATAATTGAATTAATAATTTGATAATTACTTGATAATTGTAAATTATAACGATGTAGCGTGTAGTATTATTAATCGACAATGAGGATGTGGACACATGAATTTAAACAAGAAACAAAAATGATATTGTGTTTTTAATGAATAAAGGGAAAAATGATGGAGCCGCGTACGCAAAATCGCCCGTTACTGTTGTATCATATATTAATTATCGAAGTACTGATTATATAAAGAAAGACGTGAAAATGAGCGTCGTTTGTTCCGGTTAGCGTAACAAAGAAACAATTCAAAGATGTCGAGGGAGGAGCAGAGCGAAAGTGACAGAGGGCAAGCGAGAACCTACTTTACCGTTACAAAGTCGGATATTTTTCAATTTCGTTTGAAAGTGTGTACATTACGCTTGTCGACCTCCGCTCCTCCATCGCTGAGAGAGTAACGAGCGAAGAGCCTCACGAAAATCGCAAGCTCAAAGAAAGCTGGCTGAGCAAGTCGAGCGAGCGCAAACGAGATAAAGGGATCGTCGCGTCGGGGGAGAGGGACAATCCAACGAGGAGAGAGATAGATATATTACGCAGAAGGAGCGGATTAGTAAGGCTCCGATCGACATTATATAGGAACGGGGTCCTCCTCGACGCGACGGCCGCGCGCCAGATAATCGTGATTCGATTTTCCTCTCCGAGCCTCGACTCTGCGCGCAGACACACGCACACACTGCAGCCAACGCAAATTCGAACTTGATCAAGGAGGGAAACGCAATCGCGAAGAGGAGTGTCTCTCGCGAGCCGTCTGCTTTCCTCTCACCTTCTAATAGATAAGCGATAAGCGTATATATATATACATATATATATATACATATATATATATATATATATATATATATATATATATATATATATATATATATATAATAAGAGTGTAGATATATCATAGTTAGATACAACGATCTCAAAGACGACGCACGTGTTTCGCTACAGAAAATTAAAGGGAAATAAAATGAAAAAAATATATATATAAAAATGAAAAAAACTTATCGGTCACCGTATTAAGCTATTATACATACTTACACCGACAGCACGTAAAAGCAAATGCATTAACAAAAAGTATTGCGTATAAGGAGAGAATGACTATATGGTTGAATCGTGAATATGTTGTGACGATCCTCGTTAACGACGCACACTTTTCCATCCGACTTCGTTTTTATCCGTTCATTTTCACGTTCTGCTCGAACCCCAACATTTGTGTTTTCAGTTATCATGTACACACGCTCATACGCGTGTCTGTGAATATTATGTAAAATCGATTGTGTAAGAAATTGGTATCCAAGATTCTATAAAGTTTTTCATGAAGAATTGATAAAAACCGTTAAAATCGCTAATCCTAATGAATCCATAGGCACATTATAATTTATATCTACGAAATGAGTACTCAATAAAGACTTGTATATATATTTTCTTTGAATACGAAGATAACGATTGCATGTTTATTTCGATAATGAGATCAGGTAGATTCTATGATTTTTAAAATGAATTGTACGTAAGTTATGCGAAATAAAATTCTATTACGGCGTTGTTTGCATACGAATTAAAGCTGTTGCGATATTTTTAATATTAAGCTATAAAGAACAGTATTATTAAATAATCTATAAAGTTTATGAAATCTATTTTATTTGTCAAGTCGTGCCGTTGTATGTTCTGCGATTAATGTCTGTATTGTTAAAAATTTAATCTAAGTGAAATTTTTTATAAGCGTTCAAAAAAAAACGCACCCTATTGTATCGATTACAATCTATTTACTGAACTGCTGTAAACATTTTATGCACTGTGAAAAATTACGTGCTGTTCGAATATCAAAAGAAAGATTAGAATTGGCTGTCTTACCGCAAATTTTGACTCTACAATCTTTGGGATCCAAAAATCTTTCGCGATGCGCCGTTGAATTTCTTACACAACCGATTGACAAGAACCTAACATGTTTCTTTCGGTCGCATATGCGCACATGTACACATGCACATGCATAAGTATTTCGCTAATTATATGTATAAAAGGGATAATATAGGGCGCGATGACTTTCGCGGCTAGAATTTGCATCCGAGGTGCCTCCGCGACGTGACTCCGGCATAGCTGCGCAGAGATATACACACACACATACAAAGCAGGCCGACCGCTCTTGCGCTTCCGCTTTTTTATCGTGTTAAGTCCGTGTGATAAATAATTAAAACCTTTGATAAAAACGGGAGAATTTTTCTATACGATCATTACTCGTTAAAGTCGTGTTTACATCGCCAACGCGGGAGAAAATAAGCGAGAAAACGAAAACAAAAAAAAAATAATAATAAACTTAAAAATATAAATAAGACGACGCCTTCCGTGGAAACGAGAGACTGCGCGCGGAGGAAAACGAGCGAGTCGTGCCCGCTGTATTACAAAAATAAAAGCGATACACAGAGAGAACCGACCAATTGTACGTCACACGAGGCGTCGCGGCGCAGCTCGATGCAATTCGCGGCCGCGGGAGCGTGAATAAAATCTATAATGATTTTATGTAATGTGTAAGCGATGACTATACGTTGGTACATCGTGCGCGACAATTTGTAGAATGTTTTTGTGAATCGAGTGCGTTATATTTCGAGCGCCAGTCGGCGACTCCTGTATAAAGGACAAAATACGAGATTGTGGAAGTATCGTCGTAAGAACCCGCTGAACTTGCCCATTGAGTACAATTTTAATTTTAGTTACTTTTTAATCGTAGCGTTTTATTATTATCGATATTCCTTATTACTATATCAATACTGTGCCCGTTTAGCCTGATATACACGCATATACGAGCATACATGTAAAACGAAGTTCCGCATCTTTATAGTGAATGAAACTTCGAATCTCATTGATTTCCTCGCTGAAGTGCGCCGTTTTGTATTTAATTTTATTATCGTCCAGACTCATCCATTCGCGCGCAAGTATATAACATAATCATTGTTGTGAACGATCTTTGCAAAGCCTTTTGCACCGTCATGTTTGTAACTCCATATATTTCCTTTATTATTTATGACAAACAAATGTATATCGATCCTATATGCGCCCCGTACACACAAACACACACACACATGCGTTTTTACACACTCACCCAGATTCAACTATTGTTTCGTCTGTCATACTTTCCCCGGGATAGAGATGAAAGAAAATCGTTGCCCCGTTATTATCGACTATGCTTTCTCGCTACTCCGAGAACTCCAAGACGTACTAACTTAGGACGAATTGTAGACGATTTATTATTAAATAAAATTAAAAGGAGAACGGTCATTTGAAATGATCTGGATTTATTTTCTTCCTCTCCCTTGATATATACCGAAATTTCATTCAATCATCGTATTAATAAATTGAATTTTGTAATCGATTCCGCGAACAATCTCAGCTCTGACCCAGAAAGATTTCACAACACGTGGGATGAGTTTCAAAGCTTAAAGTTCAAAACCATTTGCGCTGCAGAGTGCCTGAATAAAGTATAGCGTTTAATGCAAATTACTACAATTTCCCTGATTTTGCTCGTCTAAAACAAGCGTTACTTGGTCAAAACTGGAGCAGAGCAACAATATCGCTTGAAACACGAGAACAATGTGCGAATCTTTCGAGGTAACTTAATCGGCGTAATTACAGCTTATATTCCTTTGGTTTCACACGCTATTTGGCGTCGAGTACGATCAAAATATTTGTCCAGCGACTAAATAATTTTAAAACACACCTTAAAAAAACAAAAAATCTCGCATCGTTGCAGCAATGATCGAACGCACAACAGAAGGGCCTTTCCCATGACTCCGAATAAAAGACCCATGAAAAGCTCCAGCCAATGGAAATTTTAGTGGGTCAAGCGGCGCTCCTCTTCCTGCTCTCGCCGTCGCCGTCGTCGTCGTCAACGGGGACAGGTGCTTACGTCGCCAAAAGTCCGATAGCTGCGCGTTCTCTCCTCTCCGTCATTATTCCCATTGACAGCTGCGAGAGCGAGATAGCTCGCGGATCCCCATTATCTCTCAACAGCGAGGCAAGGCTGCCGCTGTGGACAGTCTGCGCGTCGTGCTATGCGTCAACGCGCGGATGTGACGTAAGAGCCGCCGGTGAGCGGACCAGCGCTTGCGACGGAGATGCCACGAGTGAACGCGCGTACCGATGGTTCTCTATATATGTGTTGTGCGATTTCGGAGAGATTCATAATTTTCCGGTACATTTGTGGAAATCGATCCGTGGGATCTAATTCACGATCGTTTTGGTAGCGAATTAATAAATGTTTATATGGATGCCCGAAGATAAAAATTTAATCGCGTGCACGGAGCTGCCCGATGTAAACATCCGGAGCCGGAAACGGTCGTCTTCATTAAGAGTTGGCAGTGCGGGTGAGAAAAGTAAGTACGTATAAAATCGTGTGGGAGTCGGCGAGATGCGCTGATAATCAGATAATATACTGTACGATTCGGTCGAGTAAATAATCCCTTGCGAATCTATCGTTATCAGCAATCTCGGTATATCCAGTTTATCAAAAGTATTTTTGAGTATAAGCCGAGACGCCGCGTAAAAAATTAATCGTTTTCAAGAAGAACAAACGAACGAGCTATTATCCGCGCTTTGCGAAGAATCCAGTATACGTCCACTAAAATTAATCTCATGATTCACTCCGCCATCCTTTTGGCCATTTTCTCAATTAAAAGCGTTAATAACTCTCTAGCCAAGTGCTGTCACCAACTCACACCGAGCCTTTAAAAAAAAAATAATAATAAATAAAAAATATCGCACACAAGTACAAGCGGAGGTCAGAGCACCGGTGAAATTCGCCGCGGCAATTGCATACATGTATTTTAACGTGGCTTATATCCCTTTCATGCGGGCCGTATATATAACTGCCTGAATTGGAACGAAAGCTCGCGTATGTAACAACTCTGCCGGACGCCAAGAGAATCCGCACATTTTTGCCGCGTTCTCGCGCATCAGCAATTACAATTCGCCCGCAATAAGAAACTCAAACGAAATTTCCCGTCCGCAACAATAATCCAATTACTACGCGCAGCTGCTGCCTCCGAACGCACGCGACTGCGACCTTGAATTTCGCAGCGGAAAAAAAGCGCCGCGCAAAGCCGTCTGATCAAAAGCGCTCGTTACTCCATATATAATATACAGTAGAAAGCTTTCTACAGTACTTTCGGTGCGGCTGCGGTGAACAAGTGCGCCCTGCTCTATACGACATATGGGTAAGTATATATACGTATATATGCATCGGATAGAGAGATAGAGAAAGAGTAGGAGGGTAGAGCGTGCAGTGATTCGATAACAATGTGTCGAGCCCGTTGGGCCCGGTAAACGTGGAATTATAGTGCCCCCACCTCGCAACACCCACGACGACTAATGCTCTGCTACGCTGCGCGTCCCTTACGACCGCATGCGAGAGAAACGAGCGCAATTGCTCGGTCATCTCTGTCGACTCTCGGCTGCGACCAAGTGCGTTCTATAGCTCCGCCGAGCTCGTTCTCGCTTCCTCGTGCGAATACAAGCGACCCGTTCTTCTCCTTCTTCTTCTTCTTCTTCTTCTTCTTCTTCTTCGGCCGACTTCCGGATTCGTCCGAAAATTTTTCCGAGAGCATGCTCGCGAGGAAGGAAGCTTGAGCAGTGCTTTATGGACTTTAGCGAATATTCGGCCGCTTAGAAGGAGACGCGATGGCCGGAGCTGCGGTCCGCTCGTTCAGCTTCTTAGTAAGCCTGTGTTGCGCGAAAGAGTGATAATTCGTTGTTGGGTTATTGTATATATATATATATATATATATATATATATATATATATATATATATAGAAGCTGTGATATAGTTGTGTTATATGTTGAGGGAAGACTACAGACGAGCGAATCATGTTTACGAGCTTCGTGAGGACGAGCCACCTGTTCGTGTTGGTTCTACTGTTCTACAGAGGTGAGACGTAACTGTGTGCGATGGTTATTGATTGCTTTAAAAAAAAAGCACATTTAAGATCGTCAATTGACTCAATGTACATCGATTAAATTACTGAATCAACTAGTATACATACCGTCTCTATTATCTATCGTTTGCCGTCGTGACGCTGTTACAATGTGTCGAGAGGACGGCTCTCGCTTCAACACGTATAAATGAGCGTTTAATGCACTTGTGAAAGTTGCTCCCGAGATGCATTGAGACAATTGACGGAAAAATCGCGAATGGATGCGCGATTAAAAGGTGTATAACGTATGTGTATTTACAGTTGCGGGCCTTGGTCTCCTTCTAGAGGAAGAAAAGGAACCAAGTTACCTTACCGCAGCTGTCGGCGAGTACGTCGTCTTCAATTGCGATCTTGACTTTCCACACGACATACCGATACCCTATATACTCCACTGGAATCGTGATGTAAGTGTCGCTCACATCTTCTCTCCCCCTTAAACGTATCGATTATGCTCGCGATAAAGTCGTGATGCTTCGATCGACGTATCCCTGACACTGTATCGCTTCCTTCTTTATAACACTTCGGAGGAATGGAAAATTACGAAGAACCTCCGCAGTGTAGGTGAATTCGTAAGCGTAATACGCGCGCGTATAAGGTTACGAATTGAAATTTAAAAGTTTCTCGGGTTACCACTTCAAAAATAAGTCGTTGCTTTTTTTTTCTACTTCGGCTCGTTCACCGCATGTTTATACGCGGTATACGGTCATTCGATATTACCGATTGCAAAATCCACGCGTGACTCAAACAGCTGCGCATTCGATTTTCCAATGTCCGCACTAATAATAATAATACACGCACGAGCCCATTAGGCGGCCGCATCCGTCGATTACAGTTGCGGGCCTCGATCTCTCGAAGATAAGGAGGCTCCGATCGATCCGAAGTGGCCGCCCGGAACCACTCGCCTAGATGCTATTTCACTTAGGATAATTCGCGCGCGCTTCTGACCGGCTGATTGCCGATTAAGGCGCATTACGCACGCTAAGCGATGCCCATAGCTGCGCCTCTCCCAGTTCGCTGCTGCGGCTCTCGCTCATTGTTAGATTGGCTCCGCGCGCTACTTCGCGGCGACGACGCTCTCTCTCTCTCTCTCTCTCTCTCTCTCTCTCTCTCTCTCTCTACACCGGCAGCATATAGAAAAGCTTGCAAATCTACGCTTAGTGGGCCAGGCGAACTATGTAGACGCGAGCGCGAGTTTAGCGCTGTGCAGAGGAGGACGCGCGTCGATGGTTGTTATGATGCTATGCGATTCTTTGTCGGATGTGATCGTCCGTGATGATTACGGTGTAGGATTATATCGTGCAGATTTCGATGCACTGGAGAATAGAAGTTCAAGAGCATGATGTTACGATAGTGTGTATAGGGATCATCGCGGGCAGACGCTACGTCAGCGCGTTACATAACTGAATCTAATATCCGTATACCCGTGGGGATGTATCGAAGAGAATCGGCTGAATTTTCGCGATGCGAATTGGATAATGGTAGACGATCCATAAGTCAAGGTTTACCTCGAACTCGCGTGACCGAGAGCTTTGTGTGTTCTTTGTCATTTTGTAAGGGTTAATTTGATTAAAAATCGTCACATGCTAATCTCCCGAATCACCTGCTGAGCAGCACCAAGTATACAGTGGTCACTCGCTGTTGCTCTTTACTAGAATCAGGAGATCGTCAATTTTCGACAAAGACGATCGAAAATTGAAAAAAATCATCCGACGCGCACTGCACGAGCACACTTTACCGTAGGCCGCGTCAAGGTCAAGTTTCATAACTGGTATATTATTCCCATGTGAGAAGTAATATTCTCGCAGATAGCGTGACGACGGCCGATCGCTACAAGGATTTGAGTTCGCCGATTCAATTTCATTCGCGCGATATTCGTGCGAGCTTCTCCATATACCCGCGAGACTTACGCATTCTACACACGTATACCCGGGACTTCCGGTTAGACGACTAATTAGTACATAAGCTCTACGATAACGTCGTTTTGCACACTTCCTTCCTGAAAAGCGGCTCCTCGATGCCTTTGATCATCGTCGCGTCGGAAAAATCTCGCGTCTGCGCTTAATCTTCGTCTCGTCCTTGTCGATGTATAGTCTATATAGCCGTGGATAGAGGCATCCTCCTTCGCGCGAGCGGAAACCGAAGGCTTGCTTGCTTGCGTGGAAGTCGAGTTGATTGGTGCCTGATGCGCTGCATGCAAAGCAGGTATAGCAGAGAAGCGGTAATTGGAGTACGGGAGGCAAGGCTGCATTTTATATTTAGTCGACTCGCCGACAGACACGAGGTTGCCAACGCGGGCGGAAAGAGCAGCTATATACCACGGCTTATCCGAGGGCTCCCCCATACCGTCGCGCACAGTGGGTCACTGCTAACGAATTGTCAGATGATTAGGGTCCATCAGCCGACGTTTTACACATATGTATATGTATATGCTGTATATGTCCACTCGGTTGGTGTTTTGTCGGACCCTAAAAACGAATTAATTTGTATACACCACGGCGGTGAGCAGCGACTTCCGTTGTCGATAACCCCGATTTCATCGCTCATCTGGCACGAATTTAACGCTTGAGTTTCCTCTTTATCCGAGTGCGCGGGCTGGGTGCTGCATGCAGTAATTGATTCGAGGATCGAATTCCATTGATTACTTTTCCTCGATCGATCGTGGATCCTACACTTATATAAAGTTTTCCAGTTTCACGCCAGCAGATTGACGCGAACACAATAGCGGTACCTTGAAGTTCGATATAGCGTATGCCATTGAACTTCCCTATCGATTCGCGGCCTACTGCTTCGCGAAATTTTGGACGAGCCGTCGCTCAATTGGCGAACGTCGTCCGCGCGACTGCAGAGCTTTCCGCAGCCGGATGCACGCGAGAGAAAGAGATGGCAGCTTAACTGGCGATAATTATGGCCTCTTACCGCTCGACGTCGACTACGTTGTCTAACGTTTCAGGGCCGGACGGTCTTCTCGTGGTACGACGGCTCGGTCTCCGCTGGCGACGGCTACGCCGGTCGCATACACTTGATCGAGGACGCCGAGACGAGGGGATACGGCCAAGGCAGCATCAATCTCACCAACATCAGGGAGAGCGACCAGGGCTGGTACGAGTGCAGGGTCATCTTTCCCAACAGGACTCCAAGCTCGAGGAACAATGGCACCTGGTTTCATCTTGCCATCGACGGTAAGTATACTTAATATTAGTGTTCAGTATATCGCGTCACTTTTCACTGTATATAAAGAATATCTGGTATATGTTCCTCTCTCCCTCCCTCCCTCTCTCTCTCTCTCTCTCTCTCTACTTTTTTTTAAACATGGATCGCATTAACCTGTACTAAAATGCGGATTCTCGATGAAGCGCGTTGAATTGATGAAAGCGGTTTAGCCTTGATACCGAGTTGGAGATGAATTTCCGAACTATATCAACTTATCAATTCAACCGTTCATTTTTCCATATCCTGATAAGCTTCGTCGACTGCAGGGATGAAGATTGAGATTAATGCTGCCTGTAGCGAACACTAACTAGCTCAAATGTATACAATCTATATAAAAATTAAACGATTTCTTATTTCATAATAAAAGCATACAATTAAAGAAAAATCGCTATGCTCGCTGCGTCGTGTGAATGAGACGAAACGTAAGAAACGAAGCACGTTTTGACACGTAACATCCAGCTTGAATTGCTCGCGCGTCCAGCTTCGAGCGCATTTCCTGCACCGCTCGCCGAGACGCTGACTGATCTTACACGTCTAATGTATTATTAACGACGATTAACCTCGCGAGCCAATAACGACAGCGAATAATAATGGCCATGACGATGGTGGCAAAACGAGCGTGTGTATGTGCGAGGGAGGAAATTTTAATAATACGCCAGTGCGCCGCTTTACTAACCGCTAACCAGTCAGATTCGTTAAACCGTTCAACCCAGGTGTGTTGCCGCCGTCGACCAATGTTCCAGGCGAGACACTTCTGGCCATTCCACCCATCAACAAGACCGTCATGGAGGGTGATTCCGTGGCCTTCGACTGCGTCGCCAAGAGCAACAAGTCGACCGTCGCCTGGTACCGCGAGGGAGTCGAGATTGATAAGCAGCAGGTGTATCATTCTTGAAGCTTCGTATTATCCTTCTCGCGTGTAACATTGGTTAAAAATTGATACTTATCGGAATTTTTCTCATCGCTTTTACGCGCGCGTAGGATCTTCGAGATCGCGTGGTTATCAGTCCCGATGGGAGCCTGACTATCAACCCGACGTTGATGGGTGACCTTGGAGAATACGGTTGCACGGTTACCAACGAATACGGCGAGACCCAAAGTGCGTCCGCGCATCTCAACGTGCAATGTGAGTGCATACATTCAATTGTCCCCGGTTCTTCCTCATCGTATTCTGAACCTCGTATTTGCTCTCTCGTCAGACAAAGCAAAGGTGATATATGCCCCGAAAGAGGTGTACCTGCCGTACGGGAAGCAGGCGCTTCTCGACTGTCACTTTCGCGCCAATCCACCATTGACGAACTTGAGATGGGAGAAGGATGGCTTTCTCTTCGATCCCTACAACGTGCAAGGAGTTTTTTACAGCAGGAACGGCTCGCTCTTCTTCAACAAAGTCGACGAGAGCCACGCTGGCAGCTACAGCTGTACACCGTACAATGCTCTAGGTACCGAAGGTCCGAGTCCTCCCATTACGGTTGTAAGTATGCCTCTGATAGCCTAAAATTTTACAGTTTATTCAACCTGTGTAGTTCGTTACTCCAGGAGTGTTTCTTCTTTTGCAGATTATTTGTATACCCTAAACATTATGATAATTGTACAAATATATTGAAATATTTTAATAAACGGCAATATTCATCTTATAACTTGTAATTGCGTGGTCATTTTAGTAAATTTTATTAATGATAGTTTAAAATACGGAGCCTGCTGCTATCCAGAGACATCTGTGGGTTGCTCCGAGAAACCGATCGGACACGACTCTGACGCTAAGTACGCAGTAATCGATAAGACAGAAATGAAAGCTTTTTTTTTTGTTCTCGTTCAAACTTGAAATGTTGCGGAAACGTGTGTAAGAGTGTAGAAAAAAGGACGACGTTAAATTTGCAAAATCGATATTTAAATTTTGTCGCTTCTCTATTGTATAGCGAAAATTGAGTTAAACTAAAATGCACAACTCACTCAGCTAAGTGATTGCTATAAACTGCATTGGTTCACCGCCGCATAGGCAACAGACTATTTGACGACACACAGTGTTCGTCTTTATTCTCCAATCAAGCGCTAGTCTAAAGTGCACGTATCATGAACCCAGAACGATCTTTTAAAGAAAATTCAATGAACCTTCTTCTCCTTGCTAACACCACTAACTATTAATGTATCAATGATTACAAATAAGGTATTCTTTTCAAAATGCGAATTCCGACCTTTCATTTCCTCGCAGATAGTCCAGCGACCCCCGGTTTTCACTGTAACGCCTCAGCATCTTTACATGCGCAAATTGGGCGATACTCTGGAAATCCCGTGCGATGCCAGGGACGGTGACCTCAACCACCGACCGACCATAGTCTGGTACAAGGTAAATTTATTTTTTAAATTTTAACGATTATGCTATATCTAAACACGACATTTTGTATTTGACCGATGATTAAATCGTTAAGGATGGGACGCCATTGCCACCGGACAGGACGATGATGAGAGGAGGGAATTTAACGATCGAGAGAATTCAAGAACAAGACAGAGGAATGTACCAATGCGCAGCAAGCAACGAGGCTGCTACAGTTGTAGCAGACGCAGAGTTAATGGTCTTAAACGTACCACCTCGAGCACCTTACAATTTGAGTGCCAACAGTACCAAGAATGCGGTAACGCTGACTTGGGTGCCGGGCTACGTTCGACCGAAAATGGAATATTCGATTTGGTAGCGATTTTTAGTTTCGTCTATTCGGAGACAATCTTAAAATTAATTTATTTCCTTATTTTTAATGAAATTCGTTTGCACATAGGTACAGACCCACGGACACGTCCGAGTGGAGAACCATGAGAATAGTGTCGAGAAAAATTACCGAAGCAACGGTTGCCAATTTATCGCCTGGTAAGGAGTACGAATTCATGGTACTTAGCCAGGACAAACACGGCGATGGGATGTTCAGTAAAACTGTGCGAGTTTTTACACAACCTAGTAAGTCGCCGTATCCGTCTATTGAAAATTCGAGTACACATATTTATGATCGGTAATCTCATCATGGACTCTATTTCAGACTCTAATCTACATAACATTGCATCGGAATTTATAAGTCCAAAAGGTAAATGAATATTTATAACAAGTTCGCGCACTGAGAATATTGTCGTTACACCGCTTGGTACAAGAAAATTTCGTTCTTATAGAAAACTACGAAGTAGGACCACCACGTAATGTTCGAGTTCAGTCGACGGCAGAGGGATACCTTGTCACTTGGGACCCTCCTGCGAATGGAAAAGATCAAGTGAAATTCTACACCGTTAGATGGTTTAGAGGACCTTCAGAGCACCTGTATGGCCGAGCCGAAACCCCTGATACTTATTTTCTAAGTAAAAAAAAATTCAGCATCGTCGAAAGATCGCTTTTATTGAATTCTAAATTGGAATATTAATTTTGCAGTAAAAACTCTGGAAGAGGAAAGCTACTACACGTTCGAAGTTGTAGCAACATCTACGTCGGATGATTTAACGGTGAGCGAGCGCGTGACTCTGGAAGTTCCTGCATATCGAAGGAATCGCGCCATTTCCATGGGAATAGTCGCTGGAATTGGCTTCCTAGCCGCAGCCTTGGGAGCAATTTGGTGGGCGAAGAAGCGCTTCTGTCAGAATTCATCGGGTGAGAAGTGATTCACCGCGAGACGATTATTTCTCTTTAGAGCGTTAAGTTTTATTATTGCACACGACGATTTGTCTATTTTTGTCTGTAAGTTTCATTAAGATGTTATACTATGGCATAAGTATTATAAATCGTTATTAATTTATATAATCTTTTATTTCGTATATGAATATTCGTGAAAGATGGATCGGATGCATTGATATATAACGAAAGTTATTCATAATAGATTAAAGTCCATGTTCCATTTATTATGCTAAGATGCCCGACACATTTATGTCACTCTTCGTTTGATAAAAAAAAAGTTGAAAAATAATTGTAGGAATATATATGTATATTTAAATTTTAGCCAAATCAATTGAAAATACCGAGTTTAATCACATTATTGTTTAATCAACTTAGAATTATTGTACGCTGCATTCCTCAAGATCGAATGACGAAATGCCGGCATTTTTCTTGCGACAATAAATGAGCCTATTTTACAAGGGCTTCCTAATCGCTGTATGAAAAGCCCTCTAGTAAACTGGGATTGTTTCAGAAAGCGAGTAAGTCGTACGTACATTTGTACTATCACTGGCAATAGTGCATTCAACTGTACAAATCGTTGTAAGTTTTTATGGAAAACAATTAAATATAGATAATGATTTATACACATTTTATTCATAATAATAACACAATCATTTAATAAAACTGCAATAATAAATAATAGTAACAAAAACTAACATTATATGCGATTTTTTTTAATTCAACTAATACGATATTTAATTATTATACCTGTTTCGTTGATTTTTTAAGCGTAACTTTATGTTCGCAATAAGCTGCTCAGCAGCAAGTATGGC
Organism: Muscidifurax raptorellus; assembly: GCA_020010945.3. Lineage (NCBI taxonomy): Eukaryota > Metazoa > Arthropoda > Insecta > Hymenoptera > Pteromalidae > Muscidifurax > Muscidifurax raptorellus. The sequence continues at coordinate 39,272,937 of CM052078.1, forward strand.
AACATGTGCTAACTGAAATATCGAAACATTTTGGAGTTGACTGTAAACAAGAGCTTCTTGCACGTGCGCTTCTTCATTACTGAATGGTGGTCCTGATGCTTTCTCCACCATTATCTTCTTTTACATATATTTCCATTTCTAATACACTATCCTGTATATAACAAGTGGATACCGAACCGACCAGGCTGTAATTTGAATGGGATGAGGTAATTTTTGCCACGAAAAAAATATCGCGCTGAATAAAAAGAAACGATAGCGAAAGTATGCTTAGCATTTAGTGTGCTCGTGCTTTGTTTACTATGCGGAACGATGTATTTTGTTGAACGATTTTTTAAACTTGATTATACTACGCGCACGTATTGAATTTCCACTATCCGAAACATTCGGAATATCTAGCTCGAGGGTGACAGTTTTTTGTAAGTTTTCGTATGTATTAAATTTCCGTGTTGCCCATATAATATTTAAGACGAATTAGTATACGATACTACCGCTGCTACCGTATATAGTTGCCTAAAACGTGTGAGAAAATTGTAGAGCTTCTGACTAGAGAAAATCCAGCACTGTGTAGTGGACTACTTAACGTTTCTACTCCAAAAATGTCTATAGCAACAATGTTACTTTATTTTATACTACATTTTTTTTTTGCAAAGCCCCCGGAACAACATAAACCAATCAAAGAAAGACTGATATGGCCGAATTATAATTTGCTTCATATTCAAGAGGATCTGCAGAATGATATACAAGCACGTCGAAGTTAACGACCATCGTGTGAGCATGTCTCGCACGAAATTGCCGAGTTAATAAAGCTGGCGTGTGCAGAGTCGAGAACGACAAAAGCTCAGACCAGACGAGCGAGCTCGAACTTCTTCACGTACGCTTCAGGATTATTAAGTACCGTCTGCGGTGATATATTCCTGTTTTTAGTCCCGTATTTTCTACTCGAAGAAAGAATTTGCAATAATTTCAAAGCGTTTTTTCACAAACCGATGACTTACTCGTTTCCATCGAAAACTGCACGCGCGACCGAATAACTATCAATTAGAAATCATTAGGATAAAAAATAGTAGCATATAGACTATTATATAGCTGAACATTGCTTTTAATTCTAAAAGTTGAATACTCATGAATCGGTTTATTATTGCAAAGTGTTATCTTATCGTTTAATACCACATTCTCAGCTATCGACGGCAAAAATGTATATAGATGCGACAGATAAGTGACGATTTCTTACAAGAAAATTAAATCGATTAAAACGAATAACTAAAAAGTGCGTTCAAATGCAAACCGAAAATCTCGGATTCCTCGGGATTTCCAATCCCAAACGAAGATTCGAGTTGCCAGTCCTGCTTTCATTGATGGCTAAGTGCCATATAGCGAGAGAGAAGACGGGGAGGCAGAGAATAGAGGCAGCAGGTATTTGGAAACGGAGAGAGAGAGAGAGAGGCGGAAAGAGGGAGCACTTCTGAGGCTTACTACGTCGCATACTAGCACACTATTACGCTAGCTGGTGGCGACCAGCACATGTATAGCATAGTATACAGGCTTTGGCCTCCCGCTATCTTTCACTTTATATATACGCGCCCCTTGCACGCTTTCACTTCGAAATGCCGTATATATATATACGACAAGTGATTCTGCTTTGGTAAAATGAAACTTTAGAATAACCCGCGATATAACCATCTTTCCATTATCTCCGACACACTAATCCACTGTTTTCAAGCGCACACATCGACTCGTCTAAAAATAACCGTAGCGAGCTTTGATAAGTTCTCTTGACGGATCTCGTTCCTCGCGGTCAGAATTTAAACAAGGCACACGGATCATTCGAGTTTATAAAAAATAACAAAGAGTCAACTCGACGGATCAGTCATAGATAAGACTCAAAGGTACAACAGGCTTGCGCGATATCGAGAGCGCCATGCAGCAGCGTTGCACGTGTAGCCGCAGATTATATATACATATATCGCGCGTGAAGCGTAAAAGAGTCGTCGCGCACACTTACCCAGAGGTTTATCTCCCTCTCTTTTTCTCCTCCTCCACACACACACACACACACACACACACACACACACACACACACACACACACACACACACACACACACACACACACACACATTACAATACGCTCGCCCTATACGAAGCATCGCGTCTCCAGCGTGGCAGCAGCAACAGCCGGCCTTGTTGGAGTATAAGGCTCGTGCGCGCGTTCTCTCTCTCTCTCTCTCTCTCTCTCTCTCTCTCTCTCTCTCTCTTGCGCGCACGCTCGGCTTTGTGCGTCGAGTTGTCGACGGTTCAGTCAGTCTCGCGGTGGAGCCGAGTCTCATCGGCCGAGTGTCGCTGCCGTCACCGCTGTGCGTTTTACACGTGATACTCGCCGGCTTCGGGCAAAAAAGAAAAATAGTGTGGCCATTTCCGAGAGTGCGCGTGCAGCTTGATCCGTGGCTGACCCTTGGCGATAAGCTTGATTTTTTCGAGCTGACTACTGTGGGAGAAGCTTTTCTTCCGAGTTGATGATGTAAGTTTTTGGACGCGCGGGCATGCTTGTCGCTCTTTAGGGGCTACGATGCCTTGTGGAATGCCTCCGTTTTTTTTTTCTTTTTTTTTTCATTTATTTATATTAGAGGCTTGGCTTTTTATTGCTCGAATACACTACTGTAATTCGTTGGTTAGGCTGCAGCGTGAGACTTGTATATTTTGTAGATTTGTATAGATTTGAATATTGATTATAGCCACGCGAATCATTGGACGAAGTGTTATGAAACGCATTTACTCGTGTTTAGAAAGTAATAGTTTATGCTAGATTCGCACGAACGCAATTTTTTATGGTGATATAGTGCGGCTCGCTATGGTATGCGCGTGTCACCATAAATTATCATACTTTCTATTGACGTATATTGTAAAATAAAATCGAGCGTGAAATTGGAATTTCTTAGAAAACTCGATATTTTCCGTGATAAAACGCGATTAATGCACGATAAATCAGAATCACCGTCGATGAGTTCGAAGAGACAAAAAATCAGCAAATCTCGTTATCAGTATACGCGTCGCGACAGAAAGTGACAGACGCGGCCGAGTAGCATACCAGCGGCTCAAGTCTCACCATAATTGATAGCAATAACTACCGTCTTCGAGAACAAAGACCTGTTACTGCGACCATTACGGCTCATACCCCCTAATTCATCGCGCTCATTCATGGTTCATGACCCAGGATCGTGTCAAATAATGTTAAAATCAGTCCCAGTGTATTGCCATTGAAAAAGTTCTATGATACGACTATCATCAATTTAAAAGAGCCATTTGGCCAAGTAAACAACCTACTCGGTCTCGACTGACAAAAGAAAGGCAGGAAATTGCGGGTACCAGTGCGTGGTATTAAAAGATGTAAATGTTAATGCCTCTATGAAAGTCAACGCTCGAGTTAACGTGCAATTGTAACTCTTTTGAAAATTTTAATAATTCGTTTTCTAAATATTTTTATAACCGATGCTGCTTTTTAATTACGTATTTGCACTTTTAAACAACGAATCGTCCGAACCTTAAATTTATCAAAACTAATTACAGTTTAATCAGAATAAACTAAGCGGTTTAAGTGGTCACGTGCTCGAGTTACATTGGTAGATACTCATGCTATTTCGTTGTTATTGAATCACTTTGAAGTCCAAATTAGTCTAGTTAAATATAATTTAGACATAACGAAATTTCGTTACAATTAAGTAGGTCAGATTTAAACGAGGATATAAACCAGCTAGTCCAGGATAAAGTTCGTCAAAAAAATTTATATTCCTAATTACAAATTCCGCATAGACACAAATACTATTTATTGTTTAGTCATGCTTGGATAAATTTCATCTTTATATATACTTCTTTGGTAGATTTAAGGAATGTAATATATACCCTTAGCTGCTTGGTTTGTTTTTTGTTAAGGACGCCGTGCGTTGCGCGTGCTTATAGTACACCGCTGTGCTTATAAGTATAGAATGAAATCTTTCTGGTTACCGAAACCGGTTATCCACTCATGCGCTCATGACCTTTAAAATCGAAATTAAGCTAACAGATGCAGTCGTTGGAAAGGGACGATATCGGTAAAGTCCGAAGGAACAGCTGAAGATTGTTTTTAACCTGCTGTTGAAATTGATGTAATAAAGTAAAAATTCTCATATCCTTCAATGATCAGCTGACCATGAGCATAACTTAAAACAGCTTCATTAATTCACCGTCCAAAATTTGTTCGCAAAGTTATCCTCAATTAATTCAGACTTTCGAACAAAAGCAAATAAGTAGAATCTAAAGTCATGCAGCCACGATAAAAATCTCCGCAAAAACATCACATGCGCCAACTCCCCGCAGTCACATACCTATATATCGGCGAAAGAAATGCTCGAACGGCCGTAGAGCGGTAGCACGTGTTGTCAGAGACGAGCATGTGCCCCGAGGGTTTCCGTTGGATCTTTGTGCTCTTGTACCTTGGGCGAGGTTCGACTCACGAGAGAGGCTGCATCGCACACGGGCAACCCGGCAACGAGCAGTGTAGCTTGGAACGCGGAAGAAAGAAAGAAAGAAAGCGGTAGCAAGGACGAACTGCGCAAAAGGGAAGGTTTACGACGGTTTGCATTATACGTAGTAGGGGAGATGCGGGAGCTAGACAATAGGGTGCTATACCAGAGAGAGAGGGAAAGCCATATATATAGTCCTGTTGATAATCAGCAGAGACGCTTCTTAGGACCTGGCGCGGAATTGCTTTGTTTGCTCTGGCCTGCAGCGAAGGACTTTGTTTCTCGGTCGTTCCTTTTGGATTGGACTGTTCCATACGGTATTTTGATGCTCGTATACATATACGTATAGGGGGATATCGTTGGTCTTTTAGGAGCGGGAGTGGTCTTAGAGTATAATATAGTTTTGCCTTCGAAAAGAGAAAGCTCGACGGGTGTTTTGATGGAAAAGAGGTTTGGGATATTTTTTGGAAAGTGATGATTCTAATAGCGATATGAATTTCGAATAGTGGTTTGTTTTTTAGATTGCCCGATAGCTATTTGTTTACTTTTTCGGTTGTTGCGTCGATCAAGAAATACGATTGATAACGGCCTCGCATCACGTGACTTTATAAGATACGAAAATATGTTTCAGATATCAAAACAAAAGCGTAAAAATGCTTCTTTCATAGACGCAGAAGAGAGTTAAAATAACGCAGACTAGCAAAATTCGGATTTTAGTCCAACGATCCAGGAGAGATAGACTCCCAGCTCGATTATTTTTAGAGATGTTTTTTAACGTACACTCGCCGCTAAAATCATGAATATTTGATCATCTTAATCGGTCGCCGTCATTATAACGTGTGGATAGCTCATCGAAGGCGCTCAACCGCACGCCGGCAGCAGCGCCAGGTCGCCGACCCTCGATTCTCTGTACGCTGCTCGTAATGTGCGTAGCGATATTAGTAGCGCGATTTATGTTGTCATCGTATAACCGAACATCGCCGACATCGACTAGTAAATAAATTGAACTTTTTTCCTTGCTATTTATACTTGCACACAAGGCTTCAGCCTTCTGGAACTGAAGCAAGAACTTTATAGATAACAAACATCCGAGTTTTGAAAAAAAATAATATAAAAAGGAAAACTAGGAAAAAGCTGTGACATCATAGTTTTGACTCGCAACGGTTACGTAAAAATAGCCACTAATTTAGGACTTGTATTGCTCGCGTGATATCAAAGTCATCGTCACTATATATATGCCTAACGCTTCAATATATAATAAAACAAAACGACTTCGTAACTAATTTGATCGTCGCAATTAACCAGTCCTCCTAGCCAGTGTAAGCGATCAAGTGGTGAAACCAATCGAGCGCGGTTTATCTCCGATGGAATTAAACCGGCAATTATTGTATACCTAATTACGTGACCGCTACTGGAAAAAAGGGAAAACTAGTTTGTATAAAGTTAATGCACATCGGGCTCGGCTCTTCGTGCGCTACTGTATTAGTATATGGACTTTGACCTCCTGACGATAGATTACCACTTCTTCTCAATCTGGTAACTGGAAGCGTGATTTACTCGACGTTTCTATTGTGCCGTAGTGCCGACTGGAAGTATATTGAATGATAAAAATTAGGTGACTCTGCAAATCTCTACTCTGATATTTATTAAACAACCGCGGCTGACTTATTACTGCTTTACGTAATTATTTCTTTTTTTTGCGGATGATAGTAGATGAAATACCAGCGCGAGGAGCACTGCTGTTTAAGCGTTGCGTCATTAATTAATTGTAGGAAATGCGTCAAGCTGTGATACAGGCGTAAACTTTTGATGACTTACTTCTGGCAGTTTTTCAAATCACACAATTAAAAATCGGGCACGTCGGGAATTCGTTTACTATCTTAAATTAATAAAAACGCGGTCGGCAGACGAAAAAGCACGTGCTCGGAACGCGCACGAGAAAAATTATAGAATAAAAAAAGTGAAGAGAGTAACTGAGTCATACTTCCTTGATGGAACTGCCAACATGGATATTTGATTATTCGGAAATATACGTGTTTGTAAATAAAATTGCTTAACTTTCTTTTTTTGGTAAAACGATACACATCACGCTATAGCCAGTTGACTGGAAAGTTCACTACGCATGCAAAATTGCCGGAATTCTAAATTGACTGTTCATAAGTTCATCGACGTCGCTTATAATTCCGTTTAAAAAATACAATTTCAATACGTATTTATCAATGAATTAGCATTTTAATATACGCACAAGCCCGCAAAAAATTCAACTGTTAACAAATATTAAACAGCAAGATTTTGGGTAAAATGTCAAACAATTTATATAGCCCTTTCTGCAAATCATAATATTTCTCAAGCATGTTTAATTTTGGCGTTTTTCATAGCTATAAATATCTAAAAACAAAGTTATATAAATTTAAGAAAATTTCAACTTTTTTGGTGGCTGCCAAATATTTTGCCCCCCCCCCCCCACCCCTCCCCCGTAATAAACTGCTACTTTACACCCGCTTAATAGACATGAAAAGCGCAAAAATCGTGCATGTGTTACAAAAAAGTAATTTTAGTGCAAAAGTTCAGATCAGCATAAAAATGTATATTGAAAGTAACAGTGTGCATTTCGTTATGGTAGCAAATCATGAATGTATTCATGCTCTATACACATGTCAGTGTGACATCCATGTGGACATCTACGCATTCTATACTTACGACATTAAAAACTCGCTTCTGCTTATTCAAATCCAATATTTTAAGTAACTCATGCGTTAGTTAAGATTATATCGACACACTCTATTGGCACATGCGATTCAAGATATGGCACTTTGCAAAGAATGATCTATGTAGTTCTAACAAATGGTATCTGATGTTAATTTTTATTGTGCCAAACTTGTCTTATCAGCACCGTGGAAGCGATAAGCTAACTTTAACTGGGATTCTGCGACTTTGTATAAAATCAAAGCTATGAAAGCATTTGGCGCTAACGCATTGTCTGTATATTGAAAAAGAATTATCTTCGTCTCTTTTCAGACAGATATTCAAATTGTCTAACGTTGGTAATTCTCATTAACAAGGTAATAATTTCGCTGAGTCTTTTATACTAAAAGAATATGTCGTATTGTTTATTGAAAAGCCAATCATTTTGCAACTTGGCGCAAACATTCTACGCGTTTTAAATTGATTACGCTCAATATATATTCTCAGGATATCTTTCTCTATTTACATTGGCTCGCGCAGATTAAAAATATTTAATGATTACTCTTAGCGATAATCTCTGTTATCGAGATTGCGTACTATTAGCAGAGTTTAAAATTTTAAAACTTTATCCAAACCCGCAAGCAAAAAATCTAAAATTGAAATGACCATTTCCTGTGGAAGTAATCATAACATAGACCAATAGATTACGCAACGATCGTCGATCAGTCAAAACGCACATGCTGCCCATACTAGTTCGGCCATAAAAATATTTCAGCGGTAGAACCCAAGGATGCTGCGATAAAATAAACGAAAAAAAAGAGAGAGAAATCGTTGATTATAAATTCACACGATCGACGTCAAGGCAATGCCCGCTCAAAGATTCAGCAGCACGTGTCTTTTTCTCTCTGCCTGTGTCACTCTCTCTCTCTCTCTCTCTCTCTCTCTCTCTCTCTCTCTCTGTCTAGAATCGCGCGATACTTCCAAACAAAAATACTTTCCTCGCCGACTGTACCGAGTCGATTACACGCGCGCGCGCGTTTATAAATCGGCGCACGCCGACGCAAATCCAGCAGCGCAAAATGCGGCACTCTCTATCTCTCCGCCGCTGCATCTCGCGCGCTTTGCGCCGATGCATCAGACGATGATGCGTCTCGACGGGAATTTGAATCGAGGACGCGCCGGGAGAAAATACTTGAAAACGCCCGCGGGATGAGCAAATTTTAAGACGCACATTTGTGCGCTGCTCGTGATGTGAAAGATATGCCTGTGGACGACCTTGGCAACGCCGGACTTTATTTACTGGGGCAGTGCTCTTTTTAAAACTTGACGAATGAGGAAAATGTGGTAGTGCTCTCATTGTGATCGCGTTCACAGAGATCGGGAGAGTTTTTCTTAAGTTGACCGGATTCACCAACATTTAAAATGTACGTGTATGTGTGTATATATATGGCAGAGTCATGGATGACCTTGGGTTATGCAAATATATTATAATATTACGGTGAGCTACGGTTGAAATTATATTCGATAAGCTAATCATTGTACATTGTGCTTATCGCATCGGTATAAGGCTAATTAGATAGTAAACTTTCATTCGTAACTACGACTTGGTTTCCGGCACGGTTGTGTTGGTTGTGCACTTTTTGTATCAAAGCAATATTGCGTAACAGTTGACATATTAAAAGAATCACGCGATTTACCGCAATTAATTTTGATGGACGCAAAAAATGACGTACCTACAAAATCTACGCTATTCTACAAGTATTACAGACCTCGACGAGCCATATAACGCGGGAACGAATATTTAGAATGACGGCGCATATCCATGTTCGGAATAAATACATGCTGATATCAATTACATCTGCGTGACGAGCTTTAAAGCCTTGCGCCCATAGAAAATCTTTAAGCGAGTCAGCAATAAGAATCGATTCACAAATAGACACGCGGAACTCATCATGCTCTCAAACCATGAATCTGCGCTGCAGTAGTCACATTGACGCGCTCATGGGAGTTTATGATTCACTCGTGTCTCTTTTGACACGTGGAATCGTAAATAGATGCCCAAGACAAACGAAGCACAGCTGCAAACGCGCGCGACAAAACTTCAAGCTGATGAGCTGATGTGCTTGTTCATTATAAGTATGTTTTAACATTTAGTTAGACAGTGTTAAAAAATTTTAGTTGTCATATATTGATAATGAAGGAATTTCATGAATGGAATTAATTTCAGATGCTTCGCGGTGTTCGTGAGCGTAGGTCGTTGCGTGCGCGAAAAAATGATGATAAACCTGCGGTCTCAAGGCTTGCGCTTAGTTAAAACTACAATGCTGGATGTAATAGTACGACGTTTTCCCAAATAATACACGTCACGTCTGCTACTAAAGATAAATTATTACAAATTCCTCTCATCAATAGTTCAATTGATATCAATTATATAAACTGTTACATATTATCACAGTTATAGATGTGTATGATGGATTGTTTAAGTATTGGTTGAACATTCAACGAAAAGTTGGCCGTTTGAATTCGAATTTGATTCATACACTGTATCTTCGAATTCGATGATTTACTGTTAACCCTCTGTCGTATCAAGACGATGTACAAAAGAAATAAACTTTTAAATGAATGCTATGTCTTTAAACATAAAATTTAAAGCTGATTGCTTGACTTAGGTAAACATGGCTGATAGCACACTATTTGTACTTTCAAACGCAACTTTCTACCTATGCTTCCACTATCTATGTAGAAAAATTGTGCGATTCCATGCAACCAAATAACAAACTTTTTATGCATTGCGGTCAGTTAGGAAAATGCAGATTATTTTTGTATTTAAAAATCATTTCGATCAGTCTGGAGAGTTGACAACATTAAACAAAAATCTGACCCATATCAATGAACTTAGTCAATCATGAAAGATAAGTAAGATAAGAGATGTCATGCAGAGGAAGTATAAGAGAAAATATTAAGTTCGTTCAACTATCACCTTTCGATTGTTGTCATGTCGATAACTGTAATAATGTATATTTTATTAACATTTTTTTTTAGTTTTTTTGCTCCGTATTTCAATACTTGTTTTGACAGATAGCAAATACATAAGGGTATGCTTTTGACTTTAAACGATTTGAAGCAATGTGAATAAGCGCCCTGGTATGCTCCGTGACTCCAAACATCCCGAAATCCCTTTCCAAGACTCACGTAAAATCGTGAAAAGCGGGGGACAGACTTGGAAAGAAAATTTTGCGATAGCCAGGCAGACAGGAGATAGTACAAAAAGAGAATGAGCAACCAAAGAATCTGTCCGACACTGAGATTAGATACGTATTATCTGTTTAAGCTGCGGCACCCAGCACGACCCAGAGAGGAAGAGAGAGCAAAAATTAGAAGAGGAGCAGTGACGGCAGCAACAGCAACGGTAGTCGTAGTGGTAGAAAGAGGAGGAGGAGAAGGAAGAGAAGAGAAGTGAAGTGAAGAGAGAAAGAGAGAGAGAGAGAGATAAAGAGAAGACGGAGGGGCAACGCCAAGAAAAAAGTATAATACGCCGAGTCGTGTGGAGCAGCAGCGGGGCGCACATGCTGAGGAGACGAAGAGCGAGGACAGAAGTAGTAGCAGCAGCAGCAGCGTCACGGAAACAACGACAGCAGCAGTACAACTGCCGCAGCCATGAGGCCCTGGACGAGCAGGACCGCCGTGCTGGGCAGCATTGGACTCACCCTCATACTCCTTGGCGCGGCTGTTTACTTATTGCGGCACGTCCTTTTTCATGGCATCATTCGTAGCGTGAGTATCTTAACTGATAAATTAAAAAAAAAATACACGAAAGAGGTAAAGAGGTGGAGGACAACGGTATGTTTCTCACCTGCAGAAAATGTGACTTTAATGTGCGTTGATTCATAATGCGATTACTATGAAAAATCGTCCAATATTTTGAAAGTTCGTAATGTATGCGTTTTAACGAGTAATTTTGAAAAACTTAATCGCTACTTGCATGAATTTATCAAGAGATTGCCGTTTTTTACTAAGGAAATAACTGAGATTGAGACCTTGCTTTTATAAAGTATCTTGGATTCAATGTACTCTGTGCATGACGTGCGTTCCATTAGTGTCAAAATTTATCAACTATTCTATTTCTGTGCAGTATTTTATACAAAGATTACTTTAACAAGTTAAATTTATCAACCAGAAACGCCAGCTTGGTGACAATAATCACAATTATAATAATACTATTTATTATCATTGCAGGCACTGTCATTATCACCGAACTCAAATAGTTATGAAATGTGGAAGGATACAAATAACCTCCAAACTCATTTGGATATTTACTTTTGGAATTGGACGAATCCAGAAGACCTCATGAACTCCACGAGAAAGCCAAACCTTGTTCAACTAGGACCATACAGCTTTCGGTGAGTAATGCGTACTTAATATTTAATGTCATGGCAGTCAATATATTTTATAATAATAATAATAATAGCGTCATCAAAACAAAGCTTTCTAAATTCAAAAAATAAGTCGAGTTTATAAAAGAATAATTTTACTAGAATCATATAAAAAAATATGACCTGACCTCATAATGATTGTGCACAAATGATCTAGTTACTGATAGACAGCTTCTGACATAGTTCTGACTTGTCAGAGGCTAGATATTAATTTTAAGAAATACTTATTCTTGTGATATACGGGATCTAGACTGAAAAAATGGTTATACAATAAAAATTTGTTATCCGATCGGCATTATAGACGATGTGTTTTTTAACTATAATATAATCTCTCGTGACAACGACAAATACAGAAATGTAATACATGTTTCTTCCTTCTTCCAAAATAAATTGACGTATCATAGTTAAATGCGATTTTCAAATGCGCGTAAATTTGATAATACGAAATAAGACTCGAACCTCAATATATGTTCGTACGACCATGAGTGAAGCTCTCGTGTCTCGTATCTGCTGACTTCATCAAATATTTCCAAGTGAGGAATCGTGAATAGTACCAATCAGAATAACCTTTCATTTTTTAATGTATCTTATACTATCTACTTAATAAAGGCATCGTTGAACAACGTCACATGACAGTAGACTCAATCTTCTTGATATTTGAAACTGCTATACTCTTTCATAGACCTTCGACCTTACATAAAAGCTCGATAAAAATTTTATGAAAAAATCTGCGGTTGAAGATGAAATTACAAAGCGTAAAATAGCAAGAAATAGGTATATCAGCATAACGTGTTTATTGGACACGAGAAGCGTAATGACGAACAAAGATGCTGCAATTTTAGTGAGATTTTTTTTTCAATTATTCTTGTAGGGTTGAAACTCATTAATTAGGTAATGAATAAATGTATACGATCGATCTGATCTTTGATAAAGACTTCAATTTCTGATGTCGCTCGTAGATCTAATGCATCTTCATGAATATACATGGTTGGCGATAGTTTGGTGACTATGTCGTCAAATGAGTGCTAATAATACGTAGCTTCTAACGACAAAGAAAGAAACGATTAACCCCACTGCATTGACATCTTGATGAGTAATAAGACAATTCACTTCTCTGATCAGACTGACCGCGTGCGGCTGTAGACGCGTAGGCGATCGGCTCCTCAAACTCCATGAACTAATTGGTTGATTAATTAATTTTTCGACCCGACTTGTTGTCAAGACGAGCCATAAATAGGTGTATCACACTGTGCGCGTATCTCTTTCGGCGAAAAGTGCAAAGGAGTTCCGAAGGCCTTCAGCCAAATGTCACGAGGCAGGCACAGTACTTGATTAGACTTTCGATCTTTTAGTTTCTTAAAGTGTTACTAACAGGATCAAAAAAATTAAGCCCTTAAAGTATATACAAAAAACCTTCAGAACGATTGCGAAAATGTGCGAAATGAATGATAATATAATAACACTGCTACTTTCAAATAGATTTATTACATTTTGTTTGATAGCTTTATATTAGATGTTTTCTACTTGGTTTACCGAGAGTAACATACGCATATGAAAGTTTTAATGTAATCGATATTGGATGTGCTGGTAATAATCTTCTTATCAGAGGTCTTACTCTTCACATGCAAAGATATAAAATGTGAAAATTTAAAATCTTATCTGCGTAAGGGATACAACAATATCTCGGTACGTGATTAAAACACCTATCTAAATCCAACAGTAACTTTGCAATATCAATCATAGTAATCATTTTTTTGTTAAGTTTTTTTATTTTTACAGAATAAACATAGGCATAGTTGTATAAAATACTGTAAAGATTAACTCAACTTAAATCTCAGTATGATTTTCGGGAAGATTCGTAACTTAATTTGATTTCCATGTACGTGCAGCTACGAAGGTCGTGACTAGAAATTAGATTGACTAAATTAGTACCTTGCGAAGAGAAGACGATAATAAACCTAATAAATTTTGATTTCAAGTGCATGCACACTTAACGCTCTACTGCTCTAAATATGAGCAGTGTCCTGATCTAAGGTGCATTCTCGACACTCCAAACGTTTGACTAGCAATTGTCACGTCAATTTCAATTCGCAGATGTGGGTCGTCCGATTACATTGCTATTTATCATAAATCATTTTCGAGATGACAAAACGATTCGGCAATTGCATTGTTAGTGGCCATTGCTGACAATTTCTATTTTCTGTACCAACGAATCTTACCTAAGCTAGCGCGAACAATTTGATGAATAAAATCGTTTATTTTTCTTTTTCAGAGAGAGGCGAGAAAAAGTCAATATAACGTTCCATCCGGAGAACAGCACAGTGAGCTACATGCAAAAAAGGACGTGGTTTTTCGATCGCGAAAGAAGCAATGGCTCATTGCAGGATACAATTTTACAACTGAACGTTGTCGCTGTGGTAAGTTAAGAATTTTCGTATCTTGTTTAAAGTTAACGAATTTCGTATCTTAATTTACTCATTTTATTACTTTACTCATTTTATTCCAGTCTGCATCACACAAGATTCGATACTGGCCCTATATGATACAACAAAGCCTGTCATATTTGCTCAACCAGTTCAAAAATAAAGTTTACGTTGTTAAAACTGTTGACGAACTGTTGTTCACGGGTTTCGAAGACAAAATCATCACGATGGGGCAGATGTCCGGTATGGACGACGAAGCTCCACCTTTCGACCGGTTCGGTTGGTTTTACATGGTTTGTAAATTAAAACAATATTTACCATTATCCATAATTCTGAGCTTCAATTACGCCATCGGATATAAAAAATGTTTTACAACCATGAATTAGTCGAAGCTATAGGACGAACTATATCAATGAGAGATAATCTACTTATACAGACGCGCAAGATTTAATTAAGCTTCGTAGAAATGATTTCTGAGATGCCTATTTTATCCACGTGTTTATTGAATAAGTATAGTTCACAAAGTTACTTTCGGAGAAAGCATAAACAGATACTTAATTATTGAGTAGAGTTCGGTGATTACCGACACAAGGCTGCAGCGGGAAACTCTTAACTAATTTCGATCGGTCATTGGTCGAGCAGGAATGATTCGTAGACGCTTGGTTTAAATTGGCACTGAATAGCTTAGGTCGGATGGATGTAGGTCACTGATTGAAGAATAAATAGCTGGGAAGAAACGAATATGCACTAATTTGTCTCTGTGTAATAACCTATAATTATAATTAGGATACCCCTTATACTAACGATATTTTGTATAATATATGCATAACGATTAATTAATAAATTACAGAGAAATGGATCTACGGACTTTGACGGATACAGCAACGTAGCGACTGGAGTAGATGACATCGCTAATCTTGGAAAATTGAAACTGTGGAATTACAAGGACACGACGAAGTACTACAAAAGTCCTTGCAATGCGATCGAAGGAAGCGCAGGAGAATTTTGGCCGCCGTATAGGACAAAAGAAGACATTCGTCTCTTCACGCCCGATATATGCAGGTAAGCCGATATTCAAATTTATAATTTGTATTGAGAAGCTTCGACCAATCGATAAAGGCAATCGCAAAATAAAATTATAACATAAATGATACCAACATTCCATCATTCGATCTTGCAGAGCAGTGACCTACGAATACGAGAAAACTGTCGTGCACAAGGGTATCACGGGCTACAAGTTCTCGATGGGCAAGAAGACGCTGAGCAACGACACGAGGCGGCGTTACCCTCACGAACAGGCCAAGTACTTCGAGCCGACGACCACCACGGAAGATTTCTTCGTTGTCGACCCCACCACAATCAGACCCGAGGATGAGGACGACGATCCGGACGTGGTGAACGAGGGCCAGTGCTTCTGCAATGGCGAGTGCGCCCCCATGGGTGTCATAAACATCACGGCCTGTCGCTACGGTGCGCCGGGCTTCATCAGTCTGCCTCATTTTCACAAGGCAGATCCCATGCTCAGAGATCAATTCACCGGTCTGAATCCCAAAGACGAGGACCACAGCTTTTCGATAACGCTCGAGCCGGTAGGTCGCGCTTTTAGTACTTGCGGTTCGAACATCTGTTGCAAACAGCTGATGAGACGGCGCGTGCGGAAAACGTGACCCTCGCGTCTATTAAGTAGTATTCATGATTGAACATTTTCTGGATGAAGTAATCGTTGATACGAGTTGTTTGCTGTGGCATTGAAAATGGGAAACTTCGAGTGTGTAGTATAGTGGCAACTAATGCTAAGTTCGATTTTATGATGATTTTGGTGTAGGTTTTCTACTTTATGAATCTTTAATTTATGAAAGTTTCTATACGAGCTAAAATTCGATAGGTGCAATGGTGGTTCGTTACGAAAAGAATAAAGTTCATAGCATCAGTTGCACGCTTTATTTCCTGACCGAAAGCAGCAATCTTCCCGCAAAAATGACGTGTCGAGCTATTGTAAAGAATTGTCAACATGTCATGCAATTTCATACCAATCGTGTATAATAGCAATGCAGCACGCAACATGCATTTATTATCGATAAACTATCTTTTCCTGCAGACAACTGGTATTCCCATAGACGTAGCTGCTAGACTGCAGGTTAACATTTTATTGCATCCGTCAAAGACAGTGTCGTAAGTATATCATTTTCATAAGAACTCAACTTAGAATTTAACAACGTTAGTTGGCAAGGTGTCAACTTGCACATTATTTGTATAAAAATTGTACGAGTCCAAGATTGAAATCTTCGGATGTGTTGGAGGTCGCACGAAGACTCTTCCTCAGTGTTGTTTTTTATTTTGAAATTAACTTCTGCTATAATAACGTAATTATTTAGTGGAAAAAAATTATGTTTTCCATTCATCCGGGTATTATTATAATTCCTCGATATATAGCGATGGATAATCTTGAATCTGAAGTTCGACCGATTATGTCACCTATGTAAGTGTTACTTTATACTTCACATGCATTACCGCATGCAACTCTCAAGTTTCCCCTTTATTGTTCATGATAATATCTAAACAAGAGCAATATGTATGCCAATATTAAAAAATCAGTTTTAAAATTTATATTATTATTCCACAATTTATGTAAAGCTCTTGAATGAAAGTGATCAAATTAGAAATGATTTTATGTTCACAGAATGTTTAAAGATGTACCTACGATATACTTTCCAATGTTCTGGTTCAGCATGAGAGCTGGAATCCCAGATGATTTGGTTGGCGGTTTGAAGTTACTTCTAAATCTGCCAAATATTACGATGTACGTGGGATTAGCGTTGATGCTCATCGGCTCACTTGTTCTCTTTTGCGTCGCTATAATGTGTTACGTAAATAATCGACGTCGTTTGCCACAGGTATTTATCATTACACGCAGTTCAAAAGATTAGCTTATCCGCTTTGATGCGCATGTAATCGTTGATTGTTCGCCAAAGCAGGCAATTATTCGTAAATACATTTACCGAAGAAAAAAGCTACGTGCAATGTAGAATTAGCTAATGAGTGCTTTTGAAACTAATTTCTTTACTTTGTAAAAGAAGTTCAATTTTTTTTTGATAATCATAGCGTCTAGCTAGCAATCTATCGTATGTTATTATTAAGAATATGATGAATAATTCAGTATCGGCTGTCGGCAAAACAGGTTTCTATCTCGACTTAACTGACGGCATGAGATATCAAGTAAATTTCTTATAACATATTCTTAATTCAAATGAATCGTCTGTTCTCAGCATAAGGCTAGCAAAGCAGACAGATCGCAGAAAAAGACAGAGATGGTGTACATGGACAGATCGGGCGCCAATGAAGATGACAAATTGACGGACGGAACTCAGAAGAAGACAGAGTTGGTGTACGAAGACAAATCCGGTGCCAGTGAAGATGGGCAGAGGAAAACCGATCGTCGCCTGTATCCAAAACTTTCGTGAAAAATTAACGAAAAAGCCGTTAATTATCAGGAAAAGCGCTAACCGTATAAGGCAACAAAACACTCCCGCGTTACACTCAGTTCCTCACGAAGCATCGAGTTTCGAGTGAGAAGCTGCGTGAAGGTGTATATTTGCCCAAACTATAGTTGCATTTGTACGGCAGATATACTTGTCGCACAATGAAGAGAGATAGAGAGAGAGAGAGAGAGAGAGAGAGAGAGAGAGAGAGAGAGAGAAAGTGCGTGTGCCAGAAAAAACGTCCCTCTGCTTTAATGCGCTTAGAAATATAGTCACAAGATCAACGCCATTTCGTAATTATAAATCGAGGCTGTTACCACGTTACTCTAAAGCGTTAGAGAGAATAGAACAGTCAGCTATGTCAGCGAAACTTTTGCCATATAAGACAGCAAACACATCAACGATTTGACAATCAAATACTCGAAAAATTTTGATATACCTGCGTAAAGAATACTTCTATACGTCAAGTCTGGAAAATCGTGGCTTCTATTATCACTAGAGGCTAAAGTCAATGATTGGTTAATGTAAGATCAATACAACAAAGTGATAATATTATAGAATAGGTTCAAAGTGAGAGAACTTTGGTAATTGCGGACCAATCGTAACTCGAGTGTCGACAAATTCTCTCGAGTACACAAAAGTCACACAACAGTCGTGTGCCCGAATCGTGTCGTTTTTGAAGTATAAATTCTTTCTTTTTATAAGGAACATTAAGTTTTAACTGAATGAGTGTATTGTTTTGCAATTAATCTGACAAAATTAATACAAGAGAATGTAAATCGCGCCCTAATAATTTTTTTCTGGTGAAAACGATACGTACATTCCTTATTCTTCAAATGTCTTGTAAATCTTATAAATAATTAAGGATTAGAAATGCATAGACATCGTAAGTTATAAACAATGTATATACAATCCTTTTGCGACTCTCATTGACATCTGAAAATTATTGACCATCATAAAAGAACAATTCAGTTCTTATTAAGACGCATTAAAATGCCAAAGCTAATGTGAATTTAACATTGAATTATTTATATTCTATATTGATTTTTTTTTTCAAGTCAATCCTCAATTTCCAGTAAATTTTTTAACTTTTGTATGATGTATAAATATCGATCACAGTATTCATATTTTATATTAACATCTAAATTCGAACACATTAGAAGCCCAAGTAACTATTCATATGCAGAATACGTAAAATCGATTATTGTTATAAAAGTTTTTATATATGTTAAAAAAAGACAAATTTATAACACAAATTAAAGTATATTTGCTATAAGAAAATGTTAAAAATCTTTAGAGGATGTATCAATTTCCGGTCTGGAAGCTATTTCGAAGGACTCGATCGTGCCTTGCATTTTTATAAACACGAGGTCAATGTCGTATATATAAATTTAATATGAATGACTCGTCATTCTCAGCAACGTGCCATGCCATTTATAATATTAAGTAATACCTCATCAAATTAACAAAATCTAAAATTGTATACTTTGCTTGCAAGAAAAATACTCTGAGTTATAGTAGTTACATGAAGATGTACAAGAATAAAGCAATTTGTTTTTATTTGACTTTTATACAATCATTCTGAATAATTTTTGTATAAATTTGACCTATTATTGTACATTTCAAATGTTGATACGTAAGATGCAAGCGATTACGTAGTAGTTAAAAAAATATATAGAACTTGGTTGAAAGATGTGTTTAAAAGTAATTGATACCATAATTTTGTTAACCAACATATGATTATATAAAGTTTATATGATATTGCAGTTTTTTACAAATTTGTAACTTCGTAAAAACCATAGAACTATCATCAATACAGGTGGAATCGTAAATTAACAACATATATGCCACTATATATACATATGTTCGTTTACGTTATCGTTCGTTATCGTCATTTTGTTATATTTTTTTGTATTCAATTATGACTTTTCTTGTGTGATTATCGTTTAAGATAACCGCAATGGAAACGTTACAAAAATACTACATGAACTATGTAAGACTTTTTTAAAAGAATAAGAAATATTCAAACTCTATAATAAACAAAGAAATATTTTATAAATAACGAAATTTGTATTTTCGATATAGAATTTTAAAAAGAAGGATTTTCTGCGTAAGATTTTTGTATTGCTTATAATAAAAGTCAACTATTTTCAAAATAACTGTACCAAATTTATGTTTTTCCTTTATTTTCCCTCTTTCCAATTTTAATTATACAGTTGATAAGTTTTAATCATAGAAATAATGCTGCCTCTGGTATCTTGAATTTTCAATTCTTTACTTGTCTGATAATGTTATACCAAACCAAGTAGTGATATTTGCACGAACGAGTGTATAATATATTTTTATGATACTATGAATAACGTTAGTGTACATACGCATATTTTACGAATCAAAATATAAATTCGCAATCTAAGTTATCGATTAAAAAATGCCTGTAAAATCATTAAATTTGGTTAATGTATACAACAAAAGAATGTAGGCAAACTATCAAAGCCGAGTAATTAAGTAATCTGTCCAAGGCGTCGTGCTCAATCAATCGATCGATCAAAAAAAAAAAAAAAAAACTTGAAAGGTCGCGTGCACAAAGTGTTAGCTCTAAGAGACTCGTCACACATCAACTAAAATACGTTTTTATCAGCCTTGATGGCTGCAAGTGCTTTTACATCCAGAGTCAAATGACAATGTTGTTATCGCTGCCCTTCCATTAGAGCCGCGCAGAGAGAACGTCTCAAGCCAACCGCGGAACGTTTTCGTTAAGCTATTGGTTTTTTATGCCTGCACTTGAATCGAACCTTGAACCACTTTCTATTGCAAATGAATGAGCGATAACAACCTAGGCCGAAATCCAATTTCAGATCTAAGTGCAACAGGAAGCATTTGGAATTTCTGCGCAAGACACTATAGTATTATCTCCGGCTATATTGAGCGGGGCTGGTTGAACAAGTTTGGCCATTAAATTATGAAAGTGGAAGAGTTTAAGCGACGTAGATAATAACGAGGAAACCAAATACACGAGCATCTGTAATTGTTGTCTCTTCTTATTGAGGGGGCAAACACGGAGTAGCGGGAATATAGCGGCCGCGCACGAAAATGGTTGTGCCGCGCGAGGCAGAGGCGGAACACGAATGTCTGCTATACAAGTATATAGTTATATACCCTTAAACCGCTGCTGTATAGACGTGCGCGTGTATAAATACCGCAGGAAAAATATATACGAGGCTGTCGAAACAGTTTTCACAGTCTGCTAAATTGTATACTGATGAGCTGAAATGCGCGGCGTCGAAAAAGTTTACCGTGGCAATATTACATTTTCCATGAGCCTCTCTCTCTCTCTCTCGCTCTCTCTGGAGTCTCTCGGGAAAGTAGACGCTGAGCTTTTTGACACAACACGCGGCTGTTGTAATAAATATTACGTAAAGTACTCGCCGATGAGCGAATTTGCATGGGAAAATAGAAAAACATTTTTAGAGGAATATATTTCAGAGTAGACGACTAGAGCTACGACTTTATGCAATATACCCTATACTCTTTCGCTCCGGCCATGTAAATGTGAAGAAGCACTACTCGTCATCTGAATTTCACGAGAATAGTTAGCGGAGAAACGTAAAAATTTATCGCAAGGATCATCCCGCAGCGGTATAATCGCTATATAGCGTTTTATGACGACTCCCCCAAAGAGCATCACGCGCGTAACGCAAACTTCCCCAGCCGTCAGTTGAAAAAAGTGCATTTTCTTCAAAAGCTTCTCGTGCACGCCAGCCAACTTTCAGCCTCCAGCCCTACATCGGAACAATTGACCAAACGTAATAATTAGCTAACGTTAGTTATAATATTAAACACAGACTGCTGTATGGGCGCGAAGAAAGCACATAAATAATCGCGTAAAAATCGATGCACGCGCGCACGCCGGGTCCGGCTGAATTTATTTAACCGATAATGCACGGCTGTTTGCACACAGCGACAGATTGTCGCGTTCGGTAATCCGGGCCGAGGATAATTTTCGGCGGCGAGATGAGATAAGAGTGTGTATACGGGCTACTTTTGGGGGGGAGCTGGGACCGTGGGGATTTCCCCTGAATTGTTTCTCTATGAATCACCTCGTCGAGTTCGAATTGACCGTTATTGGAACGGCTCATGAAAAAATATCCCGAGTCTTCGGAAGACTGTATATAATACTCCTGCGTATCGATATTTATCGAGTCAAGCTTGCTTAAAATTTGCTCGTATTTTATATAGCTTTCGAGACGCAGCATACGTATATTGCAGCTCACTGGAAGTGGCACCGCGAGTGAAAGCGCGCCAGAGACTAGCAGCGCAATCTAGTCTGATTTATTTCACAGCGTCACATATATTTAATAGCAACACATGCTCATTGAACAATAGACTCCATTACAGCCGGCAGCTACGCTAGGAGTAGCGATCACGAGGTGCTTTTTGCCAGCGTCCTTACGCAGCTTCCGCATTTTGTCATCGGACAGCATTTTTGGCGATCATCCGCGAAGGCTGGATTTCGAAAAACTTTGTTTATCGGCTCTTATGTTTCCACACAACCGCAGAGTCTGCTCACGACGAGGTCTCTCGAAATCCGGAAAAACAAATACGAACGATGCTCGGACGTCAGGCCGCTAATTGCTGCCTGCTCCATTTGTCCGGTGGAGCGTTTCGCGCGGATATAGTTCGACTACTCCGCGGCATCGGGAAAACGCGACGAGTATGCCTCTCTGTGTGTATAATAGTCCGGGACAGTTGGGTCGAGACGAGCTTCTTTTAGAGATTTCGATAGACTCTCCGTAAGGCTGGGAATTTTCTGTATAGCGCGACGAGGCCGTTGAGGGGAGAAATTATTTTTCTTCGAGTTTTGATCTATGAAGATTGAGTGGGCGCTTGGCGGAAGGGTGCGGTGATTAAGGATGGAGTGTGTGTTTTTTCTCGCAGCGCTGTGCGTTATATGAAAGCCAGCACGCGATAATTTATCTTCGAGTATTTAATATCCTGCGCGCAGTGAGAGAGAAATTCATAAGTTAGTATAATTGTAGAAAAATACTCGAATATTGTATATATATGTAGGTATACGAGCGAAGGAAGGAAAACTCGGTCAATACGATATAACGCGTATAGCGGGACAAGTAAACACGGGCAGCCAGCGTAGAAGAAAGTACGTATAAGAAAGAGAAACAAATTCCCTGCAGGCGCACGGGGAAATAATAAGAAAGCTCGTAAAACTTTGCCATATCTCAGGTCAAATTTCCTCTCGCGCAGGCCGCTTTTCAGTCGCTATACAGCAGCAGCAGCAGCAGCATCATATACGAAAACTGTTACTTCCACTTGAACCTCTGCGGTACTCTCCCCTCGAGAGCAGCACACAGCTCTTCCTGCATCGTCGTATACTATATACACTACGGCTTTCTCCCTCCCCCGCATCTCTCTCCTCCCTCGGCTGCAACAGCGGCCGATCGGCCTGTCATACCGCGCGCGCTGTGCATACGCTCAGCCAGAAGTCGCCTCCGCAAGTCACATCGCATCGCACTCGGCTCTCGCGCGTATGTATACGTGCATATAATAGTCTCAGCGCGTGTGCGAGTCGCAGTGCCTGTGTATCGGTATGGAAAGCCTGCGCACAAAAGGGCCCTGGATTCTCTCGCGTCCATTGTCTCACGAAAACTCCAACTTCTCTTCACGCTGCACCTCCCCTCTCGGTAACGACGGCGGCTGCATTGTAGTCGTGCCGGTGGGAGAAGCCCCGACCCTGACCGCCGCCGACGCTTGCGCGCGAGCCGCGCTCTGCCGAGTAGATAGACATCGAGCGTGGAAATCTCTTCGAGCTGCTCCGTATTACTGTATATGTGTGCAGCCCTCGGGCCCTCCTTATGTACTTAGCCGTTACCATGTTTTCCGATGCCGCAGCGAAGGTTCGAAGATGAGCGCCGCGCAACGCGTGGATACGCACAGGGCTGGTATACGAATCATCGCTGTAGTGGTGCAGACTATATATAACGTTTGGCCGATGAATCGCCGGCAACCTTTTCGGGAAGGAAAATCTTATGCGGGAGGGACTCGTGCGTAGGATTTTAAGCCGTGCACTGCGATGGAATCTCTTTTGGGATTTTTACCTAGTCTTTAGGATGAGATCTTTTGCTTCAACCTTCTGTGCAGAGGGCTTTCACGCGCGTCACGCGTATTCGATGTTTTTATACCTGCGCATCCTCGTGAATTTCAAGTTCAAGGCCGAGAAGCGTCTCCCGCGCTCGCGAGCGGTTTAATTTAAACGCCCTGATGTCAAGCGAGTTTTCGGTGACACCTTGAGACTAGTATTTGCTGCAACTATGACCGCGGGCGCAACTCAATTTTACGTTCAGCGTAATTGAGCTCGCAGCAACAAAATTTACATGAAAATTTTAAGCCTTATGCTGTATATAGTGATATAGTGTGGGGTCCACTTAACACTACTCTCATCGTAATTTATACTAACCTCGATCTCCTTCGCGAATTATTTCGGTAAATCGATAAAATCGGCGAGCTGTAAAGGAATCTAGGTCGCAAACAGAATCAGCTGTGCTTATATTATGATAATTCTAACTGCAGTAGCTGCATAAAAAAGCATATCACATCTAGACTATTTTACAGCTTACGGTACGAGCTTGTAAAAGTCGGCGGAAATTTCGAGATTTCGAGTACAAATATTTAGGATAGACTGACCTTTCCGGTGGCCCGCATAGTAATATAATTCGATTTATAATACGACGCGATCGTATTTCAACAAACTTTCAATCAAGCAACTTTAGTCTCGATCTTTACAGCACGAACATTTTACGAGCACTTCTACGCACGTACTTCAGGCCTAGTAGAAAAAAAACAAACACAAATATATACGTCCCCTTGTCCATATGAAAAGCTCCTTTCAACTTCCGAGGGAAGTGTATAAAGCACACACGCATTATTTGAAGTACCCGCGAGAAAGCCCCATTGTACCGAGCTGGCGTTTATGAGCGTGCTCTATTTAATTTTGAATCACGCGCGTTCTCAAACTTCAAACTTACGATGTTATTAACTTGTGTATGAAAGAAACACATCGTTCGGGAATTTCATCGTGGCATTCGTGACATCATCCTACGCGACGGAAAAAAAACGAGCGTTTGTTGTACAAGGAAGCTTTCTTCAGGCTGTTCGTGGAAATCTGCTACATCGCTTATTCAATCATTGCGATGTACCTTTATCCTGATGCTCTTATTTTTCTATAATAGAATTCTTGCGTTAATTGACGAAGGCTATATGTTTAATTTATCGAGCACTAACGCGCGTTTATAAATATTTCATATGCGTGAAGTACACCTATATAATGAGAGCTCATTTTCCGTTTTGATTTTATGCATAAAATATATATCGCCGTAGTAGTACAAAGTACAGTTTATTTATTTACGAAGACGCAATATGTCATTGAACACTTTTCGGTAATGCGTGGATGTTTTGCTGCCACTTCGCACACGCGCATTATCGCTCAGTACAAAGTATCAAAAAACTAAGATATGATTCATAAAAATAAACTCTCGATAGTTTTTTCTCGTCGGGCTACCGAGAAAGCTGAAGGCAAACATACGACAATTATTTACACATCAATAAGCGATATGTATACAATATTAACTTCTCATATAAGAAATTTGCACATGGCTCTCGCATAGTTTCATGCTCGCGATATCAGCCTCGCGCACGCGAAATTCGATCCAGACATTATACATCTCGAGTACAGGCGAGGCGCGGAATTAGGCCCGCGATATTGAAGTATATAATACCTATTATTCGAGCGCCCGCGAGAAGAAACTGCGGCTATAAGCGCATCCGCTCTCGGTTCAATGGAAATTTTATGAAAGCCCTCTTCGCGCGCGAGTGCCGGAAATAAGTCGGCGTCTTTGGACTTTTCCGCGGGTTTTCCTTGGACTACGCGGCGACGGCATAATAGAGACATAAGTGACTTTTCAGAATATGTATTGAGCCGAGCGAGTAAAGCGAAATTGCTTTCAGTGAGAAATAGATGAAGATAGGGATACTTACTGGAGCGCGATGCCTCGTGACCTTCGAGACACCGCGTGAGTTGCGTTTTTTTCTCTGCGATCGGTATACTAATTGACATTGGTGTATATACGGAGGCGGAATACCAGATCGAAATCGATGAGCGAGAAATTAATCGATCGTCACTTTGGAAAAATTGGTCGATCGTTTCGTTTCTTCGATTTATGTCGCCTTATCAAATCGAGAAATATACGGAGCAGGATTTTTTACCACCTATTGCCGATCGTGAATCGAGCTTCGTTGCATGAAACTTTGTTTGCGGGAAAAAAAATGTATAGACAGCAGCTGATAATGTCTGATGCCAAGAACTTGTTGCTACAGTCTTTTATATAACTAAACAAGGCAAAAGCTGGCACGAGAAATAAATATAAATGCAGATCTTATTCAGTTTTGGCATAGCAGACACATGGAAAGCTGAGGCTGTTAATTTCTAATGTTTGCTAGACTCTTTTCGAGCAGTTTTTACTAATCAAGCTCGAGTGACAAACAATGTATAAGATTGACTTATTAATTCAATTGAGCCTCGGCTAATATAAAGTTCACGCTTATATATACCGAATATACAGTGAGCAGATTTTGCCTTATAGAGGTTCGCTGATGCATACAGAAATGTTCTATAAACGCTCGCGCAACGAACAAAGTTTTCTCGTTTAACGAGCTGTACCTCGCGACTTTTGGTGATTAATACAGTTATAATTAAATTCAAATATTCTCTGGATTTCCAATGCGTGTATATATATTTATTATATATAATATATAGGCGTGTGTTGATTTTCCATATATTCGGACTTTGCATGCAATCGCCCGCAACGTCCGAACAAGAGTGAGCATGCTTCTTGCATCACGATGTGCCTTTATCGACAAATTTATATTGCGAAACCCACGAGTGATTGTTGGACTAAAGAAGTTCCTAAGGTCTTGATAAAATTTTCATTTTGCCACGGAACATTAAATTTGCTCGTTTGGCTGCGGGAGGACCTTCGGGCTCCGTACTCGAACTTCATTCAACGCTCGAGTTTGCCCAGCGAAAATTAGAATTTATCAATTTTCCAACCACCGAGTTCACAATGAATTTCTAATTTGAATAGATCTTCTTGTTCAATCGGGTAAAATTAGAAATACACCGCGTCCAAAAGATCTTTCGAATCTCGGTATACACTACGATGCTCCTCTTATACTTTTAATACGCACAAATATCTCTGTATACGAGGAGCGTAAACATCGCATATCGACTACACAGCTATAATATATCGTATAATACACTATCTCCCGCGCGGGCACACACGCAGGTATATGTGTGCAATTATAAAGCGGAAAAAATCAATATCAGCAGCAGCAGCAGCAGCTCGTCTCGTGAACGGCGTGTTCTCGAAGAGCATCATAACGTATACATATAGGCATTACATAGAAGCGCGCGTACATACGTGTACGTATACGTCTACTACGATATATTGTAAAAGTAGGGGGGGGGAGGGGGTAGAGCTCGGTGAAAACTGTCCAATTTATCCTTTGAAATGCATTGCGCGCACGCTCTCCTCTTTCTCTCTCTCTCTGGGCGAAATCCAAATCTCGGCATAACACGCCCCATTTTCCGTTTTGACGTGCTGCCTCCACCTCGTCCTCGTTTACCCGTCCTCCTGATCCTGCTCAATTTGTTATACACACTTATTATCCGCATACGTACATACGTATATAGGCGCACACACTGCGCGCGTGAAATAAAGAGCCGCGAGGAAAATTGTACGTTTCAGAGCGACAGTCGAGAAGGAGAACGAAGCGAGAATACGAGGGTGTCGGGACACACGTGTCCGCTTCTAAGGGTAGGTCGGCCTGCGTGTATATATATATATATATATATATACATATAGAAAGAGAAAGCTGCTGCAGACCTAGATATCGGCGGCGGAGGCAGAGAGGTAGATGTAGACGTATATATATATAGTTAGACGAGAAGGTAGGGGAGGGAGAGAGAGCGCGTTGCCAAGGGGAGATGATGAGCCGCGTGCGGGGAGGGGAATTTCTGTGCGAGAAAGAGAGAGAGAGAGAGAGAGAGAGAGAGAGAGAGAGAGAGAGAGAAGAGAGGACGGATGGATTTTCGCCGGTCTGCGCCGCTGCGCCGGCCGGCAGAGAGAGAGAAGTCAGTCGCTTCCAGTCGCTCGAGTCTAACGGATCGTTCGCTTGCTACCTCGCGCAGTTCTCTCTGTGTTCATTGTAATACACACAGTTGCACCAGCGTGTACCACTGATCCGATACAGCCATGGCGCGCATCGCTCTTCTTACCGCATTTTGCCTCCTCGCCCTTTTCCGTAAGTTTTTACCTTTTTTTTTCTTCGATTCTCTGCGCCCTTTCTTCTAAATTATTCACTCCGTGGCGTGTCTACGAGGTATTTCGTCTTCTTCGTATATATTGCTTATTCGACGATCAAGCTGATCTAAAGAAAAGACGAGGCAATTTTCGCTACCGGAAAGGCAGTCGTGAGCCGGACTTTTCTTTATCGCTAAAAAAATAATTAAAATTCCCGCGTCACTCCGGCACACCTCGCGCGAACGCAATTGCCAAAGTGCGCCGGACAAAAGCTTCGATATGTATATAACGCACAACGCCATACCCCATTTTCACCCCCCCCCCCCCCCTCGAAAAAAGGGAAAGTTCACCGTCCGAGCGAATTCAAAACGCCCGCATGATAAACCTGCGCGCGGCGTCCGCTTACATAATCACGGCAGAAGTTCCATTTATTCGAACCGTCAATGATAACGGACACGCGTATAACGTATAAAAGTACGCGTATAACAAGTGCTCGCTCGCTCGCATATTTACCAACTTTTCCAATATTCCAAAACAGAACGGTAGCGGCCGTTGAAAATCGCTCGCATACCGCCGCTTTGTTGTATTGTATATCTATATAGGAGAACGCGTCGAGAGGTCAGTTTTGACGAGAGGCCCATAGTAGGTAAACGTCAATATTCTGGGAATGGCGACCGCTCACCTGACCGCCCATGTGACTTGGCTTTTCGATTGCGGGGCGGAGACCGCTACACTCTACCTACTCAATGAACTGTCTCTCTCCTGTTTCTCTCGAAAGCTCGCGAATTTCTCGAAATTCCATGCAAAGCGTATGCGCGCGCATTATATACCTATATAGGTGCGTGCGCGCTTAAATTTCAAATTCGCAAAAGTCCGCTAGACGCGCGTGGGCCCAAATATATCATGCGTAATGGCCTTGGAGCGTCGGCGAGCGTAAAACTTTTGCCGTATACGCGGGATGTACGGAATGAAAATAAAATTTGATTTTTACGGCTCAAGACTGCCTCAGCGCGAATTCATGTTTTAACGTGATTTATGCGCTTTTCAAAAGCCCGGCCTTTCAAATGGGGTCGTTCAAACAACTCTGTTGGGAAAAAATTGCGCTTCGCCTCGTTGAAAGCGCGCGTAGGAATATACAAGGAATGGACTCTCTTTTTCCGAACGTAACAGTGCAGAGTCGGTAGCTTCAGAAAAGCTCGAGAATCCTGTTTCAAAGAGGAAACGACATTCGACGCGCTCGGATCAACGTTTCGTCAAATGTACGAAGCAACGAATTCGAACACATATATCTAATCATCAGCTAACTGCAATCGTGTAAAATACGTCCTCGGAACAAACGCTGCTGTGGAATAATAAAACGCGATCCGATCGTCGAGTCCACTGCCCAGCAACGATAGACCGATTAGATATATAGACACGAGCGCAAGAGAGGAATGCTCGCGAGGAAGGAAACATTTAATATTCGTCAGTTAGGGCTCTCTCTCTCTCTCTCTCTCTCTCTCTCTCTCGTCGCCGCTGCAACAATAAAAAAACATAACGCGATCATAAAAGCCAGTTTACGATCGGTCCTCTGTGGCTCCCCCGGCGAGGCGCAATTTTTCTAAGGGCAACAATGGGGGGACGTTTTTCCAACGGTCGTGCCTTTGCTGCACTTATAATAGCAACGCTACCGCACACCGATTCGCTTTAATCCAGTCGCCGTGGCGCCTCGATCGTATATAGGTGGACACCGTCTCGCGGATTTACAGCCTTTTTATTCATTAGCCGCGTCTGTATCGCTTGCAATCTGCATGAGAGAAGCTGTTATCGTGACTGAATTTATTATCCGGTGTGTCGTAAAGAGGCGACGACGCTCGGGATGTGAATCTTTCATTTCTGCGTATACGTTGTATATTGCGTGCGCGCGACATATTGTGTATATATCACGATTTTAAATTTTTACGCACTTGGTCCGTCGAGTCACGTTCAGCCGACGAGCTGATAAAAGACGAGGCGCAGCCGGGACGAAAAAAATATAACGCGGAGAAAGCGTCCCTGGGATACGCTTTGAACGTAATCGCGTCGTCGCGCACTTCGCTTTGCGCCTTTTATTTAAACAGATGTCATGCGTGAGCGTATATGCATGTGTATCAGCGCGACGAGTATTTGCTCTTGAATAGCCCGTCGTTTATTCACGATGCGTATGGGTACGCATATGTGCGTATAGGTGGACTCGATTGGCCGGTCAAATAATGCGCACTTTTTGTGATTGTGGTTTTTCTTAGAATTTCGCCGTTTCCCGGCTTGAGTATTTCATGCGATTGTATTTTTTTTCGAAGTTTTTTGATTCGAAAATAAAACTGGTGGACGATTTTTCTTTGTGCACTCGCTTGCGAGTTTATTTTTATATCGATTATGAGTTTTACTCTTCCATAATATAATTACAGGTGTGCATCTAAGTGCAAGTGAAAGCAATAGTGTGAAATTGAATACCAATGATTTAATTTCGAGACGTTATTTTTTGCCTTTGAAAAAAAAGAGATACTCCAAGGCGTTTCGTGCCATTACTTGACGTGATATATCAATTTCGCTATTTTAATGTCAAACTTATCGTACAGACGTTAACCTGTTTTTACACTCTTCCATGTTTTTCCATTGTACTAAACTTTCAAAACTGCCTATATCTCTCTCGGGCTAATAATGAATAAGCAATAAAAAAATACCAGAAACGCAGAACCGCGAGAATACCAATATACTCTCCGTTCACCTTCCGAGACGTTCTAACCCGGTTCATATTTTTAGATAATGCAAGACGTCATTGTATAAAACGTGTATGCATTACTATAATACCTTCACTTTACGTCAAATATATATGGAAAATGTATAGAATAGCTCTACTTTCAATTTCTCTGATGGTAAAAAGTTCTTTCAAACGGATTTATAATATATAGTGTATATATACATCACAATTACATATATCTGCGGCTTTCAGAGAGCAAACTCTCACTCTCGTGCACATATAGGGAAAAGTCGTGTGAGAATTTCGCGAATGACAAAAACAGCGGCGACGCGAATGAATTTGCGTGCGTCGCCGCCCATTGTCGCCGCGGCAGGAATTTCCGCTCTTTGAAGGTGTATATAGCATTTTCATCATATATAGGCTAATTATATACGACGCTGCTGGTGTGTTCGTCTGACTCACCAAGTTTACCAGACAAATGAATCATACTGATAAAAATTGTACAGGTAGAAAGGAGAGAATATAAGGAAGTCGCCGACGACGACGCGTTGCGCTATAGGTGCGCACATGTGTATGTGGTTTTTATCAGGACGTTTACGGCTTTAACGAACAGTAAACAGATAATTACCGTGCTCGCGCGTTGTATATATAATTTGAC
Source organism: Muscidifurax raptorellus (assembly GCA_020010945.3). Lineage (NCBI taxonomy): Eukaryota > Metazoa > Arthropoda > Insecta > Hymenoptera > Pteromalidae > Muscidifurax > Muscidifurax raptorellus. Next base: position 39,304,199 of record CM052078.1, read on the forward strand.
GCGAGCGGCATGTAGGTGCCCTATAGTTGGAAACTTTATCTGCGGTGCAAACGAAAAAGTGGGTTAAACCTACGTGTGTGCAGTGAAAATTTACGCACACGGCTCGACTGCTTTCAATTATCGATTTTTCCCTTTTTTTCTACATAGTATACGTAAACGCGTTGATGTAATGGATGACTCTTTGTAATTGCATTTTCTCTCCCTCTCTCTCTCGATACAGTAATGGGAATGCGCATTAGCAATTCAAATTCGAACTAGCGTCGTGTGAAAATAAAGAATATTAAACGCAAAGCGCCGCGTGGGATGCAATTTTTTTGTTTATTCGCGCACTTGTTTACAGCGCGCTGATTTCTTCATCGCGTTAAAGATTGCATGTTTATTTGCAATTTACTTCTTCTCATTATCATGAGAATGATATACAGATATGCGGGATCGTAAAGCTTTCGATTAATACATTATCGGAGCCCAAACAACCGTTAATATCAATATTCTCGCGTAATTAAACGACGCTATCAATATAGAGTTACTAATGGATAAAACGTTGAAATTAATCTTGTCCTAAGAATTATAAGACTATAAATATCGAATAAACGCAATATAAAAGTATAATGTAATTGATGCAGCTCGAGCACGTTAATGTCGAGGAAAACTTTGTCACTTAATCCAATGATTCATTCTAGAAGAATTAAGTACTAAGAACATCTTTGCTAATCCAGCCAATTATATTATACACTGTAGAGCTGAATTCCCTTCATTCCCTTATGTCTCTCTAGAGAAAGTAAAAGAAAACTGATTCACCACTAGCTACAGTACATAATATACCGATGCGGTCATTAATCTCAACATTTCAATATCATAATCTCTCCGGCATGAGAAGATCAATTATCATTTTAAATTGGAATCCAGTGACGTTTCATGCTCGTAATTATTTCAATCGTGCCTCGATTGTACATTTCATTTATGTATATTCATTAATTTCATCCAGAAGATAAAGTAGTACTTGGTGAATGTTCAAATAAACACGAAATCTTGCGTAATATGTATCAATTATGTCTCTGCTACTGAATCCTCGCACGGATTTGAGAAAGTCAAATTTATCGCGCGGGTTAATGTAATACTCTATTTTTAACGAGGCAGCACGCGCGAAACAACTTTTATTTAGTTAGACGCGTGAAAAATCCCAAGAACTAGCAGTAAAAATAAAATCCGCCCAGAAAAACGTAAACTCAGCGCTCCATCAGACGAAAAATTCTCTCCTATCCGATATCTGCGGCGAGATATTTCTGTATAGGCGTGGTTTTGCGCCAAGTCTATATACGTGTATACAGCCCGCCGGGAGTGATTCGAATATCGCGTGTCGGTGAAAAAACTTCATTAATAATAAAATCGCCCAGCTTATTACCATGCGGTAATTTAGTATACTCTCTATAAATCAGCTAATTTTTACGATTAGGACCAATCGCAAAATTGAATTTTTCCCTCTCGTTTTGTCCAAATAACTTTCTCGAGTTATATTGGCTCACGATAATAAGGCTGATTAACGAAGCAGGCACGCATCGACGCAGGAAATGAGTAAGATATTAAAATTTCCGATGACAAAGTGCATTCCCGATGCGTAGATATGAATGCAATGCGTATAAACATCATATTGTTTAAACCGTATACCTCAAAATGATTCATTCTCAAAAACCGAAATTGTTAAACAATATGAATGACATATACGCGTGTGTATAGAGTCCAGGAAGTCGCTGGGAATAAAAATAGAGCCGCAAATGGAAAAACGTTAACCGCGCGTATATACAGCCTCCCGGCATGCTGCAGCGAAAATCCCGCAAAAGCGCGCGATCAATGCCCGGCCTTGCGCAGACTGTACAACTCGCGCACGTGGTATTCAAAATTTTCTCCACGAAAAAAAGACCAGAAGCTCGGCAGCGCAGTGTATCGACGCGTGCGAAAAAAGCGGCGAAAAAAGAGAAGGAAGAGTTTGAAAAAAACGGAGAGAGAGAGAGAGAGAGAGAGACAGCCTCAGAGGAGGCCAATCGATGTCGCGCGGATCGATTCCCGCGCACGCGAGAGAGAGAGAGAGAGACGTATAACCCTGAAAAGCTCTTCTCCTCGCTCTATCTATGGTCGTGACAGCGTAACGGCGTGTAATGCGCGAAGCTGCACTGCTATACCTTCTAGCCCGTCAATATAAATAGAATATAGAATAGCGAAAATATAATATCCCTGCAGCCGCAGCGGATACTCTCTGAAATATCGATGCACGTGAGCACGCGAGCGTCACAAAATGCAGCACAAGTTCCCTCTCCTGCACAGCAGGAGCACCAGCAGCCTTGCTCTCTATATACGTATGCGTAATAATACGCGTCTGAAAAAGATTTTCTATACAGGCGCTGAACAGGTAAATTATTTTTCGCACACCTTGTACCGCGAGTTGCGTTTCTTCGCGGAATATACATTTATCTGGAGTTTATCTCGTAGAGCCAGCCGCTTTGAAATTTTCTCTCCACGTATTTGCTTCGGCAAAGTCTGCGCTGTAGGGTCGGACTTTTCCGCGGGTGCGTCCGCCCCGTTAGGCAAGTTTTACGGCCGACAGGGGCAGCGTATCTTCAAAGTTCGACTGCGCAGCTTTTTTTCCTCTTTCTTCGCGTAATGTGTATAAATTTGGAAAATAAAACGGATTTATGTACACAGCGAGCAGCGAGTTTTCGCGATTCATCGATAAAAAGGAGACGCGGTGTGGTTGCTTACTTTGCAGACGCCGGCGAGTGTATATATATATAAACAAGCGAGACGAGGGCAAAAATTACCGGCGAGCTTCTTTCGCGTTTGACGAGGTATCGCGCGCGTAAACTTTTAACGGGATTTACCGGCAGTTGCGCCGACCGAAATGGGACTGTTAATTTTGACGCGGCTGGAAGAAAAATCTCACGGTTACTTAATTGCAGTTTTTGCGCCCTTCTTGGATTTTTCATATCGGCTTCCGAAGAAAACGAAAATTCGTCATTCGTGGATTGAATTACTCCTTCGCGAAATTGGAATATGAACTGAAAAAAAATGATCGTTCTTCATGAAAAAAATGCATGCGCCGGCCAAGCGCGCCGTCAATCACTCCGCGTGTATATGCCAAAAAAGCCTGTCGGCTCGACGGTGAAATCGAGAGCTCTCGCGATTTCCCAGCAGGTAATAGCGCGCCATCGTCGGTGTAATACACACGTATACGCGGGCGTAGCGAAAAGAGAAAACTGGGCTGGAGTTGAGTAATCCCGGCGTCTACACGTATATACGCGCAGCAGTGCGCCACGGCGAACTTTAGCGGCGCGGAGAAATTCGCGCACAGCCGATCGATTGTGCTCGTCAATTGAGGCTTCTCTGCACCGGCTCTCGTGGTTTTCTTCTTGCGAGTCGAGAAGTTATCGCGTCGGAGGAGTATTAAGGCTTCGCTTATATTTCGGTTCTCAGCGGCGTGTGCGTTATCGCCTTTGGAATTTTAATTTTTGCGAATTTCGATATAGGCGCTGCTGCAGAGCATATGAATGGAGGCTAAGTATTTGGGCTTGTTGAAGGGGATCGATTGTGCAGTTTGTAATATACCGTGAACCCGTAAAAATATCTATGAAAATGTATTGTATTATTTGCATTTCGTTGTTCGATCAACGAATTCGCGCAGTGATCGCAGGATTGGAAATATGGACGGTATCCAAAAACACTCCAAGATCTCGTCGAAAGAGGATCTGAAAGTTAAAAACTTAAAAGAATCCTCTCGTTTCGAGTGTATCTACTTGTCGATTCAAGAGCAAGTATTTGAATGAGCATAGAACTGTGTTTTTGATACAGTGTGCGTAAAGTGCGATTTTACGTACTTTGCAACTTTTTAAAATCGCATTTACGCTCCCTGTATCAAAAAATATTGTTCGATACATGTGCGTAAAAATTGATTCTACACTCGTGAGTTTATCAAACCTCTCACTCGTGTAGAATCAACTTTTACGCACTTTTATCGAAAACTACTATTACAAGGGACAGTTGCCGACTGCGCGAAGCGGATATACAACGTCGACGCGCAGCAGTATAGAGTCGCAGAGTCGACTATATAGACACACACTCTGCACACGTCGCGCGACTGAATAAGAAATCAAAGTATTAAAGTTGCCGATACGAGCCAGACCTTCGAAGTTTAAAAATAGCCAATAAAACACAGGCGACTTTATTATTGAGTCATAATGCGTCGACTGGACTGAAGTACGCGATATTGTTATGTATTACGTATAACGCGTAATATTTATTATTCAAATTCTCTTGTACGCAAAAAGTTATAGCTGTATATACAAGAGCGAGAAAGCCGTTATTTCCTTAACCCATTAAGATCGGTTTCATCGACTGCGACAGCGGTATAGAATTGTCGTAAAAAAGGCACAATTTCCCCCGTGTCGAGCAAAGATTTCGCAGCCTCTATATAAGGTGACTAAAATCAATACTCGAACAAGCGACACTTGACAGCCAGCATCAGCAGGGCCATCCCCCCCCCCTCCATCACTGAGAAATAGCGGCCTGTATACATCATACAAACACCGGAACGAATTATTTTTCAGCCTCGTCTTACTTCTATATGTATACATAGAAAAAGCCACTCGAGCGTTCAGCGACTGTCTGCATCGGAGGCGCGCGTCGATGTAACCAGCGCGCGTTTCCCATTGCGAACGTGCCAGGCGCGACAGTGTATAGGTATAGGCAGTGGTAATCATGTGAGTCTAGCCGAGCGTCGCCGGGAATCTGTGTGTGGTACCTATATACGTATATGCGCGCATGAGGGGACGAGAGACGGAGGGCGAATTGATTAATTGATCAGGTTTATTATAGTTATATAGGATATATAGATGCGCGTTGCATCTGCGTTGCATTCGTTCGAAATCAATCATCTTCTCTTAGCGTATAATATACACACATACGTATATGTGTATAATTCGGAAGCTAATTAGCATGAGAGCGAATTTTCTTCTTATCCTCTACTATTAACGAAATTAAGCCATTTGTTTGTTTACGATACAACAAATTGAATACATGGTACCGTAGCTCCCAACGAAAAGTAAGAGATCCCAAATTAGCCTCGAAAACTGTAAGTTTCACATTTTCGCCGTGCATCAAGCTACTCTTCGCGCGCTAACTATTGAACTGTAAAGCTCTATCGTGGCCAGATTTGAAATGTGCCGTTCTTCGTTGCGTGGAAATGAAATCGCGAGGATGTATTATTTACGAGTCGTCCACGCGCGTGAGGTCCAAAAAATCCGGCAGCTAATTAGCATGAGAGCAAATATTCTCCTTCCTCTACTATTAACGAAATTAAGCGCGTTTGTTTGTTTAAATTCACTCGGGCGCCAGCGCGACTAATTAAACAAATGGAAGAGCGAATGGTGTATATATACAAAACGTGCGCGAAAGCTGACTGCGAAAAAGAGAGATAGAGAGCTAGGGATGAGGTGCGCAATTATACACACGTGCGCGCAGGTAGTAGCTACGTGTAGGTATATATATACAGGAGAGCCGGGGGCTGGAGCAGCAGCAGCGCTAGGATAGGCCCCCAGAGCTGCTGTCCCTGACCAGCAGACCGGAAATAGCTCTCGGTCAGAGCCATTGTGCACGAACGAGCGACTACGAGGACGAGATAGAGATAGACGACGAGCCTGCGGAGATGGAACGTTAAGCTTCGTGTGTATATATATATATAGTTATACGTGTCGTATATACGTATACGTGTGCGTAGCTACGGGGCATTTTTAGAGGGAAGGCGCACTATACGTGTACCGGAAGATAATTCGTCGTTTCGATTCTCCTCCCGCCTGCTATCTTCCTTTTCTCTTTCTCTCTCTCTATCCTTTTGACGCGAACACGAGGTGGCTTAGGTGGTTTTAAGGAAGAGGGCTTGGCCCCAAACCAGTCTCTCTCTCTCTCTCTCTCTCTCTCTCTCTCTCTCTCTCTCTCTCTCTCTCTCTCTCTCTTTCTCTAAGGCTTTGTCCTTTGACTTCTCGGCCGCTTACGTGGCTGAATGATGGCTTTGCTCGCCCGGAGGGGGATAGAGCGATATGCAGGTGTTGTTTGATTTCTATGAAAGATTTAGGTTTACGGCGCGGAGGATGACGAGGATTGTTTTTCTCCTATACACGCGTTTCCTTGATGAATATGGAGTGTCTCTCTCTCGGCGGTTACGTGGATTGGGAGTAAATTTTATCTTTTCTCATGCGCTTCAAACTATTTATCGGATTTTCGTTATCATTCAACTCGAGACACGATCAGCCGACGACAGAGCCTATCCGTATAGCGATAGTTATTGAATGTAAACACGGTCTGTGTAAACACGCCCGTTATACTTTTATACGTTACGTTTGCGCAGATATTACGTGTGTAATCCAATATCACTATGATTCATTCGAATTTTCTCGTCTGTGGATATTTGTTCTTTACTGCACCAGATAGTGGAAGAGAAGTCAAACATTTACACGGAAAGCAACGGTCATAAACACGAAATTTGACAGTTTATCAGTTGAAAGGGTATCTTAATTTAATTACGCTAGTTTTATTTTTAATTTAACGCACATAGCGACGGAGCAAAAGAAGTTTAAACGCAACAACTCGACGAGGTGGATGGCCTAACGATCTTTCATTTATGTAACACTCGGCCAACAGCGCCTCTATCTTCCCCGCGCGATACTTCCAACAGTCGCCAAAAGCTTGCTGTTTTCGTTTCACTGTAAAATCCAGAAACTCGTTGGTAAGCACTCACGCCATTCAGCTAATCTAATTTGAAATCTCGCCCGTAAATCGATAACTCTGTAAAGACGCTGCATATTAAATTTCCGCAGGTAGTACTAAAATACACACACTGCTACGATCGAATGCTTCTCATCTTAACCTAAACTCATTTACGAAATCTGCTAATGACAGTTGTAAATTACCATACGATCTCGTGCCATCTGTCTATAGCTATAACGAAATACGCTCGACGTGTACCAGCACGTGCACTATATCGATCGTTATTACCTCGCAGCATCCTTAATAGCAAACCGCATAGAAAAAATAAATGAAAAACCTGAGCCACAGCAGACCATATAGATCCGCATGCGTGTAAACGTCGCATCTGTATTCGATACTAGCCCGTTATCTCTTGCCGCAGCGCAATATGTATATAGTCCACAGCGAGATGCAACGCAAGTGTGCGCTCGTGAGTCTCTCGCGAAAGGCTGCACTGCGGCCTGCTCATCGATGAATTACGTTATTGCTGCCGATGGTAATTTCTTTATTACAACGTCGAGTGCTTGCGTGAGAGCGCGTTGATCGAGCTTGGATGATGTATTTATTTGGGTTGAAGCGAGCGAGAGAGATTATTGGGCTTGACGTGTCTTGTGTGTGTGTGTGTGTGTGTGTGTGTGTGTGAACGTATTTGCATATACGAAGAATCTATGGAAAGGAATTCGCGCGCGAGCGATCAGTCATGTGTACACGTATTGAGCGTATATACGCGGCGCGAGTTATATTCTGGGAAAAAGCGCCTTGAGTAAAAATACCTTCGCGCGAGCGGGGAAAGCGCGACATTCTTCAGGGATAATCCATTTTCGTATATACATATATAGAGATAGTATGTATGCTACGCTTATTATGCGAGGGAATCTGCTTCCTAAGCTGATATATACATTTAATTATGTATGCCGCGCACTGTAGGGGTTTCGTATATGGATGAGCCGCTAAATGTTTCAGCCTCGCATGTATATATGAAAATTTTATCTTTCTCAACGGCCGGTTGGATATTCGATATAATCACATCGGCGCGGATGGTTAATAACGAAAAAGTCTCTCGGGCGGAGGGGGAGATTCGTATTGCGGTGCCGTTGACCCGACGCTCGCGTCTACATCCGCCAAATAAAATTATCCTTCGTGAATAAATCAAAAGCCGTTGATGGTTGAAATGAAGATTACATTCGCATGAAGAATACAATACTTTCTTCGCAGGCTTATCAATGGTATACACAAAAAGTTAGCCTTGTCGTGACTTAACATCAGCGTTGATTCGTCAAAATCACGCGATTCGGTATTATGTGGTATCGCCTTGATAATATAGCCGCGACATGAGCATCGCGACACCCTCGACTACGACGAAAAAAAACGGCTCATTAAATCAGTATCGGCCGATGTGCCATCCATTCTAATTCGAGTCGAAGCCATAAAATCCATTACCACGAGTTTCTCTCTCTCCTCTCGTCGCGAGGTTAATTCGCCGCATAGACAAGCCTCTCGGTGTGGCGCCAGTACGTGTATATATATATGTATACAACGTCAGGCATGAAAATTCGTCCTCGAGGCCTATATAGAACTCGCCACGCGATAAGATCGATCAGAGGGGGTGAGCGCCTGGTCGTCTCTCTCTCTCTCTCTCTCTCTCTCTCTCTCTCTCTCTCTCTCTCTCTCTCTCTCTCTCTCTTCGATATACGCATCATGATGACGATAAGGATGTTCCGCACGTGCCTCGGCTAAATTTTACTAATGTCCCGGGGATCGTCATTGAGTCTTTATTGGGACAGTGATCCGGTGTGGGAGAGTTTGCTTCTCGCGCGACGGCGATGATAGTCGTAATTGATCTATAATACAGGGTGTGTCCACTGTCCAATTCATCGAGCATTTAGTCGTATGTAATCGTGTTCAATATGATGGTTTTCGCTCGAGGTCGTTCATGATTTTTCAAAACCATTCGGCGCTTATAAGGCGCTTTCTGCTATTTTTGGAAAGCTCTCAGTCCTAATGACTTTCACAAGCCTTGACTGCAGCCGCGCTCGTTACAGGGGTAAAACAATCTTTCTTAAAAACCTCCAGCATACTGCTCAGCTACGGAGAATTGCATGTAAAGCAGTAGGCGATATACTGGGCCGGCAGTAAATATCTGCGAGAACAGGGCGACCTGCTTAAATCGTCTTATCATCCTTAATTGTATACGCGCGCGTTGCGGCGGCCTACTGCAGGAGGTGTATAAGAAATCTCGTGTCGACCCGAATAGCGCTTTACACGGCACGCTAGCTCTCGAGACTATGAATCCGCGGCAGCTAAGGAGCCGCTAGGCCGAAATATCGGGTCAAAGTTCAGGGAGATTCCATGAGCACGCGCTCTCGCGGTGTATTTTTACTTGCCAAGGCCAGAAAGTTGCCGCCCAGGCCGCTTGGATTATTGGAGAACGTCACTGGGCAGGCGCGCGCGAGAGTCTCATCTTCTTCTCCCTCTCTCTCTATCTCTATAGCTCTCTGGTGGATGATGATGTGTGCGCTGCTGCAGCCCTATTCCGTTGGATCTTTTTTTTCTTCTTCTTTTCTCTTTCTCGCGTGTACGACGATGTTAATTGGGAATCGCGGACGTCGCCAGGGAGTTTGAGAGGAAGTTTCCGCGCTGTGGATTGATGGTTAAGGTCCTTTGTGGAAGTCGGGGCGTTAAGTTGATTGCAAATCGCCAAGGGTGGGGTCAATTACTTGATGAGCAGAATTTTCCGCTTAATTGTTCGGCGGGACTGTTTGTTACGTATAGGCTTCGCTCGGAGAAGCTTGTACATAATAGATCGAAAACTTGCAATAAATTCTCCAGTCGTATGTATGCACTGCTCAGATCATCAATTTTGAAATTTACGCTCCGACAGTCGTTAAAGTAATCGAATATAGTTTTGAAACTTTGTGTATCGATGCAGCGCTCAGGACTTTTCAAGCATATTTACATATACCTCGTATACCGCCATCATTTTTACGATCAATTGAAAAATCAAACTCTAAACTCTACATGCTAACGCGATATATTTATTCAATATATATTTCAGACTCGACCATGTCAATCACCGTACAGGAATTCTTCCCGGACGTCAAGGGTAACCTGACGAAGATCAAATGGTCTCACGCGACCAACAGTCAAGCCGCTTTGAAGAAGGCCCTCGACAGCGGTAAGTATATATATATATATATATATATATATATATATATATATATATATATATATACTATATACATCCTCGGAATCCTCTAATTCATCGCACATGCCAGCCAGAAAGACATTTTTTGCGGGACAAACTGTATAAGTACCCTACGGCTTAGCAAAAATCTAAACTCGAGGCGGCGCCAGAGTCGCAGAGGAAACGCTTGGAATTATCAGTTCAGACACGTCCGAGAGCGCGTATCCCGAGGAAAGGGCGACGATGTATAGTCGGCCTCGCGATTACTGCACGTACGCACCCAGCGATTACGACCTTGATGCCGTATGCGCGAAACGTCAACGACTCTATACGCGAGCGGAATTCATTTTTTTTTGTTGTTGTCGCACTCTTTTCGCCGCGTCCGGTCGTAGTGATGAAAGAAAAGGCCCTTCGAATTTCGCGAAGACGCTGTCGTTAGACACCCAACAAGTTTCTTTGGATACATAAGACATATATATATATATATATATATATATATATATATATATATGTAGGTCATCTCGTTAGTTTTATTGGCGCGTAGCGGCTATATACTACACTCGAACGTTTTTATTGATCGCGCCTGACGTTTTCGCGTCATTAAACGCCGTGCAATTATTGGCCAATCGAGCAGCTCGTTTTCAGCTTCGAGGGAATAAATTGATCCTAAATTATATATAGGCGGTCGGCAATTTTTTGTTTACAGCAGAAAAAAATAAAGATTCGACTCTCGCTCGGAGAAAAACGAGCGTTTGAACAAAGCAGCTCGTTCGTTTAAAAAAAATAACATGCGCGCACATGCCTCGTCGCGAAAACAAAAAAATGAGGAAAACGACAATAGAGCCAAGTTTCTCTTTCATTTTCTCGCGCACGCGCGCGTTTCGCTACACGCGCTAAACCAAAAATGGGTCAAAAGAGTATTCAAAGCGTTTATATATATATATATATATATAAAGGAGAGGACCGGCAGCAAGTCGCATTCGAGAAAAACGACCTCAAACGTGCGATTCAGGGTTAATGTCGCGCTCTCGTGATGAGAGTGTGCGAGAGAGAAACAAAGGCTGCATCGTCAGACCCTATACATCCTGCACACATCAGATCAATAAATCGTATGCTCTTCTTAAAGGTGACATCCACATGATCGAAGCCGATGTGATCATGGGCACGTTGACCAATAACCCGACGATGAACGGCACCATGATACCTGTCATGGGACACCCCCCTAGCGACAAAAGCGATCTGAGCCTCGAGAGTTTTTTGAAGCAGGTTACGGCCAACAAAAAGAAGGGCATCAAGCTCGACTTCAAGAGCATCGAAGCTTTCACAGCTGCGATTAAGGACATTAAGGCTCTTGGAAACGTGAGTATTCCACGAGAGGCATCTTGCAACTCGCTTTCTGTTTTTTCGTTCCTCCAATCATCCGCATCAGGTTTATTGTATTTATATATATCTCAGTCCTTGGGCATATAACAGCAGGCAATCGCTTGCCGGCTTAAATATATAGGGCACGGAAGATAAAGCCGTGGATAGCCACATTTTATCAAACTTTTACGGATAAAAGCTCTCCGCTCGGACAGCACCTGCCGCGCGTTTCCCTTTATTTTATCGTCTATATTTAATATTCAGTTCGGAAATGCCCCGTCATTGCGTAAACACTTCGTAAAGCAGTCTTTGCATTCGATATAGAAAGCACACATGCGCACATTTTGTGTATTATGCTCTTACGTAAGCGGCTTGCTCAAATTCGCGCTTAATAATACACGCTCTGGTTTTACACCGGGAATTATTCAGTGCCTCCGGAAAAAGCTCAAAAAAATTGCTGTACACGCTAGGTAGATCGCAGAGTAATGTGCGGACCTTCTTTTGCAGCTGACTGTGCCACTGTGGATCAACGCGGACATCCTCAAGGGACCCGTCAACGCCACCGACGAGACCAAGCCGGTCGACGCGGCCGAGTTCCTCAAAGAGGCGGCCCGTGAACTCCCGCAAACGCTCCTATCGATCGGTTGGACCACCAGGTAAATACGAGGAGAAAACTAAGCCAAGCCGAAAATTCGATGCCGCGCTACGTCTATATATCTGTATATACATATATACGAGCGCACTCTCGCGGTATATGCTAATTGGCGGATAATGAAGCGGGTAATGGAGGAAAAAAAGTCTGTATATAGACTCGAGACGTTTTAGCTTGTGAAAATTGCGCGGTGAGTCTTGAGAAATTCCTGGTACGTTCCGAGGGAGGAGGGAGGCTGACCTTCTCGGCTGCGTTAAGGTCGCGGGCGCGGTGTGCTATATGATTACCACTATAGAGACATGTTAATTAAGCCCGGGACAGGACGTCACGTGCTCATTATTTGATGAAAAGACGTTTGCTATTTTACCTTTTTTTTATACCTTCTGCGACGATATAATGTAAAACGATAATTCGTATCACGCTCTGCATCGACGATTGCAATTTGCATAACGCGGTTGTGGTTGAATTGCTTTTGCAATGGTGGGTTGAGAAAACGAGAAATTCTAAAGATAAAGTATAAGTTTTACCTAACGCAGACTTTGTTAACAAGATTCACGTATAGATATTGCGGAAAAATGGGCAAATCTTGACCGAGTTGCCGAAAACTGGTTTTGCAGATCGAGATGTATGGTTTAACGTAGTATATATATACAAATTGGGTCAGAGTAGTTTGAATTTCGAAAACATTATAATTCAAATGGCTTTGGTCCTAAATGACAATGGCCTCAAAACAAACAAGAGACGCCGGAGAGAAAAAATTATTGCACCATCCACGGAGACTTTGCGCGAGCCAAAAATGCATTTAGCTTGCTCCAACGAACCGAGAAATGACATTGTGCATTTGGGCATAAAACGCGAATGTAGCATATTATTAACATCAAATTGACTTACGTTGTTAACGTATAATTATATATAGGGACACGCATTTTACAAGCTCGTACTTTGTTGGAAATTACCGATGGGGATTCACGTCTGGGATCGGGTTTGATTCGGAATTACGTTAGCGCCAATGATCTGAAATTGAATTATCTTGTATTGATCGTGATTGCTCAGTTCATCTCTATATATCGAGGATCGCGATAAAATTCACCGCCCCAGGCGTAAACTTCAACTTACTGGACTCTTGTATTCTTTCTTTCGAGTGATTTCAAAAGTTTTCATGCGGGTAACTTATGTATACGCGCGATCGAAAGTAATATTCTTCCTCAATCGAATAGTTCCTCCGAAGCGTCAAAACGAGGAAGAAAAGCAATCTAAAGCGATTCTAAAGTCAACCCGAAAATCAGACCACCTAAACTTGGAAGTTTCAATCAATAAAAATCAAATTAAAACTTTCAGACTGAACGACACGAGCGCAAACGTGACGAGTGGCAAGTACCTCGCCGATCAAATCGACGCGATGGTAAAGGTGATCCAAGAGCAGAAGGTGAACCAGTCGGTAACTTACCCTGTGCGCGCCTGCTTTGCCGCCAATGACGTCGAGGTTCTGCAGAAGCTGCTGAGCAGCACCAAGGCCAACAACCCGACCCTCACCATCTGGTCGAGCGAGGGCGATAATGTCGATCCCGCTAAGCTCTCCAGCCTCATCAAGACCGTCGGACTGGACAAGGTCTACGTCGACGTGCCTCAAACTCTCTGGGATAAACTCACCCTCTCCAGCTCGGCTTTCACGGCCAAGAGCTCGTTCTCCGTTTTGCTCGCATCGATGCTCGTCGCCCTGTCCGCCGTGAAGCTCCTGTGAATCCCAGGCTTCGTTGCTTAATACGGGATCTACAGACGAGCCGAGGAGGAGCAGAATTATGAGGATGACTTTTGATGCAGGAGAAAGAGAAGAAAAAAAAATAGATACATATATTCAGCGTTCAAGTTGACAACGGAGAGCGAGCTTTCGTCGTTAAACATGGTCATATAGGTGCGCGCGGTTTTTCTCTGAAAATTGACGAGTATATTATGAGCTGTACTGGTACGGTTTGTGGCGATTTTAACGATGAAGCGTCTTCGTATAAAAAAGAAAAAGAAAAAAAACAAACACCCTGAAGGCAATTTCGTTCCCCGTGGGAATCGAAACAAAGACTTGTTGCGGAGAGTCGAATAAGGATAGCAGTCGAATTCACGTGCAGTAATTTTAATTTTAGAGTCAGCCCACCCCTTGTGTTTTGCATTAAATTTTCGAGGAATGGGGAAATTCGCACAAAGCGCAGATGAAGAAAACTTGGAATAACCTTTCGTCGTGAATCTCTGTGAATTCGACTGCTATAGATGATTGGCAAGGGAAATATATTCACTTAGAGTGTTCAAACGTTACTGCGTTGTTCCGTTCGTTGTAAGATCAATTTTTTTAATCACTTATTATACGTAATAATATGCAATATGAATTTAACAAAAAAAAGCGCAATTAAAAAAATACAGGATGAGCGGGAGGATGGTAATATGGTATACTTAAGTTTATATTTCGACAAGCTCTAGCTCTCAGGTTCCTCGTACTCGGCGTATACATTTTCACTGCATTTAGAAATTATCGATTTAATGATAAACTTGTTCAAAATAAAATGTGTGCTTCTAATATGTCAAAAAATCAATGTTAAATATCAAGTAACTTTTAGCTTCGATTTATGTAAAAATTTGTAACTTCGATGATAATTTTCGCTAAAGTTCAATCGTTTGACGTGTTCGATGCATGTCTGCCCGTTCCTTTGAGTTGTGATCGACGAATTATTAATATAGTTGTATAACGTCATTTAAAAATATGTCATATGTTTTGTCTGTTACACATAAAAAGAATATAACGAATTATTAAAGAAAAATGGAGACGTATCAATAAATAAAAGTTGTCATAAGATATCAATGTTTAGATATGTTCAACAGCGAAAAACATAACATGAAAGTAAACGAACTTTGTCATTCGTATAATATTCAGGCATATATTGTTTGGTTTTTGATCCCATAGAGACGACTTAAAATAGCTTCCTTCAAAGAATAGTGTTCAACATTTTTTAGATAAGTGCGTAATTCATAAGTACCGAATAATAGAACCGTTGATATGCGCCCGGCTTATAGGCCACACTGTTGAAAATATACTGTCCATACCTTTGATAATGACAAGGAAATAAAACCATTACATACTCGTAACAATTGTCATCGTCATTTATTTTTTATGTAAGATAATTCAATTTTTCAGAAATAAAGAAAACTTAAAATACACTCTTACGTTGGATTTACAATGAATAATTTATAAAATGATAATGTAAACTATTTATATGAATCCGTATAAAAAATAATACCAAAAGCCGGACTTTAGGACTCTGTCGACCAGTACATTAGATTGGTCAAAAAAGTGTATAGACAAACCTTTTCTATTTACGTAGTGAACATGGGAGTTTCATCTTTTATTTTTACTATGATTAGGATGGTTTTTCTTCAAATCGCTCTCTAAAGAATTTGTGAAATGCCATTTTTAGCTCACTTAGACATAGTATACTGCATATTTTGAACGTTTAATATTTAGCAAATTAATTTTATTTTAAAGGATAGCTAATATTATAGAGTTGGCATGAAAAGGTGAAGTAGGCAATGATAAATTACTACGAAATTACATACCTGGCATTTAATAGTATATTCTCTATTATGGTAGGTAGATATATAGTTCAACTCTAATTCTTTATTTTCATAATTTTGATCTATTAATATATTTTGTTATAACGCATAATCTCGTTGCATTCAAATGTTTATCATTTTTCATTTTTTATGTGTATCAGACAGAATTCTTTTTAGCAAATAATCAAGCAAAAGTTCATCAAAAGTCTTGATTGTTATTGGATTAATACATGTAAACGAGTTAATAAAATTTTGAAAAATTATACAATGACACGTTTTTTTAATTGAGTATCATCTACAAACAACCAATAGATTTAGTTAGACTGCGTTCACTCTACATTTTTTTATAAAGATTGCTCGATTCTTCATCAATTTGAAAACACTTTAATTTTAATTCTGATGCCCACATAATAGTGTATTCAATCCAAGAAAATCCAAACAGACATATTTTTCGCTGAATAGACATTGTTATTAGAGACAGTAAGTATAGTCCGGACTCTTGGAAAATCAGCTGAAATTTATGCATTCCATTTGAAGACTGTTATTGTAAACATAATGAGGAGATCCGTGAAAGGTGAGACACGTATAGTGTGGAATCCAGATGACGACGAGGGTGGCTTTCTAGTATAATCCGAAAGAAAGATGACCGCTCAGGAGATGCAACGTGCGTGCCTTTGAATAAGTAAAAGACAGTACGTATGAGGAAAATTTCTAAATGCCATTTATTTTTCGCAAACCAAACGTTTTCTGCGTTGCCAATTTCTATCCTTTGCTTGTACGCGAGATGCTTGTGTAAATACTGGAACGTATTGCTACACGTATAGTAGACATTCTTTTGACAATTCTAATAAAATTTTCCATTCCAGAGCCATCAATCCGTATGAAAAATAACAACGTAGTAAAAAGTTGAATATAAATAGTTTTTTTTTTGTCAATGATCTGCGCACATAAAACTATTTTATATACTTTAGTTAGAAGACCTCGATCAGTCACTTGTTTGGTCTACTATGCTCATATTCTGTATATCAATAAATTATACAACGTTTCCAATGATTCTAATTAAAATACGAGTAGTCTCGGGAACTGACATTGAGTATGAATTAACGAAATGTTTGCTCAAAGACTAACGTGCGGGCATATATTTGCAGCATTGACTCCGAGCTAGAATGAAGCTAATCCTAAAACAAACTCTCGACCGCGATCTTGATGTCCGCCGCTCTCATCTATGCTTGTTTGCCTACTCCATCAAGATCTTCTAATACTTCCCCTGATCCCTCTTTTAGTCCCTCTCTAATCGCTACATCGCACAAGTTCGGTCTGACAAGTCAATTTGTCGAAATGATGCAAGGCCTTCATCTCTGTCTCTACCTGATTTCACAGTCATTCTCTTATAAGCGAATTTTGACGTGCGAGATTGGAAACAAAAAGGTTCAGGGCGGTTTGGAAGAGAATGAAAAGACAGGTCGCAACGGTGCACCGCGGGTTTTTGAATGTATATTCGAAAGATTTTCAATAAAAACTTGTAGCACTCTTAAATTGAACAGCTTCGATTGAGTGTAAACCGACTCAACGTGACCTAGTGCACGATTATGATAATTAATTGTAAAAGGCACTTTATATACACACTCCAGTTCGATTTTATTGTGTCGGGCGTGACCCATAAACGTACAATCTTGCGTCGATAACCCGTTGATCTCCTAAGAATTTTAAAACTTGGAAAGATGTCATATACGATACTATATTTTCCCATAATACGCGCTTACCTTTGTAACAATCATAAACCATAAGATCTGGTTCACTCGCAAAGCGCCTTCGCGCACATTAGTTGGCAATTGAATTATAAACGTTCCTCATAATCCGTAGTGTTTCGATTTCTATTTCACCATACTTAATTCGCTCTTCGCGCAACATCGCTTCTATAGAATAAAAGTGTCGCATAACTAGTCATCATATCGTCGATTTGAATTTACGTTAATCCAAAGAAATTGTGTCTGCCATATATAGAGCATGACTAACGAGAGCTGTAAAATACGCTCGAGATATTTCTCGAAAACAGATCTCGGTCTGCGGCGGCCTATACAATAATATATACATGTTTATACAATTTTAATCGACGCTCACACAGCCGAGAAATCGTGTACGCCGCGCCCGCGCTCGCG
The DNA here is from genome assembly GCA_020010945.3 of Muscidifurax raptorellus. Taxonomy (NCBI): domain Eukaryota; kingdom Metazoa; phylum Arthropoda; class Insecta; order Hymenoptera; family Pteromalidae; genus Muscidifurax; species Muscidifurax raptorellus. The sequence continues at coordinate 39,321,939 of CM052078.1, forward strand.
TAATTAAATTACTTATAATGAAGCTGCAGACGCCGGGTTTAATTAACTTTTTGCGCGCGAGAGCACCTTTTCAACAATGCATCATCGCGTATATATACGCGTATAATACCCTTGCGATGGCTGCCGGGCCACCCCGGCGCGGGACGTCCTTTTACGGGGCTAATTTATTCGGACGTCATTATTTATCCAAGTCGCTCCGAACCCTTCTTCTCGCACCTCTCGCTCGGGTATAATTACTGCTGCGCCGCGCGTTATATACTCCTCCGGCCTTAGGAGCCACGGTTTCTCTGGGATTCAAAGTGGCGAGGGAACGATGGGTCTAATTAAATGTTGATTTTCTCTCCGATGTGTTTTATAACGAATGAAGATTTGTTTCATAATTTCGACTGCAGCTTTCGTTGACTCGTCTGCCTCCGATGCGTGTGTGTATTATATTTACGTAATTACATTACGAAATTCGGCTTAATTTTTTGTGGCTTAATCAACGAGTCCTCGATTTATTTACAGAAATGTATTTTTTATGACATCGACAATCGCGGTCACAATTACGCCAAAATCGTCGGCACGAAATGAAAGCGCACTATAGAGAGGCGCGCTAATGGGTCGCGCATAGAAAACGTCCGCAGAAATACGAAACCCGTTTTTGTCCTAGTAGCTGCTGGCGTATACAATGATGCGTCGCGGTCCTCGGCTTGGATGTCTGGCAGCTGTTCTCCCGTCACCTTCTTTCATTGTATTCGTATTATATACGCGTTTGTGTGCGTGTACGGAGACGAGGATTGCGGCGCGTGTCTCCTCTTCTTGGATCAGGGCGATGGGATCGAAATAGTAAGCTTTCTTCGCTTTTCTCGTTATTCCGAATTCGTTCTTTATTTATCTTGCAATTTTTTTTCTCGCAATACTGTTACATTAAAATTATGCATGGATTCGCAACGAATGCGCTATTTGGATAAAAAACGCGGATCGGTACAAATTCGATTAGTCAAAAAGCTGGAACGCTTCCTGCATACCGAATAACCGGCTCCGCGAGACGACCGAAATTTTTTCCCCGCGGAGCGAATCATCATCGCAAATTAATTTCCCGGCGCGCAAAACGGCACTATCTTCAAATCAAAACCAGTTTTTTTCTTCCTCTTCAACGGTCCCCATGCGCGCATCGGATTATTCCGAATGCGCGCGCGCGAGCCTTGAATGGAGAGGAGCCGGAAAGTGAATGGGCGCGTAAAAAATCGAAGGAGGAGGAACACGGCGGCGCGTGAAACAATTTGCCACCGCTGCGCGAAGAGAATCTGAATCGACGAGAACCGCGGCGATCGGTGAAGAAATTCAATTCTTTTTCGGGAGCTGATGCAAGTATTACATAAATACGCGGCTGCCGGTTTTTTCTTCGCCGATAAGAGCTTTATCTGTGGACGAGCCGCGACGACGTTGTCATTTGAATAGCACACGCGTCGGGAGTTGTGTGTTCGGTGAACTTATCTGTAATCGAAAAATACGGATTCTTCGAATGCCTTTGCAATTATATATGTGCTTCGATTTATAAGGTTTACACAATAATTAACATAATTATAATTTGGATGAGTAGCTGCGGCCGTTAATTAATTTAAGTAAGTTCTAAACATTTCCACTGTCCGCTCGGCTGGATATATATCGGTGCTGGATCTGAGAAGAGAGCAGAAAGCGCTTTATGCGCGCAGAAATCCAGTCTATCTGGCCGAATCGCAGATTTACACCTACGATACAGCGTCTAATTCTCTCGCGCGGCTCTTGAAAATCCCAAAAATGAATAGAAAGAAAGATCGAGAGACTGCATTCTTCGAGTGGGAACCCAGATGGTGGGGCTGCTAGCGAGTTAAACGTTTCAAGGAACATCATAATTTTATAACGCCAAAGGTGCGCGAATCGGTTGTATCCTAATCTGCGAATTCGATTATAACTTATACAAATGAAAAAGAGCGTATACATATCAGCGCAGTTATCAGGTGCGTCTATTCGTATACTAATATAGCGATCACGACGTAGCACCCGAAAAATGAGCAAAAATAAGTTTATCAGCGCTGATTCATTATCGTTTATCTTTCGATTACCCCGACAAAATAGCAGCGCAATAATAACTCCACTGCACCGTCCCATCCTCCAAAAAAAAAAAAAAAAAAATTCAACCTCAGCAAAGCGTTCTCCAGCCTCCCTTCCGGTACAGCAACCCCGACTCTTATCCTGCTCTCCAACGTGCTCTCTCTCTCTCTTTCTCTCTCTCTCTCTCTCTCTCTCTCTCTCTCTCTCTCTCTCTCTCTCTCTCTCTTTTTCAGTCTCGGTATCTCTGCACCCACCGCCTCGAAGAAAAATCTCCCGTACTGATACAGCAGCAGCAGCAGCGGCGGCGGCGGCGACGAGCCAGCGAGTGTAGAATATAAGAGACAGAGTGGAGAAAGAAGCGCGGCGGGGGAAGCCGAGAGAGCTGCACGCATGCGCTCAGTGGGGCTGGTTCGCCGGCCAGCGGCAGCAACTCCGAACCGAACGCGAAGTAAGTAAGCTCCGCGGAGACCGGGGCTCAGTCGTCCGCGACACCTTCGACGCGCGCGATACCGATCCGCAGTCGCTGCGAAAAGCCGGCTGGCAGCTATATGGTCTCTTTCAAATTCCCTAAGCTCTGTGTCAACAAAACAAACGTTTTTACCTCGTGACTTTTTCTCTCGCGTAATCGCGTATCAGTGATCTTTCCTTGGTGCTCGCGATATTACGTCGGGTATATCGTTGTTATTATTATCATCTGCATTGACGAAGTGGTGGATGAGAAAAAAGAAATTTGAGTGAATGGTGAACGGTTTTGCGGGCGCGCGTATCGCTGTGATTTCCCGTGCGCGAGCGTATGGCATTGAGCGCGATAAATGCCCCGATCATTAATAATAGATGAGCGAAAGCGGTCTCGAAAAGCGATGATGGCCCAAGGTCGATGCCGTGATGCCAGTAGTCGCCGCGGCCTAGCGCGAACCTACAGCTGCAGCAGCGACAGCAACGAGTGCAAGGACTGCTGAGAGAACCAGAGCCGAGCACAATCGACAAAGAACAAGTGCCGCGCGGAATAATCGCGATGTAAGAACGTGCTGTGTATGCCGCGCGACGACGACGACGACGACGACGACGACTTTTACAGGGCTCATATACACCTGCATAACTTTGTCCATACCGATCGCGCAAGGATCGAGCTACACTCGGTATAAGAGACGCGGGTCACGATGCGGACCCCGAGAATCCTCCTGGCCTCGTTGGCGCTGCTCCTGCTCTGCCTCGTCCTGACGAACGAGGCCCGCAGATATCCCTCCGATGAGGAGAGCCATGCCCCCGACAGGGCAGCGCATCACAAGCACCGGCACAGGCACGAGCTGCAGCCCAGGTGGCCGTCCTCCGGCGGCGGCAAAAAACGAGCCAGCGCCAGCAACGACGCCGAGGACGACTACTACGACGATGCCGACTTCGATGCCGATTACCTCGACGAGGACGAATCGGAAGAGGAAGAGTACAAAGATCGACGAGCAGGCCGATCGCACAGCCCCAAGAGGACCGGAAGCAATCATCGCAGGTACCCACCGCCGCAGCCGAGATACCATCATCGAGGCTCGCATCACGTGGGAAGCGCTCGCGGATACGAGGCCCGAGCTCACGACAGGCTCGCTACCAATCATCACAGACCCGGCTCCAGAAACACCGGCTACCGCAAACGATACGAACTCGACGAGGACTCCGAGGAGGAGAGCGTTTACGACAGACACAGCAGACGTCGCTACGACGACAGTGACGAGGAGGACGATTTCGAGAACGAACCCACTGCTTACTATCGCAACAAGCACAAGCACCCGCGAAGGAGGCTGACGGGCGAGCCGAACGACCAAGCTCGGAGGTCGCGGTACGCGCCGCCCAGAAAGGACTGGCGCTATAAGGTCGACGACGAGGAGGACGACTACGGCTACGACGCCGACGACGAGGCCGAGGAGTCCGAGGAGCTCGACAACCGATCATCCCGCAAGCACTCCGCCAGAAAGAGCTTCCGACAGCCGCACCACGACGACGAGTCGGCGAAGCCTCTGCACCGGCGATCGACCTACAACAAACTCGACGAGTGGATGAAACGCGTGCGCAACTCCTCGCGGTCCCACGACCGAAGAAAACCCGAGCAGGAGCACCTCGGTAATAGCGAAGAGGAGGAGCTGGAGGACGACGACGACGACGACGACGACGGCGGCGATGACGACAACGACGACGAGCTCGAACTCTGGAAGGACGAGGAGCTGGAGAACAAAGAGCTCGACAACGACTTCTACAAGAACGACGAATCGACGAGCCTCAAGAGCTACGACGACATCATCCGCAGACTGACGGAGGAACTGGCCACGACCAGCACCACCGCTACTCCCGTGAAACGAGACTACAGAAACACGTTCTACGACTCGAGGAGGACAAGGCCGGCTGCCAGGCACGCGAACCTCCTCGACGGCGCCGGTCGGAAGAAGAGCCTGCAGGACCACGAGGAGGAGGAAGCGCAAGCCGATGCTAATATGGTGAGTGTGCGAAAGGGTGTCTGCATATTATGTAATGGAAGGATTTTTATTGGAAATTCAGTAGTACAATTGCGAGATCATGCGCTACCGATGTGTCTGTGAGTGTAGCTCCGGACCCGCATAATGTTGTTTGTTATTTTCGAGTGAACTTTCATTTAGCGCGGTTACTTGCGCGATAAATATAGCTGCTTTGATAGTTGATATTGTTTCTAAAATTATATTTGATATGCAGGATAAAATTACGCAAGTGACGTGAAATGTGCGGCACAATTTATATGCATCAGGGTCTGAATGACGTCAAGGCAAAAAATTGTTTTTCATGCCGCAATAGACTCGGCGTAAACCTAGTTCATGCGGTTGATCCTCGTATAATAAACCGTTCTCGTTCCATTTATTGACGAATTTTGATAAAGCGTGTATCACTACTACGCAATAAATATTCCCACTTTCAACTTTGATCTCCAAACAGCCGTAAAAAAATATGAAAATCCAGCCCCAATTGTAGCACCTCGTAAACCAAAATCCTTCCAACCATATATCACTCTCCGCGTGCAATAAAAAAAAGCGATTTCCCCGTCTCTCACGTTGATCCAGGTACAGGTAAAAAGTCGGGTGGTCGAAGCAAGAGCTGCGCAGAAATTTAATTCAAAAAAACAACCGATCGCGTTCCTCGACTCGATCGGTATATATATATAAGACGTCTCGCGTGTAAACTATTCGCCCACGCGCGCGAGCTTCGAAAAGGGCGACTCGCTGAATCGGCGAGATATACGGCCGCGGCGAAGATTACGCGCGGATAGATCAGGTTCCGGGCGAGTATAAAGCGCGATACGCGAAAATAAATGCCGTTTAAAGAGAAGGAAAAGTGAATTTCACTCGCTCGACCGGTGCGAGGAATTTAGCATTCGCGTTCAAAAATACTTTACTGTACGCCTTTATTTTTACAAGAACAAATCTCTACGATTCTCAGCAGCAAAATCTCCCGCACTTTTCAGTCGGCCGATTCCCCGAGGTGCGATTCGTAACGCAATTGTACGATACTAATACACGGGAGACAAACAGCGCGCGGAACCCCCGGGCTGCTATATATCCCCGAACAATAAAACTCTGCCGAAGAAGCAAGCGAAAATTTGTCCTCCCTTTCGTAAGTTCGCGTATATATATATAAGCACCGGCAAACAAGCGGCATTATGTTCCATCCTCGCCGCGTGCAGTCCCCCCTCTTTTATACATACAAAAGTCAAAATCTGCGGAAACGGGGCGCGTGCGATTTTCCCCCGACAATACGAGAGCACTCGTGCATCAGCCGCGGGAATTAGGCGTCGGCTTAGAGTCTCTGGAATGTCCGGCACGATGAGCCGATCCGTTGCTGCGGTGAAGGCGGTTCGAGGAAACGGGCCACAGATGCAAAGCTGCGTTTCTCCCGCGGAAAGGCCTTTGATTAACGATCCCGAAATCCAAAGATTATTTTCGTCGTCGTCGTCGCGCCGAGAGAAAGGAGAAGCGCACTGGCTCGTGTGATCTTGTTGCTCCTGTTGAGTTTATGTTATATCTTTGAGTTTTCATTGGCAAGGCTTTTCTTAAAAATCGCGCGTCTGTGTACTTAAATTTTTTCTTCGACGAGACGCACGACTTAATTTATTTGGGGAAGAGCGTAATTTTACATCGGATAGACGGCGCTTGTCTGATTTTTCGCGGCGCAGCGAAAATAAACGCGATTTTCATTGAATACCCCCCTCTATTCGCTGCGCGTATTCGGCAGCAACGAGTCGTCTAGTAGACGATCTACCCTGAATCTGTCGTTAATCGCGACTGATTACAAATATATACGTGAGCAGGTCCAATATACCCGCGGAGAACAATGAATTTCCTATGATACATTTCGGCCGTTGACACACTTCTCGAACGCGGCGATTTCAATTTAAAATATTATGATTAACGCCGCCGATCGTCTTTGTGCAGAGGCGACTAACGACCCTCGCGCTCGCAAGCGAAATGCAACTCTCCCAATTTCCGCAGAAAGCACAAAGGCGCGTGAAATTTCGCTTTCAACGAATCGAGCATAGCCGCGCAGCTGTCATTGCTCTCCGCGCGATTGCAGCGCAGACTCTCCTGAAGCTCTTTTTGCTGACGGCCCGTATACCGATATATATATATATATATATATATATATATATATATATATATATATATATATATATATATATATATATATATATATATATATATATATATATATATTTATATTTACTGCACCGGACTGCCGGTCATTTGGCCCTTCGAGGCGATTCCGTTCCTATATATACGCTTTTATTACGCATATACTGAAATGCAGGATGAAAGTCCGAATCGTCGGTAATTGAGCGTGACGTGTATAAGTACAGCCGAGAGATTCTCACTGCGTTTGCTTGAGAGCCGCCGGTTCGTGACTGGCTCGTCATTTGCTTTTCGCGGAATGCATCAGGCTTTTAAATTCGAACTGGTCAAGGGATTTAAAAAGTGATGGTTTACAATCTGCGCGTCGACGCGACATCGCCTAAGGTTTTATTATGGGATATAGAGAAATCTATCCCGATGGGCAAACGCACTTATGGGAAGAAGCGCGATGCCGATTTAAAAAATATCCTCCTCCGACATAATGTACAATGTTGAACGTAACTGCGCGAAGCTTTTAGCTCGGCGAACCGGAAAAACCACGAAAACGTAACTGTTAATCATTATGTAAGCATCGACGCAAGCCGTATAGGGCTTTAGCTTCTCTCTCGCTCTTCTTCCCCGTAAGCTACGCATTCAGGAAGCTCAGCGGGAGCACAGGCCCTCGATTGTGTGTACCTAACAGGCGCCTAATTTCATTAAACAAGCCCGTTCCGCGATAAGCTCGCTCGCTTAAGACGTAAAAAGCTCGGCGTTTGATGCGCGCTGCACTAAACTGCCTTTTTTATGTCCAACCTCGCTCGGGGACATTACACCGCGCTTCTGATGGCGATAATAAAAAATCCGACGCGAAGCGGGATATTTATCGGCGTTGTTCTACACGAAAATCCGGTAGGTATTATAATATATATATATATATATATATATATATATATATATATATTTATATATACGCTATCAAACTCGATTCGTATAAAAGGTTATTCGATGAAGTGAGATAATATATATAAGCGATGAAATAACTGCAGCGCGCAACATTGTATACGGCCCTATCGCTCATTCCAGCCGAATGTTTGCCAAACAAAAGTGCGCGCAGTACTTCAAATGCGATAAAGCGCGACGTCGCGAACTTTCAGTCGTATATATGTAATAAAAGCCAACAGTGGTGTATATAACGCCAGCGTTTTTCAGGTGTATATATAACGTCTACGGTCACAAAGGTAGTCTGGCTCGACTTTTCAAGCATATATATATGCTCTCGCGCGCTCTTCTTCCAGACGCACGAGAGACAGAGAAAAGAAAGAATGAGAAAAGGGGCTCTTTGCCTTATCAGCTTGATGCGCATATATACACCGGCCAGGTCTACACGAGCCGAGATACGTCTCGCGTTACAACGAGCCCTTTTGCTCTGTCTCTGCCTCTCTTTGAATTTCAAAGCTGGATTCCGGCTACGAGGATTTTTTCCTTTTCCTCGTGCGGTTATATAGCGTCAATATTTGCGCGGGAGGAAACTGTTTTCATTCAGGAGCGTGTATATATATAACGCCGGCTCTTATTCTGCGCGTTTGCATGAGAATTTATGAGATTTCGCTGTTTACTGAGACGACGTGCCAGCAAGGACGAAAAATTCTGTCCTTAAACAGCGCTAAATGAGCGAGGACACGTGTATTCTCGTATATACCTGTATATTATGAGACTTTCATTTCGAATTAACGAAGCTGCTTATAAAATTCATTTCTGATCGCGCGCGAGATTAAGAGAAGTATTACGTATATATTTATCTCATAACCGCATTCTTATATATAAATAAGTTGTTCATTTAAGAAGCGGCAGTCTGACGTCGTGAAAAAATTATACATAGCCGCGATAACGCATATAACACCCGCGCGTTGAATAAAGTTTCGCATATAATATTTATCTCGGTTCCACTGGATCTTGGGCAAAAAATGTCTGATGCTTGAAATTCATCGCGAGCGCGCGAAAACGCCTTCTGTATTTTTCATAATCGCGCATTTTTTCGCGTCGAGCTCGAAACGAGTAAAGAAGCAAAAATTTCTTTAGCGACAATCTGTCAAAGCCACCGTTTAACGAAATTGTAAACATCGTCGATAAAAGCCGCGCACATCGAAAGACTGCAGTAGGTCAGCGTGACATTGTGATCCCTCGACTTCTTGATATAGTTCTCAGTTCGCTCGACGATAATTATATACCGGAGCGAAATGTGACTGTAAAATATTTTTATTTTTAATGATTTTGTAAATCGAGTAGGACAATTTCAATTCAGCGAGACACTCGAGCCGAAAATTGTATGGTCTGCTTGGAAGGTGTAACTGGATAACGCAGTAGTTTTAAAATGCGAAACACTGCAAAAGTGCATTATCAAACTCATGCGTATAGATGACGATGCAACTGGGGAATCCCGTCCCGCAGCTTTATCTTTCTCCCCTGTTGGGACTCACAAACATTGACTTCGATTCGCGCGAATAAATAGTGCACGTGTGCTTAAACTTTCGCTAACTCGCTCGGCGGCATTCCGGCAATTTGAGTTTTGACGAAGTTGAATTAGTTGCGGAACAAAATTAAGCAAAATACTCGCAGACCGCGGGAATTCCTCGGCGTAGGCGCGAGCGTAAGCTGTATATACATGAGGCCCCGATTATCCCCGTGACAAATGAACGAACAGCGGCTATTTACCGCGTTACCCCCGGCGCGCTCAGCGCATCAATAACCCCTTCTCGATATATATCCAGAAGCTGCGCGTATAACCACAGCACTTAGCGTCCATAACTCAAAGATTACCTCGAGCAGCATCAGCTTCGAAGCCCTATGGAAAGCTACGCGCGGAAAATCTCTCTACTCGCGTATAGCGGGAAAAAGGCGAGGCGGGTAATTGCGCAATCGTGCGAAGATATTCCCGCGTGCTGCAGCTCGCCGGAAGCTTCTCCCCGGCCCTTTTGAAATACGACCGCAAGCTGCAGCAGCAGCAGCTTCTGAGTAGACTTCTTCTTCTTCTTCTTTTTCAGCTGGGGCCTACTGTTATTATGCTAATGCCGACGCTGCTTTCGCTCGGAAATTTAGCTTGTTTTACGATAAGGGACCGAGTGTGTAGTAGGCCTTGTTGGACGAGGGGATATGTTTGTTTTGCGAATGCTGGCAATTAGGAAAAATTTTATTCCCCGTTTATCGCTGTCTCGAGGTCGCAGACTCTGTTTCACCTGTTTCTCAGTCTGTGCCTTTTTTTGCGACTATATGTATAATATGGGAGAAAGTGACGCGGGTTAATGAACCTGACGTTTCTTCTTTTTTGTTTTCGAAAGAAACCTTGAACACTCGAAAAAAATACGGAATATAATATTCATAATTCCGAGCGATAAGTACTGTTATTAGCCACATGCAATATAACGGTTATAGCTTCGATTATATATAGAGACTCAAAATAACTGTCGCTTGGCGAAGATTTAATCGAATTTGATATAGTTCATAAAATATATATATTAATCTCGATGAAAGTAGATTAGAAAATGCTTAAAGAGATCGTAAATTCTTCCATAATTCAAAATTTATGCACTATTCCACGCGGCGGCGCTGTTCGTCGATCGTTAAACTATCTGCAATTTCGCGCGCGCGAGTTCGTTATCATTATCCGAGGCTGATCGTCCCCAACCGAGCTATTATATATATGTACGCGCGGTTGCAATAATAAACCGAATTTTTCCAGCCGATAACTCGGCATAATAGTCTTTTTTTAGAATTAAGGGCTCGGAATATTATTCGGAGCGTCTAATTAGCCTAGTTTACAATTGTTCATTATGCGCGCACATTGGCTCGAATAAACGCAATTAAAATGACAGCTACAGTACATTAAGAAAATTTATTACGGAAAGCGATAAGAGTCAAAAGCGAGTTCACACGTTAGCTTCGGCGTATATCCGGCTGCTTTAACAAATGTATTCTATAATTATAGCCTAGTCGCTATATATCTTCCCGAGGAATAATTACCGGTATGTTTTTCAAAAAACGAAGCTAACGCAAACACCTCTCAGCTCAACTTTGCAAACAAAATCATTTAACTCAACGACACTCTCGTAACGAGTATAGCGTCGGTTCAGATCAAAGCTAAATCCCCTCGACCGATGATGCGCACCAAATTGTCAAACTGCACCGACTCGACGAGGCGGGCGCGAGTGATGAATCACCGCGGGATTATGCAAAATCCCCGCAGCACTTGCTCATCGAGAACTGACCCCGCACGCGGCTTCTGATTTGCATCCGCAGCTATATAGATACTGCACGCACGCACTGGACCCTCGAGGCTGAGACGCTAAACGATAGGATTTTTTTGGGATGAGAAGCTTTAATCTTGGAGATCCAGCATGGATTAAAACGTTCGTTTTGTTTGTAGTGTATATATAGGATAGTGAGATTAATTATTGTCAATTAAGTTTTCCGCGAAAAATGCAGCTGAAATGTGCGAGGAGCGATTGCTCTGTTTGAGGAAAATTTGATACATTATACGTTGCTCGTACAGTAATAGTTAACTCGTGTATAGGTGAGCGATCGACAGTCGAAGCATTTTTTTTTTAACGCACACATTGATCGCAATGTAGTCTGCGACTGAATTCTGGGCTATTTTAGATCGAAATAAGGTCAGAAGCCATTTCGTTTGGACCTTCTCCAATCACCTTCGGTTTTAATAACAGGTGCATGTATTATAATTGCGGTGCGTTGTTTTTTTTCGGATAATTAATATGCAAGCAAATATCGATTAACCAAATTGAATAATCTTCTCGGAAAATAAAATACCACGAGGGTGATCCGCTGTAATGAAATTTTAATTTTTCTATTAACAAACATATTATTCACGGCCCTGCAATGAACCTGTTTGTTCGTTCCGTCTCGACGACTTAAAAAAAAACAGTAAAATCCACGCCGGCGATAAGGGTCGGAGTAGCTCACGTTAATTAAGCTTCCGACGAGTTCGATTACGTGGAACCCCGAAAGTGTCCCGATAAAAAGGTACTGAAAAGAACCGACACGACTCGCGCAAGGTGTAATTTCGCAAACTCGACGCCTCTATCGCGTGCGAGCTGCGCTGAAATAACAAGTTGTCCGATCCTTTTTTTTTCATCATCTCCCCTGATGCACCGACTCGAATAAAGTCATTATAAATAAAATCATGAAGGGCAGCTAGCGTCACGAGCAGATCATCGACTCCTCGCGCTGTGTATGTACTTAATAAGTCGCGCACGAAAGGTCTGTTCTTATATAGCTGCGAGTTGCTCTCTGTTTACTTTGGCGTAATACGCGATTATCTTCGCTCCGGCGTGTGTGTGTATATAGAGCTGGTAATGCGACGAGCTGAAGCGCGCATTATCATTCCAAAGTCCATTAACCCTTAACCTGGGTCATGATACTCTTGTGACACACAATCGTCGGTCTATATGTGTGACACTGATACCGACAGTTCGTAGCGTTATTTCGTATATACATTTTTCTGTCGACGTTATATATGTATATTATATATATATATATATATATAAAGAAATGGTCGCGATTACGTAAAAGAGCTGAAATTATATGGATGAGCGAGAAGAATATACGTAGAGAATTTTACGAGGCACGTTTTTTCTTTATACGTGCAGAATCACTTCCTGTGCGGCTTAGCGTACGTGCTATTCCCTGACGCGTGGTTAGCGAAAGAAATGAAATAATTCAAGTAAGTATATGTGACGAATTTCCTCGAATGAAAGAGACATTCTCATGGGGATCACGTTTCGGCACATATACTTCATTCACCGCGAGTGCGAATTTATTGATGTAGTGCCTTTTTCATATCAATAAGCCTCCTGGCTGCAGAATCTTAAGGAGCTTTCTCGAAAACGTCATTAAAACCGTTTTAAAATGTTCTATATATCGTTATTTATATATAATGCAATATTTTGTTTAAACCAGCTGTAATGACGCCTTATTGCAGTGCGGTTACTGCAGGAAGTGCCGAAAATTCCTTGTATATCGTATCGCGAGCTTCTTGCCGCGATGATTCCGAGGACGTGAAAGAGAGCGCTCATTAACATAATGACAATCTGTCAAAAGACCGGCTATGGGGATCGCTGCAGACGACACGTCAAAAGCACCGCCTTCAGACGCATAAATCAATAAGCTCTCTCTCAACCTGTATATACCTCATATATATATATATATCCAACTCGTAATTATCTTGATAATTACGATGCTTTCCTCGCAAAAACGGCTCTTGACATTTTTATTTGCCGTGCCGCACGATCCTCGCTTGATCTACACTGAGCATATGGTAAACTAAAGAAAGCTAAAGTAACGTATGTATATAATTACTTTTTTGCGGGCATACTTAATAACGCTTCTGTCAATATAATTACAAACGCGAGTCTGACAGTAGACAACGAATGTGGAAAATTGTGAAACAAAGTTTCTAGCGCGAAACACTTGCTTCGAACAACGAGCGGTGATGCATCACCTGGATAAAGTCATTCGGCAAAGCACACAAGCACTAAGTAATTTGTATCGACGCAACTTTCGCCGTGAACGAAAGCGATTTCAGCGATTAGCGGTGTCGCGCTAACGAGAGTCGGCCTTATGTCTGTGTGCGTTGGTTGTGACGAGGACGTTCATTCATGAACCCGATGCATTCGTTGCGCAATCGCGAATTTGTCGAAGATATCGGAGAAACTCGAGGTGCATTAGAAAAAACGACAAAAAGTGCGAAAAGTCTTGCGAAACGGTGCGGCTTTTGATTAATGAGCCAAGACGTATGGTCGATCTGACGACAGAAAAAGATCGGATTTAGATAGTTTTCAAGGACCCCGGCTAATCCAGTTTGACCACTTTCTTAGATACATATCAAATTTTTGTCGAATTTTTGCTCTTGGCATAGCATGGGGAGAGCCTCCATATTAGCTTGTGTACACGTGTGATATGCGGGTATTGTATATGGTTTGAGGTCAAATCGCGTTCAGAGATTGGAATCAGAATTTGGTGCTTTATCCGCACCAATTAGTGTATTATACTCGACACGTGTTTATACAAACCATCGCAGGTATTTTAGAATTCTTATACAAAAATGCCTTGAAAATCCATCAATATTCAAAATTGTATCTTTATTGGTATTCCGGGTGACTTATTCTGCCAACATTTTTCAAATTTTAAAGAAGTTATTCGATCGAAAATGACTGAAACGCAAGCGCACATAATTCGAGCATCAGCGACGGAATAAAGAACCTGTTTCAACGCTCGTCGCCGATTAAAGAGGTGATGGAGAGTTTTGAAAAATTACCTTTTTTACCACCTACCGTCATTTCGTGACTTAAACGGGTTGAAAAATTTATTTCTTGCGTATAACGAGTACGTATACCAGCTAAGCTTCGCGGCTTTCATTTCATTAGATATCCTGCTAAATTTCCACAAGGCAAAGCTTGTGTGCTTCAACTCGACGATTAACTTGGCAAAAGAACGGAAGTTTTCTATCAGGAAGCAGTTGTTAAAAGTTGCTCGCTTCATAATCACATTACCGTTCTCCCACGCCTGCACCTAACATATAGCAGCACCTCTCGCATATAGGCAAACTTCACACGGCTTTTAGTTTAACGACTCGCGCGTTGATACGCGTTCGCGGAAAATGTGCTGGCACACGTATATTATACACACTTATTACCTTAACTCAAGTTAAAGTTCCCAATAATAAAAGTAGTGTTGAGTCTCTTTATCTCGCCTGCGCGGGAAGAAGACGGACTGATATTATATACTATATATTACAAAAGTGACGCGCGGATAAAATCGTTATCGTTAAAGCTTTACTGCCGTCGCGCAAACGCCCACTCGTAAAAATATACAAGTATGACCGCTTAACGTTTGTGTTATTTATGCTTTCTTAATTTAATTAGTCCTTCTCTCTCAGGCCGATGTTACGTTTTCAATATAAAGACGTTGCGAGCTGCTTATTAAAGGAAAAAAGCCGAGGATGCTATAAATTCGAACGATGGCGACACGCGTATACCTGTCGCATTGACTTTCTTTTAATAAAGGAGCGACAGAGGCTGCTTTGATTGTATACATGTCGTTAGAAATTCAAATGGGTAATTTCGAAAATCGTAACTTGAATTAACATTTTATAATTAACCTTCAAAACCTGGACTCTTGCAAGAGCAACAATATATTATATCGAGAACATAGAAGATGGTATAGCTTGTAAACACTGAATTATTAATGCATTGTTCGAATAGTCTCGCGTGTCACAGTGTATATTTTGGATTTGACTTGCGAAGCAGGTTCTCACGGGGAATTTCGCTCTGAGTCGGTGCTTTTTTTGCACCTACGCTCAGTACACTCGACATGCTAATAAGTTTCGTTCTCCAGCAGTCCAGAGCCTGTGAGAACTCAAGGAGATGCTGGTAGTTATTCAAGATTCGCGTACAATAGACGAAATTGACTTTCCATACGTTTCAGCGGAAAAGCTAGATACTATCCCAAAAAAAAATCTCTGAAAAATACGACCAGTCTGTAAAGCATCTCTGCGATAAACGTCTCAATTGCCCCACATGCAGCTCTCATCCTAAAACTTCGAACACGGCGACACGCTCCATTTATAGCCTCGCGCGCGAAAATAAGCTCAACAAGAGAGACTCGCGCGCTCCATAATAAAGTATGATTTACACACGCTCGGGCGTAATTACCGAGCTCGAGCGTCGCGACGACTCTGGGCTAATTCATCCGCAGAAATGCAAAGTCCATCGCCGGTGTATCTCTGGCTTTTTTCTTATTTTTATCGTAGGCGATTTACGCGCTCTGATTAAAGGCGATAGTTCGCGCAAAGAGTATAATGACGATCGCCTGAACGGGACCTGCAATAAGGGTATATTCGATGACGCGCGACCACACGCGCTGCTCGCGCACTTTGGAAATTTAATGGTTTCGTGTTATTTATTGCTGTTTTGGTGGCCTTTTCTGCCGTTTATGTAATATAGACTCGCGCGTGCTCGGGAGAAGGAAGAAGAGGATGAATTTTTTTCCCGCGTGCAATATAAAGAGAGATAAGGATGTGGTGTGTTTTTAATTATTCTAACGTGACGAAGAGTAAGCGTTTCCGATATTTCGATTTAAAAATGTATCGACGCATCTGGCGTTGGAGAATGAAAATGGAATGTATAGTCTCTAACAAGTTTTACTCTAGCTATATAAATATATACTTATACATACAACAAATCGTTCATTTGAATTCTCATTATGCTATCAATAATTCATTCCTAATAAATCTAAAAGAGGTCCACAAATTCAATTATGCAGATTCCCATCACCATATATTATATTGAGCGTACGCATGCTATATCGCAATAACTAAAAGCATTAAGAAACTCTTCGCGTTGAAGTTATTGAAATTAATTTGCGTGTTTATGCATACGTGATTCCTGAAATCGAGCGATTCGACGCATCGCAATCAATCAAACTGTGTATAGTAGGACACAAAGCCGTGTATCGCCGGCAATTTCGCTAATGCACTCACAATCACCGATCAATAAGTCACCTCTATTGGGAAATTCATGCTCGCTGCCGAGCCGAGCTTGTTTTGGTCAAATTTACGCCTCGACTTTCACCATAACGAACTCGCGCTTTCCCAAAAGAAAAAACTGACCATCTCCTGCGTCATCGTCGTTGTAATGAATTTGAAGAAAAGCACGACGCCGTTTTTTCTTCAAGCCGAAATTCCTAATGCAATTATCTCGCTCCCACTGCGATTAATTCGAAGATGGGATATGTACAGCATTGAGAAACACTACGGTTCGTTAGTTTCTCGTATCCCGCTGATGATGTATAGATGCATAGATATAAACGAAAAGAGAAAATTGGCCGTGAAAGAGGAAATTAAAGTTGCACTGTGTTTTGAGAGCGATGAAATATTTCGGCTGTGGCACGGCATATGATAAATCATCGTTTATCTGTATAGAATTCATATTTTCGTCACAGCTTGTACATATCCCAATGAACCTTTGGCTTTCAGGCCGACAAAGAAAAAACTGTCATCATCTCTCATCAGCGTATACAGAATATAGCTGCAGCAGCAGACACACGTGTTTGCTTAGTTGTTGCGCCGCTGGTTTTATATCATCCTCAGCTCGCACACTCTCACGGAGAGATTCCCTTTGCCGCTTTACTTTACTCACCTTTCCGTTCTATTTTGCCCACCGATGCATATATATATACGGCTCGGCGCATCTGTGCACACACGGAAGTCCGGACTCTCCGATGTTTGACGACGCAAAGTTGCTCGTTGATTGACTTTTGTATCACGTGATCCTTTTAGGCTCGTATACATACAGTCCTTTTGAAAATTATCGAGATTCATCATGTATTTTTCAGAAGTGGAATCTTTTTTCGCGGAAATAATCAGTATATCGCGTTCTCCGCGCTAACGAGATCGACACTCGACCCAGAAAGCCTATTTGGAAAAACCGCGCATACTAACGACACACACACACACACACACACGAGTGTATCGCGTTCCCCGAAGTCGCTGATGCAGCTAGAGAATTAGCAGCAATCCGGCCTGACTTTTGGTTCTTGTATCTCTCTCTCTCTCTCTCTCACGCTTGGCGAATATAAAAGCCATAAATAACCATCAGCCGTAGGGACATTAAAACGCGACGCGCTCATTAAAATTAATCCGTGTATAGTGCGAGCTATACGTCGACGTCGCAACAGCCTGGCTTTTGTACTGTTTAGCCGATATGACAACGCTCGCTGCGTATATATATATATTTATATGTCAGTCGTATACGTCACACCTACGCGGATCGCAGGGAGGTTTTAATGCGGCGATCGCGCGCGAGGATGATTTCTTATGTGGGGTGTGTGTGTGACACGGTTATATATACGTGTTTTCTCGCGGCGGAATAATATGTGAAATATTGAATAAATTAAGGTTGAGCAAACTAGTTGGGTTAATAAGGGGATATCGCGTATAGATGAGTGATTATACACTATACAGCTAGCGCACGCGTATATAAACGATTGCGCATGTTTGCGAGTTTTTCATAAATTAAAAATTAAAATTTAATTTACAAGACTGGCTCTGCCTTCCAGTAGTACTTTCCCCCTTTTCTTCTTTGATTATGCTAATATGATAATTATACCCGCGCTTGCGCGGAAACTCGTCAGTTTTCCCTCCGTACAGAATCCATTATAGGATTTCAAGTTTTTGCCCGCATTACAAGCTACAAATCTAGAACTATATCTATATACGCGCAAGCTTGAATTCGATGAAACTCATCTAATTCTCATATACTTTTTCTATACTTCTGTTGCAGGTAAGCCACCCCAGTAATCGTGCAACGAATCTATACACACACGTGAGTGTCTCAACAAAAAAATTCACAGAAATAAAGACGCTAACGGAAATCGCGGGTTACTGTTAAGCGCCTCGTGTACGTACGACTCTTATACGAAAAGTCTCGCGCCTGCATAGGAGCTCGAAAAAAATAATCGCGTTCCCGTAATCACGCCAAGGGAAGGCTGCTCCTCCCGCTTGTATAGTTGCATGATTCATGAGGCGCTGCACAGCTACGGCACGTAGTTCGTTATTTCAGAATGATTGCCGTTTGAGATGGCATAGCTTATATCAGGCTTGGTAAAAGGGTTTCGCTGTTTGAGATTGAGCTTTTGGGAGGCGAATTACACAGGACCGACTAATTTCTTCATCGCAAACAAATGCCAGAGTGCAGGGTATATTATTATGATTGCAGCTTAGGCGTGTGTGTAACAAATTATTCGGCAATTCCGCTTTGGAAATTGATTCCGCCGGTGCTATAATAGTCTGCGCGTATCAGTCCGTAAAACGTGCTTATATCGAGAGATATAATAATTCTGCTTTTATAACTTACGCAGCAGTGCGCGCAGAGTCGGTGTATAACAGCGTATCGGAAGTTTCGCGCCAGACTTTCCCTGCTGTATAACTTGGAGAAAAAAAATCGAGCAAAAGAGCCAACGGACAAACCGCTGCAATAATCGATAAATTATGCAAATCTCAACGCACATCGATTAGAGCGCGATTTACGCTCCACTTTCTTCATCTCCTGTAACGTGCATATATTACAAAGAAAAAATTCGCGGGGAGAGATAGCGTTCTCCCAGACGCCGAGTCTATCGCTTATCCGACACGCACCGCGCTGCATATGTGTACTTAGCGCGCGCCGGAAGATACACACCAACTGCGGCGGCGGCGGCGGCGATTCCCCCGAAAGAGCTTCCTCGTTAATTGCCGCTGCGGCGCCGCCCGCTATACTCACTCGGTGCATGTTTTGTTGATTATACGCGTAGAGGAAGAGCCATATAATGCGACCGCTTGTGCGAGCATTTTGGGACCACCGAGTGCAGGTTCGTTGTTTTGAACGGGAGCTCGTATATACGGTGGAAATGGAGTGTTCGGTGGGAATATTACGTTTTTTACTCGTTCAATTTTCGTCATTAGTTGCGATTAGAAGAACGCAGCACGTTGTGTAGAGAAAGTAAAAGTGCGTTACGACGGTACTACATATACATATTTCGTATAGGGGCCGCAGACAAGACGTTGGCGCGGCAAAGTGTCGTCGTAAAACTTGAGCAGATGTTGCTGCGTTTGCTATAAAAGGGTCTGCGAGCGGGCGTACGTAAGAATCAGTAGAAAAAGTGGAGTGTCTCGAGAGAACACATTGTGCAAGCGATTTTCTTACGACATTATTCATCTATCCACGCCAGTCGTGTACGAATCAGTCGTATTATGGTAGCGCAAAGTTTTGGCCTTACCTTATGCTGATAGTTAAAATAATTAATTACAGACTAATACATCGTATTTTTTGGTGCCTGGATTTTCTTTGCGATAATTCAAGATAGGTTAAGAAATTTTCGCATAATTAGTACTAGTTAGCGATTAAATGCATTAACGAAAGCGGAACTGATTATCTATTTAGAGCGTAAAATACGCAAAAAAGTGTATATTTGGATCGTAACGAGCTATGTAGTCCCGCATACCAGAACGTACGATATATAGAAAAGACGTTAAATACAAAAATATAGATGAGTCATTCAGGACCGATCACCCCGTTTCTGCTCATTGCAGAATCGAAGCCTCATAGTCTTACGCGCTCTTCTAAAATGCCTTGATAGTTTGTTGCGCAAATTGTGGCGCCGGTCCACTTAGTTTAGCCCCTTAAGCTTCACTTTAGCAAACTCAACCGTCCACGAGTCTATATCCATGGAAATATAGTAGCCTGACTCATGTATAGGCGATTTTCGAAATGACTTCCAGATGAAGCATCAATACGACCAAGATATGTTCCACTTAAAATGATGTACTCGCGTATAATATTATTAACATTGCACGTGCAACTCGAACGATATTTTAATTGCATTATACTAAGTATACAATTAAGATAAACACGTGAAATATTCATCGCGACTTCCAACCATCATCATCCGCAACAACGTCGGTAAACGGGAAGCTGCAACGAGAGGGAAAACGGTACCATATTATCCCGGCGATTTTAACGATCGAGGAAGTCTGGGATTATGTGGGTTAATTCGCGCATGGGAACGCGCGCTGCCATCAATTATATCGGACTCATCCATACGCCTCCGCGTGCCAACGCGAATCTGGATAAACCGCCCTCTGGGATATCGAGTTTTCTCGGTATAATCTTAGACCGGCTGAGCTTGCAGTAGCTGCTGTGAGATAGTCTCTTAGTCAGGCAGGGCTAAAAATTGTTTTCGGCGTTCCGAGAAGTACTATAGTTTCTGCTTTTGTCAACAAACGAGGAATTGCGATGAATAATTGCATGAGTCGACGCGACGATGATTGGTGTTATTTTTATTTTCAAGTAGACGTATGCACTTCTCTTCTGAATCACGAATATAGGAGCTCGGAAATTCATTGAAATTTTTCGACTCAAGGATTCCGACGATCGATTCTCGTGAAACGATATGTATAAGTATTCCTCGAATCGAGCGCCTAAATCGAGCTTGCGGTGATCTAAAACTGAGAGTTTATTTCAATGATTCACGCAATCTCGTATAAGAACGTCTCATTATACGTCTCGATTACGGCATCAAGATGTTTCAATTAAAAGTTTAAATACACAAAGTCGCGGCAAGATTTTTTGCCCGATCCCGCGCGTGTCATCTGTTACGCGTCTCTTTCTCAATTACGACGCGATGACAGGCGAATTAACGATATCGCACTTGAAATCAAAAGAACAAGTTAGACGGCTGTAAAAACAGTTAGACCGGCATATACTGTGTCTCAACGAGATATTCAAAATTGCCAACAGATGCGCGCGACTCCACGCCAATTCCTTCCTTTTTCTTCTGTATATATACCGCTGTCCAAACGTGCTAATTGGCGAAACTAACTTTAGATTTCATCTTAATTCGTGTCGGAGGGATTTTCATCGCGTTTTTCCTATTCTAATACGCCGACGATACTTCCGCCTGTAATTAAAGCTACGAGGATTATACGCGCCGACGGCTACGTACTGTATATCAATGATTTACTTTGTTGCTTCAGCATCTCTGATGGATATAGCAGGCCGTATCCAACCAGAGCAATATTATTCCAAGTCCCCGAATTAAGTCATAAGCCGTGATATATTCATCGGAATTACAAAAAAAACGTGTACAAGCCACGTAAAAATACTTTCTTCCGCAGCGGAATAATTCTTTCCCCAAACAAGAGAGAGAGAGAGAGAGAGAGAGAGAGAAAATTGATCGTTTTCTAAATCATCAGTATTCAACTCGTTGACCAATCTATAGAAAGCCAGCGAATCCCCAACAGGCGCCACGTTGCACAACAAGCGGCGATTCAAAGCCCGGCGCTTCCTCTCCCCGATGCGCATGAATAGCGAATCTCCGCCAACACGACGTTTTTTTCCTGCTTTCCCCAAAGCATTTTCCGCGCTTGTATTTTCCGCATAGCGTCGATCCCTTGTGTATACTCGAAAGGTCGCGTCTGATTTACAAGCGCAGCTCTCTCTCTCTCTCTCTCTCTCTCTCTCTCTCTCTCTCTCTCTCTCTCTCTCTGATGCTGAGCAAGGGATCCAGCGTAATGCCAGAAGGATGAGGCTATACATATACGTACTGGGAATGGTTGAGCTTGGTTCCGTAAAAAATAAATCGGAATATGCCGAGAGGAAAGATGAAAAGCTCGGTTCATCGAAGTGGTAAACCGATGATCGGCGCGCGTGTCGAAATATAAACCGCTGACAAAATTGCTTCCTATAATAATGCAAAGAAATAAAAATTCTACCCTTGCGTCACAATGCTGCAACTTGTCTCTCGCACCCACATATTTGCATTCCTCGGGCGAAGCTTTGTATATACGTATATATATCGTCGGCACTCGAAAGTCTTATAATAATTGCACTGCAGCTGTTCGTCGTTGCGGCGCACCTTGCACCGCTGATGTATACGAGTCGACGCCCAACTGTCCCGAGCGATTGACCTCTTCCAGCGCGAAAGCTCGTCATCGCGACGCAGCGTATTTTCACCTTCGACGAGCCATCGAAAGTCCTCGTTTTATCGTCGCTGATTTCTCCAACGGTATATAAAAGTCGTGCCTCTATGACAGCTTTATGCGCCGCAATTGACGTGCGCGCAACAAGAGGACGATGCCAACCGCTGCATTTTATAGCGCTCGTAAGACGAAATGGACTTTTTTGTAGAACGATTAAAATGGATTTGCGTGAAAAATAAAAAATATCAAGAATTCGATAGTTCCGAATAATTATTATTCGTGTGCAAGACATCCAACATTAAGGCAGTTTTGGCATTGCTTTGTATCTAGACTACGAAATACGTTGCCATTAATGTCGACAGCGAAAAATTTTGTAAAACCGATGTCATCGAAGTAACGTAAACAAAAATACATAAAATATAACATAAAGTTTGTTTAAACCGCACGTCTTCCCGAGAATAATACGCCAAGAAGCTTCTACCCAGTATATCGCGAACATGATTCATTGCGCAAACAAATATTAATAGCGGGACAAATCCCCGAAGGCCTCTGCTGCAGCGCACCGCCGCGTTAAATAATTATATCAACGCGCGCGCGGCCAACTTGTTGTACACAGAGCCGGAAATGTATGCAGTATACATATATATATGTACATATATATATATGCACACGCTGAAAGCAGATCGTGTGGCTCGCGTAATAAGACAAAAACTTTAATCGCGTTTCACGTTACACGCGAGACTTGGGAAATTATCTCTCGTAGTCAAGGGAGATTCTCGCCAAAATAGCCATTTCTGCGGCAGACGCGACAACGCGACTGTTACTGATGGCAACTAGTTTGCCGCTGGCAAATGGCTTGACATAAACTACAACGAAGCCCGGGGGTCAACGATCTTGATAAATAGATTATAGATATATGTACTGTACCGAAATTAGAATAGGTTGAACAATCGGTTGTCGTGAATCACTTATTAAATATTATTAATTATTATTATATTGTAATATTTATACACGAATTATTATTCAATGTATACCTGACGGCCAAATCACTACCGTTCGAAATGCCGACGCGCATAAAAAATCACCGAAACGCGATCCTAAGCCCCGATAAACATTACCGTAATCCCCCACAGCGAGCGACTGCAGCCAAAACGACGAGAGCTGTATATATATATATATATATATATATATATATATACTTACCCATAGCACTGCAGCATAAAAAGCCGCATCGATTAAAATGCGCAGCCGATCGCCCCGAGACATGCATCGAGTCAAAATCGCTGTGACTAATTTGTACAAATCGCCGATCGCCGATTCCGATATAGGCTTACACGCCGTCGAACGGCGAGAAGTTGCAATAATGCAGACCACGCACGATCGTCTATCTATCGAGTCGCCGACAAGTGTGTATAGGTGTGGGTGACTTTTAGAACTGGAATATGCGTCTAAGCCGCTACTCGCGACCGGGCTAATTTATGTGCTCAGCCATACCGTGTCTATCGAGAGAAGGTGTGTATATATATATATGTGTGTATGCATATCTGTGCGGAGATGTGACTGCAGCTGTTTTATCGTAAACGGCTATTTCAGCGATATATACTTATATATCGCTCAAAGTAAAAACTACACCCGAAACTGCAAGTCCAGCAGTAACTGTATCAGCGTAGCTATATATAACCTATATCGTGAGAAAGTTCGAAGCTGCCCGGAGTTGGCCGGTCGAGCACAGTACACGTGAAACTTTATTTTCCCGCGGAGAATTGATGCGCGGCAACGCGCGCCGACAGCGTACGACCCTATTCCCGAAAAACTATACGATACTCACGACACGCAAACGCGATTTTATGGCGAATCCACGACGAGAGCTATATATATATATATAACGGATGACTTAGAACAGTAGCAGCAGCGTGTGGCACGAGGATGGAATTCGAATGGTGAACGTGAATTCCGCCGCCGTCGTCGGTGGCTCAATGGCCTGAGAGTATGAAAGTCCTCGCGCGGGGAAAGAATTGTATGCAAAATGATGTCGAGGATGAGTAGTCGGCTGGATACAGGTGAAAAAAAGATCCGTCACAGGCTAGCGGTGTACGAGCATGTGAAATCAGTGGTATACACGGTATGTTATGTAATCTTAAAATGAAACAGTTTTGCACTGGCCTTTTCGTCACCGCTTGAATTTTTCGGCTCTACATTGTTCTGCTCGTATCGCTAATGCTACATTGTAAGGAATTGGCGTATGACGGAAATGCTATCCATCATAAATAACGAAGTAAATGCCGCAATGACCAGCGGTATAAATCGTCAACTCACTACAGGTGTCGAGCGCATAATTACAATGGTAAATTACAACCCTCGTCTTACGCAAATCAATTAATTTAGTCAGTCGCGCTCACTTCGACAATCATCGCTCGATGACAACAGCACGTGGAAAAACCCGTTCCTATATGTACATCCACGTGGCCAATAAACAAACAGTCTCTCGTGCGTACAATTAGTGGATTGCGCAAAACCATACGTCTAAAGGAACACCTATAACGTCATGCCACGTTTCGAGTATTTCTCCAGCCCAGCATCTGACCGCATTTCCCGTCCGGCAGTTCATTCACTCTCGCGAAAGCCAAGCGAGAGCTCGAAATTTATGAACGTGCATGAATATAGTACACGCATTGTCACACTCATTGACACTCCTTGCGCGTTTGGCATATATAGATATATACAGTTCGCGCAGTGTGCAAAAATGCCGCGGCGCTGAAGTTGTGCGTTTTTTAAAAATTGCGGATAACAACGCTTGGAGGCGATATTGTCGGGGCTATCGATATGCCCGCATTGTTTTTGCCCGGCTGAATAGAATGTCATACTTGTCGCACAGCGGGGCGAATTCGCGTCGGATCAATCGGCTCAGCGATGTTTTTCCCTATGCGAATTATTATCCGTCCGCTATTCTCTCTTTGTGTTTTCGTACGCCCACGAGCTTTTGTACAAAATATTTACCGGAAAAAATGACTCGCTTCATCCGATTATCTCAGCGGTATCGATTATTTACAAGCATGCGAGCTTAATCCCACGGCGCGCGGAATAAGATAAAATCGCCGCCTTCGATTGCCACCGAAAGGCACCAGCGAGTCGCGCATCCTTTTTTTACTATATGCAAAACCGCAAAGTAAGTATACGGTATAGCAGCGCCACCCCAGCCGATTTTCCTTTATTATCTAAATAATACGCTATACGCTATATACGCGCTGTAAGCGAGAGAATAGCCGTTTATTTATTCAGATAACATTTCACGCCTTGCTGTAGGGAAAATTCTTAACTTTATTTCACTTCTACGAATCGGGCTTCCTTCTCCTGCACCCTCGCGTCGTCCCACACGAGAAGCGCTGGAAACTGGACCGGTATATCGATCAACCGCAACGATTCTATTTACACGCTTTCCAATCCACTTTTTCCGTTTGTTCAAAGCGGCTGTAATACGTCTTTATCTATATATCGCACTTGAACAATTACAAGCGCGGGCATTTCTTACGCGAATCGCACGATTAAAAGCCGCGTGTCCGAATATAACAACGAGCGACCGATGCTTTTACGGCTCGTCCGCGCTTTTTAACGAGGCCTGATCGCGGTTTAATCCAGAGAGAGAGAGAGAGAGAGAGAGAGAGAGAGAGAGAGAGAGAGAGAGAGAGAGAGAGAGAGAGAGAGAGAGAGAGAGAGAGAGAGAGAGAGAGAGAGAGAGAGAGAGAGAGAGCGTTGCTGTCAATCCGCGGCGAGTATACGGGGTCGAGCCCTTTCCGGCGAGACTCGCGTGCCCCCCAGCGACAAGCTTTACTTTAACGAGCGCGTCATGAGAGCAGTCGAGAGCCGTCCCTTTAATTTATGTCTCGCTTCGCCTTTGTTCGAAGCACGTGTTGTATATATATTTCTCGCTTTTAATTGGGATACGCTTCGCCGATTAATTTTTCTCCTCTGCGGTATCGAGGCCGGAGCTTTTATCGAGTGTTGTATATGTATATGTATTGCAGGCGCGCGGGAGGCTTTTCGGCTGCTGATGCTAAATCGATTCTCGGGGTATTGTGAAAGGATAAAAACAAAAAGCGCATGTATATTAATAAAACATCGCGTGATATTGAAAATATTCAAATGTGCGAGGTATAAGCGATTAATCTGGCTATTGATGGGGGATTTATAAAACTGCGTATATATCTAGTAGTCGGACTAGTAGTACGCGTAGATTATATTGTGCGCGTATATAGTATAGGCCACAAATATTTCAAGATAAGCTTACATAAGTATATATAAAATATGCAGGACAAGGTATTACCCGTACTCGTTCCTAATCGCTTCCGCAAACAGCCGAGACGAAACAATTTTTCCCTTTCCGATGAATACATGAATTTAAAATCGATTGTATTTATTACACCAGAACACACATCTCGTCGTTTATCATTGCGGACCTCCCATTAATCAAGATTTTGATATTATCCTTACATAATGTCCGTACTTATTTCATACACCTGTCACGAGGCCATAACTCCGCAATCAATTACGAGATCTGTTTCATCGGGGAATGTCTCGAAAAAAGCGGTATAGGAAACGCGCGCGCTCCGAAGGAGAAAACTTCCACCGCCGGTAGCCTCAAAGACATCTGTATACGCGATATTTCAATATAACAATTACGTCACAGGCGTGTAACAGCCGCTGAAACGTCAATAAACTTGCACGTCCCGAGCAATCTAAATTGCTCGAATAACTTGCCTACAAATTGCTCGAATAGCTTGGACGATTAGATATGGCCGAGCGTTTTACCGTTCACGAGATATCTGCCGAATCGTCGATCAGCGGAGCCTTGCTGGATCGCGAAAAGCAAAGAGATTTCATAATTCCCTGTGTACATTATAAGCTACCTGCGATTTGAGGAAACTTGTCTGTTATCCGGGTAATTAACGGTTCTACAGATTGCCAAACTTCTAAAACACGGATTCTCCAAACTAATTTCATCGAATATATCTATATAATTTTCGTTCATTCGTTGTATCCAATTTACGATCCAAAGTATACAAACTTAGTTTGTATACTTCGAAGTGTAAATGGAGTGTAAATGTTGTAACACTCGGAATGTAGCGCGGAAACGCTCGATTGCGATCGGCGCTTCTCGATTTCTTACCGATATCCCGCGCGTCATCGCCGGATGACGGCTCGAGCCGCGCACGCGATGCGCATCGCATCAGCCGAGGAAAAAAAAGGAAAGTCCTCTATATCCGATGATACCCGACACCGCGATGATCGGCGCAACCTTCGGAATTTCTTTGAAGGTGCTTGACATCTGGCGCTGTCCGTTCGTTATGACGGTATTATAGACTTTTACGAGGTGCTAGGATTTTGATTACTGAATATTATTACCTCGGATGTTTTTGGGTTGTTACGTATAACGACTTAGAGATATGATGTAGCGAAAGTACCTAAAGCTTTCTCGTAATTCGATATTTTTTTTTGTAACCTTCGCATATACGCTGCATTTCATAATCTCACACTTGGAGCATATCGAGACCCACATTATTCTTCGATTATCGATCTCTAGATCAATCGCACAACTGATGACGTATCGCTTTTCTAAAATCCAAAGCAGCCGCTATCCAGAGACTTACCGGTACACTCATCCATGCATCTGACACGTTGCATGATCCAAGGTGTCTCTCGCGCAGGTTGATAAACGCACGAATGCGATAGTACCCCTATCGCTGACTCTATTCCCATTCGCACTCGCCTTTCGCTCCACACAAGATTTGCTCCCTCTCTCGAGCGGCTGTTAATTGATAAAGTAGTGCACGTGGCCAGCTCGCAGGAATTTTAAAATTGCAGTTCTTGCACTGCTCTCGCAGGTTCGTTGAGAAGATTGTAATATATCTGAATGGTTGATTTATACCGCTATGTATCCGATGCGTCTTCGATAAACCAATAATGTCATATTGTTAATAGCGCAGCTACCGTTAAATGCGAAACTTTTCATTTGCCAACGTAACATAATCAAAATCTGAGATATTAATCAAGAAGCCGCGTGAATGAAAGCATATATTATAAGCGCAATAACGCGTATAGCGCAGGAATTCCCATAAATAAGCCAGTATTACGCAAATGAACGACGAAAATCCTGGCAGTTTGCCGCGAAAAATCCGCGTCGCACCAAATCATTGTTACGGCTTTCACGCAGGGAAGTGAAATACCCGATAAATAATTTTCCCGCGAGAAAAAAAGATTTGCTCGTGTTACTGGGATGTCGGGACGTTTATCACTCGTCGGTCAGCGAATGTATAAATTTCCGTTTGTTTGCCCCCCACAGGCCAGAGAATACTTTCTAAGGAGTGCTCGAGAGTGATATGCATGCGCACGTGACCGAAGCGTGAATAAGAGGTGATGTCACGCCGAGAACTTGCACCTTCGTGTCGCTCATTAATTATTTCATATATATATGTATATATATATATAGGAGGACTTCTGTGCATTTAGTGCCATTCGATATTAACGATCTTATATACGTGCATGTATATACATATACGTTGTCGACGATGTATTCATAGATCTTTTCATTCATGTAATACACGCAGCGTTAGCTGCTTTGAAAATATAACTCGAGGTCGTTATTTGTTACAAGAAGATAATCAATCTTATAGGTACTTTGTCGCGCGATTTTCATGTAAATGCGATTGATCGAAAAAATGTTGTGACGTTGAAAAAGAAAGAAGTTCAAAAAGATTGACTTTTGTTACTCGTGCAAAAACGCTGTTAACATCGAAACGATAACGAGGACTCGATCGAGAAGGCGAATGTAGAAAAAGTATCGTTGTACTTGAGCAGGAGATGCTGATCATTAGGAGCGTTGAGCAATTACTTAATCGATTATGGAAAGCGTGCGCTCGGCGTACCTAATATGTTACTATTAATAGACCGAACCGATACGCAATTTGTACCTCCATTTTCGTAGTTAATTTCATTATTGTATGTAAATCGAAGAATAGTAGTGGCTTTCACCCTTTTTAAAGATCGATTAGCTCCACCTGCCTCTCTTGTCTACCTCGTGGAACGCGACACTAATAACTCATCTTTCCATATATATAATATGCGCACCTATCTCGAATGAAGACATTAAGTTCCGCAGGTATACAGTGGTCCCCCTTGATTTTAATCACAGAACATTCATTTATTCCGTTCTCTCTTTTTATTCTTCTCAGCGCAATGATTTACACATTCTTCTACGCGCGTTGCATATAATACGAGCCTTAATCGAAACAATAACTCCACCTCACATCGAACCAACTTTTTACACGATTACCTATACATATATAGACGAATATAATCGCAGATTGGGTAAACCTGCAGCCTTATCAGATAAAAAGTTCACACGAAAATTCGCCGAATGCCTCCGCGAGGGATTCGAGATTAGAAATTCCTGGCGTCTGACTGCAACGCGTCTTCTTTACGTTCGCTTTTTTTCACTCCACTCCGCCGAGTGCGCGGTGTTGCTCCTTTTTCGTATTCCTCGCTCACACGACGAGAGAAAGAGAGGAAAGAAGTAACTGGAGGGAAGATGCGGGTAAGATTAACTGGCTGCTGTAAAAACGTTACGTTTCCTGAGCGAAAGAACATCGCCGTAATATTTTTCTCTCTCGGCGAGAGTCAACTCCGCCGCTGCGAAATCACTGAAAAGCTTAGCATCGCAAACAAGTTCTTCCTCTCTTTTTTTTTCGTTATCCTCTGGTTCTCGGCTCGTCTTTTTCCGAGGCACAACCAGACGTTATTTTCACTGAATATAATGAAATCGAGTGGTTCTCGTTTTTGCCGCGTCGCCCGCGAATATAATAGCGATGAAACGCGCATGGATCGAATTTTTATTCGTTTTATCGAGCGATTTGCATGAGCAAGTGAGAGAGAGAGAGAGAGACCGTTTCAAAAGAGAAACAAATAAGTGGGTCGAGAAATTGCGCAGTGTCAAGAGCTAGTTAATAAAAGTAGGTTAACATGCGTTGATGTTGTTTTCGGTAAAACCCGGGCTAATTTTTTTCTGCGTTTCGCGTTGTATATTCTTAGCGTATATACCTGAAAATAAATGAAACGCTAGTGACAAACACGTTTTTAGAAGCGACGCGCGCGTACATCGTTCTAAAATAAGCCAACCGCCCATCTTCATCAAGTATACAACTACAAAGTCGCGTATAAGCGGCGCGTCTAAGTTAACCTCGGCTAATCAGTGATTCACTCGCGCGGCGGTTGATTTAACGGCGCAAACCGCGCGCACTCGCTGCAATTATATATACCGACGATGGAATCGACGAATATAACGACGAGGATACGCCAGTCAGGTCGTCGAGACAGCTGGGCGTCGATCGCCTCTCTCCGTGTGTCTCTCTATATACGCAGTGAATCATCGATCGAGCTCGAAGGCTATTTGCGTTTATATGGTGCACGAGACTTGCATGATAGTGAGTCCGCGCACGTTGTCTCGGCGAAATTCTGGGAATCGAATGAAAGTTACACGACTCGTCGCGAGGCTTAGCCGCGATCGGAACAGGGCGGTTCGGATAGCCCGGGAATTCGTTTCTTTTTTTAGGTTCGAGTGCATTCTCGAGCGTACGCGCGGCTATGTTCGTATGTAGGATTTAATTTCCGCTGACTATATCAGAAAAGGCTAGTGTTGAAGAGTTGGCGAATCAGCGAAGCTTGCATGTTTCAATTATAAAATTTCATCAGTTCTACAATCTATATTCCATTTAGTATTCATACGCGCAATTTGCATAAATGAAAACGTTATAACGCGTTTTTATAGCCGCTAGACAAACATCGCTCGCTTATCGTCATTTGCATATATATATATATATATATATATATATATATATATATACCGGCGACGACGGGATTTTTCATTTCGAAAATCATATACCTATGCACTATGCGCGGGCTTTCATTACAATGTGCAAACAAGTACAATTTAAAAATACATAAATCTTTGAAATAACGCTCTTTTCCACGTGAACGGACGTGCACCCGTGCGGATTAAAAAGTCAGATATTCGTTCACGAGTATACATATATATAAGTCCAGGCTCTTTATCGGCCATCTATGCGAGCTCGGCCAAGAGCGCAGCGCGAGACAAAAGCGAGCGTTAGCCGTAATTAACGAGAGCAAAAAAGGGCGCGAATCTCGTCTGGAGAGACGTAATATATTATAATATACGGAGGTCGGGGCATAGGTTGAACGGCCCGGCGCCAAACCGTAAAGCTCTTTCTCGATGACGCATTGTTCATCTCTCGGCGCGTATATAATTGCAGAGAGCGCAGTGTGTCTGTGTGTATATAGTCTCATTGTCGCGGACGACGTCGCGCCTGAGTTACGAGCCAGTCTGAATGTATAATGTATATATGCGCACACTGCGCGCGAACCCGGTCTTTTTTGCCGGGACGCAGTTTTCAGAAAAGCTCTTAATGCTTTATATATAGCTGCGGCCCAGTGCGTGATGTCAGCGAGCGTTTAATAACACTTTGTTTTTCCTGCTTATGCTTACAATTCGAATTACTTACCGATTTTTTTTTCGCTTTTTTTACAATGTAAAAAGCTGTTTTTCCTACTGCTTCACTTATACGAGGTACTTTAGAAGTCGAACGTTATTTTCTCTCAATAAGCGATTTACATAATTCACGCCTGCTTGTATATTTAGAAGAATAATCTATTTTAAAAGCAATTGAAAAATCGCTTTATCAGTACACCAACTGTCAATCTATTTCTCGACGAGCGCGTTGTATACACATAACAAAAACACGTCCATCTCGCGGAAGCTAACTTTTACCCCGATAAAAAAATCCAAAAGAGTATCAAGGTCACTAATCGAACTCGGCACAGATCATCTCCAAACGATACCGATCTCCCGCGGCGCTGCCAAAATCTCCACACTGACTCCCAATACACCTAGCGTATTAATACGAGAATATCGAGCCTTTGGTCCGAAAACTATATAGCGATCGACTCATGCCAGCCGGAGCCGGTCTTTTGCCGGCGCCTATATATATACATCAGAGACTTCCAGCATGACGAATGGCTCGTGCCAACCGATTGATAAAGTTGGGAGAGAGAACACCTGCGTATAAGGCGAAACCGACGTTACGTCCCGCTGACTGACACCCGTCTGGGTAATTGGGCCAGTCTGATGTATGCTGATGTAACGGAGCTTATTGATTGGGATGATGGGTTTGCAAGTGTTGTTACACTGGATAATGGGGGGATTTAATTTTGATGGATCCGAGGTAAATGTTGCGACGTTGAAAGTCCTCTCATGGTGTCGTGATTGATTGCATCGCTCGTCGTTAAATGCGAACGCTGCTGCTTGATAGAATAAGCGCGTTGCCGTAAATCATGCGCGGGCTCTCGTCAAAATTATCACGTAGATTCAATTGAATCGAAAACGTCTTCTTTTCCTCCTACACGTGCTAAAAAACAAGCTGCTTACTTTGTCGAATCACGAGAGATTAGATGTTTCCATCGTGATTCAGATGACACTATCATCGTTCTGTCTTTTTTCCATGATGTTCTTTCTATGCGATCGTTATTATTACGCATAGAGTGAATCAATCACGCCCTGTACACATTCGCCTCAGATAATCTAGTCTAACCAAGTGCTTAGGCTGTGTATTTAGAAGAGCAGCATGACGCGTGGTCTTATCTCGACTTGTTAATCGCGGGTTAATTGGGGCGAGACTCGAAAGAAAAGATCACACATGTCGAGTGTTAACGCCGGAAATTACCTCGGACGATTTTAATTATTGACAATGCGCCAAACCTAGTTCATCAGATCATCCCGAAGATCGCGTAAAAATCGGCCGACTTTGTTCGATCGATGAATGGTCTGCGTAACGAGAGGATCGTGTGATAAAAGGCTCGAAAAAAAGTATCCTGAACAATAAAAAGTGAATTTAGATCGATAGGAGTTCATGGTAGGCTTGCGAAGACAAGACGATGAACTTTCGAGTTCCAAATACTATTTTCCTTATACATTGTAAATTAAACATTTCGTGCACCTTTCACATCTTAGAAGTTCTCACGAAACGCACAAACGCATTTTATTTTGGCTTGGAGCCAAGTTTTGCAGGAATAGTCACTCAGCAGTATTTTGAGTGTCGACCTCGATAAAATTTCGCCTAAGCGATTAAATTTTTCATAAAATACCGCAGTTTTTATACAAAATACGCAATACGTTGCGTTCATTACGTAAAAATTACGATCGCGTAAGTATAAATAAGGTGTTTACTATAAGATCTATACTTTGAGTGTTGAAGAATTTCGTTAAATTTACTCTAATACGTTGAAAAACGTTATATCGCGCTTGCACTGCGCCGCGCGATAAATAAAAATAAAAACTAGAGACGATAAACTTTCAATGACAACAATATTTATACAGTTTTATCAAGCGCACATGAACGGCATTCCGGGAATCGACAGCAGCATTAGCTCTGGCATTTCCCAACGATTGTATACCAGTGTACCAGTAGCCAATATGTGTTGAACGGGAGCCAAGCCGATAACAGGAATCGACGAGAAAATGCCGCCGAGTTTACCTAATTTCAAAGTACATTCATTGCGCGCATTATAACTATGTCAGTTAAAGAACATGACTCACTCTGATCTCTTTTAAACATCGATAAAATTACAGCGCTAACGTACATTCGAAAAAAATCTTTGCATGATTCAAAAAGATTTGAGTCACCAAATAGTGCATTATTGAAAATGGATTTTTCTCAAGGATAAGACACCTCTATAATTTTCAAAGATTTTTCCTCAGAGTTCCAAAGAGAGAGATAAAAGTTAAATAACAATAAAACAATATAAGCAATCGATTTAAAAAACATTCCATTTTTAACGATATACGTTTACGTAACCCCAGCATTATATTAAAAGAAGGTAAAAGAGAAACCTTGCACGAACATCGCAGGAGTAATTGACAAGTGCGCGCTCCCCGAGCGATCGAGTGAAATATAACGCGCCAAGTTTGGAAACAATAATCTCGTAAGGCCGGCAACCCTCGCGCGCGCGAGCGCACATAACAATGTCCTAAGCGTCGTAAATCAGGGCAGTTCGAATTTCGCATCGCACGTATACTGAAAATCGCCATGTCCATATGTGCAGAAAGAGAAGGGACTGGTGTGTATACGTATATATAAGCCCTTGAAATAGACGGCTACGTGTTAAAAGGTTAACAACTTGTACGGGCACTCGGGCGTGTATAGCTGCTGCAGAGAACCACATGGCCCCCCTTTGGCCTTGTCGGACTTAAGCTCCTGAAATACACCGATTTTACCGACCACCTTAACCTTAACCATCGCCGAGAATGGCATGACGCACCGCCAGTTCAACGATTCTTCTCGCTCATGTGTTTCAACCGGGAAAATATCTCGGAAACTCCAAATCAAGCTTCGAACAAAATTCGCATCGACCATCCCGACGTATTATACAGTCTATCAAAGCGTACTATACGTATTATACAGTCGATCAAAGCGTATTATACGTATTATACAATCTATCAAAGCGTATTATACGCATTATACAGTCTGTCTCAGCATTAAATCCCTTCGATCAAAATTAAATCCAATCGTCGATCGCTATATATACAGAACTCATAGAGAGCCCGCGCGCATCTGCGACCTATCTCTTTCCTCGTAGGCAAAGGCTAAGAGATAAGCACGAGTACCGTCCAGTAGCAGAAGACACGGCGCAAAGTTCGAGTGCCCGGCATGATCTCTATCTCTCTCTCTCTCTCTCTCTCTCTCTCTCTCTCTCTCTCTCTCTCTCTCTCTCTCTCTCTCTCTCTCTCTCTCTCTCTCTCTCGTTCGCAGAACGCACTCCCGACACGCAGTCGTAAAGCTCGTAACGCGAAAAGCACGATCCATAGACACAGTCGCGTGTCGACGACCCCCTGTATTTAAAAAGTCCCGACGGTGGCAGACAGCCTGGCAGCGACGGCAGTGTCTTCTTCCGAGAAGACGATGGCTTTTGCTCGCACGTGCTGCCGATGATGAGAGATTTTTAAGCGAGAAGCCGAGGCGACGGGATTTGCATCGGCTGCGGAGTAGACGGATATGCTTCTTAATGAACCGAGGCGGCATTGCGACGAGCTGATGTTAATGCATTTATCGAGTGAGGGGATGTCTTTATTTTGGGGGCTTTTGGGAGAATCGAGTGAGGAATTTTAACGTGAAAAAGGCATTCTTTTAATGAGAATCCGAATCGGCAGCTGTTACAGCTGACCCATTTGAAAAGTAGCTTTCGGAACGATAATAATTTCCTCCCCGCGATGGAACGTCATCCTATTTTCGACTATGAACCGACCCTTCGGCGGCTGACAAACGATCGCCCGTCGTTCCCGAAAGATATACGGGAGACACGAGAAGCTCTCGCGAAACCAAACTTTATCGTTTCCTGACTCACCATCGATCACTATTCAACTCTCGAGCACATATACCGAATCATCAAAATCATATGTATAATAACTGTTCTTTACTGCGAGCTGTATATGCGAAAAAGCACGTCGCATCGACAAAGTTCTACAGCGTCGTGTACACCTATTGCGAGTTGCGTCGCATTCGCGCGACACGCATCGAAGAATAATAATGATTCAGTCGGCGAATTCAAGGTAGGTGGGCCTCGCCCGCGATTTACCGTATATCTCTATCCGCATCGCCTCGAGAAATTTCTCGCGTGCGCGCACCGCCTTCGTATTGTTCGTTATCTCGCGAGTGAATAAGCCGCGGAATATTTGGGATAGGAAAAACTATTGTCAATACGCGCGAGTATAAACACGTTGTTTTCTAATTTCTTCGCGCTGGAAATTGTTGCCGCGATAAGCGGCTGCTGCTTTATATGTAACGACGTAATCGAAGCGTTTTTTATCCCATTGGAAAATCCACGATTGCGCAGAGTGTGTGTGTATATGATGAAACTCGTTCGTTCTCGCATGTTGCTCTACTGTTGACTAAACGGTTAGAGTTTCGTCGTTACAACGATACAACGGGCCTCGTTACATCTCGCGATATTAAAAAAGCTCTCCATCATTCTAATCGAGTTCTCTCACGCCGGCCTATAAATCAAGCCCGTCATCGGTCCGGCTCTTTATACTCGCAAATTAGAACAACAGGCTACTTCTCACTCCGGCTGCTCGACGGCAAAAAAAAAGTCCCCATCCCCTTTTCAAAAGAAACGCAAAGTTTCAACGGACAGAATCGCGGTCGCGCGGGAGAAAAAGCCTTTAACGCTTATGCTCCTAACTATGCGGTCGGCCGCAGCGGGGCATTAAAGAGCCCGCTCTACCGCCTGTTATTATATACCGCTGGCCCGCGGGACCACCCAAAAATATATATGTTATCCCGTCGCGCGTTTTGCGCCGCGCGCGAAAGTGAAGGGGGCAATATAAGGTGTCCGGTCTGATGCTGCATCGGATTCATGTTTACGATTGACCACGC
This sequence comes from Muscidifurax raptorellus, assembly GCA_020010945.3. Taxonomy (NCBI): domain Eukaryota; kingdom Metazoa; phylum Arthropoda; class Insecta; order Hymenoptera; family Pteromalidae; genus Muscidifurax; species Muscidifurax raptorellus. Next base: position 39,358,652 of record CM052078.1, read on the forward strand.
TCGCCAATTTATTGAGAAATTTTGTACGCTTAGATGCGCGGTGAGCTGATGGCTTTTTTTGCGTACAGAAAAGCGCGCCGCGCGAGTATCGTGAGAAAGAGCAGCGAAGGATAAACGCATCAGACGACTTTGCACAAATAAATCATTGTGCAAATACGCGCTTTTAATATGCATATGCGATGTGCACTCGAGATCGCGGCACATGTAAAATGTGTGCCAAAGCATCGGAATCAAGGAGGTTGGTCGAAAATATATATTCCCGATGCACATAATTCAAGCGCGCATGAATATATAACTGTATACATCGCGTCGATAAACAATTGATGTGCTCGGTTGAGAGAAACTTTCATCTCCTCCAGCTGCAGCGACAAGTCGAATAAAGTTATAAAAAATGCTTAAGTCATACTCGACACGGAACAAACAGTATACATTATAATACTCGCTACTGCTGTCGAGTATTGTTTGCCGAATAAATCGCGCGCATCTGCAGTGTATGTACCAATTCATTTTTCGGTCAACAGATGGGCGGCCCTTAAGGCGTGTGAGTGGATTCAATACGGTTTTCGACAATTCTTTACAAGATATAAATGACATCTCAATGACGCTAATTATACCCGTGCATCACGAGAAAAAAAAACAATCTTTGCGCGGGATATAACTGTATAATCACTCAGTAATTATCAATACGCAAATAACCCGCGCTCTTTGTTTTCCAGAGAACTACGCTAATTATAGACAGAGCCGACGATGGAAAAATTCAATTTACACGACGAAATAAATAAAAAGGCATAATAGACGCTGAGGCTCTGATAAATCACGAAACTCCTGCATCTCCGAAGAAAATCGACATCTTCATCCGCATCGGCTGCGGAGACGATTTATCGCGATCGCGATTACCTATAGAGCTCTCGCGCGCGCACCTCTATTCATCACCTCGAGTAATTGCCCATATTACATTATATACGTGTGTTTTCGCGCGGCGGACGTCGAGAGACTTTTAACTCATTCCATCACGAGAGAGAACGATATCTTCTTCGCTTGTGTAGTCTATATGTATATAGACCAGCGGGATACGTACTAATTGATCACCCGACTACGCTACATGTTTTAGCCTTTGAAAGCTCTGGAAAGTTCGGAGTGTGGATACGATAAATAATTGAAAGACTATATCGTAGCTGGAAGTTCGTTCGAGTGTGTTTTTCTTTGTGAGTTTTATTAATGCTATGAAACCGTTTTAGTGATTGTATATAGAAAAGTAGTTAACAGTTAATGATGTATCAATAAGGATGACTCAAGGAAAACGTGTTTTTCTTTACAAATATCGCTGTTAAAGCAAAAAGTAAAACGATCAATTATTTTTCGTATCTTGCTTGGCACAGATGGCATAATAAATTGATGTATAACAAAAATATTATCACGCAGGCAGTTATAACACGAGCAGCTCAAGAAGACCCAATATGACAATTTTAACAATATAGAAACACCACTCGAAGGTCCACGACCGCTTGCATCGCGCAAGAAATGATACTTTTTGCTATACCGTATAGAGTATTTATCTCCCCAGCGCAGATGCTGCCCGTCATCGAGACGAGTCTGTCGCCAGTCGAATAGAGATTAAGTAGACCTCATCTGTGCTGCTTCTCTTCAATACGCGAAAGAAGTTTTGCCGAAGCTACCGCTCCCATATATATGCGATCTATCCCTCCGGCAATAATTGTCAACCTTTTATGAAGTCAGCTCGCCTGTATACGAGAGATGAGTTATGGTCATTGGCCGACCCTGACCTTCGCCGCGTTAGGCAATATAGTGATTTACTGCGCGGAGTCTAATCTCAAACGGAATTGAGTAGCAGCTTCTTTCGTTTTCGCCGCATCGGATTGATGGCATTCCAGAAACGGGCTATTCTACATATTTCACGCGTGGAAGCGGGCGATATTACGACCGATCGCACTTTCGCTCGTGTACGAGCTTCCAAAAATATTTCCAAGTATAGTATAATACCCGCTACCCGGCGAAAACTGCTTTCTCTCTGCGGTGAAGAATTTTTCAATCGAGCAAAAGAGCACTCGTTAATTGCACCGAATTATATACGAGCGCGCACGAGTCGAGCTGTATATAAGTATATACAGTCGATAAATTCCTCGCGCTTCAAAGCCACCTCCGCGCGAGACCTACCGCGAGTGTATACATATATATATATATATATATGTATATATATATATAGCATAGCCTACGGAGATTTATCCCGCAACGTCGTCGAAAATCGCCGGCTCGAAAGTAGCAATAACCGCGTATACAAGTCGCTCCGTAAATCACGGCTAATATGACGCAGCTGCTGCTGGTTTCACGGGCACGTTTATAAAGTGCGCATCAGGCCTCGGCCGCATGCGCGTTCACGCGTCGAGCTTTCGAACGAGGGCTGAATTTCTCGCGTATACGAGGCACTTTGTTACGGAATATCCTATACGGGCTTTCCTTTCGGAGAAAGGCAACAATGTCAGCGAGATGAAAGGGCTGCTTTGGATATCAATATGCCGAATTATCATTCAGTCCATGCGCATAAATTATCCAGATATAACTGTACTCCCGCGGGATGTTTTTTTTTTATGCATAACCGACTGTATGAAACGACCTTACGTTGCAGGACTACAACAGCGAGGACGACGTTTTGGCCAGTGGATCCTCGCCGAGCACAACGAGAGGACCGCCGGCGACGACAAGCACCAGCACTACGACGACGACGACAGCCCGAACCTGGTACAGTCCCTCGAAAAACACGCGAAACTTCAACTCGGCGAACAACGGCTACCAGGCGAAAAACGAGCGGCCGATGTCGCCGATAAGCGCGGCTAAGTGGGATGACCTCGGGACCCGCGAGGGAGTCGAGAAAACCCGGAACAGCATGTTGAGCGAGTCCAGCAAGGGTGAGTCTAGCTTTTATAGTAATTATTATTATATACAGGTGGTACTTCTTTTGCCGCGTGTCGTAAAGACGCGAGGGGTTGACGGCTAATGCGCCGGGATGATTCTAAATTTAGCGAAACGAGAAGGTGTACCTCGGGGAAATGTGGCCATAACTGCAGGGCTGCTTTCTCGTAGTTTAGGCTGGTATAATAAACGCCGAGTTTGAGTGTGTGTGGGAGAGATAATGGAATTATTCAAGGTCCGCGCGTGTCTCGTGAATTTAATGAATCCTCGGAGGGACAGCGAGTGGCTGGATTAATTTTGTAGGCGATATAGTGTATATATATAAGAAACTTGCGTTCGTTATTGTTGCGTCGACTATTCTATATAGTGAAATATTAGACACGGAAATGCGGGTCACAATTAAACATGCTCAACCATCGCAAACGCTATATTATCAGCTGCAGAAGATAACTTATTGTCTCGCGCGCCTTGATTTACTAAGGTCACTCGGGAGCTCTTATTGGAATAGCTCGTTTAACCGATCGTAAACAAACGATGGGAAAAATATTTTACATCGATACAAAAATAAAGAAAAATAACTAATCCCATTCTTCAAAAACGAATCTCGCGGTCGGTGGTCCGCGCAATTAGTCGCGTGTGCGCCGCCTCCTTCGAGAGAGATCGAGAAACGATCCTCGTATGCGATTGAAGATTCGAGCGCCATTAGCCGCACGCATGATCACCTCCTGCGGATGTAACGGGCCGGCTTTCCTTGAAACATCTCTGTTTAGTGCGCTCACCGCGAGTCTTTGTTATGTACTCGAGCGATGAACAATTGCGCGCGGAGGACCTTGAATACTTAAATTTTTGCATATATGCGGCTGTGTATACTTCGTAATTTTTCAATTACGCGATTTCTCGTTTCGCCGCGCGGCTACGTCTTCTGAAGTTCAGAAAACGTTCGACTTAATGATAGACCTTATTCTTTTATTGCGGCTTGCACACATACTTCGGCAAAACGAAAAAGCTCGATTTCACTTTTACGACTCGCTTCGAACGTCTGCTGTATATTATCCCACACGATTATTTGTCCAGCGTAGTAAATAAATAATGCAAATTTTTGAAAATATTTCAGCATCCGATTTCAGCGCAGCCCAGAGCCACGCGATACGAGTCGCGAGGGAGGGTAGCTGTCGCTGGCCCCGGGCTAAGGTCATTCCCGTGCTCGACATCTACTACAACTCGACGACCAACTACTGGCCGCACTGCGTGATTCTGCACAGGTGTTCCGACGACACCGGATGCTGCAGACACGAGTCCTTCACCTGCGAGGCCAAGCACGTCCAGAGGGTCGAGCTTGCTTTTCACGTGAGTATTATATATATATATACGCGCCCGTGAAAAATGATATTTTTTACGATGATATAGGGTTACCTCGTCGCGTTTAGAACATAGCCGTGCGTACAGGCGCGTTATTCAATATTGCGCGGAAATTAACGGCTGTGACGTGTATACGCAACAGATGTATTAAATTGTCAGCGACGAAAATTATACCGCAATTACGGAAAATCTGTATATAAGTGAAAGCCGAATCGTGACTGACCTTCTTTTATCTTGGAAGGCTGCTGCTGCTGTTGCTGCGAGAAATTCAGGGGATTGGGATATACGCGTGTATAGACAAATTACAGGGTTTCTAATTGTTTTAAACGAGCCAAAACAATCATCAATGCGCTGAGTATGCGTTGATGGTTCGATGCTTGAAGGGGTATTTACTCGTCAATTATACGATGTTTACAATACATATATCGATGCGAAAGTATAAGTCGCAGTGTAATGAAAAGTACACGTATATATTCGGGAAATAATTACTTAATTTGTTATCCTCCGCAGTCGTAAAATACGTCACTTTCCATTATGGCATTATGTAAAATAACAGCGACGATTACTTTTAAAATAAACGCGCTTCGAGGATTAATGATCCATTTATCGAGGCTGATAAGTTTCTCATAAAACTTAATTTGCGTAACGATCGCACGGTTGAGATCTGAATGCGGGAACGGTTACGATACAGTCCGTCAACCGCGACTTGTCGTGTATCAAAAGGGACGATATTGACAGCTTCGTTCGCAATGTATAATTTAGCAACGTTTCAAACCCCTAATCATGTATATTATACTCGTCCTTGCGTTGTTCTAAAGCTCGCATTGTCTGTCGGTAAAAACTTTGAATTCAATTATATCGCGCTCGCGCATCCATATATAAGACAAGAGAAAAATCCCTTCAGTGCGTATATACACGTCTTCGAAAATAAGCGAAGCGTAACGTGAATTGCACTCGTCAGTGTGCAGGAAGCACTGTATACACCTATATATACTTATAACAAGCACGAGCCACCGGATCTTCGATCACTCGACGAACAAGGACCTCCCAGAAATCCAGCTCTCTTTTCCCTCCCCCTTTTCTCGTCATCCATGAGAGCAGAGCACTACATATATATATATATACTCTTCGAGTGGCGTCGGCGGCGAAGAGTCAAGTGCAAGGCATCGCATATAGCCGAAGGGAATCTGTGAATCAGGAGTCTCATCTCTCTCTCTTTCGATCCTGCTTCTTCGAAAATTCTCGTTGCATTTGATGATTATACGCCAGGCTTCCATCGAAAACCGATAAGAGCACGTGCAGCGCTTTTGCGAGCTCTCTCGATCAAGATTTCTCGCTGCTGCGGCAGCAGCACACGTGAGAGAGATAAGCGCGATTTTTAGAGGCGGGGGCGGTGAGACGTGTTCCCGGAATCTCGTCTCGGCTTAACGAGGCGTCGTTATGGAATTCGATTTTAGAATTTTTCGAATATTCCGCATACATCCGATATAGACTCGCGAATTGTTCTAATAACTATGGGGTTAGATCAGGAGCACAATGAGTGGTTTTCTTGTTTACCCTATTCATATAGTCCCTCAATTATACAAATAACCGTTCCAAGCTTCTTCAAGATATTGAAGCCTATTTCAAACAATCTTCTAACAATCACCAGATAGATTTTACGACCTTTCTCCGTCAATTGGTTCGACCGCGGGGGCGATAAAGCTGATTGGATGCGGAGCATCTCTCGCGCATATATATCGCGCATTATACGTATACATCGTGAGAGAAAGAGACGGTGCGCGGTGGCGCATTATGCAGGCTGCTATTGCAGAGGCGGCTCGCTTTTCTAATTCTGGCACGTGTCATATACGCGGCGGCGCTATATACTATACTCATCGCTCGGAACTCGTAACCCGACGCCTAAATGGGTCATCACACGATTTGGGTCGGCCTGCAGAGTATATACCGTACACAGCTAATATATCCGTTCGCAGGCGGTCCATTACTCGCCTTCTTTTCAACTGCACTCGCGGGGAAAATATATGTATATATCGGAAGAGAGGAGAGAATGTGTCATAATAACGCAGGCCTGCCATGCAGAGGAATTCTCTCGGATGGACTTTATGAGCTTTCACTTGTTGGCTCGTAAAATAATGATGGAATTAGGCCTTGTTAATGTATACGACAATTTTTTATATCTACACGACACTTTCACGCCGATAAAACTCGATGCTTATTAAGAAACGTATATGATGTTATAACGTATATATTATATACGCGGACAGACGCAGCATTCAATGCATTCCTCGTTCTCCGTATAAAAAGCTCTGACGCAATCGCCTGGGAATCGCGCATATTTCTCCGATACACTAGCCGCGCAGATGCCTCTCGTCGTTGCAGTGCCAGACGTGCGAGTCCGCAAAAAATAACTGTGAATCCGCGCGCGCGACGATAATTCACGGCGCGAATATGCTCGATCGACGAGATCCTCCTCTCTATAATGTATATATATATATATATTTAAAGCAAGCAGAGCTTCTAAAGTGACCGAGACGGATCGAGACAGAGAAAGAGGGAGAGGATCTCCGATTGAGTTATTATTGTGCTAAAGAGCGAGTTCGTACGCCGGATGCGTGTATAATTATAAACGAGAGGAAGTACGCGCTGGATACACTCCGGTACAGCGCGACTTTCTATGATGACTTCGCTGCATCCCTGATGTGATATACGACTCCGCCTACTATGTTATAATATACCGAATGTTTTCACTTTCACGCATTAGCACTCGATGAACGAGTTCCATGAGAAGCGAATTTTTCCACACAACAGAGTGCAGCGCATTCGATGATGACAACTATAGATCCGATAAATACTCCCACAACTTTCACGGGCTTTCTACAAGCTCCGTTTCGACATCGTCTATTTTCACGCCTTTCTTTGTGCGCCCGAAGCAAACAAAATCAAGCTACGTATAGAAACCGGGACGCAGCAGCTTTGAACCGACTATATATCTTGCCAAATTCCCCCCCTATCGATTCAATCCAAGCGTGTAAAAGATCGACTTCGCGCAGGCCTCCGAAATTCGTCCGATCCGATAGTAATCTGGCAGACACTTGGCGGGATATCAAAACTGCTGCTGATGTATTGCGCGAACGCGTGTGTCGTCGGTGCGCATCTTCTCCTCTCACCATGACTGGAGTGTCGCGACTCCCAGGCTGCACTGGCTCATTGTGCCTGTGTATAAATACGCGGTCGCGTCCACTTCCGCGATACGAAAATACGCGCGACTAGCGCTGATTTACGAGGCCGAAGGGGAAGTGCCGAGCGATGCTCGTCTCGCGACTTTCGCCGAAGACCTCAACTGGGTTACTGATATCGCGCGTCTCGAGTTGAAGCGGATGCGTAAGGGTGATATGAGGGATCAGTGAATAAGATTTTTATTCTTTCATGGCGCGTATGACATCAGGCTGGCTCGGGAGGAAAGTACCGCTCGACGGCCGCTCGGTGACTCAGTCATCTAAACATTCCCTTAAATCTCTCAATAAGAGTTTTATATAGAGGGATAGCGGCTAAGAGCTTTCGTGATAAATCCAAGAGAGAGAGAGAGAGAGAGAGAGAGAGAGAGAGAGAGAGAGAGAGAGAGAGAGAGAGAGAGAGAGAGAGAGAGAGAGAGAGAGAGAGAGAGAGAGAGAGAGAGAGAGAGAGAGAGAGAGAGAGAGAGAGAGAGAGAGAGAGAGAGAGAGAGAGAGAGAGAGAGAGAGTTATAAAGCCACAGGAAAAAAGTGTCGAGCTGGTTCTTTTGTTTCTTGAGCGCCTGGTCTTCTCGACGGCCGTTTAAATACCCTCGCGCGCCATTAGTTATCGCGCAAAAGTGCTTTAAAGTGCCGCTCCAATTCAAGCACCGCTGCATAGCATGTCTCTCTCTGCAGTTGGACGCGTAAGTGGTCGTAAAAACCTGTGCGGTAGAGAAGCAACGTCGGGAAATAAAAATTACTTTTTTCCGTATGCTTTGAATTCTTGCGTCCATCGAAAGCCGAAGCGTTGTTTTATTTTAAGTCTCGAGCCTTCGTTCATGCACTGCTTCGAGAAAGGTTTTCGTCCGAGTTACACATTATGCATAATTTGACGAACAGTATAAAATTCGCGTTGTCAGGCAAATAATTTAATTGAAAGCTCGGCTGAGTAAGTTGATCGATGATGGCTATAACCGGAGCGAGAATAGCATGATTTTCACGGGATTACCGCAGAAGCCTCAATACACATTGAGCCTTTCACGTCTCAAAATTCAATTTAAAAATTATTTTATACTTCGCGCCATCGATATGCGACTCACGTCAAAAGATTGACATGTATACTAGCGCTCGGTATATCAAAGGGGATTTCAGGCACAACGCGTCTCGCGTCAAAAGCGCATCACTCTCGCGCACAACCGACACTTCCTTGGCAAGTATGTCGTAGCGCTGAAATTTTGCGATTTGACAGGCCCGACATGTATATAATACTTCCGCGAGCTGACGTTCTCCCGCACTCGGCTTTGTCTCTCGTCGTCCGGGCGTCTATATGCGTTGCTGAGGATTTCGCGGCTTCGAGATTTCCCGCTGCTGTTATTTTTGGTTCGTGGCTTGAGAAAACAGCGGAGGGTCTCTTGATATAGGTGCATAGTTGCGGGGACGTCTTGCTGCACTGACGCCGTGGCGAATAAGGGGCGGACAGTATTCGCGGGATAATTGACAATTAGGGAGGTGTAATTACTTTGACGATTTCATTATAACTAATGCGTCATATTTATATACACACAGTGCTTTGTAATGTTTCTATATATAGATATGGATGGTATCGTATGGAGCAAAAGATGAGTTTCTGTTGTGGTTATAAAATCGATGCGATGTAACCTCGGGACACGAAACGTTTATTACAAAACAAGTATCGCGGCTTTGCCGCGAATTTTAAATCATAATTATATCAGATTAAGCCTCCGTTGGACGATACTCATTCAAGGTCACGCTCGAATAACAACCCGAGGGGTTTATAAATTGGAATTCCGTATATACGAAACATAATACTCTTGAATTATGTTACCGAATGAGATTCGAATATACTTAATTTGTTTTTCATACGAATTACCCTATTATATACAAAGTTGAATTGAATCACCGAAGAAAGTCATAGATTCGTGCATTTACGAAAATGCTTTAACGCTACACTAGCGCGTATTATTCTCTGGCATCATAGTACAGGAAAAATGAAGGAAACATGCGACAAACCCTCATCAGCGCGTAAAGCCAGTGTAACGACCTCAAAAGCACCTATACATATATATCTATATATACACACTCCATCCACAAACGCAACTGCTGACCCAGACCGCGCGCTCAACACAAAGACGCTCGCTTTAACAACCTTATATATATAACCTTCACGTCCTCCAAAGAGCAAAAGTGCAATTCGCGCGTATTTCGACCACGGCACAGGTGTAATCATGAAAAATTAAGCCCGTATAACGCTTACGTCTCTTTGCTACTGCTTCGCACACATGGACTTTTTCTCGGTCCATTAAAGCCGTCTGGCCGACGCTGACATCACAATTCCGAGACGAGAAATCTCCGGCTGCTGTTGCTCTTCATTTGTCTCTCTCGCCCTATACAGCTTGCTTGTGTGGGGTCCAGAGTGGAGTGGAAGCGTATGTAAGTTGCGGGAGGAAGAGGAGTGTCTCGGAGAGAACCATATTAAAAACGGTAGCCGCGATTGCTATCTGCATCGCGCGAGTGTTGGATGGGACTCGACGCGAATGGCTAATTTTTCATATAAATTGTTTCGAGTTGTTTTAGAGCCGACAGTTGTATTCCACGAGGATTTATTATCGCGAGCGTCGCAGGTGAATTTGAAAAAAAAAAAAAAAAACAATTCGGTGATTCACTGTAAAATAATATTTTGAACGAATGTGTTTCGCACAGTAGCCGCATCCGTTTTTCTTTGTCCTCTCGCGCGTGCATTATAATGCATATCGCGAGCCCCGACTCTTATTCCTCCGCAGCATTCAGTTGATGTCGTCGCAATTACGCTGTTTTGTAATTCTTGGCTCACTGGCGTCAAACGAATTAACGCGAAGCGTCAACCGTGATTTATAAGCCGGATTGTGTGTTCGCTCTTTCTCGGATCACTCCCATATATATGTGTGTACGTAGGTGTGTGTGTGTGAATTGAGCTACGTCACGATAAATCTCAAAGGTCGTGATTAAAAATTTCGCATTGTCCGCAGGCCTCGCAATCAGCAGTGTTTCAAATTGTTTACTTTGAACATAATATTCATAAACTCGTAAAGTAAACAAAGTCGAATAGATACATACATACATGTGCGCAATCCTCAAAATTACATCCACCTGCATCTCGTCGATCGCGCGTCGCTTTGAGGTGCAAATTATTGCCGCGCATATTATATTCCTGCGAGATCGCTCTAAGCGCCACATAATGCGCGCAAACGCATGCAGCGATGAGATCACGCATAATGCACGCGACTCGCTTTTTTTTACTATCCGCAGCGACTTGCTCGAAACTTCGCAGTAGCTGCTCGCGACGTTGACGGATGCGTGGGCGATGATGGCCTTAATTACCTTTGAACAAGTTGTCTGGGAAAATCTCGACGATTCGAGCGGTTTTATGCGGATAACTTGTGTGTCAAAGTTGCGCGTGCATAATTTGGAGCGATTGAATTTTGTCGGGAACATTGCTTGGATAATAGAAGGGCTGGGGATTTAAGGTTATTAATTACTAACGAAGCTTTAAATTAACGAGAATAATGAGTTTGTAAAAAAACAGTGATAAAATCGAAGCCGAGTGTACGCTTAATAACGAATGACAAGCAATATTGATGAAAAAAGAAACTTGAATATTATCTACGGTGAGTGTATGAATAAACGAGCTATCGGAAGAAGGCGATAAAAAAATCATTTGAAAAGTCCAGCATGTCGCAAAAAAGAGCCATCAATAATCTCAGCGCGCGCATATGGGATTAGACGCGTGAATTATAATTTTTTCAATGCAGATTGTATATTTACGCTATACTCTCGAGGACAAGCGCGTTTGCTCGCGGCCAATCAATAAAGAATCCCGATTAGAAAGCATATACCACTTGAGGATTAATTGACAATAATTACCACGTTAGCGTCGTGCGCATCTTCAATTAAGATTGAGTCTATAGTCGTGATGGTAACAGAGATGAAAGTGTAGCGAAGCATATAAACTTCTGCGCGGGACTAGCTTTGTGATAAAAATAAAGTTTTGCTCACTGGATAAAAACTAAAAGGTTGGCCAATCGTCCATGTTAAGGTCTTCAATATTTTTAACTTTATGAGCGCAATAAAAGTGTAACCTTGAAATTATGAATATAATATATCGATGCTTTTGACTTGGAATATTCAAAGATAATAGTTGACAGTTTTCAAATTGGCTATTTAAAAAGTCTTTAAACAATAAAGTTTAAACAATAAATGAGGACGCATTAATACAAATTAACATACACTCCCATATTTAAGATGATGCACAATTGTATATACTTGTTTCGTCGGTAAAATTATAATAAAATGTCTCATCGCATTCGTATACGCACGCAAGTTACTGAAAAAAAATGTGCGACAGGTACCTAAAATCATTCAGAAGCATTTCACATTCAAATTTGGCGCGCTCCCAGCGGTAGTACCGGTTCCCGGTCGCTAGGCGGCAACCCATAAACTCCGCTCGCAAGCGGTAAGAATTGACCTCGATCAGTATATAAGAGCGCCGAGAAGGATCGTCACTCGGAAGCGTGTGCTAGCAATGGCGCAACTGAACATTGATCGCTGACAGTATTAGATATAGGTATGGCAGATCTGCTCAGTGGGTGCAACGAATAGCTTGTATTTACAGGCTCCCGATGCGCTCTGCGGGGTTGGCCGAAGTTTTTCGGAAAATCCCAAAGTGGGGCCCGCACGGTTGAGCCTATATACGTCGCTCCTCAAACTACCGCGATTTCTAAATTGGTGGGGGGCGATTTTCATAGCTCATAACGAGGTAATTCTTCGCTTCCATATACACGGCACTGCAGTTCGCAGTATGCCCTGTTTTTTGCGTTTTAATTTTTTTCTCCGTGTTTTTTTAACGATCAAAATATTGTTATATTTAATAAATCATTTAAAAACACATTTTGCCAATATTTCAGAATCGAAAGTCGTTCTTCGCTAGTAAAAATGCAGGCTATTTCCGACCTAAATTTTTCATCGCCTGAACTTGCTATATAAAAACGAGACGCAAGTCGCTCGTAAAAAAAAGAAGGCCATATAAACGCGCATAATCACGTCGCAACAGGTACATACACTGCGTATTATCGACGGAAACGCGGCTCCGGAGTATCTCGTCATCTTTGATAATCCTTAATACCGACAATCAGCGTCATCCCGACTATAAACGCCGCGCGTGCACACATACGCGATGGAGCGAGTGCCCGCACGTCTGCCCCGTTATTTGCATAAGTCATGAGCGTTCATCATCCGTCGCTTCCATAGAGCGGACTATGTGTGTGCGCAGAAAGCAATCGAGTCAGATGTATATGTATGTACAGAGGGGAAAAAGGAAGAGGCAACCTGGTGGTTTCGCGAACCACGCCTGGGTAATTGATCTTCAGGTGATTCCCCGTTGCGATTAAGATCTAGTCTGTCGTCGGATTTGATTTTCCTCGATACCCGCTATATACGTATACGATCTGCGACGACTTTTTTAGTTATCGTGATTGTTGGGTGTACTTGTATGCCATAGTTGTTGATCAAATTAATGGCGGAATGTAATTAGAGCTCGGAGAATATTGCCTCGCTCGACTATTGCGGCGTTATATATTAGAGAATTAATGCATTCGATTCGTCGGATTTGAGCCGTTCCGGCGAATGAACTACATAATACACCTATATACATTAGCACACAATCAGTAGCCCCGTTCCCAAAAAGAAACATTCGCATGCGTATTTCGATTTCTACAACAGATACCTCCATAAACATTTTTTTCTTCGCCTCTGCTTATTAAGACTAATCAATTAGCAAGGGGTTCTCATCGATCAAGCCGCACAATAAATCAAACTCCAGCTGAAGACGCGCCGTCGTTCTAACGCCCAGCCGTCAAGCTGTCCATGCGTAATTAGTCTGAAGCTCGCCGCCTGCATTCCACAATGGTGAAATATAAAAACATGGAATTCCTCGCTCGATGCAATCTATCTCGTATACACTCGTGTCTTACACGGGCCTATCGCTTGTAAATCGTCGTGTGATAGTCTTTCTGGAAGGAGGACGGCGGCGACTTCTCTCTTTCTCTCGCGAATCTGCATACAATGAGACGCGTCAGTCGCGCTTTGCGCAATAATACCCGAGTATAAGCCGCCGCGCGCTGCGGTGTATTCATGGCCGATCCTCAGCTTGCAAGCTCGCGCGAGCGCGGCTGGAGTCGATAAATTTTCTCGAGGGAAAAAGAAGCTCCGTGCACGTCATAGCGAGAACTGACTTTATGCACAGGGCTATAAATGTATATCGTACAACGGCGGGCTTTTTCGAAAAATGACGAACCACGCGCTTGATCCGCTGGAATTAAAAGCGATGTATACGTGATGCAGCTTTGCCTTTGAACTCCCGTGATGAAGATGCTTTTTCGTGCACCGTTATAATTAAAACTTTCACTCGCGGGCTTTTTCGGCGGAATGATTGATTAATACTTCGATGGGCGATTCATCTGCCGTATCTGGAAAAGCGCGGAGAAATTTTTTCATCGAAAAATTCCAATTTCAACCGCCAGACACAGAGCTACTATGCAATAAAGTTCTCAGAGCCCGCTCGCACTATCCATACAATATCCGACTGTGCGAGTGACACCCCGATGAATTATCTATATACGAAGATTCGCAACGCCTCGTTCGCGAACCGGTATAGACCTTGCGCCCGCCGAGCGGCGAGCGAGACTGCAAGAGAACGGAAGATACTGTATTATAAGCGCGGCTTCCAGAGAAGGCGATGCGTCGCTTTATGATCGAAGACGTGCACAGTGAGTCGTTGTAAAGCGTCGGGGTAGATTGAAGCCTATCGTAAAATCCTGACGCCCGACGATAAAGCCGATAAGGCCGATTGTGATTGTCTATTTCGTATATATATAAGGACGATCGGTGTGTGCCGACTATCGGTATATTAATGTAAGTCGTGCCGTTGTGAATTTAATTTCACCAAGCGTAAGTTATATACGGCAATTTTACTTCCGCCAAGCAACAAAAGCAGTCCCAATAAAGAAGTATATATAGTTCGCGTATTTTTCGCGGAAGCTTCACACTCGAGCGAGCTGACTACTCGGGATCACAACCTCGATCTCAGCTCGGCAAAGGGACCCCATTAAAATGCCTCTTACGTATATCCTTGGCGTGTTCCGAAGACGACGATTTACGAGATTGACCGACGCTCGCTTTCACGCGAACTCCGCGCTGTGTATATCAATTCAATATACGGGGATTAATAGTCGTCGAGCTTTCGCGCGGGATGCAATGAGTATTATCCACGGAGAGCTGCTGCGTACATTCGTACATACCTGCTGATGAGTCTTGATAATACTTGAAAAAAAAAATAATAAACCGCGAGTAATTAAGCTGTACGTGGCGCGAAAACTCATTCAAAATCCATATCAGTCTGCTCGAAGGAAGCGCTAAGAATCGGTATAACCTCGGGTCATACTCGTTCGCGCTGCAGTTATACGTATATATATATTCTGCACGCATCAGAGGATGAGGAATGCCTCTTGGTGTATATATAAGAAGAGTAGCAAAGACTTGATTATTCTCGCGCGAGCTTATGTTCTTCGGGGCGTATTACACGCGCTTTTTCGCCTCGTACATCACGGAGATTAGAACGTCAGTTCTTGTACCGCCTGAGCTTAAACGGTACTGCCTTAAATCGGCTTCCTTCCTTTTTTCAACTGCTGATTTATACACTATATATAAGCGTCACTAGTAATTACTCCTGCATTAACGCGACGCGTGTCGCGATTGGAATAACCAATTTTCGCGTCTCTTTTTAAAAACAAAACGGATGTATCAAGCTTTCTATATAATTCAGGCGAAAAGAATAGAGATAAAAGAGCGGTTACAGTTTCGATGCAAATACGCCCAGTCGGTGTGTCCAAGGCAATTTCAGAGTTATGCAAGCCAATGCTATGCAGATCGGAGCGAAGCGGGAGGTCGCTAATTTAAAGCGCGACACATTGTTGTATTATTGGCGATCGCGCGGCGTACATAATAAACCCGTCCGCTGAATTCTTCCTCACTGTTATACATTAGCCGCACACGCGCGCATACCATTTCCCAAAAAAGCTCGATAATTACTCGCTCGAAAAAAAAAATACTCAAACATAATAACCATGCATGAGCTACCGCACGAAACTCGGCCGCTCAATTATTAAGTCCCGCTCACGTACGGGCGCGCATTCCGTTCTAGGGCCGCGAGGCTGTATAGTCTGCCTATCTGTATACTCCCTTGTGTTCTCCAGCGTTTTACACGCGGCGAGAACCTCGCTGCAGGCCGGACATTGTAAAAGCATTCGTTGCGGCTCGCAAATGCATTATGCATCGCGCGAGGGATTCAAATTACAGTCGTATACTCACCGGGAGGGACGGACCGTGTGTGTTTCCTCGCGCGCGAGCTTCGATGCGCGGGAAATTCGAAAATTTTCGGTAAAAGGAGGCTAATCGGCTTGAAAAGCTTCCTCGCTCGTGGTAAGTTTAAAAAATGCGCGCGACAATGAGATCCATTCACTACAATATGCGCTCTCGGAGAGAGAAGCAGAAGAAGAAAAGGCAAACAGTAGTCGTCACGACGAGTGTTGTATACAGCGCGAGTGCCTTGAACCAGAGTTTTGCAGGACACGTGACGAAAAGATCTTTCTATATATACAGAGGCTCGAATTATGCTCGCAGCTGTATAGGTAACGAGACTCGCAACCTTGAAGTGCGAGCGGGGAAATTTCAAGTAAAATAATCATCCCCTTTTTCGTGGAACTCTACTGCACTGCGTGTGGAATCCGCTGCATTTTCATACGTATATATACGAGCCTTTCAACGCCGATTATCGCAACAATACGACCGTAGGCCTACATTTGACGGAACCAACCATCAGTTGTATATAAAATATATGTATATATATATATATATATATATATATATATAAACGTACGGGAGAGTAGAGAAACAAGCTGCGCTCGCGTGCAGACCGAAAGAAAAACAAAGAGCGACGACGGCAGAAAAGCAGGTTTCTCTCGCGCGTCTGATGGCAGCCTACTACCGCGGCGAATGTAGGATAGCCGCAGAGAGCTTCTCTTCGCATCGATCAATCAGCTAATTTGTAGCTTCTTCCGATGATTACGGCCGCGCTGTCTTCTGCGCTCGTCCGCAAAAATTCTGGCGGTCGGTCTCGATCATTCCGCCCCATAAATCCTGTCCGGCTTTCTTCGCGGGTGAAAGCTTATATATATTCGCGCTTATACAGCAAATTAGACGAATGCGCGACTTCCGAAACTTTTATGTATAGGTATACACACGCCGATGCAGCGACTCGGCCGATGTATCGATGTGTCGATTCGCGCGGCTACCGTTACTCCGAGCACTTTTGGCTTATTTATGGTCTGTTCTTCGCGGCGGACGCAGGAGGTGGTTTCTCTCGAGATGAGAGATAAAAATCGATTACACGTGTAAGCGAGGACGCAGGAATGTCTTCTAATGCGACATTCGTTATGCCGGAATATCGATTAGCGAATTTTAAATTTGTCGACCGACCAATAATTTCTCGGCCGCTGCTATCGTCGAGGAAATGGAGGATTATTCTTGGAGAAGAAAAAAATATCGTGAAAATAGCTGGGAAGAATGGCGGCGCGAAAAAAATTATTCCTGCGGTGCAGTGTGGAATTATATTTCGAAATATAATTGCTTTCAATTAAAACGCTCGTCAACCAGAACCAATCAACGGATATTAATTGAAACTTGTAATATTAAATCGAAGGAAACAGCGTATACATCGAATGGGCTAAAATCTATCAGCAATTAACGCATTAATATGCAAACGGCCGCACGTGTAAGCTCAACGGCCATCGTAAATTGGAATAATAATTATTGTTCGCGCACAGGCGCGCATATATATGCCATTACACAAATCACAACACAAATTGCTACAAATGTCCATATCAATTAATCAATCATAGCCTGGGATTTTTTGCGCTCGGATCTCGTAAATTGCTCTCCATCGCAACAATCGATCGAGAATAAACTGTTATTACACGTTGTTGTCGAGCGATCTCTGATAAGAAACGGAATCGCTTATAATTGCGGTATGAGAGACACTCCAAAGTATTTATAGAACACCGCGACGCGCGATATCAAATTAAAAATAGATAGATCTTTGGAATTATTGCGCTTATTGTTGTTATAGAGACTCGTTGATACGTCATAAGTTTTATCGTTTCAATTTTCTCCTCGTAAATCCCGATAATATCCTTCTAGAGGAACAAGCAGCCCACATAATGTGTACTGAATACAATCGGTGAATTCAGGTATCGTGTGCCATCCTATTGTATCACATTGCGCGGACAGTAGGCTTTAATTGCAATAGAGAAAATCTATGACTAGACAAATACACAATCAACTTACCGCAAACCAAACACGCTGCAGAGATATCGTAGGCGGACGTAAATGGCGGGAACATCTCACTGTTTGACTTCCGAGCAAGTAGCGGATAAATCTTACACAAATACAACGTAACAATTGCTCATTTTCTCTCGGTGTCCTTTTTTTCTCATTTCCGGTGCATCGCCGTGACTGTTTGGTTTAGAAATAACTGCGCGTATAAATATACATATGTGGGCTTTCGAAGAATGTACGAGCACAGTTACGCATAAATTATCTATTATTCTATAACGAATGCAATCAGTACTTTGCTCGGGAAGGTTAAAATTTTAATTAAATTTCAGCTTCGCAAACCAGAAGATACAGTGAACATTTTGCATTTCATTTGCATCTTTTCATAACTTCTCGCGGTCAAATAATGCATAATTTCGTAGCTGCGACTTGCTAAGAGTTTGCACCTAATTATTATATACGCTTGACAAGATTAAATTTCGAACGCAGGATTCGCTACTTATTGTATAACGTCGACGAATTAATGTTATATTATGCAGAGTCATTATCCAACAATCAATGTACCCTTTGTTGCGCAGTGAGTTTACTCATAATATGAACAAACAATAATAATAATGAAAGGAAAATTATCCTAGTGCAAATCGTATAATGTTTAGCAAACAATATTTCGAATTATGAAACTGTCAAGAGTGTATAGAGGTACTTGCGGAAACGCGTAGGATCAACTTTATGCGTTAAAGATTCAACGATTGCACAAATCCATTCGCGTTGCAAACTAAATAGAATTCGAAAATTTAATATCGCGCACTTTTCGAAGTCATCCGTGACAAACACAAGACAATAAATCAATCCATCTCGATGCAATTATAACAGACAATCATTTAACGACTCCATTTTAACGGCTCGTAGATTTGTCCCGAGCTTTCGCATTTGCCAGAACATTATAACGAAACTTTCTCCCTGTCGAATCAACGCATAATCAAGAACTCGCGCGGGCTACCGGCTAATTGGGAAGTCGTATACGATAATATTGGTGCACACCAAACGCGTCGGGCGTATTAGTCACGCGACTCCGGCGGTGACATTTGAAAGGGTATATGTCGAAGCAACGTGAAAGCGTATTTACACGGAAGTCGCGCGACTACCGGAATTCACGTTTGACATCGTCAGGGAGGAGTATTAACGAGTAGTATATTATAGAGATGCGAAATCGCAGTTTTTTCAGGGACGGAGATTTCGTTTGATTTACGAGACACTTGTGTGTAATAAATACGCGCGTAGTTAATTACTGTTTTATTGGGTGAAACCAGCGTGAAATCGAGTTTAGTTACACGGAGGAATAATTAAGCAGAGTATAGTGGCACTTTGAGGATAAATCACATTCTGATATAATATAACTGCGTCGACCGACAAGATTTTTGCATTTGTCGGGAGAGAGAGAGAGTGCGTTATGATGTCGGATACGCACAATGACTATGGTATAACACACGCCCACGCGAGCGACTCCGAGAAGTACGTTTCGCAGTTCGCCTCTGATATATATATATATAGCTGATGGTAACGTTTCAAATTGCGCAATATGATCAATGAGGTAGCGTGAGAAGTATCGAAACCGACTGCATTTAATCACTGTGATACCTTTTTTCTCCGACTAATATGTAATTTCTGTCATTACGATTGCAATCTGATAAGAAACTGACAGGTGCGTGGAAATTTATAATTTTGCAAGTCTAATTGCTTGATATTCATATGCGTATATATACCACAAAGCGATTGATGAATGTATCGTTTCGTATTGTCATATTGTAACGTAATCGTCGCAAGTCCAATCGAAAAGTGAATAACCATTATTAATACTTGAATTTCCACACCTTATATACATAACGCGTATACAATCGACTTCGCATATCCCTGCGCACTGATGGATCAGTGTACACTTCGGTACTTTCCAAGATTTGGAAATCACAACTGAGATACATTTTTCTCTAACTATACTATAATATGATACTATATAATACGAGCGACATATGCATCATTTTGTATTGTAAAATCGGCTTCGCATATATTGCTTCACTTTGCTACATATTAATTTCATCTTTGCCGCTTTAAATATACACGATTCGCTGATGGCAATAAATACAAGCTCAACTGGCTCTGTTCAAGGACCGATTAATCAAGAGCCGCGCATTAGATCTCTACTTTCGCACACTCGACGACAAGGTATGTATGTATAAATCGCAATCGTGCAGGTGAGAAAGCCAATATAGTTACCTACATATATATATCGTACCGGTATGATGGATGTCAAGAGCCGCGGCGAATCTTGGCTTTGTGTGCGGGCGACGAGTGTCCTTGTCGGCTTGTTCGCGGCGGCTTTGATACGGTTGTGCGCAAGATTCTTTAATTTTATCTCGGTTATTTTGATCAGGTTTATGGGGGACGTCGAATCGCAGACGACGTTTGCTAAGGATCTGGATGTGACTCGAATATAGTATTTTGTAGTTCTGTAAGAATGAATGGACGTGTTTAACCCAGTTGGACACGTCAGAAACAATAATTTTAGTCGGTGATATTTATACGCTGAAGAAACGTATTGAGTGTCACCAGAGAATACTCGCGCGTTCGACTCTGCGGGATATTCAATAGCCGTCCGCGTAAATGTAAAACGTGTGGGCGATAATCGGGCTGTATGAAGAAACCCATATACAGTCGCCCTTTAAAATGCATATTCTTTTTCGGGACGTTTTCCACTCGCGACATGTACAGTGTCTTCTTTTTTCTTTCTCTCTGTCTAGATTCTCGAGACGACCGTTACCTCTTCAATTGTTTCTTCCTTGCAAAGTTTTGCGGTGTTTTCACTGCCGCCGCGCACTTCTACGTGGTTTATGTACTGACTTTTGAATACGAGCGCACGTTGTGTGTACGCGTATTCAACGATGTTCAGAAGTTTCTTGTTCCTCTTTTCTCAAAGAATCGCAGCTTTATTAATAAATATACAAAGCCGGATTTATTAGCTTTATTCAGTCGTTGAGTAACGAGTCACCTGCTGCTGTGTACGTAATGTTGCAAAGCTCGTTCTGCATCAGGCGAGTTCGGCAACTCTGCGCTTCTCAGGTATGTCACTTAACCCTCGCATTTCCATAATCGTCAATCACTGCACTCGTGCCGCGCAGCTATTGTTTCGAGGCGTGACAAAATCGCGCAGCTGCTCTATACTCGACAGATACTTTTTATCGTATATATTTATATACACTTTCTTTCAATATCTCGAACTCATGTATGCGAGTCGTTCATAACTCAAACGGCTATCGAGTCGTTACTATATCCTCTATATGTGCTCGTTAAAAACTCAAATGAGCTGGAGAACCTTCTCTATTCCATTAGACGGAATAGTTGACGGAAAAACTATTGTTCTCTACGTTATTATCTGCGCGTTTCTACATATTGCTAAAAATTCTGGGGAGCGCATATTATTCAGTGTCATACACCGAATAACCTTTCATCGATGAATGATTGGAGATCGCTGAGCGAGAGCCTTGAATTTTTAATTACGACGAAGAAAAAGAACAGCGTGTAATATATACAACGACTATATAAAAAATCCTACTGTTCTCCATTCGATGTTTTCTCACGCTATAAAGAACTAATTGTAATTTATCGTAATTTATAACGAAATTCTCGCAAACGACGGTTCTTTCGCTCCTTCTGCATCGCTAAACTAAAAAGACACAAAATGCATACCTTCGCGCAGTGTCTTCTCCTCCGCGTGCAGACTCGCACGCGACAATGCCCTCATTGTTTCTCGCGACGTGTCTGGCCCGGCCTCTGAGTACTTACTTTATATATATATATATATATATATGTATATATATACCGCATGCGCGAGGTCGTCGTGGAGAACAAAGTCGCTGCGCTCAAGTCGACTTTTTCTTCTCCTTTATATACACGTGTACCTACAGAAGTATTATCGCAGTCTGCGAACTGGCGTGGATGAATTCCGCCCAGCCGCAGGGGTCCCTCTATCTGCGAATGTAAGTGATCCTTCCGAGAGTTCTGTGCTCGTAATTATCCGTTATTTCTCATGCTTGCTCGCTTTTTACTTTTTAATAAAGAATAATTCTTTTTTTAGCTTACAAATCGTCTTAGCTTCAAAGGGGTTAGAACCGGCATTTTTAATTTCTTAAATTTAGAACTGCATTTAACCTATACATTAATATGAAGATTACTTTTGTTTACATTTTTAGTTAGTTGTGCATACCAGAAATTGCAATTAAACTTCAATAATAGTATTTTAAGTTCGTGTATTAACTATTAACGAATGATTTCTTCGTAGTAAAGAAATACTTCTCTCAGTGATATATAATGTATCCATGAAAATAAACCCCGAGGTATATAGAACATCTATGAGCATCTATCCGCTAAAAACTCTCTCACATAAATTAACGAAGACACGGTATACATACTCCCGAAGCGGTTACACACGCAACGGACTCTGCAATTAGACGCGCGTTATATACTATGTATATAACGCCAATACCGACTCGGTCTTCTTTCCGGGTTTACGCACGAAATTTATATGTATATATATACCTACTTCGAATCGGCCGCTTATAATTGGTAAAATACGAGCTTGGCCGCTGATTTCAACTGACGTGCTAATTAAACGAGTGAGTACCGTACGTGTCCGTTTTTTATACGAGGCGGGAATTGATACGCTTATGTCGTTGGGTAATTCGGGGCTCGAGGCTTTTAGGCGGCAAATCTTATCGGCTGCAGTGCAAATTGAGTTGGAGAAAAGATTTTATGAAATAATGCTACCGGCATTGTAGTCATGTATATTCAAAAGGATATATAGAGTGATCGAAAAGTTTGAATGTAGCCGGGTCATTCGTTTTTTTTTTTTATTTAATCAAAAAGTATAATCGACGTATATGGGTTTATTGCGCGAGTACGCGACGATCCAATTTTCAACGTATTTTTCGCTCAAACTTTCGAAACTTTCCTGAGCAGATAACACATAATGGCACAGCATAGATTGCGGAGTTGTATAATGTGGGGGAAAAATACGAAAAAACTGCGGGGAAATCGCGAACTTGTTCCATGCCATTAAAAAACGCGTGCAACGTCCGCGAGGCACTAAAGAGGAGATCGCTTTTATTTTTTTATGATTGAATATAAAGCCTTTATACACGCTCGCGTATAACAGTATTTACTTTCGAGGGTATAATTTGCCTTTTAATCTCGTTGTTCTTTTTTTCTCGCGAGCGCATATTCGTATACTCACGAGCGCGCGGTATTGATGAGGTATAATTCACGGTTCCATTTATCCCCCATTGACGATTATGATTTTTGCACCGCGAAGCTTGAAAAATCCATAACAATGAAATAAAAGATACCTATCTCTGTATAAGGCACCGCACCGGGTGTCACGCGGGTGGGTCAAGCCTAAATAATGCTCGTTTTTGTCACTCACTCTCCTTTCACTTGCGGTGAACGGCTGTCACAGCAGGCTAATAAAACTTAATGGCAATCCAATTTATATACGAGTGTAATCGTATATATATATATATATATATATATACATACGAGACCGCTCAATTTCCCAAAGTTCGTGGGACTTTTTGCGCTGCACACCATTCGGAAATCTCGGTGCAAAACTGCTTCAGCCACTGTACCGCATATGTAATTTATAAGCTTTCTATATTATCAAGATCCACGCGGTGAACCACACATATATCTCAATTAAATTAACAGCCGAAACTAATCGCGCAGATAAGCAAAGCAAAAAAAAGCTCGCAATCACCCTACGCGTGTCACCTATATCACGCGATAATAATTAGAGAATAAAGACCCGGCGGCTGTAGCTCGTGCTGTATTCATTGTCTCTCTCGCGCGCGCCAGCGAGTCGGAGAACCAGTTTACCGCGTCTGGCGCGGACTTTTTAAATCCGCGACAAGCTTTCAATCGCAGCGCAGAGGATAAGCCTGCGGGGCTGCGGCAGAAGCGGTTTTATCGGCATTTTTTGGAAGCGGCTGCGCTTGAAAAATGCGCGGAAATAAAGGTTACCAGGCGCTACGCAGGATTGATAAAGGACGTGTATGTATTGTACATTTGGACATTATTGATAATTTTCCGACGCGGACGATGAGATACGACTGGGGTTTATTTCTCGTGAAGTGTGCACTTGGCATTCGGCGTGATTATATATATATATACACTGAGGGAATGTTTTGCTTACGTAAATGGTATACAGGATTGTATATACATATTACTGTATATAATGTTTTTGCTCGGAGCAGTGAACGATCAAGATTAATTAAATTTTAATTGGACATAATGAAGCGGATTATGTGCGATCAATCAATGTGGTTTTGAATTAAGTCGAGCTATACAACGATATAGAAATGGTGAAAGCTAGTCGTGGCTTTACGTAAGGAAAGTTCTAATTGCGCTTGACGTTTTAATCAATGTGTTTTATCCCATGCGCGACTTGCATACACATACGGGAGTCACAGACACTTATAATATAATGTTCCGATTTTTATATACACTTATGCGCGCATCGATCGCCATCGATGACTCAAAGAAGCATAAATATAAGAAAATATTTCAATTCCAACTGCATCTCATCTGCGTCGATATATACACACGCGAGTGCATCATCCTCTCGAAACGACGCAGATCATACAAGCCGCGAATGACTCGCTCTTGTATGAAAATGAAGCAAAAGAAAGAGCTCTATCAATAACTGCTTTTCTTCGCATTGCGGAACGAAGTTGCGTCAACGATCGTTACCGCCGAAGCAACCGATGTCATTTAGAAGTATACATCGAGAAAAATAATTGAAAGAGAGGCGCAGGGGGCACATTATACGAAATGTGAGTCACTGCCTATATACGCGGATGATGCGTCACTGCAGCGATGCGCTTCTTCTTTTCCATTCGCGGTATGTATACATATATATATCTGTTTTACAGTGGCTATAATGCTCCAGGTAGATATATAGAAAACAAGTACCGCTTTGTGTGTCAGTTGTACTAATTGGAAGAATGGACTCGCATATCCGTTGTCGGAAAAAGCTATAGTGGTCTTTTATAATAAACTTGTTTCTCGGAACAAAAAAAGTCGAACGTTTATCTCCTCCTAAAAATTGCATCCGTGTATATAATATATATATAATATATCTCACACGCAGCCCTTGACGGCCGAACGTTAATTAATAGCCGCGGCAACACTTCCTGGCGCTGGGCGTCGTGACTCGCGCCGGTCGCGATTGTTATCGCCGGCGCTATACGACTCTGCGTTAAACGGCTCGCTAATCAGTCTTCCAGGAACCGAGCGAGGTATGATGTATATACGAGCAGACGCTCCCGGCGCGTAATAAATAAAATCGACAAATTTACCTCCGTCAATTTGCCTCGCGCGCTCGCACCTATGTACCGTTATAGTATTCGCTTTGTACATTATATACGGGAGAGTTATGGAGAGCTTTTTGGGCAGTGCGTATTAGGGTGAGTTGAAACCAGTGACGGATCGATTGGAATTTTCAATTTTTTATGAATACCGAAGTTTCTTATATGTATTCCGGGCAAGATCAACGACATCAAAAATACTTGCACAAAGTGCAGCGTGCGTGAAGTCGGTGCAAATCGCGATCGGCCATTTACTCCCCCTAAGTTACACACACGCACACACAAGTTCGCTTTTTTTCCCAGGTATATATATATATATATATATATATATATATATGCGCATATAAGTACGCGCGTTAATGCATGTAATACAGCATCGAAAGCGCGTTGCGTGACCCAGTATTTAGCCGACGTTGATTTATGTCCGGCTGTCTCTCTCTCCTCCCCCTACATACTCGCGACAGAAATTACGCCGGTTGTAAAGCCTATCGCGGCGCGCTTCGATTAACCAAGCTGCAAGTGCACGTAACCCGCTGTTTGATAGCCGATGCATACGCGGTAATTAGTTGCGCGAGGCCTGCTGCTGCGCTCGACGATGATTGAACGAGTCCGTGTGTGCGACTGACGACACTTTTTTTTTGCGCTCTTATATATCGGTGCATGGTGATTAGCGCGAGAGTTTTATATATATATATATATAGTGAAGTTTACGCATTGTTTGGAAATGCGCAGGCTGGTTTTTATTGCGAGGAGGAAACTATACTGCGGCCTAGATCGAGAGTACGAGTGCTTGGTTTATTTATTTTCGAGCTAGATGGTGCGCGCACTTGCTGCTGAATTTATGAAGTGTCCTGAGTTATGGGCTCGTTTTCGATTGCAGGGAAAATTCATTAGTGTTTTATGAGCGATGAAGGCTCGTGCTGCGAAGTCTGTGCAGCTTATTTATTGCGCTTTGGAAATCTCTCGAGGAGCTGCCGGTCTTTTCTGTTTCGCGCGAGTCTAAAAAATTATTGGACTGTTAAATTATACGAGGCCAGCGCTTAACCGACATCTATAACACGTGCATGTGTAAAATTTCAATCCTACGGTGTTGATTGCTTTCGAATCGCGAATAGTATATATAAACGTTCTAGTGTAATTACGCCCTCTTCGCGCGGAGTATATAGGCTGCTAATGCGACAGATAAGTTCGTATCGCAGGTGCGCATAATGGAACTCAGCGCTGACTTAATTTTTCAAAGATGATGGTTTTTTTATCAGCCAGCTGCGAACACGGTTTGTCTATTTAGCTCGTGTCTCGGCGAGATATCGCGCTCTTAATCGATGTAAGTATGCCTTTTAAAATACACACACTCTATATACAAAGTTTTCTCTTCTGTCCCCTGCATTATCATTTTGAAAAATGCTAAACCTTCGCCGCTAAGAGCTACACTCGCAAGTATGTGTGTACACCTTACATGTCTGCTCACAATGAGCTGCAACATTAGGAAATAATTAAGTTTTTGTAATCGATATACTCCGATATACTTATTCCTTATATGTAGGTTACTTTTTACCCGCGCGTGCGATATAAATATTCAAATTCTATAAGATCCCTTATCAGCTTTATGTCGTCTCTCGGTTTATCGTGATCGGCAATCCAGTAGGAAAGAATCTACGATCTCACCCCCTTTGGCGATTTTCTCGCGATTCTCCGAGTACGTGTATACACATGTGCGATTCCACTGTAAGTCGCTTCTCTGTTCATATCTAGAAAAATTTTGGTTTTGAGGACAGGCAAATTATTGAAAAAAAAGCTTGGTTTCACTTTTTGAGTATAAAGACGGAGACAGCCGTGTTGTGTCTATGTAATGGACACCCGCCTCTAGTTTTATCCGGTAACGCACGTATACAACTTCGCGTAGAATTGCTCATGTATATATAGCTGCGCACGAACAAAAGGGAATGCCGCACGAATAGATCGCGTGCTATCCCATGAAAGCGACTCCGCTAGATCCCGTAAACTTGTATCCCCGCATCCGCACGTGTATACTCCTTTGACCATTGTCATTTACATGCTAAGGCGACCCTCTCACAGCTATATATATATGTGTATATCCCCTTCGTATAGGCAGTTGCGAAAGGCTCGTAAAGCACACACATCGGCGATAGATCACGAAGGCATCTTTATATATATATATATATATATATATATATATATATATTTGCGAGTATATTATACGCAGCTGGAATCGACCTCGTGCGCGCGCTGGCGAGAGCCAGAGGTGCTAGATCGGCTTTAATGGCTTAATTTTCCTCGGCAATTTTCCCGCGGATCGACGCGTGTCGGGTGTGGCTATTCTTTGCTGTTGCATATATATACGTAAAACAATCAGATGAGACAGGGGGCTTATTGTGAGAAAGTGGAAATCTAGATGGAATGTGTGTTGTGTACAGTAAATGCAGTTCGATAAACAGTATACATTACGAATCGAAAAATTGATTAAGATTTTAAAAGTTTATGTATATACATATATAGACGGAATACAATGGGCAGGTCGATGCCGCGCGCTATATAATGCAGCCATAAATCTCATTGAGGTTTATAGCGCTGCAGTGGCGTATAATCGAAAACCTTGGTTGGTATTTTAGCCTACATGAGCGGTTTATCATTATCAATCAGCGGAACCGTAAATTCTCATTGAATACCGTTTCATAAAAGACGCGCCTCGCATATGTGCTTTTTCAGTAGCTGGTCCTGCGCACCACATCGTAAACGTTTAAACGAACCCATATTATTCGAATGGTAATTTTTATAGCTCGACTACTTTCCACATATCGATCGCGCGAATTCCAACCTCGCCGGGCACTAAAATCAATTAGAATTGAATCGAACACTACGTGTAATATAAACGCGCATTTTTCGCTCATTAGAGGCTAATTCCTCGAACGCGCGAGGCTGATCTATATATAATAATGCAAAAGGAGGACCATCAATCAGACGCATCGTCGTCGTCGTTGGAGAGAGAAAAGCAGCGTGACATCGAGTAAATTCTAATTGGATCATCCTGATACAAACGAGAATCGATTTATCGGCATCCTTGATTAGCCGTAGCCGCGGAATGCGCCGGTCTTATTGTTAGTTACGCTCCGAAGCTCGATGGATGCATGCGTGTCGATCGTAAATCCAGCGTTCGTTCTCCCTCTCCGTATCTATCTTCATTCATCGCTCTTGTTCTATCTTCTTGTTTCTTGCTCTCTTTCACTTTTCTTCTCTAAGCCCATTCCATCTACTGTTAAATTTCAAGCGTGAATTTGAATATAATGATTCAAGATTTGCAAAGGTTCTGTGTGTATATGTATACTTTCTGGTAGCAGCAGTCCAAACGCAATTCGAAACGCTCTTACTCTTTCTGCCTCTTCTGTGCTCACATATAATATACACTGTTCCTCACGGCATGTTTATCTCCTCTTATTCGTGTGTGCCCTAATACCTACCATTTCGTTTTTTACTTTGAGGATCGCCTTCTGCGCTTACCTTTCGTTTAGCGTATCGTATTTCGATCTTTACCCGCTGCAGTGGACAAAAAACAAAGAAATACAGTTATGTAGATGCATCATCGTGAACTTCGTAGAGTCAATGATCGATGAAGCGTTGACGTGACGTAACTACATGGTATCGATGGCATTCAATTATGTATCGCATTGTCTCTTCGTTATAATATATTGTAAGAAGTTGCGCTATGTGCATCGCTCGAGATATCAAAAATATCCCGCCAAGTTCTATATATAGGCTCGCGATCCCATTTATCAGCCGCGCATGAGTAATGACAGCTGGAACGTTTACAACGTATATTAGACAGAGAAAAAATGAAATTGATCGCGATAGGAATCGCGAGTTTTAGACTTATCGGCTTCTTTCTCTTCGAATCTATAAGCCATATTACTCTCGGGTGCAGCAGCGGCTTATAATACACACGTGTGACTATATCGTATCGCAGTTGAAACGCGTCTGTTGCATCGAGGTGTGGAAAAAATCAAATAAATTAACGTCTTTTGTACTGCCCTGCATCATTCATCAATTCAACAAGTGGTGCGCGAATGAAAATGATTTTTTTGCATGCCTCGCTCGCGCGATTAGGAATCTTGTTTGCACGCGCGCGATCAATTCGTTTCGAGAAGAAAACGTTTAAATCAATTAGATCGTTATATTTTTTTCCAATTGTTTATGGTTTACGACATTCGCGGAAAAAATTAACACTTTGCCAGCTGCGATTGCCACTGCACTTCATCAACTCGCAGCAGCAGGTGGCCGATGATAAAATTCAATTTCTATATCGCGCTTTGATTAAATTTATAATTACAGATCGTGTGCGTATATAGCGCTTGATTTATACGTGAGAAGAAAATGCGTTATTTAAATTAATGAAAATGCGACTGGTCGAACAGTTCGATCGTCGAACCGTGAAATTTGCGCAATGCTCTAAAATAATTATAATCGATCGTATATATATAGGAGCATATATATATGTATAACAGACAATCCGTGCCAAGTGAAAAAATCGTTATATCGTAAGAGATTAATCCCCGCGATGCATTTATGCTGTCTGCTGCGCACAAAAGCATTTGTCTTCGTGAACGCTTCAATGTTGCTTGAATGAGTATCATTCATATAAACGCTTGGTCTCATGGGCTTCTGATGGGGGAAAAAATTCCAGTAAATAGTTCGCGAGTATGGTAAATGATTATTCGCTTATTGCGCACGCGATATATATCTATGCTATAGAGGCATCGATGACAATGCTTTTTAATTATCCATTCACGAGATGCACTGATATATACAGCCATTAGCGCTTATAAAACGGCGTTATATACCGATCATATACCTGCGATTGTAATAGACTTACGATGTGTATATGGGAATTGCAAAAGCGAAGTCTATTTTTGTTAAATCGCGTCGTTACTTATATCGAGTAACAGTTTCCACTTGTTTGCTGCGCACGACATGTTTTGACTACTCAAGATGTAGTGGCAATAAATCTGTGAAAGGAGTAGGTATTAACGTCAGCTCGTGTATGTAAAATTTATATTTAGAATATTACGGTACGACTCGCGCATATGCTATAATGAAATATATTTAATTCATGAAATACTATTACTTTAACTACGTAGAGTAGCTCGACTAGTAGTTTTAAAGCTTCTCTTGTGCACGAATAAATGGCATCTCGTATATTAAAACCTGATTATGGTCCTGCACTCAGAGAGATGCATTTCTTCGAGTTTTGAAAAGCCGCGCTCTTAATCGGATCAATCGCGATTCGAATTAAAACCGAACCAATACTCCCTAGCTGCGGCTGTGTATATCGGATGGAAAGTAAAAGCCTCGATGATACTGCTTATTAACCGAGGATTATTCGTATACAGGCGAGAAACGTCAAAATGTCAGCGCTTGAATTAAAAGCGAGAATCAGAGAGGGGGGTCGATGTATATATATATATATATAGGTACATAAAGCACCTACGGAACAGAAACACATTATATATATACCGGAACTCGTTCGCGACTCGATTATGCTAATGCGTATACCGCGCACTGCACTGATGTGCGTCTGTGCGTTGCAGAAGAGTGTATAAAAATCGAAGAACAATAAACATCGCGCAAAGCGTTGGTCTTTTTTTGTTCACTCGAAATTGAATGCATTACTACAGCTCAAATCTCACGCTCCTCAACCTGTCCGCTTCTAAAGCACTCGAGTCTAAAATAATAAAATTTATTTTAAAAATACCAATAATAATAAAAGCACACCACTATATGTTTACACGCCTTATGTAATACAATAATGTGCACCGAAACAAATCATCCTACAGCTGTAACGGACCGACCCATTTAATTTTTCCGCGGCTCACTCGATCATAGTCCACAATGCTCGCACGTCGTCCCACTCATTGTCAGCAGCGGCGTAGAGATAACGCGATCAGCCGCAGATAGATTTACACGCACGAGTCTCTCAGCTCGCCGCACGATGCATCTCCGCAAGCGCATAAGGATATACTTGCGGTATACATCCTGTCCCGTATCTCTTGGCCCGCACTCTCGTCTTGTATACCGGGGGCTTATAACGCGCTGCTACTTCCATACCGCCGGCGATAAATCCGCTACGCATTGGTAATGGGGGACAGAAGCTCCTTCTCGCACACCCTTTCCGCGGAAACGATTTCCCGCTGAGGTTGTTATTTCGTGTACGAGTGTGCGCGGAGAATTTAATTTTTTCGTTGCGAAGACAAACTCATCAAGGCTAACGTCGTGTACGTGGGAGGTAAGGGAGTCTTTTCGATGATGGAATGCACGTGCAGCGCGTGTATACCTCTTTTAATTACGGCCGATGAGAAAGTCCATTAGCCGAGTATACCTTACTCTGTCGGAGATTGAAAAATGAATTCTGCATTTGTTATCTCGAAGCGTGTTATTATACATTTCAATTTGTGCACGCTGAGATGCGTTTACTTATTTGTGTAATCGAAATGCAAAATAAGCTATTTATCAACAGCGCTCAAAGTAGCGCGAGGTATAACGAAGTAACACCAGCCGATATCAGAGAGAAGTTGATGATACGCAATTGTTTAGTCTGTAAGAAAGCACTTTCAATATGACGATCAGGATAGACTCGCGCGGCTATTAATATCTTCAAGCGTTACATTGCAGCCTTTACGCCTGCGATTATTATTGTTTTTCGAATTGCCTATTATTGGCACTATATGCAAATTAAAAATTAACATTCCTGAATTGCGAAAATTCAAATAACCGCGCACTATACATTGCATAATAACATCCACCGCGCGCCCGATGGAAGCGGGTCAATTCCGGGTTTCAATAAAGCCCGAGAGAGACGTATAGTTTCAGCAAAGCGGGAGGGCTTAAACGCGCGTAATGCGATATCGCGCGTCGTGCAGTTCACCTCTGCGGCTCATCCCACGAGAGAGAGAGAGACGGCGCTTTAACGGCCCTAACAGAGCCGTTCATTGATGGCTCGTATCTGCAACGCCGAAGACGTTATACGGGCCGTTTCGTCCCACGTTATATCATTGTTATTATACAATGAGCCAGAGCGCGATGAGTCTTCTTGAATCGAGCCATCGATCATACATCCCGCGGGACTTTCACGAGTTTTAGATGCGGTCCAAAAGTTCGCGAGATGCATTTCTGAAATGCAATCTGATTTATAAGCGTAATGAGCCTGCGCTGATGCCAGCGAGTACAATGAGGTTTTTCGCGAGGAAAAAGACCAAGCTGACAACAATGGAGCGTCGAAATTTTACAACGACAGTTTGACGTGGTTTCACGATGTCTTCGTGTACTTTTTACTCTGGGTCAATGCGAATTAGACCTCGAGGCTCGGAAACGTAAACAAACGAGGAAATGTAATAATCAAATTAGAAATTGAAAATTTATGGCGAATAACTCAGCGAGTAGTATAACTTTCAACCGAAATAAATACGCTTTAACGGCGAAAAAAATTGAAATTTCGAAGCGCCGAAAACTTTCACTTGCGCGCGGCTGTTAAAATTCTAATATTCGCGCTGTGATCATAAACTGCGTAAGACAATCATCGCAAGTATAGCATCGCTCGAGGCAAAACGCATCATCATCTCTCGAAACGCCATAGTGCACCCACGCATACGAGTATACGGAGCATAAGTTCTCGCGTTAATATAATTATTGTAAAAGTTAGTCTGCTCGAATGTCGCTTTTAACGAAGGGAAACTAACGCATCATTACGTTGAATTAACTCGCGCGCTAGGCGTGAAATCCTTGATTTATTGTAAGTCTCGCGGCTTTCGAATATAATGCCAACTATAGTGTTTATATACGGACGCTATTATACGTTCGCTATTTGTTTTCGTAATGAGATATCAGTTTTTCGAACTTTGATTTATATACGACGATGCGGTATATAGCTATTCTTCACTTTTGTCAGTGAGCCAAGTAGATTCGCAACGCAATAATAAATGTATGACCGTCTGTTTTACAGTTAAATGTATAACTGCGATGGTAGACCCAGAGATGTGCGTGGAAAAAAATCCATCTTCTTTCTTACCCTATACACATACATGCATATACATATATATAATATACTATATTGTATTATTCATGCTCGGACACATGACCGTCATCGGGGTGCCGATGGATCTTTTTCTCCGCGTATGCAAATTGTAAACCCCGTCAGTGTATATAGCGCACTGACTGCAGACTTAATGTATTCTAATGTCTCAATAAGTGCGCGAGAGAAAAGTACAAGCTTATATAGCGTACGGGTATACTTAGACTTACGAAAGTGCAAATACACGAGAACTCGATTATTCAAACGTCAACCTGGCTGTAATATCGTCGAGCTGAATCTAAGAAAGAATTACCCCTCAGGCAACGATAAAAAAAACGAAATTACAGCCTCAACTATGCAGATAGACATCGCGAATAGCTATATACGTACGCGCAAATGTATCGATAAACAAACACACGTCTCACACACAAACACACACACACGCACACACACACATACACACACACACATATACACACACACACACATATATATATATATATATATATATATATATATATTCGCTCAAAAGTGACTCACGCACGGCACGATGACGCAGCCGCGAGCATATAGATTGATCGAAAAAGCGGCAGCCCTCGATCAATAAAAATAAACCGATCCTCATTACGTTATCTCATCGAGTTCCGCGGATTCCAGTATCTCTTTCCCTCTCTCTCTCCTCGGCTAATCGCGGTCAGTTGGCCGCAACACGTATATATACTTATAAAGCCTGCGCGATAACGTTAACTCCCGCACAATTAATACAGTTCAATAATGGCATAATTTGCATCGATGATCTATCGCGACTAGAAAATAACTGAAGTATGGGCTCGCACGCGACGACGACGGACGACGAAATTAATCGAGCTCGTTCGTTATACACAGGCACTTCGTCGCGGGGGCTTTATTTAATGAATTTATCTTTCGCGAAAAATGACGACGGCCATCCGTTATTTATAGCACGCGTGTGTGCGATGGTTTTTTTTAGAACGAACGTATATAGTATAGTATACCATAAAAGCTATCGCTTCGCCATAAGTGGTTGGGTATAGATTAAACGCCTACAAATATACGGGATAAGAGCCGAGCTCTTTAAAGGGAAAGATCTATTAACCCTTCCTGCGAAAATGGTTTTTTAACTATATACATACGTCAGCTCTCTCTCTCTCTCTCTCTCTCTCGCGAGCGCGGGGTCGCCGCGAAAATATAGTAGTTTTTAATTCGCTGACGTAATTTTAGGTTATATATAAAAAGCGTAATAACGGTCATTTACCACACATAATACATAATCAGAAAAAATGCGAAGAGTGCAGTAGAGGGAACTTTTAAAACGACTCATCACACTTATTGTTAAACGCCGAGCACACGCGTCCGTCGATTTTCCCGAGGGTGCCATCCTTCTCTCCCTCTTCCTCTAATTTTGCATGAAATACGATAATCGCTGTATTATGATAATGTGGACGAGGACTCGCCTCTTTTCTCGGGACGGCGGCTCGAGGTGTGCTCTCGCAAATTAGCATCAGGAATCTTCAGAGAAAGAGAGAGAGAGAGAGAGAAGCGAGCTGCGGATATCGATGCAGCGGTAACCCGGAAATTCTCGTATACCCTTTTTTTGCGGGGGAGCCATTATCGTCGCCCTGCGCGTAGCGGTTCGTGTATGATATATGCTACTGTTATCGACGAGTTTTTTCAAATTCGTAACACAGTTCTTTATGTACACAGCTGCGTATGGCGCGTAACATAAATATACCGTTTCGAATGGATATAACAATGCAGTGTATAATTTAAAAAATAACACAGCTCTCCGGGCTCGAAGAAAAGTCGAATTTTCGAGAGATATCGATGTGACCCCATCGGCGCAGCTCGTACAAATCGACGTATCATCATCATCGACATGTACACCTTCAAATTACGGCAATCGCGCACCCATCCCACCCGCGACGCTCTCAAGTTTTCTCTCTTCCGCGAGTGCGAACGTGCGGTGCAGCCGTAATCCCCCCGTCGGCCCTATATATATATACATACTCTCTCACGTGGGTGTATATACATGCGCGCGCGCAAGAGAGAGAGCGGCGGTTCATTCATGAATGGCAGCCCCGAGCACCGAATGCTAATGAGCTGTCTGCTGTTTTTTTTTATCTCCGTCTTCTTTGTCCTTTCCCTGATGGGCGCTTTCTTTGCCTCTTTGCGTGCGCGCCGAATTAAATTCGCGGTCATCGTTTCGAGAGAGGAATATATATGTAGATATATATGGAAATTAAGCGGGAGATCCAATGATACATTGTAGGACGCTCGAGCGGAAAAATACAAGTTGGCGCATGCCTTTGAAGAGAAAATGCCGGAGAGCGAGAAGGAATTAACTTGTTAAACGCTGAGACTTTATATCGCCTTAGGGCTAATTATTACTTGTACACGCGCAGGAATGTTACGTGAGAAACGTTGTATCCGCATATATATTAGTGTAAGATTTATTCGAAACTCGCATGACGCGCTGTCAACGTTGGATTTTCCTCGTTATTCTCAAAAAACGCGCAGATCTGCGCCCGGAAAACAGTCGTAACGGGTATACACTGCGCTGCACTTACCGCCGACAGCGATATACAAGAGCTGCGCGTATATATAGTGGTATACGCGATGCCCCACGATGCAGCTGCTTTGTTCCAGGTGTTACGACGGCGTCACGGCCGATTATTAGACTCGTAATTCGATATCTGATTTTTCGGTGAGATCGTTCTCGCGCATGTTATCGAGTATGATAGATCTGATTTTTAAGAATGTAACTATACTAAATATTTAAGAGCTGATCTTTTTTATTGCAATGAACGACACTCCCTCATCTGGAATCTCATTAAGTTCTATTTGTCGCGTTGATGCATCGTTCGGAGATTCTGACATAGATATATACATGTCGCGAATCTCGAAAGATTTATTGCTCGCGAGATAATCTTTTGAGACGACGGGTCATTTGTTGACGTCGTCGGTAAGAAAATCAAAACTTTCGATCGACTCGCGATGCATATATAATTTCGTTCGCGGCAGGAGCAAAGAAAGCGCTCGACTGTTCCTGTTCGCGCGTACTAAACTTTGAAACAGGAGACGATATGCGCAAACAAGTTTTAAAAACAGTTTCGAGATGTACGTAGAATCGTTCATCACACTCAGCCGGAGGCTAAAGAGCGTAAAATTATTTTATTGTTCTAATGTTGATAATGTGCATAATGTGCATAATGTGCATAATGTGGAAACAACATCACTTCGTAAACAACGTTACTCTCTTCAAAAATACAAAATAAAGACGATCTTAACGATCGGTTACGCTTTATATAGCCCCGAGACCTCAAATTTCACATTCGCTATTAGTGCATAAGTTTCTTTCCCGGCAATTATCTCATCAATATACTTACAAGCTAACGATACTCTTACTGAAAAATCGGCGACTCGTTAGCCGACTATAAACAAACGTCATGGGAATCGTGCATCGCTGTGAGAATGTATATAATATATAATTATACGCGCGAGTCGGGCTCCTGAAAAAGTCCAAATTAAACGCTGCCAAGCGCGGTGAAAACTTCCGCGAAACCATCTAATCTGCACTTCGCGGAAAATCGTGTCTCGCGCGCCAAGTTCAAGCGCCACATAAATACAAGACACGCAGTGCCGGGCGTGCGTTCAATTGGCAATAAAGTCGAGCGAGAAAAATCCGTTCCGCGTCTCTTTGTATAAAACGTACGCAAAAAAAAATTCAAACTCAAAGTTCCCGCGACAAGGAGCTTTTTACACCGTGGACAACTTTTTGGCAGCGTAACTTTCCTTCAGTTGCGCGAAAGGAAACTCACACCGGCTATGAAAACTTCCGCTATCATCTCGCGCGAGCGAGTTCCCCTTGAAAAAAAAAAAGAAAAAATCGCTCGAAGATACCTGCCGGTGTATAAATATTTAAGGACGCCTCGCACTCGTCTCGAGAAAGTTGGCGCGCGCTTCAATGATCGAAAGCTGCCGGGAATCTCCTTTATTTTCGCGACGTTCGTCGATTCCCGCAAATTCCTCTCGAGAGTGAGAGAGAGAGAGAGAGAAAGAAACGAGACAAATGGGCTCTGGCTATCCGCCTGCAGGGGAAAAGCCATTACCATTTCTAATAAACTCGCCGCGGATGGGCTTCGGGAATGTCATGCAGGCGCGCTTCCGCCGCCGAGCAGAAAAAACGATATATGCTAATATGGCAGCGCTGTGTGCGACGAATTGAAATCGTGGCTCGTATATACGCGCGCCTGTATGCTTATATGATTGATGCGTAAATCTCTGTGATTTATTTTTCGTGTAGTACTTTTTACACTGGGTGCATACATATAGATATATATACTTAAGAGGTAACTAAGTAGGTGACGTTTAGCGCGACAGGTGCATCAGCGCGAACGAACTTACATGTATATAAATACATGAAAGAGCAACGGGAATCGATATTTTCCATACGTGCGTCCGATAGAAAATACTGGCTCTTTATTCCATTAGTCGCTATAAATATGATTCTCCCTGTGTTTCAGGTCGTGTCACTCCACGGCGGTCAGGGTGTAGCGAGGCTCTCCTTCGACAATCACACCGAGTGCAGATGCAGCGAGAGAAAGAACTTGGACAGCCATCGAAACCCGAGGCATAACATGCAGGCGCCGGCCAACATCGTCAAACAACAGCGGCCGCGAAAACCGTAAGTATATAATTCATATATATATAATATTATATATACACGCCAGCGAAAAACTCGATCGGAGCAGGAATTAAGAAAAAAAATGTCTCGCTTTTTCAGATGCCGCTGTCCCAGTAACTTCTTGCCGATGATCACGAGCGACGACTCCTGCGAGTGCACTTGCCCGGACAGGGACAGAGAGGAAACCTGCAAGAAGCTGCTCATGGGCAGGGGCTATCTATCGAACGTCGACAGACAGTAAGCCTCGTTTGCATTCCATCGAGAATCATTCTTATACGCACGACCGATAGCTCGATGACGCGAAATTTCCTTTCAGGTGCATAAAGGAAGAAAGGTGCATGGCCCCAAAGTGCTTCTACGGCGCTTACCTCGTCGAGACCGGCGGCTGTCCGCAG
Organism: Muscidifurax raptorellus; assembly: GCA_020010945.3. Classification (NCBI taxonomy): domain Eukaryota; kingdom Metazoa; phylum Arthropoda; class Insecta; order Hymenoptera; family Pteromalidae; genus Muscidifurax; species Muscidifurax raptorellus. Next base: position 39,397,183 of record CM052078.1, read on the forward strand.
AAGAAGAAATTCATCGACTCGAACGCGTGGACACGTCGTCCGAGCAACAATTACCAGTATCCGCGCGGCAGAAGTTGGAAGAGTCCGTAGTCCGTCTTACAGTAGATGATACTTATATCCCGAACGCGATGATGATGATGGTGCCATTTAACCCTCTGTTTTCTTTTTCTTCGCCTTCCTCTCGTCGGCGCCGGAACGAGATGAGCAAGACTCGATTATTTTTGTATACACCGCGCTTAAATTATGTCCACGCGATTATATGTACGTGTTTTTGCGATAATATGTGTAACCAGTGATTTGGGCTGTTTTGCGCGAGATATGCGGCAGTGTTTGTTTTTTATATATGTATAAGCGCACGCGGCCATTATAAACTATGTTATATTATCAATATGTCGGGTAGAGCGGAATGCGAAATCTCGAAGATGATCTTGTGCTTCGTTTTACTTTCTAATTTTAGCGGGATCTCGCGTCGATTTTTGCATTCCACTTTGCCTTGTGTGTCAAGCCAGTCGAACTGTTTGCAAACGAACTCTCGTATATGCGATCGATACGACTTTTTCTATATAATTTTTAATGACGTCTATTAATTGGCTTCGGTGATATTCGAGCGAATTATGTCCTGTAAATAAACGCAGCAGAGAACTTCTTGTCTCGATACTGACTTGATCCATTGACAAATATATGATTTCCGCGAAAATTTTTTCGTCAAACAAGTTAGCACTGCGAGTATCCTTTGCGAGTATAGCGATCAGTTTCGAAAAGGGAGGGCCCGAACGTCATGGTACACCCCACTGAAGAAGTATGTAAATAAAATATATATCTCTTAAATAAAGTATACTGTAATGTCAATGGCTATACTTATCAACATTTAAACATTCTAAATTTTATCAATTTATGTAATTCTATATCGTGTGTAATAATAATAACGAATTTCTTAATTATATGATATACATAAACATAATCATGAAACGCGACATTGAATCTGAAATGATAAAAGTCAATGTTCCTTGAAAAAGTATTAGAATGGAAAAGGCATATATAATTAATGTATAAGGGAAAAAACTCGAATGAGCGAAAATTAAATAAAAGAAAAAAAAGACGAAGAATATAACGAAGCAAGTAGATCTGAAGGAACACGCAGCTCTTCGACTGACTTTAAGCATTGAGGTAACTTAAACGGTATATAAGGAACCCTCGTAAGGAGATAATGTTAATGAGAAGTCCTCGGACGCGAGCCTAGTCTGAGGCCCTATCTCGATCCTGCGTACAAGTCTCCTTTTGCCTTTTCTCACGAGATTTTTTTATCTCTCTTTATATATACTTATGCTTTTGCAGCGCTATACCTGCTTTCCAAGGCTTGACCTAACATTTCCTCGCCACATCGTATATTATACATTTATTGTTGCTTATTTTATAAGCATAACAATAGATTTGCGTTTCTTTTAAAATTGCGAAAATAGTGTGAAATTACATGTTTCTGCGTTGGAAACTTGTCATTTTTTCCATTAAAGTATAAAAACTCTTATATATATATAGATTTTTATAAACTGCGCAGGAGAATTAATAAACGCAGGATCGAAAGAGGTCCTTAACGTATATCCACTTCGGTAATATATATATATATATATATATATATATTATCATATATCTTAGAAAACATTTACCCTGCATATTATATATTATACACTAATACGGACACAACTAAATATTAGCTATAAAAAGTATAGTGCGATTCATACGTATACTTTTGGCGAAATTTCTTCCGTTTTTTTTTAATAACCTACGTCTTGTGTATTGCTTTACGCGACAGTTTCAAAACTTTGTGATTCACATCTTCTAGATTTGAAATGTGTTAGTTACGAAGTATTGAATTTATTACTTTTATATATGTTTCGCTTCTCCTCGGCGTATAAGTTTCTCACACTATTGAAAACCTGCAGAAACTTTGTAGATTTATAGATGGCATACAAAGCATTTGTAAGAACGTTCATTAATTTAATACCTAGCATTACGAAAAAAAAGTCTAACCCCTCTTTTATACATACTTTTTAGATGTAATAATATATATTATATATACCTAGTATCAAGAGAATAAGACGTGATCTTTGTGACCTTGTAATAAGCTGAAATGTTTAATCGACTTAAGAGACACCGTCATAATACTATATCGTAATCAACAATTGATTCATTTAACATATTTGGTTACTTATACTATTTTGAGAGAAAAGTAAATGGAGGACTAAAAAAATTGTGACATCTGAGGCCTGATCTTGTACACCGGACGAGGCCCACGTGAAAATAGATGCAAAATAAGCAAAAATACCAATAAAGGTTGCAATAACAAGCAAATTGTAAATTGTATTTTATATTATATTATGTAATTATAAATAAGCTGTAGCAAAAAAATATAATATTTGTCGTCGTTGTGCATTGGTATTGTCGAAATCATTATTTCTCCTTTTCTAATTACATCATAATATCTACCATAATATGTATGTTAATATACCTATATAATATCGATCTGAAAGTTATTTGTGTCGACATAATAATGTACAATAAAATCAATTTAAGCAATCAAGTAATATAGTATATCCCTATCTCCATTTCCCAATTAGAAAAAAATTAAAACTTAGTATTCGATGATTATTTGAATTTCAAAGAATATAGTCGTATTGTATCTATGTATAGATGTATATAGTATATGTATACTAGTAAAACACTTACCAAGGGAGTTCGCATATAGACTAGCGAAATACGGTCTTCAGTTTTCTTACGCTCGTCAGCCAACCTTTATTAAAAAACTACGTACTTGTTACTTTCTACATAAATAAGCTACAGAGAATTCGAATGAACTAATATGTATATATAAAAGATACCTTTAAAAACGACGTGGCTTTTCCTTTCTTCCTTGTACAGCTGCCTGTAATATGGAACTTATCGCATTGCTTTTTTAGAGAACTTGGCACTTTAGACATTTTGAAAGATTTGTAATACTTAATTTTGTGACAGTTATACTTCTCGGTATCCCGCTGTGTCGGACTGTCAGCGCCAGCATCGCGGCGCAAGCAAAATAGGTTAGGTTTTTTATTATGACACAATATGATACATGACGCAATGACCGTCTCAGTGACTGCGTGGAACGCGCGAAGTATAAAAGTGTTCCATATATAGAATATCGATTCACCCTTCGTACATTTTTCTTACGAAATTGCTGTGAGTAAGATTATTGAATTTAGAATTTTGCGGTTTATTATTTGCATTTTTTATCGGCAACTTATGCGTTGGGTAAGTGTGTTTAGAGGTATGCGGTCCAGTTAACATTTTTTAATTTGAAACCATTGAAACTCGCTGTGCACCAGGTGGCAGGGATTTAGGATATGTTGATTTGAAACTTGCTGTGGGGTAGGTGGATATTGCAGTTGATGCGTCGTTTTCATTTTTTATTGGGTTATCAGTCTTTCAGGATGAGATTGAGTTTATGGTTTTGAAGTCGAACATGTAAAATTGTAACTATACGAGGTATTTATTCCAGAAGGTAACGAGGCGCCGCCTAGAGGAGTATTTTGGAATCGTCTGGCAACACTGTCGCGTGTACACGTATATATCCAGATCGACTCCAGCGCGTCTAGTTCGAGCCGCCGTCGCCGTCGCCGCTGCTGCTGCCACCACCTCTTCGGCCTCCGTTACTGCGGCACCGCACAGGACTCCTGTCGTTCTTTCCCAGGGAGTCCGCCATTGTTGGCGCACGTATATTTTCGACCAGGCCTGCCGTAATCGGACAACATCCAAGATGGTACGTACTCCAGACTTGAAATATCCTCGGAACCGTCGTGCTCGATACCCGGAGCACAAAGAACGACCTGTATTTCGGGCCCAACCGACCTCGAGGGCCCAGAAAATCCGGAAAACCGAGCGATTGCTCCGGATTGCGCAACATAGCCGCCGTCGGGCCCCCTCTTGCCTGTCTGTCTCCTCCTTTGCTTCGAATATGCTCCTTCAACGTGTCCACCTCGTCCTCGAGAGATGTAGAGTTTCGAACTACACAGCTTTCCGGGCGAATCGTCCGCTAGTTAGCGACTTCACGTGTGAACGCGTGAGACTTTGCGGGCGCAGATGTTGAACGAGCTGTCCGCGTGCTCGGGCGGGTTCGGGCATCACCTGGTGCGATGCGGACGTGATCGTCCACAGGATTCGTTCCGATGACGCTCGTGAGGATGGCTGTGGAGTGACGAACGCCCGGACCACGTGGACGCGACGCGTCGCGAGGTTAAAAGATGTTTCGCTATGGCTGAAACGAGTCTATCACTGGGATAGATGTTCGTAGAGTAATGAGGCGGCCTCGTGGTATTTTTCTCGGTTTACGGTATCCTGGGCTTGAAGCTACGGGCATCAAGCTGTAGCTTGTATACATCTGCTAATGGAGGATGCAATCTGTTTTTTTAGGTGAACTTCACGGTAGACGAGATCCGTGGCATGATGGACAAGAAGAAGAACATCAGAAACATGTCTGTCATTGCTCATGTAGATCATGGAAAGTCAACTTTGACCGACTCCCTTGTGTCCAAAGCCGGTATCATTGCTGGAGCTAAGGCTGGAGAGACACGTTTCACTGACACCCGTAAGGATGAACAGGAACGATGCATTACCATCAAATCCACGTAAGTCTCCTTGTTATTTTTTTTCTTATTCACTGCTCTATTGTTGTGATTCGATGTACTGATCGACATATCCGTTACTTTGCAGGGCCATCTCTATGTACTTTGAACTTGATGCTAAAGATTTGATCTTCATTACCAACCCCGACCAGCGTGATAAGGAAGAGAAAGGTTTCTTGATCAATCTTATTGATTCTCCTGGGCACGTTGATTTCTCCAGTGAAGTCACAGCTGCTCTCCGTGTTACTGATGGAGCCCTTGTTGTTGTTGATTGTGTTTCTGGTAAGTCTAACATCTCTTACAGAGAGCAATGAACATTTTAGAAATGTGCACAATATATCACAGTTACTAACGGTTCCCTTATTCTCTATTCACAGGTGTATGTGTGCAGACTGAGACTGTATTGCGTCAAGCTATTGCTGAGCGCATCAAGCCTGTTTTATTCATGAACAAAATGGACCGTGCTTTGTTGGAACTTCAACTTGACAGTGAAGATCTCTACCAAACTTTCCAGCGTATTGTTGAAAATGTTAACGTTATTATCGCTACATACTCTGACGATGATGGTCCAATGGGTGAAGTCCGTGTAAGTAAACTGATCATGATGATATGACTTTTTTGAAAATTAGTTTGTCTTTACATGATGATTGTTCATTCACAGACCTGTTCTGAATGTTTGTGACAGACAATAGAACAACTAACTGATGGTTTATAAATATTGAAATCTTGCGCGACGTTCTATTGAACACGTGATATTTATAAGCTTTTCTTGCTTAACAGGTCGACCCCAGCAAAGGATCTGTTGGTTTCGGTTCTGGACTCCACGGATGGGCTTTCACTCTGAAACAGTTCTCAGAAATGTATGCTGAGAAGTTTGGCATTGACGTAGTCAAGCTAATGAACAGACTGTGGGGAGAGTCGTTCTTCAACCCCAAGACAAAGAAGTGGAGCAAGCAGAAGGAGTCTGACAACAAGCGTTCTTTCTGCATGTACGTCTTGGACCCCATCTACAAGGTAAATATCCATGATGCCCTTTACATTTATTCAAGTTTATATGTTTATATCCTTCTGGCACACTAGCGTCTCTCTGTAGTGCAGAAAAGGCTTTCTTCCTCGGAAGAAAACTGATTCGCGCACGATGATAGTGTCGACAGTGCGTTAACAGAAGGAGAGTAAAATAGCGACTACGTTTAAACGATGTCATTGAGCCTCTATCCTTATGCTCGATAATGATACGCTACGACGCTGATGCTACATTCTATACTGCGAAACATACATTTTTACAAAATGTCATGTACATTCACACTTTCACAAAATCGATTTTGAATTTGTTTTGTTTTTTTAGGTCTTTGACTGCATCATGAACTACAAGAAGGATGAATGTGAGGGTCTCTTGAAGAAACTGGGTATCGTTTTGAAGCCCGAAGACAAGGACAAGGACGGAAAGGCTCTTCTCAAGGTAATTATATGAAGTCAACTCAATATTGATAGGACTAGAAGAATTTAAGATGATGAGTGTTCTTAAATATTTCTGACACCTCTTCTGATTGATAGTGAGAGAGACTATGAACTAGAACTGATTTTTTTCTTTCACGCTTCGTTGCATGTTAACTACCGACATATTTTCTAGTTACTAATATAACATTTTTTTTTCAGGTCGTCATGCGTACCTGGTTGCCAGCTGGAGAAGCTTTACTTCAGATGATAGCCATCCATCTGCCATCTCCTGTAGTAGCGCAGAAGTACAGAATGGAAATGTTGTACGAAGGACCTCATGATGATGAGGCTGCTGTTGGTATCAAGGTAAAAACCATGTTCGATTTAACAATCTTTTTCCTTCGAATTTTCCATGATGATTGTTCATTTCACAACACTGTTCTGAAAAGTTCATGACAGACAGTAGAACGGCCAACTGATGTTGCTTAAAAAAAAAAATTTATTTTGTTATTTTTTTTGGAAATGCTATATTTTATTTTATTCCAGAACTGCGACCCTAACGGACCTCTTATGATGTACATCTCGAAAATGGTACCGACCTCCGACAAAGGACGTTTCTACGCCTTTGGTCGTGTCTTCTCCGGAAAGGTCTGCACTGGTATGAAGGCCCGCATCATGGGACCCAACTTCCAGCCTGGCAAGAAAGAAGATTTGTACGAGAAGGCCATCCAGCGTACCATTCTTATGATGGGACGTTATGTTGAAGCTATTGAAGATGTTCCTTCTGGTAAGCTATATTTTTAATAGAAAATGATTGAGCGCAAATGTCATTCTCACATGATGATTGTTCATTCACAGACCTGTTCTGAATGTTTGTGACAGACACTTGAACGGCCAACTGACTTTAATAACTCATTAAATATTTATTAATAGTACATTATTGAACACATTACTGATGAAATTTTTTCATTTTCTTACAGGTAATATCTGCGGTCTTGTCGGTGTTGATCAATTCTTGGTGAAAACAGGAACCATCACCACCTTCAAAGATGCTCACAACATGAAGGTCATGAAATTCTCTGTCTCCCCTGTCGTACGTGTCGCCGTCGAACCCAAGAATCCTGCCGATCTGCCAAAACTTGTAGAAGGTGCGTTATCTGATTTAAACTTTTATTTGCCAATTTTTTAAAATCCAAATGATGAGAACTCTTTTGAGCACTGGGTTATGATTTATCGTGATTATCGTTGACAACCTGATAGATTTACAAACCTAAACTTAAAAATATCTTGCCAAAGCAATTTGTCCTTAAGAAAATGTTTTTTCTTTTCAGGTCTGAAGCGTCTGGCAAAATCAGACCCTATGGTGCAATGTATCATCGAAGAGTCTGGAGAGCACATCATTGCCGGTGCCGGTGAGTTGCATCTTGAGATCTGTCTGAAGGATCTCGAGGAGGACCACGCTTGTGTCCCCATCAAGAAGTCTGATCCTGTTGTGTCGTACAGAGAAACTGTCTCGGAGGAATCGGATCAAATGTGTCTATCCAAGTCGCCCAACAAGCACAACCGTCTGTTTATGAAGGCTCAACCCATGCCCGATGGTCTCGCTGAGGACATCGACAAAGTATGTTTTATTTCTCTTCGATTTTTTTATTTGTATATATTCTTTAAAATGTCAATACTTCTTTGCTTATTTCAACTTTATCATGATGAATGTTCTAAAATATTTCTGACACCTCTTCTGAATAATAATGAGAGAGAATATGAACAAAATCTGAATAAGTTTAAAATCTTCTAATTTTACTTTAATCAATTTATGATTATTATACTTCGAGCTTCTTTGCATCAAAGCTTTATTAACTAATGCTCTGATTCATTTTAGGGTGACGTCAACCCCAGAGATGACTTTAAGGTGCGTGCTCGTTACCTGAGCGAGAAGTACGACTATGACGTCACGGAAGCCAGGAAAATCTGGTGCTTTGGCCCCGACGGAACTGGTCCCAACATCCTTGTTGACTGCACCAAGGGAGTACAGTATCTTAATGAAATCAAAGACTCCGTCGTTGCTGGATTCCAGTGGGCCGCTAAGGAAGGTGTCCTCTCTGAGGAGAACCTTCGTGGTGTCCGTTTCAACATTTATGACGTCACGTTACACGCTGACGCTATCCACAGAGGTGGTGGCCAAATCATCCCCACGACGAGACGTTGCCTTTACGCCTGCCTTCTCACTGCCTCTCCCAGACTTATGGAGCCCGTATACCTCTGTGAAATTCAGGTGAGCCATTTTTATTTTTAATAATTCGACATGTATGCAATTACAAAATTTGTAAATAGTACAATTATTTTCTTTATGACCTTGCTTAATGAACATCTTTGTGCAATCATTTACAATCAAATGATGAGAACGCTTTTGAGCACTGGGTTATGAATCACCGTGATTATCGTTGACAACCTGATTAATTTAATGAAAAAATAAAAAAACGTTTATAATTAAAACAAAATCAATAATTTGACTCTATTTCATAGTGCCCCGAAGTCGCCGTGGGTGGTATCTACGGTGTGCTCAATCGCAGACGTGGTCATGTCTTTGAGGAACAACAAGTGGCTGGTACCCCTATGTTCGTCGTAAAGGCATACCTTCCCGTCAACGAGTCGTTCGGCTTCACCGCTGACCTGCGCTCCAACACCGGTGGACAGGCATTCCCACAGTGCGTGTTCGACCATTGGCAAATCCTTCCCGGAGATCCTCTGGAGAGCGGAACTCGCCCATACCAAGTCGTCCAGGTAATTTAATCATAATGTTTACTACTATTTTCTTAGATTCAAGCCACGATCATAACTAATGACTATGACTTTTTTACAGTATTGTCATTTTTAAATTCGTGGCAAAGTAAAGTGTTTTTTAAGTTTCGGTTTTCCAGTAAAAATCTGGTCTACCTGAATAGGGAAACATACATATTAATCTTTTTCAATTCAAATGTCTTTATATTTCATTTCTGAATCTACAATGTAGTTGAAACGTGGGAATAATGCGCGACGTAGAATTGCTAGTCTTGAAAACTTATCTGTAAAGTGTGTACGAACGTGATGTAATTCTTATCGGAAATATGTGGTTTTCCGTTGATTACTGCCTTAGTGTACTTCGGTCGCACTTGTTTTCAATGTAACTTTTATTTTATTTTATTTTTTTTTTTAATTATCGTGAATGATTATAGAATATTATATTGGTAATGAGCTAAACGTAAAACTAATACCACAAATATATTTTCTTTCAGGATACACGTAAGAGGAAGGGATTGAAGGAAGGTCTACCAGACTTGAGCTCGTATCTCGACAAATTGTAACCGTTGTGCACGGACGCATTATATTTAAATAATTATTTAAATATTGTAATTCAATTAATATCGCTGGAGCAATGTACGTCTCTACCATCGGTCGTTATATGAACTTTGTTCCTCCGCGCAACATCGTGGAAAATAAAAATTATAAATATAAAAAATACGGACAACTATTATAAATTGTAATTACAGAGCGGGGAAAAAAGAAAAGAAGATACTCTTACTTTAGCACGGGGAATACTATTTTATACATTTATTTAATTAAAAATGAATCGCAATAAAAGCTGCCAGTGGCTTTTGTTTTAGAAAAAAAATCAATTTACAGTAATGAAGAACGTTATTCTGTAATTTTAAATTACTACTCCCCTTTTATTTTTTACTGTTAATCCTGTTATGTTGCCCCGTTACGTTTTTTCCCGTTTGACTGAATAAAATAAACGATTCTACTAATTGTGATAATTTTTCGAATCTAAAGGAAATATATTAAGTCTTATTTTATTGAGACAGGCGAAATAAATTCACTTGCACTGAGCGATAAAAAATAGTTTTTTATGTACTCGTTGCACATTAACAGTCTATATTTTAAGGTAACAATAATGAAAACCTTTTAAGTATAAAGTATAACATTTTTTTTAAACACATCTTTTTTAATTCCTAAAAACATTGCAATAAACGTGCATTTTTTATATTTTGTATACATATATTTAAGTAATTAGCATAGATTTTCATAGACTTTAAACATTTTTATATAAATTTTTTATCTTTATAATGCTTTGACATAAATGAGACCTTAATCTATGATACTTATTTACATTTATGAGTAAAATTTAACTCGGATACTTTTTATAGACGCAGCATTTTTTTCTTGACTCGAAATTGAAACAATTAACGTATATTAGAAAAAAAATACATTTCCGATTATTTTTTGAAACAATCATTACGTCTTAGTCTAAAATATTCGTAAAAAATGTTATTTCTTTCAAAAGTATAAATATTTAAAAATGTATATCTTATGCTTAGAATGATCATTTTTTTCACTAAACTGGATTAATTGTATTTTTATATATGCCTGCAAGAGATTGAGCAGCTAAAAAGACTATATCTTTCCTGGATACTCCTGTTAGTGCACTGTGCCATTCAGTGTGCGAGACCTGAAACAAAAGTAATATTTAGAAAATTATTTATTAGAAAAGTTTAAATTTGTGTATTATTTATTACTTTATAAGAAAAATAAAAAAATATATAACAGCATGTTCTTATTATCGTAATAACATACAAGAAAAATTATTGCATTTCCATTAACATTGTCAAATCTTGTCTATCAAGTATGCTGCAACAAGTCTTTTATTTGATGAATAAGGCTTCTGTAGCAACTTGAATGAATACTAAATTTTAACTTTTTACTATAAATAGTTGTGTAGCACGCCAATCTTGTCTTTTTTTTTAATTTTTTAAAGACAGCAGGCATAAAGTTATTTGAGTCAATTTAACAAAAATTTGTTTAAAATTTCGTAGTATTACAACGAGAAATGAATCGGTACCTGTAAATTAGCTCCCATTAAGCTGCCGATTGTAACAGCTAAGCCATCTTTGGAATAATCGTCCGGTGTCGATTCTTTCGCTGTCTCAACAATTTGACTAGGCACCGGCGTCATTTGCGTAAACGTTTGTAGATTGATGTTCTGCTTAATATCTTCGAGAATTATCACTCCCAAATCATACCACTTATCCTGACCGACTTCTAATATGAAATTCTCTACCGCTACAATTGGAATGTCTGCTGGAATCGATGAGTTCTTGCGTACACCAGCTATTCTCTCCTGGGCCGCCTTCACTCCTGCAGCAAAGCCGACCGGCTGAGCTGCTGCAAATGCTGTCTCAAGTTTTATGCCACTAATTTATAAAAATGAAGATTAAAAAAAAATTTAAGTAAACATATTCTATGTTTTTTAAATAATAATATCTAGACGAAAAATACGTATATATTAGTTTGAACTATCAACTAATATATCTATTACAGTTGATAATATTAAATGCGCGTCACAATATATATATATATATATATATATATATATATATATATATATATATATACATATATACATTGTATGTATGTACATGCAAACATATTTCAAAAGAAATATGTTTGCATGTGCATACTTCATTACTTCATTCCTAAAACTTTTGTATTTGTTTTATTTGAAAGTCTAAATGCACATTACATGAAAAAATTACTCACGTTACTGTTGCATTTCCAAAAACGTTCTGAAAAGCTTCACGTACAGGAGCTACTTTTGCATCTTTGTTTGATGCTACAATAATTTCAATATCTCCACCAGAATCTGAAAAGTACAATTCTAAAAATGCACGAACATATGCTTGAGCATTAACTAACATGGCTTTAAAAGGTGGATAGTTATCCATGTCTCTAAATCTAGATCACTTGTCCTAATATATTACTTGCATTCCAAATAATATATAACTTTCTCATCTTCATTATTTTTAAATTTACTAAGTCAATCACAAAACTATTATCATTTTACAAAGTTGATTAATTTATGTTAATTATTAGCTAAAAATATTGATGTTTTTGACAGCTAAACTCTAACACTGACACTCAAGCTTTTCCAAAGTTTAAAACAAAACTGGGCAATGGCCACACTCCAAAAATAGAGCAGCGTGTGTGAACCAGATTAGTCTGCTATTATTATATGCCTGACACAACAGTATGTTTTCATCCATTTTTTCGTCCAAAATTTGTGCATGAATCAACAAACATGTAAACTATATTTTTAAATAATAAAAATTAAATAATATTTTGTTTAAAAAAGCTTTTACTTAGAATAGTAGTTTAACTTGTACTATTCATATACAATATAGAAATAATAACCTTTATAATTATTAAAATAACCTTTTTAATTAGTGTTTATAAAGGTTTTATTACTGCAGACTATAAACTTATAATAGTCTAAATGCATTTTTAATATGATTTTAATTTTGAAAATCTTACATTATATTTCAAGTCTACTGCATCCATTCCTCATCAGCATTTCTACTCATGCAGTAGTTCAATTAAAAAAAAAATAACAAAATACTTACAAATAAACTCACGCATTTGTGGATCTAATGTTGTAATCATGGAGTTAACACTACTCTTAGCCTTTTCAGCGACTTTGCTGAGTACATTGCTGTTAGCCACAGTATCCTTTACCCATGTAAATAGGCTCCCTGCCAATGCACTGGTGTCCATTGTGGGACTATCAGGAGCTATTAATACTTGTGGTCCTTTATACTCAGAAGTGGATGCCGTTGGCTCAGCAGTCAGAACTCCTTCAGGCACCTCTGTTGGAGTTTTGACATTTTCGTTCTTAATCAATTCCTCAGATTGAACAACAGGTGAGCTTGCAGGTAATATGCTCATGGAATTTGTAATGAACGTAGGGAGCGCAGTCGGAGGTGCTATCTTCGACAGTATGTTCCCTACACTTATGGGTGTTGGGACAGCTGTTGGTGATGCTGCTCCTGCGCTAGCTGCATTAGCACCAGCATCTAAAAAACAAATACTAATCTACAACGGAACAAGATAACACTGACATCGCGCAAATATAGCCACAATTATCGTGTGCGCTCATCTGAGTCGAGAGATTAGGTCGCTAGACACAGGTGAGTAAACACACAAAGAGGCTCGTGGTGTCAGTATATACTTAATAAAGGTAAACAATACTCGAGAACCACTGACCAGCCGCAGCAGGTTTTGGAGTAGCAGAATCACTGAATTCCTCCGGTTTCTTCCCAACGAATTCGAAGCCAGACTCTCCGTTCGACTCGTCGGTCATCTCGGCGATATATCAACCACAATCACTTCTTCAACGAGCGGGAGACAAGACAGCCTCGTTTAACGATTTGGCCGTATACGTGTATGCGTCGTATCGTTATGTCACTTGACTTGGCTGGAACGACTGTAGCTGCGAGAATAACTGGATCGTTACTACGAGACTTTCACCTCTCGAGCCCAACCAAAATAAACCAATTATGCACACTCTGCTGCTGCACCAGCTGTAACTACACCTTTTTCCCCCTCGAAATCTCACGGAGTGTCAACGCCACGTGATGACGTTCTTTGCGCGAGAATAAATATACTTACTCGCGGAGAACAAAAACATCATATATATATTTGTCGTCGTCGGATGTGGGTGTTCTTTGTAAACCCGGCCTTCGTTGGTGCCAACCTATTAGAAGAAAACATGGCGTGCAGTCGCACAGCAATTTTAGAGCTTTACCGGAATCTAATAAAAGAAAGTAAGAAGTGGTGCAGTTATAACTACAGGTATATATAAAACAATAATTAAGCGTCTTTCGCTTCATTACCATTTTATCATTTATGTTTGTCTTCAACGTTGTTGGCTAAATTACACGGTTTTACTTGTTCTAACCTAAAAATCATGATTTATCTACAATGCAGTGTGTAATTAATATTTACACTGTGTAACATCTTGCAAGATGAATTTCCGAAATGTAATCATACCATTGATTTTATTTATTATAAATAGGTACACGCTTTAATTCATATTTTCCAGAGAATACGCATTGCGAAAGATCCGATACGAATTTCAACAAAATAAATCGCTGCAAGAGTCAGCGAAAATCGAGGATTGTTACAAAAAGGGATTGGAATCTCTTGATGTTTTAAGAAGACAAGTGATCATTGGAAACCTGTACAAAACCGATAAACTCGTGATAGAAGTCAAGCAGAAATAAAGAGAAAATTAATCTGCCTCACGTTTATTTATTTGTATAAGGTGCAACAACGTATACAGTTATAGAGAAGTACTATTGTAAATAAAGGATGAACAATTACAATAATGAAAAATACTTAAAAATTATTGAATAAAAGTTAGTTATGTTTTTTTAAAATATATCTTTTAATATAGGTACTTCACAGTTTTTAAATAAAATCTTTTACTTTTTATGAAATTTTGTTTAAAACAATTATTTCCTTTATTTAATAAAAAGTATAATAGTTTTTTTTGTTATCATTTTAAAGCAATTTTCTTTGAGCGATGCTAGTTATTATTTTTCAGTATTGGCATCGAATAGTGATTTTTGAAGTTACTAGAATCAGCTGTTAACGTCCATCCCTTTTCACCACTGACTGTCTTTTTCTAGTGCTTGACAGATGTCTTTTCCATTAGAAATCTTAACGTCATAGCTACATTGATCACCTCAATTTTTAGTTATAGGTGCAGATGTGAATAATTATTGTTTAAAAATAAAGTACTAGTGTTAAACATAAAAAAATGGCAGCTAGAAACCTAACAGAAGCTTTTATTATTATGCGAAACAATGCCTTACAAACAAAACACATATATGCAGAACAGGTAAATAAACAACATTAACTTTATTTATTAAAAAAATATTGACTACTGAATCCTTGATTATTTTGTAACATATTAAATGTTGCATCATTTTTTATGATAAATAATTTATTTTCGCAGAATTTATCAGATAGAATGGCCCTTGTCGGCCCAGAAAATGTAAGTTCAGATGGTGTGGAATTGAGAGGTATAAATTTAGGTAATACAGCACCTCCGCCTTGGATTGATGCTTTAGAAGAAACACAATATATTCTCAGTCGCTTAAAGACCAAAGTAGATAGTTTAATAGAATTACAATCAAAGCAACTTACCAGGCCAACATTAGATGATAACTCGCAAGTAAGATTAATATTGTTATAGTTTAAATTTTTCATTTAGACAAATCATTGCGAATGCATTTCTTCAATTTCAGGAAGAACGCCAAATGGAACAGTTGACACGTGAGATAGGTAGAGCATTTTCTAGTGGATTTAGACAAGTACAAACAATTAGATCAGCCGCCAAACATGAAACAAAGCATGCAGAGAAGCAGCTTGCAATGAGTGCAGTGATGGCTCTGTCTTCTGCCTTGCAAGAATTGGGACTGCGTTATCGTTCAGCACAACAGGATTACTTACAAAGTTAGTACAATGCCATTTTTATTTCATTCTATGGATTTTTACTAAATTTACTAAAATGGTGTTTTATTTTTTAGAAATAAACTCAAGAGAAGAAAGGAATAGGCTATTTTTTGATGATGAACCATTCAACATGATGAATAAGACAGACTACTGGCTTAATGAATCCGCGAGTAGTGAACCTAGTTCAAGCATGTGGCAAGGGCAACAGCGCCAAGATCATGTTCTTCTCCAACTTGACGATGTGGAGCAGGATATTAGGATAGCAGTTGAAAGGGAACAAGAGGTAGAAAATATCGTTCAAAGTATTTCGGAGCTTCAAAACGTATTTAAGGTGGGTTGTTTATAATTAAAATAAAAATAAAGTAAACCATTTAACAAAACATGCAAAAATGAATTTTATTGACTTGTTTTTAAAATTATTTGCGCAGGAACTTGCAGTTATGGTGCAAGATCAAGGAACTGTTTTAGACAGAATTGATTATAATATGGAACAAACGCAAGTCCAAGTACAAGAAGGGTGCCAACAATTGAAAAAAGCTGAGTCATACAAAACGAGTAATCGTAAAATGTATTTCATTTTAATACTTATAGGATCAATATTTTCATTAATATTCTTTTATGTCATATTCAATTCTTAGTCACAATTTCATTGTATTATTTCTGTATATTTTTGGAACTTGAACTTATGCCCTTTAGTCAATGTTACGATTTTTTTTAATTGAACGTTTGAATTAAACGTTTGAAAACTACGACTTTTTAGAATTTAAAATTCCGCGACAGATCTCAGATACTTTTTATTGTCTATACATAGTGGAAATATAATTTGGTGCATGTATACATTATAATTCCAAATGTAAAGGAAATAATACAGTCTACTATGTACTAAATTTTCAAATAATTCAAAGCTTTTATTGCTCGAGTATTTTATGCAAAGGTAACGGCGCTTACGGTTTGAGGACTAAGAAATTATAAAACAGCATTTAGTCATAAGTTTAAGATTGCCCGAACAAAATACGCTATATACTTTAAGGAAGATGCAAGCGCAATGTTAATTCAGACTGATCTTTTACTTAAAACATTATCGTCTTATAGTTGCACTTCTTTCTACATTTTAAGGAACTTAGTTGTTATATTATGGTTGTTGTGATAGTGTTTTATCCTTACGAGAATTCCATTATGAATTTATAGACAACCTACTATATTCTGGTGAATACCCTTTGAGATATAAAACTATATTGAATAAAACGCATACCTCGTGTACAAATGTGAAACATAAATTATCAATTATAAGTAAAGATAACAATGTTGAATGGAAATAAAAAATGTTTATGTTAAGTATAAATAAACGCCGTTGTTATTATCAAAGGATGGGGAAACGATGTAAAACTTTCACTTATATAACAAATATTTCAATTTATTTATTAATTTGTTAATCAAGTT
This sequence comes from Muscidifurax raptorellus, assembly GCA_020010945.3. Taxonomy (NCBI): domain Eukaryota; kingdom Metazoa; phylum Arthropoda; class Insecta; order Hymenoptera; family Pteromalidae; genus Muscidifurax; species Muscidifurax raptorellus. Next base: position 39,414,045 of record CM052078.1, read on the forward strand.
ATTTTTTAACAAAATTCTTGTTTTAGTATTTTTTCTGTACTAACAATTCTGCCACCTTGTACAGATATACTAGATATTTAATGTACACGCTTCGTTGCGTAAATGTGTATTACAGAAAACGCACCTCATATCACAGATTGTTTATAATTATGTAACTATAACTACATTTCTTCTCGTATCATTTTCCTCATTGCCATCATCATCGTGTTATTGCACTAAAAAATCTTCCACAATGAATGTGTTTCGGATAAAAAATACGTAGCTCAACATATCAACATGAGTGTCATTTACATAAGGCTGGAAGTGATACAATTCTAAGCCGTCTATTCTCTTATATCAGCGTAGAAATCGCGTACATTCTAAAAGTGCATAATACACACCCCATCATTAGATATTAATATTCTATATAAATATATACAGTAAAAAAGATAATGAGGCAAATATTTTTCATCTTGCGATGTTGTGTCTAATGTTAAAATACTCTTCGAATGTGATGTGGTGATCCAAGTGATTTTCATTAATGCCTAGCGCCAAACGAGTCTTCTTATTTAAAAAAGTATAATATAAAAATATTCGCAGAATGTGTGATCATCATTAGTATACATATATCTCAAGAGCTGGAGGCTTATCGCAAAATATCTAAATCAATATGCATCATACAAAACACGTGTGTTTCTGAAGAGACGTTCTATTTCCTGTATAATGTAATAATTATCATTGCGATAATATCAGAGTATATATAGTAGTAATATTCACTCGGGCTCATTGAGAATGTTGCTGAAAATCCCGAAAGCTCCCCCAAGGATAAAGCGAACGAAATTATCGCCGGCAAGGGGTCCGATAGCGTAGAGCCCTTTCCTCGGGGCTCGTTTGACCTGATAAGTGAAGACGTCAACGTCGATCTGATTCGATCGACTGTCTATCGGCTTATCAGGTATCTTGCCCAAGCCGATGCCACTGTTTTGAAGATAGGACAAATCTGGCTTTGAACCTGCGGATACAAAAGATAAAGAGACTGTAAATATATGCGTTGTATACCGCTTAATGCGCACGTGGAGTTTATCGGGGCCTTGTGCGGGAAATTTATTCGTCGATTAGGAAACCACTTGGAAATCAATTAAAAAATAATAATCTAACGTGTCAGTCAAAACTGTCATAACTAATTACTCCGAATACATTAATTTTAATTCCAGCAAACAAATCGAAAGTGGTTCACCTCTAAATGGCCCGACGACTTCTTAACAACTCTAGAAGTAAAAATCCATCCACTCACCAATGAATACCGCGGCAAAAGATACCCTGTACGTGACAAGCCTTCCCTGAGGCGTGCAAAGCGTCACCATTCTCGTCTTCGTCCTCGTAAACTTGTCCGCTCCAACACTGAAGTCTACCACCACGTGATCGGGTAGACTCTTGTACAGTGGATAGTGTCTACCTCGATCTCCCATCATCTCGTAGACCTTGTGGTATTCCGGATACATGGATGCCGGTAACCACTGGAGCTTGTCGAGGCTCTTCTTCTTCTCAGCCTTATTCGGGTTGTTCCTGAAGACATGGATCACCGAGATGCCTCTGAAACGCGCAGCCATTATCGCGTCCGCTGCGCTGAGGCCTGAGCCGATTATTAGAACCGGTTCGATACCTGGTTTTAGGTCGTCCGAGTCGTACTGGTCGTTGATTTGGAGGCTTGACCCTTAGAGTGAAGATTCTTGGTTTAGAGAGGTGAAATTTATGTGATTCAAATTGATGTACGTTTATACTTACTTAGCGGACTATTAGCCCGATCCAACTTCCTCTCGAAGTCTTTGGAGTCGTGGGTGACCCAGTTGTAGGTCTCTTCTCCAGAGACTCCAAGACGGTTCGACGAGTCGGTGGTACCGGTAGCCAGAACCACCCTCTTACACCTGTACTCGAAAGGCTGGTCAGTTTCGCTCTGGTAGCCCTGGACCAACCATCCGTACTCCTTTGCACTGTTTGGTACGCCTGGAATGGGTTTAACCGACGTCACCACTGTGCCACTGTAACCAAACAAGCAACGATCCATTAATTTGATATTTTCTATTTAGGTTTGCATTTAGGTATAACCTAAGCCGACCTACCATCGGAAATACTGTTCAAGCCCCTGCTTGTGTACGTAGTCTTTGTAGTAGGCGGCCACGGTACCGATGGGCACCCTGGACGGTTTTGTGTCGTTCTCCATATTTTCGCTAAAGTAGGGAAGCTTCTGCCTCCTCTCCTCACTGCTGAGATTTGACTCCCAGTCCCTGAGGTCTAAACCTGGCAGGGACATCCACCGGTTCAGACTTATCGTCAGGACGTTTGGATCTAGGGTCTGTCGGTCATAATGATACAGATTACTATTTTAATTTCTCGTGTTTTGCTTCGATATTTTTGCTCAAACTCACGTGCCAAGCCCCACCAGGCGGCCCCTTGCCCAGTACCACGTGGTCCACAACTTTATGTTCCTCGTGTTCCCTCGGGCTCTTCCAGTTCAGCAACGAAGGCAAATCCAGTCCAGCATCCAGACACGGATGCTGCAGCTGGTCCATCAGCAACGACAAGGGTTTCCCTGAGTTCCTACCCTCCAGACCAGTTGCAAGAGTCTCGAGGCTCTCCGGTTTCGAGAATCGAGCAAAGCAGTGACTGGCATCGTTGACCTGGTGTTTCTCCCGGTGACCACTGGGTCTCTTCTGGCATTGACAGGCTGGACAGGACGATTCTGGACTGTCGTTTGCATTGTTCGGCGGGGTTTGCGTGGCAACGCTGTAGCGAAGCCGGGCTGTTAGCATCTCGTCGCCAGGATGATCTGCTCCCGTGTAATGTGGCCAGTTACCTGCCAGGAGGTATGACAGGCATATACCACTTGGGCCATTGCCTGGAAAATGAAATAAGACGCTTGTATTTTGGCTAGATACGAAGTTATGAAGCCTTGAGCAATGTTATACTCGAAAGATTTTGGCAAATGTGGTGGATAGATAAATTTGATACTCGTGTACGCGTCGTTGAAGCGTATGCGGCAACAAATGCATCTCATTAATCTGTTAATTTTTTACGAGCAATATTCCTCTTTTGCGCAGTAGTATACGCTAAGCAGAATTTATTGCTTTTACGAGGGCAAATAAAAAAAACGTGACTCGTCTCTATTAGCTCGGAGAAAAAAAGATTTAAGCATCTCTTCTACTCGAACGTTTCGCAATCACATCAATACCGAGTATAGCTCTCTCGAGAGGCAGACTATAAGGACATTTCCAATGACACCCTTTTTCAAAAGTCGTCCTAGTCTTGCTCGATCGCGATTGAAGTTTATAAATATCTAACGAATCCAGTATTACTTTGGCATCCGTTCTGGCTATATAGACGACGTTATGAATCAGCACTAAGTTCGTTAGCACCGACGTCAGTGATTCACCAGATCTACATCGAGTGAATTATTAATCCTCTAATACCGGTTATTCCATATCGTGAAATCGCATAACGAGCACGCGTAACGATTATTAATAAAATCATGAAACTGCCGGAACCGAACGATGAATTATCCTCGTTCCTTCAACAATCCTTCCTTCAATATTACGAAAAGCATTTATATTATTAAGACGTTATAATACAAGGAACGATAAAACTGTTCTTTTTAACAAAGCCTAATATACTTTTACGACTGCGTATTTCCGCCGAGTCACGTTTCGTATATATATATATCCTCAGAAACAACATTCGCTTGTGTCGGCAGGAAGTCGTAGCTCGTGACTCTAGCTCATAATAGATCGTGTATGTATAATTGCAATGAGCTACTCGCGGCATAAGATCAAAGAAAATCGCGTAGTTCTATACTTCTTTTTTTTTTCTTCGACGAAGAACAAAGTATAATAAAAAAAGAGCAGTACACTCGACTCACCTATTATCACGACGTCCTTGTAAACTTCCGAGAAACGCTCGTCCGCTTGCTGCATTTTGAACTAATTTCACTAGCGTATATACGTTACAGCCAGTGTGTGTGTGTATATATGTACCTATAGCTCCGCTGCTTATCTTTACGCCAAGCGTTTTCTCTTCTTTCCGCCAATCAGACAGGCGATCGCAAATATTACTTTCTGGAAAAAGGAGTCGGTTAGATCCTCGTTAGCCACGCTCTTATATACCAGCTTCGCGTATATAATAATCATTGTGTTATATCTACAATAATCTCCGATTGACTTTCGCGATTATTATCGCGCTTGTAAATATACCGCGATCGTATCAACGGTACTTCCGAGAGTTTAATTTCCCCCAACAGTGACTATATGTGTATATATATATATATATATTATATGTGCGTTTATTTATTTACACTCACTCCCGGATTGCGTCGCTCAGCGACATACCTATCGCGTCATATCTTCTTTATAATAATTCGTGTATATGATGAGACGGCGGAAAAGCTCGCGTATGTAATACACATACGTACTCAGGTGACTAAGCGAAAAAGTAAATATAAGCTTATCGATTCTCGCGGCGCGTCGAACGATAATACTCGGAATGCAAATTTTCTAGCGCGCTTGCCTATATATCTCCATCGAGGATCTGTAAATAATCACCGGGTACTTTTCTGCGCGTTCGCGACCTTGAAATCGTAATTTATCTTTTTACTTCTCTCCCCGTGTGTGTGTATATATATATATAATTGCGCACAGCGAGTGAAAGGTTGGCCTTCGCTCGTTTATCGTCGCGCGCCGGGGTCTTGAATGGAACGAGTGAAAAATGACAATCGGATATAGTCGACGATGCAGGAAAAAAGGGAGTGCGTATATAGCTTTTTTTTTATTACATACGTGCAGATACTGTGATTATGTCGGAGAGTCGCGATTAGGGAGAAAAAGCTCAAAGGTACATGTCGATTTGATTTTGTAATCGATGATGGATCGTGTTTATTGTAAGGAGGAGGAAAACGTGTACCTTTTTCGATAAATGATAAGGCACATGCGCGTTAAACTCGCGTGGACTAGTTTATTAAAAAAAAAAAAAAAGAAAGAAAAACTACACGAGCTAATTTGAACGAAATTTGTTCCACTCGTTAGTGGAAATGAGCGTCGTGCAGTGTGTATAGTTTAAACTCGCTCTTGACTTTAAAAGGACGACTGGGAGAGAAAAAACACAAAGGGGGGAGCCCTTCAAGGCGATGAGCATAAAAAAGTCCCACGTCTGTGTAAGTAGTTCCCGCGGGCAGGTTTTTTTTCTTTTTTTTTCGTCAGCGACTGCAATTATACACGCGTATATAGACTCCGGTTTCAAACAGCTGTTATAAAAAAAGTTGTTAAAGGTAAAACCTTGGACATAACAATGGAAATTCCAACGATCACTTTGCTAGTTTCGCGTGAGAAAGAGCTCGAAGGGTGATCTCGTTAAGCGTTTACGCGAAGGGAGAGCGCATGACGCAATGTTTCATCTTTTTGCATCTTCTCGTATAAGCTCTTATACTGAGAAAATGTTTAAAGTCTCAAAAAAAAATATACACCGATCATTACTTCTGCACAAAACGACGAGCGTAAAATCATCTCGAATTACGTGCAATTATATCGTGTAACCGCTCGTTATATATACGCTTCTTACATAAAAAAAAAAGGATCAACACACAGTAGCATATCCGGCGACGACGTATATATACATCGCGAGATAAGGAAAACCGCGATTTATCGGCGGCACGAGAGGCAAACGCTTTTTCGCGCGACTGAATGTCGGCGAGGGAAATTTTCCATTCAGTAACTAGTCATCGTCCATTAACTTCTATAAGTACCGTTGTGTACACACACTTTACGCGAACAAATCGTTTCCACGAGGTGCTTCCCTTTTTTCCCGATCATCCCGCACAGCTGTAAACTAGATAGATGCATACTTATAGCGAAAAAATAATAAAAAAAACGATGTTGGAGAGTCGCGTGCGCGGTAACGCGTACACTAGTAAATCCTTTTAAAATCGGCACATCCAGTCGGACTTTTCGTTGCTCATTGTATAACGTAGAATGTGCTCCGTGACGAGCTGTCCGTGTGCGATTGAAAACAGCGAGAAATTATTGTCTCTCTAGCCTCGAGCTTTTCCGCGTAAGCGCCATTCCCATTCAGAAAACTCGCGATTTTCCGAGCCCCGGCGGATTTAAAAAGATTTCCTCGTATATACCCTCGGGTCACGGTTCCTCTTCGCACAGCCGTTCAATAAATATACAACGTCACGCGGCTGCGGCCTCGCACCTATACCACCTTTTACTCTATATCTCCCCAGTCTATATGTATATGTATATATATAGTGAGGAGGAGAGTATATATACATAGAAATAGAGAGCGAGAGAGAGAGAGAGAGAGGGAGAGAGGTTTTGCGCAGACTCGTGCCGCCCAAACGCCTCGTGTGTACGATGCACGTCTCCCTGTGTTTTGAAGCAGTTTTCCAGTACATGTATAGCTTCGGTTATATCCTTGCCTGTACACAAAAATGTCACTTCGTAATTTATATCCGGACACTTTTTCCATCGTCAGAGGTATACACGCGCACGAGAGATCGTGAGATGATGCGAAACGCGGAAGTGAGAGGGTAGAACGTTTGCTGCACTTCGGCGGTGCAGCGGCGTCGACGCGGTGATGGCGAATTTAGAAAGCGAACGATGGGGTCGTATCCTCGATGCTCCGTTCGGGACACGATAACTACGTATCAATGATCGAGACGAGCTTCTTACCCTATTCTCCTTCGCGCGCGCGCGGGCTGTGCTATCGGCGTTTTTTCTTTTCGAATCCGCAAATATTACGTAACCGAGAATAATTTCACGCCTATCATCGAATTCCGTCGTGTGATCGGTGTATACATAGTGCCTCTCCTTCAATTTCGAAGCTACACACACACACACACACACACAGAGAAGGGTAGTCGTCGATTTCGAATATACATATACTCCCAAGCTATTACAAGCAGTATACAGTGTCGTCGAACTCTCGCACGTCGCTCGATAAAAAACCAATATACCACAACACACGAAAAGCGCACGCGACGATCGATGTCACACTTTTACACGCACAAACTCAGCACTCCACGTACGCGCGCTGAATACATGTGAAATTCAAACCAACCTCCAACACGAAGTAGTCTTGCACGAAATGCTTAGCCGTATATGCAAAGATAAAAGAGCCGGCTCTCGAGTACACCCTATATATACAATCTTACATATAAAGTGTCAAGTACACGCGATCCACGCGCTACGAGTTCCGCCGGTCTACTGCGGTGCGCGAGTCTCCGGCGCGCCTGCACACTGTGCTGTAGTACTACGCGGCTGGACTACGTCGTACACGCTGTGGCCCCCGCGCGCGCAGACACATCCCCGTCCTTTACTTTTCCCGCTGCGTCGACTGCTTATACTACTTGCTTACTTCGGCATCGGACTATCTATCTCGCGTAAAAACTCGTTCTACGATTAGGAATACAAGGGCTGACTGTGTCGTCGGAGGCAGCGTTAATAATCTCAATCGTCGGGGGGATCGATGAATATTCCGGAGGCGCGCGCGTCTATAGACGTATTAAGGCCTGTAGAAGTGTGCGCGTGTATCACAGCGTGCGATGCCTAAAATACACGCGCGCGAAAGAGACACACCAGTCGGGTTTTATAGTTGTGCGGCGTGTCTCGCGCAGACGACGAAAGTGTATAATTGCATCACTTTGTTATACCCGGAGAGAATCAAGAGAGTAGACTGATTCAGCATCGTCGGCGCTGATATGTTATGCGCGTGAGTCGGAGGATTGAGTCAGCCGGACGGCTTTTTGTCGGTGCGGTGGGATTCCTGCAGATATAGGAGGAATTTTTGTTTTTAAAAGGGAAGCGATTATTCCCGGATGACTAAAATCACTATCTGCCGAATATTTGGAGTTACGATTTTATTCGAGTTCGAACTTTTATCGCCAGACTTTACTTTTTCGAATTCAAGGAAGTCGTCACGTGGACCGTTCTCGTATACCACGTGTACACCTCGAACAATGATTTAAAATAAAGAAACACCTGCTCGGTCTGTAATTATATATATATATATACTATCCCTCGACGCGCTTATCTCCGAATACCTCTCGCGCAGATATCGAGCTGTTCTAATTTAAATGTCACGCGGGTTTCTGTATGTCAAATCTTCCATAATAACCGCGCCGCGATTCATTCAGTTTCGCGCCGAAAAAAACCGGTTAAACTAGAATCACGCCCAGACATCGACCTTTTTTCTGCCATTCAGAATAAATAGCTGATTTTTTATCACGTGCTGCAGAGGAGAAGCTTTGTCATATATGCAGCCGTTCCTTGTAAACCGATATCAATTGAAATTTATTTTTAAAGAAAAGGCTCTTTGACAGTTTATTTCCGGAGCTGCGTATATACAATCGCGCGTCGCGCTTTTTTCGAATTGAACAGAAAAACGATTCGTAGACATAATATACAAGCGATAATATCTTCGTCTAATCCTGTACGATAATAATTTTACGAATATACATATCGTGTGCAAAAAATAATAAATGTCATCGAAAGGTCAAAAAGACGACGAGAGGTATATATCTTCGAAGTTGATAGCGCGTGGCCCGATACCGGTTTGGATATTCTGAAATATCATCCTCGTGAGCTCATCCCCAACTTGGAGAATCAAGGGTCGCTGCAATTTGCGCCGTCGCCCTTTTTATAAGCGATCCCGACACGAAAATAGCCTTCCGTTAGACGCACGAGCGGATAAACAACGCGCGTAACGTAAATATTTTCATAATACACAGTATTATTGTAAAATCAGCAGAGATATAGAAGCGCGCTGCGGAAGCTTTCCAAGTTTTTTTGGTCGACGTAAAAACCGCGAGTGTCTTGCTTAAATTTACATCCGCTTCTCGGTTATCTGTGAGCAACCCGCGCGATAATATACGCTCGTCGAGGCTGTACATATTTACAAAAGAAATAAAAATTTCTTTTATATATAAGTCAACGCACTTATACTGGCGTCTTAAAAATTTTCCTTTTTTGCATGAAAGATAACGCGTCGCGTTTTTTTTTTCTATCTCTCCCTCTCTCTCTCTCTCTCTCTCTTTGCCATCAACGTCGCGTGAAAAACGCGAGAAACCCGATAACCGCTTGATGGAATTCCGGCGATTGAGCGGTATTTTTAAAGTCTGAGCTCAGTTGTGTCCCGCCGATATACGTGAAATACAAAGTACCTCGTTAATTGCGATTTTGAACGACCCCTATATATATATATATAACGCAATCTTTTATGCTTGAGAAAAAGCGTTGAGAGATCGTATGCATACAGCGCACGTTTATAATGTATACACATATGCAGAGTCCGCGAAGCACAAACCGTCGATGGTAGTCGCGCGATTTTTCTCTTTGAAAATTATATCCAATCAAAGATATCCGAATTGCTCAACAATCGGCGTAATTTGCCCCGTAACGATCCAGCGATTTTCTCTCGCATAACTACATGTGTGCGTGTACATGTATAATAACATGCAAAACCGGAAAAATGCCGTCGTCATTGCGTCAATCAGCCTAATTGGCGCAAGTTACACCCCGTGGAATATATATATATATATATATATATATATATATATATATATATATATATATATATATATATATATATATATATATATATATATATATAGGATCAACCGGCGGAAGAAGTCGACTCTGTCGCGTCTTTTATTAATGACTCGCGTTTTGCGGCGGCTTAAAGACACGACGAAGCGAGCGACGCGATCGATAGGCGCCGTCGCGAGCGGATTAAAAGATGAGGCGACCCGTTGCTTTTGCTCTATTAATTATTCATCGTTACTGCCATTGTGCTGTATTGAAATATCAACTTTTCTTCTCATATGCTAAAGCGATGAATTTTATAAATAATACATTGCGAATTCGTTTTTTTAATAAATATCGCGGCTTATCGCTATATGATGTTGTTGATATATATATATACATACGTATAGAGTATACCGTGACTCTAGTTTCATTTAGCGGCGATAGACATCGGAAAAATGCATTGTCAGATAGCATTTTTTGTGCTAAAACGAGGCCTTATTTTTTACAGCTCCGAGAGCGCGTCTAATCCGAAGGCGAGAGTGTAGAGCCGCTTTTTATAATATATATATTTCGAAAAAGTATATATATATATATGTATATACGCACTTTTTTTACGATTGAACTTGAAACGTACTTCACGCTGCGACGCGCACATGTATCGATTTCAGAAGGAATCTATGCGGAATTATCACAAACTTATAATACCGATTTCGCGCTAGAATATATCGCGTATGCGTAATTTCATTTATTCCGCACGCGCGAGCTCGGCTTATATGAGATTATTTATTCCCGGAGATAAGCAAAAAAAAAAAAAGAACTGTCATACATATCCATGCTCTTCGGTTTCTTCCGCGGTTGATATTTTATTTTTCCAGACAGTTTTGACAATTTTTTTTCTCGAGTTTATGCAACGGCTACATCGTTTTCGATTCAACGCGAGAGAAACGAGCTTTCGCGCAGGATCTCCAATGGCGGCTGTTCGAACGCACTATTTTTAATGCGAAACATTATCTCTCCGCCTTATCACCGGCGGTTTATAAATAATAAGCTTTACGTCGACGTAACATCTCGTAAAGGCCAGAAAACTCGGGAAACGCGGCGCTTCTCTGTACACGCGCGTACGTGCAGATATCGAGATGAAACTTTAAACTGAGGACACTTTGATTGCAGTAGATGCTAATTGCTCCGCGAGGCGCGATAAGCGTTACGGTTTCTATTATACGCGCTCGTTATAAAACGTTTTAGAATAGCCTCTCGTTTTCGCCGAGCACGTGCTCTATAATATAAAATCGACCTATATATAAAGTATATAGATAGTCCACCTAATTCACGACACCAATGCATTAGAATCGCGCATAATATCTAGACCACTCGCATCCTACACGAAGCTTTCGAAAGTTTTTCCTTATTATAAGCAGAAACAAGGTCTCTCTCGCTGCACAGTCGAGAGAACGCAGACGCGTGTAACAAGCCGGACTTGGCATGCGCGCGTGTTATAAGACGGCTGCATCGGAGTATATAGCCTAAAAGTTGTTCACTCGCGTTGCGCAATTTTCCGCGGGCCGTGACCGCCTCTCGCATATATGCGGCATTGAAAAACTCGACGAAATATCGCTCCAATAAATAAGCGGCGCACAGGCGAGTCGCTATCTATTTTAAGACTCCCAGAATTCTTAGATACGCACGTACGATAATTAGATTTGTATATAGCTCGTGTACTTGGAAATCTGTGCCTGTATGCGCATGTACTCGTACACTCGAAGGAAATCAATTTCCGCGCTCTCGCAGTTTTTCACGCAATAGTATAATGCGTAGGTATATATATATATAATCCGAAAAACAACAGCGAGACTGGATCGATAAGCGCGACGACGGGAAACTGCTATGTATATATATCATCCATTCGCTGTATATGTATATATATGCAGGCACATGCCTGCAGATGAAAGCCGGCTCGTCAATACGTGTAAAGGGAAATCGGTCGAAATTTTCCATGAAAACTTTTCCATCGCTTACATTATACGTATATACGCATACTTACCTCGTCGACGAGTCGGCGAACTTCGCTCATGATGCGCTCGCTGCGATGACGATGTAGACGGTCGAGCCTCCGTTTACGTTGCGATTGTCGGCAACGTGACATAATGCAGAGCAGCGACGTCGCTGTTGCGGATCTTGATGCCAGGGTTTTTTCTTTTTTTTCGGTCATTGATGGGTAGCTTGGACTCGGGCGACATCGAGCGGTTCGAAGTGGGAAGTCGTGGGAAAGAGGGACTGCTTTAGCCGAGGAGGTGCGGATTAACGACCGAGGATGGGTCGAGGTATAGGAAGTTCGATGTGAGAGGGATAGATGGAGGTAGCGGTTGGAGCGAGGGGGGGGGGGGGATGGTTGGAAGTAATGATTTTTGAGCTGTCGAGCTTGGTGTGTATGGGTTTTTTTCGTGTTTGTATTTTTGGTGTATTTTAAGCGAGAATGCTAAATTTTTGCTTAAATATAATAGATAACAGCCAGCGGCGTTCATATTATTATTATATTCATGAATAACAGTAAACATAGAGATGACGATCCAAATACCAATTTCAACAAAATTTCACTTTCAAGAACAATGACGCGGCTGCAACTTGTATAAAATTTCACAAAAAGCATCACCGATAACCATCCACGTAAAATAAATTCTCTCCCTGCGCCGTCAGCCTGCCCAAATACATAGCCGCGCTCCGCACAACGCAACGAGCGCTATATATACCTCTTAGAAGAAAAAATGCATCAGCAGCTAAAGGGCAAGGTCGGCTCGGGAATTCTCGAAGGTAACTTCCGGCGAATAGAGAAGAGAAGGAGGAGCGCGCGAAATTCCCCTGGAATGTGCCGAGATTTTTTCAAGCGCATATATATATATACAAACGAGATGCACCTGGCGCTCTTGGCGAGCATTGTGTCATTCGTGACGCCTGGTGTGGCTCTTGTATATATACCTGCGCAACCGAGCCTCTCATGCTTTTCTCGAGTTTTCTCGGATTCCGGATACCTGCCCTGTCATTGGCCGTGTATAATATACGGCTTTTTAACAAGTGACGCCGGCTCCGGGAATTCCTTTTAAATGGGGCTATGTATACGTATATACCTATAGGATGGAATTTTAAAGGGGCTTATATACCTGGGAAAATTCGGTTGTTTGTTTTAGTTTAAATAAATTATAATACCGATGCGCCAATAAAAGTATTCGGTGACAAAATATAATCAGCCTAAATTGCGCTTCGACCGCAGGGAGGCTCGTCCACACGCAATACAATAGACCTATTACAGCAATACCCCTATAATCTCCCACCCGCGCAATAAATCTCGGCGCGGCATCGGTCTCCCAAATCCAATAATAAAACCAGCCACCAGCAGGCTCGTAAAATCCCCAAGAATCTCGCACGGCATTCTATATATACAGCCATGTTAGAGTCTTGCGCGAGGCCCATTGGCTCGCGCGTCTCGGGCCCCGGATTTTCTCCCGTCGCGCTCTCTTGATCGGACGCTCCCACTTCTCTCTTTTCCTCGATCGCGCTCTTTCGCTGCACGGAGTATACCTACATACTATATATACATACTAGCAGAGCTCTCTCTCTTTCTCTTGCTCTGTCACACGCGTGTGAGTCCCACTTTCCCCATTGTGCGAACGCCGACGGCGGCATTGCTTTTTCCCGAAAGATAGTCTCGACTGGATGCAGCTGGTCGTCATGCGGCTCGCGGATTTCGCCTTTTCCGAGCGCTCTATCAGTGCCACGCCGAAGAGGTAAGGAGCCGGAGGCCGCCATTGACAGGCAGTGAACGGGTTCTCCGTGTGTCGTATACGCAGTGCTTTGAGATTTGCAGCTGCAGTCTATGCGTTGGATTACATGCGTGAGCAGCTGCTGCTGCTGCTGCTGACTTCCTGGACGACGGCGTGAAAAGTGTCGAAGTGACGCGTGTGCTGCGATGGATAGGAGGAATAATAATATAACGATAAAACTGTGCGGGTGAGAGGAATATCGCGCGCGTCGGCCCTGGAAGAAAGAGAGAGAGAGAGAGAGAGAGAGAAAGATTACGCGCATTCCATTCTCTCTCTCCGCGGAAAAAGTCGCCGCGTATATGTATACTCCCACTCTCTTTCCGACTCGCGCTCGCTTGTTGTGTTTTAGAACGCGAGTATGCCCTGTAACGCGTATAGTAGGTACACGCATCGGAAGTGATTAATTTTAGCGCAGCTTCATTCGATAACAGACTGTAACACGCGCGATCCACGCGCTCTACCCATAACCGATCCCGATCGTAGGTCGCGCGCGACTCACCCAGATCGAAGCAATATCGGCGCCGTGCACTCTTCGTATTTTAAAATTCGCTCTCTCATACATACTTACACGCGCACTTGTACTTACGCAGAGAGATACATCCGCGAAGAGTAGGGCAATGCTCGCCGAAATGGGCCACGGTGGATGACGATATCGGAGACGCATATACTCTTTCACCGTATCGGCGCAGCTCTGCACGAGTGTGTATATATAATAAGCAATATATACGGAAGAGAGGAAAAAAAGGAGACGTGTATAGTCGTCGCGCGCAATGTCCAATAAGACGAAGCCGCAGCATCAGGGAGTAGTAGCAGCAGCAGGTCTAAAGGACCCATTGCAGCCGCAGCAGCCGCCGCGGTACCAGCCTCCACCCCAGCCGAGCGCCGGTATTCTCAAGAGCCAAAACGGACCCGCAGCAGCAGCAGCAGCAGCTGTCCTACATCATCAGCAACAGGCGGCCAGATTAGCCAGTCAGGTGAAAGATGCGGTTCAGAGCAAGTTCGCTCAGAAGATAGATCTGCCGCATCACACTGCTCAGAACACGAGGTGAGTGCAGTTGGTGGAGGGGGAGAGATTTTTTGGAAGAAAAGTAGGAGGAGAGCTCGGATGAGGATTTCTCGGGGTTTAACGGTTTTCGGAGCGCATTGTGAGATCCGCTGCGCGGGAGAACGGAGAGAGAAAGAGAGATGGGTTTTTTGAGAAAACTCGTTTCGTGCAGACTGCGTGTGTGACATTTGAGAGGAGTATGTACCGTAGAGATTTTCTTCGCTAAATTTGTCGGTGAGGTGATTTTACTTTCTGGTACGTGTACGCGTTGCTGCGAGAGATTAATTTTCATCTCTCGTTTTGTGAAGATCGGTTGGATCTTATATATACACTGTGCGTGTTATTTTTACCGATTTTCTCGGAACGCCGCGCAATAGTGCATGTGTTGCTATTTACGGGCTTAAACATGCTCGTTTAGATCCTTTTAGAAAAATAAACTTTCACCGAGCATCCGAGCTAACGCTCTTGATGCAACAGATTTTTCAGCCAGATCAGTCTTGTGTTAATGAACGTGCCGCACGTTTCTCGCTACGAATCGGTATGTATACAGAAGATCGTTTAAATAAAAGAACCTATCGCCCCTGACGATAATTGCAAAAAGCGATAATAGTAGTAATACAGAATCAGTGTACTAATCGCTCGCAATAAACAAACGTGTTTCATTCGCACTTAACGTCACGTGCGTACACAATACCGATCGCCACAACAAGCGCTCGTGCCTCGCATAAACAATCGCTCGAAACAGTCATAAATATTAAACACACATCTAACCGATTCTTTTCCTCCGCACAGAACGGACAAGACGACATTCGGTCTTCACCCGAGCAAGAGCTACCTGCCATCGGGTATTCCAAGCCCGTCGACGGCAGCACCTCCAGGAGTAGGCGCACCAGGTGCTATACCGGTCGTAGGAGTGCCCACGATTGCAGCCAATGCCGCGGCGTTAAACGGCCAAACAACGGCGCCAGCGCCAAGACAGAGGATCAGCGACGAGGAGTTTCTCCGACTCGGACCCGTCGAGATGCTCAAGTTCGTCCGGAAGACCGAGAGCGACATCGCCCGACTGGCTGCCGAGCAGCATCGGCAGATCCAGAGTCTGGTACGTGTGGCATATAAATATTTATTCAAAGTCAATTTTTTTTTTAACCGATCAAACAAATGCTCGCAGATAAACGAGCTGCGAGTGCTGAAGGAAGCCAACCAGCGTCTCTCGGACGACAACCAAGAACTCCGGGACCTCTGCTGTTTCCTGGACGACGATCGGCAGAAAGGCCGCAAGTTAGCTCGGGAATGGCAGCGATTCGGCCGATACACCGCGAGCGTCATGCGCCAGGAGGTCTCGGCTTACCAGAACAAGCTTCGACAGCTGGACAATAAACAGCAGGAGCTCATCAAGGACAACCTTGAGCTCAAGGAGCTCTGTCTCTACCTCGACGAGGAGCGAGGTGGAGGACAGAGGGACGACGGCGATGGCTCGAGTTCGAGCACCAATGCCGATGAAACTGCACCACAGGTCACGCATCCCCATCACAGGATTAATCGGCAGCACGTGTCTTCCACTTTTAACGGTGATTTGGATTTTTTTTATTATAAGTGTCGCGGGAGATTTATAAGTAGGCATTGACAGACAGGCTTTTTTATTTTGTCTCAATTCGAGATCGATTCTGCCAATGGATGGAGTATATAACACCGTTGTAAGGCTGTACGAATTTCGCAAGTATGACTTATAACGTTTAAACTGATTTGTAGCATGGCAAACGTTTTAATTGTTCAGAACGCGTTATTCCAACATTCGATTTCAAGCGAAGCTCCCTTAGCTTTCTCTATAAAAATAAACAATTTTCCAGTTATTAACTTCCAACAAATAATCAGATTACACTCAACTATATAATCCAATTATTCGCAATCTCATTTCGCTCTACAGACCAGACGATGCAGTACGTGCGAAGTCTCGAGCAGCGGGTGAAACAGCTCGAGGAGGACAAGAATATACTGCAAGCCAGAGCGGCGCAGAGTTGCTGGCCCGGAGGTCCACCGAACAACGAAGTATGGGCGGACAGTCAGAGGACGCCCAGCGACGATTTTCAGCTGGACAATCGGCCCGAGGCAGTCGTTAGGGCGCTACAGGTGCTCAAGGTCCGGGAACAGTTGGATAGAGAGGCTGGACACGACAAGGAGAAGGCACTCATCAGAGAGATGTGCAATGTGAGTCGCGGAATTTCGAAATTTCTTACTCGAGTGTAGTATTTTCAAACGTCGTTGATCCTTTCAGGTCGTTTGGCGGAAGCTGGAAGAGGGACCTGCGCAAAACAGGCATTGATGAGCAACGAATATGTTATGCTCGAAACGTGTGCAACGACGTTCTCTACGATTCGATCATACCGCGATAAGAGGTGTATAAATTTACGAGGAACAAAAATTGTATCATACAGGTGTTTCTATTGACAAATTGTACAGATTATACTAGTGTGTAGAAAGCCGCAGGCTTGCCTAGTTGGATTGTTGATTAAAAAGTATCTATTTTCTATTACACACATCGCCTCTTCATCCTTCACCAAAAAAAAAGACACTCGCGAAAAATACGCGCAGACCCTGAAAGCGGAGCAACGCGTCATCCCCAGGGGGCATACAGGGGGCAGCGAGAAATATTCTTAGCTCGAAGCGAAGACTGAGGCGCGGAAGGTCGTCCTGGCTAATCAGCATCTAGGCCGCGTTTACTCAGTGCTGCTTTGGGCCTTTTCAGAGCTGGTCTCGCTTTTTTCACACATTTCTCCGAAATTCACGTGTATGAGTATACGCATGTGTATCCGTGTGCGGATATGAGAAACGGGCTGAGATGTGTGTTTTTCCCTCTATTTTTAACAGCTCAAAGGATTCCCGCGCTCAATGGCACGACGCGATGCGAAATTGCCCCAGAAAAGAGTGGAACGACGACGCGGGGAAATAGTCATCGGCGCGTGTTGAAATTTTCAGACAGTCTTTTCCGCGAATTGAAAATTCAACGACGCTTCGAAAGTTCAAATTCAGAGTGCGCAAGATCGTGAGCTTTGCGTATACTTTCCTATTCTTGAATTTTGCCATTACTTGTATTGAACGAGTAATGCGCTAATTTATATAAACGCAATGAAAAAAGCAAAATAGCGTCGTCTTCTCCGACCCACATACATCACCGCCTCACCCCATCCCTTGTAACCATCGCGACCACACAGCATCTCCTCTCGGCAACATCAAAAACAAAGATTAAAGAGAAAAAAATAAGCAAGACTCTCTTTGCCGCGTGGACTGCATCAGCCGCGCTTTATTTATAGCCGAAAGTTTATCGAGCCGCCTCAGATCTCCAAGAAGCCTCATCCCCAGCGATCTCTCCTCAAACTGGACGTCACGAGAGAAAGAGAGAAAAAAAGTGACGCCTCTCATCTCGTTGTGTGTATGTAAAAAAGCGCGGCTAGTGTATATAACGCCTCATGCGCGTATATATATCGATAATCTGCGGTGCGAGCTTGCGCCGTGCGGACGAAAGCTCGGCCGCCGCGCCGCGGCGGCTGAGCGACAGGCGCGCGTCGAGAGAAAGTCTCGAGGAGCTGCGACTCTCGGAAGGACTTGTGTTAATGCGCTTGGGTCGTTCGTTTGTTTTAACTGCGGCGACGAATAATTGGAGTATAAAAAGCGCGGGAAGAGCTTTCGATTTGAAAAGTGTTGTCGATTCTCGCCGTCGGGAGGGAAAGGAATATAGATATAGATTTGGTATATGGAATTGGGTAAATGGTAGAAGAAAAGGGAAATCGGCGAGGAGTAAGAGCGAGTCGCGAGAGATGAGTGATGTGCGTGCACGGGGGCCTCGCGGAGGACAATGCTAGGTTCATCCTGCTCGCCTTCGTCCTTGCGGCTTACATGCTCGCCGGAGCAGCGCTCTTCCAGACGCTCGAGTCAGATCTCGAGAATCGGCAGGTCAGTTTTCTTTTATTTCATATGGATATCGTTTTTCGTTTATAATTATGTGGTGGTTTGTTAATTTGTTAAAAAATATTTTTTAGTCGATATGAACGTTTCTTGAGCACATTATAAATACCTGTATAAGAATGTTTTAAAGTTATATTTTTACTATGCAGATATGTAAGGAAAAACATACATTGAACATTAGTTTTGGATATAGAGTGATTTGTCTTCCAAAATTTGAAAATGAATTATTGCTTTTTACGTGAATGTTGATGCAAATAATTCATTTTTAATTAGAACGTTATGAACCATGGAAATTTTGCTTTTTTCTAACGCCAATCTCGGTTAAAATCACATAAAATTGCATAATGTTGGCGAATATTTAAGTAGGTTTATAGCTACAATAAAAATATAACATCGAAAATTTACGATCTACACAAAAAATAATAATAAATATAAAAGAAGAAGAAGAAGGCTTGCCAATGACAATCGGTTAGCATAGCGGCAGCTTGCGCGGTGAAAAATTCTATAAAATAGTAGGGTTAAGCACCTGGATTTGGATCAAGGGAAATCGATCTAAACAAAATATGCATGAGGCAATCCGAAATTGCGATTGTATTTCGTTTAGCCGCGCTGCGCACACAACTTCGTTCGAATTATATTTACGATAATTGCACTTTCAGTTATTATTAATAATTTGACTGACCCACATTTGACAATCTATAGTAGCCGAGGAGTTCAAGTTGTCCGCGTACTAGTTTAAACAAAATCGTGAACTTGCCCTGGAATCGGTTTATTTATATTGCTTTTCGGAAAAGCGACGAGCCCTATACTGGCTCTTACTGCTTTTATGTCGCGGCTCAGCCGCGAGTACAGCGCTGCTGAATAGTTTATGGTGCTAATGGTAACATATACAACTATGTCAATTGCGAAAACAGAAAATGAAAGTATGCTAGTGTGTATGGATTAAGTATATATTATATGCTTTCGAACAAGTTGAAAAATGACTTCTATATGGCTAGTTTCTCAAATGCAATTGTTTATTGTGATTATACGCGCGACGCGGAATGATAATAGCCCTGTTTTCTATAATTGTATGATAAACAACTTGTCTTGTTTTCGAACAAAGTTAAACTTATGAAATTTGACGAATAAAACTGATTCGAAGCGACCCACGCTTTCCTTATTGAAATAACAGCAATTATTATAATGTCAACACTGCGCGAACTAAAATTAAAAATTAAGCTCCCACTTGAAGGTGAACGTCGAAGTGCATGCACATAGCCCCCGAGGCATCTCGGCGATCTTGCTCATATAAGTATAGTTTCTTTATTAAAGCTATAGCTGTTTAGTTTCTAAAGAGGGCAAAGATAGAGCCCATGGAGTCATTAAATAACAATCACCCATGAATCGATAAAGTCTCTCTTTCTCCCTCACCCGCTGCCCGATTCAAAGGAAAAAAGCTCAGCTTTCGCAATAACCAAAATCTCTTTTTCCCCGAAATCGAATTCTTCTTATTTTAACCTACTTCGGCTATGATAACATCGCGAGAGAGAGAGAGAGCGTCAAAGCGAGGAAAAACATTCGAAAAGTTTCATTTCAAACTTTTATTGTATGTACCCTCTCTTCTCGCTCTCTCTCTCTCTCTCTCTCTCTTGCTCGCGAGCGCATAATAATAACGTAATTACATATACATTCGAAATCGCGCAGGCCGCCGAATTCTGGCGTGTGTACCAGGCGTTTCGTCGACACCACCTGCGGGGTAGTGCTCAGGCACTGCAACGTCTCCACGAGTTGCTCTACGCCTATGGCAATGCTTCGGCTATTGGCATAATCAACAAGCGTCGACGCTGGGACTTTCCCGGCAGCTTTCATTTCGTCGGTACCATCGTGTCTACCATAGGTGAGCTATACGCGTATACATATCTACTTCTTATACGATGTGAAAAATAATATAATATGTATTTGGAGAGACGAGGGGGTATGCGAAAAATGGTGTCGGTTTCGGGTCGTCGTATCCGCGGGAATGAGGCCTGGGAATGCTAATAACTGCGTGACCCAGCTCGACGAGGCGTCGCTCTCTCTCTCTCTCTCTAACTCTTAACTCTGTATATTACAAATATGTCTCTTATAAGCGTTTGAATTTTTTACAATTTTCCATTAGACGCCGCCGTATATAATTGAGTTTCAGTAAGTTGTTACTCGATGAGTAACTTGACGTATTAAAATATACAAGAAAATTTTTAAGTCGCTTTGTATTATTGCAGGGTATGGAAGCACGGCGCCGCAGACGTCAGCCGGAAAGGCAGCCGTCGTCCTCTACGGATTTTTCGGCTGCTCTGGTATAATAAAACTGAATTAACGGTACACTCTAATGTAGCAGCGAGTAACTTACGGCTATATCTCGCGTATGCAAATTCTGTTTACGCGTGTAATGCGCAGAGTCCGGGAATTTCGGATTTATTTTTATTATACAAAGTTTCGGGAAAGTTTAATTTTTGTTGGAGAAGTAGAGGAAGAAAAAATATCGAAATTTACGGCATTAACGAGGCATACGTGTCGCCGCATAAATTACAGAGCCAACCGATTCACCCCTTCAATTACTCAAGCCCTAATATACACCGGTGTTATAAACAAAACTATAAGGAGCGAAACGTGCACAGTATATTAGAAGATTTTTCTTACAAATTGCAAGGCCGAACGGCATGATCACAGGTGACGATGATTTTCGTTCGTAGGCGGTATACTGTTCTTCAATCTTTTTTTGGAACGAATCATCACATTCCTGGCGTGGATCTTGCGCAGTTTGCACTTGCGTCGGCTGAAAAAGCGTCTGCGCCAGACGACCTTGGCCAGTTCCCGGCGAATATCGCGAACGTCCAGGAACCGGGACGGCAAGAACACGTTGCCGGATATTCTCGACGATGACGAGGAGGAGGTATTATACATCTCTTCAAAGATTTTGATTAATTTTTTTACATAAAAGGGTTGCAAAAAATTGCCTGCAACAGATTACTTTTTCATTTTTTTTCTTTGCAAAGAATTGAAGTTTGAAACTTTTTGAAGCCGACTGTAGAATGCCTTGAAAATTTGGTTGGCTATAAGGAAAAAGTAAAACATGCTCTGACGTTGTGGATATACGAGTTAATGAATTTTTCACTACCGAGTTGGAGACTTTGATTTCTTAACTGAGATCGAAAACAATTTTAATCAATGTCTTTCATAACGAACAAAAATCTCTCGAAAAGCCGTACTTCACGTATATAATGCAAATCACGAATGTACGCCAAGCTTAATTAGCGTCTCTAATATTAACGCAATCCAAACATCGGGGAATTTGCAGGTGGGACTGGAGCACTGGAAGCCTAGTGTGTACTGGGTTATGCTGTACCTGTCGCTGACGTCTTGCGCCGTCGCATGTACTGCCGCAGCCCTTTACGCGCCTCTTGAAGGCTGGAACTACCTGGAGGCACTCTACTTCTGTTTTGTCAGTTTCGCGACAATCGGTTTCGGGGATTACGTTAGCACGCAGCGACCCAACTATCCCTACGTTCACTTGTACGTTAGGCGAGACAACGACGCCTTGATTTCTCGACTGTCACTGATTGGCTTTTGTCTTCTGTTACAGGTATAGATTTGCCAACTTTGTTTTCCTGGTGATTGGATGTTGCTGCATTTACTCGCTTCTGAACGTCACATCGATCGTCATCAAGCAAGGGCTGAACTACGTCATTCGGAAGTTTAATTGTCAGAGCCGCTTCATGGCTGCGCCGCACTTGCCGAGGAGGAGGTAACAATTTTCCAATTTTACTAAAAAACAGAAATATGGTCTGATAAAAGAAAAAAAAACAGAAAAAGTAACAAGAATAAAAATTACACAACGACGCAATGAACACAAATCCTCGATATCTGTCTACGTAGGTCATCCGTCTCGGCGATCTACTACACCCGTCGCCGACCCACAAAACTGATGCCCCGCGACTCGATCCGTCCGGAGCACGAGCACTGTGGCCTCGATACCCCTCGTCGCATGTCAGGTGAACTTATCTCCATGAAAGAGTTTCTCTCGGCCAACAAGGTCTCGCTGGCAGTTATGCAGAAGCAGCTGTACGAGACGGCTCACATGCAACACGGATTCCTTCCACCGGCGTCTCCGCCTTTGCCGCCTCTGCCTCTGCCAACATTGCCGGCCGTTGCGACACGTCATCACAGCCAAGGCCCAGGGGCCGTGGGACCCCTCGCCATCGCTAGCGAGAAGTTCGAGGGCGCCAACTCCAAGAGCTCCAACTGCAGATAGAGCCGATTGTCGTGTTGTATTTTCTCTCGGTCAGCTGCACTGGTTCATAATGATGTGCGATGTACAGTTTTTGTTGATGATCATCACTTGAGGGATGAGATTGTTGGTGCGGCACGGCCTTGCTTCTTCATATGTAATTGTAAAGACTTAGGAAGAATTACAGATATTTTTGATAAAAAGAGGATCTAACGTTGATATTATAGTCGTTAAGCTTTTCTGAGAGGCTTGTGTTTTTGTCTTTCGCGCAGTCGTTATGTCGTTTCGAGAGCTTCGCGAGCTTTAACTTGTATAAACAGAATTACTATAGATTATCTTTAAGATTGTAAAAGCTGTAGGTGCAAGTGTTACACATGATGAAATAAAATTATAATTAACAGAATAATGGTGAGACATAAAACAACGCTGAGTTGGACATTTGCTCGTTGTTACTTTATTTATTTTTGGGATTTTTATAACAGTATGCTCTGCTCCGACGCCACAATCCTCTTCACTCCCTCAATTATTCATATCACGGGTCAACCGTTTTGTAATTCGCGTGTACGTAAAATACACATTTCGAGCGACAAGCTCTACAAGTCGGAGCATATACACTATAATTTTTTTTCTTATTCTTTCAATTCTTCTTTTTTTGTTTAACGACAGGCTTATTCTCTCTTGTGCTTCGTTTTTACTTTGGTTGTCTATTGCAAGAATTGAAAAATGGAAAGTCACACTTTATCATAGTACAATAAGTTTGATGACAGTAAGTTCTCTAATTTAACCGAATAAGTGTCCAGAGACGAAAAGACAAAAGTGTTTTTGTGTATGTGTTGTATTACTTTTATGTCTGTGTTATCATGGAAGTGTTTTATATGTATATTATGTAAATTTGTTTTTCTTATACGTGTATTACCGTGTCTCTGTATCGTATCAATGACAAATTATTATATCATAGCTACTCGGTAAGGATGTACGTTCTCATGCTGATTCGAAACATATCTTCGGATAAAGTCCGGAATAGACATAGAGTTGATACGCGCAAGATAAGTTCATACGAAGAGACGAGCGAGGCGAACTCAGAGCTTCGCCTTGGAAAAATTGGATTGGACTCTATTACAGGGCATGCCATTTCATTTTGCTTCGCTAACAGATGCACACGACTAAATCCACGTAATAACGATTACCGCAAGGCTTTATCGTGAGAGATGTCTCTGATTTGTTAAAATTACGAAATATTTATCTAAAAATCTCGAAAGTACGTTTGTTCGCTTGTCGCTAAACTCAAACCAGCAGCGTCGATCGTTATTATACGTAGATTACTTTTGTTTTGTCTCTAAGTACTTTCCGTCGCTCCGACAGCAAGATCCGACACGGGTATTTAACGAATTGTGCCAAAGATTTTTAAAATAATTATCTAGCAAGTCGAAATCTGGTAGTATCATCTACACATCAAGTATTTGTTAGACAGTCGTTTCTCATCGCTAAGCCATTCGTTATTTTTTTTATTATTTTTTTTTTCATTTAAGACATATTTAACAATAAGTCTATCTCTCGAAAATCGACATGATGCATCATGAATACCTTTTAGCGGCACGCGAGGCCGCCGAGGACAAAACAACAGCACCCCTTACGTCGGGGCGAGCACGCGCGATGCTCAACATCGCGCCGCGCCAACAAACTGCGTTCCAGGAGTGCAAACGCATTTCTCTTAACAGATCATCAATCCTCGATTATCCTGCCGGTCTCCATCTCTCCTACTCACTTCCTGCAACCTGGCAGAAGCAGCAGCAACAAGCACAGCGACTTATCAAGGCTTCGCTGTGCACAAAATAATCTCTAGCTCGCCAAAAAAGAGAGAGATGCTCATTCTCTCCCTCCTACACGGCGACAAGCTTTGTGTCAAAAAGGCTCCAGGCCGCTATCACGCGGCGAATTTCGGTTGAGCCCTTCAGCGCATATCGCGCACGCGAGCAAACTGCGGTCCGCTTGTTAGCAATTCGAATCCGTTGTTGTTGTTGTTGCTAATGGGCAAAGACTCACAGCTGTTACCGCTTGTACGGATTATGCGCGGCTTGAGAAACTCCGCTTCGCTATTTAGCTCCTCATTGCTGTTGACGTTATTCGCAGCCGAGCTACTCGAGGTGGGCGGCGGTGGTTGGTTTTGATTTTGAGGTGGACGGCTTCGAGGGCGGGGAATCTGATCCGCCGGCTCCATTAGACTGGAGTGTTTCTTTCGCTGGTGCTGCAGGAGCTTCGCCTGGAATAAACGACACACGTTAATATCGATTTTTCGATTAATAGGAACCGAGGATGCGTGACCTACTTTGCTAGCATACTGCTTGTGACACCACTGACATCCCTGTGGAGCAGTTTTAATACTGCCAGCAGCCTGACTAAACGTCGGATTCGGTAAGCCAGGGATGTCAAACTCTTTGTTTCTATTGCTTGGTGGCAAGGCTGCACCTGGATGATTTTTCATTATGTGCGCTTTTCGCTTGCTGCTACTTTTGTAAACCTAAATCAGACGGCGAGTTTTAAGGAGTTTCAAGTAATTAAATATTGTGCTTTAAAAAAAAACTTACTTTGTCACAATATTGACAATAATAATCTCTCGTTTGTCGCAGAATTGGCAAACTAAGCTCTGGTACAGACTCGGGTGGGACATCTGGATGACGCTTGGCTAAATGATTAACGAGCATACCCCTACGCTTAAAACCCACTTGGCAACGACGACATTTGTAAATAAAACGGTCACAATCTACTGGATTTGTCTGCTATAAAACAAAGTTGGGAAATATTAAATATGAACGGACGTATACATGCGTTTACCAGTAGATACCGCACCAACCTTTGGAATTGCTTTTTTGGCACGATTATTTGACGATAGTTGGTCCTTGTTAGTCTTTGGCGTATAATGCACTCGAGTAACGTGATCTTTGAGTTTGTCCTTTCGTTTAAATTGTTTGCCACAATTTGCACATTGAAATTCCCTGCAAACAAGGTATTTCATGTTTTTGTTAAAATCTAAAAATAAGGATTTTAATTTTTTAATATTGATCAGTACAAATACCTTCGATCGGAGTGCTTTAATAAATGCATTCTCAATTTGTCTGCAGCTGGAAAACATTTCAAACAAAACTGGCACTCATGTTTCCGATCGAAATGATGAGCTCTAGCGTGTTTACGAGTTAATGCATAGCTCGTAAATGATTTTGGGCAGTGAGGGCAAGTGAATGTTTCATACTGATTGAGATGAGTTTCTGAAAAATCTTTCAAAGTCAAGACGCGTCCGAATGCTTCTCTACATACAGGACACTCGAGAGTCTGTCTTTCTTCTAAAATCAGATACAATATACATTAATTTTGTTGTATTTGCCTCAGCCTTATAAATGCTACGCGTATTACTTACTTTGATGAGTCTTCAAATGACGGGACAGAGACGAGTTGTTTAAAAATGTTTTTAAACAAACATTACATGTGAGTGATTCATTATCTTTGATACCATGTACTAGGCAGTGTTGTTGAAGCTTTAATTTGGTTGAATATCGTTTTGAGCATATTTCACATCTGTAAATGCTAGATGAGACAACATTTGCATTTTTCTCTGAAATATCCGTTTGATCAGATTGCGTAACTTCTTGCTTCATTAATTCCAACTTAGAATCTGGAGAATTTTCTTTTTCTTTATCTTCATCATTCACTTTTGGAGATGCTGTATATTTCAAGTCTTTGCTAACACTTCTAAGAATACTTATATCACTTGAATCGTTATCTTTGATTTCATTAATTTCTAAGTATTTTCTGTAAAAATTCAATAATTATTTTAGAGAAATATTCTGAAAGTCATTGCAATTATTCTAAGTCTAGGAAAAAACGTACTGGAATGAGCTACGAGTAGGTTTGCGCTTCTTATGTATTTTTGTACAGTTATTTCGTAAACTATCAACATTTGAACTTTTGGTAACCTTTTCATCAGCAATTTCAAGTGGTCCAGTCTTTATGTGAGACTGAGTGCAGAAATCTACGTTCGAATCTGGTGAGAAAAAAATGTTATAGTCATTTAATTTTTATTTGTTTATATTTATTATCAAAATCAATATCTTACCTAAATTATTTTTATATTTTACTTCAAGTACAGGTAAATTTCTATGTTTACCATATTCGAGACTTGGACCAGCTTTCAATTCTTCATTGGGCATTATATTTCGAGTTGTGAGAAACACTATGCCATAGTTTTGTTGACTTATAACTAAGTTTTGCTCTTCATAAGTTTTGGCAGGTCTCACGAAACGCATCCAGTTTGAAGAGTCTGAAAATGCAAAACAGTTTCGTTTTTTTGCTTTGTTTCTAAAGCTATATCATTTTACTTACTTTCGTCGGAAATGTCAATTTGGAAAAAGTCGCCTTCATCTTTGGATTCTAACAACAACGGCAATCCTTCGATTCGCGATCCATTGTAGGGGCGTAAAATACCTTCTATAGGGCCAAACTGAGTGCGACGACGAATATTTCTTTTTGCAAAAACACCAAACTCTGTTAATCCGTTAGTGCTGTCAGAAGATGGTAGTTTCTCAATAGATAAGTAGAGGCCTGGTAGTGTTGCAACAGCTCTAGAAGGAACCGGTTGATCAGCAATAGTGCATACACTGTGTAAGGTACAATCTGCCACATCTGTGCAAGTGCTATCACAGTCTTCATACCCTAAGAATCATTAAGATTTATCAGAATTTTTATCCTATGATTTTTTATTCATCCTAATTCAAGTTTTATGTCTATCTCACTTACATAGGCTATTATTTTCAATGGCTTGATCTTTTGGCCACTGCACCTCTTTTTTGTTCAGATCCAAGATTTGATTTGGCTGTTCAGTAAACTTTTTAAAAATTTTCACTGTTGATATTTCTGTGCTGGTTTCTTCATCGAGATCATGTGGTAAGATGGTTTCTGCAATTTGATCAACATTTTGCTCCAGAGTGGAATTGAGTTTCATAGGGTTCATGACATTGATATGATCTTCTTGCATGACCAAAAAGTCCCTTGTAAGAGTGAGATCAGATGCTGAAATCCCTGACAGCATAAGCGGAGTTGAAGAGGGTTCAAGCTCTGAACTTGAACCTGCAAACATTATTCATTCATAGTTAAATTTATGCAAACCTTACAAGTTTTCACTAATAAATTAACTAAAAATTACCTTGTATGAGCATCAATTCATTCCCAACACTTGAGACTAATCCATCACTTGTACTGTCAGTGAAATCTTCAGAATTGTCACTTTGAGACATGCTGGGATTCGATGATTGATCGGTAAGCTGAGACGAATATCCATTGGTAATACGTACTGCAGATTCTGATGTCGATATAAGGGGTGAAGAAGGCTCCTGAAGAATAACCACTGAATTATGAAATGGTGAGGATGGCAACGGAACAGGAGTCGGGGAGTATCTCGCAGCTGAACTCATATTGGGATCATGAGGACTGACGCGATGTTCAAAGTCTGACAAAGGAGAATTGGCCCTCGAAGAGAATGAAACTTGCTCATATGGATACATGCGACCAAAATCTCTTGCTGGATCTTCAGCATATTCCACCTGTAAACAATTAAGATCATCGATATACGTTGTAACTACATTTGCACTATTTAAAAAAAAGTGTACAAAACTAGAGCTTTCAATTCACAATAAAAAACGAAGTTGCACTATCCTTTCACCGAGACACGCGAGTAGAGCCTTTAAAATTCGCATGAAAAAGCATCCGAGCTATGTATGTCACGATTGTTTAGGCATGAAAAAGCGGACGCTCACCGTCAAAAATAGCAGTTTGTTGTTGAGCTTCCTCGGATGATCGCAGAAAGTCGAAGAGGAGACGATGTTGTCGTCGGGCCAGTTGTTCTCGTTGCAGACCTTGTCGATGATGGTCATGTCCATGGGGTCGGCGATGACAACAGGGGCCCCCTCAGGAGGGCCCCCTTGGTCCATTATACTTCAGAGCTGAATTATTCCGATGGGCTGCCTCTGAAAGCCCAGATCGAGCAACGCATTACGTTACGAGAGATCATAACAATAATACCACTGCGCTCTGTATATATGTGCTTATATATATATATATATATATATATGTATAGAGCTATGATGCCATGCACTGGACACGGTAACAGGGGAAAGTAGGCTACTGGCTGGATTCGAAGAAGAGCTGCGAGAGAGCGAGGGAGAAACTTTTCGCGAGAGGCTGATGATTCTGAGAGACAAAGTAGTTGCTCGCGGAAAAGATGAGTTGCTACTAACGTGTCGGCTCGTGCCTCCACTGCGCTGGACGCGCTGCGGATATCGGGTATCCAGCGTCGAGGAAATAGGACGACCAGCTAAACTGGGTAGTGATTTGGAGCGCGAGTTACCAGCAACGTTCATCAACAATCGACTTTCAGTGATGCTCATTTCTGGGGGAGCTTACGTATAGAGGTCGCTAGTAGTTGGGGGTGAGAATCACTGGGATGGCGGGAAATTTCGAATGGTAAAACAGCAACAAGCAGGTGTTTTTTTATTGATTTTTGAGATAAGAATACTTTATACGCTCAGGTGTTGATCGATACCACAAGCCACGTGATAATGTATACTCCTTGTTTTTGATAGACTGCTTCACTTTGTTTTTTACGCGAGTATTGTTTGGAACATTTCGAAGGATAGCCACCGCGCGCAATGACAGACAGGATAAGCAGTAATTTGAATAATTGGACGATAAGTATGCTAAATAGACGAAAACAAATAAACACGAATACCTTGGTTTTTGAGAGAAACGTAACCTGACCTAACTTCTTTTGCTAAATATAACATTCAACTGCGTCGCAATTTTTGGCAGTCGGTATTTTTTTCTATACCATCATCGATTGTAGTCGTGAATTATGATCTGGGATTCTAACCTTAAAACACTATCGCGTTAACAAAAATAACCAGATATGTGATTAGACTGTTCTCGTGATAAGCCTCCCTTCTCTAATTCAAAATTCACTTATCCATCCAAGTAAACCAGTGTAGTAGTCGTGAATGGAAAATTTGGATTATCAACTAGAACCGGAAAGTTGAGTCTTGCAAGAAGTGCCTTTAGTTCACTTCTATCACAGTATCAGTCAAGAAGTCAATTTTTGGTGAGACACTGTCATAGCGTATTTGTCTGTTTAGTAGGTACTTATTGTTAACTTTTTGTAAATTATTTAAATAGAATCATGGCTGATTTTGAATTCTTGAAAAATAAAAATGTTGGATTTGTTGGCGGTGGAAACATGGCACAAGCAATTGGTCTTGGACTTGTTAAAAAAGGTCTGTATACAAACAATTTATTTAATCTTGATCTATATATATATTTACTATTTCTTTTCAATACAGGTGTCATAAAACCTTATAACATATGGGTATCCAGTCGTACTGAAAAAACTTTGAGTGTATGGGAAAATGTTGGTAGTAATATTACCTTCAATAACTATGAGGTGGTTCAAAATTCTGACATAATATTCTTAGCTGTAAAACCTCAAATGCTAGATGAAGCATTAAGGACCTGTAAACCTCCTCGTCATACAACAGGAAAACTTTTTATTTCTGTAATTGTTGGAATTCCTTTAGATGTCTTAGATGAAGTGAGTTATTCATTTATATTGAATCTAATAAATTTATAATTATAAGGAATCATTATAAAATTTATTTTAGAAACTGCGGGCAGTTGATAGTTCTCCTAAGATTATAAGATCCATGCCAAGCACGCCAATGATGGTTGGTGAAGGAATAACTGGTTAGTAAAATTGTTCACTTGAATAAGTATAATGTTGTCATATTGTACATTAAAGAGTAATCATTTCTCAATAGTTTACTGCAGTTTGAGAACTAATGAGGAGGAAGAAAGTGCTATAAACTTTTTGTTCTCACAACTTGGACTTTGTGAAAAAATTCCTGAATCTCTTATGAACAGTGCAGGAGGTCTATCTGGATCTGGTCCTGCTTATGTATGTTGATCTAAAAAGGAAATCAATGACTTGAATCTTATAGTATAATTGAATTAAAATTTGATTGTTACCTCAGGCATACATGATAATAGAAGCACTTGCTGATGGTGCTGTAAAAAAAGGCATTCCTCGAGCTTCAGCTACAAGATTTGCTGCCCAAGTACTTGTTGGTGCTGGAAAAATGGTTTTAGAAACTGGAAAGCATCCTGGATTACTGAAGGACGAAGTATGCTCACCTGGGGGCTCTACCGTAACTGGAGTTCATGCAATGGAATCCGGAGGTGTCAGGTATGTTCTAATTTATTCAAGTTTCCACTACAAAGCGTATTTAATTATATCTATTAATATACAATTTTTTTTTCAGAGCTGCAATGATGAACGCAGTTGAGGCAGCTGTCAACAGATCAAACGAATTGACCTCATTGTTAGGTAAAAAGTGAAGTGACGGTTTAGTATAACAAAGAGATACAAAATGTACTTAATTACACATTGTCTGTTTTTAAATTATTTATATGTTTTAATAATTTATCAAGTAATAGTACAACTGCAGTTAATGAACGATCGATCGAAAACGTACCTTACATTTCACTGGAGACAATAAAGCCAAAACTATTTTGTGATAAACATAGCAGTTTAATTATCAAAAATGCATTATAGTAAAACTAGCATAAAGGGAAGTTCCTATAGCTTCACTGTAAAAGTCGACTGCGCCAATACCGATACATCAGTATAAGCCGACTATTCAATTTGTCCGTCAATACCGACAAACCAATCCAGCGCATCTCCGCCCCGACCCCCAACGGCTGCTAAGTAGAAAAATTAATTTTCTCCCAAAGATCATTAAAAAATGATCGATTTACGAGTCCGTCGAAGGGTGTATAGTATATAGCTTATCAATTCACATACACCAGAGGGGGAGAAGCATCGCACATAAGTGGCCGCATCTCTCGGGGTCGGTTGTCATCGATGGGGGAGAATGTATATACCTATATACCTAGTTCACCAGGGAGCAATTACCGCGTTGTTAAAATCCTATTTCCATCGGAGAGGCATCGTCATGCGTTGCTGCGGCCCGAGCGTTAACCGAAGCAACAGATGACACGCGTAGGTAAGGAGAGACCCCTTATTAAGAGGCGTATGGACTCTCGTGTGCGGCTCGTGCCATGTGGCGATTTCTCACTTCTTTATTTTTTTTTGTCCGAGGGGGAGAGACAGCTTTTGGCTTTACACGGAGTTATGCGCACGTCACCCGGAAACTGGCGCTTCGCAGGACTGGTATATCGTGATAATTTGCCGCTGCGTTTTTGGCTTGACTTTCGATGGGGTGGTGCGGATGCATCAGTATACATATAAACCTACAGGGTCCGAGGGAAATACAGCTTTTTACGAGGTTTTGTTTGGTTTATCGGGAACGAGAGTGGCTTTCATATAATTTTCTTTTTTAGATGTTGTTGGGAATTTACGGCGTGCTTGCTTTTTATAGTCTTTCCGATTTAATTTCCTAAAAGAAGCTTTATTATCACTGTAATAACAAAATGTACAACATTTAAAATTCAGATCCGAAATTTCAAAAAACCGTTGAAAAAAATTATGCAAAGTATCACCCCCTGGAGTATATATCTCTAACAATATCTCGTATCCATCGCTCATCCACAAAATAAAAAGCCGTCACTTCTCCCTCCATCAAGCTCGACAAAAGCCCCTAATGAAAAACTAAATTACCCGATAAGACTACACCCCATACAAACGACATTCTAAAACCTCTCTAATAGCAGGCTCTCTACTCTCTCTCTCTCTCTCTCTCTCTCTCTCTCTCTCTCTCTCTCTCTCTCTCTCTCTCTCTCTCTCTCTCGGTGTATATAGTGCATCGCGTCGGAGGGATGAAAGGTGCATCATCCTATATATCACACACACACACACATACACACGGCAAGTCAAGAAGACAAAAAGGGAAGAAAAAAAAGTACAAGAACGCGTATACAGGAGGAAAAGGCGGGACGAATCCGGCGGCTATTGAATTAGAGGTAGGACACGCGCCAGCCGCGTGGCGATACTCATCTATACCGTTGTGTTCTCTCCCTCGCACACTTGTGTGTGCGGCGAGTATTATAAGGCCCCAAACGAGACAGTTGTGCATCGGGGGGAGGAGGGACGAGATATAGCGGTGCAGTGCAGCAACATGCCAATCGCGCGCGAGAGAGTGTGGGACCACGTATGCGTGACGGCACGCGATCCCCGCTATATTTATTGTACATTATGCTCCGGCTATTTATGTAGATGTATGCGCGTGTGCGGGGGTTGGGGTGAAGATGCGCATCTCGCTGTCGTAACGCTCGTGTGTTCTACTTTGTGAAATTGTGAGTTTCGTTGCTGGAGAACAACTTTTCTAGCAATGTTTTTATTTTCGACTCGTTTAGAAAAGTCGGCTATAGTAGAGAACAGATTTGTTGCTCAGGCGAAAGCGTTTCGGTATTACAAATCGTATTTATTCATTGTATTTACAAGTAAAAAATATAATTTAAAAAAGTGCACTTTTTTCAATCTTATAATTAGCTCTAATTTATAGAAGAATGACACGGACTTCGAATTTCGAACAGTTCGCGGTGGCGCCCAACTTATTGGTATCATCTTTGGCATGCGTTTTTCCCCTACAATATTACAATATGTATATTCGCAGCACGTTATGCATTTATAAATACAGCGTTTTTTTGTTCAACGGACAACCGCGTATCTTATAAGCGACGTTTGTATAAAAAATGGACAGACTCAATCAATCTCATTCGTTGCAGTAATGACATATATAATAATGTCGCGCAGGAACTATAACTATTCTATATACTGAATTGCCTCGTTTGTACAAATATATATATATATAAAAATTTCGCATTTTATGCAAGTATTCAAGATATCGCGTATATGTCATAATAAATACGCTTATAAAATTATTATATCTCAATATATCATTGTTCAACAGAACTAGTTAATACTCATCACTCACGTGCCGAAACCGGCGAACGTTATTATCTTAAGTACTTAACTACAAGTATAGTATTTTCTTCCAAAAAAGATTATTACAAAGAATTAACTAATCTCAAGTCTCGCGCATTTCGCTCTAGTACACACTCTTTCGTTCAAACGATTTCCCAAACAAACCATGAATAAAACTAAACGATAAATACAAATTGAAAAGACGAAAAGAAAAAAGAAACATTTCTCCGTTCATCTCTTCTCGTCGTGCTGCTTGAGAAGATCGCAGAGCGCAGCGATGTAAGTCTGCGCCATCTGCAGAGTCTCGAACTTGCTGAGCTTGTGATCGGCTCCGAGGCTCGGGACGACTTCGCGAAGTTTGTCAAACGCGTCGTTGAGTCCGTTCATGCGTCGACGCTCGCGAGCGTTTGCCGCCAAGCGCCGACGTTTCAGCACGCTCGGAGATGGTGGAACGTCCCTCGAGCGGCGTCGACTCGCGCTTTTGCGAGGGCTGCCGGTATCCGGTTGACCGGAATCGGCCGTTTTCTGAGAAAATAACGGAGTAGAAACGATTTAAATTTAACTTTGTCAATTTTTCGAGTATACGGTTATTGGAGAGATCGATGCATGATTATTATACGAGCTATTATTTCTGATCGTATATATAGAGTGCGAGCGTTTAGTAAACCGGTAATTATCGCATACAGAGGCTAGACTATGTAGAGGAAGGTGAACCTACCGCAGTGTCTACGTTACAGTCCCAGCAGGATTCGGCGGATCGGTCGAGTGGCCCGGAGTCATCGGGCCTCACGCCCACGAGTTCAACGCCTCGCATCTGCGGATGATCCTGCGGTGGAGTCTCGTAACACCTGTACCAACTGCCGCCGGGGTTATTGTAGTCCGTCGAGTTCTCCTCGTATACCGGGACTCGCGTGCCGTTTCCGTAATCCGGTGAGTAGTGCGGTGCTTCGTATCTACTAAAATTGTATGGCCGGTCTTGTTTTATTTTTCAATTTACTTTCATTCGATCTTTTTAATGATTATTGCTCTTACAGAGAATAAAAAATTCATTTCATCCAAAAGTCAAAAATACATTTCCAAAACAAGATCATCAAGCCCTAATAAAGCTACGATGAGCCTCCAATACTCCAAAGGGTATAAAAAGAAAATATGCAAATCCAACGTACCTCTGCGGGGTGAGCACCACAGCATAGGCCGATCTATCGTAGCAGCTGTCAGCGGATTGCGAATATTCATGATGCCCGAGTCCCTCGCGATGGTCCGTTAAGTGATCGCTATCGTCCGAGAAATCGCGCGAATTATACGAGCTGCTCCTGAGCTTCTCGTACTTGGGCGGTGTGTAAGGTGGCGAGGAGTACAGCACGTAACTCGCCGACTGTTTCTGCACCGATGGCACTGCATAAGCCATCGTCAGCATCGTCGGCGAACCGGTCGATCGGTAATCGTTGTGGCTGCTCGAGATCAGAGCCATCGCCTTCCGCTTTAAAATTTGTCTTCTCGCACTCGATTCTCCCCACTCGTAAATACTTGTTTCTTGTAAAACTGTCACTGATTAAGGTGCCGCTTGAAACGAAGCAAAGTCATGATGATGAAAAATAAAAAGAAAAAAATCGGTATGTAGAAGAGAGCTCGGGATGAGCGATGCTCGCGGCAGCGAGCCCGAGGAACGAATGCGCGCGTGCCGAGTTCTCCTCTCGGGGGCTGGCTCGACATCTGGTTCCTTGCTGCCGTACGTACTCATCCCTTAGATAATGCGCACCTGGTCGCGCGCGCGCGCCTACTCCCACCTCTGCCGACCGCACGTTTCATTCAGCCGAGGCCCGTCTTCTCAGTCATTAGCTGCTCTTTTTTTCTTATATATGCGATGCTCGTCGCCTATACATGTACTACGGATACCGTTTGGGGTATCTGCATATGTATACAGGCATACATCGATAACCGCGAAGGACTTGTGAATGGGAACCGCGAAAGTATACGAGAGACTACTTCGTTATAATCCGACTGTGCGTTGTCGGGGAGGCGTGTCCACGGAAGCAGACTTCAAACGAAAGATGCCCATTGATTTCGGCGACTACTTCCTTCCTTCCTTCTCCGTTTCTTTTGCGGATGCTTTGCGAAAGTTTGCCGAGGCTGTGTACAAATGACGTACAGAGCTAACGAGAGGCTCGTTTTGTTGTCTTGACTGCGGTTACTGATTTTTTTCTTTCTCAACAGAAGTTCCGGAACGAGCTTTGCATTCTACTTCAAGGCAGACGAGTATAAGGAAATCGAAAGGGTTTCGCTGGGGGATGCATGTGAAAACTAGTTGTGGAAGTAAAACGGACCGGATGAACGCTCGTTTGCTGTGGAGAAATGCCTGATTGATCGAATAGTCTTAAATATAAAATTTTTATTCCTAGTAAGTTTTTTATAAAATCGTACATATATACAGAATACTGTAAGTACTACGTTGCATCGAACCTTCCGATGCCGAACACCAAGTTTCTTCGCGTAAAATGCAATGAGATAATCGGTGAGTTTTTCGTGCCGAAACTTCTCAACAGATAGGCTTCTGTGTTTGTCTTAACGTCAGGGTTGTGGGAAACGTTTACATCCTCCAAACTCATCTCTTCCGCTAATTTCGTAAAGTCCCACAGCTTGATGGAACAGTCCAAGGAGCCTGTTGATCACATTAATCGTTATAAATGAGACTAGATTAGTGATGTTGAAATTGATTTTCCATTTATTTACCGGAGAGAAGAAGGTTTCCATCCCTGCTGAATGAGAGGCAATAGATACTTGCTGTGTGGCTAGCCAAGGCCACAACCAAATGTCCGTGCGCCAGGTCCCATATCAGAACTCGACAGTCGGCACCAGCAGATGCTAAAAATCTTCCTTCGGTAGAAAATGCTAACGAGTAAATTGGCGCTTTGTGTCCAGTCATCAATCGAACTTGGTTGCCGGATACGCAGTCCCATAGTCGAATAGTCATATCGCTAGATCCAGATGCTATGTAATTGGAATTAGGATGAAATTGAACTACGTCGACATCTGAATAATGACCGGCGAATATTCGCAATGGCTGATGGGAATCGGTCGCCCAAAGCCGTGCAGTTTTATCGTGAGAACCGGTGGCAAAGTAATAGCCGTGAGGAGAGAATCTGACCGACCAAATGGGAAAGAGATGGCCTTTGTAGCAGACAACGCAAGTCCATGTGTGTAGTGACCACAATCTCACTGAAAGAGGTTATATAATTGTATTAATTATTGAATATTTGAATGTTTTAAATAAGCTTCGACTTGTGCAATTTACCTGTTCCATCTTCTGAACACGAAAGTAATAGATTTCTATCTGGACTAAACGAGAGGCAGTAAACCGGTCCACTGTGACCGAACAGTGTTCTTACTGATTCCGCGGTTTTTTCATCCATCATTCTTACTAAGACGTCATCTGAAAATTGTTTTTCAAGTTATTAGTGAATCATTACGTTAATAAATAATCAATTAAATCAATATTTAATATATGAAGTAATTTCAACATACCTGCTTCACGTTCAACATCCGCTAATTGTTCTCCATCTTTCATCATCCTCAGCTTTTGAGGAACTAAACTAAAAACCTTAATGGACGAGTCACTAAATCCCACAGCAAGTAAACTTGAATCTTCAGCAACTTCAGCAGCTATTACACTGTTTTGATGAAAATATGTAATTAATCTTACTATTCAAATTTATTAATTAAATGCTTTATGTAAAATATAAATGTTACTGACGTATTTACAGAGTTCATTAAAGTGTAAAAACATATGGAGGGTAAACTATCAGGACCTAGTATCACCCTTTTTGATGCCTCTCTTAATGCTTTAATTTTTTCAAGCTTATCAATATCTTTTCTGTAAATGAATATGATTTAAAGTTGAATATAAATTGTACATTAAGAATTATAAAATGAAAACTCTACTTACAAATTTGGTAAAGGCATTCTACCAATCGGTGGTGCATTAGGATCTGACTTTGTCTTTTTTGAAAACAGAGGATCCTTTTTCGATTTCTTTTTCTTTGGTTCCTCTTCCTCTTCTTCATTAGCAGCTGAAGTAACGTTTTGTATATCTGGTTCTTTTAAGAGTCCATAATAGACTTTGGCCTTGTTATCTATGATAATCATATATATTAGTTATGAAATTGACATGTTATCAATAAAAACAAAATATCTACACGCATACCTTGTCTTGTTGCTTCTCCTACCAAAGCACCCGACGTCGCTTCAATCTGGCTTTTATTTCTAGCCACCCCTTCGTACATATCAAAATAAAGGTGTTCTTGTATTATATTCAAAAGAATGCTGTGTTTCTTTTCTTGTAAATATCGTTTTAGTATCGATAATGTATCACGAGACATTCTTATAATAAACTGATTAGACCTTTAAGAATAACAGAGAATTTAGTACTTTGTACATTAAGTACCGAATATTTACTTTAATATTTCATTACTCACTTAAAAGTATCTGTCAATTCGTTACCCGCCATGTGTTCTCGCTTTGTTACATGTGCCAATTTTTTTAAGTCATTCTGATAATATTCTTCCAAACTTGCACTGTGTTTCTCAATAAGCTGCTTTGCTTCCTCTGAATGATTGTTATATACAAGTTCTAGATACATGTGTACCAATACTGGATACAATATAGTCCCCAACTCGTGCTATGATAAAACAATACAGTATTAATGTAAATTCAAGAAAAGTAAGTAAAAGAAAGTTGCATAAAGAGATACAAGGCTTACTTTATAAATATCCAAGGAACCTTCGACAAACTTTTTAAGCTCTCCATACGACTTTTGATACAGAACTGGATCACCTTCACTTTTGTACGCGGACAGGACACTGTTAACTTCAGACTCACTTTGCGGAGTATCTTCGATAGCAACATCCTTGAGATTTGCTTCTTTTCGAAATAATTCTTCAGTCTCCTGTAAAGCAAATGCAGTTTTTACGTTAATTATAATAAAACAGATTTTGTAGTTAGAATATGAATGTCACTTACTTTGAAATTATATTTATGAAGAAGCTGCAAAAGAGCAAGCATGGTACTCTTATCTCTCTCCATTTTAGAATAGGAAACGTTAAACAGTTAAACGTACAATAGCTATCTTCCTCGATGCTTTTGACAGTTGACTTATAATTTCTACTCTACTTGTAATCAAAGCCTATAATAAGTAATGAATCTTTAGAGAATTCTGTTTCTATTTGCAGCGATATTGTAGATTTAACTATTATATGTATTAATTGTCGAAAATATATTTAAATTCGTACGTTATTTACCGGACGTAAATAAAGTGCACATAATACTTTTTTAGGTTATAAACAAGAGCTTCGCGGATGACCATCGCATAACGTTTCTATCCCGATTGATATTCCCGACACTGTAAAAAGTCTTTTGTAGAATTTCTACATTAGATATAGGAAATAAATGTACCACCTATTATTTTGTAATTTTACAGTCATGATTACTACATTTAATAGTGTATAGTAATTGAAAAAAGTTTGCAGTACTCATTGAATGCAGTAAATATAACTGTAAAATTAGAGCATTAGTTCTTGGTACCTTTATTTCCAACATCTAAACTAATGTAAAAATTATCCACAAATGATTTTTTGCAATAAGTATGGTGTTAATCAAAATATGACACTAATAAAAGATAAGTACTTATTACTACATCATTGTGCGACCGGTGGTCGGGGATTCAGACTGGCCCATAATACTTATCGACCTTAGAACATGCTCTAACTTATCGACTGGGTCCACTGTGTGAAGTAATGCGCAAGTTGTTTCGCGAGATGGCGTACAGAGTACATGGCGCGAAATTCAAACGTGTGAAATTTTCAAAATAAGCTAGGATGTATAATACAGTAATATATAACTGCATATTTTTATATCCGGATCATATAAAGCGATGCAAAGCAAGTCTGTGCTTTCGCAGTAAGAAAGAGTTATAAGAATATATAAAAGTGCATAAGAGAAAGAGGTTCCAAAAGGTTTAGCAGATATAACGACTTACAAGTATGAGAAAGTATCATTTTCAATGTTTAAGCGTCGTAATTAATATAAATAAATAAACAGACGCCAAATATTCACCAGTATCATTATGCTAAAAAATAAATAATGGAAGAAATCATATCGTTTATATTGGTATTTTCTGATGGTATTGATTAAATTTCCTGAAATGCCGGGATTTATTGCTTTCTATAAATTAATAAACCGTATATATATTTACCCTAAATATAAATTATCCTCGCGCATAGTATAATTATCCGACGTTTAATAATTTCACGAATTA
The DNA here is from genome assembly GCA_020010945.3 of Muscidifurax raptorellus. Lineage (NCBI taxonomy): Eukaryota > Metazoa > Arthropoda > Insecta > Hymenoptera > Pteromalidae > Muscidifurax > Muscidifurax raptorellus. Next base: position 39,453,953 of record CM052078.1, read on the forward strand.
TTGTAAAAACGAACGGAAAAACGTCGGTCAATATTGTAATATACGATCTCCATTCCATCATTGCAATATTATACGCGATAAAAATACTTCGATGCGCATCAAAGTAAACAAAGTTCAATGGAATAAAGTAACTTATAGAGTCAATATGTAGTTTATTACATTCTGTTTTATCACCTCAGGGAATCGAAATACATAAATCCTCACAAAAGCGTGACGCCATAATAACGTAAATACAAAAAAAAAAGCCGATACACCGTCCATCCGTAGGCTCATTAGCATAATGCACACTTTTTCGTCCCAGCAAAAGAGAAGATGGTAATGAAGACGATATCGAAATTTTACGATCGCCGATTCCCTTTACTATGTTGCAATCGAGCATCGCAATTGCCTGGAGTCATCCCGGCGGATTTCGGGGACCACTATTATATTTTATACGTAACACTCGCGCGTCGAACACGTGCTCGCGAGGCGCATCTCTCTTCTTCTTTCGTAATACCGGTCGTCTGTGTATATATATATATATATATATATATATATATATATATATATATATATATACTTATACACACCGGTCAACTATCTATTATATACAGGTGTTGCCATATCAGTCGAGTTTGTTATTTAACTTGGCGATTTTTTTCGAAGCCGAATGTATTTCCTTGTTTTTTTTCGGTGGTTCTATTTTCAGCGCTATTTCCGACGCTTTTACGCAATGAAGATTCCGCGATTTACATAGGAATTATATAGTTTTTTTTTCAGATTGTTGCAATTAGCTGTAGCTTCATCTGCTGGGTTTCGGGCTAATTTAGTGCTCGGGGACATTTGCGGGCCCATCTCGAGTTCGCGTTGGAGATTTTAATAGATTATATACGTATATAGATGTCTAGGTCTTTTTTAAATTAACGATTGAATTATGTTAAACGGTTTTATTATTTTAATTAATTCAAATTATCTGGGTATTCAAGGATGGTATACCGTATGAACGATCACGCGGTGGGCGTATGGGTACGTGTGCGTTTAAAAAAAACGGACCATTTTGGTAAGTTTTCTATTTCTCGCATTTTGTATGGGTATATTGTGTTAAAAATGCGACTTTGTTATATCATAGCAAATTAATCACGCGGCAAAAGTTTAAAAACTTAATGTACGACGAGAAGATGCGTGAATTCCCCAATCGCCGTGAGCGATTGAATTGTGGCACGCAATAATTGATATCCTCACCGGTTGAAAGTAAAGCTGTTTCCTACGCTCGATTATGTCTGCTTATAAACGTAGCTTTCGAGGAATTTTTTTTCAAAATCAAAAATCCTGGCTATCTAGTAATTGATTTTTTATGCAAATATATATCACGTTTGCAGGTTACACGTGGAATAATTTTAAACGCGACGTACCTTTGTACAAACACATTGAATAATATATTCTATTTGCGAATTGCGAATACACATAATCGTAACAAAGTGCGCATCAACTTGCTGTAATAAATTACTTATTACGCAAACATCTCTTTAATTATTGATTGTAGTATATTAACTGCACGCATGCGTTACTGATGATAATATACTGCCGCGCTCTAGTATCCATTGCGGCTAAATACTCACAATTATACTCTAAAATCCAACAAGCCAATAACAATAATGAATATGGAATAGGAAAATCAACAAGCAGCGAAATTCTATGAAAATACGGGTATTTATTGAGAAAAAATGCGTAGAACATCGTGAGGCAAAAACCTGCCAATATGTCGTACAGGCACCAGGTATATACGAGTTCATAAACAAAACTATAATTGCAGCTGAGCAGAGCGGTCGTCGAGGTAAAAGATCCGGTTGATCATGTTATAAATGTTGAAAAAAATCTATTGCTCGGGGTGAGCAGCGTTGTACGCGAGGGACCTTTGGATGGCCTCGGGGATAGCTGGAGCCTGGGGAAGGTGGTCACCCTGGGGCTGGAATCCGTTCTCATCGGCGACGTAGGTCACCCTGATTCGGGCGCCATCGGGGGCGGTGTACTCGAATGCACCCTCGGCGGCAACGGCGGGTCCCTCCTCACCCTGTACTCTGGGCGAGCCGGACTCGGAGGCGCTGATGCCGTTGTCGGTCTCGTAGCTGTACTGGTACGAGCCCTCGGGCGAGATGTCCTGGGACTGGCGGAGGATCGTGGCGTGCTGCTCCTGCTGGCCGGCGACTACGGCCACAACGGCGAGGGCTACGATCTGCAAAAGTAATAAAAGCCAATTAGGCTCGTGAGAAGTTTTCGGCGAGTTGAAAAAATCCATTTTTTTCAAAGAGTTAATACTCACGATGAATTTCATGTTGATGCTGGTACAGTTTTTCGCTGACTGCTGGATGATCCGGAAGGTCTCGGTCTCTTATTTATAATAGCGCGGCGAGCGAAGAGGGGACTGTGTGATAGCACTCTCACCTCTATCTATAGAAACACTTTCACGGGAAGATGAATGGCGAACTGGACTTAACAGAATTAACCTGGCACCGCCCGGGCCATCGGATTACGCGAGACCAATTCTCTTGCGAGATGCGTGATGCGCTTCGGCGCCGCCGGTCGAATCACTTCCTGATCAGACGAGGCTTGTTACGTTTTGGGAATGAAACTATATTTGCGGGGTATTGATGCCGTCGGACTAGTTTTGAAATAGTTTGTCGTTCGATTCTGTTTGAAAATTATTTGAAGTTAAATCAAAACTTGTATACCGAATTCTATATACAGTTTATCTCTTGGTAATAAATATTACTTGCGTAATATAAGGGAATTTTTTTGAGACTATTTTCGAGATGTTTAGTAATGTGGCGTTTTGAAAAAAAAACTTCAGGAAACCCGGTACATTTATAATGTGTGACGTATTATACAGACAGTAAAAATTTGACTATGCTTGGGAAGCGCGTTCAGGAGAAAGTAAAATTCTGGCAGCTTCCTTGCAATCGCGTACTTTTAATGTCATATTTATTAGAATTTTATCATTTTTATTTTATATGCTACTTATAATAATAAAATTGCTTCAAAAGTCTATTGCTGGGCTCGCAATGAGGCATCAATTTCGGTGTATAGTAATACGAACTGTAACACCTTCTTCGTATTGTATACTCCAAGTGTAGAAGACTCGGAGGTACGCAATCTGTTTTCATCGGACTGTTAATGAATTTTGATGAAAATCCAAAATAAAGAGAAATTTTCGAAACTCGATGCATTTATCATGTGTGGCACATTATACAGACAGTCAATATTTTAACATCAAGATTAGGAAGCTCTTTCAGGAGAAAGTAAAGTTTTGACACATTCTAATCGCGTATAGTTTTAAGCTAATATCTTTGAATTCGGCTACTTGAATCTTATGTATTTGTCTTTAATATCATATTATATGGTGAATGTATATTGAATAGACCAGATTTTGTTGCTTTAGATCGTTCTCAGCTATTTTCGTTAAATAACGATATTACTTTATGTTTATCCAAAAGAATACTTATTGTTAAAAGATACTCAAGACTATAGTCATATAAACTCTCTCGCAGCCGGGTGTTCCTTGTGGGGTAAATCTGGTTTATCCTTTGATCATCAAAAATCTATTACAGAGTGGTGTGCAGCGTGTAGTCAAATTAGCTTATTTCAACTTAATTTCAATGCCAATTAGCAAACTCTTCTACCTCGGCAGGCCCTTTGGTTGATCAGAGGGACTGCGAAAATCTAGGGTGTAGTGGCCATCCCGGGACTGGAATCCGTTCCCGTTGACCGGATCGGTCTAATCGCGAATTGACTTTGAGCAGGAACAGTAGCGCCCTCGAATTCAACACCGGTGGGTCAATCGGACTCAGAGACGCTGACTTTTCGGTCTTATAGCCGAGAGAGTTCTCGTCACTGGGGAAGAGCTGCCCTGCGATGGGATTGACGAAATAGGATGTATAGTCTGTTGCTCCTATTGGACGACGACTATACGAGGGCGGATGCTGCGATCTATACAAGTCGTTATAGCGTGAGTAAACCAGCGGAAAATCGGATTTCGACACAGATATATACAATAAAATTCAAAATACAATAATTTTAATTCATTGTATTCTTGCCGCAAGATTTGTAAATTAGAATAATCTACGATTAAAAGCTATTTTTACAAAATATTCAATTAAAAATATGAGTTTGTAAAGTTAAATAGTAACGTTAGATTAATTGGATAGTGACAAAATGCTTCGTAAAAAGATCACATAGATTCTCGCTCCGCTATAATATATACGTTGCTTCATATTGTTTTGAATTAAGTATATGTATTCATGAATTACACCTCTATACCTTCAAATTTCGAAAATGCGTATTATCATAAGGTTTTTTTAATGGTTATTTTATACATTGGAATTATAAATTTTGATTATGACGGTTCTTTACCGTCTAAGTAAAAGGATTAAAAATTATTTTGAAACCTTGAAATAAGTATAATAACGTTAAATTTGATTTTTAAATCGGAATCAATTTTAACGATTTCCATATTTACGCATTTTTCCCTTGTTCTCTCGCAGAGTTAAAAAATACAGAAAACTGTATTAAATTCGTAGCCACATATTTATGTGACCTACGGACCTAAACAAATGAAATTAATGCAGAAGGACACGTGGCATCAAGGATATAAAGCGCGCGATAATCCTCTCTTTTCTTTTTTATTTCGGCGAAATCGTGGAATATCTCGAATGTTGACAATATACCCTGGAGCAGCGCGCGAGAGGAGTTGCTCTTACCTGGTGTAGGCGCACGAGCGGCAGCGATTATACAACAAACGCGGAGCCGATCGATTTAGTATATAGCCGCGCAGCGAAAGGTCATGATGACAGATAAATTTCGGCAGAAGACCTCGAGTGTCTTCCCCTACCCATTGCATAAAAATCTTGCCATCAGGAACTTGTTCTCTTCGTTAATTTCTTTGCGTCATCTTCACTTTTTTCGTTTTATCTCTCGGCCGACCAGCCCGTGGACCATTAAAAAAAAACGGCCGCGAGAGGCGAAAGTGGGGGTTCTTCCTTCGACCAAGTATAAATACGTTCCGCAGCCTGCTCATCTCACAATCGACTTCATTCCCTAGTTTCAACTGATTCGTCAGCTCGACTACCACACTCGCCGAAATGAAATACTTCGTAAGTCTACAATTTTTTTTTTCATAGTACATCTCTTACCGTCGAAGCTCAATTAGTTCAATTTGTTGCTATGGTTGCGCCGCCTGATCTTTCGAGTAATCGTCTTCTATAACTGATTCAATTAGAAATCGATCGTTTTATCTCGTTACTTCTATCGATGGTATAACTTTTTTTCTCAATTTTAATTACAGTTCATCATAAGTAATAACCTGTCTTCTCATTTTCGTTAGATGTTGCATTAAAGAATTATCACCATTTGATACAGCTATTTATTAAATACATCCATCAAGCACGTGATACTCAATTACGAGAAATTAAATAAAAATAGAGTAGACGTTGATCGATGCGATAAAAAAGATCTCACGCGACCTACCTACTTCATCTGAACTGGCTCGCTAAAATAATTGCGCTTGATGATCTATACTACTTCAATATCAACAAATTAAATTTATCCAGCGCACGCAATAACAATTCAATTGAATTCAATTACAGATCGCTGTCCTCGCCCTCGCGGCCGTCGCCCTCGCCCAGCAGCAGCAGCAACCAATTGCCATCCTTCGCCAGGCCCAGGACATCTCGCCCGAAGGCTCGTACCAGTACAGCTTCGAGACCGAGAACGGAATCCGTGTCTCCGAGTCCGGTGCACCCACCGCTGTTGGACCCGAGGGCCCTGCTGTTGCTGTCAGTGGTCAAGCCGAGCACACCGCTCCCGATGGCACCCCAATCAGGCTCACCTACGTCGCCGACGAGAACGGATTCCAGCCCCAGGGTGACCACATTCCCCAGGCTCCAGCTATCCCTGAGGCCATCCAGAGGGCTATCGAGTACATCCGTGCTCACCCCCAGCCCGAGAACCAGAACTAAGTTCTAAGCTCTAGTTCTTAGATTTTAGCTTAAGAAAGCCGACCTGCTTACTATATTTTTTGTTTGTACATTGAAAATTTGTGAAATCGCCGTAGTTTACCTCCGTTGTTGTAGACTCAGCTGTGCTGCCGCTATGTGGCAATACGTATAAATACAAAAATCCAAAGAACCAATTTTAGAAAAAAAATCTATTTTCTTTTATTTTACGAATTTTTACCTATGACATCCATCCAAGCGATCGCTATAGCTGAGGGAGATCATTTCACAATCGATATATGAACAGTTAAATTAACATTGGTCATTTGACTGATTTTGTTCAGGGAGCAAAGCACAAAACGCACACTCGTTAAAAACGTGGGTCATTTATTTTACATTACCTGTAATTTTACATTAAAAAAAATTTTCAAATTGCCCTTACTGATTTATAAACAATCGCACTTGTCATTTACATTTTTACATCTTACTTGTTAATATCATTTTTCTCCCTTAATTTTCGCCCTATTTAAATACATTTCGATGTGTTCTGAGTCATTTTTACATCCAAACTCACGCGCCATTATACTTCTCGTTTTATTTGGACGTTGTCAGATATACGGCGAGGGATCTCGTGATGTACATATCAAATATTATATATTTTTAGTATTTGCCTATACTTTTTTTCTTGTAAATTCAGAATTTACCGATATTGAAACTTCCAAGGTTTCTATAACACAAATCTCGTTGAGATGGTGCTATACTTTGTCAGTTTCTCGCGCACGTAATAACCGTGCATTTATTACGATAAAACACGACTTTTAAATAAAAAGTCACTGTAAATACAATTTTCAGAACACTTGAGAAGACAACAGACAACTTGTGCTTTTTTTATCGAAAAGACTTTAAACTCGTATTCTCTTGCTAAAACGCGCTGAATAAATCTTTGAATATATACGCGAGAAAGATTATAGAATAATAAATATAAGGTAGTAACGATCAACATTAAACATTCTCGACGATAATTCAATAAAGGTGAATCGCATAACAAACGATCGCAGATCAATAATAATAATAAGAGAGTTAAAATTTTCAAATAACGAGCAATCGAGATTTCCACCTACTACATCTTACATCTCAAATACAAAACTTTCAACAACTCGACTGGAGCCAACTAATGAATTGTTCGACTACCGTTAATTAATATGCTGCATAATTATCGTTCTTTTTTTATCAAGAATATTTCCTCATCCATTTGTATAATAACTAACTTTTTACAATTACGTCGCGCATTCTTTCGTCATAAAAAAGTCGGCTATCTATCAGTTGGCACGAGATAATGTACCACCACCATACATATATATATATACTCTCTCAGTTATACCAGCGCATATGATACAAGAGCGTATTTACAAGAATCTCGTTAGAATAGTACATCGCGAGTTACATCGAAATACAATGTCTCCAATGTTTCCCTCTCCCCCTCGGATATAATCCTCTCTATATTATATAACACGAAACAGTCTTTCCTTCCTTCTTTTATCGCTGATCGAGTAGTGCCGAGAGTATATTATATATATTATCATATACATATACATATATACGTAACAACAACATAACACACATCGTATATGTATCATTCGGCAGTGATGAGTCGCTAGAATGGGAATTGGTCCGGGCGATCAGCAGCTGATAATGATCAGAAGGTGAGTCGTGAGGAAGAGGTCGTGGAGGAGGAGGAATCGCTTGGCTACAAGGATGACTCCTTGCGCTCGAGGATGGAGGCCGCCGCCGTCATGTGTGATTCCCTGGAGTTGAAGTGATGCTGGGGAGGAACCCCTGTCGGGGCCTCCTCGAGTATGGGTCAGAGGGTCGTTGTCCGAGAGACACTGGCCGAGGGTGGCGGTGGCGGGGGTGGAGGTGCCGGAGCCGGGGATATCACCACGTCCGGCTCACCCGCCAGATCGCAGTCGAACCTCCACAGGATGCTTTCAGGGTGGTCACCTCCTGTGAAATCGAAGAATCTTATTGAGATTTTGCAAGATTTTTCTGAAATTACAATCGTTGAATATTCAAGATTTATCGTTTCTCTACCAGTCTATATTATATGCGATACTTTGAATAAACTCGTACAATGACGCGCAGTTCATACATGGGTATCACTTAGTTAACAGAAAAAACGTTTCATTTATTTCTCAAGTTTCCACAAAGTACTTTTGAATACGTCAAGACTCGAGTACAAAGACTGTTTTCAAATTTCTCTTCCTGGCCTATATTTTCGTTTCTCACAAGAAGTTTCTCTAAAGAAAAAAATATTCCAAAACTAGTGCTCCGAGCCATTTATAAAAAAACTTTTAACCCGTTCTCAGCTCCTCGTGCGCAACTCTATACAAAAGCAAAAGCGGCAGGAACTTCGATCAAAAATGAAAAAAAAGGCACCCCCCCCCCCCCTCAGAAAAGGATTCCGTGACTTTGAAACTGCATGCATCCTCAAATGGGCATCTCCTCCTCGACTTCTTCGTGAAAATCTTTCCTCTAGCAGCGAGTCCTCTCGCGCAGATAAAAAGGCTTTTAAGATAAGACAGAGGCGGCGGGTGCGCGGTTATACGTCGACTGTCGCTCCATATACGTATACGTATACCTTGAGCCAAGCCGATGCCGGAAGAGGCTCGTCTCTGCTTCGGCGGCGGCTGCTGCTGCTGACGTTTGTGCGAATGACTGAGACTGTGGGAGTGCGAGTGGCAGTGTGTGTGATGAGTGTGCGTGGGAGTGTTGCGGCAGATCTGCTGCTGTTGCTGCTGCGGCGATGGTCGCTGACGAAGCTGAGGGAGAAGCCTGTGCTAGGTGTCCCCGCTCCCTGGCTCCCCCGTCATTTGATCGTAGCTCAATGATTTCTTCATCTCCGTCATCTGCAGCGCACCAGCCTCCTGCTGCAAAGTTTCAGTCGACAGCGCGCGTGTTAGTATATATATTTTACTTTTATTTTGTAATCGTATTATATGCGCTCGAGAAATCCGACATTGCGGCATATACTGCGTCTATACGAAAGCCAAAAGCCGAAGATTTATTTCGCGGTTTTTTTTTCGTTTTATGCAGATGGAAACGTGTTGAGGAAATCGCGCGTCTTTTTTTCGATTCGAGTGGAAATTGCGGAGAGGATCCGCCTCAAGGACACGCGGCCAAGACAAAGACCGGAAATTGAATCGACTCGCCAATCCAAAAACGAGACGCTCTTTTTAGCTCCTTCGTTTCTTTATACAGGGGAGAATCTTGCAGTATGGCTATTTGAGTCTTCAATATTTCTCAAAAGATAGACGCACCATTTTGTGATCTATTGAATATACTTCGCGAACGGTATTTCAAATTTATCACAGCAAAAGTTACATGGAATGAAAAATTAATTTTTGAGGCTCACTAGTTTTTCCTCAGGTAAGTTTACCATCTAATATACTTGTTAATAGTTTGTTCTAAAAGTTTAGATTCTTGGGAGTGAATCTTGAATCGACCGAAGTTTTAGTATTACATAAAATACTTTTGCGCTTCGTTCTTGCAGTATCGCTGATAGGCATTTTCCCAACGCAAAACATAATGTTTCATTAATTTAATCATTTTTTGAGTTCAGAATAATGCAAAATTAGCAAAGTACGATAGTAGTTATTTGTATTTGATGTACGGAAGATTGTAATCATTTACAAAGCTGTATTTTTAATGAATGTATAATATATTATCACAAGGTTGTAAGACTCGTTACATTTAATTTAGACCACAAATTGTAAAGAAACGTAATTAGCCACACTAGAAGACACTTTTTGCGACCACGAAAATTGCACGTTTTAAATATTTCGTGTTCGAGTGCCGTCAAATTTGTCTACAATAAATAATAAAGCAAGGAACGCGTAAAAATGTTTATTTTTAATACTGTACGACTCTTCTCTACGTTTTTCCGTGCGGTGAGTTTGATTTTGATGAAAATTGCTTGCGTATAATTATAAAGCTATTCCACCGACTGAAGCTTTTATTGCCAACAAGACTTGTGTATTTATGCAATTTTTAAATTGTCGAGAATGTACGCGCATAACGAACAAATATATATGTACAACAAATAAAACAAGCTATACATCACTGATTTCAATGACATAATACAAAAATCAACTGCCGAAATAAACGCAATCGGCGACGCGAATCGAGCGCGAAATAACGCGCATCATCGCGGAGCACCGCAGCAGCGCCATAATACAAAAAAATAAAAGCACGCCGACGCGGGAAACGCATCTCCCGCGCGCGGCTCGAAAAATGAAAAATCCGACAAAATTCATCAGTCGCGCGCGAAATAATAATAAATACCCTCTCGACGGCGGCGGTAATAATCGGGTCGGCTTGCGTTTTAATTATGGCGCCAATAATTAAGGCGCTCTCTCTCTCTCTCTCTCTCTCTCTCTCTCTCTTTCGGGCCGTACTGTTGTTTACGAGCGCACGACGCGGGCACTAAAAGCCCATCAATACGCGAGATTACCGAATTAGTCCGACATCGCGGCGGCTCAGACTGGGTAATGTATTAACCATAGCTCGCGAACGGCCAATCTGCTCGCTGCGAATTTGTTCTGGAGCTTGATTTGTGATTGCGGAGAGGTTTACAGTAACGGAAGGTTATTTTGCCGGGGTCAGGATACGACTATAACAGTGTATACACTGCTATTGTGTCGTATATAATACAGAGCTTGCGATAAATTCGTATCTTGTATGCGCACATTTGAATTTGAAAAATATTTGATTATATAGCATACAATACAAGCTCACATATCAATACAACTTAATCAACAAGCCAAGAAGCTGAGATGCAGCACATATATAAACGAAGCGCATGCGGACACAAAGTGCCAGAGCTACGTGCGCGCTTATAAACGCATGCAATTAATCCACTAGTCGCCGGTAGGCTCAGATACACATCTATATTTCGTCGAGGTTGCTGGACCGCATATACTCTCTCTGAAAAGCCTACAATAAAGTACCACTGCCAGCAGCAAGAGAGAAGGGGGGGGAGTAGCATACATATATATCTAGGCACTACAGCAGGCCGTGAATAGTAGCGGAGGATGAAGTTTTCAGTGAAGAGAGCCAGCGACGCGCACAGAGGCGCCGCTGTTAATTGCTCGAGGCTCTCTCTCCCTCTTCGTGTAGGTGTATACACACAGACACATATGTACGCACACACGGAGAAAGAGCGGGACTTGGAAAGTTGGTCAGCGGTGGTCCATTATATATACTGTGTATATGCGAGCGGCTCGTTAACTTTTACGCGATGGCTATCTTTCGACGTGGATTTTCTAAATCCGGAGACGTCGCGGAGACGCAGACACACTGCGCGGATATGATGCAGACCGAATTATACATCATCGACGCTACGTTCACTTTATCTCTCGTTCTCTACATGTACATAACGGCCGAGATTCACCTGCGGGTTTCGAGCGTAATCTCTTGTGAATAAATTAACATGCGCTATGGATACAGTTGCTGTGCACGCGTATAATACTCGCTGTTGAAAATTGAACGAGCCTATAGACCGCCGAATGCGTAGCCTCGGCAAATTTGCGGAGATAATTAATTTAAAATAGAAGGAATCAGAATTTCTAAGTGCAACGAGAGTGAGAACTATATACTATAATATACGTAGAAGTTGATATCTACGTGTGTGTTTCTTGGGGTTTGCTATATGATGTAGAGGCAGTGATACGGGGGAGGAGACGAAACGGTGATGATGGCTGTACGAGACTTACACCATTTAGCCAGGGGATTTCGATGCTCGGTACGTAGGTCGTCTCCTCGTGGCCGACGGCTGCGATGGAGGAGCTCGTCTGATGGCTCGCGGGACAGTAGCGGCTTCGACGTATCGACGAGGAACTGCAGCGGCTGCAGCCGACCACCGGACCTGACGACCTCGTGGCGCGCAGCTTAGAGGCTGGCCGCTGACGCGAGCCGCATCTTATTGCGAAGCAGAATTCCGATGCCATCTCCGCGCACAGTGACTTTTTTTCGCGGGATCGTTCGAGGGAGAGGAGGCGTTTGTTTTGTTTGCGTGGCACGATTAGAACGATCAGCCGGCACATCAGATTGTTTTGTTTTTTTGTCAGACAGAGAAAAAGAAAAGAGACACGTAATTTTCAAGGCAAGACATGAAGTTTTTTTGTGGTTGCCTATATCTACTTTGTGTGTGTGTGTTTCTTTGTCAGTCGTGTGAGCCATTCATTTCGCTTACGGTACAGCGTTGGAAGCACTTATGGTTCGCCAATCTCGGACCTGCTCATACATTATTTTGAATTTGATCCAGCGATATAAATCTTCCTCTGAGATTTCAAAAACGCAACAGACTTATCCCGTAAGTGCTTCACCTCATCCCGCTTCACGCACGCACACGAGTTCGCAAGAAACTTGCTCTTTGTTCAATTCGAGATGCCGAAGGAAAACTACCTTCGACGATCCCTCTAAGCTCGAACTCGCGGAGCTTTCTGGAAAGCTCCGGTTCTCGGTCACTCGCTCGCTATATATACAAATACACCTTCTTTCACTCGTCTCACGATGCGTGTATATATATATATATATATATATATATATATCTTGCGTCTGTCTATAATACAGAGAGCCGCCCGTGTCTTGGACGAGGGTCGCTGTAGCACGTGTATCATACAAAATGAGTATATATTTATACGTAAGACTTGAATCATGCGACGTATACGCAGCGGCACACACGCCGTTCGCGCATCTTACTGTGTATATGTTTGCAAACACACGTGTGTAAAATAATTTTTCCTATACGTAATATACAGATGTAAATCTCGAGTACACATGTAAATATAAAAAATAGATATAGATCTAGATAATATATATATATATATAAATGATGTAAAAATGTATATAAATATATATCCACAAAATCAACAAGCTGGAAAGCTAAAATGCCTGAGATATCTTACCCGGTCCGATTGGGCGTTCTTCTTGGAGTTCCAGCAGAACTCGAGGATCGCCACGAGAATCGCCAGAGCCAAACCGCAGAGTAGAACCACGAAAACCCCACCTGGAAAATATATCGGCAAAAACGTACAACTTTGCTCTCGTTGCCAGCGCGCCAACTTCGCTTGCGCTATTTTTTTCTTCTTTCGCTTTTACCTCCGAGCTCTGTGCTATGTTTTTTATACATATAAATATATACTACTGCTCAAATAATTCCGGCTTCTCGACTCGTTATTCGCGTTTGTGTATTTTCCTCGGCGAGAATTCAGTCGGAGATAATCAAAAACGTCAGAGGAAAAAATTGAACGATAGTAGAGAGCGATTTTTTCATAGACTCGGTAATATGATTTTTCAACGGTTGGCCGTGGTTCTTGATTTTTCTTCGTTTTGCGCTTTTGTGATTTTAGCGCTGTGTAGTTGAAACGGTTATATTGCACTATTTGTAAACACTATATCGTGGACAGTTTTCCACGTTGAAGATCAATACGATGAAATACGAGAGATTCTTAAGTTTGAATTTTCGAAAAAGCGTAAAGATGCGTCAAGGCAAATTAATAAAGCGAAGAAGTAAATTGCCACATATTAATATTGACGACGATAACGCGTTCTTATAATTGCAGACAAAATCCTGTCAGAGGAACTTGACAAAACGATTTATCTATAGCGATACAAGAAGAACAAATAACTGATATATGCGCCAGATGAAGGGCCAGCGGCGTTCGGGCGTAAACTACAAAATAAAGGCGCCGCATGTGGATATTTCATTATAAAAATAAACAACTCAGACAGTTCTGGTATGTGAGCGACCCAAGCAGCAGACCCAACAACAGGCAATTTTACCATAGGTGATATACTGCTATATATACACTGGATTAGCAGATTTAGATGAGGGTAATTGGAAAGCGACTATGCGCCACCTATCTTCGAGCTTGACAGAAATCCGGAGAGTTGTAACGGTGGGGGAAGGGCGAAAGTATATACGTATAAAAGTATTTTAACTTTCGGACCGTTATCTTGAGATGCTCTGAATCGTAAGTAACTATTATATGAAAAGTAGAGAGATCAAACCTACTACTTTTTTTATTGAAAAAGTTTTTGATTTTTAAAACGTGAACAATAGACTTCTTTATTGTATTAAGCAGAAACAAAGCCCGAGCCACTTCCGCGCAGTTTTCCCAACAAGCTGCAGCGAAAGCGCCAAAAACGCATTAATTTCGGGTAATTAGAAAGCCGAAGGACAACATTGCCTCTCCCCTAATTATATTCGCGTCTTTCAGCCAAGCGGGCACCCAGAAGCTCGCACCGAAACGACGCCGGCTTATTTCCTGATTAAAAAACAGGCAAACTCCTCTCTCAAACCCATCTTAATTACCAAGTTCTCTTCTTCGAAACTTCCCCTCGGCGTCTCGATGTTTTGCACGAAATTTTAAGCGAATGCACGCGAAGGATGGACTAGAGAGAGAGAGAGAGAGAGAGAGAGAGAGAGAGAGAGAAGCAACGTCGAGCGAAAGAGCAATAGAAAAATCAGGATGCGAAAAAGGAAGCCAAAGACAGACAGGAAATCGTGCGCGCAATATCCAACAAGCGCCACATCGACGAGTCGCTCCAAGTTTCTTTACCTCGCGGATTCTGCGCGACTGCGGCGTTCGTTCAGTATATATATATATATATATATATATATATATATATATATATATATATATATATATATATATATATATATATATATATATATATATATATATCAGCGAGCTTTTTCGCTATATTTTTATCTCTCGCCGCGCGTACTTTCCTTTCAGACCTCGCCGCGTATTCTCCTGTCTCATCCGCCGGCGTGTATATTTGTTTTGCATATATTAAAACGAAACTTTATTGCCGTATGTCTCGCCCTCTCGCGAAACAATTATAAGCACGAATACCCGTACGTTAATTCGATACGTATTGCGCTCACGCATATATCGGGCGGATTCGTGATTTAATCCCTCGGCGATCGATTCTGTATTCTTTTGGACGAAGACCAAGTTTTTCAATTAAATCTCCCGCGATATCTTATCTGTCTCTCAGGTGCTTACACGCTTCGCACGGTATATAGAGAGGAGAAAAATCGATTCGGGCGAACCAACTAGTTGCCCCTCCCCCTCCTCAGTCGGAATAAATTATCCCAGCAATTCGTCGCGCCGGGCGAGAAAAATTTTGTAAGTTTAGATTAAAATCGTGCGCGCTCAGCTCCTTGGCGAATTAAATGTTGACTGAAGAATGACTCCTCCCGCCGATTCGGAGTTACTTACTTCTCTCTTCCCGAGCTTGATTTTTCTCCTGTAATGTAGATGAAACTCACTGCAGGATCTAACTCGTCGTGTTACAGCCGAAAAAGCCCCGGCCAAAAAAAGTATAATTCCCTTCTACGCGGGCTCGTTAGAGCGGAAAAGCTCGCGCGCGTCGGATAACCGAGTTATAATTCGCGCGGTAATGTCTTTGCGCGCGTGCGGCGTTTAATTTAAGCGCGCTGGCGACGACCAGAGAGAACATTCTTTTCTCCCGGAGAGGAAATTCTTGAGCGACGAGACGTCGCCGCTATTGCCGGGCTTATGATGCTCATTACGGATATTTAGGATGACTTCCGCGTGAGAGCCGGGGAAGTTTGTAGTCCGGCTGCGGGCTTATTGATGTATGAAACTGCCCTTTTCTCTGGTATCTCGTCGTTCTGCTTAACGATCGGATAAGCGCCTTTCGTAATTATCTATCCTGTGTATACATATCAAAGACAAATAAAAGGCGTCTCGCCAAACTCTGATCAGACTCCAATGCGACTTTTGTGTAACTTTCTATACAATAGTCCTTCGTATTACAGTGCGGTGGTCCGCCATTTATCAACCGCGAGCGGCATGTGGCAATATTGTATTTCAACGATTCTGCGTTTCCTCATTTGCTCCACACAAAGGAAATTACATTTGAGAAAAATGAGTCGGAAAGCCGGAGACAAAAAGCGAATTCTACACCGGGAGCACAAAGAAGGAGATTTCTCTCCTTCTGAAAACTTGTTGCGAATCCTCGAGCAAATTCGGAAATCCGTCACTCGGAGAAAGCAGCTACATACATATATATATAGATGTCGTCGAAAGAAAATTCGTTCCAGAAGTTTGGAAGATTTTCGCCGCTTTGACATCTCATTTTTTCCTCCGAGGAATTATATACCTCCTGCGCTAGCCGAGAGTAATTTCGCAAGTTCATTCAAGAAATGTCCTGGCACCACACCGCAGAGACTTCCCGGAGCCAGTGCTATATATACATCAGCTACCGTTGCTCGGCGAATAAATAAGAACGATTTCTCGGAGTAGTATATATACAAACATATATAGCTTCAGTATGATGGTATAGGTATATACACGCAGATATGGTATATATATATATATATATATAAGAGCTTACCGATGTTTTCCACGCCGAGGGCGTTCGCCTTGCTCTCCTTGCTCTTCTCGTCCCGGTTGCATACGTCCCCCGTGTTCTTCCACCACTTATCGTAAAGAATCTGAATCACGCCCTTCTCCTGCAGCTCCAGAATGGCCAGGGATATTTTATCCCGCCAGGGAGAACCTGTGGACCCATAGATATATGTATATATAAGGGTTTAAAGAAGCATTCGTTAAATTTTATCCGATGCTCTACATATTTCATATATATATATATCTGTAGGCAGCGAGAAATGGATGAGGTTCTTATCATCACCTTTGGGGGTGGCAATGCCGTAGCCCTTACTGTCGAGGAGGCCGCCGATTTGGGTGAGGTTGCAGTCGCGCTGAACGGCGTAGTCCAGCATAGTCGATTCCATGAGGAAGGCGTAGTTACCTTCGAGAACTCGTTTCACGCCCTCTTCGTAATCCGAGACGAATACCGAGGGCTGCTTGGATTCCATGTACCTCCACATTTTCTGATAGATCGCTATCTTCGAGTCCTGTGAAATTGTTCGGAAAACGTTCGTTTTTGTTTTTAATTAATTTACAGCGCGCGCCCGCGGTTCTAAGTAATTACATCCGCGCTTTGACGATAACCCGAGGCGATTATTTGCATTAAAAATATTCGACAGTAGCGTCGATCTATTATTCCGTAATAGCGGAGTATATATTATAACCAGCGTATACAATTATATACCCCCGGTATTATTATCAATAACACAATGCATTTCTGTATATACAAGCGAATAATTCAATGTCTCCGTATTTTGTACACAGGGACATATACAAAAGCTCAGCGAATATTAAAAATATCCGTATACATAACAACTCGCGTCTATCTCGGAAACTCACCCTGAAGAAAGTCATTGTGCTGCCACCTTCGAGGGTGCCGTATGGTATATCCGTCTGTTCGGCCAGATCAGCCGCGTTCTCGATCGGCGTGATCATCCTCTCGACGGTGAGAAAAGCTGCGAGATTCGCCGTGTACGATGATATTATGATGAGGGTAAAGAACCACCAGATCCCTCCGACTATCCTCGTGCTCGTCGCCTGTTTGCTCATACGCACGTGTCAATAAATTATCACGTGCACGTCATGTATATAGAGGCGCGGGGGATAAATATGTATAGGACGGGTTTTAAATTCTGGACGGTTTCTGCGGCCGCTGCATAAACGAGACCATCAATAATCAAGCTCGAGATCCTCCGAGGGTTCGCGCGTGTATAATACACGGAGGCTCAGGATTCTAATGCTGCGCCCGGTGTCTATATACAGTAATAACCGTTGACGAAAAAATATAATATATACACGCAGAGGCGACGGCTGTAGGACACATTAATCATTGATCCGCCGCGCGACTGAATGTATTGATATATATATATATATACATACGGAGACTCGAGACGCAGCTTTGTTCGACAGTTGCGAGAGACGAGTAAAAGGAGTATATATATAACCCAACTACGCACGTGTACGTCATGCGGCTCAGCGAAAAATAATGCTCCTATGAACTCGATACGATTGTTTAATCGCTCCGTTGAAAAAAGTGACTGTACGCGAGATGTGTGCGTGTAATATACAGCGGAAAAATCCGGGGAAAACGGATCAATCGCGTATAAGCGCATCAATGGGAAATATTCGAACGGGACGCGCGAAGAATGCGCAATAAGGTGTGTTGTGTATATATATATATATATATAGGATCTCGTTTATGCATCGGAACGTGGTATACACGAAATAGCGTACATATATATATATCTCTGGAGGGAAGTGTGGCTTTATGGATATGGTGTGGGAGGATACGGTGCTCTGCGCGCCGGAGCCGGAAAATCGATTATCTTCCGAGCTTTCGTCTATGTGCGGACTACTGGACCACCGGGATCGTCATCGTCGTCGTTGTCGAAGTCGTTGCTGTTGTTGTCTCTCTATATTGGCTTTGTTGTAAAGCGAGGACGCTTTATCACCGGGTCGCGAGTATATATATATATATATATATATATATATATATATATATATATATATACCATACGTTGCAAGTGTAAGTCACGGATCTCGTTTTACGTATATATCTCCCAGTCGTATCGTGCACATCGTATGCTATATATCCAACCTGCGCTGTGTGCGTTTGTCGAGAAAAATTCATCGAAAACTAGGTCGATATCCATATCAACAAACAGCATTATCGCACACGCAAAATTCAAAAAGACTGATTACTCAGCTGTGTAAACACATCTCGTGCGAACGAAAAATATAACTCCCCCTACATATATATATATCACAAGTACATAGATGTACCGCACAATATAGACTCTCTCTCTCTCTCTCTCTCGCCGAAAAATCCACACCCCGCACTGGCAGCTCTCGAAAGCGGAGAAAAAAGAAGAAGAAGAAACAGCTCTGTGGCAGCGCCCAGGTGCATCGAAAAAGTGTATATATACACTGACAACGAAAATCCCTCTCGGATTTCCACGCGTGTATACATACATACGTGCGAGTCGTGCGTTATTGGCAGTAACGCACGTAATGCACTATATACACATGTGTCCCATACATACACACATACATATATCGGCACACGCAGAGTCGGCCATAGCAGTGCACCATATGTTAATGCTCTCGCGCGTGTACTTCACTATAGCACACGAGTGCGCCCGCGCGCAGCGTTTCGGGAGGTTGTCGCTTTCGTTTTTTTTTCTCTCTCCCACGCGCGCGACATATGCATAATGTGTCTGTGTTTGCGTTATATTACAAGCGACGCTGTGCAGTGTATTCCGCTAGTGAATCGTACATATATATAATATAGTCTGGAATCCATGAAACAATATATACATGTAAGTGCCGTGTTTGTTTTTAATTTCATGCATACACGTGCGCTTTTGAGAGGATGATTAAATATCAACATGTCGGGCCCACTTGTTTCAGCAGCTTCTCCGGAGCTTCGAATAAAACGTAACGACGAGTGAAAATTCAAACATGGCAGAGACGACGGTACAGCTCAAAGCAAACAAGCCTGTAAAGTCAGACGCTTTCCGCTGACTTATTGAACACTGCGCTCCTTCCGACGGCGCGGACTTTTTGAAGTTCCGCGTTAAGTAGATAAAGTCAGCGCTAAGACACACGGCTCCTCGCGAATGTGTGCATATAAAAAATCGCGAATCGAATGAAACGCTCGCTTCGAGAGTCGTGTAGCCAACTATACGTTCGAGCGTTTCATTCGTCAAAGCTGTCGGATAATAAATTCATGCGAGCGTTGAGCGATTGTCTGCGGTGATTCTGTGTTTATGCATAGATGTACATGAGAATAGAGAGAAAGACAGACAGAGAGAATGGAGAAAAACATATAAGGTGCTCGACTGCTACGTGTGCATGCATGCGTGTATGGAGGGCGTCGGCGCATGCTGTTTTATTGCGGCGCGCGCGCTTAAAATTTTCCCGCTATGCGCACTCTTTTTCTGCATACCGCGAGTATAATATAAAAATGCCAAAGGGGGAGAGAGAGAGAGAGAGAGAGAGAGAGAAAAAAAAGAAGAATGTGCGTGTTGAAAAGAAGGAAGAATGAAGCTTGAGTGCGGGAGTATATCATATGATGTATATGCTTTCTGTAAATAACAATAGGTAGGCGGTAGCTTCCTTTCGTACGGGAGCGCACTACGCGTCGATTCTCGCGAAAAAAAACAAAGAGAAAATCGCCCTACTCGACCGACTCTGGGTGTGCGAGAGGCTCATGTGTGTGCATGTATATATATATATATCGTAACAAGAATAAGTTACCTTGGGATTGAGGTCGCTGCCCTGCTGCATGAGAGTACCGACGGTGAACCAGAAGCTGTTGGCCAGAGTGAAGTCGTTGACGTTGTGGGGAAGCGCCAGATCCTCGGCTTCCGGATCCACGGAGCCGACGTGACCACCCTGATGATGACGAGAGCAGGCCCCCCCGCCAAGTGGGTGCAAAACATCAACAACAATTACACGAACACAACTTTACCTGCTACTACTGCTGCGGCTGCTGCTGCTACTCTCTGTCTCTCTGGTTACGACTCTGATATATATAGACGGACGCGAAAGAGAGACGAGAGAGAGAGAGAGAGAGAGAGAGAGAGAGAGAGAGTGAGAGAGACCACTCGACGGGAGCCTACCTGTAGCGGACACTTGCAGCTGGGACAGGGCGCCGGTTCGGCCCACTCGTACGGCGAGAAGCGAGCGACGATCCAAATTGTCAGAGATACCAGTACGTAAGCTGCCAACATGTACAGCCAGATCTCCACCGCCAGGGGGTTCATGAACGAGAAGAGCCGGGACGGCATGCGACCCGATACCTGTGCCGACCAACACATGCTTGTTGTTAAATCGCACGCGCCTACTATCCTACTTTGTCCTTTTGATATATCTATACGTACAACGACGTTTTTCATTTATTTCTTGGAAAGCACATTCACTCACAAATCGACGCCGTTGGAAACTCCATTTCCAACTATATTTTACCGCGCGGCTGCTAACGAGAAAGCTTCGCCTTTACCTTTGCCGCGGAGGAAATATTATTAGGTAAAAATGTAGATCGCGGTCGCGCGAAATAAGACCGAGACGCCGGGTCTTTCAATTAAACGGAATTGGATTCCACGAAACCGCTCGGGATTACTCGCTCGCAGCTCGTATCCGCGCGAGCGCAGAGAATCGATTTTCCATAGCCTAGTCCCTCTTTATGCGCGAGCACGTCCACATAAACACGGGAGAGAAAAAGGATTACAGGAGAAACGGATAAAGGACATCGTCATCATCATCATCATCATCGTTGCGAGGCCGTCGCTCCGTTTATACCTTGGGGTTGAGTCCGCTGCCCTGTCTGAGAAACGTGCCGGTGATGAACCAGAAGCTGTTGCTGATGGTGAACTGGTTCTCCACGAGGTCGGTCTCGCCCATACACGGATGAGGATTGTTCCACTCGTAGGGCGAGAAACGCGCCATGACGAAGAGCGTGAAACTGACGAGCATGTAGGCCGCCAGGACGTACAGCCAGATCTCCACTGCCAGGGGATTCATGAAGGAGAAGAGCCGCGTCGGCTGGCTGGACGGTACCTAAATTACGTTACGCTACGATTTTAATTAAAACGGCCCCCGCCCAGGTCGAGCCAGGACGTGTGCCCACCCCCCTCGTGCCTCGGACAGTATTGTAGTTTCGAGTATCCCTCTGTATCTTCGCTCATCAGTCGGTGCTCGTATATATACGCGCAGGTATATATATATATATATATATGTATCGCGTACTATATAGAGAACAGGCTAATGCGGGGATGATATATACACATACTCGTCAGCGGCCGAGAGGGGCTTATTCCTTGGCACTTTGCGCGCATGCTTTTGGCTGCGATGTTCCGTTACGTATATATAAATGCACGACGTGTGCGCGTACACATGCGGTATATATTTATAGTATACTGCGAACGCTAAGCAGGCTTATATAGAGGTTTAATCGCATCGTGCAGCGGTCGGTATACACTTGTACAGTCTTCTATCCGAGGCTATTGTTATTTTTGGAGAGATAGAGAAACGAAAAATTGAACGACCCGTATCATGCATTCTTCTCCTCGTGTATATACGAGATATTCGCACGAGAGACTTTTTCGATTCTGCGATTCGCATGCTGGAAATATAGGCGATGCAATACCGCACGCGACTTTTTCAACTCACCTTAAACAGAATGCCGATGCCGAGGTTCATGAAGGGCTTCGTGAAGTCGATGACGCTCTCCCGCGCGTAGTTTATCGTCATCGAGGCTACCGCCAGGTCAGCCCTCTGTGGAGTAAAAAAAGACTGACGGTTAGATTTTATCGATTTTCTCTCGGTCTGCCGTAATTATTTCGTGATATGACGATGATTGATAGTTCATTATTTGGCTGTGCTTCAAAATATCAATATTTTCAACGTAAATTCGAGATCGGAAATTTCGAATTCGAAATTCAAAAAACAGCAATTTTATAAACAAGAGATCAGCGTCCTCGTAACTTCAATTTCACCCGTATTCAGCGATCCGAGAAGGCTCTCTCTTACTTCCAACCCTGCGGAGAGCCATCGAGCAATCACGAGTGACTATGCTGTATACACACACATATATATATACGATCTGGCGCATGCCCTGCGCACGGTCCTCGCCGGGGCGAGCATACTGCACATAAAAGTCAATTTGCTCGTAAGACCTCAGCCGTATTTCGATCTGTAACTGTAATACATCCTCAGCCTGGCAACATTTTTTCGCCGTCGCGCGCCAATATCGAGTGTCATCGACGAGAGGACAATTTATAAAGGCTCGAGGCGGTGCGGCGCGCGGCATTTCAATCGGTCCCCATAATACACAGCCGCGCACTCTCTTAGCATGAAATAAGTCGAACGAAGTACGCTGCAAAGAGAGACGGAGAAAGAGCTTCGGCTGCCCCTCGAGGATGATTCGCAGTACTCGACGAGCTCTGCTCTCTCTTTCTCTTCTTCTTCTTTCGCAGTGCACAGCTTTCGAGTGCCACGGCGGCACGAGTGGCCTGGACGACGCTTATCGGCTTCTCGCCTCTATCTCCCCCTCCTTCGCTTATATATAAAACTCCTCGATAATATGTATATATATTGTAGAGAGCAGCTACGACGTTCGCGCGGTCATTTGAAATTCAGCGCAATTTTCCGCGGCGCGACGCGATTATTTTTCAGAGCCCCGCGCAGCAGCAGCAGCAGCAGCAGCCCGAGTTGTTCGTTTGCATTTAACTTTAAAAAGCACCGCTTTTATAATCAGACTGTTTATTAACGCCGGAAAATTATTCCAAGCGGACTTTACACCTTTGAATTTTCGACGAGAGCAATTTCGCCCTTTGTATATCGTGTATATAGATATGCAAAAAAAAGGAACGCGGACTTTCGATATTCTCTCTATGTACACATCGAAAATACGCGAAATTGACTCTTTTGCGAGGGCGCGAACGCCCGCGTAAATTATTTATTTCGCGCACGGCATTGTGTGCGCAGGATCGAGGGAGTAAAATACCGTGTATGCGGTGAATAACTTCACGGCTGAAAAGCAGCGCGCGTTGCGCGTTTTTTAAAGGCCAGTGCGCGCCGTAGTGCTGATGAACGCGCGCGAGCGGCGCTATTATCGTAATCGGCCTTATTATTATCAATCGATTGAACTTGCCGTTTTATCCGCGTAATAGCGATGGAAATTCCCGCGGCCTCGCTTATTTTCTCAATTATAGTATCTGCCCTTGTCGGACCGTTAACGACGTTTTCACGAATCGTCGTCATTATCAGATATGTTTTTCGGAATTTTTTTTTCCAGCCAATTTTCAATATTCACGGGCTATTCCTCTCGACTTTTTCAGCGCTATGGAATCGAAAGCAGTCTCGGAATAAAGTTTGTTCACTTAACGACCATCACAAATTGTGTCCGCGCGCGCGAGAGCTTTTTTTCCCTCCCCGAGTTTTCGTGCGCGGTTGAATAAACGAGTCGCCTGCTGCCGGCCGTAAGGTTCGCTCGCTCATTATATATCGTAACTTTATTTTTCCAGTCGCGCCGCGGCCGCACGAGTTATTGCGACGCGGGGGAGAAGGAGGAGGAGGATCCTTTCAACAAAAATTGACTCAGCTCTCTGCGCGGTATCTTATTTTATGTGCGCGCGCGCGCGCGCGGGAAAACTTTTCTTTTCCGCGATGTATTTTTTTCTTCGAACGTTTATATAACGATGACAATTTCGCGGAAAGCTTTATGCGTATATATTTTAAATGATGCACTCGGAATTCGCATATGCGACTAAAATTCCGCTGAAAAGCGATACGTCTCATTAACCAGAAACTGATACAGAATTTTCCTCTTATGGCTTTGAATCACTCGAACCCCCGCAAGCTTCTGTCTCGCGTGCAGCGAGATTTCCCGCACGCGAGTCCTCGAAAGCCCGAAACTCGTTAACTCACTCGCGCCATTCACATTCAAAACAGCTCCCCGACGTTGAAAGGAACCAACGGCATAAAATAGCGGTCGATCGAAAAGAGGAAAAAAGCTCGGGAAATAAAAGAGGCGCGCAAAGTATGTACAAACGGATATTTTAAATTTAAATATCGCGCGCGCGCGCGCGCGACTTAAGGCCAGTACATATATACATAGCAGTTCGGCAAGAGACGAAGAAGAAAAGTCCGAGACGGTGTATATGCGCACATAAGAAGAAGTGAGAGAGACTATAGCTCTGAAAGAGGTAGCTTTTGTTCGCCGCTGGAAAAATTCGCTTCGCGGAATTATTAAGACGAGTTGAAAAGCTCGAGTCTTCGGTGAAGAGACGGCACGTGTATATAGGTATGGTCTCGGGTATGGTAAACTACACGTGCTTGTTGAGCTGAAGCTACAGAAAATTGCTCTTGATGCTGTGTACGTGTGGTCCAGACGTCGGGGACCTTTTGGAAGATTGGACGAGAGGACTCGAGGAATCCTTTTTTTTTCTTATTAAGGGGTATCTCAGGTTTTAGGTCCCGGATGTACCTATTACCAATTGCGACTACTGTGTTATAGGTGGTAATAAACGTTGAAGAACTTGGATTTATCATTTAGTTACCAAGGAAGTTTGTTTGGAGTAAATAATATAATGATTACTTAAGTCGATTTTGTCCCAGAAAAAAATTGGGTGCCGCGTATAGAAGTGTGTGCATTCTTGAAAAAGTTCCGACGGGAGGAAAGAGAAAGAGTAGAAAAGTCAAAGTGTAAATCCAGAGGAGACGAAAAGAAATCACAAACTCCCGTCACTATTGTACCCAGTATAGGGAGTTTATTTGTATTTTTTCCATCGTATTGTATGTGGGATGTTTTTTGAAAAGACTGAAATAAGAAGGTTCAATGGAATTCAGAATTTTTCGATTATAAATTAATCCTGCAATATTTGCCGGTGCCCTTTTATTAATACAGCTTTTAATTATGCTTACAAAGGGCAAACCGTATAGATGTTATGTCAATAAGATTATTCATCAACGTTAATAAAACATGAATTAAACAATTTCATTCTTTGGCATGACGCAAGCCCACTCAAATTATATTTTATTAAAAATTTCATTGTTTGAATTCTGTTATTGACTTTCTACCTTCAAATTACTTTTAATATTATTCTGACGAGAACATATATTATTTTATTTTTAACGTCAAGTGTCTGTTATCAAATAAGGTTAAAAAAGCATCTATAGAGTTATAATGGTACTGCTGGCAATTAAAAAAATATTAACGGAATATGCGAGTTCAGAGCAGGGTATACATAGCGAGAATCACAGCCTACCGTACCACAGCACGTGTTATGAAGGGCAAATCAAATATAAAGTTAAGTGACCTATAGATAAGCCTGATGGGAGGATAACGTAAAAACAGATGTAGTAGAATCGGGCGGGAGTAAGGATAGAGTCAGCACAATATGGGGCAGCATGGGAGGCTTGCGCAGATAACAAGATAAATTTTTATGCTCGCAATACCATTTGAAAAAAGTAGTGAAATTGATAAATTAAGAATATTCTCTACTTCCGTAAAATGACCAATTCGGTTTTCGCATATTATTTCAAACAAGCATGCCTACGCACAATCCGACGACTCTAAAATTCAATATTAAAATTGTCCGGGTATCAACCGCGAACATCTTCCTCCAATCTGAATAAATATGACAACACCCACGTTAAAAGGCTGTCGGCTCACGATATACAACTTGTAGCCGCATGGGAGCAGTCTACACAATGAAAAATGCAGGTACCAGCGCAGCTCTTCGAATAAAATTCAAAAATAATCGCCTCCTAATTAAAGCGAGAAGTAGTCCAAGGAAACTCATCGCGGAGTCGCTGAAAAATGAATGGAAAAATTCAATTAAGCGCGAGCTCGCGGAAATATATCAGAAAGATTAGCTTCTTCCTCTCTCTCTCTCTCTCATTCTTTCTGCCCTGAATAATCCAGCACGAGCGAGTTTTTACCTAGTTCTTAATAAGCGCGAGTTTTTTGCATTGCAAACTAGCATCCGTATATAGTCCGACGACGAGCCTATGAATCCAGCCCGAGAAAGAGAGAGAGAGAGAGAGACGTCGCAGCAGTATAGCGCGCGAAACTCTAATAAGCGAAGAGCCTTTAATTATGGATGCGCTTTAAGAGTGGTAATCCGCAATTCAATAAGTCGAGGAGTCCTTTTAGCTTCTTTCTCTCCTGAGGGGGGTTTTTATGGAGAAATTATGTAGCGCTGCGAAGTACTCGTATAAGCTTATATATTTATGTTGGTTTTATTTTTGCCGAGGTAGATTCGAGAAAGAGTCATCAATTAAGCTATACATTATGCGCATTTCCTATTTTAACGCTAGAAAGGACGTCCATGAGTGTTAAGTAATCTTGATTGCAGTGTAACAAATTCTAAAGCCGGGCTGCGTTGGAAGCTCCTGAAAGCTGTAAGATTATAATCCCACCGAGTCACTCAAAATCTCACACATTTGATGCATTCGGCGAAACGCAGCACTCTTTGCTCTAAAGTAAAATAAAATCGAAAAAAAATAACGTGTAAAAGATGTGTTTGCCAAAGAGAATAATATCGGAGGATAAAGCGAACCTTTTCAAAAGCAAATAAAAACGAATGAACGACGAGCCTCGTCAAATAACAGTCTGTTTATAGGGACCCTCCGAGCGAACACTCGACGATTAATTCTCCTCTCGGCGCCTGCGAATGACTTTCCCGCTCGCATCGATTTCCACGATATATATATACACATACATAGATACACCTGTATACATATATATGTACTCACTTTCTCCATGAGCTCGCGTACAATGCCGTTCCATTCCTTGGTCTCCGGGTCGTAGACGCCGTACATGTGGTCGGGGACGAGTCGAATGGCGTATTGGAAACCAACCTGGCCGGCTATCCACTTGAGCAGGTCTATGCAGAAACCCTCGAACCTCGCGTTCCCCGTCAGATTCTTGTCCTCTCGTACCATCACGTAGGGTTTTTCCTGAGAATATGTCGGTAAATCATGGTCGTTGTATATTGATTCAAGATTCAAGAGGCTCGTAAGTTCATACTTTTTTTATTTTTTCTCTTCATCAAAAACTGAAAAAATATGCTCGGGTAGAAAGTTAACCATCGCTACAAAAAAAACTTCTGGAATTCAGATTACCTGATCTTAAATTTATTGCATTTTAGGCGTAAAAATTTCATAAAACAAGTACTCTAAAAGTTAATGTCATTCGTTTGTACGGGCAAAAATAACACGTTTAAAAATATATTAATCCATAGATAAAAAAATATTTGAAAATGCAACAAATTTCAAATCACGTGATCTGAATTTCAGATTTTCTTTTTGTAGTGAAATGTATTAATTAAATGGAAAGGTATATCTACATTCGTGATTACGTGTTCAATCATTGAATTCAATATCAGTGTGAAATATTAGCTAATATAATCGTTAACTTTTCTACCTGATAACCAATACCAATGTTAGAATACACACATATATATACACGTATACCGATATGTGCCCTCGATCGAGGAAGACACGAATAACAACTCGAAAGTACTATAATAGCCAAGCGCAGGGGTGCAATTCATATTAACAATCCTCTCAACAAGTGGCAATCGGTCCCCGCGCGCACTTTTTCCCTATACACTCGCCAATCCAATGGAAAGAGAGCGGGAGCGCGAAAGCGTTCGGAGAAATAGATAAAGCATGCTGAGCGCGGAAAAAGCTCTGCGAATTCACTGTGCTCTACCGGGAATATATAAGAAGAGAGAGGGAGGGAGAAAGAGCAATTAAACGCCGAGAGCCACTCGCCATTTTTACCGATTCATTCGGGAAACGAGCTGCGCTTCTATATATATATATGTATGTATATACGTACACGTGTTTTTATTTCTCCAGTGCGCTTTTTAGCTCGCGCTCGAGATTTCGCGCGCGGCGCCGAGTATAAAAAGGATCGGAGAGAGAAACAGAGCTGTGTATATATAGTCGCCTGGGATTCGCGCGGACGAAGATGAATCGAGCGGCAGATGGAGCGCGCGAGATAAATAAATAAGCGCTCTGATGGGCGGGTGCGTGTGTACAGCGACGCTTCTTTCATGCCCGAGGATTTTTAAATTGGATGGACAAACTATACTGTATGTATCTAGGCTAATTAGCTTCGTATAAAACGCTTGAATTAAAGTAATCCTCTCGAGCGGTTAAATTCTCCACAACGATATAATACCTCGTGGCCGAATGCGCCCCGGGAATTACGATATTGCTATGGCCCGAAAAAAAAACTGCTCGCCGAGAGATTCTATATACGTATACACACACAGGGCGGAGAGACAATTAACGAGGCGACGCCATTTAAGTAACAAAGTACCGCATTTTTCCGAAACGCATTATTCCGAGGAAAGTTGGCTCGCCTCGCCGCGCTCGCTCAGCTAAAAGGCGCTCGTAAAAGGGCAAAATTTACCTCTCTCGTCATAACGACGAGGGTAATGTTAGTGGCGCTTGTCTCGTAGAAGGCGCCGACGTCCGAAATGTTGACCCCGCTGCCGAGCTTCCACTCGCCGACCTTCACGAGTTCCTCCTTCTTCAGCTTCAGCAGATCGAGCTTGAAGTTGGTGCGCTTGCCCTCGTTGAACTCGATGTGGCCTGTGAGGCCCTGTAGGCCGGCCTGTAATTCATCGACTTGGCTTTGAACTCTAACGGGCAAAGGCTTTTAAAATAATGTGAAATTTTCAATTCGCTTGGCTTCCGAGACCGGCGCACGGATTTTAATGCACGACGCTGACATATATACATATAAAATATCCGTTATTATTATTATTATTAGCAAGTAGGAAGATTTTCCCTTCTACTACAATGAAAGTTTTAAACATGATTTTCTTGTATATACTCGCATAGCAGAAGCACCTCAAATATATATATGTGTAAACGCGCGCTCGTATAAAAATAAAGGAAGATCGCATAGAAATGAACTCGTACAGCAGATCTCCTCGGGAAAAAAGCGCAATACAAGCGCGTAACAAGGCTAATTACAAACACACCACCGCGCGAGATCGTCCTTTTTTTCGACCAGTCGTCCAATTTTTCGCGGATGAAGCCATTTACACACACCGTCGCGTTAATTATCTCTGGAAGCTACATCTCGCGCGCGGCTTATGCGCGCACGCCGATGGCGAGTGAATTATGCGCCTGCCGTCGGCATAAATCCATTTGCAAACGCTCAGCGACACTGCGTGCATGTGTGTGCGCATACCCGGGAAACTCTTTCCGTCTACTTTTCACGCGAGCCGCGTGTATACCCGTTCTTTTATTCGACTCTCGCAGCTGTGCGAGGAAAAAATATACGAGTGCGGGCTCGTGCTAATGACAAAACAAGCCGGCCGGTGAAACGTGGAGTGTACGTGTGTAGGTTATTTGCTAGAGAGCTTGCGGCCGATCGTCGAGTTTAGAGCTTGAGTAATGATTTCGGACTGAAAAAGCCTACGCGCGAGCAATTTATCTTTTATACATAGTAGACGAGTGCGCGAGTCGAGACGTTTTATATGGTTGAGTGCAAAATTTGCGTAATCAAGCTCGGGATAGCTCCGGCGAAGAAAAACACGCTCGCGCGAGATCGACAGTTTGAACACAAGCGAATATTCTGACGAACCGATTAATCCGCTAAAATCCCTCCCGATAGTTGGCTCCCGAACAAAAGACATTTAATCAGTGGACTCGCCCAGTTAACCAACTACAAACTCGCGGACTTTCGGTCCCATATACTCGCGCGCGGAGTTATCTTATTAAAACGCGGAATTTTGCGCGCACAGCCGCAGTCGTGAGCGGTTAACGCCCCTTCGAGTTTGCCGCAACGAAAATCGACGGACTTTTGCAAGAAACTCGGCGACGCGCCTTTTTACACGTCGCGTCTCAAGAAACTTATAATAGGATCGAGAAGAGCGAAGAGTATACCGAATAATTCGCAAGAGAGTCAGTCCGTGCATTGTTCTAGGTGTATAAGCTTGCAGCCTTGCGTATACAAGTTTTACCGCGCGGATATGCTCTGGGGACCCGATGCGCCTGTCTTATACCTAATTTTACGAACTCGCGCGCGCTTATATCCGAGAATTTTGAACGAAGTGATTTCGCTGTATCATATATATATATATATATATATATATATATATATATATATATATATATATATACGCCAACGCGCGTATAGGTGAAAATAATTTCGCTGGCGTATGAATTTCCGGTTTGCACGGGGCGTATGATTCATCGTTAAGCGATAATAAACGGTATTAGCTGGGGCGAACTGAAAGTGGAATTCTATGCGCCGATGGGTTGCCAATTATCGCTCGCGTGGAAGGCAATTAACGCGCGATTATTATCGTTGATACGATGATTTTCTTGCGGAATTTTGACGCATCGCAATGCTTGCGTTATCATAGACAATCGAGCGATACACACATATATATATATATATATATATATATATTTCGAACAACAATATGTCGATCGATCTGTAGTCCCCGCATCGAAAGTTCAACTTTGATGTTGCATCGACGCTTAATAACCCGGGAGGCGCGAAACCTTGTATGTATATGTATACGGATTCTCCGCACACTCGGAATAATGCATACTTGCCGCGCACGTTAAATTAATAATACCCGCAGCTGGCAAAGCGATTTACAATTATGCAACCGCGAGCGAAGAGACGCAAAATAATGTCGGCGCACCGTTCCTCGAACCTCATTAAAATATCCCGACGACGCGAGGCTGTTCGCGAATATACAAGCGCGCGCACACAGGGTTATTCGCTAAACGCGCTGCTTCATTACACGCGCGTCAACGAGGCTTTACTTATATAAATAAACACCGTATCTCCTGTATATGTATAAGCTACAAACGCGACTAGTCTATATATACGTGTTTGCTGCAGACGCACAAGCAAATCCCTCGGAGCTTTTCAGTTGCACGCGCCGCCGTGTTCTGATGTATATGCACGCGATCTCGAGGCATTTATGGATCGATAGAAGTACGCTTTGGGATTTGTTTTCAAAGTACATTTGGTGCGACGAGATTTTTTTTTTCAAATTCAATCCGGGTTATATTTTAAACAATTATAGCGCGGGTAATTGTTTTTAATGTCCGGTTGACAGCGCAGTTTATCGCGAGACACACGGAGTACAATGGATAGGTTAATTAATGACTTATTCCGATTGAAAGCGTAGTGCGTACTATAAACGCTGTAACTGTAATAAAGCTTTCAATTTAGTTGACGATGCAGTGTAAATTGTTCGTCGGAGCAATTATGCGCGCGCGCGGCTGTGCTTGTTTTCGGAAATTCGCAACCGAGTTTCGGCAAAGCTCGCTTATGCGCGCATACCGGCGTACAAAAGTTCGCGCAGAGTGACTCGAGCGTTGCTGAAAATTCTTTCTTAAAATCATCCGCGTCATTCCTTAATTAGTAAGATAAAAAATAAACTTTTTCATCGGGATCATTCGCCCGCAAAGGCAAAAGAAGGTATAATAAAGCCACACTTACGGCATTAATGTAATTGTACAAGGAGAGTCCGTCGTCCCAGGGTTCCTCCCTCTCGCAGGACAGGTTGGCGGGCCGGAGTATGTGACTGCGATCCAGCGCTGCCAGTCCGTGTGCAAACACCTGCACACTGTCGTAGACCAGGGCCGGTTCCGCCTGCAATAGCCGAGGAGGAAATGGTTAATGGACCGCGAGCGTTTGTTTGTTCTCTCTCTCTCTCTCTCTCTTCTATACCATATGATTCATCATCGCGCGTTTATCGTTTCATACGCATTGTTTAGCAGAGACTTGCGTGCATGTGTAATGGAATTTTGTCGTTGGTATATACAGGTAAAATGCTTGCTGGAGGAGAAAGGGATGATAATATGGAGCTCGTTAGTGCGTTACAACTTTGCTGCGTGTATATATATATATGTTAGTGAATTGAGTTGTATTGGCCAAGTTTCGCGAATGTATAATATACTCTTCTGCGCACGACTGCGTTAATGTTGTATCTTGTCTTTTGTGTGCTATTGTGCGTAATTAGTGATGCGACTGGGGGAATACTGTGACTTATACGCCATACTTTACCTGTATGATTCCCGATTTGTTCAGTATTGCGTGTCCAACCGGCTGAAATCGTTCCATTTGTCTGAGCGTTTCAGCGACGGAAGGCTCCTCCGTATCAACTAATCGAAAGGCAGTCATGTTTACGCTATTGTACTTAAAGTCTTCGAGATCGAACGTTTCAATGTCCTGCGCAGAAAAAGTCAAATAATTGCTGTAACAATTGTATATAAAAATTTTGCATATATTGAGCGAAACACTTACAAAACTTGTGAACATATAATGATATCTATAGTCATTCATTTGTAGTTGCAATATCTGAAAGCATAGAGAGAAAGGTGTGTAATAAAAAATAAACTGATATGAATTCATACGAGGAAAATAGACTCACTGCTCTAAAGAATTGTGGCATGTACATAGGATCCGTATCAATAATTAGCTTGTAAATCTCCTTGTGTCGGATTTCCCTGAGGACTTGTCTATACGAGCCAGGACCAGCCTGGCGAATATACATCTCCGTTTTCGGCGAAGGCGGCGATTTCACTAAGTCTTGCAGTTTGAATAGCCCTGCAACATCAGCGGAGTGAAGAAAAAGCTCATTCAATTACAGCAAGCGCCTGAAATTAATTTCTCCGTCGCCGCCGAGAAAGGCGATGAAAAACAAGGAATAAAAAAGAAAAAATATCAGTAAACCGCTTGAACATTAAATTCTTATCCAATTCCCAATCCAATCAAGGAAAGAGAATTCAACTGCGAAAAACTCTTTTATGAACTTCCATAAGAGAGTACATTTTCTCTCTCTTTCTCTCTCTCTAATTAGTGCCGCACGCGCAAAAAAAAGTCCGAGGCGAAAGAAAGCTCGAGACAATAACTGCTCGGTATTGAAATTCATTTAGCGATTTACTTCCCTCGATGTTTTTCAAAGTTTTCTAGTTAGTCACCCAAAGACACAGAGTAATAGAGGTGGTATATATAGAGAGAGAGAGAGAGGGTAGGGTACGACCGAATTTCTCCGCGCAATCGCGGGAGAATTTTCCGATGCTTAAAAGAACGAGCGGAGTTGAAACGAGCAAAGTTGGAGAGCTTGTCACTTCCGTTTTCGCTCAATCTTCCGGTCTTTATCTCGCCCTCCGCGAGCCGAATTCATCAGCGATACAAGCTTACACTTGGCTTTTCCATTTTCTCAGGATGCGCGCACGCGAGAGCTTATCTCGCCGAGAACGACTACTCCTGAAATTCGTCGCTGATGTGTGTACGTTTACTTAAGTAGTTTTGATTAGCTGCTTCGCGTATTACACGGAGGGAGAGATTGCGCAGCCGGGACTATCTATTTCCACGTTTCGCAGCGCGAGGTGTTATCATTGCACAGGCGCGTTTAATTTTCGAGATGATGCGACGAGTTCCCTCGTGCAACTTTTTACGCGAGAAGAACCATCGTCACGCGCGAGTCTATGGATAATGAGGAGATCGATGTGCAAAGTCGTAAGGAATGCGCATCAGGATGAAAAAAGAGTAGAAGAATATAAGGTAAGAATCCATCTAGCCGAGTCAAACTCCTGGGCTTGACAGTTTGACGTTTCCCCATTCGACGCCGCGACGACGTCTTCGACTTTCGAATAACTTTCTGATAATGTTCTCCCGTATATACGCCGAAGTTTCAGAAGGCAATGCGAGAATGAAAAAATAAGCTGTACTAAATACACTAACCATAGTCCTCTTCGTAAATGATGGCGACTTTGGTCCAGTTGAGAAAGGTCATGAGATCCCTGAAGGCCCGGTTGAGGTGGTCCTGCGACGGATAGAGGTTGATGCTGAACTCTTTGAAGCTCGGCTCAAAGTCAACCCTGGCCTCGAGATGTGGCACGTCTAGAGCCTCGCAGATGCTCTGTATGTGAGCGCCGAGAAGTGGATCCGCTGGGCCGAAGATCCCCTGCACGGAACGGGACAGCTGCTTGCAGGCTGGAACATACACCGAGTCCAGAGCTTGTCGATATGTTATATAGCTTTGATTTTTCCCGATGGAAGGATGCGTTCTATGAAGGATACAGCTTTTATTTGATCAGTCGCAGCGATATTTCGAGACGAAGCTTAATGGAGGGTGTATTTTTAAGAGAGAAACTAGGTTTATTGAAAGTGTATTTTCGCTCGGGATGCTGGAGCTTGATTTATCGCAGCGGGAGAATTTATCGAGCATGTTGAGTTTATATTAGGGGACATGTTGACTCGTTATATTTATGAAGTCTTCATCGTCGATACGCGTGTGTGTATATATTTTTTATTTTAGGATAAATATTTGTGCAAAGTATTATTAGCAACGATTCCCTGCATAACGCACAAAGGATTCTCTTGTTTATCGAAATTCATCTATATACAAACTTTATTTGAAATCATTGAATAAAATCGAGTTTGCCATCAATTATTGTAACAAAGCGGACTTTCAAGAATTCTTTACAATAATGAGAAAAAACAGCACGCTTTAAAACGTGAAACAAAATTTAATATTATCGCATACTTAATAATATGCAGCATTTTTCTGTATAAATACTCGCTCGAAAAAAAAAACCGCGAAAAGATAATACGCGAAATAATAACTCATCATAACAAACCAATATATAACTATAGAACAAGAGCAAATAACGAAGCATAGTTAAATTAAAGCTCCTACAAATTCGAGCAAAATAAATCATGCTCCTCGCCGCGCAGATTTCATTATCAGCAAACACAATTAGAAAGCAATATATATATATATATACGAAGGGTTTTTCCCTCTGGCAATTACGCGGATTTCTCTCCTAAAAAGGGTCCTTCCCCCCTCCCACACAATCTTCCGGCAGCATCTCAAAATAGACTCTCTGGGAAGTCGATTATTCGAGCGTCGTCGCGTACAGAGCGGAAATTGATACATCCGCGTGGATGCATTCTTAAGCGTGTATACATATATATACAGCATGCATTCTTCTCACCAGCGACGACGAGGACTGATCGTTTTCGTTTGGCGCGTCGGCACCAGAGTCGCTTTTTACACCGACAATTTCCTGCTGACCCTTCGTACTATGCCTTATGGATCGCCCCGTATATATATATATATATATATGTGTGTGTGTGTTTACATTCGTAGGTGTACGATGAAAACGAATGGCTCGTGCTGTCGGCTGCAGCGAGTCCTTATATCATGTATAGCGGCGCATCTTTTTGAATTTCGGTGTACAACTTGCGATGCTGCATAACGATCTCGTGTCGATGTGTGTGTGTGTGTGTGTGTGTGAGCATTTATTATACTGATTTTGAGCCGAAGCTTTTGTGGGAAATTCGCACGAAGGTTATGTACGCATTGTTATTAAAGTAGACGCGGTATATGTATATATATATAGTTGGATTTGATGCGAAACAGCTGCTCTTGCGCAGCGCTGCACTAATATTAACTCTGCTGTACATCAGGCTCTATATGGGTGAGGGTAGATATTACGCTAATGCATCTTGACCGAATACTACCGGTCTCCGCATCAGAATTATGACGGCGTGAATTTGTAACGCGTTTCCGCGCATGCCTCGGAAAATTTAAAGGCTCAATGTATAGTCTCGAGGAGGATTATTCCAGAATAATCGTAAAATCTATATAAGAGGAGCACATAATTACGAGCGTTAATTTTCAGTAGGCATATATATATATATATATATATATATGCATATTATCTCCATACCATTTACGTAAATCCGACTGCATAAAAAATTTCCAGCGCATATGACCAGCCTATACAGTATATAGACTCCAGTCGTCATATTATATTCGCGCACACGCCAATGAGCTATAGTCAAACGTGCGCGTATTTCAATTCGAAACGTATTTCAAACGCTGCAATAGCGAGCGAGCCGCAGAAACGCCTCGCAACGCAAAACGACCATTAATATTCACGCCCGCGCCTATTACTCGCGTAAAAAGCAAGGTAGCCTGCGTACTACACACGCGAGCGCGCGCGCGCGGAGCCAATATCGCTCGGCCATTTTTAATAATAACACGGCGCGGAAGCTTGCACGTCCACTCAATCCCGTCTCGCGAAAAAAACAGCGCTGCAGCGTATATATCCGGGAATCGCCCTCGGCAAACATACAACGAACGAGCGAGCGGGCAAAAAAAAGGGACAGCGAATTTGACGGGGCTTTTGATTCACAGCACGCGGCTTTCGTCGCTGTGTAGCCCTTAACAAAGTCGGCGTGTGCGCGCAAATTGAATTTTCCGCGATCGATGTCTCTCGCACATACGCTATACGTGGCGCGTGTGGCTCTATATATAGGGATCGAGTAGCCGCTGATTCGTATCCGTATAGACGGCAAGGCAGTAGCTATATAGCTTCCTTCCGGGCTTGGCAAGCGGGTAAAATAAAGACGCGCGTGGTTTTCGAGCGAAGCTGCATCGGAACGAACAGCTTATGGGTTTATGACGCGCGCGCACGGGCCAACTCGTTATAAGCGGGGAATTCCCGTGTAGCGCACGCGCTTCTGCTCATATATACCCATCCGTATAGCGTCGTCGGCGTATCTCTATTTCTCTGCTTTGTTTTATATCATCCGCTATAAAGTGCCGTGCCGCGCGAGTGAGAGCCAGTAACGACGAGGGCTGTATATGGGATCGATGCTCGAACTTATATACGAGAGTAGACGCCAGGGTGCGAGCTTTTATTTTTCGGCCTAGACGTGGTCTGGAGAGAAGAGTCTCTATATACGCGGGATTTAATGAAAGTTTTTCGCTCGAGTTTATATTGATTATGAGATTTTATACGTCCTTGCTATCCCAGCGATATGTGTGTGTGTGTGTATGTGTATACAGGCTTGTTGCATAACGACTCTGCGCGAGTTGCGCCGCGGCAATTTTGGATATATTGAGGGGATGACGCGGTGTGGCGAAAGATGGAGATTTTGAACGTGGAAAGGGAATGGGAGGGAGAGAGAGAGAGTTAATGAAACGGCGTTTTCGTATATTTGCCTTTCGTTTCGAGGAAGTGGAAAACGAGCGGGTATGATCAGACGTTATAGCTGGCGTATATATGAATATGCATGCAGTTGTATGGAAATTGGAATTTTTTAATGGGGTTTTGTGACTTTAGTTTGTCCAACCATCTGTAGAGTCCCGAAAATATTTCCGAACGTTTCCAAATGAACGGCAGAAAAGTATGGGATGGGAATTTTAAAACCAAAATTCTAAAGGTTTTTATTCAAAACTGCTGTGAGTCAAATATAAACCTAATTTCTGTGAGCTCAATGGCATATATGCAGCGGTTTTTTGGCCTCATCTTATACTACTGTACCTGGAACTGAGTTGCTTAGATCGCTAATCGAATTATAAATCCAGTAGGGGAATCGCGACACAACAGCACTGGTGATAATGTATGTCACAGAAAAGAAAACGCCTCATCAGGCAAAGTTGAATAAGCGAAATATTAGCCGTAAGCAGTTTGTATAAATAGAGCCATCGGCCAGCAGTAATGAAATTGATCGGCCTAGAGGTCGTCGTCGAAAAG
This sequence comes from Muscidifurax raptorellus, assembly GCA_020010945.3. NCBI lineage: Eukaryota > Metazoa > Arthropoda > Insecta > Hymenoptera > Pteromalidae > Muscidifurax > Muscidifurax raptorellus. The sequence goes on from CM052078.1 coordinate 39,491,943, forward strand.
TTTTAACCTGATTTCCAGCGCTCATCGAGAACGAGCTCCACTCTTGCGTCCGAAGAGCGAAAAAAAGAAGGAGAGCAAGAGAGCAGAGGACGTGTATCAGATCGAAGCCGGAGCGAGAGAGAGAGAGAGAGGGAGACTTCATGCTTTATCGACAACTACAGCCTCCTCTCTTCCATGCCGAGAGCCGACGTCAAAGTGTTAAACGATTCGACGAGGGAGACAAAGCGCAAAAAAATTGTCAGAGTTGGCTAACGATCTGTTGGGTGAAATTCTTTTTAAAACCGAGTTAGAAATAGTTTTAAAAAATTATTATCGGTGAAATTACCGATTGGGTGGGAAAGTAGACTTTTCAAATGGAATTTTTCACTTCTAGTATACGTTATTATATTCCAATGAAAAAGAGAATTTATCGTAAAAGCATTGCGGAAAGTTAACAAATCCAATATTTGATTCACTTCAAATCTCGCATATTCGCTTTCCTCAACCATCGATCATTTCATCTCTCTACTACGCCAGCTTCAATTAACGTAACGCTCTATGTACATCAGCCCGCACCTCTGACGTTAAAATATACACTTACGCAGAAAACCTCGGCTATTTCAGAGCAACATCAAACATTGAATTTTCAGTATGCAACAACCCGTAAAAGAATATCGATTTATCAAACCAAAAATAATCGACTGAAGAATGTCTCTTTATTTCTCTCTCTCTCTCTCTCTCTCTCTCTCTCTCTCTCTCTCTCTCTCTCTCTCTCTCTCTCTCTCTCTCTCTCTCTCTCTATTTCAAACGTTTTTTCAAATCAAACCCAGCGCGAGCATTTTAAAGGAGTCGCTTTCAACGAGGAGAAAAAAAGAAGAACGAACAAAAGCGAAGAGCTCCGGGGGCTTCTTTCGATTGCTGTATCTTCAGCGTCATCATCCCCGCGAAGCTCTTGTTCGATTGTTATACGCAAACTGGCGCGTATTGATCTTTCGCGCGTTTTTGCTCCAATTGCATACGCGCATTATATTATCTATATATGCGTTTGCGCGGAATACTAACCTTTTTTCGACGTTCGAAACGAATCGTCTTTAGGCACGTACTGGATATCGTAAACCACGGTAGTGTTGGGTAGCAGGATTTTCTCCTTGTTGATTTTGTAGACGGCGTACTTGAAAGCCAGCTCCGACGGGCTGTCCTTCTGATCCTCGGTAAAAATTGCACCTGCAACAGATGTTTTCAAGTTATGTATATCTATGTCAGCGTTGCAAATATTATCATTCCTTTTCGTTGGAATTTCACGGGTGTATATAACGATTGTATACCGATTGCGTTTTGAATTTAGCAAGTTTGCTGAGCACAGCGAGTGTATAATAACCTATATAGCTAATGAAATAACCCAAAATAGCTGAGCCATCGCAATTGGAAATCAAATTTAGAGTCGGCTGAAGCTCGAGCTAAATCGTTAATACCATTTCATGCATAAACTATAGCTTTAACGTACGGCCAGCCAGATAAAATTAAATATTCGTTGAAAATTGAACGAATCCAGTGCAGAAAATAAACTTGGTATAGCCTGGAATCGACGAAGATATGCAACGAATCCCCAGGTCATCCCGATAATGAACTTTAATGCGTGAACGCGCGGCATCGAGACATCTGGTCAGCCGCAAGGTAAAGAGAAAGGAACTCGACGACAACTACATGATAAAATTAACTATACGTGGAATTCATAACAAAGTTTACTCTCAGCTGTAAAGTTGGCATAACGAGGTCGTCGATATATCGCCTCCTTCCAACGGCGTGTGAATTAATGACTTTACTATGGCGACTATGACGCCGGGGTAGCTTCGTAATGGAGGCGGCCCGAGCGAGCGCGAGTTTTAATTAGATTCGAATAATTGCTCCCGAATGAATTAAACTGCGCCGCTTTGATACAATTAGCGCGGCGATGTTCTAAGCCCTGCACGTCGCGGATCTTCCCTTCATCTTTTTTTTCTTCTTGGATACGGTTTTGGGAAGCTATTATACGCAACAGTATTGGATTTTGCGAGTCGAGCGAACCTGCGGTATAATCCCTTAGTGGCGTGGCGTTGGAGTTTTAGTTAAGCTGATAGTTAATAGAGATGATTTTGAAAGCGGTTTTTGAAAATTTTGAGAAACATCGACTACTTTGAATAAATTTTACTTCTAAGTATATTATTTTCTTTGGTATACACTTCGAAGCTTGGAAAGTGGAAATTCGCAAATAGTTAAACCCTTTTTGAATGAATATTCACGCTTGAGAAAGGTAAGCATAAGCATTTTAATGCGAAAATTACTTTTCAGTCTTTTCGAGTGCATTCTAATTTTATGTGAGAATCACAGAAGAGTAAGAAAAAGCGGATTACTCCATATTCAAAAAATTTAATTTTCTACCATTTTTAAAGAGTTTAAACTCATTTTATGCCTGAATATTCTAATTGAATGTATTAAATGCGTGTCATGCGTTAAAGAACTCTCTATTTTGTTGTTCTCGAATACCTTAGCACAGCTTGAGGAAGACGCCAGTTTTTTCTTATATTAGTCTGAAATCGTTATTTTCATCGGCGCGCAAAAAGAAAGATGTATCAAGTCCCGTATAATATGGTTTACATTTCTTATATTTATTATTGATAATTATGATCATTTAATTATTGTCATGTACGATAGACAATTATCGACATACACTCTCGTCATTATAGAAAGAAATGATATATTGCAAATATATCGAAAAACTAAGAGCGATTGCCTACTTTCAGCGTTGTATTCTGGACTAACTAGCAATAGTTAGTTAGCGCTCCAGCACTCTAAAGAAAATATCTCTTCTCCTCCCTTTCAGCAGGGCCTGCATTAACTGTCTGTGACTTATAATAACGGAGCTCAGTACGAGGAATCTTGAACTTAAATTGAATAAAGTATCTCTTTGTCCCAGTACAAATATAATCTGAACTTAGTATTTCCCATTTCCATTCTGTACCATTTTTCCCTAACAAACTGAACCTTTTCAGCCATTCGAAAATTTGTTATTTTTTGCCGTCTACAATTATCAGACGGAACATTTTTCAATACAATATTGTTAATGAATTTGAAGATTATTTTACTGTGTATGAGTCAATAGTCACAAAAGTTTGAATTTCACTCTATAAATTTTATAGTGTAAATAGTGATCTAATATACAGTCAATCACATGAATCGTTAAGATGGAATAATGAACGCTGGAGCTTAAAGGAAGTATGCGTAAGAGTAATTTCACGAGTCCGCACGAGCAACAGAATTTCGTTCATTATTTTCTACTCGAGATACTGATGGATCTCGACGCGTCGGATAGATATTGCATTACATAATTGAATATTGTGCAGTATGAAACGAAATTCAGGCAGTATACTGTCAGCATTAATCACATTAACTTGTGAAATTTCTGAAATATTTACACTTAAATCGTTTAAAGCTGCGAACGTATATAGCAAAATTTCTCTATATTATTATACATCAAGTGAAAAAATGCGTTTGTCATTTTGCCGGGATATTGTTCAGTAATGACTATTTTGCCAATAAACGATATAGGAAACGTTTCAGCGACATTACGAAAAAGTACAGTCGATTTAGGAAAGTATGTAATCATTTGACGTAAAGACCAGTGACACGAGCCTCTGGAAGGCAACTCACGTAGCGGCTTAATTGCCGGTAGGTCGAACCGAGAATTAAACCCCAGTAAGACGAACGTGATCCACTCGCCGGTTGACCGTTTCGACACTTTGCTCATCATCGAGAATCTCCCGAGAGATCAGTGCACACCAGCCCACTGCTGCACTCAATTATATCGCCACCGCAACTTCTGCATCACATAATCAAACTTTTCTGATGAGTTATTCGAGTTTTCTATAAAAACATCCTCGATATCGAGGAAATCGAATATTCGATCAAGAAAAGAAGATGACAGTCAAATTTAAGCGTAGTCGCTACAACGTAGCGAATAATTTTCGCAATTTCACTCTGAGATTCAAACGTACGTATACGATATAAAATAACTATACAGAGAGCGACGCTCGCGTCTGACAGTCGAAATCCCGCTCGTATCCTCGAATTCGCCGACTATTACGTATACGAGCCGCAGCGTTCGAAGAAAATCCGCATCGTCAGATTTCGGCTGCTACACGGTGCCTTGCCGCAGTGTAGTCGGAGAAGCTACCGGGGCGCGAATCGCCGCTTACGCGACAATTTATGCTGACGGATCGCCGCTGCAGAATGTCCAATCGAGAGAGCTGGCGCCGCCGTCGTAGTAGCAGGTCTAATCCAATGCTATTATCCCCCGGCGATGCGTTTGCGCGGTTGAAATCTTGACACAGTGCTCGCAGTGTTCGGAGAAAATCGAGCAATTTCGTACCCTTTAATTACCACGCGATTGTTCGCCGGGATAGAGGACTTTATTTCAGGATATTGCGGGAAGGATGTCGATTATTCAAAAGACTTTCCCCTCCCTTATATTCAGACGGAGAGGCAAGCGATGGTGTATTAATTTGCTGTAAAGTCGCCGAGGAAATTGTAAGCAAATTGATTTTCCAGCCCTTTGTTTTCTGGAAATTCAAGACGCAAAGTACAATCGATGAGCTTTGCTTTTGCTCCCATTCGCGATACCTTATAAGATTCAGCGAGTGGCAATATCGTTCGCGCAGCTTATTAACTGCTCAGAGTCCGGGAAAGTTTAAATAAGTTTTGCCGACGTCACTGAGGCTTCTTCTGTTTATATTGGCTTGATAGAGTCTACGAGGGACTGCGCTTTGAATATACGACCTCCGGTCGTATCGATTTACTTTTTCTCTATATCTTACTCCCTCTCTCGCTCTAGACTTTCAAAAACCTTTGCCGCGAAATTCTCGAAGCTTTTTACATGTATGTGTACCGACTCGTCGTGGTTTATCGAGAATCTTGGCAGCTACGGCTGGAGCTGACTACTGGGAGAAGTTCGCTGGTTCGGATAGTTTCTCATACGCGTGTTGCTGTTGGATTACGTTTGTCCGACGCCGCAGAAGTTGAACGACTCTGATCGACTCGCGGGCTTGAATCGAAATTGCTTAGTGTCGCCTCAATTGTTAGTCTCTCGAGCGGAGCTATTGTCTGCGGAATTGCAGTTCGAGGTTTGAATTTTTGGATTTGTGTACATTCATTAGAAAGACTTTCCCTAACGTTTAAATAATTCATCTGTTTAAAATTCGTTCGATTTTAATTAAAGTTATTTTTGATGCATTTAATTACTCCCAGTATGGTAATCAACTATACATATTCAAGCACGTGAATTTGGAATAAATTTCAGAGATATATTTATCAAGATGCGTAAAACATCCTAAAAAAGCAGCGAAAATAAGCATCGGATATTTATTTCTCTGCGAAAATTCATGATTGATAATATTGCATCAACATATAAAACTTTTACAGATTAAATCTCTCAGAGTAAAAACATGGAATATATTCCAAGCCTTAATTGCCCTCTTCAATTTATGAAACCACGATTTTTAAAAATCCTCGAGCAAAAGATTTTTCCTCTCCCCCAAATATCTCCGATTTGCACTAAATTTCCTCTTGTAAATACCAGCCGTCGTCTCGTGTTTCACAATACTTTTAATACTGCTGCTACTCGATCCTTTCGTTCTCTATTTCCGCTTGTGTACCCATATCCATACACATCATACAAATGTAATACACTCCCACGCATATAGTGTTGATACTTCCGAAAGTATCTTGAGTGATAATCGAGAAGATTAAACGAAGGTTGCGTATGAAAATATTAAACAAGGCGTAATATAAAACACAGGTAATTATTCTAGCTGATATCAAATATATATTTTAAAAGCATTAAGTACAAGGTTCGAAGAGCACAACTCCGAGTTTAGAATCTAACTGCCGCCGCTCGCCGCCGATCGTCAGCGTACGCTGGAAAAACCCGCCCACTCTTCTTACCCACGCATATTCAAAAACGCAGCACACACAAACATACGACATTCTTAAGAACAACGCCTCGCGTCGAGGCTGTCCCTTCGTTAATCCTACCCATCATAAAAAAAAAAAAATCTCGCTATACTCCGCACGACTCGACCGCGCGGGCCGTGTCCGCACGCTCGAACCCACAGCACAGGCTGCCAGATGCTAACACTCGAAAAACAATCTCTATACCGACATGCTTTCCTTCTGAAGAAAAGCAATAAAATTTGTGCGCAGTCTCGACCCTACGCACTCTCTCGAAACAATGAGCCTTTCTTTCAAATTTCCCGAGATATGAAACCCAGAGCCTGTACTATGCAGTCTGCTTAAAACTGAATTTACAGCTTTAAACACAAAAAATACAACGCGTTCGCTGTTCCTGCATTCGCCCAAGCCGATGCCCGTGACGTGGGAAAAACTCTCGTTTTGACTCGCGAGAAGAAAACCCCCGTCGAGAACAGCGATTACAAAATTCGAACATTTATATTAGATTTAAATTATAACTAAAATTTAGGAACGCGGCACCATTAGACCAATTTAAATCAGAAACGCGACCTAATTAACGTACCCCGAGCAAATCAGCCAAAATCACGAGCCGATAGGGCGGACCGCTCTCTGCAGGCGGACACCCCTTCCCAGGTAGCACGCACAGTGGCAAACACGCCCGAGATGAAAAGACATCCCTTGTCTTTCTCTCCACGTGGGACCTCCCGTATATGCCACCGTAATCGACAGGGGAGAGGTAGCAACGGACTCCATGCGACTGCTCCTGCGCTGTCGCACCGAGTCCGCCTGACTATACGCAACGATCATAATCGATGCGGTCGCGCGTCTACCTGCCGAAGTCCACCGGCTCTGATTCGGTTTATCATTTACGTCAGGAACATATATAGTATATAAGTATCGTATACACAGTCGACGAAGAAATCGCTTTGGCATATACGAGCGCGCTAAACGCGAATTTATGTATATCGTGCCAATTAACGAGAGAACCGGACATATGCACAAGAGGATTTTCAATCGCCTCTGTGTGTTTGCTCTCACGCGTCATTATGACGTATTAGCGCGACAATTATATGACCCCCGCGAGAGGGGGAGCTTTTAATTAGGTCGCGCTCGCGTGCGCTTAAAAAGCTAAAGGAACAATGCGCCAGGCTGCGTCGTGCCGCGTGAAATATTCGGCCTGTGCGTGTAATTAAGTTTTTACGCGAATTAACTGTCAAAGAAGATACAGGCGATGAGGCACGAGTTCGCGTCTATGTATTATGATAAAGCGAAAATTGAAGCGTTTTGTCATTGTATTATAATTACAAGCGTAATTAAATGAACAAGTATAGCGGTTGCTCGTCGGTCGGTAGCCTCCTAATTTGACGATAAATTTAATTTAAAATAATAGCTCTCCGGATATAATTACGTGTGAAACTTTTCTCGTTATACCGTTGATGACGGCGAACCCCTAGTAAATTTCCTAAAGATGTTTAACACCAGACGTACGCACCGCACTAGAAGAAATTGGGAAAAACGAACGAACGAACGAACTATATAAGCTCTGCGTAAACGAAACGTTAATTAATAGCAATGTTTCCAGAAAGACGCGGCAGTCCTCGTCGAGAGCCGTGTACAGCTGAACACACTATAAAGGATACTCGCAGAGTCGAGAGAAATGGAATATAGCCGTTATAGAGGCACCCACGATGCAAAAGGGAGAGAGCCGCGGGTTGCAGCGATGTAGCTTCGGCCATTTCGGTCGTTGCGGCGGCAGCTACATAGTCTCCGCGCGTTTTCTCTGCTCCCCCGTGTTCAAAAGCAATTACGCGATTTGACCGCATCGTTGAATGTGTTGTTAATGTTCAAAAGCTAGAGCGAGTATATATGGACACGCAGCTGTTGGTCTTTTGCCGCAAAAAAAGCGGCGTCGCGATTTAGGCAGTGCCTCCCCTCACTCTCGATGCTTTTTATACAATTGTCGTCTATTGCGCTTTGTTCATATCGATTGTGTTCATTATCGAATTTGAAAGAGCGTAATTACCGCGACACACCCACGCAAATGATAGTCAGCGCTTTTGGCCGCTGAAAGTTTGTTAGCTTTTTCCAGAATTGAATTAGCCCGTTTGTTTGTTTCGTTGCGACGATTGCAAATTCGAAGCTTTTGTTGAGCTTTTTACGTGTCACGCGATTGCTTGGACGATAATGCAGCCCGCAGTATGCTGCGTAGCCAAATTAACGGGATCGCACTCGCTTGGAAATTCCCATTAAGCTTTAATTATTTTCATCATGAACGTCGATTATACGCAGTGGGCCAACTGAAATGATTACAATATTATAGTTTATCTATTATCACGATAGTGTGTTTTGCCAAAATATAAAATCAGTCAATTACAATGATGATATAATGAATTTTATTTTAATTTATTATATTTATCGGTGACTTTTTGATTTATTATAGTTCAGAAAATTCATTTAATTTTGAAGCATTATATCGTGTTTTTTAATTTCAAAGATTGACACATTTTTTTGAAATGCCAGAAACTGTTGAATAAGTTTAAATAAGATTTACCGACTTAAACATATCATTTTTACCAGATAAGCTTTCTATACCAGAAAAGAACTGACGAACATTCAATTTGAAAGCGGCGAGTCGTCCATTAATTACCTCTGTAAAGTGGACGCCTAATTAGAAAAAGAGAGGAAGGCGTTGGTTTTCGTGCCAATGGAGGCTCGAAAAGCTTGAACTGCATTCCTTTCAATTCATCCTCAAGATTTAAAGTTTTGATGCCGTGTGACATTTGGCACCACGTATAGCGTCACAATACTCGACAGCTACAACAGCTCTGAGAACAGGTTCTAAATTAACTGCGATTAGCTGATTTGAAAAGAAGCTCAAAAATCGCGCTACTGTTAAAGCTTATATGCGGATCTTATACAAAGCACAATGCTTTCATACGGAGCTTTGAAGTCGATGAGAAAAGCTGAAAAAGGCTAGGCGGTCTGTGCACTACATCCGGCTATTCATGACTAGCCGAGCGTTCTGTCGCAAGCTTCGCCGCGCGGTTTTCTTTGTACGAGTGGCAGACGAGTGATTCTTGCGGTGTTGCATTTGGTCCCCCATTATCATGGTTCATCATTTTATTCTATAATTGTATCCTCGTTTACAAAATCGCGTTAAAATTATTTGATTCTGAGTCTATGACTAGAACTCTCTCCCCGAAGAGCTTCGCAGATCTCAATTCATATAGTTATGTTTAAGCGTCAAGTTTCCTCTTTTATTTATTCATTTGAGTGATCCTTTGCTGGGCCGCATTATTTTGTATTAGTTGATAAAATGGCCCGTGTATGGAATACATAAATAAAGAAATGTAAGAAACGATGCCTCTGATATATATATATATATATATATATATGTGACCTACTTTAACGGTTTGATTCGAACGTAATATTATATTGTATTATTGCTTGGGCATATAGGTAGATAATTTAAATTACATACCATAATCACAACAATATCAGGAACCATCTATAATAATATTTCGTGATTATGCCGACATTATGGAACAAAATTACATTCCCATGTAACTTTAATATAAAATTCCATAGAAATCGCGATATTACACCGCTCGAACAATTCGATCAAAAAATATCGCATCGATATCACCCAAGTAAAATAGTATCCGCGCCCTATAGAAAGACTCTCGCACAAAGTACATATTATACACACAGGCACATATCGACATATCGAAGATAGAACTTCGCGAGGCGAAAGAAGAGCAGGAACTGGCGCTGGTATAAAGGCTTATTTGCACAGGGGAGCTTTTAGTTCGCGCGGAAGTCTTTGAAGGTCGGATCGATGCTTGATGGTATTTTCTATCGAGAACAGGGCAATCCCTCGTGAACTACTCGCTTCGCTCTGCCACCGCGCGTATACTTATAATACGTATGAATAAAAAAAGAATCGAAGATAGACGTACATCGTGGGTGGAATCGATACACGCCGAAAAGGCTTCTGAGAGAGAGAGAGAGGCAGAAATATATAAGAGCGCTTCTGGCCCGGTGCGAAAATTCAATTTCAAGGCGGGTTTTTCGTTTCGAAAACCTGCAGCTGTTGCGAGGCTTGTTTTCTACGGAACGAAAGCAGAGACAAAAAAACTATCAAACGCAGGAAGAGAAAAATATTTACCTCCGCAGTGGCGAGCGACACACTTACAGCGCGCTGCGAGAGATTTACGCGGGAAAAGAAGTCTCGCACATGCAAAGCGAACAGCAGAAGCAGTAGCACACACGTTAAATATTTATTTTGGCCAGTCGCAGTCTCCGCGTGTCCTTCCGGCACACTTCGTCATCTCTATCGCGTCCTGCGCACACACACACACACACACACACACACACACACACACTCGTAGCAGTTCTTCTTCGCTTGTGCAGTGGTAACGACCGGCGGCAGCCATCAGCCTCGATTTAAGCGCGAAGCTTTACTGCTCTCACGTGCCAGCTCGAGCCGCTGTATTTACGATTCGGATTCGCCGAAATAATAGGCGCCGGCGATGCTATAAAACGAGTGCGAGAGGGAGAGAGAGAGAGAGAGAGAGAGAGACGGTATAGTATACACTCGGACATGCGCGCAGTTGCTGTAGACGATTAGTCCGCGGAGGGCGTCTGTTTCCGAAGATTTTTCTCTTGTATGTAGAAATATGGAGAAAATCGGCCGCTAGAGAGTCTTGAAAATGGCAAATTTTGAGGTCTAGAAACAACTGGGAAAAGAGTTTAAATTTTAAATAAATTTAGGAACAATTATTGCTTAGATATAGGAACAATTACTTGATTTCGGGAAGATCCGAAATTATTATGATCGTTCCTTTTTTCTGAACGTAGACAATTTTTAACAATCCTTGAGATATCTATACGCGCATATACGGAAATCCATGTAAATTTATATCAAGGTTATGAGGGAGAGAGAACGGAACGATTTATTTACGCAATACGCACAGGAGAGAACGAGAGAAGTAGAAGTTTTGCGTCTATTGCAGCAACAATTTCTGCTGAAATCGACAAGTTGATCGGCGTCTTAAACTAAGCTTACTGTCCGTGGATGCCGGCCAAACTTTTTGCTGATACAGCTGCGTGCGAGAGAAGCGCATTTTCTTGCGTTAGAGGGAATATCTCGCTGCGAATAAAGGTTGGCCTCCTACATATATATTTTCGCCAAATATGAAATCCAGCGCTTTCGACCTTTTTATTCTGGAGAGCCTGCGGATTTTCGTTGCTGTTTTTTCGGGCTTCATCGTATTTTCGCATCGCTGAATCTACGATAAAATCCAAGCGCGAGTACGACGCACTTAAAAAATTAAATCACCATCGCAGTAACACATTACACGCATTAGTAAATGCCTCAAAGCGTCCGGATAAGCCTCCTAAATCCTAAGCAGCAAAATCAAAGCATGATCCCCAAACCTCATCAGCATTAGCTTATACAGTTCAATATTTATCCACGGACATACATAACCAGCGCGCGCATGACCGATCGGCAAGTCACATAAGGCATTAGAAGCTAAGCGTATATATAGCTGCATATGCGTATATATATACTGGCTCACGTGCTGCCGCGCTGAGAGTTTGCCCGGTCGATCGATTCTCGCTGCCATGCGGTATACGCGCGCGTGATTCAATGAGAGCATGGCACACTCCATCTCGACGCGACGCTATATCTATGACGATTTGCATATTTGAAGAGCGATTTGGCTAATTAGCAAGCGCCGCTCGTCCTTCAAGTCGCTCTTCTGATCTGTAGCCTTGTATAATATATCGTGTATATATATATAGATAATCAAGTCGTATGTATATATATATACTTTCTTTGTGCAATCTTCTTCTTCTTCTTATTCTTCGTTCTTCGAGTTATGAATAGTCACTACCTGTCGCAATCAGGCGAAATTTCCTCGATTAAATTACCCGGCTGCATCGACCCGATTCATTTCAGCTCTTAATTATTCCCCCCGACTATATACTGCGTATTCATTTACCATCCGAATTTATGTCCTCGTCCTTTTCTTCGCCGCTGCATCGACTCTTTCTTTCCATCTGCCTCTCTCGCTCTCGATTAGCTTTCAAAATTTATACCCCGTCATCGCTATTTCCAGCCCTTTTCCTCTCGCCAATTCCGTCTGTCCTATCGAAGCTCTTCTGATTTATTTTCCGTCCACTTAGCTCGACGGTCAAGAGAGAAAGAGAGCAGCAGTAGCAGCAGCAGCAGCCTTGTTCTAATTGAAAAGGACGAGAGCGGCGTCGGTGGTATGTATACGGTCGAGTAGTAGTAGTGGCAGCAGCAGCAGCAGTAGTCTACTGAGAGGAGAAAAAGAGCTGAGCCTCGTAAAGTTAATGCGAACGAGAAGCTGCTAATCCATCGATTGCCTTCAATTGAAGAATAGCTGCGCGCGATGCTCCTTCTATATGTATATGTAGTATATAGGATCTCGGGCTCGGTGTTTTACAGACTGCAGCCCGGTATATACGCCGGCCGATAAGTTTTATGGTTCTCGTTGGGGCTGATACTCTTCTTTTCTCCCTTGTTACGACTGATTACGGAGATTTCGAGATTATATATATAAATTCTGCGAATGGAGCTTAGAACGTGTATATACTTTTGAAAATCCCGAAATACAATTAGCAAAGTAGTAATGAAGTTCTCAAAGATTCGGGACATTTTAATATTCGCCTATCAAAAGGGCCGATAAAATCGGAAAGAAATATAAGCCGGAAAGTAATTTACTTCGTAAGCGGATTAAATTATTCCAGCTGACGAGTGACTGTAGGCTTATGATGGAAAAATTCTTATACCTTTCCGCATAAAATATCCGCGAGCCTTCGATACGCCGACATGTATCGCGACAATGACGAAGATGCTGGTATAGTGTATACATCACGTTACATATTGATAGATGTCTTACTCATGGAAAATTCAGTTAGTTTACTCCTCGTCGAATTTCGCGCATTTGCCTCTCGAGGATTATCTGGATTTTCCTTGAGCTCTTTTTCACGACAACGACGTCGTGTTCTCGGAAGGAACCCGAAGCTCGACGGACCCGGATATTCACACAAGGATATAACGTTAGAGCTTAACTCGTTTCCACGTTCTTTCGCGCACAGAGTTAAAAACAATATTGCCACTCGCTGGCTACTAGGAATTTTCCAGTTCGAATATTCGATTGTACATATACACGCACAAGTGGCCGATATTATTGCTACGGAAAAGTTTGAAACGAATAAGGGCTCTTTATTGTTGTTCTTGTTGTTTTTTTTTTGCTTTGCTCTGCTTGGCGAGCTTTATGAAAATTATAAGAGGACTCGGATATATCGGTAATGGATACCTGTACTTCGCACTCGCATATCGGAAAAAGTATAAATGTAATGCATTATTGCGCGCGCTCGTCGTCGAGTGTAAATTGAAGTTTGGTACTTCCGTTCCTGGACGCTTAAACGATAATTCCGAAAAAATCGTTTACTGGCTATAGCGAGAATTCAGCGAATACGTATAAATATACACTATACGAAAACACGGAAAATCGATATGCTCTCATGTTTGTTCACTATTCCCTTTGGGTGTTCGCTTGAAATCACAAGAACCGGCAGCTTTATACATCGAACCATCCCAGTTTATACATCTGTAATAGCAAACGAAAAAATTCCTCTTACGCCCATCCCACACGGTATTTTTTGCTCAACCGCAAACAACGCGCTTTCGAAAAATATAAGAAATCACGGCTTCTACCTAACTCTATATATAGATGTGTATGTATATAGCTGGAAAGAAGAGCACGAGGACGATGATGAGAGAGGACAAACTCGCGGGAGCTTAAAGTCGTAGAGTCTCCGGTGTGAGAAAGGCCTCGTAAATAACTCATGCGCCAGCGACGACGGCCGAGAGATAGCGCGAGGGTGATAAATAAGGAGAAGGGGGGGGGGGGCGACGATGAAATTCATGGAGTGCAGTCGTCCGGTATCTACGAGGCTGCAGCTAACGAAATAAAAGAGGGAGAGATGCTGCGTGAGATGGGCTTCTCTCGAGGAGTAGCTTTATGGGGGGTACAGATGAAGTCGATGCTTTTTGGTTGGGGCTAATTGATTGGAAGCTTTGTGAGCATTGTTTCTTCAAATTCGTTTGCTTGTCTAATTGTTTTTTTTTCTCTAATCGAGGAAACAAATGTATTACATACGCAAATAAATCGTATAGAAAAATCAAAGTTTTAACTTTTTATATATGAAATTTAAAAAGCAACTGACCCGTTTTCATAAATACGTAAGAGAATTCAAGTTTAGTACATAAGAAAGCTTTTAACCTTTTTCAATTTAGACCACACGATCTCGTTTGATTATCCCCACTTTTGCGTTACATAAATACAGTGCGTGGGTGTTTTACTAACTGTAGATAGCACGTAATTTTTGATAATTACAATTTGAATACACAATACAGTTCAATATTTTCTCTTCGGGTGCGTAAATCAATTTTTGGTAGACCAATGTGTATTAAATAATAATATATAAAACAAATTTCGAACGTATTCTCAGGAAACTTAGAATTGCGCTATTTCACAGCTACTTTCTTGCAAGCATATTACACGTTAAAAGCGAAAAGCACGAGCTGCGCAAAATACGTTTTTAATTCTGTTGAAAATGCTTGCACAAGTTGAATATATTAAAGTTCGCTTTGCGTTCTTAGCATCTAATGTTATTCTCCGGAAAGTTTACGCACCCGTACCAATGCGAAAGCACACGAGTTTGTATATGTATTTTTAATTTGAGCAAGGGGGAGAATAAAGCTAGTTCGTTCTTTTTCATGTAGCATATATCTTTTGTCGAATATCAATAATTAACTACCCTACACTATTTCCGGGGTAAACGATGAATTTTAACTTGAATGAAAACAGTCTGTTTTTACGAAATCCGTAAAACTAATTGGTAACTACTGTCATGTATGCTGATGTATGAAAAAAACATTAAAATATTAATATTTTTTTCAAAAGTAAACAGATCTATATAACCTCATTATAAAAACGAAGAAGTTGCCAGGACAAGTCAAACGAAAACTTAAATATGCCGTTATGAAGCGAGCGGGAATGATTGCTTGAAATTTCGAAATATGCCGCGGCGCAGAAGATTACATCTATCTATATACACGCCTCGAGAATGAAAAATTGCAAAATAACTTTTTAAATTAGCTCTACATGCGGCAACTTCGTAATTCATAAGTGAACAAAATTTATCGAGCGCCGCGGCGGGAAATTCAATTACATGCAAATACGTCGGAGTTCAGTTTTTCATAAATACACGCGAGACAGAACGTCGAAAATAAATTTCCAGAGGAAATAAAATTCGTGAACTTTCCAGACTCCCGAACTTTGACCTATTATCGCTCGAAACATCAGAGGCATATATAGTTTTATTAAACAACAAGAAAAAAATAAGCCGCGCGGAAAACACATAAATTTCGAATCACGGGATCAAGACATGCCTCCTATATATATTCAGCTGAATAAAATAGACATCGGATGTACTCCTGGGCGGTAGAAACAAAAAAGTACATAGAGAGTTCGGAAGGGGCCACGGCTCGACGCCTTCAAAGTGCCGGTCATGCATTATTCATTCCGGATCATGACTGATACCCTGTACGTGCGGCATTTTTCGAGAGAGAGAGAGAGAGAGAGAGAGAGAGAGAGAGAGAGAGAGAGAGAGAGAGAGAGAGAGAGAGAGAGAAAGACTCGCTTGCGAATCACGATCTTCGCGGCCTAGTAGTAGTACGAGGCGCGAGTTGGTCAGCCGCGTGTACAAAGGGACTCGTATATGAGGCTCTGAGGTCACTTCATATTTCACTTTAATCTCCGACTGCTGCTGCTGCTGCTCCGCGTGATTTACCGACTAGGATCAAATTCATCGGTTTAAGGAGATGGCCTGATGCAGTGTGTGTCTTTAAGATTTATTGCTGGAGAATTTTTGGAGATGTTATTGAAATGTCGACTACTGTCGTGCGATTGAAATGGAAATTTAATTGTTTATTATGTGTTTATGGCGTGTAAAACAATTTGGCTCTAAATAAGGATGATGGTAATGTCAGTTAATGTCAAAGAGGCTTAACGAGAGAAAATAACAATTAATTTACCGTTAATCAATATTTGCGTAGAAATAGATAGACTCTCAATCATCACGTAGTCATCTCGCATTGTAGTTTCGCAAAACTGTCCCACGTACTATCCGTATAAACGAAACTCTAGATACATGAAAAGTTGTAGTATATATAACATGAAACTTTGACAAATACAATTTTGGAAACTAATTATTATCGTAATCTTTGTAAATGGCAATATGTAGAACTTGTAAGAAGTGGCATTTGATGAAAAGTGATAACCAGAAAGTTTTGAAGAATTGTACGAGTTCGCTGCGAGAATTTTGATTTTACGCTCAAATATCATCTACTTTACGAAAATCAAGTTTATTATTAAACGCCGATAATTAAATTCCACCGATTAATTCAGATACCCGCAACTATTTACAAAGAAACTTGCTTTTCCGCATAGCCGCGAGCGACGAGAGATATCCCATGAAATATTCAAAAGTCAAAGTCGTGGGGAGAACGATCGGAGCTCGGAGACAGAGCAATAAAGAGGGCTGCGGTGCAGGTGTAATAAAGCCCGGAGGACCTGCTGTATAAAGCCGAGGGAACACCGGCGGAAGTGCCGTTAACAAAATCAAGCCGCGACTACCCTAAACAGGGACAATACGTCTCTGGGGCGAGCATTAAACCGCGTACGTGGTCTCGTAGCCTTGATTCACCCGCAAATGTGCCGCTTCATTTGGCAAGATATGCGGGACACGAGTTATCGTCGCTCAATTTTCCTCGCGTGAACGGACTTATTGAAGAATTTACAATTAAAGGACCTTCACGTCCGATTCGGACAAGTGTAGCGGGTAAATAAGACAAAAAGGCGATAGTTTGAAAACAGTAGTTGAGCAACCGCACGCGCGGCGAAGAAGTTTGCGAAAGTTCAAGCATCGTCGGGTCATCGATTCGATTCCGCGAATAAAGCAAATTTTATTTTAGATTTTTCCTCCCCGATCGAAGATTACGTTTGACCCAGAACATGAACTACTTCCCATTGTATCGTTTGATTTAAAAAAGTTGCTGCCACGTCTACGCAGCTTCTCCCCGTCTCACCAAACTCAGCCTTACTCTACTTATATTGCGCGCATAATACACTCAACCGCCGCTCATCCTCTTACTCCTGAACGGCCATTAATTTTCCTCGAATTAAAGCTGCATTATTCAGGGGGCTCAACACTCGCCAAATTAAAGCTTAATCCTCAAAAATTTACTTTTCATTTCGCGCCAACACTTTAATTCCGAGTAAAAGACGAGCCTGGAGAGGAGAAAAAAAAGAAAAAAGCTCCGGAGAGTCGTCGTCCGAGTGCAATTTTCACGCGGGCGACGACGCTCTCCCCTAAGCGCGGCAGTTTTCTTCGCAAATTGCCAGACATTCAGATGTAAACGGGCCGAGCGCGCGTTCGCACTTTGCTTTCCTTATTAAGCAATTTAGGTAACCTCGAGGGGCGCACGACGTCGGAAGCGCAACTTCCGTCGCTGCAGCTTGTCCTTAACGCTACAAGAGTACAGTCGTCTTTCTCTTTATCTTGGCAAAAGTGCGAGGGAGAGAGGCAGTCGAGAGTTCTCGAGAGCGCACGCGTCGGGAGTCGTCTTCTCGAGAGAGAGAGAGAGAGAGAGAGAGAGAGAGAAGAGTGAGCGCAAAGAAGAATGTACTGCCTAGCTGTGACCGTCTAATTCACGAGTCTCGCGCGGATTTGCGGGAGACGGATGCCCGAGATCAGAGTAGAGAGAGCTTATTTTACAATGTTTTTTGGAGTGAGATATTATGGGCGGAGTAATAGAGTTTGTTCTCTTTCTGGGCTTCTCGTATACAGTTATACAGTGTGCGAGAGTTGAAAGGAGTGTGAAAGAGGATTAGAGAATGACGTGTGCGAATGGATGGATTATTATGCGATTTGTTTTAGAATATCTATCTAAACCTGGATTTGTACGTGGAAAAGCATAGGATTAATGAAACGAGATTACTGTGCGAGTGACTTGATGATTATTTATTAACGATGTTTGAATAGTACATTTGAAAGTAGATGATCCTAATTATGCAATCCCCTACCAAAAGTAACTTTTCCATGAAAATTTCTGTCAGCTATGTTCTCCGTGATATCTACAATAAAAGATCCCACACTAAAACAATTACCTCCGAATCCATCTGTCACTCCATCCGGCCACCAAAGCATCCCCCGTCACATACATATAATAATCCAACAAACCTCTCAACCACAAAGCGATTCTTCCCCCTTCTGTAACCCATCGAGTACATCTCTCGAACATCGAGCAAACCATGGTCGCTCTCGTCGTCGTCGTCGTGCACAACAAACCCTTCTAACAAACACAGGAGCGAGCAATTAATCACGTGCGCTTACAATCACTCGACGAACTAATTCGCAATCACTCAGGAGCCGCACACCGCAATATCTATAATAGCGTTGACTAAGGTAATGCTTGAGAGCAGCATCAGGACTTGTCGTACGTCGCTGTCGACTACGTGACCAAGCTCAAGACGATGCACTTCGCGGAAGGCTTAGGCGGGTCTCATTGGTATGCAGGAGATGTCGCAAGATTGACCAAATTTTCGGGCTGACCGCCACTTGGATTATCAAGAGGGCCAAGTGGTTCTTGGCGGAGAGAGATGGCTTTAGAGGGGGAGAGAGCTTCTTTTTTTCTGCTGGGGGAGATAAGCCGCGGTAAATTAGAAATCATGCGTCGAGGGGTCCGGGATTTGGGTGTACTGGCTTTGATGCGGATTTTTTACTGCGAAAGGGATTCGAGGCAGATTGTACGGATGAAAATTGAGTTTCCAGCTTGGACCCTTTACCGGATTTGCTATTTATCAGGGGGAAATATTTTTTGAAACTCGTCTCGTTGCCTTTAAACAAAATTTTTCCTGATTTAGAGATGGTAAAGTGTTTTATTCGAGTGATAAAGTTCGGTTATTATATGCGAAAGAAATCATTTTTTGATATTACGATGCTTTTTCAATTGTCTTAGAAATAGATGGGTTCTATTCATAAAAACAAAACGATAAGATTATTTTAAAGATTAAGGCTTATAAAAAGGAGAATGCTTGAACTTTTAACAAGTGTCCAACTTCTGAAACCCCAATACTGTCACTATTACATCAAATAACAATATAAAACACGTCCACCGGGTACAAAAATAACACATATAAAATACACAATAAATTCCTGAGCCATATCACTGTCTTTCAATCTCAGGCTCTCGCGTGCAAACCGCGTTTGATATCCGAGAGACAGTTTCAATCTGTTTGTTTCTGAAGGATTAACGTATGACTCAGCAACAGCTCTTCAAAAAAGAGGCTGTATTCGCGTCTACATCTACATGCATATACACGCGCGCCGTTCTTTGAGCACGTTTGCCAGTGGGAAAAAGGGAGAGCTGCATGTGGCATCCGGAGCAGCTGAAAAATCTGTCGGTTCGATCTCTCGCGCGTGACAAAGAGAAAGCTCGCTGGCAAATGAACGAGCGCATCCGTCCGACGAATTATTGCGAGTACCAGTGCACTGGGCCACGGCGAAAAAACGCGAACAGCGGGCGCGCGAATTTTAACGAACTATCGGCTTGGATAATACGCGCTGGAAAACTCGTAAAATATACAGCGTTGCGGAGTGGTCGAATTAAGAGGGGACGAGGTCGAGCTATAATTTCATCGCTGGGGTTTTACTGTTTGTATGCTTTTTTTTGCGCGGACAGAAGCGGCCGCGGTTCTGCTGGTTATCGAAATATATTTTGGTTTGTGCCGCGGGGTTGATGATGGATTCGACGAGTATCCTTTGATATTCAAATGCGGATGACGCGAAGTCGTGTTGGTAGATTATATTGCGGATGTTGGCATGACGGAGAGAGAATTATTTTACGGCTTTAGAAATCGTTTAATTTTAAAATACAGCGTTTACTCGATTTAATCAGCACAAGCTCAAAAACCACTGTTTTTCAATAAACAACGGAAGAAACAAACGGAAGCGTCCAATTAACCTGTTGCGTAATTGAATCGGGAGCCATTAGAGCATCAAAAAAATAAAGAAGCAAACGCAAGCTTTAGAACATCCCTTGCATAAAAGCAAAAAAAATATAAAGAAAAATAAAAATGATCGAATTAACCCAGCGCGCATACACATACACGCACAGACACATCAGAACCCACCGGCAACGCGCATGCATGCATGCATGCATAGGATCAGACATGGCCAGAGCGAAGCCGGGGAAGCCCCTCGACGCTTAGTTAAGTCGACGTCCACCTACATATATAAAGCGTTTGTCCACAGAGCCTGACTTGACGCTAGTCTCTCTTTCTCTCTGATGCATAATATATATATCGTGAAATTTTTCTTCACAAACAGAGCCGAATCAACGTCGGTTGCAACTGTGTGCAATATCCGAGGATCGTATATTGGCTGTCCGTATATGATGGAAGGGATCCTTGAGTCGAGTGACGTTCGGACGTCCAAGTCGCGGCGATTACTGCGTTTATCGAAACTATAAAAAGCGGTGAGCTTTCGCGAGGATATATCGAGGCGCGTCTGTAAGCCGACATCGATTCGAGAGTGTTGCACAAGAGCTTGCGCGAAACAACAATATATATAACAGTAGCGCAATTAAAGCGTAAATTATGAAAGACCCCCGATACCATACTTTCAATCCATTGAAACACAGCGAGCGATAAAAAGAGGAAAAAAAGTGTACTTCTAGCTCCCCGTGGATTTTCGACGTATAAGGCCAAGTGAGAGAAGAAATGAAACTCAAGCCGCTACACAGCAGGGGCTCGATTGCTGCAAACGAACCTGGCCCTTCTTGCGCCTTCTCTCTCTCTCTCTCTCTATGTCTCTCTCGTGGACTAAAGCGCATTACGGCCGTATTAGGCGCTCATGCGAAATTCATGAAGCTCTTCATGTATCGGTCCGCGACGACGAGCTGCTTAGCCCTGAGACGAAAGTTGAAATACCACTATATGTATACACGGTCCTCCTCCGCTTCTCTACTTCTTCCTTTAAATATGGGTGTGTCGATCGATCGACGACGGCCTTGATTTTTCTGCGGAGGAAAAGTTCGACACGAGTGGAAAGTTCTCGACTAGGACGTGCTCGATCAATTGAAAGGGAAAGAGAGATAGGAGTGCTGGACAGCTACACTTCAGAGAGATGTGTGCTTCGTAAATGTCGCGTGTGGCTATCAAGGCGCGATGCGATATGGATGATGATCAATGACGCAAAATTGATGTTTCTTTTGAGTCACCGGCAAATGTTGAACCCTAACAAGGCGGTATACAATTCTATAGGCAAAACCCAAATTGAAACCTGCGCAAGTACATAATTATCCGGGGTCGATTAAGCTTTTTGCATAACCGCAGGTCACAACCACCTTTCTTATCACTTTGGCGGCCAGTGTACACATCGCCTGATAGTCTGGGACAAATTACATCCGGAGAGAGAAGGAGTAAAGCGAGTGGATGTACGCGAAGTGTGTATTTTGAGACAGTTCTCCTCCAATCGAAGCAGGCGCAGGTAACTTGGTCGGCAGGCTAGGCACGGACGTGTTTAGAAGGACATTTGGGTGTCTCGCGGAGCCAATCAAGCACGTGATCTGCATTCGCCGATGGGCTTTTCGTGCAGCTTCTCTCTAGTGAGAGAGTGTACAGCGTAACGAGCCGATACGTGCGCACATATACTAGCGAAGCTCGATTTCGATGTCGATGCTTGTCATCTTGTGTGCGCTTCGTTCTTTTTCCGGTGAGATAAACGTCGAGAGGATTCGATTTACTATATCTTATGTTTGTATACGTACAAACTCTCGTTTATTTATTTTACATTCACTTTACGCATTTCCTTACACATCGTTTAATTAAAAAACGCGCGCACATTGAGCACGACTATCCACATATGCTACTGAATCCCCAGTATATATAGAGTAACCATAGAATCCTTACAGCCAGAAGCTAACCATTCCTTCCGCCTTATCCAAATGACTTTACAAGCCCACAACGATGACGTTCATTGGCAATTCTCTCGCGGCCTCTCTCTTTTCCTCCGATAACGATCCACCTCGCCGTAGATCAGATAAAGCCTCCCAGATAACCTAAAGCATCCCCCATCCCGCACGCGACACAACAAACGTACTTGTTATAGTCTCCTCTCCCTTTCGCTCTTCCGCAACCCCTTAACGATCCTCGATATCATAATCTTCGCTCGGCGCTTTATTGTCTCTCTTTTTCCCCCAGCATCAGAGCCGCGGAATCGTCCGTCGCGCACTACTGGCCATAACGCCACTCTCGATAAATTTTCTCTTGCTGCCGCTGCTGCTGCAGACCTCGAAGAGCAAACGATGCGGAAAATCGGAAAAATATGGCTGGCGCGCGCGAGAAAAAATTCCAAGCCGACCGGGACGTGACGTTCGTGGTCGCTAACGCGAGCTGAATTGCCCCTCTGGAAAATGCCCGCCGTGTGTCCGCGTTGTAGTGCGTGATGCACATCCGGTGATTGGCATTGTCTTCGAATTATATGGTGCTTTTTTTCCCGAATTGACGGTTGCTCCGCCGCATTTCGATGCGAGAAATTCGGGATTTGTTGGAATTTGAAATATCTTGTTAAAAATAAGTAAATACATCCAGGGGAAACGCATATTACGACTATTTTATTTACCTGGAAATGCTTGTATATTGCCATAACTGATTTATAAATCAAGGCCGAATTGCGGGATATTCCCGAAAAATTCGATTGCTGTCTCTGAAATTATACCCTGAAATCGTTGTTTCTGAAATAAATTCTACTGATGCTTTTGTATTTGCATTAAATTTATTTGCACAATATATTTCGCGAATGTGTATTGGTTTTAATAAACTAGTAAACCTGATACGCTTCTGAATGCAGCGGATCCAGCACATCCGCGAATAAATATTCATAAAAGTTGCTTGTTCACTGTACCGAAACATTTTTTCTTGTTACTCCGTTACATTATTCTACCGATATACCAATATATTAGCGCAAAAAATAAGGTCGAGTAAGAAAAAACTCGACCATGTACATGTATACTACATTTACAAGAGTCTGCGTAGAAACAAAGCGCCATAAAGAAAAATCTCACCCAATTTCTTCATGATTTCCCTGCACCGTCGTCCAGAAAGACGACGTGACATAGGAAACGACGACGATGTCCCGAGCTATATATGTACACATGCACGCATACATACACATCTCCCTTGAAATGGAAAGGCTTCGGAAAAAGAATACACAAAGTAACAGAGTCCTTTGCAAACGGATAGAAACAATTCGAGTTCGCTCCGCCCTGAACCATTCTCCCGGTGTCGATCCTCCTCCAATCCAACCCACAGAGCTTTCTCTCAACACTCGATCTTCCCTCTATCTCTCTCTCTCTCTCTTACTCGTGTCTCTGTCCGCACCTGGCATCGGACCAACCGAGAGAAAGGGTGAGAGAGAGAGAGTTTTCGCACGCAGCGTCGCGATTAGGGCGAACGCGCTTATCGGCCGCCCGCTGACTTATGGTCGCTGCGCCGATAAATCATTCCTCAGCTTTTCTCTTTCGAGAGACAAGAGAGTCTAACGTGTACCGCTGCAGCGGCTAAAGTGCTTTTAATACGCCCGTGAGTAATTCGCCAAAACAGCTAAGCTCTGGCTCTGCTTTTAGAGAACTTATGGCTGGCGCTGCAGGCGACATTCAAACTTCTGACGTGTATTCGAGGGGATCATAGAGGATGTAGGAGATACGAAAGATGGCGATTTAATTATTTGGTGCCAGCAGTGGGATTTTTTTTTGTCCGTGTTACTGGTGACGAGTTTGTCGCAGTGCAGTCGATATTTCTTGCGAATTCTTCTCGGATGACGGGGATACCGAATGTTTTCGACAATGTGAAACGTCGGGGATATCGGAGTAACAAGATCGCGCTCTGTGAATGTTCGTTCAGCTTTAAAATTTCGTTCGGAGTTTTCACGTCGCAAGATTCTTTTGTATTACATTACGTGTTCCAACAGAATATGGTTTCGAGTTGGAAAATGAAGTAGATATCTTTACCGAAAATGCAAAAATTTGCAAACGATTCACTAAATTATACACGAGAATTTTACCGAGAATCATAAATATTACCTTCAAAAACGTATACTGAAGCCCTCCATATCTGACTGAAAATATCGAGTGGAAGGAACGAATGCCTCTCTTTTAAATCAAACTTGGTGAAAATCAAAATTTAACGCAACATAAAACCCAACGTCCCAAATATTCAAACGAACCATTCATCCCTATAGTCCTACGATATTTCATCCCAGCAAAAATATACTCTTCCCGGTCCCATAGCCTCAAAACCACCAGTGCGTTTACAGAAAGAATAAGTCAAAAGAAGAAGAAGAAGAGGAAGAAGAAGAAGAATGAATCCTAATCGCGTCGTCAAGTCGATGAAATCAGCGGCACCTGTAAAATAAATGAGAGAATCATCCCTCCCCACAGCCCGCAGCAAGAGATCTCATCGCTGGTGAGAAAGAATCTCCGGATTCAAGTAGCTTTCTGCAGCCAGCACAAGAGTGTCTCTATCGTGGGGTGCATGTAAGGACTGGGGAGAAGAAGACACCGGTATGCCTGGCAACAGTTACGATGGAATTAGGTGCACGTCTAATGCGATATATACGTTCGCCCATTGTATTCAATTACTTAGCGTCTTTGCACGACGACGACGGGGAGAGATTCCATCTGTTTTGCTGAGATAGAGAGGTTCTAAGGCGAATCGATCTTATATACTATACTAGTGTTTCGAGATTCTCATTGTTCGGCTGGGGGCTTCTTACTTGGGTTAATTATCTCTCCATCCAGCTATAGGTTTTCCTGGAAGGCAATTTTAATTAACGATTTATATTAGAAAATCTTTTTAAACTAAGCAGTTAAATGTCAGAGAATAGAAAATATTGTCAATAAGTGAGCTCTAGCACGAGTCATGTTTTTCTTCAAAAACTGGACAATTAAAAGCTTGAAATCAAAAATATCTCATCTATAAAAATTCTGACAAATATTTTCTATTGTAGTCAACTTTTTACCTCTTTTTGAAACTTTTCTTATCCCTCTCTTTTCCGACTTTCAAAAAAATCCCTCGAATACACTCTATTCTCAATATCGCCTCAGAGCAGCGGGTGGACTCTAGGTTTAATTTCCGAGTCTTTGGCTAAGAGAGACATCACAGACAGGTGTACGGGGGAGTGTAGCACTGTTGATTTCCACTCCGAGTGTCACGGGAGATCGAGCCTCTGATCTGAGAGTCTCGCTCCGTGTTCTGGGCATTTCACACTCGGCGAAGTGCAGCCGTACGTGTGCGCCTCTCTCGCTCTCGTGGCGAACTGTTTATCAAGTACCTAACCGAGCGGCCTCCCTCTATCTCTCTCTCTCTCTCTCTCTCTCTCTCTCTCTCTCTCTCTCTCTCTCTCTCTCTCTCTCTCTCTCTCTCTCTCTCTCTCTCTCTCTCTCTCTCTCTCTCTCTATCGCTCGCTCGCTCTCTCCTTGAACGGTAAACGACAGAATCGACACGGCATTAACGCTCGGTTGAAGTAATTGCGCAGAAGCGCCAGAGACCAGTCGAGCTACTATAGCATCTAATTAAACGACGCCCAGTGACATGTCTGGTCGTTAATCGCTCGATGTTACAAGCGTCTTCTCTACTGTACATATACGTTATACGTATATACGTAGGAAAGCCATTCTCAGGAGAATGGCCCTGGCAGGAGGTTTTATTTACGCCGGAATAGCCGAAAGTAAATCACGGAAGTTTGCGTAAAAGTAGGCTGGAGTGTCTTTTGCTATCCGCGCGGGATCCTCAGCGAGAAACTTTTAGCCGTTGCGAGTTTACGCTAGCGCGCGGGCCATTGAATTGTGTGTGTAATGTCGTTCCGCTATACTACTAGCCCTCCCCCTCTCCCTCCCCTCCTCTCCCGAACAATACCCCCAAAGCGGCTTTCTCCGACTGCAGCCTTTTAATTTGCCTTTTCATTCCGTTCAAGCTCCCGGCGAAAACTTGCGCCGACACCCCCTTCAGCCTTTATTTTCTTCCTCCGCGAGCAATTGAGATCCTTTTGATTCGGTGCGTGCGAACAACTACTTTCATATTTCGGCTACGTAGAGGCAAAAGCTTTTCAATTCGAAATAATAATTGGCTGTTCTAACGAGAATAGCGAGACGCTCTTAGCGGAACGAGTTCGGAAAGCCGTAAATATAAACTATCCTCGACGATCAGCTGTTGTGTTGCCGCGCCGGGACGGGGAGTGTATGGGGTGAAAAACGCCGCGTGTATATCCCATATATTTCGGTGAGGGGCGCCAGGAGCTTTTTACAGTTCCATCATATTCCCGAGAATCGTCTCGGCGAGCAAGTTTATCAATAAAGACGGAGAGAAAAGAACTCGAGAAAAGTTGCTCCCCGTTCGTCCGCGAAATCTACCGAGAGAGCTTTTCCACAGAGTTTAGCGATTGACCAAGTTCTTCTGCTGGGCAAAGAAAAAAATTTCTCGCAACTTACATTCGAACATGCCCCGCGGCTCCTGATGCTTCATTTTTCGTATATAATTACGGATGTATTTTACATATATGCCCAGCAAGCTTGTCTACCAACACTTCTGCTTCACCATCAGCTCGTTGTATAATGAGCGGATACCGCGAGGTTTTAATTACTCACGAGCTAGCGACATAATGAAACGCCACGAGCAATTGACACGATTAAGAATCTACAGCACTTTCGGTGAATCTTCTTCGGGTGTCGTTCGCTATATACGACAACTGCTCCGATCGAGTTTAAAAATGTCATTACAACAGAAATCATCGCTTCGAATCGCGCATGCCAGCTGCATCATCGCAGTTACAAACATCGGCTTTCGTGTGTGCGTATTACCAAGGGAGTGTTATAACAATTTTACGAGCCGATGTGCAGCGAGAAACATATGCAAAAACCGGCCGGGCGTTCATTTCGCGTCGATAAAGCGTAAATTATGGCGCCCGAGCGTGCTCTTCATCCATGACGAGTTAAAACGTCAAATATATAAATAACGCGTCAGTGTGACGCCGTGGCCGTAAAAAAAGCTTTATGCGCCATACTCGCCGCGGCTTTTTATTCACTTTCCAGATGAAGGCGCCGAGCTCTCTACTGCGGAATATATTGAAAGTAGCTGCAACATTTTTTTTTCCGGACGCGTCCTTTTTACACAGAGCGAGGGAGAGAGAAGTTGAAAAGTGGCGAGAACTCGCCGGAGGGACCGGGACACTTACGAGAAAGTGAGTGAGAGAGAGAGAGAGAGCGGTTATTGTGTATCGAGAGAAGTATGTGTAGTACGTAAGGGCCCACATTCAAGGGAATTTAGGCCGGAAAGTCGAAGAAGGAGAGCGAGAGCGAGAGAGAGAAAAAGGCGACAGTTGGCGAGCTGGCAAAGAGAATTCGTAGCCCCGGGCTCGCGGCTTAGGAAATTGCCTTTTCCGCGTCCGAGAGAGCTATACACTAGCTGCTTTTCCTCATACTTGTAGTCTCCTCTCTTTCTCTCTCTTGCTCACGTCTATCCCTTCCTTTTCACGGGAGCTGCAGAGCCGCATTATAAATCCGAGAGCGACGTTGTCCCGCGGGACTGCGCGCTTATTCTACTCTCTGAATTCTTTTCATTTATATATACGGCCAACTTTTTTTCGTCAGAGCGAGACACACACCGCAAGTGTCTCGCTCGTGCGTTATAGAGCCTGGAGAGAAAAAAAATTTAATGACTTTGCGAGAGGCGAGTTTTACGAGGCAAAAAAAA
The DNA here is from genome assembly GCA_020010945.3 of Muscidifurax raptorellus. NCBI lineage: Eukaryota > Metazoa > Arthropoda > Insecta > Hymenoptera > Pteromalidae > Muscidifurax > Muscidifurax raptorellus. The sequence goes on from CM052078.1 coordinate 39,519,839, forward strand.
ATTGCGAATTTTCGCGCGAGTTTACGGCCGCCGGAATTCTCCGTCGGCATGTCAAACGCTGAATAATGACGCGAATTCTCCCTCCATTGATGTAATAAGCAAGTGTATACACATGCACACCGATAGAATATAAATAGTATACACTGCGGCTATTTATTTAAGAGGAGAAGTTAAGCTCGCTGGCGTAAGCAAATTCGTTGGGCGCCAAATAATCTAAACTGGGACTTGACACCGAGAGTCGTATACGTGTAGGGGTACAACGACGACGACGACGAGCTGGCTTTTATCTAAATGGCTCGAGCGCGCTTTATCGCCGGCGATAGGCCGCCCAGAGAGCTCGTTCGCAGTAGTCTTCCCGGATATGCTACTAGTGTTCTTCTCCTTCTTCTACTACCTACTACTACTACTGCTGCTACTACCCTCGGCCACGAGCTTAACAACCCCTCTATACTTTCTTATACTGCCCGAGCATGAGATATTTGGGTCATCCCATTTTCGGGATATATACTCGAGCTGGAGGCTGTATAATCTTCTTTTTTTCTTCTTCTTTCGTTGATGCCGGTCATTCGTCGTTTTTTTTCCATATGGGTAGGATTTATGCGATGTTTGCGCACAGCGAAACTACGTGCTACCTTAACGAATAAAAAGAAAGATTCGGCACCGTTATACGAAGGAAAATACAAAACCATAGCTCGTAAAATCACTCAGACAGCCTGTGAGGTAAAAATTTTTTAATTAAAAATCCCGAATTCTCAGAACTGCCTTCCTCTCTACGCGAAGAAGAACAAAAAAAAGGCGGCGACAAAAGTAACGGCGCCTTAATCCTCGCTGGCTCTCCGAAAAAGCCCGTTTGGCAGCGCTGCCAAGGAACGTTTCCGCGGAACTATCTCTCCCATATATATACACACACACATGCAGCAGTGGACCGCATGACTTCACGACTCTTATTAGTCCCCGGGCTCTGCTTTGAAGCCTTTGACGCGGCTGTAGCACTCGATGCTGTGTACCTTCCATTAGATAGCCGCACAATTTGGAGATCGTCGTGTCTGTATACCACTATGCAACTTTGAATTCGGCTCTGCTCTGGCAAAAGAAACTATATCTCTCTCTCTCTCTCTATACACAAGGTCACACAGGAGCCCTAGACGAGATGAGAATCTCCCCGCGGATAGTTTGCCAATATACATATGTGCATCGCTGGTGCTTCGAGACAAACGGATAGACTACTCGCTCAGGAGATTTTACTACCTCACGCGCGCGCGATAGAGAGAGAGAGAGAGAGAGAGAGAGAGAGAAGGACAATAACGTCCTTCGTCCTCGTCGTCGTGGTTACCGCAGGAATTTATTCATCCGCCGGAGGCGGCCTCTATAACGCCTTTTACTTTTTTTTTATCTCTGCGTGAATTTCATTACGCCCCGACGAAACTTTAATGTTTTAAGCATTGCATTAGTCGTGCACTGTATGTGTGTGTGTGTCGCGCTGGATGAATAAGCGATACAACGAGGGACATTTGCATTCGCATTAATTCTTCGCCCGCGGTAAAAAGTGTATTAGACTGTATATGCGCGGAGTGTTTCGTAAAAGATGAGGTTCGACGTAGGAGAGAAAAAAAATACGTAGATTCAGTATACTGCGCTATAAAACGCTCTCCATGCGAAGAAAAACAGGCGTCAAAAGTTTGACTATACCAACAACTCGCTGCTGCTGTGATAGCAACGAGTTATTATAGACTTGGCTATACTTTGACATTTTTCTCTCTCGACTGTGTAAACAAAAAGAAATCAGCCGCGTCGCTTGCTGTAAAAAAAATGTGTTTGGGTAATTCCGTTTGAAAAAAGGCGAGCAGCGTCTTGAAGAATTTATTTTTTTGATTAAAAATCACAGACAGACGAGAGGCAGCGGACTTTGATCGACCTAATGAAGCGCGAGAAAACGGACTCGGCTCGGCCTGAATTAGTCCAGATGCGCGCAATTCAAAGCCCTTATATTTCGCTCAAAGAGGCCCAGGGGACAGAGAGTCAGCGAGCTAGGACGCGTCTCTTTGGGATGCGACCGCTCTTTGATTTCTAGCCTCGCGTTAATTATCTCTCTTTCATATATATATATACAGAGCGTAGCCGTATACGAGATCGACGGGAGAAAGTCTTTGTAAAGCTTTCCTGCAATTATTTCCAATTTGCTAGCAGTGGCTTATCGAGTGGCTAATTGCTCACATATATATACACACATAAGAAGACTGAATGCTGCGCAGCACAATTCGAATTTCTCTTTAATTCACATTTGGTTTCGATGCAAGCGATGGCTTTTCTTCGTCGTCGATAGCATCCTCTCGCCAAAAGGTTTATTGGCCGGAACGCGCGCAGTTGTGCGGCTCCACAGCAAGATACGGCGCCGAGTTCGACAGGCTGATCTCATCGCCGAAATGACCACTTACTCCACACCCCGCCCGACAATATCAGCCTGCTAACTCTGCCCTTGCTCGTTGTCTATACGTATACAGAATATTCGGTGTGTAATTCTCCTCCTCATCGTCTTTCAGCTGTGCGAGATATTGACTTTTGGCTTTGTCGTTTCGCATCGTTCATTACAGAAATCGAACGAGCCAATATATACAATTATATATAGACACCTCCGCGAAGAGCGTATAATCGCTGGGATATATATAAATCGGTATAATGACATATCCGCAGCTCGAAAATTACAACGAGCCCAGTATTATAATTAGATTCCGCGACGGTAGAATTAATTTCTCGGCTGCCGTCGATAAAAATCATCGCGCCAACTCAAAGACCGTCATTACGGTATAATCAAATAAACCGAAGCTTCCGGCGCGCGCGCGCGAATCGATATATATATATATATATATATATATATATGCGCGAACTATATGAATATTCAGGTGGAAAGTTGCTGGTCGTGGCGACAAAAATCCACAGGAAGGAAGGAAGGAAGGAAGCTTGTCCCCGGGAAAATACGAAATTATTCCCGCGCTGGAATATAAATGCGTGATCAATCGTGAAAATATTCGAGAGAGCCTCTCGATATGGGAATTCTTCGGCTGAGTTCCGACCTGACAGCGTTCGATCATCCCTAGTGTATATATATATATATATATATATATATATATATATATACGTGCGTTGTGTGCGGCTGCGAACTCGTGGGAGGCGAAGCTTTGCGTTTAGTATAAGACCGGGGGATTCCCCGCATAGTTCGTTTGACTTCAGAGCCGCATATATATATATATATATATATATATATATATATGTGTGTGTGTGTGTGTGTGTGTGTGTGTGTGTGTGTGTGTATGCGAAAAGTGATTAACGGTCTTATGGCTTAATCGACACGACGAGAGTCTGTAATTGCATGTATTCGGGCGAACAATCGAGCGCTCTACAGCTGTACATATTCAGATGTAATGGGGTATATTGCAGCGATAGCCTCGCAATGTATTAATTTTATTGGCGTTGGTAGTATGCATAATATATATGAAATTGAAAATTGGATTATTACGCAAACTTCGGCTCGTAAGGCCACGTTCGGCTCGATTATACTTTTATTCTCGCGGCGCAGCGCGTCTATCTCGATATTATACTGGGACGGTAACGGGATTACAAACTTCCAAGTTTATTTTCATTTATTAAATAACACGGTGAGTGAGAAGTCACGACGCATATATCGATTACCCATCATTTTTCCGCCCTGAAGATATAAAGCGTGTATACAGTATGAAGTTACCCGGAGCGGTTTCGCCATCGTTGCTATATTATTCATCCGTTTTATTGCAGATTAATAATCACACAGCAACTACGATATCCATACTCGTTCTAATTAAATCCCTTTATTATTATACACGATCCGGCTTATATAAACCGGCGGACGATTGAATGCCTCGGAAAAAGACTGGGTATACAAGCGCAAAAATTAAAAAACGAACACACATACACACAATGCTCGAGGCGCGCGAAAGTGCAGACGCCGTGTGTTCTGGGAAAATCTGGATCAAGGCTGACACTTATCTCTCTAGTCTGCGATATTGCAATACTCTCAGCTGTTCGCGAGTATATATATAGGCTCCGTGTGTATTATTATAGGCTCGACCCGTCAAAGTGCACCTGTCGCCGAGAGACCGATCCGCAGCGCGTATACGAATATATTAAACAGCGTTTCAAAACTATTTTATATAAATATACAATATACTCTTATACATGTTAACCCGTCCGCGTAAACATAATAAATAATCCATATATAAAAGAGGCGCGGGGAGTCGGTGGCAATTACGCCGATCGGCTTTCATTAATGGAGTATAATACAAACGACGGCGACGACGATGACAGAGGCGTCGGTAATCCTAGCCCGTCATCCGCTATAACGAAAGGCTTCAGCAGCAAGATGTTTACCGACGAGCGGGCGCTGCAAAGTTAGCCAAAGATTGATTCCGAAGAAGACTCGCTCCGAGAGGGAGGGAAAGAGAGCGCGCTCGTTTATCTCCCCGGCTGTACGTACTCCCCCCGGATATAACCGGTAAATAATTCATACGGGGGAAAAGCGAGGAGCGGCTATCCAAACACTCGGCGGTTTAACGAGGTACGTACTGCGCGACCATCAGGCCGCAAGAGTTCGGCCTCGTGTATGCCGTCGCCGCTATACGCCGAGATTCTCAACGTGTATATATATACATATAGATGAGTGATTTATCTATCGAACGATAAGTGGCCGGGTTTCAAATTCGGCGATGGTGTCAATTAGATGCGCGATAATGCATATCTTGGGAGGAGCTGTCCGATAAATTCCGAGAGCTACTCGCGCGCGTCTTTAATCTCTTTAAATCTGAATTAGTGAAGAGCCGCTGGCCATATCGACGGGGGAATTTATATGCGAGGGATAGGTTACGCTATAATGAAGAGGAAAAGTGTGCGTAAACTCGAATTTATGACGATAGAACGATAAATTCGATCGCTATATATAGATAGCGATGAAAAATTGTAAGCGCGCGCGCTAACGAAAATCGCATCGTCCATTCTTCGCGTTATTATCATCGCGGATATACGTATCTCTATATAGGCTACCCTCGTATACCCTTCGATTTAATTCCCTCCGTAGTATATAGCTTGCGAAATTCGAGCGGCGACGAAATGCAAATAAGCAGCGCGAGAGAAGGCACGAGCACCTGCAACGTCATCTTTCGCTGAGCCGCGACGTAATTACTTTTCTTCTCTCGCTCTTTCTCGCGGGCAGTCTTCCACTCGATATAAATATGAGAATAAAAGGCGTTACGTAAACCTACGCGGGCTAAGCTTAAGCCGCTGCGCTGCCAGCTCGAAGTGGCTCTATATACACAAGTGAGAATGTAGTAACGCGCGCGCGGGTGTACATGAATTCCGAAGGCGTCTGCAGTAGGCGAGATCGTGCCTCAAATGTACGATATCATCGTTCGCGAAATTCTCGCGTTATTCCTGTGGATTTTTCCCCCGGGATAAGCAGCTTTCACGCGCGATTGGCTTTCGGGAGCAGAGAATACGCGAGCTGTATAGCTTCTTCATTAATATCGCAAGTCACTAGATCCGAGTATATACACTAACCGGATTCGCGCGGCCAGCCCTGATTTCATAAATCACACGCCAGAGCTGTATGATTTATTTACGTGTACTCGGAGCTTGTATATATTCGATTATAATCTTGAATTTTCAGAAGAATCTGAAAATTGAGTCTAACTACGAGGAGGGAGAGGGGTATATTGCACCTTCGTAGAGCTTCTAAGCATATTAAAATTCTTTTGCGGCCCGAGCATGAAATGCCGCTCGGCGAGCGGCTCTCCAAGAGTAAATCTTTAATGCTGTTAGCGCGATGGCAGTTGGTTCAGTTTTGCACGTATTGCCATCTCTATAGCTTCGGCTTATTTATCGTCGGTGCACCTGTACCGGCTGAATTTTTGATCTCCCGAGAATCCCGGAGAAAATCGAATGCAAATATACCGGGCGAGCTAAAAGGAGACGCTAAATCGATATACAGAGAGAAAGAAACGGCTTAATGAGAATCGAAGATGCTGCTGCTGCTGCTGGGGATTCAATCGCGGAGAGACTTGTTTTTTTTCACCGTGCGACTTTTTCATTTACATGTTGAATATCAACGTGTGTATAAACAAATAAAGCGAAAGGAGAGCTTTTTATTCCACTTTGCAGCTTGCTTGGATTAATTTAAATTCATTGTCCATTTCTTTCTCAATGAAAATTTAAAATCCTCATACGAGAAATTAATGAAATTCCGCTTTATTAGCAAATATATTCAGTATTTTAGTCTTAATATGAATATACCGGCTGTAAAATTGAAATAATGAAAAAAATTGCAACGCCGAGCACTTGATTATTTCTTAACTGAAGATTTTAATTACTTATTCGAAAAATATAACGTTCCGCAAAAGCAAAGCAAAAAAGCAGCTGCTATTACCAGTCTTATGGAAATACGTTTACGAGCGTATAAAGCTTAGTGTTCGCAAAATTCAAATATTAAAATATTTCAGCATGATCTAGCACCGGATTCTGGAAATTCAAAATCCAAAGCTCTTCGCGCGAATTTCTTAAATCTCTGCACTCGTTCCCATCTAGCATTATAAAAACAAGCGAGCTTAGAATTAAAAATTCGAGGGCTTTTTCTCGAAACTCATTAGCGTCCAGGAGAGGAATAATGAAACCGGTGCAGCAGCATCGGAGATGCGCTGGATGTGTGAGCGCGATACGTGCGGATCATGCGCTATGGAGAAGAATGGGGAGCTTTCGTGTACTTACACGGGAATTTCTCCGTTCTCTCTTTCACCCTGTCTATATCCTCTGCTACATCATTCATCTGTCAAAAATGCGAGCGCGTCTCAGACATTTCCAGGGACGTAAATTTTCCAAGAGTGAACATATACCTAATAAATCCCTATACACACACACACACACACACACACACACACACACACACACACACACCTGACACGACGTATAGCTCCGTTACGTCGCAATATACATCGCGAACTGCAAAGACGGCTGAGTAGAGCTCATTAATGGGAATTTGTTTTCTAATGAAATAGTTAGTACACAGCTCCTCTCTTAACCCTGTTGTCGCGTAAATCTAATACGCTCTCTATTATACATATACATACCGTAAGCTCAGCTTTTCGCGTGTATACGAACCTATACATAGGCAAGTGGGTATAGCGCCGCGACGTTTGCTCACGTGTGTTCATACGAAAACTTGGTTATACAGTATAGTCGCAGTAGTAGTAGTAGTAGTAGTAGTCGTCGTCGTCGTCGTCGTCGTCGCGCTTTGAATGTAGATGCGAGGATCTACACCGCCGGCCGGAATTTTCGCCGTATTGGCGGACGGATATAAACTGCGCGCGAGACAGCTGCACGTGATGCGTTCGATGTGTTTATACACGTATAATGAAGCGGCGAGAGATTTTGCCGCTTTATTATCGGCGTCAGGTCACGGAATGTCTGATTGAATTTCGCTACGCGAGTTCTCGAAGTTACACCGAGCTTGCACTAAGCGCTTGCGAAGCTGCACACGAGATTCCCAAAATACTGTACTACCCGTGTGTGTGCAAACATAATCAAACTCGGAGCGAGGACGATCAACTATTTACGTCGGACGAGAGAGAAAAGTGAGATTTTTGCAGGTGCAGGCGTTTTCGGATTAACGTTATCGGCATGAGACAATTTCCGCGGGCTACCGTATGTGTGTGTATGTGTGCTTTGTCGCGGGTGGATTTGCATAGCGGCGTCGTGTAATTTTCACCTCTGGAATTATACATCCCAGAGGAGTGTGTCTGAGGTGACTGGCGCTATATACATACTTTTTTTTCTACTCCGTTATCCCGCTTTTCCGGATTTTCCCAGCGCCTCGACCCTTTTTTGCACCCCGGCTTTTCTTTTCTCGGCTCTATATATACCCGCTCTTTTAATTACATATCTTTGTAGCCTTTGTCCCATTTCGCGCATTATTATCATGTTGCTCTTGCAATTTTCGTGCTTCTCCTTTTGAGAAACGCTGAGTAACTACCGATAGCTTGATCTTGCAAAAAAAATTGCGTATTTGCATTCGTTTGCTTCGTTACTTTATCTATTTATTTCAGGTGACTTGGAAGCTTCCTTGCGCATAATTTAACGCCGAGATAGGGCTCGTACACGCGCACAAATAGCGCAGAGGATCGTCATTGCACATACTGTTGCCGGGGAAATTGCCGCAAAGTTTCCACGCAGTGGGGCTCGTCCTATTGAAATTCGTCCAATTAGATGCCTGGAAAGTTTAGGATCGGTTTCCGGTCGCAGACGAGAGTGAGAGAGAGAGAGAGAGAGATCCTCTATCTCTAAGCGTCAGGATATATCGAACGGACTCTCTATTCATGCGCATGAAATATGCTATCTGGCTGCGGTGCGTCTCGCGCAGATATATCTAAACTTTGACTCTGCTGTTTACGGCTTTTTTCTTCTCTTCTCCGCCGAGAGTTCGTACCGAATGTTTGTTTTATGTATATATACTATGCGCGCCGGGGCTTTGCCTTTATATATAGATATACTTTTGTTAAGCGAAATTTCCCCCTCGAGGGAATAGGAGATGTGCCAAATATTAATGAGTGCAGCGCGCAAATAGTATACGCGCCATAATATGTATAGTATATAATAGTAACTGCAGTGTATAATAAGTGTACAGAACTGAAGAAAAGCATTACTCACCAATTCTGATGACCGGCGGCAGAGACATGGCAGTGGTGACCATAATGACGATGAGTGCAAACAGTAGCGCCATTGTAGTATGTAGCCTCTCTCTCTATCTACCTATCTATCTATCTTCCGTCCTAGTACTATATAGATATACAATGCACGCACGCACTCTTTTTCTCTCGCATACGCACTCGCTCTTTCTCTCTCGCTCTCTTTCTCTATCGCTCAGTTTCGCGCACTACAGTAGCAATGGGGCCACATCGACGCCGCGTGACTACGACGACATTGTTTGTGCGCGCGCGCTTGCGGGAGCTTGCGGGGCCACGGCTGTGGCTCTCGGCTCCCCCGGGGGGAAAGAACGTACGACGACAAGCGCACTGTACTGCCGCCAGCGTTGCTGCAGACGCTATTCGACGGAGACACTCGCAGTAGTACTACTACAGAGCTCCTCGGCTAATTCGTTTTCCAGCATTCTTCTTCTTCTTCTTCGGCTGCTGCCAGCATCACCGTCGCCCTCTACTCCTGGGCTAGAGTTACCGCTGCTGCTGCTGCTGCTGCATCCTCACGAGGATGGATCGAGCTCGGGCGAACCTGCAACATTATTGTTTTTTTTTCTTTTTTTCTATTTTGCTCCAAGCGAGTGTGGAAAGATGATAAAGTGATATTTTTTTTGTTCTCGATTATGAAGCTTTACTCAATTTCCCGGGAGTTTAAAAGGCTCGCAAACTTTCGCATTTAAACTTTTAGTTTCCATGTAACTCTCTGTATCTAGCTCATTAAGTATCTCATTTGAATCTCGCTCGCGTGAGTTTGCTCTATTTCGAGGGCAAAAATAAAAAAGAATCCAGCCTCAAAAGCCAGCCGTGAAACTGTCCATCTCTGCCTCCGGCAAAGCGAGAGAGAGAGAGAATCGTCGCCGCTTTAGAGAAAGAAAAAGCTCTCGCTTATTAGTACGCGCGAGACGGATTCAAACTTGTGCGGCGGCAAAAAGGCGCGCTGATTCACCCTGACTCCGGGGCAGAAAAGAAAAGTATTGTGACGCCGCCGCTACTGCACACTCTCTCTTTTTCCGCTCGCGAGCAAAAAAAAGCGCGGACGAGGCGGAAGAAAAAGAGGTGGATAGGTATATAAGAGCGAAAGAAGAGGAGGGGAGTCGGATCGAAGCAGCAGCAGCGGCGGCGACAGAGTCGCGAGCAAATTAAGCTTCGTCATCAATATTCAACGCCGAGGAGAATCCAATTTGAGATTCCCGCGCGGTTCGTGACTTTTTCCTCTAATTTCATAGAGCCGCCGACGCCGTCATCGCGGCCTCGATTCTTCCTCAATCGGCTGATGACTAGCTATGATGCATTACTCATTATTTCGCACTTGCCCTCGTGGATTCCTCTCTTTCTCTTCGGAGATTATATATATAGGTACATCATGTATATATGGTTTTCCCATCGGAGAGTACCGGCCGAAAGTAGATTACGCGGGATAGCATTTTTCAAGCGAGAGGCCGTTGTTGAATTTTTTTCACGGATTCCCTGAAAGCTCCCGAGCGCAGAGCTTTTACAACGCGGCTGAATCAAATTTTCTCGAGAAAGGGCTTCGATGTGTCGCGATGAAAATGAAACGTACGAGTTACTGGATACAGCAATTCAAAAAATGTTATCATTGAAAGGTATTTTTTTTTGAAAGTCAGTTTTATGTTATCTCATGGCTTTCCGAAAATTCTCGGTATGCGTGAGTTGTGAAATTTTTCAAAGACGTGTAAACACAAGCATCATGAGGGTCGAGAACGTCGAGCATTTTATTTCTGAAATATGCGGGAGAGGGGGTGGGTAATAATTAACGGTTTCGTCGAGCTACACCGTGAACGAAAAAGTTTTATCGTAAAAATCGATATTGTCGGATACGAAAGCAATGAGAAATCTCGCCGGGTTAGGATTTTTGGAGTAATTATTTTTTTAGTTAGATCATAATTCAATTCCCACGTTTAGGTTTGGCTGTCCGTGTCATTTTCTGCATATCGTCCGTTTAAAGCCTGGGGGTTTCATGTACCGCGTAACAAACAAACACCGCGGGTTCAGCCTCATCGTATAAATTAATCCCCTCGTCGAACAATACGCGTCATTAGCAGCTGCTCATCGTAAAAAACTCTCTCTTCTCGACAGCGTCCACGACCTAAGCATAGAAAAAGCCGGTCTAAGGACTTTGCAAGTTCTGATAAAAAAAGCTCCTCCGACAAGCCACAGCTTTGCAAGAAATCCAGGGCTTTGTGTATAATGTATTTTTTACGGCCCCGAGGAAAATGACGCTTCGATTTTCTAAAAACCCATACAGAAAAAAGAAAGAGCGAGATATCCGTCAGTCGACTACCCCCTTCCCTTTTTTGGTGTAATCAAGCGCTTAAAACAGCCCGAGGAGGAAGAGCGTATACAGCTCGAGAGGGAGACAGCGACGCAGCAAACTTAGCCGTTACCAAATTGGATTAGCACAAATCCCCTTACGACAACTCCAATGGCGATGGCAGGGGGGCGGCGGGGGGTAGGGGTATGTGCGGCTGCTATAAGCCACGTATCCGCTGCATTACGATGCACACGAGCGAGTGAGAGAGTCGCGAGCTAGGGTTGGACATCGAAATTCAAAGGGATGAAGACTTCCTTCCTCGAATTCCACCTTTGACGCGCAACGTGGAATTGCCCGGCACGCTCGTCTTTTGTCGATACACGATTCTGGCTAGAGTAAGACACGGACGGAGCGAGAAAGCCCGGCTTGTTAAAGGAATTGCGGAAAAATAGCTCTGTGTGTATATAGCCGCAGTTGCTCGAGAGGGAGTAATTGAAAAGGGGAGGGTAAAAATGTGAGGCGACGCGTAATTGATTTATCCGTCCGTAAGAGCGAGAGAGTGAGAGAGATCTAATAATGGAAACGGATCGATTTGCCGATGCTCGCGGCGGTTTGTTTTATCTGCTTAATACACTTTTCGAGATCACTGGGTCGGAGTAGATAAAAGAATCGTTGCGGTGAACTTGGATTTTTCGAATTTATATACGCGGCGCCGGGTCGATGAGCTTAGCGCCGGAGTGCAGCGGGCGCTTTGAGAGAGTTTGAAGAACTAATGCTTTGAATGAACAATACGAGCGGACAAGTTTGAGGTATAAGGAAGAAAACGAAAATTTATAACAAGATCAACAAACCTCTGTATCTGAAATTTTTACAAAGAATAACCCGAGCCTTTGTTAAGTCGAGCAGATGCTTTCGCTCAACTAACTCTTCCTCGAAAGAAACGGAATACGCGAGCTCTTAATAAAGCATCAAAATTGACGACGCTGAAACCGAATGACGCGAAAACGGAAAATCCTCGCGAACGCTCGTCGCGGTGTGTGCAGTACACCAAACCGCGACTATCCGGCAGTAATCAACGACCTAATTACCAAACAATACTATCAGCATTACACGAGTTCAGTTTATATAAGCGTATACAACGACGCGTTCAATCAACCCTTCGACCGGCGATCAATTAGCGTATCAATAAAGCGGCCGGCGCGGCAAACTCGATAAACCAACAACGTTACAGTGAGTCATTCGCGCGCGACTAGTCCGGCAAGAATTACGATCTGCGCCTGTCAGCCGCATAATTGTGACAACGACGCTCGTATTATCGGAAAGTCGCGGCTGATTTATACAGCGCGTCTACACACATGCGCGCGCGCGCAAGCCGATCAACCTTCGCCGCTGCAGCCGTTTAACACGGTTATTATTTCGAGCGCGCTGAATTATTTGGACGCGCGTCAGCAAGCGTTCGATGCAAAAATAATTACCTTCTCTCTCTGTCTCTCTTTCCCTCTCCGGCATATCCTCCGCTCGCGGAATCCATCCATCCATCGGCTGCACTGAAGCTTCGATATATATCGCACTGGTCTTATATATATAACAAACAACAACAACAAACAATCACAATCAGCCTCTAAACTCTACAGTAGCCAGAACCGGCGATCGGCAACTACCGGTCAGCTCGTTCCATACCAACGATTATTTCAACTTGAAAAACCACTACACCCCAACCCCCCCGGCTCGATCCCATCGAGCTTTTCGTGTATAAAAGCACACTGTGTATACTGTATATAGCGGCGCGTATGACGCCGAGCGAAAGTTAAAAAAATCGCTACACAGCTCGATCTGTATGTAGGATATAAAGCTCTGCTGCTGACGCGGGGGATGATGCACACACGCACGCACGCGGTCCGGCAATCGCGCGGCCACTGGCGGCTAGAGCGAGACGGACGCGCCGGCTGCTGCTGCTGCTTTCAAGGGGTTGCCGCCGCCGCCGCCGCAGTTGGGGCATGCGCGCGATAGATATGACACCTCCCCGCCGACGAGACTGCACTACTACCCCCTCGATGCGTTACACTCTCCCTTTCCGGCGGATGCTGGATGTTGCAGGTGCTCATTTTCTGCGAGAGAGAAAGAGATAGAGAGATTTGCGAGCGAGAGTTGTTTGTTGCATGACGAAGCTTTGGAATTATTGTTATTGTTGCGGAGCTTCAAATTTTACAGTGTCTGAGAGAGAGAGAGAGAGAGAGAGAGAGAGGAGGGCGTTCTTCGAGTTTTTTGCGGTAAGAAAGTTTTCCACTCGATCTTATCAGAAAACTTTGTTCGTATATAGCTTTGGAAAATTAAAAAGAAAGGACCCCTACTTTTTAATCGTTTCACTAAAGTCCTGTAGACAGAGAGAGAGGGAGAGAGAGAGAGAGAGAGAGAGAGAGAGAAGGCTAGTCACGCTCTGGAGGTATGCGAGTATACGCGGAACAATGAGCTGTAATATTGCAGTATGCTAAGCTCGAGTATCAGCCATAAAACAAGACAGTTCTGGGCTGGCTTTACCCCCACTTCTATAACTTTCCAACTCACTGGTCTCTGGCTAGCGAAGATAGGTGGCGTATAGGCCTTTCCTATAAACCCTTATCAAATCTGCGCGCCTAGTGTACATATATGGTAGTGGCCTCGGTGCTAAAATTATCTTTGGGCCGCTCGTGCTATAACTGCTTAGATGTACTGCTATTAAGATTATAAAAGCTTTGTCTATCATTTTTACCTCTATGGAATGACGGATCCGTTTTCTCTCGAAACTATATTTTCTATACAAATTGATCCTGGGACTTAAAAATTTTCAAAATTTTCTTGTTCGATTTGCTGTATGGTGTGAAGAATTTACCCAGAAGTCCATAGCGATGAAAAGTCAGGTAAAGAAAGCTTTTCCAACATGGTCTCTATTCTGCAAACTTAATGATGGGTTAACGCCACGAACACACAGATACAGATATATTGATACGCAGAAAAAACCATGGTTTATTCCGTAAATAAGTAAAAGAGCAATGATTGTTTATTTAATGTGGAATTAATTATATACATGGATTAACTTGGGTTTAGTGACATCAAAAAAGAGTCAAAAAAGCGTAGCAAGGCTCAAATACACCCTATACCTCGAAATCCAGGTCACGGTATAAGGAACGAAGCTGACCGCATTGGTGTCGGACTCCGATGCGCACGTACAGGCAAAGGAATGAGGCATATATAACTCGCGGGATTCCAGGAGGGCTCTTTCTCTCTCTCTCTTTCTCTCTCTCTCTCTCTATATATATATATATATATATATATATATATATATATATATATCCGCTCGTGCCACGTGTCTCGCATTAGCCTTCGGCGCATATAATCTTTGGAAAAATGTCGTCGGCGCTTATGCTATCAAGGCTCGGAAGCACGCTTTTTCATTCCTCGAGCCGCGGCTGAGTCACTCATTGTGAGGCTAAGAAGCTCCGGGATTAGAGCCGGTATTTTTCAGAGAAACGGAGCTACTGGCTTTCATTTCTTTATTTATTAACAATGTGCTTTTATTTGTTTTTATATGCAACATATTTTTATAACTAGAACATTTTTCTCTTGTTTCGATCGCATAGAGCTCGATTGCTATACCTGCCAATTCAAGCAGCACTTCAATCGACAAAGCGAACATTCATACAAAAGATTGCTCGTTCCGTCAAATCACCATCGAATCTCTAGGTATGCTTTCAAACGTCAAAATAACGACGCACAGTATAACCAATAAAGTTTAACGAAGCATCGGACTAACATAATCTCAAATCAGATCATCATTTTATTTCAACGTACTATTATCCGTTCACACGAAAATCTCCGCTTAAAAAACTTTGCGTGCCACGCGGCATTATTTTTGCAAACCTGCGCAAAAAAATTATTTGTGTAAAATTTTTTGCTGTAAGGTATTTTTGTGTTGCAGTTATTTTTTGTGTATAATTTCTTCAGTGTCTTTGATTCTTTGATTTCACGGACGAGCAATGCGGAGCTTATTTCTTCCGTCGCGCGAAATTTCGAGTTAAGCGCCACGACAGCTCTCGCGCGCTAATGGCCAATTTGCGTTCGACACTCATTCCTCGCTGTCGCGTCGCTGTAGAGAAGAAAAGCTGCGGTTTTCAAATATTAATTGTTTAGCGGCTTATTACTTTTTCGTTAAGCCCTATGAAAGTCGAGTCGATGCTTTACACGCGTGTTATTCCCGCGATTTGAGATATTTTTAAATTTTATAATTTAGTGCGTTCCGAGGAAAAATATAGCGCCAAAAGGATGAATGTAGGGGTATGCGATTCATAAATTTCAGTCTACACAGACAAATTCATTTTTCTGACGCCCGTATCTATATTTATATCTCCCTTCCTCTCTGTTTCTGTCTGGCAGTTAGCATCACGTTCTGGCTACCTGTAAATTTTTTATAGACAGACGGACGCAAGCATTGTACACATCAATTTGGCCGAGGCTCTAAAAATGATTTAGAGCCTTGACTGGAACGACTATATATATGTATATATATCGCTTCCTCGCATAAGAGTCGATATTTGTGTCGCGAACGGTTTCCAGATTTTTGAATAATATTATATAAAAACGCGCTGTATCGACGAATTACCATCGAAGAATTTAACGTTGATCGATTTCGAACAGCGAACATCTCCACATTGTACAACGAAATTTCGCTGCAGGTTAACCAAAATCCAGTGTGAAACGAAGTCCGGGATTAGCCCCGGCAACTATGCGCAAACTTCTCCGAAGTCCGCGTACGTATACGGAGCTTCAAGTAAGCCAACCCTTAAGAGAGGCACTAAATCGTCGAAACGCTACTCCCAAACATCAATTTTTTCCCTCTCGCCCTCTATTATACGAACTTTGTTTTTCCAACGTCGTATAGCCAGCATTACTCGAGTGTTGTAACGAGAGTCGCGATCGATTTTACCCCTCCGTCGTGGCAGTATGAGGTATTCTTTCTCTCCATCTCGCTTCAGCCATATAGTATAGTGCACACGCCCACGCACGGCGACGTTATATACGTCGGGGCTTCCTTCGCTCTGTCTTCTAATTAGAGCGAGATAGTCCGCGTACACCGCGGCAAAGTTGAGAAGCGAAAAAGAAAGAGAATCGCGCGGTTTATTATACGGACGTACATATAGCGGGGAGAGAGAAAGAGTACATAGCGCACAGATACGGCGGCTAACTCTCATCTCCTAATTAACGCACGACGTTAATACGAGCTTAGCCCGGCACGAGTCGAGAGAGGAATATGTGCGGTGCTTTAAAGCGTTAAGAACGATCCGAGTTTTCGGGGGTAGGGGGAGGGAAAAAGACGCGGCGACGAACTTTGCCAAGGGATTAGGAAATTTTTCCTCGTCTAATCAGCGAGGAACAAGTTCTCGCTCGCGCGCACCTGCACTGGATATATATATATATATATATATATATATATATATATATATATATATATATATATATATATATGTATATACGCATATAAACTCTCGCGACTCATTATGCTGCGACGAGTCGTCGCGAAAATTAACTACAGGAAGCCGCTCGTAAATTCTCTCGTCTGACCGCATCTCTCTCGCTCTCTCTTTCGAGCTTGCACATATATCTATATACATCCCACGCGAATGCGTGTCGAATAAATTAACGCTCTCGGCGAGGATCGACTCGGTGTGGCGCCTCCGGTCCATTGTTCGCGCAGTATCGATTGCGCGGAGTCTTGGATCCCGGCCAAGGGATGCTGCAGCGTACAGTTCTCACTTATCGCGCGCTCGTTTGAAAAAAGCTCGAGAGCTTTCGGTTTTTAGCGTCATTTCTTGCGTGTTACGCAGGGACGGATGCTTGCCGCGCTGAAAAATTATACAGCGTGGCTGTCTGTAGTCGGGTAGACAATATTGATTTTGATGGGTAACGTAATGTCGGCTGTGTTATCGATACTTTGGTTGCGTCAGATTATTCGGGGTGTCGATGGTCAGTGAGATCTGCATATCAAAAAAATATCGACTTATCTATATAATGAGATCGGAGTTGGCGACAGGATAAAAGTGGACAGGCTTTCGTCAGACCGATATTTTTAGAACGAACGTTAAACCCGACTTCAAATTACTCAATACGTCGAACTTTCCGCTCTAATTAGCCAAAGTATCGCAAAATATACACGCGTCGAAAAGAAAAACCAAAAAGCAACAACCACTGACTGACGTATCGAAATTCCACGACACAGAGAGACCGCGTATGATAGGCGAATGAAAATCAGCCGATTCCGCCGGCTTACTGCGGCAATCGGTCATAGAACAGGTAATTCTGGCTGGAGCAGTTTCACGGCTTTTCAGATCTCTCTCTCTCCCTCTTTCTAGCTCTCGAACCGATTAAAAATGATTAACGCGCGCTATACACACGCGTGCGTGTATAATATAAAAGTAGGAAATGCAAAAGTACGCGGTGTCCGCGCGAGCGCCGGTTTCACTTTTGCGCGCGGAGTCGCACGATCGAAGCACATATAGCGGGCAAACACATTTTTCGAGAAAATCGAAAGCTACTCGACGTTACGCTTACGTAAGCGCGACTAAGCTGTGCACTTAGATGCGGTGCTCCGTGAATTTCGTTGCCGCTGAATCTCCGCGTGTCGCCTCGCTTAGAGCTCAAAATCAGCGTTGTTGCGTGGCGATCCGAAAGGTCGTTAACCTTGTTCCGAAAATTCGTTAAAAAATTGGATGCTGCGCGTATATTTCTCTCGTAATATGCCCCCGTGTATAGCGCGGTCTCGAAAGTAACCTGATACAAGGCTTTCCATCAGCTGCACTAGTAGCGCTGATTATTATGAAACAAAGGCGAGCTGCCGCGCGCTCGAAATTGATCGCGACAGTTCAATGGAGTTGTACATGGCATTCAGTGAATTCCCCGCGACTGCCGCGCCGCAATCAGGGGAATTAGAAGAAAAAAAAGTTATAATTAAACTTGAATATCTGCAATTGATTGGACTTCTCTCTCTCTCTCTCTCTCTCTCTCTCTCTCTATCTATCTCTCTCTCTCTCTCTCTCTTTCAAAAGGGAGGGAGAAAAAGGACGTTGCGCAATCTCATTAATTAAGTCGAGGCTGCGTATCTGTCTGAATAATGTATATTATAAGCGAAGCTGTAATAATGTACACACACACACACAAACACACACGTACACAAAGGCATAGACTTGTGATTTATAATCTCGATAACGGTCGATCGAACGAGATGCGCTATTATCGAAAAGCCATTATCAGGGCCGTAAGAAGCAGACGTGTGCGCTACAGAAGCAGAAAACCGCGCGGCGAACAATGTATAGATATACGCATATATATATAGAGTACAGCCACGTACTGACCAAGCCTAGGAGCGAGCGGTGAAAGTGTTCCGCGCGTAACGGGAGTAATGCTGCTGCGGCCGGTGCACGATTCCGCCTTTCCGTGCATGTATATATAAGCACACACACACACACATACACGCACAAACACACACTCGAGTGTATCGATATGTATATATGCCAGTGTGCGCGTACACCCTCGAGTGCTGTCGACGCTAGACGCGCATGTATAGATGATAGGCGATACACAGGCGCGGACGTGACTTTTTTTTGTTTCTATAGTATGCGGATATATAGTGAGAGAGAAAAATGCGGCATCAAAGTTTTTTACAAAAGCCTGGGCTGTATTGGATCGCGGGACACTCGAATGACACGCGGGGTAACTGGTATTTTATTTTTTCACGTACAGTTGCTAACGCGATGCCCTTTTAGAATGTCGGATATTGTTACATACTATATGAATACACACCTGTCTGGATAAAAGCATTAATGGAATTTTTTGATTTTTTATTCGGAGGATCGTTGTGAATACGCGCATGGTACATTCTTTTCGTGCAAACAATCGTAAATCCCCATCGAGTTTGAAAAAACAACCGACTCTGCTCCAGCTCGCATAAAGCTGTCATTATAGCTATATATAATAACACGTTGTACACATGATCCGTCGAAATCTGCGAGGGCATAAACTCCCGTAAGAATCCATCGCACGCGTTTCTCAGAATAAAGACTACTCTCTCACGCCGCGTAAACATATATATATGCGCGATTATTAACATATTATCTAAGCGCGATATAATTTCACCTCGACGCGTATAAGTATGCCTGACGAACAAAAAAAAAATAAACACCACCACGACGTCGACGAGCAAATAAGGATCTATTCGCGAGTATATCATACGGTATAAAAAAAAGGACGATAAATAACAAAAGTTATGGTATATATGTTTCTCGGGAAGCGCGCGCGCGTTGTGAGTTACACAATGTACTGTACTGCCACAGTTTCGTCGATTTCGCAAAACGTACATATATGTATGAAAAAAAAGTTCGCGGGGTGCGGAGAGGAAAAGGAAGGGGGAGAAAGTTACTCTACGCGAATTTGCGAACGAACATTTTTCCGGCTGTAATTTTTTACGCGCGCGGACGAGTGTGTTCATTGTCGAGGAATCTTTTTCCTCGTGTAAAAAAAATGTGCACTGCAGCCTCGTACATAGAAAAAGTGGATCATTGTATAATTTCATTATGATATACGCCTTGGGGGTTATGCGCGAGAACACGGCATTCCGGATAGCATCAAAATTCAAATGCGCGCAGTCTCCGTTACACACTCGCTGAGGATACGCGCATATCCCATCAGAAAAATATAAAACTACCTCGACCAACAATCGATGTATACGTATATATATATATGGAGGCAGCTCTGGCGCGCATCGGATCTGTTTTCCTTGGACTGATGAACTAAAGCGAGAATATGCAAATGTGCTTTTATTAGCGAGCCGTATCATATATGGGGGATATAGAAGAGCTCTCTCGCGCGGCCGACTGTTATCTCGTTGCATATTCAATGGCCAAGGCGATCCGCCCAGGCTTTCGAGGTCAGGCTATATGTATATATATATATATATATATATATATATGCATGCACCCGGGAGAAGTAGATTCGCGAGGGAGAGAGAGAGAGAAACCCTTCGGAGCCGTAATTAAATTTAACGCACGGAATGCCACCCCGTCGCTGTGTGGCCGTTCGTGCGCGAGAGCTGCACTGCTGAGGTGGGTGGTATCTATATATATATATATCGAGCGGTCTGTATAGCACCACGGAGGGCCGATTATTTTTTGAAAAATTAAGGAAACCCCATCGGCGCTGCTGCGAGACGGTGATTTGCTCGTTACGTTACGAAGCTCTGCCTTTCTATAGAAAAATTAATGTAATTATAATTTTACGCGGCATTTCTGTGAGAAACGATATCGAATCTTCGCTTCTACAACAATGTATGCATCCCAAGAGCGGCTAAAAATGAAGACATTACACATCCGCGGCCGAGTTAATAAACCTCCTGCGTCTCCCATGCGCGCGCATCGCAACGAACCCATAAATCTTAACAATCTCTATTACAGCAAACTTTTCAGTGCACATGCACACACACACACACACACTGGCGCGATGCGTTGCGCAATCAACCGGCCCCGTCATTGTTACGTCCAGTGGCTGATGCACTATAGGCGGGCTGTACGTCGATCCGCGAATTTTCTCGTTTCTTTTTCTCTCTCTCTTTCTCTCTCTCTCTCTCTCTCTCTCTCTCTCTCTCTCTCTCTCTCTCTCTCTCTCTCTCGGGCGTGCAGCTTCAGCAACAGCGCCGACTTACTGTAATATATACTCTCCGCGGCGTTTCTTCTCATTATTTAGAAGGCATTTTTCAAGCCAGTATATACATGGACTCTCTTACGTGCGCGCAGCTGACAACAGCTGCTCTCCGATCACGCGAAGCAGCGCGGATAGTTTTACGATCGCGCGCAGGAACCGTTAGATCGCTTTACGATTGCGAAAGGCTCGAGAGTGAGAGAGACGTACTATATACACACTACTATGCTATAGTGGTGCAGCAGCAGTAGCTCCAGCTATATACGTTTACGATTTCAAAGTTACCTGCTTAGCCGCGCGTCGAGAGTATAAAAGAAGAGAAAAAAAAGAACGCTAGTTTGGCCGAGGCCATCGTATCCATAAAACAATTCAAAAGTATCATGACTTTTGTCCGCTCTTGCCTTATCTCTTGCCCCCCCTTTGTTTTATTCTAGCTTCGAGCGTTATAACGGCCGTTTCCTTAAAATAAAAAAAAAATACGCTATGGTCGCGCTGTGCGTTGCGAATTTATGGCCACATTGGCACTGAAAGTCTCGATTCATGTCGGAGAGAGCAAGTGTATGGGTGTGTGTGTGTGTGTGTGTGTGTGTAGGGGATTAAAGCCATATCAAAGTCACCTGCTACCGATCGCGGCCGATATCGCTTGAAACACATTACCTTTCCTTTCGACTACTCTTTCTTTCCCGCACTCTATACAAATAGAACATTTTCTCATCCATCAAATGGTCGTTAAAATTGAACAATTGCGTCCTCTCTATTACGCCGGTGTATATACCGATTAGCCGCGAATATGTAATTATCAATCAATCACGCGTGCAGCCTCATATATACATACATATACTACATTTGCATAAATGAAAGCGAGAGTCGTCGCTCGCGAATTAGTATAGTCGATAACAGAGAAAGTCTCTCGATTTTCACGCGTATCAATTTGCTCGATACCATATATACACAGTCACGCGCGTTATAAAATCCGAAAAGCCGCTCGGCACACAATCCGCGCGAGCCGTACAAAGAGCGCAGAAAACTTCGAAAAACCGCGGCTTTCTATAATAACACTATAACACACACACACACGCAGGATAAGGCGTCGGTACATACAGTATATTACGTACAATTGAAAGCGATCATTATCATTAATAACCGGCGTGCTCCGCGATCGAAATTGTTTATATCTCTCTCTCGCGCCACCGGTGCAGTGCGTATAGAGTATCCTGCAGCGCACGAGGTAATAAGACCTCGTCCATAAGTCTTTGGGAGAGCAGTCGCGAGGTATACACTTATAAGCCTGTGCGCGCGGAGAGGACGTTACGCAACACACCGCACGCCGCGTGTGTAAGTGTATATGTGTGACTCGATCTCCGCGTTTAACGGCGCATTCATTTTTCGAATTTGTAATTATATTCCGCCGTATATCCCTTATCGACCTTTCAAATCGCCCGGCACCGCCTGCCCGCGATGTTTAATGCGCTCTCGATAATTGCAAAATGCACTAGGCTATAGCTGCATTCTCCCGTGTGCAGTGCAGCCACGCTAAGGCTGAGTTACTATAAGAGCGAGTCGATGCGAGCCGGGTATATTATAAAGTAAGCGAGTGCGAGCGAACGCCCGCCGCGTGATTTTCACACATCCGCTCTTACATGCTACGGCGCGACAATGAGTCTGCTCGTGTTCAAGGGCTGATTTATATGTTATAGGTTATGGTTTGTTCGAAATTTTTTTTTCCAATTTATAAGTTCTGGATGAATTTGCATCGGTGAATAGACAACCCTGCGTTTTCAATGTACACGCGTACAGAAAACATTTTGGATCACGTTCGATCAAAAGAGCTCATCGCGCTTTTGAAAAGCCAGCAATCAGAACGTGTATAGCTGGGAATATTAATAAACGCGGAAAACAGTAACTTTTCATCGCAAACTTCGAAATAAGCTCCGCCAGTCGGTATACAGCTAACTACACGGACAATTACATTTTAGAAACTATTTTAATTAAAACGTTGACGAATCCAGCGCGGCGAAAGCTCTCTCTCTCTCTCTCCATAGAGGGCTTTTGAAAAAGCGCAGCATAGTTCTCGAATCCAAAGAAAGCAGCTAGACTGTGAACGAAACTTGTTCGCTCGAGTCGCACATGTATATACATATGCGAAAAAAAATCGGCGAAACGTCCTGCGCTATAACGCCGCTGAAAAATAAGAGACAAAGACTCTGCCGCGGTAGCGCAGAAACTGTGGAAATCGATCGCCGGCTGGAATTCAAATGTCGAAAGAACGTTAACCAAGCATAGAGCCGCTTCGACTGCTCATATCGCGCGCGCGCTCTAACGTAGAATTGCGAGTTGCGTTGGTACTTAGCCGTATCAGTCTCTCTCTCTCTCTCTCTCTCTCTCTCTCTCTCTCTCTCTCTCTCTCTCTCTCTCTCTCTGTCTCTCTCTCTCTCTCTCTCTCTGTGTCTGTGTATATAGATATAGTAAACATACGTAGAAGAAACAAGTGTAGAGAGGCGCATGAATATACGCATTCCCAGTGGGCGGCATTCGCGGCATGTTCGCGCGAGCCGCAATGCAAAACTAACTTCGAATGCAAATTCCCCCCCTGATATTCCCTAATTCTCAAGCTACTTTGTCGAGCTGCTCTGTTGGGAAGCAGAGCGAGTTGAGAGTGTGCAAGCGACTGTGAGAGAGGGAGAGAGGGTACGACTTGATAAGACTGAGAGAGTTGCGAGAGGTTCGTTGGCCTACTGCCGAATTTTCGAGCAAGGAAGAGGCGTTACTGATGTTGCTTTACTTCCCCTTGGCTTTTCAACTTCCCTGTGGACTGTTACAACTAGTTTATTGTATAATAGTGTCTATAATATCCCTATTTTCGCTGGTTCGAGAGACTATATAGTTATGTGAGAAAAAGGTTACGCATCAGTAGAAGCAGACGAGCACAGCAAGGCATCCTGTGGACACACATCTATATAGCTCGCAATAATTCCACAGATCCAAGCTCTAGTAGAAAATTGGGCAGAATTTCTGGTCGATGCATTTTGATAATTCTAGAAATGCTCTGAAACAAATTTCTAATAATAGCGTATTTGAACAAATTTTGACCAGAAATTCTGCCCAGAAATAAGCTCAATTTTCTATAGCAGCAGGGAGCTGCACCCGAAGAAAATTCTAAAATAAATCGAATATCAATCACTTAAAACCAGCGCATTAGCGTCGCATAGCAGCTCTCGACAAGAACGAAAAGAAAACCCCTATAGATAAACTTGAAAGATATAAATCACGCGGCTCAAACAATAGCCGCGCCGCAGTTCTTCTGGCTGCAATTACACGCTCAGCAAGCGCCGCTTTAGACAGCCAAACGAGACAGCGCCGCTTTAGACACGGTTAAATCACATTTATCGAATCTAGGAAAGCCACGGCCGGCTCTTTTACCCTCGTCATATATTTGCAACTTTTTTCCGCTCCACAACAGCCCGCATCTCTTTATAACGTTACGTCGCGATCACTTTTTACCGAAACGAATTCACGACATCGTCACGTATACGTACTCGATTGATCGAATAATATCGATCCTTTCTTCCGAGACCTGTTGCAGAGGGAACAGCATGTGTATACCGCATCGGACCCTCGATTTGTCACGGACCAAGCGGACCACGGCCGCAAAGGGTTGCAGAGGAGAAGTGCCTACCTTTGTTCGCTGGACTGGTCAGGAGCCTCCCATGCAACTTTCCGCTTCGTTTCGGCCGGATAGGCTCGGGATGTTTGCTGCGCCGTGGAGTACGCGCTGGCTTTTAGACCGCGGATTCTCGGGATCGATTGATCTTGAACGAGCGGAGAGTTTTCGTGTTTAATTTTAATTAACGTGATAATAGCCATTTAATTCGCAAAAAATCCACGTTTTAATATGAACGCAATCAACTTCTATGCTGACGTTTCAAAAGCTAGAATATCGTCGTTGCTAAGAGGCCTTTGTCAAGCGCCAATAGAATTACAGTATACTCACGTCTCGATGATGGTCGAATCATTAAATTTACCTCATAAAGGCTGTAAACGCATAATGTACAGCGAAACAGCACATTTTCCGTCGAAGCAAGCGTTCGATAAAATCTCGACTGATGACAAGGAGTTGGCAAGTGATGCCGCAAAACGGCTGCATAATGATTGACATTGTGGTTTCTTTAGAACGCGCTATATATGTATATACATATAGACGATGTAATGCGTCTAATATTAGTTATTATGTATTACGTGCTTGAGCAACGAGGAGAACGAGAGAGATATGAAGACGATTACTTTGGCATTTTTCAGCGAACTCGCCACGCTATTATTATATCCCGTCGAGCGAGACAGAAGAAAAAAAAATTAAGCGCCGTTTAATCGTAAATTAAATTATTAATAAAACCTCGCTCGAAGGATTTTGTAAAACGCGTCGCATTTCAAAGTATCTCTCTCTATATACATATGCATCGTGAACAGCCGATAAAGATACACGCACTCGCAGCGTAATTCCCTGTGAAAAAAAGGTACGTATCGCACCGAATTTTCGCGTAACCCGCGAGAAAAACGCTCCGGCATAATAACAGCGGCGATATTCCTTCTGAGAGGCAGAAAAAAAATTCTTCTCTCCATCGCGTCGTTCCAGCGATCCTTAAGATTTTACGACGGCGGCGGCAACAGGGGGTTTCCTCCTTTCTCAGTATATTTTCCGCGAGTAGAAAAGATGCAAAAATCCGCAATAAAACGTCAACTATACGCTGTGTGTCGGTCTGCAGCGCGCGAGCGTTTTAATGATCAATGAACTTCAATGAAGGCGAACCGGTGACGCAATGCCTTCTCTCTCTCTCTCTCTCTCTCTCTCTCTCTCTCTCTCTCTCTCTCTCTCTTTCGACTCGCGTTGTACAGCTGCATATCTCCTCTGAGAATCTTAAACCGCCTGTGTATAGGAGCTACTGCGCTTACACGTACACATATACAGAGCTCGCGCGAGTAGAGATCGTTATCGCATCGGCGGCGTGTCGGCTTCCGGATGATTTTTTAACGGCGCGCGACGGATCGGCCGCGAATAATTACGCGCGGTTCCTTTTCCTAGTCCCGCGCGAGGAAAGTTAGGAAGTGCGGACAGGGCACAAGCGCAGTGAAAACCTGCTCTCCGCACATAATCGAGTCTGTCTTGTTCTTTCGAGGCGCGGCTTTTATGTTTCGCCTTACATCCGCGCGAAAACCACACGCGAACTCGATCTCGACCTCGAAATCGCGCTCTCCAAAGCTTCGAGAGCTGAAGCTTCTGGTGGTTTTTGCGCAGGTGCCTGTTTCATTTTATTCAACGCAACGTCGTCGAGTTTGTTTATGTAACGGCTGTTTACACCGAATTAAGCTCGTTTTCGCCTTATTTCGAGAATGAACTACATTATTGCGTTATGTGCGTGCTATATCAGAGGCAGAGTTGTAAACAAACCACTCTGTGCAATAAAACGTCCGCATGATTGATTGCGCTTGACGCAGCATAAATTAGAAGAGAAAATTTAAATGTCTATTTATACTGCTTTTTTGCGTCGTATTGGTAATTGAAGCCTGTTAAAGTTGTATAAATTTGAATTTCGCAATAAAGTCAACACAGTGTGATTCTCGTTGGAAATTCCAAACAGAAGTCAATATTATTCCAAAGCATGCTAAAGCTCGATTGAATTCGGGCAAAATACTATAATATAAAAAATATCGAATTTTTCAAGAAACTCGTATGGATTCCCAAGTTTTGCGTGCATTATGCTTAAAAGACGAACTCGAACATTCAACTCTGAAGTACCCTCTACTCGTTTATAAATGATCATGTCAATACAGAAAATGAGCTGCACGTTTCGGCAACAATAGAATGTGCTCATTCACGATTTTGACGTTTTTGTACTTTTAGATTGTTTTATAACGTTGCCAAGACCTCCTGAGGCATATAAAAATAAAATTATCATCGATTATACCACCTTATCTATTTATAATCTCTATCAATATCAACGTATTGTTGGTAGATATTGATGATTACTAATTTCATTTATTAAAGTCATCCATGTACTGGTGCATATTATATACGATTTTTTGTCACGCTGATGAATTTTTCGTAACAGAAGCTACAATTCGAACCTGCTACAATTTCGTTTCCTGACATGAAGGTCTCTCGTTGTGTACGTGTGCTCTCATATCCATAGAGGCGAACGAAACGTGCGTGTTTGATGCCGCGTAACGGAATATGTCTCGAGATTACGTTGTTTTCTTCTTATTTCGGAAGTCTCGAATCGAGCATCGATAACACGCTCGCTTTCCTCATTGCTTCCTGAATGTATTTCAACTTAATTGACTCTCCCCCTCCGCGAAGGCGCACAGCCACAGCCACACACACACACACACACACACTGCTTATTCCTTTTTTATCCATTGCGATTTCTATGCAAGCGACGCCGCGTGTCTCGGTCTATAATTTTTCGGCCAGAATCTATCGGTTTCCCGTGCAATTTTTCGCCGCTTCCCGTTTAATAACGAAACTCCGCATATATCGATTCCACGAGCTCTCGGGCTAATGAAATGCATAACGTGCTTATTTATATTTAAATGAATATATATTTTTATTTCGAAAGTCCGCGGCGGCAGCTTTCTTCGAGTATGCGTGTGTGTACACACGCATCGCGGCCGTATGCTGCGCGTTTCCTGAATGGGATTTAAGCCTAATTGACCGGCAACGTCGCAATCAGCGCTATACAGACTTCAGGAAGGATTTAGATTCCTGTAAATGTCGAGCTATATAATTTTTCGAGCATACAAATATCCACGCGTTCGGATCCTTCTTTCCCCTCTCGTCTGCGTTTAATAGCTGATTTTCACACACCTGAATAGCTTGTAAAAGTTAGAGCGGCGATGGCTCAGTGGGCAGAGTGTCGGGCTAGTAATCCAGAGGTTCTGGGTTCAAGCCTGACTCTCGGCACTTTCTGACATCGGGACACCTCTATGTTTACATACGTTTGTATGTTATATACATATGTGTCTTATAACATCAAAGCTCCAGTGGTTCGGATCCCACTGTATACAGTTTCGCACTGTATAACTAAACTGTAGGGCCAGTCGAGATGCATGCGCACTACATCCGATGTGATGCACATGCACCTCGACTATAGGGAGCCTCTCTGGCCGGTACCATTGTATGGTATCGGGCAGAGGGAAGAGCCATATAAGACTCTGCAAGAGGACTTGAGAAGGCTATAATAAAAAAAAAAAAAAAAAAAGCTTGTAAAAGCGTATAGAGCGATGTTCGAGAGAGAGAGATATACATGTACACGTAGCTTATTATACGCTCGTTGCGGATAAATTTTGTACTTTATATGTTTCCGCGGTCTGAACCGTTTACTTTCGTTGATTTCAAATCCACGCAATAAACAAGCTACACTGCTCTCGCGGCCGTCAATTCCGCAAAATCATCGTCCGCCTGAAATAAAGCTCTCCGCGCGCATCAGCTTCGGGTAAAACAAGCAGCGCAAATCCATCTCGTACAAGGCTAATCGCCAGGAGAACGACGAGAGCGATAAAAAGCCCATCATCGCGTCGGGGGGCAAATGGATCGAAGTGGCGACTTGTTTCGCAGCGGCGCTCGCGACTTGGACCAATTATGATCCATTGGCGTAATCGCACTTCAATTCTCTTGCCCCTCTCCGTCAAAGTACTCGTGTGCGGTGCAGCGCTTCGACTAGCGCTAATTGGGACTCCTGGGAACCTATGCGCTCAGTCCGACGAATTACTTGCAAAAGAGAGAAATTGCGCGCGCTTTCGCTCCTATATATACTCCCGTGTAATTTACCCGTATAGACGCAGAGAGTACACTGCGTGAACTCTATATGAGGAAATCTTTTTGAAATCGGCACGCGGATAGAGGGGTCGCGGAAAATGGCATTTTTTCACAAAAAATTCACAGTTTACGAATTGTGAAAAGTAGCACATAGTTCTTAAAGTCTGAGAGCACAACTGAAAAATATATATTTCTAGGTACAAAATCAGGAATAGGTTGAATTTCAAAAAAATACGGACAAATTGCTTTACAACATTTTTTTACAACTTTTTGGCATTTTTAATTCCTAGACAATGTTTTTACCTATAAGTAAGAATATTTTTAACGAAAATCTCGTATCATTCTAGGCTATGCTCTCATTTTTTAAATCTTCCGTATTTTCCGACCCTCCATAACTGCCGATTTTAGAAAGATTTCATCGTACATCCATATCGGCTAACAATATTATTCTCAATCGCGGATTCCCCGCCTGGCTGATTTTTAACGATTCTCATCGATTTTACGCAATTAATGCAACTACGCTATACATAATCGATCGTCAGACACCATTCTATGCGCACGTGCGTGTGTGTGTATCTATATACGCCCTCGGTAATAATGATAGCCGATATTATTACGTAAGTTAATTATAATGCTTGCGGGGAGATACACGTATATATATATATATATATATATATATATATAGTAGAAACTTTCATAGTCAGGCATTTTTTGCCAGGATCGCGGAGGATAATAGTCAATTATGTAAAGAATCGACGAAACGATGTATACAAGCCGTGTCCGTACATGTATATACACACACCTATGTTATATATGTAGAACATGTAGTCGACGGCCGTGAACGCGTTAAATTCTGCCGATTTATATACGCGACGGTAGACAGCGTCAAAAGCCTCGGCTCTATATATACACATTCAAACTCAGCGAGCTTGAAAGCATTGAAATTCATCCGAACTTGGGAGTTAGAGAGGGACGGGGGGGGGAGAGAGGGAGAGCAGCAGTAGCAGGGGGAGCGAAAATTTATTCCATTATTACGTTAACTTCTTTTCGAGAAAGAAAAATCGCGAGCTTTATATATTCGGCTATATAGTCATCGTCGTCGTCGTCGTGATATTCAACGAGTACGTATATCTGTTCGACGCGTGTGTATATTACTATATGTACTTAAAATCACAATCTGCATAAAATTGTTTAAACCCACTCCAAGTATATATAAGATAGAAATATAAAGGATATACCAGAGCAGGTTTATGCAACGAAGAGAATCGTTCCATATATACTTTACTCCCGCAAGCAAACTGTGTGTGTGTGTGTGTGTGTGTGTGTAAAGCCCGAGATTTTTCTCGTCTATACTCGCGAGAGCTATAGAGACCGACGGGCAGATCGTTCGAGCTCTAGGCGTGGTTCTTGCGTAATGCAAAAAGCGAGCGAGTTACTTGCTCGTTACATGCGCCGCGTTCGCGAGAGCCGAGGCCTATAGTCAGTGAATCTATATACGCCATAGAAACGAGCGAGCCGAGCGAACGTGCAAAGTTACAGGTTACACAGGTCGTCGTCGTCGTCGTCGTCGTCGGCGGCGGCGTCTTGCCGAACGATCCTGTATACGGATAACTCTCTGCACTCCTTGCTGTATACGTATACTTTTATCTGCAAAGCAAATTTCACTCGTCCGTCCGCATGTGTACAGCTGGAATCGCTATCTTATAGAGAAACGCGTTTTTAACGATCTCTCAATGGAGGCTTATTCGTTATATTGATTGCCAGTTGACGTGCACGTGCGATGTTTATCCGATTTTTTTCTTCTTCGTATCTTTTCGTATATAACATGTAATTTAAAGTTTCGTGAGATACAGCTCGCGTTTAACATCGCGATCGCATACAGGCCGCGTGAAAATCAAAAATTTTCACGTCGCGGCTCTCTGCGAAAAAAAACGAAGGAATGATCGGACACGAGGAAAAAATTGCACGACAGCCGCGTATAGAGCGGCGGACCAAAAAAAAGCCCGCGATATGGAAAAACAAAAGAAAAGAGGGTATACACGCGACGAGATTGACGTTTTCCAATTATATGATGTAGCACATATATGGTCCAGCAATTTTCACACCTCGAACCATAGCGGAGAAAACTCGTTTCACCGGAAATTTCGCGACGACGATAATTAAACAGTAATAATGAATACCGATATCCGCTCTCACACCACCGATGTATAAATACCACATAAAGTATATAGTCATCGTCCGAATGAATTTTCCGGAGCTGAAAAGAAGACTATCTTCCCTTTTATGCGCCGCTTTTCCCTCAACGTCATCGTCAAGGCGAATATGACTTGAAGTAGAAACTCGCGGCGGCTCGCGTTTCATTTACATAATGCCACGACGTGCCGGAAACAGTGCGCGCCGCGGCCTATGCTATCGATTCTGCTGCTCCTTTTACGCGGCTGTCTTTCATCCTTCGTCGTCGCGTTTTGCTAGACAGGCCCCGGGATTCGAGCTTTTATTATTAGGTATACGTATATATACAATGACTATGCGTCGGTGGGCTGTTGGATGGATACGCATAATGCACAATTGAAATCAGTGCAGCTTTGCTTATTTTTCTCGGCAAGTTTATTCTGCATTGCGGGATAATAATAACAGTTCGTATATCTTTGAATATTTCATTTTAATTAATTATACGGCCGGCACGCGCGATAAGCCGGCGAGATTGCTCAATAAATATAAACGATAATATTGCAAAATCGCTTGTTATTTTCCATACGAATTTTTAAAAGAGAGATTAATAACCCCCTCGTATACGCGCATGAGTCATGCGGCGGGACACACGACGAGACGTTATGCACTGGGTCGAAATTCGAAAAAGGGCGCTGCTATACACGTAATTTTTTAACGGCGCGTGCGTTGCACGCGCGCGCGCTCCAGTGCCAAAAGACTTTTTCCCGAAAAAGTTGTGACTTGGCCGCAGAGCCACGGCGCCGGCTCCCCTTAGCGCGAGCTGCTGTGTATAAAGAAAAAGATAAATTCGTTACACTCGTCCTGCAACGATATTTTCGGCGTTGTGTTGCGGAGCGCGGCTGAATAAGCTCATTGTAGAAGAGAAGTAAGTTTGCGCGCTGTGTGTATATATATATATATATATGTGTGTGTGTGTGTAAGTGTGTAAGTACTGCGTACATAGCGCGCCAGTTTTACGCCGCAGGGGCCAACAATGAGCCGGCATTTCTTGCGCACTTTCTCTTTCGCGCTAATGAGACTTTTCCCCGGCGCGCATTGTCCAAATTCTTCCTCCCCCGCGTCTTCAATTTTTCGCGGTTTATTTTTTAGAGAGAACGAAATGAGGAAAAACAAGACGATTCGGCTCGTTGGGGGAGACACGTGTATATACTGTCACCGAGACGATCGGTTTACGGTTATAATTAAGCAATCGTATCAGTGGAGGAGTTTTTCGAACTTTTTTGTTTTCGAAAAGCCGCGTAGTGTAATTTCATCGCCGAGTGTGTATACGCGAAATCGATACGCGTATATTTACGGCCGCGTTTATTATATGCGAATCGACTTTTACCTATACGCCAGCTGTGCATTTTTTTTTCTTCGGCCAAGCGTAGGAAAGCCGGCGGAGGTTTCAGATTTTTGCTTTTCCACGGATAGTGTTTCTTGTAATATGTAATTACATGATTTGTAGTAATGACGCGCTTATATAAATAGCCTTTCGGCGCTCTCTGCGCGTCCGATGCGGCAGGTATTTTATCAGCGATATAATTGATTGCCGAGAGCCTGCCGCGTTATTGTCTATATATATTATATTTAGCCGCGTGTAATAAAGACTTTCCGCGGAAAATTGTCTCGGTTATGAAGTTTGCCCTCTCGGCAGAGTCCCGCGCATAAAGAGAAAAAGTAAAGCGATGCGAGGGGAGGGTCTTCAAGGGCGAATTTTTTTACTCAAAGAAAGCAATATGTCTCCATTCTAATACACTCCGCACGGACGATCGATTTGTCCTGTTTTCCCAGCACTCAGCGGCTCTGATTCATCGAAAGCATTATTGCCTGGCCGAGAGTGCCTTATATCCTCCAAATGTAATATGTAGCGTTGACACTTGCGGCGGATCTCATATAACGACCACGGCGCATTGCGCAACGAGCGAATTTTCGCATCATATCGCCGACAATATAGTTCTTCAGTTAGAGAGAGAGAGAGAGAGAGAGAGAGAGAGAGAGAGAGAGAGAGAGAGAGAGAGAGAGAGAGAGAGAGAGAAAGAGAGGGAAAAATGAGGGACTATTACGAGTTTCCAGTCCGTGACGTCAGCTCGTAATTGCAACAAAGAGCGAAAAAAAAGAAAGCTCAAACTTTCTCGATGATCAGCTGAGAAAAACGGCCGCCACTGTACAAGTGCGCGCGTATATAGTTATATAGAATAATCCTCTATATACACGTATACATACACACATACACTATCTATATATACGAGAGAGGTAACGCCTTCGGTCTGGATTCTAGAACATGAACTTATCGGGCGGCGGCTCGCCGCTATAATTGCGCAAGCGAGTAGATCTTACAATGCCTCC
This sequence comes from Muscidifurax raptorellus, assembly GCA_020010945.3. NCBI lineage: Eukaryota > Metazoa > Arthropoda > Insecta > Hymenoptera > Pteromalidae > Muscidifurax > Muscidifurax raptorellus. Next base: position 39,552,969 of record CM052078.1, read on the forward strand.
TCTCTCGTCCGGCGAGAATCGACGCTATAGGTGTATATTCGCGCGCGTCGCTATATATACACGAGCCAAAGAGAGAGAGAGAGAGAGAGAGAGAGTATATAAGAGTATATAGACCCGAGAGAGTGAAAGAGCGAGAAGGAGGGATCGGCCGGAGTGTGGAATTGCGCGGAGAGTAAAGCTGCTGTACAGTCGCCCGCGGGGAAAGGAAACACACAAGAGATAGAGAGAGAGAGAGAGAGAGAGAGAACTGCGGAGATATCGCGCGCGCGGCGGCATGAGAGATCCTTCGAGACTCGCGCGACGGAAATTGATTTACGCCTAGCATCACACCGCCTTTGTGCGTCTCGCTCTGTATTGGCTGCCGCAGATACAACGCTCCGCGCGATAACTCGGTCATTATGGCGTCGATGTGTACGATTGTTGTCAAACTCTGGATCTTCATGCATGATTATGATTTTTTTTAGCATAGGCGAATTTAATTTAGAAAAAATTGAAATTATCCTTAATTACTCGGGTTTGCGAAAAGGATCTATGGATCAGTGTGTATATAGACACATTGCGAAATATATAAGAAACAATGCGTCTCTCTGATATGCACGAGCGCGCGAAGCCGATTAAGTCATTATATATATATATACCTCTCGGCTCTATCGCGCTGCAATTTTTATGAATGAACGCGTAAACCCTGGCAAATTAAAGTAAACAAAAGCACTACGCAACTCTATACGGCCGTAATAAAACAGCTCTCAAATCATTACATCCATGCAATGATATAATGTAAAAAAAAAATTCGGTCAACGCCGTCGAATTAATTTTGTTATGAGCCCCAATTAATTCGCGCATTTTCTTTGTTCGCCGTATCGTTGGCCGTTACGTAACACGATTATTCGCGCGCGATAATCCAACGATTATAAAAATATATCGCAAACACCACCTCATTCGCCTCTCGTATTATTATGTTATACAAGATTTTACGACGTCGCGATAGACAATGTATATATATATATATAGGCGGATTGTGTGCATATACATGTATTAGCGTTCGGCGCAGCTGATCTAGATTTTCGGAAAACCTCCGCGGGGATAATTCGAGAAATCACTTGGCTACCGGCGCGCATAACTCGCGCCGCGTTATTATTTGTAATTTTCCACGCGGCTGGCGCAACATGCGAATTAGCGTGTGACGATGCGGTCTCTCTCTTTTTTTTTGCCGAATTTCCCGCGCGCCGTGTTCTCGTTATCATTATGTGTGTTCCGTTCGCGGAAAAATTGCCCGGTATATATATTTATATGGCCGAGTGTACGGAGTGTTTTTCTACGGGTACGACGAGAGCTATACGAGTGTCAAGTGATGAATGAGCGAACGAGTCGGCGGCTGACCAGTCCCGGCCGTTACTACTTATGCAAACGATAACCGGAGCAAAAAGTCCGCGTATCCGACGTTTGACAAATTGACGAACTAATTGGCAGTCGATCGCGGATCTAATCTCGAATCTGTTAGGAGCCGATATGATATGCATCCCGCGTGTCGTGCGACTGTATATTGTTTATTCTAAAGCCATCTGGTCGCATTACACATAATAAGAGCGAAAAAAAAGCGAACGAGCGAGTATGATATGTGTACGTAATTCCCATTTATATTTGCGCAGCGCTAGGGTAAAATTAAAATACGAGTTTTGAAAATACCGAAAGTGAGTACAAGTTGTCACGCGTATATATAGGCGATAGCTAAAGTTGCCGCAACGAGTCTCAATTATATTTTTTCTCCCCCCGCGCACACGCACGTATAATATATACATAGATCGCGAAGGGAGTATATGTATAGCTGGCACAGAGAATGTCCTCGACAAGGTGTATTTCTCAAAATATCGGCTCTCTCGAAACTAGTTATTGAAATGAAATCCACTTTATGAAATCCGCGCAGGATCGAGTTTTCGCTCGCGCAACAGACGCATGCACACCGACACACACGTGCGCACGACCTCTAACGGAAAAGTAGTATGGCAAAAGTGAATTTCGAATTCGATATGTCGCGCGCGCGCGAGAGAGAGTTTAATATTCAAACCCGCCGTTTTTATTCTCGAACATGCGAGCGACAGCCGAAAAATATCTCGACTTTCGCGACGTCGTACGGAGCGCGAGCTACTTAAAATAGAGCAGCCTCTCGTAATACGAGGATATTGTAAATTTATATGCATTTTTCGAGCATTATGTGCGCCGGTGGCCGCCGCGTTTTATCGGAATGCTGCGGTTATTATTCAATATTTTTCTCGATACGCTCGCTTGCGCTCGAGAGATCGGGCGACTCTATAATATAGAAACTAATATATACACATACTCTCTATAGGCGTCGCATGTACGTGACTGGCTGCAATGATATACAGTATGTGTGTGTATGTGTGTGTGTGTGTGTGAGGCGGCTTCCCTCTCTCTAGCTCTGTAACGAGGAGCTTGCAGCGCAGCCCGCCGAAAATTTATGATAATATTTCCCGCATAAAATTGGCGTTTGTCTGTCACAGCAGCGCGAGTATTTCGAAAACGCGCGGATAAGTGTAAACTTTCCGCGAGGGGCCAACGGGCCGCCGCTTTTCGAAGCTAATTAGCCGTTTACGAGCGAATCAAATGCATAAATTTTTGCGGGACGGCTTTTACTCGGGCGCGTTCCGATTTTTTCCGCGAGGCTGAAATTCGAGTTTCGCGCGCGCTCAAACGGTTGCGAAAAGTCGCCTTATTAAGCTCGGGCAAAAAGTTGGCATTCCGTCGACATACACAGACGCCTATAGCGAGAGGTACACTCCGAGAGCAAAGCTATGAGATATGAAATGAGAAAATCAATCGGGGGATACTCGGCAAGGTCAGATAATTGCCTGTATGTATAATTATATGGAATTTAATTTTCCGCGACTATGCTCGTTCTGCGTCTATTTTTTTCCTCTTTATTCATTATGCCGCGCATTAGTTTGATTAAAGTGAGGCAAGTATATTTTAATTGCTGTATACAGACTACTTTTGCTTTCTAAAAATCGACGTGTGTATATATAGTCGCTCGAAAAAAAATCCGCGTCTAAAACTTCAAATTTATAGCGCGACTTATTACATTACAGAGCGAGCGCGGACCCCCGCCGGCTAAAAATATCCGGAGAGCCGTAAATCAGTCGCGCCCCGAGATATAGCTTAACAAAATTCGCGGATAAACAAAAATTCCGCATTGACTAGCCTCGACGCTTAAAAACTTTATTAGCTCGTAATTGAGGATCCTTCTGTAGCATCCCTCTGCCGTTAATTATATACATACATACATACACGTATGTGTGTGTGTCTCGTGGATTTTACGGGACGTGATCGGAGATTGACGATAGCTTGGAAAAGTTTACGGCCGCGTAATTGACGAGGATTTTCGTTGTTTGTACACACACGTTACGAGACACAGAGAGCCGTTCGTTCGTTCGTTCGTTCGTTTTTTTTTTGTTGTTGTAATATATACTCGTAAATCATTGGCCAACGTTTCCTTTCGTCGCGCGAAAGTAGGTCTCTCGGGGAGTTTTTGATTTATGCACTTTTTCGAGGATGTTGCGCGACGGACTCTTATAATCGGCTCAGTCCGCATCTCTGCCCACGATACCCGGAAAAGCCGATCGCTTCAATTTTTCCTATGCACATGTAGATACTGGCGCCGATCTTATCGCCGGCTTGTAAGTGTTAATTGTGCGTAGGCGATCGCTGAGTCATCTCCTGAATTGATTGTAAACTTTCGCAATTTATCGCCACGGCACATCAGAAAGGGAAAATTATCATCCGCCGTCCTGTTCTATGTTGCGAAAATCGTTATTACAAGAATAATCCGCACAGGTGAAAAGAAAAGTTCGATTTCAAAAGAAGCTTTAGGTATACATGTATATAGACACCGCGGAGAAAACGCGCGCGTTTCTCCCCGTGATTAAGTGAAAAAAAAATCGAGCTACTCCCATTACAAATAGCCGCAGAATATAAGCGCAAGAAGAAGAAGAAGAAGACGAGAGAAGCCCGCCGCGTCGCTCGATAACTCGGAAAAATGAACGTGTCCACTCTTCGCAAAGCCCGCGTGCTCGCACGAATTGAAATCCCGCCGCACAGTGCGGTATACATATATATATATATATATATATATAGCCATCGCTCGATTTCCATGAAAGCCGGTGGCCAGGCACATATACATATACAGTTCGCGAAGCCGCAAAATGGAATAAGAGAAGGACGCTACAACCCCCCTGCGGACTGCGTAACAGCCGTCTGCATATATATATATATATATATATATATATATATACTCGAACTTCTTTATTCGCGGATGCGCTGCGCAGCAGCTCGTAATCTTCGGGAAAGCGGCTAACTCGATGTGCTGTGCGCGCTTCGGCTTTTCCTCAATAAACCGCCCGTGCAATTTACGGGCCCGCGACTCCGATAACTCCATTGTCGTATCGGCCGGTGCCGATGTCGTCCATTTCCTCTCTGCACCAAAGAGAGAGAGACTATATGTATATGCATGTGTGTGTGTGGAGGCACGTACTACGGCTTGTTGACTAACCGCTTGGTAAATATTGAATTGCGCTCTCTCCCTCGCGCTTGCCTATCTGTCCGCCCTTTTATCCGAGGATTAATGCGCCGCTAGTTTGATGACTTGTTTCCGCGGCAGCAGCGACGCCGACGACTGTAAAACACATGCGACGTTGCTGACTTATTGCCACACTGCTGTACGATCGTTCTTGTTTCTTTTTTTTCTATATTTACCAAAACGACACGAAAGAGAGGGTTGAACTATATATTGCACAGGCAATTAGCATGCTGCGAGCTCTCGAGAGTTTTGCAACGTTTTCCGCGGATTATGTCACGCGTTCGCTTACACATTTATATACCCTGTATATAGGTATACGTACATATCCTAACGACGAATGCATTTTTTATATCATACCGCCGATAAAGCACGTATAGTGGCGGAACACGCGAGCATCCCCCGGCGCGCAATCGGCGCTCGGCCGTGTAATAAGGAGAGAAAAGAAAACTGGCGCGGCGCGCGGTATATATAGCATAGAACCCGTTTTCCCCCTTTCTCGCCACTTTAAAATGCAAACTACATCAGTGGGAATTTCGGCAAGCGCGTAATCCTCGGCGCTAATTAAGCTCGCGTTGACCGTTTCTGGAACGCGCGAGTCATTTTGGCTCGCGAGCTCAAGCTGACTTTTATGGATAGCCTTCTCATCTATATAGCTTTCGCCAAGCGGCCGCGGCGTCATTCGTAAATAAGGTGATTCCAGTCTCTGCCCACTGCGCGATATACGGTAAACGCGCGGACCGACGAGTATAGCCGACGCGACATGCTGCTGCCGCCGCCGCCGCTACTTTTTGACCTATAATGCCGAGGTGTGATGTGCGCCGTCGAGTTTTTTCTTTTTTCTTTTTTATGTCATCAGACCGGGATTACTTGGATGCATACTCTGCTAAAGGAGGTATAGCTGTATATACGTAACCGGAGATGTAATGTTACAGCTGATATTGTTGCTCGTTAAAACTAGGTCATATGCGTGTGAGGAGCGAGGAACGGGGAAATCGATATTTTTTTTATTTAAATGCAGCCAGTGAGTGGATTGATGGAAATGTAAGACTTTATTTGATATTGGATTCGATCATCGGATTACAATATATTCGCTCGCGGAAATTGCAACTATTTAGAAAATGCGGACAGTGTGCATCGCCAACTCGATATATTCGATTCAACAATGTGCAACCGGCATATATCGCTGAATATATTTTAAATATATAACGTCGATGATAAACGTGATATCAATCGTGTTAACAAGTTTAATGTATCAACATAGCTGTTTCACGCTCATTTTACTCAATGTCTAGAGCGGTGTACAACAGTATAATCAGAGAATTTTTCGAAAATTCAATGCATAAAATGGCCGTGAACTGCTTTCACGAGGAGAAAGCTTTTTCGCGCGTATAAGGACTTTTTTTTCGAAAAAGCGCGCGTCTCCATTCAGCGCGATACGATCTCGTAGACACATACTCTTTTTACATGAAAGTCGACGTGAAATCATACCATACATTGACAAATTTATTGGACGTGTATACAAGCGTAGCTCGATATAATTAATCCAGCAGTTTTACATTCATCGGGTATACATATGTCATGCGAACAATACACTTTGCTCTGTATATACAAGAAAGAACTCTGTTTTCCATGCGCCGCTGTGGCAGCATCGGAGCTTACATACATTTTGCGAATAAAATATGCAACACATGCGAAAATAAAAAAATCTGCTCGTAAACCGCATTATAAGCGTGTGCGTGTGCGTGTGTCTGTAACGAAACACTATACACTCGGGGGAAAATAAAGTCGGCGATTTTTACCGAGCGATGCGGCGTAAATTTTCTAAAATCCAGATTGCGAAATTGGCTCTGATTTATTCATTCGAGCCGAGCAATCTCTCGCGGCGGTATACATGTTCCGCAGAAACACGCGTACAATTATGTTGTTAATGCGCGTATAAATAATGCGCTGAAATGGCAATAATAGAAGCGATAAATAACCCGGCATTAGGGATTAATATTAAACGCCGCGATAGTAAAGTGACATTTTTACCCCGCAGAGCGCTGACTGAGAGCGCGTAAAACATACGGAGCCGCTTTTTTTTCCTCCAGCTCTAACGATGATTTTATAATATTTATACGACAGCGTCGCGGAATTCCAACCGGAGGATGAGTCATTCCCGCAGCGTCGCTCGCGGGATTATTATCGGCGATTAATGTTCGCGCCGTAAAGCACCGAGTCCCTCTCTTACGTTCAATGTAAACATATATTATACACTATATATATATATATATATATATATATATATATATATATATATATATGTATGTATGTACGAAGCGTCTCGACGTTTATATAATTATACACATCTTTTCGCGCAGTCCCATTGAATCCTCGAGTAAAAAAGCTCGCTATGTACTTCCGAAGGAGATAAAAAAGTATATGTGTATCGCGCATATCGTCGCGATCGGATGTCTTCGGGTGATTTAGCAAACGCAGCAACGGTTCCGCGGCTCGAACACGGAAACGACGCACCTATATGTATATATGTACATACAGCGGTAGCCGCGCGCACTTTATATTACGTAAGGGACTTTCCAGTTAAATGACCGAAGGGAAGTGCCCATAACACCTCTACAAAGATACCCGCGTGTATGTATATGTAGCCCGCGCTGCAACCGATTTTTCTCCCTCATCCGCCTGTATATATATACACACGTGCACCTCGAGTTCTCACGTGCGCGAGAGAGCCACTTTTATTATGTACTTGCGAGAGAGCCTTTTTGTCCATATATACATGTAAGCTTCGATGAGCTCCGGCTTTCGTTGTTATATGCGCGCATGCGATCACCAGCGTACATCGTTGATACGGTGTTATGTATAATACATAAATAATATCGGGGGATATAGCATTACACGAAATGGACACCACAATATCCGAATCTCGCAGGAACAGCTGACCTTCCAGAGTTGTCTCCAGTGCGGCAGTTGTGATTCCTCATAGTGTGTAACTCGCCTGTATTCCGCATATGTGCATATATATACATATATAGCCGATGTTCACGCTTCGCTGCTGCTGCTGTTTTTGCTCGAGCGCGTTCGCGTAACGGTAGCAGCTACGCTCATAATACCTTCGAGTTGGCTAGAATTAATTCGATTTGTAGGAGAGACCGGGAGATTGAGTCGTTCGCTATATCTGCAGGGAAGGGGGATAGGTACTTTTACAGGGAGCGATTTATACTGGTCAATGTCGCAATAGTGCGTATCTATATTATACTGGTTTGGCTTACAGGCTGACTAGATACATTTTTTTCGATCGCTTCATTTGCATCGAAATCTGTTTGACGGTATTAGCAGGAGAATTCGCGACTCTCGAGTAATTCCGTCGGTCGCAATCGAGTGCGGAATACCCCCCAAAAGCACGAGTTTCAATTCCAGTGCAATCGCATTACGCAGAGTTTATAACATACCGTTTGAAAATCGCGCTTACGCGATCGTTACACTATATATATATCCGTAACGTTGTCCGATACGAGCGCGAAAATGATCGAAGGAAAAAGCTTATAACTCATCCGCGAGGAGGCGTGTCGAAAAGTCCGGTGCACGTAAGTCACGGGCATGACGGCTGCAGTCGATTAATTAAAATCGGCGTTACGCAAGAGGACGTGCATTCAATTTTTCCGACGAAAATCGCAACGCCCGAGCGACGTCTCATCGAGCGTATATACGAGGAATGCGTTCGCGCAATACCTCGACGTTGTTATTTCTATATTTTCGTTTCGTTTTTTTCGGACGCGATCTTTATGGAGGATAAATACTGGGGGTTACTAAAAATTCGCCGGCTCGAGGTGCGTCTCGAGTGCTTTTTAAAGACTGATTTGCCGCGCGAGCGCGGGATTATTCAAGAGTACATAAGCGAGCCTCCAATTACGCGGCTTTTTACGACTACTGCAGCGTGAGGCAACGTCCTTTATAAGTTACTCGGAGAACATCTTTATTCCCAGAAATGTATGTGTATGGCTCGTTATCACGAGCCGAAAACTTCTGCGAGATCCACTTGCTATCAAGATTGCGGGAAAAAGAGCTGCGGATCACGATCACTGTCAGCAGCGAGAGTTACCCAAAAAACAAGCTCGAAAAGAAAGCAGTACAGAAAACAAAGGATTATCTCGAAGAACGTCCTTTGCCGCGGCGAGTGACGAGGCGCGACAAAAAAACGCAACGCGCATGACTACACTACGCGCAGCTATTAAAGCCATTCCGGAAACCGGTCGAGGAAAAAGGATCATGCGGTGCAGCGTGTGTGTGTGTGTGTGCTGCTTTCGCGATTGGCCGCGACGCAGGCGGGGCATTTTTGTCACTTCCGAAATAATATAATGGCTTTCACTTTCTAGCCGGCCTACGTGTGTCCGCGTGTGTATCTATAATCAGAGGAAAAAATCGCCGACGATAAGGAGATAGCTCTCACCGGGCGAGAGTCTGTAGCGCTGATAAAACGGAAATCCTCGCGCGCGATGCTCGACCTATTTTACTTTTTTTCGCTCGCGCTTTTATTTTTTTTTTCTTGCTCTATAGCGAGCGCTTTTCAAGCTGGGGATATGCATCTATCGATCATCTTGATTGGCTCTAATGACACGAGGGCTATATCTTCGAGTTTGATTATTTTCCTTGAAAAATCGGGAACGAGACGAGGTTTGGTTTATTCCAAATTGGCTCGTATACGTCGTGTAAAAAAATAGTATTCTACATTGAAATGGAAGAAAAAAAGGATAAACTATCGTTGTTATACGTTTGTCTACGCGCGCCCATACCTGTATACATCTCAGTAGCAAAGAAAAAAGCCTCTCTGCACCCGCTGAGCGCGCGAAATTTGAAAGCGAAATGACGTAACGAGGTAATTGGCTTAATTGAAACGGGTGGTAAAAAGGAGTACGGGCGAAAGAAAATCGCGCGCATGCAAATTCTCGCGCGCCAGGTATACATGCACACACATATATAGGGGGGGAGATAGGGCAGGATGTAACTCCTTTGACTTTCGAACGCTTATTTGCTCCCTCCACCTTTTGAGCGATCAACCCCTCTGGCGTTGAAATTAGCGGCTCTCTTTCTCTCTCTCTCTCTCTCTCTCTCTCTCCGTCGAGGTATAATAAGTAACGAGCGGTATATACAGGCTGTGTCTATTTAGAAAAGAATTTAGGTCTCTTAAGGCCATTCGGCGACCCGACGCTCTCGCGCGCGCTCTCGAACTTTTTGCTACGTACCAGCAGCGTGGCTGCTGCTGGTTCTCGGGAGCAGTCGCGACGCCAAACAAGGATCGCTCCCATAATTTCTCCGCGAACTCAGTTTTACGACGCGAATTTGCCGAAAATGATGATCGGCTGCTGCCGACGCGCGGAATGCAAGACTGCGAGAGAAAAGGAAAGTGATTTCTTTGTAATCTTTCATAAGTGAGTGTTATACGTGACTGCCGGGGATCAATTGAGTAATGACGCTTTTCTCGGCTCTCCGCATTGCGAGATTTTACATAATTTATCATTTTTTCCCCCTCGCTCTCTCGCGGCCGCGTTGATTGTCAGAGAAAATATTTACTCGAGCGCGCGTTTGCGAGAATAAAAACTATAATGCGCGAGGAAATTTTAATGAATAATATTCTCCTCGAGCTCGCCGGAGTAGTTTTCGAATTCGTGAGCGTAATAGTATCGAGCCTTGCATTTTCCCACGGCAGAGTTTATAAATAATAGAGACGGAGAATCGCGAAGAAAGATCAAACAATATATAAGGAGCGCGCGCGCGAACTGGGGAAGGAAGGCAAGAGAGAGAGAGAGTAAGAGATAAGCATTTGCTGATGGGATCGCGTAGATAACAGCTATGAAGTTTAGCACTTAGCATAATCCTGAATAATGAGTTTACAATCCCTCTTGGCATCGGCCGGCTGACAGCAAATTTAAAGGAGATTTTGTCGCTCCTCTGAATTATATACCCGACTGTATATCCGATCGTTTTGTTCAATCTGCAGCTTTTGGCTCTGAAAAATTCAAGAGTCCGCTGATAACCCGAGATCCCAAGGCGATCTGTGCCCGCGATGTCGACGTATATAATGGAATAACACGAGCGCGACTATTATGCGCGCATAGCGAAGGTGTATCGACCTGTGTATATACTGCTCTGCCATTAATTTCGAATAATTCATTCTGAGAAGGCATAAATTTTATTTCGAGCATTTATCGCGCGCTTTTGTGTCTCCGATTCGTTCGCTCCCGTACCGACGGACGATTTACCGTGTATTTCGATTCGATCTTTGCGCGTTTTCGATTTCGACTCGATCGATGGATTTAGTCGTGAAAAATTATATCGAAAATGAAATTCGCTCCCGTGATTATGCTAAACATATTACGTGTCTCTGTTTTTACAGTTATTATTTCCCGGAGAGAATTATGCATCAAGAATTGCTCTCGTAAAATCCGAACGGTATATTACACTCGTACGCGCGCGGGCAATTTGACACGTGACAAAAAACTGTCGGCGGATTAGAAAAAACACATCCCCGAGATCAACGTTTGTCATCGCGCGCGGCGCAGAACTTATCGATGCTCGTTGATGAGAGAGGGAAAGAAAAATAAACCGAACCTCGAGGAAATCACAGTAATTTTTGCAGCCGATGTGGAAGAAATTTCGACCGAGTTTCGCAATGTGCAGAGTAGCTGCGATTATCGCGAATGTTTATACGCGGCTTTTTGCCGCGGAAAAGTTTCCGCGGGTAGGACTGTACACAGCGCGTTTACCCGATTACATGCCGTAATTAAATGATTAATTGTAGACGCGGATTATTACGTCGAGCGATTTCATAATTGACTTTAGGAGAGATTGGCTCTTGTAATGCGCGCGCGCGCGAGATTCAAATTTTGTTAGTGGACGAGTCCGAGATTTAATTTGATATAAATGTAAATCGTATACTTACGTATATATAGTTTCCCGTGTATTTTGACAAGAGTTATTAAGACAGCGCGAAATGAGAACGGGTATAGCGCAGAGTACGAGAACGCGATGGATTTACAGGCGGTTCAAGCGTGTGTAGAGTTAGATATGAGATAATTTTCGTTAAATCTGTAGGACGAGGCAGCGAGGAGATACGACAATGAAAAATGTACAAATTATAAATCACAGTCCGTCGGTATGGTCGAAGCAACAATGAAATATTCCAAAAATCTATCGTATACACTTTGCCGAGATGTCCGCGTCCGTCAAAGCCAGAGTACAATGTATTCGATATCAATATATCCGCAGCTACAAGTCAGCAGCATAGAGCAGCTGATATATCGCACTCGTGATACTCTTCCAAGTCGCAGCTCGTGCTCGCACACTCGTGTCCAGCGCGACTGGCTGGCAATTGCCAACTACGGGATCCGGAAGCCAAGCGCGCAAAGTCCAGCCGAGAGAAAGAGAGAATGCGATGTCGAGCGAGAGAAAAAAAATCGCTGCGCGCAAGAGGCCGAAAACTTTGCATCAGCCCTGGCAAAGCCGTGCGACGCAAGTGTGTGCGGTGCACGTGGATATATCATCGGCCGGTTGGCAACGCTTCCACCCCGCCGCTCTCCGGCAGTCCACGAGCGTTTTGAAAAAAGCGCCTGCAGCAGCAGCAGCAGCAGCAGCGAGGAGGGGTGGGAAAAGATAGCCGAAAGAGCGTACGTGCGCGAGTGAGTGTACCGAGTCCGTAAAGGAGGATTATGGCTTTTCTCTCTCCGTCTAGCTAGAGGGGGGTAGCCGCTGCGCGGCGGCTTTCGAAAGGATGGTGATTGTGGAGCGTGGCCAGGGAGCCCGGGGAGTTAGGCGTATATAAGGCAGCCCGGCCCGGCCCAAGTCAGTCATTCACCGGACTACCAGCCCACCACACACAAACCAAACATGAAGGCCTTTGTGAGTATTTCCCACGGCTGCTTCTCTACTACATACCTTCCTCGATTCTCTGAGTGTTCTCTTTCTCTCTATATCTTTCGACTTTGCGCGCTATTCGCGATTTTCAAGTTCTGCCGACTCTCGATCCTGGATTTCGAAGAAAAAGCTCCGCTGCAAGCTCGGGATACACATTTATATCTATATGCATAACTTTACATTTATTTCCTCTACTCGTCTTGGCTACTTTCACGCATCACAAGTGCAGGCGCGATAATGTCGTCGGACTGAATTTAATCTCGCCTCTCATTCAAGGGAACCGGTCGCGAGCGGTGAATCAGCGAGAGTGACTTGCAACCGGTCGTGCATCTTCATTCATGAACGCCGATCAGTTGCGTAACTCGCATCTTCCTCGTGAGCTGTATATGTATATATGTACGCATAACGGGTAGTCCTGCTTCGGTGAAATGGCAAACGCGCTTTCCTCGCTGCTGTATACTCGTGTCGTCGCGTGTACGAGAGATTAGTGATTGGTAATCGGCAAGTGTGTAAATATTTCATGTACGGACAAATTTCACCGACGGGCAGTATAGCTTTCTCCAACGCTTTGTGTGCGGCGTCTTTTTGACTTTTATTGGCAAATTTTTCTAATCACCCGGCCATGCGTGGGGGAATATTTATATTTACCGATACGGCTACTTTCTAATAACGTCGACGCACAGCATTCGCCTTTGCAACTCGATATCTCGTCGAGGAGAAAACGCAGAAACGAAAAAGCCCGTCTTCGAAATTCCCGACCATAAAGCTCCGCCGGAAACTTCCGGCTCTCGGCATTAATAATCTTGCATTATAACTCTCGCGATACAATTACGCTCCCATATACATATACCGGAAGCTTCATTAAATTTCGGCCGGCTGAAAAAAATTAATAGACGTGAGCGCGCGCGCGCGAGAAAGTATATGCAAAATTATTAGCGAACGAATGCGTAATTTCCTCCGAGTTTCCGAGTACTATATACGCGGGATTGATTTCTAATGCAGCGCTCTCGGGACTTTCTCTGTGTGTGGCGCGACTGTATCCATACACATACACATATTGCTGAGAGATCTGGGACGTGCATCAATTTTCCTCTCTCGCGCTCGCGCCACAATCGGACACGAGTATCGCGAATTTCGCAAGATTATCGCGTCGGCCGCCACCGGCTAAGGAGCGGTTCTAACGAGTGAGAGAACGAACTGATTAATTATGAATCCCGCGTGCGTCCGACGCGCATATTACGCTTAAACGGCGATTGCATAAAGCCTCGTCGGGCGGCTAGCTGCTCCTTTTTCTCTCTCTCTCTCTCTCTCTCTCTCTCTCTCTCTGTCTCTCTCGCTTAAACCGAAGGGGCGATACGCCGCGGAATTTTTCGCCTAATATGGAAGACCGGTGCACTAGGCGCGCCGTGTTAGGCAGCAGCTCTACTATCACTCGAGTTACGAAACGTTACCGCAGATCGAGACTCTCGTGTATATCTATAAATTTCGCGAGGCTTATTACCCGCTTTTATGACATAACGACCCTTTGAGCGATCGGCTTCTCCTCTCGATGTATATAGCTGGCGGGAGAGATAAACTGCACGACAATGGCGTCCATTGTGCGGCTACGGGAACGAAAGTGAAAGCAGCTGCGGTGCGCATTACGCGAGCTCGCGCGCGCGCGCATGAGTAATCGACGTGTATCGCGGCGGTGCATCCGTCTTGGTCCCAGGGCTTCCGCGAGTACTCCTGGACGCAGCGTGGGAAAAATTCTAATCGCACGCGGCTCTTTCTCTCCCTGCGCAGATTGTGTTCGCCTGCCTGGCTGTAGCGACGGCCCGTGCCGGAATCGCGCACGGCGGTTACGGTGGTCACGGAGGATACGGTGGCGGTTACGGCGGACACGGAGGAGCAGGACTCAGTGGTGGACTTGCCGCCGGTGCCGGAACTGCCAACTCCCTCCAGGGTGGTGCTTCCAGCTTGGGATCGGGAGGTCTCGGCGCTAGCTACGCCGCCGGTGCCGCCTCGGCAGCCGGTGCCGCGGGAGTCCAGCAGATCGTTTCCGGAGGTGAGCATCGCGGGGCCGCGAATCGCCGCTAGTATAATAGTATAACACGTCGATCGACTGACCGACTCCTCTTTTCCCGGATCTTGCAGGAGTTCTCGGCGGCAGGGCCGACATTGGACCCGCTGAGGGACCCAAGGCCAACGTAGGACCCCAGAGCGGCCCATCCGACCTCGTCGGACCCCAGGAGGGAGCCAAGTCCATCGGTGGACCCCGTACCGGACCGTCCAGCCTTGTTGGACCCGCTGCCGGACCTTCCACGCTCGTAGGACCCAGCCAGGGAACCGCCACCCTCGTCGGACCCAGCCAGGCCACCGCTAACCTCGTCGGACCCAGCTACGGCGGCGTCGCCTTCTACGCCGGATCCGGTGGCATCAACGGTGACGACGGTAGCTCCGGCTCCGCCGCTGCCGCCGCTCCCGGAGGTCTTGGTGGTGGTGAGTGTCATCTTTTCCGGCCATATGCGCGTATACAGTAGATCCTAGTCGCGAAATATCGTTCGCGCGATATCCGAGCCAAACGGCCGCACGCTAATAGCTGAGCGAGGCATCACTGCAAAATAAGCCTGATGTTAAGTCTATTCCTCTTGTCGCACAGGATACGGTGCCGGCGCCATCGCCGTGATCGGAGGTGGACACGGTGGTATCCACGGTGGAATCGGTGGTCATGATGCCGGAGTCGCCGTCATCAACGGACCCAGCGGCGCCATCCATGCTGGTCTCGGCTCCCACGGAGCCATCATCCCCGGCCCCATCCATGGCAAGTGGTAGACGGTCCTAGACCACAGCGATCTCGGCTCGGCGACGGCGGCAAACCCACCATAGTCTAACCGGTCAACGATCCTCAGCGCGCTCAATCTCTCTCTCTCTCTCTCTCTCTCTGTCTGTCTGTCTATCTGTCTCTGACTGTTCTCTCACTTTTCTATCTCTACGACTCTATCTCTACTCTACTATCTCCATCTATCTTCTCCGAATCTGCTCTCTACGACTATCTCTCTTCTCGTGCGTACCACCACCATCGTCATCATCCACGAAAACAAGTACCACAACCGCAGATAAACAACATCGACACCAACAACAACAAGAACAACAACAAGAATAACACAGCGGAGCAAAGACAAGCGAGACAGTTGCAGAGGGGAGACACGACCGTCGTCGCGGCGCGACGAGACCGCACATCTCACACGTATTCTCAACTATCACTTATTTAGTCAATTCCCAAGTTCAGTCTCTCGTCGACTATCGGGATAATCTTGCTGCCTGTCGTTTTCGTTTTCTCTTTTTTAATTATACATTTTTTTGTACTCTTTGTTTTCTCTTTGTATAATCCTCTGTCCGAAATTCAAACAACCAATCGCGCGCGCGCGCTCGCGCTCTCCGGTCCAGCATATATACAGACAACAACAACACAACAGCAACAACAACAGCATACAACACTTAAGTGCAGCAGCAGTGCGTCGTGCATCACACACATATACACAAGCATCTCTCTCACCGAGGCGGTAACCGGGATCGGAGGCGCCAAGCCACGGGCCTTATTAGTTAGCTGGACGAGCCGGTCGGGTGTGCTTTCATCGCGTCATGTATTTTATAAACATTGAAGACCAACAACAGCGTGAAACACACCCGACGCGACACACACACACACCCACAC
Source organism: Muscidifurax raptorellus (assembly GCA_020010945.3). Classification (NCBI taxonomy): domain Eukaryota; kingdom Metazoa; phylum Arthropoda; class Insecta; order Hymenoptera; family Pteromalidae; genus Muscidifurax; species Muscidifurax raptorellus. Next base: position 39,569,165 of record CM052078.1, read on the forward strand.
ACAACCACAAGTATATATGTAAACGTATATCTACGCACACACACACACACATACGTACTTTAACGAACGGACTTGGCCGAAGAAGTGGAGGCCGTTCTGTTTTTAGAGCAGCCGACACGAGAGACCATCACCGTTCTGCGAGCTTCTCAACATCCATCCTACTCGCACTCGAGTACGGCCGAGTGTATATAACGTGCTGGTTATGTGACTTTGTTCTTGTATTATTGTACTGTTGATGATTCTCGAGTCGAGGCACACGACAACACGCATACGCGCTCTTCTCAAAGCGGCGATGTTCGCGAGCGCCTTGTTCCTCACTGTTGTTATTAGCGTACCGTGCACACACACACACCCCACACACACTCACACTCAACGTACATAAATACAACCCTTGTCTTTTTTTATTATTACAATACTCGTCCATGTGCATAGAATGTGCCACACTACCTTAACTACTACTATTTCTCTTCTTCGACTTCTTCTGTCACTATATTACGCAGATACACGTACTATTATGCCTACATGTGTATACCCGTTTTTATACGTATATATATACATATTATGCATATACAATGTTATGTTTAGTGAAGAGGACCGGTAGATTATGGTAGGTCAGCCGTTCCCGTGAGTGAATGAATGTACATAGATGGCGCGCCGCCGCCGGCCCCCGACCCCGCCCGCCCTCGTCATACCCTTCTATGCGATCACGACTAGCACCCCACCACCATAGATAGATGCCACGTATTTATAGCGTTTATACATTTATACAATACTTTATATAAAAATAAAGCATCAGTATTTAAAACTCAATTATATCTTTGCTCTCTTTTATACCAACTTTACTACCAACTCCTTGTCCTCCTTCATTGAGTGATCTTGTCGCTGGTATAGCTCAAAAAATTCTGAAATTCAAACTTTTTCCATCATCAAAGTAATTTTTTCTATTCATAAAAAAATCAAGAGATATAATATGTTTATTAATAATTATTGTAACCAAACATAGTTTACCTCTTCCACTGTTGTTAATTGAAATGGAAATAAAAATAATATTCGTTACTAATAGTGAACGTTATTGCAAAAATATTAATCGTAAAAATGTTGCCAACTCACCGTTCAATAAATGCATTTCGCAATATTGATATCGATAAATCAAAGTATTTTGCATTGCAGAATAAGTATTTTAAAGCAATCAACATTCTTTTGATTCGAAACCATAAACTCTTACCCCTTGCTCTAAATTATCCACATCCACTGGCTTATATTATGCACAAAAACCACATATCACCGATAGACCACATAGCCCCTATTTCACTACATTTGCGCTAGCTGCAATGGAAATTTAAAATCGCCTTCTTTCTATGTCATAATTATCCAGCTGATTGCAAAATCTAGTGCAATTACTTTTAATTGGTTCGTTAAAAAACTTGTTTTTCGTGCGAACAATAAGCAAAAAAAGTCAAGATTCTTGAAAACATAATTACGCTAATTGGTTGAAACTTTGTAACCTGCAGAGTCGATGTTATATAAAACTAATGAATTGACGAATTTTCAAAAATGTTATATTAATTACAAAAGATCGATAGCTACTTTATGTAAGTCACAATCAGTATTATCTCTAACGGTGTACTTGCGTGAAGAATTGAAGAATCGCATTTCTACGTTGCATAAATAAATTTGTTTTGATTATTTTCATTTATTTTTTTTTAATTAAAAAATAACATATAAATTGTTTAAATAAAAGTGGAAATATTTATTAATTTCCTAATTGTCACTTTTATTAAAATACGTTAATTATAAATATAGCACATTATATTTATTCCGGGTCCAAAATTATTTAAAGATAATTATTTTTATTTCGAAGTAAAAACTGCTGGATGGTTGTGGGAAAAGAAAAGCATCGCATATTATTAAAGTGATTTTGTCGTTTCTATTCAGGCACAAGAATTCTAGCGGTGGACTTGTAAACTACGAACAGCTCAGCAGATTTCTAAAAATTAACTATAAGTACAATATTTGTAAGGTGCAAATCTTATAGATGGCGCCTCCGATAGCTGAATAAAATAAACAACAGTAAATCGTTGACTATAGCGATCTAACCAATAGAGCAGATCGGTACAGATGCCGCTTTTACATGTTACCGATATTGGTAATACGGTCGGTAACTTTCCATCTAATAACGTCAAAAACATTTATAATAATAATCGAAAGACACAGTGTTCGTAATGAATTTAAACTAAAAATACGCGTAGAAAGCTAAATCTTCCTGGTACCCGAGGGAATATACTTATAATTTAGCAATGAGGGGGGATGGCTTGAGTTTTATTAGTACATGAAAATAATTAATAAAAAAAATTAAGCATGCATATGATGGAAAAGCAAAAATTAAAAATAAAATTTTAAACATTGTGTAGATATATTACCTTTTAGTTAATGTTAACGCTCTAATATTTTCTTTAATGCAGATATTGCCGATTTCCTTAGCTATAATCAATAGATGGCGTTTGGGGTAACGATTTTCTATAAGCTTCGAAGCAAACAAAAGAACAAGATAATCGTACACACATGTCAATACGGAATTTTTTCTAAACACACTTTCGAATGAAATTTTTAACACGTTTTCGTAAAACTCAAAACGATAATGAACCTTCCCCTTTCTCAGAAGAAAGTATAATCTTTTTACAAGCGTTTATATAGACTAATTAATTCCAACGTAAAAAATACTATTGGTTAATTATGCCAGAAGCAAACCAGCACCACTTAATAATTTTGTGTTCACTGCTGTATTTCACATTCGCAATTGTCTTTTATTTAATTCTCTCGCTGAGAGTGATATCGTGTAATGCGTACGCAAGTGCACACGAGAAGAAACGGGGAACGCACAAATGAAGTTACGGTATTTAGCTGAGAGCTTTTCATGTCAAAGGGGGGTCAAAGCCCTTACTTAAATACTCTCTGTGTTTTCGAGAGCAGCCCATTTATTACAGTTGCCATTCACCTAATATTATATAATGCATTATTAGCTTACCTTAAGTTGAGTAAGAGTTGAGCTATCGATGCATTTAAGCGCCAGGAGAACATTAGTACCTGTAACAAAATTTTCTCTCATTAAAACTTGTCCTACATTAAAACTGTATCCTTGGCTAACCCATTTGGCTAGTTATAATATATGTGTGCAACTCTTACTAAATATAAATATCGCTTGTACGATCAGATAGACTTTGATTGTTACTTTGCCAAATTATATACAGTTTATGTAAAAATGTAATAATAAAATTTATTATTAATAGTCTTCGATTCTACACTCGATAGCCTCAATTAATACATTCAGATTAATTTGTCTCTAACAAGTATCAATTAATTAATCGTCAAGATTTTTTTATTAATTATAAATCAATTTTAATAGATAATAATCGTGCATCTATTTAGTCATGGCTTCTTTATTGCTCGCCTATACTAGGTTCATTAATACGAACACATTCTTCCCCAATGTAGGTCAAGGCACAGTGGAGTAAATTTTTGTATTTAGTCTCAAAACCTTATTATCCTAATGGCAACTTTATATTATAAGGCAGAATAAAAAATCAAAAATGCAAAATAAGAAAGGTTTATGTAACAAAGTGAAAAGGCTAACAGCTATTATTTTTTCAAAATGTTGCTAGCGCGAACACATTTAAATCGCAAGGCGTTTATAACTATTTTATAAAATTATAGCGAGTCGTGAGTTATCAATTATGAATCTTGTTGCCTCGGAGCATGTATTTAATTAACTGCAATCGATTCCTTACGCTCGCGTATTATTATAATGACGCATCATCAGCAAAACATAAAATAAAAACTGTGAAAATTGTATTGCGATTCCCTTTTAATATACGGATCATAGAAAGCAACATTTTTGTAAATCGCTTACATTTCTCAACGGACGATAACTCTAGCTCATCACGCGAGGTTAATAATATGATCACTTTCTTAACGAGCCACAGATAAGTATATCAAACCACGCTAATCCAATTCCAACATCGAGTCGAGCATGCAGTAAACAAGTTCTTCAACATGTCGAGCCTCTACAATTCATCGTATCGAATCTCATGGCTGCATGGGAGATCGCAGATTTCTGGATCGGTTCAATATCTTTCCCATTATCATATCATTCGCTAAATCGGGACTCAGAGGAGGGGAGTATATGAGTGGATTATTACTAGATCGCGGGGACGGCGCGGCGGAGCGAAGCAAAGCCAGTTGTCATTAAAAGCCGAACATTACTACGGTACATTACCCCGACTACTGATTCGAATGCGCGCGAAACGTCCAATTTGGCCTTAAGGTGAGAGAGGGAGCGAGCGAAGAGGCAGAAGAAGAGAGCAGCAGCTATTGCGTCCGCCTCGGCGCAGACAATGACCGTAAATGTCAGCCTCGCTATTAGCCGTGATCACGTTCGAGCACACCCGGGCACTGGCTTCAGCTCTCCGTACCTTCTATTCTTCTCGGCGGCGGCGGCGGCGACGGCAGCGGCGTTTATTGTGGATCGGCGGATACCTTCTTCGTGCCTTCTCGCGCGCGAATATAACCGCCTTTTTACAAACCATTCCAACACACGTATATATATAGACACACTTTTTTTCCTCACGACGGAGAGTCTCACTTTTATTCTCGCGCGCCGCGCTGCTGTTCCTCTGATGTCTGGGATAATCATTGTGTGCTTTCTGGCGAAAAAAAGTAGCTAAGGAGGGGATGAGAAATTTTCTCCAGTCGAGATTTATAAAGGCGTTTTGTGAAGAGGAGAGTCGCTGCTGCTGCTGCTGCTGCTTCGTGATGTTGGATGGGTATTTCGCAAGGCCCGAAAGGTTGAGGCTAATCTTGCCTATTTCGCGATTTTTTTTATACCTCTTGCCGCCGCGAAATGGATTTACAAGCTTCTCGGGCGGGTTAATTCTCTTACGAGTAGGTTATCTAGCCCTACCGCTGTGTGCCGCTGCTGCTCTCCGCCCGTATCAGGAGATTTATCGATCTCGGAAAAAAGTTTCATGCTGTGCTGCTTTGATAGTCGTCGTAATGGATTATATAATTACAGGGAATTTGCCAAACCCAGCGCTGTCTGTACGACTGCACGGGTTTTAATACGAATGTGTATATACGTGAATTGAGATATAAACTGCAGCTGGACGAAAATATGAGATTTCGTGGGAGTATAAGTCGAGTGTTTGGATTTTCTAAATAACCTCTCACGCTTATTTCAAAAAGAAATCTTGCTAGGGTGGGAATGTGTTTGTGTATAATATAGTGAGATGTTTGAGAAATTGGAATAGATGCTAATTTACGGAGATGGTAACGAAATATATCGAGGTTTGAGAAACGTCAGAGGGCGTGAAAGTCAATAAAAAAAATTAAATTTCCTGCCGGAGATTTATTGTCTTGAAAAAAGTAATAGCCGTTATTGTAGCAATTGCATTTGTGTTCAGGCGAACTCAACGTCAGTAGTTCTCTGCAATAGAGTCGTTTATCATTACGTCAAGCAGATATACTTCAATGGCATCAATAAAAATAACTGGAGCGAACTTTTAATGCGACAATGTCGCCACGCTTCATTCAAATTATATTGTTATAGATGCCAGTAAAATATTCATTTGCGCGTAATAGTAAACAAAGCAATTGCAGAACGCAGACATTACCTGTTTCCGCTCAAAATTAAATGTATATATACTTACACAAACCCTTTGGCAATTTATCAACAGAAATGAGCAAATAACCCGGTTTCGAGTCAAAGTCGGAAAATAATTCGAAAAGAAGCGCGTTTTAAGAAACGACGACCTACAGAAAGTTACAAGCAGAAAAAAGCTCAGTCACAGCAACAGCAGCACACAAAGCAAGCAACCTCGCGCACACAAGGAATGTGCGACCGCCCGTCTCTCCGTCAACTCGAAAACTCGATAAAACCGAATTTGCTCCCAAGTAACAACAACAGAAGCAGCAGCACCAGCGGCAGCAGAATAGTTTTCGCGCGTGTAAAATCACGTCGACGCAAAGTGTCGCGCAGCCCCGCGGGAAATGCAAGCCCGACCGTTGGGCGCGCGCAAATTTATATAGGGAATAGCCGAGAGAATAAAAGAAAAGCGAGCCGTGCGTTGGTACGCAGGGCGTGTCTCGGCGATCATTATTAAATCGTTCTTTTTATCGGACAAAAGAGAGCGCGTGTCCTTATCTCAAAGGAGAACTGGTCGCGGTCACAACAACAACGGACTACACGTACGCACACGGCTACCCACTACCAACACTCGCACACACGTAGCGCTGGTGAGAGGGGTGAGGTTGCACATATAGTGCATAGCGGCGCCGGTTCCTGGACCTCGCGAAGGCCGTAGCCGCGGCTGCACCAACGGCGCAGCAGCTATAGTCATGGGTGTGTCCGATTGCTGCAGCGACCTTCTTGCACAATGGGTTACGGCTGCGGCGGCTCTCCCCCGTTTTGTCTCTCTCTCTCTCTCGCGCGCTCGGTCGCGCGCGCCGAGCGATTCGAAGGGATTAGGCTGGTGCGCGCGGGGGCGCGGTCGAGCTTCGCGCTCAGAGCGCATATATAAGCACCTTGACGAACCGTCCCAAGCACACTCAGCTATCGACAGCCGACAGCATGAAGGGTTTTGTAAGTATCTCCTGCGATGAGGTGTTGTGATCGTTGCTGCTTTTTTTGTCGCGGAGTGATTAATGCTGCGGCTCGTGCCGAGTGTAGTCTTGTTTTTTTTTTTTTTTTTTTTGATTGATCATTGCACAAGTGCGGGGTGACGTGGTGGTGGTGGCGGCGGATTTTTACTTGGTTGAGGTGAAGTTGGATTTTTATAAAATGAATTTTTTTTTCGTTCGTTATTAATTTTTAAGATTTATCCAGGGAAATTTTAATGCAAAAAATTGAACGCGGCAATTGCAAACGAGTTTTTTAACTTTATTTCGGCCTACGGAGCAGAGCCGAGAATTCATTTTAAAAATTGACGAATCTCGTGCATTATTCAAACGTACTGAATTTCCATTTTCTCATTTAATTTACTTCGTTCGTTAAATTCCTCTTCCGTAAAAATATTTTCTTCCAGTCAGATATTCCATTTATTTCGATCCAATCCAACCGAACATTTTACTTTTCACTTCTAATTACAATGTAAATATTAGATAATTGTCACGCGCGATTCAAATGCATCGTCTATCTCGTTATCAAGTATCTTAAAACTTTATACTACAGCATTTTCAGCGACTAAATGTCTTATCTTCGTTCCAAACTCACCGTCGCCTTGGCAATTTATCAGCACAGCCCGTGTCTCGCCAATGCCGGCTTTTTCTACTGGCCGAGCTACACGCTTCGAAAACCTCGGCAGTCACTAATTTTCTCACTCGATTTCCAGCTGATCTGTCTCGCCATCGTCTCCGCCGTGAGCGCTGACCAGCGCGATAAGCGCGGAGCCGCATGGCCGGGTCTGCACGGTGCCTACGGTCACGGTGCCTGGGGTGGCCACGGTGCCTGGGGCGGCCACGGTGACTGGGGTCACCACGGTGTTGCTCTCGCCGGCCCAGTCGTAGGACCTGCCAGCCTTGCCGGACCCCACGCCGGACCCTCTGCCCTCGCTGGACCCGTCATCGGGCCCGCTCATCTATCCGGATCCGTCGCTGGAGCCGCCCACGTCTCCGGAGCCGTGGCTGGACCCGCCGTTGTCTCCGCCTCTGTCGCTGGACCCGCTCACGTTGAGGGTCATCATGGTGGACATTGGGACGATGGTGATCATTGGGGTAAGAATTGGTTGCGTTCGAGACCTACTGGATCAGGCTTTGAATTAGAAAAAGGCGAAAGAAATTTCGTGCGACAGGTGGAATTCGATTGGGTGCAGTGGAAAATGTCGAGTGCGCTTAGACGAGGCGTGCGGCAAACTGGTTGCGAGTCTTATCGCGGTCACCTTGACAACGAGATTGTTATCCGAGGACTTTTTTTCTAATTGTCATTCGAACGTATTAAGCAGATCGCGAAATTCAATCGAAAAAGACGGATGTGGTTGAACGTGGTTCGCGAGCCTTGTTAAAAGTAGTCGCAAGAACTGATATTCTCGTTTTTGTTGGTCACTGTGTCACGTGTCGGTTGGCAAGCGATTACAAAAACGATCTATCTTGTTATTCCCATACAAAACGTCTTACGCACGCTTTGCAAATGAGTTTTATGTCATAATGCGGATTAGTGCAACAATCTTATCGATCCTCGTATAAATAATACACTACTTTGAATCGTCGGAATGCGCATTACGAAATTTTAAGACATATACTCACAAGGCCGTGACACAGCGTGCAATTTACCGCTGCACAGCGCGCATTTTGTTTACGTCCTATTATCGACGCTCGACCATAACAAGCCCTGGGCTCTATAATTATTGAAAAATGATTCGACAAATTTCGCTATTGGCATAACTCTTTTTTTTCAACTTCACAACTGATCGACCCTTCAAATTGAAACGTCACGAATAACCAGCTTATATCGCTTAACAGGCTACGGCGCTGGATACGGTGCCCACGGTCTGGTGGGACACGGTGCCGGACACGGTTGGGCCGGACACGGTTGGGCCGGACACGGTGCCCACGGTGCCGTCTACGCCGCTCCAGGCCACCACGGAGTCGTAGCTGTCGGACCCGCTCACCACGGTGCTGTCCTCGCCGGACACGGACATCACGGTGCCATCCTCGCCGGACCCCACGGACACGGTGTCGCTCTTGCCGGACCCCACGCCGGACCCGTCGCCGTCAGCGGACCCCACGCCGGAGCCGCTGCCGTCTCCGGACCCGACGCCGGTTCCGCCGTCATCGCCGGACCCTCCGGCAAGATCACGACGCACGGTGCCGGACACGGTGCCGCCATCGTCACCGGACACGGACACGGACACGGACACTGGTAAACCGTCCGGAGAGGACGTCCCAGTATAGATAGCTAGCCAACGACAACAAAAGGAACAACAACAAGAACAACAACAACATTAACGCGGAACTCAAACTGACGATGAAATCGAACGCCTGCGGAACGTGTACCTGAGCATATATCTAGGAACATCGCCGGAGAGGACGAGGACAAGTGCCAAACACCGAGGGCGGAGCCTACACGCCGCGCTTGGATTTCGTGTATACCGAATTAGCCGCTCGATCTCGCACTCGCACGACGATGCCCTCCTGCCGTATGCCTCAACTACTTCTCTCTATTCTCTCCATTCTTCTTCTATACTGTTTTGATACCTCTGTTATTGTCTTTCCGTACACCTTTCTGTCGCGGGAGATTCATGCCATTGATATATACATACAATTTATATATATATGTTATATATACATATTTTTTTTATACGACTCGATGAGTGAAAATTGGCGGTGTATGTAAATATAAGTAGATACACGCTCAATAAACGCACGATTTATAATCATGATTCTGAGGCTTTTCATTATTGTTATATATAACATACCTTACTCTTTTTCTCTCTTGTAATGACATCATTATTATTTTTTTATTTTTATTTTAATCGAGCGATTGAACCCTACGGCTAATGACAGTAGGTATCAATTTCGCTAATTTACTGCAGCAGTCAATGAAGCAACTGCCAGAATGTCGACGACTGAGATCGAGTTGCGCTTTTAGCTGATTGAATTTCATTTTTATCTGTACGAACAACCAATGGCTTGTAAACCGATATTTCGTTTGCTTTTATTATGCTAAAAGTCCTCGAAATTACGTTTGATCAGCTCGTATTTTATATTTTAATTAATCGTTGATGACTACCGCGGAAAGATATTAATACTTCTAATATTGCAGCAGAGTCCATTATTCTCCGATACTTACAAATAACCTATAACTCCGATAATTAAGAAACAACATCGAAAATACTCTATTAACACTCCCCGTCCACGCCGTAATTGCAGCCTTCTCGGAACCCATTCCGCGGCACCATCTTCTCTTCCTCTACTAAACCAAAAATTCAAAGCGTTGCGACAGTTTGTAATTTCAAAAATTACCTTATAAACTTCGCGCCCCGAACGATAAAAACCGCGCGCATCGCGTCGTGACGGCGCGTGAAGAAATTATGAAAAGGATGCCCCGTGGCGCGTAAAAATAATCGGCTTCAATAATCCCGGCGCGAGGTGTGCAGCATTAAGTGGCATCACGAATTACGGGCGACAGCAGCAGCATCAGCTACACCCGTAAGGAGGCATCCGCGCGAGCGTTGTTTCCCACGCGCTGGGCGAATCTGTGGGAACTGCAACGAGAGAGAGAGAGCTCGATAATTCGATACATGTGTGTCTGCAGTGTATAAGCGCATGCAATAGAGAGACAGAGAGAGAGAGAGAGAGAGAGAGAGAGAGAGAGAGAGAGAGAGAGAGAGAGAGAGAGAGTCTCTCTCCGCAACGTTCTATTAGGAGGTCTATCGGCGCGGCAGAGCGTATACACGAAGCGACTGCGTAATCTCTTACGTTTCATCACTGCTGCTGCTGCACTTGCTGCATTGTGTGAGAGCGATCTGAACCTATAGTCCTGCTGTGTATGAGTATTATATACGTAAATGCCGAAAGGTCGGCCGAGCTAACACTTGTAACGCGATTACGCCCGAATACGAGGATCTTCCCTTTCTCCGGGTCTATAACGTATAACGAGAGGGAATGCCAGCTTCTTTGTGCGCAGTCGTTAATCGCGCTGTGTATTCCTGCTTGTGCAGTGTGCATTGTGTAGTACGGGCTGAATCATCAGCTGTTTTAGAGACGTAAGGAATGACCCTTTATACTTGCTGAGGCATTAAGTTTTATTGCGAGGATAAATATACACATATATCGATATATATATATATATATAATTTATACAATAATAGTCTACTGATGTCACCGCTGCGCTGGCTGCTCGCTTATTGAAAAAGTATTTCGCAACGGGATATACCTATACATATAAAATGAATAATATATATGTCACAATATAATTTCCTGGTATATATGCAGTCGTGAACGCGCGATTAGATCGGATGTATATCGCTCTTTGTTGGAAACTTCTCAAACGAGTAACCTGAGGAGTATATATATATATATACGAGTGCGTTTCATCCTGCATACTTTTTTACACGTATCGCATTAATTATTCATGCATCTGACACGTCGCCGCACGCATTGACAATAACGCATAATAACTATTTTCTCTCTCACTCCCGTGAGCCCTACAGCGGCGTGAATTATTAACGCGCGATATATACAACAAACGAGAGAAACGTCGATTGCGATAAGCTGCCGCAATTAATACATCCTTTCAAAACAATAACAATGGCGATAATAACGAGCGAGAAGAATGCAGTCGAGGATTAAAAGCTGAAGTTTTCAACAGGTCGCGCACACGTTGTTACTGAGCGCGACGTCGAAGGAAAAGAGTAAGTATAGCCTTTTTAAGTGCACTTAGCGAAAGCATAAATCAGAGCGCGCGCACGCGGGATCCCTTCATTAGTCAAAACACGGGGGCCGCGCGCGTTGGGAATTTTTTCGCACGATCTCATATTCAAATTGATCGATAAATAATCGCGGCGCGGCTCGTAGATACATAATAGAGCAATTAAAAGTGGAATATAGCCCGAAGAAAAAGAAAGCGCGTTGCGCAATCCCACCGGGGCAAAACGAAGACAACAATGCCCCGGCCCGTCCACCCTTAACAACAACCAAAATGGAAAGTTGCCGGTCCGCTTGATGGAGCACCTGCCAATTGTCCCGCGCGCTCGCGCAGCGGATCATTTGCCTACACACGTGCATTATATCACACGCGCCTTAAATTTTTCTCTCGGCGGCGGCCCACTACGCGCTCCGCGCGCAGCGCGTGCATTAAACGTTGCCGGGGATTGCTCCATAAATCAGTCGCGCGCTCTCTTTTGTACTTATATCGGCTCTCCTTCTCTCGACACGTATATATATGCTCTCCCTCTGTCCGGGTCGCGCACGCGCATGATCGCCTGGGTCAACGACTACCGGTTACCGCGCGTTGCATTCCGAACTTGAGATAACACACGCCTTGCTCGCGATTTCTATCGTGTACACGTATATATATATATATACACACACACAGAGAGCCGCGTGTAATTTCAACAAGGCCGCCTGAGTTTTCCACCCTCTTTTGCAGCAGCGCCGACGAGCTAATGCGCGCAGCGAGTGTAGGTATCGATAGGTGTGGTCAGTATATGTTTACTGAGACAGATAATGCCGCGGATTGTGCATTGTGATGTAGGATTGCATTTCCTGCAAGGTCGTCGGAGCGCGCGTGATCGAGGGGATTTTTTCTCTCTCGCTCTATTTCTATATACGTACACACGTGTAATTATTCCGATATTCAGATTAAAAATACATCTAAATTACTCTATAACAGCTCTGCGTGCGTTATGGTCACTGGTGTATTCAGAGTTTCGCAATAGATACGTGTCTCTCTCGTATATGTGGTTATTTTTCTCGAACCGCGAGCTCGCGCAGTGTATATATATATATATATATATATATATCACGGGCTATTCTTATTCCGCAACGCTAAACTTTCTCTTTTCTCGATATCTGATAAGCCAAGATGCTTATAAGCTACACCCCGTTTCAGCAAATGTAATGCGTTTTATACTCACGACGTGCCGCGAGACTACTGTATATACGGAATAACAAAGCTTTTTTATATATCGAAAGCGCGCGCGCGCTGTAATTTATGCTGATTCATTCGGCGGTGATGGCTGTAAACACGGACGTGCACGTGAGTCGTTTGATTTGTGCAAATCGAATTCGTAAAACGTGATGGTTTTATCCTAATGAATTTTCGAAAAGCCACGGGGTGTATATGTGTGCGTTTGTCATTATCTCCAGGCGGGTATCGGAATCGCAATGAGATTTTTCTTTGTTCCGAGGCTGCGAGGGGCGAAAAAATGAGATTCGAAAACCGTCAAAGTGCTGCGTAATTTAGAGTACGTAGGTGTGCTGCTCGACATCCGCATTCAGCCGCGTCAAGATCGAAATTTACAGCAAAAAAAAGGGGCAATACCAATCAAAGTTTTATACACTTGAAAAGCGGTCGTAACGAGCGTTCGATGCTATTAATCTTAAAATGACATGTTTTGTATCGAATATAGTGAAAAATTGAGTGTTTATGGTATAATGCCGGTGTAGGCCCTGGTTACTGCTTTTTCGACATTAGCCCGAGTTGGAAAATACCGAAAATTGCCGAAAGTTGCTTCATAAATAATGACAGACCGCTTCGACTGCTCGCGGCGAAAGTTATCGGAGATTGACATGTATAGCTGCTTTTTTCCGCGAAGAGAAGGCATCAATCAAGGCTTGTCAGGCGATAAAAATGCTTTTACACTTGAAAATTCTACGTTTAACAATTTTTATGTAAAATATCTGTAAAAGTTCGTGTTTCACAATGCAACATAATTTAGATAAGACTCGAGAGCAGGTTTTGAGATAAATTAAAATGTAAGTCAAAAGTTGATAGATATGGCAGGTGATAGAATGAAAGAAAACTGATTAGCAGCGGCGCATTCTTTGATATCAAGTGAAGCGTATCTATTTAATTTACATTTTGAATCTCCGAGCAGTATATACATATATTTTTCGACATCCTCGTAAGAATGCAACTCATTCATTAAAATATATTCCGTGACCGCTTACCAACGCTCGTGAAATTCGCGCACGAATATAGTAGTAGTAATTAATATGATATTGATTGTTAAATGGTACTTGCCAGCCAGGTGTAATAATGTTTGATGTGTCTACTGTATAATCTGTAAGAAAATAAAAACATAGATGAAAAATGTAAAACCCCTAAAACCCATTGGAAAGTTAAGAAGAATGTTAAGAAAGATATCATAAGACTAAGTAGACTTATCTATTAGTTGTCTGACCAGATCATAACATTTTCCACTGATATAGATATAAGCAGAGAAAATTAATTTTCTAAAAGATCTCAACTTCCCAACAGGTTTGAAAGGTCACAATTTTTCAAATTGGTTTTTACATTTCTTTTTTTTTACAAAAGCAAATAAAATATCAAACCAACGATCGTATATCATCGGTCAATTCAATTAAAATGGATTTCAATATTTGTTCAGAGAGAATTCGTTTCTTTTTTTATTATCGGAAATATACTTTATTGTTTCCCCCGTGGAGAATACTAAAGTTAATTTTCAATTTTATTGCACAAATATCAGAGCAGCTTTGCGCTAAAGTGCAGTATTGTATGCAATGGTATAGTAAAGAAAAATGATAGAAATAAAATTAAGCCCGAAGCTTCGAGCGTGTCCGGCGACTGCAGCAGCAGCGCGCAGCCGTTTTCCGCACGAAGCCAAGAATAAAAAGTAGAAAGCGGCAAATCCCGATTTCGAAAAGTAAAGAGCGAGAGAGGAAGAGAGTAAAAGACGCGAAGAGTGCGAGAGAATCGTACCTAGACGTATATATTGTCCAGTCGGCCGGCGCGGAATCATATGGATCAATTGTCGCGCGCTCCCGTACAAAAGTGAGCTTTTATAGAGTTCGACTCGGCCGGCACATATCACGTGGATCGCTGAGCTTGTGCTACACGCTATAGGGGAGAGAGATCTAGGGGCGGGGCATTTCTCTAGTTTACTGGCCCGTGACGTCGGAAAAAAGCTCACGCCTGCTTTTTCGAAAAGCTGCTCTTGCCGCTACCGCCGCACCCCCAACGCACGCTACACTTCATTCTGCCTGCGCCGATTGAAACGCGCGCAAAAATTCAAATGAATTCCATCGCGGCTCTCCGCTCTCTCTCTCTCTTCCCATAAATATCCTTGAGCGTTTGCTTTGTATATTGCACGTTCAGCTGATCTCCGTTTAACGCGGAGGTCAGATCGTGTTAACGCTTCGTTCTTTGGAATTTTTTCCAAGCGGTGTAAGAGTAAAAGGCTCGCGATAGACAAAGGAACAAAGATTTTCGCGGTAAAAGTGAGAGAAGAGAAGCGTGTTGCAGAAATGCGTACATTGCACGTCTACGTGGTCGTCAGCGTAACGACCAAAACTACCGAATATCGTGAATGATGAAATTCGAATCCGCGAGTACGTCATGTGCGTATATATATAGATAACACCTGCTATGCATACGATAGGTTTTCGATAAGGCGTTTTTTTTATCCTCTGCGACCAGAGTGCGTTGCCTTCCAAGCCGACGCATATGATTAATCGAATTCAGTGACTCTCCCCTCTTATGGAGATAAAGAAATTCCGCTCTTTCTCTCCCGCATCCATATATAATTATCTCATTCACGTGGCGGCCGTTTGAATTCTAATCTCTGCTGGCAAAGGAATATTCGTGTCGACCGAAATTGCAGTGATTAGAACTATCGACACAATTCGTTTTATACCAGCGACGAAAAAGTATACATATCCAGATCAATTACGATTCCATTGTGCGCAGACTCCATCGATTACGGCTAAAAATGAAAACACAATAACGAGTTTAGATGCGGAACGTCAATTTTTCTTCGCCCATTGTGCGCTACACACTATACACTACCCCAGAAGAAGAACAGATCGGTCCCTTATCTCGCCAAGAAACAATACCACGTATCAGAGGCTAAATGGATGATTGAAATTCGTACTTTTTTCAGCTGATTGGACGTACACTCGTGCGAGTTCAGCCTCTTCCCCGGCACCTTAATTACGCGAATTCAATTCCATCGCGCAGCCCTGTATGCGCATCCGGCGAATTGGGACGATCCCGTGGCGCGCCGTAATTCCGCACCATCGCTGCGTTGCATTGTATCACACGCTCGCTTGCACACATCTATCAATGCGGGAAGGACGCAGTACTCCGCTGCCGATGAATTTTGGTGCATCGGCCGGGAAGAGATTCTTCCCCTCTCGGGCGCGCTATATTCCAGCTCAAACATTAAAGACATCCATCATTCGATTTCCAGAGCTCCGGTACCTATGTATATGTATATATACTATACCCCATCGCGATTCTTCAATAGCTGCCAGGGCTTTCGACGAATTTGTCTGCTGTGTGTGCTTTTTACGGCTCTACGCGTTGATTGATCGATAATTTTTCAAAGTGGCGCTGCATTACGCAGGGATTAATCGCTTTGTGCCTCTGGAGATTATTTAAACGCGCGGCAGTATTCGAGTCGGTCTAAGTTCATTATAACACGCGCAGCAGTAGGATAACAGATGCAGTGACTTGCTGATCTGGCAGCATGACTCCGCGGTATAATCTGATTTTCTCGCTCGATGCAAATCTCTCCTAAGTTCAGAGATTATGTCACCCATACGTATACTTACACACGCGGCGAAGGAGAAAAAATTCTGCTATAACAGTAATAAATAGCCCGATACTCTTTTGTCTGCCTATTTTTGAGCTCGCGAAATTACACGCGCCTACTTTCGACATTTGCATATATTACTGTAATGTAAAAAAAGCTTCGCTAATGCGCACTTGCAGCGATGCGGCGTGTCGGCTAATATATCGGCGACAATGTCGATTGTTATTTTGCCCGTCGGCAATTTCGTCGCCATGAAATCTCACGCTAAAGACAATACTAACAAGCCTCCCACTTGTAATCGACTATAGTAATACCGTTATTCCGGAGCTCTAGTCGTCGTCGTCTCGAGCTTTGTAATGGAAATTCATAATAACCGTGCGAGATGTAGAGGTGAGTATTGTGAGGCGCCTTGCATATAAAGGGAAGCGCGCAATCCTTTTTTTCCGGCGTATATATTGAACTTGTTAAAGTCACCTGCGCCTAAGAGCGCACACAGCTGCTTTGCTGTCTTTTTATGGCGATCTTAAATTTTTCGTTATCAAAATGCTCTTATGGGGAATTTTCAGGGAAGATAAGGGGGTTGCGTTGAGAGGATTATTCCTCCCTTTGAGATGCACAAGCTGCTTTGAAATATATTTTTTTTGCTAACGAACCCAGGATTCATCAGTATCCTTGTTCGAGCATTCGAATTATCCCCATAAAAACAATGTTAAAAAGCCAAGAATTCTCTTATTAGACGGTCGCGCACACACATACCCCCGCGGCAGCCATACCGACCCACCTGCTACCTGTCTATAGCATTTACGCAACAACGCGCTGCACTCACGAATTAAGTGCACACCCCGAAACCCGTATCTCTCGCCCATCTCTCGGTCCCAGCACTCGGGCACCTAATGATGCAATTGATCAGCGCTATTACAAGCTCCGCAAGTGGCCATTGTAGCCAAGCCTCAGCAGCCGGACAAATCAAAGGAATTCTCTAGGCGAACTGGTCGAGTCGAGGTGAAAAAAATAACCATGCCTGTATCCCCCCCCCCCCCCCAACCCCGGAGTCTAACCACTGATCCGTGGAATTGTATTGGAGAGAAGGAGCCGCGCGTGCGTGCGTGTGTAATATACAGCGTGTAACACAATGGATCTTGGCACTTTCGATCTCTCTCTTTCTCGAGCACTGCGGAGAGGCCTAGGCGTGGGCTATGCGATATCTCGTTTGCGCGCGAGAGAGAGAGAGCGGATGTGAAGTACACAATGGCCAGGTTGCATTGCTCGCGCGCCAGGGAGAGACGACCCGAGGAAGGCTTGGATGTCACGTCCTCGGGACTGAGTCATCGCCGTGTCCTCCTTCGAGAAATAGAGACAATGCTCGCGGGACAAGGTCGTCGCGCGATCTCGACCTTCGTCGATTCATCCCTTTGCTTCTTCGACGATAGCTCGGTTACACTATACGCGTATATGGACGTGCACGCGTGCAGGTCTGCATAATAATCGACGATACCGATCGGCGCAGTAGCGCCGAGCGAGCGGCAGCTTATCGTTCTGATCTCTCGTGGGTATATATCGTTGCGGAATAATCGAGACGCGTAAACAATAGAAGCGGCCCATCATCGCAGGGTTAACGATCTCGATTATCGGGTTAATGAAAATATCAAGCAAGGAAGCGACGACTGTATAATAATTGCGCAAGCTTGTCAATTGTGAGCATGATTATATATAGCCGACCAATGAGATGCACTGCGAGATCGCAGGTTAACTATCTCTCTCAAGGCGTTGGCGCGAGAGCATTTGACTTTAATAGCGATAAGGAGATATATGCAGGCGCGCATGTGTGCGTGTGTGTGTGTGTGTGTGCCCGAGAGACAAGGCATTCCGAGCTGTCAACGTAACTCGCTCTATTCTATCGCGGGCGCTCCCGTATACGTAGCGAACGGGCGACCAAAATTAGTCACGCCGATTGGCGGCGGAGCATATAGCAATTTTTCGACCCTGCAAGAGAGATTGCGCAGTTGCGTAATTCTCGGGAGTGCGAGGGATTTCTTTTTTCTCGCCGACTTTCTTTACGCGGAAGTGTCAGCGCGAGTGACATAATAATGAGAGAATTTGAATTGTGTGGACGGTACTTTATCGCGATGCTATTTCGGGAGCGTTGAGAATATAGGAGAGAGAGAGAGATAGGCTTTTTTGGTTATAAGGCGCACTGTGAATGCGATTGAATCGAAAGTGCGCGCTGCTGATTGTCGAGGGCATTTCGCAAAAAAAAGGAGAGAGATCCTGCTGCGTTGATTATTGAGTGGGGGCTAGTACGACTGATGAAATTCTTTGAGATTGTTACGTATGTATAACTATCGACTGGTCTATATTGTTGTTGTGTATAATATAGCATTGCAATAATTTGGATTTGAATGCTCATCGCTGGTATTTTGCATCAGCGTAAAAAGGCGGTGTTTCGTACAATCGCTATTTATCTATTTCCAATTAATTGCTCTCACCATCAGTACGCTATACGCCATATGACCGGATCGTATCGACTGATGCATCAATTAGCCCGAACTAATTACGCCGTAAGGCAATTATACATACAGCCAGGCAACTATCATTCTATAATTACACGCTTCAATAATAACATCAAACTTTCGAAATTCCTTTCCTTCTCGAAGCTTCTGCAGCCAAAAGCTCGACACGAGCTTCTGTACGAGCGACGTCTCCATCGATCAGATCCATCGACACGAGCCACCTCTGAAAAATCAGCTCCGAAAATCGTCTAAAAGAGAGGGTATAACGCTTCGATTTCGCTGACAAAGGCGCTGGGGGGAAGGTGCGCGCAAGTACGCTCGACAGCTAATCGGGAGGCAAGCTAGCGCGCGCGCACCACTACCAACTCTATACATACTCACACGCGTACGTAGAAGCTCGCTTACACGATAGAAGGAGAGAATGTTGCTCTGTCCACGAGTGTGCCCCGCCCAAGGGTTGTCGTCGCGGGCGGCGACCTTTGCTCGGCTCCCAAGACACGGCTCGCTTACGGCGAGAAACGAGTATATAAGCCGGCGGGACAGGCGGTAAGTTCGTCACATCAGCCGGATCCAATCCAGCAGTAACAGCTCTCAGTACAGCAGCAACCAAGCGAACCAACAGCAACCCATCACCATGAAGGCTTTCCTGGCAACCATTGTTCTCGCGGCTCTGTCCGCTGCCTCCGCGAAGCCCTCCGGACACTGGGGACACGGCGCCGCCCTGGCTGGCCCGGTCACCGGACCCAACAGCCTCGTCGGACCCGCCAACGGACCCCACGCTCTCGCTGGACCCGTCAACGGACCCACTCGCATCTCCGGAGCCGTTGACCTCGGTGCCGTTGTCACCGGTGCCGTGGCTGGACCCTCGACCGTCAGTGGCTCCGTCAGCGCTGGAACTGCCATCCTCGGCGGACACGGTGGATGGGCCGGTCCCTATGGTGGACCCGGTGCCTGGGCTGGACACGGTCTCCTGGCTGGACACGGTTGGGGTAAGGCGCACTTACTTCTTCTCCACTTTTATAATCGCGTCGCGTCTACGCGGAAAATACAATCGCCTTTCAAAACAGCGCACTTGCGAAAACAAATTGCTCTCGAGCGTGCAATTACCGGCTGGCAACGATAACCGAGCGGTAACGCGCGCTCGTTACGCACACATGGTGTTTCTCATTTCGATTCAACTGTAACGAGCTCAGCCGTAAACAGCTCGCTGCGTAGATAAACAAACTAAATCAACGCTATACCGGCAACGAGACTATAACTCAAAAGCCAGCGGTACTAATCGCCGTACGTTCCATCATTACAGCTGGACACGGATCTGTTCTGGCTGGACCGATCGTTGGACCCGCTCACCTCGCCGGCCCAGTCGCCCCCGGCGCTCTGATCGCCGGTCCCTCCGGAGTCATCAACGCCGGACTCGGTCACGGCCACGGTGCCTGGTGGTAAATCCAACCAACCCCCGCGTCTTCTATCTACGATCCAACACTGGCGACGATGACTGCGAGACCGAGACCGGGCGAGAGGAAGAGGGCAACACCGAAGCCGATAACAACATACACACAACACACACATACATATATATATATATTACGATCAGAGCGTGTCAGCTTCGGACGTATACTCTCTTCGCTAGAGACTAGTGTACACGGAGCCGAGTCGCCGAACCGCCACGATCTCCTCACCGTTTTACGACCGCTATAGTACCTCCCGCCGATAATCGATTTTACTCGCGTGTTACTACGCTACGTTTATGTTACTCTCTGTACAAACATCACATACATGCACACACACACACGAGACACGCACAGACACATACGTCAACACGATCAGCATGAAAAAAGTGTAAAAAAAAACGACCTTTATCCACTTATTCACATGTATCTCGTTTTTTATACATATAATAAATGGCATATCATTTCAATGGATCCGCTTGTGTTTTAATAAGTACGTACCTTCTTGGCTGACATGATGCTGCTGCTGCTGCTGCTGCTACGGGAGATTGCCTTATAGCGGGATAATAACCACTCCGGGGATTGCCTAAGATAGACCGGTGCGCGCGATGCTCGTTAAGTATCAATAATTCGCATCTGCATATTGTATTGTGTCATACAGCTCCGGACTGTTCACGTAGATCAGTTGCCGCTGCTACTTCAACTTCGTTAGTAAGTAACTTTTCTGGAATGCGATTCGAGATTATACATTTTAAAGTCAAAGGCGAGAAAAGGCCGTGTATGCGATACTAAATTGTCGTCTAAACGGCCCTTTGTGTTTATAAGTGTCGATAAAAATAATTCAAGACTCGTGTATTCGCGCCGAGGCCACAATTTACAAGCCTTTGAGCGAAGAAAAAGAGCGTTAACGGACAGTCGCAAGTGCACTGTTACGGCGCGCTAAACGATTGCCCCACACGACATACGGATAAAGGAAATGAAGCCCGAACAGCTCGAGCGTAAAAAAGCGCAAATTTGCTCTCTATTTTTCTACCAACACCAGATAGAGTCAAAACAAAAAGAAAACGAAACACATCTCGCGATCGCTCACGTGTGTTTTACGTCACGATATAAGGCACGGTTTATTGGAGCAAATGAAAGCCAAAGTGCTATTTGCTGTTAGATTTATTTTCTCTTATTTATAGGCGCAGCAGTTGCTTTATATCTCTCTCCTGAACCCAGAGAGAGAGAGAGAGAGAGAGAGAGAGAGAGAGAGAGAGAGTTAAATACGAGCTGTCTCGCCATCCACATGCATATAATACCTTGGTGGGCAGCAGCGGCAGGAGCAGCAGCTTTGACAAGGCCTTTCTTGGTATATAGTGCCCGAAGCGGAGGAAGCAGCTTCTCGCTCCGTGTAATCCAGCCATTGTACGACACAATGTCCGGCAGTCTGTCACGTCGATAATTGTAGGAAATTGCCATCCCCCAATCAACCGCGTGTATTCTCCTGGCGATAACGAATTTTTCACTCGCGACTGTGACCGAGTCGAGGAACCCAAAGGTCATCTTTTTATGTTCCAGTGTATACCCGTTTCAGTGCTGCTGATGAAGGATGATGATATTGGGTGGGGACATAATTGAAAAGTACGACGTTGTTATGGGGGAGGGAGATATCGCTGATAATACATATATCTGTTACAGTGCGGCGCGTAAATTTAAACCGGGTATTAAATGCCGTTGTTAGTTATTATATACCGATAATGAATGAATTAACAGAAATGTCCGCGCATGAATTACCACCGCCGCGATACGATTCATCGGTTATATTCTAATTCGAAAACTGTCCGTTATATAATACAGGCTCTGTATAACTCGACAGCTATAATTTTGCATCGATAATTCGTTCGGCTCAAATCAAACGAAATCTTCCGCATTGATGACAAGCTCATCGTATGAAAACCACGGAGTAAGCTTGCAGGAATAATAAAAACGTCCAGTGCACCACGACGCATTACACTACATAGAATTCCTGGCAATCGATCCTGGGCTTATTTGCACAGCCGTGACCGAAGCTCTATCAAAGCGTGCAGCGCAGCGCCGAAATACGCCAGTGGCCATTATTCCAAGTGATGGCCCAAGCCGGTCCCCGTTAAAGTAATATACGCGCGTGCATATTAAACAGAATGCGGAGAAAGGGAGGGAGAAGCTCTGTACCCTCTCTCGTACATGTACGGCGTGACGCGCGCTTAAATGATGTAGTTACTGCACACAGGCTCTCTCTCTCGTATGTATGTCCGGCCACTTGAAATATCAATCGATTTGCGCTGCGGTGCGATACTTGCGGCTGGTTTATGATTTTACACTCTCGCCGACGGGATTTGTGTTACATTGTTCCTAATCACGTACTCGCGCTATGCGCGCGCGATAAGCCCCTTGATTAAAGCTCGGTCTATATGTGTGCGTGCGTGGGAGTGTTTATGAAAAATATATGTTTTACACAAAGCGACGTGTTCCATATATAAAATATACGTATGCGAATCAGTATCATCCCACTTAAGATTTGAGTAACCTGACAGGCTTTCTTCACCGCGGATTTTTCTTCATTTTTTTCATTCTATTCCAAAGTTATTAAAGGAAAATGACGATGCGCCGATGCAAGGCTAAGAGTCAATAATTATTCCGCTCGGTTACGCCCATCAAAGTTCCTATACGAGAGAAAGAGAGAAGCTCGCGAGCGTGGGCCCCGTAGCGATCTTGCAAAGTCAACTTTATAATGGAAGGACGTCCAATTCATGCACACACGGCGCTCGACTTTTTTTCTGCCCATCAAATCGCTAAGAACTGGGCCATCGAACGATGCTAAGTAGGCGATGTACGCTATATAGTGTATTTGTCTGAAAACGGAAAATCATAATCCGCGACGTTGCATTAGGTGAGAGAGAGAGAGAGTGAACGCGCGTAGGCGCGAGGAATAAGGCATCTTCGCGAGGTTTATTAGGAACAGCTGCATATGCGTTTGTCTATGCGTCACACGCCGAAGACGAGGATTCAGCGAGGCGTGGTGATGATGCTGATATTTTTTTTTCTCGCGTCCCCGACGATTGTATAAAAAGATTCGGTTTGCATTTGAGGTGCTCAGTCCGCGAGTGGTCTGTCGACAATAATGATCGGCTAACAAAACGTTTTTTTTTTCTTATTATTATTCTGCTACGAGTTGGTCGCATAATCATGTTTCTCTTGGTAAGGGTGATATCATAACATTTGAGTTTCATGTTGTGCACCGGTGGAGAAGTTCGTTGCATACGACGCAGTGGTAAAGCATATAGTGATTCCAAGATTTGGTGCATGTATATATAGATGTATAGTTTAATTCATTTAGACGTGATTAACGCGATAGAGACTTCAACTACTGTGAGTAATCGAGCATATCAATATAGTAATTTGGCAGCAGTGTGAAAACGTTTATATTTCAACTAGAACGGTTACATTTTGACAAGGCTCGTTAGAATTCAACGGTATAAATTAAATAATCTGTTATGCTAATAAAATTGTGTACCGACCGTTCGTTACACATTGCGTAGTCGATTGTAGTCCGGAGTCGACTCAAATGGAATTAAATTGATTACGAATTTGAGTAAACATTAATTTCATTCAATTTTTGTAAGTAGATCTCTTATATATATATATCTACTTTGCGAACATAATTACCTCAATTTACACTGGCTGTGCAATATAACACAGCTGTAAGAATTTTGACAAGAGGATTGTCAATTATCTGAAATTAGCTATAAATTCTCGGTATTATATTACACGCTCGATAATAATTTTCGTTATAATAGAATCTATCCGAGCGAGGCAATTATATTATACCTTTGAAAGGCGAAACGAATGCCCGCGCGTAAAGTCGAATTGTAATTAATTGTCTATATCCCAGAAATGAGGGCAACGAAGATAATTAAATTTGCCTCAAATAAAAATCCAGGGAATGCGCTTTAGTGCCGGGAACGCATCAAAGGCAATTCATTTTCCGTAAATACAACAAACTGAAGAACATTCTGTCACAGAGTATGCGACGAACATCCTCTCCACCGAGTGCGCTTAATATACAGCTGATACCCGGAACGAAAAAAAAGCGTAAGAAAGAGGGACGTCTCTTTATTCGCAAGTCGCGTCAAAAAAATCGCGACCACCCACACCGCGGGGGCGAGCGAGTGACTATACGCGCGTTTTCACCTTGCGCTCACGCACACGCGTGGCCGTAAGCGGGTTATGCAAATGTACGGAGGCCGCCGACGCCTAAGTATATATATATATATGCATGTGTATTCTCATTGAGGCCGACGCGCTCTGCATTATTACCGAGAGTCGTATATATGCGAGTGTATAATATATATATATATACACACACATTCGGGAGATAGCGGCAGACCGCCACGATTCACGAGCAGCAGCCGCGGCTCTTATAACAGGCCTACTTTACTGCTCTCGGCAGCAGGGTACAAAAGCTCGTCGTCGCGTAAATGACGCTTTATGGCAGTTTTACAAGTGCTCGCGAGAGTGGAAAACAAAATGAAGCGGCCGCTCTATCCCCCCCCCCCCCCCCTATACGCGAATGGCCGCTTTTATTGTCTACCCCCCTCGCGGCGCTTACGGCCGTGTGGAGAAACATTTTTTTACACCTGCCATAGCGCGCTTCGTAAAGGACTCGAGCCACTTTGTTTCATTAGTGCGTAGGACGAGTTACGTCGGCAATTTTTGAGGAGGCTGATGCACTCCGGCGAATTAATTTGTTCATATCAAAATCAACCCAAAGCAGGTACAATTAAGCTATAATTTTAAGCCGATCGTTTGATAATTTCACAGGTCGTTTATCTCGAATCTGCGCGCGCGCGGCCAATTAATTTCCAAGCGCGACTAAGTACACACAAAACCGCCGGCGCTCGCTCTACGTGCGCGAAATATTAACTTGGCAAACATAAGCAATGGCCAACTGTCCTGCAGTTGAAACTCGCCGCGAGCTCACACACGCCCTGTATAATCCAATTACTTAACACGTTAGCCGTGTGAGGTAAAAATAGTTATATAGCCGCGCGCGCGCGCGTGTGTGTAAATATAAATGTTCCACGAGCGCAGGACACGTGTTTGCTAGATAGAAACGAGTGTGCTATCCTTAATGGGTGTATATAGAGAGGAGGTGGGGGGTGGGGGGAATTTGCCGGTAAATAAATGAGTAAACATGTTGGAATTGCAGCTGGCGTTATCGAGTTGGCTGGTTGCGTCGACACAGGCCAGTATCTGGCCTTATCACGGATCAGCAGCTCCGGGCTCAACAGGTGCTGTAATAGTCGACGCCGGTATAGGCAGCTACGACTACGGATCGGCCTATGGCTTCGAGCCTCAGCTGACCCTTGGACACGCTAATGGTTACGGAGCTGTCATCGGCAGCGGAGCCGCAAACTCGATCCTCATCAAAGGACCCGCTTCTTCGTCAAAAGGTTTCCAATCACCGATGCATTATCCGCTGCTGTGGCACACACACGCACGCGCACACTGCATATTATACACCGCGATCGATACACTACACACGATAGCTTTATGTACGTGCACCTCTGCGCGCATGCATTAGGCCTCTGACTGCAGCCATCGGCTACTTTTAACTGCGCCCGGCATAAGCGCTTTCGCTTTGTTCGCAGATCCGGCAGTAACAGAGTTATTTCTTTGATGGGTCGTACACTTTTTTATTCGATGAAATTGGTACTGCCGGCGGAACGTGTAGTGTGGTGGCTAAAAGGCTGAATCGAGGCTTCAGTGGGTTACTACTCTCTTTGTAAAATTATTCAAGACTTAATTTACGGACTGATCCGTTTACCATATATATAGTGCTTTAAGCTTGAAGCCACGAGCTAATAACTTTATCTGCGCTGAATACTTTCCTCATATACTTACGACGTGACTTATCAAATGTTCATTTTTTTTTATTTTCAGTCATAGTGGGCCCAGCGGAGGGTCCGGTACTGATAAAAGGACCCCACCAGGGCCCAACTACGATCGTGGGCCCGTCCGAGGGACCAGCCACGATCGTCGGACCTTCATCCGGTGCAGCAACGATAGTCGGCCCCTCCGCGGGGGCAGCCACCATAGTAGGCCCTACCGCAGGAGGGGCGACTATCGTCGGACCTTCCGAAGGAGGTGCCACCATCGTTGGACCCACAGCCGGCGCAGCCACCATCGTTGGACCGAACGAGGGAGGCGCCACTATCGTCGGACCCAAACAGGCCCATGCCACGATCATTGGACCATCTACAAGGCCTGTGACCATCGTTGGATCCTCCGGACACGACGAGTATGCGCATGCGCATGCGGAAGCACACGCAGAGGCTCATGCGCATGCGAACAATTGGATCTGGAGGCAACCTCCCATTATCGTCAAAGGTGATTGTTAGGAAACGGTATACAAAGCACGTATTTCTGGGGTGTATTTATGGTATACAGGATCTAAAAATTGTGTTGTAATTTATGCACAAATCAATAAATGCACCGTACTAACAATTTCGGCGAATGATTAATTCAATGTTATTATTATTATGGTAAAATGGCAAGCAATAAGATTCTTCGGGACTATGTTAGTTCCAAACATGTTCAAAATATCCCCCTCAATATTTCTCTCACTGACCGATAGCTTAAGTTAGAAGTTGTACGTTGTAAAAATTCTGCCAACACAAGTGTCATCACACCCGACTGCTTTACAGATAAGTACACACAATCAAGCAGAACCAGGTGTATGATTATCTGCCGAAATAATGTTTCCCCACTATTCCGAACAGAGCGACCTGCCATTGTTCACGAGGACGTGCACTACCACCATGAACATCACCCGGTAGTGGTCAAGCAGCCCGTCTACGACAACCACGTGGTATGCGCACCAGCCGTGGCCGGTTGGGACACCAACGCCGCCGTTAAAGCCGTGGCCCATGCAGCTTCTCACTATGGCCCAGTCCACGTGGGTACTGCTCACGGTCGACCCGTGGTCACCGTCTCGGGCCCACTTAGTGTACACGGGCACGGACACGAGCACAACCACGTTCACGTCGAAAGCCTTCCGCGACCCGTGGCTGCACTTTCGGGACCGGTGGCACCAATTGCCGTTATCACTGGACCTTCGGGATCGATCAGGACCGGTGGTGCCTCTGCATCTTCTATAGCCTCTGCGCATTCGTCAGCTTATGCTCATAATAACGACTGGGCGGTCAAGAAGTACTGGTATCCCAGTCCCACTTGGAGGAAATGCTAGAGGTACTTAAGATTGAAGCCAACGAGATAACGCCATAAAAGATATGCGATACGATGTCAAATTTATTCATGCTTTTATGGAAAAGTAAATTAGAATGAAATTCTGTTGCCAACAGTCAATAAACAATAATTTCGTCCAATATTCAAGGGCTGACTAATCTCTACACCCCACCACGAATGCAGTCGTAGTAAACGTTCATACAACAGATAATGCGGACTCCCCAATCCCAATCCTAGTAAACCAAACAGTTGTAAAGGCAAGTATATACCGTAAGTGGAGGTACTTAAAAAATTCACAACGAAAACAAAACCCACACCTGGTGTATATAAGGAGTAGGTTAGCGCGCAGCAGTTATCGAGTGCCACAGACACAGAAACGCACACTGTGTGCCGAGAAACCTCCCCGTGCGTACATAAAAAAATCGAAGCACGCAATAAAAATTGAAGAACGAGCCGCGCGCTAGCTCACGTACACAGGCCCCAACCCCACACAGCGAGCCATTCCGCGCGTTTGCATCGAATTTCCGTGGCGCGTTACTTTATTGTCGCGGTAAGTACTTGTTTTTATCTGGCGCACGTGCGAAAATGCCAATATCTCTCATAATAGAGCTGCTTTTACCGCGCGCGCCCACGGCTTTTCTCTCTCGCGCACGTTCGAAAAGTTTATTTGCCGGCAGGCGCTGTTTAACCCATACATATATATATACACATGCATATATACCTCGAGAGCTCCGCGGCTTCGGAGAGGATATTTATTTGTTTCGCGCACGCTCGAACGGAGTCTACTGTCGCTCGTACACCTATATAACGCGCGGTACGTCCGCGAACGAAAAACTTCGGGCCGCGAAACGTATGCGCCACTTAAGATGCAGACGCCGCCGCCGCCGCACACTGCCATTTCGAGGGCTCTGCTACTGGCGCGGAAGAGAGCTCTGTCGAGTTGTAACTTCGATACTTTCGTACGTAATGAGAAAGTTTCGCCCGCGGCAGGGGAAGAGGCGATTCGCTCTGCGGGATGACGCAACAGGCTGCGAAAAATTCACGAAGCTTTTTTCCCACTCGGCGACTGGCGTCTTTTATATTTGGCGGAAGGTGGTGCGAGAAACTTGATGAAAAAAAAAATTAATTTCGACTCGGGGAACAGTATTGGAAAATGCAAATTCATTACGAAAAATAACTCTTTATTACGATCAAACAATAATCAAAATCGCAATCATCGTATCAATACGTGGCGATGATGAAAGCCATCACTGCTATTCTGCAAGTAGAAAAGAGCCTCGAACAAAAGATTCATGCAGTTGGTACAGCTGGAGCAGGAACTTCGCCGACCGCTGGTGGCCAGGCCGGCATGGCCTTCCTGAAGGCTTCGATCGCAGGGTTGATGAAGGTCATGAGGTTCGTCCAGGTCTGGTTAAAGTCAGCGGGTGCACCTGGAAACATTTCTTGCGCCTCGGCCCCCTCGATCGTCTGTAAAATTGGCGAAAGCGAAAAATTGGTGAGCGACGGGAGAGACGACGGCTTGTAAAAACGCAGATTAAAAGAGCGCTATAGTCGTGCATTGATGGATGAATCGGGCGACTCTGCAAGATGAGCGCTTTTTTTCTTTTGACACGGTTTACACGCAGGAGACGCGCGGCGTGATGACCTCTAACTTTGATGGGCGCTCTTTCTTTCATTACTTCGCTAAATGGCCTTTTGCGCGCCCCCCTCTCTCTCTCTCTCTCTCTCTCGCTTATCTCTTCGAGCGAATAATCGTAAATTTTGCAGTGATGCCGTTGAAAGCGAAATGGGAATTTTTTATTTTTCAAAGCTGGCACTTCTCTTGACAATCGATCGTTATTTCAATGGAAGGAACAGTTTATTCGCGAATCGTTGACTAAGTAATGAAAACATCCGTATAGATGATGGATTTGAATAGTTAACATTTTCATTCCGCGCTTTATTTACAAAAAGTAAGTAAATTGATCATTCGCATGGCGCGGATGCGAACGAATAAAAAACCAACAAATTTCACGCCCAGCTTCATCAAAATGAACAGCCGCGACGCATGAAAAATGCAAAACGTACTTTTCGATTCCAACGAACCAACTGTAAAATAATTCAAACCTTGAATAAATCATACATCTGTCGCGCTCCATTAATAATGATATATGTATCAACCGCTGCACACGCGTATATTCACGATTTACCGGCCACGTCCTCAATAATTAATTCGACGTATCCATATCGAGGGAGGACTTTCTATAGCAGGCGAAAATAAGTCCGATCGTCGGGAGAAAAGCGTTTGTCCCGATGAAAATATCGCGGCTATTGAGACGACTCGAGATAGGGATCGATGCGAGTGCAGGCGCACAAAGCTGCGAGCAAGCGCATCGATTGAGGAAAATATTTTCTGCTCGACAGCTGCCAAATCGAGATAGAGATGCAGTTGGAAAAGGGATCATTAGCGCCGAGAAAAGGGGGACGTCTCGAATCGATCGATCGAGCTTACGAAGACCCTCGCGTCTTTTACGGTAAGAAGAGGAGGGAAAAAACGAGGAGGAAAATTGAAGAAATAGAAAAAGTAAGCTGGGAGAATAAATGGAGGCGGACAGCGTAAAGGATGTCGCGCGGATCTTCTCGAGCTATAATGGCGCGCGCATTCAACAATGAGAAACTGGATAAATATTGGAGCGAGCGAGCGCTCATTTTCCACCACCCGATCGCGTTATATTATTATTTTTCTCGAGCTGCAAGGGTTAATACTCACGTAGACGACGAGGACCAGGGCCAAAATCACTGCGCACTTGAGGGACATCTTCGTCTTTCTGTGAAACACTTGAGACTCACGATGGTAACGAGGCTCGACCGGGTATTTATTATGTGCGTGTCTGGGTACGTAAACGCCGAAATCAGGATTTTGATACAAGCTGGACGTGACTTTAGATTAAATAAAAGCCAATTCTGTGATTATTTTGCCAGCGACGAGTCTAATTGTCTCACGTACGGAGTGTCCATTGTTTATAGTGTAATTATTGTTGTATACATTTTCTTTTTTTCGATAGTCTGCGCTGTTGGTTTTAACGATCATATACATCGCATTAAAGCGACTACTTAAACTGGCATGAATTTTGATAACCAGCTATATACACTGATTAATGTACAATTTATAATATTTCGATTTGAGCAAATAAAACCTTATTCTTATATTACTTAACTAAATAAGCAACTGCTTTTTCGCGAGCGAATGTACTTTTTCCGACTGCGACGAGTTGGCTGGAAATGTTCTGCATTATATTAATTTGCTTATCAAAACTTTATCTTTTGCATTTTCCGGACCAGAGGGTTTTCTACTTGCGTTAAAATTATTTATAAACTGAAAGTATAATTCATTTAATAATATCACAACGATCGATCGAGCGTTATATATAATTTTAAACTGGAAACAAAAACTCTCTAACAACGTGAAAATCTCTTCAAAACTCAAAGCAAAAAACAAACGTAAAATCCGTAACTACAGCTTCGAAATAATCAGTTGTCCAATCCTGACTCGTTTACAGTCCCTTTAATGAAAATTCTCCGCTGACACGCTAAACAAGTTACGGCAACAACAACAACAACAGCAACACTCCAGAGCTTCCTGGTAATCTGAATTGTCCCTCTCGCGTTTCGTTAGCCGCAAGGAGATAAGAGAAATTTGTTCAATTTGCATCATAAGCGCGATTAAAATCATCCCTTTTTCAGCATCAACTCTACTATCTCCTTCGTCGACACGTATTGTCTCCGAACTCGTTAAAGCTGTAAATCAAAAATAACGAGGTGACGCTCGCTCGCTACAACGACAACGCCTCAGGAGGGAAAAGTAGAAGAGGAAGAGACGGTAAGTGCATCGACGGCGAAACTCTGCTGCGCAGCGATGGACCGTCGAAGTGAGCCGAAAAAGAGACGAACGTGTAGTATAGAAAGGACAAAGGAATGCGCCTGTGGCAGTGGTATGCCTGGCGTGATTAGATTGCCTCTAAAAGGACGGCCGAGTGCGCGCTCTGCTTTTCGAGACGAAAAATCTCTCGGCTCTTCGACATTTAGCGCTTTGACGGCGAGAGTGCGACGATCGTATTTTCAAAATATCTCGCGCAGCATGTTTGTATGGGGACCGAGAGTTTTAAAGCAGCGGAATGTTTGCTTCAAATATTTTCTTTGTGAAGCAGCTGTTGCGCAATTTCGCTCTCGACGGCTACATGCAATGCACATGCACGCGCTTTTCTCTCCAGGTATGTGTATGCAGGTATAATCATTAGACGGCGGACTGAAACTTTTGAGAGAGTTGTAATTACTAATTTTCTTTTCATTACAAATAAGCAATTATAGCCGAGTGTTTTAATAATGCGCGGGGTATTATTTTCTCGTAAAGCGATATCGATGTATAGGAAAAGGGAAATGGTTATCGATCCATTAAGGACTGCGCCATTATGATGGAAAATTGATAAGGCTTCCCGGCGCGTTCTCTTTGGTCTCGGAAATCAATTTAAAATTAGCAACAAGAAAATTACAACCTTCGCGCTCAATTACTTCAAACAAACATCGCAAAGAATAGAATACACCGCCGGAAAATATTTCGTAAATAAATAGTAGCTCAATTCAAGTCCACTCTATAACTCATAAAGGAAAGCATCGCACTCGATCCCCTTAAAAAAAAAGACAAAGCTTCCCGCACGCGGCGCACAAAAGCCAGGGGCATCAAGGCATCTGTTAGAATTAAGCAATTCCCCCCCCCCCCCCCTCCCGATGCAATTTCTCTTCCAACTAAAAGACTGCAACGCCGGTATCTTCCTCTCGGCCATAGCGTGGCACGGGAGAAAAAAAGTGCAACGTCCGAGCGAAAAATACGACGGCGGGGCGTCGAGCGGGTTTCAATAAATCAATAGACTCTAATCGCGTCGGCGATTGAGTAATGCGCCGCGGTGAAAATGGGGAGGCAAACGCGAAGAGCAATCGTAATTATCTCTTTCTCTCTCGCCGGAGCTCGACCGCGAAATGCGATTTTTGCCACCGCGGATTTTCGGCCAATCACTCGTCGTGTCCCAGTCTACGCAATTCCCGTGCCAATTCCGATCTCACGCAGCGCGGCGAGGAAAAACAACGAGGTATTCGAGGCTAATTTTCATAATGGCACTTCGCTCTAATGCACTCGACAACGAAGACACGCGGGAATTTCGCTGCGAGCGAAATTAGCGTGACGGCAGATTTTTTTTATTTTCTCTCTTCGCGTATCGTGTGTGTTTCGATGCGAAACAATGGGAGGGCGTAAAAACGAGCGGTGCGAGTTATACCGTTACGATATGAATTTTCATATTGGTATATATTATAAAAATAAGCAAACGTAGCGTATAATATAGTCTGCGGCAAACTTGAGGATTAAATTGGATTAACTCGTTGCGCGCAGATTAGATTCTGTTCGAGAGGTAATTTATCGGCGCGCGTCGAATTTTTGCCGACGCAGCGAAAGGTATGTGTGTATGTGAGCGAAAGAGATGGAAGAAAGGACTGTGCGTTACCGAATCAGTCTCGAACGTAACATTCCCGCCGCGTGAAATATCATGGCCAAGTACGTGCGTCGCATGAGCTGCCGAGGATCTTCAGCCGGTCGATGAGAAAGTGTATACATGAATCGTTTTATCTCCGGGTATATATCGGACTGACTTTTAATATGACACGCGCAACTCGGATGTGTTGTTTTTCTTTTGGGAGCTGGAGAGACGGACGAGTGATTGCGTTACTGGTCGTTGGATTGTTTTGACACGTTCGTCAAAGTTTTGCTGGTTTTCTGATTTTTATTTTCGTGTGCGTGGGTGTGATGTTTACGAGGTTTTGCATTTTCTTTTGTCGAAGATACAACAATCGAGTCAATCAACAAATATAACGGGCATTCGTTTGTGTATAGATTTTTTTATTAGCGATTAGTGAAACAATGGCTTTATTTGGGTAAATAACAATGTTGTTTTTAACAATGCGATGTTCGCAGTGTTATTGAATTCGATATTCAAATACAGGAATGTTTGCATGCTCTTCATCGCTTGTAACTGGAGTTTGGTGTAAACGATGCAACCCACACAATGGACAGAGATCAGTTATAACAAATTGTAGGCGATCTCCCGATCACTCGTACATATTTTTAGCACACGATGGACAGGACTCACGATAGTAAATTTAAATAGTAAATATTTTAATAGATTGATTGAAAAATACCGCTGCTTTAATAACAATACAAGTAGTTTCAGTTATTTAAAAGTTAGCCGCGTATGAACACGCGCAGCCGCGGAATTCATTCTAAAAGGCCGCCCGCTCAAACAGTTTCGAGTCAACGCAAAATAGGCACTATGTACGCTAAAATGCTATTCAATTTGTCAAGTGAAATTAGCAGAAATTTCGGCTTCCATCTGCCAGTGCAAACGAAGCAAGAACAAGCCGTCGCTGCGGGGAATCGCCACGAACGCGCCTGGAAATAGCCTCGAGAGTATACATATATATGCAACAGCTGCGCGCAGGCGTGCATTGTATATATAGCTATACAAGCAGTGCGTTAAACCGCGCTCGAAACTGCCGCCATCACCCGACGGTTTCTCTAAGCGCGTCGTCTACCAGCCGTGACGATCGGAACTTTTCACCCGGCGCTGGTGGAAAACAATGGTTCGTTTCTCGGCTAAAGTAAAAGTCGTCTACGCTATGCTGTTACTCTGTGCACAGCTCTTGATATATATATATATATATATGCACTGCACATTTCTTGTGCAGTTTCGTTCCGTCTATAATGGCATTACAAGCGCGTCTAACGTCGTTAAATCTCTCTCTATCTCTCTCTCTCGATCGAGAAAACGCGCGATTGCGGTTTCGTATAGAAGAGAGACAGAGCAAAAGGAGGACGCAAACATACGCAAAAAATACGACAGCTACTGAGCTCTTCGACTTATAGGCCTCGAGTTCTAACGTCAATCACGACGACGAAACTTTGCGCGGGGATTACACCGTATGGCTTTGATGGTTCACCTATAACTTCCACATATGAGAGTAGAAAATGATTTTGAGGAATAATATTTTTTTATAGGTCACGAAAAAAGTGACACAGATTAAAAATAGCTCGTGTCGCAATCGATTACTTCATTCAATTATTAACGTTCGACCAGGTCAGTGGGATATTATACTTTTAATCCGATTCTGACGATAAAACGCGTCACCTCGGCGAAACATCAATATACAAATTCAACTCAGACACGGCGCATCGCGTCTTGCAAACTACATAATCATAGTCTCGAAGAGAGCAGCACGAGTAGCATAACAGCGAGAACATCGCGAAGCGTCTAGATAGAGAGAACAGACGTTAAGGGGGAGGACGTGTATAATCCAGGCTGATAGGAACATGTGCAATGGTGCCGCGCTGACGCGCGAACTACTTCCCTCTACGAAGACAGTCAGACAAGTACGCGCACATGCCTACAGACGAGTTCATTCCCGCAAAAAGCCTCGTTACGCGGGCCTAACGTGTGTCTCCTCTTCATTTAAATATGGAGAGCCAGTTGGCATTGAAGATAGAAAGAGAAGAGAGAGAGAGAGTTTAAAAGTCGAAGAGCCCCTTCCGGAAAATGCAAAGTTTCAGCTGTCGCTGTTGCTGCGTCTTATTAAATTGAAATTTCACGACGCGCGGCTGCAGCTTGCGTGCAAGGAAGCTTGTCATAAGCCTTATGATGCGGCCTCGTAAAGTTCGCTGGATTTTATGCTCCTGGACTTTTATGTTTTTTTTTCTTTTCGGGTGAATTTATCAATTAATGCACGGCACTTTTAGCATCGAATGCAACTAGATTATCCATAAATATGTGTGTATCAATGTATAGACTGATGTAACAAGCTCTCGTAAATAGTGCGATGGAAGAATTTATTAATTGAAGGGTGGAAAAGTTCTTTTTCGTTTTGAATCTTTGTCTTTTTTATCGCGAGATATAAAAGTGAACTATAAATTTTACGCGGGAAATATGACTGACCTTTCAAGGGTGTTTTGCATATTTCGTATCATTGCGTTGCATTTTTCACTCACGCCATAAAAGGCGCGCGAATTTCAAAATTTCACTTGGAAATTTCACTTTATACACGACGAAATTTCGATATATCACATATAAATTTAATGGACATATATATAGGAGCTTAAAACGCTGAGTTATGGAGATCGGACGTTTCGCCGAACGAAAAAAACATGCATTTTTTTGAAAGCTTAATTCGCGTTAATTTCGGTCTGACCACATAATAACTTGCAAGTATAGAAAGCCACGCAGGGACAAAAAATATTACCGCGCTTCATAATTAATTTTGTTTTTCTCTGCTGATACCCATTTTCGATTACGTAAATGCATTTTTTCGCCGTAGGAAAATTAAATTCGAAATTGAGCTTCTTTATAATGTAAATGGCTATGGACGTCCATAAATATTAAATGCCTTGTTAATTCAGACGCTTCGTTCAACTTTGTTATGATACTCGAACCACCGCATATTACTATGCAATTTTAGAAATATCCCCGGCGCGAGACGAGATTAAAGCGAGAAAATAGATTTAATTTTTTTCTGCGCAGCGGGCGATGCCCGTATAAAATATTATGACGTCGTATTTAAAGTAGATACCGTCATGCGTAACATTATACGCACGGACTAACTCAGTGCCGGGCCATTTTCTACTTGACGCCATGCATAAAGGAGGATCTGAAAAGTTGCTGGAAATAAATATGGGGCTATGCTTTTTTCCTTAAATACTCTAGGAACTTTGATTTTATTACTATGTGCTTTATTAAATATTGTCTCGGAATCAATGGTAATTATAAATGCGTAAAAGGTAGAGTGTAAATGAAATTCTACAAATTTAATTTTTTCATTTTACATAATATTGCGGATGTTACATCTCATTTTTATAATTCATTAATCATATGCAAGTAAATGAAGATATCCATGGGTTTTCATATTGAAATTAAAGTCGTAAAATTACAATTTTCAGAATACATAAAGTGCACGTTCGTACGAAGCTTTTTTTAGCGTAAAAGAAATAATACATATATATTTTATATTTATTTAATTTGAATATATTTTAGCAATTTTACTATTCAATATTTTTTAGGATCGAAAATTATGATTTCCATATAATTTCATTCCGTTAGAATGGTCAGAATCTTTAAAAAATGAACTGCTACATATAGGACAATTTTAATCTCGTTCTGTATAGAACTGAATAAATAGTGTTCCCACAGAATTGGCCTTGGCGGTACATTATTTTCTGGTTAATCAAATTTTTTTATGCGGGAATTTATCATGGAAAAAATTAACAAAACGCCACCATTCTTTAACAGCAATACTCAATGTCTAGAATATCCAAAGAAAAATTTCATATTAACACATTATAATTGACGTTTACGTATTATTTAGAGTATAGTAGTATAATTAATTAATTAATAATTAACTTTCATTAATTAATACGCATTTTTTTCACGATTTCGCTCTACGGAATAAGAACACACCCGATTCAAGCAGTTCACCACTTCAATTATTTTCCTCTAACGTATCGAACACTCAAACCGAATGTTCTTTGTATAGATTTCACGAAATACGCTTAAAGTAACCTGCAATACAAAAGCTTTTACCATAAAATACGAATAAAAACGTTCTCATATCGTCCATCGTTTGGGTGCACTCTTAACCGCAACAAACCCCTAACGTAAACCTCAACGTTACTCCCACGAACATCGCAGATCCTCGTACGCACTCACCAACGAAGAAACCTCTTTCTTTCTCTTTCTCTCTCTCTCTCTCTCTCTCTCTCTCTCTCTCTCTCTCTCTCTCTCTCTCTCTCTATCTCTATCTTTCTCCGAGACACATCACAATATCCTCCCCCTCGCGATCAAAGCGGAGCACGTGTCGCGCCTGCGCTCAGGATGCAAGCACGTGCTTGCGGCCGTGTGGCCAGTGGCTATATGGGATGACGAGGAGAGGAGAGAGATCGGGGCGAGGGGGGTTGCGCGCAAGAGAGAGACTCGCGCGCCACCCCGGCTCCGGGCCGCCCGGTAGTTGCACGCTGGCTGCTGCCACGACAGGAGCCGCCGCCGCCGCCGCGCTCTCTTCCGACACCGTTTTATCTATATATACCTACGTTAACACGCGCGCAACAACACCCCCCTCCCCCGCTTTCGAGGTTATGTGCACCGGTGGATCGTCACGCAGAGCCTCGTGAGGATACCTCTCCATGCGACGATCACCGTTCGGTGAAGCTGCTGCTGCTGCTGCTCTGCACGACCGGTCGGTGAGTACTAGTCTATACTATATACGGTATTGAATTTTTTTTCTTTCTTTCTCCTTCTCTGTCTTTCTCTTTGGTGTTCTCGTTCTCCGCATGACTGTGTATGGCTTTGCCTCGACGATTCGACTGCTGCTGTCGGAGACTAGACGCATTGTTTACGTTAGCCGCGATTTTTCACGATTGCGATGAGTCGACCTTTAATTATACACCGGCAGGGAAAGCCACTCGGTGTTGCGCTCAATTCCGGGATTTGCTGACGAGGCGAATAACGCGAAGAAATCGCGAAGAACCCGCTGACCCGAATGATCGAGAGTTATATATTATGCCTGACTTACACCAGTGAAATTCAAATGGGAAGGCAAAAGCCTCTCCGTAAACAAACGGCTAAGGGCTTTTCCATAGGCTCCGGACGAAAAGAAAAGGAGGCAGATCCGGTTCGGCGAACCGCGAGAGGAGGAAGGGAATCCCTCTCTGAAAAGACTCCACGAGAAGATGCTCCACCGCGCCGGTCGGAGGTTATAAATCACGAGGGGGTCGTCGCGCGCGCACACTGGAGACAATGAGAGAAACGAGGCTGCCCCCATGATCCTACCACGGGGAAAATAGTTAAGGCCGATCGATATACCGTGCTTTCTTCTTCGTTTATTGTGCTTTTCTCAAATCGATTATTTCATTGGTACGAGAGTCGGGCTGGCCATACCCGACCGTTTCTACTTACCGCGTGATTCGGCTGTATATATATATCTCGGGTTACATAACTTAAACCTCGATGCGTAACAGGCTTTTCTGGAGGTTCACCCAAGCAACCCGGCAAGAAAGGTATTGTATATATATGTATAAAAGCGAAAGCACTAACAAGCTGCGGAGGAACGTCGCGCTTTGATAAACTGTACGGCGATACGTTATACGTCGCGAACGTATAACGTTCTCGAGTCAAAAAGCAAAGCAACAACAAGCCGAGTGTAACCCGAATCCTCCGGGAAACTAAACAAATTATATCCCGCGCGAGGAAAAAGAAAGTCGACAGGAGCTTTGACGAAGAAAAATGGAAAACTCCCACGCTTTTCAGCTAATGGCGAATTACGAAGATAAAGGAGATAGAGAGTAAGGGGAAGAGGGCGGGGAGGCCGCAAACTCGCGATTAAGGCATTTCTACGGTCGCTCGCTCTCGCTGGCGAATTATCGTCAAATGAAAGCGTCGCGCGGCGATTAAGCTCGGATCGAAAGTATTTCACTTAACGAGCGCGCGCGCGACGAGGAAAATTAGCATACGACGGAAGGGATGAGACATTTTTCGCGAGGCCTCTTTCGGGCTCGAGGCAGTGAAAGGAGGAGACAGCGGTTAATTGAGCTCGTCCATAACTGAAACGCGGGGTCGACGCCCCCTTTCATCAAGAGACTACATGAAAGAAGCTGCGCACGGAAGTTTAAATGCTAGCCGCTTCCCTATTTTCCGGAGCTTCTTTTTTTTTGAAAGGCGAACCAACCGGGGGTATAGGTAATTGGGCGTAGTACGCGCGCGAGAGCGAGTATTATATGGAGCAGAGTCTGTCCATTTGTTGATTAAGCGTAAGCAGAAAAAGGAATTACGCTGGGGGATGATTATCGTAATGCGACTGTATCGAATAATACTCGAACGAAGTATAATAATAATTTGACAATCATCGAGAAGCTACATAAAGAGCAGCGAGAAGCAATTTCAAGAACAAATTACAATCGTGTTACTCGACACAAATATTCCGTGATTTTTCAACGTCCTTTATATATACGCGGAGAGCAGCCCAAAGAAACTTTTCAGCAAGCTACAGAAGAAGAACAATTTACCGTCAATCCTCGGCTTATCCGATCTTCGCGAAAGTTGAAGCCCCGTGCCTTTCTTTTCTGCGCCTATCTCTCTCTCTCTCTCTCTCTCTCTCTCTCTCTCTCTCTCTCTCTCTCTATATATATATATATATATATATATATACGCCTTCGCGGACTTTTAATTAGCGACCCAGTATAAATGCAATTTCAGTATCCAGAAGCCCTCTTTACCGGCCGGGAAAATCGAAAATTATTGCGGGAAGCATCGTTAATTTCAAAACGAGAGCTTACTAGATATGACTAAACGATCATTGATCGTAAATGCATATATGGACATGTAGGCCGTAAATCCGAGATAAAATTTCCAAATCCGCGTATATACAGCCGTGCGCAGGAGAGTAGATTCGAATTTTCCATAAAGTGGCGGGCTTTTAATGGAAATTGCGCGCGATGGCGGCGGCGACTGTTTTATCGACTGCGCGCGTGTGTGCCCCCTAGGGGTATAAAGTGTTGTACTTATAGCACTCGCGTCGCACAATGAAAATATATATACGTGGAGAAACGAAAATATTGAGCAAAGTGGAGTAGGACATTCAAACTCATCCCTCATCTCGAGATGAATTATATACATAAGAGCATTTACACGAGAAACATCTTATACTCGGTATAACGCGTAAATCACGTATACGCGCAGCGATAGAGTCGAAACATTTATGGTCATGCAGAACGAGAGACATCGTCTTAATACGTTTTTGAAAATTTCGCCTCTTGCAGATTGATGTAGCGCAAATCGCGAATACATAGATGTCCGAGGAGAAGGCAGAGACGGGAGGACACAGAGCAGCAGCAGCAGCAGCAGAAGCGGAAAGAAGAAGGCGGTGGGGGCGAACGGCGGCACGGCTTCGGCTTTCGAGATGAGCTATGAAGGGGGACCACCCGGGCTTTCTTCTGGCCTGCTGCGTCTTGCTCACCGTTCATCTGCTACAGCTGACCAGCGATGTGCGGGCTCTGCCGCCGGTCATCAAAATTGGTATGTCAGACATCCTTGCTGGTATATATGTATATATTTATTGGCGCGAAGATATTAAGCTTCACGCAAGGCGATGATGTATCGTGTAGTTGGGTTTTTAATTTTTTTTCTTAAGGAGGTGGGAGGGTGGAGGGAAGATTGATGGACCGATCGATTACCGCAAGGTGTAATACTGATATTAGTGCTGCAGGAGACTAAAGAACGTTCTTGGTCGAATTGTCTTGGTTTCTCCTGAGACTGGGGGTGTAAGGACCCTTGATTTTGTAAAAAAATTCTAATTAATTAGAAAATACATTTTTACGAATTTTAATAATAGCGTTTCAAAACTAATTTAAGCTAGTTATTAAGATTTTTTAATGCCAAATCTATTTTGTAATACTTAAGACTTTAGATGAATTAACTTTTTCAGTGAACACTGAATACGTGAAATTCTACGGAAAACCTTCAGTGGGTCATGCTTCGATAAGACAACAACTCTGCATTCGCGGGCGTCAATATTCAACGTTATTGCCTAGGTTCTTTTTATACCATTCTGGTATTTAAAAATTATAATGCTTAAGTTTACTAATTTCAAATGCTTCGCAATCTTTTTGGACTCAGTATTTGGACTATTTTATCCGTAATTTCGGATAAAATTTAATATCAAATGATTGCGGAAGTAAATATTTTTTGTGAAATCGCGTTTTTTCCCTGTAAAATGCCTATACCTCTAATCTATCTTAATTGCATATAGACTAAAATACAGAGAAACAGAAATATGAAAAAATAAAAACTTCAGTGCAATCTCCTCTGAAACATTGATCGAATTTGGGTGAATCTACGTGATACTTGGTTTAACAAATATTGAAAATATGCGGAAAAAATGTGATAGCTGATACGGACAAAATATTTTGCAGCGAGTTCAATACATATTTTTCAATCACTTTAAACGCACAATTATATAGTAACTTAATTCTCCTGATCCAGTATCAGTAAAAAATTTCAAAAATATTTGCCCT
This sequence comes from Muscidifurax raptorellus, assembly GCA_020010945.3. Taxonomy (NCBI): domain Eukaryota; kingdom Metazoa; phylum Arthropoda; class Insecta; order Hymenoptera; family Pteromalidae; genus Muscidifurax; species Muscidifurax raptorellus. The sequence continues at coordinate 39,610,794 of CM052078.1, forward strand.
CAAATTTCCATTTTAAGTTTCACGGAAACCTCGTATCACCCTCTACGGACGTATCGCGAACCATCTCGAAAAAACAATCGAACAAAAAGTTAGGTTCGTTCGTCGGAAAATGAATTAATGGTCGCAAAAAGACTGGCCTATATATCGGCAAACGATATCCCATTTATAGAGACACCGCAGCTCCGCTTTTATTAGTAAGATCTTCCCGACTCTCTCTCTCTCTCTCTCTCCAACTCGGTATCGCCTTTCTCGGCATCAGCACTAATCCAGCGTAACGGCGAGATATTTCGGATGCCGGAAAGCGTTCATGGTTATCCCGCCGGCATATGTTTCCCATGGTATCTCTATCTTCTCTCTCCATCTCTCTCTCTCTTAGCCTCTATTTCTCGGGGCGTCGGCGCGACACACATTCCATTTCCTCGGGACTCGTCATAGCTCGAAGCCAGTGCAGTAGCGGCTCCGATTTCGATCGATATGACCAAACCAAGATATTTCGTGTCCCCGAGCTGATAATCCAACGGCAAATACGTAATTAACGGAGCTAGGAACGCAATTAACCCCGAGAAACTAGTCGTCATCGTCGTCGTCGACGCTCTGGATGAGCAGCTACCTCGCCCTACATTCTATACACTGTATAAATTGAAAATCAAGCCCGATCGACACTTATCGCTTATATAGCACGTGGATGTAATGGTCTATCTCCCGAAACTAAATACACACTTTCGTATAGACATTAAAAGCCAAGTTCCTACATACGAGGTCGTCGAGTACTTCGTTTGTCGAGATAATTTCACGCAACTTTTCAGAACGAACGTAAAACTACCTACAAATATTCGCGCGAAAAGATTGGCACATAGTCATGCGTATACATAGCAACACACCGCACGCGGCGGAAAGTTCAGCGAACCGCATATAGCAGTATAACGCTGCTATATTCAGTGCGCGAAAGTTTGGATAACACGAACCGCCAAACGCAACGCAACGGAGTTATTAATCCTTTTTCTTTGCTGAAAATTCGCTGCCGCTTTGACGCAGAGTTCCAAACAATTAGTGCTAAATCATCGCTTATATGTATATAGCGCGCAACGATTCGGCGGGATTGCGTAATGCGCAAGAGATGGTTGCTGATATAGATGTGGCGAGGGATAAATGGGAGTTGCATCGCACAGTATTAGAGGTTAAATCTGGCTTGAAAATGTTGTTTACTAGATGAACTAGGTTAACTGTATTTTTGACGATTAAAAACATTGCATGTACACTAACCAACTTTTTCATCATACTTGTGAACTACTTGGTAAGATTAACCAAAAATATATAGTTGATGCGTTACCAACCATTTTTTCCCGTGTACGTTATTATATTTTATTTTAATTAATAACAATTATTACATTTATGTAACTAATATAAGAACGTTAAATATCAATGGTAAGCTCATAGTTTTTACACGTTTTTACCGTTTACAATTCTAACCAGATCTGATCATTTTTCAACGGAAAATTGTAAACAGAAATACGATCGGTTAGATAAGAGAAGAAAAAAAACTTTACCAATTATTTCAATTAATATCCTATTTCACAGCACGCGCCAGGGATTTTGAACACCAATTAGACCTCTACCTCCCAGGGAATAAAATACTGCCCATTATTAGATTCATACCGACATCAAAGTAGCAGCCTGACACCAAACGAAGTCGTACACCGCATAACCAATCGATCCTCTCATTTTTCACTGTTAATAAAAAGCTAGATTTCGAAATCCCTCTACATCAATAATTTCATCCTGACCGTATAAATCACTAATCAAAATCCGATCCCCCGCGAACGAACCGAGGGATATTATCGACATATCTCCCTTTGGAAATAAATGACCCCAATCCGGTATACATAGATAGCTCCATCGGAAGAAGAATAGTAAAATCGGTCCATCGGCGCCGAAAACTCGGATTCCTTAATTAATTTCGACAAATAGCAAGCCGGAAAAAGCTGCTCGATCGTACACTAAATCGTTGGAGTGTAGCAGAACATCGCCGTCGTCCCGCGGGAATCCGCTGAAAAAGCGCGCGGCGGAGGATATAATTTATGTATACGATATGCGCGTATAATGCCCTCGACGTGCAAAAAACCAGTTGCCGATGAAGAAGAAGGGACGTTCATTTTTTTCAGTCTACGTAACTGACGTTATATATGGGGAAACCCATATTGATTATGCATAACAATGGCTTTTGTTAATCAATGTTTAAAAATGAGATTCGATGCACTTTGCCTATCTCTTTTATTCCCCTGAGGTCTTTTTTGCAGAGACAGAGTCCTCTATCTCCTTGAGGAATGACGAGGAGAAGGAGGAGTAGGCGAACGCGGAATTCTGGCGTCCCGGAAGTTCGCTCGTTCCGGTATCCGAGAAACTTTTCCCTTTCTCTCTGTCTTTCCACTTAGAGAGCCGACTGTTGCTTTCTCTCTTTCTCGATCTGCCTTTCTCTATCGCTTTACTCTCTCCCTCTCTCTCTCTCTATCCCGTGTATCCTCTTCTTTGTGGCTCTCCCCCAGCAGCCGGGATTTCGCCTTTTTTATCTCTACGCTTCCATTGCGCTCTCGCCCCCCCCCCCCTCTTTGCTTTTTCTATCTATTCTCCATTGCTTTCTATTTTCAAACTTTCGTCCCACTTTCCTCCCACCATCGCGTCGGCGCTACTTTTCTTCTTATCGCTTCTCCTTCTTCTTCTTCTTCTTCTTCTTCTTTTACTTCTTGTGACGCGTATTTTTCATTCGCCGAGGGGATTGTAATTGTTTCCGAAATCTCTAGCTAATGCCCTCGCCGATGTTGATTCTTTAAAGTTTGAGTCGAAGATTGGATGCGAATTGAATGATTCAATTGAATGATTGATTCATTATAACGTGCGTCAACACGAAACAAAATTTTCCAACGTAAAATGATTTGGTTTTGGAAAATTAACGAGTTAAACTCGTTACCGCGACTCGGTTTAGTAGGACGTCGCTTTCTTCAAAGCGGAATTGTTCGGCATGAATTTGAAATAAACTCGAAAGATTTGTTTGTTTAAAAAACAGTAACCTCTATTCAAATTGATTTTATTAAGTCTTTTACGGTAATCATCGCTATTTATGGTTTTTCTATATCCTACACATTCGTTGAGTAATATGATAGGCTAGACAAATTTTTAAATTTAAGAGTGTTCTGTCTAAAGCTGTGGATGAACGTCTCATAGCAACGGAACTATTTCGCAAGATATCATACTCTGGTCTGCGAAACCATATATATAGTTCCACTTAATTACCTTTTTCCGATTCTTCCGTAAATATTCCATGCTACTTTTTACTGCGCATCCAATCAGTCCCATTAAAAATTCAAAGCAACGACAACACTCGGAAAACATCAGCAAAATCCAATCTCGGAAAACTCAACCATACTTTGTCGATGAAAAACAGAGAAGCATATAGAACGACTCGACTCGAACGAACGTAACGAAGCAAATATAACGACGATGAGAAGGTTAGGTCAGAGCTTCGGGGACGAAAGAGAGTAGCAGAGAAAGCTCCGAAGTTGTAAAGAAAAAAGGAGAAGTAGCGCAGAAAAGAAGGAAACAAGCGGGATGATAGAACAACGCGGGATGGGCGGACTCGTCGGCAAGGGGAAGCGGGAGGAGGAAAAGCGTTTGTTCGACTGTACGGCGCCTCGTGGGTCATCCTCGCAGACCTCAAATCCGAGCAGTGGCTTCCAGTCGAAAGAAACTCTCTTTCTCTTTCTGCGTATTCAACTGTATTTCTCGGAGTCTGAATAAGGCCGATTTTACCGCGGATATAAACCCGTCTTTTGCGAATTATCATCGAGAGACTTTACGCGCGGAATAGATTACTTTTTTTTTCTTCAAGGAACAATTTCAAAGTGTGCGTGCGAAGATTAAACGGAATATAGCGTGTCTCCGAGGCGGAGTGAAGTACTTCTCCTTCGAGTTTACAACAATAACAACTTCTTGAATAACCGCTGAACTTTGCCCCGAACGAATCTTTTCTTTTCTCTCGGCGCTTATCAGGCCGAGTAACTGCCAAGAAGCATCTTCTGGAGAAGAAAGAGGAGCGTAAAATTACCCAGTACTGTTAGATAGTCAGATGAGTTTCGCTATCCGTAATCGGCGTTCGATGTCCTGAATAAACAAAGCCACTCATACTATCTTCCTCCGCGCAACTTTTGAAACATTGGCCGCCGGGACAGAGGTCAAATATTTACACGCAGAACGCGATTTTCTTCGAATACATTAGCCTCGGAAGCAGGAGGATAGAGAGACCATTAAGGCCGTGTTTGACTAATTTATCCCGGCTGCTTGTTTTTATTGCAGCCCTTAACGATTCATCCCCTTCTACCGTATTTGCATTGAGGCTCTCGCCCTACCGTAATCTCGCTATAGAGAAGCAAACAACAGAGTGGACTTCTTATTTTAAAAAGCTCGCATATTAAACGGGAGACGAATAATTTTTCAGCGCGTGATAAACGGCCCGCGAAAGTTCACGTTTTAACATTTCGCCTATTATACCGAAGACGAGTAGGAGGGGGGGGGGGGGGGGGAGAAGAAGAAGAAGAAGCGAGAAAAGGGCATTAAGGATCTCGCCACTTAAATAAGAAAGTGCTTTTAATAATTTGAGGGGGCCGACCCGCACTTGAAAAGCCTCGGCGGAATGTCCCGTTTTTTGTACAGCGTTACACTTAAAACTTTTCATCTCTAGGCAGTCTGCCCAGGCTAGAAGAAAAATATTTCGCGAGCTGGCCTTCACTGAATTATTTCCGTTTCATTCGTCGGGATTTATATTCGCGATATCTAGCCGGTATTAAACGATAAGTGCTCCATTAATAAAGTTGTTCTCTCTCTCTCTCTCTCTCTCTCTCTCTCTCTCTCTCTCTATCTATCTCCCTGGACCAAAAAGGAACCGGAAATTCATAATCTCTCGGTATTACAAGGATAGAGCAAGAAAGTTTGTCTCCATCAGGTTTTAAAGAAATAAAATATTCCAATTTAGAAGAGCGCATCAGCATCCGGACAAATCGTTCGAGAATACGACGGCTTTGCATGTGCAAGGGAGTTTACAGTATGTCCCAAGGGGTATATTCGCAGGCTTTCCTTGCCGCAGGAGAGAAATGCAGTTTATCCGGGCGCGTAAAGGAAAAGCTAGACACTACTACACTACGCTTTGGGACGAAAGCGCATTTGCTCGTAAAACATCGTTTATTATGTATTCCCAAACGCGAATCTTTCAGAGGATTGAATTTATTTCCCCTCGGATTCTCGATTATAAGCGAAGATCACGAGGGCGATAAAAAATTAATGCTACCCCCACGTCCCTGTCCGAAAATGTAATTCTCATTTTTATCGCGGAGAGAATCCGAGAGTAAGCCATTGCTCCGGTTTCTTGGCAAAGATACGCATCGGACGGATGGGTCACCCCCTTGCGAGGAAAAATCAACTATGTATTATACAAGATGCTCCTTTCTTGTCCCCGCGTGCGCGACATCGAGTATTCCAGACGTATACGTTTTCGTCGTCGTCGTCGTCGTCGTCGCCCCCCACGTTTGGCATGTCAAGACTCGCTTTCCACACGATGATCGATTAAAATGGACTCGGCTTTTTCGTGACATCACACTCTCGACGTCTTTGCTTTGACGTAAGGGCCAATCGGAAACTGACAGAAACAATTCGGGATTTGTCCGGCGGAACGACCCGATGATCGTGATAGCCTGAGCTGTGATTTAGGCTTTGGGCATTAAGTTTGACAACGACTGATTTTCTTCGGAAGTGCGGTATACGTGCGGATATATTAGTTTACTGGTTGAGTGTATGACAAATGGATATGGTGTTTTGGAAAATTTATTGTGGACGATTCTACTTCTACCTATCTACCAGGTTTATTTATCGGCCTATCAATTGATGGTAGATTGTACAAATTGCTACAATATATATAGGGCATAAATTATCCGGCCTAGAAACCTCATTCTCGCCTGCCTAGAGCGAGTGAAAAATTTCTTAAACCAACTTCAGCTCGCGAATAATTTCATAAAAGTCTATCTAAATTCTTAAGACCTTCGGGAGTCTGAAGTATCCGCCGACGAAATCGATAGCGAAGTATAAGTACCGAGTTCTCAAGAGACACGTTCCTCGAGGTCGATCGGGGTCGCGATAACCAACACCAGCAAAAAAGAATTCTCGTAAAAACCATCATCTCCAAACACCATCAAGCATCCGACACGCCGTATGTTTGCTGAGCCGTCTTTGCCCAAACTCAAAGCAATAGTGTCACGCTTTGAAGAGCGCTAGATAAACAGGGAACGAAATGCATTTGCTCGTCGTGAAACAACCCGAGTTAAGCAGTTCTACTAGTCTAGTACATCTTCCTCCTTCTCCTTATCCTTCTTCTTCGTCGTTGTCGCAGCTCTTTCCGCTATTCGAGTCCCGCAGTAGTCTTACGAGGATTCGTTATTCAAATGTTAGCTCTTGCAAAAATTAATTTTACACCGGAGTTGAAATGCGATGCGTGCGAAGTCTCGTTGAAAATTAACCAGCTGAATTTTTCAGTGAGCCTAGCTGGCGTCTTTTAAATCCTCGACTACACAAAACGAACCAGCATAAATCCTGCTTCAATGAAAAAATGGCGTGTCCACTGGCTGAGCGGTTGCATACGAAAAAGTCGGAAATTGGTGAATTCGAGGTTGCACGCTGAATAAAAGCCAAACTTACTTCCAGTTTAATAAACATTATAAGCGTCTGATGACGCGAGCCGCGCGGTGCTATGATAATATATCTCAATGCGCCGTATCCCGCGCGTCGTTAAGCGAGATTATACCGTGGAGCGTTACAGGTTTTCCGCGTGTAACGGTCAGTAAATCTGTATTAGACCCTGGCACATATAGCGAAGCGACCGAATGTGTTCCTTACGCCGGCGCTAACGTGACTCCAAGACGTGTCTTCCTCGTGCGGCTATATATATATATATATATATATGCGTATAATATATACCAGCTACTGAAGGGATTATTATTATTACTATAATATAGGCAGCCGTATAAGCTATATATGAGCGGTGATATGCTTTATTCTTTTATCTCTCTCTTTCTCACTGTCTCTTAGAGGATGAAAAAAGGTGTCGCTGTAAATTCCGGTGAGGGGAATCGTAAAAAATTTTCCGTTCGTTGTGCTGAGAGGAGCTTTCTCTCGACTCGCGGCTGAGGAGTTCGCGCTTTTTTATGGATAAGATAGTGCCTGAGGGTTTTAAAATCGTGCCGTATCTTAAGGGGGATTAATTCTAACGGCTGCTGGAGGTCGGACGGTTGTCGGGTTTTCAAACTCGACGAGTTGAAATGCGAAGATGGTCGAAAATTGGCTGGTAAAATCGCGCAATATGCGGGCCACATAAAAAAAGTACACTAAAAAAATAAAATAAATTATACCGATCGCATTGTTATAATACTAATCCATCAACACGTGTACATATAATTACTCGGCGACTTTTCATTTTTCATGATCACGAAGTATCCTCTCCTCAACAGCAGGAAACGCAGAGGACATTTAAATATTCATGAGCCGCATATTCGAGCAGCAACGACTCTCCGCAACGAGAGTCTCTCTGGTAGAACAGCGCAGAGTAGTATAACCACGCTCGTCGAGTGTTTACGCGCCTGCGCCGCGGAAGCTTGAGCGTTTACGGCTCTTTGCTTCTTTTGTGTGTATATAGTTCTAAAATCAAACGGCCGGCTGCGTTCCGTCATCTCGGCGCGATTTTCCTTGTGACACCCCAAAGCGGTCACTTTATTGCCGGAGCCGCGCGGAATCACAAGTAGCGCGGCTAAAACTTTAGTCAGACCTCGTTTCCCGGAAGCCCCTCTTCTCACAAGATATAGACCCACACTTGAGGCGAGATGAGAGAGTGGGGGACACTATTTTCTCTGGGAGTCTACTTGCGCGCGAGCTTTTTCGCCTACATGACTTTTTATCCGGATCTTTCTTTCGTCAGTCACGCCCCAACTCGGGCGAAGAGCGATAAACAGTCGGGGGCTCAGGTCACGAGGGTTATGTATTTTGCAAATGTATGGCGGATGATTTAAACATTTTTTGGCAGCATAGAGAGGAGGCGTTCGAGGTCCTTGTATAATTTTGCGACTACCACTGCAAAATAATTCAACGCAGTGGTCGACCGTGTTTTTTGCAAGAGCTTTTCGCGGTTGGTTTATTTTTTCGAAAGCTGTAAGCTCGCGAGAGCTCTTGTGTCAACGTACAAATTACCTTGAAATTAGAATAAAATTCGATTAATTCATTCTCAAACAGAAACATCTTGATACGAAAAATCAACCCTCGTGCACGCTCCCTAGACGCAGACGCCATACATCACCTGAACATCGGACTAATCCCAAAGAAAACTTTGGCAAAAACAAACGCCCCTGATGCACTTCACACGCATCCAACTCAAGTATATACATAACAGAGGTCCATCTAACCCCCCAGCCACCCCCTCGTGCCAGCGTATCCGCAGCAGTTTAATGACAAAGCTACCCCCCCTCCAACGCACGGTCGTCCGGTGATAGAGTGCCACCAGGGGTGTAATGAGAGAGCCTGTACATCGCGCGCGAGCGGGAGAAGGGCCGCGTAATGCGATTACACTCGAGGGCTTCATCAGCCAACTACTAGCCCCTGGACCCGACACTCCGGATTTCTCGCTGCTGCTGCCCGTTTCCGGCTAAACATTGCGCGAGAATCTTCTCCCTCTCTATACATCGAGTGTATATATAAATGTATGTGTGTGTGTGTGTGTGTGTGTGTGGGCGCAGACAGAGATAGAGAGAAGCTGCAGAGAAAAGACGACGGCAAGGTACATAAAACAGTTTATTGAATTTGCCGGAGCAGCAGCGGAGTCGCTATAAATTGCCACTAACGAAATTGTCGCGAGATGTTTTAACGAATCTCGTTATATCCGCCCTTGGCGTTCTCGTTGACGGTTTCGCGCGGCTCTTCTGTGCGGATATAACGAGAAAGTTCGGAATGATTTTCGGAGGCCCATGCAGTTTTCCATTGCGCTTTTCGCTCGAGTCGAAAGTAACAGACTATCGAAGAAGCTCGAATTAGAGATTGTAGCATCGGTTTTGGCGCGGGACACTTCATTATTTCCAGCCGCAATAACAGGATGATATTTCGATATACTGCGAGCGCTCCGTATTTTCACCCTCGTATTTTTCGAAAAACGTGCACAGCCGCGTGACTCCAGCCCCGCGCGCGCGCGCGACATTTTTATCTGCACACGCGCAGAGAAACTCGAGATTATGCGCTGGTCTAGCGTTTAAAATATATATACTGGAACAAGTTTATAAGCGCGCAAACAGCAGTATATACGCTCTATTCAAGGCGAAGACACACGAGCGCCGTGTTCTAAGCGTATGTACGTCGGATTGGCCGACTGCCAGTGTATGTGTGCTGTTGGGAACGTTGACCCGCGGTTAGGAGCACGTCCCTCTTCGTTATTGGTGCGAGTATTAACATTGCGGGAGGCGATTAGATTATAAAGTCGTCCCCCGTTCGCGAAAAAAAAAATAAATATCGAGTCGCGCAAGACGACGCGACTAGATTGCCTTTCGTAAGTTTCTGCCAACTGCGCTCTTGAAGCCGCTGCATTATTCAACGTTGTATTCGACTAGCGCTAGTTTGTACAGCCGGGCAAGGAGCTGCTTCAACTCGCCGCGAATACATTTTACAATTTCAGTTTTCTTCAATTTTTTTTTTCGTTTCTTTATCCCTCAAAGTGCATCACGCTGAATTACGAACTGTATAAGCGACGAGCATCTAGCGCTCGATTTTCGACGTGTATATATTATATATACGTATATAGATGAACGGGGTGCAAAACGAACCTAATTTCAGGCGAGTTCGCACGTGGTCAAGGGTTGGCTAAAAGCCGTTTCAGTACACAGCACCGATGAAACGAGCCGAAATGAGGACGAATGGACGGGGATATTCTGTGGCCAGGGCGTAACAATGACTGCAACACCACAGCGGGCCGCTAATGCTCAATATAAATTTCCAAGTAACGCGCGATGATGCTGCCGAAAATATGCTGCCCGCTATATACACGGCTGTAACAATCAGTCGGAATGTATTGTTGCTCGTTTGTACTAATGCCAGCTGGAGGTAATGAATTTATATGGGTGTGTGGTGGGATTACCGCTGAGGGGTATAATGATTTTTTTGGACAGGTGTTATAGGACACAGTGCATGAATAATGAAGGTTTATGTTTGCGAAGAATTTTCATTCGCGCTCTAGAGTTGGAAAATAACGAGGTATCGCAGAGACAGCAATTTTTAAAATTAAATTCGCTGGAGTGACGTTATATTCAAAGGGTTAATTGAGGATTTTTTTGACGGGTGAATACCGCCGAGGTAAAGGTTTACGAAGAATTTTTATTCGAACTGCAGAGTTTAAAAATAACAAGATACTACATGAACATTGAGTATGAAATTAAATTCACTAACAATTTGAAAATTAAGTTAAAAAATGTACAATTATCATTTCTCTAAAGCTTAATATCATCCTAATAATTCAATTTATTACAATCATTATAATCTTATTAAAATTAAAAATCTACCAGCAAATGCACCCTTTTTCAACCAATCATAATCAAACGATGAATAGTAAAACTCTTTCAAGATGGAGCGATCGAAACATTTAGGTTGGATGACATAGATATATACGTCAATACAACATACAATATATTTACGTCCACTTTATGACTTAATTCTGTGCATTCTTAGAAGTGGGACGAAAAATAGAGTGAAAAATAGAGTACCACAAACTCGTCAACCTCCAGAATTGAAAATTTCAATAAATCAACAGTCGAACCACACGACAATAAGAACACCAGCGCATGTTTCACCATTAATCACCGGCGTCAGGCCAAATTGGTCTAAAACGCGGAGGGCGACAAAGTTAACCAGCAAACCAGTCGCCCTCTATATAGCACATTGGCGGCGCTCTACCCCGGACGTATTTCATCGACATAATTGCATAGAGCCGGCGCTGCAGACATTAGAGAAATGGAAGTTTAAATCGAGATGGATTTGGTAAACTAGCGTTAATCTTGGTTTCGCATCCTTGTACTCGTCTACACACATGCAGCCAAAAAGGAACTTCCGAAACAGAAGAAGGGGTTGGATTCGTACCCCCTCCGACGCAAATAGAAAAGGCAGTCGGCGTCAAGCTAACATCGCTATACGGTTTCGGTCAGATTGAATTAGCACACAACGGAGAGCCAGTCGCGAAAAAACGATTCTGATGGAACGAGAGCATAGCCGCGCAGAGTTAAGATGCGGCCGTCCTCGACCCGCTTTTTCGATCGATTACGTAACGCCCATTCACGTAAGCACCCGACACATATAACGCGCGGGATTTGTCAAACTACGAGGCGATTCTCCGCGGAGATAGTATATACATACATGTATACTGGATATTGCCATGTGCTCGACTCTTTCTCGATGCCGAATTATTTATACACCGACACGGCGAGATGGTGTGGGTGAAGAGGGTGATATTGCTTTACGACCATAGAAGCTCCTATATCATTTTCACTATTTTGGGCGATAAAAGTCGGGTGCTATTGCCGGCCTCGTCGCTTCAAAGGGTTAATCTTTATTTTACATTTTCATGGGGTTCGATTTTAATGAAATACTGAGCTGTTCGTGATAATTATTTTATTGTTGGAATGTGCACAAATTTTGTACAATATTATTAAAAGGTATCTCGCGGTAAATTTGATAGATGAACATAAACTTTTCAAAAATAAAAAATTCTGAACTCTCGCATATAAAACGCGAATTCTCAGAAGGTAACATAACGAAAGCTACTCGCCTGTCTTAAAGTATAGAAATAGCGTTGGATGGAGTGAGAAAAGAGTGTACATGAGAAAGAGACGTATAGGGAGGTAGAGAGCAAGTTTCCACGAGTTTCAATCCGACCACAGCCAACGACGACGTGAGAATTGAGACACTGGTCAGGTAGAACCGATGCGATATCGACATTGGAATTTTCCCTCGTGTGAAAATCAAGTGAAAGCTAGTGACAGCTACTCGCGATATACTCACCCCTTTAATCTTTTTTCCCCGCTCGAAATTGACATCACCACAGTTTTATCTCTTGCGTAATGAATTGCGCGCGCGACTTGCACCTGTCGATAAGCGAGTTTTCAAAGCAATCAATGCTTCCCTTTGAGCGACTGTGTGTACAAAGCTGCACGGAAAATCTCATATCTGTATAAATAAAATACGGACGAAATGTATATCGGGCTGGAATGTGTATTTATCGTATCCAGCAAAGCTCGGCTTTCTATGTACGTTTTTCACCCGCACAGCTACTATAGGTATATATATATACACAATCCTCTCGCGGATCTATTCCCTTTCTCCTTATGTGCATCGTCTCTTCAAAAAAGATTTATTCAATACGGAGATGTTTTCCAACTGCAGCTTTTCGTCGGGATATTTCCTTTGTTACGAATGGAAAAATGCATGCAATTGAAAACACATCGAACGACAAACACTGACTCGGCGCGAAATACCGACCACGAATAAGTATATCCTATAAATAAAGAAACGCGTAAAGGTTTAAAATCTCATAATATATACAGAGACGCACAAAGCGTGAATAAATCCGTTATCCGGCCAATCGCAGTAGTATAATGAAAAAGCTCCTCCCGAAAGTCAAACGTTCCGTATATATAAAAGTCGCGCGTTCTCGTACAAAGACGCTCGCGGTTAAAAATGCTAATTCAGCAACGGGCTCCGTTCAAACGCGTATAACAATGAGCGCGCGCGCGCGGGTGAGCTCGCCGACGTATTTTGAATAAAGGTCCGGGCGATGTCAGAAGGTATAGTAGCGGTGTCCTATACGCAGTAGTGTCACGTGAAGATCTAACGAGCGCCGGAAGTTCGCGACTTCCTTGCGCGCGTGCGGCATTGAAAAGGCTGCACCGGCTGGTGCGTTTTGAATTTCAGCACTTTCGCGGAATTACATCGCTTTCGCACAAAGGAAGACCGAGCTTTGTTCCTGGCGCGCCGCTGGGGAACGCTTGTTCCTCTTTCTATCTTACGCTGCCCGACTTGTCAATTTATTCGGGAATTATTTTCGTCCGTAATTAGCCGTTAGAGCGTTGCATTAGGTCCTACAGGAGAGCTTTGAGGAGACGATTTGTTTTTAATTATGTCATTGTAGCGACGATATTTTTTTGTTCGAAGATCGTCGTATGCTATTGTTTGCTGAAGCTAACTGTGTATTGTACAATATATTCAAAAGTACCGTATTCCGCTGTAGTTCTTTTACTCGTCGAAGAAGAAAAGTTCCAACACACTTGGTTGCACTCACCACCAGGCTCCAGAAAACATTCGCTCGACCATTCCTCGGAGGAGCGCATAATAATCGCACAGGGCGAATCTTTACAGCCGCAGTGAAAATCCCAGCGGCCGCCTTTCATCACAGAGCGCGCGTCAAGCAACTTTTATGAGTCGTTAACCAGCCGAACTTCATTACTTCGCGCGAAACAACGCGATAAATCTAATCTCCGGAGACGCGTGTTGCAAGCGTACTCCAACTGTATCGCTCGCCCCTGCAAACTTTCCGCAAGACTTTTCCGACTGTCTTAAAGCCGCTGAACCACCGGACGATAAAATTATCACGATTAATGCTGATACATCTGATTGCGCTCAATGTAGCTATATATGCATCGAGTGGCGTATTACCGAAAAAGGATTTCGCATTAAACGTCTCTCCCACTGTGCGACACTTGATAACGTCACGATATTAACGAGCTCGAGGAAGAACGACGACTATATAGGATTAAAAGCCGAGCGGCGCGCGGGCTTCGAACTCGTTCAAGTTCATTAGTCGATGATAAACGACCTGCTAGAGCTCTCGTCACAGACCTGGCGGTAGCTGCAAAAAAATAAACCGGAGAACATTTTCGCCTCGATGAAGAAGAGAGAGAGAGAGGGACAGACAGAGTTCGTAAAGCAGTTGAGGCGATTTGTTATATCGAACCTTCCGCGCGAGAGAATCGAGTTACATCTGGCGGAATTCCAGAATCATTTTGCGATGCATATCGATTCTGCGTGCGAAGCTGTATTGTTCGATTTCCTGAAAAATGCAATTGAAAAGCGTCGTTAGACGTTATATGGAGGGCTATTATTACCGGTATCACGAGTAGGAGGAAATAAGTCTTGCAACGTCAAAGGAGCCTTCGTCAAATTTGGCGCCAAAACATTGAACCCACGCATCAGTAAGTCAAATCAAGCATAGAACTGGCGAGGGGCAAGAGCACTGATTTTATCAAGTTACACCAGCTCGGATTCGAAAATCCCGTCAAACCACAACCCACTTTCCCGGAAAATCGAAGTTCCCTTGGAGAAATTCCAAAATCTCACCTACTTTATATGTGTACCACTCTCATCCCCACCAGCCGACTGTACACCAGCAACTCGCCAAGCGAGCCCCCATTCCGCGACTTCAAAACCAAGTTTCCCGAAGCAGTTTTTTTTTACCTGCGAACCGACCCCCCACCCTCCTCATGAGACGCGTTCTTTGATAAAGCGATCTCAGCTACGGCTGACTGCCGGCACTTTGACGCGGGTACGAGAGGGCATAATGGCTCGCGCGACTCGGCAGGATCGGTCCTATAGCGTTTCTCTAGATGCACTTTGAGAAATTGAAAGTAATTTCGAGCCCCGTAAGTACAGGGGGTGAATAAAACTACCGGAGATGAAGGCAGAGAAACTGCGCGAGGACGACAGTGGCAATCTCTGCAGGAGTCTGGCGACGACCCTCTACTGAGACTGCCTGATTTTGCCCTTTGTGCGTGGACTCATTTTCTACGAGGAGCCGCGGGAGATTCTATTTTCAGGGAAATTTAAAAGGGCTGCGGAAACAGCCGGGAGCTAGGGGCCCTTACGGGTTTTATGCAATTTTTTTATTTCCGAATTCAGCGAATAAGCTATTTCGCGGATGGATGTATAAATTGGATGCCATCGAAGGCAAATCTCTTCGGTTCTTCCAACTGGAATGGATTAAAAAGCAGACTCAATGATTTAAAAATACATCAAGCGCAAATATTTCCACTCGATGCAGAACGCGAATAAAATTGTCCCGTTCTAGTAGTGTCAAGTTTATTTTAATCTCCCATTCAAAGGGGGCTACACAATGCACGAGGGGAATTAAACGCAGACATACTTTTTGCAAAGCAGCTCGAAAACAAGTTTCTATAATTTGCTCGGGTCAATATCATTCATCGGCTCGGTTCTCGGCTGTGCGCGCGCGCGAGCGTATGTGATATAAAGCCTCCTCCCGTCGCCCAGCGGGCGTTAAAACGAGCGTCACTTCGATATCGATTGGGCGATTTGACAAATTTTTATTGGCCCGCCAGCTGCAAGCTCTCGATACAAGCAGCGTTATGTTGTAGTTGGCGCTTTATTATTAGTCTTCGCCACCGTATCATCTCGTAACTTACTCTTGACATTCTACTAGCTACGTGCATATGCATATAGTATAACGCTGTTAACTAGGGTTATGCAACGTTCAGCAACTCGGCAGCTTGCCCTATTTTTTTCCCTCTTTTTTCATAATCAAATAATTCGCTTGAATGAGCGCGTATTCAGGTTCAAATTTCGTAATAATAGTATCGTTATACCCCGTTCTGGTGTAATCCACGTAAAGAACATTCAGAAAAAGAAGTTAAAATTGTAATACGAGCGATCAATCATGTTTGATCAAACCAATTACGCGCGATCTCTGCTACGCCGTAATAAAACTGTTCACCGCTTCTCATCACAAGGCCACAAAAAGTCCCATCAAATTTCAGTGTACACAGAACGTCAACCTGCGCATATAAGAACTTCCGTCCCTCTCGCGCACAAGCATCACGAGTTTAATCAACAAGCCGTGCAGCTCGAACAGCAGGCGACTGCGTCGCAGCCACACCGATGATGGACTTTCCAGTCGTACGTCATACCCGGACTGTTTATGAGGCATTAACGAGATTAACGCGGACAAGCCGTTCATCCCCTTGAAATCCAGGAAGATCCTTGAATAGAGCTCTCTCGGATAAGCGCGCGGGCGCGAGGGAATATCGAGGTCCTCGTTGCGCTAATACACATAGCGCATAAATTCGTGCCTTATATAACCCGGCTCTCCTATCTTCCCCTTTCTCCCTCTCTCTCTCTGGAGAACTCATAAGAGAGTTAATTAACTCTCTCGCCTCCCATTCATCGGTCCTTATATCTATACATACATCACCGAGGCACATAGCGCTCGAATTTTTAATTGCGCCCGCGCGAGAATTCAAAAGGGGAGAGAGAGAGAGAGAGAGAGATCGTTAAGCTTCGTTAAGACTTTTTCGAGTGCGCGCGCGCTCCAGTATGATGAAGCGAGTCTATACATCCGTGTATATATATGCTTGCTACTGTAACGCTCTTGAGTAACGAGCGGAAAAAAGATATGACTAAACGCAGAGAGGAGAATGCTCCACGCGTTTGTTGCAGATAAATGGATTATTTACTTACGAAAAGTGGAGGCGTTTAGAGGCTCGCTCGTAGGAAAGATAAAAAAAAGAAGAAACAACGTGGCGCGAGAAAAGCCTGGCTACTGCTAATCGTCCTACTGTTGGCTGTGCCCTTTTTTTCTTGCCGGAAGTTCGGAAGCGGCGGCACGTACCCGTTGCAGTAGCTGCTTAAGTGGATATGGTCTGGTACTTTTTACGATCTCTGGCTATAGTATCTTCCTCGAGATTTTCTTGCCACGCTGACGAGTTTTTAGAGACACATTGTGTATATAGAAAGAAAACTTCGTTCGTCGTATTTATTAACGAAGATCGATAGGAAGGTGACAGCAGGGAGCGCAAAGAAAATGATAAATAATAATAACCGAGCCTGATGGCATCGTATATACAACGCATCTGTGTGTGTGTGTGTGTGTATGCGTCGTGTTGCGAGAGGCAATTCCCTATTTAAAGTGCTCATTCACAGAGCCGACCTTAATCTTCGTCGCAGCGAGTCTTTGAAACTCTCAAGATATCTTCATGGGCCATCGAGCCTCTCACTCGAAATCGCTCATGGCACTAGGTTACTCGTGCACCGTGCAACACACACACACACACACAGTCTTACATGCTCGGCCTCTCTCTCTCTTGCTTCCTATATCCCACCCTCAACGCTTTATATACGTAAAACGTCGGCAGTAGTCGAACGATTCGCCTTGGCACACAGCCACTGGCGTTTTGAGCGGATTACTTCTCTCACCCCCCACCCCTCTATTTTCGGAATGAAAGCGCGTGTAGCACAGGCGAGCTTCCATTTTTTACGGCGACGAGCCGGCCTTTCAACCTAGAACGCGCCAAATCGCCTCGAGCACATCAGCGATGGAAGAGAGAGAGAGAGAGAGAGAGAGAGAGAGAGAGAGAGAGAGAGAGAGAGAGAGACAGAGAGAGAGCTTTGTCCTCGCAAGATGGCGTTTAAAAAAATTTTCGCAGATCAAAGTGCAGCCCCTCTACGTCCGCTCAGCAATTTCGTCCTTTCAAAAGCCAGAGAACTAAATGTCCTCTGGCGCTGCTCTCTCTGACACGATGTATACATCACGAAAAAATATGAGCCTCTTCCGTCCTTTAAAAATGTAATGAAGTCACTTTAGCCAGTCGTCTCTCTCTCTCTCTCTCTCTCTCTCTCTCTCTCTCTCTCTCTCTCTCTCTCTCTCTCTCTCTCTCTTTCTCGTATGAATAACGAAAAACATTACGCCGGATTGAAATGTTTTCCTCTGCGTAAGCGCCACACGCGCGCTTTCATTTAGCTGGAAATAAATGAAGAGCGCGCGTGGTGTAAAACGAGAAATTTCTAGACCGACACTGCGCACACAAAGTAGCCTGGAAACCGAGAATAAGAGGAAAGAGCTACGGAACCGAAAAGACGTTCTCACATATCGCGTCTGTCCCTCATAGATCCCCCATCAGTTTCGCATCGTTTATTCCCCGCGCAAAGACTTCTTTTCTCCGTATCCGTCTTCCGCGGCGGTGAGTAATCCCCCGATAGTTCTCCTTATTCTCAAAGAAATTCATGCGGCTCTACCCTTTCACCGAGAATAAAAAAAATTATCACGACTTATCGACCGAATTCACATTTGAACCGGTCAATACAGCGACACGAGTCCTTTCAATGTCGGCCGTGCTGCTGCTGCTGCTGCTGAACCCTTGACATCGAACAACCTCTTCAAACACTACAATGGGCAGAGCATCGATCAGCAATTACTAAATGAGTGTGCTCCGACACTCGAGAGCAGCCAAGGGAACTGTTCGCTCTCTTTTTCCCTCCATGTACAAAGTCCATCAGAGAGTAAAAAATGCAAATTCACCTCGATCGATTTTCTTAGTAATGAACATATATATATATAATTACCGTTCTCTATACAGAATCGAAGAATTAAACACTGGATATTCTTTCTGTCCGTAGGTGCAATTTTCACTCATGACCAAAGAAATAGTAGCACCGAGCTGGCCTTCAAGTACGCCGTGCATAAGATTAACAAGGACAGAATCATACTGCCGAACACGACCCTGGTCTACGACATCCAATACGTGCCTAAGGACGACTCTTTTCACGCGTCCAAGAAAGGTAACGAGTGCTCTCGCGTGCGTGCGTGCGCCTACATCGAAAATAAAAAGCGAAACACGACGGGAGATCGGCTTTCGCTTTTCCCAGATCCGTAAAAATCGCATAAGTGGCTTTGGGGATTTGCGCGCCAGCGAGCCTTTTATTTTCGTCGTCCTTCCACACGGCGGATGGCGATGTTACGCTGTTAACCGACGCCGCTGTCGCCTAACCCTTTCTCGTCTATACCACCTTTTTCCATTCCGAAAATCGGGTCTAATCCCGGCCGGACTTTAACGACGACGTTGATTAAAAATTTTTCACTGCACTCGCCGCGCCCGATATAGCCGGGATATCCGATATGGAAACTCAACGTAATAATGGTACGTATTTCAGCGGCTCGTGTGCGACTCGTAAAAAAGTATGTGTATACCTAGACTGAATAATTCCGCGGCGTTAATCGACGAGCCAGCTGCTTCGAGGCGTATTTGCAAAGACGTGAGCGCGTTTATAGTTATACGCATGTGTATATATGTATACGGCGACGGAAAGGGGAGAGGGGAAGGCGTTATCTGCGCGCGGCCACGCTCTTTCAGATTTTACGGTTATACACGTACGTGCAAAACGCCCGGACGCGTATATCTAGCTTCCGGCGCTGCGCGCGAGGACCGACTAGCGCTTCTATCTCTGTTTAGCGCGAGAGCGATGCACGCGCTTGAAGAGGCCGCAGGATCCTCGCGGATTCGTGCGATTACACGAGCTTTTTAAAGTATGCATGTACCTGTATTATATTTATGAAGGTAACATCCGATCCGCTAAATTGTCAATCCTTGTACGTATCGAGAAGCAGCGTTTCGGATAATGCTGATTATTAAATGATAAAGCTAACAAGAATGTTAATCTTCTTTCAAGGAATTATGTCGTATCGCATTACACATTCGTATAAGTAAGAATAATTCATCCACGAGATCTTCCGCTAAGATTCCAGCGAAGGGCGTAATAACATCATCGTAAAGCAATGCGATTACCGCGAACATCAGAAATCACAAATTCCTGAGGAAGACTTGGAAATCTCTCAGAGAGATCAGAGTATAGCTTCATTCGAGAATCTTGCACAAAAGGAGAAATTCAACAAAAGAAGCAGAATCTAAACGACGCGCTTTTGTCAAATCGATTTGCAATAACATTGTCCCTCGCGCACATGGGCATAACGCGGCAACAGAGCCATTACTCGGAAAGCCGTCGCGTACCGGCACAGAAGTGTGCGTCACGTCACCTCACGTGTTCAAGAGGAACACTTCAATGCCTCCTGCTCCCGTTTGTTTGCCACCGCCGCCGTTGGCATCCTAACCGGCCAAATAAATTTTTCTATGCACGAAGCTTCACTCTTCAATGTATAACAAAGCGCGATTTAACTTGGCACACGATGCCGCGGCTTTGATCCGCGATGCTTCAATTATTAATTATATATAACGAAGAATAAAAGCGGATAGCCAGATACTCGCGGAATAAGGGTCAATAGCGCGGGGTCTGGAATTTTCATGTATAGAGTAGAGAGAATCTTTTATATTAGCTCTGGAATATTTGAGGATTTAACGGAGCCAAAAAATTCGATTCAGCACCACTGATTAATTTTTGCCCCCGCAAACCATGTCGGCAGAGCGAAAAAATGGGGACCTTTGTAAATCTCTCCGCTGAATAATTCTCGCGTTGGATCCAGACAATTCTTTGTTCGCCGGGAGGATATAGAGAAGGAGTCGACGCTGCTCCTGTTGGATAAAACCGAAGGGAATCTACGGGAAAACAGCTGGCGGTGAAAACGAGGGAAAATTGATTCGGGAAATCCCGATGGCGAGAAGATTTAACGGACAATTACTTCGATTGAACGTGAGGACTTGTGGCTTGCGAAGAGAGAGCGAGAGCGAGAGAGAGAGACGAACATCAAAGGACACTCTCTTACCCCCCCCCCCCCCCCCCTGCGGACACAATTGCTTTGATAGAGCAAAACGCCTTGGATGAAAGAGATATTTGTCTTTGGCAGATACCAAATCAAATTTCTACGAGGACTATACGCCGAGATAGAGAAAGAGAGATAATAAGACAAAGGGAGCTATACCGAGAGTACCTTAGCTTGGAAGAATTTTTTTCCAGTTATAGAGTGAGTTGCTCTTACGAGTCAAGTTTTTTTGGTAGGTATCGTCACGGAGAAAAAAGATCCACGCGGCGACGTTCTGGCGTTTTCATTGGATCGATTTCCCCCGTCGCTTCAAACCACCTATATATGTGTATAGGCACATTTCTCTCATCACAATCTATGAAAAGTATGTATATAGTATAGCGGATTGTCACTTATTGTCAACATCGCTTTGGTGTGTGTCTGTTTTGGCCGGTCAAGCTATGACCGTCCTCATGATAAGAGTCGTTATAATTCAAAGAGTTTTTAAGTATAATTTTTGCTAAAACAGGTAGTCTTGCGTTTTGTTCGACAAAGAATTGACAGGATAATGAGATAAGATCGTACCGATCAGTGTAACGCAAAAACACGATCCGAGCATTGATGTAGCATTATTAATTGCAAAGATTTGAATACTTATAATAACTATAAATTTTCATGTATAAGTCTAAAATAGTAACAATCGATAGCGTTCAATGATCCGTCCACTCGCGAAATCGCATTTTCCGAAAGCCAGAATTAAATTTTATCTCTGCGCGGCTCTCTCAAGATGGCGGATTCAGCGGAGCAAAGTTTTTCGATCCCGTCACGCTAAACAAATTTTGCGAGCACTGTCTTCTCCTTGCCTTATATATGTATCCCTGTTTCCTTTATCCCGCAGATACTCCGGCACACATACCCACACACACAGTTTCCACCATCCGATTTTCTATCTCACGGCTTATCGATCGCGTATCGCGAGCGCTTTGTTTCTCGAAATAACCTGACACTTTCGAATATATCCCGAGCAAAGAAAGATACGGATCTGGTTTAATGCGATTAGATAACGTCATAAATAAAATCCATTTCAGCTCCGGGCAATGTTTAATAAAACTTTACGAGCGCGCACTTTAGGCGAGAGAGATTTCGCTCGCGACGCAAAGTTTGAAGGCGTATTTCGCTATAATGTTAGTTAACTCCGTAAACTTTAGCCCCGTCGGAAGGTAAAAAAAAAGAACTGTAAAACAAGCAAAAACCCAGTTTACACCCGTATAATCCCGCGGCGCACGCAGGCCAGCGACTGTCCCTTAATCCGCAATTAGCGCACGTTCCATTAAGCTTCCGGTCGGCAATTAAACAATCGCTTAATAAAAAGTAAGCTCTCGCACTAATTCCGAATCACGCGCGCGCGCGCGCGCAGCTACGGAATTCATTAACATTAAACATCGCGGTTTCGCGGGCAGCCGAACAAATTGTGCGGTCGTCGCAGTAAAAAGAAGGGGGAAAAAAGCCCGAGTGTATAGCGAAGCATAGAAAACAAAGAAGGGAGAAAATCCCATCTCTCGCGCGCTGTGTTTCATTCTCGCAGTGGCAGGGGCTTGTCCAATAAATTTTCGGATCTACTCTCTTTCTCCCCGCGTGAGCCGGAAGTGCGAGACACATGCATCGGGGTCAGGCTGCATCGAGATCATCGCAAATCATCCGCATCGATTTCACATTCTTTCGGGAATTTTATCTCTCAGCCATGGAATACACTCTCTCTCTCTCTTCTCTGCTCTAACGGCATAGCGCACACGAGAATTGAAAAATAATCTGCCCGACACTGTGGCTGGTTTACGAGGCTACCTTTAATGTGAATTCCTCAAAATAAAAGTAGCTGGGGCGGATACTGCGCGGGAAAAAAAAGAGATGGGAGTGAGAGAGAGAAGGTGAACAGCATGAATCGGGTCGTATAAAATCGTATAAAAACGCGAAAAGAGCTGCTCGGCTTCGCTTTATTTCCTTTCGGCTGCGGAGAGAGCTTATTTCTCGCGTCGGGAGCTTTTCTTCTGGAGTTTTGAATTTCGAATTCATAAATGTTACAAAATTGCGTGAGCACTGCGTCATATATAATCCTTAATTAAAATTGTCAACGGAGCTACGCGTAATTAAGGGATCTTTAATTATGCATTTTGCTGAACTGTATACAGTTTATGGCGTCTCTCTTTACTTTTTCATTTTCGGCAGTGTGTGTGTATATATATATATATACGAGTGCAGCCGCCGGGCAACGGAAGGCTTCCTTCTAGGCTAAAGAGTCCAGAGGCAGTCTTCAATAGAAATGCGGATATTAAAGAATAGATTAAACTCGATCGGGAAAATTTAATATTTTTGCTAGCTTGTTGTTCATTTGTCGATAACTTTGAAATTTAATATTTCCCGTTGAACGTTGGATTAAAAAAACATACGTTGCTCTTGAGGCGTGTACTCACAAATTTGTGATACATACTATGCTAGTGTTACATGTTTTCTTCCGCAAACAAGAGCCTCGTTAAAAATTGGTAAATATTTGCGTGTATTCCATATCGCGTAATCCTGCGCAAAATTCTGATTCCATCGCGACGCAGAATGTATATTACGAAATTCTCCGCTTCCAGACACGGTATTGAGTATAATAAGCCCAGTATGGTCAGACGAGAATATATAGAAAATCCTCGTCGCGTATGTAAGAAATTGCATTTTCAAAAATATTATATACATCGCATAGAGTTCAACCCGGTGGAATGACATAGTAAACGCGTCTTTTGCAGCTTGTCAGCAAGTTAAGTTCGGCGTGCAGGCCGTATTCGGTCCGTCAGATCCGATCCTTGGTCAGCACATTCACAGCATATGCGATGCCCTGGACATACCGCACCTGGAGGCCAGGCTGGACCTGGACTCCGAGGCGAAGGAATTCAGCATAAATCTGCATCCTGCACAAAGCCTCCTGAACGCCGCTTATCAGGACGTCATGACTTTTCTCAACTGGACCAAAGTTGCGATCATCTACGAGGACGACTATGGTGAGCTTATTGCTTTGTAACATACAAATCACTCCTTTTAATGTATATTATAATATTGTGTGCGCGCGAGAGGTGTGTAATTCGACGTCAAGATTTTGCCCGCTCCTCATGTAGGTCAGGCTTTTTTACGGCGTTGTTATTGTTTGGCACCAACGCAAGGAACATCGTATTAACTTTTTTCCGTCCTCCACATTTTTATCCGGCCAAAAGGCATTTAATTAAACGACCCGTCACTGAATAAGATCGCGGGAAAAAATTGTGTCCACCTCAATTTTGAAAGTAGCGCAACAACCTATTCTATATGAAAAGTGTATACAGTATTCCATATCCTGCTGAAACTCGGCTGATTACAAGCTTCTTCATATACCGATGCATATTCATTGGCGGCAACCTTACATCTCTCTCTATATATCTCACTCAGTGCCTCGCGAGAATTAGCGCACGCCCATTCGATTACACAACTCGACGGATTGAATTTCGATCCGAAAACAGAGCGGGAATACCAAAATCGAGGAGTAAACATCAGGACTGGATAATGCAGAAGTACGGAGTGTTTGCTCTACGGCGCCACAAGGTACACACGCAGTGCTTGCTCGCCTGATTCGATTTATTTATTTGATCTCGTGTCCCAGCCACGTCTACGGGATATTATTTGCCATATTCTTCGGTCTCGTATATATAAGAGATATTTTAATCCACGAGATTGAGATTCGCTCGAATATCGCATTGTCCACGACATTAATCGCGTAAGAGCTAAGTCATCCATTGTCCAGCGCCGCACAATAAGACGAATTCCTGCAAGGTCGGTCACGGCTCGCTCCTTATAGCAGCAAAGGCAGAAGTTCGCTCTCCGAGAAGGTAACAAGAATGAAACGCGGTCTGCTCCCTGCCGCATCCGCAAATTAGTTTGATGGATCTACAGTCTCTGCATCCGTCTTAGATATTGAAATCCGCCTTATCTTCAAAGGAGCATCAGCTTGTTTTTCCTATTTCGCGGATCAATTCAATTCTCGGCATTATGGCTGTATATGCACTAATGCAAAGCTGGATCCAAATTTAGCTTATGTAACCAAGCAACGGCATGGTGCTATATATATATGCACGCAAGACGCGTCGAGAGATGTACATTCAAGCGACGTCCTCTCTCTCTCTCTCTCTCTCTCTCTCTCTCTCTCTCTCTCTCTCTCTTGGACTGAAGCAGCAGCAGCAGCAGCAGCAGCAGCAGGAACAGCACAGATGTACACGTCCATAGAACGCGACAACGATATTACCGCAGTCCCTGGGAGAGCCAACAGCGGAGCTTTCGCTCGGTCACGCGGAATGGCGTGCGCGCACTCAAAGGCGTATACGTCTCTACACTCTCTCTCTCTCTCTCTCTCTCTCTCTCTCTCTCTCTCTCTCTCTCTCGCTATATATCTATACATGTGTACACGTATATACGACGCCCAGCGCGTCGACCCCTTATACGCCAGGCGAATCGACAATGAACTTTGCGCGACCGAGTCCATCACTGTCCATTGTCCCCGACGACTCTCTGTCTCGTCGGCTCTTATACAGCCGATCGACACTTTTATTCCCGCGCGCGCCCGGTGTCCGCACGGGCTCTACTTGCTCTCGAGGGATGCACACATACGAAATCCCCGAAGCGCAGTCGCGCTGAGCAAGCAGCTCGATCATGCGAAAGCTCCTGCCCGTTTAGCCTTTTCACTTCGGCCTCTCGCTGGCTGACGTTTTACGCCGCGCTAAATACGGCCGCTTAATCTGCATATCGCATGAGAGGGAACGAGATACCGTCGCATATGAGAATTTTCCAATTATTCCGATAGATCTGCATAATATCGTAGAAAATAACGTAACTCGATGCAATTTCTGCCTTCCCCTAAAACCAGTACTGGTGCAATCAAAAAGAAGAAGAATCATTTAGGCGACTGGCCGAAGCACCGAATAATCCAGCGCCAAACTCATCACTCTTCTCGAGCTCTTAAACAATCAGAGCGTGAGCGGAGTCAAGAATGTTCTCCCTAATAAATATATATACACAGCTATACTCCCGTTTTATTAAACGTGCCTAGAATCGACGCTTCCCGAGTTAAACGAGCGCCTAACGATGATGGCCAAGAAAAAAGCGTCGATGTAAAAAAAAAGCAAAGAAAGAAACAGACCAAATGAATTCGCACCCCTGTAAATAATACGCGCAAGGCAGGCAAAAGCTCGGCGCTGAGAAGATAAACGAGCCGTAGAAGGAAAGCTCGATCGTAATCGTAAAGAAAAGCAGCTTCTACGCGCTCATTCGGCGAGAGGGAAAAAAATGGCGCGCGTGTATATATTCGATTACCGGGAGAAATCCCCGCTTCTATACACACTTTCTTTCCTTGCGCGCGCAGCCTTTTTACGACTTCATCGAAGATAACCCTCCGCAAGCTTCATATAGAGCGAAACGCGCGCGATATGCAACTCTTTTTTACGATAATTTTATGCCTCTCTCGGGACGATGTCTGAGGGATTTAATAAAGCGACGCGCGTATATGTAAAGAAAATTTTGTGTGCCAGCTGCAAATCTAAAAGCTGGGCTAATGCGGCAATCCTCCCACGCCTAATCCGGGACATGATCACACATACAGCTATTCGTTCTCGTTGCCCCCGCGCGAGTGCCATTACTGTAATGGCAAAGCGTCCAAAGTAAGAAGCCGTTTATACCGTCTCGCAGCGATATAAGTATGTTAGGGGGCTGCCGTGCGATTTGCAGCTCGTAAGAAGACAAGCGGAAGCGGCAGTAAACTGCTAGTCCCTGGAGAAATTATCGTCCGCCTTAATTCGCCCTGTCTACTCTTTCACTCTATATATATACAGAGGGACATGAGCTGCGCTCTATTCGCTGCACCGGCCAATTATCTGGATTACAAGCGGCGACTCGCGATTTTATTAAACATTTTTTTCTCTTTGCTTTTACTTCACCGCGGTGAGCAAATGAAGTTTCCTTCGCGCATTAATTCCGTGAAAAAAGGAGATATAATCATTTCTCGATGCGCGATAGAAGAGAACTGCAATTAAAAGCACAAAGTCGGAATATTGGCTCGAAACAATAAAGCCGATTTAGGGTATATATCGATGCGCCTCTCGCTCGTTTTTTTCCCCCAGTTTGTCGGGAGGATAGATTTTACGGGAAAATCATGCAGAGCCACAGAAGCCTTTAAACGGCTCAGCAATAATCGCGAACGCGTTATAACTCGGTTGAAAATAGCGCGTAATTGCGCGATCACGATATTTTTCATTTATAAACGTCGGCCGGATTATTATAGACCGCGAGCAGTGGGGGAGAAAAAATGCGCCGGAGAAGTTTGCTTCAAAGGCCATTTCGCTAGTCTAGTTCGAATAATCGGTCCCCCAGTACACACTGCCTTTGACTGCACTCAAAAGTTCCAACGGCGTGGGATGACTGCGCCTCGCGAGAAGAAAAAGTGGCACTATGGCAGGATGGATTTTTTCGCGCTCGACTATAAATAGCAAAGTCCTACGACTGAAAGAGAGATAGAAAATAAATTTTTTCTGTTTACTCCACTTGTTCGAAGACAAATGTTTATTTATAAAAAAAGGGAGAGAGAGCATGCATTCTTCATCGAATAAAAACAGCAGCAACGCCATCTGCGAGCCCTCTTTCCTCCGAGCGTCTATCCACGCGTATCGAGGGCCATATATACGCTATACACAGACATATATACTGTCACTCGCGAGTCGATAGAACGCTAACCCAAGTACAAGAGTGGGCTCGCGAGGCTCGAGCGAGAAGACCTCCAAGTTGAGATGATACCATGATTACTTAGGCGCGCTTGCAGGTATTGATTCCATCGGGTTGTCGTCGCTATTTACGGGTTTCACACACATTCCCGCCCCCCTCGGACCTTTAATAAGGTAACGCCCGATCGATGCGGCCCCCGATTAACAAATATCTCTCTCTCTCTCTCTCTCTCTCTCTCTCTCTCTCTCTCTCTCTCTCTCTCTCTCTCTCTCTCTCCTGCAGTGCAGCGCTTATCTTTGGCTCGTCTTCTCAAGTACTCAGCCGTCCGCTATCGCATGCAGCCGAAATAAAAGATATGACCTCTTGCTCTGTGTGTCTGTGGCGTGTATATGCTCTGCGCGGCCTCGTTTTTCTTTTCCCCGCGAATAAATGTAACCGTGCTGCTGCTGCTCCAAACTCTACGAGAGAGGGAGCTTTTACGGATGTATTATTTTCGATGCTTCGATCGGTTCTGCTATTTTTGTTGTATTGTTATTATTATTTCAGGTCTGATAAAGCTGAGGGAGCTCGTGAGGTCGCGGAAGGCACAGGACATGGAGGTGTATCTGCGACAGGCTGATCCCGACTCTTACAGGCAGGTCCTATCGGAGATCAAAGCCAAGGAGATTCATAATCTCATTGTCGACACCCGAGCCGAGAATATGCACCATTTTTTGCGTATGGTAAATCCGTATCACTTGTCCTTATTATACCGTCGCTTCGAAAATTTCAATTATACGTATCTATTAAAATACAATAGATGTATATTACCTTTAAATTTGATCAAGTATAAGCAAAGTTGTTGACGCTTGAAAGTTTAAGTACCCTCCTTATTCCAGATACTTCAATTGCAAATGAACGACTACAACTACCACTACCTCTTCACAACTTTTGTAAGTGTATAAATTTAGAGTGGGTAAACACGAATCTCTCAACTCATCGGGGCAATCAAACACGCGTCTGTCGCTGTCTGTTTGTCCACAGGATATTGAAACGTTCGATCTCGAGGACTTTAAGTACAACTTCGTCAACATCACTGCCTTTCGACTGGTCGACGCGGACGACGTCGGTGTGCGTGGCATCCTCAGGGACATGGAGAAGTTCCAAAGCGAGGGTAATAACCTACTCAACAAATCCCGCGTCATACAAGTGAGTATACCAAGCTTATTACCTCAATTGAACAAAGCGCGTTTGAATAACCCATCGAAACAACGTGCGAGCGTATATAATAGCTTTAATCAAACGGCTCTGTATATACTACAACGCCCTAAGTGCAGCTTAGGAGTTGTGCCGTCTCCAGTTTGATGCGAAATTTGTTTTTTCCGCGCCCCGGTGCATAAGCGTATTTCACGATCTTACATAAATAAGTGGCCCGAAACTACTGAGATGAACTTCCCTTTGAATATCCTGAATCTTGAAAGTTTCGAGGCCGCGCGCTCCCAAGTTTTACTACTCATTTCAGAATATTCACGGGCGAATTTACCTTGTTAGCTTGGTGAAGAGCAACTATAGCGTGTGCGTATGTGTGTATGCACACGCGCGGGCGAGATCTACTACGGCCTCCCGCGCGCGTCAGTGAAAAAGAAGTTGTAGTTTATAGGTTTTAAGGGGGAGGGCGTGATGGAGTTCCGGTGGGCTGTAAAATTTTAGGTTTTTCAGATGCGAGGTATATGAGCTTTTATATTGTTATTTTTTCTAACGGTTTATGCAGCGGGTGTTGATTAAAACTTTAGTTTGTACGCGGAGTATTAATTTCTGACAAGCTATTGCCGATAGGAGTATATAACTCATAAAAAGATTTAATTAAGCATATCTCTGTAATGTATGAAAAATTAATAATTTTGTTAATTTAAATTTGCTTGTATATATGCATGGCACTCAATAAGCAATAATGAATGAATATATAATTGGAAATAAATTCCAATTGAATTTCATAAAAACGCACACTTCTTTCCTCTGAAATAAAATAAGCCCAATTAACATCGTAATTAAGTAAATTCAAATAAGTTTGATTTAATGTAAGGAACTAACTTATTTAATGACGAAATTTAATTGACTTTTGTTTTTCATATCCGATGCCATTTAAGCGCTGAGCCAGGACTTTGCACCGCGCACTTCTCTCGAACCAAAACTCGAAATTCCCAGCCCGTAAACAGCGCAGAATATAAGCCAAGTAACAATAATCACACCCCATTAACATTAACAACACCACCGCAAAATCACAATTTACCAGCCCTAAACCCGGCTCGAGGCTTGCGAACGTGTCAAGTATACCCCGCCCTTGAGTTGTTATCTCTCGCAGCTATGCGCTCCGCCGACTGCGCGACAATTCTCTCTCTCTCATTCTCTCTCTCTCTCTCTCTCTCTCTCTCTCTCTCTCTCTCGCCAGGACACCAACTCGCGCACTAATTGGTCCCGACGTCGTCACTCGTGAAATTCGGCGCGCAAATTGGCAGGGCGCGTATATCGGCGAGTCGCGTTCGCGCGCAAAAAAAGGGACTGCGCAGTTAAAAGTCCCGGGCGCAAATAAAAGAGCAGGTATATACCGGCTGGGATTCACTTACAGCGAGAACGCTGCTCCATATTGGTCCGTCCTAATTAATGGGAATCCGATGGTGCCGGGGCGATAAAAGCGCCGGGGATATATGTATGTATGTACGTGTATAAGAAACTATTTGTCGCGTCCAAATGGGATTTGCGGCGGCGCGTAACGCTAGATCACTTGTAGGTAGTATTGGTAGTAGTACACACTGCGAGGGAAAAGTTTCCGGTGAAAGGGTTTGCGCGAAAATAAATTGCGCCAAAGTCAAAGCTCCGTTTTATTTACCATTTGAGAGAGCAGGCAGCCTTCGGACGGAAGAAAGTATAGACACGCGTCGAATGTCTTTACCTTAGCGGCGAGTTTGATTAAAATCCTGGCGGGAAACTCGGCCGCAAGGCATTCTTGTTAGTCTATCTCCTTTTTGCGGCTATGCGGTGATCGTTTGAGTCGCGAAAAAGTACAATCGCAATCAAGGCGCGAAGCTTAGCGCTGCGGAAAAACGGAGAGCTAGCTGTTGGATGAGCCGAGGAAAACAAGGAGCGAGAAAGATGAGAGTACACACCAGCTGTGTGCCGCTTGTTACAGCGACTCTACGCTGCATACTGATTGGCTTTCTTTCTTTCCTTATTTCTTTTTTCGTCTCGGTACAACTTCTTTTTCGCCTACTTTACTTTTCTCACCTCCGGCTTCTTGTTTACGCGGCCCGATACGCCCCTGTCGGATCGTTGTGCCGACGGTAATGGCGCGAGAGGGATATTATACGGCGAGAAGTTTCGTAGAGATCCTTCCGGAACGTAACTAATTTAGCCTTCGACGCGCCGCCCGCCGCCGTCGCGCTTACTTACTTATTCAAAACGAAGCAGACGGACGCCAAGGTGGAGGAGAAAGGAGTGCAGTTCAGTGAAGTTCAGGAGACTTTCGACAATTTAAAATGGTAATGCCGTACAATATTTATTATTGGCGTTATGTTGTCGGGAGCTTTTTGCGCGAAGTTTAATAGCCTTTTGAATAAGCATTTTTTTTATCCTTGAATTTTGCTTGAATTTTCCGAATTTTCGATGGGACAAAAAATATTCAAAAGATAGAGGGTCGAAAAAAATTGCGCAAAGTAAACGAATTTTAAATGAAATCCAGCTCGTCCCAACACGACGACTTTCACTTTAGCAATTTACGCAGGTGGGACAAAAAAGCCTCGCGTCCCCGCGGGCAAGAACTAATTATATCGCGGGAGGGATATAAATGTAATAGCCGACAGAAGAAGCCGCAAAAAGGGAACGATAAGAAAGCCGAGCTCGCGAAAATTTTTATATTCCATTCCGCAGAACCCGGCCCCCCAATGAATCACTGAATTTACCGAGCCTCGGGATAACCTCTGCACGGCTGTTTGCGCCGTAAATCAGTCTGTATCTCGAGGCACTATCCTAGTCGCGTCCCTCCCCCTTTTGTTTTTGCATGTCGTCCGTTCCCCCATTTTTTTCCTTCGCGAGAAAAAAGCCCAGTCCGGCTCTTAAACAATCGCGACCGAACAATCGAAAATATAATAAACTCAGCTCACGTAGTCGCTGTAAAGAATCTGCTACTCTCCGCGCCAGATATAGACGGATAATTCCGATAGCCCCCTTATGTTCTTTCGAGCTAGCGCCGGCACACACTTAACGGAAATTCACGAGGCGCGGATAAATACGATCGCTCGCGAGCAAGCGAGCGGACGTTTATTAGAGAGAAAGAGAGAAAGAGAGAGAGAGAGAGAGAGAGCTCTTGTACCCCTTTCCCGAAAGTCTGTTCGGTATAAGAAGAGACTTTCGTATAGATATATAGGTGTGTGTATATACATATAGGTAGAGCGTTGAGATCGAAATATCTCATTCCCGGCGAATGGAAATGTCGATAGCAGGGGGCGCTCGTACCGTTTTATTGCGAATCAGTCGCGAAAAACAGGTTCACGAAAATTTCCTCCGTGTTGTCATCGCCGCCTCATGGTGTCTTTATACGAGATGGAGAAAAACGCGACATCGCGGCGCACCTGCGGCTTCTCTTTGTTACTTAACCTGCGTGAGATTTATATATGTATATATAGTGCGCTATATATACGGAGGAGCACGTTCGCAGTCGGTGGTATAAGAAAGACTGACGGGGATCGAATGCTAATGGGCTGAGGATGAGGTTCGACCGATTGGCTGTGCTATGTGGTTTTTTCTTATTCTAAACTCGAGGGATGTCAAAGTTCGTATATACGTGAGCTTGGTTTCAATTGGATCAAACTGGAAGTATTGTCAATTAGAAAAGTTTAAATTATTATTACTTTTGACCAATGTATATATTGTGATGTAGTTAATTATCGCTCTAGGATTATTCGTGTGTACCTTGCGTTCTAAATTCTTTGATTTCTCAAGCTCAACTTGTACAAACTATGTTGTTGTAATGATCCATCATTTGTGGTAAACTAAAATATAGACACAATAGATTTTGACTATATAGCTTGTTTCTTTCTATTCAGATTAGTCCTTCATTTACCCAATAGATCATTTTATTGATGACCAGTTTATTCAGGGTGTACCTTTATGTATTTGAAATATAGCGAAAAATTAAATTGATTGTACTCACTTAACCTTATGATAACAAATAGAGATGCAGCGGTGATATGATACCTTCTATAGCTTACTGTCTCATTTTTTGCGTATCACGAGGTACCTTGGAGATCCTTTCGAACCCGCCTGAGTGAATTGTCACACCGAAGACTAGGATACCCGCGAAATTCGCAGAAAAATCAACAGTTATAGCTCAGAGGTGACGATCGTTGTTTACTTTTCCATCGATGGATAAACCTGAAATCATACGATATAGAATTGATTAAACCCAGAGAATATAATGAAAACGTCTCAATAACAATACTCGAAAAGTCAACGCAGTTTACGGATCTTTTTACGAGAACGATTCGATCCTGTATTTACAGCAGCGCCGTTTGCGCATAATTCGCCATAAGACACGAGATAGACGACTATACGAAGAAGAAGAAGAAGAAGAAAAGTACTATGAGACTATTACTCAGGTATATAGGGCTAGCGAGATAATACCTCGCCGACGTCTTTGCAATAAAAACTTTACTCTCGACATCCTTCGCTTTATATTTCAATTACGCGTCGCTGGAGTAACACTAAAAACCACCGCCTCGATAACGAATTCAGCGCGGGAAATTCAAATTCTTAAGTAGAATCCAATCAGACTAGCAATACAAACGCTATATACTTCTTTAGAGTCTGAAAAATTGAACGGGTATCCCACTTCTGAGACGTCCTACTTAAAAATCGCGACGCTCCGCGCAGTTTCGCTTTAAATGCTAATATACTCGGGATCCTCTTTTTCCCGTAAAAATCTCTCCACACACGTGTGACGGGGGAATAATAAACCCGCCGCGGAAAATAAAAGCTCGCACTGCGGCGGTTAAAAGACGGCTACGATCAGAAATGAATCGAGTGATTAATGAGCAGCGCTGCATAACGAATAATTTGCGATTACGCTGCGTGCGAGTGAGAGCAACAGAGTTGTATCTTTCGTCGCCCGAAGCGTAGACTTGGACTAATTAAAACCACGCTCGAATTAACCGGAGATAACGAGGCGGTATTCAGAAGACGCGCTGGATTTCGCGCTACTACTGCGGCGCAGCCCTTGTTCGCTCCTTCCCTAATTGATAGCTGCGCTGCTTCTGCTGCTACAGCAGCGAACAAAGTTCGTCGCTCCCGTACACACACACACAGACACACATGCGCGCACACATACGCACACTCGATGATGCACCTGTTGAGGGGGTAAATCGCCTTACTTCGTGGATCATTAAACTTTATTTTCGGGGAGTTGTGGTCTTTTTTTTCGTCGATTTTAGTGTAAGGAGGACGGCGTAAAATATGCGGGGGTGTAAGCTTGAGGCACGTGTAAAATCGAGTTGACTTGTCGGGGGATCAGTTCTGGAACAGTAATCCACGAGAGGCGGGCTTGTGATTCGGCATACTCTATAGCCTATAGCCGTGTATAAGTCGAGCAAAGTACTATGGGAATGAAGATAACGATGAGTTAGAGGCTCTCGGAACTATTGGATTAATAGTACAGTTTTCGAATTGAACGATTTTCTCTAGAATTCGAAGCAGTTTATGCGGTATTGTTAATGATTAGCATTTCTTTGTATTTGTTCAAGCTATTTACTGAAACATATAGAGAACCTGCGTGGATTCTGAGCTCAAAGATTCGAATAATGTTTGACCTTTGATGCGTAATCGTCTTTTTGCGCTGAAAACAAAAAGCCAATGCTTTCATATCTCTCCTCCGCGCGAGCGTACGTAGCTCCGGGGCATAATTACAACACAGCCGTATATATAACAAAGCAAAAATGTACAGTCGCTCTATATCGGGAATCCGTCATTTTATTTTCGAAATGCAGCAAGATGGGATTATTTGATTTCCGCGCCGACAGTCTTCGTCGGCATGAGATTCAATTATGTACACTGATGCGGGAGATATATACGAGCATCGTCCTTATCTTTTTTCGTACGCGCTAAAGATTCCAATTTCCCCGCTGAATTCAAAGTTGGATGCACACGATATCGTTGCGCGACAGAACAATACGTACAACAATATGAGAACATTAATAGGCAATTACGGGCTCGTAAAAGCCTTCTCAAATTCAGTTATCGACCAGAGCCTGTCGAAAAGGCCGACGCGTCGGAGGGTGATACGGGGTGACATCGAAAAACAAGTAATTCCCCGGCCTAATGGATCCGCGAAACATATCGCGCGTAATCCAAAGCCGATCTCGGAACGCTGCTGGTCGTGCGTTAATTGGAAAGTTGTCCTTGCTAAAATCCCAACTCGCGTGCTGTGTATAATGCTTATATATACTCGGAGGAGAGGTAAACTTGATGAATGTGCGCTAATGAAATTTATGCGTAATCCAGTTGTGGCTGTCTCAACGTCTGGCGGAGTATCGTGCGGGGATTCCAGGCGCTTGAGCTGATCGTTGCGGGGAAAGGGATTTTTCTTATTTTGGCTTTTAATTTATTTCAACGTGACACAAGATAGCATCAGCTACGGATTATCTTCCAAAAGCAAAGAACTTGAAACCTAATGAGCTGTAAAATGGAAAATTAAACGAGCAGGAAAATTCGAGTTTTTCATATCCACGAATAGCATCGTTTATTTCTATATTTTAAAATACCGACGTTTCGAAGCAACTACCAACCGAATTTCAAAAGAAATCTTCGTATCTTCCCAACGTGTATCTTTTATCGACATCAAATGACGGATATGAAATTCAAGTGCCTCCTTCTCTGGCAAAAAAAAAGTATTCCGTAAACAAATTGCGATCTTTGACGTCGTCGCAACTCGTTGCCCCTCTCTCGCCGGGAAATTCTTTCCTCGCCAGGGGTATAGCGACAGCCGTGGAAATAGACCAAATGGACCAAATGGAGGCTGACGCGTGATGGAGCGGCTGCTGCCGCGGCGGGATCCTCCTCCCTCCTCAAAGATCGACGAGCCAGAACGAGACGTATACAGCAGTAGCAGAGAGCATCAGCCAGGCAATCGCGAAACGAACGAACGAACGCCCAGAGGGAAGCAACTTTCGGCGCGGAACAGTTTGTGCTTGTCCCCCTGTCAACACTCGAATATGCATACTCCTAACCAAAATTTATCCTTCCGCGGGCTATGCCGTGCGTGTGTATACATAGGCGTGTGGTCGTGACTTGAGTCTCCCGTGTACATTAGAGAGGGGAGGGGGGTTGGGAAGAGAGAGAGAGAGAGAGAGAGAGAGAGAGAGAGAGAGAGATCGTCTTGCGGTTGTGTGCACACCGGGGATCAGGGAGCTGGAAACCGCGATACGACGCCGCAGACTATACTACGTCGTTTGATCGTTGTATATAGCGAAGAATTTCAAAAGGAGCTACGAGAGGCTTTATTGCGATTTTTATTGTTTTCCGCGCAGTCATCTTCGAGATTAATGGCGCGGGCTCGTTCTTTTTATTATGCGATCGTGCGACGTATATATATATACATTGTATCGAAGACTTTCGCGCGTTAGAGTTTTCGAGAAAAAGAAAAAAAATGCTTGATCGATCGTCGCCCGGTGCAGAGATAACAACAGCCAAAGTTACATCGGGTACAACAGAGATTGAGATAAACAGAAGATTGTTCGAGCGTAACTTATGCCGCAAAAAATCCAAATACACTTTATCTCTCGCAAACATCAGTACGCGAAAAATTGCTGATTCGCCGAGCAGTACTAACCTTTTTTTTAGCCCAGCCATTTGTATAAAAAAAGAAGGAAAGCATGCATAAACATCAGCTGCGGCAACGAAGCTGAAAATTACGCGCGCATCATCTCATAACTCCATAACGAAATCGCGCGGCGCTTCGCTCTGTACGGAGATGAGACGCGCGTAAACGAGCATCAAATGCGGCATAATGTGCAGCTACTACGAGCCCGCCGGGTTATCGCTCTTTATACGGCTGTACTGCGTCCCTCTTCCCCTCTCAATCACGTTCGCTTGAAAAAATTCCAGCGCCAAGCGTGAATGCGCCGTTAATTTAGGACGTGCGATATTTACCTCTTCCCCCCGATATCGAACGGACGAGAGAGAGAGAGAGAGACGTGTCATTCATTATGCAGAGCAACGCGATTGAACGGAAAAAGGGGTCTAAACTCGCTTGACGAGCGCGCAAATTTACAGGTGCTTACTCTCATCTCCGCCCTTTTTTCACTCGACTTTACGGCGCAGCCATTCAACTCTAAAATTTCTTTCTTTCTTCGCCGCCTTTCTTCTATCTTATATACACGCTGCTCGGAGATTTGCTGCGAGGAAGAAAGAGATCGAGAGACTGGAACTGAGAAGTGGAAAAAGACTTGCTTAGTACACATTATACAACAAGGCTTGAATTTTCACGATTGAAGCACAGGAAATGAAAAGCTCTCTCTCTCTCCCTCTCTCTCTTTCTCTCTCTTTCTGCATTAACTTTACGATCGAACGAACTCGCTTTTCCTAAGACGCGCGCGAAACTCAGCGGAAAAGTTCGATTTCCGAGTTTAAGAAGAGCGAATGCAAAGCTGCATCGTAAGAGACTGAAAAAGGAACCGGACACGAGCTGAGCAAAGGCCGCGGAGACGCAAACAGCGGAAATCTGCGTGAGATGGAAAGGAAATTCGTTTGCGCGCGAGCATTATGTATATATATACATAAGCAAGAAGCTGCACGCCGGATCGAATGTACACTGCAGAAAAGGGAAGTATGTGTGCGATGGAAATGTTTACGTTGGAATCATAGTATTACGTAGGTATACTATTTTCTTATCGTATTCTCCTTGCAAACTTGTACATACGAGGCGTCGTCTCTTTGAACGGCTCTTGACCAACGATATATTTAATTGGAAGTATTTTTTAGATAAAAGAGAATGAATTTATTGCGCTACAGTACACAGGTGCGACAAAGTCCTTTGTGACGAATCAGAATGTGTTTGACATTTGCGAACCGTATATGAGTATTAATATACTCTGTACAAAACACGTGTCCATTATATATAACCAGGGACGATTTTAATGAAGCTTCCGAAATTGAATTTTTGATTTGTTGCTTGACGGGGTGGCGGTGCAGTGCGATCACGGCATAAAATGATAGATTACTCTGGTAGGAAATTCAACATATTATATGCCTTGTAAATAATTAGAGCCCAAATCTACAAAAATATCAACTGATATTACAAGCTCAACTTTCATGATAATCAATATCAAATCTGTCTCCTAATAAGATTCGATTTCAAAGCAAGAAAAAACGGCGTATATCCGCTAAACGTGACTTAAAACTTTGCCGCCTGCGCGTGGTGAGTAAAACCGAATTACGAAATTTTTAATCGCATCCGTATCCATCGGCTTTTATTCCAAAAGATTTGAGTGCTCAGTGCAACTTTCCTCTATACTGCTTTTCCATTACTTCTCTCGTCGCAGCTCACTCCGCGGAAAAATAAAGCGACTCATCCTCGCGGGCAAAAGAACTCGCGAAGAGAACTTTAACCGCGCGCCGGTGGAATAAAAATAAAATACCAGCTCTGTATAACGGTATAAAAAAAAAGAAAACAAGGAAGACCCTGTGTATACGTTGTCTCGCTCAACGATCGAGCAGAGAGGAAAAGCTCGGCTTGCGCGCACCGAACGGAAAATAAGGTGCGTGTGCACAGCTATCTCTCGCGCGTATCAAGGGAGAACATCGAGCCGTTTTTATTTTCGCGCGCAGTTGCAATACTAGCCGACGTGAATTTTCCGCTTTACGCACTTATAAAATCGCGCGATGCTGCTGCAGCCGACTTATGCAAACTAAAAAGAATCTACTTAGAAGAGAGCGTGATTCGAATTTGAATTTCTTATTTTTTACGGTGGAGGAAAGAGCGAGAGAGAGAGAGAGAGAGAGAGAGAGTGAGGAAACGAGGGTGCACGGAGCTATTTGATTTTACGCGAGTTGCTGAATCTCTAGAAGGAAGTTTATTTTATTCAGTGCTCCTTTTTATTCGGCGCGTTATCTTATCATTACCCTCGTTATATGCCGACGTCTTGACGATATTTCACGTTCGCATTGATTTTTGCATGATAAATCGTAAATTGTATGAATTTTTATGATAAATTTTGCAATAAAACGCGGATGCCGAATTACGCGAGACACGAACCGCGTTGACTGAAATCAGATGGTAATTAGAGTTCATGTGTGATTGATTGCTTGATTCTAGGCAGAGCCCGCCCTAATGTACGACAGCGTTCAAGTATTCGCCGTAGGTTTGCGAACTCTGGAGCAATCTCATGCCTTGAGGCCGATGAATATTTCCTGCGAGCTCGAACATCCCTGGGACGGTGGACTATCTCTCATCAACTACATCAATTCGGTATGTAAACTCCAAGATGTATATATATTATATATGCTACACTTTCTTACACTTTTGATGCCTTGTTTTCTAATTTCGAAGTGAATATATTCACTGATTTTACGCTGCCAACAATGTGAATTTGTTACTTTGAACTTTTTTATTTATAGTCAAATCCCAGTTGGCAAACAGATATATTCAATATGTATTCAATTAATTCGGATAATGATTTAGTATATACCGTCGACATGTTGTCGCTTTTTGGAAAATGGCACTGTGTATACAGTAACATAAACGATTAGTATAACGATTTCATGAGCAATGTATCTAAATTTACTATAATTAAATATCTGAATGCGTATTAACTAATTTTGTATGGTTTGGACAGAGTTGGGAAATTCGTCATAATATCAGATATATTTGAACAAATTTCAAACACACATCCCCTAAACAGCATTTCTTACATTAAATAAAAAATGCGAATTACTGAACGACCAATGTCAATATGCAAATTATCTCTCAACAACTTTAATACCACACGCAGCTCTATCAATTTACTTTCAAGCTCAGCTCGAGCTGTTTCATAAAACTTTCGCTATATCCTCTCGCATCACTCAACCAAAATTCCAAGTTCAACAGCTCTCCGTAACTTCGCCCAAAAGTCGGATACCACTCGACACCAACGCCACAAAAAAAAAATTATCAGACGGCGTCGGCCGCATATCCGAACGAATGTGCGCAATCAGGCATCGATCGCCTTTGCCATATGTGTGTGTATCTACTTGCTGGCGAAGCAGATTGTCAAATGCTTTACGGGCGACGACCGCCGCGTAAAAATTACCAAAACTTCTTCAATACTCTCTTCTCTCTTTCTCCCTCACGGTACTGGAGACATAAGAGTCTGCTCGCGGGCTTACCGTAAATTATCGCCCCTAGCCGGAAAGATCTGGCGACGGGCCAAAGCGAACGATATCCGGCCGCGTGCTCTTTCCAGCTCTACCCACCGCCGTCGCCGTATCGCGAGAAAAAAAACTCCTCTGCTGGCTGAACACATGAGACTGTGCCTGTCCCGTGGATGTAGGCCTGGACTGTCATCGATGAGTCGCATTTTATATATTCAGTTTAAGACTTTATACATTTATATTACACTTGTGAAAACTATGGTGCACGAGTTCTTTGAAGAATGAATACTACAATACTGTGTCCTATATAACAGTGATGATTGCGGTATAGAAGAGATTTGATCCTTAAGCAGAACAGCTGATGTAAGCTATTCCCATAGCTATGAGAATAAAAACTCCGACTTTAACACAAAAACCTCTCGAAAATTCGTTAAAACATTCGAAAATCCTCGAAAACTAGTTCCCTTACACCAAAAGCTCAGCAGTCCTGCACGACTACATTCCGCAAAAGAGCATCGGCGTTTTCGGAAAAGCTATATCGACAGGATCAAACGAAGCTTTCAATAGCCGTCCACCCCCACACTGCATCGAACGCACTCGAATAAATAGGCTTCCGGACTCGCGGACTACACACACTCGTTCAGCGGCCGAGCTAGCAAATTGTTTAATATCGTGATGAACGATCTGTCGCCGGCAGAGACCGTGCACAAATCCTTTTGTAACCGAGCGCACACTTCTCTCTCCCTCTTTTGCCCCCCCCCCCCTTCAGTGCAGCCTGGGTATGCGCTGTCATGTGTGTACGTCCCTCATCCCTCTTTTGGTTGTCGCTTACCGCTATATACGGAGCAAATTTTCTATCCGCTAAAAAGCAACGCGTTTGATACATCTGTCCCGTAGTTTACACTGCTCTCAGCACTTCCCACAGCGATTACCAATGTCTGTGTGCAGCCAGCGAGGCGTGTTTACCGTTGTTGCTTCGACGCGAGGAATTTCTTTTTTTACAGGCGACTGCTTTTCGCTTGTCAAGTTCTTTGGATTTTTCGAGTGGCGGAAAATTTAATTTGAAGAAAGAGAGATGGAGAGCGAAGAAACACGAAGTCCTGATATTTCAATCAAAGTTTTCGAGACTCATGTTTGAATAAATTAGAGCCGTGTGCTTTAAGCGTTAACTTTGTTAAAGTTTCTGAATTAAAGAGCTTATTTACTTACGGAGACGCGAGTACATAGCTTTACACGGTATGAATATTTACGTCTTTTCGGAAAATTGAAAAATCGCGAATAATAATGAGCTCGCTTAACATCATTATAAATATAACTCACAACTAGCTTCAAAGACCTTGAAATATAGCTAAAATAAATAATTTAAATTTATGCAAAACTCAACAACTCGCGACATGAAAGAATACTCGTTCTCGTAGACTGCAGAAAGCGTCGGCTAAACGAGAAAAATTGTAATACAAAAGTTACACCACGCGTATAAAGCATCCAACTTTCCTCGGGGTATATACGTCGGCATATTTCATTGACTTTTACATCGCCCTTAAAATTCTCCTCAGAGTAGTCGCGGGGATTAAGCCGCGCCGTTTTACCAAGAAAGCTGGTGCGCAGTTTTTTTGCTACACCGCCGAATAGAAAAAAAAGAGAGAGAGAGAGAAAGACACTGCGTTGTGGGGCAAAAAAGTCCGTTTTTCGCAAATTGTCGCAGCTACGGCGAAGCGCGTACGTGACTTTTGCGTTGCAGCTACAATCGGACGCAAAAAAAACTTGGCCATCGTCCGTAGGGGTATACACGTGCAGCTCCTGGCCGTATGAAAAACGAGGAAACCGTCCGAGCTTGTTGTTGTCCACTCGCTACTCTGTACGTGTGGTATAGATATATGGAAACGCTGCTGCTGCTGCTGCTGCTCGAAGAAAAAAAATTGGGTTACCGATGGAGATATTGAACCAAAATTGTCCAGCAGATATTTCGAGACGTATTATAGTACTAATTGATTTTTGATATTGAGCGATTATTATATGGAGCGGATTGTGTATACTTAACGATCTACTGAAAAAGGCTACTCGACCTTTTGTAGCATGCGTAATAATAGCAGACTCAGTCCCAAAATACTGGACCAAAGCTAAACTCGATCCCGCAATTTAGAACAGGAGCCGGAGTAAGGGTACACCTCTTGTATACCCCCAACAATTTCCCCGCCATAACTCATACCACATAGCCGCAACACATCCAAAACAACAAAGCGCATCTGCACACATCTCGTATATCCTTCTTGAAAGTGAAAATAGAGAAAGTCTGTCCGAAAGAAGAAAGGAAAGAAGTATATCTCACTCGGACTATACGCCCGAGAATTAATCTCTCGTCGTCGCGCGCAGTTATCTGTACTACCGAGGAAAATCATAATTATGGTAATGCGCGCTCGTTGACGCTCCCATGCATATGCACACGCGCATTAAGATTCGTTCGAGCGCGCGGCAATGCGAATAATAAAT
This sequence comes from Muscidifurax raptorellus, assembly GCA_020010945.3. NCBI lineage: Eukaryota > Metazoa > Arthropoda > Insecta > Hymenoptera > Pteromalidae > Muscidifurax > Muscidifurax raptorellus. The sequence continues at coordinate 39,653,017 of CM052078.1, forward strand.
TATGCAGCTTGCGCGCCTGCGCGTGTGTATATTTCTCCGCCGTCGCACCCGTTTTCGGCTATTAAAGTTCATAATTAAGTGACGTTCACTTTTGCGACGATAGCACCGCCACCGCGACGACGCATTAACGGCCGCGCAACGTCGCGTTCCTATATATATATATAGTTACATAAGTATATTATAGGCGCTGGGATTTTTCTGCCTCTCGCTTGTTGCGCGGCTTTGATGTTTTTTTAATAGCGCGCTTGACTCTACTGTGATAGGAAAGTTTGATGGGGTTTCTTTTTCCGATGACTTGTTCAGGATAGTTGACAAACTAATGGTTATTAAAAACGCGATGAGGTGAATGAACGTTCATTATAATATATGACAAGCACAAAAATTTGTATTCATTAATTTTTCCGACCCGCACGACTACGATCCCATCCGCAGAGGATTACTATTCCGAAATCAACATTACTGCCAAAATTTGTGGGCTATCAACTCCCACTCGCGCAGACACTTGGACACAATATCCCGCTATCCCCGATCATGCTATTAAATTAATAGCAGGACAGCTAGATTCCAATATATGCGCCGCCACCAGTCCCCGTAATCGACTCGGAATATTCAAGTCCCTCATATCTTGGGAAGAGAGAGAGAGAGAGATAGCAAGATATCCATACCGCCGACAGCTGCCTTCCGGCAGTATATGTGGAATGTCAAGGTGCTATAACCTCGCGCCTCAGTATATATATATTGTACACCTCACCACGGGGGTTTTGATGTGCGCGCATCGGTCCGTACTGCATTCCAGGGCGGGGAGAAGGGATACTTGATGCTCGCGGTAATCGTCGCCGATTTAGTCCGGAACGATTTTTATTTTTTCCCTTTCGCTGCGCTTTTGTGCGTGGGAGTGTCGCCGACTATTTCCGACCGACGGCAATTTGGCTGCGCTATATGGGACGTGGTATGAAAAAATCGATTCGGTATGTGTGGCTGATGGTATTTGGTGTGGGGGAAAATGCGGGGAAGATCATCCCCTGCGCGCGAGGCGCGACAAAAAGAACTCGTGAATAGTTTATTCGCGAGGGGAGGGGGATGAAGTTATATAGAGAACGAGTTTTGATCGACTTTGTTTTCTGATTACTTTGCTAGAAAATGAGTGACTTTTGTAATTACTCGCGCCGGTCGAATAGCTTCATCATTCTGTTGTTACACCTGCATGTGGTACATAGCTCACTTAAAAGATGAAATTCAAATATAGCTCCGGTTTACGATATAATCCTAATTATGCAAGGCCTTGTTTACAGCCCGTTAGCATATATCCATTTACGCCGAGTAATTTACGCCAGCCATAATTCCAGCCGCTAAATTTCACGATATCCAAACACACCAGCAATTTACGCTATCATATCCACTTCTCCAACACCATCTCGATGATCATTAGAGCAACCAGTCGAGCGCAAACGTTTCTCCAAGCGGCTCACATCGTAACCATCGACAACAGACGTTACACCAAGGGATCATACCTCCTCTCGCATATATAGCTATATATAGACGCGAGAGCGACAGTAGGAGGAAGCGCACGTGCGTGAAAGGGGTCGCTAATAAGCCGGTACGTGTACCTGGCCGCTCTCCAGATTCCTATTGTCATTAGCATTGCAAAGGCCGAAAAATCTCGCGCGTAAATATAGGCTCGAGGAAAGGAAGACTGTATGAAGCGTGAATGTTCTTCCCGCCTTCGGGCATTTTTTTTTCTCTCTCTCTCTCTCTTTCTCGTGCGCCTCCACGCAAAGAATCTCGTTATATACCGCCGTGAGAAAAGGGTCTTTGCGGAGCGAGAGGAGAGAAAAAGAGAAAGGAAGTGCGAGAGCTGAGCTTTTTAATATCCTTAGAGTCAGAGTGCCGGAAGAAAAGAGAAAAGAAAGATGCTGGAGTTGACTGTGTAGTGCGCGATTCCCGATTATGCGCTACTCGCGCTTTCTTCTTATACGCTTGCCCGCGCGAGCATCTGCGGCTCGGATGAACGAACTTGCGCTTCTGTTGGATGGTTAATTTTCTTGTCTCTCGTGATTTTTTGCTGCTACGGTATAGCGGAAAAAGAAGACTACTAAAAATTTTACAATTACGTGCGCGAATGTCAATTCAATACATTTAACATATTTCCGCGATACTTCGCGATTCAAACACACGAGCGTTTGAGTCAAACCTAGTCGAATGCTCACGTGAAAGAAGGAATTTGTATAATCTCAAGGCAAACTGAGAGACTCGAGAGAGCGAGCAGCGCAGAAGAGCGAACCCTCCAAGTCACTTCCCGGCGGCGAATTTCCGTCACGACTTTTTCCGCTCTTCCTCTCAAAACTCCTTAAAACCTCTCAATCCTCGACACAGCTCACCTCAGCCCATTCCCACATCTCAGCACTTCTCTTTCGCCACGGCTCTATACATATGGGCACATATATAACCTATATACCCGAAACTCGACCAAGTTATAACATCTCCTCTCGTTATTCTCTCCACAGTGTTATATCGGTGCTTTTCCCCTTCTGCCGCGCTAAATCCTGTATATGACGACGAAACGAGCACGACCGTGTATATACATAGCCGTGCGAGTGGCTTAATTGAACCGAACGAGAAGTAATTGCCATGGAAAACGCATATACGCGATTTCCGCGCCGACAGAAAGCTCGGCTACTGCGAAATTCTCGCTCACACTCATCTCTCGCCTATACACGTTCCTTTCCTTTCTTTCGCCGGACTATATACCCCGTTAAATCCTACACCGCCTAGTACGATCTCGAAACTTTTCGCCGTGTCGGCTAGAATGGATTCGACACGAAACTTCCGTGTCTCGACGTTTTCTTTCTTTTTCTTCTTTTTTTTTGCACTGGATTCGTACAATTTCAATGGGATTACGCGAGGATTCTTTAAACGAATTCTCCGGAAAGTTGCGCATAGATCGACTCGAGTTTTCTTAAACAACGAAATCCGCTCAAAGGACAACAAGGGCTATTAATTAATAAAAAGTTTTTTTCTCTTCTTAACGAGCACGTATAACCTTCCTTTGACAGTCGGCGATGAAATTGAATTTAAAAAAAAAGAAGAAAAAAGTATAAAGCTCGCAGACTTACAACCCGTAGACCGTGGGGGGCAAGTTTTTCCCCGCTAAAACCGAACGAGCAATTATATCAATTTATTAGCGCGAGGGCCATTATCGCTCTCGGCGCAGTAAAGAAGCGAGGAAACTTGGATGAAGAGAAAAAGAAGACGCTGCAGGGCCTATAGCAAGAAATCCCAGTGGAAAGGGAAAGAAAGAGACTAGCGGCCGAATTAGATAAGGGGAATCCGCGGAGGATCTGCGGCGTAAACGGCCCGAGGAGATAAGAAATAATTATCGCGCAAGACGTAGGAGGAGTTTGAAAACGTATACCAGGAGAGGAAGGAAGGACTGGCTTTCAGCCAGTGTTATACACCAACTCTCGGGGCACTGTTCGCACAGAGAGGGATGCATGTATATACCCTGTGTAGTGTAGCTTTTCCTACGCGTCCGCGAGACTAATTAAGCGCGTATACATTGCGCGCGAAACACACAGACGCACTTTTATCGACGAAGAAACTTGCGGTGACTCTGTCTTCCTAGCTCAGAAAAGTATAAGTCAAACTTCTTTTTCTATGGTCCAGGAAAGGGTATGAGTCTTCGGATGAAGCGGATGACACCGAGGACATACCTTTTTCACGAGAGAGAGAGAGAGGGGGGGGAGAGGAAGCCACCACGGACTATTTAGACCGTAGGGCGCCCCAAGTTTCTACTATGGGATAACTAGGACAGTGAGAGGCCGGTCCCTTAATTTACGACCTTAGTTGTAATCCGAGTTTCAATTTGGCCACGGCGTCTCGCCTCTCTGCGTTCCGCTACTGCTATTCTGTCTCTTTCTCTTTCTGACGTAGAGCGTAAAATATATACTCCGTCGCCGCTACTACTGCGCCACCTATACTTTGAATGTATTTCGCTCGAGTTTTTATTTTCGAAGCCGATGATGGCTATTTTTGATAAATATATAGCGGTGGTCATGCATATTTCGTTGGACAAGCTTGTCAGAACGTCAATGTATGAGTAACTTTTGTGAAGCTTTCGTGGCACGCGGACTACGCCCGAAAATAGTAGGTAGAAATTGCAATGGGTGAAGCTATGAATAAATAAATGAAAATGTCTATACAACCTTGAAATAGAGGTTTTGTTGTTTGGTGTTCGACGTGTACGGTAATTATTAATATCGAGAGTATTCTGCACTGGGCTTTAGTATTATATACGATATTTTAATGAAATCCAACTGACATATCTAACGAAGGATATTTCAATAAAAACTACGAGCTTATGTTAAACTCACGCATCCGTAAGTAAATTGATTGTATGGTTGCTGCACATCCTGACGTATGATAAAGCAAGTCAAACGCATTCCAACGAGAAAGGAAAAAACGAAGAAGACTCTCCTTCGTTTTAATATTTTGTATAATTACCTTTATAATTAGCATCCCTTACACGGAAAATAAACCAAACCGAAGTAGATATACAAGAAGCATAGGTGCAATGTATAAACTATCGATGTATAATAATTCTCACAACACGTATAACGGGCCAATATGAGGAAGGCGAGAAAACCGCAGATATCAGACAAAACGTAACTCGACTCCCCGAAATTTCATTTTGTTTAATCGACAAGGCGCGCTTCCTCGTGGTACATATCAACGCGAGATGAAAGTGCAGCCTGCGGTACAGGCGTATACCCCGAATTCGTTATTCCGAAAATCGAAACAACGACCGCGTGTGTGGATTACAACATGCACTCGTTGGTGTGTCACATATCGATTTGGCTACAGTTGAAAATTATCGCGGCGACCACGGTGTCTCTGTGAAATTATCAATTAAAACTTGGGGGTGGGTATATCGCTGACACGATGAGAATCCTCGAAAATTAAAATTTTGCTGAAAGAGAGAGAGTCTGGATGGCACCGAAAGGGAAATCATCCACCGATTCGGCAAAGTTATCGATGCGCGTCTAGTGCATTATTATTTTCAACGCTATCTCTCTTTCTCTCTCTTCCATTGTTTTGAGGTTTTTTATTATACTTGCATCGAGCGCATGCAGTTGTAAATTCATTGGAATCGTCGCATGAATTGCTCCGGGGATAAACAGGCGAGGGTTATTGAAACGTACATGGAAAAATGTTTGGAATATATATTGTGCACGACGATATTTTAGTGATTGCCTTTGTTCATATATCTATGCGATACGAGAGGTGTGCGTGACTTTATGTATACAATTATTTAACCGGTTTCATACACTGGGACATTACTACACCTAAGTTTATAAAATGATTTGGGCGATTTGGAATGTGGAATTGATGAATGCAAAATATACACTTTACTGACCTATATAACATTTAAACTTTTTCTTCAACAGCGACCACGATATATAAAATAAACTGTTCAAAAATATATAAGGGAATAAGCCTTTTGTCAACAAGTGTAAGTACATCTCATTCAGCCCTCGCTCGTATATCCTATATCGCACAGGTACGAGCCCTCTAGCAGTAACACGGCGACATCCGGGGAAGCAAATTTAAAGTCAGGCAAAATCGCGTTTCCGTTTAAATCCGTTTGGAAGGACGAGATGCCAAGGGCTATTAAGGCTAAACTCTTCCTTTCCTTTTTCCCTTTCTCCATTCCTCCCACGCACGAGTAGCCGAGGCATCAGACTCCATCTCTATCTCCCTTCCCCTCTTCCATCCGAGAGAAATGGAAACTCCCGGAATAATACGAGCGCGAAGAAACGAGCGGACATAAAGGGATGCTACCGAGTGACTATACTATTATACTTTCTCTCTACAACAGAGAGGGAGAATAAAGCCCTCGACGGCATAATAACGAATTACAATTACACTCGTGTCATGTAGCCGACGAGTCGCGCAGACGAGCGTACAGCTTTCGAGCTTTCGACTTTGGCGTCCGGGCAACTTGAAGCTCCCTCCTTGCCTTTTTCCCCGGCACCGCATTCCGGGCACGCGCCTCAGTTTGCACCTTAATTACAGCCGTATGCTCGGACCGGCTTCGACGATGATGTAAACGCGATGTAAACTCGCTCTTTCTTTACGGTCTGCTCTCCTCACTTGAAAGTCTTGTTTGGTCTCTCTCACTCTACGCTGGAATATTTTCAATGTTTGTCACGCCAAGGGAAAAACTTATTTCTCATAAATTTCAGAGTGCACGCGAGGCACTTTTAATTTTCTCGAGGACTACGCTGCGTTAATAATGAACAGGATTTAAGAACTTTTCTTCAACGTTTTGCCATTTTATTTTTTCAATTTTCTGAATCGTCTGCAGCTTGATTGTCACTAAAAACTGAGGTAATTGATAAGGTTCTGGACGAATAAAAACTTCCAGCGCTCCGATAACTTTACTTACGATCTGATTAATTCAAAATACGTTAGCTACGAAATTATACTGAACCAACAGTGTATAAGCGTCACTAATATTATATTCCTATTATTATGCCTGTATGGGGCGGTTCACATTATTCACGCATGATCTAACGGAATTGAGAACTTATCGGCACGAATCAAATTTGATAAGCTAAATATATACATGCCCTTGATAAATTAGTCAGAGTTATATTTCTATATTTAAGCAATTACAAAATACATACGAGCATAGCCATTGTTACAAATTTTGGAGTTATGAAATAACCGAGTATAAAAGTTTAGTTTCAAAATTGAAATTGTTGCATTGTTGGCCGTGTAAAATTATCAAGCCTTCAAACAAAGTAAATTTTTAATAACAGCCCTCGATCACCTTTTACCAGCTCAACTTCACATAAATTCACTCCAAGCTTTATTTACCAGGTGGAGATGAAAGGAATTTCCGGACCTATAGAATTCAAGGAGGGTCGAAGAATACAATTTAAACTGGATTTACTCAAGCTCAAGCAGCATTCCCTAGTTAAGGTGAGAACCGCAGTCCCCTCAAACTCAATTTCATTTCCCGTGTAATTAAGCCATTAATTATACATGTGCCAACCCCTTGCGTTTCTTATTACCCAAGACACGCTGCCTGAATTTTCTCTAAAATTAATACTGTCCTTCTCGCTTTCATCATTCCACGCACAGGTCGGAGAATGGCGTCCAGGCCTCGGAGTCAACGTCACCGACACGTCGGCCTTCTTCGAACCCAGTGCGACCAATGTCACCCTCGTCGTCATCACAATTTTGGTAAGTTGATTTCTCAGCTCTCGACTCTGGCGAAATTATAACTCAAACTCGTGGAGTACACACCAAATTGCAGCGGCTGAATTTCGTTATGGCTCTTTCTCTCTCTCAGTTTAAATTACTCATACGCAGAGGAACTGTTCCATGTTTGGTTGTCAGGATTCCCTTGCACGCACCCGAGAAGTCGAGTTAATTGATTCATATACACAGATAGCGTAGGCAAAGCTGGGAGTCCGAAAGTTGAAAAATCGATGCGTACACACAGCCTGCGGGCTTGTTTTGACTTTCACTTTATTAGATTTCCGTTACACCGTGGAGCCGCGTGTTTACGAGCTCGCGACACTGTACACACATTACCGGGTGCGTGTTCCCAGCCCCCCCCCCCCCCCCCCCAGCGTTAGAGCCGTTTTTCGAGCTCGAAACAACTTTTTCTTTCCCTCTGGTTTACGACGTAGGCCGCGGTACGGAGATGTTTACACGAGAATCGGGTCCGACCCCCTTGTTTTCCCGTGCCCGCGGTATTTTTTCATTGCGCAAATTCATATATTCTGAGCGAAAAAAAAGCTTTTACGGACGTATCATTAAGTTTATTGTATAATATCGATAAAACGAAATCGCGCTCGCGAGCGTTTTAAAGCCTCTGAAACAATTTCAATTTATGACCTTTCAGCGATTCATTTGCCGACGGACATAAAAGTACCTGTTGAATCCTATTAAACGGAGCGCGCTTTAAAGTCGAAAAATTCCGAGGAAAAATATGTTGTTTACGGATTTATAAAGCGTATTCGGTGCGCTGAAAAGCTCTCCCTTTCTCCCTCTCTCTCTCTTTTTATTTATATATTTTTCCTCTCATTACAATACCGCATTCATATATATATAAATAGGAACGTTTTTTTAACGATATAAAACGATAACTAAGCAAATGCCATTATATTCCCGTCTTTATTAACCCGTATGTGTACATTCGATCTGCCATGCAAAATCAAGCTATGATACGGAGGCCCAAAAAATTGTCATTATTTTAGTCACGCGTCGGACTTAGAAGCCTCTTATCCTCTATCTGCGCTGCGCGTTTTCATTCTATCTCTCGTCGGCCTCTTCAATCTTTGTCGCACGAATCGCCCGCATATTCCACGCCCCGACGCTTAACCGGTACGCGCGGCTTCCAAACTCTAAAGGATATGGAGTCGGTTTATAGGCACGCGAGATTATGATGTGGGAGAAACTGCGATGGGAAATTTATATTCCGCTGGTCTTCATACTTGCGAAACTACCTGATCGAAAATAAAGAGACGATGTGGGCTAGAGTCGACCAGTTTAGCGACTTCATTGAATGTCCGCTATGGCGGATATTTTTTAATACAATTGTTTGTAAATATTATCACAGACGTTCACCTCCCAAAATTTCAAGATTTCGAATGGATTGACCATAAAGCATTCCTGCATTAACTGTTGATGAATATTCGTTTCCAGATCTTTAAAGCCCTGTGCATTAACAGTAAACTTGCGGAGTTTGCGCAATAAAGAAATACTTCTCCAAGTGCACTCGTCGGTCCCTCGAAACATTCTACAATATCCAATTACGGCAACTCGACTACACTGCCTTTACGAATACCTAACCGCGTAAAATCAGCAAGATTCGCTCCAAACTTTCGGTTTACCCAAAACTGACACACAGCTTCGACTCCCATATAAATGCATAAGCTGAACCAGCAGCCCTCGCATCGAAGAGTAATCAGTTTAGTCGCAGGTTAATCAGCCCGGCGCGACGCATATGCGCCGCCACATGTGCATATATATGAGCAGGAGGGTAACCAAAGGCCAGATAAGCGCACGGCCGTGTGTCCTGACTCCGCCACTGTAAATACCGATTAAACCGTCGCGTCGCGACGCAGTTGAGTGACGCTAACGGGACGGTCGGCTGTATTTGCGTATACGCGCGAACTTTACGTCTTTATTACGAGCTGCCGCCGCAACTGTTCGCGGTGTGAATAACGCGTGGCAGTGAAGCTCATACGAAACGCGCTGGAATTTTGTGGAGAATATACGTGGAAGTCTAGTGGGGGAAGTGTCGATTGGTTAGCACGTGATAAAGAGGGTGCTTGATACGCGACTGAGAGAGACTTTGATTTGGCTTGTTTTCGCGCGCGTTTTACGACTCGCCGCCCGGATTTATACCATCGGATACTTTGGTGGATTTCAAGTTTTCCTTATTCGAATGGCAATTTATTCCAATCGCAGAATTTCGTTTCTTGTTATCGGATTATATTCGTAGAATGATAACGTGGCCATAGCAATGTATGCATATTATATATAATGTTCTGTGTAACCCTGGTAGAAATCGCAACCAATTATAACCCAAGAATAAGCTTAAAAGTGTCGAATTGGCTTAGCTTAGCTAAGACTAGTGGGTTATAATTGGCTTACAGCGACATCGTTTTAAAACAAGAATAAGATTATTTTAAGCTATTGCTTTTAAGAAAGGATATATATTTAAATGTTCATCTTGGAAATTACGAAGTGTCAAAATGACAAAAAATAGAAAATAAGACACCTCATGCATTTTATAAAAAAAAAATTATTATATCAATAAATTAGGTACAAGATTTGTATTTTCTAATACATATGCAATGTGCGTCAATTTAAATAATATAGGAACATTTTTTTTACATAATCTACATATGTTTGTTGTTCAGTATAAAATAATTTTACCACTACTTTGATACACACAGTACTGAGCTTAAAGCACTTATCATGTCCTTCTCTATATTTAACATTCAAGAAATTTTGTATAGAGGCCTGTCGTTATAATATTTGTTCTGTTAATTTTTCAGTTGTAATGATTGCAGCTATGAAGAAGAGAAACACTGTATTAACGGAGAAGGACATGATAAGAGCTTTGTTTCACTAATTTCATTGATACTATTATCAACAAAAAAGATAGGTTATGATCGTATTTGACGCGCACATTAACTTATATAAGTTTGAAATTGGTTAAAAATTGGCTTATTTTTAACATATGAAATAAGGTTATTCGTATTAAGCAAGCCAAGGCATAAGCTAATTCTTCTACCAGGGAATTGAATCCGGGAAAAAAATTCCGCGATTAAAAATATAAGACTGAAACCGTTATTCCTCGAAACAAATGAAAAAGTACACGGTAGAACTGGAAGTTAAAAATTCATCGTGCGTAAGCAACCCTTCGTCTACCCCAAGCCGGACTTCTCCACTTACACGCAGCAGGTTATATTAATATCATTAATCTCCCTTGCTCGTTCCATCTTCAACTCTCTGCACTTTACTCTCTGCACTCTAGGCAGTGAATAAAAGCAGCAAGAGCTTTTTTCCGATTAAAAAGTTGTAACATCCGTTTTTCGCTTCGAGTACATGCGGCGAGTACTCGCGGTCTAATTGCCGCCATAACGTTTAACGAGGGACTAAAGCGGCGTCGCGCGAACCCGCAGAGAAAACGTGGGCCCATCTCACCGCGGGAGGAATAAAAAGCAGAGTATATAATCACAAAAGTCAAGAATTAGAATGTACCGCTGCGCGTCGCATTATTCCCGAAATGGCGTAAACAAGACTCCTCGGTCACGTATATATGTAGCGATAGCATCTCGATAAAGGTGCGCCGGATATAGGCGAAAAAACAGGGTGAGCCTCCCTGTAGCTGTTTACGGCCGCGGGTTGCTTAGGAGCTTTATACGCATTCGCAGGAGCAGCCGTACGTGATGCTGCGTAGCCGGGGCAACTTCAGTGGGAACGAGCGCTACGAGGGCTTCTGCATCGACCTGCTCAAGGAAATAGCGCACATGGTCGGCTTCGCCTACAGGATCGAGCTTGTGCCCGACGGCAAGTACGGCGTTTACGATTACGAGACCGGCGAGTGGAATGGCATCGTTCGCCAGCTGATGGACAAGGTGAGCAATAAACATTATATGCATAGTGACTTTAGTATTTTGCGCTCGCTCGATTTTCATTTCGCGCGCGACGAGACCTCGGTAAAACAGCGTCGCTTTACATAAGCAGGTTTTCATATTTTAAACTGAAAACATTCTACCCCCGCTTCGCTCTTCTCTTTCCATATACGCGCCTATGCGTACGTGCCAAAGGTATTTTAATGCTCGAGTGTGTACGCGGAGGAGGCGGATTTCGAATACATAACGCACACTGCCTAAGCGAATTTCGAGCCGTTACAGAACTTTAAAGAGCCCGCCAAAAAGTGCATTTGATATTTAAATTCCATGCCCGAGTCGGGGAATAAAATTAAACGATGCTTGCCTGCACCGCCATGTAGGTGAGCGATACCGCGGGCTATGGGGAGTTGTTTATTATTATTATTATTATTGCGAAATATGAAAATGAGTCTGTGTGCGTGTGCTGATTGGAGTCGTTTCCGCACTGGAACCGGAATTCCGGAGTGTCATTTTGAGTGGGAATGAGGAATATTATAACTTCGCTCGACGCTCCATTTTAACTTATCCTGATTCACTTTCGGTTTTGATTTCGCGCAAAGTGGAATTCCGAATGGTTAACTACTTTGAATTACATGTGAACTATGGGTACGCTTGTATACGCAATTTCGCATGCGTTATTGCAAATGTAAATAATACTCAGGCTTACAAAAATGTAACACTTTTCAAACTTATTAAAATTATAATAATATACACCTGTGACAGCTTTTATATAAGCTCTTTTTCTACAAATCGTGTTTAAATACAAATTTACAACAGAATTAAAACTCGAGCTTTTAGCACATTGCTGCAGTCGAGCAAATTCAGATTGAGCATACAAAAAAAAATAAAAGCTTTAAAAGCAACCACTTGTGCCAATTGTAACCACACAGCCATCGGGAAAAAGCTCACTCTATTCTCGCGCACTATCAAACGCAAACGAACTCGATAGCCTCGTGCAAAATGTCTATTGACTATGTTGACGTTCATTCACCTGCAGCACTCGTGTACCCAAGCATTCACGGTCCCTTCTCTCCCACGCGTTCGACAACACTCGGAATCATAATAAGACTCGCACAGCACAACGCTGTTTTCTCCCTCATCCCTCTCGCGAGTCGGTAAACAGGACAGTAGTTGCGCCTGGCATCCGAAGAAGCACTCACGCGGGCGCTTGTGAATTAAACAAAGGTGCAGACTGCGCAGCGCGCTCGATGTTCGTTAGGACGCGCGTTTGCGGAACGCGAATCCGAAATTCAGATCGGCCGCAGCCGACCAACCGAGTACCGCCCGTAACAGAACGTTCCAGCGTACCGCAGTAGAATCGACTGAACGCCCGATTCGCGATATACATACATAGGCTTTTGCAATGCAAATTGCGAGACGACGACGACGACGACGACGACGACGACGACGAGGCGCTGCGAAAGAGCCGTCGCTGCGCTGCTACTACTCCCCCATATCCGTTAAATATAATGGACTTTGCTACGGCTCGTTCGCTGGCCGATGAAGCGTTGTGCCATCCAGGCCAGGCTTTGAACATTTAAAACGCTATTAGGCAGTTTTGAGCGCGGGGTAAACTGCTGCACTTGCGGGCTTTAAAGCAACTACGTCACGCTTGTATCGGTATACGCGAGCTGTGGGACTGCGGCAATGGATGGAGAGAGCCGCACTGCTTCGCTATTTCGCTGTTAATGGCCTGCGCGAGATTGACACTTTCACGTGGAAACGGGCCGGAAGCTAAAATACGCGCGCATAGACACTTTGATTTGGGCTCGCGATTGAGTATTAGCTTTTTTTCAACGAACAATCGAGATGCCTCGGGGAATAGTGTACGGATGTTACTATAATGAGCGATGGTGCTTTCGGTGCGACTTGCATGATTTACTTGAAAGGATGTTGATAACGTTTTGACCATACGGGGGTTATGTTGTCAAAACTGTGGAATTTTGATAGCTCATTGTCCAATTTTGGATTTTTTTTTAACCATAAATAGGCAAAGAAGATCGTAAAATATTCTTCCGCAAGGCATTACTATTCTGGCACGGTTTAAGTCTAAACTGATCAATCTTTAGTTTTTAGATTCTTGTTTGTAATTCAATGGGCTTGTCTAACCCGTTAAAAACATACAAAAATATTGAGAAATTTTCAATTCGATTAACGTGCGAACAGGACAACTATATATAGTAATAATTAAACGCCAAACAAAAACACACACTGGCCGAACCGAAAATTACCTATTCTTTTATAAACGGTTTTGCTACCAAATCTCTCGAATGAATAAATATCAAATGAAAGAGAAGTATCGATTGTTGTTATACCAGAACACGGGCGAAACAAGAGTATCACACTCAGCGTAATCGGGCGCACGCACTCGTACGCACAAAGCCTTTCAATAGCGTGCCAAACGATTGATTGCTGGATTCGACTGACGAGAATTTTAATGCCGCTATAAACTCGCACGACGCTTTCCAGAGAGAGAAATCAAATTAATGAATAACAGCGGTTCGCGTTTATTTTTCATTCGCAAACGTCGCGCACCTGCATTTTTATGCAAATATAACGACGGTGTCCGCGCAGTCGGCGAAATACAAACATGTATAATCTGATACTACCAACACCCTCCCAGCGTTATACGCGAGAATCGACCTTTCTCTCGGAGAAGTACGTGGCAGAGCGTAACGAAATGATGTTTTTTGTCATATTTTTTCACACCGCGGTATTCTATAACTCGTTAGTTTCCAAACTAGTTGCCTACGAAGCTTTACGACTACCCATATTGGCAATCGACTCCCGTGGCCAATAGAGCTGTTATATTGGCCAGCGTACGTATAGATGCAAAATTTTGCAAAGGCAATACCGTCGTTTCGGCCCGCAACCGCGCGTTTCGAAAAATATCGTTGCCATCCAATTACCCGCGTTCTCTCTCCGTGAAAAAATCGTAAATAGTCGCGCGCGGCGAGTGATTCACTGAAAGCCATATAAACGTATTAAGAGACACCGCGACGACAGCGCGCGCGCGCGCAAGAAAACCCATACCTCGAGCGGAAAGCTGGTCATTATTTTTTGTCAGATGATCATTAATAAAGTGCTGGGGAGAAATCTGACGCGAGCTCGCGGTTACCAGCGCTGCAGCAGAGAAAAGACTTGGAAGCTAGAGTCTCATATTTCAAGTGCTTGCAAGTTTTCCGCGCTTTTGCGAGAAATGGAGAGAAACGTGACGAGAGAGTTCTTAAATTTTCTCGCATGTGGCTGTCTGTAAAGCGAATGACGCAACCGAGTAACGTATGCATTGACGATTCGATGCGAGATGGGCTGTAGAATTTTCGGCGTGTATCAAGCTGTTTTTTTTTTGCTGTGAGGGGTCGTATATTTTGGCGGCTGTCAAAATATTTGTCGCTTGCGGAAAATCCGTATCATTCAGGTAGACTTTATACAAAAAAATATTTATTCAATTTTGACGGATATTTATTTTGAAATAAAATAACGTATAAAATTAATCAGAAGTGTACAATTTAAGTACAATACATATACGATAATAAATAAGTTTAAAAAAAAACATATTTAATTGTTTAAAATACATCGCTTTCTAGAAAATACTTTTATAATTATTCAATAGAAGAATAATGGTTAACTCGTTTACTAATTAATAACTATTGATTTTAACAGAAAGCAGATTTGGCGGTGGGCTCTATGACTATCAACTACGCTCGAGAGAGCGTTATCGATTTCACAAAGCCCTTCATGAACCTGGGAATCTCCATACTATTCAAGGTAAAATAAATACAGTCAAGTCTTTGCACACAAAACACACTTGGTCAAAACAAAGGCAAAGAACGAAGCGTGCAAAAAATTGCACTACACAAAATCAAACAGAGGAGCTTCGTCGGCGGTAACACGTTGGGCAAAATAAGAAAAAGTAAAAGCGAGAAAAGCTCGCCGGCTGAAGTTTGACTCGTTATTCACGCGCAATTAGCCTCTGTTCGAGGCAGCGCGTCGTTCTAAACGAGCCGGACAGAATAAACTTCCTCAAACCTGCCGGAGGACGACGGCCTTTCCGACGCTATACTACTGCCACCCGCCAGGATTATGCGTTATAGTCTACTGTAGTTTGGGTATTATTCCACATATATGTGTGCGTATATGCACCGCGCAGTGCCGGCCTCATCTTCCAGAGATGTGCGTTAAGCACCAGGATTTTATTATCTCGAACACACAATGTTGAGTACGGTAACTGTTTTGCGTGCTGGGCGCTGCTGAGATTGCTTTCACTGCTCGAAAAAACATTGTCGGGAGTGGGTCGTTATTCTCAATATTCGGGATAAACAAAATTCTAGAGTGCGCAATAGTGTAAAAGTATGTCATTTTTATTTAATTTAATGTAATCTTAGGTTAGCCTTTTTTAAAACAGTATAATCTCAGGTAACGAAAATGTATAGAATTCACAGTAGACTGAAATTTTGGTTATTTATTCGGATATCGTGACATTTATGTCAAATGGATACATTTTAAAGATAATAAGAGCGCTTTTACAGAGAGGAAATTACTACTTTCCTACTCCAGCAGCAATTTATCCAACTTAATGCTAATAAGAAGACTAGAATAATTGATAGCCCTAATTAAGCGAGGCTCATTAAGATTCAAGCTCAAGGGGCATTTTTCGAAAAACTCTGAATACTTTTCTCGTAATGTCCATTCGTTCAATTTACGGTTGAGAAAATGTGCGCATACGGCGCAATCACTTTTTCACCTTTTTTTCCATAAAATCACTTTTCAACAATGGAACGAATTAAAATTCAATTTATCGCGTAAAAAGGCAAGCGCCATTCATGAGCAAATTCCATTTGACCGTTCTGCACGAGAATGCAGAGCGACTATTTTTAAGCTTTCTCCTTTGACTTCCGGGCAGGAATAAGCTTTACAAAGCGTCGCTATAATGCTCCACCGGCAAGTGGCATTTTTCCCCAAGGAGATATACAAGTCTAATCAGTTTTGAAGCGCCCGCGCGTACAAGACCTTTAATCGCTGCAAATTGACCACTCACGCGCAATTAAGGCAACCGCTCGACGGTCACCTTACTCAAAGGATACCCAAACTAACTACCGAGAATGGACCTCCTGTATCACGTCTGCGTTGCCCCTGGTTACCGAAACATCGATGAAATTTCAAGCGACAGATTAGACTGCCGCAACTATACTGATTAGTAATCTTGTTTTTAACGCTGTATTGACGTAAGCAGGGTTATAACTCAAATTATCGTTTCACCGCGATACTAATCTGTTTACAGCAATAAATATAATCTTCCATTATAAACCGGACTAAAATATAAACATTAACTTTCGAAATAGAATGTAATCTGAGAAAAAACACTCGATTGTAGACTGGTGAAACGTTAGCAGATTTAACAGAGGCTTGTCAGTAATTAAAAGCAGCTTGAAAAACACGATACTACTTTAACAAGTCCATTTGAAATCTATCTGTATAATTAAAATCCCATGGCAGCTTTTGATACACTCAGACCAGATTTAACTTAGCGTAAAACCAGGCTTAACTCTTTTTCTTTCTTCCTTTCTCACTTTCTAAAAAAAACGACCCATTGTACGTTTCAGGTACCGACGAGTCACCCGGCCCGGCTCTTCTCTTTTATGAATCCACTGGCAATCGAGATCTGGCTGTACGTACTGGCCGCCTACATCCTTGTCTCCGTAACGATGTTCGTGGTCGCTCGGTTCAGCCCGTATGAATGGAACAATCCGCATCCATGCCACTCGGGACCCGAAATCGTCGAGAATCAGTTTTCGCTGGCGAATAGCTTCTGGTTCACGATCGGCACCCTAATGCAGCAGGGCAGCGACCTTAATCCCAAGGTACGTACCTAAGTGCCCTCTCCCTCTCTTGCGAATCCTCCGAAGGTTCGCGCTACGGTAAAAAGAGCCGAACGGAGATAGAAACAGAGGAATGTGGTGGAAACAATCGAGACTCTCCGGGGAAATTGATGAGATTTAACAATCGCAGAGCTTGCGGCTCGCCGATTTCCGTGATTACCAGGGCTCTCTCTTCTCTCTCTCCGCACGCGCGCGTATGTGTATATACGCCTGTACTGGTGAACGGGAAGGCTTGTACACGTGTACGTGTATACGGAGACCTGTACGTATGCGGTGTAATAACGCCGACCACGAAATCGAGGCGGTAATTGTGTTTACGCGCGAGACTGACACGTTACCGAAGCAATCATTGTGCCTTTGGCAAATAGGCCTTTGGAATAATTAAATTTATGTTAATTAAACATCATACTAGATGGCTGGATTATGGATCGTTTGCACCGCGATATATGCTATTAATGTATCGCTTTACAATTTTTATAGTATCTCGCGCATTTGGTTCTTTAGCGCGCTTCATCAAATATCCACTTATCATCGAATATTACGCGTTGTTTACTCCGCGATTGTAAAATTAGCTCTAAAATTTGGCCGTTAACTTTGGTGGAATTTCGCGCGAGATTTAAGTGACTCTCAAACTGTAATTAACATTGTTCTATCAGGCTGCAAGCACACGCATCGTTAGCGGCGTCTGGTGGTTTTTTACTCTCATTATCATTTCGTCGTATACCGCTAATCTCGCGGCCTTTCTTACGGTGGAACGTATGATAACGCCCATAGAAAATGCCGAAGATCTTGCCAGTCAAACCGACATTTCTTACGGAACTTTGGAAAGCGGCAGCACCATGACGTTCTTTAGGGTGAGCGATGGATAATGAACTTATTTGCCTTAATTATAATTTACGATCGTTATTTGATAGACATGTGTTTTTGGTCAAGGATTCGATGATCGAGACGTACAAAAAGATGTGGAGATTCATGGAAAATAGAAAACCGTCGGTATTCGTGCCGACGTACGAGGAAGGAATACAAAAAGTTCTTCAGGGCAATTACGCATTCCTGATGGAGTCGACGATGCTAGATTACATTGTTCAAAGAGATTGCAACTTGACACAAATTGGAGGGCTTCTAGACACCAAGGGCTATGGCATCGCAACGCCGATGGGTTAGTATTCAAGTCTTTTAAAAATTGTTATGTTCGTAAAAACTGTTTAACATTGACAATATGATTTCTACTGTAGGTTCACCGTGGAGAGACAAGATCTCATTGGCTATTTTGGAACTTCAAGAAAAAGGTGAAATCCAAATTTTATACGACAAGTGGTGGAAAAGTCCAAGCGATACGTGTCTGAGGAACGACAAAGAAAAAGGAAGTAAAGCTAATGCACTAGGAGTAGATAATATAGGTGAATAAATACACTATTTTAAAGCGTGTTATAAAAGGTCTTTAAATAATTAAGACGTATAATAGTGAGAGCGCTTACCGAAATGAATCCAGTGTGTAATCCTAAATTCATGTGCTATGAACCTCTTGTAATTCACAAACTTACTTTCGGTTCTACAACTCTTCAAGAACTTGGCTATTCGTCCGCCGCTGTCAAATTGCTTTAGCTATTCAGCAGCCCGGACTATTAGCTTAATAAGTTGACGAGTTCTCTAACTTGTGAGCGAGATTTGTCACTGAGATATAACGCCTATTAATCACCCTACCCTTGTTTTCGCAGGAGGTATTTTCGTCGTTTTACTATGCGGACTGGCATTCTCAGTGCTGATCGCAATTTTTGAATTTTGCTACAATTCCAAAAGAAACGCACCAGCAGAACGCGTAAGTAATTTTCTAACCCTATAGCATTATTTAATGTTCTACAAAGTTTCATTTTTGAAGCATGACCCGCAAAAGATTGCTGATAAAAATATGGGAATGTGCATGTTTGATTATTGTTTAGCATGATGATGAATTCATGGATTATTAGCATGGATATATTAACAGCTTTCTAGTACTCAGTGTTCAGATAAAGCGCAGGTAAGAAATGCATTTGCAGGAACTATTTGCTTGCTAACTGATTGAACAATAATTAACGATATGATTGCTTCTTAACTAATAATGTAAATAATAGAATGAAACCAATCGACGTCAAATTTAAAACTTGCATCAATAAATATAACTTACTCGCATGAATTTTCAAAACAAAAGACAAAAGAAATGAAAGCTAACGATCGACTTTTCAACAGCAAAGAACCCCAATACCGCCGCCGACCTGCTCGGGATCCCTGCAAGGAATTCCTCAGGCAGCACAGATGCAGCAGCAAAGTCAGCAGCAGGAATCGCTGTGCTCGGAAATGGCGCGCGAATTATGCCGCGCAATACGTTGTCACGCCTCGTCGCGCAGGAGGAAAGCCTGCGAAAAGTGCTCGACTCACGTCGTCGGCTATCCCATAGATAATTCCACGCCCACACCAATCAATGGAGTGAGATCACAAGTAATTACTAGACCGACTAGATCGCACTGATCGCTATCGCGATAATAGGCCATTACTGTGCTTGCCAAAAGACCAGCTCTATTGTGCGCGACTAGAGAAAAAATTAAGTTAACGATATTTCAAGTATTTGGTGTCAACACTGTTATGTCAAAACGCGACGCAAATAATTTATCTTTCCGAACGCTATAATTGAAAGCTTTACATCATAGTTGATTTAAAATATATAACTTAATTACATTATCTAAATTTAATAAGATGAATGCTGTAAGGCTGTAAAATATACAAAGTGCGATCTATACCCAGTTATAGATTTTATAATATAAAAGTATTTGTTCATTTTTCCAGAGAAATAGTCTGGGACTGGAAATGTCACCTCACATTCACATGCATCATCATTCGCCTCCACAAGATTACGATGGAAACTAACTACGACCAAGAAAATAAAATAAATTTACAAGGATACGCTTTAAATTATTTATACGGATAACAATGTGTTTATAGAACGCGACGAAACATCATTTGTACAACATGCACATTTCTTAGCAATAAGATAAAGAATATAATTGTCTGATAAAGTTGTCGTGTGTCCTTCATCTTAAATAACTTGTCTTTATAGAAGACCGTTATGTTCATGACTTACTTCAGCACATATGGTACAGATTATTTATATCAGAGGGCAAACATTTTTAAAAAGAGTAAAAATGACACTACTACAGAGTACGTAAATCTTTATTTTTTTTTTATAATTGGAACATTTCTGATGACTTAAAGTAATAATGTTCATTTTAATAGTCTTTGTAAATAAAGTTTGAAGAAAAAAAAACAAAAAAGAGGAAAAACAAAAATGATAATAGGTATAATTAAGTTGATAAAGTCGACAGGCTGGATTATAATGATGTGAATTGTCATCTATAACCGATAACATTCCAAAGCTCTATACCGTTGCTGACTTTATCAACTGAATTGAACACTGTAATTAAGATATAATTGAAGGATCAGTAGACACGATGAGTGATCTTTTGATGTTTGATGTTACACATTCTACAAACGTGTAAAATGCCAATAGATAATAAAAATAAATGTCAAATGCGTATTGTTAATTTTAACAGGCTAAGAGCTTTTCAAGTGTTTTTAATTAACTTTACATCACTTAATATAATATTAGTCAAATTATAGTTTGTATAGTTACATTCAAGAGAACTTATTGCTGAGGCGTCAAACCAAGTTGATTTTGTTCCCAGCCTGTTAATATTTTGTGTTCAGTTTATGTTCAGTTTTACAAGCTGATAAACATTAGGTATATAAATAAATCGTTATATAAGACATGTATATACAATGAAATAATCAGTATCCGCATAAATCATCCATAAAGAACGTTTGTAAATATATAAAAAAAAATGCATATTGATTTATTTATCCTCTTTTTAAAATCAATTATAACTAAGATCATATATTAAATAACATTTAATTGATAATCAATGTCAAATTATGGTTATATCAATTAAGTATTGCCAAATTATTGGGATTCCAGATAATTTGAATAGCAGCTATCGATAAAGTAGAAAACAACAAAGCAATGCAAATTCAAATTGAAAACGGGCGGGTACATTTACCACAGAATAATATAGTACAATATACTAGTATTTATCAAAACGCAGTAATTCTGTCACTAATTTACTTAATACTTTTCAAGTTTGTGGTTACTTTCTGTAAAATATATATATATATTATATATATATATATATTTTTTTTTCTCAATACCACAAAATTATTGTAATGTATGGTTATTTTGATTAAATGTTAACAATATTGGCTCACCTTAGCTGTCCATACAGTAAAACTGCTCGTAACCTTCCAAAATGTCGCTTACTTATTTCACATTTCGCGACAAGAAAATTTTTGTCATTCAATGCACTACGCAAACGGACCAAAACCGCGAAGCGAAACACTAATGATTATGTATGCACAAAGAAAAATCCGCAAAGCGAAAACTTTTGATCCCGGCACTGCAAAAACGCGATATGAAAACCTCAAACGCGACTCGGACTCACAAGAGCTTCCGAACACTCGTAACGGTTTTTCTCTCTTATACGAATCTATAACCAAACTTTGTTAAAACGCGCACTGATTATACTTTGCTCGTGTAACTTAATAGGCAAACCCGGCGATTATCAAAATAATACTGACGTGAGTAATCAAAAAAGTATACCGGGCCGGCGAAGTACGAAATGACAGCGATGACAGAAGCGTTGTGTCTTGTCCCTCCACCGGCCGCCGTGGTGAAAATTAAGTGAAAAAAGGAAGTAGGGCGCGGAAGCGGCGAAACGCGGGAAGTGCGAATTCCCTCCAGATCGCTCGACCGGAAGTGAAGTACAGGCAATTTATCTTTTTAACATATGTACCTATGTTCACTTAAATAATATAATTAGATTCGAGTTTCGAGGTCGACTCGAGATATATATATATCGACGAGTACCAATATATTATAATTTTTACCAAATTCGCTCGACCGGAAGTCCATGATTTTGCATGCTGATGACTACAGGTGTATATGCGAGCAAGTCGTTGATATGAGGAAGAGGATCAAAATGAAAAGAAAGTTTGTTCTCTTTTTACCGTATCCTTGTCTATGATCAGGAGAATCGCCAAGTTAGTCATTTTGCAATTTCATTAAAAAATACCGGTTCTTTTTTTGCGCGAAATTCAAAAACCGGAAATTGTATAAGTGAATTACGACTATAATACGAGATTAAACCATTAATCATTGTTTTTTCATTCGTCCACACAAATATTGGATATTATTATTTACACTGTCCTGTTTCGTCATATGTTCAATAAATACTTCTCATGACAGCTTATATTAACTATTAAAACAAGTATAGTTGAGTAAAAGGAAGGCGTTGAAGAAAATTAAACGTTGTTTTTTTTATATAACATCATTTATTAAGGGATAAAATAAATGACAAATAACATATCACTTATATATGAAACTATAACATTTCTTAGAGTGTTCATTATTCATTACGATATAAAAGAAATCACATTACATACAACTCTCCCCACATGGTGATGGTCACACTTCGCTCAAAGCGTCAGCGAAGAAAACTTAAAAAAAATATTAAAAATATAAAAAAATAATACAAAATCACACTTAAGTCACCTAGAGTGTGCTCCTTATTGCAGACGAATCTGCGTAATTTTTTTCTTCGATCTATGATAAAATTAAGCTCAGACCGCTTCGCTTAAAATTATTAAGAGATCGAGAGAATACAAAGATGTTACATAATATAAAGAGCATGATGTTGTTGTTCAATAGGTGACAATATATACTTTACATAGATAAATATTTTTCTACAAAAAGAGAGAGGAAACAAGTCTTCAATCTCCAACGCTTCGAACCAGTACGATTACCAATCATATTTGTTTTCTCGTCACGCTTTTGTTTCATCCATGATCCTCGAAAAGATCAAGTCAAATCACTTGAATTATCACTCTTGATACGGTGGCTTGTACAATTAATATGCTTTGTGACTTTCGAAAGTGGAAACGACGCATCCGAACGTACAACATTACTATATGCATCGTTTGTAACATTTATATCTTTTAGATCTAGTAAAAAAGTCGCAAGATCGAAGACGTTTTCTGCACTTTCAGAGCTTTGACTATAGATCTCGAGACGCTAGGTCTCGATTCAATTTATTTCATCATCATTGCATTTAATTTCTCTCGGTACCACATGTTTGGAAACATCGCTGTTCCTGTTATATACGTTAGCGTTTTATATTCATCTTGCAATATATTCCGTATATTTCTTATTTAAAATAAAAACGCGAAGTGTGAAAAGATAAAGCTATACTGCTCGTGAGTCAGCAAACTAAAATCAACAGTTATGAACGATAAACTATTTCAATGTTTCGCGGGATTCTTTGAATATCCTCCTATCTCTCCTCGTATTTTTTCTGTCGTTTTTCTCAATCGCTACAATAAATTATAAGAATAAGGCAATAATAAAAAAAGACGGCGTTGATCGTACAAACCAAAGTTTACGAATGCATTTAAAATTCTTCACGACAAGCTTAAGAAATATATAATTTCGCGAGCCATTCACAAACTTGATTTCGCCGTCATCGCAATGTTACAAATGAACTGGATCGATATGCGAAAAAAAGTATAAAATTGCGATTTTACTAATTACTAAATGGCCGTCGAAGACTTCCCGGAGTAATCCTGTCGGTGATTGTCACTTCGACGAGATGACTACGAAAAGCCTTTACAAAAATGTCGACGCTTCCTTCTCTTTCCTACTTTTCACATTCACGAAGATTACGCATTCAGACATACAGACGCCTCATCACGATCGAAAGTAAGGGTATAATTAAGGTTTACTTCAACACAAAAATGTCGCCCGGCATCCCTCGACTTTCGCACTCTTTTTGAGATCGCTTAGCGGAGGTTTGCGAACGCCTCTGACGTTTCGAACACTCGCGAAGATCAGGAGAAGCGTTCGCGAATCCCCGGCCACTTTTAAACTTAAATAATAGATTTAGCCGACGAACTCTCCGTGGGCTGTATGAAAACAGAGTTGCAATGAGGAACGGCCGCGCGAGACTAATTCTTAAATAAAGGGACAGTTACGCAGACAGAAAAAGAAGGAACGACGACGGTGACAAAATATATAAACGCATATAATATAGAGAGACTCGAGGAGAAGTCGGACGAGAGCTCGTCCGACTTCGTTGCGATTGTAGTATAGCGTCTTGCGAATTATTCTCTCGCTCTCTCTTTCTCTCTTTTCTTAAAAAAATGACCATGGAGTTACATCAATGAGTTAAACAGAAAAGTGGGTTTTAAAAATAAGGCGCATACAGTTGATAAGACGGCGATTCAATAAAAATTGTTACGTCCAGAGTAACTTATGTTTGAATTCTGTACAATTTTGGTTTAACACAGCATTTTTCTTTCTAACGCGACAAAACTATTATTCTTTCGACTTTTACAATCCATCGATCTGGCTTAGATAACTCTGCTACTTCAAGTACTCTACTCTTAGTCCTCGATATCGTTTGTTATGTGTTTATTCAAAACAATGCGCTTTTATCTACAATATTTTGAGAAATTCTTGAATTTTGAAATCCATATATTTTTATGGAACATATCGAATGCTCGCTGATTATAAATAATGATCACAATGAATAACGGTGCGTGACTCTACAGTCAAAATTTCTAATCGCGAAAGACAAAGTAAATACAAAATACATATTCCAGATGAACTCTATATTTAATCGAGAAGAGTTTATACGTCCTATGGACTTTGTTTGATATGTTAATGCTAGTTAGAGGTGTTGTATGAATTGGTCAAAAATATTCTTTTAGCGTTTTGTATCTCTTTAAGAGGATTTCTTATATATTTGATGTTTGGTCGTTTTTGCTATACTGATTTCAAAGGCTGTAATTTTGAAATTGTGATAGCAATATTCGTTAAAATGAGATTATCTTATAGCTGACATTAACTGCGCCAAACCTATCGATGGACGCAAGACACTGAATTATGAGAGCCTCAAATCACACATCCAATCTCTAGATTTACTTCACACATGCAAGTTAATACAAAGAGACAGCTCAGTCACCTTTTGTGTGAATGTCATACCAAAATTATTTACATTTCTTTCGCGATAAAAAAGAATTCTTGTTCCATGACTTTTCGAAAAATAATATTAGAATTTTTAATATTTTTAAGTTAAACTTATGCAATCACAGAATAATATAATTTAAATATAATTTACATAATGTAACTATGTCTCTTCGTATATTACAATACATAATATTTATTATTTACAAGTTATATATCTACTTATATTTGTAATTATATAAATTTGATTTGATAAAACAGCCTCTTCTTCGTTACAACCACTTATTTTTTTAAATGTTGGTCATGTCATAATTAATTGTCGAGTTTGAAAAGTGTATGCCAGAGGAGAAAATTTTGAAATTATAGTCTATAAATAAATCTGAATACGTAGAAGTATCTAGACACGAGGGAAACCCGTTAAAAGTATTTTCCTTTTTTAAGTTTTGAAAGTACAAAACAGAATAAAATTTTGAATTTTAGAATCTTTCTGATACTTTCTTCGTCAAGTTGATTTTCATTACAGCTAAAATATCTTATTATAAGCTCAAGATTTTCGATATTTTAAAGAATATTTTCAAAACTCAAGATTTTCTCATTGATACAAATTTTTTGATATGAGGAACTGACGATGTTATATTATCGTGTTTCGACTGCTAAATATTATCACTATTTAAAACGAAATAAATTTCGAACACGTTATAACGCGCAAATCCGTTTCCTTTTATTATTCTTTTGTTCGCTTCCATTGTGATTCGAAAGATCCAAAGTATCACAAACTTTATCTGTAATCCTAAAGTCGTACCAAGACGACTCGTTCGACCACGTCGTTAAATAAAGATCAGCTTTGATGTGAATTTGATTGTGATTCTGCCTATCAATTCAAAGTAACGAAGAAGTAATAGTTTTCACTTAAATATTTTACACACATTTAATTTATACGATTGTTAATTCATAATGTTCTTTTTTCCAAACGTTAAAACTAATATACTCTTCAACGGGAATTAGATCTCGTTACGATGTCAGTCGAACTCTGCCCGAGAAGCGAATAATTAAAACCGATTATATTTATCAAATCAATATTTACAAAATAGTTACGACGAAAAAAACGCCTCTCTCTCTCTCTCTCTCTCTCTCTCTTACGATCTCACACTTTCTCTTGAGTAAGCGCAATCAATCATGAATTGTTAGAAAATGAAAATAAAAAAATACAATCTACAGCAACAAACTTGCGGTTGGACGCACAAACGTCATCTACAAAACTTAATCGAAAAAAAACCGCCTCCTTTTATCTCTTTTCAGCTTTTGAAGAAGTCAAATGTTTGCGTCTGCTTCAGATGAAGCTTTCGAGGACAAAAACTTGCCGTTGAATCTCCTCGTCCGTCCATTAATGTGTGTATGTGTGTGTGTGGGTATGTGTGTGTGTGTCAGAGAAATTTGCTCGCGCCACTGGCCGCAGGAGGCGGCCAACGGACTCGCGTTCTGCATACTAGCCTCTCTGCGACAGCCGCGACCGGGCGTCGTCGGGCTCGTGAAAAAACCTCGCGCACTGCTGGTGCTCCTCTTCATCTTCTTCCTCTCCCTCTTCTGCTGGTCCTCGGACAGTTAGGTCATGTAACGCATGACGGCGCGCAGGGCGTACAGCAACTCCGCCTGCATGCGAGCCTCCAGGATCATCAGATTAACGTGAACCTGAGAAAAAGAAGAAGAGCCAAGGAATCATTACAACATGCTCGAATCGATAACCCAACGAAAGTATATGAGTAGCGAGCGGAAGAAAAGCGAAAAAGTACCTTCTCGCTGTGCTTGAACTCCCTCATGACGCGGTCGTAATCCCTCTTGGTGACGCGCTCGGGATAGCAAACGGCGCTCTTGATGAAGGTCTTGAGGCTCCGCTCGAGCAGCTGATTGACCTCGTTGTAGTCGTAGTCGTCGTGCCTGATGCCGAACATGCACTGGATGTAGTTCCAGATGGCACGCCTGAAACGCGACGTGTCGACCTTGTTGTGCGTGCCCATTGTGTAGTAGGTCAGATTGTAGGCCGTCTTGAACTTGTCGTCGAGGAGATTGCCGACGTCGTTGTAGAGCCTGTTGACGAGGGAGTAGCCGTGGTCGTCCCAGGAGTAGTCCTGGACGCGGAAGGTCGGTATGTCGTTGAGCTGTCCGCGCTTGGCGAAGTCCTGATAGATGAAGGCCGGGTCCTCGATGAAGAGGCCGATGTCCGAGTCGAGGACGGAGCTGCTACGCTGCGGCGCCGCCGCCAGCTCGGCGGACTGAGTCTCCACGGTCTCGAAGCGTTTCGACAGCTCCTCCTGGGTGATCTGGTACGACTCGGATTTCTCCGACAGCCGCTTCATGCGTTCCATCAGCGTCTCCACGCCGACCTCCTGCTCGCCCACGATGCTCGGCGAAGACGGCGGTGAGGGTGATTTGTCTGCGACAATGAATTCGTAAGTGATGACTCGTTTCATCCGACATTACGATTCTGCCCGCGTAGTACAAGTTTGTATGAGAAAAAGCTTACCGTTCTTGCCGACACCGTTGGGAATCTGTTTGGGACTACTCGTCAGTTTGTCCAGCGTAGGCTTGGGAATATTGCTGTTCGCCTGGATGTTCTCCTTGTAGTGGTGTCCCATGGAGTTGTCGAGTTCCTCGTTGATTCCGCAGGAGAAGACGAAGGACGAGAGCGAGTGGAAGTGCGCCAGGAGGACTATCGCGTGGACGACCTCAGCGAGGGACCAGCTGTCCGCTCCTTTCGTCAGTTTCTGTAAAATAATATAAATCGTTGGTAATCCCATAATTTCATACACTGCACTCTGTACGCTCGAGCACATTATTATACACTCTATTTTCCACGAGCTCAGGCTTTATCGCGCTGATAATTCTAATTTATACGCCGACGAGAGATAAAGCCGCCACTGCTACTGCTCCAGATCGAAGTGTATATGCCTTTCTCGAATATCACCGCGTTTACTACACTAGCATTTATTAATAATAATAATAATACATCGCGTCGATGCCCACCTCTATGTGTGATTTGTTGAGCAGCCAGGGCCTGTGCGCGAGGATCTTGTTGATCTCGTAGAGGTCCTGCAGTTTTCCCGGGATAGACCTGAGGCCCTGTAGCCAAGACTCGTGTCCGCCCTGATGAAGGAACTCGGTCTTCTGGAGGTTGATCAGGTAGCTGCACTGGTGTCTACCGGCGGCCTGAAAATTTTCATCGTTCGTTATACCAACCTCGTCTCCGTATTCTTTCGATTCTTCAAATATATATACTTAATACATATAGCGTTTCTCGGCGAGCAGACGCTCTTACAATCTTATCGCGCTCCCGGCTCTCCGCATATATACATACACATACGTACATAACGGAGCGAACAATAAAATCACAAAAGTATGCGTGCACAGCGCGATAACCTCCTTCTGCGGTCCGACAAAAATCTCGGCCCGAGTTTTTCTCGTCAGAAAAGAGAGCCGAGATAAGAGACTCGTGTGTTCTCGGCGTCGTCGCGCTATTTTCGCGCGTATTTTACGCAATTATTAAATGTAGCAGCGGAATCGATTGTCCCGATAAGCGCGTCTGTCTATTATACCTCGCGAAAATTGTTATCTGCCGGTACAATAAATATTGGTTAATAAATATACAGAGGGCCGATGGAGGGGATACGAATCGTATAAAGCGCTTACGTAACCGCGCGTACTTTTTCACGCGTATCGGCACACGAGAGGTTTCTTTAAAATCTAGTAATGTATAGACTAGCCGTGTGTATAATATATTTCGACAAAATAAGATGGAGACCGATGTTTACCGGTGCGCGCGCGCGCGCTCGCGCGATCGAGAACCTGTTTTTCAGGTATGTATATATATTATACATACGGCGCGTTATCTTATCGGTTATATATCGCGCGCGGCTGTATATATAGCCGCTCGTACGAATTTTTCGTCCGATTAAATGTATTTTCGATCGATCAATTATCGTGTGTCTTACTTTGCTTTCATTCAAAATGTATAAAGCAGCGAGCTTTTCCCGCGCTCCGCTTTCCAAAAATCGCGTCTGCGCATCGCGCAACGAGATAAAATTCGCGCAGCCGCGATAACGACACGCGCGCCCGTCTATATATACCTATATCGCAGTGTATTCTCCTTTTTATTATTCCTTCCATCTTTTTCGCGAAAATCTTTGTGGGCCATCATCATCCTCGTGTCTTGCGGCGATAAAGAAGCTTCTTTTCAATCAGAAATCTTTTCACCCGACATATATATAGGGAAAGCCGGTTATCGCAAAATTGCAGAGAAGGGGTTATATGCATCGCAGTCGAGTCGCGCTCGAATTATCATACAATATGAACATCGAGAAGCTTCTCCCGCTTTTTTAAATGCAAAGAGTACGAAAAAAATGAGCCGCTCGCGAAAAGTGCCAGTCCAGCGAAAATCGCAGTTTTACTGCGTATATATGAGCGTATATGTATATATAAGAAGACAGTCGGCGCGAAAATAAGGCAAATACAAATTTATCGGAGTAGATGAGGGAGGACGAACTTTCTGCTGTACATCGCGAAAACGATAACGACTCGGGGGAAAAACGTTGCGAACCAAAGTATACATCATAATATGATTGTCGAATATTATAATTCCGCGAGTAGAGGACGGAGTGAAAAAAACAAGCTTTCTTTATTGGTCGCGAAAAAAACAATTGCTCAATTAACAGCCGTCAATAAAGCTTAATCTTATCTGCGACTCTCCGGCACGTATACGTTATATACGTAAAAAAAAAACACTTTGAATAAAGAGAAAAATCCGTCCGACTGAAATTTGTTTATATATATAATGTGACCCGTACCACACACCGCGCGCGAACTTTCGGAATATGTATAACTTTCGGAAAAGAACGACTTGTATATATTAATTATGTGCATAACGAGACAACCTCATCTCGCGGAAACTCATATATACGAAGGTGCGTATATATAACGTAAAGTTTCGAGACACTGACGCAATGCATATACAAAACGAGGCACATCTTCGAGAGACACACTGCGGCACACCGAAGGCCGAGTTCATTAGCATCGCGCGACTCAATTTTTTCTTTTATATTTTGATCCTCTTGTGCAATAAGCCATAATACGTTACGTGTAAAAATAAAATTGCCCCGCAGTATATAGACGCGTGAAACTTCCCCGATGCGCTTAATAATCGAGGTCAATGACAAATCTTTATATAAAACCTGTGCACGATGTATTCAAAAGCATACGCAGAAACTTACCATGATGGCGATGAGATGTCGGTAGTCGTAGGGCAGGGGTCCGTCCCCGCGAAGGATAAAGTTCTGCGTTCGCAAGAAGTGTTCCAGATAGGTCGGATGCGAGGACATAACCCGGGACACGTGGTCCAGCCTGTTGTTCTGCAGGAACGCGTCCATCAGCAGCATGTGCGTCTGTAATCCGAGAAAAGAAACGAGGCGACCTTTAGTACTCGTCTTGTAGTTCGCCTTGGCTTCGAGAGAGATCGCCAAATTGAGAGAGAGAGAGAGAGAGACTGATTGGTTTATTATAACATGTGGAAAACGTATGTACATATGGAAAAGCCAAGACAGAATCGAAAGATGGCTGGACTGATTATACTGTATCAAGGATTTCAATGGCTTTATTATTTTCGAGCGCGACAAATTTGCAAAACAGCCTCCCGCATGGCTGTGTGTGTGTGTGTGTGTGTGTGTGTGTGTGTGTGTGTGTGTGTGTGTATGTGTGTGTGTGTGTGTGTGTCTCAAAGTCGAATCACTTTGGAGTCCATCTCTCTCCTATATACTACTTCTGCGGAGGCTATATGTGTTAGCTTCTTCCTTAAAGGGATTGACGCATACATAATAGACCAAAGCCTCGTGTGTATATATTAGAACCGAGAGACCGACTGATAGAGATAGAGTCGAGCAATCAGGTGTTTATATTGCATCAGCCCTGCTTACTAGTAGGAAACTATATTGAAAGACGCAGACATCAGCGAATTGCGTATATATGTGACGATGCACAATAAAACTGATGGGACACTGCACGACTCGTGAAAATATACGTAGCTGTTCCCATATATATATTTGAGAGAGTGTGTGTGTGTGTGTTAGAGAAAAAGTATAGGTATACAAAGTTTTTCGTCGTGTGTCTATAAACGTAGAGATATAGACGGAAAGCAATGGCGTGATGTATTTGTTATTCCATCAGGGATAGGCGGATCTGCATAAAAAGTAAGCCGTAACTTGTTTGGCAACGGTAGCTATACGCCAGCAGCAGCAACACATGTTTGCTTGACGCTCACCCACACACACACACAGATGTAGTATGTATATACAAGGGAAGTGGAAAATAAGCCACTGGCCTCTTAAACCTCTTTTTCCTCTTTTTTTCTCTCCCGTGCCTTTGTGCTTAGTATACGTATATATATGTTTTTCCTCTCTGAAAGAGAACCTTTTCTCTTTTCAATCCTCGCCTTTCACTACATATATATATATATATATATATATATATATATACAAGGATCGCATATAATTAAATTATTAATCGATTCCAGAAGCAGCGCAGCCTTTCATGAATAATTGATGAAGCATCAGCCTCCACTAACCGTTACGAAAACATCGAAGAAAAGCCCGCCGAAAAGCGTAAGACAGTAGTACACACCGCACACACACAGCTATGCTAGGGTCAAGCGCACTCGATTTAATATTCCTCCGGCGAGTCAAAGCTTTCGAAAGAGCAGTAATAAGCGCGCGAACAATCGCTATATATATGTGTGTGTGTATAGATATGTATAATACACGCACCTGTCCTTCGGTCTGTGCAACGACCTCTCTCTCTCTCGTAGGTACGTTCACAGATGCAAACGAGGCTGTATATATATATATATGTATGTACACATACGTTTATCGATATGCGCAGCTGATAAGACATCACTCGCTACTGTTGCAACGATTAGACTCGAGAGACAGGCTGTCTGCGCAAGCGTTTCCGCGACCCTTTTGTACGTATTACAATGTATTTCTCTAATTTGTTTCTCGGATATATAATACGTGACTCATCGACGCCCTGTTTTTGTCGAGCTCTTTTTTTTCCTGACCCGATAGTGTAGTTTATCTATATGGCCGCTGCATTCGTTCATGTACTCGTGTGTGTGTGTGTGTGTATGTGTATATAACACATACTGGTACGGATTTCATGTATATCCGCGTGAGCGACTAACGGCTACTTGAAAAAAAAAACATCGAAACGTAGCAAGCCTTTGAAAAACGAGGACATCAACGGCGAAGGACGAGAGGGAAGAAACGCACGTGCGGATGAAAGGAGACTCGATTATAATATATCTGGGACTTTGATCGGAAAAGCCTAAATATATATATATATATACGTGAATTCGTCGCTCGAAGAGAGAGAGAGAAAGTTTCCTTGTCTTGCACAAGCGCACAAATGACGCAAGACCAATATATTGCATTATATTATCGAGTTTGTATTCCATTCCAGATATTCGTAAACAAGTATATAACACATCAGAGAAAAACTGCATTTCTACAGCCAGATTAATCGAATCTATTTTTTTAGAGCTCCAAGCTATACAGAGGAAAACAAGCTTTCATTCGGTCGAGCATGAAAAACTATCTATATGTATATATATAGAGGCCGTATAAACCTGTGCGCACCTGTGTGTGAAATAAGCGCGTATTTACCTATGCGTCCCTTTTCAAGACAGGTAGCTTTGTCCGCGAATACGCGTTTCTCTCAAAAGAAAAGCCTATAGACTCGCGGCGACGATTTTCCCAAGGTATCGGGTGAAAAGATTTTTTTCCCTCTTCTATACTCTACTGCGTGCGCGCGAGGAATTGAATAAGCGTCGGGAGAAAAATCATTCTCTGCTGCCAAAGCCAGACAGCTCCTCTCGGTCAGGTATACACGCGTCGCACAAATGAGCTCCCTTTCTGGCAGCGAAGAGAAGAGGAAAAAAAATGGTACAGGATTAGGCTCGGAGAAGAGTAGCAGGAGAATGTAATTCTGCCACGGGACATCAGAGTCGTGTATAATAAGATATTGTAGGGATCCATGATATTATTACAATTAAATTTTCTCGCCAAATTATAACGAGCTATATATATATATATATATACGAAAGTTCGAAACAATAATAAGTATGCTACGTCGCGCGTATAATATATAGAAACAAAAGTCTCGACAGGAGTGGTATCAGGCATCTCTGCGGCTGGTTGGCGTAACATACACACACACATACACGTCGGATAAACAGGCCCATAAATTTTAACGGAGGCTTACATTTTTAATCTCATCAAGCCCCCGAGATACACAGACTGCAGACGAGGCGTGCCAAAACGACGAGTAAGTAAGTAGCAGCTTCGTGATCAACGAGACAAGCTCTCTGTTGCAGCTTATCGGCTGTTCTTCTTCCTCTACCTCTTCTCTCTCTCACTCGCGCGCGAGATATAATAATAAAAAAGAAGCTATAAGAACATTCATAAACACACACATATCTGTTATAAAATTAGCCGCCGTACGAGGATCGAAAAATGCACACCGCAGCAGTGCGTATCTCAGCAAAAAAGGAGAGTCGAGGCACGTTTGCGCGAACGCGAGCGCTGACATAATCGTCGTGCAATTACAATTAACGAACCTCCTCCTCCTCTTCTTCTTGTTTTTGACTCATGGGAAAATATTTTTTCTCCAACCCTTCGTCAAGCTCATAATCGCGTTGTTTACTACATTGCGCCCCTGTTACGGAACAAAAGCCATCGTCTCGAAGGAACCTAAGCCCTATACACGCGTGTGTGTGTGTGCGCGCGAGTGAAAAAAAAGATGAGAGAGACACGATGCAGCGCCTTGGAATCAAAGGTCTGAAAATAAATGTTGCGTCACGCGCGAGCAAGCAGAGCCGCGACCGACCTCGATTCTTAGGTACTTATTGGTTTTAACAATGCTATTGTTCTCTCCTTTTTTCTTAAAAACTCTCACACACACACACACACACGCGCGCGCGCGCTCGTATATAATTCATTTTTTTCACTACCTATAAGTAGTTTTAACCGCCGAAAAAGGAGACGATACGCGACGACTTGTTTTTCTCGCGGCGAGAAGGTGTAAAAAATATTTGGATAGTTGAGCAAACACGAGAGTGTGCGTGTTTTTCTAAAAGATTCAGCATATCCGATATATGCTGATGCGTAATGCAGAAACGCTGCTTATCGGCGAAAACAGACTATATGTGGAGGCTCGTACGTTCGCACGATGCTTTCAACATATTGTACCTGGCATAGACATCCAATTTTCGAGCCTACCATATCTCGTTGGCAATTACAAAGTTAGCGTATATCATGTAGAGATAGCCCATCTCTCGACAAAGGGCGAGCAGTTGCGCCATTTTTAAAAGGACGCCCATCGGTGCGCGTTTCCGGCCGAGAGAAGAAAGAGCGCACGCGTAGCCGAAAAAAATTTAAATGGCCCATGGATCCCACGAATATGTGATATATACGTCAGGGAACAGATGTTCGACCGGAGAGAGAGAGAGAGAGAGAGAAAGAGAGAGAGTGAGTCGTAAAACTCTTGCGTCGGCTTGCGACTTTCCAGGGGTTCCGAGGATTAGGAGCGGAAGAAAAAAAATTTCCTTTCTAAAGTCGCATAGAGCGTTCCTTCCCTTCGTCGTGTAACGGAAAGAAGAATTTTCTTGTTTTTTTTCGTTGTATAATATAGGGAGTTGGCAATGCGCGACGCGGCTATATTATAGCGTATACGAGGTAAACACGTCTGACGTTGTTGTTTTCGCGCTGCACTGCTTACGACGTATTATAGTGTGCGTGTAGTCGCGTAAATCAGCCGCACAAATTCGACGCAAATATTTACTCCGCCGAATCATCCGATCATTAATACTTTCGACCGATCAAAAGTCGAGTACTATACCGAAATCTCGATAAGCCTCGAAGCAGCAGCTGACTCTTGATTTATTCGCTTCAGACCCTTTATATATATATATATATATATATATATATATATATATATATATATATATCGAGGAGGGAGAGCCAAGCCTATAATTCCCTACACGCGTATATTCATATACAGCGTGTGTGGATATAGCGTTATGAGCGACGGGGCGATTTATGGCGTTTCCGCGTTTGCCCATCCGTGAAGACAATGCGCCGGCGAGCGCAGAAATCTGATTCGAGGGCTTCCGCTGCCGCTCCGCGTGTGTATTAAACGACGATGCTGGACGAAATGAAAAAAAGAGAGATTCGAGGCTAGCCAGTGTGATTTACGACTGATTATTGATTCGGAATAAGCGCTGAAAAATATACGCTCTCGGCTTATAACGAGGCGTAAACAGATCGGGCAGCGATAAGCTTGATTGTTAACTAAAAATACGAGGCGAGGTAATGTATGTTTAATAAAATCACTTGTAAATTCCGATAAACAAGCATTATCAGCTATATAATACTTGAGACCGAAAAAAACAGCGATATAACCGAAATAGCCGCACGTCGACGGCAACAAAGAGGAGACTCGAAAATAGGCTCCTATAGCATGCTATCTATCAAAACAGAATCTCTTCTTACGAGAGAGAGAGAGAGAAAGAGAGAGGTTTGGTTATTTTAATAACCCGGGACTACCTAACGGTACACTTATACGCGATGATAAAGCAAGGGACTGCGACCAGAATAAATGGCTCTCGAAAACTCCGAGCTCGTGTATATAACTTTTTTTCGAAATACCGAGAGGAATAAAGAAACTCGTGGAAAATAAGCGCCTCTATATGCTGTATCGTTAATTAGCCCCTTAGCAGCAAAAATGTGTCCCGAGCTTTCTTCCATCCTCCTCGCGCGCGGAGTTATATAGTTGCTCTCAACGCCTTGGTTATATATTATATTATATATGCATAAGGCGAGTTTTATGCCGGGCCAGTTTCGTGCTCGGACAAACAAGTTGTAAAAAGAAAAGAAACGATCTTTGTACCAGTTATTTTCTCTCTCTCTCTCTCTCTCTCTCGCTCTCTCTCGTCCGCCAGTGAAGTGCAATAACACGTGAAAAACAACGTGCGCGTAGAGACACTATATAGCTTCCAGAGAAGAGTCTTATCTTCTCATATATACGTATACACATACGCATGCGGAGACATACAGCTATACTCCGTCAGCGAATCATCGCAGTGGGTGTGTGATACTCGCTTAATATATAGCACAAGGTTTCGCAGATTGTATAATCAGCCGGTGCACGTTTCTCCTAGTCTCCGTCGCAGCGGTTTATGTAGAACTAAAATATATTAAGTTCCGTCAGCTCTTCCTTCTCGTCGCGCTCAGTCGAATGATTTTCGAAAACAATATAACATATAACAGCGCGACTTTATATTTTTCGGTATACAATATGTGTAATATCTTATCGTATTATTCACGCAGCTTTTATCGCGTACATACCCCGGCTACTCGCTGGACCTCGAGCTCTCTGGATTTTACTCAGAAATGCACGCAGCCTCTATAATATATACTCAGCGTCGTCTTCTTTTTTTATATACTATATATACATTCGTCGGCTGGAAATTACAGCGGGTATAAAAACAGGCTCTCTTATCCTCCGAGAAATGACAAAATCGGCCTCTCTCTCTCTCTCTCTCGAACTTTCAAAAGCAGCATACTTATAATACACGCACGCACTCGCCGCATCGGAGTCCCGTCTTTTCAATTAGCCGCGATAAGCTGGCTGTCTCGTAACAGAAAAAAAAGGAGAGTCTCAAAGCGTGACACGTATAGCGCACATCTGGCGTCTTTTACAATCCGACGAGGCTCCTTCGATTCGCGCCTGCTTAATACGTACACGCGCACACGTGTCGGCCTTCTCGTCCGTGGCCGAAAAACGAGTTTCTTTTACGAGCGACGCGCGGCGGGGGCGTCGTCTATACGGCTGTTTTTCAATCAGCCGTATAGTCGATATATATATATATGCATGTGGATTCGAAAAAAGGATGTAATTACGGAAGTAGAACACGAGGCCAAATATTTAGGCAACACGGCTCGCGATACTGACACCCGTAGCGAGAAAAACACATATATACGAATATAACTCATCGCAGCTCGCTGGATGGAAGAATAACGCACGTGCCCGCGCGGGTGTAAAAATAACCGCGAGAAATTAATCGATCCGACGTCGGGAGATCAGGCGGTGCGCAAACACAGAACGAGAGTCGGTTTGTTTGCCGTAGAGAGAAAGTGAGACCCGACTCGGAAGTACAGCCTTCGGAAGGGAGAGAAAAATAGAGTAGGGACTCCCACTGTGCCCTGCTGCAGCTTCCCCGGTGAGATATTCGCCGCAGCGTTAATCAGCCATTATTATTGAGAGGGGGGGGGCTGCAGGGGTCGATTGATTTTCAGAGGCTCGTGAATAAGCCGCGTAGATTTATACGTACATGCCCTGGGAAAGTGAGACGTAACACCTCGCGAGACAAGGATTTGTATCGTTGATCGCGTGATTTTGTTGTTTAAGCTCTTTCTCTCTCGTCTCCTGCCTTGAATCCGCCGTAAAGTATAATGTAACGTAGAAAAGAGAGCAGAGCCTAAAAAAAAGCACGTGTGTGTGTGTGTGTGTAGAAACAGCCCATCCCTACAAATAGTCGTGGATGATGAAGAGAAGCGGCAAAGAAGAAGACGAAGCGACGGTGTGGCGGGAAGACGAACGAATAAAATAGAAAAATAGATAGGCTATGTTTAGCCGGTAATCGAGCGTGTATACGCCGAAAATTTATCGCTGCTTGGCTTTGGGCAACAACAACCGGACGAGAGAGAGAGAGAGAGAGAGAGAGAGAGAGAGAGAGAGAGAGAGAGAGAGAGAGAGAAATAAGAATACACTATAGTTTATAGCGCGTAACGCGCGCTGCGCGTTTAACGAGCTCCGCTTCCTTTTTTTCTCTCTTTTATAGGTATAAATATACTGCTTATCGGGACCGGGCCTACATTTTCTCTGGATCTCGCTCTCTCTCTCCGTTGTATATATGAATTCCCGCATTGAAGCTACATAACTTTTATTGGCCTTAATTCGAGAGCCGATATTAACGCATCGACCGTCGCGCTCGTCTCCTCACTTATTATACATACACGCACCACAGACGCACTGCATCCAGGTGTACCATTATAAATATAAGATATATATATACTCAGCCGAAAAAAGCCCTTGTACGACCTTGGCCGCGATAAAGAATCAGCTGGACGTCATTTTTACTATACACCGTACCGGATAATGGACTACTCAACCGCGTATACTCTCGGGGCTAATGGAAGCAGCAGATAAGAGAATCGAATCCCGAAAAAAAAATTCCTCTCCTTTTTCGCGCAAGCTTGACCAGTATAAGTGTTATGCGGACGGCGCGACGATGTATATCGGAACGATAAGAGAACAACGCACGCGTCAAGGACGCGCGCGTGTGCGTGAAACGTCCCATCGATTTTATTTTCCGGGGAAAAGTGCGATGACTCCGTTTTTTCTTTTTTTTTTTAGAAACTCGTCCCAAGGCTGCAGGAAAATATTGGATTTTCGTGTTTCCGACGTGAAATTTTTTTTTCGGGAAATTGTGACGATAATATAAATTTATATGTGTGAGTGTATAGGAGAAAGCTACGAGAGAACTTTCACTGACAGCGACGAATAATTTAGTCGAGAATTTTCGTCGTCGCGCGTTTTGTTCGACGTTGCTTTTATCACGCGAGAGACAGGCATGAGACACGTACACGCAGAGGCGGATTCTATTTAATCAGTCTGACCAAACAGAAAAATCACTCTATTGACACGATGATTAACGGAGCTTTGTGCGGCGCGGATTATATGCGCGCCGAAATTTAAACAGGCATCGCCCGTATATCTGTTACATACACCGATATATAGAACAGGTAGATATTAAAAAGGGACGCGTCCTTTCTTCAAGCTGAACCGGGCTTCCTATCTTTCTTCCAAATCCAAGTTTTTCAGAGACGAAAAAAACCAAGGGCGAAGAAGTTTCTTAAAAGCGAATATGCGTATACAAAGTGTCTCCCTCTCAAGGAGCGAACAAAGAGTGAGAGAGAACGATCTCCCCCTTCCCGTGCAGTATATACTCGAGTCGAGTTCGATGCTCTTTCTTATCAGGCCGGCGACGGCGATTGGTCACAAGTGACCGGCGCTGCGCGCTGCTGATGACGTCACCGTATCGATCAGCCCCGCGACCACGTGACTGCTGCACGGGTAAACGGTGTACTTACACGTATGTGTGTGTATATAGGTATATACGTATACGGGTTTTCTGACCAAAGAGTATGTGTAT
This sequence comes from Muscidifurax raptorellus, assembly GCA_020010945.3. Lineage (NCBI taxonomy): Eukaryota > Metazoa > Arthropoda > Insecta > Hymenoptera > Pteromalidae > Muscidifurax > Muscidifurax raptorellus. Next base: position 39,692,515 of record CM052078.1, read on the forward strand.
ATATATACGTACACGCCGGTGCGCAGAATCCGCTTGCACACGCGTGTAATAGTTCCGTCGCCCCCGCAACCTTCCTAGTCCGTATATTACGATCTCCTCTTCTCCTACTCCCCCTCGGCCGTCGTCACGTTCGACTCTAAATCTTTATCCAAAGGGAGACGGAGAGAGGACTGACAGAGTTTTTTCCTTATACTCCGTTATGTATATTTGTGTATACTCCGTGCTCCGTCTTCTATATATATGTGCTATATACCGCGCACAGTCGTCGTCCAGATGCAAGTCACGTCTGGCGTATTTAAGTGGAGCGACTGCCACTAGCGAGATAGACTTTTATCGGCTCTAAGTTTCTCTCTCGTTTCCGCGACGCATGTGATTCTCTCGAATATTAAAATATAGAGGGACCTTTGAGACGAAGAAACGCGCTTTTCCGCGCGCGAGCGCGGCGAGATTCTATTTTTGGAGACTCTTTCTCTCTTCGTCGTTAAATTTGGCAATAAAACACGCTGCCGAATGTTTCCACTTGGCCGATCTTGTTGTTCCTCGAAGCGGCAGCGGCAGCCGCAAAAATTACACACCTCGCAGAAGTCTCGATAACCGGTCTCTTTGCCATAAATAATGACTTTCTAATCGATGCTCTTATCACACCCTCTCTCTCTCTCTCTCTCTCTCTCTCTCTCTCTCTCTCTCTCTCTCTCGTTGTTCTCCTGACCCAGTTGGAGGTCACTCATCGAATTACATACACACACTCGCCCCCGAAACTCTATCGACTATTATACGCACACGTCTACGTAAGCTTCCGTAACTGGAGACTTTTTGTATACGAGGCACTTACATCACATATGCCCCTCTCGAGAGAAGGAAGAAGAAGAAGAAGAAGAAGAACCTATGGAGAGTCGTCCTGCTCTGCTCCTCCTCCGTGACCGCGCGCGTAAACAACATTGCAGACGGGAGAGCTGAGGGTATATATATATATATGTATAATGTATATATGTATGTATGAGAAACCGGTTTGCGCGTTCGGAAAACAATTTTACGATCTCGAGCGCGAACGAGCGGAGGAGAGATAGAGAGAGAGAGAGAGAATAACACGTATATATATATGGCTGTATGCCTGTGTGTGTAGAGGTGTGCTTCGTGTCCCACCTTTCTCCGGTTATATACTTAGTATCATCTGGCCATACGATCTGAGATTCGAGCACCCTTTTCGTCAACATCTACTCTTCGGGCCTAGTGTCTTTTTTCCCTCTCTTTCACCTTTTTTGTTTGCGCGTTACGCTTGCGAGAGTCGGGCCCGTCCGTGTACCCTAATAGGTACAAAATTTTCCACTCGGTAAACCGACGAACTAAACGTCTATAATGTAATAATCGGTATCGGCCATCGATCGATTTTATTCTACTCGATATCGGCCATCGATCGATTTTATTCTACTCGAAAATACGCGCACTCAGAGAACAAGAGACTATTTCTGTAATTAGAAAAATTCATGAGCCCGTCGCGTCGGTGAGTCACTCGCGGCTTGTTTAACTTGTTGAAAATCAGATTTTAACATTCGCGCGTATACGCTTATAGCCGGGCTATTTGAATAATTTATACGAGCGAGAGTCATTGAAGAAGTATAGGTATATATTATTCTGGCGTTTATTCAGTGCGTACAAATGGGACGTCGCATTTCGCTCTGGTCCAATTTTATTCGGAATTAGCTGGAAATTCCAGGCTGATAAGCTTCCGAGAAGCTCGGCATCGCCTTTTCTAATCTGCATATCAATGCCCGAAATACTCCGAAAATTAGCTCTCCTATATATATATATATATATATATATATATATATGTACATGCAGCGTAGCAAATGACGGCCAGTGCGGGCATACGTATACAGGCACGAGATGCGATAGTGTCGCCGGCCGGCTTTGGGATGCAATCGATACGGCAGAGGGTGCCAAGGAACCCCTCGAAAACCAGAGCCTCCCGCTCGAAAAACGGAGAATCTCAACGGCATAATATTCTCTATCGATTTTCGTTAAAAAATAAACGACGAGCTTAAAAAGCCTGCCATTCAGCCGTTGGCGCGTAAAGAGGCCCGACGCGACGGCTCAATTCGAATATGCCTAACGAGGCGAAAAGCGTTCCTTTTTTTACCCAACGAGAATTTCGACAAACAACCTGATAATATGCAGTCGTGCATTATTGGCCGGAGAAGGGAGAAAAAAACGCCAAAGAATTCGGCGCGTCCGCGATGACTCAAGTGTCGTATTGAAAATTCGCTCCTATTTTCCCTCCGCGCGTTAATGTACATTACGCAACGCGGATCAAGATATGGTAATCGGCTATACGCTACTCTGACATTGAAACTAGTCGCCGCTTTTCATTTTTTCTTCTTCTTCTTCTTCTTCTTCGATACGCGCATAAAAACAGCATATAACAATATTAAAATACAATGTGTGAATCCGAAGAACGCGACATGCTAATTCTTAGAGAAAATCTGCATATTCATGCAGACTCGAGAGACAGAAAGAATTGGGCACACTCCAAAACTTTATTTTCCCGAGGCGTCTCGGCTCTGTCGCAATAACAACCGCGTCTAGCAATTTTTCGAGAGAGTAAAAAAAGAGACGCGAGACTATATTATACTCCCAACCATTAATTTTTCACAGCCTCGACTCTAAGGTACGTATTACATACATACACATACACACGCACAGTATAGAGTCTCGGCTATTCAGAGCGACGAGAAAATCTCGATGGCAGCTCCGAGTACACGCACCCGTTGACGCGAAGAAAAGAGATAGAGAAAGAGAGAAAAATAGAGGAGGCGGACCCCTTGGGCCATAAAGACGAAGGCCCCGAAACTCTCTCGGTTCTTTTTTTCCATCCGTGATATATAATGCTGCTCCGTGTATATAACTGGTCCCGGCCTGTCCACTCTGAGGGAAAATTCAAGAGGGAGAAATCACTCAAGGACAGGTACTGTAAGTGAGAGAGAGAGAGAGAGAGCGAGAGAGAGAGAGAACCGGCCGCCTCGGTCGCATCCGCAGCGAGAGAAAAGCCGGTGGATTGTTGCATCAGAAAATGAGTATGAAACGAGGCTGTGGATTTTTACCGTTTCGTGGGTGTCTGACGCAAATCGCGCAGATTTTTTCTACGCAACCTTCGATTTTTCCTTTCTATCTGTAAACACATACGCGTTTTCGAGCTTTCGCGTATAGCGATGACGCGTTTTGCAGCTAGTCTTCGTACAGAGCCAGCTTTAAGGTTAGAAGCTCTCTTCTACTATCGCATATAGTGCATACTCGACACATCAGCTGACTGAGTTTCGTCAGACTGGTAGTATAGCCGGCCGAACAAAAGACTCGGCCTTTGTCACGGCTGCAGCTACGCTCGATAATTCGCCTCCTACTGCGAAACTCCCTCAATCTCGCATTAGTACGCGGAACGAGGATTCTCTCGAATGAATATGATATATGTATTAAAAAATAGAGAAACTCACGTCGTTGCCGATTTGACCCATACTGGCGTTTGCAGCACGAGTAGCGATCGCACCCGCCTCAGGGCAAACCTCCTGCTCGTTTGCCACAGGAATCTTGAAGCTCTTCCCTCGTCGACTGTATGTATATCTACCTTCCGTACTCGTACACGTTATGGATACGTGCAGTGTGCGCGGGTGTGTGTGTGTGTGCTCTGCGAGTCAGTTGCTGCTGTCGGCGAAACTTCGAGAACACTGAGTAGTAGTAGTGGTAGTAGTAGTAGTGGTATTCGTTGCTGTGCTGCTGCAAGCTCCGCGCGAAAGCTTGTACGTCCGAAAATTATCACTTTTGTAGAGGATCAGTGAGAAACTTGCAGTCATAATCCGGTCAGATGGTCATCCGGAGATCTGTGTGTGTGTGTGTGTGTGTGTGTGTGTGTGTGTGGGTACGATCACAGACGATAAAGCGAGAGAAGAAAGCCGGAGCTGAGCTTCTCTATATCATATACTCGCACAGAGAATGAACGTCGAGCTGTGTATGTTATATCTATGTACATGAATCTACTCACGAGCCGTATAAATAGTAGCAACGAGTATCAAAAGTTTCTTGGTAAATACAAAAGCTAGCTGCTATAACTCTTGCGAGCGCGCGCGCGCGGACGACGACTTTTGGCCTCTTTTTATGTATAATAACGTCCGAGTGTATCTATGATGCGTCGACGATCGCGTACGATTAATGTACTTTTGTTATATCGCTGCACCGGCACTTTTTCATCGACCTTCCTCGAATATACAAAATTACGTATGTATATCACACTGACGAAAGACGAGCGCGCTGTGTCCGCTGGCACTCCTCTCGTAACAATGGCTGAGGAAGTATACGTCTCTCGGACTCCAAGTCTATCTCCACAGTCGCTGCGCCTCGTGACTTGTGCGCGCGAGTGCCGGTTGCTAACTGACGGCTGATTCGAGCTGTGCTCGAGCGAGTCTGCTGCTCTGCGGCCGCTGCTGCAGTGTGGAAAGCTGGTCCTTGCGGAGTGGGGGGGGGAGCGGTATCTACGAGCGCAAGCGCAGGCCCGGTCGTCGTCGAGTCGCTAGTGTAATATATATATATAGAGAGAGCCGGCCGGTCGATAGGAGCGTAGACGACGCTCCGGTAACCCCGAGACTCTCGCGCGATTTCACCTCTGAACGGCAATTTTTTAGAAATTCGACGCAAATTTTTTCGATTTTTAGCCTGATGCGTTGGGAGAGATTGGATCGTCGCGACCGAGCAAGGTTTTGCGGAGTCGGAGTCGCGCAGGGAGCTTCAAGGGGGAAACTCGGTCGGAGCGAACAAAGGCGAGTTCGAGCGCGGGGTTCGCGGGAAGCCTCAATTCTGCCCTGGCCTCGGGCTCTGGAAGAGCGGCCGGCACGGATCAGCTGATGCCTTAGCAACAGAGTTACTAGCCGCGCTAAAAATATCGAGCCGAGCCGGCTGACGAGTATATACCGAATGCTATACCCGGCAACATCGCTCCGAGAGAAACGATATATACGCGAGTGTGTGTGTGTGGGTCGTGTTTTTCTCTTTGTGCGTGAACGAGAGGATGTGGCTATAGTATACATTATACTGTCAAAATCCGTAGTTTTTCGGAAGCGGCGAGCACAAAGGGGCTTCGCGGACGTACGCGTCAGCTGATTCCCTCGATCTCAGCTGACATTAACATATACATATATATCCCATATGATTAACGGCCGATAGGTATATAGCACGAGAAATGTATTCTATCTGCCGACGGGGATCTGCGTAATCGTTACACGCGACGATTATCAGCCTGCAACAATGGGTCCGTGAATAAAAAAACTAGAATCATTCATCGTTTCGCAAACTCGGTTCGTTCACCCTGCGAAGTAGTGGCCGCGTATATTGTTTCGAAACTCGCGTACCTGAAAGCTCGAAGCTCTCGGCGCGAAATGATTATCCAAAGAGCGAACCAGCGAAAAGTTGCCATGCTGCGCCCGGCAACTCGCGGCGGCCGTATATATACAAAAGAGAGACACCGCTACCGGTGTTGCGCTCTTGCTGTTGCCACATCGGCTGCTTCTTCATTTCGGCGGTGTGTGCGCGGGTGTTATTTCGGAGTAATTACGCGCGGTATTGCCGCGACGAGAGAGAATTTATTGAAGCGACTCGGGGATCTATAAATAGCGCGCGATTCACGCCAGCCATCAATTTTAATATTGCTCGACTTTTGTGTGATATATACACACGCACGCACGCTCACACACACACACACACACACACACACACACACAGAAAGCTTTAGAAACAAAGCTCTTATTTAAAAAGAGAGGAGGCTCGCTACTGAATATTCATATCGACAGAGTGCCCGTATGCGCGGACAATAATTGCATTATATGATCTGTGTGCAAAAAAGGAGGGATTTAAAAAAAATAAATATATATATCTACACACATAAAGAACGTACACGCGGACAAAGGACCGTCAGCCCATAGGCAGAGAGGCTCGACTCACGCACGTGACACAAAGAAACGGGTCCCTCCACTCTCTCTCTCTCTCTCTCTCTCTCACCCGCTGCTGTTTACGCGCTGCGGCTATGTGGATGTATATACCTATATACGCGCGTAGAGCTGTTGCCAGGCCGTCTCTTCCTCAATCACGCGGATCAATGAGTCCGGCCTGACCTTTGAGGGGGTAAGATGAAAGTGTGCGTTGTGTGTGTGTGTGCGTGCGTGCGTGTGCGCGCGTACAGGGGTGGGACAAAGGGATATTATATTTTCTCCTGCCTCGTGATTTATCTGTGTTTCCATTTTTGCCGAGATCGTAGTTCGGTAATTGCATATCCATCATCGAGTTATACCGATACGATTTCGGCAAACATAATATGACGAATGTTAAATAAAGCCCGATGCATCAGAAAAGATTGATTCTGCAGTGCGTGTGTATAATCTTGGAATATCGTTGCATTATACGGCTGCTATCTAGAGTAAACAGTGATCCTTCGTACACGAGCTCCTCGGATTTCAAGGCACAGCCAGCAGCCGCCGGGGTAATCCGAGATTGATTGCGAAATCATATCTTTATTCTTTGTGTCTATTGAACTTATTGCGCTCGGAGGCGTCGACGAGTAATTTTGTTATACACTGTCATACGGGGAGGATAATAAACGTATGATTTATGTAATGCATTCCGTAGAATACAGGTAGCTGCACAATAAAAAATATATATAGCAGCGCGGACTTTTTTGCTTCATCGATTCCTTATTATCGTTATGAAACTGGTTTCTCTCTACTCGGCGATCGTTTACTTATTCCAGAGCGCGCATATAGTAATAACTCGGCTTTAATTCACGCGAATATTCACAAATAACACATTTCGATCAATCAAACGCCGAGTATGTAATGTATACAATGGAAACGAGAGAAAGAGACAAAGTCCTTTCTTTGTCTCTCTCGTTGAAGTACTCGATGGAAATCAAGCGTCTATATACATAGAGTCGGAGGGGAGAGAGAAAGAAAGAAAAAGCCCTTTCCCGCGTTTCCGCAACAGGCGGACACATCCCCCTGTTGCCGGGGAAAAATTCTTTGTTCGTACACACACACATATCTTGGCAATTCATCTCGCCACAGGATTACGCGCGGCGAACACAATACCGCTCGTCATAACTGTTAAAGCCTCGATCCCTTCGCTGTGATGGTGACTTTTTTCCGTTAATTGCCTAGAGTGATTACTCGCGGCTTGCGTAATGCGCCGATGTTTTTTTCGTATCGTATAGACGGAGTTTTTAAGATGTATATAATACATAAAGGACTCGCTTCATAGGCGTAATTCGCGCTGACGTCAGCTTTTATTGTGTAGTTCAGTGGACGGTTTTTAACGCTCGCGCGGATGGATTATACTTGTGGATATAAGCGATTATGAGGAGAATTTTTTCTCCGTTAGATTTTTTTCTGTCAGATGAATGGAGATTGTGGATGTGTCGTTTCCTCGAGGAAAAAGTCTGTAAAACGAGCGAACTAACTTTGTTTCAATACGGCCATAAATATTCATTCCGTTGATGAAAAATAAAAATTTTAAATTTATCCAGTTCTATAAAGTGACGATAAAAAACTCGCACCTAAAGCAGCGGTATCCGCAGGCACGTAACACTAGGTGAAAAGACGGAAGACCGAACGGGTGTATATATATATATACACACACGGAGTCGTATAATACTCGACAAATTACGAAAGCCCGAGAGCAATGCACACATACACAGTTACATACGCCGCATGCATTACGTGTATATATATATACATATATGTACATTTCCGCGCATCCGACAATCTGTATAATATACAGTACACTATTCCGCGAGTAAAGTATACACACACATGCACACACACAGGTGACACGGAATACAGGCTTTTCGCAGAGTCTGCTAATTGTAAGGCGCGTTATGGCATTATGTTAATGGGATCGCACGGTCAACGCTCTCGGGGAAAGAAAAAAAACGCGCGAGGAGCTACAGGCTCTTTGTGCATTGTGCAACCCGATGATATACTCGTATATACGTATATAGGCCCCCGATGATTTTCCTAAGCGTCGCGGTACGGCCTTGGCAGTAATGTTCCGCGCCAGCGAAAAAATTTTCCCATACACGTGCCGGTTAAGGGACAAAGGATCCCGAGCGTCGAATTACATCGAGCGGTAATCGCGCGAGAACTGACACCAGTCACACACACATACACAAGGGTGCTCACGACTCCATACTTCGAAGCGCGACGACTCTCGTTGTTATTTATATTATGGGACTACGGGAGTCTATGTATATGCGCGCTGGCTCTTTACTTCCACATTTATCAAAGAGGGGAGTAGACACAAAAAGCTTCCTGATGTGCGCTCCTGACGTAGTTATTGCCAAACGCGCATATGACATTCTCTCTCGCTCTTATTTTTCGTTTCACCGAGATTTCTTTTTTTTTCAGTGCGCATGGGAAAGCTATATACGAATTTTCGACGATCACAGGCATTACTCCCGGTAATTTTACGCGGATACATAGAGCACACACACACACGGGCAATTACGCATACCTCTAGCGCAGAGCGGAGATTAATGAATGTAGAATTGTAGAATGTGAGAAGAGCCGTGCGCGCGCGGAAAATGAGGAAGCGGCTCGGTCGCTGCAGCGTATATTTTTAGCGCTCGAAATAAGAGCGATGAAACGGAGGAGTGTACGTACATATACGCGCGTTTATGAACGATAAATTATTTTACGCGCAGACGCGGCGCGTTGAGGTGCAGCGGAAAATTTCGGAGGATTTTTCTTTCATGCATCCTTGAAACGACCAAGATACAAGTCTATTGTTCGCTGAAACTGTTCCGCAGACGTCCGCGTTCCGCGGCATACGTATACGCCCACAAATCAATAGCACCATAACCAGAGCGCAGGAGACAAGGCGAAAAGTGACGACAACAGACGAGGAACAAAGAGACCTTGGTCTGCAATTTCAGACATCCCACTTCCGTCGTCGTGTATATATACCCCACTGACCTCGTTTCTTCTCTCTCTCTCTCTCTCTCTCTCTCTCTATCTATCTATCTGTATCTGTAACCCCCTGACACGCTGAGTCCACCCCCCCCCCATATGTATATATTTTCATACGTGCACACGTATACACAGTCGCGAGGTCAGCGCACTTTCAAACTTCGCGCTCTCGCGGGAGAGGGTCAACGCTCGGGAAAGTGCCTCTCGTTACTCTCGAGAGCGCGGTTGCAGTCAGTGTTCTATTACGGGCTGCAGCAGTATAGTGTAGGTGCCCCCCTCCCTTCTCTTTCTCTCCTTTTCCCTCTTCGCCATGACACCACGTGCCATTATAACGGGCTCCTACTGGTCGGCCTTATAACTCACTCGTCCTGCTTTGCTCTCGCGGACTTGTGTGCGCAGTGCTGCTGAATGAATGCCTGCGCGTTTTCTGGAGACGCTGCGCGGCTTCTTTATGCGCGAGAGGGTATATATGTATAACGGCTGATGTGAACTGCTGCTTCAGAAGCAGGGGGAACGGGAGGCACCTTGTGTAATGGCCGAATTTCAAAGTGCAATAAATGTTGGACTTATGGCTTACTTACTTCAGACGAGGCGAGAGGATAAGAGAGCTTTGTTCTAACTCACCTGGAACAAAAAAGAATGGGAAAATCTGTTAGATTATATAAGCTCGTTTTATTTGGGATTTGTTGAAAAGTATATATGCATTTTGTGTGGTGCGTGCAATAAAGCGTAGGTATAAGCTTTTCCTCGTTTGTAGCAAAAAAGATCAGAACCTTTTGCTGGGGCAATTAAAATACATTTGTCCACTGTCTACTCGGTAATCCCGCTAAAGAGCATTAACGTGCTTATACGGGAATGGATAAACCCGCTGCAAAATCGGCAGCGCCGATTTCCCGTATACTAGGAGATAGGCAGATTTAGTCAGTCGTACTAAGGGCGTCGCTCCCGTGCTTATTCAAACCTTATATTCTGTTTTTCCTTATATTCCATAAATACTGTGTTAGTTTGCAAAATCGATTGAGTTCTTTACTTATGCTTAAGTGTAGGAAATTCAATAGGAATAACAATTGGATCAGAGCCTGTTTTTTTCAGTGATAACCGAACAAACAAACACGAGTATATCAGCAGGTATTATAGCATAATATGATAAGTGCCGACGATAAGGAATACCTGACGTTCATGAATAAGCTTCAGTCAATAACTTTCTGATTATTCCACGAATTCCGATAAACTCTAGAATACAGTAGCACATGCAGCGATCAATGAAAAAACGACATCATGGCGTGAGCTACGAAGCTATACATCACACAATTGTACATGTATAAAAATTCAAATTTCTGAATCACGCACATTCGCGCAAGCCTCTGAATCATGAAAATACGTCGCTTCGCATATCGAAATATCTATATTTTTCATCATGAAGCATCGAGCAACTGTTTCGCTCGATCGCGCCTTATTGCAACCGGTCGATAAACCTGCGGCATATAAGTACACGCATTTTACATTACAAAAGCTCGAATACCACAGTCGTCTAATTATAGCCCCTAATCTTTCCCAATCCCGATATCTCAGGTGATATGGCTCCCGAAAGCCCGTCACACCAATTGCGAGAACTAGCGCGATTCTTCCCAGTATAATAGTGCGGCGATATCTCGAGGCAATATCGGCTATGCGTATACTCGTAACTTGGAAAGGAAATTTTCGCGCAGCTGGCGCTTGATTAGGTCAGGATCTTGGTCGGTATCATCAACGTCTGTATAACCTTGAGAAGACACGTAGACACTTCCAAATTGACTGACAGCTCAACGATATTGCGCAATCCTCGAGGCACACAATCGATCGGCCGGTGTGTGTATGTGATGTACGGCACGAAGACGGTTTTGAGAGCGAAAGAAAAAAATGGTTATCTTATTTATTAACACTGGCAATGTTTCGGGCGTGTGTTACGCACATTAGCGATGACTTTTCTGCCTGCGTCGAATTTATCATCGAAATTTCCAGCCACTGCCTCAACGTTAATTTCCTGATCGAGAGAGAGAGAGAGAGAGAGAGAGAGAGAGAGAGAGAGAGAGAGAGAGAGAGAGAGAGAGAGAGAGAGAGACTCGCGGACTGATGTGATTAATGCTCACGAGAGCTGCGACATGACAAAGGAGGGGAAAAACAACAGCGGAGATGGTATATAGAGCTTGACACACGGTTGCATGACTTAATTACACAAATTCGATGAGAAATGCCTTTGTGCGCGAGCCTCGCTTTGATTGACAAAAGATCGCAGTACTCGTAGTTTCGTTTAATAATAAACAGTATAACCAGCGATTAAATGTGGTTAATTTCGTTTCCGCCTATATTCAAATTGAATATTTGAAGTAGAAAAAAGAACGTCAGTATGTATACATCACGATCGTCGATATATATATATACAGACAAACGCGCACCGTCAGTCCGTCACTTATCGTCCGTTGCGTTTTCGCGCCGCTAGAGGGCCTCGTGTCCCTGGAAAAATGCGAACAAAGAAAACCGACAGACAGCGTGTCGCCTGATTCACCTGTCAGCTCGCGGTTTGCGTCATCAGTTTCATTGTATTTGGCAAAAGTATAAAGCAATATAGATACACGCACGCTTTTCCGCAAGGATATACAAGATGTAACGAAGTAAAAGGGAACTTGGCTTTTTAAAGAATCCATAAACGACCCGTTCGCGTGCATTCTAATTTAAGGTTAAGGCTGCGGAGCATTAGCGTAATAAGTTTTTCCACCGTCGCTCCCCTTATATACTATCGTATAATACCAGCCGAGTTAATAGTCCTCGCGTTATATTTACGAGAAGTCGAGCGGTATAATGAGTGTAATGCCGTCTTTTACTGGAAATTCATTCGAGAGGGAAAGAGAGAGAGAGAGAGAGAGAGAGAGAAGTCGAGCTTGATGCGATCTGATATGACATGATACCACTCGCGTATGTATATAGGTATACTTGATGCTAGTGGTAGGTATATGTATATATGTAGACCATAAAGGGAGGGGGGAAGCTTTCGATATATATACGGGAAAGGCGTTTAAAAGGAGGAACACATCGCGATCTCGAATCTCGATAACTCTTCGTGCACAGCTCTATGTAGATGTATGTGTGTATAGGTGCCATATATACACCCGCGGAGAGATGTAAGCGCGGTATTTTTTCCGAACTAACGAGTAGAAATTCGCCTTTATGACACACCGGCGCTCGCTTTTCCCATGAACCCACGGCTCGTAAAGGAACATTACTCCTCGAATAGTAGTAGTACTACTACCGATGCTTTACTGTAATATACTCTCTGGGCGAAAGGTGAAAGATAGAGACGGCAGATAGACACATGCGCACAGAGGCTGGAAAAAAAGTCATCCCAAGAAAGAAAGGAAGAAACCATCAAGGACAGGCGCGCCGATGCGAGTTAGAAGATAAGTATACTCGCTAAGCACATCTCGTGAAAGTGAGAGACGTGACACACAGCTGCATCGAGTACACACACACACATACACGTATGTATACACACAGAGGGCAGGAAATTTCGTAGCACGGAAAAGAAAGTTGCGCAATTGAAAATCGAGAGGGCCGATATTATATGCCTCGTTATATGCCGATCGACACACATGCTCACTGACCCGACTACTGATGACTCATTCGGTTGCGGACAAAAAATTCGCCGCCTTTTTTTTGTTCCACAATGTAGCTGCAATCTGCATGTGTGCGTTGCTTTTACGATACTATAATATTGCAGTTTTCACGTTGTTACTCTATACATATATATATATATATATATATATATATATATATATATATATATATATATATATATATATATATATACAGCGCGGATCGCTTTGACCTTAGGGGAGGCAGTAAATTCATATATTCCGCGGGGTTTTTACGGCGGGCTATTATATAGTCGACCTTTTTACATAGGTTTTTTCGGCCTCCGGTGAGTGCCGAGGCATAATTGAATAGTAAAACTTGTTTATTTTCGAAAGCACACATACATACAGTTTTCACGATATTGAAGCGACGATATGCCTGACTTTTATACGCTTCGCGGAATCGTATTAACTCTCCGCATATATCCTTGAAACTTCGGCAAAGTGTCCAAACAAGGGGATTTCTCGGAAAAAAATTAAGCTACTTTTTTTCGCGTTTCCCGCGAAAAAATCCATATTTGCCCGACTTATGTACGGCCCGCCGTTGAACAATGTAACAATGTACATTATAGCCTCACCTTCTCACACACACTTCTCGCCGCTCGCTCTCTTGTATTATATTCGTTATTTAACACACAGACATTGTTTGGAGGCGTAATATAATGTGTATACCGCGCGAGAGCTTGATTTATGACAGCTCTCTCTCTCTCTCTCTCCCTCCCTCTCTCGCATCATGGTTCTTAGAACGAGAACGGCTCGCGATAGCTTCGCGCAGAAAATCTAATAATAACGTAATTATACGCTATCTCGGCCGACCTCAAAAAAGGGGCCAGAAAATTTCGATGCGTCAATCATGCTCGTATCTCTAAGAGCGAACGAACTATCGAGGAAAATCATATCGCGCATATAGTATAATATCGAAACGTGTGCAAAAAGCAGGCGTATAAAGGGGGTTGGTCGTTGACTCCTAATGGCTATGTATATACACACACTGAGTGCGGCGGAGCAAACATAATGCACTGGATGATGTCCCATCGAGTTGACACTAATCTGCCCGCGTATACTCGCCCGTCCTTTGCGAGCGATGATAAGCGCCTCGTTTGTTCTTTACCTAATATAATGCTGACCCATGATGCAACTCGAGAGAGATAAGCTGTGAGCGTGTCCACATACTCATATATATATACTTACTCTCGAATATTACGCGAACGCGTTGCGGACCCGCGCTAATCCGAGGGGTTAGCGAAAGTTCGCGGTACACTTAATATCTGTATATGCGGAGCAAGAAAAAAAGTGTGGGTATATATACAATCGAGTCGTATGCGTCAGAATCTCTCCCTCTCTGCTCTCACTTCGCTAAATTTCGTCGATCGTTGCGTCACTCTGTTTACTCGGTCGCCGCCGGGGCAGATAGTTAATTGCTATTTTTGCGAGTGTCATTTGCGTAATATTGATCTCTCGCTCTCTCTCTGTGTGCGAGTGTGTTTATAATATTTTGTATTACAAAGTTGAAGGGTAGTGTCGCGGTCGACTTTTAACTGCTCACCAGACACGTCTCGAAGTAAACACAGCCTGCTGACGTCTTCGCGCAATTGGGTAATATCGTGTGCGCCGATACTATATTGTATTCACCCTCCGATCAGTCTACGTGTCGATGCTTTCGTACGTATGTATACAGGAAAAAGTGGAGGTATTAACCGGTATATATATATATACACACGGCGATATCGGAATATTCCCGGAGACAGTTATTCCGAGTAAACATGTGTGAGACATGTAATTGATATGTACTGGGTAAATAGAATTAATTGAGAGGTGTGTTGACATAGTGAAGTCCGATAAAAAAATGAATTCGTATAAACGTTATTTTGTAACGTTTTCGCTCGCGTACATTATCATCGGAATAAGCCGAGTGAAGGAGGGAGGCGATCCACGTTTACGCTGGGTGGAAGGTCAAAGGTCGTAGGAGGGTGTGCGCGTATATAGAAATCAAAACGTTCTGCTTCCGGTATATGTTTTCGCCGAAAAGTTTTTCCCTCATACGTCACGCACGCGCCCACGCGAAAACTTATATAGTTATATATAAGTCCCTTATATAGAGGTACGTATATACATATATAGAGAGAGAAGAAGTCAGGTCGGTAAACAAACGACGCTATATAAGAAGGAAAAAGAAACAAAGTAATCTACTTACGCCAATGTCAATTACCGCAACTCGTCAACAACTTTCCCCCCGATCGTATACTTTTTATACAATTCATCGAAAATATACTACACCACACCCAAAAACAGCAGCGGCAGCAGCTGTCGTTGTATCGCGATATCTTATACGAGCGACCAGCGATCGTAAAAGGTGACCGGCGTAAAAAGAGCACAAATAGATAACAGTGGGAGACGATTCCCAAAAGACGTATATAATATGACACCTTGGAAGAGTCGTCGTTTCTTTCGCTAGATCGACAAGCGAGAGGGAGCATTGTGTCTTTGAAGATTATTTTTCCTCGACTCCACCCCTCCAAGGAAACTTACGGGCGGCACACGCGCTGTGCTCACAAAGGAGCATCGACTTTTTTTCTCTTATAGCTCATGCAGCCGTCTTCTATATACTCTCTTTATTCTTCGACGAGGGTGACGCGCGGCACACGCGATCGCCGAACAAATTTATATATCTATATATACACACACACACACAGATACTAATAAATAGTGTCAAAGAACCGTACACGAGTTTTGAAGAGGAGAGGGGAGGGGGTGTTATCTGATTTTCAATGTCACTTTCCTCAGCACTGCTGTAATTTTTAATTGAATACGTGTGCTTTCGGCTAATTGACTCCTATCGCGCGAGCGTAACTTATATACCGATATATATCTCGACGACGTGCTGTTTTTCTAATCTAGCTGAATATATTTATCCCTTATCCCCTGAAGAGCTCTCCGCTAAGTATATACAGAAAAGATAATTATGCAAAGTTCTCGCTCGATGGCGATTTTTAAAAGCTCGGATAAGAGTGTATGCTATTATTATTATTTATATTACTCTCGCGAGCGCGGCTCGTTTATTGCGCGCTTTTAGAGGGGAAAATAACGTTTTTCGAAACGATCTCAGCCTGGTTTACGAGACTCGTGCCACCGCGCAAGGGTTATTAGGCCTCGCACACTTGCGCGATAATTGCGCGGAAAAGAATTTTTCGAAAAGCGACGCGAGCCTCGCGGGACAGAGTAGATATAATTAATACAACACTGTAAAATCGCGTGTGCTCCAGTTTTTCCACATACACTGCGCGAAAAACGTCTAAATTGCTGCCGAGGCGCGGCTTGATTTTCCGCGATTGGTTTGCCTTTGCGATTATATCTCGGACGAGTTTTAACGTGGAATGGAAATTTGTGTGCATATCAATCATCATTAAATCGAACTTTATACGCGCGCTCGGTGTAATTGTAGTGATCATCGCGTTAACTGTGCTGGAAAAACGCTGCGCATGTGTGTACCGGCAACTTTGTATATTATATACACTCTTAATAATTTTCCCGGCGTTCAAATGCGAATTAACTTTCCAAGTGTATGCAATATTCCCTCGAGGTTTTCTCGCGCTGAATATTTTATCGCGTGAAAATTTATGATTTCTCAAACGATCTGTATTACGCGCATACGTCGTTCAAATTAGTCATAGAGCACGGAGAAAACGATGTCACCCCGAACAAAGACGACGTTATATAGAACAAGTCGCTGCGCAGAAAAAGACACGCACGAAATCGGAGCAGAACAAAGAACAGCCAACCCTAAACCATATCGTCTCTCTTTTTCCATCATCGTCGCGTCAGATTGCGGTAGCCTGCGCACCGGGCCGCGAAACCTACGCTTTTTCCGTATGTCAACAGCGCAATAAAGAAGTAGCATCAAAAATCGCGTCGTCTCTCGAGACCCCTACGAGAAACCGATGAGTCCCATATATATATAGCTTCGTCGTCTTTACAGCCGCGCGTATAAAGCGAAACCGTAGGCGTCGGTACTTTTTTTTTGGCCAATCGAATCCGGAAGCTCCTTTGAAATTCCAGATCCGCTCTCGGTTTATAGGAGTTTTTCTTTCGAAGCAGCGACGACTTTGCTTTTCGACAGATGCTGCTCGGGTATATATATATTATATATATGTAGGCATATAAAGGTATATGCGTACACGCCCGCCCGGTGCGGTTTTTATCGGCATCTTGGAAAAGCCAATCGATTCGACTATATAGCCATGCCATCTGTCCCTTTTTTCGTAATTACACAGACCTTCTTACATAGAATTCGAGTAAACAAGGAGGTATGCGCGCGCGCTAACCTCGAAAACAAAGTACACGTATAAAAAGGGCCAGAAGCAGAGAGAAATTGGAACAGTCGAAACGCGCTTTATTGCTCGTAAAAGGAGGAAATCTTCGGCGAGCCGTATAATGCGATAAGATCACGCGGAAGTTCCTTTCTGCAGCGTCGTGAAACTTATATACATACTCACAGATCTCGCAATGTGAATTTTCTCCGCACACTATAATACTGTCGCGTAAACACACATCTCTCTCTCTTTCTCTCCCTCCGGAAGCCGCGTAGTTTTACGATCGTCGTTCGCGATCCTCGTAAAAATTAACGTACGCGCACATCCCCGTTTCGGGGGTTTATTTTTTTTTCGCTATCCCCCCTTTATTTACAATCCGGGCACACAGAGTCTTCGACAATGCGCCGGGTGAGCGTCGACTCGAGCGCATTTTCCGCGAGGCTTCCCGATAATTATACTCGAGAGCTATTAGAGGCATCTCGTGCGCAAGGGAAAAAAGGAAGCGAGGATAACTGGGCCAATGACCCCTCGCTGTAAGAATTCCGTTTCTTCGGGTCGGAACAGGGAGAGAAATCGAGAGGCAGAAGGGTGAGGACTGGTTCTCCGGATACGTTCTCGTCAACGGTCGAGATCTCCGGGCCGCAAAAGTCGAGCCACGTGTGTCTGTTTATGCCAATCAGGGGAGGGAGAAGGACTCATCGCAGCTTGTCACGCGGAGTGAAATCCATGCGGTCTTATCCGTTTTTCCCGTGAATTATGCAAATGTAGGACGCGAATACAGTACCGGTCTTTGTCGCGAAGAAAGCTGAAGAAGAAGAAGAAGAAGCAGAAAGGAGATCACGAGCGAGATAGCCTCTCGTTTCGAGGGTGCGAAACTCGTGGTCCGTCGCTTTTGCTGACAAATATGTGAACGAGCCGCAACAATAAGATAATGAGCTTATCGGGCCTGATGCAACGCGGAAATGGATTTCGTCAGCTTTCGTGCAGCGGCTTATATACACACATCGGACAATACGTTCTCGCGGATAATATAATCCATATACATACTCTTCGGAATATTGAAATCGAGACTAATATACAGCATACTTGCGCGCGTGGATAGATTATTCTTCCGCAAGGACAATAGACCCGCGCTATTATTTCTCCAGCAGGGGTGTGTATGTGTGCTGTGTGTTCCAGTGCTACTGTACCGGCTATATAATAATCGCGTTCCACGAAAGCATCGATCCTGATGAGAGATAACGTCCCTATCTCTCTCTCTCTCTCTCTCTCTCTCTCTCTATCCCACAAGTGATTCAATGCGCTATCAACCAGTCCATAAATTCAAAGTACGCAATAGATTTACTAATTGGTGAAAACACGCGCTTCTGCCGCCGATGATAGACTCTAATCGCTCTCTCTCTCTCTCTCGTCGAGTGCGTGTATACACGCGTATAATATTCATTTATGATTTGGAATTGGAGCATTCGATTTAATTCGTCCCGCGCTCGCGAGATAGTTGAATTGTAAATCATTGTTGGATAATTTGAGCTGTAAACAGGAAAAATTGTAAACGTGAGGCACGCGTGCTACTTTTTAGCATATGTACACAATTTTAATGAGCCGAACGTGCTCGGAAATTTGTTTTCAATTATAGCAGTCAAGGACAACGAAGACGAAAATGTGAGCCCGCGCCGTGTGCGTTTAAAAATATCTCGGACACACATGCATACATACATTTGTTCACAGTCGATAATCTACAAGCTTTTCCCCCGTTGTATACGCTTCTGTATAATACTGGCCAGGGCCTAAGTTGGGAAAAACAAAGAGACTCGAGGAAAAGCGATCTAGAAAGCCATAAACCAGAAGAGCGACATAACGAATGGTCCACTCGAGCGTAGCTTCAGCTCGCTTCATCCCTTGTGGAAACAAAGACTACATATACAGAGATCGGCGTCGCGAAGCACAGCGATCGCATCTAATGACGAACCTCACCTCTGCTATATTATATATATATATATATATATATATATATATATATATATATATATATATACATATATATATATATATATATATATATATATATACACAGCAGACCACCCTTTGTGCGAGTCGCCTGACCCACATTTTCGAGGGGAGCAACTTTTAGGGGCTCTCTGCCCCCACAGCTTCTACTCCTTTCCCGTGTAACGACTGCAGGGGGGAAGTAACACAGCAGCGCGTGGAGACGCTGCTGCTTTCTTTGTAGCTGCTATATACACGTGGGGAGAATAAATGGGGATGCTGATTAAAAATCTACCGACGATAGGTTGTTGCTGTTGCTTCTTTGTTGCCGACGGAGAAGAATATACGTACAGAGCTTGTGCCGGGTTTTTGGGTAATGAATGGATTAGGGTCTTGATTGAATTAAATTCTGAATTTTCGATGTGAAATAATCCTCGCTCGAAGCATTATCTCATGATTCTCAAGACAAAGGCTATGCACATAATGCTGAAATATTGAAAGTTATCAGATTCCCAGTGATGGGCACGTTATATGCTGCACGTTATACTGCACAGAATCGACGCGTCGTCCAAGTTGTTCACTTGACAAGAATACAGAGTCCGTATATATACGAGAAAAGGCATTTATCATTGTCCTGAAAACGAATGCGCGTTTAGTGGACCTCTAACGATACTCCAGCCCCGCGGGCAGAACGGGAACAAAGGAGGACACTGAGAGCTGTAATATAGCCTCCATCTCGCACTAGACTGCGAAAGAGACTAATCTGCTCAAGAGCCGAAGCCCATCATCGCGACGACGCAAACAAGTCCTAGTCAGCTCGCAGCGCTATTTCCAGCCAACTGTAGCCCCTTTGTCAGTGCATATACACCAAAGATCCGATCCAATTCCCCGTAACATCTCAGTCTCCTTCTCATAACGCCTCCGTCTCTCTCTCTCTCTCTCTCTCTCTCTCTCTCTCTCTCTCTCTCTCTCTCTCTCTCTCTCTCTCTCTCTCTCTCTCTCTCTCTCTCTCTCTCTCTCTCTCTCTCTCTCTCTCTCTCTCTCTCTCTATGCAGATCATCCGTCAAAGCGATGACATCCAATGGAGGCTCGAGAGCATCGGCTTCATTATCCTTGTCACGACACGATCTCGATAAACAGCGCGCGTTCAGAAAAGCCGTTGCATAAAACCTACACAGCTAACGAAGTGTACCACTATTCGCCTTGCTCCAACAAAGAGACGCAGAAGGGAAATTTGTATAAGCAGTCAATCTTCGGGTTTCTCGAGCTGCATCTCACTCAAAAGCGACGCGAGAACTATTCAAAGACTCGTCTCTCTCTCTCCTCTCTCTCTCTCTCTCTCTCTCTCTCTCTGTGTGGCTCTATTTTCACATACACACACAAAAGGGGGATGTGCCATATAGGGGGGGGGGGGGGCATCAGCCGGTTTTCCGCTCGCACGCAGGGTGGCACACGCGGCTACGGAAAATTCCACGCTCCGCAAGCAGGGTCTCGAACAAAGAGCCTCGCACGTTAAAGAGGGGATACACCGGTGCGTATATAGGAAAAAAAGAGAGGTGTATAGAATCTAGGTATATACCTATAGAAGCAGCACCTCACGCAGGTGAAGGAAGTGTATGTGTGTGTATGTGTGTAAGAGAGCCGAAAGAATACGTGAGCGGCGGAGTAAAAAAAGCCGAGGCGCCTCCCCCTTTCGGTACCTACACACTCTTTGTTTGCGTAATGATCAGTCCGACGAGGTTTTTTCCGTCGGTTTTTCGTTGTTCCCGCGAGCCTAATATAGCGCGCTCTCGGCGATGAACGAGCGCAGCGACTCCTCCCTTATATTATTATTATTTTTTCCAGAGATTCGCATCCCTAATACTTCCCGCGAGATGTAATCGTTGCATCGAAGTCGCGCGATTTACTCGGCGTTATTATGCGCTCGAGAGTAGACTGGTGTAAACGTTTTTTTCGATACTGCTGCGGCAATCGGATTTATCGACACGTTGTTTTTTTTTGTTGGCTCACGCCTCGAGAGATGCCGAAAAAAGCGAGTCGCGGAATGCAATTATCGGCGCGAGGAAAGCAAATGAAAAGGCAAAGAGCTTTTTAATTGGACAAACAAAAATTATGAGTGACGATGCTTCTTTAATCTGATCGTGTGTCATCGGTTTGAAGTGTGACTTCATACACGATTATTATTATGAGCTACTTACATCCTATACACAGTTCGATTTCAAGGTCGTCGGTTGGAGACGGTATACATATATATATACATATAGTAGAGACAAAAAATTATTTTTCCCAGATTATCGCGTGCTCTACTCTTTTCCTGAAGAGTGAAAGTTATCGTCGCACCGAGAGAGATTCTTCCCCGGCTTATCTGCGTAGTTATCGGCTATACGTATATTCACTTGCGATTTTATGCAACATCTGCGTTAAGTGCCGTCATACCGACCATCGGTCGGAGAAAATTATGAAATTCCAAACGGTGTTACAGTAGACTCGACGGCCCCCGTTATACACGATCTCCGGTAAAAAAATCCATCGGCGATTCCACGGAAAAACACACAAGCGTTTTGCTCGCTCAGCAGAATCTAGTGCATAAAATCAATTGAACCGCCAACGCTTTCAATATAGCCGCTGTACACCGAAAAAAAGTGCGTTCTATATATGCGAATCTCGCGGCTGACCAATTAACGATTACGCTTATCGCGGCCGATATACCTCGGTCAGCAATTAGCCTGCACATCAGTGGAAAGATGCAGTATACGGCCGACGTCGTCGACGAATTTCCTCGGAAATTCACTCGGTTGCGCGAACGATAAATATTCCCCACTGCCTCGCTACATTATGCGTACGAGAGATGTGTAAAAAACGGCGAAACGACAATCACACAGTCTTGTCGCTGAAATTACGATAGTGCGGCTATATGAATCACATGTTGGGATCGAGTATGCACTATGCGCAACCGAACTCATTGTTTTATTCGCAAGCTACGATGGCATTAATTATGCGAAAGGTTCGCTCTTGTTTGAATAATAAACACGCCAGTCTCTCGCAAGTGTGTAGCTGGCAATTTAATCTTCAACAGGTGGTCCACGGGCTATTTCGGCACAATGTATCGACGCGAGAGGAATAAATTAATTAACAAGATTAGCGGTATGCAACGAGCGAGATAGCGGTCTGTCGGGCGAAAAATATGTTTACCCGATTCAATTATCAAATTAAAGTTAAACAGAACTCGCTCTGTGTGCACGGAGGATTTTTCCGCGATATAAATCTCCCATCGAATCGCGACCGCGAGAGGAAGTAAAAGTAAGTAGCTGCAGCACACACATATACATATATATATATATATATATATATATATATATATATATATATATATATATACCCAATCATCGAATTAAACTTAAACACAACTCTACCGCGAGATTAGATTTTTTCCTCTCCGCATCAAACGTATATACGCTGCTTTTCTTTCTTCGGATTATACCGAGAAAGTAAAAGTTATCGCCGCCTAATAATACTCGCTACTATGAAGTCCGTAAATTTCGTATCATCTCGCTCTCTCCGAGTAACGTACATTAGGAAGCGAGCTTACGCAGTCGTGGCAAAAAACTGCAGAAAAACCGGCCCCGTGATAATCCGTATATATGCGCCCGTTACGCAATCGCCACTCTTATCGTCCGCGCAAACACACGTGACGTTTTTTTTTCTTCTTTTCGTCGGACGAGCTTTCTCTTACAAGTAAAATACGCACACGTTCGCAAAAACACACGGGTATATGCAGCGGCCGCCGGGTCAAGCAAACAATAGATACTTGACTTCTACGATGACACGCGAGAGAGCATACGCGTATAGTATACTCAAAGCTGTATCAGCTGCCATGTTCATTTACGGGATATGTGTAGAGGGTGTGCAACGATCAATTATACACGCCGAGCGGCCCTCTTGTATTCGCGCGTATCTCTTTCACTTTAGCCCATTAAGCGCGAGCCGAGCCCGTTGATGGCCTACTGCGTGTGTGCATGTGTAGTATACGCAACAGTCTGTTTATTCGTCTGAAATTTTTTCGCGCGTTCGCGAGAGTGATAAAACTACTTTACGCCTGGGAATCGTGCCATATAGCCAAGTTGCAGTGTACAGGAGAGGGGGTAGAGTCGTTAGAGGATTGTTATTGTTATTTTGCCCGATGCTTGCGGCCTGGAGTGCGTTATTATTATTATTGTAGATTATTAATATATTTCTCCGTTTGTATGATTTATTACGATAATTGTTGTAAAAAAGGAGTTCGGAGAATTAAATGTACATTAACCGCTCGCGCGCGCCTTAGAACCATCAATCTTAATGATCTCTGAAAAACTGCTGCACGCGAGTGTGTATACTCGCTTTATAGTACATATATACAGCAATTACCACGTGTGTTTTTTTAAAAAAAGAAGAAGCCAGAGAATTAACAAAGCTGTTTAACGCTGCAATCTCTTATTGCATAAACAATACACTATACAAAAGAGCTTTGAAGCCGCGGCAAAAATACAATAATCGCCGCACCATCAACACGCGTATCTTCAGCTCGCATCTACGGCAGCGCGGCAACTCCGAGCGTTAACGACTCATTTTTTCCGTCCGGCTACGCTCTCCTCACAATTCCCGCCTATTTATCCACGTAAAAGCCGCAACGCTTGTTTAAACAAAGTGAATAGCTCGTTCGTCTCTTTTTTCGCTCTCACGCGTGTATGTATAAGACCAAAGCCGAGATTCGCCGATTCCCGCTCGATTTAATGATTAATCGATACTATCGCGCGCACGGCGATATTGCCCAACGCTGAAAAATCGACGAGTATTAACCGCGCAGTGTGTGGGACGCGACGATCCTCGTTATACATGTAGTGTGAGAAACTCGGCTCTGTGTATGTAATATGCATTATCAAGTCTCTCTTCTGAATGAAAGATCTGCTCTTCGATCTCCTTATCTCTCTCGAGCGCGGAGAGAGATAAGCACTTTTCGCGTTCGATTTCATTAAGCTAGAGAGAGAGAGAGAGAGTCAAATAAAATTTATTGTCCCCGATAACGATTGAAATCCGATAGCATAATGTACAAATTAACGAACGAATCTCGGAGAGTACAGGGGAAACGCGCTCTGCATCGGCAACGAAATAAGAGTTATTACACGTCGACGAGCGAGATCTCGCGCCTGAAATCACAGCGTTTCACCAGCGCGTATGTATATATATATGTGTGTGTGTGTGCATCAGCGCGTGTATATATCGATTGATAGATTATACCGGGAGCCACGGGCGCGAGCTACTCTCGTCATAATAATTCGAGAACTGTGCAGGGAGAGAGAGAGAATCGATCCGTATAACGCCCGCGGAATGGACGCTCGCTCGCGCGATTATTATTGTGAAAGTGCGCAGAGCCGAGGCAATTACGGGCTCTAGCTCACCGCAAATCACCTGCTTTTTCTCTCTCTCTCTCTCTCTCTTTCGCTCCTAGATGCACTTCTCACGCAAAGGAAGCCAATCGTACGAGCGCGCGCGCACCTTCCTTTTCTTTTTTTAATCCCAGCGCCGCGCGTGTATTTTCAAGGCTTTTTTTTCATCAGAGAGCCGATAAATAAATCCAGGCTGCGAGCGCAGCGAGCGATAAATAAATTGCCGAACGGTATATGCCCTCGAGGTGATTTTCGCAGGATACGAGGACGTGCGGGATTATCCGCTGCGAGCACGAGCGCGGATAATATGAATATAGCCGTGCGTATGTATGTATGGATATATATATATATATATATATATATATATATATATACTGGATTGGAGCATAATCGAGGAAACTCTTTAATGGGAAACTTTATCGACGTGTTTTCGACTTTGCGGTATGTATACGGTTCTTTAATTTTAGGACTATGATAGAAGCGCGTGGAAATTTCTCGCGCGCGCGCGCGCGCGAGGGGCAATAAAACCGGACGATAAATCAAGCTTTTTGCAGCTCGATAATAAAGATTAAAAGGCGAATAATAATAAGAACTTTCTATTATATACACCGGGGAGGAAAAAACAACTCTGTTTCCCAGATCGCTTCGCTTTCGACTGCGCCTCGGATTACTCGACTGACGATGAAGAATAAAAAAAGAATAATAAGCTTACAACGAGAAAAGAAGATACTGCCGTCGCGATGTCTGCGAGGAACCGCCTTATCTGATAAAAAACGAATGCGAGGCGATTATTTTATAACACACTCGACGCGAGCGATATCCATCAATAACGTTCTTTTTCTCTCTCTTGTGAATCCCTAAATCTCGAACCTCGATCTGATTTATATAATCGACCGGTTGTTATTCAGCCGACGACCGGCGAATATTTTTCGCTTCACACGCAGCATCCAATCGCGGTCCAGAGGAAACTTTCCGCCTGATGTTTACCAGAAAGCAGTTATTATACCTACGCCCCTCAACTTTTCGCGCATATAGTTATTTAACTCGCATCACACACAGATGTACGTTTATAATATAATAGCGATGATTATAGAGACTAGAGAGAGAAAGAGAAAAAAACGTCACCAGCCGCGTCACAACGATACAGGGATAAATAACGCACGTTTGCAGATATATATATCGGATTAATAATAACGAAAATACGCAATATCGGTCCCTCGTGTAGGCGTTCTGCGTACATATAGGGGAAAAACTGCGGAGGACGTGTGGACCATGGTCCTCCCTCCGGGGAGTTGGAATTCCATTTACCCGCATGAAAAATACAGATGTGTTTTTTTTCGGCGGCCTACTCCGGAGTATAATTGATGTGTTTTGTTGCAACTTTATCTCCGTTGTCGGGGAAATTCACGTCGTGGGCGAGATACGCTTCTTTTTTTGCGTCAGAGGCGCGTCGAGAGAATATCACCGCGCGTTGTTTCGGCGAAGCTACATCGATGACGCCGTTTAGCTAATGGCTTTATAGCTGCGCGTGTTTTTCGTCGGTAAAAAATTATAATACGCGAGCTTGAGCAAATATTGTCGCATGGAAGATATTCCTCGGATGTAATAACAATTCCACGGCAAAACTAGATCAGATGGTTTAATTTGCCACTGCGAAATGCTCCTTATCTGCTATCGCGCCCTCGTACGTACGCATACTAGTCGTATATATGTGTATATACATATATACATCTGACGAGTCGCGAAGAAATTCCGATAACCGCGCGCGCGCTTCTTTCTCCCTCGTCGCCGAGCCGTCATGTTTCTTCTTTCGGAAAATTAGTTTGCCTTCCAACGTCCATCAACACTCGTAGCTGTTTTAATTGATTCCCTCGACAAACACACAAATATAGCCAACGATTAGAACCAGACGTCCTCCTTTTCTCGTGAATACACACACGATGCGCGGACGAAGAGAATTTCGTGTTTTTATTATCGACCAGCTGCTCGACGGAGCAAAAAAATCGACTCAGATGAACGGATTCACTCTCTCTCTCTCTCTCTCTCTCTCTCGCTCTCTCGGGGACCCTCGGCGAAAAATTTCCATCGCGAATTTGTTTGTTTGTCTAGACTCGCGAGCGATTGCGCCGATGTCACTTGTCACGTGGATATAGATTGCAAATTGTAATCGCGATAGAGCGCGACACACATATACGCACGGCCTATTCAATACCGATATAAACATATCGTGTGTATCTATGTATATAGACGCGCGATTGGCTTTGTTCCATATGCAGTTTCATATGCGAATAATCGCGGCGTTGGCTTTTTCGTTAATTATGCCGTCGCGCACGCGACGAATCTCAATTGCTGCGCAGCCGCGCGTTGCTGATTTTGAGCTGTATATATGTATATATACGCTATATATTCTCTGCTGTGTGTCTGGCTGTCCGATTGTCCGATGCTCTGACGGTTCGCTCTATGAGTGTGTATATGTGTGCGAGAGTCTGACACACGTCTATATAGATAGAGGTTAAATATTCAGGAACACGTGTGCCTTGTGCTATCAAAACGCGCGATATGGAAAATCAATTACAGCAGAGTTCGTATAAATTCTTAATTGCGCCCGGCTGGCTTTTATCGCGAAAACTACTATGTTGATGTGTGCGCGCATGTCACGTACGAGATTCTTTTGGAGTAGGCATATATCTTGCTTCCATTATGTTGACGAAAACGTGTTTTCGTTATTGCAATTGACGGGAAGACCGATCAGGCTCAGACGTGCAATTGCGAAATCCAATTGTTTGGTCGTACGGCTCTATAATTGATGACAAAATAATGCAGAGTCAACAGCAGCAGCGGCAAACGTGCTCCCGATAAATTATAAGCGCATACATCTCGCATACATCTAAGTACTTTTAAATGACTTCCTCTGAATAGGCATAAGTGATGTCACCTGCGCGTTATATATATATATACGATTATCGATTAGATTACGAAACAGCGCACCAGTGACTGCCGAAATTGCCTTGTGTACGAAAGGTAATCATTATTAAAAATAATTATTTGCCTCGAAATTAGTCACTTGACCTTGGCCGTGCAGATTCCCGACTGTCGCGATGTACATACGTTCAATCGATTGTCTCCCTTTTGTGGCAGATACATACTTTTGAAAAACAGGTAATTAACCGTCGCTGAGGGCAAAAATATAGATTTTAGCATATCAGTTTTCAGGAAAACATTACAGCTGACTCGTTGATGAATGGATAAATCATTATTCCTCTGAATCTATAATAACCGCCAGGTTTTTTTTTTGCAAAGGAATATAACTGGATGCAGAAAAAAAAGAAGTAAATTATCCCAGAGCATATCGACGATTCAAAAAAAGAAACGCACGTCGAATCCATAAAAAAGAAATAGCTGTACAATAAGGAACCCAGCGGCAATATAACGCAAGGACTGTGGAATATTTCCGAGTTTCGCGGAAGACTACACTCCGAAGCGAGGCTCGTTAATTCGAATCGCCTCGCAAACACGAACAACACTCCAACCGATCGTCCGCACCGTGTGTAAGTAGTATATACTAGTGAAAATCGGGGTCAAAGAAAGTCTCGGCTGCGTGTCCGCATCGACTCGACGCATATACGCCTATATACATATCCAAATGGTTGCAGCTCCTTCAGAAATGAAAAAAAAAAAGAAAAAAAACAACAACAGGGGGCCTGCGATTAGAGGCACCGATCGGTAGCAGCAGTAGAGCTCGGCGCAAGAAAGTAAGGAGCGGCTCGGCGTGAAGCGCGTCGCGCTATTAAAAAGTGAAATTCATTGAGAGCCGCGACCGCAAACAATGAGCGCTGCTATATAGTAGCCGGAGAACGTTTTCTTATTCCAACTTGTATGTGTATATGCACCGCTGGGAAAACGACTCTTGGAAACGCGCGCTTCGATCGTGCAGTAAGAGCGAATGAGAGAGAGAGAGAGAGAGAGAGGATCTATTCAGATGTTGGTTTCTTATTCTGGGCCGTTAATTGCGTTGATTAAATTATATAAGGTATTGTTTTATCGAGAAGGGGGATTATAAATATATACACGGGGAGAGTATATGGTGCGCGAGAGTTTTAATATGGTTTATCGCTCGTCGTAATGCAGTCAATTTTGAGATTTACGACTGCGCGCGCGGAATATCGTCGCGCAGTGATGGATGGGGTGGATGTATTATCGTCTTGAAGAAGTCTCTCGCGCGGTATGTGTGTTTATAGCCACATCCGCGCGATGTATAATATACTCTTCATCGGCGCAGTCAATTAGTTATGCATCGTCTCCTCCGCAGCTTAATTAAAGGAGATATTAGATGCAACTCGTTAATTAACCGCGCATCGATCCTTCCCACGTGCATATAATACATACTTCATCGGTTGTATTCCCGCGCGAGCTTTATATATATATATATATAACAATCGACGCGGCCTTCGAGCAAACACAAAGTGCAATACATATCGTTCTCCGTTTATTTGGCAATGGGCAGAAATTTATCATTCGGAAGCAGATCCGCGCGCGCAGCTGCATCTATACGTGTCAAAATTTGCGAGGTGAAATCCGTGAATTGAGGCGCGCGTTACGTAAAGGATATTCGGCGCCGCTGCCGCCGCTTGTTTACCCCCGATGCGCAAGTGACGCAAATAACGAAAATATCGGCAAGTTCCTTAGCTACCGGATAAATAAAGTCTGCAGTGTGCATGTGTTTCTGTCCCGGATGGCCGATGCAAACAAGTGCCATTATATATACGAGCGTTTGGCAGTCGACGGATAAGCCGATATATATATATATATATATATATATATATATATATATATATATATATATATATATATATATATATATATATATATATATATGCGGAAAGGAGACAGAGGGAGTTGATGGGCTATTCAAGGGTGCATTATTCGAAACATTATAATATACGTATATTAGCCGGGAATCGGATAATATTGCGTTAGAATTTGAAACATATTCCGAAAATATTTGCTCACGAGGAAAGTCAATATGGGATTAAATAAATATGCGGTGTTGATTCGAAACCGAGCGACAATCAGTCGAGAATTCAAAAAACGTGATGCGACGGTTTATTTCTGCGCTAACGACTGACGCAATAACGACAATTACCAGCTTTCAATAATGCGTCCGAAGTAGTTTGACGCAATGCAACGAACATCGTCGCTCCCAAAAGCGCCGACTTTTCCGGCAAGTATATCCTTATCGATTCGCTGCGCGTTGAGAGAGTGTAAGGACCTCGTATATATATATATATATATATATATATATATATATATATATATATATATATATATATATATGGTACCCGAAGCCGACAAACACCTGTAGCCTCCATATATATATATATATATATATATATATATATATATACCGCCTCGCGTCTCGTGCAGCACCAACGATTATGTGGATCGATTAAAATTTTGATAATACACTTTTATAAAGAGAAAATAATTGCGCGCTCAACAGCTGTTTTTCGCTTAACACCGAGGGAGAGAGATCCATTAAAAAAGCGATGTGGAAACGTGCAAAAATTTTTAAACGATTAGTCATAACTCATAAAACTACGAGCCCATGAAAGAAGAGAAGAAAAAAACAAGGCGATTTCCAAACTATACAAGCGCGTTTTCCCTCGTAAATCGCGCCAAAGATTTTATCGTGTGCTTCAAAGTACAATACAAGAGTAATATTTTCTCAGTGCATAATGCCATCAATATACTTAGCGATCTTTTTTCCGCCGACAAACACAGGCTTTCAACTCTGACTCACTTGAAAAGGCCAGTAAAAAAAAGAGGCGAGGATCTCAGCTCACAAAGGAGAGATTAAAAAGGCTCGAAAGGCAATTAAATCAATAACGCTCGATTGCCTCAACTCCGTATAAAATCGACGAAAAAAAAGTTCCGCGAAAGAACGAAAACAGATCTCGTTCGAGCGTAAAAAGAACAGCTAAAATCAGAGGCGGCGATAAGTCTAATAAATACACTGTATACACACATACATATACCTCGAGGCAGATCTCGTTATCGCCGCAAGAAAAGCTGCTGCCGCCAGCGGCGGCGGGTTTAATCATGCATGTATGCGGCAGCGGCGATGCACAGAAAACCGCAACGCGCACGAAGACACGTGAGCGCGCCGGTATAGTGCATTTAGGTCGGTAGTCGTATATCTTATACATATATATGCCGCTGCAGCAGAGAGCCGAGAGTTGCAAAATTAGCCGAGGCAAGAGACCGCCGCGCTGCTTCTTCTCTCTCTCTCTCTCTCTCTCTCGTCGGCTGCTTCCTGATGATTTTCATCGCTGGTGTATTATATATGTATATATAGGGAGGATTATGTATTTACGTGAGTGGAATGCATAAGTGGATGAGATTCGAAAAATACAATATAACGCTTTTATTGCGCTCGTGGCGCGGTATATGCAATCTGAAATGCGAAGAAGCTGTACAGAGTTGGCGAGACACGAGCGAACAAAGTTTCAGAGTATATGTAATATTATATATAACGGATGAAGACGTTAAAAGTAGACGATGTGTAATCGTGCGCAAACTGATGAAGAGCGTAGGATTTCGCGCGCTCGAGACACGGTATTTCCACAAAGCTGAAATTGTAAACGCGTGTATTTTATGTACATATAGTGCGTGTGTTTCTCTTTTGTATTTGTTCTCTTATCGCTGTATAACGACTGATACGGAAGATAGCATGACAATTGACACTCGGCACATAATACCAAATTGAAAATAGCCATTTTTAATCTCGATATCTGGGGAAATACACGTCACATGATTGAATTTTATCTGCGTGACGCAAATAAATTGAGGTTACAGCCGGCCTCTCTCGCTCTGAAATACAATCGAATTTTTAACGAACAATCTAGCAACGAAAAAATAAAGGCGCGATACGTTATATGCACAGGTCCAAGTTGGAAACTAGATAATCGACGTGTGCATCGGGTGCAGGGAGTAACCGGGGGATTATTTCACATCTAAAAATAATGATCAAAGATGAGAGAGAGAGAGAGAGAGAGAGAGAGAGAGAGAGAGAGAGAGAGAGAGCGGGAAAACACAGTATCGTAAATGATGTAAGCGCGTTGCGCGAGGGCGAGTGCCTTTATTTAAAGTGCAAGTGCATAAAAGACGCATGACGGAAGCTCGAGCCGCAGCAGCACGGGTCCGAAATTGAACCAACGAGGAACGTCATGCGGCAGCCGATGGGGGATATCTCTCTCCCTCTCTCCCTCTCTCCCTCGGAGATGCAGGCACCTGATGCAACGGCTATTTCGGGAAAGCCAGAGGCCTTCTAAAATCCGATATATCCCCGTTTCGCGCGCGCCTGCGAGCGAGTATAGCGCATAGCGCTGCTTTCAATTGTCTATTTCTCTCTCCGTCTCTCTCGCAGCGTCGCGTTGTCTCGCGTAACCGAGCACTTCCACTCGGCTCTGATATAGCCAGCCAGAGCGTCGAGACTGCAGTGACACGTGCCAAGAGCGGGCTCTGCACACCTTTGCGAGAGTATAGCGACGTGAGTTCGCGCACGCACGCGTATATGCACCTTTCTCTGTCTTTCTTATATATATGCTGTATACTGCAGCCGCTTTGTTGCGAAATCGAGAATGAGAGAGAGAGAGGATGGCTGCGATTACGGCCCATATACGTACTTTTTAGCCCGCGTCCTCTGTGCAACATCATCTCTCTTTTTGTCGAGAAAAACCAGCTGCTCGAACGGGTTTTTCGCGCGAGCGAGAGCTTTTTTTGGTACGTCGGATGATTTTCGAAAATGGCCGCGAACTCGCTTCAGTTTCTCGATCGAATTATGCCGCTTGAAAGAGGGAAATTTCGTACATAAAGTATACGAGACGTTTCGTACTGATTCATTTTTGTAATTATAAGAGCAGAGATAAGAAAAAGGTGTAGCATTTTTTCACAGCTCGCTCTCTCTCTCTCTCTCTCTCTCTCTCTCTCTCTCTCTCTCTCTCTCTCTCTCTCTCTCTCTCTCTCTCCCCCCTCTCTCTCCCGCCAAATCAGCGCAGAAAAATCCGAGCCGCATCCATACAACTACACACAAGAGAGCTTCGTTCTCGAGATTTCGCAATTTATCGCGAGCGCTCGCGCGCGTGTCCGCTGTTCATTAACGCGCCTTATTCTCTCTCTTTTTCTTGATAATTGATTGGACGGATTCGCCTGATCGATGGGCCGCGTAAACCAGGCCCGAGCTTCGAACACGCCCATCTCACCGCACAATGCACACACACGTACACATACGCGTATAACAATGACATTTTTGCATGCACCGCTGCGAGCCTCTCTCCTTCTTCCCATTGACTTTCGTTATTATGCCGGCGTATCGCGGCTCTAACAAATTGCAGCTCGAAAATTACCCGCTGAATAAGAAAGCCCGGCTCGGTGTGTTCCTTTTCAATTAGCGCCTGCAACGGTAGCATTATAATATATTGAAATTACATTACGCCGAGCTCTCTCGGCTGTATATATTATTCGCGGCAATAAATACAAAGCCCGAGAGATGTAATGTGGCAATATATTTGTTTGAAATAGGATTAACTTTGACATTTGAATTACAAAATATATACGCGCGCCGCGTTGCTCTAAAGTGTGTAGGCGCGCTATCAAGGTGAATTGCCTGTCGTATATATATACCCATGCGTGCGTGCGCGCAAGAGACAACACAATTCGCATATATAACGATAAAGGCATTGCTAATGAGTCGATCCTCGTCTCCGTATGATATACATAGGTATACAGAGGCTAGACTTATATATACTATACTTGGTATTCCGCGTAGCTTTTTGTGAAAACTACTTGCGCACAGCTCCGCGGAGCGAAACCGAGGCTACTGCCTCGACAATACAATGCACGCACCGCAGCAGGTTTTCTCTGATTCAAATTTATCGCGCGCGCGCTGGGCTTATATGGAATATAACGTACAGCCGTGTACAGTTCAAGATTTCCAAATGCGCGCGCGAGCGCGAGAAAGGTAGTTTTCCAGCGTAAATTATGGCATGTACGCTGTACGCGGAAAAGAGATGCTGTAACGAATGCGTGTTAAAATTCATTTTGGTATATTATATATATATATCTCGAAACGATAAAGCCCGCGCGGTATAATGTTATGTATGAGCGAAATTATTGCCTCTGCGAATTCGAAATGGAGCGAAGATATACGACTTCTTGAAAACGTCTTCCTATCTTACGAGAGCGAGTACGAGTGTAAGTTGCAGAAGAAATATACAAAAAATCGAGAAAATCAGGAATAAAGTGATTACATCGAAACAAGCCACGTCGCAGTCCGGTCGGCAGATAGCGAGGCATTGCGGGTAATTATACATCAGCGCAGCGAGATAGGGTTACGTAAGGGACTCTCCGGTCCGCGGAGGTTGGCACCCCTCGTTCTGACCTCAACAGCAGCTCCCTCTCCTCTCGCAGGCTGCGTGTCCCTCTGGCTCTCTTTGTCCGGTCGCGAGGGGCCGCGCATACATTCTGTATATATATATATATATAGGAGAGAGAGGGACACAATGCAAATCGAGGACAGAAAGAGTGACAGAGAGAGAGAGAGGGAACATCGCGCGAGCGGTTGGACCGCTGGCACCAGGCGGTCTGCTCGACTCACGAGTATATAGCAGTCAGCCGGCTTTCTCTCTCTCTCTCTCTCTCTCTCTCTCTCTTGCTTGTGGAATATGATTCCTGGCACACAAGCGCACAGCAGCTCTCCTCGCCTTTTGCGTTATACGTGCGGCTGCCGTTCGCCGGGTCTCTGTGCTATTTCGCGGAAGGGGAACGACACTCGGACCTACTCTGGCGTTGATAGAATTTTTCGAGCCAGTGTTTTTCGAGGCTGCTCAGGCTGCCGTCGTCGAGTCGTTGATTGACCGAACCTCGACGCGAGAGAGTAGCTTCTGGGCTTCTCGGACGTGCTGTGAGCGCGAGTGGGTTGCGAACTTTCAGAGATGAAGGCTTCATCGGGTCAATGACTCCGAAGAGCGAGCTCTACTATACTCTGTATATATGTATATGTATATTACCGGCCAATCGGGATTGATGCGAATATTGAAGAAAATTGAGGCTTCACTCTCGGCGACAGGCTTTTCGCGGAATTGTTTTTGCGCTTCTCTGATATACACTTGGCTCGTGTCGACCGGTACGATATATATACATATATATATATATATATATATATATATATATTGAAAATGTGAGGCTTACATATATAAGGGTTTCAAGTTTTGCTTACTGCTCTTTCTCTCCGCACGTATATCTCTCGGGTGAAATTAATAGCCACTTTTATACTGCTGTTTATTGATTCCGTTATCCGCGCTTGCAATTTTATAAAATTATACACTTATATATTTGCTTATCTTTACGCGCAAAAATGTAGTTATGAGTCGGACGTGCCAGCTGAAGGCTGAACGCGAAGGTTCACGAGATAATCGGAAACTTATATTTTATATTTAAAACGGATTCTTTCGGCTTCTTGTTGAAGCACACGCGCTTGTTGTTTTTTACATAAAGCCGCATTTATACAGCCTCGCTTTATCAAAATAGCGAATTTCTCGAATAATTATTATCAACTGCATTATAACAACGTGCTCATTGAACATGTTTCGAGTAAATAAACGGATAAATAAATGTGTACGTATACGCGCACGAGAAGCTTTAAAAGCGCAGACACAGGCGAAAACTCGGCTTTGCAAGTAGGCGAGACAGTAAAACGAAACGGGCTACAGAAGAGCCGCACCGAACATTTTACTCGACTATTTTTATAGATCGTAACCTCGTATAAGATCCACCGAGATAACCCGCGCAAGCTCTCGCGACGACCAAAGGGCCAATAAAACATTCTCCTGGAATCGCTCCTATGCACATCTATCGCCTACTACACGGAGAAAAATGTATGAGTAAATATTACTATACTTTTAATTAATCGGGGGACAAACTTGTCCTATGGGATAATTTTAGTACTTTGCTATCAAAATTTGCTACATATGTATAATTCTGTAATATATTGTTTTAGAGAAAATGCGTTTCAGTATAGTAAAAATATTGAAAACGAATAGTAGTATACATTCGTGTACGTTTTGATACGCAGTATAGTAAAATTTATGGTAAGTTTCAAGCATAATTTCCTCACATTTCACGGACGATGACCGTGACCGCTAATTACTATCGTTAATGACCGTCCTAATTAACTAAGCGCGGCGTGGTGGCGAAAAATTTATCCAGCGGCTCGAACACGTGCTCGACACTTTGTCTCGGCTCTCGGTATAGTGCAGTGATTAGGAGGGTCACAAGGATTTTGCTGTCCAGGAGAAGCGGTGCCGAAGACTTTTATCGTCAACTGATCAAAACGTAAGCATTTTCTCAACTATTTTGATGTCCTAGATTTAAGTAGATAAACCGCATCAACGACAACAAAAAACTAACCTATAATAACAGGTTAAGTTTGAAAAAATCGTTGAAACAGTGACTCTTTATATCAAGATAAAATTGTGCAATGTGTGGATTTTTTTTATTTGTTAGAAGGTCGGAAATGGATTTCGAGGTAAGAAGTGTCTCATAACGGAGAGTATTTGAGTGTTCGACGGTAATAAAAATACGCGGTATATGTGTATTGGTAATCAGGTAACCCACTCGCATATTAACGTTTCCTTTCTTCCCTTTTTCTATCCAAAATTTATGAAGATGAGTGTGGTAAATTATATAACTTTTAAAATATTAGACTAAAATCATTTTAACCTTTACAGGACATCTTCAACGAAACCGTCGACAAGGAAGTTGCGATCCCGGAGGAGATAGTGGGGAATATAAGAAAAGGAGAAGAAAATCAAATTGAAGAAAGCGAAGTCAGCGAAGGAAATGAAGGCAACGAAGAAAGCAGTGATGCCATAGAGGAAGATGAAGCCGAAGGTGATGAAAACGAGCAGCCAAATATTGTGGTTGCAGTTGGAGTGCAGCCAGTGCAAGCCGAGGCGGAGGTTCCAATAAAAAAGGAAAATCAATGTGTTCAGAACGTCCCCGCTGACCAAAACCATTACATAAGCACCGTATGTTGCTACTATTTATTCATATTCTTTTGTATACAATCATTCTATAATTACGTAACTTTGTATTTTCAGGGACTTCTTCGTTACCTGAAGAATACAACCAAAGGAAAAGAAATCCTGAAAGCTTACGAGAAAAGTAAGAAATCAAAAGGATTACTACCACGGAATATTCGATCGAAGTTAGTGAGACTAATAATAGAGAGGGAGAAAGATTAGCAGTTCAAAGACATCACTGAGACGCAGAAGCTACACAAATTTACGTAAGTTGTATCTAATTATTATTATATTAAATAATCTAGCGTGTAATTATTAATTTGTTTTCTCTTAGAATTCCTAGAGAACGGTTTGAAGTGCTAGCGAATGAAATTGCCTACTTATTCCCTGGCGAATCTCCATCCACGTATTACGTGCCTTTTGCTCAAGAAGATAAATCCAGAATCTTAGCCACTGGTAAATTGTGGAACCATTTTAACTACATAAAGGAATGTTTAAGAAATGCAGATCTGTTGGAAAGGCGAAGCAACGAAACTGTCTCTCATGATGTAACAGAAGCAGGTAACGTAAAAAAGTTATCTCACAAATAATAATACTAGTATAAAAAACAAATTTATTTGTTCTTTTTTAGAAGTTGACAAATTGAATTGGTTGCAATTGAACGTAGACCCATGGTCAGACGTCAAAATCAAGTGGAATGATACATTTCATGCAAGACAAAGTCTCTTAAAAGATTTACAGATACACGAGTATTTCGATAAATTTCCATGCCTCAAACTCCAAGCAGGGCATCAACTGGTAATTGTATAAAACAATATGATTAAGTCTCTCAAATTCATATATATAGAAGTTCTCTCATTTGAACCTTATTGAGATGATAATTTGCATATCCATGGGTATCGAAGACTGACAAAATGGGAATTACATGATCAACCATAATTGAGTACATGAAAGCTGTTTTAATGTGTTGCTCATCTGTTGGCATTTCCAAAAACAGTATTAACATTGACCTTTCTTTCTATTGATAAAGAGCTATTCAAAAAATTCAAAAGTGCTTTAAGCAGTTCTACGTATACTCAATGTTGGTCTTTCTTCAAACCCCTTATTTCATTTTCTCTAATTGCAGCTTTTGAAGTTTGTTTCAGACTTTTGGGAAATACACCCAGACAAATCGTTCATTGGAGCAGAAGCATGGAATAAAGTAAGACATTGTCTTATCGAACATTTGGATACAGTAAAAATTAGCTGTGTTTTCGATCTCTCACTTGTGCAAACTGTGAAATCTGGTGTATTAACTGAAGGTTTCTAGACTTGAACATTTTTTTTGTTCTATAAAAATGTATAATTTATTCTTAATTTTTAATCTTATATTTCTTTTACTGTAGAAAAGCAAAGCTTCCTTACGTTATATTTATTGCCCTATCTAATAGCACCTAAACGAATCTTAAAACGTAAAAATGCTGGTGAAGATTCTGGAAGGCCACATCGATTATCTCTAGAAGAGAGAAGGGAATCGTTTATATTGCACGTTGAGGTAATTGTCTCTGTGCTGTTTTATTTACTCTGCTTTTTAATCCGGGACCTTTTTTCAGACTGCCAACGACATTCAACCAAGACTGAATGATTTGAGAGAACGATTACTAGGAAGCAGGCAAACATTTCAGCCGCTTATTATTGCTGTTGGAGCAATTACAAATATAGAATCACTATACGTCGCTGTTAACAATCAATTGTATTCCGTTAATTCGAGTACAAAGGCAGTCAAGTTGGCATTAGTACTTTTTTTTACTTTGAATTGTCAATATCCTGCGAATACTACTACAATTTGGACGTTTTTGCAAAAAGTATTTGCGGATATTAATTTGCCAACAGACGTAGTTACTATTCAAACCAATGTTATTTTAGGTCACATTAAGTCAATTCTTAGTTCTTAAGTTTATAATAATGGAAGTAGCTTGTTCTTATTGTAAAATTGCTTTTGACAATTGTTTTTTGTTGTTTGATCATATCGTGACGCTACATAAATTAGAAAATAATTTCAAATGTATTTTTCATGGATGTAACAGGGTTTACTCGCAATATAAATCGTTTAAAAGACATTTTGTACAAAAGCATGAGGCGTTTAGATCTAATTCCGCAGATGCATCACTATTTCATAAAGATGAATGTGCAAATGAACGAGACGTTCCATTAACAGATTCAAATTATATCGAGACTGATAAAAATATTTCTAATATTGAGAACTTCGATAGTGATGACGACGAATCAATTATATACGAGGAGTATTCAATTGATCGATCTAATGATATATCTGTTGTAGACAAATCACGTAATGACTATAAAAGTATTATCCACAATGCATGGTTAGAATTTACAGCTAGTTTATATACAAAAAATAATATCCCACGTAAGCACGCTGACTTTATCGTGAAGGAAATCAATACTTTGCTATCTACTGTTTTAGATACTGTTAAAAAAAATGTTTGTTCAATTATAGAAAATATTAATGATATGGAATTAGATAAAGTCAATGTATTTTTTTCTGATATTGCGGCATGCTCAAAAAATTTTGATTCTGAACAAAAGCGATTTACTCAATATGAAGCGCTAGATACTTTTATTCGACCAGAGACTTATAATATTGGAGAACGAATAGAGTACAAAAGAAAAAACAATATTATACAATTAGTGCATGTTCCTGTTAATGCGCAATTTATTAGTTTACGTAAGGTATTTAAACAATTTTTCGAGTTACCTGATATGTTCAGCAAAACTATGTCGTACATAAAAACTTTAGAATCAAGTAAGGACATAATAACAAATATTATTCAAGCAGAGCATTGGCAGGAAAGATCTAAACATTTTGGCGATAAAATAGTTTTCCCATGTATAATATACTATGATGACTATGAAAATAATAATCCGTTGGGTACGCAGAAAGGTGTAGCGAAGTCAGGTGCTGTATACGTACAAATACCTGTTATTCCTATAGAATGCCAATCAAAAATTGAGAACATTTTTTTATTCATACTTTTTAATACTATAGATCGCCAAGTCTTGAAAAACGAAATAATTTTTGCAAAAGCTGTAGAAGAGTTAAACTATTTGAACAACATTGGTATTGAAATTAACTTACCTTCCGGAACTCAAAAAATTTTCTTTGAATTGGCATTGTTTGTTGGGGATAATTTAGGGGTGCATACCATTATAGGAATGAATGAAAGTTTTTTAGCCGAAGTATTTTGCCAGCATTGTCTAATCCGACAAGCAGACAAAGACAAGATTTTTTTCGAAAAAGATTGCGTAATGCGGACGATTGACAATTATGAAAGCTTGTTAAAATTGAATGATCCAAAAACAACAGGATTAAAAGAAAGATGTGTTTTAAATAAGATAATGCACTTTCATTCAACAACAAATATCGCTGTGGATGTTATGCACGATTTATTGGAGGGAATTTGTCGCTATGATGTCGCATTGATTATACATAATTTTATTTTTAATACAAAATTGTTTTCATTGGAAGAATTAAATTTGCGAATTCAAGGCTTCGATTACGGACCAAACTACAATATAAACAAACCGCCGCAATTAACCGAAAGTTCTTTAAAAAAATTTTGTATTATAATGTCATCGTCTGAAATGCTATGCCTGGTTGAAAATTTGAATTTAATAATAGGAAAATTAGTTCCAGTGAATAATAAATATTGGGAAATGTTTTTAACTTTAAGAGAAATTATAATTATAGTATCTAGTACAAGGATTCATCGCGAAACTCATGTTCTTTTAGAGACTACTGTTTTTGAATATTTTGACCAACTGAAGAATTTATTTCCTGACAAATTTAAACCTAAGCATCATTTTTTGGTGCATTATTCTCGCTGTATGTTGCGATTTGGCCCTTTGTGGAAATTAGCATGCATGCGGTTCGAAAGCAAAAATCAGGAAGCTAAACAAATTTCTAAATCTACGTCGAGTCGTGTTAATATCAATAGGACTATTGCTATCAAGCATCAACTGTTGCTCAACTGCCGATTTCTACATAAGAAGCCGTTTAGAGACAATTTTGTGCCAACATCATTAAAGAAAATTTCTTTGGCTTCTCTTAAAGATTATAAAAATTATATTCATTTATTGGAAATGTCAGCATCAAATTGCGTAATGCATTCTAAATCAATTGATTTTAATGGAAAACTTATAGAAAAAAACTGTATTCTCATAGTTTTTACGGCATCGGGTGCTGAATTTCACAAGGTACATGAAATAATCTTGAAATACTCAAAGTACGTATTTGTTAGTCAAAAATTGAATGATTGTTATTATAATGAACATTTACAAGCGTACAAAATTTATAATATTCATAATTTCACGTATAATGTATTGAAAGAAGAGGATATTTATAGTTGTGTAATATCTTATGTGATAAAGTTATCAGATGGTTTTTATTATGTAAACAAAACATGGTTGTAATGAGCTGAATTAAAATAAAGTAGTAAATAATGACGTTTTAAACAATTTATTGATAACCTATTATACATTTTAATAAACATTACACAAAACAATATAAATACATGATTTATATTGTTTTCTTTACAAATTGTAATTTCAATACTTGCCGATTCATATTTTTTCCGGTAGGTGGCTTCACGCATAGTTCACCCGCAAGTGGCAAGATTACTGTGCGATTAGTATATAAGAAAAATAAAAAATCAATGTATTTATATGTTTCTGCGATAGCGATTGCGTTGTTAGATAGCGATGTTTGTAGGTGCGATTAGTTTGCGATATATGTACGTTAGGGTTTAATATAATTGTATACTTATAAGCATTTAAAAGTGTGTGAAAAGTGATTGAGTTACGAAGAAAAAATGTCTTCCACTACCCGATATAAAAGAGCGAACATAAATACTAAATATCAACAGACACCAAACTTTTGTAATTTACATTTATTTTTCAAATTTTAAAAGTCCCTAAAATTTATCGAATAGTGTAATAAAATTTGGCGTGCAGTATAGTAAAATTTGGTTATTTCAAATTTTACTATACTGTGTATTAAAATTTACTACAAATCAAGTTTGTCCCCTCAGTAGTATACAGTATAGTAATTTTTGATGAAAATTATAGTAATATTTACTCATACATTTTTCTCCGTGTAAGTACGTTGTTATATTTTTGATCGGCGATATAATTCGACAGTGTGCGCTCGCTCCTTTTACTGGCAGTAAAATTCAGCCAAAAGACAGTTATACTCGCGCACATGTATATACACCTATATCTATATCAGAGCGTTCTCGAGAACGAAAGAGAGAGAGAGAGAGAGAGAGAGAGAGAGAGAGAGAGAGAGAGAGAGAGAGAAAGCACCGAATCTATAGCAATCACGCGCCCGTAAATATGGGTTAACACAGCTCGATGCAGATCAAAACGAAGAAAAATCCCGAGCCAGCTTTCCATCTTGCAGTTATATTCGAATTTTCGATCTCTTTCTCGCCTTTGCACAGCTTTCTTCGACCGCGTCTACTTTAAATACAAGCATCAACTGTCTCTCCTACATGCTTGTAAAAAATGAAAAACAGAAACTCAGCGAGTAGCTATACCGCTACCGATAATTACCGAGTACAGCTGAGGTTAATTCCTGCATAATGCCGTAAAATTTATTACAATTCCATAGCGTTCCATACAATTCCCTCTGCAGAGCCCCGCCGGCAGCGCATCAGCATAACTGCGGAAAAATGAGTCTGATCTACATCTCTCTTTCTCCAGTACCAGTCCATATTAGGATCCATTAGCGCAGACAAAGCGAAACCGGGCTGATCGTAAAACGAAAAAAAAAAGCCACAACACAGAGCGAGGCCGGCTCTTGGAAAGAACGAGCATTGCCGCCCGTGACACAAGAAGCGCGGAGGCGAAAAGCCTGCAGCGAGCCTTGAAGGATCCGCCGCGGCAGTGGCGGCGGCGAGAAAAAGGACAGGAAATATGCATAGAAACGAAGCTATACAGCAACGCGAGGCAGGCGCGCGTGGAGAAGATCCCGTATCTTGCGGTATCGTTTCGCCTCACGTTTCTCGGGCACAGTTTCACGGGTTTGACCTCTGGCTTTGACCTCCTTCCATTGTTGTTTCTCTCTCACTTCTCCCACTTTAAACTTCCATCTCTCTCTCTCTCTCTCTCTCTCTCTCTCTCTCTCTCTCTCTTTTGCTCTACTCTGACAGAGGCTATATACGAGATGCAGTCGCAACGACTGGTCCAGGATGTTTTGCTGCATCAGGCGCGCTGCACCCGCTCGTGTTCCTGATGTGTATTAAACGCATTAAGCTACGTTTTTAATACAGTCGACGCGGGATTTCCATTGGAAGACGTCGTTACGTACACCGCGCTGGATCGTATAGACATGTCGACGTCTCATTATGTCGGTACAGTTTGTGAACATCTGTCACGAGATTTGCATTTTCTTAACTCTGCTCTCACGTCGGCGCTGTGTGTTGCTTACTAATTAGGTGTTGCAGAAGTCTATATCGGAAAAATACCGGCGACCGACATCCGCGCGCGGGACACTAATTGCGGAAAACGAGATTCGTATACACACAAAGGGTCGCTCTCTCGTATCCGAAAGGTGAAAGCTGCAGCGCGTAACCCTTCGGCTTTCCAATTCGAAACCGCGCACGCGTCGACTAAATATCCATGTATATGTATATGCACAGACGTGAACATCGCGGATAATTTATATTCAAATGGCCCCCTCGGCTAGGCATTCTGAATTTTCGCGCGATCAAACAACCGAGAGATGGAAAAGCAAAGGAGCCAGGCAAAACGTGCCTACAGTCGAGGTGAAAGCCGAATGCAAAGTACTGTCGCGGCTTTTTGTTGGAGAAAAAATTTGTTCGGCAAAAAGTGCGTGCAAAAGAAGAGCCGCACTGGCTACTACGGGTTTCGTGCGGTCAAACCATCACCTTACTCGGCTAATACTCAAGAAA
Source organism: Muscidifurax raptorellus (assembly GCA_020010945.3). NCBI lineage: Eukaryota > Metazoa > Arthropoda > Insecta > Hymenoptera > Pteromalidae > Muscidifurax > Muscidifurax raptorellus. The sequence goes on from CM052078.1 coordinate 39,735,946, forward strand.
AAAAGACACAAAATTAATGAGCGATGGGTCAATGCGACATCCCGGCAGTCGAGGGATATAAAGCGCTATAGAACAGCCGCGAATTGGGACGTTAAATCGCCGCATTAGAATGGTAATCGCGCTTTTTTACGATACTCCGATAGCGCGTAGGCTTTATTCTACCTCGCTCTAATTTCATCTCGGCTGTCCGCATGTACACACGTACTCGTCAACTTTTTCTCTCGACTAGCACTTTCCCTATTAATACCAGCCTCTCAATTATCGAAGCTTTTCTCTCATTCTTCTCCCTACTTCTTTGCACTAGCTTCCTCGACTATGTACGAGCACGTCTTCTCTTCATGTTAGCTCGTAGTGGAAAGAGAGAGAGAGAGAGATAATTATCAGCTTGTTGCTCCGGCTCGAGAGAGTCTCTATTCACGTCACTTGACGCACTTAAAGAAATCAGAGTCGTTAAACGTCCGACGGCGTGCGTGACAAGTCCAGTCTCGTCGTTTTGTATACTCTCACGAAGAATCGGAGAACGAGTAGTGAACTACACGCGATTGTTACTGATAAATATAGAATCGTGCTTGTATATATGAGGAGTACGGGAAGACTAGCATTGCCGTCTATATGTAAGCGATTGATGCTGGCAAACTTGCTACAGTAGTATACAATGATGCGCCGACTTTATTAACGCAATCACGAGAAGAATTGATGGCAATGCTTTAAAATGTAATCAAGGGGTAGAAAATACAAATTCATGCGTTCTTTAGACTTAAAAAAACCGACAGAGTTGATGAAGAAATAACGTCCCTAACAACTTCCAGTTGGTTGAAGCTGGAATCCGAGATTCCGTATCATTGGCATCTGCTATACAGCGAGGAATCACGCGCCACTTCCGATCGCCACGGCTCGTAAAGTGCAATTTGGGAGAAGGGATAGGGCGCGCAGGTGTTGCCGGAAGTCGTTTGGTCGTGCGACGGAAACAGCACGTAAATCGGAGCAAGCCATTGCTGCGGCGCCGCTCGACTCTCTTCCTTTATCGCCCTCTGTCTCTGCACACTGGAACACAGACCTCCGACTCGTTAATCATCTGCCGAATTAAATTGCTCGTTAATTATTTCCTTTGTCTTCGTCTATATCTCGTCTTCTCATCTATTTATATGCGAACCTCGAAAAAAGCTATCGTCAAAAGCAAACGAGCTCTACTATTAACCTGATTCAGTTTATGAAGACTTTTCGAAGACAATACATAATTATATTCAAGAAACGTGAAGTCTTGGATTCGTATACACTTTATTGTATTCGGCTTTCGCTCGAAAGGAACAATCAAACTCGCTCGTAACCCATTATCTTCTTATGCAAAGTATACACGTGTGTTATACGCGATTATGTTAAGCTGAGGATAGCGCGTAAAAATAAACGAGTGCCCACGAGATCTGAAAATAGAACTTGTTTGGGTGAAGCTCGAAAACAAAGTATTCTTATATGTCTGTATATCGAAAGCGCCCTTAACTTCTCTAAATTCTACGAGAGTACGTTTCTAAATAGAGGCTGGCCGTGGTCGAAATAAAAATGAAGCCACTTAGCCGAAACATGAGGCAAAAAACGTAGACAAATTAAATATACATTATGTATGTATACCTCTGGAGGATAAGCATTTGCTCACAAGTCACACAAAACATATTTCTGTTTGCTCGTCGTACTTCTTAGTAATTATTAGTTAAAGCACGAAGAGATTAGTGGCTAGATTCTAATTCGACAAATCTTCGCTATAAAATTGTATAATTGTTTGTATAAATTCATTTTAAAAGCGAAATAAATTGCAACATTCAACAGAGAAGTATACGTGAAGTTATATGGTTTTCTTCCTAAATTTAATACTCAATGGTATTTAAATTTCCCGTCCTGATACTAAGAAGATTAATGATCAGATGCAAAAAAGTAATAAAGAAAGTCCATAACAGCGAATTCGCGAAATAGCATGCGGTCACGGAGAAGTTATATGTATATATATATATATACGTGCGGCTTTAGCGAGTTGAAGCTAGTAGCCAGGCAGGCAAGTACTGGCAGGCAAGCGAGTTTCCTCGGTTAGATCTCATCAGTGGGGAGTGTCTCTTCTAGGAAGCGCATAGGATGCATTTAAATGGCCACTCTCGTGTGCTCGAGCGAGCCGTAAGCCGCGAATCGAGAACAACCGTATAGTCGGATCACGATGTCGATAAACTCTTTGAGGGACGTCTTTGCATATAGAAACTGGCCTTTCAACAGGCCGCTGTGCTTTTTTTACGCTCTCTACTGCACGACTTTTTTAGTTGTTCGCATAATTACAATGCTTGCCCGCGTAGATATAGGAGCTCCAATTTTTACAATTATTATTTTCTACCATTAGCTTAGCCGCGAGCGAAAAATTTCACAGAAAGCTATACTAATGCCAATTAATAGCACACCGTCAATTATGTTATAAAATTAGATGAGTAACATCAAGTGTGGAAATAACATGTAATCTTCGATGATTCCGTATGTAAGAGCTTCGAACTTGTACTTTTTATTTATTTTATGTCAAATAATGATCCAAATTAAATGGTTTCTTTATTGGAAAATTTCTGTTATTAATAAATGAGATTTACTTTTTGAAATATATTGCCTTAGATTTATACTACTTCAACAAGTAATTAAATATTATCAATCATTTGCTAACAAAATTTTTTTTAAGTTCGACGTTTTTCAGTTCTTGTCAAAGTTTTTTTGAGTTCGAAACATAAATTATTTTTAAAATATCATTTGACCTTTATATATCATAATTCAATTCTTAAAGAAATTCTAAATGCTGAGAAAGTTAATATTTATTTTATTTTCACTTTCTCCTTAGTTCCTAACGGCTTCATGCTTGACGACTAAAGTATTTCAAGATACGATTTTCATTACTTGCTGGTGCTGTACCTCTTTTTGATGGAAAGAGGGTATTTTGAACGCAAGGCGATCGCTATTAAAAGTTCCGTGCCTCCCCACTGAGAAGAAATGTTAACCCAGTTACTCTTGACTCGTTTAACTTCCATTTGAATCCTGAGCACGTACATAATAATCGGTCTCATATTACTAAATTACATTTATAATTGCTTACAACGAAAAAGTAACTTATTTTAGTCATTTAATTGACCTTTATAGACTGAGAGAAGTATTTCTTTATTGTAAACTCTGCGACTTTACTGTTAATAGAGTTTTAAAGATCTAGAAACAAATATTCATTAACAGTTAATGCACGAATTCTTTATGGTTAATCCATTCGAAATTTTCGAATTTCGAACGGATTAACTCTTTGTCTCTCTCTCTCTCTCTCTCTCTCTCTCTCTCTCTCTCTCTCTCTCTCTCTCTCTCTCTCTCTCTCTCTCTCTCTCTCTCTCTCTCTCTCTCTCTCTCTCTCTCTTACCGTCTCTTTCTCTCTACCCATACGTACGAAGTGTCAATCGAAACTTTCGAGCGTTTCTATAGATATTGAAGATAATACGTGTCGAGTACGAGTTTAGCTCGCCGGGTAATATTAAAAGGACGCCGTGTCTGACTTTAATATTCAGAAGGCTTTATACTAGAATAATAATAATACAAAAGCCCTGTATGGCATCAAAGGTCGGGACACGGAGGGGAAAAGAAGAAGCGAGAAAAATACCCGTTAGAGGTATAAAGGGGCAGCAGCCTAGAGAAAAGCGCTGGTTATGGCGAATAAATTGTTTCCAAGGTCATCGAATAAACGCGACAGCCAGCGAGTCTCCAAGTGTAAGTTCTGACGGAGGGGCGTCAAGGAACCGATACGTCGATACGACTAGACGCGCAAAGTCCACGATCATTGGCATCCGAGGGTTGCGCCAGTATATACTCGTTTATTTTGTCGGAGTTTACCAACTGCTTTGTAGCGTGTCAAAAGCAAAAGAACAAACTATCTCGACAAAGCCAACAAATTGTGAAAAACCAACTGATAACAATTATGTTACGTCTAATTTGTCTTCTTAATAAATAGAATTTCGAAAAGAAGAACTGGAAAGTATATTCAATAAATATACTTCTTATTCATCTGATAAAGGCTTCGCACTTCAAGTAACAGAACAGTGTACGAAGGTGGCGAAGAAATCAGAAGGAACGGCAAATGCACAGCACAATAGCAAGAGTTATCGAAACGTTAAAGAAGCGACGTTGACTTAGCAGTCCCGACACGTTTCTTGACGAGCACGTCTCGAAGGGTAGATGCGAAGCACTCACATGGAAAAAAAGATCTCAGTATGTCCGGTAATTAAAAGTAACAGTATATACTAAATGGACAAAGCATTGCTTTTGCCTTTCCAATTGAGAAATTGAAGGTAGAACATGAATTGTTTGCTTTATATAAATTAGTAATTTATAATAATAAAATTAATAATTCTTTTACAACTTATTCAAACATTTCTGGATTGTAGAGAGTTAATTGATTTTAAAAAATGAAGACACAATATCTACTGACTTGTATATAAAATGTCTTCGATTTGTCTGACGTAAGTACCATCCTTTCTCGTCTGGGCTCCTTGCCCTTGGGAAAATGTACTTCCGAGTATTCCCAATTTCCGGCGGCGCCTCTCAACGATTTACGAGCAAGCTTCATAGTTTCCCTGTAACTTACTTCCTCTAATTTTGCGTATTAATATGCAAGACTTATGCATCGTTTGAGTTGAGGTAGTATTTATTACTTTAACTTATATACACTCAAATATATTGATACTTAAAAATACAATTATTTTTTAGCATATTTTCTTTGTAAAAGTAAGAAGAGTATCCTTGTCAAAGCTATAAAACATTCATAGATTTCTATTTTAATAAAACCCTCCGTTATACTAAACATAATTAAATCACCTAATCAAGTCACAAATGTTTCTATTAATATTAAGGTATTGTCAGCCTATTTCATTAAAACAATAATTTTTAATAATCGCATGGCTAGTATAAAACATAAGAAAGAAGTATATCATGATGTCATTCATTAAAAATAGTTGTTCAAGGCACTGTTCGATTTCCGTACAACTTAACTTTTCTAAATGGTTAAATACTCAAGTTTTTAATGATAATTGCAAAAAAATTCGCCCGAACAGGGACTCGAACCCTGGACCCTCAGATTAAAAGTCTGATGCTCTACCGACTGAGCTATCCGGGCGACTTGGAGTGCTTCAGGCAGAGCGTCTGCGGAATACCAGACTTGACTACGCGAACACAAAAAGGAGGGGAATATTAGGTGAGTCTCCGAGCGCTGCTATCAAAAGCAAAAGAACCGCCCGAACAGGGACTTGAACCCTGGACCCTCAGATTAAAAGTCTGATGCTCTACCGACTGAGCTATCCGGGCCATGATTACAGAATTTTTATTATTTATACAGTGATAGAAGCCTCTTATGTCGGCTAAAACTATGAAGATAACAACTGTAGTAATACGAATTACATAACATGTATAATACTAATACGAAGCAGCGATATGTATAAAATATTGGAGATAATCAATTGTTTTACATGTTTTAGAAACATTTGTTACATTTTTACAACATTTTTGACTGCCTACTATACACATCCGCACCAACTCACAATGATAACTAAAAAAAATAAGGACGATTCATAAGAACAAATTGTAATTTTTAAATTTAATTCTAAGTTAGGTAAAATAGTCTAAACTAGAACTAAGAACAACGTAGAGCATTTCCAATTAGGGAATTTAAGCTACATCAATTTTAAAACAAAAAAATATATTATTAGATTCTTTTCTAAATTTTTAGTTTATATTCTCTTTAAAATTCATGTTTTCATATAAAATTACAAATGTGATATTTTAACACAAATAATAATCACATGCATAAGATAAAGTAAGTACATATTTGTATTCGTTTGTTAAAAGCTATTGGTTAGGTTTTCCGAACATCTGGCGATAACAGTTAGTTCTGTAATGGTACGAGAGCCCCATCGAGTTTGGCAGAACAAGAATAAACACTTCTGAAATAGAAACCTTTGACCTGGATACGTTTATAAAGTTGACCACAGAAGATTTGGGTTTTAACATGATTGTTTCATTAAAATTGTCTTTGGTAGGCACCGATGCAGTAACATGAAATAAAATAAACAATAATATTTAAATCTGTCAAATTGAACGATGTCTAATCTTTTGACTAAGCATATGATAAAATTAGTAGTTCACGACAGCATTACGATAAAAGTGTGGATTATCATAAAGAAAATAAGGTTCAAGATTACTGTGTGATTTTTGTTCATGTAGTAGTTTAATTAGATTATAGAATATACGAGATTCTCTGCGATTATTATATTACTATAGTTAGATTACACTGAACGGGCATATTGCTTGTGTCAAGATGAGCAAACTCTTGTTATAAACGCAAAGTTGATAACAGTATAAAATGCCGTTTAAAAAGTAATACTCGGATAAATGGACTTTGTGTCTGCGAAAATAGAACAACATGTTCTCTAAGACTGCAATTAAAATAGTAGATGTTTGAGAAATGAGAAACATAAATAAATTCTCTAAACGAAAATACTAAGAACATTTTATTTTATAATGATTAAACTTTTAATACTTCATTAAAAAATACGCCAACGGTGGCTAAAAATTTCAAAAGCTTATCTTTGAGAAATATAAATACAAGCACAGTAAATAGATAATGCAATGACACCATATAAATATACTTCAGTATCATACTCGTCAAAAATGTTTTAGAAAGATTTGTGACTACGCAACAAGTAATCGCTAGATATTTGTATGTGCCATGTCACTAGAATTTTTTCTATTATCAAGATTTGACTGCATACTCATTCTTTTATTATGAAGACAGCCAGCACATATTTTGATAATACATGCACTTTTAACTAATTCAATATTTAAGTACTCGTTGTGAAACTAATGTTTATTTATCTGGTATATTAGACACCGGTTTGTAAGTAACTATAATTTCTTAAAACAATCCGCATCTGCAAGATTTTGTAAACCATCCATTGTATATCTAATTTAATGAATGCACTAGTTTCATGCAAGTTGAAAATAATTAATGAAAGTAAGAAGTTTCTATAGCAAGTTATTTCTTACACTATATAAGAAGGAACTACACGTATGCGTAGAAGTCACCGAGGTAAGCTCGCGTGATTAACCGAGAAAATCCGATGATCGCGAGCGTACGTCGACCCATGTGTTTAAAAGCGTACGTGGAATAGAAGCCGAGTGGGCAGTACCTATAAGAATTTGTGAAGCTAGAAAGCATCTGCTGGAACTTAGCCAAAACGCTCGATCGCCAATAAACACTGAGCTGCTTTCGCACAGCATGCTTACTGCAAATAACAACTCATTTTTTAAGTTTTAACATTCTTCTCTCGTATAGTTTTTTATCTTTTGTGAGAGATTATTTTTAAAATTAATTAAGATCAAAGAAGTATTTTCTAAACGATTTCAAATTCATAAAATGCATAAGGTTGATCAGGAAGGTATTTTTCATTTCAAAAAATACCGTCCTTTGCTAAATAAAAATGTATAATGTGAGTTCATGGTTTCAAATCAAGGTTCTTAATAATGAAGGATTTGATATCAATACTTCATATTGCTTAGAGAGATGCGTCCCGCTGGAATCAAGTATAGGCTTAGCGTGTTTATGCAATTTAATCCTATTACCTGTAATCGCGGATAATCTAACCGATACAAATTTAATTCGTTCTTCATCGTCATTAAAACAGTGGCATACCGCGTCCCGCCATTGCAACACTCGTCTCTAGCTACACGAAACTTGAGATGAAAAAGGGAAGAAGGAATACAAACAAGCAGGCGATTTACTAAGGATAACTGATGCCACGGTCGTGAAAGCTACTCACGCCCCGCTCCTGTCTGTGCGGATGCGGTTTTCGATGCTCACGTGTCTTGTTCTTCAATTTGCGGTGCAAAAAAAAGATATGACTTGGAAAAAATTGAAGTTCATCAGAGCATTACGTTCGTATTATATTTCTTAATATAACTAGTGACATTTAGCGCGCTACGCGCGCACAACATTATGATCTATAATATAAGAACTAAATATAGAAATAAATAATTAAAATAATTAAATTTTTAATTATTTTATATATTATAGATTATGCTGTAATAAATAATGCTTCTCTATTCATATTATAGTATATCTTACAAATATAACTCTTTATAAACGAAGTTCTTAACCTGTAAGTTTTCTCTACGATGGTCACCTAAGTATATTTTAAGTGAATCCCATGATCTAACTCTAGACATTGCTACATACAATTGTCCATGATTAAAAACATCTCTACGAAGGTCAATGGCAATTCTTTGGAATGTTTGCCCTTGTGATTTATTAATTGTCATCGCAAAAGCTAACTTAATTGGAAATTGTCTTCTTTTAAAAGAGAAAGGATATTCATTTTCACAATATAATGTGATACGATTCAAAAATACGATATCGTTAAATTTGTCGCCTGTTAGAATTTTGCATTTCAATAAATGATTCGAAAAATCTATTACTCGCAATCGAGTACCATTGCACAATCCTTCATTAATACTTATATTCCTGATAAGCATTACAATGCAATCTTTTCGCAGACGTAATTCATGTGGAGGTAAACTGGATGGATTTAAAGTATTTAAATATTCTGGTAAAATGACTTCATCTAATGCTCCGTTATTACAGTTCTCAGTACTATCAATGCCAGTATATACGCGTTCTGAATTGATGTCCAAAAGATCAGTAACTTCTTTATTAATCGCATCAACATCAATATTCCGTGCGGATAAAATAGCACAATTGCCCATTTCTTCAAATTTTTTCTCTGCTATAAAATTACCGAATACAATTTGAGCAATATCATTGTTGGGTTCCATAACGCAATGTTGTGGAAGAGTTAAATTATCATCTGCATCATTCAAAGTTCCATCGCCAACTAATAACAAAAAATTAGCAAAATCAACTTCATTGTGTAAAACTCTCATATTAGTAGAGAGATTATATTTTGTGAAATGATTCCATAAATCGCTATATTTAATAGAAAGGCTTAGCGTTTCACTTCTCGTTCCTCTAACTTTAATGGGCAGGAGTTGTCTAAAATCACCACCTAAAATAATAATTTTCCCGCCAAAGGGTAAATCATTGTTCATGATAGATTGTAATGTTCTATTGACTATTTCTAAGGCATATTTAGGAGCCATAGGGGCTTCATCCCAAACAAAAACTTTAGTTTCTTTTAGAAAAAGAGCTTCTTGTGTTGTTTCACCGAAAGCGCGGGCTGGCTCTGGCATCCATATGCATTTATAAACTCGGAATATGGAAACTCGGAATATTTCACCTGTTCGCGTCGCGTTCCAACTCGCTATGTTCTATGCACGCAAGATTACTATATTATATTAAAGTATTAAAGTATAATATCCAGATTTTTATATTAATAATATATTAAGTATTTATATACTTATTATTTTCGTTTATTCTAAAAACACAAAAAAATCTTTACATTATCAAATAATCATTAATATCAATACATTCTAAAATCTAAATTTAAAATTTAGCGCCTTTTTTGAGTAAACCAATCAAAACTCGTTTTAGTCGGCTTCACTTTTCTCGGTTCTCTTTTTTAAGAAGGGATATATTAAAGTATTAAAGTATAATATCCAGATTTTTATATTAATAATATATTAAGTATTTATATACTTATTATTTTCGTTTATTCTAAAAACACAAAAAAATCTTTACATTATCAAATAATCATTAATATCAATACATTCTAAAATCTAAATTTAAAATTTAGCGCCTTTTTTGAGTAAACCAATCAAAACTCGTTTTAGTCGGCTTCACTTTTCTCGGTTCTCTTTTTTAAGAAGGGATAGGATGAAAACCGCGTGGAATATACTTCCTTTCAAATCTAGATTCTTAGTCGGCGTGAAAGCGTTAAACTAGATAGTTTTCTTTCATATTACGATGAAACAAAATTTTAAACACTTCGATTAGAGTGGAAATCTACCGAAAATCTGTTTAGGACTGGATTGAAAAATCTATTAACAACTTTTTCGAAACCTTATAATCTTTGCTATATCAGATTGCAAGAAAAGAATGTACACATCTTCATACCGGTATTTTTGATAACGAAAAAGTTACTACCAAATCCTATTATACCTTCTTAAGTTAAACTTCTTTTGAATATAGTGTGCATAGAACATAATATCCATTACTAATGAGTCAACAGACAGTGTCATGGTCAGTTTGCTGTCCAATAGTTTGTAATATAGCTCTCATTCGTTTAAGAATGTTGGTTTGATATTTTTGTCCGGTATGGTATAGTGGCTGATATTTAATAATCTGTCTCAGGTGAGTGTAACCCTGGTAGAAAAATAATTCAGAGTCAGATCCGACATGACATACGCCATGCCAGAATTAGCCGGTTTTTCCACCAGGATTGTTAACAATAATATAACAAAGGAAGAAAATGAAGGAGGATGAGGTGTTTAGCACACGTTAGTTTCGAGGACTCCAAGGGCTAAACACTTTGCACCGAGTTTGTCTCCCTTTGTTGTAACTGTATGTTTTTCAATAAAAGCACAGTAAGATATTCTTTATGTACAAAAGTTGAGTTGATAATCGTGTATCTGGAGTCCTAGATAACAGTTCTAGAGCGACTCGAACTACATTTTTTCTATTCAACTTTAAGTATATGAAGCAATAATGATATATTTGTTAAAGCATTATACAATTATACGAAGAACTACAAAAGCAGCTTAGTTACTACAGCTAACTACGAATATACTCTACAACAACTTAACAGAAAGAAATGTTCTCATGCACATAATCTATCTACGAGAAAGGTCGCAACGTCAACGCGAGGTATACGAATGATTAAACAAAATTAACTGCCATTCTAGTCCGATCACGTATCTCTCTCAACGAATTTTCCATTTCACTTTTCTACCCTTCTTCACCGCTCGTTTTCACGTTCTTGCAAACAATTTTCAAGGATCCGGCTAAGTTACATAATACTTAAGAGAGAAACATGTTAAAGCACAAAGCAAAAGAGAGAAGTAGTGGCCCGATTAGTCGGACACTGCCAAGTCAACTAATCCTACAACTCTTAAAATGTATGTTTTGTTCCCCCGACAGACGCGGCCTGTCGTTTTATCTGCCATCGAGATCATCCGCCGAGTATAGTCTCAATCATCTACCGCCTCTGTCGCTTTTCTTCTTCTTCTTCGTCTCATATCCCTCTCTCCATGTAGCTCTTTAAACGAGTAAGAATGAGTCGCTACGCCTACTTCCTAATTAACACTTAACGCCAACACTCGGTACGAAGGCAACACGGGGATTTCAGATTCTCGCTGGTAGTTCTGTGCAGCGCGATTTCACCGTTTAAGCCTGATCCTCGCGTCTAGTAACCGCACACTGTGTAATTTCATAAACCAATGTATTTTTTTTAATTGTTTCAAGTAGATAATTATGCGAGCTAACTCTCGCGTATGGCATCGAGAGCACTGCCAGAGAGAAAATTGTATATACCATTGTTACGCGAGATTTCTAATAGTCTTGTTATTCACTTCTCCCTCTCGCCAGCTCTCCCGTGTACTTAATATATCCGTTAACGAAACATGTTTGCGTTTGAATGCCTTTATTATATGTGATACCCGCGCGCGTACATCCTTGACATTTCTCAGTTATGCCGGGAGAAGCCGATACCGCGTCTCGGTTAAAAGAGCTGTAATCTAAAACTAGAAACGCGACAAAGATGATGGTATCGCCGTCGCGACGGATCATCCGCAGAGTCTTGTTTACTCGCACTCGTTAATATTGATCGCTCGCAATGTCTGCTGGGCATCGCGCATAAGGACGTTTTCGAAAACGTCCATCTCGAATAAAGCAAAGTACGCATACCGATAGGCTCGCGCGATTTCTTATCAAAAAAGAAGCTGATGGGCGCTGACGCAATGCTCTTCCATTGTTATTAGCGCGAGTCTGGTCTACGTGAAGTGTGTATGTGGTGACGGAAGAAATGGCATTTTGCAAGCAGAACACGTAGGCAAGAGTGCGCCGCCTCGTTGCTCAAGCGGCCGCGATGGGACGTCAAGATTCATTCGTCGCGCGCGCTCGTATAGCTTGTTTACGATATTAAAAACTCTCTTTCTTCTCTGACGGCTGCGGTGGATTTTGAAATTTTTACAGCGCGAGGCGTGGCTCTCGATTACGGAATAAATTGTTCTCACTTTCCACGTTTTATTGCCGAGCTAGCGCGCAGAGTAAATACTTGGATACACGCACACACATATATATATACACGCCTTGAATAAATTGCATATTCTCGCGTGCATATAAACCGCGAACTATGCGCCGTACAGCGCGGCCAACTGGCAATGATTTATTTTTAGAATTTGAATGGAGAAAAAAATTTTCTTCTCGTCTCCGCTGTAGCGGCGGCAGCAGCAGCTCGTTAGCGGGATTTATTTACGACGACGTTTTGTTTATTTAGAACGATGGCCGTTCACTGCGTGTCATCGAACTCTCGTTCGCTTGAGGTATACCTGATATGCTAAAGCGCCCCTATGGTCACTAAACATTAATTTAACCGACAGCGACAGTTTCTAAAAAATCCAAATTCCTCAGAGCAAAAGAGAAAGAGAGCTACCGCCACATCACCTTGGATCTCATCAGGTCTCGATTTCATTATAGCCAAGATGAACCAAGTTTCTGACGAAAACATCCGCCGAAAATTCGCAACTATACAAAAACAACATTCCACTCTCTTTCAGCTCCAGCAGAAAAAAAGGAAGGCGAAATTCTCACAAAGCAAATTAGCGGCCCAGGTATATATATATATAATGTGAAAACACATTAACACACACAAACACATACCCACCGGGCCGGAAACTTCGTCCTCGGGGGCACGAGAGCTTCCGGCCTCGCGTGTCACCCCACGCTACATAGCGCGATTCTATATACGTGCGCCAAGCGTAAAGATAGATAAAGGATCTCGCTCGCATGATCGTTGCTTGATTATACATGCTAATCGCGTGGTTCTGTATTCGCTCGCGCTGTAATTGACTCGTGCAGCCCACGGGCAAATTTCTTTATCCTGTGTTGTTCTCTTCTCATTCAAAGATACGCCGGTCTGCATAAAGGCACATAGCGCGTACACTATCAGATATCGCGCGCGATACTGCCTGTGTATTATTATGGAGAAGAGGAGGAATCGATGTAAGCGCGCAAACCGAGAAATAGAGACGTATATACGTATATAATAATACACGGCGCGCCTCTTTGTCGCAGTTCGAAGCCGTCGCAAATATTGGCCGAACAAATTGTGTATATAGCCAAGTTTATTGGCGGCTCGCTGCGGGAAGACACTCTTCTTTCTCTCTCTTTTCTTCGCCCGACCGGTATATTACACCTCTCCTCCTCAAGGCAGCTTTAAACCTTCTTTTATACTCGCGCAGGCGCGAGCAATTGTTTTGTGTGTCTTGTTCTTTGCCGAAACTCGAGGCGTGATTTTTTATCTCTTCGCGTATACCTATATATATACACGCGCGCGGGCGGCTGAGAGGACGTGGACACACGAGCCGCACGTGCATGTAGGACGGTATCACGCGCTGAGTCCGTGATGCGGCGCTCGCTCGGTGCTGTGGGTACTTTGAGGCTATAAAAAACAAGGTAAATAGAGGTGACTTAACGCCGCCGCCTTCGAGTCTTTGCCGACGAAAAAGAGATTCGTATTGTGCGTCTTTTAGGCGCGCGTATGCTTCGTTTTGGTGGACGCGATGAATTTCGAAGGTCCTATATACACTTCACTAGTACTACTACTACTACTACTTTGTTTTTCTTGCGGCTCGATTTATACATCGTGAACCGATGAGACGGGAAGGAATGAAAAATTCCGAGTAGTTCGAAGCATTTTTATCAAAAAAATTTACTGCGGGCAATAATGGCGATAAGGAACAGCGGCCGATCTCTGCGAGATCGCTGAACGGCAACAAACAAGTCGCCGCGCGTTATTATATTATTAGAATTTTCCGAGTTGTAACGTTTGAGTGCCATCACCTAGTTAGATTTGCTCTTACTCCAAGTAGAGCGAAGATTATCCAACGCCGGGGCACACACGCGCGCGCGAGTTAAAACGCAGAATTAGTAAATCACGCCAAAATTAGAGTGCCCGCATAGTATGCCGCTCTCGCTGCCGAGTAAAAGACAAAGGAATTTTCGTGTAGCCCCAGTTATTTATATGTTTTACGGCTTGTACGTATTTATATGCCCACTCGTAAATTTCGACGCTTTAAACGCGCTGCAGCGCCGACAAGTATATTTGTATTATTATATACAGGCGAGATGAGCGACGTTTTTTTTTTCTCGTTTCGCGGCGTTGATTACGGGATAGCGCATATACGCTCCGTCGTCGCGAGTTAACGCTCTCAATTAAGGCCAAGCGCAGCGAAGGAGAAAAGCAGCGATGTAAACACGTGCTGTTTGTTGTATTCACTCGACGCGTGTCTATAGAGTTATAGAGAATCGAAGAGGGAAAAGACGAGCTTTTCGCATTAGTACATCTATAATTAGCCGAGATACAGCCCCGAGCCAAGGGACGACTTTGCGTAAACACATAAGAGTAAGCTGTGATGCTCTTTCTTTGCTTAAGAGTGCTCTGTACCCTAAAAGCGCCCTCTAGTCTACAGTTTTTCTTATTTGCATAAACTTTTAATATTCACGGTGCTTAAAAATATAAAAACAAAGTTTCCCCACGTGCACTGACTATTTAAGATTATGTTTAAAAAAAAATTATTTGGATATTTGCAATAATAAAATTATAAGACGTCGAGAAAAATTGTAAGTTTGGTGGTGGGTTAAAAAATTCTGCCACCAAACTTACAATTTTTCTCGACGTTTTATAATTTTATTATTGCAAATATCCAAATAATTTTTTTTTAAACATAATCTTAAATAGTCAATGCACGTGGGGAAACTTTGTTTTTATGTTTTTAAGGACCGTGAATATTAAAAGTTTATGCAAATAAGAAAAAATGTAGACTAGATGGCAGCACTAGGGTATAGAGCACTCTTAATATCTCGGGATAATTAACCGAGCTGGTGGTGTGCGGTGAGAGCAGCGAATGTATACCTACGCGCTAAAAATACCGGGTAGAACACGCGAGAGAGCCGTGCGCGCGCGCGCGGCATCCAAATTGTTCCTCTAAAATAAACACGGGAAACACCTGGCACCTCATGGTCCGTGTAGTCTCTCGTATAGAAATAGTGCATACGCGAGGCCTACACTATGACAGTATTATACCTCACTGCGAGAGGGCATTCGATGGAGTAGCTGTCTTAGTCGATAAAGTGGAGCACGCCGGCGATATTTCACCCTCCGCTGCAACGACTCGGCGACGATATTTTCATTTGCGAGTGTGCTGCTCGTAAAGCGACGTGGAATTCGCCTTGTTTTTCTCGAATTTAAAACTTGTTTAGAAAATCGAGAGACTGAATTTTAATCTAGTTCCACCAGCCCCAAAGTCTCGCATTACGAGTGTACATGTATCCTCTCTTAAAAAAGTCATGGCCGGATGTTGTGAAGCCTATAAATGAAGTTAGCATTGAACGATGATTGGTCGACAGATATATCCGGGTTAGATGGCGCCAACATTTAAAATTTAATATTTGAATTTGAATGGTAAAGAGTTTAATAAAATTAATAAAAAACGATAGTATTTAGGTTAGTATTAAATTTTGAGATTAGTTCTGTGACAATTTATTATTATGCCATAAAATACATATCGAATATCTAACCTCAAAAATGGAAGAGCACATAACCTACATTGCATTGGGCGATATATGATTTTTAGAAAGATACAAAATTAACCAAATACATACGTATGAGTGTGGAAAATGTTTACGTTTGAGTTCTTTTTAGAATGTAAAGAAAGACGTGCGTAACGATATTAAAGGCGCGAAGCGCGGTCGATTTTCCTAGTTCTCAATAAACGTTATATAGTCCATCCCAGTAAACAACTCCCCGAAATCCACGTGGCGTCCATTGAATAAAGCGAGCATCCGCTCTCGGGTAATTGCTTCCGCATCATCCCTCCAAATTACATCTCTTCCCCTCGTGACGTTCCAGGCATATTCCTGATACACCCTCCCCCCCTTTCGTTCGTTCTATATAGCGGAAGGATCGCTCTACATTTCATCAGCGTGTTTACAACGAAAAGGACGCCCTCTACGCCGTTACATATTATTATCATCATATTAACATCATCGTCGTCGGATTCAGGGTCGCCTCTGGCGAACATCTGAATTTTGGCGCCATCATCAGCGCTATATAGTGAGATGAGAGTTGTTGTACAGCATATATATCGTATAGCCTTGAAGACACGCGTCTGCCGAGAGAGAGAGAGAGAGAGAGAGAGAGAGAGAGAGAGAGAGAGAGAGAGAGAGAGAGAGAGAGAGAGAGAGAGAGAGAGAGAGAGAGAGCGATAATTCGTCGACGCGGATGATGATCAGTAAGGAATCTGGCGCTGAGCCAGTCGCTCTTCGACGTGCGAGGCTTCTTTTTTTTCTCTTCTCCAACGATCAGCTTTGCTTATTTTAATACGTGTATCCGTATCCCCTTTGTCTTGGTTTTTTCTCCGATCGACTCTTCGAAGACTATGCGTATACCGTACATGAAAAAAGTTATTGGTGTCGATCGGTATTACAAAAAGCAGCTATTATTCGCGATCGAGTTTAGCGTGTGAAAAGAATCTTGTTTACGAGAAATACCGGTCGTATAATACACTTCCGATGCTTCTGTATCGCCTCGCGTAAGCTTTAGCCCTGAAATTCGCGAGCAGAAAGAGAGAAAACGTTATACATTACACGCTCCGGAGGCTATCCTGCTCCGGTAAGTTTATTGCGCAACACACGCATACCGATTGTTTCGAGGTCAGCGCGAAAATCGAGGGAAAAAAAGAAGAATATATAAGAGCGAACGGAGTATAATTTACCGCGAGATACGACAATGTACCTATACGGAAAAACGGATTACAGCTCAGATGAGAGACAGGCTGTGTCAACTGGATACCGACTAATTAAAGTAATTGATCGTCGAGCGCGCGGCAAGAAAATTTTGTATTTACCCCGTCGATAAGCAGACACAAGTATATAGATATACATATTTATATGCTACATACTCGTGCGCATAATGAATTGTTTCAGTTAGCGAGTATTAATTTTGTTTATCTCCCGGGTCAGTCCCCGTCACCCGTAACTGATGACTTTATTGCAAACAAATGTTTTTTCCTCGTATTATATACGGAGATCGGCGACGACGCTGCGCTGTCCAAAGCGCGCTGCTATTCATCACGTTCGCGATCACGTATATGTGTGCACCACCTATTATGTAATTTATTGCATAATTTTCTTGCAGTAGTGTGTGCGTGTATCTCTCTAAAACGCGCGCGGCGACGATGAACAAAGTGCTATACATTGTAATAATAATTTCAGGACGGGATTGATCGCGGAGGCTTCGCGAAAAAGATCCATCGCCCGGAGAATCTCGTTTGTCGAAATGTGATGCGATGCGATGATCGTGCGGAGATATATATATATATATATATATACACAACGAGGAATTGAGTGATTGATATTTTTTTAACGCGCTGGATTACTACCGCCTCTAAATATATTATGTATACCCCCTTTCATTACTCGAGCGTTAATTTTAGAGCGTGCAAGTTGAGCAGATAAAAGAAAAAATAACAGATCGATATTGGAACCAGAGAAAAATTACGCATCGACTATATAACGTTCGGAATATATCGTAACCGAGAGAAAGAGTCAGAATCGGAGAAAAACAACACCGCGAGTATATAACGCTTGAAACGTATCAACAGAGAGCGCATCCGTCTAATCGAAAATTTCTCTGGCATCTCGCCATGACACGACGTATGAAAAACTACTCATTACACGCGCTACTGCGCGCAAAAACACGCACGCGCCACGCGTTGGTTATACTATACTCTTTCTCTGTCCGCGTCTATAGTTAATATACTACATCAATATACGATTAGACTTCTAGTTGCATAATTTTGCGCGCTATCACCCTTCTAGAAAAGTTAGCTAATTAGTATCGAAATTAACTTATAATAAGCTAATTTCGGCAATCGGCTACCGGGGCGTCTATACTCGCGAGTATATATAGCATCTGCCGATAATATTTACAAGCAAAAGTTGAAGTGAAAATTTGTCTGTCAATCTCCGCGAGCGGGTAATTAATTAGATTGCACCTCGGGAAGGCGAATTTTATTGTTGCTCTGAAGAATCCATCTTAATACGCGCAATTAAACCCGAAGAATCGACGCGCTTCCCGCGCTCGCGTTTTCCCACACATATCTCGCGTATGAAAATATTCGCGGCGGCTTTTGATACATCTATTTTTTTTTTCTCGAAGTATACATCAAACACCGATGACGAGGACGATGATGACCGCGAATATACGTTCTCACAGAATTGTATGCATCGGCTATAGAGGAGTATGTATTACAGACTATAATAAGTCGCGCAACATTGTGAAAGCTTTCTATTCTATTTTCCTCGCGGGTATATGCATTATCAACAAACAACGCGATACAGAGCGCACGACTCTAGTATATATATATATTAACTAAACGTATAAGAAAACGAGAGTGAAAGCATCCTCGTGTACCGATGCCAAACGCATCAAAATAAGACACGCTAATAGCTGCTCTTTCCACATTGCATATATGCATATTTATATCCCGTAAGTAGTCACCTTGATTTTCTCACAATTCGCCGTCGAGTTAATCGGGAAGCCGCGACGCAGTATATGCACCGGCACGTGTGTACTATCTACAGGATACACCTCGTATACGTATATATATACACACATATACAAGAGCGAGATACGACGACGAGGCGACGGCGAAAAGCGTTCGAGGCAGACTCATCGCAGACCACGACGACTATACTCTATGCACGCGCGAATATGCTAATGGCCCGCTGCGCTGCATTGTGCCGCGGTTAGCCGGCGAAGGAGTATATTATATATATATATATATATATATATATATATATATATATATATATATATATATATATATATATATATATGTATGTGTGTGTGTGCGTGTATGTATATGCACACGCGTTGCATAAGCGGCTGATGGTGGTAAACACACGTGGAAGTATGCGCTGCAGTACAGAACTCCAAGCGTGGGGTGGATTAGTGATCAAGTCCAAGCGCGAGCTGTGTCTTATAATATATATATATATATATATATATACGTTTTATGTGTATATATAAATGAATGTATATTTGAGGGATTCAACGGGAATATTGATGATTGAATCGTATGTAGGTGCGGAGGAGTCGACACTCTTTTCACGCTCTGATATTGAATTTTTGCCTCGACGTTTGACTGATGGAATAATTAATAATGCATGCGCCTATACGGTTTTTATATATT
This sequence comes from Muscidifurax raptorellus, assembly GCA_020010945.3. NCBI lineage: Eukaryota > Metazoa > Arthropoda > Insecta > Hymenoptera > Pteromalidae > Muscidifurax > Muscidifurax raptorellus. Next base: position 39,755,413 of record CM052078.1, read on the forward strand.
ACGACGCTTCGTCTCATTAGAGCCCTAATTTAACGAATATTTTAGTTTGAAAAAATCCGTCGAGAATCTTTCGCATAGTCGCGTCTATACACGAAAGACGCTGAAACTGGAAGACGAGACCATAATTTTTTTTTTTCATGTAAATCGTCCAGCATAACGTAGAATAACATTAAAAGCTCGTGAGCCTTGAGCCGCTAATTTTCATCCTATTCATAGCAAAGAATTTTTCAATCAATACTAAAGGTAATCCATCACACACGCGTATATAAGCCCGGCAGTTGGTCCCTATAATAAATAGCACAGCGGCGCACCGAAATCGAAAAGAACGATATTGAACACACGATCATGTGTAATATACGAGAGCGTTCGACCTTGAATATTCTGGAGAGGCGAATCTGGCCAGCGAGCGAGATCGTGCTCGGAGTAAACGTTCCAATTATAGGAATATATATACGGCCATCAGAGGGGGGAACACATCGTCGATCGATGCCGCGCAATGTGTATCAGCAAATCTCGCTCGCTATATATGCGTATGTGTGTGACTCGAAATTGAAATCGAATATCGCGTGATTTTTTTTTTTTTTTCAAAAAATTTAATTTACAGTAAAGCATTTTACAGCAAGACTACAGGTTTTGTTCGTTCATATCGTACGAATTAGCTGAATTTTAAGTTGCGTAACACCGAGTGGCAAGCGAAGTGCGCCAACGAAGATCTTTCTCTCTTTCGGTTTTTATCGCGGGCTTCCTACGATCGGTGGCTATGTGTTTTTTCCCCCGCATCCGTGTTTCTATTCCTCGGCCAAGGTCAGTCGACGGACACGCCGGTGCGTGCGGATATATAAATACAACGTTTTTACGCGCGCTTATGACGGCTTTCGTGCGATGATCTTTATCGCGGCCATTAGAGAGAAACGGGTTACGCTCGAAAATCGTGTATATTACACAAGGGCGAGCCTGTGTACCGTTAACACACGGGCTATTCATAATAGGCTCGCGGAATAAAAAGAAGCAGAGGGGGGTGCAGCGACTCGGTATCGCGTCGAAGAGAAAACCAATGCCATTTTTTGCTCGTCGTTAATTAGCCGGACTGTCGTGTTTCATTATATCGCATCCTCTATATATATACGCGAGCGTCGGCACGTACTTACATATATCCCCTCGATGAATAATGAAGAGGATTGGATAAATCGGTCATCTATATATTTTCTTCTTTTTTGTTCCGAGAATCCCGGAACATTTTCGGCGACTATTTTTAGAAACGGCCTGTTGTTCTAGTGTGCGTCTCAATGACGCAATTTAGACTGGGAGTTGAGACGTCCGGCGGTTTATCGAATTTAAATTGGCGACAATAGATTTTCGCGGGGAGACGTGTGTCCGTGTGTGCGTGTGTAGTTAAGTGGACGGATGTGGGAGCGCTGCTCTCATGAATAGTCAACGATGACGATTATATAGCTTAGAGAAAGAAAGAGATGTACAACTGTGCTCTCGAAGAACCAGTTTTTTTGTACCTCTCTTTTTTTGCTGCTCGAACGATCCTCCATTAAATCCGAGTCTTCAAGATAGACGGTTTCAAGTGCATATATGTATAACAACTCTCTCGCTTGTTAGTCATCCATGTCTCTGGTGAATTTCAGATCCCTGACAAAACAGCGGCGAGCTTTTTTCAAGTGCGCATTATCTGTTTCTCTCGCCCGAAACGCCGCAAAGCTGTATAGCAACGATACGTATAATCATCTTAACCAAGAAGGTGATTTTCTGGAAAATAGCCAGCCGAACTATGCATATATGTAAACAATGCAAAGCAGAGATTACGCGACGAGTGATGTCAGAGAATCGTCGCGCGATAAGCGTTATATAGACGCGCGGGAACACATTTATACGCTTCGCGTATGTGACTCCATCGAAGCTTCGAAACTATATTATTATATACTGCAGCAGTAGCAGCTGCCTTTCGACGTACATATGTGTGTAACACGTGAAAATGCCGGGAAGAGACGAGAAGCGATATATATATATATAGAGAGAGAGAGAGAGAGAAGCACCGATAATACGCGGGCGTTTGACCTCGCTATCGCGATGACGCGTGACTATGCGTCTATGTGAGTTTGTTATTTAACGATCGCCAGATTCCCTCGCGTCCGTCTCCATGTGTTAGTGCGTGTACACTATTATAGGCTCGATGATTCTCACTTTGGCGAAATTATTGGTTTATGTATGCGTCCGTGTGATGCGACGTCTGCGGGGAAATAAAAACGTTTCTAGTTCGATTTAATATCCGAGAAGTGTTATATAGCGCATCTGTGCCGCGGAATAAGTGCGGTACATAGCGCAGACCACGGAATTAAAAATTTTAATGTCGCGCGCGCGACATTCCGTTACGTAACGCGGCGGCATTAGCAAAAGTAAACAGAGCCTATAATAAGTATTGAGACCGAAACTCGCTCGCGTTTATACACACATCATGTGACTCGAAAATCTATGTCAATAGATCGCAGAAAAAGCAGAAGCACCAACATTGTTTTCTTTCTCGTCCCCCCTCCCGACATATGTATGTATGTATGTATGTACATATGTATGCTCCGTAATATATAGTAGCCAAGCTGAAATAATTGACCGGTCGCCGAGCTATTGTCAATAAGGTCGCGATACGGACGAACCGTCTTATCTCCCCCGACGCCGTATTATAATATAACGTTTTCGGCACTTGCACTACTTTTACTTTCGGTGTGCGCGTATACGTATATACGTATCTATATACGCGTTCGATAAATCGTTGAAGGACGACGCGATAAGAAGACAACGAGTCTTTCATCTCTCGATTATACGTGTACACGTATATAAAATACTATATTTTCTCTCTCAAAGTGAAAGAGAGAAGCAGACGCCGCTCGGTTTTAATTTATTCCTTATTCTTTCATCACTGGCGTAGTGACTCGTTCCATTTCGAGTCCGACTTGGTGCGTTATATACAGACAATAGCGCGCGCGTCTCTGTCTTAATTTTTTTCCTTTGCTTTCCTTCTCTCTCGTTTCTATATATCCCACCCCTTGGGATCCTCGCAAAGACGCTCTCTGGGTATACTGTTTGAAATTACTCATTTCGCTCCTGATTTTAATAAACCGAGCTTCTGCTTTATACATTTCTTCGTCGCCACTATGCGCATTTTTCCATTATCGCGCGCTCTCTCCCTCTCTCTCCCTCTTTTTAGCGAAAGCTCCATATCATAATTGAAACGTTCTCTTCTGCCTGTCTTCTCAGGAATTTTGCCGATTTCTCTGTTGAATATATTTTGAAAACACGCGATGTGACTTTTTTTGGTTAAATAAAAAAACTTGTTTACAGCCGAGCAACGCACGGTTCAAGGGAGTTCGCGTTATTCGCTTTTTCCTCGCGTAATATAATTAAAACGCTTCCCAGACAGAGACAGGTTTGTGCATCACAATCGGCGCTATAAAAGCGAGGAGTTTTCGAAACATTACGAAACGCGACTTATCGTGTTATATATATACGGAGCGAAATAAGCTAGGCTCCGTAAACACGAGTTCTATTTCCAGCTGTTGATGAATCCGAGCCGCGTGTACACTCTCGCAAGGTCAATATGATTGAGAAAAAGAGAAAAAGAGTCAGTTATGCACAGTATATATATCGGCGATTCTTATCTCTCGGTGTATTGTGATCGACAAAAATAGTGCATAGCGCGCGGATCATCCGCGTCTTATCCCTTCGACATATAAGTATATTATACTCGGTATTTTTTCTTCAATGTAAAATTTAGCTGAAGTTTATTGTCTCATTGTCGAATATAACATGGGGGAGTTATTTCTCTCCCTCATCATCTGCAACCGTCGACTTTTATCGCAGCTAGTCGAAACAAACAATAGTATAGTATCGAGCGCAGATAACGCGTATCGGACTCTGTGGCGCGAGAGTAGCTCATGAGACAACGCAAAATTTTTTTCTTCTATACGCTTCTATGCCGTATACTGCATTCTATCGACTAATATTCTGTATTCACTATATACGCGTGTGAGTAAGAAGTAGTAATTACGTGAAATTGCCGCAAGTTCATAAATCTTGAAAACAATTTCCGAAAACAGGATGATTTACATTTCGACCGTCAATCCCACTTTTTTTTCCAGATACACACACACACATATATATATATAATACAACGGCCGCGAGAGGCAGTATTATACTAGTTAACGTGTATTACGAGCCCGGACGAAAATAGTCTCGGTTCGCGCGCGAGCGCGCACGGCAGTAGCCCCAAGAAAAATATATCAATGATATTGGCCTAGTATATCGCGCGGCGCGGCAACTCAAACTAATAGCGCCTCGGTCGTCGGTATAAATTTAGCCGTTAAACTGGCCAAATTGCACCGTTTCTAACCAATTTCTCCACTTACTGTATACACGGCATCGCAGCGACGACGTACCGAATTTCCATTAGCCATCACGTGTATAATCTAACGCCCCGAGAGTCAATCTCCATTATACTTGCGCGGACACTTTCCTCCAGCGTATTCCAATAACGAAAACGAGTTGAAAGCTCTTTCTCCGCTCGCTGCCGTTATTCTTGTCCCGGACGTGCGCTCTTATTATTTATCTGGAATATATATTCTATATAGGAGCCTCTGATGCGGCGCAGGAAGCTGCGCGTCGAGGTATCGTATACAGGCTGTATATAAATATAATAGCAGAAGTTTCCGCCGACGCGGTAACGGGTCGTTCGAGATTTTCCAAGCCTCTCGAAAAGGAAAAGGCCTCGTCGTGTAGAAATAATTAAGCGCAACAGCGAACGAATTAAAAGCTAGTTATTGGCTGCTATACATCGCGTACAGCATAATATATAGAAAGACAAAAAGAGAGAGAGAGAGAGAGAGACGGTCAGCGACGTTAGCTCGTGAAACTTTAACGGCCACTTTTCCAGCCTCGCAATTTAACGATCCCCTCTCGGCGGGCTTTTTAAATAATCAACAATAATCCCCGCAAACTCTCTCGTAATCTTCATTAAATCCACGTGTAGTCGGGCCGAGTATACAGTGTTTCAATAACACACGGGGCCATTAATTCTCTTTAGAGTGCGGGTGTATATCGCATCGTTTCATCGACTCTCGATTAACTCCAATTCTCCGCAGGAGCGAGAAGGAGAGCGAATTAAAAAAAGAGCAAAGACGCTATCTCCCGCCACTAATTTTAAGCCCGGCGACGACGAGCATCGGCCATACTAATTACGACACGAATCCCCGACGACGACGGCGTCTTAATTAAACGTCGTAGTCCCGCCCTTTGACTACACCACTGCTGCTACTACTACTAGGCAAATGCCTTTCGGATCTGTGTTTCGTGTAATTATCCGCTGCTGCGCGGACTGACTTTGTAGCTCAGTTCGCGCGTGTAATTGCCATCGGGCACGAAAAGACGGATGGGGTTTATCGTTGGCGCGTGGCGTTCGGCTGCTGCGCGTGTATGAGAATTTTTTATTCCTTGGGGACTAATTTGACATTGGGAGAATAATTTTGAGTCACGATGCGAATATCGAAATTCTGACATAATTTAGAAGATACATCAAAAGTAAATCGCGGTCCCTAAAATTATTCATGTATTTTTGTGCTCCGATTAAATGACATTCACGTATTTTTTGTTACCGCTATAGTACGGCGTTATTTAATATCGTGTTTACCAAGTAGATCAGATTTTATTTGTGCCTTGCAGTGACGTTAGTGTCGAAGGAATCAAAGCGCGAGAGAGCGTTAAAAATAACCAAATAATCCGAGTACGTGCCAAATCTCATGTTTTAACAAAGAATATCAGGTTTTTATAGAAAAATATTCACCACTCGAGTCGAACATTTTTTCTCTTTCTCTCTTACGCGCGCGCGGGAAATTCAAATTCGCGTGACGCTCGAATAAAACGATAACGAGTATGCAGCTCTGGTAAGTATATACTTACCGAGATCGAAAACTACACAGAGCACAGTATCCCGTAACTCGAAACGCAGGAAAACTGACGCATTTCTCCGATAAGAAAACTACAATTACGTATTTATCTACCGATAATAATTCGCGCACTGCGCATCGGTGTTTGGCTTTCAATATTTAGCGCAGTATGTGTTTATGGAGAAAATTTCTCGCTGCATATATTTGCGTATAAGACACAGGGACGGGAATATCTCATTATACGCGTATACTTTCGCGATGCTAACACACGTTGTCGTACACGCGCGTCTTTATCTAATCGCAATCCGATGCCTCGGCCGTAATCTTATCCCCGTGTCCGGCTTACGATTTTCAATATTAGTTTTCAAACAATGCAACTCTGTTTCATCGCGTATATATCGATTACTTATCACCTTCGCCTCGTGCCCCCTCCCCCGTTCCCTCTTTCATAATTTTCACGAATTTCCGTATATATAAACACACAATGGACGAATCCCGCGCGTGTGTGCGTGTGTATATGCTATATATCGAAAGTGAGTCAGAGAACAGCAGCGTTATTTATCACAGACGGCCGCTATAACCTTGTCCGCGAGGTCGATCGGTGCGTGTACCTCTGCATCGTCATGTATATACATATATATGTATGTATATCGATCAATGGGCGAGTGCGAAAAGGACGATGTGCGCACAGCTGACTTGTTGTGACGGAGTTTCATCTCTCTTGTATATATAAGTACTACTCGTACTTCGAACATCGCGGTGAGAAAAAAATTTCTCTCCCCGCGTAATGAATGGCGATACAGAGACACCCGATGTTTTCATTTCGAACAGAGCACGCGCCTGTTCTCGCGAAATACACACACATACAGATATACCCCAAGACGCGCTGTGTCGTTGGCCCTCTTTAAATCAATTTTCTTTTGTGTGTTTAGCCTAGAAAAGAGACACTCGATAGATTAATCCGCGACGTTCTAACGATCATCACGACGGCACATTCTATTTTCGATAAAAAAGCCAGCGCGCGCTTCGATCCAACGGAGAGCGCCGATGAGTGAGAAGAGACCAACGACCGTTCAAGGACTAGATCACTCGCTCTCTACGATCAGCTCCGCATGAATTTTTCGAAAAACATCGAAACCAGCTCTTCGAAAGAAAAAAAAACACAACCGTCGCTTCGCTTTTTACCCCCCGATGTTCCCCAACAAAGCATCGGCTGTGCGCGATATAGCGACGCAAACACCAGTAGCTCTCACTCTCCTCACCGATGGAGCGACGAAAAAAAAAATCCCTTCGCCCAAGAATCCCTCCGCCTGTGTATTTCAAGCGCGTACGCGTACGCACGCCAGGCCTCTATATACTCGCACTCGCTTCTATCCTAGCGAGCGAGCCCGCAGCGCGGCGAGGCACTTGTTATTAATAGCGGCCCCGATTTGGCAACCACTGTTGTTTACCAAGAGCTGCCATGTAGGGAGGCTGCGTGTATATATATGTGTGCGCGCGCGCGAGAGAGAGCTCGTTAATGGCTTCGCTGTCTATACTTGTGTAGATGTGTCTGCGCGAGTACCGTAACGGTGAGCGAATGTGTGTGTGTGTGTGTGTGTGTGTGTATGCTAGAGTATAGAGCTCGTCGAGGCTGTAATCGCGAGCGAGTTCTAGGAGGGAGAGATGCCGCGCCTCGTGTGTTTGTTACCGACGCGGGGAGAAGACGGGGCGAGATGGCTTGGAGAACGATGTTGGCTGCTGACGCTGTTTTCGTGGCTGCTGCTTGTTTCTTTCTTTCTTTTTTTTATGCGCGAAGGGGGTTCGATGGTAACGACTCGACGGTGGAAACAAAAAATTGCCGGAGATTCTTTTTTCCTTCGCTGCTAACTTCGCCCGTATAAGGAGTTGAAAACTCGTGTACAGGATTTTCTATGTGTATCGACGCGGTATATCCTATACACGCATCACTCACTCGGCGAATAAATCGACGCGCGCCTATGAATATTCACCGCCCCCGCGCGCCAGTTTCATTTTTCCAAAAGGGTCACGACGACTTCGCGCAGCCCTTCCACGCACCATTGAAGAAGCGAGAAAAAAAAAACCCTCGAATATAAATCAGCGCGCGTAATTATATACGGAGCTGTCTTTTGGCCTGCGGACGAGAGAAAGAGCGAAATAAAGAAAGAAAGAGAGATGCTCTCGCATGGAAAGTTCCTGTCTGCCGGTCACCCCGGTCTCCCCTGAGCGCACGTGTACACATAATATACCCACACTATAGCACGGCGGGTCCCTACGCTCAGCGATTTATACGTGCATATATAGCAGTATACGCATTTATATGTGTATATATATATAGATGCGCCTTTGGCGAACAGCAGCACAGCCAAGAAAAGGGAGAGAGAGAGAGAGAGGGAGATAGATCCTATCCTCGCGCTAATAACACAGCACCTACATACTTATATAGCTCGAGAGAGACAGAGAGAGAGGTATATAGTTTCTTGTTTTCTCTCTTGATTTTTTTCTTTTGATTAGGAACGAGAGGTTTATAGTCTGATGAAATTTGCACGTCCTTTAATAATCGACGCTTTTGTTCTCGTTTTCGTCTCAGAGAGAGAGAGAGCGCGAGAGAAATAAAGAACAATTTACATTGGCTTTATTGCGGCAATTGGAGTTGCGAACTTTTTGCACCGGCCAGTGCTGCTGCACTGCTCTCTCTCTCTCTCTTTTTCTCTCTCGTATGCGTGTAAACACGTATACTTTTCTTTCACCTTTTTTTCTCGATCTCTATCTCTGCGATATTCGTTAATTCAACGCGACTACTCTCCGCTGACGGGATTAATTTAGCGCGACGTGTTCTTTTTTTTTGCACATCGACCATCTATATGAGAAGTGAAACAAAAGGTTTATTATTTAATAGAGGATTAGCGATCTCGAAAAATGCGAAATTTTCAACTTCGGTCTGCAGTGGCGAATGGCAGTGTTTGCTCGATAAATAAAGACTTAACGCGTGAGCAACAAACGGAAACGTTTCGCGTTTCTGCGAAATCTTTTTTCTTTCCCTCGCTGTCCGCCCCGCGCGCGAGAACCATAACAATATTTTGCAAGATCACAATGGTATCGTTATAACAGGTTTAAAAATCGACGAATAAAAAAATGACACCTCGAGAAATTTCAAGCCCAGAAGCCTCGGCTGAGCTGCAAGAAGTTCGCGAAATTTACAACAGCAAGTGCTCTCTTTGAATCCCGCACTGTATAAAATGTAAAAAGGCCGCTATGCCGCTGCTGCTATATGCACTGAAAATAAAGCCGAAGAGTCAGCTAGACGATAAAAAGAAGTCGAATTTCAATGCCAGACAGTGACACGGGTATTTTTTTGTCTCCCCTCTCACTCTCTCTCTCTCCACACACACATGCACACGCATACATACACATAGGGAAAAAGAAGCTCTCTCTCTCTCACTCTTTCTCTCTCTCGCGAAAACGAGTTTTGAGAGCCGCGATGCAAACTCGTTTCTCCCGCCCGCACTTTCCCCCAAACGATACGACTCTCTGCCTTTTGTGCTGAAGAAGAGAGTGAGGAGATCCTTCGCTTCTGCTGTCGTCGTTGTCGTCTTCGTCCTTCTCTCTTATTCCGTGCGGGTCTTGTTTGTGAATATGCATGCAAATTCCATCCTGTTTACAACTGCAGCAGCAGCAGCAGCGGAGGCTCATATGTACATATATATATATATATATATATATATATATATATATATATATATATATATATATACTTGCGCTATTCTCGTTGACACAGATATTTTGTTAACAATTCGCTGCTACTGTCACGCGACCGCCCACTTGCGAGTATATAACATCTATACATAGCGGTAATCGGTCATCAATAACTTTTTGTCGATACTTGGGTTGTTTTCATTTCCACGTAGCCGTATAATGCATACTGAGAGTGTGGATGTACGTTTTGAAAGAAACTGTTATCTCGGGTGGGACTGAATTTTTTTTCGCTCTACTCAATTCGACACTAATTTATGGGCTCGTCGCGGCTAATTTGTTTGCGACGAAAATACGCAAATATTGTAGGATAAAGTTGATACAGTTTTTGCGTATATTATAACGGAATAAGCATGGAGTCAATCGAGTGATATAATATACACCGCGGCGGCGATTCTCTCCGTTGCATTATTCTGACTAATCGCTAATTTATGCATATCGCTATAAATTAGCCTCCATTCGGTGCAGTAAAAATATCTGCCTTCTCGATATATACAAAATTCGCTTTTCATGCAAATTCATATAATCCAGACGTGTCTTTTGCGCGTATAAATAAAGAATCGCAATTATACTATCCGCGACGAGAGGATTTAGAATATTTCGAAAATAAACGCGCTATCTGGCTCAAGGTGTGCATAACAATCATATATATATATATATATATATATATATTTACTCGGTGGCTAATTAAAAAAAAAATTAGTCAAGCGCTTTGCACACAATGACGGTTATGAAAAATTCAATCGTAAATCGATGTTTGTCTTTTCTCGCGCGTGCGCGATCTCGGAAAAAACAATTTTTATTGCGGTATATACATTTATTATCCAGCTCGCGCCAAGTGTCGATAAAATTTCGCGATCGTAATAAATAGTAGATCGGACATCATCCCGCGAATTTTTTTATATATATATATATAGGTATTAGCTTGATTAGCGGCTAACGAGGCAATCATGATCCTGACAGGGACCGGCATTTCGCGCATCGATCACATCAGCCGATAACAGTTAAATATTGAGATTCACTCATTAGCTCCAGTCCAACACAGCCTCTGAGAGAAGACATGATTAGATTATACATACCCGTGGTAGAGCGAGCATCGATTGGACGTAGCGATTAGGAAATTACTTTTTTTGCTGATGTATACACGAAAGCTCTATACATATACATATATTACTCACCTTCTCATCGAGATTGTTCAGGTCCGGTAGCTGAAAGAAGAAAAAAAAACGAAGCGTTATTATAGGTTCATCCGAGTAAGACACAGATCGCATTAAAATATGCTAATCGATGGGCATAAATTTATTCACTATAGTCTAACAAATATATACACAGGCTGTGCGGAGAGGAAAACGAATTTAAATTCTTCGGGGGCCGCGGAAGCTAATAGCGCTTAATTGGAGCTCGCGTATATATCGCGGCTGTTGTTTATGCCGCGCGACGGCGGATCTCAGCAGTGCAGCGCGTAATTAGGCGAAATGTCACTCGCGTAATTACAATTTACAACGAGCGCTCGGTTACGATTTTTTTCAGTTCTCTTGCTTCTAATGGAACACAAGTCGTCGGAATAATACGCCGTCTACCGGTAAACTACGCAACCGTTATCTAAAAGAAAGATTCTACTTTACCGGCAGTAGCTGATGCATCAGCAGTCGATAAAATCGCACACAAATTAGAATCGACTAAAAGCTCCGCCAGATGGCCGGTAATAGCGGTAAATTATCATATATGCTGTATACGCGTTCACTTGCGTCAATCATACACGAAATTAGGGGCAATTTGTATCAATCGATCGCGCGACTCTAAGTTTTCTTCGCGACAGCGACGACTCGCAGAATATGTATATATAATATCGTCGCGTGCGCGCGAGCGCGCTTTCGGCCAAACGAACGACACTGCACACTCACACATGCATCTATGTGCACAAGGTCTCAATTAAGCTTCGTTAAGGCTGACGCTCTGTTTTTTCCCGTTTTAGAGCGACGTACAACCTAATATTTCGCAAAAGTTTAATCAACGAACACGCGCACAGCACGAGTAGACTACTTGTATATACATGCTATATACATACAGGTACTTTCTCTACAGAATTGCATAAAAAGCGCGCCAACAAAGCGTGCACGCATATCTGCTAAATCTAGTATATAATGCGTAATCTCTCTCCAGCACGATGCGTGGCGATATTATTAAGCTCGAAATTTTCGTTCTATAAGGGAGTAATAGTGTATAGCGCGTATAACGGTATTATAGCGATAGCGGTTATGTAGTCTAGGATATGGGGTTGCGTAATTGGAGAAGTCGAAAAGTGCTGTTAAATTTTATTGCCGCAATATAGCCAGCGCGCGAGCAGGTGATGCAATCGGCGAACGTTGCATCGGGGGAATAATCGATGGAAGCCTGGGCTCAACTCGCCTTGACAATGAGATTAGGACGCAAGGAGCGAAAAGAAAATCGGATGGCTTCGGTATAAAAGTTTGATTTTTCCGTGTAGAAAATAAAATCATCGACTATACGTATTATAATTAAAAATATTACGCAGGATTCATATTTTACACAACTACATTAGTTTCCTGAACGCCTGTAACGGTGCGACTAGCCGAAAGTGCCATCAGCCTCGCGTAGTATAATAATCGTCTGCAATTTGGCAGCCTCGCGCCAGCAACAAACCAACCATTTCGAAAAAAGCTCTCAAGCATCTGGTATAACCACACTATATATACGCGCTCACTCACATCGCTCTCGGTATTTCCATCTACAAAAATAATCCTCCGCAACGTATATACCACGTCCCAGAGAGCATCTCGCAAGAGTCTGAAAGTAACCGCAGCGCCGTAGATGATATAGCCCAGCGAGTCCTTGGCGTGTCTGATTACGCAGCCGGCGCTCCAACACCGATGCAGAGATCTCTTTATAATAATATATATATATATATATATATAGTAGACGCAGCATGTTACGGAGAATCGAATTTCGCGCGTCCGCAGGAAAATCCTCCGCTGAATTTACAGCCCCTCCGAGGCGCAGCCGACATCGGCTCTGATGCGCTGACGTTCCGAAACAACGTGATGCTCGCGCGTCTCGTGAGATTTAACGCTGCATGCGATATATATATATATATATATATATATATATATAAGGACGAAAAGTGTCTGCTGCGCTACGAGGAAAGTTTCGCCGTGTGCGAGAGGAGCTTGAATCTAATTAACACATCGCGCGCCGCCGTGTGATTAACCTAATTATATATACCTGACCCCCTGGGTAATCTGCCAGAGATTGTGTATTCAGTGCGGCTTCGTTGATTTTATAAGCCTCGAAAAGAAGCGGGTATGTGTATTAAGTCGAGATGACGCGTTCGCGAAAAAATATGCGTGTATATATATATATATGTATGTATATATATATATATATATATATATATATATATATATATATATATATATATATAATAATATCAGCCGGAAAAAACCGAGTCTCGCTTGGCGCTTGTATATAATCCTTGTGTGACGTGTGCGCGCGCGCGCGCGTGCGCTCATATTTGCATCCTCTTGCAGCGCTTTTTTGATCCCCGGGACTTTTTAAAAACATGCAAATTCGATGCGCGCGTGCGAAAGAGGACGACAAAAGCTTGTACCTGATGCGAGATCTTTCTGATACCCGAAGCTTAGAGCTCGAGCGCGCGGGCTTTTCTCGGTTTATCCCCGGCGCTCTTTTTGATGCAAACTATAAATTTCGTTCTTAAAAAGAAAAGATGTATATATTACCCAACTGGCATATATATACATCCGCGTGAAATTTATTATGCAGTCATATCGTAATGTCAACAAGTTCAATAACCGTATACTTTACGAGCCGTCGTGAAAATTTTACCCCCGCGCGCATCGAGAAGTAAAAAAACTTTTTCGAGAGAAATCTCCTCGTGTTCCAATATATAGCGGCCCCGTAAAGAAATTTCCGCGCGCGCTCCGAGTCGCGCCGAATCAACAGTCTCACTTCTCTCGCTTCGCGCTACGAAAAACTTGCTTCTCGCGCAAGCTCCTCTGCATAAAGCTCCCTCGCAAGCTCGCCCGCAGTAAATAGGCAGCTCGCGCGGCGCGTAGAGCGGATATGAAAAATCTCCCCAGACTCCTTATTAATAGAGCGAAAGTTGCGCGAGATTCAGCTCTCGAACTAATATCGTAAATCGTCGGATATGTATATATATGTGGGTGTGTGTGTGTATATCTATATAATACGTATAAGAAAAGCTCGGGGGGCAAACTTGTTGAGAAAGTTAAGAAGCTGCAAGCTCGGGACGGCGATTTATCGGTCGCGATCGGCGAAAATAAATCCGGAGGTATATATGAGTATGTGTCGCATACTGCACCTCCTGTACGAATGAGCCGAAATTTCCAGGGATATAAGCCCTCAGGCCATGTGTGTTATAATCGCGCATAAATCAGTGCGTAGCTATATATAATACACTGTGCAAATGTAGCAGTACCATAGAGGGAGAGAGAGATGCATATTTATGCTAGCGAGCGAGCGTTTTGGGGGGAAATTAAATTCCCCGCTGCGCCGCTGACCGCTACTGGACGACTGATGCTGATATGCGCGATGGCCTGTGCGACTTTCTATGAATGTCTAATTTATGCCCTCCGGCGCCACGTTTATGCTTCACTCCCTCCCTCGCTGGGATAAATAATGGGAGCGTTGATGGTCCGGTGGCGACTCGGCTCGCGATTATTGTTTTCGATGCTGATTCTGCGGTGTATGTATTACACAGCCGCTCGAGTGGATATCGAAACGTTTGTGGCGAATTTCGCCGGGATGTATAGAGTTACACGGCCTCGTGTCTTTTGAAAAATAACGTAAACTTTTCATATATTTTTATGTGTACGGACAGCGCGTGACAGTATTTTCATTTCGTTCGCCGAGTATGCACTCGACGTAAAAAAAAGCAGAAATTATATAATATCCGAGTTTAAACGACTGTTTAACAAGCGCGCACTTTCCGGACTAGAACGTAAACAGCGAAATAAAATAACGACGACGACGACGCAAAGCGGCGCGGAGAGACTTTACACAAGCTCGTGCGCTTTTTTTTAATTAAAATAGTTTCATATTGCGCACGCAGCGCTCCGGAAAATATCGCCCTCCCCCTGAAAAAGAAGAAAAATCTCTGACGGCACGGGGTCATGATAAATGAAAACACAGATCGTATCATCGATTGTCCTTGTTTTATTAGAAAATAATATAACAAAGCGGCTTACATTCACACACTTGCACTTTACTCGACGATAAAGTCGTGCGTCGATCTCCTTCTTCTTCTTCGCGTATCCACGCGAGTACATAAATTATCGCATCATACATACGTCCGTCAAGTATACGCAGCACTAATGTAATCTCTAAATGCATTATATGTCGGTCATCAGTTGTGTATGTACACGGTACAGTGCATCGACATATATATAAACGCGCTCCGATAATTTCGCGTGTACACATCGCATTCTATATCTCTGTTTCTTTTAGTTTCAAAGTCAACCGCAGCGCACTATACATTCGTACATACACGTATTACATATAGAAAACAGCGTATCGCCAACACGTGCGTACGTTTACGCCTACATACCCAAGGAAGTCTATAATATAATCACGGAAAGTCATCATCAGTCTATTCATCGAGAATCAACGCGCGCACACACGAGCGTGTCACACATGCGATCGTTCTTTTTTTTCCTTCGTTCGTTACTCCCACAAGCATTATCTCCCACACACTCACTCACTCACTCACTCACTCACTCACTCACTCACTCACTCTCTCTCGTACACACTCGTGTGCCCGTGTTTCCGTACACCCATACACACGTACGTGTAACATATACATAACGAGCGAGCTCAGTCCAACAAAGGCGTTAGCCCGACCTCGTCTTGAAATAGTTTTACATATCGCGCGGTGCATCGAACGATACTGACCTCAAATATCAGAGAGAGAGAGAGAGAGATAGAGATATACGGCGCGAGTCGAGCGAACGATTCGAGACAAAAGTTTTGAAAACGCGGCCTCGCGAACTTTCGGAATTCGGATTATTCTCTCGCAATCTGACAAACGATCCCATCAACAGCGAGAAAACATACACATATAATAAATAGCGTGTATAGGCAACGCAGCAGTAGCATAGATATTCATATATATATATATAACTATATAACAAGAATAACTCAACGAGCGAATGTTTAGAAGCTTCATCGTCGCGCATAACGTCAAAATATATCACACATCATCCGTCCTAGAACGAGTTCAACAAGCAAACTGAAAAACAAAGCTCTGTCCGAAAGCTCTCGCGGGCTTGGTTATACAACAGTATATATATATATTTATATATTAGTTATTATCATCAACAGCAGTATCGCGTTCAGACGACCGGTGTTAACCTCCCATGAGGAGCCAGGGTAGAACGACGGTGACACAGAGGGCGGCGAGGCAACTGGCGCACATGGCTAGTGGACTGGCGGCTGCTTCCGACACCTGCTGGTGTTGATAGTAGTCGGGCTCCGGGTAGCTGTAGTAGTCCTCGTCGCGCTCGTACTCCCGCACCTCGACGTCGCAGCGGAAGCAGACGCGCTGAGTTTTGCTCGACTGGAGACTGTCGCGGCGGAGGAGGAGAGCCGAGCCCTTGCGCTCGAGCTTCCAGCCTGGCTCTTGGACCAGCATCTGCGTCATGACGATCGAGTAGTTGCTTATCTTCGGCTTGTATGTTCTGAAAGATTTGAAAAATGGAATAAATCTGATTTCTATGTATTTATGTAACTTTAGACCGGTGAGATACTTGAGGTGGAAGGAGACATTGTTTTTGGAGGGATATTGAGGAGGCGCTGAATTTTTTACGATCGACGAGCGAATAGTTCTTTCATTATCATTGAGCTACTCGCGATGAAAATAAAAATATTCTCTAAATTTAATGCACGCCCGCTTGAGCAGTCCTCCCCTTGATTAAATAAACCTCCGCAAATAAATTATCAACGCGAATATTTCATGCCTCCGAAACGAAACAGCTCTAAGCGAAAAGAAACGAAATGAAGATTAATCCACCCCTCGCCAGAGTAGAAAAAAAAACGACGACTGCGCGTAACGAGGCGCTCGCGCGCGCTTAATACATCGGGAAACAAGCGAAGAGACAGGACTCGATGACTGCTCTATACGTGCATTATTAAAATCAGCCTCGAGCTGAACAGCGTCGAACTATACCTACGTCTCTCGAAATCTACGAGCTCTCCCTCCGAACTGCGGGTTCTATGGCGGTGGGCGTAACGACGTGGAATAAAAAGTAACGAGGAGGAAACGAGGGGGGCGGGGGGGAGGAAAAGAAGAAGAAAAATCCAGACAGGCAAGATAACAGCGGAAAACAACGGAGCGTCGCGACAATGCAAATGACAAAAGCCCGTGTGTAAAGGAGGGCCGAAAAAAAGATATAGGTAGTAATACTAAAAAGATGAGCTGCTCTGTTGGTTTGTGTATAAAATATATAATAACGATGATACAGCGTACAGTGAGTTTGCATAGACTACAGCTGTACAGACGATTTATTTAACCGGTGAAACTGCCGAATTTGCCAGTGTACACACACACACACACAGAACATACACGGAGAGATGCTCAGGCAATATGCCGCAGATGCGTCTTAGTTATACGATAGCTGCGTCAACTTCCGCTGATAGAATGAGGATTAATAGAGGAAACTTGCCGCGATTCATTCCCATTTAGAAGGCAGCGAGTTAATCCGACGATGTTCTGCAGCGCTTGCATGCGTATATACACACTGTATATGCGGAGCAACGAATCGAAATTCATTATATAGACATAGAAGAAGACTCGCTTTTTTTCAGTCGCTATATAGAGAGCGTAATACTCGACGGGACTGCGTGAAAGCAGCCTTGCACAAAGGGGCATAACGAACGAAATCAGAGTCAATTACAGTATAGTGTGTATATATACACACACGGAGAGCTAGAGAGAGGCGCAGTTACGAAAATGGAAACTGCAGTATACTCGACCGGTAAAATAAATTCGCCGCAGCTTGAACAAATAGCTCTCTCTCTATCTCGCGTCTGCTGTGTACACACGGAGGAATTTAATTAAGTAAAAAATAGAGAGAAGCTGGTATGTGCGGGTCGACGACGGTCCATGTAAATTTATTCGGCAAAGGCTGGCGAGCGGAAAAAAACGGCACTGGCTATACGGGACTTTCTCTCAAAAGTAGTTACGTGTCCGAGCGGGAGGGAGAAGCTATTCGATCCGTTATATATTATACACACAACATATGCATACGCGAATAGTATGCGTATAGGAATTATCCGCGAAAGGCGCATCGCGAGAAAGAGGAAAGCTGCGAAGCGGCATCAGCGTTAAAAGTAGAGCGACCTTCGCTGGAGCGGGAAGAACATTCGGAAATTCGATATAGCCGAGTGTGATATATATATATATATACGCTTGTGTGTAAAAACGAGGCTATATTTATAGACGCTCTGCAGTGGGCGAAAATTATTCGATGTAAAATACTGTATAAATACAGAGAGAGAGAGAGAGAGAGAGAGAGAGAGAGAGAGAGAGAGAGAGAGAGAGACCGATAATGGGTCGTTCGTCTAGAAAGGAGTCGTCGCATCCAGGCCACGAGAGCAGAAAGCGGTCTGTGTGTATAGTCTATGTAACGGCTCGTTACTTTGAGAGAGCGAGGAGATAGAAAGAGAGAAGACGAGGAGGATGTTTACTTAGGCTAGAACAATTGGCTTTGTGAACAACGAGCTATCGAGTGCTGATCAGCTACTGTGTGGGATGGATGGATCGCAGAGAGGAGAGAGAATTATGTATATATATGTCGAGCCGGTATTTTCACAGGAAGAGCGAGAGAGCGTATATATACATAAATAGAGAAAATCGATGCGCTGGCCTTTGATGTACGTGTGTATTTTCGGCTCTTAATGAACTATGCTCTGTAATATACTCCGGGAACTAATCAAAACGCGGATTAATTATGAAACGTATACAGTGTTCCTTTTGAATTTTTCGCCAGTGTTATGCGGGATTTCAATTCCACAACGCAAAAAAAGCTCCGATAATTGAACTTTCGCTCGATCCCTATAACAGCAGCCGTATGTACGCACCATACTCTCCCCACGAGAGAGAGAGAGAGACGGACTGCAAAGCAACGAACCGTTCGCTCGACATAGGGCAAACTTGCGAAGGGAGCCGTTGCAGCACAAAGTTGTATATCGGAATTCGCGCGGTTTAGCGGCTAAATTATCGGAGCCGTCGCAACAACAAGCTCCGAGAACTACACCAGGGCATAAGTACGGTTTCCGACTGCTGGCGGTACAGTGTCGCAAATGGTCGGTATATCTACTACCCTCGAATTCGGCGTTTTACTATGTACACATAGATACGCTCGAGATTTCGATTAAAAAGTATTCGTTGTACATGATATAGTTTAGAAGCGAAATTTAAAAATACACGCGGATTAAAGCAAAGGTGTTAAATATCAGTATCGGTCGATAACACACCGCGTTTATTGAAAGCAAACGCGCGCGGCGGGAAAAAATAATAAAGACTCGCGGCGATCCGCGTCCCGCGGGATATATATAATATAATATACGTGCCGGAGGTAATCTCCCACGAGCGACTGCTGAATCCGCGGGTAATATACGCAGTCGTTGCTGGAATATAAGGTATATATGTTATAAGGAACGGGTTTCGTTATAAGCGGAGTCTAGAGTATAGCAGGGCGCGGCCCATATATAATTTCCCGGCGACTCAATTACCCCGGCGCGATTTCTTTGGGGGAACGACGAACGACTATAATATACTCCTGTGTATGTATGCGCCGCTGGATTTCTCTGACTGTGTCTCTTAATAACGTTTGCTCTTCGATGCGCTGGTCAGTCCGATACACGAGTATGTAATACTGGATGAAAAGAACGTTATCGGTTAATAATAATCTAAAATGAGAATCGGGTATAACGACGTGCGAATATATATATGCAGCAAGCGAGATGTTTGAAAAACGCTGATATCCGTGCAGGAAAGAGTATAAGAAGAGCCAACGAGCTCCATGCAAATCACTGCCGAGCCATTTTTCAGAAAAAAGCCGGGAGAGAGCGGAGATCTAGAATTTCTCTCTATACCCTCGGAATCAGCCGGTGCGGTCCTTCTCCTCCTCTTTGGACTCAATGAAATTCCGTACACGAGTTTCCTCAGCAGCAGCTTTAATCGTCGTCATTTGCATGAATTACTCATAGGAGCAGTGGAGAAAAAGGGGCAATCGTCAAAAAGTTTACGAATTTTTCCCGTCGGTTGGCAAAGCTAAAACTTTCGAGAATTTAAAGAATATTACAATACACACACGCGCGCGCGCGTTTATACGAAAAGATTTTTCTGCCATTTGCTAAATTGAAAGCTACTCTCGTCCTTTCCTCTGTATGTGTACACATATGTATATATATATACACATCTTCCTTATTTTTACGCCGGATTTTTATCATTCAGCTTTGCATTTTCGGAGTTACATATATATATATATATATATATATACGTGCGTATGCGCGGACAGTATACGATGGCATTGAAGATAGAAGTTTGACGTGCGTCTCGCGCTCGAACTTTCAAGAGATTTACTGCGCGATTTCCCTGATTGAAACTGTATAAAAGCGTCGAACAATTACTGTATTAAAAGATATACTATGTTGCCAAAAGGAAACGTTCGCTCAATATATATATATATATATATATATATATATATACACTCAGCCATAAACACGCATGAGCGAATCCGAGTCTTCATTCGATTCCTTCAGCCGAGTTTTCTCCGATATCCGTCTATTTCTTGCCGGAGTCCGCATCACCGACGAATAGAGCTGTATATAGCTCGTCCTGCTGTACAGTAGTACTAGTAGACGGACGCAAAACCTACTCGACGCGAAATTTCCGCGCGACTGCGCTGCTGCTTTCGATTCGACTAGTGTATATAGCTCGGCATATATACATATATATGTACATAAACACACGGAGGCCGTATTATCATTTTTGGATCGATGCGATTGCGGTAGATATACATATATATAAACAAGATACTAATGGCTTTTCAGCCTTGGTTCGCTATAGGGGGGGTATGTGGTAACGTTCATCGTATCGCTTCGCGGCCTCAATGTGTAAGTTTGAGGACAAAGAAATTATCGCTTAAATTGGTATATATACAGTACAAGTGTTTTGTTAGAAAAAGATGTGCTTTATGATATCGGGCGGAGATAATCGATTTGGAATATTTTTTTCGGGGGTGTTATCGGCGATGCGCACTCGAGATTATTTTTGAAGAAAAGTTCTATAAGATAACCCGAAACAACGTTCTCGATTGTTCCCGACAGAAAGGAATATCGCGATTTCAATTCCGCGCGTAGCTCTTGCATTAATGCATGTAACGTTCCGCAGTAGCAGCAGCGTAAACATCGCCGCAAATCAAAATTTATCCACGTGTATATGCAAGACGCTAATCCGCGGGGTATGCACGCAAACATATATTTTTCCTCGGTTTTGTTATTATTCATCTCTGTCTCGAAGCAACGTCGCCTTCTCACTTTGACGCATCACTTTTTCCCGATACGCCGACGTATACATGTGTATATATATATATAGAGGTCAAAGCTTCCTCTATATATGCAAAACTCCCATCGTATATATAATAAGCGAGAAGAGCGAATGGAATCGATGAAAATCCTCCCACAGACGCGACTTAAAATCGCTTCCACAAATTTGAGCGACGAAAAGCTGCTCCTATTTTCGGTGAACACAAGCTGCGCGTTAATCCTCTTCAATTAATACACGAGGCTATAATATTGGCCCAGTGTGGGCATAGATCGAGGATAATCGCCTGGAGGCAAGGGACCGAAATCTCCACTGATTGGAAAGCTTTTCGCTGGTTTATCACGTTTTCGTATATATTTTTGTAATTTGTATCGGATCGAGTGTACAATTTTCATTACACACACGCGCGCGCGGATGTGTGTAGTGCGCTTAACGATTTGCCGAGCGAAATTAATCGGCCATCAATGGTGTATACATATATATATACATACAGAATGTATACCATCGAATTCAAAAGAGCTTTTTAGCGCGGAATAAATTACGCTACCATATAACACACCCGCACACGCATATATGAATAAAGAACATATACATATACAAGTTGAAATACCCTCCAATATATCGAGTGCCAATTTCGCTGAAAGCTTTCAATGCCTAGAGGAGCAAAAAAATAATATGCAAAGCACGCTCTTCCTTCGCGCGATTAGCTGCGACGCATTAAGATCGCGTTTCCGATCGAGGCCGCGTACGTCCATATGTATATATATAGATACACAAGTTAGGTACGTGAGAGCTCGCGTATATATAGTGTGGCGGCCTTGGGGGGGCGATTCGCCGGACAGTGTCGCGAGGAGATAGCCGGAATCCACAATGCGGAGGAGGTCTGGATATCGGCCTGCCGGGGATTTTAACGCTACTACTACGGGAATTGCCTGCGTATATGTGTAGGTGCATCCCTGGAATGGAATGTAGTATGTGTGTGTATATATAGTGGACGACGCGAGCTTGTGTAGGGTGTCGTCCTAGCTCTCCCGTGATTTAGGACGGAGGGCCGGCAAGTTGGATGGAGTTTTGGGATGCAGGTGAGTATCTTCTATTTTTTCCAAGGAAATTGGATCTTAATGGATTTTCAGATTGCTGGACTGCTTTTATAGGCTCGTTTTTTCTTATTTGTACATCGAAATCGCGCGTGAATTAATTTTCTTTTTTCGCAAACCAAGAAAAAAAAAAAGAACCAATCCGTTCGCAACTCCGGCGCACTTTCCCACAGACAAGACCGTCCGCTAGCACACCTGTGTCACAGTTTCCCAACAAGAATCCCGGATGCTGCAGGCGCTCCCAACTATCCCTCCTCTCTCCGCAGCGAGGATCGCTTTATTTTGGGAAAACGAGCGAATTCGCCTATGCGTACACCGGGCAAAATTATGTGCGAAATTTCCCCGTCGTCCGATATACCGAAATAATTCAGATTATACACGCGCGGGAGAAAGAGTCGCTTGATTTAGCCAAAATTAGCTTTCCCCTGTATATACATGCGCGACCGCGAGAAGAAAAAAATTCGTTTTGACGATCGGCTTCGTTAACGTTAGCCGGAACGAGGAAAATATTTTTCTCTCATCCGATGCCCCTCGATATTAATTGCTTCCGGAAGAAAGCCCATCAGCGGCAAACATGTTTTCAAAACTCTCGCGAAAAATTCAACGAAACGCGCGTCCGCGTATTATATTTAAGCTCCGCGGGGATAAACAAACGAGCGAATTACGAGTAAACAATCACGTACACCAGCGCGAGCGGGTGTCTCTTTTAATTAACAGCGGCGGATTAAAATTGTTAAAAACAACACGTAGGTGTTACGCTCGAGGACACACGCGTACTTTTCTGTCAACAGCATCGGCGAAGCGTCGCCGCGGCTCGTTTTAGTCGTCGGGTAGCTAAATATAGGCCGATTGCCCGGCGAAATAGATCCTGCGTTTTATTAATACCACAGCCTGGAATACCGAGGAAAGCTCTTCTTCTCATTGTCGCCTGCCTTTCCCGTGACTCACGTATACGCGAGCTCTTTATTGGCTCCAAGAGTAAAAATTTTGTCGCTGGTAATTGTGTATAGACTACTATTTCGTCGGCGATGAATATAAAAAGACGTACAAGTCCGAAGCTGTGGTTGTACGCCGAAACTTCTGGATACCATCGATATCGATTTGAATTCCGCGACTTTTTGGCCGATTCGATCTCCACCGCGTACCAAGTATACAAGCATTTATAGCTGCTCTCTGTACCTATTCTCCACACGCACGTATACACTGCGCAGGAAGAGATCAAAGGCCTCTTGCACACAAAAGCCATCATACACACACACACAGACAATCGCGAAAAAGCTCCCGAGCATTTCTCAGCGAAGCTTGCAAGCTCAAAGCTTCCCTCCTGCAGTAAGAAAATTTGACGTCTTGTTAGCGATTCGCACAAAGCCTACACAACTCCCTTTCTCATCACACGCGCGCACACCTTATATATATATATAGCTGCACACAAGCCAGCTGAATTACCGGCGGTGGATCGTTAGTCACTGCCGCGCGGCTGTTTACATACGGTGACAATGGGCTCTCGCGAAAATATACACACGCCCCGTGTAATATACGTGTCGCCGCGTACGCGGCTAGTGCACGACGTTGGATAATTATTCACGCGTGTGTATGTATGTATGTATGTATGTATGTATGTATGTCTATAGAGCCGATGTGGTTGTGTATATACCGGAGGCATGATTAATCGCGCTGCACTTGAACTTGTCGCGCTGAATTTTTCGAGCTTGCACAAGAGTACAATACACGATTAAAACTTTCTAAAGCGCAGGCATTTTCAATTATGCGCGCTATGCTTGTCATCGTCGCTCGCCGCATTGTTCCTAGACGACGCAGCGGATGCTGTGTCCCGAAAATTTATCGCCTTCGGTATATTAAGAGAGATGGAGAAAAAAAATTCGATTCGCGACTGGCTAATGAGTCACGTGCAGCTATGCCACGCAAAAACGAAGTAGCCGAGCCGCGAAGACACAATGCGAGATAGCAGCGTGGAAAAACGAAAACGATTATGTTGGCTCGGTTTAATTGCGCCAGCTGCAATTTTTTTTCTATCTCTCTTCATATATATATGTCTCTATCGCTCGTTGTGTCTGACTGAAAACTTGGAACAAAAGACGTTGGATAACCGATACGACGACGAGGTTTTCCTTTTGCCCGACGCGGAGAGAAACTATTATACGTCGAAGATTCGTCGACGAGGTTATACAGCCTCTTGAATCATTCACGCCTTCCCCGCTCTCTTTCTATATATATAATTCGCCGCGGCGCTTATGATTATGAAAAGACAAAGGGTCATGGATGTAATATAAGCGAATATACCTCCTGGAATCGTCTTTGGAATGTATAAGGGATAGCGGTGGCCTCGAGTGCGGAGTGATCTGGTTTGGGAGGAAGAACTCTCTCTTTTGCTTTTTTGGATTTGGAAAGGCGTCAGGTAGGTTCCCCTTCTCTCTCTCTCTCTCTCTCTCTCTCTCTCTCTCTCTCTGCGTCGTGACTGGATTTATCGGCTATCGTATATATGTATATACTTTATACATTTAAAACAACAAAGAATATCGATTGGGAGAACACACCGGAATTAGATATGCATCTTATCGAGAGATAATCGCGTTATAATTCAATCGGTATTACAATATCGAAAGTTTTATTTAAATAAAATATCGCGATACAGAGCCCTAAATTAACGGAAGCTTCCAGACAATTCAATGCACATAATCGCGTTTCATTGTAAATTACTCAGTTCGGGTATATGCATACAATTAAATTTCAATATCGAAGGCGTCTCGCGCGTATATCGCGAGGCCCCACGTCGATGAAATCCAATTACGCAACTGCCACCTGTCACTTATTTCTCCACGTATATACGTTATTACTCCGCGAAGCAAAAATCAAAGAGCCAAACCGCTCCAACGGCGCGCTCGCTCCCTCGCAAGAGAGAAAAACCGTGTCCTTCCACTCACAACGCAGCCTCGCAACAAAGAAGCTTTACGCACGCAATAATGTACTACGTACCTCTCTTTTCCAGTCTAACGGCACCGCGGCGAACAACAACAGCTTGCAAAAATGCTACGAGTATACGTCTATCCCAGAGAAGCGACAGAAAGTGCGACCGGCTACAAGCGCGTCCGGCACGCTATTGAGGCAGCCGCGGAACGTGCTGTTCTCTCTCTGGAGTCTCTGACGCCGCTGGTAGGAGGAGGCGGCGGTCGATTCCGCTCGCGCAGCTTTCCTATTGGTACACGGGTTATCGCGCGGAGCCGGCCACGCGGTGCACGTTGTATTATATACCTCTGTGCGGTCTATAGACGCAGTCGGTCTGCGCCATATATATATGGACGTAAGTAGCTATTATAATTTTTTACCCTTCCGGCTTTTTTATACATATTCTTGATAAGCTATGCGCGACTGACCTTTTCCGCGGCTATTTTTAGAGGCGCTCGAATTTTCGAGAGCTCGTTGTGGTCGGCCGGGTAGGTGCCAGACTTCTGCTTATTTAATCGGGGATTTAATTTTGGTACAGCTTGATTGACCCGCAAGTTCAGAGGGTATTGTTTGACGCGGCTCGAGCTTTTCGGGCTCGACAGAGTTATCTTACATGCTGCGCTGGAGCACTGGCTGATCGACAGGCTTAATTTATAATCCACAAAAGTTGAATTATATATATATTTATATATTTAATCGAAACAGATACTTCCGTCACCGACGGCGTACATCGTCAATTCGTACATTGCACATCGCGTCGAGCTTTCCGATTCTCAAATTTTCTCTCAAGCTCACGTTAAAAAACAACAACTGCTATACGCTTGCATAACACGCTGAATAAACATCAGCAAAAAAGAAAAAAAAAGAAACGCGTGTCGTAGCAAATAAATGAAACCTCGCTGTGGCCGCCGTAAGTGGAGCATCGGTATTGTACACAGACATATTTCCACGATAATAAACTCGTCGATAAGTAGTTCGAGATTAAAGTGTCTTCTCCGCACGCAGTCGCACACGACGAAAGAACTCGGACGAGCCCCCAAGCACGCGCCGGAGTCGCATCAGTCGCAGCGCGACGATTGGCTGAATCTAATTCCTCCTCGGAGGTCGTTGACATGAGGTTCTTTCAGCTGCAGCCGCGCTCTGTATGTGTATACTATATAGACGAATTTTCTTTCTTCGCAAACGCATTGTACCCCCCCCCCCCTTCCCCCCATCCCTGCGGACAAGTCGCTTAATGCTCTCTACAGCGCATCCGGTCTTTTTACTTAATTGTTCGAAGAGAAAGATTAATCGCTGCGGTCGCGAGATAAATCAATTGCGCGCGCTGCAGACACACGCGTTAAACAGCGAAGCCGCGCCGATAACAACGCCCAGCAGTGGTATTCGTAGGGTGAGAGAGAGAGGGCATGTTAATCGATTTCTCTATATGCCGTCGGTGTGGGCTGATATTGAGTTCGCCATTGTGCCGAGAGGGGAAACGGCGCTGCAGACTCCTCTCGATTGGGTAATAATCTCGATTGATGATTACGATGCGCCGTTATACGGGCTTCCGATGTATGTGTATACGCGAATAAGCTTCTTATTATTGCGCGAATTTTATTGGCGGACCTCTGCCCGTGTGTTACGGCAGCAAATAAGAGCGCACGAGAGAAAATGACAATGCGAGAGATTCGCGCCGAGCAAACGAACTCGGCAGCTATGTATACGGAAGAGAAAATGGAATTTAAATAATCCCTCCTTCGAGGCGCTCGCGCTCCGCTATCCCAGTGCGCTGCAGCACATATTTTCCAGGGCTGCAACAGTGTGCTCGAAGACGCACTCACTCCCTGAGGAACATAAAGCCGTGTTTACGAGGGCGACGTGAAAATTTTAATAGCCCATAACTCTAGCGAGCGACTACGACGACGACGACGACGACGAGGAGGGTCTATCGAAAATTCGCTAAATTGCCACCGCAACATCATTTCAAGCTGCAGAAATTTTTCAATGAGACTCGCGCGCGACTTTATAGCCCGGAGCTTTGCAGGGACCTCTCAATTTATACGCTATGCTAGAACTGTATATATCGAGTTTGCCGCGAAATTATTCTATATAAACGAGCTCGAAAGCCAGGTGGCAACGAGTTTCAAAATTTTTCGCGCACTCGAATGAATCTCGCGCTCATGATCGCACGCGACTAATATTCGCGCGCGTATAATATATATATAGCCTCGTACAATTTGCTCTCGAGACCTCTCTCTCTCCATATATATATGTATACAGTATATAAGGTAGACGGTGAATAAGCGACAGGATCGCGCGCCCTGGAAACTCCGCGACGTGCCGGCGGTGCTACTAAATTACACAAATTGAATAACGAACCAATTACAACGAGCGCGCGCCATTAGACGCACGTGTCCCGAGAAGCTGCTATACTAAATACGTATAATACGTGTATGCAGCTGGTGTACGTGTATACATGTAATACCGGCTTGTGCTCTAACGGAGTTTGCGTCAGCGTCTGGATGCGAGAAAAAATTGAGGAAGAAGATTATTTTGGAGGCCTTTCGAGCTGAGCGTAGCTTAATAATCGTGTGTTTTTTCCCCCCGCGCTCCTTTTCAATAAACGGATAATACCGACGAGCAAAAAATTCCAGGGATATCGCGCGTGTATACGCAGGAAATTTAATTAAGTTTTCAAGCTGCGCGCCGTTAAATTTTGATTCCAAACTGGAGCGTCCGAAACAAAAACTTCATGAATGTTTTAATACACGCGTAATATAACCGGTCTATAGGAGAAAAAAGTGCTTGTACGCCTGCGTGTGTATCCCTTTTCCGGAACATAACCGACCTCGGATGAAAAGGAAAAAAAAGAACCGCGGTATATAACGTAACAAATACACTGAGGCGCAGAGCTGAATTAAGCGCGGCGGAATTTCAAATTCGAAAAATCCCGGACAACAACGCTCGTTTTCCCGCGAAATTAAAAATCGTTTTAATTACAAAAAGCCGCTCCCTGATACTTTCGTTATAACAGAAACGCGCGCGCGCGTGCTTCTCTCCCAACGAACACGCGACTACTTCTTTCGTGCTGAAAAACATTCTAGTATACTTATATATACCGCGGCGTATTTTTCCGAGCGAAATTGTCCGGGACGTTTGCTACTTAAGCACGCGAGAATAACGGCTATATATATATATACACGTTGTACATAATACACATATATAAAGACAGAAGGTCCCGGGCGGCGTATATCATTGCCTTCGAGCGCACGATAAGGTCGTGATACTCCTCGGGAATTGTACGGGCTGCTTCTTCTGGTTCGCCGCCAGAGATAAGAAGTCGCTCTTCTCCAGCACCGCCACCATCTCGCGTATATATAGTATCTCGTTGCGGAAATCTCGCGCTGTTTATATGTATGTATGCGCCGGATAGTACTCATACCCCCTCTGACCGACTGCTCCTTTCCGAGCTATATATATATCGCCTCGAGATTGTCAATATATTCGCACGGGACGACAGACTGAACGAGCTTTTATAATCGAGTTCGATGAAAGGTCGAAGGCCGGAGCTTGTGTGCGATATGACCGGCAGCCTTGACATTGCCGGTGAGAAGGAATCGATCGTCGTCGGAAAGTCGCGTATACGTCGTTAAAAGATTGCCTGACTTACGAGTTTACGGTATATAGCACAATGTATACGATTTCCACTGCTCTGGAGTACTATGTGTCTCCGCGCGAGATATCGTTGCGCATATATATACCGCAGAGAAGGAGAGATAACTCGCAGTTTTCTTTTTCCAGATTCTTCCCGATTGTCCGGCGAAATTGAGCGCGAGACGCGGAGGCAATCTGCGGAAAACGCACACATAGAGCGCGCAACTATTTAATTAGAAAATACACCGGAGAAAACAAGTATGCGAACTCGAGAACGCGCGGAGAGGGAAGAAAGCGAATCACGTACACTTACGGCCACTTGACCCGATCGCGTTGACCCTATATATATTTATATATATATACATATACTCGTCGTGAGAACGACACACGCGCAGCGTCTATTTCTGGGCCGAGGCGAAATTGCCAAAGCACTTTCCGAAAGTCACTTACGTGAGCGGCCGGTGTCGTCGTGCGGTATAATTACCGCTCGATTGATGCACGCACGCAGGTGCGCTATTGAGTTTTACCCGATAACCGCGATTGTCAATGTATTAGTTCATACGTGGGCTCTTGTTCGAGGCTGGGATATATCGATCGGAGAGACTATGCGCAGAGCTTGCGGGTTATTGCGCGATTGAGGAAATTTCAGATGGACGCTCGACTAATTTCCGGAGGAGATTGTTTTTAATTATCGCTGATGTATATGTATATTTGCCGGTGCTGCGATCTGTTTATGTATACCGATCGTTGTGGAGCTTGCGAAGGTAAATATTGAAAACGTGATTCGGGTTAATTAGTATACGTAGGTACGTATACTTTGAAGTTTCGGTTTTTAAACGAATTCGATGAGTGTAAATGGTATATTAGTTGTGAAAGGTGGGCTGAGATTGTATATAGTAGCCCAAGCCCATTGACTGGCTTCGAAGCTTTTTCAACGGGGAGTTACAACATTTATTTGCTTTCATTAAATTCTTATTTACGCAATAGCTGCGGTAATTATTTCACACTTGCTCCAAATTTACGTTTTAATTTCTCAATGTTTGATAAATAATATTGCATATACTTGAATTATTATTAGTTCTCGGATTTATACATTAATCATCAATATTTTTCCATTGCTCCTGTGAGTTTGAATTATTAATAAAACATGGCATACGCGCGGGGAGGGAAAATTAACTGTGTAATTTGAAAATCCACAGCTTGATTATAGCATCGTATCATCGCAAAAACAATACTTCCTCTCGCGTATACGCGAGGAACCCATTAAGCGTAATCATCATTTTTAAATTAGTTTTACAATGAGAAAGAAAATAGCGACGGCCGGCACGAGAAAACAAGAATCTTGATATGTCATTTTCAGAAAGTATCAACGGACAAATCTACAGATGTTTTGCCAAGGAAGTTGCGCAACGGCAGCGAGTTACGTCGATTACATCGTCATCCAATTATGCCTCTAATAGATACATCGAATAATGGAACGGAGCGCGCCACACATAGCCAGTCCAGGACGCGCTACGTTTTTTAATATCGAGATGGAGCTATGGTCGGACAATCTATACTTGATTTAGTATCGGAGGTCGGTACACTGGTATTCTGCATTGTTTCATATTTCGCTGGGCTATGTGCCATTCGTGGAATACGTTGGCTGCAGCTCGCTTTCGTTTTTTTTTCCAGATTTCTATCCTTTTCTACGTGTATCCGCTCGGCGACCCGCGTCGTGCGAGACAATGGGAAAGCGGCGCGCGTATTTTTGCGGAATAAGTAGATGCTAGACAAGGCAGTGGAAAATCGTGAAAGGAGCGGTCGAGTTTTGCAAAATTTTATTGAAAAGGAGAATTTGTTTAATTTTATCAGCACTTACCTTTTGTCAAATTTGTTAGGTCTTGTTATTAAATATCACTTTAGATGCACTGTTTGTGTAAAATATGAATCCACTGTAAATACATATTTTGAACATGCATATGCGGTTTTCAATCGAAAGAATTTTTAAGTAAAATAATTATTACGTGTTTTGGAGTTTGAGTAATCATTTCAAACTTTTTTTTAGAATAAGTATGATGAATAGAACTGCGAAGTTTATCGGTTTTCGAGGAATCGCTTAGTTAAATACTCGTTTAAATAAAGGCGTGCTAATATTGTCGTTTTAAAAATAAAAATTGACTCACCTCTGACACCGGGACGAAAGCACTTGGTCCATCGAATGCAGGTTCTGGCACTGGTAGTCCACGATCCTGTAACAAACGGCGTCATTGTGATATTGATTCAATGATGAAATATTCTTTGTGAATATTCCTGCCTTTTTTCAATGTAGCGAAATTTTGAAAACTTATCGCGTGTTATCATCAACTATTTGAATAAACCTATTTCGTAGAAGCATTTCCGAAATAGTTTGTCATGATCAGCATTGATATTCTACTTATTTATTTTATAAATACTTATTTTTTTGTTCATTATCAATTTTACATAAGTTTCAATAAATATTTAGATTATATGATATTCATAAATTTTATTTTGGTATTTTTATCGTAATTTGTAAGCTTATTAGCGATTCAATTGCATCTAAATTACATTTAGACATCGACAGCTGTACTACAAGCTGCTTCCGCGACCTTCATTCGGTAAATTATATAACCTTAAGCTATCCGAGAGCGCGCCATTTGAATTTAATTACTGTGCTAAATCCACATTAGTACACCGAAAGAGTCAACATTCTTTCGCAAATTAACTCATAAAGTGCAAAATGACACAATCAAAGCGATTATCATTAGACAATGTATACACAATCAGTTGACACACTTGTTGAACGTGTTGAGTGAAGAAATCAGCGAGACTAAAAAGTTCATCTTCGAAGAAATAAGCATTAATATCACGCTCTAAATCATTGAATAATGTTCAAGCCTACGAGAAAAAGAAATAAACAATGAGAAGTTTCCTATGAGAATACTCGAAGTAAAAAACGACGAATAAAAAAGACATTACCATATCACAAAAGGGGGCATATTCATTGAGCCGAGAGAACCTCTCAATTACCCATCAGACTATGTGTAACTCTCGAGATACGTATAAAAACAAGCTTTACCTTGATCATTTGTATTATTTCCGCACACTTGATTCTGACATTCTGGAAGGGACAGTTGACGCTCAGCCTCAATATGACCGGCAGATGCAGGCTCACGAGACTCAGATACTTATTGGCCTGCGCTTGACGGGGTCCATCAAGCGCGTTTCCAAGATTCAGCATCCTTCCCACGTCTCCGGGCGTGACGACCTCCGCAGGACTCTCGAGAAGCCGGCCACTCTTCCAGGGCACCTCCTCGTCCTGCGACAGCGGTCGCTTGATCTGCCCGACGCTAAGCTTCCTCTCCGGCGACGAGGAGCTCTTGCTCTCATTCAAGAATCCGTCGAGCGTGTTAAACACCACACGGTCAGCCTCGAGCGACGAGCCTAAATACTGAGCTGCCGAGTCCTCGTTAAACCTTCCATGGCGATTTCGAAATTCGGGGTTGCCAAAGTCATCGTCGAATTTTGGACTCTTGCCGTATACCCTCGTATCGGCGTCGAGCTCGTCGTCCTCGTCGAACTGCTTCTGTCGACCACTCTTGATTCTCGTGTTCTGCCTGTTGATCCCACTGCGCTGTTTGCTCTCGACCTCCTCGTTGAGGCCTTCGCTCGAGGCGAAGAAGCGTCTCTCGCTCTCGCTACTGGATCCAAACCTCGTCTCCGCGTCCTTGAGCCTGTAGCTCAGGAGTCTGCTCTCGTGGCTGGGCGTCCCGTTGCTGCTGCTATTGTACTCCGGATTGGTCGTCGCCGCCGCTGCCGCCTCCTTACCTCCATCGACGCAGTCGAACGATCCCGACGGATACCTCTCGGGTGTGAGGTTCGCGTCGAAGCTGGGCTTCCGAGAGAAGATCGTCGCGGCGCCTTCGCTTACGCTTTGCGGAAAGAAGCCCTCGAAGCTGGACCGCTGCAGACCTTGACAGTTGTTGGCGTTCCCGTTGGTGATCCCGCACCTCGACACTGTGAATTTGGACGCGATTTTATCGCTCTCCAGATCCAAGGCAATACTGTCCCAGCAGTTGTTGTTCGGGCTGCCAACGCCACCGAGCCAGCCCTCGACGGTGTTGCGTGCAGCGACAAGTGCGAGGTTCCGGGCGGTCTCGTCGCGCGCGCACAGCGGCGCCAGGAACCGGCTCACCAGCTCCACTTCGTCGCCCTTCCTCGAGCCCGAGGACGCCACACTGCTCGGCTCCTTGAACATGTCTACCGATCTCTGTATGGATTATCCTCTCACTTGCAGCTGCTGATTGCTCGCTCCCACACACTCTCTGTAGTCGGCCGGCGATTTTTTAGGTCGAGTGATTCATATACAAGAAGGATTATACCACACGGCGTGTCAGCTGTTGCGGTGCCCCTTCTTTGTTCTGCTGCTGCTGCTGCTGCTGCTGCTCCTCGCGGGTAATTGCTCTGTGGAAGAAAAAAACAAAAGCACCGCTTTAGAGACTCGTTCGACACATACATACATACATACATATTTCTTGGAATTCATTATTGCCAGTGATTCAGAAAAAAAGAGCAAATCGAGTTCTGATTATATACTTTTTCTATGTATATATATCTGCACGTTTTTTTTCTCGTGAAAAGTGCTTCGTATACGTCCGAGAGCGATGATTACGATGGAAGGATTAGGTCGGAAGTTTTGATATAAAAAAAAAACGCGCTACGTGACCCACAATTCGCGCAACGTAAGCGCGCGCGCGTGACAAAATGAAACACCTCGTCCGCGCTTTTTTTTTCTCTTCCCGCCGACAAAAAGAAATTTCGCGCATCCGCTGAACGCGATATAAAAGCCGGAGAGAGAAGAGGAAAAAAAATTAATCGCGTGCAGGGGTATACAGCACGGCCGTCGTGATTTGTTTTCGAGTGCGCCTGTGTGTATTTCGAGGAACAGGTTCGTCTTCATCGAGAGCCTTTCGTGCGGGATCAATTTACTTCTATACAGCCAAGCTCGCATGTATATATACACAGGTATATATATAGATATATATACGCATCGGCGGCGTTGCCATCAGCTGAGAGCTGCTCAGCTGTGGAGTGCTCTGCGCACGTAGTATATACATGTATACTCGCCTACAGAGTCTTGCCTGTATCGATTCGACGCTTCCTCCGTCGCGAGTCTAGCCTTTCATTTCTCGCGCGAGTTATTATAAAGAGAAAGAGACAGACGCGTATATAAGTATACAGTCACTCCTCGCGAGAAGTCGAAACGTTTTTTATACACAAACACACACACGCACACACACACACGAGCACAGAGTCACACTACGAAGCACACAACTCGTCTCACTGTTTATACATGACACACGCGAGCTATAACACTGTCCCTTGTTCCTCGAAAGGAAGCCGCCGTTACCTGGAATTGCACTAGTGTACGTACGTATGCATGTATGTATATGTATATCTGCGTACGTGACGAGCGCGCGCAGCGTCAGGATTGTTCGCGAACTAAACTTTCACGCGAAGCATATACGTATAAGTATATATAGCGGCGTGTGCGGCAGCTCGCGCAAACAATCTTCCCGATCGAGCCCGCTATATAATATTATATACTCTATTTCCACTCGTCCGTCAGCCGACAGGTTTTTCCGCGCACGAAATAGCGCTTGCACAGCAACAGTTGCAACAAAGCGAGCGTATATATAATATAACCTACGTACTTATAGCTATATATATATATATATATATATATATATATATATATATATATATATAAAAATACGCGCACACTCTACCGTTGGATCGCAGCTAAGCGGCGAAGCCATCAGCTGAGAGAGGTCCAGCTGAAAGCGACTGTAACGCGCTCGGATATAGTCTCTCCGCTGTATAGAGAGAGAGTAAGAGAGGGACGACGCGGACGTGCTAGATTTTCTCCTCTACACCGCGAACCGTGCCCGGGTGTAAAAGTAGTCTACCACACGGAGTATATATACTTGTACCAACTCGTATGATGGTACATACTATACGCGCATACGCTGCACTGCGAAGGAGAGTTTCGGTTGTTCGCGCGCGCGCGCGCGCGGGCGACGTCGATAACGGTAAGCCGTACAGGAACAAAGGAGAGAAAGACGGCGAGTCGACTTCCTGGTGACAGCTCGCGGGGAGCATTTACCTCGACGCCGACGTCCTTGTCACTGCACTACACGCGCGCACTGCACTCTTTCTACACGCGAATCCTTGCGCGCAAACGGCAATGGAATCTTCCAACGAGACACCTATATGCATGTACATACGTGCGTGTGTGTGTGTACTACCGGCGAGCCGTTCCCACTTACGTGCACACCCATAACCGGGGGAACGACGACTCACCTGCCGCTTGTGTATCCACCGGGAGTTGCTGTCCTGGTCGACGAGGCTGCTGACGTCCGACTCGGGCCGTACGGAGAAAAGTCAGGAGGAACAGCGGCACATCGCTGTCGCTCTTTCTCTCTCTCTCACACACACGCGCGCGCGCACTCACACAGTCGTGAGAGCGAGCGAGGGGTACACCTATATTCCTGACAGTTCGAGCTGTCAAGCTAACGGCAGCGGCTGATGATGCGCTCGCGCTACTCGCGCTTCTGGACGGTGGATGGTCGTTACGCGGATTTCACTCCTGGCGATATCTAGCGGAGCTGTCGGGTAGCTCGTTGCGTACAGTTGATCGAAATTTATACCTACACGAGCGGACGAGCTGGAAAAGTTGAGATCGCTTTGTGCATCAAACGAGAATAAGAGTAGAAATTTTAGAAATGCATTTTTTCAATTAAAACTTGGATAATGGGGATTTTGAAAAAATTCAACTGACTTGAAAGTTGACATTCGCGCGGTGTAATTATATGCAGAGCGTTTGAGGTTATCGATGTATTATATTTTAGTATCAATTCATTAAAAATATTACAAAGATTTAATAATATATGACTAAGAATAATTTACTGTTCCGTTTGTAGCCGCTTTTTTCTCTTATCCATTAATTTTCATTCCACACAGAATTCTTCAAATCGCGTTCATCTCCAGAACGTATACTTACTTACTCAGAAAACAAACTATATGTATATATGCCATATATACACCTACATAATACTACGTTTATGTACTACAATGTGCGCGAGTAAAGATACGCACGATGAGCTATTGCGATCCTGTGGTTTATCAATGCGATAGGTGTAGGCGTGAAGCAAATTGCTGCAAATGCAGGATGCTCTTCTGTATTAAAAGCTGCAACTCGTGTCTGGCTGTAGTTTCTGCACATCTTCAATCAGTGCGACTTCTCCGCATGATTTAAATGGTCCACCAACATGTGCAGTGGCATTTTCATTGCGGATGTAATTTATATTGAGAATAAAGGTATTTTATAAAATAAATTATCGCGTGTATTTGTAATGAAATGTGTATGTAAATAATTATTTTTTGTTTGCTGTTGAATAATTATTTTTATCTGTAAACGCATGCGTTTAAAGAATAACTTGAAGAAGCACATCGAACGAGTACGAAAAATGTATGTATAAATCGGCAAAGAAACTTATCGAGATTTACAGTTTTTAAACGAACGAAAATGCCGTGTTGAGCTATGTCTGATTAAAATATTGATAAGCAAATCTTCGTTAATTACACGCTTTAAAAAAATCATAAATGATCGTAGAGCGTAAACCTCTTGAAAACCCACTTCAAGAATATATATAGCTTCTTGTTCCTATCAGTAGCACAGTTCACAGCCCAGCTTTCACAACAAATACTTACATCCATATATCCCGCATATATCGGCGTCGTTATCGCGGCTCACAGCTGCGAACCGCCATATATATGTATTATACACAATTCGAACAGTCGCAATAGTAATAATAGTAGTATAATAGTATCTCGCTCTATCTCCCTCTCTTTCCAAAATGTTGCTCACGGGCTGCGGTCAGTCTATGGAATGCGTACGCGTGGCTTCGAATATACGCATAGCGTAATTCGGCTCCCGTCGAAAAATTCCCAGCGTCGTATATACCATACGTATACATATACGCATATACACCGTCCATTCAAATAACGAGACCATCGTCGTCGTGTCTTCAATTCATCGTCTTGCCTTTGTTGTGCGTCGGCGCGTCTTTCGCGCAGCAGACGATATATAGACGCTTCACAGCACACACACACACACACACACTGCGGTATAGTATTTAAAAACATATACTATACTCGTACAATATTGTATATATAGATATACACTGTACGAGTAGAGTCGCGTCGCGTGAGCAGTGCGGAGGTGTGGACAGGATGAGGCTTTCTCAGCGGCGGCAATTGTGAGTGTTCAAAGAATACGATGTTCTTCGATTAAAAAAAACGGCCCGCGGTGAGTACTTGCACTTATTGCGCCCGGCTTTTATGTGTATTTTACCTATATCTATATGTCAATCTTGGTTACAATCAGTTTATTCGCGCACGCGAATCTCATTGGTTAGTTTCGGCTATCTTTCTGAGAAAAAATGCCTCGGCGATTAGGACACGCACTTCACAATGACTCCTAATGCTTATTGAAATTTTTTGCGCCGCTCTCGTGATGTAATAAAAGTCGCCGTTGGATAATCGAGTTTCGGTTGACGTCGGGACTCACGTGAAATTTCAATTTCTAATTACTTTTTTTCCGGCCCTTGCGCTCGCTGCTCACATTTATCAACGCGCGTCTTAGAAATCTCAACTGCGCTTGCTTTCAGATAAAATTTCTCTCTGAACTCATGGAAAATGTGGTCGAATTTCGTTCAACGCTACAAGGATCCGCATTTGGTTGCGAGAATTCAGGAATTTTTCGGTGTTGAGATTCACTACGACAAGGAGAACAAATCCAAAGACGACTGCTCCAGTAGGAGTGAGAGGAATGGTCTTGGCAAGGCCAAGTCTAGTTTCCAATCGACTAATGGCTACACGCTTCAGGAAAACGAGGGCACAATTAAGAAACGACACAACGAAGTATCACAATCAAGCTACGACGATGCATCGACTACTGCTAAGAACAGCAAGCCTTACACGATAAAGAATCACTTTTGGTACTACTTGTTTCTCTTTGGTACAGAGCTAGGAGATGAGATATTCTACTCTACGTTCATTCCATTCTGGTTTTGGAATATCGATGGAGCTGTGGGACGAAGGATCGTACTTGTTTGGGCGATCATTATGACTGTTGGACAAGGTTTAAAGGATATTATTTGCTGGCCTAGACCACAATGCCCCCCTGTTGTGAGGTTGCAGAATAAGTGGTCCTTGGAGTATGGAATGCCATCGACGCATGCCATGATTGGAGTCTCGATTCCTTTCAGTGTAGTTTTATTTACAATGAATAGATACATTTATTCCTTTTCTGCTGGATGCATTGCTGCATTTCTATGGTAAGATTCTCCAAATACTTGTGATACCGTCGGATAAGATTCAAGCATTGATTTAACTACAATTAATTCTATTTTTAAAGGTGTACATTGATTTGTGTAAGCAGATTATACTTAGGCATGCATACTGTGTTGGATGTTATTGCTGGATTAGTTTTAGCGATTCTCATGATGATTCCTTTAGTTCCATTAGTAGATGCAATGGATTATTACTTTCTTACAAATAGCTGGGCTCTCTCAGCACTAGTGATTATGAGCATAGCAACAATAATTTATTACCCTTGCAGTGATAAGTGGACACCAACAAGGTACACTGCGATTAATGTTTTTCCTTTCATTTCAATGATCATTCATGATTTTAATGATTGAATTTTCATTTTAGAGGAGATACAACTCTCGTTGTTTCGGTAACTGCTGGAGTTCACGTAGGTGCCTGGCTGAACTTTAAGACTGGAGCTCTCTCGATGCCGCAAGTACCTCCTCCATATAATATTATGTGGCCATCGTATCCAATGTTTGGTATAACAGTTTTACGAACTATTCTCGGTTTTTGTTGTGTACTAGCCACTAAAGCAATCTGCAAAAGTCTTAGCTATGCCACAATGTGTGCCATACTTCGAGTCAACTCAAAGGAACTAATGCAAAGTGAGAATTCTTTAGAGAATAAGAATAAGATACTAGTCGATTTGGTCTACAAATACATTCTTTGCTTCATGATAGGTTTTAATACAGTTTATCTACTGCCAAATGTTTTTACAATGATAGGTATAGAACGTCCTACATTTTACACAGAATTATAAAACAAATTTATTATAGAATACCTCGTTTTTTTACATTTTACTAGCACTGTTAAAACTTATAAATTGTTGAATGATAGATAAGTAAAGTAGTAGAAAAGACTCTTGTTTACACATCACATTTCGCATTTTCAAATTATATGTATTGGTTTTTTATTTAAATATATGTTACAAAAACTTATATTCTCTTCTCTTATTCATACATTAGGGTTATTATGTAAAAAACTATGATGAAAGTTGAAGCCTGCTTCAAAAATGTTTCTATCACTTGTCCATTGTGCAAAAATGTTCTCATCATCATCATCATCAGAAAAAAGATATCAATCCATCAATTTTCTTCTAAAGGCAATGTTAATCGTAGTATCTGAAATGCAAACAATGTTTACATAACATGCAATTGATACATTTTTATTAAATTAAAACTAAAAACTTACATGTAATTTGCTATCGTAATATGCAGAAACTTTAGTATTATCAATAGAATATGGTACAAATGTGTCAATAATAGAATCAGATATCTTATTCTCAACAATTATACGATTATTCCCAACATCTACTTTAAGATCTGTAATGCTTGATAAAGGCAAATAAAAGAAACCAATAATACTATTTTGGTTATCCGCCTTAAGAAACACATAGTTTTGAGGTGTTTCCTTTGTCTTATTGCTAAGAGAATTTTGTTTCTTTTGGACATTTGTTTTGCTCTGCACATTTTCCACTATTTTTAGTTTCTGATTTGAAATGCTACTTTCTTTGACATCTATTTCTTGAATCAATGTCTTCTTAATAACAAATTTTTTTGGTTCTCGATCTTCAATGTGGAATGCATCAAGAGATCCCATTACCTAAGGTATCAAAATTCTCATCGTTAAAAAATAAAATAAAATTATGCATGCCTTATACTATAAAATAAAAATATTCACTACAACCTTTCTATTTTTCAAGGTAACAAATTTTGATGTATCGATAGATTTCTTAAACTTGTCGTTTATAGACTCCATTATAGCTAAAATAGTAAATTCCCAAAAATGCTGTTTTTTCATACACTTTTCAAAATAATTTGTATTTATTAGTATATCATAAGTGGGCCTCTCAATTTCATCTGTGAAGTAAAATAATGTAAATGAGTTTTTCATATTTCAAGAGTTCATACATTATTACATTTAAAATAAAACCTTTGTCTCTGGCCATTTTCTCCTTTCCAATAGCCATTGGGAAAATAAAGCTTGGCACCTCCTCTATCATCGCTTTAGCAAATTCATCATCACTTATATCTTCTGGTGCGCATATGTCTTTCGAGTGACAAACATTAATAAAAACCTTCTCTCCACTTTGCAACCATGTCTTGATACAAGCACCTAACATTAATATTTTATAATCAGCAATACCGATACATTGTATCTAACAATGTAACTAAATGGAATATTACCAGGTAAGGGCTCCACTCTTTTATGCTTTTTTGGAAACTCTTTGCCTGTACCACCCATGTACCATTGCATATCATTCTCTTCAGCCTCATCCTTGTGAAATAAAAATTTCCATTACCAATTTGTTTGTGTTCATATTCTTATTATATTTATTATACTATTTACAAGACTTACAGGTACAATTCTTAGCCTTTTTTCTATTCGGGTCATGTCTCCAGTTTGTAGCATCATGTTATTATCTAGCAAAATTTGTTTCGAAAAAACTTAGCACAAACGAAATATATTATTGTTTATTACAGCACCTAAGAAAAGATTATTTTACACCTCTAAATATTTAAACGTGCGTGATAATAACAAACACCGGCAACAACAAACGACGACGTAAAACAATTTTTTTTCCAAATTATCGTCTGACCAAATAATTTCAATTTCTTTCTGAGCTTGATAAAGACCACTAAGAACACTTTTTTGATGGAGTTCCAGACGAAAAAACGATTGATTTGTTGTTTGTTATATACTTGCTGAGTTACCCACTAACAACCGTGTCGCCAAGTGTAAATGTTCGTTTCGCAGGTGCGCAAGCGCGTTGTCCGCTCCGTCGTCGACAGGTTGGGTTAGGTTGTGACGTCATTGGATCTTGTGAAATGCGGCGCGCGAAATACAAAAGTATGTGTGTGTATAATGTTTCAATGAGCGTTTATACTTCGTGATGATTAAATTTAGAAAGCTTACATTTGTTCAGTTTGAATTTCAGTTTTATATTATATCTGCATTCAATGTACTATTCTCTATTTATTATAAAAAGCAATCTTCGAATCACGGTTAGGATTTTTCTTTTTCACGTGAATTCTGTGATGTAAACCGCAGTTCAATACAAATAGTACTTATACACGAATAGCTATGATTATCGGAGAAGCTATGCTGACGTAATGAACGTAAGCGAATTTTATTGACGAAAGAGATCTTGGAAATCCAAGTGCAGTCGCATAACGATCACAACAATTGCTCCTTCTGTGCGTTATTAGATAAGTTGCGTGCATACAAGAAGCCCATATTCGCGTGATCAGTATCAGTGGGCAAAAATCAATTCAAGAGATATGATTTCCTTCATCGTTCTCGCAGTGTTGCTCCTCTACTTCGCAAGTAATACTAACAACGACTCGTTCAATCCCCCTAAATTCACCTAAAAAAAAAATTATCAAATCCAACAATGAAGATCAGCATAGGACTGATTTCGATCAGTCTCATCCTCGTTGCTGGCGACATGTCGATGTTAATGCGACAGCAACCCGAAAGTCTGCCAGATTTCCTCCTGGAGGAGGTCATACTGGACAGCCTGGTTAACTCGATCTCACCGCTTCCAGAGGATCGTGCATTTCCACCCAACGTTTTCGATCCCGTGACGGAACGGGAGATCAGTTTCTATTTCTACGGTAAAGAGAATCCCGTTGAACCCGTGGCGTTGAGGATCGGCGACGTCGCCAGTTTCAAGACTTATAATATCAGCGTTGACAAACCTATGAAGGTCTTGATTCACGGCTGGACGGATACCGGCAGTAGTTCATGGGTACAGGACGTCAGGAAGAATTATTTGAAGGTAGGGGACTACAATATTGTCGTGGTGGACTGGACTCTAGGATCATTGAAGGACTATTTGACATCGTCTAGGTTGACGAGACAAGTGAGTTTTTGCGTATAGGTGTCCGATTATTGGTTTTCGTACAATATTAAATTAGAATTGCACTTTGTCAATAGGTAGCCGACTACGTATCCCAATTTCTTGAGTTTCTGATGATGGAGGGTATCGTTGTACCTGAAGACATCCACATTTTAGGTCACAGTTTGGGAGCCCACATCGCCGGGTTCATCGGTAGCAACTTGTCGGGAAAAATCGCGCGCATCACCGGTATGGATCCGGCCAGACCAGATTTCGAATCTCCTTTTTTGAAGGAACCGAAAGATCGATTGGATCCTACCGACGCTAAATTCGTCGACATTATACACACCTGCGCTGGAACTGTTGGATTTGTCAGACCTTTAGGACACATAGATTTCTATCCCAACGGAGGAAGCTTTCGGCAACCGGGATGTCCCGTTCTGATGACACGTAATTATTGGCAAACAAAATAAATCACGAAAATAAATAAATCTGTTGCTCAACGCGACGTTCTAAATCGATTCCAGAATACTGTAGTCACGGAAGGTCGCATCAATTTATGTCGGAGTCGATCGTCAATCCGACTGGATTTCCCGCAGTCGAGTGCAATGGCTGGAAAGAATTCAAAGGAAACAAATGCAGCAACGATATGATCGTTTACATGGGTGAAAAGCTGGACACCGAAGCTAGAGGAGTCTACTTTCTCGAAACTAACGCAGATGCGCCATTCGGTCGTGGAAAACTTTAATAGCATCGCAACAGACATCTATTATCCGCACGAGAACATGTACATAGAAATAAAACAATTTACGTATATTTATTATTGAAATCTTTATATGTAATAATTAATGACTTTTATGTTTATGTATAGCTAGCTTATTATAGTATGTTTCATTATGTACACGCGCTACACATTATCATCTTTGCCTATTCTATATTATACACGTAATAGAAAATTATAAACTTAACTTGATGTATATATATTATGTATTTAAGATATCCCGAAGCTTCGACCCTATACTCTACGCTTCCTCATGATATCTAATCGCATGAAAAAGGCCGCGTTATTATAATAGAAACTCTACAATCGTGTGTACCTGTGCGATTATACAGTATAATTTTCTTTGGTTTTTATACAAGAGTTTTACGTAGAAAAATCGCGCCGCCGAAGAGATAAAATAAATCGATTTTCACGTAGAGATTTCCGAGCCATCAAGGATGAGCGGAGAAGAACTGCTCGCCGGTTTTTCGGCCTCGCCGCCAAAGCGGACGCGGTACTTGT
Source organism: Muscidifurax raptorellus (assembly GCA_020010945.3). Lineage (NCBI taxonomy): Eukaryota > Metazoa > Arthropoda > Insecta > Hymenoptera > Pteromalidae > Muscidifurax > Muscidifurax raptorellus. The sequence goes on from CM052078.1 coordinate 39,798,968, forward strand.
GCCGCACCACGTCCCAGTCGACGATGGTGTTAATATTGGGTGCGTTACGGAACGACAATTGGCTGCCCAGTGGACTTGGTTGCAATAACGAAATGCCCAGGCCGTCCCTTGCCGAACTGATGGGCTGTAGTTTATTGTCCTGAAAAATTGAGACGATTTTTATTTTTGTGCGGTTGATCGATGTAATATTTTCATTGATACACAATATAAAAAGTCTTATTAGTCAATTATTTTTAGACAAGCTGTTTGTTCTTACTTGTGCGAAAGGACTTTTTGGAAGCCTTCGACCTATGAATCCGTTCATGACGCTCAGTCGCTTCTTCGTTTCCCGTCTGTTTTTGCAGGTTTTGTGCAAGTGAAGAGCCCACGACGTGATCAAATTCAGGGGACATGGTGCCATCGTTGTCCTTAACGGAACAAAAATAAATATAATTTTAAATTTTTTTCATAGATTTATCGCAGACAATTTCGATTAATAATAACACGTACTTTTGCATATTCCTAATAAGCTTACTCAAGCCGTACTTCCACTCAATGTCACTCTGCGCTTGGATAGTCTGGTAGGTATCGCTCATCATGGCAATCAGAAGATTTATCAATACGATTACGGTTACCAGCATGTAAACTGAAAAGGATATCTGAAAAAGAAATATTAAATGTTATTGAAACTCACTTTGTTATATGATTATATATGTGTACAAAGTTTAACCTTGAACAAAAACAAAGTCCAGCCCGGCTGCCTGTTCTCCCGTAGGGAAATGGTGAAGTCGTCGGTGTCCTTTTGTCCGAAAATAGCAAAAAACAGGTTCTCCGTAATGGTAATGATGTTGACGTTCACTGCAAAGAACGACAACAACATTTTTTCATTATTACCTCGCCAGACTTTGAAACAGCCCATCTACGGACAATCTATCTATATATATATATAGATATAGGTACATCACAGGTGTATTTTGTGAAACTTATGTCTACCTTACGGTGGTTCAGCTCTCGGTCTAAGACCATTGCAAAGTACCAACAGTCTATATACTTGAAAAAAACAATGTATATACCGACATAGAGATGTTGGTACACGACGTTGGTGTGTTGTTGTGGGTGGGGGAAAGGGTCATTCTCCTACGAAAAAGGTGATAACAACACAAGGTCGGGTGTTGCGGGGTCGTGACAAAAACGCAGCTGCTCGTACAAACGTCCTCTAAGAGGAAGCCTCTAGGCAAAAAACAATGATCCAGTGCCAACATGCCAAGTATATTATCTACGCAAAAATACATCGGATAATCATCATGTATACAGGGGAATCATGACAGACAGAGCATACAGATATATATATATATAATACGTACTACTACAGAGACAGTATACATTGATCATATCGACTCGCATATATATATATTTAAGAACAGCACAACCTACGGTGAGTGTATTTTACAATTGTTTATGTTACAGACACATGTTACACGCACACGTACTACGTCATACAGTCAACAGCTATTATACTATTATTATTATATAACGGACAAACTAACCGTGTCGCGAGCGGCTCGATCCAGTTCCATCTCACGATCATATCTTACAATACAACATCGAGTAAACGAAATTTGGCTACATCTCCTCATCCCTTAAATCGTGTGCTTAAGACGTCGAGGCGATGAGGGTCGCTTGACTTCCGACGATACTCGGCGTCGCGTCGTCGATCGGCACCAGCTGCGAGTCCGTCTCGGAATCATCCTTGCTTTCCACTGCCGATTTATCGGCCACCTCGCCGTGAAGTTCCCGATACTTTCGTCTGACCACGTCCCAGTCGACGATGCTCTCGATCCTGGTGGCGTTGCCGAAGGACAGTTGGCTGCCCAGTGGACTCAGGTGCATGACCGAGAGGGTCACGCTGTCCTTGTGGGCGACCTGGGAAGTTTTCTTGACCTTCGAGAGCCACTTGGTACCGGCTTTCGATCGGGCGGAGAGTCGACCGCCTTGACGGAGACCCATCATGTTGACGAGAGACGGTCGGTCCTTCTTCTGTTTGCGCTTCTTGCAGAGACGGAAGAGGTAGGTCAGCCAGGAGGTGATCAGGTTCAGTGGTGACGGGGCTGTCGTCGTTCTGGATTTCGTGAAATACAAGAGTTGTTGATCTATATTGTACGATTCTTTTCTTTTTCCTCGAACTTTGCGAACATTCAGTTACACGTATATTTCTACGGGTTATAAGTACAACAAAAGCAATTTTGATTAAGTGAATGTTCGCATCAACGACTTACAAACGATACTTTTTATACAACATACTAAGCGTTCTACATCTACTCCATACAGTGATCATCAGCAGCTAGTTTACATTAAGTATAAGCATTAACTCTACGTGTCATCAACGATAAACCTACAGTGAATACATATGTACACGATACAAGTGTGTGTCTTACATATCAACGTGTAATGCCCACCGACGAAGAGAACCCTCGGGTTATCTCATCAGTGGAGCCCAACCTCTACAACAACATCACCGATCTCGTCCCAACCTGTGCATATTCCTGATGAGTTTGCTCAATCCGTACTTCCACTCGATGTCCGACTGGGCCTGTATCCTCTGATAGGTATCGCTCATCATGGCAATGAGCAGATTGATGAGCACGACCACCGAGACCAACATGTAAATTCCAAAGGCAAACTTGAAGAATCCTACGGTCCAGGGCTCCTGTCTATCCCTCGCGATGATCTTGAAGCTGTCGTGGGTCGTCTGGCCGAAGATCGCGAAGAAGAGCAGCTCGATCGCCTGGTGCGGCCACATTACCACTGGAATTTCAATCGGACGTGTGGGTCTACTTCTATCTCTAGATTTGCTACTCACTAGTTCACAGGCTCTGCCGTGGAATTTATTTATTGTCTTTTTTTTCTGTCATCGCATGCCTTGGCACTATATCGATTCGTGATATGTGGACACACGTGGGTCACTAGGAAAAAGAAAATCAAAACGCTCTCGGGGCCGCAAAAATGTATTGGCCTGTATCTTAAAAAATTTCGCATAAAAATTGCTCATGCTGAGGATATAATGGAAGAATAGCCAGCTCTAAGGTATATCCTATGGATATATTCTCTGATGAAAAAAAAAAAACGTTCACGTTCGTTCGTGTATGTCTATAGTATCATCTATTGTCAGGCCAACGCACGATATTATTGACGCAGAGATACGATGGAGATGATGATGCGTGCTCGTTTCGTGAACGAAAGACTCGCCGCGCAACTCATGCAAGTGCGTGATTGTATATATATATATATATATATATATATATATATATATATATATAGGCTTGTTGCGCAACGGCGTACACGAAACACCGGGACCATCTCGAGAGACATCCTGCATATTATAAAGTATATGAATTGCTCAAAGTATGTTTGCACGTGATAGAATTGTTTTTGGTCTTTTTCTTTATTCTCGAATGATAAAAGTGTGGTGGGATGTCATAGGAGTATTTTTTGTATAATCACAGGTAATTTTTCATCGAATGCAGTTCTCACTAAACGGGCAAAAGCATCGTCATGTATATAAGTGATAGGGTGAGTTTTGTGAACGATGGGATGGCGCACGAAAAATCGTTGCTCGCACATGCCAGATAAAAATCGCTTTGGAAGTTGTCGCATTCACTATATAGACACAGACAATACGTCATCAAGTGCAATGAAACAAGTCACATCCTGCTCTAAGAGTAAAAACACACACACGTACAGTCTTCTCATTCCTATAAGTATAAGATCTATGCATAGAAAGTGAAAAATAATAATCGTTCCTTCATACCCAGAACTTACTTACTCTAATCTTAAATTACGCTCAGGGAAGAGGGGAGTATCTCGTCGAGTCGTGTGTCATCGTCCTGCGCCTCTCATCTTCCTACAAACATCTCGCTCAGTGTGTGACCTATATTATGTATAGTCGCTTGTCAAGCTCGACGCACACACTATATAATCCTATACTACTTTCCAATGCACATCTCGTGTCGTCATCTCTTAACTACACACCAGCCATTCGATAAACAGCTACAATTGACTACGCGCGCGTAAATATGAATATATAAAACAAAGGTATATAGGTGCCTCTCGGATATTCTGCGATCTCCTAGATCGGCGGGTTGGACGACTGATGTCCAGATGGCGTTCCAAACGAGCTGCCGTTGTTGGCCGCCTGATGCTCCTCATCCTTGTCGTCGTCGTTGTCCTTCTCCTCCTTTTCCGGCTCTTTCTCCGGTTCGTTACCCGTCAGCGCGAGGTATTTCTTCCGGATGGCGTCCCAGTCGACGACGTTCTCGATCCTCGTGGCACTGTTGAACGACAGCTGACTGCCCAGTGGACTCAGATGTACCACCGAGAGGGCGACACTGTCCTTGTTTGGCCGAACTTGGCCCCCGCCCTTTTTCACTTTGGACAACCATTTGGCACCCATTTTCGAACGGGGCGACATGCGACCTGCTCGTTGCAGGCCCATCATGTGGACGAGCGATGGACGCTTTTTACTGGCTGTGCGCTGCTTGCACTGCTTGATGAAGTAGACGATCCAGGTGGTGAAGAGGTTCAGTGGAGATGGCGCTGTCGTCGTTCTGGAAAATCGTAAGCGCGCTGCTGTTGTTGTTTTTGCATGATGTTACGTCTTCGAGATGGTAGATTTTGGGAGTTTAGTATTATCGATTCTTTGGTCGCAGAGTAACGCGGTAAAACGTTATTGTTCGCGCGATGAGTAAGCTTTTCTGTGTGATTATGTTACGATACAGGTCGTAATTTGCTACGTTCTACTATATGATTGTACAAACAAAAACAAAATACCCAAATTACAATGCACTTGAAATATCTGCAAGATTATGATACACCCTACGTGTGAAAAAATACCCAAATCTTCAAGATTACACGTGTAAAAAATACCCAAATTACGTAATTATATGCACGTGCAGTATATATATGCGTATCAAAAACAGAGCAAAATACGTTGATCCCAAAATTACCAAAGGAGTATCTAAACGAATCTAATGTGTCATATGTATATGTACTGCGCCTTACCTGTGCATATTCCTAATAAGCTTACTCAAGCCGTACTTCCACTCGATATCAGACTGGGCCTGGATCCTCTGGTAGGTGTCGCTCATCATGGCAATGAGCAGATTGATAAGGACGACAACCGAGACAAGCATGTAGACGCCAAAAGCGAGCTTGAACAGGCTCGAGGTCCACTCGGGCTGATTCTGCTCGACTTTGAGCTCGCTGTGAGTCGTCTGACCGAAGACCGCGAAGAAGAGGTACTCGAACGCGAGCACCGGATTCATTTTCACTGCAACCAGTGCACCAGGCTCTCTCTAACTCATGGTTATTGCTATACACGGCTGCTTGCTTGCGCTTATGCACTACTACTTATCTCGTTTAATGTGCGTTTTTTTTCTATATATAATAATAATAATAATAATAATAATAATAATAATAATAATAATAATACTTATATGGCAACATTATCGGCTTATTTATTTGGCAGCGGCTGCGGCACTATTACGGATCATCTAAGAGGCGGCGGCTGCGGCGTTTTTAACACTATGTACTACGCTGTGTCGGTGTGATGATTGTAGTTTATTGCGGCGACTAATAATAATTATTGTAACTGTTGTTTGTATATGATGCGTGGAATGTATATTATTATTATTTCTATCGTATTGCACTGAATATTGCGGTTTCATGCTCATGCTTGAGTGAATTGAGCGGGTGGTTGCATATATTATATTGGCATGCTTTTGCGTATATTTTTGCTTCGTAATATTGTGTTCGAACTTCTGGGTTGTTATATGTATCATTATGCACTTTATTTGCTGTTATGCTGGCTAAACTCATGCCGTTCACGTTCACATTGTAAATCCATTGCTCATGTATAGTCGATCGTTGTTCGAGGCTCTTTTACGAACGTTGCTTCATACGTCCGCTCGAAAAGAGCCCGCGAACTTGCTCGCACTTATTCCGGTGCACTTTGGTGCGCTTCATTGTATATATGCAAAATAATCGTTCGTAAAAGGGTGCTCGCATTCCAGAACTGTTTTGCAGCTGCACACATCGATCTCATTGGCCAGCGATGCATATTATGACAACACAGGGCGCATAGCGGCACACGATTGTTTGTTATGTTTTTTCATTGCAAAATGTATTGTGAACTTCCGAAGTGTTTCTTCTTCTTCTTCTCCTCGATTTCGGACGTTGTCTTCTGCCGGATAATTCACAGGTATGAAAAAATCAAAAACTTGGCACGCAAACGATAAACAAAAATTTTATATGATGATGGACGCATGCAAGAAACAAACCCACCTCACCTGCACGCGCGTAAAAGCGGGATATTTGATAAATAACGTTTTGGCGCGCACATACAATTGATCGCTGATGCTGCAGCGTATAACATTATGCAAGCTTCGCCGAGGACAGCTGCGAGAGAGTTACGGGAATAGGAAATCGAAAGGATTATCGTATAATGTATATAAGATCTGCAAAAATTATTGAAAAACGAAAAATCGCTGTTAGAAAACAAAAGAAGCCTTCACCACATATCGATCCAGGATCCTCGTGTGCGATGAAAAAACAAAACTGCAGCGACGATCCGTCGAAAAAATAGAAAAAACTTGTCTATGCAAAAACCAATACCTGATGGGCTTCTCTCTATTATCTCCACGACGTTGTATATCAACGCAAAACAGGCGATCAATTCACGGGAGACACACGCGCGAGTACGTGTGTCCGTTTATATATATATATATATAGGCTGTATAGGCAATGGAAAATAATTGCGTGGCGCAACGAGCCACGCACACACATATGTCAGGTATAGTTGTAAGGACGGCTGCACGTGGGTGTGCGTTAATTATTGGCGGCGGGCGGACTGCACAGAATATCGGCCAAGATGCATTGGTGGGTATAAATTATGCGAGACAGGACACACACACACATAAGACAGAGACGACATCGACGAGCTTGAAAGCTTGAGAATCGTTTCGTGGGACGTGATTTCTCACGTCGCTATTATTTTTTTTTTGCGATTCTCAAAACACACTGACACGAAAACATAAGTGGATTATAATTGTTTTTTTTTCATTTCGGCTCTAGGATGCCGGCGACGAGAGGTTTGGTCAAGACTTACAATCTCGGGAGCTTTCGTCGCAACATTCGTTCTTTTTCTTGTAGCGTCCGAAGCGGCGGTGCGGCACGACCGGCTGGGGTTGCGGAATGTCAATCATTTCCCACTCGGTTAAATTTTGCGCCACCATTTCTAACATTGAGCAATTACCAAACTCTTTATTTTCACGTTCTTTTCTTTGCTATAATACTTCGGGGGAGAGATGTTCTTTTTTTTTGGTACAATTTTGCCTTTTTTCTCTATACTGAGCTGCTAAGGGATTGTTTGAACAGAACATATTTACAAGTACATATATACATTTTATATATATGTATGCAGTTAATTTTTCTGTATACTAAATGTATTATGCTCTTTCATGTAAAAGCTATTTATGGGCTCTAGCTAGATCTAATCTAGAGGGTGGTTGAAAATCATTCTTATATCTCCTATCTTAATTGCTTATTATATATGTTTGATACAGTTACCTGGGCGCTTCCCCTTCTTGGGATTCAAGCCTTTCGTTCAAAACACAAAAAATGTCGGCAAACGTTATAAAATTTGGTCGTTCGTTTCGATGAGGTCAAAATATAAAAAACAAAAATACAAAATTACATTGTTAAAAAGTAACCGGAGAGCATCATTGTGGTGGAAAATTTTTCATATGGTAAAAAGCAAAACGCCAATTTAGTCAAGTTTGTTGCGTGATTCAAAAAACGTGTGTTCGAGTAGAAAAATGAAAATATATACCAAAGAATTAGCACAGAAAATTTTTCAACCACCCATCGATTTGATAAAATTGACAGCGATTAGATTTGAATAAGTATAACTTTGACTATATGTTAGCGTAAATTGAAGAGATAGAAATTTTAAGAATTTAGAAACATACGTATATAGATTCCTACGTCAAGTAGAAATTAAAAGACACCTTAAAGTAACAACGAATAAAAGTAGACAAAGAAAATTTTTTTAAAAATTCTGCACATAAATGAGAACCCCGAAACCCAAACCGCCGAACTTACCATCGGAGAACGGAGGCCTCTTGTTCGTGTCCTTCTGTTTGCCTTCCTTGAATGCCTGGTTCAGCGCGACGAAGTGCATGGAGAAGCCAAATACGAATATCGCCAGCACAGCCAAGAACCTCGCCAGATCCTTCATGAGATTACCGATGATGATGGCCCACGGACCGAAGAGATGATGAAACGACAGAAAGTCCAGAATCTGAACACAAGCCAGGAGGAAGCTGAGGGCGAACAGCTGATTTCTGAGATAGAGCAAAGTACCCCAGTCGGGTTTCTTGACCGCTCCGGTTTGACCCAGTAGATGCAAGAAGACACCGAAGATCCCGAAGAGAAGAACTGCCAGTTTGATCCAACCCAGTCCACTCTTGTCGCTCGGGTTCGTCAGCTCGAAGAGCAGAAGACCAGAGAGCATTACCAGAAGACACCACTCGTACCAGTACGGAGTCAGGGGGTCGCGGTTCACCTGTGCACCAATAGTTTGTCAATTCCCACGTCAACGAATCTATCGAGAATAATTCATCGATAATCACCGGATAGATGGGGATGATGCCAACGAGTGCGAGGAAGACCATGAGATAGATGTGGGACGTCAGGTACGACATGAACTTGATGATGGGTACGTTGTTGTACTTGTGGCCAAGTGGCAGAGCGAAGACAACCCAAACCGGTGGGCAGATGATGAAGACGATGAACAGGAGGATCGTGCGAAACGCGTTCCAATTCAGACTCCCTCGCCAGAGTTCCTGGAGATACCTCTGGACCACCGTGTGGGCTATCACTTCCTTCTGCTCGTTCTCGATGAGTACGTCGAGAAATTCCACGTTGCGACGGTCCATCGAGGTAAGAATTCGACCGGCTGAATCCGCTCCCGCAGCCAGCGCTAACAGCTCCGTTGCCATTGCCTCGCATTGTTTGCCTGAGGATTTAACAATTTTTCACTGAGCCTATAAATACTCAGGAATATCGAAATAAATAAAAAAAAAAATGATTTATCGTACCAGCGGCGATCAAGTCTTTCGCTCGTTCCTTCTCCTTCTCCGAGAGCTTCATGTATATATTGGAGAGTTTTGCGGCGGTATCGACGGGCGCCGGTGAAACCAGGACAAACTCCTCGATCGGTTTGTTGTTGTGGCTCTTGCTGCAGACCATCATGTTGTACACGAACTGCGCGTGTATGTAACGCAAAACAAAAAAAAATCAGACGAAAAAGAAATATACCTCCCGCATGAATATCATGCCAACCCAGTTGTACGTACACCCCCGCATACCTCCACACACAGGTATTCGAGTGCTTTATTGCCGAAAGCAAGGACACAATGCGCGCGCGCGCGTGTGTGGGTTTGCAGGCAGTCGCGGCGTCGATTTCTTGGGAAGCGTCGTCGGGCAGAGACTGAGATCGCGTGATCGGGGAACGTTAACTCCGGGATTTATTTCTTCGGCCTATCGGGACAGCGAAATTACAGCCGGAGCTAGTTGCTTTTTGGAGACTCGATGCGCCTTTAGTATACACTGCATATGGAGACGCATTTTTTTGTGGTTGTTTGTTTGCGCGAAGGTGACGATTCTTTTATCGAGGATGAATGTGTATAATTGGGCTGTTCGGAGGATGGCTTTACGACGACAGAGAGTTGTTGCAATTGCGCGGGGTGATGCAAGCGATGTGCGTCAGTGGATGGGGTAGCTACGCACCGGATTTACATTCTATACGCGTATGCAAATTGCGAACACTGAGCGTAATTAATTTATGAGTTAAGGGTAGCATCGTATGTTATATGCAGTAGCGCAATACAACGATATTCTAAATTTAGAACGGTCTCGTAGAAAATTCGAGGGGTAATCCTTTCTTTCGATGCGCTCGTATACTTATCTCCGAACTAGCTCGATTCCGAACAAAATTCGCCAATTAAGATCGGCCCCCCAGATCTCGGTCGCACTTATTTTTTCACCGCTTATACGTCGAACTAAAAGTATACATATCCACCGCCTCATTACTCCCTTAGCCCAGATATCCCGCTCAATCGATACTCCCTTCCCTCCCCCCAAAAAGAAGAAGAATCACTAACCCTCCTGTCCTCCATGAGCGCGTAGGTGTCGTGTTCCTTCTCCATGAGGTACTTGAGCACGTCGTTGTGTCCCTCCGAGGCAGCGAACCAAATCGGAGCACTTCCGAGATTCGTCTCGCTCTTGGGCGATGCTCCGCTTTGCACCAGCAGCTGGACCACGTCGAGGTGTCCAGCCCGAGCTGCGCAATGCAGGGGTGTCCAGCCGTTCTTGTCGGTCGCGTTGATCTCGGCGCCCTGGCCGAGGAGAACCTCGACCATTTGATAGTGGCCGTGAGTCGCGGCGATGTGGAGGCCCGTTTTTCCGTAACGATCCGAGCTGTGGAGTAACTCGGCTGATCTGCTCAGCAGCAGGCCGACCACCGTTATGTGACCACCGAAACAGGCCAAGTGCAAGGGGTTGAAGCCGTTTTCAGTAGTCGCGGCTTCGACCTGGTTTTTACAAAAAATCGAAAAATCTTCAGAATTGCAATTGCTTTAATCCGGAAAACAAACTATCCCATATACGTAATAACTCGCTCGGCAATCACTGTCCTCAAGTTCATTACCGTGCTTCTCTCGCGTACTTATATAACACAAACCTCGATTATAATTTTTCACTCGAGCCTCTGGAAACTAGGCTTACTCATAAACTCGCTCGCAAAAGAAACGACTCACGTAAGCTCTCGGCGTTTGTAGAAACGCAAGCGCATGTCTTACCTGCACGCCGGCAGAGTTCAAGAGCAGTCTGACGACGTTCTCGTTGCCTGAATAAGCGGCGAGGTGAAGGGGTGTCATTCCGGACTCGTTGCCGAGTTCACCGACGAGAGAACCCCCGGTCGGAGGTTCGGACTTGACGGTGCCCGGTACGTGGGTCAGCAATTCTCGTACCGTGTCTGAAAGGTGCCGAGCATAGTTAGAGATATATATATATCTATATATATGTATATATATGCGTGAGCCGAGGGAACTATCGATCGGAGGAGTTTGTCGGGGTGTAGAGCATGGAATAATGTCTGGGAGATTAGGAGTCGCTGTAGGCTTTGGTTATATGGGACATCGAGCTCTAGCGGTGCAAAGTTTGAGAATCGTTTTGTAAACGAAATTTCTCGTCTCGCTAGTTTTGAGTTTACATTCGCAAATTACATTCTGGCAAAAGTAAATGTATATTGTTATGGGCCGCAGATATGACACCTTTGTAATTGAATATATTGAGCACGATGCGATAGCTGTAAATTGGTATAACAGTAGCCGGGTAAATATACTCAAATAGTGAGGGACGCATTCATTGTGTTTCTAAAGACTGGATTGGGCGTGATTACGGAGAGACATTTATTCAAAGGTAGCAACAATAATATTGAAAAATACTTCACGAATCGATCCAGAACAGACTACCTTCGTTCGATTTGAATTTCTGCGCATTTCCAAAGGAATGGGAGAATGATCCCTTTTATTTATATATCATCTACGCCCAACGCTCTACCGGCGCTTTGTATTTACTTAAGCAGTCATCAGACTAGTGTACATCAAACATTTCGTTGCGGACAATAATTAGATCACGAGTAGTTTCCGAGCTGAATAGTATTATACAGATATTCAAGTGCACACACAAGAAATAAATCATGAGTACAAATGTCAGCGGAGAAGTCAACGGTATTTCAACGAAAATCGAATGGGCCATTGATCAATCGATCTTCAAAAACGGCAAGAATACTGGAGAGTCATCATTCACATCTCCGATATTCACAATAACGACTGTCGACGGTCAAGTTCAGTGTTATCTAATATTGTACCCGAAAGGCATAAGGGAAGGTCTTGAAGAGTACTATTCAATTTTTTTAGCTGTTAGCAAAGCCTTTTTAGCAGAAGTTAGATTTAAATGTATCTATGTGGATGGTCAAATTGCCTGGAAGTATGGCACGATAGGAAAGGCGTATGACAAAGACGGTTGGGGATATTCGAAATTCATCCTTAGAAAATTAATCGACATGCCGGTATCAAAGATTAGGGATGAAGGTAAAGTAATAATCATCTGTAAGGTAGCTATGCAGCCTTATCAAGAAGAGAGGTCAACTGATGAGGAATCTGCAGATTCAATATCCGTAAAAGAAGAAAAAGACGAAGAAGAAGAAGAAGAAGAAGAAGAAGACGAGAATATGATGGCGCTCTTATGAATCACGACAAATTTAGTAATGTATCGCTTATTTTCAACGTACAGAGTAGTTTAGTATTTGCTACCTTTTATTTAAATTTGAAAGTTCGATAACATCGACGTGATGCGACAGCCGCAAAGAAATATTTACCGCTGGATGGACTCAAGGAGTTGTGTGAGAATAATAGATGCGAGAATAAATTGAAGGATTCGAAGAAGAATGTAATCGAATTTAGGTTGGTTTTAAAAAAATTAAGCTGCTACTCAAGTTGTGAAATGGATTTTTAATTGCCTTATTGCATTAGTTAAATTTTTTATAAGTATCATTGTTTTTTTATATTAGAGAAATAAATACACGCTCTAAAAGAAATATATTTTTTCTATTACTATACACTGCATTAAATTTTCCTAGAAACGAAAGACGTTTTTTCATCCACAGCGTTTGTTCGTATACTTCAATAGTCTGCATGTGCTTCAATTTTGATTTTTGAAAAATCTTTAAAATCTACGAAATTTAATATTCGTCCACAGCAAGAGAAATTTAACAGTCTTTGAAAAATAAGTAGTAGATACTGATTTCTTTTTAAATATCATACGAAGTTTAAAAACATTTGAAAAATGCATGCAAATTCATTCAACGACGATAAAATTTAAGAATGCTACTTTCTTCAACTGCTAAAAAAAAAACAACAGAAAAAATCAATTTTAGAACCGAAAGCTGAGCTGAACGTTATGGCCCAACATTGCAGTGCTATAAATATCCCGATAACGTTTCGCCGCTGCCCACACACTTATCGGTCTGCCACCAAAATCTACCGCTACAATCCGCAGTACAAGATTGTGAGACACTTGGATTAAACTGGAGCTTATTAGCATAAAGATTCCGAAGCTCGAATCACGCATGGCTTCAATTTTCCAAAAACAAACAACAAAGCGTTTTCCTCGAAATTCTAAGAAATCCATCTACACACCTAGTCTAAGTTACGATATATCGACCGTTATGTATATTAATGAAATTTTCCGCTACAACGTACCGTCGAGAGGGAAAACTGTTTTATCTCGAGTGAGGATCTTTTGCTCAGCCGCGTGCCGCTGATTTCTCTCACACACACACATGCAGCTGCGAATAATAAAAATTATATCCTGCGGCTAGGTATATATACACAACACACTTGACGTGAGAGACCTTGCCGCAAGGTCCGCTAATCTCGCACTTCATCGCACTTTCTGCGTTTCGCCTTGTTTTGAGCGTCCCTTGCATCATCTTTGATTTTTTTTCTCTTAACAAACAGCGAGGGTTTGCAAAACTGTTGTCTTGGCTGTGATTATAAAATCGACGAGTCACGGTGAAATCGCCGTTGGTATACTACTATATATATATATATTGTATTTGTATACACTTCGAAGCAATAGCGACGAAACTATCGGAGCGGTAAAACAAAATCTCGGACTTTAGCCTATCTAAGTGTGCTAATGCCCTAGCGAATTACATCCGTCGCAACCTCCTTTCCATACGACTCTCCACAGTTTTTATCTCGAGTTCATTATCGTGTCGGCCAAAGCCGGAAAAGATGGCCGCTCTTTTTGCCCGTCGTATATGTATATATATACGAAGTAGGAAGAAATAAAAACTGCTTTAATTTCACGTGTGGACTCGTAATCTCCTTATGGACGATTATTGCGCCTTTATGGAATTTCTCCTACGTGAAAATCTCGAAAGAATTTTCAACTTATCTGGCAAGAGAATCTAGCGAGCGTGTTTAGTGAGGTGGGCGACCTGAATTACCAGCTATTTTTTTGTTCGACGAACTGCGCAGTTACCGTATATGTATACAGGGGTTCGTTTATATTACAGCTGGAAGGAAAAGTAAGTAGTTTACCGAGAGCAACGTATTCTTTCCTCGGCAAAATTAGCGTCTTCGACCGCAAAGTAACTGCTTACAATTACAGGAACAATCAGAATGTAAGCTCCGTAAAAATCAACCCACCCCCAATTATTCCTCCGTTATATAGAAATCAAGTATTAGCGTGTATTCAGAACGTCGCTTATTGCTGTTCCGCTGAGTCATCGCCGCGCCACATCAGATATACGGCCAATTTCTAACAATAACACACCCTCGCCGTCTTATACCTGTAACATAACGCAACCCGTGTGGCAAGTAAAAAAATCTCTGATATACTCACCGGCTTGACCGAAGTAAGCGGCAACATGTAGAGCCGTGACGCCGAGTTTCTTGCTGGATATCCTGAGACTCTGGTTCGATCGCATCATGACATCGAGAACCTGACCGTGTCCATGTTGAGCGGCCAGATGTACCGCTGTGAAACCGGCTCGATTTTCCTCGGCACATGAAGCACCGGCTCTGACCAACGCTCGCACGACCTCGGCGTGACCACCTTCGGCGGCGAGTTGTAAGGGGGTGGCTTCGGTGAGTTTGTTGCGTGCGGTGATTACGCCATTTCGATCGAACTTCATCAGCTCCTCGATCACCCGAACGGATCCTGGATATTTTTTCTTTATTTTTATAGGCAACTTGCTTTTTCGGTAGCGAGTTTATAAGGGGGCGGGTCTCAAACATAACTTACAAAACTGTTTTACCGATCGAACTATATCAATTAAATTATAATACCTATGGTATTTTGAGCAAACCATATATATATAATCATTAATTCGATCAAATATGTAGACTTCAGATATTTAATAAATTTGACTTTGTTATCGACTGTCAGACCCCCTTAATAATCAACAAAGGTACAGTCCGAGTTCATCTCATTCTACTTGTATAATACAAAACAAAAACACACCCTGCATGGCAGCAATGTGAGCGCACGTGTTCCCATCTTTCGTACAAGCCATCACAAGACTCGGATGCTTCTGTAAAAACAGTTGCGCGACTTCCGCATAGTTGTTCATGGCAGCGGCATGAATGGGCTTCTGTCCCTGATCGTCCGTCGCATCTATACTCGCGCCCAGATCCAGCAATAATTTGCAAACTTGTAACTGTCCGGCACCAGCAGCCAAATGCAGCGGCGTCTGTTTCCTCAGCGTGAGAACGTCTATGGCGGCTCCGTGATCCTGTACCAGGAACCTCACCAGATGCGTGTTGCCGTTCATCGCCGCCAGATGTAGCGCCGTTCGACCGACTCTCGACTTGGAATTGATGAAGGCCTTGTTCGCCAGGAGAGCGTCGCATACCTGTGTGTTGCATTTTCGCGCGCAATACGTTAATCAACGGCATACAAGGCTGTATAGTGCGACGAATGCAAATTAAATTATTTTCTTTTTCCGGCTGGCCATTGACGCATGAGAAATTTCTCCGGCCGATTGATTATGCTAATTCGTATATATGTATATGTATACGGATATTGATCCGGGTTTCGGCTTTCTGCTGAAAGCCTAACGACTCGCTGTACGATCGCGTTTATCTGGTAATATATATTTAAATTACGCTAAATGCAATATGCATTTGCGCTGTTTAGTATGCAAAGTCATCTTGATATACGCGCGCGCTCAGGGAAATCGAAATTTCCTGTGTACGAGAATTTTTTTTTAATTTTATTTAATATAAACAATCTCTACGCGAAACCCTGCGTACTTGACCTTGTCGAGCCTCTGCCATAAAACTCCACCCGCGCGCGTCGTCTCAGAAATAAAAAAAAGTTACATATTTATGATCATAAAGAACACCGACGCATAAAGATCGCCGATAGCACACTGACCTCTAAGTACCCATGTTCCGCAGCAAGATGCAAGGCGGACCTTCCCTCGAGATCGAAGACGTCGACCCTGGCATGGTTCGCCAGCAGATTGTTCACGATATCCATGTGTCCCCTGTGCGCAGCGATCAGCAGCGGTGTCCATCCCACAGCGCTCTGCCTGTTGAGCGCCTTTTGCACTTCCGTAGCCGACATGTGGCCGATCATCTCCGATAGAACCTCGTTGTTTCCAGCCAGGGCGCAGTAGTGGAAGGCAGATTCCTGGGCCTGCTTGGTCTGCAATGAGACGTCGGCGCCGCCCTCGAGGAGGGCACGTACGACCGCTCGGTCGTCACCTGGTACGACGACCTCGGTAGGTTCAATCTGCGCCGCATAGTGTAAAGCGCTCGCACCCTCGAAGGTCAGGCTGTTGACGTAGCTGGTCGCCACGTCGACGCCCTTCTTCTCCTTGACGAACTCGATCAGGTGGCGCACGACGTCCGCGCGGCAGCCGCGACAGGCCAGGTGGAGGGGCGTCTCGCCGTTCTAGGTTGGGTTGTCCAGGTATTTTTCGTTTTTTTCCAGGTTTGTTTTTAGGTCGGGCGATTGTAAGCGGTGAAGGTGCGGTTTGCGTGTGAGGCTTCAAAAGCTGTGGTGTGGGGGGTGAGAGAGGGTTTAGAACTACATTTTAGTGCTAGGTATAATTAGGTATCAGGTATGAGAATTCGAAATTTGATTTTTTTTAAATTCCCAACACGAATATGGTAGAAAACGCGTAAAATGACAAACGCAGTGTATAGCAAAGTAAACGAAGCGTTTTTTACACAAGCTTGCAAATTATACTTTGTTTCTTAACGGTGCCGTGGTATTTCCAATGACGATGGATTTACATGTCGGAATATCCGATCTTTATAAATTCAGTGTTAAGTAAATGAGATTCATTCAGAACGTGATTAAAAAGTAACATTTAAAAGATTGATGGATTCACTCGATGATGGTAATCGATATTAATGAGATGTTAACCGTGAGAAACACGATCAGGGGCATTCAAAGCCTTTTTGCACAGTAGAAAGAGAATTAAGCTCGCTCGTCAATGCGTTCTTTATACGAGAAGATGGATTGACGCATTCCAAGATGCTCACATTTAGATAATAGTTTATCGTCATTTTTAGACGTACCTGTGTTGTGCTCTTCAATAAGTGTATTAAACATTAAAACTATGTTAAAAACTAATCTTTCACTAAGTCGCGGAGTTATATATTATATAGTGTTTAAGTTAATCGTAAAGTATATCACCCTAAATTCGTTGTCTATTATGATGAGAAGATAGATTTACAGATATATAGGTACAAGAGTGACATTTATAGTGATATTTACATATAGAAATTATCTGCTTGACAAGTAGTCAATCAGTTGACATTGAAAAATAAAGTTGAATGTATTAAGTAGTTTAGTCGTCAAGCAGAGATTCGTGTAATCGTAATATGTACATATTTACAGAATAGAGAGTAAATTATTGAAACCGTCCCGTACATCTCTACGATCTAATCACCATCAGTATAACAAGCTCCACTTTCAACAAAAGCCCTCAATTCTACCAAGAAGAATAACAAGCAATAATCTATAGCATTTAACTACGTACATAAAACTACATCGGTATATTGTCAAAGAAAAAAATCCAACACTACGAAACCTCTAATAAGACTATACAGATCGCGGAATGTACGAGACATTGCAATAATTTAATTCCCATAAGACCCTTCTATAAACTAGCATACAAAAGAAAGTTAGATCAAAACGGCCGCAGCTCACCTTGGACTTGAACATGGGATCACCGCCGTCTTCCAGCAGTAGTTTCAAAGTGGCAAGGTTGCCATGGCTCGCGGCCACGTGGACGGGTGTCTGTCCGTCGTCGGTCGCCAGGTTGGGACCGGCGCCGGACTTGAGGAGCATCAGAGCGCACCTGTCGCCATCCGGGACCCTGGCAGCTATGTGAAGCGGCGTCTCGCGAAGCTTTCCACCTCGGACGTGCACCTCCGCACCGTAACCCAAGAGAGTCTCGACGACGGCAGGCTTCGCGCTCTCGACGGCTATGTGCAGCGCCGTGTAGTTGTCGTTCGTTGTCGCGTCGACCTTCGAATAACAACCGTATTGCAGCCTCCATCGCATCTAGAGATCCTAAAGAAACAATACCTTTTCTCCCCGCTGCAAGAGCGTGCTAATAATGCCCACGTGGCCGTATTTCGCGGCCGTGTGTATGGACCTCGCGCCCTTCTTGTTTGGCATGTGCAGATACACGCCCTTTTTGAACAGCATCGTCGCGCATTCCGAGTGTCCGTTGAGCGACGCTATGTGCATCAGCGTAGAGCCGTCCTTCGTGCGCTCGAAAATGCTGGCCTTGAATTTGTCCGCTAACAATTCAATGATCGATGCGTGTCCGTTCTCGGCAGCCAAGTGCATGGGCGTACGGTCCAGATGGTCGGTTATCGCAGCCGAGGCTCGGAAATTGTAGAAGTACTTCACGAGCGTCTCGTCGCCCTCGGCGCTTGCGATGTGCAGTGCCGTTTGGCCTGAGCCCTGAGTCGAGATTTTTACGTCAACGGAAAGTTTTTTTCAAAGAGAAAGCCCGTCGTCTCCGAGAAAAACAATTTCCGTCGCAGTGCAAACTCGATGTGTATATAGAGCTGCGTGTGAGCGCGAAAATGCGCGCACCCTTCGCTCGGAAATCGTTTTCCAAAGCAATATACAATTACTCGCTCGAAGATCGTTTTCACGTAAGAATAATAATAAAAAAAAGTTCTTAAGTATACTTATACTGCACACAATGATATACTCACATTTTGCATATCGACCGGCGCCCCATAGTCGACCAGAATCCTGACCATATCGACGTCCCGACGACGCGCCGCCAAGTGTAGCGCCGTGTCGCCCGTGGGTGTCGTGGCCTTCAACTGTTCCTGGGGCTGCTGGGACAGCAATTCCCTGCACATCGACTGGTTGCCCGCCTCCACGGCCAAGAGGAGTGGGATCTTACCTTTCTGCAAAAATTATTCTTTGGCGTTACGATCAGTGCGCTCGAAATTTATTTTCTCCCAACAATAACCGACGGATCGATAACCACCCGCGCGTGCAGTGAATTTATATAGCGATGAAGGAAAAATTGCAAAAATACATAATAAACCCACACCTCCTGCCAGACACCCTCACTCACACGAGCGGCATTTTTGGCGAAGCTCTTCCAGTACTTGGCGACCCCAGCCATCCTCTTGTTCTTCGAGACGAAATCCGAGGCCATAGCGTGTAACAACGCAGCCTCAGGCTGTAGCCTCGTCCTCGGCGACTTCGGCGCATGTTTCCCTCGATTAGCCGTAATCGCGGCGGCTTTTGATATTATACACAACGACAACAAGAGCGACACACGCTCGCAGATACCGCGGAAAGAACGAGTCGGACTGCATCGATGGCAAACTCGCGAACTACTGGCTCTATTCTACTGCACGAAAGAGAGAGAGAGTTATGTATTTCCGAAGCGATCGAATACCTCCTGTGCCATTAGGTGCCTCGATAGTGATTTCGGTAATACTACACGTGCTGCTAGCTTTTCGTGCAGCTGTGAGCTTCTTTGCACACACGTGTGCGCGACACGACGACGGCGACGACGGCTCGGTTGCATGAAAATGTCTTATTCGCGCGGACTCCGAGACGATTCTGATGCCGGTATGCTGGCTCCTTTTTTTTAAGAAGGGGATACGGGAGATATATTATTGCTGCGGGGAGTTTTATCTAGATAATGCAGGATCGATCCGAGGGATGTGTCGTGATGCTTTCTATTGCCGCATGGAATATTAAACTTCTCTTTCTTCTTGCTTCTCTCGTTCTTGAGCGCTTTTTACGATGAAATTTTACTCGGTATACTTATACACGTGCCGAAGCAAATGGTTGAGGAAATTTTACCAAAACATGCAGTAACACGCGAGGATAAACTCGTCGCTCGAGCGTAATTGTTTTCACACATATATATATACATGTGTATTTTGTGTAAAAATAAGGGAATCGCCGGCAGCTTAGTCAAATTTTTTGAAAACTCTCCCAATATCACATCTCGCTCAAACACCTCCGGTATATTTACCTCGAAGAAAAAAAAGAACAAGCCCCGCGTATACAGTCCCCTGCAATTACCTCCAAAAAGGGGCAGCCATCCTACCCCTCCACGTTTTTCCAATCCTCCTCTTATTCCACGACAGAGTCAAATCTCCCCGAGACCAAAGAAAAAAAAAGAAAACCTGTACTACACGAAGACAGCGCGACTAGGCGCACAGGGAAAGACAAATTATGGGCACGGGGTGCCCTATGCGGCGGTGCCAGTCCGCGATGCCGCGCGCGCGCGCGAGCCCTCTGTCACGCGAGTTGCTGCTCTGCTTGTATGTATACCTGTATATGCACGGCTATGCCTTTAAAACGGACTCGTCGCCGTGAAACGCTACCCGCGCGGGAAAATAAAATCTCCCGCTCAGCCGCCGCTGTGCTATCTCAGCGCCATTTCAACTTTACAGCGAATGAGAGAGAAGTGTATATATAGTTTTGGATAGCCGGCTGCCACGCGATCGCCTGGATACAATGTTTCATCTTGTACGCCGCGGTCTTTATGCGCGAGCGATGGGGTTGATTTGTTGTTTTTTTTTTTTTTTTAATGTAATTTTCATGCTGAAAATTGCGGGGGTGGATGATCGAGCCTGTCTTGGTTATTGCGGGTTTAGATTCTTCCTTATTTATAATTGACGAAAAGAAAGCTACTTACGCCATCCACTTTCATACGGATGTCTCGTCCTGCCGCAGCCAGAAGAACTCGAAGAATAGACGTTGCAGTTCCCGTTTGTCGTGATGCCACTAGGTGAACTGCAGTCTGTTGTCTGGGCTGCGTTCGTTGTTCGCGTTAGCAGGATAAATTTAGGGTTACGTTGAATCCGAACTTGCTTAATAATTTAATAGTTTATATGTACAAGGAGGGGAGTAATAATTGTGAATGAATTCTACGACACTTAGAAAAAGGGGTACGAATTAAAAAACAAAGATTGATAAACAAATTCTATTCGCATGCGATTAATTGTGAATATAACCTGAGAATACTTCCTGGCTAATATACACTCAAAATCTACCCTCTAATATATGTATCATGTCAAAACTAAAAAACAAAGGTTTCACTAACGATACTTACTTCCTCGTCAGGCAAAAGGGTGATTTACATATAGTGTATTATACAAAAACAAAGTAGAGAAGAGACATCGTTAAAAAACGGTATACACACTATACATCGGATGTATATAACGTAATCTCCACATGATAAAATCTAGAATACAATCAAATAATGTATATAATAACTCACTCCTCCTGGTGCGTAAGGATCGACGCCACGTTTTGAAAGCAGAAGTTTGACGACGTCCTCCCGGGAGAACATCGCCGAGATGTGCAGGGCATTGTAGTTGTCCTATATATTCGAAGAAACAAACGAAAAATCGTTATATATTTTATTACACTCGTCTGAGAATAAAGCGTTTCGGGGAAACAGGTGGCATAAATCTCTCGCAAAACGAATGAAAAATCCCGAGGAGTGTAAAGAAAGAGCAATCAATCATCGAGGTCAGCTGCTATAATGAATGGGCAATACCAACGCGTTATATATATATACAACCATAACAGCATTATATAGCTGTATATAATGCCACCGTTATATACACGCGTTGAGCCGGCGCACCTCGCGGAGGGATGAAAAGCGTCGAATGGTACCTCTTTTTCTATAGCCGTTTCAATCATGCTTTATTAGTCGCGGCAATTTGTATAAAATCGCATAATCGGGGCCGCACTGCGCGGGTCGCGCCAAAGTTCAGCATGGATTATTAGCGACGCTTCTATACCGAACTGGTTGCTCTGATTTTTTTTCTTCCGACTCTCTATTTACGAATCGATTAATTAACATCACTGTATTATTGTATACGATATTTCATCAGCAATGACTCGTTTAACTTAGGTATATAGCAGCCCCTTAAAAACAAAAAATTACACTCGTATAAGAAAGGACGAAATAGAAACAAAGCATATCCATAATAATAAGAGCCAACGCCACAGCCGGACTTGATCGCGATCGCGTGAACAACCCCTGACCACGAGCTCGGCTGGCACCTCCGTACAAAAATCCCGAGAAAAAGTATATAGCGTCTCGCAAGAAGGGGGGTCGAGAGGCGAGGTCACGCGCGTTACGTATATATATATACGCGACGGTTATCACCGTCGGTAATCGTGCGCCAGTTTTTCGTCCCACTGGCCGTTAGTGTAGTAACCTACTTGTTCTCGCCTCTATATAATACGAGCTCTCGTGTATGAACGCAGAGTAGCAGTTTTTCTCTCCCCCTTGGCCTTGGCCCTCCTTCGCGCAATCTTTATACGCCTATAATCGAGCTTTTTCCTTCGAGTCAACCGCTGTCGCTGTTGCTGCTGCTCGTTCATATTACGGTTAATTTTCGATCGACTTTGAAATTCCTGACCGGCTAGCCAAGGGCTCTGATCTTCCCGCGAGATATTGGAGAGAAAGAGAGTAGAGGGTGTACTTACGAGGTTGCGCGCTCCCACATCGGCACCAAGCTCGATCATCCGATCGAGGAAGGCGGTGCGGTTGTCTTTCACCGCGTACATCAGGGGCGTCATGCCCGTTTGCTGTGGAGAAATCGAGGAGTTTTCATTTTTTTTTTTCGTTCTGTATAAGAGACTTGCGGTTAAATACAAAACAGCGATGGAGATTAATTTTACGAGCGGAGGGGGGGGGGGGAGTTAAGGATAATTATTCATGAGAATGCCGGAACGATTTTTTTTATTGCGAAGCGAGATTTCATCGATGCACGGGTTTCTTTTCTTTTTAATGTGTCTCGGAGTAATCTCGTAAAGTTTCGTTAAAGCAGTGGGTTTTATTTGATGCAGCGGAGGCATTTGTGGAAAGCGAGCGAGAGCTTGAATGCCGAACGAAAATATCATTTAAGCTCTATCGGGTTTTCGAATGTCATTTATAATAATATCTCACAAGGGGACATCAGCGCTTCCGGGTGATCAATCTTGCTCATTTATATTTGTTTATGTAGAGGCATTGTATAAAGCGCTGGGTCCCGATGAGGTGTTTTGATGAGTTAATTTTGCCAGTTTCGCTGTGACATTTACAAACTTCCGCTCCGTCTTTTAAAAATTGTACCCAAAATATCATGAACTAACTTCTCCGAGAAAAGCTTTACGTACAAAATCTACTAGTCTGCCATGACGCTGGGTAAACTTATACACAAAAATAACCCTAGACCAAATAATTCTACATAAATATTTCTTGCACAAAAAAATTCTACACACATTTTTCATTATTTTACTACACCGTAAAACTCTACGCAATCGTATAACCTACTGTTATTTCATTGTTGCAACAATAGGTTATAAGATTGTGTAGAGCTTAGCGGGCTGTAATAAAAAATAATGAAAAACGTGTGTAGGGCATTTCCGTGATAGTAAATTACGCGTAGGGTAATTTTTGCGTACAGAGTTTATCCAGCGTCGTCTGGCATAAAACTTTACGAATCGCTTTGACGCGTATTATAAAAAAGTGATCGACAAAGCATACCGGATCGGCAAGCCCGGCCAGAGGCTGGAGATTGGCCTCATCCCCGGCGCTCTGCACGGCCTTCTCTAGTGTCTTGAGCAGCTGATCGGCGGCTGTCCACTCTCCGCGGGTAGCGACGCCGAGGAGTCTCTGGGCCGCCTCCCTCGCCGTCGCACCCGCGGAGCCGGGTTTGCTACCGGGTTGCGATGGCTCGGCGCTCGGGGCCCCATTGCTGGCGGCGCCCGAGCCCCCGGCGCTGCCCGGCTCTCCGTCCTTATTGCTGCCGACGGCTCCAGCCGAGCCGGCAGGACTGTCCTCCTTGGAGGATGGGCCTCCGACATCGCCGCCGGCGCTGCTCGCGACTCCCGCACCGCCGCGTTTCTTGCTCTCCTCCTTCCCGGCCTTCTTGCTGCTGCTCATCCTCGTCGCTGCCGATTATTGGCATCCGGTGCGGCTGGATCGACTGCTTGATTCTCGCGCTCCTTCGCCCCCGGGCACATGTTGTAACACTACATTATCTTTTCTTATCCTCGAATTTTCCTATAATATTTATATATGCAACTTTACGTCGTTCCGACACTTTTCATCTATACATGGAGTTCTATATACGTTATACAATTACCCAGCGGCGGTGGAAAATTTATAAACAACGAAAGATCGCTCTCGATGCTCGGCTCTCGCGGTCCGAGCGGCTTCTGATCGGTCTGGCGCGCGCAGAAGGTCCTGCCTGCCGTGATATGCACAGCCTCGACCAATCGCTGTTCGTTAAGGAAACCCCTGCTGAAGCCAACCCCTCCACTGGCTTATGCAAATGTGTCTCCTTTGTGTGTGTTGCTGTGTGTGTATGTGTGTGTGTACGTGATGCTTGGGGGTGTGTAAAGAAGGTTGCCGGGGATTGCTTGGCCTACCGCTCCGACACGCGACTTCCGTTTGAGAAAGAGAGAGAGAGAGAGAGAGAAAGGATCTCGGAGGCACGCTATGTATGCTGGATTTTCATTTTCGAGGCATTCTTCGCTCGTGTCTTCCTCTTTTGCTTATTATTATTATCGTTGTTGTTATTATTGGGGAAAAGTTTTGTAATTATTTTTAAGAGCGACAAATTTTGCGCTCATTTGAATCTAATGACCGTTGACGCACGATAGGTTTACACGTGTGACATTAATGTAAGCTTTGTATATTTTAATTTGATCTTGTGTGATTGAGAAAAATTTAAAAGAAAGTTCGATCGATAGAATAACATACTTATCGTTGTATGTATATATATATATATATATATATATATATGTGTACGAGAGACTGAAAAGAAAACAACTATCTAGGCATTTAATCTTTTCCTCATACGCAGACGTTCCAGATGTAGTGGTGATGATAATGACTAGCGATTTCCTCCGGAGCTACAGATAAACGCGTTGCGAGGCCAACCAGTCGCTGCGCGTACTCTTACCGATCGCCTCGCAGTACTACGATATATATATATAGAATATTATGTAAATGCGGTGAAACGCTTATAGCAGTTATCTTTTACTTCGAGTACAGTGTTTTTGGACATTCTTGCGTTATTTGCAATAGATACATACATTATAGCTGTGATGAGGATTATACGAACGTGAAGTTTGATAAACGCGATTAAAATCGTTATATATAACTCGATTAAATCTGCACTCGTGGACATGAAAAATTGAAAAAAACGCGTTCATACATATTGCATATCAAGCGTCTATGTATGACGGAATCATCGAGAAGAGGTATTGCGGCGTCGGTTGAATAAACGTCGACGAAATTAGAATTCTGTAAATTTTTTTCTAAATCAGTATACATACAGACTGTATTGCTGTTTCCTTGTAACTGCAAAAGAATTTATATTATGCACTGATTTAGAAAAATTCCACTATTTCAAATTCACAGAGAACGTTACGTGGCGCAGCGTCTGGGGAGAACGAATAACTGTTTGCAAATATTTATCAGGTATTGTGTAGTCAGTTTTAACCGTGAAGTCAGTTAGGTGACTTGTGTGTCGAACGACGAGATGCTGCCTAGACATAGACTTGTACGTTTTGCAGTGCGGCAGAATGTGAATAATGGTACTTATTTTTTTATTAATTATCCTTTTTATAAGTAAAAGAGTTATTTGCGCAGCAGGCACTCTCTAAATTTCAAATAGTGAAAATTTCACTAATCACGGTAGTGAACACATTTTTCACTAAAGAAACTGTAAAAAGATCACTGCTTAATTGGTGGAAAAGTTTGAAAATATCATAATGCAGTTAATATTCACTATTTCAAAAAGTGTATCTCGAAATATTTTTCTCACAACTATTTTACGTAGTGGATATTCAGTGTCTAAAAAGTGCCTTTCAAAAGCATATTTTTCACATATCTACAGGGGCAATCTCTACCCCCTTAGTGAAATTTCACTATGTAAAAATGACCTTTGACTAACAGCCAATTCTGTGTAGGTTCACTATAGACTCAGTTAGAAAAGACTCTTTAAGCATTATACCTGCATTTGATTTATTATTTAAAACTTATTATATTTTTAATTTGGAGTATCCAGTCATGTTTAAACATTTGTTTAGTTTCATTGAAACTTATATTTCAGACGTTGCAAATACTGGAGTAACGACTTCACTTCACATAAATTTGGGCTAATTTTCAGACAAAGATACAGTTAATCCTAACTAACCCTTTGTTTTTTCTTATAAAGATCTTAAAGCAGAATATGTTTAAGTGTTATCTGGAAAAGCGAAAAATGTATAATTATATCATGAGCGTATATTAAATACACCTTTTTAGCATTGTAAAATATTCTGCTATCACTATTAATTGTTAATTTTTAGTACATTTTATTAACAAAATAGGCTTTAAAATATACTATTTTAAAAAGTGCACATTTTTTATTTTGTGCATAGCATTTTGATAACTCTAAACAGTGAAAATTTAAATCTGAGTGACAAAATACACTCCTTAAATAGTTTATTTACACTATTGTAGAAAATGCATGTTCACTACATTGTACATTACATTTTTCACTTTTACAATCAGTAAAAATTTCGATGCAGTGTACCAGTAAAATGCGCTGTTTGAATTAGTTTATTTACACTATTGTAGAAAGTGCATATTCACGTTTTTATTCAGTAGATTTTTCTTACTAATTTAGAGTAGTGAATATTGACTATTTCTATATGAAACATTGCATATGTACTGTCAATCAGTAACTTTTCACTATTTGTAATTTAGAGAGTTAATGAAAGTGCAATTACATAAATTTTATTTCGTAAAAAGTGTATTCGTAATTCTGACGTTGTGGTCTGAGACTGCAGATGAATAATGTTCATAGAAATCAAGCATATCTATATATGCTCAATTTTTATTAGACGGTATTTTTCAGCCACTTGTTTTTATATATTATATTAATTTAAATTACAATATTATTTTAACTGACTGTTGAGAAAGCTGGTTAATCTAGGGAAATACTATCTTATCTCTATTGACTCCTCCGTCAAACACGAATATCGTAAAATGCAACAAAGTATAGCATTTATTGCAATTCATCACCGCAATCTGTTACACTAAAGACCCCAAATTATCAGGAACGACCGAGATAATGCAAGCAAAACACTTCAAAGCGAAAAAAATTAACCTACGTGCGAGTACTTTCAACTCAATGTTAATTACGAAAATAATCAGTCATTCATACACTCTCTAAATCTGAAAAAGCGCAAAATCACTCCTTGATAACAGGCAAAATTAAATTACCCTATCAGATTTAGAGATCACGTATCATTATTATCGTCATCATCGACAAAATCACTCAACATAACTCAATCTCAGACTCCAGGTACTCAGCAAGAGTCTGCCAGAAACGTCATCACTCGATGTCCACCGCGGCTCTACCGATGCCGGACAACCCCAAGCTCTCGTACCTGCGGAACCCAGGTACCAGACCTCTTCTGGAGACGACGATCGGCAAGCTCCTCGAAACCGCCGCCGAAAGATGGCCCAGACGCGATGGCGTCATCTCGATCCACCAGAACTCTCGACTGACCTACGGCGAACTCCTCCTAAGAGCCGACAAACTTGCCGCGGGTTTGAAAAAACTCGGTCTGCGCAAAGGCGACAGGATCGGTATCTGGGGACCAAATCAGATCGAGTGGATCGTGTCCTATATGGGAGCCGCGAGAGCCGGTCTCATCGTGGCCGGTATCAACCCTTACTACCAGCTCGGAGAATTGCACTACTGTCTGAAAAAAATCGGCGCCAGAGCTGTCATCGCGCCCGAGAGCTACAGGACGCAAAAATACGCGGAGATGCTGCTGACCGCTAAGAAGAACCTACCGATGCTCGAGCACATCATCGTTTGCGCGGACGATCACGTGACGTGAGTTAGTTATTTCGTTGCGCACATTCCCTTGTCAGATACATTCCTGCGCGAATTTTCCTTCCGCAACTGTATTTTGAGGAGAAATAAGCCCTTATATATATAGTAATATACATCGCGTGATCGACGGATTGAATTAATCTGCCCCCTTTTCTCGCGCCGCCGCGTAATGATTCTCCCTCTCTCGGTTGACTTGACTTTCCAGCGAAGACAGCGCAGCGAACACCCACCCCCACACACACACACACACACACGGGGATATTCATGAATATCGCGTGCCGTCTTCTCTCTCTCCCTCTAAAACTGACGTTGTAGGAATACAAGGGAGGAACGTTGTTATTTCGGTTATTCTTCGGGGAAAAACTAGGTTAAATGAATATTCGATCTTCCGAGGGGGCCGTCGCAGTGGTAGAGCAGAGCTTGAACGCTCATTTTACGAGTAATCTGCAGTCGGCAGAGCTTTTGATCGGTTTTGAATTTTCGAAGGATCGTCAAATTTCCTGCTGTCCAAGCGGATGATATGAAGTTGTGGACGAGGAGATGAGTTTCCTGAAATTGAACGATAATATATATTCAGTGCTATTTGAGCTATTTGAAAGTTCGAAAATAAATTAGGTCAACAAATGCGACAGGATATGCACGTCGAGTATATATTATACTAAACAGGGCTATAAATTTCAGCCACTCTTCCGTTTAACTTGTTTTATTTTTTATATACATGTATAAATATGACTCGAATCGAATGCCGTTTAGAATTCCCATTTGTGATTTAAATTTCTTCGATTTCCAGTATAAACGTTGCTGTATTATCAAGTATACTTGATAGCTTCGATTCAAGTTATGCAACACGGATAATCGGTTCATTTTGTCCCCAATTGAAAATTCCAGGCATAGATTTTTTTTTTTATCGTCGCGATTTTTTATCAGTTAATAATAAGGAGTATCAGTATTTAAAAAGTTTTTCTTACAAATTCCATGATCCGTCTAATCATCTCTAGCCCATATCATTCCGCGATGCGTCAGTCCGACCTCCCCGCGCGACTACGATGCTCTGTATATAAGGTCGATACCATTCATCAGGAAGCGCATAGAAACTAGATTAAATGCACATCCGACCTTAGCCAACTTTTGCCACGACAATTACTTTTCTCTGTCCCTATATCCTCCCATTGTCCCGTCGGAAATCTCAACCTTCTGCAAACAGAGCTTTATATACATATACCGTCAATCTCTATAACTACGTGTCACTGTATTTACACTTTTTGTCAGATTATGGCGTTTATAATGTCTATGATGACTATGAACATATATATAAGACGCGCCTCTTTTTCATCTATACGTGTATACTGTAATCAGGGTAAAAGCTTCGATGCATTCGTTAATTATACGCCGTGCGAGAGAAGAGCTATCGAGCGATGCATTAGCGTTATATACGCTTCCGATATGATGCGCTTTTTGAAATTTATGGACGATCCTCTAATATGATTCTTTTTATCCTTTCCGTTGTATAGAGGAACGAGGCGATTCCGCGATGTGGAGACTCTGGCGGATAGAAAGGACGTAGAGATGGTGAAAGAGGAACAGGTGGAAATCTCGCCGTACAGTGGGACCAACATCCAGTTCACTTCCGGTACGACGGGGAATCCCAAGGCTGTATTACTGTCCCAGAGGGGACTGGCCAACAACGCGAGACAGGTACGCATATACATACGCATATATCGCTTAATTCTTAAAAAAATATGAACTAAAGAAAAATTTCAGGCTGTAACGAGGCTCGACACGGACGGCCGTAAAATTTGCCTGAACGTACCGTTCTTCCACGCGTTCGGCATGGTAATGGGAATCGTGGCACCGCTTCACGCCGGATCCACGGTTGTCCTGGAAAGTCCGACTTTCAATCCAGTCAAGTCCATCGAGGCTGTACTGGCTGAAAAGTGTGAAGTGTGCTTTGGAACGCCAACTATGTGGGTGAGTTTCTTCGGATTGTTTGTTTTCTTCTTTTGCTAATTGATTTTCAATCTTGTATACGATGGTTGGTTTAGACCAACATGATTGACGTGCAAACTCGGACGGGGGCCAAGATCGACACGCTGTACACCGGATCGATCGGAGGAGCACCTGCTTCGCCGGACCTTTACAGGAGGGTGAGACAGTGTTTGAGGATGGAGAGGATTAAGGTGAGGATTTTTCAAATATTTTAATTGTATTACGGGAAACCGTGCCAAAAACGATACTTTCTAACCTCGCAGCATCGATAGAAATTCCAAAAATAGACTTATCAGCCCAAAAACGAAAATAGCTTCTACTGCCCCTCGGAATTACTCTCCGGAGACTATCGACTGAAAGAGTTTAACGGAGGGTTAGAGGTCACTGACACGCATTCGCGGCTTATCTATGCACATATCTCGCCTCGAGTATAGGGTTCTCTCTCTCTCTCTCTCTCTCTCTCTCTCTCTCTCTCTCTCTCTCTCTCTCTCTCAACTGTTCTGTGTACGACCGAGTGATAAACGATACGCGAAAGAAGCCGTCGATTTTGCGCTCTATTTTAAAACGTCACACTATCTTAGTTATACAAAGCGTGCCGATGATAATTTTTTTTTTACTCATTTCAGGGTATATACGGCCTGACGGAAAATACGGCGATCGTAAATCAGTCTCTTCCTGAGGAGGATAATCAGCTGACCGAGACGACCATTGGATACATTTCCGATCACTTGGAGATCAAAGTTGGAATATAATGTTATATAATCGTGTATTCGTGCGATGGTGTACTCGTTGCATAGCTGAGATATGAAAAATTTCAGGTCGTAGACGAGAAGGGTGACATGGTTCCCTTCGGTACTCCAGGCGAATTGTGCACCAGAGGCTACAGCACGATGCTAGGCTACTGGGACGACGAGGAGAACACGAGAAAGACCATCACCGAGGACGAATGGCTGAAAACAGGAGACCAATACGTGCTTCGCGAGGACGGCTACGGCATCATAGTTGGAAGACTGAAGGACATGATCATCAGGGGCGGAGAGAACATCTATCCCAAGGTATGAGCGTGCACGATCTGAAAAAAAAAAAACAAACTATAATCATTGAAATTTTAATTGATATCGCATTCGATTATCCACAGGAAATCGAGCACTTCCTGGAATCGCACCCCTCGATACTAGAGGTACACGCGTTCGGCGTCCACGACGACGTCTACGGCGAGGAGATGTGCGCCTGTGTTCGTCTACGTTCCGGAGCCAAACTCAGCGCTGAGGACGTTGTGAATTACGCGAACGGAAAAATTGCCAAATTCAAGATCCCGAAGTACATTGTCTTCCGCGAGGAGTTTCCGAAGACCACCAGCGGGAAGATTCAAAAGTTCAAATTGAGACAGGAGATGGAGGATCAGGGAATCGTGCCAAAAGCGACGCAGAGTTGAATTTATTCATGCGGACAATATATATATACTTTGCGCTGCTATATACTGATGCGTGATGAACGTTTTCTGTTTTCTAGATATAGTATTTATTTATTTTCTAGTGCGTTCATCATTTTAGAGGAGAAGTTTTGCAATGCAACAATGAGATTTTACTGGCGTTTTTAGGAATCGATGATACGAGTGCGACCATTAATTTTGTAACGTTTATAATAAATGTCACCATATTTTTGTATCGTGTATTATTTTGTTGTGATTTTATTTACCCGTGTATTACCCAACCGAATATGAAATAAAATAATATTTATCAAAGGAGTCTTCTTATTTTTGCTCGTATACAAGCAGACAATCGTATTCAAAGATTCATTCGAATATTCGCGCCATTCGCGAATATGCTGATGCGCAGAAGCGACCTCCAACAATGATTTTCAAGATGGCTCTGACCGTGGAACACGCGTACACAAAACAGGTGTAAAAAAAAAAGTGACAATAAGTACATATATGCCGCCGCGATATTTATATCAGATTCTAAAGCTGAATATAATGTTTCTAATTTTTATGTGTTTTTTATAAGTCTTTTCTCGTGTATATATTATTTTTCCTAGATTTAATATAAGTGATATAACGTTTGTTACGATGTCATCGTTTTTGCGGGACGTGTTGATAGTCACAGGTAAACAAATATGCCAAATGCAGTTTGGAGTAATATTTTTTCAATTAAATACCGTGTTTTTTTGTATTTTTACTCTTGAGCTTTAGATGGAAAAGAAAAGGCCGACTTGACTAAACAGATAGAGACGATAAAGAAGGAGATAACCAAATTAAAGTTTGTTATAAATGAATTTATGAAGGATAAATACGCTGAACTTGAACCAAATTTGAAGCCAGATGAAATATTGTTGGACAAGAGTGAGATGCTTGTCAGCTACATGAGAAATTTGCAAAACCGTATTGATGAGCAGGTAATTTGCGTATTTATTCGTCATTCTACTCTAGAAATTCAGTTATATTTTTTTTCAGATGAAAGTAAAACTTCTATGTTCGTCCAAAGAACTACAAAGTCTTTCTCAAGAATTGAAAGAATACAACTACAGTCTCTTTTTGTCTAACCAATTGTTAGAAATACACAAAGCTTTTAAATTCATTGAAAATTACAAAAATAATTCAGTCGAGCAATATACAACTGCAGCAATCACATTGGTGAAACTGCACAGGCTTGTGATTGAAAATAATTCCGACATTCGACAGTTGAGCATATATGAAGCCATAAAGCACGAGTACCAGTGTATGTACGATAGTTTTATCAGTGAGGTGACTGGTTTGTGGCAAGAGAAAATTCTGTGGTGCGATGAGAAGGAATCCAAGAATACTGTGACTTTGTACATAAATAGTGATAGAGATGAATTAACTGATATTACTAGAGCTTTATATCATATAAATAGATTGACTAGGTGTATAGTTATATTATCTTCAAAATTGTTGCTGCATTTCATAGATCCTATAGTTCACTGCGAGTGCATGGTTCAGTGTACAGATAAGAGTTTTTCACTACAAGTTGTTAACAAAAAGAAGATTCCAGATTACAAAGCTGTTTTTGAAAATCTAAAATTATTTTACAAGTTCTTGCATCAGCACTTCAACATTCACATAGAGAACGAGTTTTTCTTAGAAAAGCTCTCCTCCCCACTGCTCGAGGAATTTTCGCGCATTTTAACGGTTGGCTGTATTTCTAAAATAATTCCTACATCTACAGCAGAATTAGAAACTTTTGAGAATATTGTACTAGAGATTCAGCAATTTCAAGACTACTTAGTTGAAATCAAATTTATCACCGAAGAACAAAAGTTTCTATCAAAGTATACAAACAATATTGATAACTTGTTCATTGACAAAAAGTGTGAAAAATTACTTGAAGTGGCTCGAAATATTATGAAAAAAGATCTTCATGATTCATTCAGGTATAAGCCAAAAAGATTAGAAGAATTAACTTTTGATGAAGATAATAACGTCATCATAGACCCAAAATTGAGCAAACATACGTTCTTCTTACCCGAGTGTCAGATAAGGTAGGTTTCGATTTTTATATCATCAAATAATTTATTTTTATAATATCAGTATTAATAATTACTTTTTCTTCAGTAAAAGCACAGAAGAAATATTATGTCTCGTAAAAGATATTTTAGAAGAAGCTTGTCACAGCTCTGATAAATATGTGTTAAGGCTATTTTATACAAGCAGAAATATTATGGAGATGTACGCAGCCTTAATTCCAGAAATACACAGGTCCTTTTTAGAAACTATACCTCAGCAAGTTGGTAAGTATATGCTTCTCCTAAAATATTGCAAGTTTTCTTTCTCACCTTTTAATCATTTTATCAATTCAGCAATATTCCATAACAATTGTTTTTATCTTGCTCATCACTTATTAACATTGGCATTTAAATACAAAAGCAAAATGCCAAATCTTTCGCAAGAATTTTCGATGATCTATTGTGATCAAGTTCTACTACTTAGACAAGTAGGGTCAGAGTACTTTTTGAATCACATGAAGTACCAGAGAGATATCATTTTTGAAATATTACGCGATTCAGGTGTGTTACTCAACTAATAAATATGTGAAAAAAATCGTATGTTTGAATAATAAAAAAATATTTTTTGTTTGTTTTGAACCTAGGTTTGTCTTCAGTTGGTCAAATGCCAGAATTACCGCCGACTACAGAACGAGCTTTGAGACAGTGCATAAGGCAACTAGAACTTTTAAAAACAGTATGGATTGAAATTTTACCGATAAAAGTATATTGCAGAGCACTTGGCTGTATCATTAATGATATGGCTGATGATATTTGTACAAAACTAATAAGTGTGGAGGATATTCCAGCAGATGTGGCTTCAGAGTTGGTTACGCTTTTCAACATGGTTGTTAAAAGAATACCTCAGATTTTTCCAGTATGTCAAATACTTTATTTTATTGCTTTTTTAATTCATTAGACTTACAATTTTTGATTATAAAGTTAGTTGAACACCATGATTTCCTGAAATTAATGTTTTTGTTTTTAATCATCAGTGTATCTTGAATACTTTTCTTATTTCAACAGGAACCAGCATTGATAGAGCAACACGTTCAGAAATGGAGAAAGTTAAAGGAATTGATCATAATATTGGGAGCGTCTTTAAAAGAAATAGAGGACAGATGGGCAGATGGAAAAGGTCCACTTGCAAACGAGTTCTCGCCTCAGCATGTAAAACAGCTGATTAGAGCCCTTTTTCAAAATACAGAGAGAAGATCAAACTTATTGTCTAAGATAAAGGAAAAGTGATACTGCTGTAGATAATGAAACGTTGTTGCATGAGTATTTAATACTTACGTGATTTGTTTGACTTGTAAATATAAGCAACGGAATACTTTGCTAAACGAATTAATATGCGTGTATTATTAAAACAATGTAAGATTTTTATATGTTTAATACATTATTGTTAATTTTAAAAAAGTTATCTTTTCACTATTTATAAAAAAATTAATGTTTGGTAATTTTGCAAAGTTTTATCAATTTTGATGAGTTTTCAGGTAAAAAAAAATATCTTGAAAAAATAAATTTATGTGAAATTTACTTTGTCTTTTTAGAAAAATACTTAGTGTTGAAAATGTGTTTCCCTTCCTCACAAACTTGTTTTTTAAATAAACGGAGATAGGCAGGCAGACAGGCAGGGTGGCAGGCAATAGTGAGCGCAAAATATTTAATGATATTTTCAATTCCAGATAAATTACAAGAATGTTAAATAACATCACCAATTTCATCATACTGGTTTAGTAAAACTTGTATGTTAACTTATAAAAAAACAACACTCTTCAATTTTACCAACTAGTCACAGGCTATCTTTTGCAATTGAAACTTAAGCTTAGTTTTAGCCATAAATTAAGTTTCGGTTTTGTTTTTTTATAAAAAAAAATACTATTAATAGTATTATCAGTTACAATAACAATTAATGCATATCGACTTAAGGAGAGAGTTGTAAAGCAAATACAGTCAAGAGTCTAGAATACTATTCGCTAGAGTTATACAGAAATCTCATTAGATCAACTTGAATATAAAAAAGACCGTGTAATATAATAAAATATGGTCCTTATACTAAGTAGACTATAAGTAGCAATTTTATAATGAAATAATTGGATAATCGTTTAAGACATTAGCTTATTATTCTAAATATGGAAGTCGAATATTTATCTTGCTTTAGACTAAGCTTCTTTTTTTGCAATCAGTCTTTGTCTGAGTTTTTTCTCGTTTTCTCAATAATTATTTCACTTATAGAAAAAAATGCATCTAAAAGAATTATCTTGTGTGCTTTAAAATTGGATATCTTTAAATTGCGAAAATTATATTAGAGCACTGATTAATTAATAATGATTGGTTGCATATGTACACGTCGCTGCGAAGATTGGACAGAATGTAGTCGTCGAGGCGGGCGGCGTCGGCCCGCAGATTGGTATGGCAACGTAGCGTAGTTCTTTTACGTGCATTCACGCAGATGACGTTGACTGTGAACATGGAAGCGCAAAATAGGTTTTCTGATTACTCAAATTCATTTCTCTAACTATTGGATTTTGGACGCCTCCAGCTGTCGTTGGAGAGTCCTCGAATATTTGAAAAAGGATGAGAAAAATATATATCTTTGTTGTGCATGCATTAGACAAATGTGTTACACTTGCCGTCATGTCGAATGTGGTTTCCCTAAATTACGACTATATGGAAGTATAATATACCGTTACAACGAAGGCACTTTAAATTTTGCAGTATTCTTATACAATTTTCGTTTGTACTATAATATCAACAACGAAGGCACTTGAAAATTTGTTTTGTCGTAATTTTTTCATTTGAATTTCAACAACGTCGACTAGTTAATAATAGTAATAATAATTATCGTTGTAAGACTTTTTTTTAATAACGTAGCAGTATCTTGTAAAAACGTGTTAAAAAATTTCAATAGACTAAATTCAACAAGACGTATAATAATATCATAGGAAGACTAGAATAAGTAGATTGAAGATCACAATGAAAAGCCCGATTATCGGCACGCATATTATAAATATCAGTCTAAGATGTACGTATAAGAGCAGCAGTAAAAGCTCTTGGGTCCTCTACCAGATCAGGAGGAATCGTCGGTATAGGACACAACGTAACAGAAGCCACGTAGAAGTATTTTTATATTTTGGTTTTTAGAAGTACGCTGATTAGGTATCGTTTTAATACCTGACACGTCCAGCCGGGGATCGACTGCGATACCTCGAAGAGCTCGTGTCCTTGCCGCTATAGTAGTCGGAGCCGGCGTCACCACCGTAGCCGTCCTGCGAGTAAGTATCACGCGAAGCGTAACCGGCGTTCCGGCCACCGTAGCTTTGGCCACCGTAGCGTCCACTATTGCCGCCGCCCCTGCCTGAATAATAGTTGCCACCTCCTTGGTCATAACCGCCGCCACCCCTATAGCCACCGCCTCGGGAGCCAAAGCCCCCTCTGCCACCACCTCTGCTCTTAAAGCCACCCCTGCCCCCACGACCCCTCCCCCTCGAGATCTCTACCCTCAACTTTGCCCCCATGATCTCAGTTCCATTCATGTTGCTACAGGCCTCCTCAGCTTCGTCCATGTTGAAGAACTCGATGAAGGCAAAACCCGGGGGGTTGAAGGCTACCCAGACTTTGTTCAGTTTGCCATACTTCTCGAATTGCATCTGCAGATCTTCCTTCTTGATGCTTTCGTTTAAACCTCCTACGTACACTCGTGCATAACCATCTGGAGTCATGTTGGCAATCTGTAAAAGAAAAAGTAATCAGAAATTCACTTCAATTTGGTGTTTCGCTGAATTCTAATGATTTGTCTCATTATAATTAAAAAAATCATTCTTAGTATTATCACAATATTTGCAAATTTTATAAATCATCAACTATCTTTTACTATTCTAAAATTGATATGCTTGCTTATTTTCAAACTTGCACGATTGATCGATTGGAAGATAAGGTAAATATTTTAGAAAACCAGTTTATTTGTCTAATCTCATTTGTAATTACTGTACAGCTAAACAATAGTTTTCAGTAATATTCTAATAAACAATTGGCATCGACTCCAGTTTTATTCACTTGTTTTTTTTTTTTTTCCTAAACACTTTGTTAACAGTGAATAAAACATTCCTCTATTCCTTCGAAATTCAGCTAAATTAAAATTAACCAAGTATAAGGGCAATTAAACATAACTTTGTGAACCTGAAGAGCATTTATAATCCAATAAAAGCAATCACAAAAGCTTCAAAGCGTTCACACTTTGCTCAAAAGAACAAAAACTCCTCGGCGTCCCAGTGCACAATCCACCTTCGACCCTTTTCAATCCCCAATAACTCACCTGCGTAAGAAACCTTCCAATAATTCTCTAAAATCGCGAGTCCAACCACAGCCCAAGAAAAGACTAGTGGAAGCCCACTGGCGACAAGTTGCTTATAACGCGGCAAAGGCGTTCCAAAATGGACGTTGTATCACGATGCGCAAAAAGCCCGGCCGCGAGAATCCCACCTTATTCCACGATCCGAAACGACTTTCTTTAAACTATCAGCGAAATGGACTCACCTTATCAGCAATGATGCCCCGACTCAATGTACGATGCTGCGAGATGAGAGACTCGCGAAAAGCGTAGGCGTCCTTTTAAAACTCGATGCGCAAAATCGCACTGATGCTGATGTCTTGATAGGTGCGCGACGCGAAATCAATAGGCCCGGAAGGGAACAGCCGGGTCGCCGCGAGAATAGCTCGTTTATCCCCTTCCCCTCTTTCACTCGCGGTCTTCTCCCCGGCAACGCGCAGGACCATGCCCTTCGTACGTTTGGTCATTCGCTGGTAAAAGGGTTAGGAACTGTCGCAAGGGTCGATCGGAAATTTTTTTTTTTATTTTTGCGAATTTTCGGACATGAAAAATCCCTTAGATATTCGCTAAGGTAGAGACAGAGATTAAATAAGACGTGGAGGAAGTTGAGTTGAGTGGCTCCTTTGAACTAAAAGACCAACTGAGAGTCTTTCCTGAGGCTTGTTGATGGATGATTCGAAGGTGGAGAGGCTTGAATGTGAGGTCGGTGAAAATAAATTTCGAGAAAAAGGTTGTTTATCGAGGGCTGGTCGGTGGGTTTTGGGAAATGGAAAAGGAAAAGTTTTCAAAACGCCGGCTGACTTCCGACCTTTCCGGCCTCCTTAGATTTTAGTACCGCGTGTTAGCGGAGTTTTGATGTGGCGGTAGTTGTTTCCGATTGTTAAATTTTTTATTCTTTTTAAAAGAACCGCAAAACACGACCACCTGATGGTATAAGATTGACTATTTCTTTAATTAAATGTCACTTTTTTTTATGAAAAAAAAACCTCCCGGTACTTTTCAAATTGCGGCGTTTTCTGAGCAAATTCAATTTTCTCTAGTCCGATTTTCCTACTTGAATTATTATATTTTTTTTTTTGTAAAGAACTGAAAACAGTTATTTTTAACAATTTTGCCCCGATCTCGGGGTGTTTTTTAAATGGGAGATCGAGAAAAACGAAAATTTTTAGAATTTCAAAACTCGTACAAAGCAACATTATGTAAAAAAACTAAACCATTCAAATTTCGCGCCGGCAGCTATTGCGCATGTCACTATACAACACAAAACACTTCGCCAATCAAGATTTCCGGTACAGAGTGAGGTACTCATGCAGAACCACGATCCGGGACGTCCATTGCGCGACACGACATATTGCGGTGAATCCGTGGTTATATGCAGCTCGTTTGTCACACGTTTTGCGTTTTCATCGCGCGGTAATGCTCACAGGACTTTCTCTCGTGAGTAATCCATAGCGTGTCTTAATTAATCTTAATTAAATTAACGAAACGCCGCGAGTGAGAGGTTTTTAAAAAGAGTGTTTAGAATAAAGACTCAGTGGATTTGTGTTAGTGTGTGTGTGTGTGTGCGGGTGTAAGTAAGCCTGAGCATCTCTACGCAAGGAGGCAGCTAATTCATTGTCTGCGAAGATTTACACTTGCAGCCGAAGATGGCCGACGTTGAGGGGAAAAAGTTGACCGAACTCAGGGTTATAGATTTGAAAACCGAGTTGGAAAGACGAGGTCTCGACAAGACCGGTAACAAGGCTTCGCTGCTGGATAGACTGGCCAAGGTAAGTTTCGGGAGATGAAATGGACGATTATTGATCGGCTGGTACAAGCCGGATGTGCTCGAGAATAGGCTATATAACCTTGTTTTTTAGAGATGCTTTTCGATTGATTTCGTGGGAGGCTGCGCTCGTATGTTTTTTTATTAGCTTGTACAATCGATTGTGACAGTTAAAAGTACTGTATGGGTTGTATTCTTTATGAAAACAGTGCTCTGTAGGGTACAACATTTTCGCATGAAAACTATTTTTGCATCAGCTTTATTCATTAATAGATTTAATTCGAGATTTGATTATATGAAAAAAAATCAATTGTTTTTATATACTTACTATTGGTATATATTGATCCTTGTCAATGTATCTATAATTACCTTGCTGTAAAGTACTCTATTATATATCTATATGTGAAGTTTGGGATTCGATTTGATTTTAATTTCAGGCCCTCATAGCAGAAGGTCAAAATCCAGGGGAAACGTTAATCATTCCGTCAGGTGGTGCATGCAAAATGACTCCAAAAAAACCAGTTGGTATGTATACATATCGTTAATAGTTTACATTATACTAACTATACCACTAATTATTTAAAAAAATTAGTTTTAGATAATTCAAGTATGATTGAAGATGCTTTAGATTCTGAAATTCAGAAAGAAGTATTCAGCGCTGATTTTAATGATCAAGATGCTAAAGATAATAAAGATACTAAAGATACTAAAGATATTAAAGATATTAAAGATATTAAAGATACTAAAGATACCAAGGATGCTGATAAGTCTGCTTTAGATGTTGAACCTGCAGAAACTACAATCGAAGAATTGGAGATTTCTACCCAGGCTGAAGAATTAGAAATGGTAATACTGCTAATATAAAATACATATTGTCATCACTGTTACTGAATACGGTATTAGGATAATTTTTGTATTAATTGTGAAAATAGGAGTGTGAGGAGATTAAGGAAGAAGAGCCAAAAGAGGTTAGCCCAGAACCAGAACCAAAATTAGATCAAAGTGTAGAAGAAAAAGAAGAACCTGAAGCTGAACCTGAGCCAGAACCAGAACCAGAACCAGAACCAACTACAATTACTACAAACACAAATGAAGAAACAACTATTGAAACCAAACAACCATTTATTCATTCAGAAGAATCTAGTAATATTTCTGCTATAGAAGCTAATGGCATTGATAACGAAGATTCTATTAACTTGATGATAGAAGAAGATGACAAAAGTCTTTTTGTTGAAGAGGTATGATATAGAGCTTATGTAGTACACAATCGAACAGATTCTTCAAATTTCTTTTTATTAATTAATGACGACTGCATAAAATTGCTTTAATTAGGATATTTCTTATTTACAGACTGAGTCATGCGACAGGGTCAAAGGTAAGTTTCAAAACTTCGAACATTTTAGTTTGATTTTTAAATTAAACCCTTTATTTACGTATTATATTGGTGAAAGAAAAAAAGAGTAACTTATACAAGTTATCACGTATATAACTTGCCAAACTGCAGCAGAGAGCATTAAAACAATATTATTAAAAAAAAAAGCATGGTAAAAATAATAAAAACAAAATCGAGTAAACAACACCTCAAGGATACGGTGAAGATTGACGCGATTTCCGTTTCGGATTTTACGAGCGGCGGCTTATGAGAATAAGAACATTCACTTTGGATTCTATTTCACTGGACATCAATTGATGACAACGACATCCTGTTCAACCAACGAGAGAAAGAGAGAGTGCGAGAGTAAGAGATCGATATCCAATTCCAGCAGTTTGATGAGATACATTCAGCAACAAATTGTTTCCCATATCAACCTAAACTCTGCTGCACGGAGAAACGTAAACCGTATATAAGCGTTAGTCTTTAAGTTAGTTACGAATAGAATTTCTTAATGCTATTATTTTAATTATACCTGCCGCCTAGATGCGTCGTTGGATTTGACTCAGCGTTTACTAGCTTATCAGAAATTTACACACGAACGCCTTATCAAATTAACCTTCTTGCAAGCTTGAACAATTCCTCTTTTACAACTCCTTGGATGTCTTTAAAAAAAAAAAAAAAGAAGTGACCTGTTAAGTTGCAGCCTCTTCTCGCAAGAACCAGCTTAATGGCCAACTTACCTCGTTGCTCCCCAATTAAATGTATATTCCTTCGCTGAGCACTCACGCCGCAATGCCGGTTAGCCCTTTCTAGTTTCTCTTCTTGACAATACCTAAAAAGTCGCAGGATTTAAAAAAAAGTCGAAAGTCGATCCTCTCTGCTCGAGGACTGAGCCATTGAGTA
Source organism: Muscidifurax raptorellus (assembly GCA_020010945.3). Taxonomy (NCBI): domain Eukaryota; kingdom Metazoa; phylum Arthropoda; class Insecta; order Hymenoptera; family Pteromalidae; genus Muscidifurax; species Muscidifurax raptorellus. The sequence continues at coordinate 39,840,859 of CM052078.1, forward strand.
ACCCGCGAGTGAGATAAAAAGCCAGGGCGAGCCATGTCTCTCGCTAGATGAGCTTTTGAGAGCGAACGAAAGAAAGAGAGAGAGAGAGAGCGAGCGTTACATTAGGGAAAAAGTTGAGAGAGTTGATATGTCTAGCCCCGACAGAGAGTGACCGATATGCTACCTTGATTGTCCCAGCAGATGGAGGAGACAACAAGAAGAGATCGGAAGTAAGCAACGACAGCGCGACTAGCAACTCCAGCAACGCCAGCAACAAGAAGGGAGACTCTAAAGGGAGCGGCAGAGCGGAGAGCGGTGTAAGCTGCAAGGAAACCAGCGGAGGCAGCAACACCTCATCATCTGGATCAAACACAGCCGCCGGCAACAAGAGCAAGCAGGACGGAGATGGATCCAAGAGGTTGGTCCCCACTATCGCTAAATCGTCCCACACACTGTGCGTCGAGATAAAGGGAGAGAGAAAGAGAGGGAGATCTCGTGACGAGGGTTTACTTCGAGATCGACACACGCACATGATGGTGGTGATAACGAGATGATGACAACAGATGATTATCGTCGAGTTCTTTCTAACGCTATTGCTACTATTGTGGACTACGCTTCTTTTTGATCTACAAGACAGCGAATCGCTTCAACTGCGCTAGCTGTCGCACACATGCAAGATTTATTTATTCCCTTATACTTTTTTGAAATCAAAGTCAATCTATATATATATATTACATACTATATATACATGAATATACATAGATATACATACATGTGATGTGGTACTTACGGAGAGTGTAAGGCTCCGAGAGTTGCGCACCTTGAATCGGGCTGTAATTTTTAACTCTGGCAAATATGTTAAGGAATCGAAAACTTGGCTAGCAAGTTAGTGATGGTTATTTATAAATATTATCTATATCATTGAGCGCGGGTGATTTACCTTTGATCTTTGTTGGTTTTTCAACTGCATGACACGTAACGAGATGTATTTAACTTCTTTTTTTTTAACCTATGTGTACATATTGTTGTAGATTAACATACAATTTGTTTCTATTTAGATACAGCATTCCGTAATGATCTACATTATATGTGTTGAAGGTTGATCGAACGCGTTTAACGTCGTGTTGTGCCACTGTAGTATTTTTCATCCAACTTGAACATAAATGCATAATCTTCGAAAACAGTGAATTAAAATATATTAAAAACAAAAAACGAAAAATTTGATGAAATTTGTAGAAAGAAGTAAACTGGACTTCTGCTAAGAAGATAAAAGCATCACAGGGCTACTGTGGAAGTGTACAGAAAGAAGATTACCGTAATAGCAGTAACCGGCGTTTACGACGAAAGCGTTGCTGTCAAAGCGTACAAAAAAGGACTGCTAAAAGTGATATATAATATAAACAGAAAAAACAGCATTAACCCGACGAATATTGCCAATGCGTACAAAAGAATTTAAACGAAAAAAGAGTTGACGATTGCTAGCCAAATTTATGCTCTTAACATAATTACAGAGATACTTATTTAGCCTTAATTAACTTAGCGAGTGTTATCTTATTTTTCATTAATCAGTTTCGAATGCTAGAGTTGTTCTCATTACTTGGATTATTATTTTCAGCTGCGATCTCAGTGGTAAAGGCCTTAAACGCGATGACAAAGGTAATTTTTTCATAACGTTTCTCTGTAACTTTTTAAAACAAAGACAAAAATATTCATGCAATTTATTCTCTTATATAGACAAAAATCTTGCACTCACGACTACTGCTAGCAGCAGAAATCTCTGGGTATCCGGACTTTCTTCGACGACTCGTGCTACCGACTTAAAGCAAATCTTCTCCAGGTACGGAAAAGTCATTGGAGCTAAAGTTGTTACAAATGCAAGAACACCTGGATCCAGATGCTACGGATACGTTACTATGTCTTCGAGCGATGATGCGGAGAAATGTATTCAGAATTTGAACAGGACAGAATTGCATGGAAGAGTGATCTCTGTCGAAAAGGTACATTGAAAAAATATCTTCGTAATTCAATCTCAGACTATTTATCTGTATTGAAGACTTAATATTCTCCTTTTTTCTGATAGGCAAAGGGTGACTCCCAGCAAAACCACAATCGCAAGCGTGAAACCCCCGCCAAGATTGATAAGAAAGATGAGAAAGAAAAGAAGGAATCCGAGTCCAATGAGAAAGAAGATGAAAAGCATGATGAAGATCTGAAGAACGACGAGATGACTAAGGACTCTGAAGACAAGGACAATGAGCTGTCCAACGATAGAGAGAAGCGCGACACGAGTCAGGAGAACAAGGACGACGGCTCCCTGAAGGACTGTGATACGCGCTCGACCAAGTCCAACAGCAAAAAGTCAGACAGAGAACGAGGCAATAGCCGCGAAGACAAGAAGAGATCCTGGGATCGATCACGGACCTCGAGATCCAAGAGCCGAGAGCGTCCCCGTAGAGATAACGTACTATCTTTTGCTAAAATAAAAGTACACCATTTTTGTTTTTCGTTTTTTATTTTATTATCGACGCAAGAATTATGAATCTTAACTGACGAGCTTGCGGTTTTCAGGAGGAACGCGAGAGGCAGAGAGCTCGGGAAAAGGAGCGACTGCTGCGCGAGGAGAAGCGTCGTAGGCGCGAGGACATGGAACGACAGCGCGCAATTGAGTACGAGGCAGCGAGACTGGAACGTGAGCGCGAGAAGCTGCGTCTGGAGCGTGAACGCATTGAGCAGGAAAAGGCAGAGCTGCTGCGGTTGGAGCGCGAACGTCAGAAACTAGAGCGGGAGAAACTAGAGCGCGAGAGACAGGAATTGAAAAGACAGCAACTGCGCTTGGAGGAAAATCGCCGCGTACCGCCACCGCCCGCGTTGAAGAGAACGTCTAGCGATCGTCGAGATGCTAGGGATGTCTACGTCGAACCAGAACGAAAGAGGATGAACACTGAACACACGAACCGCAGACGCAGTCCACCAGAGCGTGGCATTGCCGACCGCAGAGGTGATGTTATGGAACGTGTCTCAGATAGACGTATAGAGCCATCAGGAGTACCGTCGAGATACGAAGGCAGGCCCAAGGAGATGGGCATACAGAAGCCGTTCCACAAGAGAAACAATGATTTCCAGTCAAGAAATACCAGAGAAGATCAATATTCGGATTCCAGGGCTGGTAGGGATGTTATAGTCCGTAGAGATAATCGTCCTAATCAGAATAATATGGATCATCGCCCGGGCAAAGAAAGGTTTGTATTTTTTTACATAACACTTTTAACTAATAAATCAGTTTTTTGGAATTAATTCTAACAAGTTAATTACTTAATGATGCAGATATGAACGTCCGTCCAATTTCAACCGTGATCGCGAAGTCCACAGACCAGACGATAACCATAGGGGTTCCAGGGACAACCGTTACGACAATTCGAAGCCCGGCAATCCACGTAAGTTATTTGACTAATAACAAATAAAAGGCGTCTTAGGAGTTACATACATTCTTTGCATGCTTTCATTGCATTACCAAACTAAAATCCAGATACGAATCGATTTACAGACAACAATCGTCCAACTGGATGGCATTCGGGGCCTCCATCTAAACCATTCAACTCAATGAACAACCGCAATGAGCAGTCGGGGTGGAACAACAGAGGAAATTCTGACTCACGGTAAATATTGATTATATGTTTATATAATAATGGTTATTCGGTGATTCCTTAAATTAACATTTAATATACATTTTAGGGGCAACTCTCGATGGAACAACACTAACGTTGGAAACAACATGGGTGGACACCCGCGATCACAAATGTATCAAGGCGGTGGTGGACCAAACCAGTCATACATGTCACAAGGAAACAGTGGTTCCTATGAGAGATTCGACCCATACAAAGGTTCGATGCAGAATATGAGAAAGTACTAAAGCTCTGTTTGAATGTCAGCACAGAGCAATGCGTTGAACGTTAAGGATTGACATTTTGTATTACGAGTAAGAGTACCTGCAGGTATTTTTTAAACTTGTGATGATAGACTGAAATTTATCGGTCTCATTGAATACTGAATATAATGATGAAGTACACGAAAACTACTTTTTAGTTTTATGAACATCTATGAAACTTTGTTACTGCAAAACTTTATTTTGTAATTCTACATTGAGTTGTAGTGTGGATATACGGTCTGAAGCTTTTATTATGTCATGCTTTGAATCGTCATGTATGAAAAATATAATTTCACGTACGAGTATGTGAAGAAAATGTATAAAAACAGTTAGAATTCTCACTTTAGCTATACACATGTATATTTAGCCATAGCATAATTCTCAGGCGAAAAGCTAATTTTCAATTGAATCGTCACTAATGGCACGTTGATTATTTAACGATGTACTTGCTGTCAAAGTGCAAAATATACATTTTATTCACACGAAATGATGAATACAATATTATTAATTTTTGAATTAATTATTATAAGACGCTATCTTTAAGTGTAGAATGAACTACGTAATTAATAAATTTCATTGAAAAAATAAGTTGAGTGTAACGTTCTAATTTGTTCTACAACAACAAATATCTTTCTGTTGCTTGTTGTCATTTTTATTTTTTTTTCTTCAGAATCTTCATTCATAACCGACCGTTTCGAAATCAGTATTTAATCTAACAAACTCATCGCCGAAATTTGATGAAAGGCGCCGCTGCAGCTTTCCAGTGTCCGACGCGCAGCAAAAGAAGAAAACATCCGCAATGACTTAAACGCCGAAATCAGCGCACTATTTCGAAGCAAGATAAGCGTCTTTCTCGCACATGAAAACTCGATTTCGGAACTCTTACTTTTTCGGATCGTCATACACAGTGCAAACATCAAAGTTGAGAAACGCCTTTATCAATTTTATCTCTGACGTCATGTGCTCCAAAGGCAACGGAACAAAAAAAACACACATCGCCTCGCTCATTACACGAAAAATATAGGGCGCGGAAAAGGGGAGCGAGTGCGCTCTGGGCTCGGAATGCGGACGTGTATAGTTATATACTCATCCATGCACAGTCGAAATCGAGAAAAAGTGTGCGCTCGCAGGTATACACGTAAACTTTTATATATAAGTATATGATACAGACCGGCGCCGAATGTGCCATGACGAATCGTCATAAGCCGATCGCGCTCTCCAAAACTCGCGCGAGTGCGTATATCTATATGTATAAACACACACAGAGAGGTAGGGAACACTTTCCCTTGCGGCAGGGATGGCGCCTGCTCGTCGCGGGAGAAAGAGAAGGAGATTGCGTCTAAGTGTGTCGAGGTCTTTTCACGGACAGTCGGCCGCGATCGTCGTCGCGCGCGACACTTCCGTACGCCTCCTCTCCTCTCTTTCTCTCTGTATCCTCACCGGTACATAGTCCTCATGCATCCTTGCTTCGCCTCTTCTCCTTAATTTTTTTTAAATTTTTTTTGGGGAGCGACTCTCGCGGTTCTTCTCTCTGTGTGTGTGTGTATATATGTGTGTAATCTCGCGCGAGCGCGCTTCTTTCTCCCGCTCGGATGCGCCGAGCGAACAGTTGAGCCCGGTCTGAGGAGAGAAGCACAGTGCACCGAGTGCAAGTGATTCAAGAGCCCGCAAATGTAAGTGAACACACGGGGAATAACGAGCGCTCGATCACCGTCGTCACATGTTGCTGTCGTCTATGAGAATGTCAACGTCCACCGCGATTGGTGAGTTCGGTTTTATTCAGTTTTGCTGGGAACACCGCGATTTGCCGATTTTTTTCCTCGTAGCTTTTTAGACTCGTACGCACATACCGATTTTCTCTCGCCGTATAACCAGAGAAAGCTCCGCTGGCTCTCGGATGGCGACTGTTATTTTTTAGAAAAGAAAATAGTTTCTAAACGAGCGATCTCGCAAAAATCGTCGAAAGAAAACGAGCCAAGCGCGTCAGTCGTCGCCGATCGAAAGCCCATTGTGAAAACAAACAATCGAAACCAGTGCAATTACGGTACCTGAATTCGCGCTCCGATTCGCACTCTCGCGCGCGAGATTTCCCGCAGATCCAAAAGCACAAGTCAGAGCAACACACTCTTACCGCAGTCCTCGTACCGATCTTATTGCATATCTGGCGCATCGACGCTCTCCTGCGTGTATATACAGTTTCGTTTACGATACTTGAAAAAAAAAAAGAGATTAACGAGAGAACAGAAGGATCGAAGAGAAGAATATCGGACCGTTATATGCTCGTGCGCAAAAAGCAATGCAGTATCCATCGGCGGATCGAAATCCATTAAAGAACCGCTCGATGCACCGCAATCGCCACCCGGACGTGTAATATAATCGCTCGCTCAAGCTCGCGCGCGGATAATCGCGACCGTTGCATCCCCGATCGATCAGCGCAACACTTTTCCGTGACTCGATTTATATTCTATTTATTGTACTTCTATCCGTACGGTTGTATCGTGTAGTTTATTATACACACCTATATATATATATATATATATATATATATATATATATATATATATATACGAATTTGAGACTCGCCTGTTGTGTCGACAGCATTTCTCGCGCTTGGCTGTATAAATCGTATCTAGGTTACCAGGCACGCAGTGTTCACATCGTGCAGTAACAATAAGAAAAGAAATTGGAACGATGAAGTTCCTTTTTTTCGTTATTTTCCTCAACTGCACGACCGAGTGAAAATTCGAAAAATCTTACTCGCTCCGCGGCGTCGCGCATTTTCAATTTGTAATGCAGAGAGTAACGATTTTCCTTGCCGGTGATCGATTTTTCCGCGACGGCAAAAGCTCGAAAATGACCGTCGAAAAGGAAAATCGATGTAGCGTATATAATACATAGCGAGCGGGGGAAAAAAAGAGATCGGCATCGCAGCTTTCACGAGCGCAATCGGTGTAAATAAAAGCGACCGGTTCCTCGAAATCCGAAAATCGAGCGCATGCGTGTGCGAGATAAGAGATATATGTGCGTTACATTATAATGTACATTCGTGTGTAGCGATGCTTCGAAAGATTGTATTATTGTACATGCGTATATAGAAAGGGATGTGACGCTGGTGATGTCATACCGGTCGAAAAGAAGAAAAAACACTCGATCTCGGGTGAGATGTAGGCGCGCGAAAGAGAGAGAAACTTGACGAAATTTGCATAAAACCAGGTCAGAGCGAATAAAAGCTGCAGTTGCCGATTTCACTAGGACTGTGAGTGTGTGTAGTATATCCAAGGCGCTTAATAAGCCATATACACGCTCGGAAGTAATTAGCCGACAGATTATTCGGAATGAATCTCAGATTTTCCTTTGTCGATGTATCTGTACGTGTGTATACAAACACTTTCTACACCGATGGCAAAAAAAGAAGCCAATTTCTCTCTTCTCTGTCGAGCAGCGAAAATGACGGATAGCCGGGCCAGAACGTCACATTCCTCTCGCATTGTGTCGTCGCGTGGGATGTGCGATGTATATATACACCGACAAGTAGGTCAAGTTATTAAACACTACTCGGTATGCGTATGCGTCCGTCTATCGGGCTAATGCAAATCGGTTGTCTCTAAAAAAAAAGTGTTGTATAGCTAAGAGACGTATACGCGCGGGTGTGTGCGTATATAGCTTTGCCATTACGAGACGCGAAACGGTGACAATAAGTAAGTAACTAAGTCGGGGAGATAAGCGATCGTTTCTAACTAAGTGTATATGCGTGTATAAGATCTACTATACACACACACACACACACAAACACACACAATGAGCCGTGTGCGTGGCTGTATCGGCGATGAATCAGTGAGTGGAAGAAAGGCACACTTTCTCGCCGAGGGACTTTCACCGTCGATGAAGCCTTGCTCACGAGCTATACACACACACACGCATCGCCGAAAAATCCGGTGATTTATTAGACAGTTCCGGAACCGCATCTCTTTCTCTGCGTCCGTTTCGATTACTTCATAGCCTCGCTGACTACCGAGCTTACACTTGTTTTTATTCCGGTAGCGGCTAAAACGATGTATTAGTAATCGCGTAGCGATCTCGTTCTACTCATGAAAATTCCGAGGATTCATTTGAATTTTAAGCTTATGTATATACGTCTTACTAGATCGAGGATACTTTGCTATTTTCGGAGGTATTTTTAGGAGGTCCTAATGGTTTTCACTTCGATATTTCATCCGCGCGTCTATACCGGGAATCGGAGAAACTTTAGAGTCCAAGGAGAGTTTGGCGAGTCGCGAAATAGGCTATGTCGCATTGCTTCGTTAATTGACGATAAAACGATTGATTAACGATTCGCAATTCTACGCATTTTCCAGGATGTACAAAGTTATCTTTTCTAATGAATTATAAATCAAACGACAGCAAAAACTCCATTTACCAACTCGTAAAAGTTTCTTCGCGCGAAAAGAAAAACTTTAATATTTACAGCTCCCCCCGCAATTACGAAAGTACACGGCGACTTCGCGCGAAAAATTCAAATGAGAGAAACTCCCGCCACTCACACTATCTATACATATAGACGCAGACCGCAGACTCCGCGATATAGGGTCGCGAAAGCTCGCGCCTGATTCGCATAACAAACCGAAGAGCTGCCGTGTACTTTCGTTACGCAAGACGTGGCGCAACGAAATTGCCAATAGCCGATGATGTCCCGCCGCGCGCGCAGGGGTTTTCCCGGATCTCCACCCGGACTTGCTAAGTATATACATAATACGTACCCAGCGCGCGGTGAGTTTCATAACGCGATATTCTGCGGCGGAGAGAAATTCCTTTCGACGTGATCGGGGTATCGGAACTCGCGGAAGTCATTTCTCTAGGCATATAGATATAATGTTTATAATCTAGTCACGTTGATCACGCAGGTATTATTACAGGATTTGATTAGGGATAACGATAAAAGTATATACCGCAGCTTTTGACAACGCTCGCTTTCCAGTCCATTAACGTTTTTCATTTTTTTTTTTTTTTTTAAAGCCTCTCGCGGGGTTTTTCCGGCGCGCGCTTTCGTTTAAAGAAAACGCCGATGCTCGCGTGTACAGCAGCATTCAATAAAGAGAAGCGGTAATGCATACACGCTTTTATTTTGTGTATAAAGTGAAAGTCTCGGATTTTTTTCCGCTCAATTTGAATATAAGTTCGGAAATTACAGTTATCGCGGAGCATTCCGGATATTCACATTAAGATCTCGTAATTCTTAACGAGCTGTACACGCACCGTTTACTGTTACACGTATATATTACAATAATGTATACACTCGTCGATTAATCGAAGGAAAGTGTCGTTGATGAGTCGCTTGAGATTAATGGATTTCTAATAATCGACGAGGAGACGCATTTTCACCGCCGAAATTACATGTTTTTATATATATATATATATAATATTATCCCTGCTAGAGTATGTATATACGTAAATGCAGTTGTCGCGATGTTCACTGTCCGCGTACTTTCTCTCCCGCTGCGGCTATAGAAAACGTAAGATTATACAGACAGGTGAGGAGGATCGGTTTTTCACGATTACTTTCGATTTCTATTTCCACGAGTCGTGTGTCTGATAAAACGTCGTTCATCGGAAAATTAACTTCTCCAAATGGACATCGTTCCATATAAACACAGCCTGTACGCGTAAAGCACTTTTTAATTGCTTTGTTTACAAATTTCAGGACTGTATTTGATATGGAGCCTAATCGCTGGAAGTTTGGCCTACACTGAAGAAGTATTGCAAATCCGCAGTCAACGTGAGTTAAAACATTCCGCGTGTTGAATTTCATTAAAAATATTCAACTCGAATCCTCAACAGCAGGTCCAACCTTCGGCTATGGCCCACCCCGTGGTCCGTCGGGTCACATGTCTTATGGGCCACCTCCAGGTGGGCCCGTCCGTCGCTGGTCGGAACCAGAGCTTGCCTGGTCCGACTCCAACTCCGGACCCATGCGAGGTCCCCCACAACGTCGGGACACCCGACTCCGTCCTCACCTTCAACTCGTCCGCGTCCAGGAGAAGATCGACCCGCTGACGACCATCACCGAGACCCTCGGCGCCCTCAACACCGTCGGCAGCTACATCGTCAACATGACACGTGGCGTAGAGTCTTCCGATCCTCCCAAGGAGTTACCCTCGGCTCTCTACACCATTTCCAAGAATATCCTCGGGAGAAACGTCACGGACAGCATCGCACCTTTGGTACGCGGTGTTACGCTGCCGCTGAGGTGAGACGAAATTCCGTGAAATAATGCGCTGACGTCAAAGGCGTTAAATTTTACCGACGCATATATACCGATCTTAATTCAATTCACCGGATCGTCGCGTAACGTCAACGCGGTGAATCATTACTTTTTTTCTCTGTATATACGGGCGGATGCGTTTTGTAACGATGCGATTGTGTGTCAAAGATATTTTTTTGTGAACGACATTGGGGTTTCGTTTACTCTCAAGGACGCGCCATTTTATGGCTGTACAGATCGGCAATTGGGAAATCCTCAGCAGAGAGATTCATTCGATTTCTTTGAAATTTCGTTCCAGGCCTTCGAGCTCCATCCCATCACCGGCGGTTTCTCCAGTCCCTTTACAGCCAACAACATCGACGCCGTCCCCGACCACCACCACGAGCATCTCAGCCCAGCCGTCCAGCACCGAACTCATAGAAACCGCCAACCAAGCGTCCCTCTCGGAGGCTTCAAGCAACATTGTCGAGCAGGTGATCGTCGACCGTGATCCGAAGGCCAGTGGCTCTGACTCTCCGCCCAGCTGTACCACCGCCGAAGGTGGCTCAGGAAAGTGCCAGGACCTCAGCAACTGCCCATCGCTCTTACTCGATCTCACCAAACTCCGGCAGTCCATCTGCTTCAAGAGCCTATTCGTGCCTGGAGTCTGCTGTCCTGTAGACAAGAATTCAGTGGGCAGCGCTCCTCCGTCAGTGCCGAGGTTAGTTTTTTCTTTTTTTTCTTCGTGGAACCGGAAGGTCATCGAGAGTAATTGCATAGAGAAGAGCTACGGTGAAAGTTCGCTGTAATCACTGGGTGGTAAATCGAGCTGACGTTTTGTCTGAAATTTAATTTTCGGTTTAGAAAGTTGAGTATGTAACATCGATCGTTAATGATAAACAATGAATTTTTTTGTTTACAGTGTTACGCCAAGGCCGACGAGCAAACCAACACCGCGACCGATTCCGCTCTTCACAGTGCCAACGACAACCAGACGTCCGCTCATTGACGGCTCAACCGACCTTCTAGGTAACGGAACCAACGGCCTCGAGTCTATCGACAACAACTTCATTCAAGACGACGAGGGTAATTTAGAGAACGCATAGCTGATTCGAAAGTGGCACGTTGCATTACAAAAAATTTTTGTTGCTTTTTTTTTTAACAGAATGTGGTGTAAGGAACGCCGGCAAGTATCGTGTGGTAGGTGGTGAGGAATCACTGCCAGGTCGCTGGCCTTGGATGGCAGCGATTTTCCTTCACGGATCAAGACGAACGGAATTTTGGTGCGGAGGCTCGCTTATCAGCAACCGACACATCCTCACTGCCGCTCACTGCACTCGCGATCAGAGGCAACGACCGTAAGTTCTCTAGCGATTGTACTTTGTTCGATTATAAGGTGTACGGTATTACTAAGAAAAAATCAATTACAGATTCCTCGCAAGACAGTTCACAGTGCGTCTTGGTGACATAGACCTTGAGAGGGACGACGAGCCCTCAACGCCGGAGACATACTCTGTCAAAGAGATTCACGCGCACTCGAAATTCTCGCGCGTTGGATTCTACAACGATATCGCCATCCTCGAGCTGGACCGACCGGTTCGTAGAACTCCTTACGTCATACCGATCTGTCTACCCCAGACGAGACATAAGGGCGAACCCTTCGCTGGAGCTCGACCTACGGTTGTTGGTTGGGGAACGACTTACTATGGTGAATAGCATATAGTTGTTATCGATTGAACAAAAATAGCAAACAAAAAATAAACTGTCCACTTGTTTATAGGTGGCAAGGAAAGCACGGTTCAGCGTCAAGCAGTTCTGCCGGTCTGGCGCAACGACGACTGCAACCAGGCTTACTTCCAGCCGATCACAAGTAACTTCTTATGTGCAGGTTACAGCCAAGGTGGTAAAGACGCCTGCCAGGGTGACTCTGGTGGTCCCTTGATGCTGCGCGTCGATAACCGCTGGATGCAGATCGGTATCGTGTCCTTCGGCAACAAGTGCGGCGAACCCGGCTATCCCGGCGTCTATACCCGCGTCTCCGAGTATCTCGATTGGATCAAGAGCAATTCGCGATGACGGGATGGAAATCGACGATGACTTGTTGATCCATCATCGAACGGGTGTGACCATTTAAGGTCTTGATCGTCGCAGCGACTGTTGTCGAGACGAATCATAAAACCAAGTCGCCATGCCTTTTTATACCTACAATTTTCAAAGCGTATGTATATACTTAGTGTTTTATTGTAGGTTTGTTGTTGAATTTCCGATGCCGGAGAGAGAAAGATAGGAAGAAAGAGCGATGTGATGAGCGTCGAATTATTTATGAAAGGAACATTATTTAATAACTGTTTGTACGTAATGTATAAGGAGCTGTATATAGAAACGAATAAATTAATTATTTGAATAAGCCGTCGTTTAACAATTCATAAATAATTATTTTTATTAATACTCAATTGTTTAATAGTCCTTAAAAATACTGTATAAAAAAATTTTTGTAACGGCAGATCATCGCGCGTCATTGAAGACTAGACTTTTAGTAAACCTTAAAATAAGGAAAACGCCTTTCCTCAAGATCCAACTGCGTCTTTGGTTTTCAACTCGTCGAGATGCTTTTGTACAACAAGTCTTAAGTGTTCAGGAAGCCTCGTCTGTAATGTTTCTTCGAGATTAATCTTTTTTAATTTAGATGCTCGAGTTCCGTCTCGATATCCAACTGATTTAAAGTTACTTTCCACATCCAGTGTGACGTGATTGTTGTCTTCTAGTTCGGCTTTACTTTTAACAGTCTCTTTGATGCAACATTCATCATCTGGCTTACTCTTGACACTTTGCTCAACACTACTTTCATCAAACTGTTTGGTCTTGACATCTCGATCGATAAAACTTTCATCACACTGTATGTCAGACTCCTTGTCTTCAGATCTCTCTTCTGATATGTCGGACGTGACGCTAGTCGAGTCACCTAGGCAGAGAAAATGTTGAAAATAACGTAACGCTACTACTGGCTACTAATGTATCTTCAGTTACTCACATCTTATATCTACTTCTGCACTTGAATATCCTTCTAATAGTTTAACTGTTGGAGATTGCACCGCCCTGTCCAACTCACACATTCTTGCGGCGAGAATCCTGTTAATTTATTATTAAAGTATATGATTGAATCTGTGGTCAGCTTCTTTTCTTAGATAGTAATAATAGAACACTTGAATTACTTGTTTGCTTTTTTTTGATGTGCCAGAGCTAGGTTTTTATCGTTCAAAGCCTCCAGTAGGGCAGTGCAGAGACTATGAAGTTCTGATAATGCAGCAGCTGATTTTTGGGGTGGAATGTTTGGTCCTTGTTGCAATAATTGTTCCACTTGTTTGAAGTTCATTACAGAGCCTACAGAAGATTTGCCCCCTAATTTTATCACTCCCTTTTGTCTTTTACTGTCCAGCATACTCTGAAAAAATGATTCATTTACCAAATGTACCAGTTTCCTAATAGTCATAAAAATGAAAATTTTCATACTTTGTATTTTTGAACAGACTGTTGGGCAAGTTCCTTTTCCTCCAGCAACTGCTGAAGCCTTTCTTGTAAATACCTATTTATAACAGAGGCATATAATGCACCTGTCATTCATAATTATATAAATCCATTATAAATATAACCACTCACCGGTTCTCATTCACCAGGGCATCAACATCCACAGGCTTAGATGCACTCAGTGCCTGAGACAGCTCATGATTCAGTCTATGAGCCTTACATTTGAAGGCATCTCTCTCTGATTCCAGCTCCTGCTTCTCATCCAATACAGACTGTAGGTCCAGCTTCAGCTGCCTGTACTTGACATGCAGCTTCTCAAGCTGCTCGATCATCTCCTCCCTCTGGTGCAGTGCCGGGGTGACTTGGCTCAGAGGTTTAGGCTCTTCCATTCTTTTTGATCGCAGAGCTTTGATGTCCTCCTGAGCCTCTTTGTACTTCTGCCTCAGCGTGTCCACTTGCAATCGAAGGCACTTGTTTTGCTCTCTGGCTTCTATAAGTAGGTCCATTATTTTCGTATCCTCCTCCAGAGTATTAGTCTTGCTCTGCAGTTCCATGGAATTTTTGTATCCATTGACCGTCTTCTGATCCGCTGCCTGTTTTCGCCTGTTCAGATCTTCCTGCATCTCCTCGGCCATGAGTTTGTACCTGTCTCTCTGCATTCTGCATTGATCCAGCTCCTGACTGAGCATCATGAGGGCCTGTGTCTTAATCTGTATTTTTTTCTTCAGGATTAGCTCCTTGAAAACAATAACAAACCACTGTTTTGAAAACAATCAAGCTCAAACGTTAAGAAACGCTCTTACCTGTGACTCCGAAATCTGCATCGTTTCTCCTCTATGCAGGGGCGAACCCTTCCTCTTGTCCAGTACTCCGTTCATGACGCTCCTCTTCTCGAAGAAACAACGACGAAGCGAGTACGCCCCCGAAAATGAGGGTTAATCCTTCTTCGGGGCCAGCAGCCAGCAGCCAGCAGCTGTCGCGCTGATGTAGATACGTATAAGGTATATATATATAAATATATATATAGTAAGAACACCCTTATCGCGTTGGCCGAGCACCGCACCGAGCGCTCGGTTTGTGAGCATATATACCTATGTAGATACTATACATAGGGGGTGTCGTGCATTCTTGCTTGTCAAGCTGCAATTTGATTGGCTCAATCTTGGTTGAACTGAGAAGAATCGACCTATCACTGTTGTGTCACTGACTCCGAACGACGGCATGAACTTCCCCATAACCTAGTTCCATCATTTGACACTACGTTCCAGCGCGATATTCCCCTAGACCCACGGTGACATGAACACACGTACACGCAGTCTCGCAAGCAAAGCAAGTGCAGCACCAGCAACTGCGGGGGCGCGCGCGAGAGGAAAACACAGCACAGACTCGCCGCCGAAATAACAAAGAACTGCTCGGTGTGCGTCGCCGGCCGACTCGTCTTTTCGCGTAAACACAGTTATACTTACGTCTCCTCCATACAGTCGAGAAAACTTTACTCGCCGTCTCAATAACCGCAAACGCGTGTGCAAAGAACGAGAAAAAAAAGCGAGCAGTGCACATCGACAGAGAATGTCAGCAGGTGCGCGTCGTCAACCAAGCGGAACGACGTCGTGAAGCAAGAGAGAGAGAGAGAGAGCCGGCGGCGTACAGGATACACCCCTCGCAGGGGACAACAACACGGCGAGTCTCTCTCTCTCCCAGCGCATTCGAGGGCTTGAGTTCCAAGAAGCATAGCGTCTCGCGGACTGCTCTCGCGTAATTACACGCCACCGTATAGCATCTGCGAGCAGCAGAGTATATAGTGGTCGTCGCTTTCGTCCACTCGTGCATATAACGGCGCTTTTGCGCGTCGGACCGAGCCGAGCAGCGTTACTATACGTATATAATATACAGGAAGAAGAAGACGGGGAAGAAGCTAGTATAGCATATATTAGAAGCGATGCCACGAATCCGGGACGAGCTTCTGGAGAAGTTCGAGCTCGAGGAGCACTCGTATAATTTGTTGATGAGCAGCATCGACGCTCGCGCTTGCTACAAACCCTACGAGAAGGTGAGACACGCGAGTGTATACTTAATTATCTCTTAATTAGTGGATAGCAGCTCGGTTTTCTTGTAGAAAGCAATGCCATTTCCATTTCTACCCCATCGTCTCGGTATAATCTCATTACGAGGCTGCGTCTTTTTTTATATGTATGTTGTGCTTTTATGTGCTCGGCTGTGTTTGCTGTGTGTGTGCGTAAACTTTTATCTCCTTTTTTTTTCTTCCAGAGAGCGATAAATAGGTTAGGTATTGTTGCATGCGAAGCGTTTTACGGCCAAGTAAACATAGCGCGTGCGGCTAATTTCTCTCTTTCTCTTTCTCTCTGTGTATGCGCGGCGCAAAGAGCGCCGACCTTTTTGCGCGCGCGAGCCGACCTTTTAAGCGCTATTACGTGTTTGTAGTCGTTAATTGTTAAATAGCCGCGTTAATTGCTCGTTTTTTTTTCTCGAGGGTGAGATACGATCAAGTTTTTTTTCTCTCGAGGTGCGATTTGGAAAACGGAGTTACGAGGCGAGGCCTGTTTTTCGATCGCTCGTATAGAAGCTCGTGACGGTACTCGTAGCACTTATAATCGAGTCGTGCTCACGACTCCGAAATGTCTTCTGCAGATAAATGTTGACGAATGCTCGCTTGCTTATGTTCGAATAATTAGAATTCAAGCGCGGAAAAATGTTCGATAGCGCAGAGTCAGTATCGTAATATCGTTTCGGAGCAGAGCTCTGCGGCTTCGCGTATAATCGATATCAACATTTCCAACAGCCGTATTATTAAAAATAACGCTAGGCCGCTGGTTTTTATTTAAAGTATATACGAGTACGTTACTTTGCATGCTTTTCATAGAGTACGTAATATCCTGTACTTAGAATTACTTTATATTGTGCATTATGTATATTTTGTTCAACTGTTGACATTTTTTAACGTTCAAGAATATTCTTGAAAAATGTAAATTACACATAAAAAAAGTCATTCTGAAATTCATCGCACATCTCTCTGCACAGCCTTATCATTCGAAAAACTTCCGGTAGCCCGATATAAAACGCACACTACCGTCCTCTCCATCCTCTAAACACATCGTCTCAAGCCTGCACATCCGATACACGCACCCAATTGACAATCTCGTATATATATTTTTTCCAAACAACGTGCGCCATCCCCTCCCCTCAGGATAGAGACGGAGTAAGAGAGAACGAGAAAGAAAGATAAAGCCCGCGCGTTTTATTTTTTCCTCGGCAGACCAGCGACGCGCTCCACTTCTTACGCGCGCTCGCAGTGAGAAAAAAAGCGCCTTGCGGTCACCGCTGCAGCGATACACACGAAACTTTATAATTGCGCTGTGTAACCGCGATTCCGGTTCTTTGAAATTCGGTTCTCGCGCGCGCGCGATGCTGTGCGATTTGAATAGTGTATAATAAAATCCGCGACGGAGTATACTGGTTTTTTTTTGTTCATGGAAGGCTGGATATGACCAAAGTGAACGGCGAGAGGGCATCGGAGCAGTAAAGTATATGCTTTTTTGATAATCTAGTTTTTTTTAGGGGAGAGAGAGAGAGATATAGATAGAGAGAGTTGGGCTTTGTTCTCGGATGGAAAGTGGGACAGATTTTTTTTCGAGTTTGTTGACCCGTGAATACCGAAAGTTGGTAAAATAGATTGTTTATTGTGCGGATGATTTGTGCGTGTGAGGAAATGTTTTCCGAATGGGATGAAAATTTTTTCTTCGCGTGCGCGCGTTAAGTAGAGAAAACCGGTGTGTTATCGGGATGCGTGGAAACTCGATTGTTTGCGATTTATTTTCTCGTTCGCGGAAAAGGTGTCACTTATCCTTCTAAGATTCTATCCGTCCTTTCTCAATTCTTAAAAATTGCAACTCGTACATTCACAATCGCATGTAGCATTACGTTTCCAATCTCCTCCGTAATAATCGACATTACACAACGCCAAGTACATCTCTCTTCGTATTAAAACCTATTGTATATATACATACGATCCAATTCATTATACCTCATCGATATTCGCTCTCACCCCAGCTGACGATGTCGCCGACGATGAACCTAATCAATTTAGAAGCTCTCCCCGGCCCTTCTGTGTTATTACTTTTAACGGGCCGGTTCCGGCGATTAGCTCGAATTAGGTAACGCGGCCGCCGACCAAGAAAGGTGGGTCTCTCTCTCGCTATCTCTCTCGATCCTATATATATACACAGTATGTGTACATTCGCAGTGAACCAGGATCATCATCGGCAGCTCACGTGCGGCTGTAAAGAGAAACGATGAAAAAAAGAGGATTGTGTGTAAAACGGAAAAAATCCGCAAAGTCGTAAAAGAGCACTCTGTGTGTATGTATATACATATATATATATATATATATACGTTCAAGGAGACGACGAGCCGCTCCCATATGCGCTTCTCTCTCTCGACGCGGGGATAAATAGATAAACAGAGGCGAAACGAGTATATATATACGCTACGTGACGGTCTTGCGCTGATTAGATCTCGTCACACAGACGGTATACGTCTAAGCGATAAGCTCGATCTCTAATGCGGACAGTATGGATTAGAGCCGGGCTTTAATGTTCGAAAAAACCGTCGACCGGTGATATACGCTATCTTTTATTTTTTTTTTGCCCACGGTATATAGTTAAGATTGTAGGGACGATTTATTATATAAGCGTATATAGATAGTTTTATTGTACAATGTAATGTAGGTGCGATTAGCCGAGGAATGACGTAAGGTCTATGATTGGAGAGCAGCGTGTAATTAGAAGGTTTATAATAGAGATATTAATGAATTATAGCACACGTATATATATACATATATTGCGTCCAGCTAAAAATCGACGGGTTGGCAATGGTTTTCTTTCGTTATATTTACACGCTATACTCTATAGGAGTTTTTTTATTTATCTGTTGTCGATCGCGTTGATAAACGATCCTAATCTCTCAGGAATGCACTGGGTCCGATTGAAAAATATTCAGTTACACAATATTCGATGTTTCTTCTTATATATCATTCGCACCCAAGAAAGACGGTAATAAATGTTCAACCCGCCGCGCAAAACGTTCAAAAAAAAATTTTTTATTTCCGATGCCACTTGACACGACCTCTGCTTGAAATCAGCTGACTCATATCTCGATGACCTCGACTCCCCGCGCATAATGCAGCTATATATATATATATATATATATATATATATGTATACGCGAGGTACCTACAAACCGACAATGTCTATCCCTCGCGAAACAATAGGTTCGCGTCGCGAAACTGTTTTCACTCTCGCCATGAATAGTCCGATCGAAATCGGTGGAGCTTCGATCCTCTAAAAATACAAGCCGTGCAGCAGGCATACGTACACGCGCTCGCGCCAAGTATATATAAAAAGTAATCGGAGCTGCGACTACAGGGCGAAAAAGATCGCATTAGCGGATGCCGATGCTTGTGTGTGCATGTCTCGGGTATATGGACGGAAGAGTCAATTTTCCCTCGCGCGAGGCTGACTAATGAATCGACGTATATATGTGTACCCGCGTCCTTAATTGTTCGCTGAGCAAGTCGAGGGTTTGGAAAAATGTAGGAGAAAAGCATTTCTCGGAAGAATCGTTTCATTTTTTTTTAATGAATGTTTCAAGCGGAGTCGTGTATATTTTTAGAAAAAAATTACACGCGTTTATATATTCTAATCGATCGTGCAGTATATACGAAAAATGCGCACAGCTGCAATCAGCGCATAAATTTGAGAGTCTGCGCTGACGCGAAAGTAGGCGCATATATACATGCGTGCTTGTTATATTTCTCGCTAGTTTTTCAGCCGCGGAAAGAGGATAATGTCTTGCATAACAATGCGCGCGTTTTTATTTTATCAGCACTGATGCGCGTACGAGGGAAATAATAATAAATGCTCTGAGAGAAAATTAACATTTTTACTTACGCGCGCGCGTGCGCTTTTAGGTTTGCAAAGCAAGTAAAACAATAAATTAAAAAAAATGCAACAGCAAAAACTAGGTATACACATCCAAGCGCTCGAATCTGAGAAGCAAAGCGCGCGGGGGATTCAAAGAAAAGCGGCTGGATAACATCCAGGCCTCATCATCTCCTATATATATGTACAAGACGAGAGCCCCGGTGAACTTGGCCTAGCGACTGAGCTTTTCCGATCGAGCTTCATCATCATCATCATCATCATCATCATCCCCGGAAAAATTCGCAACGGAGAATCGATCCTCCGTTCTCGCGCTCGAAATCACGTGTCTCTCCCGCCTCGTGTGTATATAGTATACGGTCTACGCTATCTCTTACCGTCGAGCGTTATAGGCCTGTCAGTCGTGTACTCGCCGTCGGCGCGTGTACTTGTATACACGCTCTCTCTCTCTCTCTCTCTCTTGCTTTGGACGCGTTTCTTTTTGAGCGTACGTGTTGTATATACAAGAGGACTTTTGTAACGAGGCTGTGCTTTTTACAAGAGGCTCTTTGTGCTATCTCTGTGTATGTGATATACGTGTACCAGGGGGAAAGTTGAGCTTAGAAGAGTATGATGTGGATGAGTTTGAGAAATATGTGATTCGGTGAAAGATCTGCGCGCAAGTTGTAATTTTCGATCGTTCCGCAGCTGTGCAAACAGTATATATCACTGTTATGGAGAGTACTGAGGCCATCAAGGTACTATACTCCATCAGCTACTGTATATAATACGTTGTCTATCCCTCTGCTGTATTGTACCTGCTGTTGATGAGAATTGACAAAACTTTTAATTTATTTATTTACTTAAGTTTTATTCTAGTTTTTGTAAGCAACGATTATGATTTTTAGTTGAGAAGAACCAGTAGTTAGCAACGCCCAATATTCTGTTTCTTTCAGTAAAAGCGAGCTGCGCTCGCGTAATCAGTAGCTAAAACCGTGTGTCCACCTCTGTGTCTATCTGTCGATCGCTAGCTCGCTACTCTCGCGTAAATAGAGTTGTTCTCGTGCATGGGCTACTCCGCCGCTGACGCTCCTTGTTTATCTCTACATACGCACATATGTCAACCGGCCTCTGATCCGTCGCAGACATGACGAACGACAGACAGGTAAGCTTCTTCTACTTTTCTCTTTTTATTTCGATCTATTATTATCATTATTATTGTATTTTGCATTCGATGTGTAGCTGTATATATAAGAAGTATAGCCAGTATATTATAGAGGATCGCATAGCATGATTTCTCGACTTTCACTGTACTTAGACTCTCGAAAACGGCGCGTCTGTTTATTTTTCCCCGCTGCTGCTTTACGCTCGTAATTCATAATATAATACAACACTCCAGAACAGAGAGAGAGACTACACATGCTGTGCATGAGTCGATCGCTCCGAAATAGCATCATCCGCGGAAAAGCCTACCGCGATGCATACCGCGAAACGCGAAAAGCTGCACCGAAAGCTTTCATTTTATAATACACTATATATACGACGTCGCAACACGGCCGACTAACGAATAATTATTTATTAGTCGGCCGCGCACTTTTGCCGCAAGACCGAGTTCCGAAAAACTGATTTTACACATTGCATTGTTTGATCCGGGACGAAATAAATCGCAGTCATGGTTCCGGGGCGTGAGGAGCAGCAAGTTCCGTCACGTGTACGGCGCACCGGCGAAACGGGAGAAGTGCTACGACAACATCAAGATCACGAAGAACGCCCACGACTCGCAGTTCTGCGCCGTCAACCCCAAGTTCCTCGCTATCGTCACTGAGGTTGCCGGCGGTGGTGCCTTTCTAGTTCTGCCTCTCGACAGTGTGAGTATAATTATGTATATGTTATATATATACTCGAAAAACATAGTTTAACACGCCGGAGGGCATTTTGCGCGCTATGTGTATAATGTAGTTATATAGTGTACGTGACGCATCGATCTATGCCATGAATTATACATTCGCGTCGGGAGGCGTTCGATTGTTTTTCTCTGATTCATTGTCGTCGTTTGCTTTTCGAGAAGCTTCATCCTTGGCGCGGTTTTAGCGGCGTTGAAAAAAATATACTAATTCGATGGAGGAAGCTGTTCTTTTTCTTCTTCTGAACGAGTGCGTTGCGGAGATCGAATGGAAAAAAGTCTGCATGATGGAGTCGTGCCTATTAAAAAAAAAAAAATAATAATAATAATTTCTAATATACGCGGATGAACTTTAATCGCTACGAAAATCCAGAAACTCGAGGAATAAGAAATCGTTTAATTCGCGATAAAAATCACGGCGAATGCCATACCGCTTCTGCTGAGCGTTTTTATCCTCTAATTGCAGGATGATGCTCCTCGCGCGCTCACTCGCGGGCGGGAGAATAAAATGTACTTTCACTGCCTATTTCTCGATGCTAATTGCTCGCGGCGCTAATCTCGATTTTCCTCTCCTGCGCTCTAGCGGGGAATTTACATTTTTAAGCGACTTTCATTGCCACCGGCCGTGACCGCCGTGGGTTTCGTTGTATATTGGGTTTATCGTTGTTAATTTGTTGATTGATTTTTATCGTTTTCGGGCTTTCAGACTGGACGACTGGATTTCAATGCCAATAGAGTTACCGGACACACTGGCCCGGTTTTGGATATCAAGTGGAACCCGTTCAATGACAATGTCATCGCTTCGTCATCGGATGATTGCACGGTAATGTATAACGGCTGTTGTTTTTTGTTTAAAATTTGATCTAGATTGATGTCATAGTCGAGGGGAGAAAGTGCAATGAATACGCGACTTTTTAAGCCTATATTCCCACTGTACTAAAAATATTGAAGCTCATTCGCGAGCTACTTCCAAAAATCTCACGTAGAAAATATTCCAATCCTATATATATATATATTATATATATATCAATCATCGGCATTACCTTAATATGTTTACCTCTCGTACAGACATAATCGATTTTAAACAGCCCGCAGAGATTGCACATAGTAGGCCCTCTCCGACCTTCCATCAACGACCCTGGCGTCACACCTCGTGAAGCCCATTAATCATTCCGCGCAATACATATATATATATATATATATATATATATATATATAATATACAAACTCGCATCGGCGAGCAAAACGAAAAGAAAAAATGTAAAACAATGCCATATCTCATCGCAGGTAAAGCTCTGGCACATCCCAGACGGTGGGCTCTCTCGAAACCTAACCGACTGGCTGGTGGAGCTTCAAGGCCACAAGCGTCGAGTCGGCTACATCGAGTGGCACCCGAGCGCCGAGAACATCCTCTTTAGCGCAGGCTTCGACCACCTCGTCATCGTCTGGGACATCAGCAAAGGCGAGACCGTCAGCGTCATCGACAGACATCCCGATGTCATTTATAGTATGTCCCTTAACAGGGATGGAAGTCTCTTGGCTACCACCTGCAAGGACAAGAAGCTCCGGGTGTTCGAGCCGCGTTCCGGCATTGTCGTCTCGGTGAGTGTATAATAGAGAGAAAGAGAGATACGTGTGCTGCTACTGGAAGCACGATGGATTTTTTTAATGGACTACTAGATAGTCGCGAGCGCCTTTGTCTCGCCGGCTGGATGGAACTATTGTGATCTCGATGTATTACGCTTGTGGAGATGCACGAGCTTCAGACACTGTGCTGTGCATTGTATTCAGCTTGACGGTAGGACGTCTGCTGCGTGGGTTGGGGTTGCCTCGTCAATAGTCTGCTAATTTGTCCGATGGAATTTTGCGCAGCGATCGTTCTTTCGAATTGTTTTTAATACGGTAATAACGCTGCTTTAAATGCTCGAGTCAATGAGTACTTTTAAATAGCTTTTAATTAAATGAAGATTTAGAGAGAATGATATATTAATAGAATTACACGCGCTGTCCTCTCGAGAGCTCTGACTAATGTTTACAATGTACATTCCAGGAGGGCGTATGCCACGCAGGCACGAAAGCCAGTAAGGTCGTATTCCTGGGCGCCTCTGGCCGGCTCCTTACCACAGGCTTCAGCAGGCACTCCGACAGGCAATACGCAGTCTGGAGTCAGCACGATTTATCCGCGCCGCTGACTTGCGAAACGATAGACTCCAGCAGCGGCATCGTTTTTCCTTTCTACGACAATGACACGAACATGGTATATTTAGCAGGCAAGGTAAGAGAGTGAGAGCAAACACATATTTGCATACGATATTACACGACAGACTATAAAATAAATTACCCGTAACGCTAATCTCCTCATTTTATCGTTCTACGTGTAACAGGGCGACGGCAATATCCGATACTACGAGGTGGTGAACGAGGCCCCCTGGGTGCATTATCTCAGTCAATTCATATCCGGCAATCCTCAGCGAGGCTTGGGTATAATGCCGAAGCGCGGCGTCAGCACTGCTATCTGCGAGGTCTTCAGGTTCTACAAGCTTCACGCTACCCGAGGCATGTGCGAGCCGATCTCGATGATCGTACCCCGGAAAGTAGGTTGCTCAGCGATTAATAATTGCACTTTGCCGTATAATGTAGAGATATTATTTTGATGCTGATAATGAGTGTGCGTCGCATTCGTAGAGTGACCAGTTCCAAGAGGATCTGTACCCAGATACTGTGGGCACGACTCCGGCGCTTTCTGCCAAGGACTGGATCAGTGGGATGAATAGTCCTCCCGTTCTGATATCCCTTAAAACTGGTTCGTCGATAGCATAATTGAATCTTGTTCATACTAACATTATTCGCCATTTAAGACTAACATTTTTTTATCACTTCCAGGAGGTAGCATTACCACGCACAAGCCGCGAGTATACAAACCTGCGCACTTGGCATCGGCTACAGATCTGAACACAAAGAAGAAATTCGCATTCTTGTCGACGGAGACAGTGCCTGATTATCGACCGAAGGAATACAACGAAATATCAGAAAAGAGTCAAAAGACTTCTAGCAACCAGAGCACAAAGTTCCACCAGCTCCAGCAGAAGTTTAACAACGTTGCGTTACAGGTAAGATGTTGTACTGCACGGTGAACATATATGTTCTTAACAGTTACTGGGTGTTGTGTTTGTTGTATTTTCAAAACCAGTAAATTAAGCAATCTACACCTGTTCTGCTTGTGCTCTACATGTTGAATTAATCGGATATTTTAGCTTGTTGCCACGACAAAAATAATTTAATACTCATTGTGGTTTCTAAATTTCTGTGCTGTTTAAAAAGAGCCTGTCGAGTTTCGTACTAGATAAAAAATTGTATTTTTGATAATTTTGTT
Organism: Muscidifurax raptorellus; assembly: GCA_020010945.3. NCBI lineage: Eukaryota > Metazoa > Arthropoda > Insecta > Hymenoptera > Pteromalidae > Muscidifurax > Muscidifurax raptorellus. The sequence goes on from CM052078.1 coordinate 39,865,738, forward strand.
TGAAAAAAGTCGTTTGTTTAACGCACTAACACTTTGCATGGTCAACTTGAAGCCACCAAGATGTAGCATCAAATTCTATGAGCTCGTTAGCAAGTTTGGGAGCTATTCTCATTATTGTAAGGTAGGTTTTGGCGATTTAAATGTCTTTTTTTCCTTATTTTTTTCTTGCTAACGTAACGTATAGCCTAAACCCGTAGAACGTAGAAGCTTTGTTTCTTTGATCTTAGTTGCATACTTACACCTCTTCACTTGATATTGTTTGTTATTAACTGCTTCTCAAGTACAATGGCTGTTATATTAATTTATATCCATTTGCAACTCTGTGATAGCTATAATGCGTCATTTTAAATTGTTGCTTTTTCTTGTCTAGAATAATATCGTGTCATCGACTATGAATGACAACAAGACGCTGGAAACTACAGATATACCAAATAACGAAGCTGAACTGCGTTTGGCTTACCTACGACAAACCGATGAGCTGAGGTTAGTCCGGCGTCAACTTGCCAATAGTCAGCTACGTGTTAAAGAATTAGAAGAACAAATACGAAAGCACCAACAAAAAAGTTTGTAATTATATACGTATGTGAGTAAGGTATGTAATGTATAAAAAATTAGTTGATGTTCTCTCGATCGAACATCTTATATTTTTTCTTAAGAAAATCGGCATCTTACGATTATTAATAATCGATATGCTAAAAGCGAAAGAATCTAGAATGTCATTTCTAGTACATAGTAATAAACGCATAGAAAATAACTCGTTTAATTAAAAATCTACTCAAACTTTCAGTATTTAATTTATAATACTTTTATTGTGCTGAAAGTGAGACTTCACAGTTAATGATTTGATTTACTTAGTAGAACTATAGAGGGAGAATTTTTCGGTATTATCAGTTATAAGATAGAATCTGTGATTTGTTTCTTTACGTTAATTAATTCATTCCTTGACAAATTTGGAATATAAATTGCTTACTCGTTGGCACGATACTTTGTTTATGAACTTATTGATATATTTTCAATGCTACAGATTTATACCACGTTTTTGGTGTTTATTATATTTTATTTTTAAAGAGTTATACAAATATTTACACTGTAAACACTAATGCAAATCTACTTTATTGGATTTGTCAATACTTTTATTTTTAAAATAACGTATACTGCTCAAAAGATGAATTATTGTCTGATACCGTTTAGTAGTATGAACTTGTGATTTTCATATAATTTATATATGTCTATGCTTATACGTGCGGTAAATTACGTAATATACAATGTATCACTTTTACATTTATATGAATATGAAAGTATTGCGTTCATTTTAAGACTCTGCTATCAAACATAGTTAATAACATATTACATTGATTAAAAAAGAAAATGTTGCGTATCTAATATTGATAGAAAATCAGAATATTGATAGAAAAAAAAATAACGATATACAATAAATTGACAAATATTCTTGGACCAAAATAAATATATTTCTGCCAAGTAGTGATTGTAAAGGAGATTGATGAAAAATTATATGATATTCAAATGTATTTTTAATACCACATTATTTACCAGATATCGAGTAGTTTAAAACCAATTCACAAAATTTTACTATTCACGCTTAACATAACGTACAATATTCTTTTATCGATTGCAAACAAAATAACTTATTCTGAAAGCTTATGTGAAAGCAGTGTTACATAAGAAAATAGTATCCAATAGGTTTATATGAGATAAATAAAATTTTTGCTAAGCCCATGCGGGGTCAAAATAATTAAAAAATTTGTTGTAAAAGAAGAATCATTGTAATAGAATTGCACTAATCATATTAGTACTGTATATTAACTTATATATGCATAGGGTGCCTTTGCAAAGCGAAAAAGAATAATGAAACAAGAATAATGAAAAAAAAACACGTGAAACTGCCTTCGGTGTACTTGCTGCCGTAGCTTCAAAGAGTAGGACGTCTAACAAAACGCGCATTTTGTAATTACAAAAGACATATTTTGTACTTTTCACGTCGATTAGTCGTTTACTACATCGATTATATTATGTAGTGGAGCTCGCGAAAATTTGACGACTTGCTAGCAGCATGGGCCAAGCGTGACACGAATTGGCCTTACAGAGAAAAAAAGAAAATTCCGAGCATTTATACCTTCTCGATGTTGGAAATACATGCGCGAACGCAGACCGGCACTTTGTGCGATAATGCCAAAGAGAGTAAGAGCGAATATTGTAAGAATCATAATGCACAAAGGAAATACACATAAACATATATTATTACATATATAACGCTCGTCATCGTTGCCTGACCCGATTTTTGCCAATAACACGCTTGTGTGATGCTATATCAGCACAACTATACAATTACACATGAAAGTGATGGATATTTGAATGTACGAAAACCATGGCAAGTCAAAATTTGTTTAATAATAAAAGAATCTTTCAATAAAAAAAAAATGAGTGACAAACATTTAAAGTATACAAAATTTATTGTTAATATCATTTTTTGTAAAACCTGTACAGCGAGTCAAATTAACAGTTACGATAATACTTAAATCTAAGTAATTTTATCTATTTGATCGATAGATTTTGGACGGATGAAAATAAAACATAAGTCCTATCTCCTGAAGATGGCAAAGCCGAAGCTCACTACGACTAAAAAGCTGTTGACTAGTTTCGAAGGCGTCAAGTCAGATGCCGGATTGCAGCCGTCAGTATTGCAAGTGAAAACACATGTCCTGTAGGTGAGCGTGTCTCCCGGCTGCTTCACGTAGTCGCAATAGTTGCCCAGGTCAACCGATGAGCAGAACCGCTTTGTTCCGATTCCACCTATAATTTAAATTATAATTTAGTTATTATAGAATCACACTCTAATTAAAAGCTATCTTTACAATGTATTAACTTTGTTAGTGTGATCTGTTGTTATTGAGAAAAGATATCAGTAGGTATAGAACTCGCGGATCGATACGTCGAGTAATTTGCGTCACTTTTTTTTGAAAACTATTTTTAGAGTCGATCGAGACTCCCTCGTATAGGCATCAGCTTTCATTAAATCACTTCCGCTAAATATCGATCCACTCCTCGAGATACTGGTGTCCTCGAGGCCGGTGTCCACTTATGGACCAAATTTTATTTGATTGGAATCAATCTTTCGTTACTGATGATATCTTTTCTTTCTTATATAAACGTGCAGTGGATAATAATTGATTAGTATATTTACGTGAAACGTTATTCGTATACTATCGAAAATGCGAGAAATCACGCTATTATATGTGTCTAACTATAAAGCAAAATTATTCTTTCTGAAACTTTACATTAACATTTTACAAAAGAAAATAGTCAACTCAAAACTAATTTTTACACCGGATGTAGACAAAATACAGTGGCACAAAAACGGTGTAGAAAAAACATCAAAAACGTCATTCTCGATTAGCTGTAAGAAAAGAACCTCCGTATCGTCCAACGGTTTTCACGCAATACTGTGCCTCGAAGACGTGATTGCAATTCCTGGGCTGTAGGTAAGCTACCAGTTCGGGATTCTCGCACTTCCACTCCTCGGCTGAGGTGCACTGGTAGCAATCCAATGCCAAGGCTCCGGATATGCGTGAAATTAGTTATTGGTTAGTGCTATGTGAAAATTGATTAGAATACGTTGTTACATAGAGTTCGATTGTTATATCGAGGAACATTCACCAGGACATTATTTTTCCCATTACCACGATATTTCATTAGATGCGTAATTTTCCACTACCTCGATTATTTAAGAGATATGTTATTGTTAAGATAATGATGATGATGGAAGCGTTTTTTTAAAATTTTCTTTTGCCAAGCAATATATGTTACCCTCGAATCGACCGATGTGCTTAACGCAATACTTGGCCCCGTAAACATCGTCACAGGATTCGGGCTCGATGTCGTAGCCGTGGGTCAGAAATTCGTTGCACAAAAAGGGCCGAGAACTGTTTGTGCTCATGCATCGGTAACATTCAAATCCATGGGCTGTTTTAAACAAATAAGACAGTGGTAAAGAGAAAACAATAATTAAAAAAATAACATTAACGATAAAAATAATTCTCGTTTGAACTTTATCGCTTACGGAAAGCGTCGGCATTGAACACCCGAAATTAACGAGGACGTATCTACCTCGCGATAATATTTGAAGAGATAGTATTTACATTCCTCTGCATACGTCGTTGACGATGCGCGCGATTCATCCTAGCGTGAACGAGCAGATAATAATTTGCTTCGGATCCTGCCGGAATTCAATGCTCAACAGGATAAAAATAATTATCGTCATAAATACGTTCGATCTCATCGGCGAATCTCATCTTCCGCTATATACAAACATTGAATTTTAAGTAAATAGGCCATTTGAGAAAAAATCGACATCGCACTCAAGAGACCCACTGCGAGGGTATATAAATCGAAATCTTATAACGCTCGATGCTCATCTCTCTCCCTCTTGTAGCTTCCATCGAGTGGCCGTGGAATCCTCGTTTACGAGGAGATAGTTGCTTAATTTTCCAAGTTACTCGCGTCGATCGAGTAATTATAAGTAGTTCCGGGCAAGTTTGTACTGCGCGCGCTCGTTTCGGGTTATATTATAATTAATTCAGTCACTTCCGACGGTCTCTCTCGTCGATGCAGTTGACGGAGAGTAGGTGATGTGTAACGATTTTCTATATATATAGCATTATAGTTGATGTGTGGATTTTAAATGAGGAATTTAAATACTCTCGAAAGGAAAAATCGAGGCTGATCGATTTTTAAAGGTGGACGTTTCATTCTGCGATTTTCAGGCTTCTTTTAGCTATACGGTTATATATCGGGCTCTGTTTTCACATAGACGCTTTAATCGTTTAGATGCGCGTGCATTATGATCGCTGTGTTGCCGACAAAGGAAAATACATCAATGGTCAGCTGCGACCTAATTTTCCTCCAATACATTATTCTTGCGAACGCTTTTGGTTGACGATCGGTTTATCCTTAACTTTGAACAATTTAATCCTAATACAAGCTATATATGACACACCTGACACGATAATCCAATCGATAATAAAATTATACACTTCGCGCAACTCCATTCCCAGCAAACAAAATCGCTATTACAAAATACTTCTCGATGCACTAACCCCACGCAACTATTCGAAAATTCATCCTCTCTCCCGCGTAAAAAGACGCCTCTCGCACAAACCGCGCGCACACCTGTGCAGATCGTTCTCCATCGCGCATCAGCACCGATGAGGAATTTCCTTGAAAAAGGAAGTCTTGAAAAATCTCAGCCAACCGATCGCCGACCCCAAAGATCAAGAACCGGGCCCGCATCGTTATACCGATCACAGACCCCGCCCAAAGAGACGCGTCTCCAACGCACAACGGCCGCTGTACGCGCATAGGTGTATATATATATATATATACACACATAGTAATGCAGTCGCAGCGTGGCTCACCTGTTTCGAAAGTAGCAGCAAACAGCAGCAACAGGACGAAAATTCCCCTGGTACACCTGGAGACCGCAGGATCCATTTTTGAAAATGTTTGCCAAAAGCTCTGATGCCGTTCTCGGTGAGCTTCGATGAGCCGCACCTGCGAGAGTTCCAGGTTAACAGGAGGAGACGCGCGAGTAGTGGGCAGCGTTACCAAGCGACCCGACTTCTTGCCTGCTGTGAGCTTAGGACTAAACTGACTGAAGCCAGTGAGAGAGAGAGGCGAGGCTTCGTGACTCCAACTCCGCGTTATTGGAGGGGGACCAGGCGCGATCGAGCTGACACATCGCACGCGAGCGCAAGTTCTTCTTTGTATATGTTGTGTGCGCTTCCTGATTGCAATGAGCGATTTTTGTTGTTGAATTTTTAGAGGTTCGTATGAGGGTTGAATAATTTTCCGCTGGTTCGTGGAAATAAAAATAGAAGCGGGAATGCGTGTGATTTTTTTTTTTTTTACATATTTTTCAATTCCGAGGAAAAAGTGCCTTTGATGTGTACATAATTTTATGCGTACCTAAATATATCGCAAGATTTAGAAGTGTGTACGATACGGTAAAAAGTTGAAGTTCAGAAATTCGATTGTGATGGAGTTAACATTGTTAGAAAAGGTATATAACAATTCATTGTGAGATGATTCGCTTAAATGTGTATATTATAGATAGGAACGTATAACAATTGCATATTACAAAAGACTTCAAATCTTTGTAGAGGAAGACTTTTTCGGACCCTTGTGATTAGACTTTACGATATCTTTTTTACCTTTAATTTTAGAAACGGTATTGCTCTTATTTTTATTTTTTTGTTTGTAAGAAGCCTTCGATGAAGCCTTTGCGGCGTTTCTCGAATTAGCCTTCTGTGGTCCTTGCAACTTTTTGCTTCCTATCTTCTTTACGAAAATCGACTTCTTCGTCGAATTTTTAACTGGCAATTTGACTTTCGAGCTTTTCTCTTTGGTCGACGACTGTTTCTTCGTTGAAAAGTTCGTCTTTCCCCCAACTTTCTTATTGTGACTCGAGGCAGTAGTCAATTTATTTTTCGGCTGAATGTGGGCGCTTATCATTTTGGTCACTATGATTTTCCTGTCTCGATTTTTGCTTTTGTTGGAGTTTGAATTTTTTGTGAGACTTGCCTGGCGGGATATGCGATTCTTAATTTTTTTCTTTATCGTTCCGTAGATACCGGCAGTGCGAAATAGTTTGTAAGTATTGTTCGAGAATTCGGTAGTGTAGGACTTCATTACAAAATTGCTGATGAATTTTGACTCGTCGGACGTCGAGTCTTGCGAATATCGATCACCGCTGTTATTCTGCAAATTATTAATACGTCGATGACTTCTTGAATTAATTGTAAAAGCGATTCAAATTTACTAATAAAAAAAATTGTGCTCGGCAAAGAATATTTATATACTCAATCAAGATTAAGGTGGCGATGTTGACTATATGTACGAAGAAGCAGGATAACGTTGAAATATAAACAAATAAATGAGTATAAAAGTATTATATTTTTCAACACTTCATTTCTACAAAACATTATAAATTATATGTTAATGCACATATTCATATATACACATATGTATATCTCAAAACTGTCCCCTCCTGTGTGGTATACAGATTTATCCATATACAAATTCGTACATATACATACATATCAATATATATGCACATGTGAGTGAAAACATTACACTATACATATTTATAGTTATTTATATATAAATTTGTTTGTTGAGTCACTGAACACGTCAATTTTTTTCAGTCAATCACATTTTGTTGTGAGGAACAAAGCGTGAGAAATGTATAATTTTTGTAAGGTATCCAGTAAGCATATTATGCCATTTTGCTATACTACAGTCTTTCCAGCTATCTATAAATAGAAATAATATTGTAAAATAAAAGTTAGTGTTACCCTTCTAGAGTTTTACAACATGTGTGTGCTCAAAAAATTAAAAAGATTGTTAAAAGTAGGTGCTAACGTAAATGCGAAAAGATGTTTCGTGCTCTTATCAGCAGTTTTCAATAGAAATAGATAGTCTTATATCCTTCAACAACTTTTTCTTTGTGAGCATCTATCAATGGTTTTTAATAGAAATAGATATTTTGGAAATATTTGTAGATTGTTTGGTCTCAAGAATATCTATATATTTACCATCCAGCTGTGTAATCTACTGATAATTGCTAAAATAAAAGTTAAGGCAGAAAAAGACAAGCAAAATACAATTGTTAAAATTCATTAAAAATGATTAAGAAAATGCTAATTAATGCAATATTTTTCCTGTCTCGATCTATCTTAAAAAAATTAGAATAACACAAAAGTAAAAAATAATGTGCTTACTATAATACCAAAATATTGTCATAAAGCGCTTTCTTTTCAAACAAGTGTAAGTAAGCCCTTTTGTATAAAATTGTTCATAAATTATACAGTCTCTAAATATTATGCTTCAATACCAATTATTTTATAATTGTTCTAAAAAAGCTTGAACCTAAATATGATTACTTAACTACACTTTAAATTCTTTATAAAATTGATAAACTTGATAATCTCTCGAATTTTATTTACCTACGTTAGAAATAGAATTTTAAAATTGATTCAATGAATGAAAATAAATACAATTCTATATAAATCTCTACAACGTCCAATTCATTTATCTAATTCAAAGTCATCTGTTAATATTGAAGTTCTACTTTTATAAATACTACAAAGTTGCCATAAGGCACAATAACAGGCTTGATCACTTGTTTCGTGTAACTTTCAATGTCAGCATAAAATGCACTGTCTTATTTCAGCATTTGCAACATCATTAACATCAATAACATCATTTTCAGTATCAGAAAGATTTACCTTATGCAAAGGTTTGTTCAACGACGTTTGATAGTGATTAGTCGATATTAATTTCAAATACGATTTGAGACCTTTCAGCGAACGATACTGACTATTTGGTAATCTGCTATTAGGATTGTTACCAGTCATGTCAAGTATCGATGGTCCAAGAGCAGCCCCAACCTGAAGGAAAACAACGTTTAGAAATTTGCGTTGGTCGATACATTAATTTATACGGAAGGGGCTATATTCACCTCTTCGAAAATTGCTGGATTATATTTAGGTGGTACAAACAACTGACCACGAATTTTATGTATTCCTTCTTTAACTCTTGCAGGTACTGTGTTAACTAGACGCCCAGTATTATAGTTACATTCTAGAGTGTAACTGTGAACTAAACCAGTGAGTTTATATACAGCAACTCGACCAGAACCTTCACGTGACATACCATCTCGTTTGTCTCTGTAACATAATATTATACATAAAATATTGTACTTCTCACGGATTTACCACTCTGCAAAATTCAGTTTATACTTACACAAGGTACATATTTTTCTCGGCAAAATTACACGATGTAAAGTGAAAGTTAGAATTATTTATAGACATCAATTTTGGTAGCAGCATGCAGGCTGACGAGTCTTCTGGATCTTCAAAATGGTTTCCATACATAAAAATGCCTTTTTTCGATGCATGGCCATGAAAGTCAATATACAAAAATATTCCAGAATCTTCTGACGAACTTCGTGGAGACTGTATTATACTACTAGCTGAACACAATCTTTTACATGGAACACTTTCTACTGATTCTATAGATTTTGGTTCATTTTCGACATATCCTTGACTTTTTACTGTAAATAATAAAAGGCCAATTATTTAAATTGCTCTTATTAACTAATTACAATACCGTTATTCAAGTGCAAACTTACATATTGATTTCTCAGATGCCTGAACTAAGCAATTTCTTACACGGCTTCCCTGCTCTATAACTTTATTCTTTTCTTCAAGAGACATCAGAGTTACCTGATAATCAATTTAAAGTTTAAAAAATTGTTAAATCGAAACATTTTTTAAAATTAAAAAAAAAGACTTTACCCTTTGGAGCAGTTTGTTTGTTTCATTTGAAATAGTATTGATGCTGCTTGTATTATCAAAGGTACTAATATTATGCTTATTAGTTATTTCAGGAACATGGTCTTCTGGCAAGGAATATGAATTGTGATAATACCTATAAATTAAACGTAAAAATTATGATAACACCTGCATACATACAAAAATTTGTAAATTGTACAAAAGTATTTTTTGTCTATCAACCTGAGCAGTGTTTTTGCTGCAAATATAGTAGGATGATCAGTTTTTGATGGATTAAGATATAGTCTATTGAGATTTATTCCTCTTGTATCCATCCTATAGTAGCCTTGAGCTACACCATCTGGATTAAGCATTGGTATCAGCTTGAAGACATAAAGTCGCCGTAGAGCTATAGCTATTTGATCTTCTCGGTTTAGCAATAAATTTAAAAATCCATTCAAAACAAAACTGGAAGGTGTTTCTCCAGGATGTACTCTGGCACTTATAAAAATGATCTGCGAAATTAAAAACAGTTATTTGTAATGAAAAGCAAATATTATTGTATCGCTGATGTTTATAATGTACTTTTTTATCTTGGAACTTGAATGGTCTTTCTTCATTTTCATTTGGAAATAAGTCTTTTAGTTTGGCCTCTCTTTCTGTCAGTATGTTGTAGTATGAACTTATTGTCAGAATATCAAGTCTTCGTCCTTCCAATGAATTTATAGCATTTTCTCTATGATAATAAATGTCATCTGCAAGATTAACGTTTTGCTTTATCATTTTTGCATCTATCTTTTTCAAGTGATTCTGTAATTCTGTGTAAGAAAACGGGTATGTGAATGCAAAATAAGTGATCGCATTAGGATTTTCTGAAGTGCGATAATTAAATGACAAAATGAATTCATTGTTTTTGTCATCTGCCTGAAATATAAATATACTTTCATCATCTTCGTAATTTCAATGAAATGGTCTAAAAAGGGAAAATTCCACAGTATGTTATACTTACTGTAAAAGTGGGTTTCTCCCTTATTCTTTCCCACTGCGGATGCCCTGGAATGACTTTGAACACAGGAGTCATCCCTTGGCTAAACATTTTCACTTGTTTATTGAGATTAACTAAATTGAGTTTAACGTAAACACCTTTTGCGGCTGCTTTAATACCAAAATAAAACCAAGTTTTGTTATTGTTTTGGTATTCGGTTCCATGGCAATCGTGCTTTGTCCAAATATTGAATTCATAGCTGGGAAGTTCAATCGGTGAACAACTTTTGTAGGTTTTATTGTTTTCACCTTTTCCTATAATGACAACAAATTTTAAACCAATGTCTCAGAAGTATGGAGCAGAGTTTTCTGCTAAAATTCTTACCATTGTCAGTCTTATTGATTTCAACGGCTTCGACCTTAGCAAGATTTGCAGAGTCAAAATTATTAAAAAATGTGAAACCGCCACATTCTATATTCTCCTCCATACTTGCAATTTCTAGAATTACTACCTGAAAAATGTTAACCTCATTACAGTATATTAACTCGTACACCACAGACTCTGATCAACATGATTATATAAATGACCTACTTAGATATCGAACATGGATAAAATGCAAATTACACCTTCAATTTACATCTAGCAAGCATATTATTATGAACTTGCAATCAAAATGTGATTGAACAATGCTGAACTAATAACATTGTCTTCTGTGGTTGAGTCCGTTTCGAAATTTTAGGTGTAAACGAGCAATTCATTTTTGAGACGATCAATGCATGACTCGACGTTAAAAATCACTTCCTCGACAGATCCTGTTTATTTCGAGCTCCGAAATTGCATTATTATCGCGGACGAGTCCATTTCCCGAGCTGCTATGCACGACTCGCACACCAAACACGGCTTTTTATTTAGGTTTGCATTTCGTCTGCTACTAACATAAGTACCCTATGTCCGCGCAACAAACACAAAATTGTGCTAAATGTCAACGCCTACTAAACTAGCCAAGCGACTGTCCCGCTATTGGCGTCTATAACAATAGTACATGTATATGTATAAGATCACTTCTGCAAGCGAATTTCCGACAGAAATCAAGTACAGACAAATTATTATCTCCTGTAGATGGGTTGAATTACGTTAACTGAAATTTTACGAAGGGAAAAATCATCGAGAGAACGATGCGTTTTCAATTTCTTAATCGAACAATTTGAACTGCCCGCGCAATAACAAAATGATCGATACAACAGCAGTCACGCTAAAGTCTATAGTCAAAAGGAGGATCCAAGTGTCTTTGGAAAAGAAAAATGACAATTTTCTAGTTTTTATGCTTTGTTAATTAAACAAAAATAAGAATACAAATTTTAGCGCTTAATTCCAAGTAAAAATCTTCCTATAACCATGTAAATTATATTTCGTTGCCATTCGTGTCCGTGTGGCGTCGCGCGTTCGTTTCGCGTAGTACTTCCTCTTCCCGTTCGCATGCCAGCAGCCAGATTGAGCTCAAGGCGTTGATGAGACAACTGTTTGTGGATTTTTGTATTAGTTTTCTCCAGTAAACCCTCATCATGCCGAAGAATAAGGGTAAGTACATTTATTCGGAAAACTACAAATGTCGCTCACATTATTTTGGGGCACACTTGGCTTTCACGAGTTTTTTCACACGAGAAATCGCAATAATACTGCAGTGAACCCGAGATAACCTATATTGTCAAATACGCGTTCTTAGTCACCATATACACGCATATACTCCGAAGCATCAAACTGTGATCTGCAGACATTTTTCTTTCAACATTCATAGGAGCTTTGCGATAACTTTGACGTATTTTCGTTTGCAGGAAAGGGAGGTAAAAACAGGAGGAGAGGAAAGAACGAAAACGAAACGGAAAAGAGAGAGTTGGTCTTCAAAGAGGATGGCCAAGGTGAGATATAAGTATAACAAACAACTTTCCTTTTTGCGTGAAACGTAGTTTATCTTACGCGAACGTGTGAATTAAGAAGATTGTTTGTGATATAAACTGGAGTCATTTGAGATTAATGTTTTCATTCATTTTTTTTGTAGAATATGCACAAGTCACAAAAATGCTTGGCAACGGCAGATTGGAAGCAATGTGTTTCGATGGAGTGAAACGATTGTGTCACATCAGAGGGAAGCTGCGTAAAAAAGTATGGATCAATCAAGGTGATATTATTCTTATTGGTTTACGTGATTACCAAGATGCCAAAGCAGACGTAATCTTAAAGTATACTGCCGATGAAGCAAGAAACTTGAAAACTTACGGAGAGTTCCCAGAAACAGGTAAGTTTAATCAGAGCAATTTTGTTAAAATGTATTTTTTATTGTATTCTAAAGATATAACAATCCAATGTTTTTGTTTCAGTCCGTATCAACGACACAGTCACGTTTGTAGAAGATGGTTTCGATGAAGATATTGAATTCGGTGATGAAATTAGCGACGATGATGAAGACGATGTGGACAATGTATAAATTATAATTTTTTGTATTTTCTTTTAATTTTAGTTTTTATTATTATAATTTAACGGTTTTTATTATTTTATTTTCAGATCTGATGATCTAACAAATTAAACAGTGAATAGAAAAAAATATCAGGAATATAATCGACTACTCGGTGAGGATGCTTTAGCATTTGCTGTTTTTGTACAGTTTATCGAACAGTCGGTGTCTTGTAACTAAAATACATTTTCAAGTTTTTTTCGATCCAAGTTACATTCTTGTCGACGAAAAATTTATCATTTTATAGTTATTTCCGTTAAAAATTAGGTACTGATTTTTATTTTATTATTTAAAACACGACGTTATTTTCAATACCTCCACTACGTGGTGCAGGTCAACCATGGTTCTATCAAGGCATAATTAATAGGTTGATTTTGTAGATATAAAAAAAAAGTTGTTTGTATTATAACGAGAAAGCCGGAGTTTTCATGTCAGCTTTTTTTAAGTATTTTCATTCACCTCGAACTGTTTATTTTATAAAAATTAATTATTGAATGGTGTATCATTTCATTACAACTGAAATGAATAAATCAATTGTCCAACTATGCGTTGAGTATCCTTTTTATAATTCCTTATATTGAAATTAACAAAATGTTATTGAACTATTGAATGTAAACATTTTTAGTAATGTGCGAAAATTGTTGATACAAAAATAAATATCTAAGTACGACCTTGCTCGTTTAACATTGTGAAGTGTATTTATATATGAAATATACATACGTAAATGAAGGCTATTGCTATTGTTTGTACCAATGCAATGCAACTTGCAGTTTCTCGTTTTCGGCACGTTCCTATTGTAATTTTAAAACGTTACGTTAGTGTAATCAATTTGCTTGTATTTGATTATAATCACGAGAAAAAATATAACTGCCAACAATAAAGTGTCCATACAAATTGTCCAATAAGGAATATATTAACTTTCTTGTATCACAACAAAATAACACGTTTGATTTGTATCTACTTGCCAACTGCTGATTTATTGAAGAATGTTGAACTGTTGCGCTGGAAGCACAAATTAACTTTTAGATAAAACTACTAGATGATTTACAATCATAAAATTATGAACTAACCCGAGATTTTAGTTACGCAAACCTTTTTTTAAGTTTCTGGATTAAGAATAGATAACTGGATCTACACAATTTAGAGAAAATAGAACGATTTGTAATTCATATGTGCAATACCTACCTTTACCATATCGTTTGCTGTATCTATTGTACGTGAATAAATTAAATAAATGATCACAATGAATTAATGTTCGATTATTATGGAACCCGAATTTTTCTTATTACAAAGCTATAAAAACCGAACAAATCATTATTATTTTGCCTCATTACTGCTATACTATTACTACTAAAAACAGAAAATGATATAAGTACGTTTAATAATAACTTATTCCACTGAATAGAAAAAATTAAATTAAATAACTTGAATGATATAAGTAAAATTAATACTACATTGCTGAAAGCAGCTCTTTATTTGGTATAATTAACGGGGATGAAAAATAAATATATATGAAATTATCGAAATAAATGCAATCAGAATGTTAAATTTATATATATATATATATATATATATATAAATTATATATATATATATATATATATATATATATATATATATATAACGATGATCTCGTTGAGCATTGCATGAGAGTGAATGCGTGTGAAGTATTGAAATACGTATTAGTAGAAGCATTTTCAAGACTTTATTAGATGCATGTGATTGTGCCTTTGGTCCTTAGGTCGGGTGGGCTCTAGGCAAGTCTATTGAATGCAGCACAGTGGACATTATACATTATAATTTATAAATCTTGGATGTGTAGACATAATCCATTTTAATATAATAATATTTTGTATATTAATAGAATATCTTTACGCTAGGAGATTTCTAAAGGTAATTTTTCTTTTATATTCCATACGGGTGTCTGACCTTTTTTCATATCTCGTTAAATCGCCTTTTTAAGTCAATTGTCTTGGCGTCGTTGCACATTAAAAGCTAACGCCTCCCTCTCTTATAATATATAAAGTCGAAATTTGTTTATGCTTAAATCCTTCGATAGGTCGTCATAATTTTCCTAAATATATCCAACGTCAAATATATCCAAATTCGTTTTCAGCGTCGATAGAATAATAGTTTATAACGGTTACAAAACAGTTATCTCGTGTCATCATCACCATCGTCCTCCGTCGTCTCTTCTATAAATAATAAAAATATTCACCATGCCATTGAGATTGCGTAAATTCATTACAATGCGCATAATAATCCGTACATTTATTTATATATAATTTATATGGCTAAAATAATTATAAATATACACAATTGAAAAAGATTGTTAGGAATTATTTTCCATTAAATAAGTCCAATGTACATAATTATTATATTTCGTCGTTTTATTCATTATTTTTATTTATTTTGTTATCTTTCATCGGTCGTTTTTAAAAACACGATGCCTTGCCATTGTCTCAAACCAGAAACTCGCTTGGCGCGCAGACACATATTATATAATATAATAATGTATAATGTAATTATAATAATAGCTTTTGTTTCGTCAATACATAGCATTAAAAGAGAAAAGG
The DNA here is from genome assembly GCA_020010945.3 of Muscidifurax raptorellus. Taxonomy (NCBI): domain Eukaryota; kingdom Metazoa; phylum Arthropoda; class Insecta; order Hymenoptera; family Pteromalidae; genus Muscidifurax; species Muscidifurax raptorellus. The sequence continues at coordinate 39,881,158 of CM052078.1, forward strand.
AGAATAATCTCGATTTTTATTGTGCTTCTTCGTCATCCATTATATGCGTTTGTGCTTTGCGGAATGGCAAGTCAACATACATATATAGAATCGTTTAACGCTCATCATCTTATGACAATAATAATCATAATAATAATAATAATAATAATAATAGATCAATCAATATGATATTTAGGATTGCGGGGGAAAGCATAGTTGTAATAATATAATAAAAATCTTCACCAGCTCATGATTTTGTTTAGCTTTAAAATCGTCCACCGAAAGCCCGAAGCTCATATAGAATCTTATAATCTTACAAATTAACAACGATCGCCCATCATCAGGTTGAATGATGTCGAGTATACAATTACATCGTTACAGTTCATTCGGATTGGCTGACACCACGCTACACACCACCTCCTCCTCTCCTCCCTCACATCGTATATAATACCCCGATATAATTTCATTTCGCTTTATAACATTCTCTAATATGTATTACACAACTCTTTTTCTCAGCTACCTAAACAGTTCGCCCCATCTCGCGCGTGCGTGATATATAACTGTCCTTTTCACCGCGTATATATATTTCATGAGAGATGCATACGATAAACGTTTACATGGACGGGCTGACGTAGTTTGGAGGATGAGAGAGACTAGCGTTACATTATGCAAAAAAGCTAGTCGCGAACTGCGTGGCTTATATACGCGATCGTCTTCTCGTCGCTCGCACGCGAGAGATAATAAACACAATAAGGCTACATAGAGATAGAGAGCAGAGGGGGCAGGGGGAGGGAACGATAGAAGCAATATAATATATAATTCATCATAAATTTTCTTCTGCTTATCATATATAATAATTCATCATGATTCATTGTTTATCATTTATTTATCTGCTTTCCTCGATTTTCCGAAAGTATAACAAACGCGCGCGACGATCCTTACATAGGCCAAAAGCGCTCATCGTTGCGACGATGATACCGTGGCTCAGCTGCGCGGTCGGCGCGGAAGTGCTTTTTTCTTCTTCTTTATGTATAATATAATAGAGAACACACACGAGGCTCACGTGCGCGCGCGATATTCGTTTCAAAAAGTTCGCGCCGTTCGCTCGCCCGTTTTCTTTTTATACCTATATATATATATAATATACTTTATATATATATATATATTTATATATTTATATGTAGTCTATGTATAAAGTGTTCCTCGCATCTTCGATTCATCGAGTTTCATTGGAGTGTGTCTTGGGGTATAGATTGTTCACTGTCCCTTTCGCTCCTCCGTTATGAATTGCTCGGCGATCTTCTGCATCGACTCGTGCACCTCGTCGTTATCGCCGCTGTCCTCAGCCGCTCCAGGCACTGACGTCGTCATCGTTCGTGTGACTCTCGTGGTTATCCTGGTGGAGAAGCGGAAGAAAATCGATTAGCGACGAGTCGTTATGAAATCAGCCTGTGTTTGATACGATTTTGCCGAGAGTCATCGGAGTGTAAATTACTCGAGGTGATTGACGCACGGTTGTTACTGGTAATTATAAATAATTGCAGCGCGCACGCTATTATCAATATTGCAAATTTTAATTTTTATCGTGTCTCTGTTATATACTGCGTGGAAAAGATCAGTCGTTATGATTTAATAATTGTTATACAATATTATACCTTTCGTGTGTTTCGGGGTTGAGCTCAGTCGTGGTCGTCGTTTCCATGAAGGTAGGCTCGTTTTGTTGCATAAAGTCATTTTCTGCGTGAAAAAGAAACATGCGAAAATTGGGTTAAAACGTGTGTACATTGTCGTTAACAATTTTTTCCTGTTGCTGATGATTTATATGCTGATAATTTCTTACAGAGAGGCGTAAACAAATGCACGAATTTACGGGTGCACTTGTATGTTAAATTCATGTATATCCACTTATAATTTGCATATGTGGTGTTTACACTATACCTCGATTTCACGTCATGCCCATACAAGGGTTCAATTATTATTATGTTACTAGACACATATAAAAAAAGTGAAAGTACAATTGACTAGACATTGGACAATACACTGTACTTTTTACTCAATCAGCAATGTATATATATATGCAGACTACGCAATTCTCTGCTGATACGTAGTGTTTGTACGAGTTTACGACAGTAATTAACTTAAAAAAATAAAAAAATAATTTGCACAAGTATATATAATTAAATTTTGTTGAAGCTTTACCAAGTACAGTCTCTCCTTCGATAAAAAATTATAAAAAAAGTCACATGGTAGTATAGTTCAGAATGCAATAATAATCTCTCAAATTTTCTTATAAATTAAATTATCAGTAGACTAAAAATACAATATTTATATATTAAAATGATGAAATGAGAATGTATGATGATGATAAGTATAACATTTTACAAAGCAGAATCTCTGTTCTCGTCTGAGACAGAAAAGCTGGCTTTGCTCGAAGGATCGCTTGTAGCTTTCGTAATTTGGAAACCTTTAGGCGTAGGTATATTGTAATAATAATAATAATAATAATAATAATAATTCTTCAAGAAAATATTTATATAATAATAAAATAATAAAATACCAGTGCTACACGCAGCGAGCTTGTGATAGTATAGATAGAGCTGACAAAAGCTGCCGAATACAATATATCGTCGTTCTGGATTAAGAAGCTCCTATTTCGTACTCGTCGAGAGAAACGCAGCTAATTATTTTCCTTAAAAATCAAGGTTAACAGCTGAGAAATTTGTTTTTGACTCATTGGGCGTAAGATGCGATTTCACGCATTTTGCATACTTTCAAAGTTGCTATTTTATGCTCAGTGAATCAAAAAAATTATTGTGTATAACATAGGCGTAATATATTATTCTTTGGAAAAATGATAATTTGGTAAATTATCAGCTTCTAAACCTAATTTTTCAGGAAAAAAACATACAGCTGCGATACGGGATCTTTTTAATCCATAGTGGCGATATGATAATAAGCGTTTTATAGTAGCAATTGAATTTCAATAAAGACCGTAATTATCATATCCAATTTGTAAAACATAATAAAAACGTAATTTTAGCTTTACGAAGAGTGAAATCACTTAGGCATTGATTCATATACGTAAAAAAGAGCATTTGAAGTAATGAAAATATAAAGCTACTCTTTTATTAAACAAAATAGAATAATTATAGTATAGAACTACTACGCTAGTATTGCTAGACGAACCGTATATGCAAAATATTCTATAGCTACTATATATTGGATGTAGTTCGTGATGAGTTGTGTCGTTTGATTTTGATGTATATAAAAAAAACTGTATCGCTGATATTATACTTATCCTTTCGCGAGCATAATGAATTCGCCTAACAATTCTAACTCTCATACCTATATAATCGACTATGTCGTTGGTCCCTCTACACTTTAGCTTTATCTTGAGATTTGTTTATAAATATAGTCGTGAATATATATTGCTAGAAGATTATTATTTTGGGAATTAGAAAATATCGTGATAGTAAGTATATTTAAGTAAGTACAGGACTATGTATATAGAAGTTTGTCTCTAAATATTGCTACTTTTTTTCAAGATCAAGACATGCGTGCAGAGTTAAGATCAAAGTCGTTTTTTGGCAAAACTACATTATAAATCGTATATCATGCGATTTTCATTATAATACATATACTACTTCATGCACTATACTATATATATGTATAAAATAGCTACTTGTATATATATATAGACTTATGTACAACATATCAGAAAAAGAAAGCTTGTGTCTCTCCTGCCGATTTTACGTCCTTACCTTCGCATCATCATCGTTAAATCATAAAATTGTAAATGATATATAACGAACGTACCCAGTATCCCTCAAAGAATGACTAGAAAGGGTGCTGGTGACGCTGTCAAAACTTTCCGGCTCCATAGCAAAAATAATGGCTAGCAGGAGCACCAAAATCGTGACGGTTGCGATCATCTTAAATGTACAGCTGCACTGTCTACTCTCCTTGTTCGCCGCTAGAGCTACTCGACCGTTAACCTGACCGTTAACAGGGCTTGAACTCTCGTCGTATAGGTAAGTATCTCGTTTGTCCTCTGCAGCCATCACGTGCACAACAACATCATGAGTTTTTTCAGAAGATGAGGGTTTTTTTTTTATGAGAGAGCTCGCGCGCAACTTTCGGATTGACCGTTGTTATATATAATGTATTATCGTTCGTTTATTTGCGAGAGAGCTGTTGAATATTAAATAAAGTAGACTCTCAGCTAGCTGCCGGTTATTTTGTTCGGAGAGAATTGCAGAGCAGACGTTACGCGTATATATTGTAAATGAAGTACAGAGGCGTATAGCGATAATAGTCAATCCGAAAAAGACTCGAGAGAGAGAGAGAGAGAAGCGCTTTTTCTTTGGTTTACGAGAAGATGATGCATATGATGATACACGCCGCACCAGAAGCACCCCATCGTTTTTTTATGTTGTTTTGGTAGACAGTGGTTCACCGTGACGTTCGGCCTCCGACAAGCTACCGCTTATACATGTGAGCTTTGACCGTGTGACACACCCGACACACCTGTGCTTATCACCAACGCTGAGAAAACCATAGACTCTTCGATAGTAATATATAAATATAAGCTGTTATTATTATATATATATATATATATATATATATATATATATATATATATATATATATATATATATTGTTTTTCATGTGACTCTTTTACAAGCTTTATTTTTCTGCAGGTCTCTATATTGTTTTATTGTGTATGTGTATATAAAATCTATATCCTACTGTCTCAGCACACGTCTACTAATCTACGGAGAATATAGATTTTACGTATATGTACTACTACTATCAAAAGTTTTTCCATTGTAAAGAATACACGAGACACTTCATGCAAAAGCTGTAGCAGGGGGGGGGGGGGAGTGTAGTCGAGAGGTATAGGTTTTATCGTGTGTATTCAAGCGCAATTATATATAGAAAAAGAGGGGAACCCCCTAAGTAGGCCATCACCAGACACAAGGCACGCACAGCACAACAAGGCGAGAGAAAGACATAAATATATATATATATATAGACATGTACACGAATGCGATGTGAGAAAGGATATATATATATATGTAAGAATAAAACATATAATAGTACACCTAAAGTGGTCGACTGGTCGATCTCAGCGGGATATGTACATTGCTTACTTAGAAGGTTAGCTGTGAGTGAGGTACCTTGGTCGTCCTCCATGGGCGAGAGCTCGGCGCCCTCGTGCAGCGCGACATCAGAGCCGCTGGAGCTGCCGAGGGTCCGCCTGCGGCTCGATCTTCGCCGCTGGGGGGAGCAGCCGTCGCTGTCGGTGTCACTGATGGTCCCTTGCCTCGAGCCGTTCTTCGGCTCGTCGTTGTTGCACGAGATTGGCGACACATCCATCACCGCGAACTGTCCGCTCTCCCAGAGCTCGGCAGGTACACTTGCTTCACCCGAACTGCTCATCGTTCGCCAGGACTCCTGCTTGCCGTCGGCGAACTTCTTCATCGTCGCAGTTTCGACTATCGTTTGACTGGAACTCGTGGTTTCTTTCTCGGTTTCAGGCTGTTCTAGGTCGTAGTTGCTCTCCGTTGTCTTTATCGTGGTGACGGTCTTCTTGGTGAAACAGACAACCTCCTCCTCGTCGCCCTTGGGATAGACTGAATCCTGGACGTAACTGACGACGTTGACGATCTTGTCGATCTCGGGTACCTTCTTTTCCGGCTCATTCGCGAGCTTGTTACTGTCGTCGTTGGTGAGACTCTTCCTCTTCGCTGCTGGTTTCTCGTTTTCGATGATGTCTTTCTTGTTTGCGAGTGGACGTGTCGGCTTGACGGGCTCGGGTATCTTGGACTTTTTCTTGGCGCTCTTGGGCGAGCTGCTCTTGAGATCTAGTTTCAGGTCGTTGACGACGACGGTGGAGTGTCGAGGAGCAGGAACGGGTTGCTTTGTTGGAGTAGAAGAAGCATGCCTCTCTACAGTCCCATCAATCTCAGCCGAATCATGCCCTGACCCATCCAAAAGGACACGGACAAGAACAGGAGCAAGGACATAAAGCACATTGATACACACTAAAATTGTTAAATTCTAGCCCGGCGGCTGCAGAGGTCTAGGGCTCACTATTGGACGACGATCTCGACACATGTCTGATGTCGATCTCGACGATTCTATGTCTCAAAAGTGTGGAATATCTCTCGAAATGTATGAGGATTAAAAACACACGGTTCTAGGCATATGTATAATAAATCGAAAATCTTTCTCTCTGATTAGTACGTATCAACATAGCGTTAGGAGATAATTAGTTAATTGAAACACTTAAAAATGAGACAGTGTCTAGAATATTTGCCTGTATTTTACCAAAAGGTACATCGTAAAACTAGTCTGTATATGGTATATACGATATTGTCTAAAAAAAGTGTGTATGTAAATACTTATAAATTTAAGCTATGTATAGGTAAAGCCACACAAGGTATAATTCTAATCAAATCTGTACAAGTACAGTTTCTCCTCTACGATGTAATGATATAATATATAGGTATAGTATAGTAATAATAATAAGAATAATGATGAGATGTAAATTTACAACCGCACCGTGTACGCTATAATATAGATGAAAATTAAGATTATACAAGTACCTTTTCAATAAAAGACATGCAAATACGATGAGTTAGTGTAGGAAGCGTCAGCATGTGCTAACTATAGAAGATAAAGCTAAATATAACCGAGGGCACCAAAGTATACGTTCATTATGATGTCATAAACATACTGATCCTTCGACCTAAATAAGTGTGGTGTTTTCCATCATGATAGATGATATGAGCTAGAGATTGCAATAAATGGGTTACCTGTCTGTTTGAGTGATAGAGCGTTGTCGGCTAGAAGTTGAGCCCTCTTGGTTGCTTCCTCCGTTATATCTGAAATGCACAATTAACAGAGTGTGAGACTTTCACTTGCATTGGCAGGTGCAACATAAAAAGCAGTGATTTAACAGAGATTAGGATGAATGATGTTTTTCCCTGCATGGCATACCTCGGATCATGCGTCACTAGAACTGTGGTTTCCTGTTAATTTCAATGAGATTTATTACTTACGGTAGATCATTTTTTTGCTTTGCATTACTCGTGAGATTTTTTATGCTCTGCTAAATAATAATAATAATAATAAGAATAATAATAATAATAATAGATGGGGAAAGCAATAATATGTAAACAAGGGTAAAAATCAAAATTGTAACAGAGGCGTGTGTCTTTTCTCATATTTCATTTTCCAAGTCTCGTCGATATAGGTGTGCTAAACAGCGCAAAAACCTGGAATCATGCATCAAACTCAGGTAAAAAAGCTATCAAAAAAATATAGACACAAAAATGGTCACAGAGATATTGTGTCGCACATGAAACCAACGAAAAGACACTTTGAAATGAGACATGGATTGGTTTTGTTGTTGTTGTTGTTGTTGGGATTATACAACTATTACAGATATGTAATTCTGTCTTTAATCTTGGACACTTTAATAACATGTTTATAACGCGTTAATCCTAATTAAAGGGCGATGATCAAGATTAAAGAAGTTATTAGGCATTGTTAAAAAAATGATTTACAGATATGGATGGCAGTTGCTTTTATAGATCGATATTATGAATAATTGATGTTAAAATGCTATTACTACACGCTGAGAAATACACAAGACTCGCTACTAATATATTGCGTTAGATCGACGTTAAATCTTGAATCGCAGCGATAGTCATTGGTGTAGTAATAGATTTTTACAATTGCACATGATATATATATGTGAACTAAGGTTACAAAAAGCATTAACTTAATTAATCATGTTACACACAGCTGGTATATAATATATGTATATATATATTTATGTGATATATGTACGTATATAACACAATTATTGCAAGATACCTTTACTGCTATTGTCAGTGAACTCGGCAGGGCTGGGTGGTGGGGTCGCTGCCGTCCGCACAGACTTTGTTACGACTGTGGTGACGGTTTGATGTGCGTGAGGTTGAGAATGTGATAAGCTAGTACTAGAAACATCGCTCGTTACTATCGTCACCGATTGTTTAACAATTTTAATATCGGACCTTTCTATCCTCTCTATCTCCTGATAAGACTGAATGCCCTGTGGAATGTGTGATTCAACCGTGTGAATAATAGTCGACGGACTACCTAATACTTTCGAAGATTCTAGCGTCACGTCAGATTCTAATGCTATCTCGTCTTTTACTTTTTCGGAATCGCTGACAGCTCGTGTCACATCGTAACTACCGGATGGTCTGGAATCCTTGGATTCCCTCTTTGTGTCTTCCCAAAATTTACCCGTTGCATCTTTGATACCCTCCGTCGCGTGATCCATTTCCTTGGCTATTTTATGCGTAGCACCTCTGGTTTTCTTCATTATGCTCGATATAACGCCACCTTTTTTCGATTTCTTCGTATTATCCTTTTCTTTTTTGCCCGTAGCGTCTCGTTCTAACGAACTCCTGGCTGAACTCGATTCAGAGCTAGAGGAATCCTGTTTCACTGGAAAACTATCGTTCGTCGCAGATGCCATGTTTCTTGAATCTTCAAGTAGCATTAAGGTAGCCGTTTTAGGATCTGCTATGTCTAAACTATCAGTCTTTTTTGAAAACTTCGTGCTTTTGCCTTTCGAAGAGGCATGGTCTCCTTCATCGGTTCGAGAAGACGAGGGCGTCAGCTTTCCGACAGCTTTTCTTGTGTCAGCAGTAGCGTTATCGACGGCGTCAACTGTATCACGAGCTGTTTTCCTGCCTAAGCTTTCGATTTTCTCTTCTTCTTCATGAGCCCTTTGTTTTGCTTCCTCTGCGAAATTCTTTGCGTCGTCCGCAGCTTCTTCTGTAGAATGTTTTGAGCCTTTGAAAATACTGGATAAGAATCCGCCCGTCTTTTCTTTACCTTTCTTAATTGCCGAGTCAGTTGTATCTGCAGCATCTTTGGATATTTTGCCAGCCTTCTCTTTTGCGTCGTGAGCTGTTTGTTGCACTTCCGTAGAAACCTTTAACGCAGTATCTTTCACTTCATCTTTGATCTTTTTCCCTTTTTCCTTTGCCTCGTCAGCAACTTCCTGTACTTGATAAGAAACCTTTGACGTAGTTTCCTCCAACTTCCGCTTGGCATCATCTAATTCTTTTTCCGCAGCATCTTTGGCATCTTCAGCTGCTCTCTTGGCCTTCTCTTCTTCCTCGATGGCCTCCTGCTTTGTTTCCTCCGCGAATTCTTTCACTTCATCGACAACCTCATCAGCTGCGTGCTTCGCACCTTTGAAAATTCCAGACAAGAAACCGCCTGTCTTTTCTTTACTTTTCTTAATTGCAGAGTCAGTTTTATCTGCGGCATCTTTAGCTGTTTTGTCAGCCTTCTCTTTTGCGTCGCGAGCTGTTAGTTGCACTTCCGTAGAAACCTTTAACGCAGTATCTTTCACTTCGTCCTTGATCTTCTTACTTTTTTCCTTTGCATCGTCAGCGACATCCTGGACTTTATCAGAAACCTTTGTCGTAGTTTCCTCCAATTTCCGCTTGGCATCGTCTAATTCTTTTTCCGCGGCATCTTTGACGTCTTTAGCTGCCCTCTTAGCCTTCTCTTCTTCCTCAATGGCCTCCTGCTTTGTTTCCTCTGCGAATTCTTTCACTTCATCGACAACCTCATCAGCTGCATGTTTCGCGCCTTTGAAAATTCCAGACAGGAAACCACCTGTCTTTTCTTTACCTTTCTTAATGGCCGAGTCAGTTTTATCTGCGGCATCTTTAGCTGTTTTGCCAGCATTCTCTTTTGCGTCGTGAGCTGTTTGTTGCACTTCCGTAGAAACCTTTAACGCAGTATCTTTCACTTCATCTTTGATCTTTTTCCCTTTTTCCTTTGCCTCGTCAGCAACATTCTGTACTTTATCAGAAACCTTTGTGGTGGTTTCCTCCAACTTCCGCTTGGCATCATCCAATTCTTTTTCTGCGGCATCTTTGACGTCTTTCGCTGCCCTCTTAGCCTTCTCTTCTTCCTCAATGGCCTCCTGCTTTGTTTCTTCTGCGAATTCTTTCACTTCATCGACAACCTCATCAGCTGCATGTTTCGCGCCTTTGAAAATTCCAGACAGGAAACCGCCTGTCTTTTCTTTTCCTTTCTTAATTGCCGAGTCAGTTTTATCTGCGGCATCTTTAGCTGTTTTGTCAGCCTTCTCTTTTGCGTCGTGAGCTGTTTGTTGCACTTCCGTAGAAACCTTTATCGCAGATTCTTTCACTTCGTCCTTGATCTTCATACTTTTTTCCTTTGCATCGTCAGCGACATCCTGTACTTTATCAGAAACCTTTGTGGTGGTTTCCTCCAACTTCCGCTTGGCATCATCCAATTCTTTTTCTGCGGCATCTTTGACGTCTTTCGCTGCCCTCTTAGCCTTCTCTTCTTCCTCAATGGCCTCCTGCTTTGTTTCTTCTGCGAATTCTTTCACTTCATCGACAACCTCTTCAGCTGCATGTTTCGCGCCTTTGAAAATTCCAGACAGGAAACCGCCTGTCTTTTCTTTACCTTTCTTAATTGCAGAGTCAGTTTTATCTGCGGCATCTTTAGCTGTTTTGTCAGCCTTCTCTTTTGCGTCGTGAGTTGTTTGTTGCACTTCCGTAGAAACCTTTATCGCAGATTCTTTCACTTCGTCCTTGATCTTCTTACTTTTTTCCTTTGCATCGTCAGCGACATCCTGTACTTTATCAGAAACCTTTGTGGTGGTTTCCTCCAACTTCCGCTTGGCATCATCCAATTCTTTTTCTGCCGCATCTTTGACGTCTTTCGCTGCCCTCTTAGCCTTCTCTTCTTCCTCAATGGCCTCCTGCTTTGTTTCTTCTGCGAATTCTTTCACTTCATCGACAACCTCATCAGCTGCATGTTTCGCGCCTTTGAAAATTCCAGACAGGAAACCGCCTGTCTTTTCTTTACCTTTCTTAATTGCAGAGTCAGTTTTATCTGCGGCATCTTTAGCTGTTTTGTCAGCCTTCTCTTTTGCGTCGTGAGTTGTTTGTTGCACTTCCGTAGAAACCTTTATCGCAGATTCTTTCACTTCGTCCTTGATCTTCTTACTTTTTTCCTTTGCATCGTCAGCGACATCCTGTACTTTATCAGAAACCTTTGTCGTAGTTTCCTCCAACTTCCGCTTGGCATCGTCTAATTCTTTTCCCGCGGCATCTTTGACGTCTTTAGCTGCCCTCTTGGCCTTCTCTTCTTCCACAATGGCCTCCTGCTTTGTTTCTTCTGCGAATTCTTTCACTTCATCGACAACCTCATCAGCTGCATGTTTCGCGCCTTTGAAAATTCCAGACAGGAAACCGCCTGTCTTTTCTTTACCTTTCTTAATTGCCGAGTCAGTTTTATCTGCGGCATCTTTAGCTGTTTTGTCAGCCTTCTCTTTTGCGTCGTGAGCTGTTTGTTGTACTTCCGTAGAAACCCTTAACGCAGTATCTTTCACTTCGTCTTTGATCTTCTTACTTTTTTCCTTTGTATCGTCAGCGACATCCTGTACTTTATCAGAAACCTTTGTCGTAGTTTCCTCCAACTTCCGCTTGGCATCGTCTAATTCTTTTCCCGCGGCATCTTTGACGTCTTTAGCTGCCCTCTTGGCCTTCTCTTCTTCCACAATGGCCTCCTGCTTTGTTTCTTCTGCGAATTCTTTCACTTCATCGACAACCTCATCAGCTGCATGTTTCGCGCCTTTGAAAATTCCAGACAGGAAACCGCCTGTCTTTTCTTTCCCTTTCTTAATTGCCGAGTCAGTTTTATCTGCGGCATCTTTAGCTGTTTTGTCAGCCTTCTCTTTTGCGTCTTGAGCTGTTTGTTGTAGTTCCGTAGAAACCTTTAACGCAGTATCTTTCACTTCATCTTTGATCTTTTTCCCTTTTTCCTTTGCATCGTCAGCAACATCCTGTACTTTATCAGAAACCTTTGTCGTACTTTCCTCCAACTTCCGCTTGGCATCGTCTAATTCTTTTCCCGCGGCAGCTTTGACGTCTTTAGCTGCTCTCTTGGCTTTCTTTTCTTCCTCAATTGCCTCCTGCTTTGTTTCCTCTGCGAATTCTTTCACTTCATCGACAACCTCATCAGCTGCGTGCTTCGCACCTTTAAAGATCCCAGACAAGAAACCGCCTGTCTTTTCTTTACCTTTCTTAATTGCCGAGTCAGTTTTTTCTGCGGCATCTTTAGCTGTTTGGTCAGCCATGTCTTTTGCATCGTGAGCTGTTTGTTGTACTTCCGTAGCTTTATCTGTAGCATCTTTTACTGCTTTATTGCTTATTAATTGGGCGTCTTGAACGACCACATGAGTTTTTTCAGAAACATTTTTGTCGGCATAGTTTACTGGATCTTGCAGATCATCAGATATCTTTGTAGTGCTACCATGTATTAAATCGCTAGCATTGCTTTTCATATCATGTAAAAGTAGCTCTGTAGATCGGATAGGATCAGTAAGATCTCCTGTAATATGCGGACGATCTAAATGAGCGTTTTCAACAGCATCTAAAACTTCGTCTTCAATTCTTTGACTATGATATTTTCTATAATCAACAGCTTGATCCAGTATAATAGAAGCGCTTTTTATTGTCAAGTCGGTCTTGTCGTCCGCTTCATTAGCCGTAGTTTTGCTCATTTGTTCAACATCGTGCACTGTTTGCTGCGCCTCAGCAGAAACTTTTTTCGCCGTATCTCTTACACCATCAACGGCTTTTTTACCTGTATCTTTTGCATCATCAATAACAACGCGCATATTATCGGACACACTACTTTCCAATTCTTCGAACTTTTTCATTCTATGATCAAATTTTTTCTTAGCCGAATTTTTAGCGTCTTTAACAGCATTCTTGGCTTTCTTTTCTTCATCAACAGCATCTTGTTTCGTTTCTTCTGCGAATTCCTTCGCTTCATCGACAACCTCATCAACTGCGTGCTTCGCACCTTTGAAAATTCCAGACAAGAAACCGCCTGTCTTTTCTTTACCTTTCTTAATTGCTGAGTCAGTTTTATCTGCGGCATCTTTAGCTGTTTTGTCAGCCTTCTCTTTTGCGTCGCGAGCTGTTAGTTGCACTTCCGTAGAAACCTTTAACGCAGTATCTTTCACTTCGTCCTTGATCTTCTTACTTTTTTCCTTTGCATCGTCAGCGACATCCTGTACTTTATCAGAAACCTTTGTCGTAGTTTCCTCCAACTTCCGCTTGGCATCCTCTAATTCTTTTCCCGCGGCATCTTTGACGTCTTTAGCTGCCCTCTTGGCCTTCTCTTCTTCCACAATGGCCTCCTGCTTTGTTTCTTCTGCGAATTCTTTCACTTCATCGACAACCTCATCAGCTGCATGTTTCGCGCCTTTGAAAATTCCAGACAGGAAACCGCCTGTCTTTTCTTTACCTTTCTTAATTGCCGAGTCAGTTTTATCTGCGGCATCTTTAGCTGTTTTGTCAGCCTTCTCTTTTGCGTCGTGAGCTGTTTGTTGCACTTCCGTAGAAACCTTTAACGCAGTATCTTTCACTTCATCTTTGGTCTTTTTCCCTTTTTCCTTTGCCTCGTCAGCAACATCCTGTACTTTATCAGAAACCTTTGTAGTAGTTTCCTCCAACTTCCGCTTGGCATCGTCTAATTCTTTTTCCGCGGCAGCTTTGACGTCTTTAGCTGCTCTCTTGGCTTTCTCTTCTTCCTCAATTGCCTCCTGCTTTGTTTCCTCTGCGAATTCTTTCACTTCATCGACAACCTCATCAGCTGCGTGCTTCGCACCTTTAAAGATCCCAGACAGGAAACCGCCTGTCTTTTCTTTCCCTTTCTTGATTGCCGAGTCAGTTTTATCTGCGGCATCTTTGGCTGTTTTGTCAGCCTTCTCTTTTGCGTCGTGAGCTGTTTGTTGTACTTCCGTAGAAACCTTTAACGCAGTATCTTTCACTTCGTCTTTGATCTTCTTACTTTTTTCCTTTGTATCGTCAGCGACATCCTGTACTTTATCAGAAACCTTTGTCGTAGTTTCCTCCAACTTCCGCTTGGCATCCTCTAATTCTTTTCCCGCGGCATCTTTGACGTCTTTAGCTGCCCTCTTGGCCTTCTCTTCTTCCACAATGGCCTCCTGCTTTGTTTCTTCTGCGAATTCTTTCACTTCATCGACAACCTCATCAGCTGCATGTTTCGCGCCTTTGAAAATTCCAGACAGGAAACCGCCTGTCTTTTCTTTACCTTTCTTAATTGCCGAGTCAGTTTTATCTGCGGCATCTTTAGCTGTTTTGTCAGCCTTCTCTTTTGCGTCGTGAGCTGTTTGTTGCACTTCCGTAGAAACCTTTAACGCAGTATCTTTCACTTCATCTTTGGTCTTTTTCCCTTTTTCCTTTGCCTCGTCAGCAACATCCTGTACTTTATCAGAAACCTTTGTAGTAGTTTCCTCCAACTTCCGCTTGGCATCGTCTAATTCTTTTTCCGCGGCAGCTTTGACGTCTTTAGCTGCTCTCTTGGCTTTCTCTTCTTCCTCAATTGCCTCCTGCTTTGTTTCCTCTGCGAATTCTTTCACTTCATCGACAACCTCATCAGCTGCGTGCTTCGCACCTTTAAAGATCCCAGACAGGAAACCGCCTGTCTTTTCTTTCCCTTTCTTGATTGCCGAGTCAGTTTTATCTGCGGCATCTTTGGCTGTTTTGTCAGCCTTCTCTTTTGCGTCGTGAGCTGTTTGTTGTACTTCCGTAGAAACCTTTAACGCAGTATCTTTCACTTCGTCTTTGATCTTCTTACTTTTTTCCTTTGTATCGTCAGCGACATCCTGTACTTTATCAGAAACCTTTGTCGTAGTTTCCTCCAACTTCCGCTTGGCATCGTCTAATTCTTTTTCCGCGGCATTTTTGACGTCTTTAGCTGCTCTCTTGGCTTTCTCTTCTTCCTCGATGGCCTCCTGCTTTGTTTCCTCTGCGAATTCTTTCACTTCATCGACAACCTCATCAGCTGCGTGCTTTGCACCTTTGAAAATTCCAGACAGGAAACCGCCTGTCTTTTCTTTACCTTTCTTAATTGCCGAGTCAGTTTTATCTGCGGCATCTTTAGCTGTTTTGTCAGCCTTCTCTTTTGCGCCGTGAGCTGTTTGTTGTACTTCCGTAGAAACCTTTAACGCAGTATCTTTTACTTCATCTTTGATCTTTTTCCCTTTTTCCTTTGCCTCGTCAGCAACATCCTGTACTTTATCAGAAACCTTTGTAGTAGTTTCCTCCAACTTCCGCTTGGCATCGTCTAATTCTTTTTCCGCGGCAGCTTTGACGTCTTTAGCTGCTCTCTTGGCTTTCTCTTCTTCCTCAATTGCCTCCTGCTTTGTTTCCTCTGCGAATTCTTTCACTTCATCGACAACCTCATCAGCTGCGTGCTTCGCACCTTTAAAGATCCCAGACAGGAAACCGCCTGTCTTTTCTTTACCTTTCTTAATTGCCGAGTCAGTTTTATCTGCGGCATCTTTGGCTGTTTTGTCAGCCTTCTCTTTTGCGTCGTGAGCTGTTTGTTGTACTTCCGTAGAAACCTTTAACGCAGTATCTTTCACTTCATCTTTGATCTTTTTCCCTTTTTCCTTTGCCTCGTCAGCAACATCCTGTACTTTATCAGAAACCTTTATCGTAGTTTCCTCAAACTTCCGCTTGGCATCGTCTAATTCTTTTTCCGCGGCATCTTTGACATCTTTAGCTGCTCTCTTGGCTTTCTCTTCTTCCTCGATGGCCTCCTGCTTTGTTTCCTCTGCGAATTCTTTCACTTCATCGACAACCTCAACAGCTGCATGTTTCGCGCCTTTGAAAATTCCAGATAAGAAACCGCCTGTCTTTTCTTTACCTTTCTTAATTGCCGAGTCAGTTTTATCTGCGGCATCTTTAGCTGTTTTGTCAGCCTTGTCTTTTGCGTCGTGAGCGGTTTGTTGTACTTCCGTAGAAACCTTCAACGCAGTATCTTTCACTTCGCCTTTGACCTTCTTACTTTTTTCCTTTGCATCGTCAGCGACATCCTGTAATTTACCAGAAACCTTTGTCGTAGTTTCCTCCAACTTCCGCTTGGCATCGTCTAATTCTTTTCCCGCGGCATCTTTGACGTCTTTAGCTGCCCTCTTGGCCTTCTCTTCTTCCACAATTGCCTCCTGCTTTGTTTCCTCTGCGAATTCTTTCACTTCATCGACAACCTCATCAGCTGCGTGCTTTGCACCTTTAAAGATCCCAGACAAGAAACCGCCTGTCTTTTCTTTACCTTTCTTAATTGCCGAGTCTGTTTTATCTGCGGCATCTTTGGCTGTTTTGTCAGCCTTCTCTTTTGCGTCGTGAGCTGTTTGTTGTACTTCCGTAGAAACCTTTAACGCAGTATCTTTCACTTCATCTTTGATCTTTTTCCCTTTTTCCTTTGCCTCGTCAGCAACATCCTGTACTTTATCAGAAACTTTTGTCGTAGTTTCCTCCAACTTCCGCTTGGCATCGTCTAATTCTTTTTCCGCGGCATCTTTGACGTCTTTAGCTGCCCTCTTGGCCTTCTCTTCTTCCTCGATGGCTTCCTGCTTTGTTTCTTCTGCGAATTCTTTCACTTCATCGACAACCTCATCAGCTGCATGTTTCGCGCCTTTGAAAATTCCAGACAGGAAACCGCCTGTCTTTTCTTTTCCTTTTTTGATCGCCGAATCTGCCGTTTTCTCAATATCTTCAATTTTCTTATGACTCGTTTGTTCAGCATCTTGAGCTATTCTTTGTGTTTGTTCAGAGACCTTATATACAACATGTGAAGTTTCATCATCAATTTTTTTACTTTTATCTTGTATGTCATTGGTAATTTTAGTCCCTTCATCATAAACACCTTTACCCAATATATCTTTAGCTGTTTCTACTTTATCTTTGAAATCATAAACATCGTTTTTCATGTCATGCAATAGCAATTCAGTAGATCGTATAGGGTCAAGAGCATCATTTTCATTATTTTGAGTTTCTAAATGTGTATTTTCAGCAGCAGCCATAATTTTATCTTCTATTTTTTCCTTTTGTTTAACTTTATCCCCAGTATTGTGTAGTGTATCAGTGATTTTCAAGGCAGTATCCTTTAGACTCTGTTCGGTTGTCTGTTCTACAATAGCTATTTTGGAAGATACATCGTCTGCTGTATTATTTAAATTCGCTGCAGTTTTTTCAACACTATCTCTTGCATCTTTGGTCACTCGCTTAGATGCTGTTTTAGCTTTTCTTTCTTCTTTCAAAGCTCCTTGTTTTGTTTCATCAACAAAATTTTTGGTTTTATCGGTAGTTTCTTCGGCAGAATTTTTCGCACTTTTAAAGATTCCAGATAAAAATCCACTAGTTTTTTCCTTTCCTTTTTTAATGGTCGAATCTGTTTTGTCAGCGATATCTTTAATAGCCTTATCACCCTGTGTTTTAGTATGATGAACTGATTGTTGTACTTCAGCAGAAATTTGATTTGTCGTATCTTTTACTTTGCTTTTAACTTTCTCAGTCTTATCTTTCGTATCATCCACAACGCTCTGCAATTTATTTGTAGCATTATCAGTGACATCATCTAATTTTTGCCTTGTATGTTCTACACTTTTTTCAGCTTCTTGTTCGGTCTTAGCAATTTTTGATGCGAATTCATCAGCTTCTTTAATTACGTCGGTAGTAGCTCTATTGATTGCATCCTTGGTAACCTTTGAAGCTTCTTTTGTTGTTTTTTTAACCTTATCTTCTTCCGCGATAGCTTCCTGTTTTGTTTCTTCAGCAAATTCTTTTACTTCATCAACAACTTCATCAGCAGCGTGCTTAACACCCTTGAAGATGCCTGACAAAAATCCACCAGTTTTATCCTTTCCTTTTTTCACAGCTGCATCTGTCTTCTCAATTTCTTCTTTAATCGTTTTATCACTATTGCGTTTTACATCATCTGCAGATCCTACAATGATACAAGAAGTTTTATCTACGCCATCCTTGACTTGAACTTTCATTTTTTCACTTTCATTTTTAGTATCAGTAGATATATCACGTAAAGTATCTGAAAGCTTAGCTGCTGTATGATCCAAATCTTTTTTTAAAATATCGGTTTCTCTTTCAGCTGCCTGCTTTGTATCTTTAGCTACTGTCTCAATAGTTTCCTGTTCCTTAATAGCGTCTTGTTTAGTTTCATCCGTAATCTCTTTAACATTATCAATTATTTCATCGCTAGTATGCTTAGTTCCTTTAAATATTCCAGATAGAAAACCACCTGCTTTTTCTTTCTCTTTTTTTATTTCTAAATCAGTTTTCTTCGCTATATCTTCCGCAGAAATTTTGTCTGTTGTATATTTTGTATCAACAACTTTTTTACCTTCGTCAGTTAAGTCAGTCGTAGCTTTATGCAACTTTCGAGCGATTTCTGAAGATGTATCATCTACTTCTTTCTTTGTATGATCTATTTCTTTTTTAGCGGATTTCTTTGTAACATCAGCAGCATCCTTTAAATCTTTAGACGCCTTCTTCCCTGTTTTCTTAACCCTTTCTTCTTCTTTAATAGCTTCTTGTTTTGTTTCTTCAGCAAATTCTTTTACATCTTCAACTACTTCGTCTGCTGCATGCTTTGCACCTTTCAATATTCCAGAGAGGAATCCGCCAGTTTTATCTTTTCCTTTTTTAGAAATTTTATCTTTTTTGTTTTCTATTTCAAGAGCAGTATCTTGCATATCGTGCAATTTCTCGGAATCTTTTATATCGCGATCTTCATGAAAATTGGCTTTCATATCATGCAAAAATAATTTTGTTGATTCAATTGGATCCTGTAAATTGTTCACTGTTTTCTGATTATTGTATAAAATACTTGAGTCAGCCGCATTAAGGTGTCCCTCTACTCTCTTTCCAGCCAGTTTTGTATCATCAGCAGCGTCGTTAAGTTTATCCGATACCTTAGTGGCGACCTCATCAACTTTCCGTTCAATTTTGTCAGTAACTTCTTTTGCCTCTTTAGTAGCTTTATCAATAGCACCCCTTGTACCTTTGATTGCCTTGTCAGCATCATTTTTTACATCTTTAGCTTTTTTCTTAACATCTTCTTCTTCTTTGATAGCTTCTTCTTTCGATTTCTCTGAAAATTGTTTTACTTCATCAGCTGCATCATTAGCCGCATGTTTGGTGCCCTTGAAGATTCCAGATAAAAATCCACTCGTTTTCTCTTTTCCTTTTTTCATGGCTGTATCAGTTTCATCTGCTGCGTTTTCGACTGCTTTACCACCTTTCTCCTTTCCATCCTGTACTGCTCTATGCACTTCGCTGGAAATTTTAATGGTCGTATCTTTTACATAATCTTTAGTTTCTTTACTTTTCTCTTTTACATCATCTGAGATATCATATAATTTCTCTGTAACATTTGAGGCACCATCATGAATTCCTCTTTTCTTTTTATCTAAGTTGTTTTCAACTTTTTGCTCCAAGCTAGATATTTCAGAAGATATTTTCTTTGCATCTGAAGCTGCTTTATGTGCTACGTCTTTTGCATTTTTGGCCACTTTGTCTGTAGCATCCTTTCCATTTCTGGCAGCTTTATCAGTAACATATTCTGTATGTTTTACAGATTTATCAATAACAACCGTTGCATTCTGCGCAACTTTATCCCCAGCATTCTTTATATCTTTAGCAGCTCTCTTAGCCTTTTCTTCTTCCTCCAGAGCCTCCTGCTTTGTTTCTTCTGCGAATTCTTTCATCTCATCTACCACCTCATCAGCTGCGTGCTTTGCTCCTTTGAAGATTCCAGACAGGAATCCGCTTGTCTTATCTTCCCCTTTTCTGATTGCTGAGCCAGTTTTATCTGCGACTTCTTTGGCTGCTTTATCAGCCTTGTCTTTTGCTTCGTGAGCTGTTTGTTGTACTTCCGTAGAAACCTTTATCGCAGTATCTTTCATTTCGTCTTTTATTTTTTTACCTTTATCCTTTGCATCGTCAGTAACATCCTGTACTTTATCAGAAACTTTTAACGTAATTTCATCTATCTTTTTTTTTGCATTATATATTTCTTTATCTGCTGCATCTTTTGCATCTTTAGCCGCTTTCTTAGCTTTGTCTTCTTCTTCGATGGCTTCTTGTTTGGTTTCATCTACGAATTCTTTTACATCATCGGCTACTTCATCAGCTTCATGTTTTGCACCTTTTAGTATTCCAGATAAAAATCCACCTGTCTTTTCCTTTCCCTTTTTAATTACTGAATCCGTTTTTTCGGCCGTCTCCTTTACTGTCTTATTTCCTTTTTGTTTTGCATCTCTTGGTACTTCTTTAATTTTTTTATTCTTATTTTTTGTACCTGCACCTACTTTATCGAGTGCATCCTTTGCGTCTTTAGCCGTCTTATCAGCCGCATGCTTTGCATCCTTGGCAGTCTTATCAGCACCATCCTTGATGTTTTTAATCGCTTTTTCAGAAGCACCCTTTGGATATTTAGCTGCGTTCTTAGCTTTTTCTTCTTCTTTCATCGCTTCTTGTTTGGTTTCATCAACAAATTCTTTGATATCATCGACTGCTTCATCAGCTGCATGTTTTGCCCCTTTTAGTAATCCAGATAAAAATCCGTCCGTTTTTTCCTTTCTCTTCTTGATTGCAGAGTCAGTCTTATCAGCGGCATCTATCGCTACTTTATCGATTTTCTGTTTCGTATCATGTGTCGCTGCTTGTACGTGCGTAGAAACTTTGCCCGCAGTATCTTTTACATTATCTTTAACTTTTTCACGTTTAACTTTTATATTGACAGCTGCCTCATGCGTTTTGCCAGAAATACCTGTAGCAGTATCTGTCACCCCTTTCTCTATTTGATCTACTTCTTTCTTAGCCTTACCTTTCAAGGTAGATGTGTCGGCGACTGCTTTATCAGCTTTTTCTTTTGCATCTGTAATTCCTTGATCACGAACGTCTTTCGCATCTTTAGTAGCTTTTTTCACTACCTCTTCAGCTTTCTTCTCCTCTTCTATTGCGTCCTGTTTGGTTTCTTTGGCAAAGTCTTTCACTTCGTCAGCAACTTCATCAGCGGCATGTTTCGTTCCTTTAAAGATTCCAGATAAAAATCTACCTGATTTATCTTTTCCTTTCTTATTTGCAGAATCAGATTCATCATCTTTTTCACCTGCTTGTGCGCTTGTATCCTTTTTGCTACCTGTTTCTCGTTCTTCTTGTTCTAACAATATGCTTTTATTGTACAGATATGCTGATTTATATGGACATGCGTCAATAATTCCAGCAGCATTCCTACTATCCTCTAGAAATTGTAAAGTTGCTTGTTTGATATTATCAGAATCCTCGCCAGTGCTTGATTCTATTAATTTAGATTTGACATCGACTTTGGGGCTTTGAGATCTCCTTTTCTCAGCTTTCGAAGATTTTTTCTGTTTGTTATCTTCGTCGCCACTATCGACCGATCCATCTTTCGATGCGCTATGGTCTCTTGAACCAGATTTTTTACTTTTCAATTTTGGACTCTTGAACATGTTAAAAAATCCACTTGATTTTTCAGTATCTTTTCCATCGACATTAGACTGTACATTTTGTGGTTCTAGCTTAACATTTTCCAGGTCGATTGGTTTTTTGATTGAAGACGACTCAGGGACTTGATTATTTTCATCATTATCAGCATCAATAAGATCAATTTTCTGTAATGCTGGATCATCAGTATTGTCAGTGTTTTGTTGAATATCCTTCAAAAATTTGGCTGTAGTTTTGCGTATTTCTTCATCACCACTATCAAAAGATACTTCGTTTGAAGAATATTTATCTTTAGAGCGGCTCCTTTGTTTGCTCCTTAATTTTGGACTTTTAAACCTACCAAAGAATCCAGAATGTTTCTCTTTGCTTTCATCTTCGTGATCGATTTCTTTTACATTTTTGGTATCATCGACATGTGGTTGTTTACTATTTATATTTCCCGTGATAGCAGGATCATGCGCATTTGACGCTTCGGCAGTTTTTCGGATGTCTTCTAACAATTTCATAGTCGCTATTTTAGATTCCTCGTCTCCACTATCAAACGAAACGTCTTTTGAATCCTTAGACCTGTCTTTTTTCAATTTCGGACTTTTAAAAATACCTGAGAAAATGCGAGATTTATCTTTTGATTTTTTATTTTCACTTTCCGATTCATCCTGAGTATCTTGATCTGACGATGGCTGTGCGTTATATACAGTTTCGTATGCTGATGACGGGTTAGAATCATCAGTATCTTTTTTTGCTTCCACACTTCTAGTTTTTTCTTTCAATTCACCTTTTGCATCTTTCCCCTTCTTTTTTATTCCAGCAATATTCTTACTAGCTGGTTTTTGTAAAGCTTCATCAACATCCTTTCTTTCCGTTGACATTTTCTCCTTATGGGTAGGCTTTGATTTTGATTTTTCCTGTTCATTTGTTTTTGAAACGGCTACCTTATCTGTATCAAATTTCGGTGTTTTATCCTTCTGACTAGTTGTTATGGTCAATTGACCTGTCGTCACTGGTATACCAGAACTCGTCGCGAAATCTGGAGTATCATAGCCGATTTTCGCGTTATCGAATTTCGGTTCGATACTCTTACCGTCCCTACTGGTTGTAATTATTGTTTTCGTCGTTATCGTCGTAACGGTTCTATCACCATTTGTACCTACGATACACTGTTGCTGTACGATCGGCGGTTCAATACTTCCCTCCGTACTATCTGACAATGAATATTTCTGTTGCTTTATAACATGCCCTACCTCATTTTTTCGCACATCGTCATCACAAACCACCGACCACCCTTCCTTCGCTAACTTGCCCATCTCTTTCTCAGCATCTTGTTTTACACCTGTTAATTAAGTATTGCATATTTTAGCTGACTAAATTAATCTTTAAATAAAATATCATTATGGTCATATTTTCATATTCTGTATTCATCATTAGTTTAAGCTGGTTGGCTTTTTCTTGCTCATTGATATAATGATAACGGCTGTTAGACTTCCATATGGCTTGTGCTAAGTGTACGTGCTGTGGAGCAGCCATCATCATTGGTTTATCGACTAAATTTGATAACAAATTTGACTTAAAAAATGTTTAAAGTGATTTGTGTACAATTTTTGAACCGTACAAAAATCGCATCGAATGCAAATCGATTCAATCAGAAATTCATGTATATTCTATATGTATACATTAAATATACGAAATTACAGCAGTTATAATTAAATTAAGAACAAATTGAAATCATTTAATATGATTAGTTCTCATAGTAGTTTTAGTAATATTAATGTTGTATGCTCCGTAAATTATAGAGTAAAAACAGCATTGTTTGCGAGTCGAAATATTATTAGCTAAATTGCTATTAATCGACAGCTGCTCCGTGCGCCCACACAGATAGGCTGTACATGCAACGCCAAAAAATTTTGCAGAGCTTAACCTTGCTGAAACAAATTGTCGTAGAAAAGATAGAGTAAAAGATATAGATAGCGCTTAATTAGCAGGTCAGTTATACAAAAAATCTGCTGCTTAGAAATCATAATTTTGGTTACAATAATTGTATATTTTTAATAAGCAAGCTGCAGAGATTCGGAGAAATCGGCACCGGCTTCCAAATACCTGTCTCGAAGTAGTAAAATTATAAAAATAATTATTTGGTTAAATTCGAAAAAGGCTATATGACATAGAAAATTGCACAGTGATCTGTGCGTATAGAAGCATAATGAACTAATTTATTATACTCGACATCGAATCGTAAATTACTAGGTACAACACATCGCTTCACATAAAAAGTGACTCATTAGTACAATGATATGCTATTTAATCATCGTGAATCAATGTTAATAATTGGACAATTAGTTTTTAGTAAAATTAGAATCTGATGTTACGCTTTTTCTTATGATAAACGTTAAATAAGAGAATGTTTACTATTCGACGTCATGGTGGTTTATATATATCAAAGTAAGCGGCAGCCCCTCAACCCGCCATTTTTTTATAGCATGCATACATATATTACTTACCGGAAACAATTTTGTTAGCGTCCTCCAAGACCCTTTGTCGTTTTTTATTATCATCGTCAATTTCATCGCGAGATTTTTTCACCATTGTATCGGTGGTATGAAATTTATGCTCTATAAAATCGGCCATCATGTCACCAAGCTCTTTTTCGTCACTGGCATATTTATCTTTGATGGGGGTCGAGGTGGCATTGTTGTAAACAGTGCCATTTGTAATAGTTATGTGCTGTTTGGCTGTTAAGTGCAAAAAAAACATGAGCAAAAGACGGTGAGTAAGAGAGAAATAGACATCTAAGTTTATGGTTTGAGATCGATAAATTAATAAAAAAAAGATCTTGAATGCGAACAGATTTGGAAATCGAAAATCATGACTAAAATACAAAATTTAGAATATTTATAAGCATTTAAGTTGCGATCACACAAAAATAGCGTAAGTAATCTAAGCTTTCGAAAAGAAGTGGTAAAAAATTGTGAACAGTGATGTGCTCGCAGTAGCGTTAACAATACTGATGTTCGCGACATCACTTACTGTGTGTAGGTAGTTTGCAATGTCGTGAATCACGCAAGAATATTACAATGAACCGGAAGAGCCATAACAGCCGAGGTATATTAAAGATTTATTAAAAAGAGTTTCAGTAAATTGTCTATTGCACCAACAATGATAGTAATAATAATATAATAATAAAAAAATGTATCTCTTTAAATTTCTAAAGACTACTTACGTGTTTTCTGTCCTCCTCCAGTAGTAGTGAGGTCTTCCACGGATTCTGAGTCCTACGGCAGAAAACAAATTTAGTTTTAAATAACGACAGACATTATGAGAAGAATCATGAGAAAAAGTTCTTTTTATGATTCAAGAACTATACCGAAGACAATGTAAAAATTGTCTATGATTAAAGTTAATTTTATATTGTTATAGATGCGCACCCGAGGGTCTGGATTCTCGAGATTCCAGACCAGACGCGTACTCAAGATGCGAAAATAAAAAGAACAATTTAGTATCCAATCAATGTCGACCTTGATTTTTTTCTTAGTACACAAATACATTAGCGCGTCACCTTCCACACTGCAAATACGCCGCAAAATGCTTGGAATTCTAATGCTCTGATATCGTACCTTCATTCTATCAGGCTCTTCGTAATCCGGGTCCATTTTGGGATCCATCGTTGCGTCTCGTCGAAGAGATGTGTTTCTCGATGGACCCAATTCTTCCTTGAGAGAGTCAAAACCAGGTTGATCCAACCTGACGCGAGCGACGGCCTTCTCAACGTCGTCAGTTACCAGCTCAACGTTGAATATGCATTTTTTAACTATATCCTCTCGGCCGATTTTATTTAACGCCTTTTCCAATGTGTTTCCTGCACAAAAATACATACGCAAAACAATTTAGTTTTATGCACATTCATGCTGGCTGCGCCTGCGGCTGTTTTTATTAGCAAATGATTCTTTTAATGACACCATCAGCCTTGAATTCAATTTTCTCCGTGATTTTATGACCGATTTGATTTGTACTATTATAATTCACGGCTAAAATTCAATAAAAACTGAATGAATTTGTACGAATTCCACTATTATTTTGCAGGCAACAACGGACCTTCCTGGCGAGTGACACGTTGCTGCAGAGCCGGAGTCCGTTTGAACAATACCATCAACTCGCTCCTATATTGCGGAGGCGATTCCGTCGCGGCGGCGTTTGTTTCATATTCTTGATACAATGATATGAACATCGTAAAGATAGAAATTAATTTCACTCGTTAACTAAGAAACTGCTGCACTATAACCCAGCACTTGAAGGTATGTATATAGTTTCGTCACGTCACTGCGCACAGGTCGTCCCAACACTGAGCCGATATTGTTATTTTTGCTGATTATAGTATAACCGCGCTCGAGTCAGCTCTCAAGCTATGCAGCGTCGGCGGCTTCGGTGCGATTAGCGCGCGCATAAGAACGGACGGCCCAAGCCCGCTGTATAGAAAGGAGGAATAGCGAGGAGAAGGGGTAGAGAGACGACACAGTGCGAGTGTGGCGAACCTCGCGGGGTCCATGGATTTTATGTCAAGCATAATAATGAATGATGACATCATCAACTACGTTTCTGCACAGATTCCATACGCCTGACTCAATCGTTTTTATACGTGTGTTTACTTCACCTTGCCGCGGACAGAACAGGTTTTTCACGCAGTGCTGCGCTCGCGCGCAGCGATGACACGGAACGTGTGAGTTTTCAGCCGTTTTCGACCTTTAGTTTTGTAATAGATTAAAAAATAGCAGCGAAGATGGTACAGGAAAAGAAATTAATGTATTTCCGAAAGCCTTCGAATTATGCAAAGGTAACGTTATTACGTTAAACTCACCGGTGGCTTTATTTCCATTGCTCTGCCAGAGCTTGAACATAGCAGTGGCCTGTTGGGCCGCTTTGTCAGGGTGCTCCTCCTTGATTTGGCTGATTTCGTTGGGCGTGACGTTAAGCTCAAGGGCGAGCTTTTCCCAGTCCTTGTCTAGCAAGTTGGCTATGTCCGTAAGACGGATCGTTGCCCGATGAATGGCGTCTGGCCGGCCTATAAAAATCATTAACCTCTCATTGCACGAATTCGGTCTGATTGAGACAATTGATTCGATCGATTGTCGCGTAACGGCTATTTCGGCTGCCACTTACTCAGACCACCATCTCGCAGAAAGCTGTAGTTTTTGGACAGCTCAAGCAAGTCGAGCTCCGAGCTTCCGCCGCCCGGAGATATCTTCTCGGGCAACAAGATGTTCAACGTGCATATGGGAGTCTGAGGAGGTTCTCCCTTGGGAACCTTGGGCTCGCTCATGAACATTATTCTGCCCATCATGTCTGCCGCGTCGGGGTCCTTTACCCTTGCGGTAAACGGAACCCGGTTCTCCTTGAACGCCCGGAACGGCAGCTGTAATTGTTCACCGCTCTTCAGTACTGGTACGAGATTACCAGCGAACTCCATGTACTGGGTCTTCCCCTCAAGAACCTAGAAGAGAGACAAACAGTCGCGTGTAACCTTAGCGTTCCAAATGATTAATTCGCTGCACTGAGCGAAAAATAGAAGCAGTGTTTACCTCGACATCTCGGCTCTTCGCGACCTCCGTAAAGTGCTCTTGGTGCTCCAGAGTCTTGTCCTCTTTATCGTCTGTCATACAAAATACGCGCAATCTCGCTTCTAGCGGATCGACGCGCTTAGCAAAAACCACGAACCTTCAAAATCACATAAAAAATAAGTAAACTCTCATTTGAACGTTATTGGTATACACCAAGATCGATTGAATGGTTGACAAGAAAAATATGCATACTTAGCCATGAAAGGTACGTGCGTGGCATGTGTGTATAATTCGGTTGCCATTTTCGTAGCCTCCGTTATGTTTCGACAGTCCATTAGCCAAAAACGAGCTGACACGGTGGTCGTGAACGAGACACAATCCTTGACGAAGGACAGAGGTGTTGAGCCGGTCACATCCTCCCAAACCGCCCGAGACTGACCCCCTGAACGACATACATGTCAAGTCCAATAAAATTATTAGAATATGTCCGTGCTACAGTCAAGTAAGTAACGGTCTGTACCACGGCATGAGGTGTGTGAAATGTCGTGTTTAGTTGAAAAATTGATCGTAAATATAGCGTTCGCATTTGAAGTTTTAATTGCTATATTTGAGATCAGTGAAAGGAATGTGCTTGATGACGCGTGCCTTATAATATTGTAAAACTATATATTATAATAATAATGTGTCAATGGTATTCGACTGATAATGCTTGCGAAATAATGTAAAATAATTGAAGGTACGAATGATTGAATATGAAAGCGCAATGATACGTGTTTATAATATATGTGTACATAAATGAATGTGAGATGACCAAAGCATTAAATTAAAGAAAAACGTGGTAGTGTGTTATAAGAATGAACTTAAGATAAATCATTGAATAATGGTTATCTCAATGGAATGTAATATTATGTATTCATTTGCTTATAACATACTATAAAAATTTACAAGAATTTACATAGGTTCAAAAATAGAAGCCAATAGATTCTCTCTATGTATATGCACAACGAGAACTCATCGAGGACTGGTGCGACAAAAGAAGCCAGCTCTGAGCGCAAGTTCAATTCTCGCTTCAACAAGCTTTGACAAAATCATTTGAATTAATCAAACGTAATGTATGAAAAAAGATGCTCGGGTATAAGATTTGTTACACATAATAACAATTCTTCAATTATGCAAATGTGCTGAAAGAAAAACTATTATAATTTATACAACGATGCTAGTAATAGTAAAAATTTAATCTACGTTAAGTAATGATCCATACCTAAATGACTCAATCCTAACAATACGCAAGCATTAACAATGAATCACAACAAGATATGTATACAACAATGATAATCAACAAGATGTTTTCTATGAGAAAAAGAGTGTGCACCACCTCGCAATATAGCCGCTCATCCCACCGGGGAATCCGCCTCTCTAATTCTAAACGATTCTATAAAGGGCAACAATCTACGATTGTACAATACTTCAAACTAATCTCGGCGAATTTCTCGGCGCGAGAGATGGCCTTTTCTCTTATTGTGCGAGGTGGCCTCCGCTTATATGTTACGCGCAAGCATATATTACCAGTTATGCTACAGAGGAGCCTGAGCGTCGGCGCGTCTCCGGAGTATTGGTTGATCATGCCCTTGTTGGCGGCTTGCGGCACCGGTATGGTCAATACAATCGGCTTGTGAAACTTTCTTCTGCGCGGCTCCACCGTGACAATGGGCGAGACCGCGACCCGGTTGCCCAGAAGTTTCGCCACGAGCTCAGCCGGTATCGGGTGAGCCTGGAATTGCGGATTTCAACAAAGTTTCAGAGAATGTAAATGCATCGAACTTTATTACTATATATACAATATACTACTCTCTCAAGCCTGACAACTCTTTTAAACCTGCTGTCGGTGAAACGAGGCTACGTTACCTGTAGTCCAACTCTGATTTTCTTGGTAAGAGCGGACCCCGGGAATATGGCTTGAACCTGTGGCACGGCTGACGATGACACAGTTCCGCCCTCGGGACCGACCGCGTGCACCTCTTGTCTTATGCGCGAAACGACTGCGAAGTAGTGCGGGAAGTCGACTGTCAGTATCCTCACAATACGCGAAGTATGGAGATCCTCTAGCTGGCTTAATTCTGTAAAAATACGTAAGGATGACTGTTTGGTAACCGTATATAAACCGTAAAATGGGCTGGTATAATAATTACCTTCTCCTTCAAAGCTCTCGTTTAGAACGTCCTGTACGGCCTCTTCGCTGGCTTCCAGGGTGTGTTCGCGCCAGGTTTCTCCATTGTCAGATCGCAAGATTACGATCTCTCTTTCTTTTCCTCGCAGCGAAGCAAAGTGTGGTACTTCTATGATAACCGGTCTGGAATAGAATAAACGGCGATTAATCATAGATCGAGGAAACGATGAAAAAAGAAGATTTATTTAGACTACATTTCCAGCTAGAGATCCGTTGCTCATTTGCATGCGGTCTTCAGCTGTTTACTAATCAACCGATTCATACCGTCTGACTCAGGTTTTCTTTGAACTTTAAATACGCGATTATTGTTTTTATAAGCATCGTTAAGTCGAGAGCCGCGCGTAAGAACCTACCCCAAAAATTTGGCGCCGACGGGTCCCAGCTCCAAAATTCTACTGGCCAAAGCCTCACCCTCCATGAGCGGCGGTGGATTCGTCAGCTTGTCCCTCTTGAGATACCTGCAGGTGATCCTCATCGGCATGGTGGCCTTTCGTGGCGGTACTATGACTCTGACGCCGCTGTGGCGGCAGCCCCTCATCGCTCCTCCTCTCGCGTCCACCAGGAACGACACCAGGAAGCTGTTGCGAGTCGCGGGAAAGATAAAATTTTGCTCTGTTAGATCATTGTTTGTTAAGAGCTTGGGTGTCTCAGCGCTGCGATTAATCGCTGGCCATGTGTAATAATAATAATTATATAAAAGTAGGCGGATATATCGAGATGGACGATATCTTGGCAGAGATGTATAATTAATTGTAATACATGATACTGATTCGAACTTTACGGTAAGCGTGTGCTTTGGCGGTATATGTATAAAATTGCTCAACTCGAGATAATATATTAATGTGCAGTTTGATTATATAATATATGTTTATGGTGATATATATATATATATATATATAAATTATATATACGTGTTTCTTATATATATATAGAGAGAGAGATTCAATAATTACGAGTTACTGTAAGAGACAAATTTACAGGATAGTGGACGAGCATTTTTACTGTTTAATATACAGATATAGATCATTCATATCTCAATTATTACTTTCTGCCAACCTTTCAGACCATAATAGCATATATATGTATAGTTGTGATAGAGCCTTCGAGATTGCACTCGACTACTGCTACTGTTTAGGCGGATGTATGAGACATAATACGATATAGTTATATTATATGTTATATAGTGAGAGAATTTTCTATATAATGTAGATAAGCATTTCTATAGTAATGATTTTTATATGATCTGAAAAGTTGCGTAATATATGTCGATTACTTCGTCAATGCTATTGTATTTACAAAATATTACGTGTCAAATAAGTGTAATCAATTGAATAGCAACAACGTGCGTATATGTCGCTTCGTTTATGTATATATCCAGAGATAATCAGCGACATATTCATTTTCAATGGCTTATGTAAATCTCTAAACTCAGGCTCAGAATTAGAATTAGCATGATATAGTACGTGTGGATACATATATCTAAAACACTTCATCTCACTCGATGTAAAGCAGAGAAGGAGTTATATATATATTCGTACGATTCAATAGCACTTGTGTATAGAATATATAATGTAATCAGCTAAAAAAACATGGGCTATCAGCACTTAGGCGTTTACAGTAATAGTCGTAATATATAATTCATGAGAAAAAAAACATCTTATTTGTTTGTACATCGTTTTTTTACACCAAAAATGCCCTGCAAATTTGCAAATGCAATGAGAATAAAAAACGCATGACAAATTTGTGAGAGACAACTCGCGGCGTGATATCATGATGATGTCAATGATTTCATGATGTGATATGAGACACTGAGCTAAAAGAAGCAACTTAAATCGCTGTGCACTTTGTTGTTGATGTTGTTTTTGTTCTCTGTATAATGTGAAACACGTGAAACTGTGTGGGTGACGTCGACGACGACGACGACGACGACGATAATGATGATGATGATGATAATGATGTCCGAGAGCTTCGTCAATGAAAATAATTTTGAACCAATGGAAATATAAGGTGACCGCAATAATCATACTCGTACATGTGTATGATGTTAGCATTGACTGGAGTCTCTTTCTCTCATATGTCTTTGGTGGATTTGACGGAAGCAACGGGAGTGTGTTCAAACAAATATAGATTTTGCTTTCGGAAGTTTTAACGGTTATTTGTTTGACATCCATACGTGCTTTTCGTGTTTGTAATAAAAACTAAAAGTGGAAACACGGGCAAAGCACGTTCTGCGGTAAATTCAACATTCAATTTACGTCTGTGTGTGTGTGTGTGTGTAAAGAAGATTTTCTAGGTTTGAAAGAGTCGAGATGTGTATATGTGTATATATACATGTGAATAGCAAACGCACTAGTTTTTAGGTATATCTGGCATTGCACTAAGTTTACTCTATTACTTCAATATCTACAGTATGTAGCATCTACCGAAAGCAACAGACTTGTTTGTGTGAATTAGAAGGTGTATATATTTATAATGTTGATTCGTTGTAGCTCGAAACGCTTTTTATAACAGAGGTTTATAGTTTACTATAATGTAGGTGCATATAAAGATTTCGAGCTTCAATTTATAGTGTGTCCAATTCCAAGTGAAACTATAGCGATGATTATAAACTATAGGGGAGAAAAATCAAGGGGAGAACATATATAGAGCGTAAATAATTTAGAAGTATAAGTATAGGTTAAACAAATATTGGGGGGGGGGGAGAGGAAGAAACAATATATAGATTAAGGTGTCAAGGCCGAGACAGGAGTAAAATGGTGATAGTATATAACGCTCAAAAAATGAAACAATAAACGTTTTTGCATAATAATATATAAAGAAAGAAATATTGTCTGTATAATGTATAATATATAGCGAATAACAGTGAAAATAATGCAGAAAGCTAACTGTTTGAGGAAAACTTCACTTACTTTCTCCATGACGGAATTCTGCAAGTAGCGCAAATAAAATAACAGAAAGGATCGGAAACAAAATAAAAACACGCGTTAGTATTGGCTTATCATTCTCTGACTAAGTAATGAAATGATGAAAGATGAATTTTTTGGTAATAAGGTTCTTTCTCTCGCTTATTAAATGGTTAATTCGCACGCGAGTATACAAGTAGGTCTGTACACAGAGATTTTCTCTCCTCTCGGCTTTTTGTCGAAACAAGTGAAATTTATACACAAATGAAGATGTGAAAAATGGCTCATCGTTTCCACTTTATATAATACCTTCTCAAGCGCAATATCGATACAGTATTATTTTACACAGTTCAGCAGATTCTTGTGTATTGTATGTACAGTCGCAATACTCACAAAGTAATTTTTAAGTCTCGTTATACTCAATAATTATTATGTATTATAGTAACATCAGGAACTTACAATGCAGATATCCATTCACACTGTGCATGATCTCAGGCGAATTATAGACACTGCGAAAATAAAACACTTTTCCATCGCTATATAAAATAACTCTATGAGTCGTCTCGGGACACACACCAAAAAAGACTGTAAGCTATATATGTAGCGCAAAAAAACAGACGGGTATAAACAGTAAAGAAAACTTCAATTACTATATGTCTATATATAATTTATAGAAGCTGATGTACGTATACAGATGACGGATACAGAAGACTAAGACGAAGAGAATTGGGCAAAGCGATATGAGACGTATATGAAAAAATTTTCAGATGAATCGTGCAGCGAACACTGAATCATCGACGTATGTATCTACGTCTAATTGCAAACAAGTTGTAATCACATCAGGGGCTTCTATTTTCCTCTAATACCCAATTCTACTATTCTGGATAGTCGACTATTTCGAAATCAAAAGAGACAGTCCACAACATCGATGGTAACGTTATTTTTAAACTGGATATACATTGAACATTAGTTGCACGAAAAACAAAATTGAGGTTACATACATATCGTAATATAGGTATATATTTTAGTGAACGAATAATAAAACGAAACGGCGGTGATTAGATTTAAATTTTGAGGTGTATACGACACTTAAGAAGGATAAAACTAAAAACAAAAGAAGTTTAAGTTAAATTTATAATATAAGTGAAAAAAATTAACTTAAAAAAGTTGGATAAAATAAAAAATAATAAGTATATTAACGTATAATTAAGAATTAGTATCAAAATTAGATTTTAATAAGAGCGCAAGCGTAGCTTATTAGACAACAGTTAAACAATTTAAAATTAGAATATTATAAAAAAGACCCTCGCTTCTTGGATAAAAGAACATTTTGCCAATATTAGAAGGTTTATTTTGTTTTTTGTCTAAAAAAAATTTGGAAGATATAATAAATAAACGGTATAGGTGTACCTGTCCCTCCACATTCCTTGTCCTTTTGGCACGATACCAAGGGCAGCCAGCGACGAATTTAAGGACTCTAGTGACGCACTAATTTCAGAACAGAATCTGCGTGTGATTATCGATGGTAGCTCTAAACCGTGCTCATGCTTACTCAGTTTGCTTGTCAACTTCGTGCAGAATATACAAAATATTTGTTGTTGCTTTTGGTTTAATTTTTTTTCAACTTTTTTTAATAATTCACTTTTGGTGTGAGAATGGTTATTGTTCTTAGTATGATTATTATATTATGTGTGAATCAAACTTTTCTATGTGCTACTAAAAAAAAAAAACAACCAATGGATGATGAGCAAGATGTAAATATGGGTGAGAGTATGAAGTTGCGATGAAGACGATGAGGCAATGGTGATAAAAAAAAATAACTACCGAACGAACAAAACACGTTATGCATCCTTCTGACGTCAGATTTTTAGCTCGAAATAGGACTCAAATGCAAATCGTACGTGTGTAAGACTCGAAATTTCAAGGGATTTCCGGTACTACCACTGTGTCTGAGATGTTATTCGTGTTCGTTATGGATCAGATAGCAGCACCAGAAGGAGCAAGACCTTTTTTTGCCACATAAGGCTGGCAATAATAAAGTTTTTTTGTCATCTCGAACGCATAAATTCAGCATTAGCAATTCAAATCTACTAATTAATCGTTCCGTCGTTTACTCGCAGCCCAAAGGCTTTTACACTCGCATTAAAAATGCAATTTCATTTAAAAGGATTTTATGGCTTTAGATTGGAAGATTGAAAGGATTGTAAGAATACTAAATAGAATCATGCTGCAAATACAATAAGTTCATATTTCACTCGAAAGTCTAAAAAAGCTTGGTAATAATTGTTTATACGAGATTGTCGCAAAGACGCTAATAGTTTAATTTTTAGAGTTTATACCATTAGAGTGAAGGATTTTACTTGAGAATAGAAAGAGAAAGAAGGAAAAAACATTATCTACGATATTCCAACCTACTGAGAGATCGTGTAGGAGAGCTTTCCTTTTACCAAATATATACTATGTAGGTTAATATTACTGCTGTAAGATTTCTACGGAGTTCTAAGTTGTTAATGGTATAGCAAGCAATCTTTCACCAACATACACCAACGCCATACGTACTATAATACACAACATTATTGTTTAATGGAAGCCAATTACTTATATTTACATTAGAAATTCGTTGTTATACTTATTATAATATGCGCTTGGTACGTTCTTTCTTTATCTTTGAACAAACTTAAGCCTTTCAATGTTAAACTCTAGTTCGAATGCATTTACGTTTTCTCAGAGAATCTGTACACTGTACTATACTTTGAATAATAAAAAATCATTTGTTTATTTTTTCTTCATTGAGTAACAAAAATAATTAACTCGAGCGTTATATAGATAATTGAATAGCTATAGTATATTCGTGTCCCAAGGCTGTTATTATTGCTGCAGTTAAATCTTATGAATGGTGACTTTAGTCTTACTTATTTGTACTCTCTTGAAGCGTGTACACAATGTTTCTACTACATGATTGCAACAGACATATCATCACTGTTGTAATTATTCACGTATCTTTATACTTTTTCACAAAACTGTATAATGTGTAGACTCTTTCTCATTTTTCAGTATTTCTAATTAAATTTCTACTTATGAACTATATAAGTAAGTATCGACTGATTGATCGTAAGGCAACGTACCCAACTTGAACTGGATGTCGGTTGATGTCCACATTGTCTGGCTTCAGATTCGCCGCATTCTGCCGATTGTAGCTCTCTTTGGTTATCATTTCGGTTATGGTCGGTGCTAAAAATTCAGAAAAAGAAATGGTCCACTATTATACTTACGGATAAATGAAAGAGTAGCGATAGACTAGGTGCCCGTTGAAAACGAGAGATATAAAGATTAGAGAGCGTGTATCGATTTTTCGGGCTTATCTTACCTCCGGAGTGTCGATTGTCTCTCTCGTCGTCGGTTACGTTGACTCGCATCGAATCGTCCCCCATGGATTTCATCTCGTCACCGGTCATGTATCGGTATTGTTGCTGGTCGCTGAGCATTGGATCCTCGCCTGTGAATTGGAAAATCGTACGCCTTTAGTAAATCGATCAAAAAAATATGTAAGGTATTATAGGTGAACTATATATATAAAACCATGACAGGTGTCGCGAATGACTTCTAATTCTATATAATGGAGACGTTCATGTGAGACATGATCGAGTATCTTACATGTCTGATAATGCCGATGAACCGACGGCTAAAAAATATCTTTACACAGGTAAAAAATAAAGAAACTTAAAAAAAAAGTCGAACCTCCGCAGTATTTATATCGCTATAGTGGCAATGTTTACATACACACATCGTTTTGTTGGATTCCGATCAAGCTTATAAATAAGTCCGCGTATTTTTAGAGAATCCGCCTCCGAATGAGAATATATATACAGACCGCATTATCGAGTCCCTCGTTATAAATTATTCACATGGACGATAACAATTCGCTCCAGACAGACGTAGCGAAAAAAAAACACACGATTGTCAACAAACATTTCGCAACACATATTTTTCGACTTCGTTATGTCACGAACTGATAGGCGACAGATATATATTACCACACACGATCACTCTCACGCATCCCTTTGAATGAAATAAAGCATCAGCGGTTATAACACACACGTGCACTACATACTGCTAGAGAGAAAATTCCAAGTCGGACGCAGAGCAGACTCTGATAAAAGCCGCTATCGACTATTTTCGGTTCTCGATGGTTTATACGCTAGTTAAAACACAGATCGAGAGTAGCGCTTTTCTCTCCCTCTCTCTCTCTCTCTCTTTCTCTCCGCAGCGATAAACGCTTCCGACAAAACAGAGCTATATTTAAGCGAGAGCTACCGGCCGATCTCTATCCCCGTCCGATAATTATCCTTGAAGATATTTCGGACACTATTACTCTCTATCTCGGCCGCGCACTCGTTTCCATACACACCGTCGATTCTCTCACATATCTGGCCCGCATACATGTATTATTATATACTTATATATTTTACCGAGAGGCAGGCGTGCGTTCGACTGCTAAAGCGCGATAAAACTGCAGCGCGCGCCGAGCGTTATTTCCTTCTGCGGAGGAGGAGGAGGAAATGTTTTCGCGAAGAGAAAGAATGAGACACAAGAGAGAGGGAAGAGGACTGACTGCCTCTCGTGCAGCCGATAATGCAGCATAAGTGGCGCATCGTGCGTCGGGGAGGAGACATTTTAGGAATGCGATGATGCTGATGCAATTGTCCAATTGATACTCCCACGCTTGCTTTCTTGTTTTTTCATTTCTCTCGCTTATTATTTTTTTCCGAGTGTGATGGCTCAGATGCCGTGCGAGTTTTTCGTCTGATGTGTTTTGATAGCCTGGAATATTTATATTGATAGTTCGACGTACGAGATGATTTATGCGCGAGCTTGCAGAGCTGATCTGATTTTGATTGATTCAAGTGCTTTTTACGTGCTCGATCGGATATTTTTATCGGACAGTTTGACTCTCAGACTTTTTATTGAATCAGGCTGTTATATGCGTTCGATTTTTTTTTAATCGAAAATTCGAGCCTGAATTTTAGAAGATCGTTTTTGCTGAATGCGTTTAACCGGCAAATAATAGCACTGGTGTATTTACAAAGGAAATATTGCGTTAGACTCTTGACTCAGTCGATATATAGTATCTCGGGGCCTGCCATATTGACACGCGGTAATGTAATGACATTTATGAGCTTTCAAGCGCATTCCTAGATCGCGCGATATTTTTCCAATGCCAAAGTATTTTTCATGAAAAAATCTTTTTCATTAAGACGCCGGAGTCCAGGCAATATAATGAGAAGGACGTGAGAAAGTAAATTTTCGTAACAAATATATAAATCAATCGACGGCCCATAAGGAAAGCCAAGAGTTGTGACAGTATCATCAAAAATAAAGTCTATAATCCCCCCCTCGGTTTCTCTCTCTAAGCGAAGCGAAGGTTCAGCCGATAAAAGATATTTCTGGAAAATGAAGAACGTGCGTCAATGACAGAACCATTAAAACGCCAGCGCATCTCGAAATCGCTCGACGAAAATCCACTCGCATAATCTCTCTATTAAAAATTCTCGATACAGCCAATAATCCAGATATATATATACATACACACTCTCTTGAAAATTTCATCGACGACTAGCGCGCGTATAATGAGGAAAACGTGCATTTGCATAGAGCGTCGAATGTTATTACTCGCGCGCGGCGACCTATATATCTCCAAGATGATGGGCAGACGTACGGAAGTTGTACAGAGACGGGCTTGTAAAAACTAATTAATCAAATCACAGGCCGAATCGAGTTAACCGCTCGATATATATACCGACACGCAGCGCGTCATAGGCGAAAATAGTTCACGGGCGGTGAAATTTATCGCTCAAAGTTCGCGCGCACTCGAGTGTGCATATAAACGGACGTATATACAGTATATTATTATATTATAAAAGCGTATCCTCCTCTCCCTGCACGATTCGCGTTGACCCACATATTGCCGCGAATTACCGGCAATTACGCGAATTCCTGCGTTACGCCCTTATTTTTCTCGTGAGTGCTCGCTCCACTTGTACAAATTAGACTAAAATACACACACACACGGAGAGACGCTCAGCTTGCGTATTTCGCACGTGTATAAGCATGACAGTCGCGGTGATTATACATTAGTAGTGCGGCAGCGAACAACACGCTTTGTTAGTGCGTATATTATACATCAGGCGAAAGGAGATACGTGCGTCCGCATGCATGTACACAGAGATATATATTTATTCTGTAGTGCGGTGAATTATAAATGTGTGAACAATCAAGAGCAGTGACAGCAGTAGCAGCAGCAGCTTTCTTCACATAGGCAGGTGCAGCGACACATGGAAGCGACAAGATTAGCTTAGGCGGCGAACTTGAACTTTCTTCGCTCGCTGCCAAGTGTTACGCGCGT
This sequence comes from Muscidifurax raptorellus, assembly GCA_020010945.3. Taxonomy (NCBI): domain Eukaryota; kingdom Metazoa; phylum Arthropoda; class Insecta; order Hymenoptera; family Pteromalidae; genus Muscidifurax; species Muscidifurax raptorellus. The sequence continues at coordinate 39,919,641 of CM052078.1, forward strand.
CAGTTACACATTGCCGAGGGATGCGCGCATCTGAGCATTGTAGCTTTCTCTCGCATTCATTTTTCGGGCTTGGCATCATCAGGCTTATTTTAGCTCGCTCGGTGGTTGCGTACTCAGTATGTCGCTGTTCCTGTTGCGCGTGCACCCGCAGCAAGGCATCTTGTGGCCCTTTTTGTGCTCCTTGCAGTTTTCCTTGTCGTGACTGCTACTGCTCTGCTTTTTCTTCTTGCGCTGCTTCGATTCCTTGAGACCCGACTCACTTGGGCTCTTGCTCGCTCCAGCCTTCGACGGCATCTTGTATAAGGATCGGGGAAACTATACTTGTACAAAGGGTGTAAACCACACCACGATCAACGACACTCTTAGCTCTCTACGGGGGTGTATACGCCACCTCGAAATTCTCCTGCGCAGCTCTCCTTCGTCGTTGCAGACCTTGTATATACTCCGTTACATCGGTGACACTCTCTCAAATACGGTGTACGCGGACTGTAGACACACAGCTGGAGCAAGAATTATATATCGTTGCACAATGCTCGCACTGTGTATTTTTCTTTTCCGCGCGTACAGGTTTACGTAACGGCTCGCCAGAACAACAATACACTGTGCGCCGGCACTTTGATTGACACGCGGAAACGTATATACAATATGAACACACACTGTCTCGATTTCCTCCTCTAATTTTTCATTACACGGGGTGCGCGAGGCTAGAGGAACAGCGACTACGACGGCGATCGGCTCGCGACTGTCGACGCGCGCGCGTTGAATCACTGATTTTATAATAGAAACGCAGCCTTCCCGCCAGAGAAGAACCGCCGAACGCGTATTTGAACAAGCTCTCCGACGCGGGAGGAGCTTTTTACGATACACGCATACAGAGAGAGAGAGAGGCTCGAATGGGGTGGGGGCTTATTAGCTCGGCTTTTATGCGAAAGTCGATCGCGGGCTTTACGAGCGGAACCGGATCGTTATCGGCCTCGACGCTGCAGCGTTACAAAACCGCGATTATTATACTTTACACACAATACGACTTCACAAAAATCGCTTTTTTATGCCTATAATATATCTATACCCGATGATAACGCGATAGTAGTTGTACACTATTTTCGCGAGAAAAACGATATATCGCTTTGCGCGCTGTGCTCGCGCGCAAAAAAAGTGCCAGCGCTCTAGCGGTACTCGGAGCCGTTATATAAACACGGAGTATTTTCGGGCGGTGCGTGAACCGTTTGATTTTGGCGGCCGGCCAGTCGTAGTATAGTAGCTGCATGGCGAACTGAACTACATCATGAAACGAGAGCCATGGAACAAGGCTGTGCGTGCACTGAGCGCCTCCCGCAATCGACTACTTTAATGCCGCCTGCTCCTTCGCGAGATCCATTGCGTAAGAGGTGCTGGAAGGTAGGGGACGTCGATGTCGTAGTGGTGGTGGTGGTGGTGGTTCTCTGCAGTTGAGGATCTGACGAGACGCACGTGTACAGCATCCTGTCCCGGGTGTCAACAAAATCTTGCGAGCGCCGTTAGTTGGAAAATTGAAGATAGTAGAGCCGTGACACAATTCTCTTCCTTTTTTCGAGAATTGCTGCTGCCGGTGACGAGGTGTCGGGTGGAATCACAATGAGGCGGATGCCAAAATGATTAATGGCACTGCGAGAGAGAGAGAGAGAGAGAGAGAGAGAGAGAGAGAGAGAGAAGTTGGATTTTCGCTTGTAGTACAAATTGTAATCGCAATGACGCGGCTAATTATGCGACGATTCGCTGACGATCTTAATGGAGCTCGTTCTTCTATGTAATTATATCGCTCAGCGATGATCGAGGGAAGTCGTTTATTCCCTCTTATTTCTTGGGTGTATATAATTATTAGATTTACACTGATTTATTCGAGTTATTACAAAAAAAAAGTTCTCTTCCGTATCATACAAATATATACATCCACGGCGTTACAAAGCTTCCGTATTTACTTATTAGATTCTACATAATCTTGCGGTCACTCTAGCAAACATCTCCTGCAATAAAAAAAGAATTAAAATAAATTCATAATCCATACGTACAGTCTATTTTCATACCACAAAATCATAACAATGCGATCAAATAATATATAGATAGAGCCTAGTAAATCGTCGCTTTAAATCCCCTATTCGCGAGAACTGGGAGAATAATAAAGAAAAGCCGAAAAATAATCTCACTCGGCTGCGGCATGTTTATGGCATAACTTCGCGCGAGCGCGGAATTCGGCGAAAATCCAGGAAAAGAGCCAAGGTCCCTTCGCGGATCATGTAACCGCTCTCTTGCACGCGCGCACTTGCCTGTTTACACGCGTCTAATAAAAGTACCTACTCGTAGTAGTAGTAGTAGTAGTAGTCGTCAGCTGAGAGACTGATGTAATAGCTTACTGTGTGTGTATATATATGTGTGATGGGAACGAAAACCGCCGTCGCGTCGGATCCATTACTATGCAAATGCAGGCTATAGTTTGCTCGCTTGGACGATCGACGAGTTCGCCAATAACACGCCCTATTTATTTGTAACGATGAGTAGCAGAGAAAGAGAGAAGGGGACAGAGAGATGATACTCCGCTGATGGCTCGTGGTATTTTAATGATCTGGCAATTTTGATTTTTTTCTTTTCTGCCCGATAATTTACTGCGTTAATCGACGATCAAGTTCAATGGATTTTTGCGCCTAATGAAATTAATACGTCGTCAATCTCTATTATTAGAAATTATGTAGCGTTGACTATATCAAAACTATAGTTGTTTAGCGATTGAATAAGCATCGAGATGCAAAGTTGCACTGAGAGTATACACCATCGATCAATTTTAGCTCGTCCTCGTATATGGTGCAACAAGAAAAAGAATAACAATCCGAAAATTCCTCCCCACATCTGGCTGCAGATACGCAAACATGGGTGTTGGCCTCTCTCGCGTACAACTCTCTCGAGCCTTTACGTATAGTAGGCGGCTGCTGCTCCATTTCGACGTGGCGGCTCTAATTGAAGAAATACCGGCGCGAGTTGACCGATGATCCCAGCTATAATTCCTCCTCCCGGCCTTCCGCGCGCGCGCGATATTTTCGCGATTCGCGGAATGTATCGATGGCTGCTGCAGCAGTAGTGGCTTAATTATAGATTCTGATGATGCTATGGCTCTTAATAGAGCCGATATCGAGTGTGTTGAGTCTTCGGTAGATGATTTTTATGCGTTGGATTCTGATAATCCGTGTCACGAGATCAGCTGCAATTATAGTTGAGAGATTCCGGGAACAGCGTGGAGTGTTTAATTGATATATATATATATATATGGGAGAAAAAAAAATATGCAGCACCAAGTGGATCTACATCTCGTCGCGAAATCTCGTCTCTCTCAGGACAACGCTCATCATCTGCACACACACATGCTGCATAGCTTGGATCATTCCTCGAAATAGCATATTCGCGCGCCTATAGCAGACACCTAGAGTACGAGAGTACTCTCTGCCAAGGCTCATCCTATTATTTTTCATTTCCTCCTATTCATCGGCTCATACATATGTGTGCCGCCGGAGAGTCGATTATCTAACGCTGTAATATGCGGCGCGATGCTCGGCAGCTGCTTCGGCGATGACGACGACGTCTTCGGTACAATTTGCAGCTGCAACGGCGCTTACCTATATATACATATACACACGCATGCACATACAAAGGTCGGATCGTGATGGCTGTGACTCGTTTATAACGCATATTTCATTCCTCTTTTTTCTCTTTTTTGTTACGCATCCATCGTCGTCGGCGTTCATTGATACACTTTGCTTGTGTTTTTGTGTACTTACTGCAGTCGGTCTTTTAATCGTCACAAGTGTCAGAGTGTAAATTTGATTCTAGAGTATATAATAGCAGAGACTTACATAAGTAAAAAATATTTTGTTTACGATCTTAGATATATAATACCCACGCACAGACACGGCCACTCGTTAGTATGTAGTCACATGAACCAAGAATAAAACACACACACACATACACATTGGTATATAGAGATCTATTAACTACGTTCAATCTGCGTGATGATTATTGCAATGATACTGTGTGCTACCAATTAAGTGTTACAATACAGGAAATAACTGGTCGTAAAGACGAAAATAAAAGGAAAACGATAGTAATCTATTAATTAATCAGAAGGAGGAGGCGGTGATATACACGTGAGTGAGCATCGTAATAAAAGATATACAAAATGACGTGTTGCTCGACAATAATTGTATGGTATAGACAGACAGTCAACTACTGAGACAGAGTAGATAATAAATAATGCGTGTATTGTTGTTGCTACATATAAGAAGTATGATTTCGTTATATGCCGCAAATCCAAGGATAATAAGAAGGCTCCAAAATGTTTTTTTTTTTGCTTCTGATCGTTACGCTCATGTTCGTGTTTAGCAATCGGTGACAACAGAACTCTCGCGTACTTCGATCTCACGGAGGATGAAAAAAAATTTTGGCGATAACATACACACACACATAATATATAATAAGTATGAGGTTCAAATCATAATAGACACATATATAATCATATACAGAAGTCGAAGAAACAAAAGAGAAAATATGACAATGTAATACGTGTGAGAAAATAAGGTGAACGAAAAAAGTAGAAAAAGAAGAAGTCAACGAGACAGAGTGACAGAGACAACTTACGAGTGTAGGTCATTTGGCCCTGGTAGTAGGAAGGGAGGTACACGTGTTGCGCGTGAGGCGGTTGCCCGTACACATTCATGGCCGCCATGCCGATTTCGTCGCCACCTATGGCATCGTACGTCACCCAGGAAGGTTTGTTTTTATCAATACCCCATATTTTGTTTCTCATCAAACTTTAATGTATTTTTTTTCTCAAGCTGATGATCATCGCTTCTATATAAGCTCTTCACCTGGTTGCTAGCTTCAACTTTGATCGACGTACGAGAGATGGTTGGCAAAATTTTGAAAGCATCTGAGTAAAGTTGCGAGATTTCAAAGCCTGATATTATTATCTGTCAATTCTGCGTGTTCTGAACGTAGCAACCGAGTGAACGTCTGCTATATGAACGCATGCTCTTGCCAAAATTATATGCAAACGAGAACAAGCAAATTAACTGAATTTTCACGTATATAAAAACACGTGTAAAAGAAAAGTATAAACGAGATTGGAAATTTTGAAACTAAAGCGTTCATTATATGATTCACCTAACTTTTACTATGATTTTTCCAAGTAGCTATCTAATATTCTAGTCTAATCTAGTTTCTTGTATTTTATATTCATGAATGAAATGTTAATTTTTGCTTTTTGTAATTCCAATCGACTTCCTAAGACTATGAGGAGCTTTGAACTGCTGACATTGTTTGTCTCAATAGGTATATAGGGGCCTACATTCAGAAGAAGATAAAAACGTGACAGTTTTTTTTAAGTTCAATCCAAGTTTCTAGATAAAACATTCCGTATCAGGTGGGGAAACCATACTTGGAACTTAACATATCGTAATTTATTCATCATGCAGAGAACTATGAAACATGCACAGTATTCATAAATAGCACTACAAAATGTTTTGTTTTCCGTTTAACATTTTGTCTTGAGTCTGAAAGTAGTAATTAATCGATTGGTATATCAGAGCTATAGGGGGAAAGGGTTCTATTGCTATAAGATGTAAGTATTTTAGTAGTAATTACAAGTATAAATAGATATTCTCAAAACCGGTGCCAATTATGTAAGTATAATCGCATGCTTCGGATGCAATAAGTAAAAAAGACCGTAAAAAGTTCAAGTATATAAAAAGAAGATCTGCGCATGATGGACAACTGACAGAGAAGCGCACTGCAATTAACTTATTCGCATTCCTCGAGGAGAAATATCAGAATAGTCGAAAGAGACTTACCGCCTTCATCCTCACTGTCGCTCATGAACGTTTCCTGCATCGATTCGGGCGCCTGAACTCTGTATTTCTCTTCGATGGTGATTGTGTGGGTTGTTGTGATGACGGTCTCCGTCACGATTTTTAATGTCTCGACGACGCTGATGTATCCGAGTTTGTGAGCGATATCCAACGCTGTCTGGCCATTCTATAAATACGATAATATATTCAGTTTCGAGCTTGTAAAAAAACTCAATCTACACTTTTAAATGAGAGAGACTGCGGAATTGAGTCATCCATATATTCAAATGACTGTCGGACAATAAATATAGAGAGCTGGCGGATTCGTCATAAAAACAAGAGAATGAGTTCGTTTGTAAATAAATGGAACTATTATACAAAAGCGTTTCCTACTAAAATGAATCAAGTATACGTTATTTTATTATTAAATACAGCGCAGTACTTACGTTAGTGACAGCGTTAGGCTGGGCCTTACTCTCCAATAGCAGATTTATAACTAGCGTGTGGCCTTGCTGAGCGGCCTGGTGCAGAGGCGTGTACCCGGCACTGGTACTGCTGTCCACGGAGGCACCGCTGCTCAAGAGGAATCGGACCATTGCGGCTTGACCAAAATGAGCCGCCACGTGAAGCGGCGTGTAACCGGCCTTAATTAGAAACACAAGATATGCAAGTGTTATCTCTCACGCGAATCAATGTTTTCTCTGTAATTTCGTGAAGCGAGAAAATCGAAATGACAATCGCCGGCTTGTTTGAGCAAAAACACGGCGCGAGAGGCAACAGAGCTCAACTGAGGAACGACCGATGCTCCTCGAAGAAAACAAGAACAGTCCAAGGGCAATTAGTGGCTGTTTGTTAAACATTGTTGTAATTTAATTATGATTTTCAACGCCGCGATCAGAGCGTTACTCATTGCAATTTTAAATTACCTCGAAATTAATTAGAACATTTGTTTTTACATGAAACGCATTGATAAAGCTTTTGCGTTTCACAGTTATAAAAGGAATTCACTCTTACTTTTGTCTTTGTGTCAATCTGAGCACCATTTTTAACGAGAATAGAAGCGACATTCACTTTGTCTTCTTGTGCGCATAAGTGAAGCGGCGTGAGTCCATTCTGGAAAAGATAAATTAATCAATTTGCCATCAAGACGTCCATTGCGAGAAAACGTGGAATGCGTTTTTGACTGGCATTGTCTGCGAACCTTTGCCTTATGATTTGTGTCAGCTTTATGCTCAATAAGCAAGGTCGACATATCTGTGTGACCTTCTTGGGCACTCAAATGAAGTGGTGTAAAGCCAGCTTTAGATTCCGCGTTAGCCTTAGCTCCATACTCTAATAGCGTGGTAGCTATGTCCATCTGAAAAAAAATACAAAGAGTCCCCAGTTAATATCTGCAAGTCGCGAATACTCTATAATAATAGCTGCAAGTGTTTCGCGGCCTTGGCTAGTGAACTCACCTGATTCTTACGGGCAGCGATGTGTAGAGGCGTGTGACCATTTTTGGCCATAGCGTGCGGTGAAGCGCCTTTATCAAGGAGAAGTAACGCTACATTTTGATGATCGTAATGAGACGCTACGTGCAGTGGAGTAACTCCATTCTGCGAAAAGAAAATGTCACAGATTTACTCGCGTCTCGTAATCATATTTTACAATTGATTGCAGTCATTGGGATATAATCACATACCTTTCCCTGAGCATCAACGGGAGCATTTTTCTGTAGCAAAAGTCTAGCTACATTCATATTACCATACTTAGCGGCTAAATGTAAGGGCGTGAACCCTTTCTTGGTAGTTGCAGTAAGCGAAGCGCCGTTCTCTAGTAAAACGGATGCCACCTAAAATAAGAAGGTCATAAATCGTTTAGCATATCAATTTAAAAAACTCGTATCGCCGATAATGTCGGAGATGCAAATTCGCGCTCACTTCTTCTTGGCCTTCCTTGGCAGCTATATGAAGAGGAGTGTATAAATCTTTCGTTGTTGCGTCAACGTCCGCGCCGTGTTGCAACAGGAGCATGACAATGTCAACATTACCCAAACGCGATGCGACATGAAGCGGTGTCTGATCCTCCTACATGGCGAAAAGAAGATTAGTTCTGTCTATAGCAATACATGCAAAGCAGAGAAAAAAAGGAGCTCATCGACTATGATAAATCGACCTACCCTAGCACGAGCATCAACTTGAGCTCCATTCCTCAAGAGTATCCTAATAATGTCAGTCTGATTGGCTCTAGCAGCTAAATGCAGAGGAGTTTCACCTCGTACTGTCGGTATGTCTGGACTAGCTTCATGTTGCAATAGGTAAATGACGATATTCATGCAACCCATGAAACTCGCGACGTGCAGAGGCGTCAAGCCGGACTGAATGGAATAAATAATAAGCCATTGTTTAGCAATATTTTTCTCTTACACTGTTATGTGCTTCTAGGGGAAGTAGGATAGGAACGGTCGGTATCGAGATGAATTCGGGGATAACAAAGCACTATACTACGTACGTATGAGTGAATATATACAATTACAGTATAATATAATGAGAATACGAGAATGAGTATATGATGGCAATAGGGATGAACGCACCTCCGTAGTTGCTTCGATGCTGGCCTTATGCTTTAAAAGTAATTCGACAATTTTAATCCTATTCTTTTTACAAGCGATGTGCAGAGGCGTGAAACCGTTCAAAGCTCTGGCATTCGGGTCAGCGTTCCTGTCCAAAAGTAGTTTGGCCACGCGAACGTGACCGCAGTGCGCAGCTACGTGCAAGGCCGTGAGGTAGTCCACCGTGACTTCGTCGACTGGAGCTCGGTGATAGAGCAAGATTCTGGCAGCGTCAACGTGGTCGCCCTGGGACGCCATGTGTAGGGGTGCCAAGCCATTCTGCGACAGAAAACACGAATTGATTTCGACATTGTATAATTCAAGTTATTCAGAGCGTACCAACAAAGTTTGCATATAGAAGTTGAACGAGCAGTTAGATTTGATTTCGAAAACTTTGAAACTCTAGAGCCGGTTACTCTCAAATGTATGTTTTCTGTCATCTATTTTGCCATTATTAGGATATATCTTTTTTTTACTCTTTCTAGCGCTCTTACGATATTGCATAATAGAATCCTAGCTATTCTAGTTATCTACATACTTTCGTTTTTGAACCTATCGGAGCTCCCTTCTCGATGAGTATATCAACGACTTCGTGGTGCCCGGAACGGGCGGCGCAGTGAAGAGGAGTAAGCCCGTCCCTAGTTTTGGCTTCGATGTTTGCTCCTTTGCTCATGAGCAGATTGACCATTTTGATCTTTCCCCACTTGGCTGCCACGTGCATTGGAGTAATATTGTGCTAAAATAGAAAATTCATCCGTCAGTCGATCAAGATCGATTTCTTAACTCGTATACTACAGTATTACGATCGATTCGACGTAGCCATACCTTAGCTGCGAAATTAACGTTAGCTCCTTTATCGTAAAGCAAGGAAGCAATTCGATCGTTGCCGTAGTGAGCGGCGATGTGAAGAGGCGTGAATCCGCTTTTCGACGTCACATCTGGATTGTGGTCGTTCTGCAAGTACAAAGATTGCATTAGTTTCTAATATAGAAAGCAGAAATTTCTCGAGTACACAAATGAAAGAAAGCGGGTATATATACCTGCAAAAGTAGAGCGGCTGCCTTACAGTCGTCCTTTTTCGCAGCTATGTGCAGAGCCGGCAGTCGAACCTTTCCCCTCGTGTCGTTTTCCAGAAGAACCGCAACGACTTTGTCGTGTCCCTGTTGCATCGCCACGGCCAGTGGCGTGAAGCCGTCCTGAAAATCGAGGGAAAAGCATTTTAGTAGCTGCACTTCTGAAATCTCTCGAAATTTAAATACAGTTAAAATCATTACCTCAGTCGCGAGTGTCTGATTCGCCCCCTTGCTGAGAAGGAACTTGACAACGGAATCGTGGTTCTCCTGGGCCGCCATGTACAGCGGTGTGAATCCATTCTGGCTCTGCGCGTTGACCGAGGCTCCCCTCTGTACGAGCAGCTGCACCACCTCCTCTTGGCCAGCTGGAGAAGAAAAATAAATTCAAAGTTAGTCCTCGTCGAAAGTTGAAAAAATGCGAAGAATTCGCGAACCGCACGACGGTTGAGCGTAGGAAAAAAAAAAGAAGAAATGTGGACACTTACCAAGTGAGGCGATGTGCAGAGCGGTGTTTCCCTTTTTCGTTGCCGCGTCGACGATTGCTCCACGCGCGAGCAACTCCCTAACGATTTCCAAGTGGCCATCTTTGGCCGCTAAATGTAAGGCATTCAATCCGTTCTGCAAGCATGTAACAACACCCTTAAGCGGTCGCTAGTTTATTAAAACACAGGTTTATTAGTATGTTCTTGAAATTCGTTAGTTTCAAAGCTCAGCGTAGGATCGGGGGGAGAATATTATAGTATATATAAAATAAAATGTATATATATATATATAAACAATCTTTTTAATATATACATTGTGAGAAACGATCAAACTATATCTACATTAGTGACAACGTATTACTCTCTTTATACGTATCATGTACACATATGTATATAATACTGGATTTATCATTATACTGAAAATAGATTTGGTAATAAATTTTCGCAACCGTTAAGTTCCGAGGCCGGCCACAAGTTCATGTAGAATACGCGTAAAACGCACAGAGCACAGATAATTTCAATTTTCGACTAATTACATAAAGTAACCAACGTTCTCAAAATTGATAAAATTAATTTTTCAGCACAAACTATACCCTCGATCCTCTATAAAACACTACAATGTCACGGGCACATACACAAGCGCCTTTTCCCCTCGATACTCGTCTCGCGCCCTTGAAGCATCACTCGCAAAAAACGAAGAAAGAATAAGAAGACAACCCTTCCCTCTCTCCGCATCGCATACAACGTTAGCTTGTACAGTGCTCGAGGCGTTTGATAATAACCACATGTCGTCGTCGTTCGAAGGGCCTCGAGAGTCCTGTTCGCCTCTTGCAGCCCTTCGACCTCATATATATATATACACCTACTCTCGAGTCTCTCGTGATAATCCGCGTATACACTCCGTTCCCAAGCGCCGCAGCCCCCAGTGTCATCTTTGGGAGGGTTTACGTGTGAATATTTAGCGTGTGGAGGGGGTTGCTAGCAGTGGCCTTAAGGTGAGATACACGAGCAAGAGAGAAATAGAGCTTCGTGGCTTATGCGTTATAATTGGGGGTTAATGGAGTCGGAGCTCACCGCGTTCGAGGCGTTGATGTCGACGCCTGCGTCCAGGAACTCCAGGACCTTTTCCAACTGGCCGGCACGTGCTGCCCGCAGGAACGATGTGCTCGGGTCACCCTGGAATGGAGAAATTTTTGTGTTTAGTTGATGGACAAGTTTATGTTTTTTTTCGGACAGTGAGAGAGAGAGAGAGAGAGAGAGAGAGAGAGAGAGAGAGAGAGAGATTGCAGTGTGCGCTCTTTTTTACATTCGAGTAAAACTAAACACAGTATCTATATAGAATAGAGAGAAAGAAAGTCAAGAAACTCTGTGTATATACAGTTTCCCAAGCAAGTTTGCTCAAAGGATTATACGAGTATACAATACGATTACACACGCATCAAGCGTGCTCCACAATACAACATTTGTTCTGCATCTTATCGCGAGTTAACGGCGCTCTTACGCGCTCGATAAGAAACAAGTCAATATTTGATCGGATGTGCACCGCGGCATAGCGACTACTCCCCGCGATTGATCTCATTCATAATTTCTTTCCAATATCTTATCTCTACGCTACTATAGAACGCGTTGCGCAACAATTCTTTACATCCGGTTTCAAGTTCAGCATCGATCGTTCAAACATCCAAGACTGTACATATACACATCTATACACTTGCCAACATCGAGACTAACTCGGGTAACAAACAAACGCGCGAATTGTTTATTATCCCGAAAAATCTTTCGACTTCAAAGGCCCGGGGTTTTTCGCGCTGATGCTTCCGCTAAATGCATTTTCGCTTCCCCTCGACGCATATATAACGAGTATATGTACATACAGCTTTTCGGCGGCAGCACTTAGTCTGAAGGACGCGAGTGTATATATGTATATATATATATATATATATACATGCAAGTTTAAAGGGAAAGGCTCTTACACTTCACGACGCGCACGCGGCGCGCAGGGGGGAAGCGATGACGTCACTCAGGGCTGAGGGAACTTTACCCCCGCGAAGAGTGTCGAGAATAAAGGGCCGACGCACACTTTTTGCCTTGTGAAAGAGACTTTTTTGCAGTGCGGCAGGTGGATCGATATTTGCTTTCCTCCGCGCGGCGAGTCCTGGGCGAGCAGGATATCGCGGGGAGACACGCGAACTTGTGGACTACCTTTGCACCCGCGTGTGTATAATACGTCGATATGAGGGAGTTATTATAGTATATAAATGTAGCTATATATGCTTTTGTTGGAATACGAGGTGTTGTTCGTTAAAGAACGCTTCGATCCGTTGTTGAATTTGACTCGAAGATTGACAGTCTTCAAGATAACGTTTTTAAAGGGTATATCGAAAACAAGAAAAATATTTGCAATTCCCATCAACGACTCTCCATCGCAATAAAAAACAAACCCTGCAACATCTCCTCCTTATCGCAAGCCACCGCAACCCTCCAGCAAACACACAAGACAGAAGGAAGCACGTATATATACAGAGAGAGAGAGAGAGAGAGAGAGAGAGAGAGAGAGAGAGAGAGAACGCGTGCCGCGCGTAACATATATCCTGGGGCAACCGGCAGCAGCGTCTACTTCGCGTGTAATCGATACTCTCTCGGCTCTTCCTTTCCCTTTTTCACCTCGGTCAAAGAGAACACATGCGCGTACGTACACGCTGAGCTCACCGGACACGCGACACCACCGGGCAGTCATGAGACACAATGGGGCTGTTGTAGGCGCGATTTCGATGCGGGGGAGAGGATTCTGCGCGCACGTGCGCTCGAATAATCAAAAGTAATACAGCTGTGATGTAAGAATTTTAGGGATTGAAATTGTTGTTATGCTGTATTATGTAGCGTGATATTTTATCGCGATATTATGAGCATGTGTGAAACGGTAAACGACGTCATATATATATATAAGCTACGATATAATTGGAGGCTCAAGCGGGAGCCGACGTAACAATTAAATTTGTATTCAAGCTAAGCGGTGCACGTATACCGAAAATATCCGGTCGGCTAATGTAAAGTGACCGCTGCATAACATATCACAAACTCGCCTTAGTAGGGATGAGCGGGCGCGAGAGAACGTAATCCCCGCAAATGTAACGGCTTCGTCCAAGTGCGTTTCTCGCACACTCGCGCGCACTGACAATCAGTGGCCAGAGAAATCCGCGCGAGGATGTACGCGATTACAGAGAATTCGAAGGAAAAACAATCGTTTCATCGTCGTGGAATGTCGCGTTACGCAAGCTATATAGAGTACAAGCGTAATAATACTTGGTCATATTACACGCATAATATATACGGCAAGTGTGCCCGCATGCATTTAAATGTCCAGATTTAAAGCCGGAGAGCTATATACCACACTGTGGGATATTTAAATCTCTGACGCTGACTCCGAGTGTATATACGCGGGGAAGGGACCTCTGCACGAGTCTTTGGGTTATTTTCGGATATATGCGATACTCGTGCGTGTACGTCGATTGTTGTGGTGTATATGATCGATTTTTTCTCGAAGTTGGACGTCGTCCAGGTGATCATACCGAAGGATTTCGAAAGTGTAAAGGAAAATTTATTACAAAGTTATATTATTTCAACGAACGGAATAATACAATCGTTGTTCAAAAGCTATTAACCTTCATTTTTAAAAGCGCGTTCTCCGAATCACCTCAGCACGAACCTCTCACCTATATATTTACTAAAAAGCTTCACGCAAAAATCGGCGCTCAAGCTGCTGCAAAAGAAGAGCGTTGGCCGAGCGACACACACAGCTCTCGAGTGCAACGTCCTCTCGATCTTTCAGCCCCACCTCTTTCTTTCTCTTTTGCTCATCCATTCAACCCCTCGAAGACACAGCCGCTTGTTTGCTCTCGTATCCTCAAAGAAGCTTCTTCTTCTTCTTTTTCTTCTTCTTCTCACCGCCATATCTGCCTAAATAATTCAGAGCTACTCGCGGTCGTTAGCTTCGAATTTTGCGTCGGAGCATATAACCATCGCGTCATATTCGTATAATAGACCGGAAGAAGGATTAGTTTGTAGAGAGAGAGAGAGAGAGAGGATGACGCGGACGCGGCCTTGTCGTCAGTTTGTGAACCGTTGCGCGCGGACGCGGTCGGCTTCAATGATTATTACACGTATATACATTGTATATGCGGGGGAGGTCTTATCTAACTGTTGATGGAAGCCGTGAATTTCGGAGGATGACGAGTGGATGCGGATAGAGACCGGTATCTTCTGGAGCTATAAAAAGAGTTCTTCTCTTTATATTGGAGTTTTCAGAGGGACTTTTGATGAGTCGCCGCTTTGCTGCGGCTCGTTTTTATATTCAATAATTCATTTAGTTAAGAGAATCGTATGCGATTGAGCGACTGATTAATATTGAATCATTCAATTAAAATCGCATTCGGCGGATAATTTAGCATGTGTATATTATAAGCCAGACTAATATATACCGTATATCTCGGGCAGCGATAGAAAAACAAACTTTAACGCAGTATAGAGCCTCGTCACGATATAAGAAACAAATTTTTTATACCCGTATAAACAGCCATGTAATTATATACGAAAGCCAGCTCGGCCTTCCAAAATTCTGCCGAAAAATAAATAACACGTTATACTGGTGAAAAAAAAAACTTTTACACCGGTGTGCTCGTAAAACCACTTCCAAAAAAGGACACACACGAGCCAGCTTCCAAAGGATAAGTATTACTTTCGACTGACACGCGAAAATCCAAGCGGTTTACTCTCTCTTCTCGAGCTAAGTCGATAAGATAAGAGCCTATATTTATTTACGCATACACGAATACACAGCCCGATTATATTAATAACCGCTGATCTAATCCTGTTCATCTCTAAACAGCGAAAGATCGCTTCTAATTAAACCCGCGCATATGCGTGTGCACACGGCGTTTTTCGGAAACTCGGCCAAGGCCGCGAGCGCGACACCGGAATTTTTGATAACTCGTCGTGTGTGTGTGTGTGTGTGTGTGTGTGTGTGTGTGTGTGTGTAATGCAGTTACCACTTGAGGCTGCTTAGTATATACGGTATAGTGTCTTTTTACCGGCTGAATCACACCCGTTGCGTGATGTCTTGAATTGCTACGATTATTAATGCCGTCCGTCCGGCGTATTGTTGCAAAACGAGAGCTGTGATGGTGGCCCCCTGTGCACTGCGTGTATATATATGTGTGAACGCGTTGTATAGCCTCGAGAGAGTGAGAGAGGAGACATGACGCTGACGTAAACGTCTTTTTTTGGACGACGACGTCAGGCTGTCTAGTGTCTTCTTTTTCGTCGTTCCTTCGATGTATTGCGGGATTTCGAAAATTCTGACCTTTTTCTCACTGTTTTCTCGCGTGTTGTTTGCGGACAATTTTATTCGCGAGACCGAGCTGACATTTTTCTCGCAGCGTTTTTATATACGAAGTTTATTATGCCCGCGAGGTCAGTCGAGAGTTTTAATTATCTTTTTTTTAAGAATCTATTCCACATCCTTTATAAACAAATTCCTCTCTGGTCTAAAACGCGATTGTAAATTGAGCTCACAGTTGCGGGCGAATTGAAATATAGTCGCTTAATTAGGATTAACAAATCAGCCCTTGATGAACGTCACTCGCCGACACAGATGCCGAACAAATTACACTCGAGCATGTAGTGCAGTCAGCTCGTAGGCGTAGAAATGTCGTGACCGACTTGTAGCAGCAGCAGATGGTCTTTGATAAAAATCGCACGGATGCATATATGCATACAGAGCTTTGTATAGCTATACGCACGAAATACATAAAAATCTGAATAGTTTTTTTATCGACCGCAGTATAGGCTGAAATAGAGGATTTAGATGCATATCTAAGTTATTCGGTCTGTATATAACCGTCAATTGAATTGTAATTGGAGTAGTTGGAAATAATTTGTGTTTATGTATATGTGGAATCAGGTTTTCAAGGTCGAGAGTACTAATTGCACTGGACTTATATTGAACGTTGCGATATATAAGCAGAAGAATAATTTTGTTTCTTTGATGATAATGATGATGATGATGATGATATTAATATTTCAAACGTGTAAGAAATGATTGCTTTAAATAACCGCTTACCATCCGTCATATTGACGGAAGTATGGCATCTGAAGTATATGATTGATGCCAACTTATAATGACAAGACTTTTTTAAACACAGTCGCAATCATACTGGAATCGTCATCGTCGCGAGTGAAAAAAAGTCAACACGGAAGCCCCAAGAATCGTCGTGTCTCGAAACCGCACACGACAAGCAACGACAATAAATATACCGTCGTATACAACGGCTTAAAAAAAAGTAAGTAAAAACGATTTCAGGATAACCGCGCGTATGTTAACATCGGCGTCCGGTATGTATTCGGGGGTGTCAAAAGTTAATAAAGGGTTCCGGTCATGTTCTCTTATTTTTCTATTCTTTATTCAGTGCGGAGTGAGAGCTGGCCCGGGCCATACAAAGTATCACTTCCTTTCTGATTAAATTCGACACAGCTCGTTTATTGCCTCGATGAATCGAAATGGACGGGCTCCGCGAGTGTATTGTGATGGTAATACACGCCACTTGCGGGCCTGATTTATTTTTATAAATTAAAACGGGGGATGGCGTTGTTCTTCTCTATCGCCTGTCTTATTATACGCTAATGTATAGTTTCTTTTTATGTTTTTTAGGCTCTTTCTGAACAAACGACAAGTTTGATGCGACGATTGCAACCAATTGGAAAGCCAATACACTGCGCTAATTGTTACTGCGCTGAAAATGCAGAGTTCCAACAACGAGTCAAGCGAGTTCAAAAACCAAAAGAGAAAACAACAAAGCAACGTGCGCAGTGCGCGTCCGAGCTCAATTGAAAATAGCCTCTCGAAAATCGTCTCCTGCATACTCTGGCCGCTGACCAATCTAACTACAGCGCGTCGCGCCGTCGTCTCTAACTATAGTGTGATTCCGCGAACGGGTTAGGCAGCTCTTCTCTCATAATACACACGCGCACACGCACGCATACACATGTACACACAGCATACCCGACATTATCAATCGCTTAGTTCTCGATTTACAGCGGACTCGCGCGCGAAAAAGAAGGCGAGAAGGTAACTCTCTCCGCTTTTTGTCCCTTCTTCCGGCCTTGATCCTTTGCCGCTGCAGCTCGTGCTTTCGAAAGAAAGAAACGCAAGAGAGAGAGAGCACAAGCGGCGGACTATTAACTCGCGGGTCGTTGCCCGGAGGAGAAGGAGAAGAGAGCTTCACGAAGCGTGACCAAGAGACCCATGAACGAGAGGGAGACCGGACAGCGGCGAGTCTTGTCTGCTCTCTTACTTTCTGCATCTTCACTCTCGGTGTGCGTAAGTGCTATAGAGAGAGAGAGAGAGAAACGCAGCGGCGAGCCGGTTCTCTTATACCGTGCGGTGGGATATAAAAGCGCGCGAGCTTGATTGACTGGCGGTGTTGAATATATATGAAAGACCCGCATGGAGGACCTGTATCGAAGATCGTATAGCTTGATTAGAAGGCGTGAGGGTATGCCCTATGTATATACGCAAAAGTGTATAGACTGAAGGGGTGTCGGATGTCTCGAGCGCTTCCGCCTTTAGTTCGCGTGATTTAATGAATGGGCCAATCGTCTGCTCTAGATCGTTCACGCACGCGCCGATGATGATCTTGACCCATTGATGGAGGGACGCCGCGCATGCGGTATCTCTACGTTAGAGCGTGGAAATGGTTTTTAGAAGTGATTAACGCGCGGGCTTTTTCTTTCGGGATATATGGATTATTGGATGAATGCGGAGGTTTGCATATGCGCGGGCTTAATTACGATGATAAATGGAGGTGCGGTATTCTTTGTTATGACAGATATACATATAGTGTAGGATGTGTGGAGGGCTGTTTGTTGCCAGAGGGAATAAATGAGCTTTGAAATGAGGCGCAGGGAGCTCGTTAGGAATATATATAACTTAGTTGGTAGTAACATTTTTTTACGATGATTGCGTAACGCAATTTGTTGCGCGAGTGCGTCGGCACAAAATCGAACATTATATATTTCTCAGCCCTATTGTGAGTGTCCAAAAACCTCCAAATCTCCCAAATATATAAAGACCGCTATGCGCAGGTATACACTATCCAGCGCGTGGGTCGCATTCACACGCGCCGCCGGGGCAGATTTACCGCTCGTTTCTAGTGCGTCGGTGCGTTGACCTGTTATACAGAGAGAGAGAAAGAGAGAGAACGAGAGAGAGAGAGAGAGAGAGAGAGAGAGAGAGAGAGAGAGAGAGACAAGTGCCTCGGGTTGCACAATCGACTTGGCACTTGTCATATTCTCCTGACGCGCAAAACTTTTCAATGGCTTCAATTTGGATAAACAAACGGCGCGCGGGAATATTTGAATGGACTGTGATGAGGTCGCCAGATGTGCAGCTCGCGCCTCTGCGTTTGTTTGATATATATGTACAGGAGTGTGTTATCATAGGAGGTGGCTGGAACGAGGTCTCGATCAGTTTGATAATGCGCTATTGTGCTAAAAGTATATTAAACACGTTCTATATTCAACATAATAAGACTAAAACCAATTTTCAAAATAGAATGTATAAGCACAACTTTTCCGATCGAGTGAATACCCGAAAACCCCCGAAAATCCAAAAAAGTCCCATCCGGCGGAAGCTCACGAAAAAAAAGACCCGCAGCACAAAAGAGATCCAAAAGCCGGTGTACCTACTGTGATTCCTCCTATATAATCATCCGGCTAATAACCGCACCGCGCGCCCACTGAAAGAGAGCTTCGAGAGCACTGCACGCGACAGAGAGTATACCGCAGTGCAGCTAACTGCAGCGTCAGGCTCGGCCAGCTCTGTGGAATTTTTCCCATTACTGTACTATATATATATATATATATATATATATTACACCCGCGAAAGAGCCTCTTTCACTGCTCGATGATCCTTATCGATGCGCTCCTCTCATGAGAAAGAGAATCGCCGTCGCTTATATCCAATTATCCTATGCGTGCGCGTGTGTGTATGCATTAAACGAGAGAAGATGATGAATTATAAGAGCTGTAGTCGTCCATGTGGGCTTCTAAATTTTTCGAATGAAAATAATCTCTATGATTTACGAGATGCTCGGTTATTATGTAGTTTATTAGAACGAATCCCCGCGACACTAGGAAGCCTTTTACGACGATGCAGCAGTGGAGAGAGATGTACATATATATATATATATATATATATATAGCGTGACGAAACCCGAGCGGCTCTTTTTTCTGGAAACGTCGCAGTTTTCACAGAAAGGCTTGCAGTTTCAATTTTGCGCTCTCGTTGCAAAGTACTGTTACCGTTGACGTTCCCGCAGAGTATATTGATACTCTGCTTACGAGGAAAATATTTGTATAAATTAGATATCTGATATTATAATTGTTTTCTATATTTATAAATATCAAATTGTGTACTTGTGGCCGGCTGGTAAAAAATTCACTATACACCTACTTCTGCAGAAAAGCGAGGTTTACGAGAGAGAGAGAGAGAGAGAGAGAGAGAGAGCGAGAGAGAGAGAGAGAGACAGAGAGAAGGCATTAGACGAAAAAACAGGTCTCTCTCTCTCGTAAATCCCCTTTCGCGAAAATTGGATTGCGCCTCTATACGACCAACCCACACTCAAGTAGCATATGTACATACACGTGACCTAACGACACGATGCCGTCACAAGACGCGTCGAAGGTGAGACTGGTATATTCAGAAAAATACGCATATAACTCAGCGCAACGCAGCGAGAGGCAAAAAAAATTGTCCTCGTATATGCGCAGACTGACGTAAGCGTAAACGCGCGATTATCTCATCGACTACGAATTACCGCATCTTTATTCAATGGTCATCAGCGATCGAGAGAGTCGAAGGCTAGAGTGAAAGGTATATTCACGGCCGGTCGGCCGTACATCGCCGAATAATAATTCTGCAGCGGAAAAGAACTTTTTTTTCACGATGATGCGCAGGAGTGCCGGGAGCGGGTCAGCTATTGAGCAAAAAATTACGGGAGGCTGTGCAGCGGAGGCCGATCGATTTTACGGGCTTTTTAAAAGCGCTTTTGTGCGCTGGAAGCTACTGCGGCAAGTTCATTGCTTTTGTGACGGTTGATGGACACACTGGAGATTGAATGTCGAGGCGGCTGCTCTTTCTTCTATTATTATATAGTGGTGTTCCGTTAAATAAATATTGTTGCAGGAGAGCTTGAAAATTGAGCAATTTGCGTATATTTTTTATGGCTCTGATTTACCGTATACTGTATATGAAAACGAATAAGTTATTATTATTATTATTATTATTATTATTATTCAGCGTCATTTCTATGAAAGCTGCACGCATCCGAGTTTGTATATAATTAAAAGAAAAACTATATACTGGCGCATTTCCTATCAGACACTGCACACTCGCCGTTACACGTTTGATTTCCCGGGAGACATTCCTATTATTGACTTAGGGCTGCTGACCTAATGTACAATTAAATCTTATTATTGCATTATTCCGCACTGGTTGCGCACTGAAAATCCAGTTACATGGCATATAGCGACTATTTTAATATATTCAGCGCCGCTGTATTTCTGTAAATTATATATATATATATAGCCCGACTAATGTCAAGATTATCATAATGTCAGACATCTCTGCAAACAATGTATATCCGAGAGAAGAATGAACAAGAAAAACTTTGTCTGGATATGAAACTATTCTGAGAAGTATATAACGCTATGCATCATTTGTATTCCAGTATATACCGTTAGACAACGTGTGTATATATTATACGCTTCTGAGAGAGCATCATACAATGCACAAAGGGTCAATCATCGCCGTATGTGTGAGTCTGTAAAAATACCGCTTTGGAATCTCGATCGATCGATCGATGAATCAATCACTCGCGCTACAGCATTTTTGACAAAGAAGAATACAATATATCGATCGGCGTCGTAATCAATTGGTAAGTCAAACGGCGTCAATTACTTCGGACGATTCGGCTCTCTGATTGACCGAAGGAGTTGCGAAAATTAATTATTTCGTTATTCGGCGATTTCGCTGAAAGCTCGATCCATACGCGGATTGCGTCAATTTGCTTTGCGCGTGAGCTCTCGGAATACGTTCGGGTCTATTTAGTATATGCAAATATTGCGTGTTTGGCTCTCGGATGCGAAGATCATTCTTTTTTTTTATTTAGAACGAGACTTTTTTGTAGTTTCGGATATATATAGACGAGTAGGAAACGGAATTATATCATCTAGGCTATACATCCTTCGACCAGCGCGATTTTACTTCGAAAACTAAAAGCTAAAAATAAACTCATCCCGTATGCAAATCAGCCTTATAAACATTATATATACACGACGAATCGAACTTGAAATTACACCAGCATAAGCGTAGGCGTTTTGCAGTATATAGTCTCAAGACATTCTAATCATTAATGTCGGCTGCTCTTCTCCGTGTAGTCGGCGATAATACATGTCCGAGAAGTAAAGCGCAGGTATACACAGGCGCAAATATCCACATGTATATAAGCTACTCTCTTACGTAAGTTACTCCAAAGTGACATCATACTCTCCGTCGTCGCGTGAGTTTTACGTATAATATAGCTGGATGCGATGTGTCGCGTGTCACATACGCGCATTACCCTCGATAATATTACTCAGGTTTGCATTGAAATGTATACGATGCGACGCTGTGTGAGAAACTTGGTATATACCGTATAGGCTTGATTATTATCGCACGTACGAGTTTAATCTTTAGTCAAAAAAAAATCTCCCTACTCGAAGAACTCGCTGAAAGCTCGAATATAGAAAACGCAAAGCCAATCGTCTCAAGCAACAATGACCCCGCAGCGACTATATATATATATACATATCTGCGAAAAATCAAAGTCAGGGCCACACCGATATGTATTAGCTCCTTTCTCTCTACTACTACTACTGCCCTTGGCTATATAGCACACAAATCCACGTCTCTTTTATTCTCTCCCCTTATACACACAAAAGCTCACACGCACACACACGCAAGTTCCGGTCTGGCAACGCGCGCGTGGACGCATTTAATTAAGCGCTAATGAAATGGACGTGTCGTCGTCGTCGTCGTCGCTGCGGCCGATACGAGGGGATGTGTCGGCGGCGGCTCTCTTTCCTTCACTCTACTCTACGACCTCCGACGACCTACATTCGACGAGCTCGATGCATGATTTTATTTGCTGGAGAGAGAGAGAGAGAGAGGAGAGTATATATATCGGGGAAGAAGAAATGCGGGCGAGGCTTTGATCGCGAGGGAGAATTGTGTGTAATTGCAGTACGGTCTCAGTGAAAAGTTGGCTGAATGTGCAGAGGAACGTGGCTAATTAAGCTTGTGTGAATTGGATCGAATTACGAGATATTACACACGCGGTGGGATTCTTTACTTCTTTTCGTGGAATTATATATATAAAAGTGATTAACCAATGGTATGAAGCACTAATTTGAATTAAAGTTACACCAGCGATTGAAACCAGCGTCAAATTTCAATGACCAGTCGATAAAGCTTCCGAGAAAAGGCACATGCTCGCCGCCCGGTTGATGAGCGCGCGGCCGCGAGTGACATTCCATTCACCAACAACCCCGTTCGCGGCGGCCTAATAACACCAAAAGTCGCTGAAAGTAAGAAGAAAAAAAAGAGGAACAAAAAAAAGGAGCTTTAAAAACACAAGACACAGTTCCAAGGGGGCGCCGCCGCGACGTCCTTCACCCATATTCTCTCTCTCGCGCGGGTGGCGACAGCGGATCTCTCTCCGGGCGGCGTATACGGAGAGGAGAAGGAGTATAAGGACTGCGTGCAGCGCCGAGAGCCGAGGAATCGAATCGATTCGGTCGCCGACGCGGCGCCTTTAACGCGATTGCTTTGTACAGCACCACCGCCCCTGCCTTTTCTTCTATTTGTTTGCTGGCGATCGTTGATTTTCTTGTTTGCCTCCGAGAAATGGGAGCTTAATTGGAAAAGTTGTATTAGTACGCGAATCTTTCGGTATCCGCGCCAAGCAGCTCGAAAAAACGGCGAGTGCTTAGATACCTCCGAAAAAAGCACGATTACAAGAGCGAAAACTCGTGCAAGCGCGTCGAAGCTTCAAAAGCGATTTCATCGCACGGGGTACACTCGGAAATTCGCAACCGTTTGACCCAGTTCTTCATCTGTATCTCTCCACGCGCGCGAGAAAAAAAGAAAGACCACCGTTTCAGCTGAAATATTTATGCGATATATACATAAGACATACGTGTGCGCTGCGCCGGTAAAAAACCAATCAAAATGTTTACGGCCCGCGAGTATAATAAAATTTTACACTACTGCAGTCGCGGCCTTGAAATAATAATATATCGCAGGGGGCGGATTCTTCAGAATTAACTTCGCGGGGGTTATTTTCATGTGTCTGACGTGTGTCGTATGTATTTATCTTTATTTTTTTTTATAAGTAAGTATAGGCAGCTAGACGCCGCTTAACGAGTTGAAAAATCAATAGCCGATATATATATACCCACACCAGTGCGCTAATGGAATCCTCAAAAGTGCAAAAACAGAGAGACGTGCTTTAGTACTATTAGTATATTAAAAATGCTTGAAAACTCTCTCTTTTTAGCGGTTTTTCGAAATAATAAATAAATACATCAATCATCGCGATTCTCTCGACGTCGGAATTTCTTACATTAATATTTTCTATTTTATAACAAGACCAGAATGTCAAAACCGGTACAGCTAAGGAAAAAACGAATGACAACAATGAAGCTAACATGCCAATAATTAACGGTATACAGACTTTGATGAGCGAAATGAAAAAAATTTCTGCGCCACCTATCTTCATTGACCAGAGACTAGAGTCCCGGAAAATTGAAACGATATCGGACAAAAGGCCAGTACAATTGTTATTCGTATGCTCGTAAGATCCAAAAAAGTGAATTAAAATAGCAACGAGAGAAAAAGAAGAAAAAAAGCCGGGCGACGAGAGGAGGATCGATAGCAGCAAGAGCTTGATTTTTCCGCATTGCTCTTTCCCCGGACGTAGTTTTTCAATAGCTCCGCGAGGCCTCACTTTATGTATATAGGTATATCGGACACAGCAGGATTACCTACTCGCGGAGGGAGAGAGACAGAGAACAAGCGCTGCAGTGCACTAGGTGCAGCCCGGGCTGCTGCTGCTGCTGCTGCTGCTGCCGGCGCGTCTATATGTGGGCCAAGCGCAAAATGGAGGCGAGCGGGTCGATATGAACGCGGCAGCAGCGCTGTTTGCCGCAAACTCTTCCTCCTACTCCCTAAGGTACTTCCAAGTGGAATGAGGTGTGTGATTGTGCGGGTCGTTGTACTCACACCCCTTTTTTGCGCGAGATTCGGATTCCGATGTGGTGCTGGTGGGTTGGAACAATTTTTGGATGTCACTGGGGCGTTGCCGGGAGGAAGATGTGATCGTTCGATGCGTATACGAGTGGACTAATTAAATCGAGCCTGATTTGTGTATAAAGGAGAGGCGAGAAATATTGCATATTTTCCGATTTATCCTATATGCAATCGATATATATAGGTATAATATGAGGCTTGAATTTAAATTCGCGGAAATTATGCAGAGCCGGTGTTTTTAATAGCATATCTATCTACTAGCGCTTTTCTCATCGTAGACGTACCAAGATTAGCCGTACTGTGTATAACACAGTGGGTATACAGTAAAAAATGAGAATAATCGCGTCGAGGAGCGCGAAATGAAAATTTTAATATTTCGTGAGAGAGAAAGAGAAGGAACACTCATATAAGGCTGAGAGTAGGATTATATTTTCGCGAAGCTGTCGGCTGGCAGGGGTATATAAGTCGAGAGAGAGGGTGTGGTTCCCAGGCGCGACGACGTCGTTCTCGTGACGAGTTGACGGTTCTAATGTAAGGGATTAAGTCTTTGTTTTCCATTCCACGACACTGCAGACTCTCGTTGATTAGCGTTGGGAATACGTAACGTTGGAAAAATTAATAACCAGCATATAGCTCGTTAATCGGCTATTTATACACGATATATGACACTACTTAGCATAGATATTCGATACGCGTATTAAACGGCTATTATACCGTCCGCAATTTCCAACCAAACCCACCGCGTCCACAATACAATATATATATATATTAATTAAAATCCTCATCAAAGCCCGCATCAATTTCGTCGGCATAATATAATAGACGAATCTCGTATCGGCCGGCGACTCGCAGCAGCACATCGACGACAGGCGTCGGCGTCCGGATGAGCACCGGACACAGACGGCGATATCGATCATCCGCGGTATTTAGGTTGGCGCCCGGTTCGCATCGCGCGCTAGAGAGAGCTTTCAAAGCTGCTACTTCCATCATCCCGACGTGCGAGTGCTTGTTCGTATACTCTTTTTTTTCTGCGCGAGACGGCGATAAGTGTGTTTTCCTTTTTGCTTTTTATAGAATCGATAGCTATTACTTTGTGTATGTACGTATATATATACGCATCGGAATCGTTATTTATGGAACATATATACGGTCGTATAGATTCTCCGACAAGCGGAATTAAATTTCACTTTGGAGATAACGCGCGCGCGGCATGTGGGTCATTATTGCCCATGAAAATCGAATAAACATATATATACGATCAAAGCGACTCGTTGTGTAAAATCAGCAAACTAATGCAATCACGCGCGCGGCGGCTGATGAGAAAATTTAGCATCTCCCATAAAGGCTCGTTTCGCGTCGTCAATGTACCCATAGCAGCAGCAACAGCGTCACTGCGCTATACAAGTATCCGCATAAATTACAACCAGTCCCTTTAAGTAACTCGCGGCGTGTGTCGCGGCGCAGCGCGTAAACTCGGCCGGAGAGACTTTATATACACATACTCTCCCGTCTCTTCTTCCTCCAGACTCTCTCTCTCTCTCTCTCTCTCTCTCTCTCTCTCTCTCTCCGGTGTGTTGTATATACAGTATATTTTTAGCCTCTCTCTCAGGCAGTGCGCATCTACACACACACAGACTACTTATACTCGGTACGATGCACCGGCTCTAAGAAGCATCAAATTGGCGCTTATGCAATTTGGCATATAATCGGCCGAGGCCACGGTTACGCTCTGTCATATATACACACATACACACACACACACACACAAGACTTAGAGTGCAAAGACGCGTATCCTCGACCTCGCGGGGTTTATTCACACCGGCTGCTGTCTACCGGCGTGGATGATTGCTCGATTTTCTCGTCTGCTAGCTGCGCGCGGCTTCTTGTGCGAGCGAGAGTATCTGGACCGACGAGTTTTACTCCCCGAGATTTTTCATGCGCTCTGCCGAGTTTCTTACGGGGCGGGACCTGCTCTGGAGGGATATGTGCGTGTTTTTCTTTTGTCTTGGCTGGACGAACTTGCTTTTTGCGCGTAGTATATCATACGCGTATAACACACGGGGTGCTGTGCGCTGCGGAATACAGTAGGCAGTGGTTTGCGGTGTGTAAGAAACCTTAGACACAGCAGAGAGAGAGAGAGAGAGAGAGAGAGAGAGAGAGAGATGCAAATGGACCGGGAAGTGTTTCTTGTCGACTGATTAGACGGACCGTTACACTGTCTGTAGTATACGAAGCCGCGCAGAGATATGGATCGAGAAAGTATCGGAATACAGTTTTTCTATCTTAATTTACGAGCTATAATTTTGAAAATATACTTACAGATCGCGGTTTAACGAAGTTCGATAAAAAGTATGAATCAGCGTGCGAAAATGAAAGTCGACATATACCTGTGTCGAAAGTTTGATGATTTTTGTAAACGTTATGTATACTCGTAAACTACGATACCTCGAGATAAAAAGTGCACGGGCGGTATATATAGCTGAAAAGGAACGTGTATTAAAACTCAGCCGTGTAATCAAATTTTGTATACACACATGCCGTTCGGACAAGCCTGCAGGCGAAATGAAAATACGCGATAAAACCATCCTAGTTGCTACCGCGAGAGAGAAGCAGCTCTCGGGAGATCCGGTTTTAGCCCCGAGAGAAACTCAAAGCGAATGTTTTCAAGAAAGTACTTTGACTCTGTTTGCTCAGCATCTTGAAATTTCAGCTCACTCGCAAGAGTGTAGCATCATCGTATTATTATATATACACGCACACGCACACGGCTAGACGAGCGGCGTTTGTTGTCAGGCTCTCTGGATTTTCTCTACTCTATGTCGCTAAAAATATTGCGCTCTAGCTTCCGAGCGAGAGAAAAATATAACGGACTATACTAATGTTGGAAGCTTCTTCTCCTCGTTACATATGTATAGCTTTATCTGTAACGATGCACAATAGCGGCTGTGCATGCACGACTCGTATATATTTCGGAGCAGAGTCTGGAGAGAGAAAAAGAGAGAGAGAGAGAGAGAGAGAGAAATGGAAACGAAAATAAACGAGTATGTAGGCGCCTTGTTATGGCACACGAATGCCTCGCTTGGACGTGGACGTATTATACAAACAGCATTTTTACATTTCGGATGCAACTCCAAACATTGCAGAGATTTTTTTTCCTGATATAAGGTGTCAAGTGTGCCCGCGAAATTTTTAAACACCTGCGCGACGAGTCGATTCTTATCTCGGGATGCGAACGACGAAAACACAGTCAAAATCGATGATTATATATAATTGCGATTGAATTTATTCAAAATCGCGCGATGACAGCGATCAAAAGAAACCCTTCGCGCACAATAGTAGATCATATAACATAAGGTAACATCGACCACATGCGACACGTAGTGGTGAGAATAATTAGTAGAAGCCGGTTCACCCTCGACGATCTGGACACAGTAGGCAGGAAAACGGAAACCCCGAGGGTCGAATTATTAGATTCGGCATCGGATACGCAAGTATCACGTATATAGGTAGACACCGAAGAGAGAGCATAGCTTCGAGATCCTTCGACCCCTCGATTGCGAGGGAGTGAGATAGTGTATAGGTGTACGCGTCTGTGGGGGATTTAAAAATAGACTCGTACGGCGACGACGATGCCTGCCGGTATAGGAGGAGGGGAGTGTATTACAATCGTGCGGTATAGCGTAAAAGTCAAGTTGCGATCGACTGGAGGGTCGAAGCCGAATAAATAGATCGAGAGTGATTTGCAGGAGAGAATATTCAATCGGTAATAATCGGCGTCGAGAGCCCGACAAGTATAATCTAATTTGATATAATCGCGTGTATATACGTCGAGTGGACATCAATATAGCAGCCTTGAATCATCATCATTGCTATACACTCGCGAACGAAATACCACACCGAGAGAGAAAGAAAGAGAGAGAGAGAGAGAGAGAGAGAGAGAGAGAGAGAGAGAGAGAGAGAGAGAGAGAGAGAGCTAAATCGGGCGAAGAGCGAGAGTATGTGTGATCCATTCCAAAGTATTTATGCGTATAAATATACCACAGAGTAGCCAGAGGGAGATCAGACATCAGAAAATACCGCAGACACGACTCGAAAGAGAGAGAGAGTGAAAATGAAGATATGAAAAGAGGCGAGATCAGGTACTAATAAGGCATTGGAGAATCGATCATATCCCAACTTACAAGTGTCTTGTTAGCGAGAGCTAATAGTTTAATGGCTGCATTGTACATACTGCATTTTTGGAAAAAAACTTTTAGCAACCACGTTTCGAATTAATCCATCAAGATATACTCGAAAAAACTCTCAGCTGCAAAATCGAACTCTCTCACCGGCGCACGAGAAGACCTGGCAGTGCTCCAAATAGGTTCGTCCGAACGCATCAGCCTATATAGAGCCTTCTCTCCCCCTGTACACAGCAAACTCCTGCATATATATAGACTGATAAAACGTCAGACTAGACTGCATTCTAATGTCAAGGTAAAATGCATCCCAGTAAACGAGACTCGAGGGCGCGATTTCTCTTATCGATAACGTTTAGACTCAGGTGGGCTTCGGTATAAGGTATATACCAGGGGGAGATGCGGCCGCTGAGATAAGAATATGTATGGGATTTTTATTGGATTATTGTTTGCTTTTGATGGGGTTAATTAGAGAGAAAGTTCGTGTGACGCCTCAATCCCCGCTCGCTAGCGAGAAAAATCAGCCAATTACGCGTGTTTAATTAGACTGGCGTACCTATATAAAAAGTTAGTTAGCATCGCTAATGGTTATTTTAGTAACAAAGTATAAAAATACTCTGATAAATAAACTTTTTTATCGTGGCTTCTTTTTCAATTTTATAGTAATAGATGCACCTATATATAGCGCGCATAATATAAAACAGTTTTCTTTTCGTGCTCGAGATACATTTCATATTCGTCTCATATAATATACAAGCCTCTATTTTTAAAGTCCGAAATGAGAAGTAATAACGTCCGACGCGCGACGAGGGCACTTGCCCGATGACATTACACATACGCACCATTGAGGCGCCTTTTAATCACTTTACCTTTTCAGCCATGCATTCGACGCTGCCGTGGGTATCCGCATAGTATATTTACACGTCACGTGGGTGCGTATGTGTATATTCGTTCACGAGCGATGTTTGCAAACAAAAGATCCTTACGAGAAAGCCGAATGGATTGCCGTATATACATGTGTACGATGCACGCGCAGATGTGCACGGAAACCGTAAACAGAAGCCGATTTGAGTCGTTGCGTAATCCGATCAGTACAGTGGGATGTCTGAATGAAAAATAATTTAATCGAGGCTCTTCGCATGCCGGGAAAAAGAAGCTTTTTTTCAACGCAGACGCTTCTGTATTTATTTTCTTTGATAAGAGGAACGAATGGCTGCCACACAATAAACCACGACAAATCCGAACGATTCACACTGTAACCCCCCCGAAAGACATCATCAATCCTAAACGCGTCCCACGATGATATACTTGTATATGTACGCGGCTTTTCCTCCGCATTCTTCCCAATTGAGAACAATCCAGCGGTAATTTTCCGAAACACTGCTCGTCAACACACTGTATAACTATACGGATTGACTCAATTGTTTCTCTGCGTATATATATATATATCTCTCTCTCTCTCTCTCTCGGCGTCACGCGCCGGCCTTTATACATGCAGTATATATATGTACACACTTATAACCCAAAAGTCGACAGAACAGCTGCACTGGAAATATAGGCGACAGCTGCCTACGGTGTACACATATATCACACTATACTTTTCCCCTTCGCATGTAAGTATAGTATATATCGTACCTATCGTAAAATTCACGGCGAATGCTCTATTAGAGCACATACATTGCAACGAGGGGTCGCGTGTGCCGCTGCGGGAAGATAGAGAGAGAGAAAGGGAAAATCGGAAAACGGAGGGCACATATATACCTATTGTACGGATGAGCCGTATTGGAGAGAGAAATCAGGGTGGAACGCTGCGAATTTTTTCTTTTGAATATATATATATATAGGTATACGACGCGCTTGTACATCAATGTAGATCCGCGCATATAATAGTCTTGGATAAACCGATTCCGCGAAAAGCTGCCGACTCGATTGGAAAATGCCAGAGGTCCTCAACTAGGGTTATTTTAATTCGCCACCGACTGCACGACCGTTTTTTTTTTTATAAACGACGATGCGTCACGCATAAGCACAGACACACGCGCATAAGAATTACGAAAGTGGAGCAGGGAGATATAGCTGTGATGCGTACGCTACTATTCTGAATTTGCATTTCCAAATGTTAATCCGTTCCACTGTTCGCACAGGTATACGTGCCTATTATCTCTTTGGCATTGTACGTACATGTATATACAAAAAAGGCTACTTGTTTTTAAAAATAAACTCGGAGATAGCGTCGACTACGTATAGGTAGAGGTACTTGTATGTAGCTAGTTATCTGTCTTGAGATCGGGAAAAAATACACATCCTCGCGCGGCCTTGGCAGCTGCGAATCATTGTGTGTGTACGTGCGTGTGTGTGTGTGAATTTCAGCGGTGATGACCTTGAACTTCGAATCGAAAAGTGCAGCCGTACTTTCGTGAAGGGAAAATTATTTTCTGATTGATCC
This sequence comes from Muscidifurax raptorellus, assembly GCA_020010945.3. Lineage (NCBI taxonomy): Eukaryota > Metazoa > Arthropoda > Insecta > Hymenoptera > Pteromalidae > Muscidifurax > Muscidifurax raptorellus. Next base: position 39,950,684 of record CM052078.1, read on the forward strand.
GCAGCATTTTTAGAAGTTTCAAATCGAGGTCTTCGCGTTCTGTTATCCGTATAGGTCTTTCACTCTATTTCTTGTATGTTATAAATTAACAGAAACATGTATGTATTATAGTAGTAGTAGAGAGAGAGAGAGAGAAAGCGAAATAAACGTGTAGCAAACTAATGGGCAAAGGACCACGTTCTCATTAGTTTCCCGCTCGCAGATTACACCTCTTTGCACAGGTATATATATGTATATATAATCCGCATCGATCTCTCAAATCACAGCTACTCTCTATACATATATACATCGAAAGAAGCCCTGTCAGCAGCAGCACACTTCCCTCGATATACATACATTACATTCTCGAAACCCTTTATCGATTTCCCAGTATACAACACACTGCAATTCCTCCCAATATGTATACATATGTAACATATATACACACACACACACACACAGTAAGATAATCCGCAGAAAAAGAGATGACACTAGACATTATACCTGCTTGCCGGTTCGAGGAAGAGTCTCGACGTTGGTCCCGGCGACTACCGGCGCCTTCTCCGGGCCGCCGTTTTGCTGGCTCACTTCGACGTTGTTAATCTGCGCCGGCTGCTGCTGCACAGTCGTCTGTACGTTGCTGTCGATCACCATCTCGTTCGCGTTGCCATTGCTGATCCCAGTGGTTGTATTATTCTTGCCGCCTCCTCCTCCTCCGCCACCCTTTTTCTCCTCGCCCGTCATCCTTGTCGCGCCAGCTCACCCCGGCTGTTATGCCTGTTGGTACACGTATATATATATACTTATATGTATGTATATCAGGACGTCGACGTTTTATCTCTCTCTCTCTCTCTCTCTCCCTCTCTTTCATCCGCGATTCTTCTTCTCTCTCCCGTCCGCTGATGTATATATAGATATATAGAATCGCGCGCCACCCACCCCCCGCAGCACACCTTAACACACTTTCCGCGCGGCCCTTCCCAGCAGCAGCTTATATATATATGTTCGAGCGCTCTGTGTAAGGTATATGATTTATACCCATGTACGTCTACCCAGAGGCCCTTTAAATCGCTGCCAAGAGGGCCGGAAAAAAGGAGAAGAAAAGGAGCCGTAGTAGTGTGGATACTACTTATGTATAGAGTAGGGGAGCGAGAGGGAATATACACGAAAAGGATGACAAGGAGGAGGCCGGCAGGGCGCGAACTCTGGACGCCCAATTTATCGAACGCCGACGCGCGCGCGCGCGTCCAGCTTATCTATACTTTTACTTACTACCCGCGCTCTGGCGTTAGTACGCTGTATATATGCGCCCACACATATACACACACTCGCCGCCGTTGTTTTATACTTATGTCCCAGCGAACGAGAGAGAGAGAGAGAGAGAGAGAGAGAGAATCCGAAGAAAAATCCTGACACACACGAGAAAAAGGCTCGGAACGAAAACTCACTGGCTCCGTGTCTCTTCCAGACTCTCAACTGTGTTATATATAGATATATATATCGTATATGCCCTAATAGAGAGCGAGAGCGCGCGCGAGTCCCACCGCTCGGAACAGACCGGCCAGCCAAACTGAGGCAGCCGCGGCGCTTCTGGAGTCGTATGCGACGACGCGACTTTTACACTCTCACATGCGAGTGGTGGGTAGGGAGCATCGGCTATACCTATACCTATAGCTAACGCTCCGGGACACGGCTCCGAAACGAAACGCGTCCGTACAGTAGTACGTGTATGGTACACTCGAGGGGCAGATTACCGGGAGCTTGGCGACATCTCGCGGAAGGAGTCGGAAGTCGCGGAGGTCTTTTTGGAGTTTGCTACTGAATCGTGATAAATGACGAGGTTCTTTATTTTTATCATTATTTTTTTATAAATACGTTTGGTATGTACGGCCCCTTCTTTTGGAGGATTTCATTTTTGGAGTCAACGATGTGAAGGTAAACTCTTGTAGTCTTGTTACTTTAATGAAAGGAAGTGATTGTATAAATAAAGTGACCACGAGTTTTTCCATCCGATTGACGCTGTTTTTTTATTAAAAATGATAAATATCCAATAAATTGTTCATAATTTACATTCTCGCGTTTCGCTTTGTCTTCTTGATGATTTGCAGTCGAATTACAGTCGACCACTGAAACAACACTTTGTATTTTAATTGAAAAAAAATCCACACTGCCAAGGCATTATTATTGTTGATAAACAATAAAAAATATTTTCCAATATCACGCACATTGTTTTCATCATCTACACATGTTTGATTTTTTATCTTATTATTAAATATTATTATTACAAATTTTTCACCATACGTACGAATGTTCGTATGAACATAAATATTTTTGCCACATCATTTCAATTTCATTCATTCTCACTCAAAGAGGATCCAACAAACGCATACATTGATATCGCGATTTATTATTGTTACATTATCTTTTAACTGTATTCTGTATCCTAATATTAAAAACACTTGCATAGCTTAAGAATTCCTACTTGCGCTATTTTCCCTGATTTATGTAGTGAGTTACGAACTGTAACGCATAAATAGAAATTTACAAGTAAAAATACACGTTCAAATACTATCTATTTCAGTACTCTTCATTTCCTTGTTAGTATATCTTAATATGAAATATTTACAATGGTGTAAGATTTTGCAACTTTGACAACTTCTACATCTCGATAGTAATGAAAATACATTTTGTTGCGATGTTTTTAAATCGATAATCTAGCGACGTTCATTATAAACTTTAACAATACACGTACATTTATTGATGCTTTTTATTACAATCGTGTACATGTAATATCTCCAAATGAAGTTAAAATAATAATTAGATTCAGACAACATATTGAAGTGCGTACGTAAGACACCCTTGATTTAACTTTAAATCGTAACATTACACTTAATTTTCTTAACAGCCGAACAAATTATCAGAATAATGTAAATAATGTAACTAAAAAGGCATCAGTTTGATATCCTTAAATTAAAAGGATTTAGTTTGTTAAACAAACGATTAAAACTTACAGATAAGTCCATAATTACAAAAAAGTATCATTTTGCTTGTCAGCATTACTAAAAATAACCAAACTACAAAATTTTCGTAAAAAAATACTAATTACTTGTTGCATTTTATACAAGAATCGATTTATCATTTAGATCACTTTTACAAGAACCATTTCGACAATGTTCTTTATACCTTTCGTCAGAAATAAAATCAGTATTACAAGTATCGCACGTTATAGTAGGATAATCAGTAGGATGATCAGAAGCTACGTGATCTTCCAAATTTTTTTGCTCGTCATCACTTTTAAAGCATTTATTGCATTTTCTGCAAATTTCTGTGTGCAAATGCACGCTCATATGCTTTTTAAAATGTTTTAACTTTAAACTTTTTGAACAAACCATACATTTGATGATTTTGTTCACTAAAGGCTCATGAGTATTTTGAATATGCTTTTTAAGTAGTGCCTTTTGAGAAAATGTTTTTCTACATGTGTGACATGGATGTCCTAATCCATCGTGGTATGCTTCATGTTCATAAATATGATCTATATGTAGAAGTTTACCACAAATGCGACATACAGAATATCCATGTTCTTTATCAAAATGCATTCTCCTTTGATGAAAATTATCGAATTTCAAATCACATTTAAAGCAATGGTAAACCACTGTTGAATCAACCATGTGGGTCTTCATGTGTTTGTCAAATGGTTCTCCAAGATCTACTAAAGTTTTGCATTGTAAGCATTGAGTTTGAATTATTGGTTCGATAAACAATGGTCCTTCGACTATAGTACACTCATGTTCAGTGTACTTTTCGATTTTATCGAAATTAGTCGAACAGTAGCTGCATTTCAACAATGTCGGATGAAACCTTCTTACGTGTATGTTGTAGTATTTCAAATTCTTAAAATCCTTACCACATGGACAGTGACTTTTAGCATCATGCTTCATTTTTTTCGCATGATCTATTAGTTCCGTTTTAGTCTTGAAGTAAGTCTTGCACGTTTCACATCTGTACATAGATAAATCTTGTTCTTGCTGTTTCGATGGGGTCAATACTTTCCTGAGAAAAAAGAAAAGAAAATGTCCATTAATTTTCAATTATAACACTACTAACGACTATTAACTAAAGAATGAAATTTGTTTATTACCGGCACAGGCTCGTTAACGAAGGCACAGTACTATGAGTTTTAAGGAAGGATCTTGCAAACAGAACATCTTTTTCAGCTGCATTGACAGTTACCAAATCTGGTGTACATGGCGGTTCGATTACGTTGTTCAAATTACTGTCATTAGAATTGTCGTCTTCGATATTCACTTCTTCGTCGTCCTCAGCTACTTGAATATGTAGTACACTATGGTTCTCATCAAATTGAGATGAATCAGAAGCATTTACTCTTTGATTATTAAGATCAACAGAAGCCATACCAGAGTCATTTGACGATGCATCACTGTCCTTGTTGGGCTCTTTATAACATTCTTCAGTTGGAGTATTTCTTGGCACAACTTCATAGGAGTCATTCTTATTCTTCTTGATTTTAATACTTATACCAAGACCAGAATCTGTGTCATTAGAACCTTTCATAGGTTTTTTACATTTTGCTTTGTGCAAGAACATTGTGTAGGAGCTTCTAAAGGATCGTCCACATTCACAAGTTGGTCGCTTTAATGGATTATCATTATCTACATCCATACTTGAACCTTCCGAGTTATTTGTATCTTCATTTACCAATTCAGGCTTTAAATCATCTGTTGGCTCAGTGATGGACTCAGTTATTGCTCTCTGTATTTTTGAAGTCTCTTTATGTATAGGAACTGGATTTACTGTTTCTTCTACAGGAGGTTGGGTTCCTTTTGCTATCCTGAGCGGTGAATTTAAAAATCTGCATTTGGATGGATCAAAATTTTCAGGTGTTTCACCTCTCATCCTGTGAAGCTTTTTGTGGTAAGTAAAGCTTTTCAAAGTTTTGTATAAACCTAAGCATATAAGGCATTTGTAAGGACCATTGCTGAAATTCTTTACAGGCAAATTGTGATAATTATCCCTATACTTATTTTTTTTATTAATAGTCCAGCGACGCTGGTTCCGCTTCCTTTTTTTCACAGCAACAACTAAAGATTCATTTAAGTCTACTGAAGCAACCTCAGGAACGCTGATGGGTTTGCTTTGTTCTAAAGCAAGTTTTTCTGTCGAAGTCTTAGAAGGTTCCACAACTATTTCACACTGAGTAATTATTGAACTTAAGCAGCCCACCTTGTGGTAGTTTCGCATATGGGAGACAATATCAGTGCACACTCGCTTGCAGAGAACACACTTTACTTTTTCTTTTGCAGGATTTCCCTTGACCTCTTTAATTTGAGACTCTTCTTTTTTTACTTCATTGCTTATAGAAGTACTTGGCACTACATTATCATCTGTAATCATTGGCTCTACAGGTTGTTGCATCGTTTCTACTGCTTGCATAGCCTGCACTGGGATTATTGTTTGTATCTGTGGGGCTATTGCTATTGGACTCATAGTCTCATTGTTTATTTTAACTTGGCTGGAACTAGCAGCCGTTGTTGATGATATCTTGGCAAGCATGTCAGCCCTTGGTTTATATATTCTTTTTGGATTGACATAAATTCCATGTTCTTCTAGAGCATGCTGATGCAAATGACTGTTATCAAGAAATTCCTTTCCACATGTTACACAATGGTATAGTTTCTTTTTACTTTTGACCGAGAATCTAAAATCAGGCAGAGCTTTATTGTTATTTCCCAAACTGGGCTCATAAGGTATCAATTTTGGTTCTATGCTAGTAGACGAAGTCTTTGGCAAAACATCCGAACTGTCTTCCACTTCCTGGAGATTTTTTATCATTTTCATGGTATTCCAGATCTTGTCACAGTTCTCCAAAGCAACCGTTAGATCTGGCAGTTGAAATTTCTCCTTGTAGAATAAAGCAAGTTCTTGAATCCTTTCCTCAGTAGGATCCTATACAATATATAAATATAATGAGTATTTTAAATTGTATAAATTGAAAATTTTTAACTTATTACTTCATATAAATATACCTCTGTTTGTTATTGTAAATAAATATTTTTATTAATATATAAAAAAAAGATTACAATAGACGTATACAAACAAACAAACAAACAAAAAAAATCCATAACAACAATAAACAACAACATGCGCACATCACTGCCTGTAAAAGTTCGTTAACTTTAAATTCGAAATAAGCAGCATCTTTCCCATCCCTCTCTGTCTCTTTTTACATTTTTTACGTTCTAATAAAAGATAAACGTCGAACAATACATTAGGACTCCCCATAACCTCAAAAAAATTTCGACAAATCTCTGCGGAAAGTATATGTAAACAATCAAACAAAACATCCGAGCCGTTTGTTATGTTATGATATTCTAGCAGCCGTATAGGTTAAAAAGTGCCGCAGTAAAAAAAAGAATGCAACTCACGACATAGGTCGGCGGCGAGACAGCTCTCTGCATGACGATTTCCGAGTCTTCCGGAAAGACCTGTGCCTCGTCCTCGAACATCCTCTCCTCGTCGTCATCTTCCTCTGCGTGTTCATCTTCGTCTACCTGTTCCTCCTCCTCGTGTTCCATAACCTCGGGTGGCAGTATGATATCCGGCGGCTCCTGTTTGACGATGATCTCGTGGCCGCCGTCATCGTCCTCGGTAGCCACGGAGAAAGTCGTCCCTATCGCTAGGCCTAGTTCACCGGGTACGTCCTCTTCCATCATCCTGTCACAACAAGCCGATGCGGCTTTATCTCACGCGATCAAGCATACATATATATGCACGCTCAGTACGTGTATATATGCAGGTAGCTCACGCGGCGTGGATACACACGCGACTGTTAATGGAACGCGCGCAAATATCAGCTACGGCGGCGCTGGCCAAACTGCCGCCAGACATCGTCTCTTTGCTGGCTAGCTTGGAACACGACGCTCCGATGGGAGAATTCTGAACTAGAGAGGTAGGTAGGTATACCGCTGGGCGGGAAAGAAGTATATATGCTCACGATCCCTTTGTGTTGAGATGTTAGATATATATAGTCCCTGCCAATTCAGCTGTTATTCGGTTCCTTGAACAGGTATAGATATTTGGATCTCAATGTGGGACAAGGGAGGTTTCTGAAACTATATAAAAGATTTAGAGTTGCTGGAGAGAGACACACTATATATATGTATAATATATATAGTGTCGGCACAGTGACGAATCAACCTCGTCTCAATCCCCTCCAAACCAGAGTTGTACTTGCGTGCCGACGCTCCAATTTAGCCTTTCCTTCACAGCCTTGTTGCTTTTACTTGCAGCTCGATTCGATTCATGTCGCGCAAGACCCCAGATGTTTTTATGCCCAGATATTCGCGGGTTAGTAAGAAGAAGACTGTGTTCTTAATAGACTCTCAATGATCACCTGTCCACTCACGTAAGTATTGCGAATTGAAAGTGGACGACGCTTGGGAAATATTTGATGGATTTTCCAGGTGATCGATGTCTTTGGAAATTCGATCCATCGATCGGGAAAATTGAATACTCGGAGATGCAATGTTTTCTGGCCGCGGGAAAGTAGTCCAACCACTTTGACGTCGTTTTCATCAATTTAGAGTGATTAAATATTCACTGGAATTAATTCCATCAATCGAATAATCAAATTAGAGTTGGTGGGTACCCGTATCCAAATTATATCATTTTGATAATGTATGCTAGCACGTGTGGACTATTTTTATTTAGTTGACCAAAGCTAAATTCTTGCAAATACGCAAGTAAACGGTAAAAAACGTCAAACGAACTTCGTAACGAAGAGGAATATCGTCGGGTCGAAATAACATTACAGTAGGTAGGTATACATATAGTTACGCCCCTGGAACTGGCTGTGAGAACAACGGGAGATAGTATGTCGGCCGAGGCAAGTCTGGAAGGGACGAGAATGGACGAGTCCAAGTTTATTATAATAACGAGTCTTTTACCAGCCTAATAAAAAACAAAGTGATCGGGATTCAATGTTAAAACTGATGCATCGGAATATTGAATAGGATGAGCAATGAGTATCGAACAATGGTATTCCACGATAGGTAATATAGCGTTCGAAGATGTAGGAAAATTAGAGAAAGTCGATGGGAAATACGTAGATGAAAAGGAGCAAAATTTTAGTTATTCCAAGGTTTCCGAATCAAATCCTACTGGCTAAATACTCGAAAGAAACTATTCCACTGCGAGTCAAATGGCGTTATACATTTCCCGAAGCAAAATAGCACAGCCAAAGCATTGAACAATCTCCTGCCAGTTAAAACTCTAACTCGACAGAGTCTATAAAATATTATCAGACGACGCCAACGTGAACACACACTATAAACGACGACTATATATAATACAACAGTCAACCACAGAGCTGAGTAGGGAAGCCGTAGGAATATGAACGTGGGAGAGAGAGAGAGAGAGAGAGAGCCGAGTCAGAGGTCGGACGAGTCCATTCTATCTCTCTTCGGCTTACTCTATAGCGTCATCAGGGAGTTAGTTCTTTCTCCCAAGCGCGTTATAAATGCTAGAAAAAAAAGTCTACCTACAACCGCTCATTGCGCGAAATATTTTGTGTCGTGGCGATTCCCTCCTATACAGCTATTATCATCTCCCCCTATACATGCGAAGCTATAGAGCCTCATTTCATTTCCCAAGTATATAGGACTCGCGGTATGGCATTGATCGAGACAGACACCGGGAGGAAAATACCACGACGAGGGTCTCCCGCGTAACAGAGCAGAAAAGCCATCCGTAGGCAATCGATTCCTCGGGGCACTGCTCCTATACTCGTCCGCCGTGGTTCTCTTTTGCTTCTCCATCTATATACTCTACTCCGTCTCACTCCTCGTGTCTATTTACTCTCCTTGCAAGTAACGAGAAAGTGGCTATTTATAGATGTTAGAACGACTGGGCAAGTGCGGGTCGCACATTGTGATGCATCGAATAGATGGAGAAGAATATTTTTCGCTGTACATTCACCGATCATTTGAGATCTCTGTGTGTGGGAATGTTCTGGTATAATGCAGAGAATTGAGAGAATTGCTGGATGGAGAGAGAGAGAGAGAGGAGATGTGCAGCTCGATGTTTTTGACTCGGGTAGGTACTTCTGGTTTTGAGTTTGAACGTTCATTTACGGAAGATTCAGTTCAGTTATTTACTGATTGGAGATGATTCAGGAGTTCTAACGTGGCGGGATATAGTTTCTAATTAAAGCCTTAATTAAAGATTTCAATATTAGAGGCACACTTTTGTTGTAATTTTGTAGTAGAACATTTCCGATGACAGGATTCGATCGGATGTGAAAAAAAATCTTTCCTCCCGTCTTCCGCCATGGTTCATTTTACAATGTTTATCAGAAATATTTCTGACGATTATTGCAGATGATTAAAACTGGATTCATCCATCAGCGTCGAAATTCCATCTCTAAATTTAAAATCGTGCGAACGATGTTTATCCTAAATGCAATTCTTTTACTTTCATACGCATCGTCTTAGGTGATACGACCACGTTCTTTCATACATATATCACATTTTATACAAAACCATTACACCTTTTTATTTAAATCCACGATCTTTTTTAATACCAATATATCCCACGAGCAGTCTTCAATTCTGCATTGAATAAGTTCACAACTCGAAAGTATACATAGTTGTGAAAGCTCTTGACCCTCAAAATGGGAAAGTTCACTGAATTTTCATCCGCTTTTATCAATTCCAAGGCTATTACAATATATGCTTATGCGAATGAAACCGAATGAAACGTCGCTGAAAGTGGACTGTCTTTTAGCAAAGAGACTTTAACTCTAGCGATCACGTTTCACTGAAAAGATGCCATCACCAATTAATGAAAGAAGATACACCTTTTATCAGATAATCACATTCTCAAACAAATACATTTTCGCGTCATCGACTCAAAGATCTACCATTTCTGCCGTTACAACAAAAACTTTCTCAACTCCATCGTGCAAGATGAATAAAATATTACACCGAGAGAAATTTAACGAAAAAGTTTTCTACCGGCACTTCTCCGATGTGGATTTATATTTATCTCTCCACAATAATATATGAATTGATAGCTCCGAGTGGGGAAAATTCGCGATTATGCAATCACGAATATGCCCGGCTTTTTGCTCTATTCGCGCATGCACGAGTAGTCGTGCATAGTAGGATAAAATCATTATAAATTTCTTATGTCACGATAACGCTAAGAGCGGAGGGAACGCGGAGGTTCTTCTGATCAATACTGCTTCGACGGCGCGTGTATGTAGGTAGATCTAATGCCTCGTGGATTTTTCACTTCGGAGATGTTATACGAAGGGAATAGAGTTTTACTTTCTGAATATTGGCTTTGTTCTTTGTAATGATCAGTTTAGAAGTTATCCGCGAGTCTTGAATGGCTAAAAAACGATGCTTATTCCGAGTGGTAATTACTCATGCTTCAGTGTATAGGAATGTTTCGGAAGAATACTCGCTAAGCGGAAACTTCGATTTAGAATCAGAAGTGGGTAAAAAAAGCAGTGGAATATTAATGCTGCTGCACGTTTATCGATTATATTGTACATGACTTTAGATAACTTTTATAAACTTAGTTCGTAAACGTTTGCCTCAGAAGCGAACGCGAAGCGTTGTTCCTATTCTTTTGATGTTGCTAAGCACTTTTATAATCTTCTACTGGGGTTAGCACTCTACCACCCATGGTTACGATCTGATATCGTCAACTAGTTCCCCGACAAAGTCTGAAGCGATTCGCGAGTCTATTATAAGTGGCGGTAGAAAAAGTATTGATTTTTCGTAGTAGATAGTATGATTGTTATTATATTGTTTGCGGAGCGTTTTATTGAAGATACATTACATATTCCACACACACACACATTCTTAATGTATTGAATTGACTGCGAAATGTTTCCTCTGTTGGCAGAAAATCATCAGATTTAAATTACTGGAATAATACTGAAACATCATGTTCATCCAATAATAATTATAAAGACCTAACATCTTTGGCATTCCCAATTTCCAATATTTTTTATAGTAGTATCGTATTTTTACCTTAGTAGTGAAATGTAAATTTCCTTCTCATTTATATTCACTAATCCAATTCATCCAAAGTCGATTGGATCTTCTTTTTTGCGTTTCAATTTCCAGGAAATAACAAGGAATAACGTGTTGTTTCATCTTAACAATATTTGTATTATTACCCAACCAAAACTCCAGCTCATGTTGCGTTTTTTTAACGACATCGTACACATCCGTTGTGATCTGATAAAAGTAACATGCCACCAAACACGCAAAGTAGTCGACTCTACAATGCTTCGAAAGTCGTTGCTACTCTTCGCGTTCTCTATCGCTTCGCGCAATTGTCTTGACATACCACATTCAGGTCCTAAAATCATAATACTAGAATCATAAGCGAAAGACTGAAGCAAGGTATGAATTTCTAATATAATTGTTCTTCAAGTGTTTCATCGTTGCAGGCAATGTTGGATTTCGATTGGATTCCGAGCGTCGAGATGCCCAGTTTGGAGAGACAATTCGCGATTGGTTTAAAAACATAAAGAACAAGTTGGGATTTGGAAATAAAGATACATCTAAGCAAACTGAATTGCCGAATCCGCTTGATTTGAATTCCAATTTAAATTTGAAACTTTATCAGACCAGTGAAGCACCATCAGATCGATTGGCGATTCATCCTGGAAACTTATTTCTAGACTTATGTAAGTTCGTCAAAACTCATTTGATGTGAATCATCATGTTTTGTAGCGCCTTTTAATAAAATTTCGTAAAATTCCTATCTATAGCAAATTTAAAATTCGACCCAAACAGGGACTGGGGTTTCCGCTTGAGTAATTGGTACGTAATACGCAAAGCTCCAACTAATGAACAGCCCTATACTGGCAAAGTTATTCAAGAATGGCCCAACTGGAAGGATGACTCGTCGGACGCAGTGGAAAATGTTATCGAACTTGGTCTCAAACACATGGAGAAACAGAATGCCACCGAACCATCTAGTTTTACAACCACCACGACTTTCCGGAACATGATACCGGAAAGCACGGTACCTCAGACTACTTCCTCATTTCCAGAAACGACGACGATGAAAAATGAGGAATTGGCAAGTGGCGAAAAGAAGGAATCGAGTGAAAATGCTGTACCTCAGACTACTTCCTCACTTCCAGAAACGACGACGATGAAAAATGAGGAATTGGCAAGTGGCGAAAAGAAAGAATCGAGTGAAAATGCTGTTGTAGTTATGCCTGTGCAAGATTTGAGCGTAGAGATTCTGAGTCCGCACGCTTGAGCGTTTGATAGTAGAACGGAGAAGATTGTACGATGACAAAATGGAGACGTGCCAAGATTTGAGGAATGTGAGAGAAACAAAGATGTTGGTAGAATGTACCGGTTGCTAAAAATATTTGTCAAACTTGTTAAACCTAAATAAATGTTATAATTAAATTTATAAATTCAATATTGACGAACCACCATTCTCTTTCAATTGCAATTAAACTTCCCTTGGAAATTATATAATCTTCTTTTACGATCGATTCTAGTACCATCATTTCACCACTAAAGATTCATTTTCGCGTTCTTCCTGTATATACATTGAAAAGAAATCTTACGTAAGATCTTATTCCGAGTTCGCAATTAGTAACTTGTTTTTGCATGTAGCTATGTTTTGATCGTTTTCTCCGCGTCATTTAAAATTAGCCCGTCTTGCTATGCCAATTATTTATGCATGTAGGCATAAGACATATGTATACACGCATCTCCAGGGCGCAACGTAAACTTTTCGTACATTGTTTTTGCTCGCGAGTTTGGATCATTCGCGTGTAATTATAGCGACAATTAAATAATCGAAGTAGATTATCGTATGGGACGTGCAGGTCAAGCAAAACATGGTGTAGTTTCTTATTTTGAAAAAAAAGCTCTGATATCCGTTACCACATTTCTATTTTGAGGGTGTTCAAGGAAAATATTCTCAAAATAGAAATGAGTTAAATATATTTTGGAGCAGGATTGCTTTCAATTCACGTGATATATTATTACGGATCGGAATGCAATTAATACTGTTAGAAAAATGAATTATTTATGAGTATATAATAATACGTTGGATTTTTTCGTTTGACGGCTCGGTATTTACAGAGTAAAGTAGTATATGTCGCCATCTATGCCTTCACTGCTCAATGAAGATGAAACACAAGATTAGTTACCCGTTCAATAATAAATCATATTTCATTTTATATTGAATAAAATTATGGGAATTCAATTTTCGTATCTTTAAGTTCCTTTGGTAACATAAATTATAACTTTGCGTAGTTACACTGTATTGCAAATTTAAAAGTTTAGTATCTATTTCCTCGTAAATTGTACATTTTTAATCAATTTATTTAAATTTTCATTTTTTTTCAAGTCCATTTAACGGTTTGGAAGAATATATCCGTTGCCGGTAAAGTAGGTTGCATATAATACTTTTTCTTTTAAATATGCAAAACAAAATTATTTATCAATTTCGAATCAATATTATGAAATGTGATAATGATATGTTTGTAAAAATAAATAAATAAATATAATTTTATTTAAAAAGTATATAAATCTTAATTTGTGATGTAAAGGGGTTTCAACCTTGTGGGGACTTATCGATAACATCCCCACGAGGAAGAACTTATTTTACCGTACTTGTATCGTAATATAATATTTAAATTGTATCAATATATTATGATAAAAATTATACATCTTACAAAAATGGGAATTAAGGTTTCAAATAAGTAGATCTTGTTTTTGGTCACAAAGATTCGGATTTATTCTTATGATTTTACAATAAAGATTTACGTTGTACAAATCGCAGCCCTCATGATGGAAAGTGAGATGGTTTACTGGAATAAAAAAAGGTATTTTGCCAAATTTCAAAAATCTTATAAAAAGTACAACATTTTGAAAATAAAATCCGCAACCATGAGTATAGAAGAAAATATGACATGAACAATGCAATCATACATTGATTACTACATGCTTAAAATAAAAGTTACCTTTGAAAATGATGAAATGAAACACGTATGATCAGAGCACAAATTATGCAAAGCCATGATGAAATTAATAATAAAAAAAAAATTATAACATAAATATAGTAGTGCAACATATGAATGAGAATGATATAATGAATTAGCAAGCATAAATGAAGTTCCCGTTCATAAATTATAAATTAATCCCATCACCAAATTATAATTATAAAGTGTTTAATTTTAAATAAAAGTGAAATAATGGAAAATATATACATATCTTCCAGAATATATTAATATATACAGAAGATATATATCTTTCAGAAAAAGAAAATTTTTAGAAACTATTCTAATGAACTGAAAGATTATTTAACTAAAGCTGCAGCTGAGTCATTTATAAAGGACATGCTGACGACGAAAATATACGAGTACAGATGTGTGACCATCCATTGTTGAAAGTTGAAGAATAAAGGTTGATAGTATATGTTTACTTCCTTCCCTAGAATATTGACATAGAAGCATAATACCTTGCAAGCATGCGAAATAATGTGGGCAGATCTCTATTAGTTCAATTAATAAAGTTGTTCAAAATTTAGAGAAAATAATTTTCTTCATAATAAACAAATATTGTAACTTATGCCGTAACAAAACTTAATACTTTTAGATAAACAAAACAATGATTAATCAATCATTCTTAACTGACACTATGCACATTCAAAATAGTCAACAATAAACTTTGATAATTTTTATGTTTGAAACTTAAGAAAATTACTTAATAAGCTTACACTACATTTAACATTCTGTTGATCAAAAGAGTTCCAAAGAGTATTAACGTAAATTAATATAAAAAATAAAAAAATTAAACAACTTAGATATTTGCCCATGCACATGAAAATGTATTTTAAATTAATTGTAGATATTTATACCCTTTTTGCCCAGCCAATTGGAATTTTGAATTCAGAAAGAATATGACCCCAATAGTTTATATTTTAAACCATGCATTAATTGTTGCCAGAAAGCCAAATGATAATTTTGATAAATATTTTAATAACCATCACCAATAATAAAACGTAGTAAAGAATAAAATGAAAATATTGCTAATCAAATTGGAATGAAAGCATTGGAGTGTAGAAATATTAAAACACCAATACAGATAATCCCAATGTGATTTTTCATAATCTACCGTAAACAATAAAACGATATTTACCTTCTTAGCTGCTGCTCCTACTTTGCTCTTCTTTGTTCCCCTAACCTTCTTCATTCTGTTCTTCCTTTCCTTCCTCTGTTTCCTGGTCTGCTTCTGTTTTTCGTACAGTCCATGTCGCTGTAGCCTGTACTTGGGTTCAAATTTCTTGGCGAAATCTAAGGTATCGTAAACAAGAGCAAAACCAGTTGATTTGCCACCACCAAAATTCGTTTGGAAACCAAAGACGAAGACGACGTCTGGGGTTACTTTGTACATTTTCGCGAGTTTCTCACGAATTTCTGTTTTCCTCACAGATGGCTTGCCTGGGTGGAGAACATCCACTACCTGTAATAGAACACATAATTTCTGTAAAAACTGAGCTTTTCACGCCAAATAAACGAAAAAATAAAAAAACTTACCATCTGTTTTCGACACAACAATCTGTTGGTCATGAATTTGCGAGTGCGGATGGTGGCTTCCGTCTGCAACAAAATTCATAACAAAAAGTTATAGGTTATGTATGTACATTGTTTAGGTTATAACTTTAGTATCTGTAATTCTTTGAATTCGCAGTCGAGACATCACTTGCAAAGATCGCAAAAACGAGTAATCCACGATTTCACGCTAATTAGAAGTCACTGCTAAACAATAAACAACATTTTTCTATCAGTTACACACTTGGCTTCATCATCGGAGTCACTCGCAGTGATCGTTGTTTTTACACAAAAAGTACCAAGCCACAGGACAATATATTATTTAAACTTGCAAAACCTGGCTTTAAGGATCTTTTTGGCGACAAGTGCGGCTCCGTTCTCGCTGCGATTCATGATTATTTAACGGATTACGATTACATACCATCTTGCTGTCTGATCGTGCACCCCGAAAAAGACTTTAGCAGGAAGCAAACGGCATGGTGTGCGCGCAGATGGCCGGAACTCAACAGTTTCGAGATCACTAGCGCCATCATCTCGCGGGCTTTTTTGAATTTTTTTATTTATCTACTTACCTGAATGAAATTACTTATTCTATTATTGTCCACGCTGCAATGAGTACGAACATTATTTAATAAATTAAAATATTTAGAAGATTGTTGTTTTATGCTAATATTAATTTTTAAGTGCTTCTCATTTTTTGGTAAAATACATGAATTCGGAAGTCTGAGTGTATGATAAAGCATATTTAATTTTGTTGATTGAATGTAATAATTATTAATAAACACTTACATAGTAATTTCGTTAACGTATACTTTACGGAAGAGATTGGATACAGAAATGTTACTTTTAATTTCCTCATCAAACGTTGGTTCGCTGACAAGTGCAACATCAATTAGCACATTAATTAAAATAATTCCAACGTTTAGTCACCTATAAGCATTCGTTCATACATATCAGCTACTCCTTCTAGGTCGTTTACTTACGTCAAAACTAACCTCGCTTTTCCTTCAATTATTTTTTAAACAATAGTTCTATACTTCTAAGTTTTCCACATCTTTTCAAAATAGTTCTATTCATCCTATACAGGGTCACAGTACACAGCTGATCGACTAAAAGTTTATTACATCGATTCATTTTGTAGGCGGAACTTAAACGCCGGCCTACACAGAGTTGCACACAGCAGTATAATGCCTAGTCTCGTCGCAGTTCATAGCAACACTGTAGTAGTATCGGTAGCTCGCAAATGCCGGCTACAGCTGTGATAAGAGTAAGTCGGCATGTTGAACTTGACCGCGACAATGCATAAAAACCGTTAGTCTGTCTCATTGTCTCGTAATTGACTTAAGACTACAAGCATATCATAAAATCATATATGGCGATGATTACACAACACACTTATCCTATCGTGTTTACATGTTTCTTTCACTCGAAACGTTTACGACATTACATAGTACTCATATGTACAAAAGAATCGCTAAAAATCGCAATAACTGCAGACTCGTGGATCGATTACAAAACACACTGCGCCGAGGTCAAAAAATATTCCCATCACGCGAGTCATAGCTCTTATCAGAACCACCTCTGCCGATTTTCCCGCTGCTCTCGATCGGCCTCCCCGGCGCTCACCCCGATATCCCACGTGGGTGAAGTCCCTCTCTCGCACACACAATGCGAAAGGGGCAGGAAGAAAGCCGCCGTAGCCGCTTATAAATATATACATATATAGTACATATAACACGTCTTACGTCTCTCCCCGCATGAGCAGATATAAGCACGCTATATTCTCATACATGGCAATCCAGTGCAGTGCAGTGCTGCTACTGCAGTCCGACCGCCTATTGGGATTTAAATCGTTCACAACAACGTCTCCTCCCATCCCATTGGCCGGAGACACGACGAGTAGGAGGGATTAAATCCTCCTTGCGTGGGCCGCTCTGACCGTCAGGCAACTCGCCTACACTCCCCGGGTATATATAACCTCAATCTACGCTGACCGTCAGCCAACCGGTCCACGCGTGGGAGAATCATCTCCCCGCGACGCGCTAGTAGCGCTCAACAACAGTACTTCTACAGTATAGACCTGCAGGTGAACGCCATCTGAACGGCCGACTCGCGAGTTAAAATCTCGCTCGCGCCGCGACCCGACTCGGCTCGACGGACGAGTGCAGCAGCAGCGCAGCTCTGCAGCGGCAGCAGAAACGCGGAGCAGCGAGTCAGCAGACCAAGCAAGCAGCTATAGCAGCGCTGCGGCCCGTTGGTGTGTGGTGTTCGTCCAAGGAAGGAAAATGGCGTCGTCTTTGGGCGCCGCCGAGCTGCCCCCAGCCTCGGCCCCTGTCAGCCCAGCCAAACGACGGAGGATCGAGCGCGACGACGAGGTGCTGCTCGAGCCCGGAGCTCGGCCCAGCAGCCCCAGGCCGTCCAGCCCCGAGGCCAAAGGTAAATATACGCGAAATATGGCTGAGCAGTGTCGCAGCCAATATGGCCGCTCCGAGGGGGCGTCGGAGCTCGGCTACTGCGTAGCCCCCGTTTGCGTCTAGATGAGCATCGCCGCCATGACACTCGCGGAAGATCGTCCGGACTCTCGCGGGATTTCGAGGATGGCTTTGTCCAGCTTGGTCTTGCACTTTTTCAGCTGAAAGTGAGCGGAAAATTTTCGCGAACGTGGAATTCGAGGTTCTACGCGCTCTTTCGCCAGCTACAGGGGGAAAACGGAGAGGCTAATTTTTCGGGCGGGAGAATATAACGGGAAAGCGCCCATTGACAGTAGGAGGCGCAGAGGATGGCCGCCGCTACGGCTCACAGATGGCACACGGAACGGATTGCGCGTATATATGCACACTCTACTGCACTATGAGCGATCGAAAACAAAAATGTTAGGCTTGTTTTGTCGGGATGCGCGCGCGGGCTCAGCTGTCTGCTCCGAATTCGATTTCGGAGTTTTTTCTGCTCCGAATTTCGTCCCGCTTTTCGCCATGGAAATTTTTTCTCGGGGTGGAAGCAACGACGAGCTCGAGATGACGCCGCCATGTCATGTTTACGACACGACCGAGATGATGATGATGATGATTACTTATATAGGAGCGGGGAATTTTTTTAAGTGGAAAATTTTTTTACAGCTGTCTCGACCGACAACAGTGGCTTTGCCGAACTCGGCGATGGGGTTAAGTTGGCATCTACGTCGTCTGACGGTACCAATTCGTCGACTACGCCGACCCGAACCGATTCCATGAGCGACGATACTGGATTCCCGTAAGTTTTTTTTTATCATCTGTAATACTGAAATATTGAGAGTGGTGATAAGGAACATGTGATAAACGGTCAAACTACGCTTATTGCAGACTTGACACCGCAGATGAGAAGGATGAAGTGTCCTCGACAGTTTCTAATCTCTCTGACATTACTGGAATTTCAATATTGTCCGATGACGGTGAAGGCGCTATGGAGTGGAGAAATGCCTCTACCTGGGTTGAGAAGCAGATCCAGAAGGGGACCAACCCCAGGGATGTGCTGAAGGTCCTGTTTTCTGATCCGTCGGAGATTCCTGAACAAGTGGACGATGTTATTCTGTGGCAGGTTTGTAGATTTTTTTTTCTACCTATTAGCAGAAGTTTTGATTGCTTGAATCTTTACAGATCGTTATCAACATGATGTCGGAACCACCAAAGAGGCAAAAACTCACTCATGTGAACACAATGTCAGATGTGGTGGAGTTGATCAAGAAAAGCAAAAATATCATTGTTCTGACTGGAGCTGGTGTGAGTGTTAGCTGCGGTATTCCCGACTTCAGAAGTAGAGATGGCATTTATTCCAGATTAGCTCAGGATTTCCCGGACTTGCCAGATCCACAAGCTATGTTTGACATCAATTATTTCTCTCAAGATCCCAGACCGTTCTTCAAATTTGCCCGGGAAATTTATCCAGGACAGTTTAAACCCAGTCCTTGTCATCAATTTATAAAAATGTTGGAAAAACAAAAAAAGCTTTTGAGAAATTACTCACAAAACATTGACACCTTAGAAAGAGTGGCAGGAATCAAGAATCTGATCGAGTGTCACGGTAAGCCTAAAACATTATTTGGCAGAGAATTTTCATTTTCTAGCAAATACTCATTATTATTGATGTTTTAGGTTCATTTGCAACGGCATCTTGCACAAAGTGTAAATACCAAGTAAAATCAGATGATGTTAAGGCAGAAATATTTGCTCAAACGATTCCAATGTGTCCAAAGTGTCGAGAACAGTCGTTACCATCCATAACAGATCCAACTTCGAGCGACAACTATAGAGGTATCAAATGCTTCGTCAACAAAGTTTTGGTGGATATAACTCAAGGAAATTTCGTATATAATAAAAACACGATAACTTGTTTCAGATATCGTAGCACAAGGAGTTATGAAACCAGATATAGTATTCTTTGGAGAAGGCCTACCGGATGCCTTTCATGATGCAATGAGCAGTGATAAAGATATCTGCGATCTTTTGATTGTTATTGGTTCTTCATTGAAAGTTCGACCTGTGGCGTTAATACCTTCGTCAATTCCTTCGCACGTTCCACAAATTTTAATTAACCGTGAGTCGTTACAACATTTGGAGTTTGACGTTGAACTTCTAGGAGACGGTGACGTTGTCATTAATCAACTCTGTCATATGTAATTAAATATTCACTAAAAGTAAATTATACTTTAATTTACAATAACTGACAAAACAATTTTGCTACTTCAGGTTGGATGGCAGTTTTAAAGACGTATGCTGGCGGGACACTGTGCTACAAGAGGCTCAAAAACTTCTTCCTCCCGAATTCCCATTAAACGATGCATGGGATCAAAGTCAGGATACTTTAACAAACCAAGATTTTTCACAAGATAGTGCACCGGTAGAAGAAAATAAGTTCTTGGTACAGTCTACAACGTGCAAAAGAACGATGCGAGTATTTGAGCAAGATGATCAGGATGAAAGCAATACATTGGATGACAGACCATGGAAAAAAATTAAAAGTGATAGTGATTTAAAGGAGTTACTTAATGATGAACCTATCTCTACAATCACGTGCACAAAATTTTACTCAACCCTTGAAGAGTACTATGAGAAAAAGAACTTTACTGACGAGGATGCATTAAAGAATGGAAGTTCTGAAAGCGATAGCGAAAATGTACCCGAAAATACTGGAACCTCTAAAAGTCATAAAGTCAAGGATGAGCAAGATGACAAAAAGCCACTGGATGACAGACCATGGGAGAAAAAGGAAAGCAAAAGGAGTAATGACGAATCTATTGAGTATACAGAAGGTAGTAAAATTACTGAAAGTGAATGCATGAACGTTAGGAGTTTATCATTCCACTCGGAATACACAGAACATGCTGTCAAAAACTTTACGTTCATCGAGGAAACTCACGAAAGACAGTTAACCAGTTTAAGTTATGAAAACAGTCCAAAGTCTCTCGGTTCTCCTCGAAAAAGTATAACGTTAAGTTCGGGTGAAAGTCCAACAACATCGTATGAATCATCAAGAGCAACAGAAGAAATTTATATTTCTGAAGATTGCCATGTTGTTCCAAGAATCGACTGTTTGAGGGATGATTCAACGCTAGAAGGAAATCTGGAATCTTCGAAAACTTCGGATAAATTGGAGTTGAAACCACGACATGCTTCGATAGATTCGGTTATGGATTCCGCGTTGGGAGACAGTTGTAGCAGCTCCGATTGTCATAAAGGCAAAAATGATATCGATAGCAACGACGAAAGCAAAAGATTTAATAAACTAGACAATTCGTCCTGGCAACCTATTGAGAGAGAAAGCCTTGCTTCTCGTCTACCAGGTGAGAATTACTCTTACTGCTTAATCAGATCATAATTTAACGATAGAATAATATATTTAATTAAACCACATTTTGTCCTACAGAAAATACATACTACCAAATGAAGCCTGGAAAATACATTTTTCCGGGTGCAGAAGTTTACACGAATTTTCCATGGAACGAAGGAGTGCTTCAAATTGGTGGATTAAGATCAGCATTAACTGCAAGCCAACTTAGTGATCACTGACAACAACAAGATATAGTTGAACAGGAGTAATTAGGAGGAGATATAGAGGTAATTAAATGGTTTCAAATGAAACAACAATGCGATATTTTTGAAACGATAAATAAAGATTTGATATTTCTGCTTATCTGCAGGAAGTCGTCTATAGAAGAAGCATGCATTTGCTGGTATGGAAAAGACTGAGGCCAAAGGGATAAGCATATTTTCAGTCGCAGTGCAGAACAGTGAAATTCGTAAGAATTTCTTCCGCATCGTAACAAATGTTGTTAGGTGATTATGTACGCGACTGTTGAGTCATAACTCAAAGTGCGGTGCATTTAAAAAATCTTTTATTGTTGAAAAGTAGATGATAACTTATTTGAGAAATCAATTATTATTAGAGGCAAGAAAAGCTTAGGTACATTTTCTTAATGGATAAAGTATCTCTTCCGAAGCTATAGAACAAAATCGTTCTAAACAATTAAATTCTTTGATTGCTAAAGCAAAATCTAGAGCGTTAGTTGTGATACTTGAAAGAGCTCCCGCGAGCCCTTGAATACTGTATCCGCATCGATCAAGGTCGCTCAAGAGTATATATACTTTATAAAAGAAGCAGGAATGCAATCTGATCTCTACTCTCAGATTCACGTTGATCGTTGCTTATTTATTTGTGAATGCCTTGTAAATATAAAGCCACTGAGCATTCAATTAATTGGATTCGTACGTGATTCGTATACATTATAGGCACTCTTCACATCGTTCTTTTGATTAAATTAACCATTGTACATACAGAAAGTGCATACATCAACCCATTTGCGTATAATCAACTTATTTACGTCCAGATACGTATAAAATTAAGATTGTCTGATTATATCTTTAAGCAAATGTAGCTATACTTTTTATGTGTATGAAGCGTATGAAATGTACATTAATTTCAGCTGTTTTAGAGGTGCGTGCGTGGGTTTAATCAGAATGTTCCATTGTTTGGATTTTTCTGACTGTAGAGTCCTTATTTAAAATTAAGGACATCAATTCGAGATTATTTCCAGTAGAGAAGTTGTAAGACTATAAAAAAAAAATGAAATGGTAGTTTTCAGTGTTAAGACTAATGGAATGGACGTTGTAGTTATAATCTCAGCAGTTAATTGAAAGCTGTAAATCAGTACTTGAGATTATCAAAGTAAATTCACAATAGTCTGCATTAGTTTGTTACCTGAATGCTCGTTTTTTAACATTCGCAGACTTGCAACTTCTCTGCCATCATTCGCAGAGGAAGTGTGTGTAGTGGATAGTTTAAGGTGAAAGTGAATTACTTATTTGAGCCACGAATCGAATGAATCCATTATATGTACATTTATTTATATTTATTTTTTTACTACAAATGAAAAATTATCGAAAAGCAATAAGAGTCTTATTGCGCACCAGTGCAGCGATTCGAGTCATTTTTCCAATACCATCAAATTTTTTTTTATTTGTAATGGTTTGATAAGTTGAACTTTCAGTTTTCATTGGAGCACGGGCGAATGTACAAAGCAATGTTGGATAGCTTCGCATTGCGCATTATTTTTATATGAAAGAAAGAAATCGTAGAGTAGACAGCGTAAAAAAAAAGAAAATTAAGCGCAACAATCTCTGACAAATGTTCGCCGACGCGTTTTGCTCTAAATCATCGTGTTTCATTGTCAAGCATCCTTTTGTAGATGATTTCGCGATTTTGTCGAAATTGTTGCTGTAGCTTGTACTTTCTAAGGAACAAAGAGGTTGTGTGCAAGTATATTAGTAAAGCATAAAATTATAAATATATAAATAAACAAATAATATGTATAATAGGTTTAATATAATTAATGTAACGAAATTTTGGCGACTCGATGCAAGAGTCGCTGTCGACCGACGTGAGAATGTTTTTAAAACGAGAATTGCAAATCTTTCGCCATAGCGTGATATTAAAAATAAAAATTAATATCATAGTTGAGCGAGGACTGTAAGGATTATGATTACCAAGTAACTTAGTATGAAGTCTTACAGTTTTGGTTCCTCGCGCTGAGTATAGACATATAGCATTTTATATGACTAGACGAAAGATTCTGCATAGTATAAATGGCTTTATTTATCATCACATCGTGTCTCCCAGACATTCATTATCAAATGTGTAACATTTTTTTAAAGCTATTTTCTCTACACATACTTTTTATTTATTTAATCGAGAAGCTTACAAGCGAAAGTTGGTTGACTCTCTCGGTCTCGTTTTTTACACTTTGACTGCAATATTGTCGACGTATTCATCATTCGCTGCGATGCATCCGCTGTTTTTTGACTTGTTATAACCGATGAGATCGCGTGTGAATGTGCTTCTGTACGATCGAAAGATAAAATATCTGCGAGTCCGAGAGAGACATGTGTCTGACAGCTTCTGAAAATCGACAATCATACCAACTTTTTTCGACAGTACTGATTTTTCCTTTTCCTTTTTTTCATTCATTTGTATAGTTACGTCGTCGTGTAAATATTTATTATTTTTACTTATGTACATCTAATTAATTATATATTTGTATAGCGAAATATAAAACTCCGGCTGAGCGACCTGAGTGTGAAAAATCATCTTCATCACCTATATATTTCATCTTTATTTACACCTCATTTACTCCGCAACGCGTATAACGTTGAATTCTCACAATCAGGCCGTCGAGCTGTAGTTAGGTGCAGATCCTCTGAATTTTTTATAATTTGTTATTTAATGTAATGAATGTTATGAAAATGTTTTCTTTATTATCCATGTTGTAAGAATATTCTGTTTCTTTGGTATTACTAACGTATAAGCTTACTATGTAAATTAAACATTTTTCTATAATAGAAAGCGTCTTTTCTTATTATTTCTCAATTTAAGTGCATACTCATATATCCTCCGAGACCAATACCTTGCAAAATCGCATCTGGTCTTTGTTGCATTTTCTCTATGCGCTCAATAACGCCAAGAGAAAAAGAAACTTCCTTGGGCTAAACCAGTAAGAAATGAAATATTGAGTTTGTAAAAATCTACCTAACTTTAGATATTTTAACAAAGGCAGATTCATAAGTATGTATATATAGGAAATATTTTAGTCGAAAAGTTGCCTTGCGATTGCGCTTTTCACCACAAACGAGCGCAATTGTGATGAAGATTTTTTGCTAAAGAGAAAAATGAAAAAAAATGTAGCTCGTTATAAATAGCTGATATCACCCTAGTTAAGGAGTTCTATAACGTTGCAATTCAATAAAAGAAAATACATATTAACGATGAAAAAAATGCGTGTTATAATGAGCTGCTATAATAACCTTTTATAAACACTAACGACTGATGCTACGAGTGGTGTCTTAGCATCTCTCTCTCTCTCTCCTTTTGGACGACGAGCGATTGCAAGATAAAGTAAAACCAGTGATTTCGTAAAAATTTCACGTTCACATACGACCTTCTGAAATCTGTAATTTTCGAAAAAGCAATAAAGAAAATGTCTGTAATTACAAACAACTGAAACGCCTATGAATTTATTTTCTCTCGAGCCATAGTATAATACATTTTTTATTTCACAACTATACGATTTTGAAACCCAAATATTTCATCTTTTTCATTTCCTATAATATATAACTAATATACAAGGTTTATGCAACTTTGAAATTTTCCCGCCACACGATCACGCGAACGCGAAATAGATGTAAGATCATCTTTTTATATATGCGTATAATAATCTCGCGAATCTAAAGATACTTGTTGCGAGTTCGAACTTGCTCATATTCGCCATCCGCAGCGCTGCAGCGGATATGTTTTTGTCAAACGATTGCGAGAGTTTCCCGCGAACGTTTGTGTGTCAGTTTTGTTTTCATTGTTGCCGGCTCGAAGTATTTGTACCAAAATGTCGCTAAATTTCGATTACGGAGACGATTTGGACAGTACGTTTAGCGAAGAAAAGGAAAACGAGTTGAGCACCAAAGAGTATATTATATTTCTCATCGATGGAACACCGCAAATGCACGAAGAAAATGATTCGCCGTTTCTACGGAGCCTCGAGGTAAAAAATGCATTACTTACCAAGTTTTTGGATGACTGAAGTGGGACATCTCTTTTTTTTAGACCTATAGGAACATCGTCAGATCAAAGTGTTCTCGGAACAGAAAGGATAAGATAGGAGTTATGATTTTTGGGACGAAGGATAAAAATTGCGACGCTGAGCATGTTACGGTACTACAGGAATTCGACGTAGTAACAGTTGATACCTTGAAAAAAGTTCAAACTATTTGTAAGTACACGTATTGTAGATGCAACTTTTTAAAATAAATTATGATGACGTGATATTGATCGCACTTTTAGTGAAAGATGGAGCAAATAAATACAAGAAAATGGCATCTAATGCAAAGTATTCTCTGTATAAAATTTTGACACATGCGTATCAATCACTGTTAACTTCTGGATCCAGTTTGAAGACTTCCAATACCATTGTACTATGTACTTGCAACGATAATCCTTGCGTTGATGATCCATCAGAGCGTAGGCGAATTCAGCATCTGATATCAACTTTCAAAGATACTAAGACCCAATTGCAAGTCATTGGACTGTCAAAATCATGGGATGATGAATACTATAAAGACTTACAAATCATTGCCGGCACTTTCAGCGATGATTTTGATTACAAGAGGCTTAAGTTGAATGATTTTGAACAAATACTTCTCAATCCTGCTAAAAGTATTTGCAAGTTGCCGTGGCAAATAACCCCTAAAATTATTGTGGAAGTGTCAATATTCAACTTAATTTCGTAAGTTTTAATGTGCTTGTCTTATTTGAATTCTTTTTTTTTTGACTAATAAAAGTGTTGATGAATTTTTATAGAACTCCGACATATCCAACTAAAGTAATGTTAGAAAAAGGTGAGAATGAAATATTGGATGCATGTCCTATTTTGCAAGAAAAACATTCCGAAACAGATATTTTAGATAGTGGCCCGACAGAGTTTCTTGGAGATGTATGTATCAAAGTTACTTTTATAGCACTGCGTGGCATAAATCCTCACTTATGTCACTCGCTGCGCTCGGGCGCTTATACACGCCGTGCCGTAAAGAACGACTTATGCCACTAGTATCGAAATGTACTATTTTAAATTCATAAATTCTATTTTGATTTTAAGTACACTTTTTTACTAGGCCAATGAAGGAGATGATAAACGAATCATAACAAGTGACAATATTATGTATTGTAAAACTTTTAGTGACGTCACGGTGTACTTCAAACCCAACGAAGTTAAACAAATAAAAAACTTAGGTTTGGAACCAAGCATTCAAATATTGGCATTTACAAAAGCTGTAGTTGATCCATTGTATCATGTTGAGTCACCATATTTTGTTTCGTATACATCTCTGAGCACCTATGGTAAAGAGTTTATAGTTAACTTTATAAATTAATTAACAATTTACAATAATGAGATCATTTTTTTTCAGAAAGTAAATCATTTTTTAGAGCTTTCGTCAGCAAGTGCTATGATAAAAAAGTGATGGCA
This sequence comes from Muscidifurax raptorellus, assembly GCA_020010945.3. Lineage (NCBI taxonomy): Eukaryota > Metazoa > Arthropoda > Insecta > Hymenoptera > Pteromalidae > Muscidifurax > Muscidifurax raptorellus. The sequence goes on from CM052078.1 coordinate 39,977,830, forward strand.
ATATGCAGAGTGATCACAAAAATGGCAGTGAAAATATGCGCGATGATTCCTAGCAGAACAGACGGAGGATTTTACATGTATAAACTTCCATTCAGTGGTAAGCAATTTCTGGACCGTTTTTAAACGTAATTCTAATTATTTTATAAATGGTTTTTTAGACACGGTTCGAGATCTTGACAAGCAATTGCCACAATTTGTATTTAATCCTGACAATCCATGTAAAATGAATGCCAAAGCAATCAATTTGTTCAAGGAGCTTATGGATCTTACAAAAGTCAAATTTGATATAAAAAACTTTATCAACCCTAAACTCGAAAAATGCATTGCACACATAGAAGCATTAGCTTTGGATGAAAAATTGAGCTCACTGCCTCCAGACAGTACACGTGCGTCTAAACAAAAATGCATTCTTAAAATTTACATTTTCGTTAAAATACAAAAAATATCTTTTTTCAGTTCCTTCACCTGTTACTGATGAAGCAAAACCTTATACGGAAGAATTGATAAGAATATTAGATTTAAGTTCCGCAGAAGAAACACAAAAACGACCCAACTCACAGGTTGATGCGAGAAAAAAACCGAGATTCGATGTGGTAGATATGGCTTCAAAAAGAGCAGTAAGTAAAAGTCGAGATCTAATAAAAAATACTGTCGACCGCAAGAATAACAATTCGAATTCTCAAATTCTTCACAGCTCCCAAGTTTGACCGTAGCAGATTTAAGAGAGTATCTTACAAGTGTTAATCTACCAACGGTCGGAAACAAGTCCGTCCTCGTTCAAAGGATATACGATTATTTACAATTGTAATCAGGTACAACGTGTTAACCACTTAATAGCAAAACAACTTTTATATTTCAATTACAAAGTCAACGGATGCTTATGGCTGTGCCAAAAAAAGCGATCAAAATATTGCACAATATATTATTTTTCTAAAATAGATAACTTTACTGTAAGAACTGCATTAAATGCAAGCCTACAAATCGTTACAATACACGAGTTTCTTACGAAAATCAACGCTTTATATTCAATTCGCCTTACTCAAACATACTCTTATAATAGAATCAGAATCCGAATCTTCCCGCCATCGTCACTACGCTAGTCACCCGCACAAATTCTTCAGCGCCTGCTCCATTCTGTGTACACCGACTTCGCGAGTCATTCATTGACCGCGGCCGCCCGCCGTCGTGTGCCTCTTATCACACACCCTGTCTCATCTTCTGCAACTGCTATTTCGTAGTGTCTCCTTTTATCATCGAAATCATCAACAACATCACCGCAGCATCGTCGACATCAGCAACAGCAGAAGGCGCGAGTCAAGAAAGCAGCAGCAGACGACAAGCATCGTGTGAGACAGAGAGAAGGAGATAATGTGCCGCCGCGGGCGAACAGTGACGGGCAACTGTGTGTGCGTGTACGTGCTCGACAGCTGCTGGAGAGCGGCATAAAAAGCCCGGTCGAGCGGTTTGGCGGCTCAGAAGCCCGTCGCCCGACTCACGTACTCCTACCTTTCCTCGTATACTTACCTTCTCTTATCATCGTGTGTACTTACGAGTTGTGAGGATTCGAACGCACACAAGCCGTTCTCTATACTAGCTACCAAGGTTCTGACGTTCGAGTTCGAATTGTATTGATAACCAAGCGTCTATCAACATGTGCGGTGAGTACTACTTACTGGCTGTGTAAACCTGCGAATACTGTTATTTGTATACGATGTGAGTACATAAGATCATCTAAGCAAGGTGGAAGAAATCAACGGGTTGTTTAGAAAAACTGTCAGTTGCGCGTGTCAGGCTTTCTCCCGGCTGCTTCATTCTAGGCCTAATATATTATATACTCTTGTTCCTCTGACTCATTGCGCCTATTTTTGGGCCAAGCGCGGAAAAAACCCGGCTACTTGGCTATGCTATTAATCAATATCATGAGAAGCATGTGTATGCGCAAACTAATCTCCGGATACTAAATTTTTTATTGTCGCGAATTCATTCGGCCTTGGCTGTATTATGCACACGTATGCCCGATATCGACGGTGTGCGCGTCTGCGATTCAATTTCAATTGCTGCTCTGTTTGTTGTACTATACTATACTATGTTAAATCAATTGATTGACATATGTACATATTATATACGATTAATTTTCGTGCCTCTCTGTGAGACGTTTGTTCTGTATCTTCGAAAACATAAGTGTCATCGACGTAGCAAACAGCTAACAGCTAGCGATAAGCCGATTGCACTTTTACACTTTTGCAGTACTTTTCGATTCAATAATTGCGTACTTTTTTCATTATTTACAACGGCTCTAGATAACCAAGTGAATTACAGGAGATAAAGCATAGCTCTTCCGGAAACTTGTTGTTTTCGTTCTCAACCATCTCGAAAAAAATTCCGGATATAAAAGTCCTGGATTCCTTCTAATCTTATGCTATTTAAAACACACACACAGAGATATACACAGTCGAACAATACACGTAGATAAGCGGTGTTCCGACGGTGATACCCCGAACTCTTCCGCTAACGATAATTATGAAGACATAATATATGCGACTTATCGGAAAGGATATACGCGTACTATGTCTCTTGTTTCAATTTATATTATACAGAAGTGTAACCGAGCCATGCAGAATCCCGCTTTCATTCGAAAGGCGCAGCTTCTATGCGTATATGTATATGTATACACACACGCGCGCGTACATGCGCGCGTTGTGAAAGGCCTTGCGTAAGCCGCAAGGAAAGCCTTGGCTCCTTTGCTTTTTGCTACGATCAATTTACAAGCGGGTATATATATGCGCACGCTCGCCCTCTCGTGTGTATTATACGTTTTTTTGAAAAACTGCCTGTACAACAGTGTATAAAGCTCATTGTGCGCTAGACGAGAGGAGTGAAAAAAAAACGCGTGGGCGTGAAAAGGGGTGCGCCGGCGATCAACGACCCGTGCCTACGCGCGCCTTCATTGTATACACTTTGTCTTTGTATATACGTTTACTCTGTATAGCTGTATACATTTTTATGGAAGCTGTATTATATTCTCTTCGGTGCTTGCGAAACTGGCGAAATTCTCAGATCGGCATTGGGCTCCCCCCGTCGAGTGAAAGTTCTGTAGTTCTGGGACTGTATTATAATGCACAGGTTGACGCTATAATGTATGTATGTCTGTGAGTGCATGTGTGGGCATGGACGCGTGAAGCGTGTAATCTTTCTCTCTCGCAGACCGACTGCTGCGGTTATTTAATTTTTCCACGCGTACTGTTCAATCGCTCCAGGCGCTGTAGAGTGGATATAGTGGTAGCTCTGCAGTAATTGATGCAATTCCGTGTTGATGCGGAAATGTATGGCGAGCATTGCATTGTTTATTGATTTCGTTCTGAATAGGTTTCATTTTACAAATCAATATGTAAAAGCTACTGTGGAGTATGTGTCAAACTCAAGTTGAGACCAATCGGGCTCGAGTATTTAATCTTTTATAAACATAAGTTTACGTTGATTGAAACTGTCGGCGCCACATACGTCGAATGCAAGATAAAAGCCAATCAATTTCCTATTAAAATTTACACAGTACGAAAATGAAAGTGACATATCCGGCAAGCTAACTTTTCAAAGCGTAGCTTTCGTATTCTTTATTCTCTCGCTTTCATTCACGGTTAGCCGGAATCCGCTTAATCACTACGGGTCTCTAAAACTACCTCAATGTTTTTATTTACAATCTCAGCGCAGTCCCGCAGAGTTATCGAACTTAAGAAACAGCTGCACATTATGAAAGTTCAACGAAAATCAAAAAGACGTTCTCCACGACTGACGAAACAGTTCGTAATGCCTTTCGAATTTTCATCAGCTTCGTCTCTCTCTCTATTTCTATATATTCTCTTGCGACAACGTCGACGCATTTTCGATAGGTCCCGCGCGTTATTTTTCAAGCGACACGTGTTTTGCCGGTCGCGCGCGCGCAGTGAAAAAAAAAATCTCTCGCGGCGCAGATCCTTTCACTTTCCGCGCCCACAAAATAAAAGACAAGCCAACTGATGTGAACTCTTGGCGCCGTTGTCGCTGCATGTATACTTATATTCATCCTGCGACGGGCATTGTTTATTGTAATATGCAAAGAGGATATGTGTATGATGTGCGTGGAAAAATTTCGGCGACAAAAGATTCGTGAAAGACGAGACAGACCTATACCTTGACATTGCGCAGGGTAATCGGATTTCATGGCTGCGCTGTATGTACACACACATCTGCGACGGTCGTTCAACTTTGCCCGTAACGGGACGGGCGCGCGGTGCATCGCAATTAATTGATTAGATGCTTGTATTTGCTTTTTGTATCATGGATGGTTTTTCAGAGAATTATTGTATCGTAAACTGTGTATTAAAACGTTGCTGTCTTTCCTCGTTGCGCAGTGGATAATATATACCGTTTTCCGGTCAAGTTGTTTTTCCAATTTTTCTTCGCAGTAAATACTGAAGACACTTGCGTTTATTATACAATACTTGCAAAGTGAGTCACTGTCGCAAATGCGACGATAATCGTTTTTCAAGATCATCTCTTAATCTTCCACCCGATAAGTCGATATTGTCTCGGGGACGAAATTAACCTGCGATGCATCACCGTAATTCCGCGCGGTCTTACTATATATAGTTGCGATAAACCATATTCCGGGGATATCTGGATTAGTTTCATACCGCGTATTATCTCAAAATCCGCGATAATCTCCTTTCAGACAATCCCCGATCGAGAATGGAAAAGTCGATATGCTCATCTATATAAAGATTCTCCCGTCAAACTATGTATACAGTACCTTAAGAAAATTGTTATTTGATCGCGATGGGAGGTACACTATTGTTATAAAATATCAATAATAGACAGGCAGGCAGACAGACGTTGTATTCTTCCAATGATCATACTCTCCTCTTATATGTTATATATCCATAATTGATGGTCTTGAGTAGAAAGCCGTCCCGCGAGAAAGTCAACTCTCGGATGCAATAATACTCGCGCGTTAGATATACCTCTATTTATAAAATACGCTCACGATCTTTCTTTTCTCCTGTCTATACACCACCTACTGGTATATATATATTATAATAAATCTCAGGCGGAGGGGTAAGGTCTTGGAATGTGGTCTTATCGCGGATAAAACAAGCGCTAATCGACACGTGTTATTCGTTGCAGGAATTTTCGCCTACCTGAACTACCTGACGCCCAAGACGCGTAAGGAGATCCTGGAGCTACTGGTCGGGGGACTCAAGCGACTGGAATATCGTGGATATGACTCTGCAGGTAAGGTCGATGAGCAATTTTTCTTTTATTTAAAATAAAGTACTAACTACAGGGATCGTCAACGTTCGCTTAAAATCTTACGCGCGCTTTTAAAGAACTACGTCATTCTCGTCGAATTCCACACTGTTTATCCTCCCCTTTCCTAAATTTGCATACCGACGAGTCCTTTTATTTTGCACTCTGATCGCGCGCGCGTCTCGCGAAAATATGCGCTTAGAGAAAGAATGAGAAAGTGCAACGGACCAATTGACCGAAGCTAACCCCTGCCTTCTTTCTTTCATTTTTCTTCGCAGGCGTCGCCCTTGACTCACCCGACGGCAAGGATATCGCCATCATTAAGAAGCAGGGAAAAGTCAAGGCCCTCGAGGAGGAAATATTTCTGCGTAAGTCATCGGAGCTGCACAAAGAAGTTTCGCGCGAATTTCGAGGATGTCTGACGACAGTAAACTCCAGTGTTTACCACTCGAGGATAGCGTCGTTTGCGGACATGCCTCTTATATCACCTATCGATTTAAAGCCGAGAACGCGAGACGCCGTTGCATCACGCGTGCACGAGCTTTCACTTCGGTTCGGCGCAAATTGTAAATAAGATCGAATGTATTTTTATGCACGTAGATTCGACGCTGGACTTTGACACGAACATCGAGAGCCACGTCGGAATCGCGCACACGAGATGGGCGACCCATGGTGTACCCTCCGAGGTCAACTCTCATCCTCAGCGCTCGGACTTCGAGCATTCCTTCGTCGTTGTCCACAACGGTGCGTCTCTTGTGCGATTGGCATCTACGGAGCTAGTGTTCTCGAACGAAGGCGTAACCACGCGTTTGATTTTTCTTTTGTTATCTAGGAATCATCACGAACTACAAAGACATAAAGACCCTGCTGCAGCATAGGGGCTACAGCTTCGAAAGTGAAACCGACACGGAAATCATAGCCAAGCTCATCCATCACCTCTGGGTTCAACACCCAACCTACTCGTTCCGTGAGCTCGTCGAGCAAGTTGTTCAACAGCTCGTGAGTATAGACATAGACAAATAGATGCGTAATCATTAGCATAAGAGAGTTCTTCCGCCGTTTTCGGTAGCGCGATGCTATCGATTATCTATGTATATACATGCGTCGCTTTCGAAGGGAGAGGATTCGGAGTGAATTTTGAAAATTAGAATGTCGGGTATCGAGCTAAGGATGGGATATTCCAATGCCGCAATCTCGACTCGTTGCGAAATTTAGAAATGACGAGGGTCTGATAAAGACTTTGGAGTTGTGAAACTCGTTGTGGTTTTACGAAAGACGCCTCTGAGATTTTTATTTATTAAAAAAAATTATTTTTTAAATTAATGCTAAAACTAATATTTATTTGTAATTGCAGGAAGGCGCGTTCGCTCTTTGCTTCAAGAGCAAGCACTTCCCGGACGAGTGTGTTGCTACGAGACGTGGATCTCCGCTTCTGGTTGGCATCAAGACCAAGACGAGACTCGCCACCGACCACGTGCCCATCCTTTACGGTAAAGGTGAGACTCGACCTGTTTTCTTTCAAAGCCTACTTGTCTCTTTATAAATACATAGACACGCACGCACGGTTGCGAAGATGCAGTCAGGCAGGATCCGGAGGAAAAGAAGCTGATCGAGGATCCGGCGAGCGAAACAAATTGTTTACATTAATTCATGAGATATTAATATAGATACGCCGAGCTGGGGCCATCGCGTAATACTCACTCTACCTGTTTCCTCCCGAACTGCGAAATTTCCATGATGTGATGAACGATTTCTTGTGGTTTATACTAACAAAATGAGCCGAAACTGCGTTTTGTATTATTATAACGATATATTCATATACTGTAATTCTGTAAACTATCGAGGCGTCTATTAATAAGCATGATTTCGTTTTTATTTTCTTCTGCTTCGTCACTAACCAAAGATACTTTGCATGAAGGATTGTATTTCTAACAACGCATGACCGATAAAATCCGTATCCATGTCACGACAAGGTACTTATCGAGTACTCGTACGGTAGCACGCATATTCGTCATTTTAATCTCTTCTCGACTTCTGTGTAGTTGCAAGGAAGAAGGTTACAACAAGTCACTTATACTTTGCTATGCCCTTTTTTTCGTTTAGCTTCGTTATCACTACCGCGCGGCGATTTAGCGACTTTTGGTTTTATTTTGCGGATCGTGAATGTTGCTTATTGTTTTCTTTAAACTCTCTAAAGCTCACGCTTGTATATACTTGCTCCAGATCTTGTACTTACGTTCTACTTTTCTGAAATGTTCAAGAATATTGTACGAATATGAAAAATCAGTTTAGGCTGTAAACATACAATTGCTTTGTAGTTGAGAAAAAAATCGCACAATGGCTCTTCTTTCTTGCGACTATAGAATGGACTCATTGCAAAAAAATGTATACATTTTTTTATTTGCATAAATCAGCTAGTCTCTTGGATACTCTTATCTCAAGACCATAAACTTAATTAAATTATCACGTAGTGCTTCAACACGCATTCATTGTCATAATTTCAGCATAAATAGTATACTGCCATAAACATTTACAATGTAAGATAAAGCTAGAATTATTAATTATATTAAAATTGTAATTCCTTCCACTGTATAAGCAATGTTTGACTTTAACCTGCCAAGCAAAGATTACGAAAGAAAAAAAATAGTGCTATTTTACAACTATATCATAAAGATTGAAAATGAGAGAATAAACAAAAGCTAGCAGTCCGTTGATGTGGATACTACATGAATGTTTCTTTTGCATGAAACTTCGTCTTCCGGTATGTTCCTCGACTTTTCGCCCGAACAGACGACCTTCCACGCACTGCCAAAGGTATATAACACACAAACACTATTAATAACTTTACCTCGGTTTTGCTCGTGCATATTATACATGAAAAGCTTGCGATAAACTGTCGAATATAAAAAGTGCGAACCTTATATATTTTATATATTCTGAACCGCGCGAAAAAGAGGAGAACGAGTGCACGCTGTACCTTATAATACCAGTCGTCCTTCTTGCACGTCTCTGCCACGCGTGCTCTTTCTACTTCCGTCTTTCTCTTTTTTATCGGTGACTCTCGCTCTCCCCTTTTTCTTCCCTTTTTCGACGTTACGCGTGCGTGCTTACCTTCCGTCACTATCCTGTGTTTGTCCTTTCTTTGATTTTTTCCTTTATTTTACGAAGATTTTTATATTACTTTCGTTGTACTTGTTTCGTTGCCAGCTTTTTCGCGTACTCTATTTACGCTTCTTTATGCGTATGCTTTGTGCGTTGAGAATCAAATGTACACACGAAAGTAAATTAAAAAATCACTGATGTATTATAAGTTTTTTCTTTTATTTTTAGTTTAATTGTTGCGCAGAAGAATGCCAATGCGCTTTCTATCATTTTATATGTGCACATATCACATGCCGTTTTACATACATCTTTTTGTTTATAGCTGTACGTTAGTTTTATAGTTTAAGCATGGTTTGTTTCATTAATTGTGTTTTTGTTGTTTTTCGTCCTATCTCCTATGTCTCAAAATCAGCAGAAAATGAAGCCACGACAACAGGTATCTTTCATTTTATGTTCTACAATTATACTTTTGCCTGAAACTACAAGCTTATACATCTCTATGTACTGCATCTTAATGTTTTTTGCATAGCTCACGCTTTCCCTCTTAAAAATATAACGCTGTATAACTCGTAGGCCGCTATTAACACGTTTATTTTATTTATATATTATTTTAATCATTATTAATTTATTTATATTTTATTATTTATTATTAAACCAAATGGAATGTATAACCAGGGCGAAGGTGGCAAGGTTTCCAGTGGACACAAGAACGAACCTCAATTAATCGCACTATATAATTTCCTTATTATTTTTATTTTACATTCAATATATTACACACTTAACACAGCCACGCAAACTGTCTCTTCGCGGTGATGGTTAAGTTCTTTATAATTTCAGTGAACAAGTCTCTGGTGTATAGTCTCTGAGACATAATGTATGTCTGCGTTGTTCACTCGTATGCGCATTCTGTCATGGTTCGACTTTTTCCTTTATACTTTTCTCTACAAACACTATATATGTATATATATATATATATATATATATATATATTTATACATCGCGTAGATATACGTTCGAAACGATTCACGTAGTCGACAGCACCAAGAGTTACGTTATAGACGCATATGTATGATACTGTCTGGATGTTTTTTGCAGAGCACCGTCCGCACCGCAGGGCAGCTGAATTTCCGATCATGCCCCGCAGCGAGAGCACTTCCGAGTTCCAGCCGCTCGAGGACAAAGAAGTCGAGTACTTCTTCGCGTCGGACGCCAGTGCCGTTATCGAGCACACCAACCGCGTCATGTTCCTCGAGGTGAGCGCGACGATTTGTTGTTTTTCTCTAGACTTTTAATTTACCGCAGGATTCAGATGCTTCGTTGCAGCGTTTTCCAAGAAGAGGCTTAATAGAAACTTTGAGAAGGCGTTTATATCAGTTTTCGAGATAATACGTCGCGCTGTAATTGTCTCGAGTTCGTGTAATATGTATGCAACGACGTCACCTTTTTTTATGAACGAGAATTATCAAGTAGTTTTAATCCAGTTGCGATAACGTCGATCGTAAATAAAAATGACTTCAGGCGATCGACGCGTACAGCTCGGTGAAACGGATCTTTAGATAACGTTCTACCTTTATCTAACGGATAAAATTCCGAAATAAAAATTATGACGCGATAATTTCAGGACGACGACGTAGCCGCGGTAAAGGACGGCGCTCTGAGCATCCACCGCCTGCGCCGTTGCGTCGACGACGCCCACGCTCGCGAGATCCACACCCTCAAGATGCAGATCCAGCAGATCATGAAGGGCAACTACGAGTACTTCATGCAGAAGGAAATCTTCGAGCAGCCCGAGTCCGTGGTCAACACCATGAGAGGTCGCCTCAACTTCCGCGACAATTCCGTCACTCTCGGTGGTATCAAGGACTACATCCCCGAGATCAAGAGGTGCAGACGTCTCATGCTCATCGGTTGCGGCACCAGCTATCACTCTGCCGTTGCCACGAGACAGCTTTTGGAGGAGTTAACTGAGCTGCCGGTCATGGTCGAGCTGGCTTCCGATTTCTTGGACAGAAACACGCCTGTCTTCCGTGATGACGTTTGCTTCTTCATCTCTCAGTCGGGTGCGTTTTGCTTTGGAATTTTAGGATATTTGTGTAGACTGGTGTAACTAAAGTCGATCTATGCAATGTGCAGGAGAGACAGCGGATACCTTGATGGCTCTGAGATACTGCAAGGGTCGCGGCGCTTTAATCGTCGGAATCACCAACACAGTTGGCAGCAGCATCTGTCGCGAGTCGCACTGCGGTGTGCACATCAATGCAGGTCCGGAAATCGGTGTCGCCAGTACAAAGGCTTACACCTCGCAGTTCATTTCTCTTGTGATGTTCGCTCTCGTGATGAGCGAGGATAGGATTTCTCTCGGACAAAGGCGAATGGAGGTTCGATTATGTTCCCTTTGCGTTGTTTATTTTCTTTTCTGTTTGATCTTCGCTGATAAAATTCGTTATGTATCTTCGATAGATTATCGAGGGATTGAAGAACTTGGACAATCAGATCCGTGAAGTTTTGAAGCTCGACGACAAGGTCAAGGAATTGGCCAAGTCTCTGTTCCAACACAAATCCCTGCTTATCATGGGTAGAGGATACAATTTTGCTACTTGCATGGAAGGAGCCCTCGTAAGTCGCCGTTATCTGCGAGTAGCTTATTTATATGTTTATTGATTCTGTTACATTCTTCTCATTCGGCTCTTGCAGAAAGTCAAAGAATTGACCTACATGCACAGCGAGGGTATCATGGCTGGTGAACTGAAGCACGGACCTTTGGCTCTGGTCGATGATTCGATGCCTGTAATCATGATCGTTATGAGGGACCCAGTATACGTCGTAAGTATATAAAGACGATGAATTTTGAGAATCAGCAAAACAAGTCGGTGACTTGAATCGCTCCTTATTTTTTAGAAATGCATGAACGCCCTGCAACAAGTGACAGCTCGTGACGGCAGACCGATCGTGATCTGCGAGGAGGGTGACGATGAGACCAAATCCTTCGCTGCCAAGTGCCTGGAGATCCCCAAGACCGTCGACTGCCTTCAGGGAATTCTGACCGTCATTCCAATGCAACTGCTTTCTTTCCACATCGCCGTGCTCCGCGGTTGCAACGTCGACTGCCCGCGAAACCTGGCCAAGTCCGTTACGGTCGAATAGACGCACATTCCCGCTGTTGCTTTTCTCTTTTGAAACGATAAAAAAACACGATGATATTGCGGAGAGGTCGCGCATATACGACCAATGACATGAATCGGCTGTGGCGGTGTGAGAATCGAAATTGTATCGAGCGATCTGATCGATTATTTCGAGCAATCGCCGAAGATGAATTTTTATGACGATGGAGTGACTATCTTTTTGTTAAAAACGATGCGCAAAACATATATATAGATTATAATGAGCTTCACGAGGTAAAATATCTCGATCGCTTTAATCCTTGCAATGTAACTTGCATTTGTATTCATTCCACCGATTGTTTCGCGGAGGCGAAAGCATTGCAGAAATCTTGTTTAGACTAGGCGCGTGCCCAAACTAATTACTCTTAAGTGATTTTATATATACGGAAACTTCGTATTATAGCTGTAAGGAAATGAAAAATTTTTTATACTCAGAGCATAACATTCACGGGAGAGAAGAAGAAACGAGAATAATCAATCAAGACATTACGAGCCGCTATTGTAAATATTATATAAAGTTTTCTTTGTAAATCTGGTAAAATATTGTTTTTCTGTGTACGTAGCGCGCTCGAGCTGAAATTCTACTGGACTTTGAATCGATATATCGACACATAATACAGATATATTTTTTTTAAACGAATATCGCGAAGACGCGTATGTACGGGCGTCCTTGAAAATTGTAAATAACAAGATTATTGGTCATATACAGTAGTAACGGGCGGGATAAGACGATTCAGTAGTAAGAGAAGCGACGCAATTGTGTATGATATCCGCTGCTGAACATCGTGCAATAAGTATGTCCCTGAATGACAATAATAAATTTTCAACAATCAACTTTCGATCAGTTCTCATTTCAATTCACTATCTAATGAAAATTCCAGCTGTCCCAACCAGTGCATCGCTGCTCCAGTAGTAAAGGCCTCGAACTCGTCAGGCAGTACGATTCCCCCTTAACTCGTGCACGGCATTACCGGCACGTGCTGCCGCCACGGCGTCTCCACCAAGCCCGCAGCTACTGCACGCATATAAAACCATATCTCTCTCTCTCGCCAACATCGCAAGCTCCAGTAGATAAAGGCGAGGAGCGATCAGCCGCTCGAGCCTGCGCGCTATGCTCCCGTCTCGACGCACGTATATATATATATATAGGTATATATACGCGCGCCGCCGCCTACCGTTGCTCCGCGGCACTACGCGAGTCAGTCGACGTGCCGCCGGCGAGGAGTGCGGATGCAGCTCTTTTTCTCAGCGTTCTCGCATATACCTGTATACTCACAGCTGCCAAAGCATCTCCGATAGCCGGACAGTTCACACGGACTCGCCGTCTACACTGCATCCCTTCTTCTCTCATAGAAAAATTTTTCCCCGCAAAATAGAGAGAAGAGTACATTAGATTTCGCATCTCCGAAACGGAGCGGCGCAAGCTCTCGTCGACGCTCGGGGTGTGCAGGGAAATAAAGCTTTCTCGTTTCGTCGCGGTGGGCGCTGCAGCGCCGCTGCCGCCGCCGCCGTTTATTGATCGGCTCGAGCCGCCAAGTTTAGCCCCCTGGGCGAGAGCGCGCGCGCAAGTTCGTTCGTTCTCTCTGCTCTCTCTTTCAGTAGTGTGTGAGTGTCCGCCGTAGTCGTTGCCTCCCCCTCGTGCGTGTTTCTCGCGTATATATACATATATATATATATATAGTTCCTCTCTCGCGCGCGCGTTGGGACCATCACCGCGACGAGAGCAGACAGCCGCGGCGCGCACACTTGCTTTTTTTCTGTGATACATAATAAGTAGAGACGAGATAATAATAACATCGCCGGCGAAGCTCAGCAGAAGAGCGTCGTCGAGTACAGGGAGATAGAGAGAGAAAAAGATAGAGCCCACACCACGGGGCCCAGTCAGGCGGAGAGTAGGAGGAGCGGCGCCGGGGCGCCGCGGCCGGGTCGACTACTACTACTACTACTAGCTCGTAGTACAGTTGCTGCTGCTGCTGCTGCTGCTGCTGCTACCGTTCGATCGTCTGCTGCAGAGTAACAAGAAAAGAGAGAGAGAGAGAGAGAGAGAGAAAGTGCGGCGGCAGAGAGGGCTGCGCCGCCCGCTTATAGTTAAGTGTGTAAAGGAAGAAGCAGGAAGGAAGGAAGGAAGGAAGCAACGCTGGTACGCTCGTCGCTCGTCGGCTCCGGCATGGCTGCCCAAGCGGCTTGCACGCGCTTCAGTGACAACTACGACCTCAAGGAGGAGCTCGGCAAGTAAGTACTCGCGCTCAGTAGCACACACACACACACACACACACACACACACACACATACATACATACATACATACATACTGTTTCTTGATACGACCTCGCAAGCGCGCGCGCGCGGGGGGGATTTATTTATAGTCGCGCCCGAAATATACCTAACGCGCGCGCTCCGCCGACGAGAGAGAGAGAGAGAGAGAGAGAAAGATCGCGGTCACCTGTGTACAATGCCGTCGCCGCCGCTGCTGCTGCGACGCGCGCGGTGTATTAATAACCTAGCTCTCTGTCTCTCTGTCTCTCTACGTGCGTGTATACAGGCTTATTCACCTGCGTGACGCATTGTTGTTTTCGCACGCGCAGGAGAAAGCGAGAGAGAGATACGTTCTTCCGAGATGATGATACTCATGGAGTCGTCGTCGTCGTCGTCGTCGGCCATGATGCGCGCGATTGTCTGGCAATTAACGCCGCCGCACGCATGCGACCTCCGCTGCTGCTGCTGCTACTGCCACCCTGACTCTGCTGTATGTGGGAGAGGGAGTTGCACTTTGTCGCTATATTTAAGCCCCCGATGGTGGCCTCCGCGTCGCTCGAGCTCTATATATACCTACACACACACACACGTATACTAGCCGAGATAGAGGGAGAGAGAGAGAGAGAGTGTCAGGGTGTATGCTGCTGCCGGAATCTAGCGCTGCTTTGCGCTGTCTTGCTCCGCCGGCAGCTGTAGGCATCGCGGCACGCTGCGAATCGATACACGTTATGCTGCAGCCGGAAAAGTTTCTCGGAAAGATACCTGCAACGACCTGCCTGTCTCCTTCTCTCTCTCTCTCTCTCTCTCTCTCTCTCTCTCTCTCTCGGAGATATACGCGTTCGCGCACACGTGAAAAGCTATATCTAATCGATCGGAATGGCGGGGGTGTATTCAAAGGGGGGGATTGGACCGCGTGTACGGCCGGCACGAGGCTGCTGCATCACCAGGTCTAGATGAGGAGAGACCACACCCTATACACACGCGCTCGCTGGTCCATAATACTTACCTGTGCGAACAACGCTCCGATGCGGTGACACTGTATACGAATTTACCGCTGATTCGATGATGAAAAGGACTTGGAGGATATAAATACGCGAGGCTATTTCAGAGATGATTGGATTTACAGCGACGGATTGCCATTAAGGCTGTGGTGAGGTTAGGAAGGACTTTCTTAGGGATTCGAATATTTTCGAACGTCCGTTATTTTTTCCATGTATACACGACTGCAACGAGGAACGCCTGAACGATCGCGATAAAGATCAATCGGTCGATCGACGCGTTTAGGTCTATGCATCAACAGGAGCGACGTCGTGAACAGACATAATCAAAACAGCGAGCAGCAGCCGCAGTCGCGATGAATAATTCAGCGACACACGCGCTCTCGCGAATACGCTCCGGTCTTTTCTATATATATACGTATATATAAATCCGCATCGATTCGCCGATCGTTACGTGTCTGTGTGTACGATTTATTTAGGGGACGAGACTATGCGGCTCTTCTAACGAGCTCGAAACACGCGATAAGTCAGATAGTTATAGGGAGGGGGGGAGTTACTTGTAATTATTTCAACGAGTATAATTTGATTTCCGCGGCTTTTTTCTCGTGCGCGATGCCGAAAGTTCGGGGGATCGATGCAGGCGGCCGAGCTTTTTCGCTTATGATTGCGTTTCGTCACACGAGAGAGAGGGAATATTCTTTTAACCTTAATTCCATTTATAACTGGCGTAATTTAAAAAGAAACGAGACAGTTAAAACTGCGCGCGGTCCTCCGTCTATATATGCATGTGTATAAAGGACGTGAATTCCCGGCTGCCCCACTGTACACAGCTGTTTCTACTTAAGTCAATTCTCGCGTTTGCATATTTTTAACGCAGCGACTCTCGCTCGCTCGTTCCTAATAAGCTCGTCAGATGTGTGTATAAAGTAGTTTAATTTTAAAACTTGATGAGTTTGTAAAAATATAATATACTATGTGTGCTCTCGTTTCGCTTACTCATCGTTGCAAATCGCGTTTACGTGTTAAATCCTGCTTCGTCTTCATAATTATATATATATATATATATATACCCCTTCGAAAACCCAGTTCGCCAAACGATCCGCGTTTAATAGTCTCACCGCGACGGTGTTGTTGTCTCTTCGGTATAACGATCGCCGGTAAATATTGACGCGCCACATCAGAAAACCCTTTACAACTAGTACACACACACACACACACACAACTATACGTATATCTCACCTGACTACCTCAGCCATTCCCTTTGATACTAATGAGCTTGGCCTCTCTTTCGAGAGACGCCGTGTTTATCATCATCATCATCGTCGTCGTCGCCATTATCATCTCTAGCGATTCGTATTTTCGTCGCGTCGGCGGCGAGAATCCGGTGTAGGAAAAAAGCGCGTTTTATCAGCGCAAGATTAAGCGATCGGGCTTCTGTTAAGATTCGGCATTCTTCGATGTATAAGACTCGTCGTACATATAGGGAGATTACAATAGCCGAGGTCGAGGATCGACTTTATAATTGTATTATATACGTGCGATGCCTCTGCGCATTGTGTAACGTAATCGGCGCAAGTGGACGAGTGTTATTTCTGATGCAATTGAGCGAGGCGTGTGCTGAATGGCCAAATTAGAAGCTGCACTTTACGCTTATTCCGACAGTGTATGTATAACGTAACCGATGGAATTATAACGCGTAAACAGCGGAACGAAAATGCCAATTTTCGAGAGCCGGTATATACATAAATCTCGCAGGTATAAGACAAGCGTATACATGTATATACCTACACGAACCGCCGCGCGCAGGTGTATCAAGTGAGCTTCCGCATTTCAACTCTAGAGAGAATTAGTTTAGAAGCTGACCGAGATATATAGCCGGATAGGCGCGACTATAATATGTACAGCGTATAGGTATAGTATCTGCGCGCGATATATACACTTTCAGGTATATACCTAGACAGAGACTGCAGCTAACCGTTTAATTAGGTTACCGTCGGCAAGCGCTTGCCGGCGCGGCGGCGGAGAGAAAAGAGGAGGGCGAGAGAGAATCGCATTATGCGTCGAATATCGAGCGGAGCTCCGTTGCCAATTCTTCCGCGAGTGCAGGCGTGGTATATAGTTATATATGGAGTATACATAGCGCCGCGGCGGAGGATCGCGCGCGCGAAGAGAGATATGTAGCTATATATATATATATAAAGCAGTCGTTTGTCGCAACCTCGCGGGATCAACGGCCCGTATATACATATATACTCGTATTTTCAAAGACGTCGCTATGCGCGTGCGTGATTATCGAGGGATCACGTTCCATACACACACGGCAATCGATTAATTATTATCGCGTGCGTGATTAACGCGAGGCCAAATAATACACTTATACACCGCGGCGCCGTACGTGTATATTTACACACACACACACACTGCATCATGCAGACCTTATTGAAAAGTTATAATTGGGAGGCGATCCCGTGGACGCGCGAGCGCAAAATGGCTTTTGATCCACTTTGAACTGCATATATAGCCTGTGACCTATATTTCGAAGAGGGTGAGGGGGTCGTATACTACAGAGTTTGTACCTTATTCCGCGATAAACTGTGCGTTATGACGCGAATTAAATTGATTGCGTCAGAGCGATGAGGAGTTCTCCTCTCTCTTGTCGTTGTCGTTGTTGGATTCGGCTATGGACGAGAGCGAGAGGTGCGATTTTGAGGCATTTTTATACTTGTGCTAGAATCACGTTTAATGATCGAAAATCTTGAGAGCATACTCGTATTCGTGGATAAAAAATTATATAACAAATCTCGATATATCAACTCTTAAAACACATGTAATGGAAGCCTGAGTTGCCTGTCGCATCTCGTTATATACCAGAGTCCTATTCGCGTCGCCAGTAGCAATACTATATATTATGTATATATATAATCCACTGCCAATCGACCTCTCTCTTTGAGCTCCATCACCTACACACGTGCGCACGACCATACACGACAATACACGTGCATATGCATCACGTGCCACCACACGTGGCGACACACTCTATTTATTATGTGCATCTCTCTTACGTTGTATTCATTTTGCTTTCCAACTTTCCTCCAAAAGTTTCCAAGATGTATATGTATAATAACAAAGAGCGTATCATCGGATTGTCCGGAATTTTGTTTTCTGCCCTTATCTCTCTTCGGCGCCTGTAATATATCGATTTTTATATATATGGCCGCGCAGAGGTTCTTTACACCTGGCGGCGATTAATAAATTAAATCTCGATTATTTAATGTTTAATTAGCACCGAAGCCAATTACAGGACACTTTTCCCCGAGCTTTTTTTTCGACATACACGTGCGCGCGCACTAGTTAATTGAAAGGCGAGAGAATACCGGTAAATCCGCACCGAAGTTAATCTCCAATTAAAATTTTATCGTCCATAAAGCGAAAAGCCGAGTCGTCTATTTCCGTCCTCGTGGTCGTCTCTGTGTAACACAATACACACGACGCCCACGGCGATTACATTAGAACGCGCGGGTGGAAAATTAAAAATCCGAGCTGATATGCAGTCGACGGCCGCTCGTGACATTCGACGGCGCTATATAATATCTTTATTTTTAGCAGCAGCAGCAGCAGCTCGATTCGGCGTGTCACACATCATGTCACACGATTTATCCGCTCGCTCGCGCGCGCTTTATGAAAAATCAAAACGCCACACGTATCGCTCGTAAATCTGTCGGAAGAACAATTTTTTGCCAGAGTAAACATAGGCTTGATCTTCTTTTCTGCTGAAAAAAGATCGAAATTACCAAAATCACTGTAACGTATGCGCGTCATTATTTTTCCAAGACTATCGATTCGTCGTCGGTATGGAGTTAAACTTGTTGAATTATTGAAAACTGCTAATGAGCCGTCAAAGTCGAGTTCAAGGACATGAAACAGAGAACAAATTGTGATGTATATATATACGCCATGCGTGCGTGATGTCGCGTATAAGTAAGTACGTGATCTGCTTATCCGAGGATATCGAGTTGTTCAATGCGTAGGTTTTTTCAGTGAGCTGCTTTGTGTATTACAACCGAGAAATAATCTCTTCGTAAAGGGCTACTTTTTTCGAAATATTCGGTATTATTCTTATACTTCACACACATACAAACACACAGAGAGAGAGAGAGAGAGAGAGAGAGAGAGAGAGAGAGAGAGAGAGAGAGAGCGAAGCTTAAAAATATACGGAATCAACACGCGCACAGTCTCATACTGTTAAGAATATATCTCATAATTTTCCCGAGAAAAACTCACTCGGAGAAGTCGTCCCCTCGATGCCTAAAAATATACTCTTCTCGCACGAGAAATAGAAGTCTCGGATCTCTCGTAAAAAGTACGAGCTGCTCTCGCTCGCGCGCGCGAGTATAGTATTCTATTAACGCGTCGCGCAGAAATTCCGACTCCTCGGCTACTGTATGTGCACGTATGTGTGTGTGATCCGTCGCTGCTGCTTTTTATAGCTATAGTGCGCGATCCCTCCTTTTCGACATATCGGGAGCGCGTTAATCTCTTTCGAGACGTCAAGGCTCATGCGATAGCTCGCCGAATCCGATTATGTTATATATTATGTGTACTTGACTTTCTCGAAAGAGACCTGCGTTCTTGTGTGTTATATAGTCTATAGATATATATATTGGGAGAGGTATAATAATAACGATTGTATTATTCGGCGACGGCGCATGAAATGGAAGAAGAAGAAGAAGAAGGTTCTCTCGAGAGAGCCGCTTAAACAGCTAATTTAAAAATCCCACGGCTCGATGGAAAATAACCATTTCGCTCGAGATAGACAGAGAGAAGGACACTTTCGTTTTCCATCTACAGAATCAAGAAAGCTTGTTTCTTATTTCCCCAGGCGCCGAGCGATTCATCCTGTTAAGATATCACTGATGTGTATATATATATATATATATACACACACGTCAAGGTGCAACGATAAGCGACGCGACGATACAGCCGGCTGTAACAGGATCAGCCGCGCTTAGCCGGTTTAATTGATAGTTTCGTAGATCCTGTTAAATGTTTCGGAATTTACCAAACCTTTCGCCTATACACACACACACACACACACACACACATGTACACGTTAAATATAATTGTACACACGTATATAGCCTACGGCTATACATTATTTCTATAATATATATATATTTACATCCTTATATACACACAACAAATACGAAACACCGCGGGTAAGAACCCAATCTGCGATGGTAATCCTTGCGGTATTATCTCCGACACGAGTTTGCTAATTCGCGACGATCTCCTGCGCGCACAAGAAACTTTACCGCCTGGCTTATACACCCTATACTATACGTTCAATAGAACTAATCCCGCGGAAAGAAAGGCATCAATCCCAACAACACACAGGCTGCGATAAACCGAGGATAGAAATCTTCTTCTAAGGTATATAAAGCGGCTGCCATTGGAAGCATCACAGACTCGTCTGTCAAATTGTAAAGTATGGCTGGCGTCTTTTGCTTCGCCCCTATATATATATATCTATACCGATAAGAAACGCGGATGCTGGTGTAGGGGATGATCCGTCTTATATATACCGGGGCTGTAGCGGTGCCGAAAAGATTTTTTCTTCCTTTCGGTTATATATACACCGATATATAAAACGCGTATGTGGATGTATGGGCTCTTTTGAGATTAACATCGAGTAGCTATATATAACCTTCGCAATTTATCCTCTCGTCGAGTCAATTTCCCCAAGACACGATAGTATATAGTCTAAGCTTTCCGCGAAATTCGTTACAACTCGGCTCTACAACGATTACTTACACTTTATTACACAGCTCCGTAAACTCGAGGGACTATACTTTCATCTGTAATTTCGCAATAAACGTCGAGTGCGCGTGTGTAGCCATATTACAAGCTTTCGAGTAAACTTGTATATAATAGGGTTGTGCGCTCGCGCCGCGTAGGCGGTATTAAGGATCCGCACACAGCTCTGAAATCGACCGAGTTCCCGCTTGTTGGCGGCTCTCTACAAGCGAGTAGCAATATTGTCTCTCGTCGAAAAGTCTTGATAATTCTTCCGAATAATCAGCATGTATATCGATTCCTGGTTAATTATACATGCTATAGGTGTGTTTACGCGCGGTCGTCGTATATAAACACACAGTAGTAGCGTCTGCTTTTAATTGCAGAGTCGAGAAATTTGGCCGATACTTATGCCTTTACACACATGCGCTGTCAACCTACTTTTACGCCGGGCAGTGATAACGCTCCGGTGAATAAGGCGCGTGCGGCGGCGGCGGCGGCCTCGTCCGATACATTGTGCGCCGCCTGTATAAATACAAATACGTGTGTATGTACAGAGGGAGAGAGAGAGAGGTATAGGGCGCACACGCCCTTGGTGTCATCGATTTTCGTTGCGGCAATGGCTGCTGCTGCTGCCCCTTCTCTCTGCGCCCTGCTGTCCTTATCGACGTAATCTGCTATATCCTAGTCTCTTTCTATAAATATAGCTACACACACACACACACAAACACACACATACATACACACTCTAATATGTATATGTCTGCGCGGCGTTAATGATCGTGACTGGCTCTCCGAGGTTCTTCCTTCCTGGGAGAGAGTGAATGACTGCTGAAAGCTGTGGCCGTGTATTGAAAAATTTCTCTCCTCCAAAGCTGTGCTGTGTTGAGAGAGTTCATTACTCATCGAAGTGCGGTATATATATAGTATGTATATAGAGCTGGCTGAGATCGATAATGGTAATCAAGAGATGCGCGCGCGCGATCGATTCTCCATTTTCATAATTAGTACTGCTGCGCACGTGATCGGAGCGAGCGATGTGTATTATATATATATATTATGTGTCTGTGCGTGTGTGTATGTGTGCGTTGTTTGGAGGAGTTATTATTGCGAGGATATATTTACCGCCTGAGAAAATTGTTTTTTCGTTCTTTTCCTCCATCTGTTGATTCTTACATCAAAGAAAGCTCGAGTATAATATATCCGCGTTTTATGGGATCAAGTTATACAACACATATCGATCTTCCATATAGAACCAATAAAATAATACAACACAGAGCCGGGACAGGATCGAATTCGAAATTAACGCGCGCGCGCGCAATAATACAGAGAGAAAATTGGCCTGTAAGCTCAAACAAGAGCTGATCAGACGACGACGTGGCGACGACAGCCCTGAATGCAAATTCTCCTCCTCCTTCCCCTTGCGTAGGCAAATCAGCTGCTGCTAAAGGAACGACGCGCTTCGAAATTGGGTCAGTAGCGCACGAGCCATTCGAAATAAAATCGCTCGCACACACACACATACATATATATATATATATACACGGAGGATGTATATAGTTCAACGTAGCGCACCTGCAATTAATTGTTTAGCCGACGGCAAAAGAAATCTCGCACAAAGGGCTGTCGATCGATTGCACTACGTTATATTATACCCGGGGCTACCTGTATATGTCTGCGTGTGTGTGTGTTGGGCTCGCTATACTCTCAAGAGAGACTAATAGGTCGATGGATTTAATTAAAAAGTCGAGCCCTTTTCGACGATCTCTCTCTCTCTCTCTCTACTTCTCGTTTTTCGCGTCTTTCAATTGCAGAGTCCTCGGATTTTTTCATTGATTGTGTATAATATATACAGATACAGCGCGGCAAGAGAAAAGCGTGTCTCTAATTAAAGCGACGACGAAAAAAAAAATTATTTTCCGAAAGGATAATGAAAGAGCTTAATAAAACCAATTATATACTCTCTTTTTAAACGAGAATCGAGCGTTAATAAAGGGGGTCGAGAAGATTGTGAATTGTGTGTATCTATGTCTGTCGGGGTATGTTTAAATGCGCGTATATGTGTATGAATTACGAACAGGAGGTTTACAGTGTGCCGTGAATTACGCGGCTTTGAAGTGAGATTTATCGCGCGACTTACGTATAGCGCCATCGTATGTTGACTCAGTGCGCAATGTATGAAGAATACGATATAAATCAGTGCTGCAGCTGTCGTACATAAAAGTCTGTCGGAAATCGGCGCTTTTCATCGTATAGTTATTTCAGACGAAAAAAAAAGACTCGACCCGTCTAAATACTCTGACACACACATAACTTTCTATGTTTATTACATAATCCGTATATTAGCCGCACGCGGTGCTTATAGTCCGAAACAGACATCCCCGCGACAACCGGCCAGCATAACTCGCCTGTTGCCTCTCCCCGCCACCCCCGTGCATCAGGAAAAAAAAGAGAGAATAGCGAAAAAGCATGAAGCTCGTAAAAATAGCAGGCGAGAGCTCTCTCACTCTTCGGAGGCCTTGCAGCAGCGGCTCGTCTAAAAGGAGCACTGCATAATACACGTGCAGTCTCAGGAGAGAGCGAGAGAGACTCGCTCCACGGATCAGGGATCCAGGTCGCTTTGACCTTCGCCCGGAGTCTCCCGTTTCCACTCTCTCGCTACATAAACTTCATTAGGTCAGCTCGCTCTCGTGGAATTACACGCTCTTCCAGAAATAACGACGACGACGACGAGTCTCTTTTTTTCTCCCTCTGGAGTACGTAACGGCCGGCCAATTATGCGACGGATCGATTAACGCGGCGATGGGAAGAAGAAAGAAGAAAGCCTCGTTCTCGGAGTGTGTGTAGCCCATTGTGCGCTATTATAGTGCGTGCTTTGCTATATGAGTATATATATATATATATGTATATAAGATCGGAAACGGCGTTGATGAAATTGCGTGTGTTTTATTATTCGCTTTCCGCGGCATTGTTTTATAAATAATATAGAGATGCAGGCTTGTTTTTTTTTAACGGATAATGGAGGTTATGCGGAGGGTCGATCTTTTTTTTGCGATGAATCGTTACACAGGCGGAGGACACTTTTTCTCCGCGAGCTTGCGTATGTGAAACCGATTTTTTTTTCACCTCGACTGCTTGTCAAAGCGATGGAATCGATTATAAGCTCTCCGGAAAATTTCGTCACCGCGACGCGTCTGCACACACTCGACCTCGTCGCCGTGTATATATAACTGCGATAAGCCGGAAGCTCGAACGTGTATACCGGTCTGTAAGCTCCGCGGCTGCGTGAAAAGCTGATTAGCGGAAGGCGGTACGCCGAAGAAAGAAAATTGAGAGATTTTTCCGCGGGTGTGTGTTCGCTGCCTTTTTTTTTATAACGCCCGGAATCATCACCGGAGAGTTCGAGAGTAGTAGAGGATGAAACTTTTCGAAGCTGCAGACGCGAGCTTTTTACCTTTATACGTCGAAAGTTTCTCGCGCCGCGAAAATCCCGCTCGCTCTTTTTGTGCGCAGCGAGAAAACTTTTCCGCGTGTGTATATAGAGGCTTATTAACTGTTGTCGGCCTGAATTATTAACTATACGTATCATTTGAAAAAGCCACACAAAGCAGGTGTGTCCGATTATTAATATAAGTAGCGGAACGGGTTTCAAGCGTGTATAGAGCCTATACGTATATATACCCGTGTGTAAAGCCTCGTCGACTGACCTTAAAAGCTATATAGAGTCTTTCTCTGTCTCTCTCACTCGCTCTTCCGCAACTTATCCGCAACTATTTATCTTTCCTACTTCGTGCGCGCGCGAGCGAACTTTGTATCGCGCTATACAATAATAATACCCCCCCGAAACATCGATACCTCGAAAATTGCGACGGCCCCTCTATATATATATATATATATATATATATATATATATATATAAAAATTCCGTCCGGTGAAAATTGACACTTTCCTCTCGCGCGCGGGCATATTCCCTCGGCGATAAGAGCTGCCGGTCCGCATATATATACACACAGACATAAAACGAATTCCTTCTTTCCTTCCTTCACCCATATACGGGTTATATGGCAGAATTTTTTTACTTTCAATTCCCCGGACGAACTTTTCGGTCGCGGTAAAAGCCACTTATTAGTGCGGTGCCGTTGGTGGCGGGGCGGCAGTGTAGCGATCGATGCCATCCCGAATCGTGACGTCCGACTGCGCGCCGCTGAATTTTTCATGAGTTGAGCTTCGATTGGAAAGGGCCCCTTTCGTGTGTGTAGATATAGGTCTGTGCGTTGCGGACTCCATTTTTCAAAAGCAGGACACTTGATCGCGTTTTATACGGAGATTGGATGTATAATTATACAGCGAGCGCGTGTTTTTGTTCAGATAGGAGTCTTGTAACGCATATTCCTCGAGAGAAAAGAGAAAAGGAGAAGCAGCTCGCGTTGTAAACCGAAAATCTCAATATATTCCAGTGCATATATTTGTACAGCTCTCGAGGAAAATCTCTCGGCAACACACCACGAATAAGTGTGTACGAGTCTGCGCGCCCGCACCTACTCGCGAGCGAGTGAAAAATATATAGCTGCAGGCACACGCACACATATTTCGTTTCCGGACTTTTCCCGCGTGTAAGTACTAACGCTCTATCGCTGCGACTATACTATATATATACATGCATATGCGTACACACAGCGAGACGCGAAAAGTCAGCAGTCGACGTGTACACGCAAATTGGATTACCGCGCAAAGTAATTGAAGCAAACTGACTACGTTGTTGACTCAACAACTCCTCCGCACAGCTATTTTCCTCGTCTATCTCTCCCTACTCTCGTATACACTCTTTTCCCCGGTAAGTACCACCTACTATACTATACACCACTATATATGCATATATAGTTCTCGATCTTTCCTGCGCACACACACACACACACACACACACACACACACACAGACTCTCGAGAGTTGTACAAGTATAATAAAGTAAATTATGCATCGGATTCCCGCGTATAAATTTCTCAAAGGCTCGATCGCGCAATCTGGCACGTTCTCGTTTCTTATGCTCTTCTATTCTTTTTTTTTTTTAACGAGTTTCGGTATAGTGTGCGGTGTTATTCGTGCGAGCGTTAGCGAAAACATGCAGCGCAGTTTGCTCGCGGTTTTTATCGGCTCGAGGAAGTGGGGAAGGAGAGTATAACCTTATCGTCTCTGCATAATTCGTCGAGGAAGCGTTTTCGTGTGTGGAGCTGCGCTTTTGAGTTTGCTGGAAAAATATTGAGAGAGACCTTTTCAAGGTGGAAGTAATTACACGTGACTTTTGATGGAAGACTTTATTCCTCTCTCGTGTATTGCGTATACTTTTTCGATGCCTTTTACGTCCCGAATATTACACCGCAATGCGTACGAATATGCCGCGAATCGACAAAAAATACACTAACCGCAAGTAAATAAATAACAAACGGTAATAATCGCATGGGTACACTCGGGCCATTTCTTCTTTCCCATAGCCCACGACGAGAGTGCGCTGCTGTACACAACACACAGCCAACAATTTCTCCTATCGATCCCCCTACCGACGCAGCGCGAAAGTCGCTCATCGGTTCCGCATCCCCCGATAATCCATTAGCCCGCGGCTGCTATAATACTACTCGCACGCGAGCCAATTCTCAGGACTCGTATATATGTGTGTGTGTGTGTGTGTGTGTGTGTGTGTGTGTGTGTAAGAGGGTAACTCTAAACGCGCGTGCGGAAGCTGCCTGTGGAATCGGAAAGTGATTAGGAAGTATAGAGACGCGAGGAGAGAGAAAGAGTGCGTATACCGCGGGAATTTAGCAGGAGGTCGTCGACCCGATGCGTCATCTCGAGAACGAGAAAAAGATAGCTCACGCTTTTCATTACGTGGATTTATTGTTGCGGGTATTAATTTTCCGTTTAACCGTCATCGCACGTATAGAGAGAGAGAGAGAGAGCTATACTTTGTAAAAAAAATTGACTCCACTCGACGCTGTGACTAACGCAAGCGTTGATATATGTGGCAGGATAATTCTTCACGTTGAAATCTCACTGCGTATAAGCTCAAAACAGTCGGAAAAAATGAGAGGCATCCGAAGAAGCCTGTTATCTCTCTCAACCAGCAGTATATCCATCCTCATATACGCTTCCAAAACCCGATTTGACTCGGCTCGCAAAAACGACATAAAATCTCTCTCAAATATATATAAAACACACAGCACACAGAGGGGATGATTGAGGCTCCGCAGCGTGAAAAACAATAGAATGAGAGTGTAGTATATATATGAGAGAGAGAAAACGTGATGCAATTTCGCTCGCTAGGCGCGAATCCTGTTCTCTCGGACGGATATTTTTGGAATGTAGGACGACTAAGGTTCGCGGCCGTATGTACTTTCCGCGATGTGTGCAACGTCCTGCTGAGAAGTTGAGCTTGCAAATTTTCGGGAATTCATGCGCTCTCCGTATATGGGCGGTGCTCCGGTACTGCTTTTTTGCAGTGTTTCAAACAAGAAATTCATGCCGACGTTTGTGAGGATTGTATATATAAATACAGGGCAAACTTAATATTTCATCATTAAATTACTCGCTTCAACGTCACAAATATATATACCATATATAATCCAGCTCTCAAATCCCCGTCAGCAGCTAATCACCCTTGGACGTATGTGATACGCAGGCAGTCATTTCTTGGCATCGCACACACATTTCACGCTCGATGGCTATCCGGAAAAACTCCGCGCGTGAGCCTATGATGGATCGCACTCGAGTTTAAACCGAATTAGCCCCGACAGTTGTTTATACGAGTTGGATGAGCGATCGCGAGTCTATCGATATGACTCGGAGCAAAAGGAGAAAAAAAACAGCGTCTCGTCGCTAATTAGAGGCTTAATACGGAATGAATACACGCATATATATATATATATATATATATATATATATATATATATATATATATATGTCGTCAGCGTACTGGAATAACCGATAGAGTGTAAATCGGATTGCTTATGTACGCTCTTTTTCTCTCGCATGTGATACCGCACTATTTTCGAAGCTGATCGATATCTCGCGCAGCTACTCTGATATGTCGTGAGAGATCATGATGAGGACTAGTCTCTCGGCTATAATTCGGTGTATGATCTGCAGTCTCACACATATATGGATATGTACACAGTTATAAAAGTGTGTATCGTCACTTCCGTGCGTATATACGTATTATAATGGCGATTGTATAGTTATCGGGATGATGTATGCATATATATATTTTATATTATTCTATATCGATTTCCTGGCGCGAGTTTCGACGGCTGCAGTGTATAATGAGCGAGCGGTTTATACATAGTAGCCGGCGATATGTGGGAATAAATTACTCCTGAATAATGCAAGCCACTGTAAAATTGTGTGTCCATGCGACGTTCATTATCATGATCCGACACACACACACCCGCGCCTACATGCATATGACTTACAGATTTTATCAATTATATCGCGTTGCATTTCAACGCAATGAGGACATTTCAATACAATAATCCTCCCGCAGATTATTATACACGACAAACGAAAAGAAAAAAGAACGACTATACTATATCGATCGCGATCGGCTGGAAAATTCAGCGATAACCCAAAGAGCGGGAGGAAAAAGCACAGCCCCTGAGGACATCGATAAAACAGACTTTTCCCGCGAGAAGAGTCACGGCCAAAAGCGGCGCATCGGAGGCTCTGTAAGTGATTGCAATCGCTGCCTCTCTCGTGCATATAGATTCTTCTTCTTCTTCGGCGACGGACTGTGTAATATACGCGACGCGTGTATTAATCTTCCGAGGTACTTTTGCGCGCCTGTCATCGATCATACTGTGTACGTACACGCGCAGATTCGAACGTCGTATGCTAGAGAAGGTAGTGTAAAAAGAGGATAAGAAGGAGATTGGATATGGGAGGTGGACGACGGTGTGTTTTTGCATGCACTTTTTCGCGGCCAATATAACGTCGATGATCGAGCGATCGCGTTCAGGTTATATGCATATATGTTGGATTTTTTTGGGGGAGGATCGATTCGTATTACTCCGAGGAGACAATTATTATTTATTTCCAGTATAGTACATGCCAACGAGAGAAAAAGTTATATCGGAAGAATTATTCGTCTCTCGCGTCAAACATCACGTCACCATATATATATTATAAAACACGACGATAAGACAAGTCAAATCTCGCGCTCATTCGAAACGTGCTCTTTTTCTCGCATAAAAAGCGCCCGATTAATTGGCCAGCGGTCTCTCTCTCTCTCTCGCTCTCTCTCTCTCTCACACACACACAACTCGAGCTCTGTAAGTTTACAGATGAGGCACGTGACTAATTGGCAGAGCCGAGGCTATCGAAGCATCTCGGGAGAGATGCAAAGAGCGAAAGCGAGATAGCCGGCGTTTCTCTGTAGCCGAAACGAGGTCCCCCAGTTGGGCTACTATATATTTTCTACTGCATGCGGTTTCGGTTATCTCTCGCACTTTTACGTTATTTACATGCAATAAACTTGACGCGAGATGGTGGCGAAAACTTAACGAATGCAGTTATTACAACGCTGTATATAACATATACCAGAGGGAAAAAAGCTCCAAACAACTGTCTCGTATAATCGGCGAAAAGTATATATAAAGTCCATATAAAATCTCCCCTATATATAAGCGCATCACGAGAGCGAAAAATCTCTCTCTCCAGCGAGAAGAGAGCTAAGCAGCTGAAAATTATTTAAAAAGGCTAGCCTTACCGTATACGAGAGGTTATTAGTAACTGGAGCGAGAGTAAAGCAGGAAAGAAGAAGAATGGTCATCTTTGGTCGTTACGGAAAGACCAGGCGCTGCGGCGGCGCTCGCGCGCGAGCTTAAGTACAGCAAGAACAAGAAAGAAGAAGAGGATTCGGGTCACAGGGTTGTACACTGTACGCCTACACGTATAACGTACACGTGGATAGTCTATACGAAATAAAAGGGGCCGGCGAATTACGTATCGTAATCCTGTTCGTGATAGGTATTGCCTTTTCATCAAGAGTCACGTTCTTTATTTCCTTCTCTTTTAAAGCGA
This sequence comes from Muscidifurax raptorellus, assembly GCA_020010945.3. Classification (NCBI taxonomy): domain Eukaryota; kingdom Metazoa; phylum Arthropoda; class Insecta; order Hymenoptera; family Pteromalidae; genus Muscidifurax; species Muscidifurax raptorellus. The sequence goes on from CM052078.1 coordinate 40,007,489, forward strand.
CAACTTACGAGAGATGAAAAAATAGCATAATTTTCGCGAGGTGTATAATATAAAGAGGGAGTATAAGGACGTTCTCGAGCTGAATCACAAGTCTGTCTCTCTCTCTCTCTCTCTCTCTCTCTCTCTCTAAGCCGCTTTTCTAACCTCCGCAGTAGGTATATATGGTACAAAGCAGAAGGATTTTTTCCCCGGGAGAGAAAGAAGCTGCGGGCTCAGTGTGTGGGATCCCCGGGAAATTTCTTCGAGGGACACTGCACTCTGCACACGCTTTTTATATTATACGTTCGGCGAATCAACGCTGCGACAATTCTTATTCTTGAAAATTAAGTCGAGAGAGAGAGAGAGAGAGAGAGAGAGAGAGAGAGAGAGAGAGAGAGAAAGAAGTGCGGAAACTAGATCAAGAGTAGAAGAGCGGAATAATTCATTTCGTCGCGCACTCGGACAACGAGGAGAAATTGTTATATATATATATTTTTTCAAGTACATTCTCGCCGCCGTGGTGAGAGGGAAAAAGTTTTAACGAGTCTCGTGCGCAAAAAAAAATCAATCGACGCCTTAAAATCGTCCGATCCATAAAACATCGGCGCAGCCAAGTTTCTTCAAGGGAAATGCATGGAATCTCATACACGATGCAGCACGCGCAGGCGAACTTTCGGAGATTATGCAATGTGCATTATTATTTTATCGGCTCGATTCTTATATATGTCGATTACTTCGTGTACACGCCGACACCACTGACACAATTCTCGGGCATTCAATCATCCGAGAGCCGACGATTCGCCCCTAAGAAGAAGAAGAAGAAAAAGAGGAGAAACAGGAAAAGAGAGAAGCCCCTTATGGAAAATGAGAAACAAAAAAGGAAGGGCGACCCTCCTTGAATATCCACCCTCTCTCTCTCTCTGTGTGCGGAAAACCAAGAGGAGCCGACCCTTTGCATCTGACAATTGAAATCTTATTTCGCGCGCAGCCGGAGAGAGAAGGGAGTGTAATCAAAGTTTAAGGAGTATATAGGGTCGAGTCTGCGGCGAATTTCTTCTCTTTAATGTATGAATATACGTAGACTGGGAAGCAAATACACGTTGTTCGAGAAAGGCACCACGAGCCTGTATCGAGAGAATCGTAAAAATAAATTTACCCCTCGGGCTTTGTAGAATTCGCTCGTGCACGTGCTAGTGCATAAATTAATTTCGGTACCGGGGATGATGAAAAGTTAAGCGCGATAACACGAGAGCTTCTCCCCTTTTTTTCTTATTAAACTATATCGAGTATTTATATATATATATATATATACACACACATAAGCAAACCCGTACACATACACACACACACCCACCATAATATCGTCGTGCGTCCAGGTCCCTGGAGCGGCGAGAGGAGGAGGAGGACGACGACTATCGACCGGCGCATTGCTCCCGCCGTTCTTCGCAGCCCCACCAGCGACCCTCTCTAACAACCCCGCCGCCGCAGCGGCTCTCGCTTATATATACGTGTGTGTGTGTGTGCGGGTCGTCTCCAGGCTGCGACGCTGTGTACAGTATATGAGAAAATTCGGGGGATTTTTTTTTTGTGTAGATGGAGTCGTTACGGGATACATTGGGGGTACGTAAGGAAGCAGGGATTTTACATTCATCGCAAAACACGAATTCATAGCGTGTGTATGCTCTTTCAAGGAAGACACATAACAACGGCGTCGAAATAATCATCGTTTGCAAACTACGCACACACCGCAGCCCCCTACAAGATTCTCCCCCTCCATCTTCTCTCCGCATAGCAGGCGTACTTCCGGCCGGGAAAATATAGGCCGATCAATCCCCATAAGATCCTCTCTCTCTCTCTCTCGCTCTCTTCGTACGCCTACAATGTGCTACTGCTCAGCCTCGAAGTAACGATCGAAAGCAAGCCAACCCCCTTTCCGAGGATTCTCTCCGAGGAGATCCGTCTTTTTAGGGGCCAGCGCCGCCCCCTCCGAACTTTTCTGAGTCACACGCAGCTTGTGGTGTTCGACGACGTGGTTGTGTACGTCGTGTAATATAACAGGCTCTCCATACAGACGTAGAGTGGCCGGACTGTTGGAATTTCGAGGGCTTGCGTAGTGTGGAGGAGAGATTTTCTTTCTTGGCTGACGTGTATAACAAAATGAATGCCCGACGAGGACAGAAATTAGGAGGCGATAGCGCGCTGCAGTAGAGGAGAAATCATGACTCAGGACAGACGCGAGAGAGACTGACTATATACGTATAAAAGCTTCGTCCCGCTAGCTATATATATATGTGTGTCAGGATGACACAAGTTTTGTAGGTTACCGGTTAATGAAGTTACGAGAACTAAACTCGCGGAATCACTCAGACGTTTGCACAATAGCAGTATAGCGCAGAGAACTCGCTCCTATCGATTTATCATTGGCCGCTCTCGCGCGCACCGGCAACTTCTATCTCCCAAACTCGCACGAATTTCTCGTAAATACACAGCGAGAAATGGAAAAGTTCTGCTACACATATATGCATAGCCTTATACCCGTCCGAACTTTATCTCGTGTACGTATATAATATACTAATAGTATATAGCCGAAAAAAAAATATTCGCAAATTAAAAAGGGGGAACGTCACGTCTATATATACACTTATATATGTATATTCGTAAGGACGCGGCGTGTATAGAGCGTAAAGGGTCTTGGGCTCGTCAGAGGGGGTATAATAACGATTCGACCCATAAAATTACCCATTATACCTACATTAATTCAAACAAGAGCTTCGGCCTCCCTCGGGCGCCACAGTAGTCGAGTAACGATTTTCATCGCTATAAGAGAGAGAGAAAGAGAGAGAGAGAGAGAGAGAGAGAGGGCGGTACATCTGCTTTAACGCACACCTATATCATATACCAGGCCTGATATTATAATATTCAGCCGGAAAAACAATGACACGGCTTCTTCTTATTCTTCTGAAGTAGAGGGCGCGCACAAGGTGATGTATATGTATATCGATCGAGCCTCGCAATAATGAAATAGGCGCCTCTCCGCGTAAAAGGCTCAGAAGGGACAGACACACGTATATACATAAGAACGAATCGCGATTTATTATTTCGTGATGCCTGCGACGTGGCTGTGGCGGCTTTTTTTTATTTTGCTTCGGGGCGCGGCTGATATTGCTTGATCCGAGAGAGTATACGCACAATCAGAGGATTGGGCTATATTGATTTCGAGAGATTTTGAGGGGCGGAAGGGTGGGCTACCACTGCAAATATTTTCTTTGCGGCGCGTGGGTGCAGGCTCCCTCTTTTATTTCGACGCGTGTGTGTAGCGCCCTGCTTGACCCTGTAATATTTAGTCTACTCGATAAAAGTATAAATTTAAAAAAAAAATCACTCCCACTCGTCATCCTCAAAACTATGTACACTACATAATGCAGCGGTGTAAGCTACTATACTCGAGCCGAAAGCGCAACACACATTCTCCGAAAACAAAGCCGCGCAATAACACGAGGACGCCTATATAATACTCTCATATACACAAGAAAATGAAATTTCGCCTCTGGCAAACATCGCCTCCGCGCGCCAAAGTATAATACGTCGTTCTCTCTTTCTCCCGGCCGTCGGTCGACGAACGCTCGTTTCGACCGCGTCGTTAAAAGTCTTCGCTCGTCGTCGTCGGCGGCGGCACTGTTAAATCGACTCGAAGGAGCTCTGCAGAAAGAGAGAGAAGGAAAATGAACCGGCGGCGCGTCGCTAAGAATCTCATCCGCGCGAAATCGCCGCGGGTTATGCGGAGTTTGGCCTCCGGCCAGATTCTTACCGCGATCCAAACAAGCTCGAGGATGAAAATCAATTTCTTCACGGAGAATTCTTTTTTTTTTCATTCGTTCGTTGTATATGTATTGTATTTTTTAAACGTATACCTCGCCTCCGCGTCGTTTGTTATGATTAAAAAATATTTGATTATATGGTAGCGAATACCGAGAGTGCGGGGTCTGAAGCCCCGCAAGACGCGCTACAAGTGTATAGCTTTATTAATAAGAATACAGCTTATGTGTACGGTAAGGCAATGCTCGAAGAAAAACTAGTTACATACGAAAGATGAAGAACCGCGGGGGGAGGGGGGGTATCCCCTAGAAAGGAGAAAAAAGCTTCGCGAAAACGGTAGCTATATACACACGCACTCTTGTCTCGCGTCGTGTATGACACTTTGCTTCTTTCCCGCGGCATTGTCGCGCAAACGCGCGCGTTTCACAAAGGCGAACCGCCGCCTTTTAAACCTCATCGGAGCCGCCCCGTTTACATAATACACATACCGCTGCGCTTTCGCAGTTCCACATGTATATATGTATACACAAGACGCGCTTTATTTAAAAAAAAAAACATTCCAATATCTCCCTTCCGAGCGCGCTCCGATCATCAGCGCGACCTCGAAAAAGTCGCTCGGATAAAAAAGACAGTTTCGCTTATATAAATAAATTGAATTTTTTTCTTCCGTGCGCAGTTTATTTTCTAAAAATGACACGCCAAAAAAGACACGCGATTGCTGTACTATATAATACGTCGCTTTTTCGCTCTCTCCCTCTCCCTCTCTCTCTCTCTCTCGCAGAAGGTGAAACGAAGAATGAAAAAGGTGACGTATTTAGGTCAGAGGGGTACAAAGCTACTGTACCTGCACGCCCGCGCTCGCTTCTGTTCTCCATATATTAGGTTACAGCCCGTGCGAACGTGTATAGATATATACGCACGTATGCACACACACACACACACACACACACACGTCGATGCTGCTGCAGCCGTATATATATATATATATATATATATATATCGATTGTCGCGCACGCGCACCGAGTCGTTATCTGCGCGCGGACGACGAGCTTTTAGGGCTGCTATCGCTTTCGCGTCGAGTTAAGCGTCGCTTATTATCGTTCGACGATTTTTCACTCCGCTCCTGTATAATTATACATGCGCGAGAGATCGATGTATATACTTTTATACTGTATATATATGGCAATTGAAACTTTACGTACTAGCCATGATGTAGGTATAATACAATGTAGTCGGATAAATGGCAACGACGAAAATCGAAAGAAAAAGGAAAACAGAAAAAAAGCAATCTCAACGTCGTTATGCGAAATTTCATCCTGCAACGGCACATTAACTTTATTGCTTTAGCCTGGATGCATATAAGTACGGTTAATTTTCGCCGCGTTGCTGCAGCAGGAGAGAGAATATTTATGCGCGTCGTTTGCGCCTACTCTCTCTCTCTCTCTCTCTCTCTCTCTCTCTCTCTCTCTCTCTCTCTCTCTCTCTCTCTCACTGGTGCCCTTTGAATCGTGCACACGCACGAGTGCCGCTACGTGAGCATTCATTGCTTTTCGGGATTTTCCACCCGAGTTGTGTACACTGATGCGTCGTCTTTTTTTGGACGGCACCTCTCTCTCTCTCTCTCTCTCTCTCTCTCATCGTGTCTTCCCTAGTGTTTGAGTGGCTGCTGCTGTTTGTTTTTTGCTCGGCGAGAGCGCTTCTTTTTTTCCCAAGGTTTATTCTTAAACTTTGTTGTATAATGTTTTTCTCTCGAGTTTTTTAATTTCCCGCCGCCGAAACTAAAGCTTGTTAACATTTCCCGCGATGTACATTCGAGTGACTTTGATGCATCTATTACGCTGATACTGGCGACACCAGAGCGTATATTTATCACTCTAATAGCATCATGTCACGCATTAAAATTCACGCGCTTAGGAGGAGGGGGGGCGTTTCTGACAAATGCTAATGACTCGAGGAGAGCGACTCTATATACCTATATCATATACATATATATATATATATATATATATATATATATATATATATATATATATATATATATATATACGTTATAAGTGAAAATGAATTGTCGCGCGCGAGCGATTAACTTGCCTTTGTCTCTGAAAAATTTATACAACGCTTTACACTCCAAGCATAATTAAACGCAAACACATCGTAATTTACATACGACTCGTGCAGCGAAAATATTTTCCCGAGCGCCGGGATTTCCGAGCGATAATATTGTACCATTATACGCGTGCAGAACCAACGTCCTCATTCGCACGTGCGTTATCTCTCTCTCTCTCTCTCTCACCTTCGCGTCGCTTCACCGAAAGACTTTCTCGGCCGCATCGCGTGGAAGACACGTGTGCACGGCTATATATATAATACTGAATGCCGAAGGACGAGCGCCATATACGCTATAGCTATATATATATATACAAAGCGCATATATATATAGTACATATAGAGTGCGAATTTATCTGAGCGGAAAAGCTGCGCTTCCGGTCAGCGCGATATCATAATGCGCGCCTGGCCGTATAATCGCGCCGCGACGATATATGATGATGCTTTTCGCTGAGAGGAGTTTATAGCGCTGAATCCGAAAATCAATCGCGTTAGTCAGAGTTGGCTGGGTTTTGCGCTTGCAAAAGGTGCAGTGTCTTGAAAGCCGGATGTTCGAGGCTTGTGCCGCTGGAAAATTGAAAAGTTTAACCGTGAATCCGCCGAAAGATATGATTGTTGATAAAAAAGCTAATATTCCTTACGAGGATGCACTGAACGAAAAATTCTCCACAATCGCATCAGTCTACGCTCTCTCGCCTCCACACACACATATCTATATAAATCGGAAATTGGCCCGTCTCTCAAGCCAGTATTATAACGAATAGATTTACTCGGACGTCCTTGAAATTCACTTTCCGGTGAAGCCGCGAGCATCACAATAAGAGAATTCCGCGGCGATATTTTAGGCACGCGTATATACATATATATATATAACGGCCTCTGTATAATGTCGTAAAACGTACATATATACACGTACAGCCTCGCTACTGCGGCCTTTCACTTCCATATCAAGACTATCAATTTCGCGACTCCAAAAGGGCTTTTACTTCTGCGCAGTGTATATATAGATACGACGTACGACTCGTTAAAAACGTATTCGAGAGCAGCAGCAGCTGCCGCTTTCGGAGGGATAATGTCGCGTGCTTTGGATTAATGCGTACTTCCGAGTGGCATATCGAAGCCCGAAATTCCGCCATTCGATTGGGAATTCTTCGTAAATATATTTACAATTACACTCGTGAAGACGCAAAAAAGGGGGGAAGCAGAGCAGACGATCGATCAGGTGCCGTAAAAGTCCACCGACAACGACGACGTGTCTCTCGTGGCTTCTGCATCTCTCTCTCTCTCTCTCGCGGTGGCAATTCCCAGTCGTCGTCTGCGAAGCCGGTCGTTAAACGTAACAGCCGACAATAAAATGAGAGAGAGAGAGAGAGCGGAATAAATAAGGGCAAAAAGCCGACGTCTAAACGGCTCTCTCAGTCCTCTGACGAAAATGAGTCGCGACAAAGACTTTTACCTCGTAAATATCGCGCTGAGCTTTACGGCCTCGGCGTGGGAAGGGGTGAGAGAAGAGAAGCGTATTCGTAAATTCATCCTGATTGAGACGAGTTTTTTATTATTATTACTTTTATCGTTATTGTAAAATCCTGATACGAAATAAAGGATCCGTATACGCTACACATATACGACACGTTCGATCTCATTGAAAATTGATCAGGTACTTTCACGGCTTCGCGAGAAGTAGGTCGGATGCTGCCGCTGTTCCAATAGGTATATTATGCATCGCCGTGTGTATGTGTGTACACCCCATGAATTACGTACCCGCGAGAGAGAGAGAGAGAGAGAGAGAGAGAGAGAGAGAGAGAGAGAGAGAGAGAGAGAGAGAGAGAGAGAGAGAGAGAGAGAGAGAGAGAGAGAGAGAGAGAGAGAGAGAGAGAGAGAGAGAGAGATAGAAACGCGGAGGGAGACTATAGCCTTGACTCTTATTCCCCTGCAGTCGTATACAGCGCGTATATGTATATATATCGAGAGGAGAAAAGGAGGAGGCCGTATGTCGCAGGGGAGGATTTTTGCGAGGCCGGTCACGCAGGAGAGAGAGAGAGAGAGAGATATGTGGGTGTATGTGTGTGACGTGGTTTTAAGCTTTGACCGGGCGATCGAGAGAGATGAAGAGGTATGCGGGTCGCCTTTTTTCAAGTTTTTTGATCAAACGACCGTTTGACGTATACATAACATAGCGTATACCTATTTATATAGTATTTTGAACGATCGCAATATATAAAAATCTAGGTATCAAATTACAGACAACACAAAAGCTCCCTAAAGAGTAATCCAATCGTCGCCCCTTTATATATATACATATATATATATATATATATATATATATATATATATATATATATATATATATATATATATATATATATATATATACACTACATAAGCTTCTCTCGACGATCGGCTTGCAAGCTCCACGCGACTTATGTCCCGAAAATCTCTCGTGTTTCACGACGTATTGCCACTTGGAATTTCGCGGAGAGTTTAGTCGGGAGAGCGCGTCGTTTTTCCGCTGACGTAAACTGACTGCTATACCATCAGCACCCCCGGCGTTTACGTAACGCGACGAGCGCAAAATTCTAGCGACAACTTCTTGGCCTTATTTTTTTCGCTTTGCTCGCATCTCTCGATCGTTATTGTATTATATATACACCTCCTTATCACAACTCCCCCTTTTTCCATCATCCTCCCGCGCGGCAGTTTTATTGTTACAATCTGAATGCACATCGCTCGAGGCTCTTGCTGAAAATACATTTTCTCGCCTCTACATCGATATTACGTATACATAGTTCGCAACAAGCGCGTGTATACGTAAAAGTAGATAACGTGTCTGTGACAGGTGCGAGACATCGACTGGTACAAATGACCGTGTAGTTGCGATTTACATAACCGGCGCAACGTCCCAAACAATAGGGGGAAAAAATTCGCTCTACATTCGCTGTATACATATATATATATATATATATATATATATATATATATATATATATATATATATATATAGAGTGGGCTGTGCGTTCGACCGCGAGGAAAAAACGAGAATAAGTCAGCACGCGAGAGAACAGCTGTGCAGCTATGCGTCTCGGGAAAATCGATTCTCGTGTATAGACACCAGCAGTGCGCGGAGGATACTAAATTCGCTGCATTCATAGGAAATATGACAATTTGCTTCGTTACGCGATATACAGAGAGACTGGCGGCGACGGATGCATGGAAATGCGGTTATATACTCTCTCTCTCTCTCTCTCTCTCTCTCTCTCTCTCTCTCTCTCTCTCTCTCTCTCTCTCTCTCTCTTTCACTCTGTGAGGACGTCGCTGTCTATAGAATATTCTGACGCGATTCAGAGAACTCCGCCGTCGCGTCTCGTCCCATTTGGAAACAGCTGGATACTATATACTACACTGCCGTTGCCGGGCTGAGTTTCTTCGTCGTTTTTCTTTTCTTCTGCTCGTCTTCTAATGAAGCTGTGAAATTGCGGACTGTCGTCGTCGGCTCATCATCGTACTGCCAAATTGAGAGATTGTTCGCGTTTTTGTAAATATATATATTTCAAACCAGAAAAAAATAAATGTTCCCAGCACTGCGCCGCTGACATTAATATTGATAGTCTTGATGCGAACTCAGCTGTATACCTATATGTATTTATGAAAAAAAGGACAGCAGCGGCGAAATTTCGTAAATAATAAAACGTGACGCTGATGAAGAGAAAGCGAGCGGCGTCCCTTTTTTTCTGTTCATCGACGCGGAGCGACACACCCCCTCGAAAAGAGTGAAAAAACATTCCCAAGAGTGGCTTCGTTGGAAATTGGATGTGTGTATAGAGGGTGAGTCAGCCGCGCGGATGATTCTTTCATCGGAGATGATTAATCAGAATTATTAAACGCGTAACTAGACCCGACTATACTACCCCAAGAAAAATTGTTTCCATCATCGCCGTAAATAACGTTCTAAAATAAAAAAAGCACCGCACATCTATATCTATTACAGCGGCTGGTCAACACCGGTCCAGACTGTTCAATTTTCTAGCAGAGACCCGAACACAGACTTATCATTCGACCATCTCTCTCTCTCTTCATTACGCGAATGTAGGCTACTTCTCACCCCCTCGGAATCTCTACTGACATAAAAAAAATCCTTTCACGCTAACACAGATAAGACAACGTCGACACCGCCTCAGGCCAAAGTGCAACATTGTCCTGAGCCAAGTTCGATCAGAGCCGAGCACTTGGCCGAATTTCCCGACGTCGAACCAACGGTACACCTCGACATTATTTAAAGCCGAGAGAGAGAGAGAGAGAGAGAGAGAGAGAGAGAGAGAGAGAGAGAGAGAGAGAGAGAGAGAGAGACAAGCACATCTTCGTCAGCGCATTGTCGGCGGCCTTACTCCAAGGTCTCGCGTGTGTGTGGCAGAGACAGGAGAGAAATTTTCGCGAGGCTAATTAGAGTTGCTTCGCTTTTAATACGGCGTTGATTCCGCGAGAGACGGAAAGAGAGAGAGAGAGAGAGAGAGAGAGATTCGAGTTGTTTGTCGCACTGCTACTCTGCATCAGGGATAATTAGAAAGCCGAGTCTAACGAGCTGCGAATGTAGCTCTTCGAGAAACGGGAGTAGACAGTGTCTTCTTCGTATATGTATTGTATATACAAGCGACGTGTGCATTTATGACGATCATGAGCCGACTTGTTGCGCGCATTTTTTCGATCGATGTATATCTGAGCCTCGGCTTCGAATTTCAAATTCGGCTGGTAAACAGCGAATCTCTATACCTGTATATACACACACACACACACACACACACACACACACTCGGTGCTCCTTAATTATGAAAGTTTGCAGTGCTGCAGCTTCTCTGGCGTATATTGCATAGAATAATTAGTTCGCATACAGAATACACATATGCGTATATATGAGTTTGAAATAGCGAATAACTTGTATAATTTTTTTTTGTTACAGGGGTGCCTTCTCGGTGGTCCGGCGATGCGTGCAGAAGAGCACGAACCTCGAGTTCGCTGCGAAAATCATCAATACCAAAAAACTCTCCTCCAGAGGTAAGCCCTATATTCTATATTACGATATACGCATAACGCAATCCTGTATACAAGCAACACCTCACTGCGTTGTATATACACTGAAAACTCGCGAGAACGGCCTTATAAGACCTTATCGAGATCGAGTCGCGGGTCTATTCAGTTCGAGGTGTACCTGTGTGCGGCTGGTCTCTCGAAAAGAAAAGCTCCGATGAGCTTTGTATACTGCATAAATGTATATAAACCAGATATATATATACTTGACTGTTCAAAAGACACGGATAATCGCGTGTAGCGTAGAACGACGATCGACTTTTTTTTCGTTTAACAAGACCGTTATGTAAATGACGAGTGCGTTTTAATGCAGAGGCCGTGAAAAACACGCGGAAATAAATTGCACGTCGATAAACTGCCTCTATACACCGCGAGGACAAAATTGCTTCTTTAAAATAAAAAAAAAGCTGATGTCCGAACAAAAATTCGAAACCTATCCGCTAAGCGAACTCAATCGCGAAATCGTAAAAATTCATCAAAGCCCCTCGCGAGTCCGGAATTAAACAACGTGGCGCAAAAGCAGAGAGCAGCAATATGGTTCTCTCTCTCTCTCTCTCTCTCTCTCTAACAACGACGTCGTTGACAATCTGCCAAGATCCCCTGCTCTATATCCAACCGACCATCTCTCCGAATTCGATCGCGCGGATGAACCGCGATTTCCCCCGCAACGAAGAAGAATTGCTCTTTGACGCGATGATTTAGCTCTCGTACGTATATATAGAAAAAATAGCGCATAACAGTATATATAGCAATGTACGCGATTTAAAGCAAACGGCTGATTTCATCGCGACCAACTGTTGCCAGAGAGACAGAGCAATAACGTCTATCTCTATGCTAAAGCACGATCGTCGTATCGCGCCGATCGTCTTTTAATTTTTCTCTTCGGATGTACCTAATTTTAATCGGCAGACGAGTAAGAATAGACTTGACGGCTGCTCTTTGAGACTCGACGAATTTTTCCGATCCAAGTAGATGGTTAGCTGCTTAATCGAATCAATTAAAATACTGCTCGCGCGCACTGTACACACACACACTCATCCGATAAACGGCTCGTGTTACGATCAATCGAATTAGTGGCAAAGAGGTTTCTCCCACTGTACGTTCTCCCAAGCTCTCGTCGTCTTATATATATCATCGGAGAGTAGTTTACAGCCTCGTGAGACTATGCGTTTTCTTCGACTTATTCATTTCATATAAAAGCGAGAGCTCGAGTAGGGTATTTTTCACGCGGTGGCAAAGAAATCATGAAAAGCTTAATATCGCCGTAATACAAAGCTCAAATATTCCCTGTACAAAGCTCTTCCTCTCCTATACACATAACCCCCGCAATTTCAAAAATTCACCATCATCTCGTACACAAAAGCTTATATACCTCGACAAATACATTTCACCCCGAGAATCTCTCCTCAAAGGCTCCCCTGCGTCAAACGAAGTTGAACGAAAAAATTTATACACTTCCACCCCTTGAAAACCCCACTCTCGAGCAGCGTGCAACTCGTTTCGTTTCGAGTATTGATTCACCCCTTATATATACCATCCGACTTGCTCTCTCTCCTCCTACACATATACCAGCCGTCGAAGAAGGATAGAAAGAGAGAGAGAGAGAGAGAGAGAGAGAGACCGAGCGCAAAGTGCAGCCGGAAATTAATAAGGGAAAGCTCGCGGCTGGCGTCAGAGCCGAGAGCCAATAAAGCTCCGCCCCCTCTTCTTTCGGGCCGACGCGGCGACATAGTGAGAGAGAGAGAGAGGGACCTTGCTCCAGTAACCTCTTGACCTAGCGCCGAGAGAGAATATTCGACACAGCTCTATGCAGGTGTGCACTGCTGCTTTTATCCGTAGGTTGACGTACGTGCGGACGCGTCGTCGAGGTGCTGCGGGCTACTACTGCGGCTTTTTTTTTCTTACGCTAGAGTAGGCTACTGATTCGCTTGGGAATGACTTCTTTTTTCGCGTCATTGCGACATGTAAATTTGAGCTATTCCCGCGAGCATCGAGAGCAGAAAACTGCGATGACAAGGAAAATCGGATCAACGTTCAATCGTCCGAGATTGCGTATAGCTATATGTATAAGGCTGGTCTGTAATCCAAAGTAATAATTAGCCCATCTTGTCCTTCGGCTGCTGCTGGAATCGCTCGTGGATCAGAAAACGGAAATTAGAATTTCTAATTTGTGGCACTGACCGCAAGCCTATCGTTACGTCATCGGAAACGTCGTAGGTATATACTGTCGTGAGAGATATCGATCGAACCTAACCTCCCTTTAACTAAACCAGCAGAGAGCCTATTCGACACCCCCCCCCCCCTGCACAATGAACTTTCATCCAAACTTTAGATTAAAAACTCCTCGTTCTTTTTAATTAATCCACGCAAATATTGACTCTATTCGAGCGAACTATATATATGTATACAGGAATACGACTAATACGTTCCGAGTTATACATGATGAAAAAAGGGCTGCACCTGCGTGACGGGAGATTCATGGTCGCGAGTATACAGGGGGTCTATAAAGTCTGCTCGCGTGCGTGAGGAAGACACAAGGCGAAATTAATTCGAGGTCCTATCTGTTGTGTATATTATTTTTATTTACGTTTATGTGCGCGTGAGCGATTTACCGGGGAAGAGGAGAGAAAGAGAGAGAGAGAGAGAGAGTTGGAAGGAATCCGAGCAAAATATTTTCATAGTAGTTGTGTGTGGGAAACAATGCTGTGCTTCGTGAATTCTCAAAATTTTTGTTCTCTGTGAAAGCGAAAAGGGAAGCACTCCGGGGTAAGGTTTCTTTTAATAGAGGTGGAGGAAAAGGCTTCTTGAAAAAAACCTACTGTTGTATATGTATATATGTTCTCTTTGCAATTATTTCGGAGTACAGCGTTCTTTTTTTTTTACTTTTCTGCTCAGCTGATTGCTTTGGTTAATAACAATCGTTACAGCTTCAACTTTGTATATCCAAGTCAAAACGTTGGAATTCTCTTCTTCTTTGAAACTCGATTACTTCGCTTTACTACACCGCGCGAGCTTTTTCAAATATCCTAAAAAGTCTCTTCGCGTCGTCTCCTATATCTAACAAGCCGAGTAGGTGTAAAGCCTTCGAAAAACCCACTTCCATCCCACGACGGCAAACACCAGTGTGATGCTATACACCGCGGGAACAACATCCTCTCGCGCCTCGGTCGCTTTCTAAATAACGAGTTTAGCCTTAAACAAGAACAGCTTGTTAGCAATGGTGCGCGTAATCCGGTATATTCGCGATACAAGCCCTGCCATCAAAGAGACACATGCTCTCGTCGATGTGTGTGTGTGTGGAACGAAAAGTGGAAAAATGAAAAGGTATGTACAATGTGACGGGAGAAAAAAAAGCGCGGTAATTTTGAATTCGAGATTCCATTCGCGCATATATACGCTATACAGCTTTTAGGGACAATCGACAAATTGTCCACTCATATTCGTGCATCCGACGGATTGCCTGTCTCGGCAATCAAAAGAGACACTGCAGCTGCAACAATTATCACTGCGCTGTATATACTACACGCGATATTTATCGCGTATTCTATAGTTTCATCGCGGGTAATAACAATCAGCGTATCACAGACTGCCACAGGGGACCTATACGCGCGTATACACAATATATATGCACTGCATTCGTTGCGGCCACTGCTGACCAGGTCGACCGACCGCGAAGCGCCTTTTCCCATTTCTCCCTCTCCTCTGTGGTGTACCGAAACACTCGACCACCGGTAAAAACAAATGTAGCTGTACTATATACAGTGGACACGCGTTCCTTATACTGCGAGTGATTCAAAAATCGCATCGATGCGCGTATATGTATAAGGCGCGCGCGAATTTTAATAAATAGGAATAATCGCGATAAGACCGCAACGAATGATTAATAAAGCGAGAAATTCTAAGCTCTTATCGGCGCGCAACATCCATTAGTCACGGCATTTCCAGCCGATAAAAAATGTAAAACTCTAATCCACTCGAGAGGGATAAAAAGTTATAGCGTGTACTATATATATATACGTAGTAAACGGCAAGAGCGAAAGAAAGAAAAGGCTGTGTTATCGAGAGGCGGCAGGACTGTAAATTTCGTAGTCGTCGCGTATTTCAGATATGTGTGTGTGTGTGTATATATGCATATACAAAAGATACAGCGGCTGCTCGACTGCCGGTCGCCGCTGGCGGCATTTATTACTCGCGCACGGCATGTGCGGCCGTATAGATATCGCGTATGCGATTTACATATGCCGTGACCGTTGATGAAAGAGATAAAAAGGCTGGCTCTGAGCTCGATATACTATTATATATCTAAGCCTTTTTGGGATCTAGGTAGCGCAGGGATTTTTCGTTTTGCAGGAGGGATATATGTGCGTGAGGCTCTTCGGCTGGATAGCTTACTCTCGTATTTAGAACATCGATCGGTTGTCGTGTGCGTTGCAGGAATTTTACACAGTTTATACAGCTACGGAGTTTAAAGTTCTTTTTCCATCGATTTATATTGCCAAAGAGTGTGAGGAATTTTTTTTGTCGATACAGGCTGAATTGACTTTTTCACGTATAACTTTGTACTTATCGTGAAATTAATAATATGCAGCTAAAACTATATATGTTTCGTCAAGCGAATACATAATACTCACAACATGTTTTCCCGCTCTTAAATAATGAATGCTCATCGTTCGTTCATATATTATACGTTACATCAAATAATTTATTTAAAACGCTAGAGCGCAAAACGGTCAATTATACAAAATCAATGCATTCCTCCGTGTGTATATATATATACATATAGATACGCGCGCAAGCTATTACGCACGCGACTTTTCCATTTGACACAAGTCCATTAGCATCGCTTATAATAACCACACAGCATTTAATTATATAAACATTTTTCGATCGAACGCTGGATTAAGGTAAAATTAAAATTGCATAACTTGCACCGCTGTATATATATTCGTATATATGCGAGTCTAATTCGATCGTACGTAGCCGAGAGTAGAGCGTAAATATTAGTTTTAATGCCGGCCGTCGATATGTACACTCGAATTCGACGAGTCAGTAACCTCGAAAAGTTCATATATACTGTCTGTCGCGTTTATTTACACGATTCGATTTAATATTAGCGGCTCTTATGTATATTCTTCGAATTCATACACCTCGTCATGTCTAAAAAAGCCTGTCGGCGTAATTATTAGTCCGGCACACGCGAGCACGCGATTTTCACGCCGACGATTAGCTTTTCCGGTTTTCATTAACGCGCTCCGACTGAAAGAGCTGTTCTTTTATACGCGTGTGTGTTTTGCGATATTTTTTTATTTTTATTTCGACAAAAAGAAGTTATTATAGGAGAAAAAGAGGAGGATTTGGATTAGCCCGATTCAATCTTCGAAAGCTCCTTCGGATATAGCTGGTTGATGGCGAAGCTTTCTCTGCCGTATACGTATATATATGTAGGAGGGATTTTTGGAATGGAATTGGATCGTTATTGTGTGTGTGTGTGGGCTGATATGTGACTTTATTTGTATGCAAAGCGATCGCGAATTCGAATTTAGACTCTCTATACATAGAAACGTTATTGGCTTATAAGTATAAGCGAATTTTTTAAGAAACATTACACTCACAAAAGTCTAGATTTATATATATGTAAATCCAAATGTCACGACTAATGAATTCTCCTTCTCATTTCAGACTTTCAGAAGCTCGAGCGAGAGGCGCGGATATGTAGGAAACTTCAGCATCCAAATATCGGTAAGTCTCCTCTTCAATTTTGTCTCCCATCCCCCATGTACGTATATATAGCATACTTTTTCCTTCCACGCGATATTGAATTACGAGCAAACTTCGACATTCAAATTCATCGGCTTCCATATGTATATATATATCACAGCCGGGATATATAAAATAAAATTGCGCTTCGTCGCGGCGACGACTCTGCGTATATAGTAACGTCTAATAAAAGAACATATACCCGATGCGAGAGATGTAGCAATATGGAAAATTACAAATAATGACACGGGGGACTAATAGAAGGCTCGTTGAGAGCCGGCGTTAATACGGCCGTTATTGATACTATCACTCGGGTCAGCTGCTGTTGTGTAGGGCTGTTCTGTTTTTTTTTGCCGATGATGGGACACAGAGTGGCGCGTTATACGAGCGGGCCAGAGAATTTTGTTACGCGATGCGAGTTCATAGATATACGTTATGTGCTGATGGGTTATATATTAATGGGAATTAGTGGCTCGTTCGAATGCTTTTCGAAATAATTTAAGAGTCGTAACTTTACGAGATGATTTAAAAATCGTTTTTACTCATTGAAAACGAACTATATATATACGCACATATAAAAAAGGTATAAATCACGGAGTAGACGACCATCAGCAGATGGTAACTCCCCTCGATTCCCGCGACGACGTGAATTTCTTCTCACTCACGCTCCACCTCAGTCAGCAACGATTTCCTCGAATAATTAGGTTAATGCAGGAAAAAGAGGGCATTTAAATTCAAGACATACCGCTCTCTTTCTCTCTGAACGACGAAGTAAAATAATCAGCGCCGAACATCTTTCATTTCCCCAGAGTGTGTGTAGCCGGCCAGAAGCTCTCGTCTCAAAAATACGGATTGATTCTTTTATTGATTCCGTCCGATTGGATCTGAATGTAAATGACGCGAGTGAAGATGAAGAACCGCAGCGTCGTCACTTAATAATATATACATATATATACTCGAAACCGTTCAATTAACGTGAAATGTCTCTTTGATTCGTCGTCGTATAAATGATGCTTTATAGTCATCAAAAAAGATGAAGTATTATTTAAAAAATCATTGCGCTTTTATACCGCTCCGTATATATATATATATATATAGACACGAGAAATTTACGGCGCTCGATGAGAAATAAGAAAAATATATACGCGACACATCTTATCATGGTCGCAGCATCCGTATAGGGGGATACGTATCCACTTTCTCTCTTTTCCGTTTCACGCGCGATATAACAGTGTCTTCGATTCTCACTCCCCCGCAGGTTTAATCGAGTCACACGCGCGGCTATATACCGACTTTATTGTTATCGCGTTGTCCACCCGCGCGTCCGTCAGAGTATAAGGTGAAAAAGAAAATCACGAGAAGATTCTTTGGAAAGTCACACGGCTCATTACACCGGCGAAACGAGGGTCACACAAGCTTGTGTGTCGTATATACACGCGTAATATCTATCCGCAACTGAAAGCCGAAGAAGCAATGTCGTTCGTGTGTGCGTAGAAGAGGCCGATAAATCAAGAAAGCTCGCGGTAGAGAGAGAGAGAGAGAGAGAGAGAGAGAGAGGCCGTAACTCACGAGTTTTAATAACATTCGCACCTGTGCGCATTGCGGGAATTTTCTTTTCTCTTCTATTTTTTTCTGCTGCTCGCAAGCGGGGTTAAAGGCGAACAATGCGAGATAAATACTTTGTAGGGCTTTTTAACGCGCGGTAAATGCTTGTTTATACCGACGGAAAAAGTAGCGTAGCGACGCGAATTTTTGTTTGTTACGCGTAAATACTGTAAATAGTTGCGAGAGAGAGAGAGAGGGAGAGAGAGAGGAAAGGGGAATAAGCCGCAGGGGCTATATACGCACCGCGGCCTTGTGTAAATATTGCGGTTGGAAGAAAGGAATTGTTCGCTACAGTCGTTTTTTCGGCTAAGGCTGCGCCATTGCTGAGAAAGAAACGTGGGATTACGCTACTGCGAAGATGTACGTATACACACGGACTTTCCGCACTTTTGTCAATAAACTTAACTAACTTTCCAAATGGCGCACTAGTTCTTCGTTTCTAAACGATGATACGTCAATCTGCTGGTGAAAACTTGTCCTTGACTCAACACCGCGACTGACGATCGGAAAGAAAAGTGTCGAGAGACGTCGGCTTGGAACGCGAGCTTTGGACTTCCGCCAGCTGCATCATCGGCTCGCGCAACATCGAGAGCTTGTACGTGTACTTTTAATGAATTCTCTCGAGCTCGCGCCATTATAAAGTTTTTCGGTATGATATCGGAACGGCAGCCGAGTGTTTTTTCTCGAATTTATGCATCGGGTATGCCTTATAATTAAGAAGAAGAGAACCGCAATCGAAGCCAAGAAATGAGCGTCTGAGAGTAAAATAAAAAAAAATTCTCGTCGACGTCTTGGCTGAATCCATCGCGGAAACGTTTTTCCCCGAGACAAAAGCAATGCGTATATATATATATATATATATAGATCAATACTGCAGTAGCAACGGGGCTTCCCTCAATTTGTTTTCCTCCGCCGCCTCCTCCTCCTCTGTCGTCGTCCGATCCAAAAACGCGCGCAGTATATACATATATATATATAGAAACCCGCCTTTGATTCTCCCGTGTGCCCGCATTATCGCAGCAGCAGCAGCAGCGGCGGCGGCAGCGTCTTGTGTGTTATATAGACCTGTTGGTACAGTATAGTATATGGAACAGCTGTTGGTCGCGCAAATTTGTTTTCCTCCGTTTTGCGTAATCGACGGCGAGAGATCGATGCGCGTCAGTCGCATGCAGCAGCAGCAGCAGCAGCAGCAACAGCAGCAGCAGCAGCAGCAGCAGCAACAGCAGCAGCGTTAAAGCGAGGAGATGAATTTTAAAGTAACGGGGATAGACAGTCGATATCTCGCCGGCGGCTGACGTCCGGAAAATTGCACATATATATATCGATGAGTTTAAAGGGATGGACGGGACTTCTTGCTCGTTGGAATTTGAATTTCAGAGCTGTATATATATATATATATATATACACCGATGTATATACTGCACAGACGCGCGGAACTATGTATACGGACTGAATAATAAGTAGCCTCGCGTATACTATACTGGAACGTGTATATATATGATGGTACCTAAATATAAAAATATAAAAAGACACTAAGAGCTTTTCTCCATATCTCGGTACACTCAGCTCTAGCGTATTATAGTATGTGTATATTGTAGCTATAAAAAGTGCGCGCATAAAATGCTTGTAAATTCATAATTCACGCAGGATCGACTGTCCATCTCCCGTTTTTTTCACAGATTATACATTGTAAATCTCGCGCTGTTCTGCCGATGCATCGGACATAAATTCTCCGCCACTATATATACGTTAATCTGCCTATACTTGTTTTCAACTCTTGGCTGATGCCTTGGCTGATGCGCTCGTAATGGCATTCGCTGTTTTAGTCAACAAGTATAGTATCGATTTCTGCAGTGCGCAACTGCTGCGTTAATTTGTTTTTCTGTTTTTCAACTCCGTCAGCTGTATAATCTAAAAATAAATCATCTCTATATCGGATGCACTCGATGGACTTGTCTAAAAATGTTCATTGCGTCTGTTATAATATATGTATACCGGCCGGGCGACTTGTTCTACGTGTATTAGTAATACACCGGAAAGCTTTTACTCGCGCGAATTGTCACATTCTGCAATATCGATCATCCACCTGTGCAAATAGACATTCATTTTCAGCGCATTATTCTCGCATAATGAGCGAGAAATAAATCATCATCGTCATCGAAGAAAAATTTGCACAGATGAGGAAAGAAACGGAAAAAATACGTACATCTAACCACCCGATGCACTTCGTATATACAGCTATACATAGGCTATATAAGAAGAAGAGAAGAAGCGAGTATACACTCGAGCGCGGCGCGGCAAGTTTAATGAGAGTAGCTTCGCGCGCCCTTACATCCTCGTCGGGCGAGCTTATATCGACTTCCCAATTTTCGATCCTCTAACGACGAGGCAGCTAACGAGAAACTGTATATAATCGAGATATCCTTCGTTAAGTTTCTTCGGCGTATCGCCTCATTGTGTGACAAACTTTCGATGTGTCTTATATAATTATCGCAATAATAATAATAACAATACATAAAGTCGAGCATATGCGCCTATACAGAGATGGATCTCTCGTGTGACGATATCTAGACGCAAATCGCAAGGCAAACACACAAGTACACATTATACACACATACACTCGAGTACGTGGACTCCTCTTCTCGCGCAGCGGCCTTATAGCCGTGATTATATAAGGTTCGAATTATACACGCTCACGAGCTTGCAAAGCCGCAGCAGCGCCGCTGGAAATTACGCGCGAACGCGGTCTCTTCCGCCTACTCGATCACAGGAGGCGAAGCTCTCGCTCTCTCTCCTATATCTATCCAGAGATGGGAAAAAAAGTAAAAAAATAAAGGGCACTTGGCTATAGCTTTCTTTTTTATCGGCGGGAGTATAGACGCCTTTATAATTATATATATATATATATATATATATATATATATATATATATATATATATATATACCTACGACGAGTGAGAGAAGAAGGGTCGATGTTGTTGTTAGTTTCTTCTTGTTAACGTGTATTTTTAGCGTGGAAGCTTTCTATATACTGGCTGATTTTTACCTTTTATCGGACGAAAGGAGCTTTTCTTCAAGTACCGCATGAATTAATATTACATTAAAGGGAATATCACATATATACCGTGTGCTCGTACAGCGCGGAAGGAAAGAGTACGCCGTTTATTAATAAAGTTTCGATAGCGCAGTTTTCCAAACTCCGAATGACGATAATAATAACAATAATAATAATAATAATAATAATAATCTCGAAAAAAGAAACTCACGCCTCCTTATTCCTCTTGCAGTAAGATTACACGACAGTATACAGGAGGAAAACTTCCACTACCTCGTATTTGACTTGTAAGTATGGCAGCCAACTTTTGTGCGTATATATACGTGGAAGAGGCGAGAAAAAAAACGTATCTTTTTGGACGCGTAACGAGAGCTGCTTCTTACTTCTTTCAGAGTAACCGGCGGCGAGCTCTTTGAGGACATAGTCGCGCGAGAGTTCTACAGCGAAGCGGATGCTTCGCACTGTATCCAACAGATCCTCGAAAGCGTCCACCACTGCCATCACAACGGAGTCGTGCACAGAGATCTCAAGGTATTGAAAAAAACGCACGTCCACGCTATTAATAAGTTGCTTATATCATTGACGTATTTACGATCTCGCAGCCCGAGAACCTGCTCTTGGCGAGCAAGGCGAAGGGAGCGGCTGTGAAATTAGCGGATTTCGGATTAGCGATAGAGGTACAGGGTGACACGCAGGCATGGTACGGTAAGTCGAGCTTTTCTCTCTCTCTCTCTCTCTCTCTCTCTCTCTCTCTCTCTCTCTCTCCTTCTGTCTTATAAAAGCTCGAATTTACGAGAGCTATTTTCGGACCGCATATAACGAGCCCGTCGCACGAGATACGCGTGGGTGGATTATTTTATACTAAGTATATATACTTTCGCGCTGATGCCGATGTTCAATTGTCCGCGCGCAAGAGCGATTCGCCTCTGCTGACGGATCGACGCGTAATTCGATTTGTTATTCCGTATTAGTAGGTCAGACGAAAATAGAAGACATATCCTCGCCGGCTGTAATTTTTCACACTATATATACTGCAATTTTTTCGCGCTATCCGAACCCGATCGGCCATACGCACAAACGAGTATTATCGATCGTTTTCTGAATTATCCTACTCCGGCACATATCGGTTTGCAGCATCGGCTTCGAATGTAAAATAACGATAATGACCGCGCGTTCATTTTGGTCGAGTCATAAATATCGATTGACGTTCGATGCAAAAACAATACACAGGTTTCGCGGGAACGCCGGGCTACCTGAGCCCCGAGGTCCTGAAGAAGGAGCCCTACGGCAAACCCGTGGACATCTGGGCCTGCGGAGTTATCCTCTATATTCTGCTGGTCGGCTACCCTCCGTTCTGGGACGAGGACCAGCACCGGTTATATGCACAGATCAAATCCGGATCCTACGACGTGAGTCTTTTGTAAAAAAAAAAAAAAAAAAAAATACAGCTTCTCCTTTTTCACGATACTATAGATCGTTTTTTCTCTCTGTACGCGCAGTACCCAACACCAGAATGGGACACCGTCACACCAGAGGCGAAAAACCTCATCAATCAGATGCTGACGGTAAACCCCAGCAAAAGAATCACCGCCAGCGAGGCACTCAAGCACCCATGGATCTGCGTGAGTGTCATATGCTCGAGGATGTTTTTTTACATAATATGTGCGATCGTCGTTATTAACTGTCTTGTATTTTCTTTTTTTTCGCAGCAACGTGAGCGCGTTGCCAGCGCAGTCCACAGACAAGAGACTGTCGACTGCTTGAAGAAATTCAACGCTAGGCGCAAATTAAAGGTGAGTCCTTTATATGTATAGGCTTATTTCTCGCGATTAAGTCATCCAATCGAATATTCGAAGAAGACACTCACCGCCGTTACCTAACTTTTAATGGTCGAACGCGCGGGTTGCTTATATCACGAGTAGCCTCTCCGCGTATCCTTATCTCCTATACACAAGCGTGTAAAAAGAGCCTTGGACGAGGAGAGAGGAAAATCGAATTGGCTCAGGATGAAATTACCGCACCGCTGCTAATCAGAACCGAGCCGCTCGTCTCTGGCACACCTGTGTACGCGTCGATAATTCGATAACCGCGTATACCGCCTCGAGAGAGAAACCATAACCGTAGTTGCTGCTATATGCACACCTGGCCGCAAGCTTCCATATGTGTACGTGTATACGCGCACACCTGTGATGCGTATACGGGAGCTTCTCGAATCCTTACGTAAAAGCTCGTTCGGTTCATCGCGTAACGAGTTCTATGTAAATTTCACGCCGACGCGTCGTCGCAAGCACACAATTATGCATCGTAAAAAAAAAGAAATTGAACCGCACTGTACGCGCTACCAGTTTGTCCGGTATTGCGGCCCTGGCGCTGCTGTTTGCCGCGAGTTAATGACAATGTGCCACCGCATACACGCGGACATGACTCTTGATCGCAGTCGTCTCGCGAAGGACAAGTGGAGAAGACGTCGTCGCTTTGATTCGCCAATTCGCGTCAATCAGTGCGTCTCGTGCGTTTGTGTGTATAGGCGGCGCGCGAGTTTCGGTATTTAATTGTCGCTTTTTCGCTTGGGGATATAATTTTCTTGGTAAAACGATGAAGGCTATCAAAAACAAGTTCATCATGTGCCGTCACGAGGACAAGAGCCTTCCACAGGTGTATTTTGCTTTAGTTAGATTTAGTATATATTATATTATAAAAGATTTTATAAGAAACGAGTCTAACGGATGCATCGGCATTGTCTGTTAACAGGGCGCCATTTTGACCACGATGCTGGCGACAAGGAACTTTTCCAGTAAGTATGAGGCACCCGGTAAGTACCTCCGGCCCTCTTCAGCACTTCATGGACTTCTGTCTCTCGATAAGCTATATACTCTCAATCCATGTTCCTCTGTCTCTTCTGTCTATCTTCTCTATTCTCGTGTAACATCTCTTCTCATTTGTTTTTCTTTGAATCATATACCTGAGCCCCAGCCACTGAACAAACTGTTCTCCATGTGCATATATCACCACCATCAGTAGCAAACCTCCGCAGTCGGCGTCGGCTCCTCTGTACATATAGACCGCCGCTAATAATTTCTCTCTGATAAGACTCCGATTATGGGACATAGGGGCGTGACACGACTGCGCAGGCACGTTCACAAAGAGGCTTTAGATCTTGTTTTTAACTGTCAAACATATGTAGAGAAGTGTCTGGGCGCAGCACGAGAGCAAAACTCTCTACATAATATATATATATATATATATATATATATATATATATATATATATATATATATATATATATATATATATATATATATCTTCGTAACATTACGATTAAAAAAACTAATCTTGGAAAACTTCATTGATAGATATATATTATGTATGCAGAAAATGGTCCTCGCTCGCTCAGCACGCGAATGACATGCGCATTTTATATTATAAATATGTTCATATATCTATTATACATATGTATCCCGTCGTTATATCAAACTATACTCTATATTGTATATCTATATACTATATACTCTGTCGATGCACTTGAATCGCACCACCTCATATCTCATGCATAGATCATCAACACACCACCTCGACGGCGTGTCGTCCAGAAATGCTCGTAGCATGTGTTTAGCAAAAATCCAAAGGCCCTCATTGATTTCTGGCTGACGGGCCGTACGTGACTCTTCGCATATAATTGCCAAAGTGGACTCAAGCAGTTTTTCCGTTACATATATCGCTCGCTTTCGCATTGCACAATCGTCATTGATCATTAACAACGTCGTTGCAATGTATCTCCGGAATTATGGAACTTCTATGTATAGACGCGCTGAGAAATTGACGACCGGGGGATACGAACACATTTCACTCTTTGACGTGTAACTTGACGCGCGGAGAAACAGCCTCTTAATAATCGTAAAGCGTCGGCGGTGAGATATTGAGTTTTCTTCTGATGTATGTACACGCTAACAGATACACATATACACATAACAGCATTAGTGTCGAA
Organism: Muscidifurax raptorellus; assembly: GCA_020010945.3. Lineage (NCBI taxonomy): Eukaryota > Metazoa > Arthropoda > Insecta > Hymenoptera > Pteromalidae > Muscidifurax > Muscidifurax raptorellus. Next base: position 40,032,872 of record CM052078.1, read on the forward strand.
AAATACGATCTGGAAAGCGAGGCCGCCCAAGAAGCGCGTTTATAATGCGATGCAGCTGTTTCGGTCCACTTGTGGCTAGCCGACAATATTATTATATATACATACGTACGTGTATAACGTGAATGATATGTGTTTGGTATTGCTCATGACTACTGTACTGTATATATGCCTATACTCTGTCGATTGGCAGTTACATATGCATAAAACGATATATATATATATATAAATTTCGAACACAACTCGCACATATCCATATATATAATCTTTGCTAAATAAAATTCATCGCAATTCCGCAGATATTTTTTAACCGCTCGCTCTGTGCTTTTCTCCATATGTACACGCATAATATTTGAAAAAAATACGAAGAAAAATAAGTGGAAAATGAAAACGCTCCGGACAATCAGATATATTCGCGACTATGTATAATCGCATAAAGCTTATCGGGCGCACATATAAGCTGCTCACTTTTTATTCGCCGAATGTTCTCATCAAGCCTGCATATAGCGTGTGTTTTAACCGACTCTGATGTGGCTGTATAACTTCTCTCTTGCTCGACTACAGATTGTTATATTTATCTTGGCGGGACAGTCGTCGCGTCGAGAGCGAATGGAAGGCTTTAAAAAAATCTGCTGCGAATTGTCTGCTAAATAATGAACAAGCCATGCATCTATACATCTCGACACACACCCGCCCAGACATACACACATTGCATACGTACAGGTTACATTACTGGTGTATATACGTAAATAAGGAAGACGTGCCCTTCTGTATATATGACTCTGCTATCGCGGTCTACGATATAATCAAACTAATTGCGTTGATACCGAATAAATGGCCCAGCTGAACGATCGACCGGCACGTGAAACGTGTCTCCAGGGGAATGATCCTTCCTTTAGCAGAGTATTTGTGCATCATGGCATCTCTCTATATAATTACACCCACATCCATCTCTCTTTCACGTGCACCCGGAGGGATAAACGAGGCTGACATGAACATCTTTTCTCGTGATTGCAAAGTTTTAGTAATGGGTAAAATAACTGAACGCTCGAATTCTTAGCCTTAGCCTCGATCTTCCTCCTGCACTTACACACATATAAATATGTATATTTATATATATATAAACATACACACCCTTACTTATACTAAATTATATATAAATAATATAAACCTCTGAATATACACGTGAACACAGACACCTGTTTGCTGAAACTATATATGTGTCTGTGTGTGTGTGTGTGTGTGTGTGTGTGTGTCGGTATACAGTTGCAGACGCACACACGATAACAGATCCTTCTCGCATACACACACACACACACACACACACACACACGAGAGATATCACGGCAGCCGCGATTAAATGGAACCTCATAAAAGTTGAAATAACTATAAAGCTCGACGAGAAACTAGAACAAAGTGAAACTCGAGGCTGGCACACGGTTACGCAGCTCGCGCGAAGAAGTATAAAAATTGCTCCCCCTCAAACCGACCGAAAATTCTCGCGGCTTAGAATTTATACAAGTATATATATTTTCGAGACTACGATTGCGCGAAGGTTTAGATTTTTTCAACCCCTTGTATATATATATATCTATAATATTGGCAGACACGACTTTGCACGGAAATTGCATTTCACCGATCGGAGAGAAAGAGTACACAGCGCGAAATAAAAGTTCGATGGTTTATCTTGGCGGATGTGTTTTCATATGCGAAGCTTCGATCTCTCGCGGCGCAATTATGTGTGCGCAGGTGCCGCTGAAATAAAAGCCGCCGCCGTTTCGTGATTCATGGGACGAGGGAAATGAAAAATTGCGTTCGATCGCGTGACCTTTTTGCATATACGAGTACGTACCTATGCGTATATAGAACCGAACTGCGCTGTGCTTTTCCTGTTCAAACTTTCTTGACATTGGCGTTTTATCAATTATTATTAATATTATCATTGCTATTATGCAGCGAGTTATTCGTATACAATTCATGGACAGTTGAGACACCAGACTTGAAATGCGTCGTTGTGCAGAGGGAATTAAATGCACGGATCTGTTACGAGATACGCTAACGAAACTCGAATCATTCGTCTCGTCACATTTGTATATGTCATGACCATAATCGTAAATACGAAAATTTCATTATACAATTGAGCATAGTTATAATGTAAAATGTCGCAAGATATCTACTTTTCAAACTGTGTTTTTTTTTCCTTTGTTTTCAAATTTGTTGTTACACAAGCCTCAACTCCGTAGTTTCAATTTCATTTTCTCTTCATGAAACTGGGAAATCTTGTTCTGGAAATTAAAGATACAAGAAGAGGTTGCACTTGTTGAAGCTATTCTAAAATGCCACTTTTCTAAGAATTGGAATTCCCATTTTCATATAAATATGATGTGAAGTGGGCCGGAGGTACGAAACGTCTGCCTAATTTTTAAGCTAATCTCTATATATATTTAGAATCTTTAGATATATATTACTTATATTTTACATATATATATATAAAACATCTACCTAATAATTATTGTACCGTTTGAAAAAAAAATATATATATACGAGACACTTGACACACAATCACTCGAGTATAATCAAAGCAAACATAACTTCAATCAATCGGTTACCGTGAAGTGGATTAGCATTGGATGATTGAAATCGAAATCATTTCAATTTTCCACTGGCAAATGCACTTCACCGGAAAAACCTGCGGTAACATGAATATAAACGCACTGCTGCACTCGGCATGATTCTTTCCCTATTCCCCCCCTACATCGCACACATGATATTGCGTGACGAATATACCTCTTTTTCAGTTATGAACTCTATATATTCAATCAATAAACAAACGTATCCCACCTCCACGAAATCCTCTTTTTTTCTCTCAATCTAGATTATTTATTTTTTCTTTGTTTATTTACTGAGTAGATTTCTAGATGTGTATAATAAGGTTAGATATTAATTATGTAGCGGAAAACATCATAGTAATGACAAATGTGTACAGAAAAAAAGTCGCTGTTATAGACTAACTGCATTTATAATATGCTACTTGTTGATTAATGAACCAGATTTACATCTACCTAAATCACACTAGATTTATCATTTTTATTTTTGCAATTTATTTACTTTTTTAGTTGACTATATATACGTATCGATTAGAAAGTAGAGTAGACCATTAAAAAGAATGCATTCGTGTATTTTCAAAGGCTTTATAATTGAGTGTATATATTTGCATTGATACAAAAAGTATTGTACGATCTACATATATAGTATGAAGTACAAATCGTGTAAATAAAACTTAATATATCCATATAAAGCATCTACCTAAATAACGTGCAGCAATTAGTAAGTAAATTATTCCATTGTCTTGTCTCTCAATAAGGTACCAATAGAATATCGAATACTCGCGAGTCCGTTCGCACGAGACTCTAATTTTTTTTTCGTAAACGTGACGCTTTGTATTCAAGACACGTTCCCCTGACTGATGAACTAAATTGCTTTTATAAAAGAACAATTGTTTCGGGTTCAGAAATAAATCCAATAAATATTTATTTATCGACGTGAATAAGCCATTCGTCGCGCGCGAGGTATTATGCAGATCATTAAACGCACATATTTTTTAATCAAGAGCATTTTGTTTCCGCTCCATTTATCGTATTATATATAGATATTTAATTAATGGTGCATTTTCACCGTTGCTTACAAACGACATCATTCGTCTATATAAGCGCAAAAATACATACATCACACCACCGATAAGATATAATTCAGTTGAATATTGATCAATTATCATACAGGCACACTTTGTTTATCGAACGTTTTTTTCTTTCTATATCATTATGATAATGAAGAACATTTAACAGACAGAATAGAATACACTTAGCATTTCTAATTTTGATAAAAATTATGTCAGTTAAACGATAATAATAAGGATGTCTGCGTTTGTTTTCTTTGGTTGACCCTGTTACTACTCATGTATCAATCCAATCAAAATTTGCAACTTTACTGCCAATTGAATTCACGTTGATCCACGCTGTGATCTGAAGAAAGTGGTAAGAATCGTGTTTTGCCTTTTCCGTTTTTTGAAAGAGACCGTACCAAATATTTTACGATTCTATAATAACTAATATATTATATAACGCTCTGTCGCACAAACTGGACGTATGAATTTGACAGCTGTATACATTAAAAAGAGTCACTAAAGTTCCAACGAAATTTTTTTCACACCCACGTCTGATATATATATATATATATATATATATATATATCTTTTATAAAGCACACGCCATTATACTATATGTTATATTCGAATTTCCAAAATAATCTAATCAATTTGCCAGAAGGTAGAGCGCATATGGCCTTATATATTTTTGATAAACGCATTACTCTTTATCGCTTGTATTACATAAATATAATATAACAACAGTTGGAATTCCAGTACCTCTTTTTTCTTTCCTCGTCTTTCAATTTTTTTGCTGCTTAACCATCACCCGCACTGCCAGTCAATTTGCGCTCGGCGAAATTTTCGTGAAGGTTTAGCAGCAAATAGAATCTAAAACTCGCGGCAACTTTCCGATAGAAACTTTTCTGACGTTCTTATATAGTTTATATATACATAGAGTGACGTGAGACGCGCGTAGTTTACGAAGAAGACAGTTTGTGCGAAGTCCAGGCCTCTTTTGTTTTCTCCTCTATATTATACAATATTGTGTGACGGCTTGATGTATGAATGGCAAATAATTGCAGCCGTTGTACTCTGGCATTGTCATGTGTATAACCGCCGCGTGCGTGTACATGATAATAATTGCAACTGACATTACGCACGAACCCGAGATCTCACGTGGCTGTATATTATATATCTATTAACGCATATATATATATATATATATATAGATGATGCACGTTGCATGCGGATCTGCAAAATTCCACTGCAGTTCCGATTCTCTATATACGTTTTGCTCTGTATTTATAACCAGCCGCCTTGAGAGCATGTTTTTCGTTTTGTTGTATACACTAACAATCTTGTCACAGTTCATCCACTTTCATACACGAGCTCCGCAACTTATCCAGACGATTAATTATACTCTTATACTCTTTTTTATACATTTTTACTATATCTATGTCCTCTCTGATTCCTCGTATATCTTCTATACTCTTTTTTTTTTATAACCTTGCAATCTTTTTATAGATATACCTTTATAACAGAGATATAATATGATCTTATAAAACATGACGATTTAAGATAATTTTTTATTTTTTCGATCTACTTTTCATATTTTTTCAATATATACAGTATACACAGACAAAGTTTAAACATTTTTCACACAAGCAAGCATTCGTTTCTAACCAACCGGAATAAGTTCTTATATTGTATCAATATGTACAATTCATGCACACAAACGAAACGACTGCTTCCTTCTTTTAAACGCTTCTTGTTTTCTTCTCTTATGATAAAAATATTACAAAACTTGAGAAAAAACAATTTTTTTTCTTCTACAAAGCGATTCTGACAAGAGCAAAATCCGTGCTTGAATCGGCGTCGCCGTCGGCGTCTATGTACATTTAAAGTAACATCGAGTTTCAAATGAAAACGTATATATACATAGATATATATAAGAAGTAAAAACTGCGACGGCGACGTACCGCACACGAATCATTGTCTCCATTGATGTCGACACTTGAGTGTCGTATATACATGGTTGTAACGTAAAAAGTGTTTTTCAGAGCCGAGTCTCGCGGAGGGCCGTCTATGACGCGTCCTTTATGCGTCGCCGTATAAAAGTGTTTTTAAACTGCGCGCAATTTTTTTTCCGCTACATCATAACGGCCTTTCGCGCGGCGAAGCCGTGTGTTACATACGCCCGCATATCGCGCGATTGGAGTAAATACATATATAGAGAGATTTTTGCGCCCAATCGCACGATACACTGTGGAGCGCGACGTTGTTTATCTATATATATATATTCTTCAAAGCGCGGATGTTTTTCAATAATTTGATGGACGCGTTGATTCGCCAAAATGTGTGTTCGTGTGCTCGATTTGATCGAGGAACTGCTCAGTCTTTTTTTTTTCTTTCTTTTGATATTTTTGTTGACTTTACGAGCCGACGATCAGCTCGACCGTTGAAAGAGATATATAAAAAAAAGAAGGAATTGAGAGAGAAAAGCGAGTCGAGGCTGGTTGCGATGAGCCGGTACACGGTTTATACTGAAATGTCTTTGCGTACTACAGGTCGAAGCATCATCACGAAGAAGGGCGATGGATCGCAGGTGAAGGAGTCGACCGACAGCACCACAACGCTCGAGGATGACGACGTCAAAGGTAGGACATTCAGTTTGCTTGTTTATCATTTTTTTTGTCACCTCTCCTCGGCGTCGGTGATTTTTGCCTAGTCGCAAAATTCTTGATTTTTTTTATGTATACGTAATTTACATTATAAGTTATATAGACTGCCGCGTGATTAGAAGGATCAAAAGTATATTTCATATTATATAGGCAAATTCATTTGGAATTTATATACATATTTATATAGGCTGCTATATATTAAGTTATTTAGATATCAGTGGATGATTATATTATTGATGAATTGAGATATTTTAATTTTGGTGCCTTGCAATCAAGTATTTTACTGAAATTTCTTATATATATATACTACAAGCTTTAGAAGTAAACGTTTGAAGTAGCATTTAAAGTGTCATGAGTTGATATATATATAATACTTATAAGCAATATACAGTTATTTATTATACAAAGTACTGAGGAAAGATTTATGTCTTTTATTGATGGGTATACGAACACTTGAGAATAAGAGAGTGCAATAAAAGACGTTAGATCTCTGTCGCTTCTCACTATTTATACAGTCTTGTTTTTTCGATATATCTGTGACTACTACTATTATACTTACTACTATACTTACTGCTACTTACTTACTCACTTACTATTTACGCGTGTGTAAATTATGTGTAGTACTATACTATATTCTCGTAGGTGAAATTTTGTCGTGTATCTAATATATTACACCTATATATATATATATATAATCGCAGTATCATATACCACTAATATTAATTACATATTTGTCTCTATTATTCATATAAAATTTCCGAGTTGAAATCTCACTCAATCACACGTAACTGTAATATCATACGACTGTATAATCATGTAATGTAAAATTGTAATGATATATCTCTCTCCATAATAAGTACCTATATATATAAATTAATTAAACGAGCGTGTCGATAACGAAATATATACCACACATAAATATTTACTGCTTCTATTGCGCTCGATATATATATATATATATATTGTTTTCTCTATATAGATGCGGAATAAAAATAACAAGTGTATACCGTTGTTTTTACATCCGCTCATATAAATCTTCGAGTCTGACAGAACCCGGCAGAAAAGCGTCCAAATCCTCCATATATATACATCCGACCATTTCACCGTCACTTATCCTTTGCGTGCACGTATATATATATAGCCGCATACATACACACGCACACATAAACGTACACAAATTAACGACAAAGAAAATCGGTACTGCACGCGTAAACGCTTTTGTATCCATCCATTATGGCAAAGTAACCCTCGGTTTTAAATAATTTCCACGATGGCGCAGCAAACGTTTGTCTCCTCGATCGAGTTATAATGTATATGAGCCATTCTACGGGAAAGTTGATATGGCAACAAAAAGTTACGGGCCAATTGTCAATTACTAAAAGACAGGCTATATTACTTGCTGAGTAATTAATTACCTTGCTGAGCAAATATTTTTCCTTCGATTTTAAACAACAGCTGATGAGGCTAAGAGTTTCAAATTAAAAAAAAAAAAGTTGTTGAGAATGTCCACTCCGATCAAAAGTTACGAGCAATTTAAAATATTTACAAATGACAATTGCGGCTGGTAAGGCTGGTTCGTCAATATCAACGAACTTTACTTTATTTTATATTGCCCGTATTAAAAAAGTCTGAACCTGTCGTAGGGCAGCTCGTATACCGCATATACACACATATAACGCAGCGCATATGGTAATTCGCGCGCGAAAAAAAGCGCAACGTCGGTGACAAACTACGCATGGCATATGCACACGCGGGTAATCGCAAATCGGATAAAATATCGCTGACACCGTATACACGGCAGAGCTCTAATCAACGAGCGCAAACGGCCATTATACGCGAACGCGTCCGCAGAATTATCTGATTTCTCGCTCGTATATATACTTTTGCATGTATACGCACACACAGACGCATCAACAGACTCGTGTTCTCTATAATATCTACTCGTGCATCTATACTTCCATCTCCTCTGCCTGTCTTATTCTATATACACGCGCGCATCGTATCATCACTTTATTATACACGTGTATATCCGCCGCCATGTGCGACACGCCAAGTGTATTGTACCTATGTGTGGAACCTAATGGTAACATCTATTTTTCTCTCTCCCTCTCTCTTTCTCTCACACACACACACATACATAGACACACATCCGTCCGCCAAGTGCAAAATAATGGTCAATCTCTTTCCTATATATACACTGTGTACTGCAATCGTGTATTCTCTCTGTCTATCCCATCACAACCTCGAATACACCTATATAGCCGGCGTATAACTGTACTATACCCCAGCCACCACCCCCGTATATATTGACAGTAGAACAGCTGCGTAATATATACATATATCTGTTGTTATACAGGGTGACGCTGTGACGCGGGTTATGGTTACGTGTATGTGTATACTAACGTTGATGAGATGCTTCTTTTTTAATATATAGAAACGAACGTTTATAATTAAGATAAAAGATATGCACGATTGCGCAGATGAAGGAAGCGACTGAAATCACCCTGTATATTTACCGTATACCAGTATATTTCTCTATCTTATATCTTAGAAATGATGCTCACAAATCCATAACACGTAGTTGGAACGTTATTTGATCACTAATTTGAACAATCAGATGCACGTATATAACAATATAGTAAAGAGTATAACGAACGAGTTCCAAATTAATTTATCCGTAGATATATAGATACATGTGCATACGACTATACTACAGTACCGATTGTCAGATAAATATAGTCGCAGATTATCGGTTATCCTTTCTGTATAATAATCTCGAGAGATGAATCTCGTCGTAGATGTATATGATTGACACGAAGCAACAGAAAAATCATTAACTATATAAAATGTATAAAGCTATACACTTTCTAGTATATCGATTGAAGTCGCGCTCAGAACACTGACCACCACTTTCTGCTACCAATCAAGAGCAAATTATACGTCACTCTTAGATTTTATTATGATATAATAATTATAATAATAACAATGCGAGAGAAAAAAATTAAACTACCACCTGGGTAGCAAATCGTAGACTATATTATACGATAGAAATAACGAACTTTGTGCCGCGTAAATCCGATCACAAGGTCAGCATTAGTACAGACTTTAATACATGTGCGATAATCGGCTCGATTGAAAAAAGGATAATGAGTGTCCTGCAGTTGCATGACGCAGTGTAACTAATGAGGAGGATCACATGCGTATCACCGACTGCTGTATTATTACGCAATGCAATCTCGTTTACTCCATGATCCTTTTTTCAAGACGCCTCTTCATGAATCATCATTAGCGACATCTTTAATCAAATTTATAGTTGCTATATAACCACTTTGCTTTATTAACACAATTTAAGTCTTTTTTATACTTTTATCTTTTTTTCAGCAAACTAATAATCCATAGCATTTTTTCGATTATTTTTGTTTAAAGCGTTTTTATCATTTAATTAATACACCTACCTAAATATATACGTGTTTTTAGATTAAAATATACAGAATAATGAAACTATTAAACTTGAACGTGTACATAAATTGTGTACGGCTTCGTTACATAGATTGTGTTACGTCCCTTAGGGGCTATAGTTCGTAGATTGAATGTGTAAATATACAAACACAGTTTTTACATGACGCTTAAAAGTGAAAAAATTTGCTTCATGTAAAAGGGGAAGGGAAAACCCGCGTGATATTTTTCTGTAGATGAAAAATTTTATCCAATTTTTTTTATTATTACTCTCTTCTCTATCTATATTTTCTTTTATTATCCTGCATTTTTATATACTTCTCTTTTCCATCTTCTTCGACAAATATATATATTTTTCGCCTACCTATATATAATAATCTCTCAGCAAACACCATTTCTGCTTGAAGCTTTTATCGTCTCGCTGAACATGAGAAAGTATAAATAATAATTGACGACATCAACAGAAATGGTGTTTACGACTTCATAATTTATATATAGTATATTCACAACCGATCGAAACTCTTCGTGCCCCTGTGTTTGTCCAGACCGGTATTATTATAAATATATATTCTATTTCATATGTCTATGTGTAGTGAGTCGAAATTATATTTGAAATGAATATAATGATGAAAAATTTGTTCATGCACCACTTTCATCGTCACGTGTCCGTGTATTATAGTCCGGTGTTATGGATTTATGAACACCAGATTTTGTCCAACGTCTACTTTCGTGTTGCTACTATATCTATATATTATAACTTCCTACCCCTATATGTATATGCTTGCATTCGCGCTTTTTGCATTGTACGGTATCTGCATGTTGATAATTAACGTTATATACAACGTTATTTACGACTTTCGATGACAAAGCTATCTTCACAACACCCTTTTAGATAAATTTTCCATACTGTACACACGCACCGCCCTTAAATTTAATAAATAACAACCTGTATATATTCGTTGCTGTCGCATGCACTGCCTTCCGGCATTCTCCCTTTTATATCTCCTTTCAAAATTTTGCAAAACTTATTTATTATACACGAGCCTGTATATATACATTTTATTATATTTAACGACAGGAGCCGAATGAAAATTTTACAAAAATAGTTGATTGCAATCAAATTTTATATATATATATATATATATATATATATATATATATCACACCTTGTACGATTACCATTGATGAAATAATGTATAAGTATGAACTTTCCATAGTACATCGATGAATTATTATATACATATACTGCACCATATATAACATTGTTGCATGCGCTTTTATATTGCTTATGATTCCTTATATATAAAACTTTTCTACCGACGTTTTTGCATATATATATATCTAATATTAAAGTAATGCCATTTTTGACTAGTTTCAAAGATAGATACCACAAATATATTTTTGATTGCAAAAAAAACGAACTATTTTTGAGTCGAAACTATAAACTGCTAGTGAATATCACGCCATACGCTATAGGGCTATTTTGATAAACCCATCACATGGGTGTACATAACAATATATAAAATCCATTGTATACCCACTTGGGGGGCAAGTATATCAATCGCTGTGGAGTGTAGACCAATGCGCTAATCTATATAATACATGTGCATATAATTATAGAAACGTTTTTATTTTTAATTTTTCATTGTATAAATAAGAAAATGCATAAAAATAGTAAATATTAAAAAAAAAACAATACATAACAAACAATAACTGCCGTCTAGTATCCGTATACGTGATGTGTATGTGTATATGTTGTACAGAGGATAAGAAGGGCGGTGTCGACCGGAGCAGCACGGTCATTGCCAAAGAACCCGAAGGTAAAACAAAAACCTCGTCTACACCAACCAAGCAACAAACTTAATTTTTGGTCAACTTATTTTTCTCTCACTTAACAAAATTAACACTAACCCACGCCGTTTTTTTATTGTCTTCGAAAAAAAAAATAGTGTTACAAATTTCGCACACTTTGTACTAACGATAACGCTCTATTTTACTTTCTCTTACGATCCACAAGCTTTACATATAATAATAATAATATACAACTAACCAGACGAGCGAGCTTCTTGACCTCCACCGCTAATTTCGCGAAATATATTATAATAAATACTAACCCCATCGCAAGTCGTGCCTATAACAGCAAAGTCCAGCGACCGTCCAATACTCTCACATATATTTACTCCTCGCGCGTATGCAATTATATATCACCCACCGGCGATCATATAATGCTTCGGAACACAATACAATACGCCCCGAAAATTTCCGACAGGAAATTCATATATTCGACGCGTTGTAACACGTGCAACTGTATACGTGCGTACTTACATGTATATGTACAAGCGGGCGCTGAGAGAGAGAAAGCGCACAGAGTATGTATGTATATATATACTGTGCGTCAGGCGCAGTATTTCGGGATATGGTCCGAAATAGAGCGGCCGCCAAACGGAAATACACCTGGCCGGCTTCGGCATCATCGTGAGAAAGACTTCGGTCCAGTGGTACTAGTCGCTGCTCGCGTGCCCGAGATCGAAGATTATTTCGAGAGAGAGAGAGAGAGTGTGTGCGTCCAGCCTCTTGTACGGCCGTTCGTAGAGTGCGCCATGTCTATGGCGCCGATACTGCCGGGAACATCGAGACAGCAGCAACAGCAGCAGCTCGACAATGGTATTAGTATTATTAGTGAGACATACTCGCGCGTTGCATAGCCTTCAATATATACATATATGTATATCGGCGACATGTCATCGTCAGCTGATTCTTGAATAACCTGCGCCTATATTCCTTTTGCTAATTCTTCCATCGCAATAACAACAAGAGTGTGCTGTGTTTTCTTTTCTATCTCTCACTTGTGTACCAGCTTACACCTTAATGAAACCCAAAAAAGAAAAATATCTCCTCTCATTTGAGAATAATATCTCTCTCGAAAGTAGCATACGCGTCGCAAGGGACGCCGCCGAGTAGTCCTGCCGCGGCAGCCTCGGTCTTCTCCAGAGTGATAGGGGCAGCACAGGCCCAGAAGCAGACGCCCGGAAGTCCTCTCGGAATCGCCGCGGTTTTATTGCAGAGCGCACAAGGTAATTTTTTTTTTTTTCAATCGCTGCTGTGCTCCACCAGCTGACGAAATCTCGGTGCAGCTCTCCGCGAATGAATTTTTATTATGTACCTGCGTTTGGTGCGTATACAGCGGCGACTACAACGGATACAATGTACGTTTTTGCGGCGAAAGTCTAGTCTCGATTTTCTACATAATATTCGAGAGAAAGAGAAGCCTCGGACTGCACGACGAGCTGCACCGGTGTTTTGTTCGCCGTCGTCGGAGCACACTGCACAAACACAGAGTGTCGCGTGCGCGTGTTCTGGTTAAACTTTGTCGTTTCTTGTGTGCAGCAGCCTCTCAAACTTTCGCTATGTATATACCTTCATTCTCTCTCTCTCTCTCTCTCTGACTCTTGGTCTCTCGAAGCATGTGACTTTCGAGATCTGAACTAACGATCGGTCGCTATCACGCGGCTGTCACTTATTTTCTCGTACTAATATCTTGATTTTTCGCTCTTTTCGAGTTATTCCGCTTTGGGTTCTCTCTCTTTTTATCCTTTGCGCGCAGTGTCGCACGACGATCGTTGTTATCTTTCCGTCTCTGAGATTTTTGTTGAGCAAGGAATTGTTAAGACAGTCGACAGGATATTTTAAGTTTCTTTTTTTTTCAATTAATATACGATCCTATGAGTATTTTTCGTATACTGTACTATTATAGTCAAAGCGAATAATTATATGATATAATACATTATATATCTGGAAGAAACCCAGCACGTAAAATATCCAAGTACGTATATATAGCTCCAGCAATTGAGAACCGCCAAACCGGTAAGCTGTGTGGAGGCACCAAGTTGTTTTCTTTTGTTTGTCTCTCTCTTACATAACAGAGCATGGGTTTTACATGTACTATATCGACTTTTGATTTTACTAGACTAGCGTATATAATATAACGAATTTCAGATGATTTATATGTTGTTGCATTTTATTGATTTTACTCTAAAAAATAAATCACACGTATACTACACACTCGAATATATAGATACTGTAATAATGTTATATATAGCTATAAACACAGTAGACGCACGTATATGTATACCGGCCTAATAACGTACGTTATCGCCTATTAGTTTATATATACCATACATTGCCTTAACTGCACAATAGATGGGAAGCTTCGCTTTGTCGCACACTATATGTATATATATCTCTCATGAATTCATGTGTCTGTCTGTCTGTCCACTATTTCTCTATCTCCATACATAACTATAAATATTTATGAAATTCTCTGTATAATTATATAGTATCTGTATACTCTCCCTCCAAACTAACTGTTTAAATATAAGCGCATAAATATGCCTATATACATCGAGCAAGACTAGAGAGCGTCGCCTCCGCAAAAAAAAACTACAGGTCTATATAGAGAGATATTCCAAGACGACACGTGTAAGCTGTGTTAATGGCCGGACTGAATATCACATCTATATTAAAATTTGTCGCGAGGACACTTTTAGTCAAATTCGATTCCATCGGTCTATTCAGTCCCGCGATTCTACACGCGTAAAGGAGACGCAAACGAAAGACAGAAAATAAAATAGATTAAGAGCCAACCCCCACCCCCCTAGAGAACCATACGACAGCGTACACAGAGAGAGAGAGAGAGAGAGAGAGAGAAAGAGATGAAAAAAGCGCAACAGACGAGATGGTGAGAAGAGATGAAAAGAACACTACGCCATTGGTATGAATTGCATGTGATTTAGCTGCGGGTAGCGGGAGCGGCGGCAGCAGTTCCAGCCATAGCAGCAGTAGTAACAGCCAGAACAGCCAGAGCGGAGCCTCGCCGATCTACCTCGCATCAGCAGCCACAGCGGCAGCCAACGGCCTACTCAACGCGCCCAGGCGCCAGAGCTCCGCTTGCACCGGTTTGTAATACTCTAAAAACCTCCGTATCTTCTCTTCGACCTCTATGTTATATACTTTCATTTTTTTTTTCTTTCATAAATATATTATAGAATCCGCGCGACACTGCGCTCTCCGCAAACTCTCTGTCTCTTGCCACGTGCCCATTTATTTCCCTCGATATATATATATATATATATATATATATATAAATAATAGCATGTGTATGTGATGTCAGTGTCTCGCAAATATACGTGTGCTGTTGATGACGATGATGATTATTGTTATACGTATAATATATACCAACAGCTCGTTCGCTGAGCCAACGATTTTGTAAGGCTTCTGCCAAAAGTTCGAGGGATTTACGATTGAGATGTCGGAGTATTATAGCTCGCAAAATCGTTGGCGGAGATGCATGTGTTTGCTGTGTACTTACATGTACTCGTGTGTGTGTCTGTGTGTGTGCGTGAAAAGAGCTGCGAACGAGCTGTGAGAAGACTTGGCTTTTTGAGATGGGAAATGGATGATTGCCGGAGACGTCCTGATGATGTATTGAGTCGAGATTTGAATTTGAATTCGCTACATATAATACACACACGCCCGCATTGAGATTGGAAAATCCAGAGATAAATTGTCTCGCGTACGTGATTCTTCAAGTAGATCAAGGCCGCCAATAGTCAGACGTCCATTTCAATAATCTCCAAAGAGCTGATAAAACATATATATATATATGTATATTTTTTTTTATTACTCTCACCCTCTTTTATGTTTCTTATTATATACCGCATGCTTATACACGTGTGTTATTTGCGCTTGTACGTTGCATGTGCGTCCGCAATTGCCAATGTGTCTCTCTCTCGCTCTATCTCTCTCCTGCACCACCATTGGCTACCACTGAACAACGAAACTACCACTACCACCACCAACAACAACAACATCAACAACAACAACAACAACAATCTCTGCACCGCACGTACGTTGTGAACAAAACAAAAACTGTGTGATGTGAATTCAGAGCCCGAAGGACCACGACAGACGCCAGGAGGTTACGTGCAGCTGGGCTACGAGCTGGAAGACGGTAAGAAAGCCGCCGCTAAGAAGGTAATAATACCCCATAAGAAGGCGGTGACCAACGAGACCGACGACGACGCTTATTGCTGTAGACGGTGTAGCTTGTCCTAACTATATATACATATAATTATTATCTCCGTTCGTCGACTTTCATTGTCACGAGGACTTGTTGTTCTGATATACGTGTTTTTTTTCTTTTTGTGAGAGTTCTTGGATTTTTCTTTTAATTTAATTTTCTTTCTCTCAAAGAGGCTATAATCCGAGTTTTTACTGTCAGTCATACGATGTTATACAACAGCACGAAGAGGCTCCAGTTTTTGTACATATATCTATACATGCGAACTTAGCAAAACCATCGTACATAGAGAGCAAAGCGACTAGACGATCCGAGCTTCCTTCGGGGCCACGAATATATTTATATATATATATACAGAGTTAGAGGGAGGTTGTCAGCCTCGTCAGTGAGAGAAAGACTTATAGCTCTTTCTCTATCTCTCTCTTGGTACTTTGCTCAAGTCGTTAGAAAGAACGGCAGACAAAGTGCCGCCCAAGATATTCATGAACTCTCTCGCGAGCAAACGTTTCCAGCGTTAAAAAATATATCTCGTCCGTCCCTTATTTTTCCGATCTTCTCTCCTCCAAAGGGCCCCTTGTTATTACTGGATGATTTATCGAGTCCCTCGTGTATATGCGCGTTTTTAGTCGGAATGTTTATATCTCACGAGAAATATTGTATGCCTATTTATATAGGTGTAATAAGGAGAATCGCTATATTTAATATACTATATATATTTGAGATGATATTGTTATTGTAAGCGGTAACATGGAAGGAAAAAATGTGGACTTAAGTTTAAGAATTGTACATTATTTTACTATATATATATATATCCATAATCTATAGAGATATCGCACTTGTACATATATAGATCTTAGATGTATTATACATGTGTAGATGTAACTCTATATCCCGTCGATTTGTGTATATCCACATTTATAATCAATTGTGCCTACAGTCTTGGAAAAAATAAACTATTAAAACTTCAATGAAGAGTTATATCTTCTTGTCGCGCTGTATACACACAATTATATTATATATATATATTTTCACCGTAGACGTACGTATATATCAATCCAAGCCAAATCACAAATTTATAGGTATTAATATACAAGAATATTAAGTGGATCGAACGCAAATAAAACTTTTTTTTCGCGAGCTAGCTGCTTGTTTTTGGGTAGATTAGAACAAGTTTTTGAAGCAGAGCAAAGTCGAAGAAGAAGCCGCATACGAGGTTCCTCTCGAATCTTCCAACCTCGATATATTATATATCTGTGTATAAACGCAGACATCGCTTCCACAGCTCTGCTGAGAAATCAAGGCAAATACGTATGTAGGCACGATTTGCACCTCTTTCAACAAAGCGTATACTTCACGAAGCTCGCTCTTCGGGTTATTTGTATATTTCCACGCGCGAAAGACGGTAAATAAACGGAGGCTAGAAAAGCGCATGACCAAGTCGAGGCAAATGGAATCAGAAAAGTTCTCGATTAATTTAAGCCGCCGTGACGCGCTAAGTGGAATCCACTTGACGACTACACGAGAGGCCCTTATTCCAGAAGAAGGTCCGACGTCGCTAAGTGGATTTTCTCCTTTTTTTTTGTACGCGACCGGCCAGCTGGAAACGAAGTCATTAGTCTTTTGCCTCTAGTCGTGTATTAATTTCGTTTCGCGACACACACGCACACGCACAGACAGCACACAGAAAAAGAGATGTGTTTGTTTTTGTTTTCTTATTTTTTGGTTGAAAAACGTCCGGCCGGGACGTTGTAAAGAAATAATAATATTGCTTGTAGACATACGAATCGTCTGTCCTATCAAGACCTGCAGCCAGCTCTCAACAAACTCGCAGTGCTCAGGTAAATTACGCCAAAAACGTAGACTAGATGAACACTATCACGCACCACTACTATGGCAGGTCGAGATCAGCCTATATATTGTTTTGTTATATATTAAAATACACGTGTGCCTAGGTCTCACATAGTTTTTTTTTTCGTTTATTTTTATTAACATAGGCTACGCTATGATATTGCACTTAACGTTGGCCCTTTTGAAGCAAACATTATTATCCACATATACTTAGAATATAAGAATAATTTTTCGGTATATGAGAATGGAAAGGAATTGTATAAGATACTATTTCTTAATACTTTGACATATAAGAGCACAAATTTTTTATATATTTGCATTTTCCAATATTCACTACTTCAATCGTATTATATTAAAAATCCTTATTCAAGTGCATTCATTTTTTCCGTTTATTTTACCTTCGCAACGAAAGAATAAATTAATATAAACGAAACAATGAATTTCCTGAAAGTCCCATCAGATATACCAAAATCGTTCAGACTGTACATGCTAACCTTTTCGGAAAGAGAGAAAAAAAACAGTTACTACTATATACTCGACAAAAGAATTCTGTGCAAAGAGGCTGAAACGTAAACAAAGAGATTTGCTTTTAACGAGCGACTTGTCGTTTGAATAATTTGCATATCACTGGTTAGTTTTTTAACTTCGGAATGTATAAGAAACGAGGTAAAACGTTATTAGTGGTAGATACAGTGGTGGTCAAATTGAGACAAAAAATAATAATACACAGTGACGCTTTGAACGTTGAGTTTCTAAGAGCTGATACACGCAGTAAAGTAAAATTTGCATTCGCGAAATATAACACAAGTAAGAGTAAAAATCAACCAGAGAGAAAATAAAAGAAATGGAAAAGCGCCAGAGAGAATTGGACGCTAGAGGGCGCAGTGTATTGTGAGCAAACGATGAAGGAAGAAGCTATATGAGGGGACTTCCTTATCAGCGATCGTGGACGAACTGTTAACGTAGTTATGGGACTATACTCTCACGCTGTAGCACGAAATTTCTCTAGTCTCCAATGTACATATAGATGAGTTCTGCAAGTAGACTATCCTCTCTCTCTCTCTCTCTCTCTCTCTCTCTCTCTCTCTCTCTCTCTCTCTCTCTCTCTCTCTCTCTCTACTCTATTCTATCGCTCTGTCTGTCTCACGTCTTTAGTAGTCACAGAAATTGCCTTCGTCCACGATCTCTCGTATACCATAAACCTGCGTAACGTCTTCAGTGCTGTAGCGAAAGAAAGCTCTGATATTAAGCTTCAAACGACAGAAGAGTCATCTTCGAATTATATAATTATATCACACATAATATATTATAGCATCAGCAGCAAAAAGTAGGTCACGCAGAGAAGCAAAGATCCTGCTGGAGTCGTCCATGTATAATATATAATAATAGTTTAGAGAGCAAATCGGAGAGTCAATGAATAGTTAAAGAACAATAGAATAACAAAGACGGAAAGTTTGCTTATATGACGATAAAGTCGTAGATTTTGAGCATATATAAAAAAATATATATATATATCATATGAGAGTTTCGTGCATGTGGCTGTTGTGATGTATACGTTGTTTCGGAGAGAGCCCGACGACGAGGTCGCGGAACGACCCGAGATTTATACTGATCCTGTCATGTTGACGATTACAGCTCGGCGCCAGGAAATCATCAAGATGACCGAGCAGCTCATCGAGAGCATCAACACTGGAGATTTCGAGGCGTATACGTGAGTTACCCTTCATCCTTTTTCAATCAATATTCATTTTCTAAACGCGAAAAATTGAATGCACGCAGCCAGAGTACGAGAACGAAAAATAAATAATTATCTTTCACGATGAAATTTCAGGAAAATCTGTGATCCCCACCTGACCGCGTTCGAACCAGAGGCTCTAGGTAATTTAGTCGAGGGAATGGAATTTCACAAATTTTACTTTGATAATGGTAATTATATCTTATTTGCATTACACTCTAACGCCGCAAAACAGCCCACACCTTGCGAATGTGAATGTGCTTCTATGCTATATATATATATATATATATATAACCGCCTCCTATCGCGCACCGCCTACAACTAATACCCAACTACACTAGAGTATATATAATAACGATAACCAGTCGTTACATCCCGATTTCCCAATTTTTATTTCGCAAGCTTCTTATATTCTTCGATTTCAAACTTATAATACTATATATAAAACTTTCGATATGTCTCTTTACACATCAACACGTTTCACCATTACGCACATTGCTTTCGAAAACGAAGAAAAAACATTCCCTTATAATACAAAACATCCGCGTCACGTCGAGCGATCAAAATATAAATATACCAGTGTAGTATACAGTCGGCGACGACAACGACAAAAAGACCGAAACTTTCGAACTAAACTTCTCTCTCTCTCTCTCACTCTCTCTCTCTCTCTTTCTCTCTCTCTCTCTCTCTCTCTCTCTCTCTCTTTCGGCGATATCCCTCGGTTGAAGTAGGAGAGAAAGGGAGAGAATTGCACGGGTCTTCGATAAACTTTCTTCATCAAGCCGCCTCTTAATAACTTTTCCTATCCCTCTATGCGTCCCGCGCGCTCGTATCTCAATTAGTATACTTCCATGGACTCTTCCCCGCTTCCCTCCGAATTGTAATCTTTATTCGCTGCACTCGTTATCTCTGCCATTAGACTCCCTCTATATGCATATCTCTGTCTCTCATCTTGTGCGCGCGTGTGAGTTGTGATATAATTGTAGCACTAGATGTATACCACTAACAGTCGAACGGTGAGAATAATTATTTACGCGTATGTTTATCAAAGTAGTACTCGGGAAGAACTGCAAGGCCGTTAACACAACGATCCTGAATCCCCACGTCCACCTGCTCGGCGAGGACGCCGCCTGCATCGCGTACGTCAGACTCACCCAGTACATGGACAAGTACGTATATGTAGATCAAGTGTGTGTGTGTGTGTGTGTGTGTGTGTGTGTGTGTGTGATCGATCATCCGAGAACTGCGGGGGGTTTATATTAGCTCGATATTTTAACTTATTAACAACGAGAGGGAATTCCCTGGAGATTGATCGGCTTGCGAATATACATATGTATATAATTATTATATTGAAAAATTACATTGATATTCCAGTTACGTGTAAACACAGCGAGAAATGTATCATGCCGTTATCGTATAATATATATATATATATATATATATATAGCGAGAGATAAATGTTCGATGTCGATGATTCGTTGCAGGCAAGGCGTGGCACACACCCAGCAGAGCGAGGAGAGCCGCGTCTGGCATAAGAAGGACAACAAGTGGCAGAACGTGCACTTCCATCGGAGCGCGGTGACGGGCCCCTCGCCCTTCTCCTTCAACAAGTAAGGTGTGCTCAAGCGACCCGGCGAATTTCACCGTCAACTCGACAACAGCAACAGCAGCAGCAGCAGCAGCAGCACCAGCAGCTGCAGCGACGACGCCTTCACCGGTTTCAACGCCTGCAGCAACAAGCGCCAGAAAATCAAGAGCTAAGAAGAACGATCCAACAGCTACAACACACTTACACGTACCAAAACACGTTGTTGTCCCACTGATGATGATGATGATGATTATGATGATGATGATTTTGATGATGATTATTAAGCCGAGGATTATTATTGCGAGGGATGATATTGATGATCATGATGATGATGATGATGATGATGCTGCTGGTGGTGGTGATGATTATTGCGTGAGAAACGCGTAGCAGCTATATACCCGTACTTATATCCCACTGCACGAGACGAAGAGACGGATGGATGAAAGCGATGCTGAGAGATGGAACCATGCTTACAACTCTTATATTTCTTAGCTAGAGTAACAAATTTTAAGCGCGTACCGTAGAGAAGCGAGTCGCTTAGAGTAATCTTCGGCCAGTTCGAGCCTTAAAATCGACCAACGTGCCACCTATAGCCGCGTTAATCTCTTAATCGAGAAAAGCAAGAAACTGCAACAAAATAAACAAAAAAATATATGTATAAAACGAGAGACAAACAACTTATTAAAAACACACACAACCGCTCAGGGCTCTCTTCGTCCGGGCCCGAGACCCTCGGATCAACAAGACTGTTATCGAAACGATAAGGGCCAGCATTTCAGTGTCTACTTAAGTATACTTAGTCGAGACGAAGAAGAAGAAGAAGAAGAAAATGATGATGATGATGATAATGATTTTGATGATGATGATGATGATGATGATGATGGGAGAATCTTAAGAGATATCAACAGAGGGAGATCAACGGAGTTATCACGGTGCATGATTTTAAATCTTGAGCTTGTTGAGAGACACGGTGAAAATTGGACTCAATAGAAGAAAAGAAGAAATGGCCATAGCGGGTCGATTACCAAGCCGAGGACTACACACAAAAAGAAAGTATTAAACACGCCCGAGGTAAAGAGAAATAGTGGTGGATGATCGTCGCTACTGCGAAAACAAGGGACTGAGAAGAATTATAAGCGCGAGAGATATATACACATATACATAGAGAAGAGACTCCGATCGGACCAATCGTCAGCGTTCCTCAACTGTTCCGCACCTATATACACACACAACACACTCTCACACACAATTCGATAGCTGATGCACTCGACTCGCGCAAGCGCACGACTTACTGTCGCTCCAATGCTCTATTACGTCTATCGGTTTAATCATGCAGAGAGAGAGAGGGATACACACGCGTAAAAAGGCATCTGCAACAACGCACGCACACACACACACACACACACACACACACACACACACGAGGCACAGTTATACGAAACAAGAAAGAAACAAATAACCACACTCTCTGAATATACTATGTACGAGAGCCCGAATATGAGAGAGGAAAAGATTTTAAACCAAAGCATCCAAAAAAATAAAAGATATTATAAAAATGCAAAAAATAATACTAAAAACGCAAAAATTGTAATCGCTCGGAGCTGTGTGTTGTCCTGCTATGTAAGTGTGAGTCCGTGTGCGAGGCTGCGTGTGTAAGTGTTTATTATCTATGCATATATGAATATAAATATTATATATAAACCATACGTCTCGAACGTTTCTCGTCAGCGCATTGAGCTTTTACGAGTTTCACGCGAATGTTCTTTTCTATCTTTTTAGAATATGTTGAGATGAAGTATGTAAGCCAGAAAAACGAAAATCGTGTAGAGTATCGCATATATAACGATTATAACGTTCGTGTAGAACACGCAAAGTCGTACGCGTTTTATCGCGAAGGATCTTCATGAGGCTGCGATGGGAAGAGCGCGACATGTCTACCGGAATATGCAAACAAGAAAAAGTAAAGAATGTTTCAACGACGCGATATGCGCGCGCGGAATCTTTCCGAGAGAGATTGAAACGGATTATATACCAACATTCTTACACACGCACACACCAGCGTAGTTCTGTTCCTTCTTTCCGATATGTAATAGCAACGACAGACACAAACACACACACACACACACGTATTGCTCAAATTTTTCCCGACTCGTTAACACTTCGTCAAGTTCAAATATGATATACATATTATATATATAAACAAGAAAAACTACTGTCACTTGAAAAAAAAAAAAATAATGATGATGCCGATAAACGAATGTAGCGAACGCGTTGGCGATATGGGAAGGTCGAAGGATCGGCGGCGGCAGCAGCAGCCTGCGCAGGATTTAAGATAGCGGTAGACGATGATGATGATAATGATAATGATAATGAACTGTACAGGAAAACAAAACTTTTAAATCTTCCACGAGTCGTTTCTTTCGTATAAAAAAAGGTCATTTCTATATAGTGCGTATATTAATAAACGTGAAGGCACACCCTGTAATGTTTGCGTTGTTACTCTAGTAACTCGTACTCTCGTACTACCTAAGGAATAAATATCAGGAGCAAAAGAGAAAAAGATCGCGACGTCGGGGACACTTACACACACACACACGAGCTGCTCTGTACTACTTATATATGTGTAGCGTCGCCGCGCGCAACATGACGTTTGTCGTAGCGAGAGAGAAATATGAAGTAAAAAATTAAATTATAATATTTAATCACTTTCACCCTTTCACGCGCATGTATATGTACATACATATGTTCGAGTGTGAAAAAGTAAGCAGAGTTAAACTTTTTTCATAAATAAACACGATTTTATGAATTGGATGATGATGATGATGGCAATGATGAGGATGATGCGAGCGAGAGAAAGAGTGAATGACCAGGATAGCCGCGTTATGGATCTTCGAGGAGAGAGCATTGTAGAGGAGACGATGCTGATGAGATGAATATAGAATCCGATGCTTACGAATGAACGACAGAATCGATGAGTAACACCAAGTATGATCGGGCGAACGCGATGAGGAAAAGTGTAATCCAAGGATGAACCGCGCTCTCTGTCGTATCTCTCTTTATATAATAAATGTTATATAAATACATACATATGAATTTAATTAAAACCAAAAAAAATGCAAACAAATGAGTATAAGAGTGTGGAGTCAGCAACGAAGCTTGCCGCGTGTGCTAAAAAGTTGGTCGTTCGTCATCGAGAGTGGGAGAAAGAGAAAATTTTTGAGCGAAAAGGGGAAAAAATACCGAAAGTGCAGCAGCAAATATGAGAGTATCGAGTGGAGAGGCATTAAGCTATTAAGATTGAATTTTTATCGAATTTAAGTCACTACGATATGAATCTTTCTACACGTTCGTACATCCTTTACTATATAGTGTGTAAAACTAAGTATAAATGAAAATCTCCATCTAAATAAGAGAAAGATTAAAGGAACATTTTTCGCCATCGTATATATATTATATATAAATATATAAATATATACATATTAATAAAAAAAACTACGATAAAGGTATGATTTAATATATTGCAAGAATGAAAAAAGTACTATATAAATATAAATAATATATATAATATAAATATAAATACAAATATTATTAAGGTAAAATTAAAAGTTATATGAATATAGTTATTTCTACTATTCTGTAATTCGTCGCTTCTACGTGTGATTGTTGTATAAAGTATTTGCCATTAATTTCTTCTCAGACTTATTATACGCGTTATACGATTATATTGACATTATTATTATCATATTATATACTGTTATTCTCTGTCATCGTCATTGACATTGCAATTTTACTATTACCGCCAGCACCACTGCGCTATATCATTACCGATTTATTATCGACTATTGATTAACCGTTCTATGTATCTATCGACGAATCTTGAGTTATCAAAGCAGAAGCAACGGCATACAAATATTCAACTCAGCTATACCGTTCTTTCAAGCAACCAATACTACCAGATAAAAGATATTGCAAATTCAGATGGACTGCGTAATATGATTGTTGTATTCATTGTGTGCAATATTTCGTTTCCTATATGAAAGTACGACACGCGCGTATGTAACTTTAATCGATTATAATTGAATGCTCTTCAAAATAGACGCCGGTACTCCCGCGCTGCCATATCTTTATTGCCGTATCTCTCTACATTAAAATAACAAAAAAAAAACTACCTGTTCAAGGATGAAAAAAAATTTTGCGGAAAACAGCGGATTGCAAGCGCGATAATAAAAAAAAAGTAAATGGCGCGTGGTTTACAACAATGGGCGCGGTGTAGACGCGATAAAGCGAAGCTGGTCATGCTTAAAGTTGTTTCTTCTTGTTATATAGAAAAGAATTTACTATCGCGAGTCGTCGACGCCTGATCGAGTCAAGCTCTCGGCTGAAAGTCTATATACCATATGTACATAATAAGCTTCACAAACAGGCTTGAGATCAGCAACATTATTGAGAGCTTGCATGAACTTTTGTTCCTATTTACAATCGATTAATTTTTTTATTCAAAGCCATATATACTGTTATAAATGACCTGAAATTCAACTCTGTGCTTCGATAACAATGAGATTACACGATTTTTATTTCTATACCGTGACGTCATTGAAAATTCATGCAAGTTTTCGATTTTTTTTATCTCGGCACTTCATACACGAGAGTCGATTGATGTACTCCTTTCTTCTCAGCCATTATTGCTCTCCTATATGATATCGACTTCTGTTTTTCTATCGTGTACCAAGATGTGTGCGCGCATATATATATATATATATATATATATATATATATATATATATATATATATATATATATATATATATATATATATATATATATAATCTGTCGATTTTATCCTTCGTCTTGAATATGCGATTGTGTCATTGTCCTGAATTTTAATGTCATAGATTTAAGTTTTCATGTGTCTATTAATGGAGAGAAAGTGAGAAGACGAAAGAAAGGAGATTAGTACACTTTCAGCGAGGCAGAGCTTGAATGACGACAAGATTGAGATATTTAATACTATGGGTGTGTGCCACTTGTTGACTCAGGGCTATACTGTAGACCTGCCGCGTCTTCATGAAAAAAAAACTACACGAAATTATATTTAAAACAAATTTAACCTCTTAACGAACGTAATATGAAATACCAAAAAAGACATTAGAAAAAAATACAAGAAAAAACTCGAATAAATCAAATAATTATTGTCAAATTTTAAAATAAATATTTCATGTACTCAGATACTAAAAACATCATACAATTACAATAGTCTTTCATTATTATTGTTATATATAAACAAAGCTGTCCTTTTATATATATACATATTGTAGAACAACTTTGCAATAAAGTTCTGAAAACAGTTAAAAGAGAAAAACCTTCCAAAAACTCGCAAACCTTTTGAAAACTCATCTTTTTATTACTTTTTCTATTGACATTTTATTTTTATTTCTTTATATACGACTTATATATACTTACATACGATCAAATACGTTAAGCGGTTAAACCGATATTTTTACGCTATATATAAAGTTAACAACCAAAAAAGAAAAAATGAACACATATTGCAAAATCGGCGAATAACTTATTACACGCATTTGGTCTAAAATATCGTGCATAGAGGGGGTGTATACGGAGAAAAACGACCAACCAAAAAAAAAAATCCACAATCATACTAAGGGCGTCAACGAGATAAATAAGAAAAAAAATGTTTAACGTGGACATCGACGAGCGAGCATTCAGTCGCTCGCTCACTGTTTGGCCTAAACTACCGTTGATTCAGATATGTAAACGATTATGCATTCACACAATACATTAGAAATAACGAGGCAAAAACGAACCATATAGATTATTTATCTCTGTAATATTAAAAAAACACTACAGTCGGTTCCGCGAACTTAATTACCAAAAAAACTAAAAATAAAGAAGCGATCAAGCCTGTATTACGCCTTTATACAACGTTGTTCATCACTCGACGAGTATTATACATATATAGATATACACACTTTCGCGCGATAACGCCTATAAAGAATTGAGCTTATATTATAAAAATGAATCTTTCAAAGTATACTATATATAGTATTTTGCATTGTTTGAAATTTTTCACCTAATATATATTCGCTCACGAGACTTCCCGTATAGCATTGCACTATATATGTATATTTATTAAGTTTCTATTCCAGTACACGTTTGAATATTCGAAATGTGAGGTAAAAAGTAGATATCAAAAAGACTATATATATATATATATATATATATATATATATATATATATATATATATATATATATATTAAGAGATAAAGAGAAAATTTTCATTCCGTCGTTGATCACGATTTTTACTTGCTTCGAATCTTGTCAAGCTAAACGATATAAATTTTCAACTGTTAAAATATTATACGGTTCATCCATACATGCGTTTCGATATTTTTACATGTTTCTACGGAACATTTCTCCAGTAAGGATCAGAGAGCTTTTACACGGAGTCTGCGATTTTCTCAAGAATATGAGTGGGAGACTTGACTCGAAAATCGGGAGCGTAAAACATATTTGTATTAAAAATTATGATACACTTTGTAGCGATGGATATTGTAAATCCTGCATACCAATAGTACACAAGTTAAATTTTCCGAAATATATGGAAGTAAAATCGACGTTCAGAGTAAGGTTTAAATGAAATTCAAATTTCCCGCAAGAAGTGTTTTACCTCAGATTTACTTATATCTTAAATTGGTTAATCTGAGAGTTACTTTTATACAAATATTAGCATATATACCTATAAAAGTAACTTAAAAAGGCGTTGAAACGATGCGACTATATAGACAGTCATTCACAAGAACGCCAGGCTCCCTGTAAAAGCGCCTTTTTAGGGCTATCGTCCCGCGCGTCCCGAAGATTCTCTTCACGACGATTATTAAACTACAAATAAACGCGTATATATGAGACCTATATGCGTGTATATATAGAGGGCTCTAGGACGCAAAATAAATCGGCTACATATACATATAACTTCTCGTTGTATAGTAGCTATATAGTTATACGTTTTTTGCATAGTCAGCAGATATGCGTTAAATTTTAAACGATGTGTACGCGAAATCGTATAAACCTTCTTTCTTGCAACATACTCGCTGGAGAATGAAAAAAGATATATATATAACTCGCCCGACACGCGCAACCGTTCCTTTTTGACTACACTTTTTTTCATTTTTATATAATATATAAGTAATTGTTATACCGGTACGTTTCACGGATATTAAACTAACGCAGCTGTACTATTATATATAGATATAAGCGTTATAATATGACGCTATATACATAATTATACGCATTATTTCTCGACACTTGTTAAACCAGTTTCAATTGTTTACTTTTCGTTATACTCTATACATGTACATGCTAAATTATATTACCTTCGTGAAATATATAACACTGTATAACAAGGACAGAAGCCATAGGGAGAGTATATATATATATATGACAACAGGAGAGATGATCAAACTGTTGCATAAGCTTATATACAATATATATTGTTGACTGCAGTAACTTATTTTTTTCACTGTACGTTTTTCTTGCCCGACCATATGATACGTTTCTATTGTACATTTTCGTACAATTTGTTACAAACGATATATAAATGAATACGCGATATATATGTCGCATATTATATACAAGATACTCGAAATACACGCGACATTCGCAGAGAGGGCTATTTTTTTAGCGACAGTTCGGCACGAGAAGATAAAAAAAAAACAATATTCAAGCGCGCGAAAAGAGAATTATATATATAGGATTGTCATCCTCGCCGACAGACGCCCTCATTATTATATACGACGTGACATACACATACACGCGCATAGGCTATACATAAACAGCGACTATGTTGTGCGAGATGTACCGCAAAATTCAAAATGAAAAAAAAAAAACCTCTACGTACGTTGCACTTACATAATACACACTTCAGGAACTGCACGCGCGACTTAAATTGCCTCGATATTTTCCCTATGAAGACAAAAAGAATTACTCTCGAACTAACCGAGCGCCGCTTGTGTTTTACTAGAAATTGTCTTTCGAGCGTGTGAGAAAAAAAGGCAAACGGTGAAAAAGAATACGTATATAGGTATATACATATATATGGGTGCGTGTGAATGAGAAAAGTCGTCTAGTGCGTGGGGCGCGCCTGTATGTTGTCGCGAAAGAGAAGAAACAAACAGCAAATGCAAAGTAAATTATGAAAAAAAAAACTCTCGTCTGTATTCTAAATATAAAACTATTAATTATTACCAACATTATAAATTTACGATAACAATAACGATTGATTACCATTTTGTCCTAATGTTCGAGAAATAAAAATAAATCTCCGTAAAACGCAGTGTCTTTTTACTACTTTTCTTTTACCATATATTTTTGCGTTCTACTACGTATCTTACTTTTCATTTCCATTTTACGGCGAACCTATGAAGGAGAAAATCAGAAAATCGACGAAGACGAGGATTGGTGAGTCGATTTCAACGACGTGACTGTTTAATTTATATTTTAATATCTATATACCGGTGTACTAAAGCGTAACACAGTTTCGATGAAAAAATACAAAGTTATCAAAAAGATATCAAAAATATACACTTTTTTATTTACATACAACACTGGCAGCGGGGACATATTTTCAGAACGAGAGAGCCTCTTTTTTACCATTTTAGTCACCCGTATCGTGGGGGAGCGTTCCCCAGGCTTGACGGCGACTGCTCGTACTATTTTTATTGACACTTATTATTTCAATTGAATGCAACGAGCTTATTTGAAATAGTTGAGTTTCGCGATTTCAAGTCATTTTTCAATTCAAATTTCGCGCGCGCACGCGTCATAGCATCCATCAGCTGCAATGGTAGCCCTATATATACTAGAAACATAGGTATAGTTACGGCTAAAATTTGGTGTTTAGAAATAATATATACTTTTTATGGCATGTACCGAACTGTTTGATTCTCATTAAAGAAAACCAAAGCATGATTCGTTTTTTTTATTGTTTGTAAGTTAAAGGACACTTATGAACGTTTCGTATCGTTGTTGTTAATTTAAATCACGATAATTACTTTTATAATTTATAAACTAAAAGCAACCAAAAGTGCCTTTTTTGAGGTTATGAGCAGCAGTAATTTTGGTGGAAAAGCCCATTTTCTAGGTATATTCCGGTAATGGTCCGGTTACAATTTCCCGGATTCGGCTCGTATCGTATTTCAGGGCCAAACCCGGAAAGCCGGATCAGGTCCGCATGATAAATCCGGCGTGCCGTATGCAATTTCTAATCGGGACGTTACAGGGCAAGTGTCGCCCCCTATAGCGCTGACGCCACCGCAGTGTGGCACCGCCATCGCACACGGACGAGTGTACACGCGAGTACGACGACACGTTATTATAAGTATAAGTAGTTATAGTTTCCTTTCCCTAGTGCCGGCGCAGGAAGAACGGCATTACTGCATTAGCGTCGCGTGTTGGCTGTCTTTTAGGATATTTTTGAATTTGCAAGCTCGCTTTATTTACACCGAAATACAATTAGAAATTGTATAAGTGTTAATCGGTGACATCAGGAACGATGCCGCCGACGATCCAGAATGGAGCAGCCGACAAGCGCGGCGCGGCGAGGCCGACGGAAAAGAGGTAAATAAAGACTACCTAACCTATACACTGTGCATCTTAACTCTTATAAACTTGGCATTGTTTCTCATTTTTATGGTTCTTGTTTAAGATTGGAGTTGATATGTAAGGTCAAATATTGTAATACACTGCCGGACATCGCTTTTGATCCAAAGTTCATTAGCTACCCCTTTGAATCTACAAGGTAAGTTGACTTGTTGGACTTGTTAATTTCTCTATGGGACACCTAGGTGGGCAGTGAATCATTGTACATTGTTTCATCCTTTGTCGCAGATTCATTCAGTACAATCCAACGTCGCTAGAGCGCAACCACAAATATGAAGTGCTCACAGAGCACGATTTGGGAGTACCGATCGACCTTATCAATAAGGACACATACGCCTGTGATCCGAATAACTATGAGATGCATCCTCTGGATGAAAAGTTACTGGAAGAAGATGTACTCACACCGCAAGACTCAAAAAGATCCAGGCATCATGCCAGAAGTGTATCCTGGCTCAGGCGCACAGAGTATATCTCCACAGAACAAACTCGCTTCCAGCCGCAAACTACTTCGGATAAAGTGGAAGCTAAAGTCGGACATAATATTAAGAAACACTTTAAGGAAGAGACACTATACATGGACCGAGATTCTCAAATTCGGGCTATTGAGAAGACATTCGAAGACAATAAAAAGCCTATTGAAAGACACTACAGTAAACCAAATGTTACTCCTGTAGAAGTACTTCCAATTTATCCAGACTTTAAGATATGGAAATATCCTTGTGCCCAAGTTATATTTGACTCTGATCCAGCTCCGATGGGACTGTCCGTGCCTGCACAGATCGAGGAAATGTCACAGGCTATGATTAGGCAAGTATCCTTGTTAAAAGTATTAACAGTTCTTTTTTATTTATTATTTTAAAATATATATGTACTAAATCGTTTTGTGTATTATAGAGGTGTGATGGACGAAAGTGGAGAGCAATTTGTTGCTTACTTCCTACCCTTGGAAGAGACTTTGGAAAAGAGAAAGAGAGACTTTTGCTCAGAAATCGATTATGCTGAAGAAGATGAGTATGAATACAAAATGGCCAGAGAGTATAATTGGAACGTCAAAAGTAAAGCTTCTAAAGGATACGAAGAGAATTATTTCCTGGTTATGCGCGAAGATGGAGTATACTACAACGAGTTGGAAACTCGAGTCAGACTGAGCAAACGAAGACAAAAAGTGGGCGCACCTGTTAACAATACAAGATTGGTGGTACGTCACCGACCGCTCAACGCGAATGAATTCAAAATGCAGAGGTTCCGCGAGAAGCAGCTTGAGCCTCCCTGTGAGGACGATGAAGAAGAGGAAGAGGAGGAGGAAGAAGAGGAGGAAGCAGAGACTCAAAAGAACCAGGAGAAAACTGAAGATAAAGGTTAATTTTCATGCACTCTTCATACCTTCGCTTCTCAAAAACATCTTTATGCTAATCTCTCCGATATTTTTTTCAGGAGGCTCCGACAATGAAGAAAACGAGGAAAAGGAAGACAAAGAGAATGGCTCGCGCGCTTCATCCAGAGCTTCCTCTCGTGCCTCCAGCCGCAAGTCCCGCTCCAAATCTGCATCTCGTTCCAAGTCAAGATCTCGATCTCCATCCAAGGCTCGTTCAACACGTTCGGCCCGCTCGGCGCGCTCCGAACGCAGTCAGTCGAAATCTCAATCTCGATCGCGATCCCGTTCACGTTCCCAGTCCGGATCGCGCTCGAGATTTGGTTCCCCTGCCAAGTCGGAGTCTCGCTCTAGATCGGGCTCGCCAGCCAAGTCCGCTACATCTCGGTCTAGGTCAGGTTCTCCGGCTGGCTCTCGCTCAAGATCAAAATCGAGGTCGAAATCGAGGTCGAAATCGAGGTCGAAATCGAGGTCGGCTTCGGGTAGCGAGGCTGGAAGTGGCAGCGAGGGAGAGGGAAGCGGTAGCGGAAGCGCCAGTGGAAGCGAGAGTGCTAGCGACAGTGGATCTGACAGCGAGTAAAAGGGGAATAGTTATAGTGTATACTAGAACGATAAGTTGTAAAGTGCGCGTTAAGTTGTAAATATTATCCACGATTTTATACGATCGATCCAAGAAGAAATATTACTGTAGAACTGAATATAAGTAATTTTTTATATCGATCATTATGACGAAAATTATA
The DNA here is from genome assembly GCA_020010945.3 of Muscidifurax raptorellus. NCBI lineage: Eukaryota > Metazoa > Arthropoda > Insecta > Hymenoptera > Pteromalidae > Muscidifurax > Muscidifurax raptorellus. Next base: position 40,065,688 of record CM052078.1, read on the forward strand.
CAATATATTAAGCTGTACAATACTATTTCTTTAATTTGACTGTGTATATTTAATTAAATGATTACTTATGATTTATTATAGTGATTTGATTTAATTTCCCCCAATATCTATAAACATCTTGATTGGTCCATTAGATCATACATCGGTTTTGATGATCACTTAAGAATTAAAATAAGAAAAAATAAATGTAATAGTTTCGGTTTTCATCACCGCATAACTAGTACTAGACATACTTATTTTTATTCTGAATACCTCCGTCGATTACTTATATGGCTTAAAAAGACTGCACCATTCACGATTACATTAAAAAAGGTTGCGCAAGAAGCACACAAACGTTACATAAATTCGCAACAATAATAGACCTTGATATTTACATAATTCGAAATCTGGCGCCAAACGAGATGTCGCTGCGATTGCTCATGAGAACCACCATTAAACCATCTCTACCATAATCATCGTAGGTAGCGCTGACGCTCAACACATCTTGTGCGAAATTGCGTCATTCTCGAGCTAAGGCTAGCCAGACAGCAGTCCGCAGCGTTATCGTACACACATGGTAACGCTCGTTTCGTAAAAAAAAAAGAGTATCAAACATCCACGCCACAACTTCAACTTATTGCGAAATCGTCGATCAGCGGCTTATAAAAAAGGTGAGTTTCATTACCATGCGTTTTGCCTGTTCTCCGTCTCCCCACATACGCGACACAAATTTTCCAGTATCACAGCCGTTTGTGCGTCACAACGTTCGATGATTATAATTCCATAAGAGCGTGCAGGGTATCACGTTTTTTTTTCGATTTTTGCGGCTTTACCTTTGTCTTGAGAAACGAGTGAAACGCTTCGATTACTTTTTTGGCTTGTGGCATTGAGTAAAATGCAGAACGAGGTAGAGTTGTGTGTGCTCGAGGGTCGGGTTGTTGTGTTACTCAATAATTGAAATTCTCATGCTTATTATCTTACTTGATAAGTTGGCTTTGCACAGTGATTTCTAAAGAGTATTAGTCATACTGATTGTACCAGAAGGACAAGGCAGAAATGGAGTTCTGTCAATTATTTGTACATTATTATTGCATACCAGTTGAATTTAGATTGCGGAGAGCAGTGATTAATTTGTTGTAAACGATATTTCAGATGGCTCCCAGAAATAAAGAGAATAATGGAAACAAGAGGAAGAAGCAAATGTCAGAGGACGACGACAATGAAGATTACAGGAAACGCAGAGATAGGAATAATCAGGTAAGCTAGTATAATGCTTGGATTAATGTGACACTGCAATGTAGCAGGTATTTAATATATAAAATTTCTTTGCAGGCAGTCAAAAAGTCCAGAGTAAAGAGTAAGATGCGTACACAGCAAACTTTGGAACGTGTCAACCAGCTAAAAATGGAGAACGAACTATTGGAGGAGAAAATTAAAATGCTCAACAAGGAGCTGGGATTCCTCAAGGACCTGTTTCTAGCACACGCTGGTGTGTATAAATTACATAAGCATGAATTTTTTTATTTCTAAACATTCGCAATACTTATATAATGGTTACTTTCCAGGTTCGAATCAACATTCCTCAAACTTGCAAGACGTTGATCTGAACGCACTTCTTGCTGACGATAACAAATCCGAAGATCCATTAAAGTCTTAGCCACTGCAGAGGATTTACATTCCATGTGCAAGGAATGTAGGACAATCTAATTTCAATGAAAAGAATATGTACACTGTTCTTTTACTCAAACATTGAGTTGGGCATCTTGGAAAGATGATAGGTCAGTGTACCGTCACCGCTTCGGGGTGGCAGTGAAATGTGAATTCTTTCAGTCCGCGCTGAGGAAATCAACGTCATTGGAAATATGATTATTGGGAAAGAAAAATAATCGTTGGCAATGCAAGAAGTCAACAACTGCAGTCGTGAAATAGTTGAACTATTTCCAAATCAAGAGAAACAATAAAGATCGATGAATTGCTGATTTGCATGCACGTGCAAATATTAAGGACATGTCCAAAGAGATGTGGAGCATCAAGTTTATAAGTGTATATTTATAGATCCAGCATTTTGCTTAAGACAAATACTTTCTATGTCAATGAGTACAGTTGTATATTTTTTATTGAATATTCAACAGATTTATGAGTAATCTCCGTTAACGTCATTATTGATAAAAATGAGCTTTTTTATGTCGTTCATTGTTGAGCATCGAGAGCTTCTTAATATAGTTTAGATACTGTCAGTTGAAAACTGTCGCTGAAATAAATATATTTTCGTTTATTAAAAGCTTAGTGAAATCTACAGAAGAAACGTAAGTGTTATTTTTAAACCCCGTGAAAAAATTCCGGACAATTTACATAGATTTACGGCAGAATCGCCGAATTTGGTACCAATAACGTCGAGCGTGTTCGGAATTTCAAGTGCGCAAGCGCTAAAAAAAACTCGTACAACAATAATAATAATGCTCCGTTTCTACAATATGGGAATCTTGCGTCATCCGAAAAACCCAATCTATAAGATGACGGCAAGATAATCTATAATTTCCAGAACGTCCAGAAGATGACATTGAAACTTTCATATTCGCTTCCTTGAAAACCTATAAGAAATCGCGTGAAAAATCCGCACCAGCTCGTTCGCTACATGAGATCCTTAAAAATCGACTACCCTCCGCATTTCTAAACAGGTATATAGGTAGAGGCATGCTCCAGACCACTGGTGCTACAGATAACGAAAAGATGACTCGAGCTCCGTTCAAAAATCTCCCGCGCCCGCCGACTCCAGCTTTTCGTCTCTTCTTCATCAGCTTCGCCAGCAGATGACGCCAGGAAGCCAGCTCTCTCTCTCGAATCCGAGAACTCCCCGACGGCGCTGATATCAGTATTAGAAGCCATCAGCACAAGCTCCTCTGGTATATAATATACACCTAGCTATACCTACTATATATACGTATATAACATTCGTGCTGTGCGCTGTCTGCGCGAGCATCGAGAATATCCAGAGTATATAGAGCGCGCAGTCGGTCGTCGGTATATATGTGTGGGAAGGCGGGGCCCCCGCGCAGTCGCAGCCACGGATCAGCATCCGTCTCTGTCTGACTCGCGGTATATCGCGCCTTTGGTCCGATACTTAGGCAGCAGTGCTGGCGGCGGCAGTAGCGCGCACTGCATCAGCCAGGCGGAGTACAGTGCGAGCCCAGAGAGCCAGAGCAGCAGCACAGTGTCCGTGCTTGTGTGGTGTGTGTGTGCGCGCGTGCGCTCGCGAGAAAGAGAGAGAGAGAGAATCAGATCCCGAGGAGGAGACGACCGAGCAGCAGTCGTCCTCGTCGACTCCGCGCTTCCCGAGAAAGAGAGAGAGAGAGAGAGAGAGAGAGAGAGAGAGCGCTTATATAGCTCTCCCCTTGTGACTACTGTGTGTATATACAGTGTGCAGTGTTGCAGTGTGTGCTGCTGCTGCAGCCGAGGACGACGGCGACGACGACGACGACGACGAGGAGGAAAGGAAGAGTCGAGTAGTCACACGCCTACAGCAGTGGCAGCAGTAGAGCTCGTGTGAAGCGAGTGAAAGAGAGAGAGATAGTGCGCGCGGCTAGCAGACGACATGTTGTTGGCTGCAGGAAGCACCGCCCCGTCCCGGACGTTGCTGCGCCCGCGAAGAGCCACCTCGGGCGACCTCGAGTGAGTAGCGCCGTCTGAGCAACGAAAAGTGAGAGAATACCCATTACCATCCTCGTAGTGCTAACTCTGCTCCGTATATCACATACACACCCGAATGTCTTATGCTGTGTGTGTGTGTGTGTGTGTGTGAGAGAGATTGTGTGAGTGCCGTGTGCGTGTGTGGGTGGGTGGGTGGAAGCGAGGTGTGTGTGTGTGTGTGTCCGCGGCATAGATGTCCATGTTCTCTGCTCGCGCGAGTGTAGTGCGATACCGTGTAAGTACAGTCGGGGTGTCGCCGCGCGAGCGCGCGCGCGCGGGAGGACCTGTGCCCACATACATATACACACAGGAGAGAGGAGGAATTTCGCGTAAAAATAAAACGGCTCTCTCGCTCTCTGCCGTGTGTGTGTATATATATGTGTGAAATATCTCTCGCTCCAGCCGGCTGAACGCGCCATTGCTCACGAGCGCAAATTCGCGGCGGCGGCGGCGGCGGCTCTCTTTGTCAACATATCACAGAGTGAGAGAGCGAGAGAGAGAGAGAGAGAGAGAGAGAGAGAGAGAGAAGCGAGTGAGTGTGTGTGTGCGCGCAAGTGTGCCGACGAGTGTCTATTTTCGAGGCTCGTCGCCGCGACGGCAGCGGCAGCCTATTTTTCGATTTTTCCGGGGGGGCTGTTTCTCTCTCTTTCTCTCTCTCTCTCTCTCTCTCTCTCTCTCTCTCTCTCGGGCGCTTGCCGACTTGCGCGCAGTAGGTGTACACTGCAAGCCAGTACATATACCTAACTCTACTCCTGCATCTTTCTCTCCCTCTTCGTTGTCGATGACGATGGCGATGATGATAATGATAATGATAATGATAATGATAATAAGACCAGCAGAACAGAGCGCTGGTGTTGCAAGGAAGCTAGAGTATCCGAGCTCGTCTTGTCCACAGGGTGATTTTGTGAAAAGAAGAGGAGGTGATCGTCGCAAGCGAGAGGAAGAAGAGCACAGTCGCGACATCGTCTTTGGCGCAGTCCCGTAGAGCTGCAGCAGGAGAGGAAGAAGAAGAAGACGACGAGCGCCTGTAGTTCAGCAGTATAGCGGAAAGGGTGGAAGGAGGCGGGGGAGCCAGTGGAGGAGGGGGTGGAAGCAGCAGCAGCAGCAGCAGTAGACAGCAGCAGCAGCAGCAGCAGCAGCAAAGAAGTACACAGCAGCAACAGCAGCCTGACGGTGAGGGCTCGGCCAGCGGGAGCAGCAGCACCTGCACGGCAGCCGCTGCTGCTGCACACCAGGAGGAGGAAGCTGGAGGCGGCGGTGGAGGAGGAGGAGGAGGAGGAGGAGGAGGAGGAGGAGGAGGAGGTGGCGGCGGCGGCGCCGGTGGTGGTGGCGGCGGTGGTGGCGCTGGGGGCGGCGCAGGGGAAGGACTCGCGTGTCTCTCGTGTGTCATGGGGTGCTTCGGCAGTCAGAGCAGCAAGGCCAGCCAGGATGACAGCAAGAACCAGAAGAGGCGCTCCGACGCTATCACCCGACAGCTACAGAAGGACAAGCAGGTTTACAGGGCCACCCACAGGCTACTCCTGCTTGGTAATCATGCAGTCTTTCTTCTTCATCTTCTTCTTCATCTTCTTCTTCGTCTACGAGCCCATTATGTTGTATAATCAATCGTTGATCAGAGATTCGTTCGTTTGTATATATGACGTTATAACGACATCAGAGTGCGGATGAGAATCGAGAATCGAGCTTTCACGGCATCTGAGATGAAAATTTTTGAGTGAAAAGAAGAACACGTAAAAAGTGTGTCAATGATTCTTTCAACGTCATCTACACGCGCGCAAAATGATTGAAAAAAACGCGCACGTTGAATATTTTGAGCAGTTCAGGTTATTGCCAACTCAATTATCATCGCACAGCGCAGTGCAAGCTTGAATCACTCTTCTATTTACAAATATCTCTTCTCCCCACCTATGTGTACGTAGGTAACGACGCGCGAACGAACGTATCTCTGACGGCGATTCAAATTTAAATGCCCTTTCACTATATGCACTATGTTTATCCAAGGCATCTTTGACGATGAAGCGTATCTCTCTCAGTGTTTATATACTAAAATGAATAATCGTGGGGCATTACTCTGAAATTTCCGCAATTATCCATTAAACGTCTTGGCCGTATATATGACAAGCTAATTCAATACTAGTTCTCACCGCTCGACGCGAGTTTGCACCGCCGACAGATCTGTATACGAATCTGTGTACACTGTGTATGAGGAAATCTATTAAAAAAACTTTCAGTTAGATGATTAACCTGCTTGAAAAAATTAAGTGTTTTATACATCTCTGAGACTATTTTTTTCTTGTTCTACAGGAACACCAGAATACCATTATTCGACGACGTGTACTCAGTTTTTGATGGCGTAAACGAAAAATGTATAATCATAGGGTCGTAGCGTGGGAAAAGAGCCCGAATTTGAAAAAAGCTCGTTAAAAATGGGTGCTCGAGTTGTTTTCAATTGAAAGTTGCGTTAAATCGTGAAATAGGGCAAATTCCTTCACTTCGAAAAATCATTTATGGATTTTTTTTATGGATTTCCTCATCTACACACATCCTTGGGCCGTGAATCGAGTTATACAGTGCTCTTCGTATCTGATGTTTTATCGAGTCGCTTGCACACACGTGGTACATAAAGAATCAACTCGAAAAATTCTTTGTTATATACCATTTTGTTAAATGATCTATATTCATGTACGCACGCGTAACTTGCGGTATTTCACGCTTGCGGAACTCTCAAAGATGCTAATTGATCTCAACTGGCTATACATGTACTCTAACTCTCGTGTTCTCCAGGTGCGGGCGAGTCCGGCAAAAGTACAATCGTCAAACAGATGAGGATACTGCACGTGAATGGATTCAGCGAAGCGTAAGTTCCTCGCCACCGCACGTTATATACGTACACGTAAATGCTTCGAGAGAAGAAGATTAAATTTGCTTATTTACCAACTTTCGCACTCCCGTGATGTATAATTGTCAACGTTTTTTGGCGGCTTATCGCGACTCTTTCGGGGGTCTATGCGAACAGGCGAAATGAGGAAACGTTACGAAAGCGAGAGAGCGAAAATAAATCAGACGGCGCCTGTAACGAGTCATCGATCAAAATTATAGACGCACGAGACAAGTATGCAGTCGCGATAAGCCGTGGCTATATACTTACAGCTGAGGATCGTAAAAGAAAAAAAACAAAACTATCCGCGAATTCGCTGCGGTGGACGGCTATTATCTGAGACGTGTCGCGACGCTCGTTCGATAGGATGAAATTTCGCGCTGTCAGTGGCGCGGCGATAAGAAAGGTGACTGTACGTAATGATCTCTCGAGGCTTATTTGAATAGTTTTCCTGTGACGAGATATTAAGAGAATCAGAGATCAGAGCGATATTATTAATAATAATGTGTAGCATATTGTTTCCTCGAGTATTTTTGAATCTCAACGCGGTAAACAAGAACTGCGTCCAATTTTTACTTCTCTCGAAGCGTATACTACAGCCAATTTCGATTTGATATGCACTAATGTCTGCTGAAAAATCTTTCAGGGAGAAACGACAAAAAATCGAGGACATCAAGAAGAACATCAGGGACGCTATTTTGGTAAGGCTCGACTACTAATGTGTACTGTTCGCGCAACCGCCCAAATATCACGTACACAATACGTATAGTATCAGCGTGTAACACTGTGAGAGTGGAGTAATATCGCGAAATAATTGCGCATCGTGATATTTGTGGCGGCTGGGCCGCTCGTTTAAATACACGCTCCGATGAGTGTATGCGCGTGTGTGTTGTATGTGTATATACATTCGCGCGTTCTGTGTGCTGACGAGGGACGATCGATTGCTTCCAGACGATAACCAGTGCGATGAGCACGTTAACGCCGCCCGTGACGTTGGAGGATCCTGCGAACCAAAGCAGAGTCGACTACATCCTCGACGTCTCGTCTTCCCCGGACTTCGATTATCCTGCGGTGAGTTGCAAGCTGTGTACTCATTCCACGCCAACACAACGTATACTCGTTCGCTCGATTTTTTTAGGTGTGGGATATGGAGAGGCTTATCAAAGCTACCTTTGTAACGATGACAAAGCTTTCTCCCGGGGTTGATAAAAAAAAAATGCCTCGCGTCTTCTGCTGCCGCTGCTTCCCTTCGTACATAACATTCATGCATCTCGCGTTACGAGGCTGCCTCGGCGTGTGACTCATTTTTTTTCACACCTCGCTTATCTCGAGCCTCGCGCATATGCTTAAACATTCGAGCGGCCTCGATTGAGCTCAACCTGCAGACCACATACATGTACATTCGGAAAGCTTGAAACAAAAGTAAAAGTGAAAGATCGAGAGCAGCAGATCTAAATCCTCTTCTTCGAGTCAGCCGTCTGTCCATTCGATTGACGAATGCGCGGCTGCAGCTGTAGTAGCGGAGGCCACTGGTCCGGAAGGGTTTAAAAATACCCGCCGCCCCGTGTGTCATAGCGCGCGCGCACACACAGAGAGCAGCGGGAGGAAATCACTTTGGGCGTAAAATCTACGTCGGTTGAAAGCATCATCTCGCTTCTCTCGGCTCGTGTATCTGGTCTGTGTTTGTGTATTGGCTCATACAAACACACACACACACACACACACACACACAGTCAGGTGTGTGTATGTACGTCTATAGCGCGCACAGTTGGATAGAACGGTGACAATGTCGCGGCCCGTGGAGAGATGTCACGCCGGGAGTTGAGAACCTTCGCGTGGCATAATCAGTGTTTACAATGTTTACACAGCCAGCACTGCTCCAACATAGCAGCAGCAGCAGCAGCAGCAGGGCACCTAGATCGTTCTTTTTTTTTCTTTTTATTGCAGATGACGCATCCCCCGGTATATGTAAATTCGATTCTTGTTTTTCGGGCCAAGGAAGCTTCTCGCTCGCGACTTAGGGAAATGAAAAGAAGATAAAAAAAAAATCGAATCGCAGCGAAAGGTAAATAATTGGACGAATTCCTGGGATGATGTTTACCAAGAGTTTCGTAAAATCTGCAGTAGCCGAAGCTCGATACGTATACGTGCGCGCGAGCGCGCGCGAGCGAGCGTGTGTGTGTATATAAACAAGAACAAATTCCTTTGCTCGAGTGCTGCAGCATTCTCTGCAGCTCTCCGAACGCGTACACCTATATACATATACCGTCTGCGCTCACGTGTGTAGTGCAGCAGAGCGTCGTCTGGCGTTCGATCGATTCCCATTCCATTAATCGTTTATTCCATTTCCATCGATCAACGTTGGCAATTGAATAACAAAGCGAATCGCCGGCAGTACGCCGTCCGCTTATTAATCGACATAATAAAACGAATCTCCGGCCGCCGCCAGCGATTCGATCGACTGCGCTACTCGATTCTCCGCTTCGTCGTCGTCGTCGTCGTCGTTGTCTCGGACGTGGCCCTGGAAACAAAGATGTGCCGTACGCACATTGTGTAACATACTCGGTAAATTTCATACGCGACATGACAATCGGCTCATTATCTTCTATACCAAAACCGGCTCGGCAGTAAAAAAAGATTTTCTCCGCAGGCCTTGGTATACATATGTGTATACGTTTATAAAAGCGACGCCTCGTCTTTTCCGCGTAAGCGCATTTTACTCTGTACCATCCGCGTCTATATAGCTACGTGTGTGCGCGCGCGCGTGCGGTTTGAAAGACAGCGGCTCGTGTCAGTGTCAATGGCCAATCGGTATTCCTGGCGCCTCGCGCGTATACCTACACTTGCGACACACAGACCGCGTATAGCTATATACCACTTCCCGCGACGAAAAAAGCTGGCCGACGACATGAATTGCGCGTCATGGGTATATAGGTCTGAGAAATTCTGGCTGTCTCGGTTCTCTTTTTTTTTTTGTCGAAGAACGTTGCGCTGTTGTGGTATCGAAAGAAAGTCGCCGTGCGGTTGCTGGATTTTTTTATACGTATATCGCATTTTATGAATGAAGGCGAGGGATCCTGGATCTGGACTATATATATACGAGAATTCATCGCTTGTAAAACGATTAAAGAATCAAGATCGGCAACGATCGATACATCCCATTGGCAGAATTCGAAAGCTCGTTTTATATTACTTCGCTACGCGCACACAGCAACAGCCTCTCGCCGCCGGCTCGTCGTCCGAATGAATATGAACTGATTGCTCTCCTCCGCGCGCTTTCTCCTCTCATCTCTTCGTGTCCGCAATGAAAGATGAACGAAATTTTTGTCTTACCCGGTCACGTACTTTATGACCTGAAACAAGATATCTCATATCCTCTCTAGAATTTAAAGAAAAAAAAGAAGAACAACCGCTGGCAAATCAAGCTTGCTCTACACTACGCGTATAATAATTCCGGGAAAGCTCTTGAAATAAAACGTCTCGCGACGAAATAATCCACGTGTTCTTATATACGAGGGACGCCACCGCACGCGCCAACTCTCTCTCTCTCTCTCTCTCTCTTTCGCTCTCTAATGACAAAGTCGCTCTCAGGTATATAGCTCGTTCTCTTTTCCGCTTCGCGCGAGAGAGAGAAAATTGGCAATTCCCGGTGTTCGCGGCCGATGATGAATTCGCGCCGCCTTGTCCGCCCGCGGAATAATAATGCTGCCTAGTCTCGCTCGATAAACAGGGACAGAGACGGCTAATTGCTCTTCTAGGTGTGTGGGTGTGCGATTTTTCTCGTTCTAGGCTGTGTACTGGTATATAGTCGAAAATAGCGAGCGTATATACGAATTTTCAAAAGGAGGAGGAAAACGCGTGCGCGTTATCGGTCGTCTGTCTGTTCTTCTCGCTCGCTCTTCAAACTTGACGCAAGCTCCCGTGACATTTGCATCATCGTCGGGAATGACTTCATCCTCGTCACCTGCCTACACTCTCCTTTATTTTTTTTTCTTTACCGAAAAACGCCGACTTTGAGCACCTCTGTCATGTGTATGTGTGCGCGCGTGTGTGTGTGTTGTGTACACACAAGGCTTTATTGTCTGTTTCTTCTTCTTCTTCGTTTTCTTCTTTTTTATCATTTCGAGAGGCTTCGTTTTTTGTTCTCGTAACGACCGATGATTGTATATTATTGTATACAGGCATTTTTCCTGATAAGAGGCGTTTTCGAGGATTTCGTGTACACACACGTGCAGGGATATTATATATTGTTTTACCTTGGAACACGAGAGCGTATTATATAGACTCGAGCATCGGAAATTATACCGTTATCTGCAACACAGCAGGGAGTTTATCGTGTGGAACTGGCTCATTTTTGTGTGCGTCCATCCCCCCTCTTCTCTCATTCGAAAATTTCCGTCAACGGGACGGATGTTGGTTGTGTGTATTATACATCTGAAATTTGGAGCGAGTCGAGTAATACGAGTTTAGAAAATTTAACATCGCACATAAGTACATGAGAAAGCTCGCGCTCGAAATGAAGATCGTACGACGACGGTGAGAGAGAGAGAGAGAGAGAGAGAGAGAGAGAGAGAGAGAGAGAGAGAGAGAGAGAGAGAGAGAGAGAGAGAGAGAGAGAGACACACACACACACACTCGTTATTGCTATACAGAGTAGCCAGGAAGCGGCTAATTTGTACGAATGGCCGTGTTATTCCATCATCTCTAGCTCTCTCATTCACTTATACATACACACATACATACATACATACATACCCACGCACACGTATAATACATACATATAAAATATATACGTGTATAAATATACGTATAGATGACTCTTATCGTCAGCTCGCATCACCTTCTCGCATGTGCGCAGCTTGACGACGACGTCGACTAAGGAATTTTTATTGTATTGTCTTGCAGGAGTTCTACGGAATCGTTGAAGCCCTCTGGAAGGACCGGGGCGTTCAGCAGAGCTTCGAGAGGAGTAACGAGTATCAGCTCATCGACTGCGCCAAATAGTAAGTCTTCATGCGCATCCGTTATTATTTTCTTCTCCTTTCTTCAATCTCGTATTGTATTATATTTTTGGAGAGAAACAGAGCGGGGGAGGGTAAGATGCGATACCGCTGGAATCTTGCATGTTTGAACAGCGAAGCGAGTGTAATGGATCTTGTAATGCGCGGTTTAACTTCTGAGATAAGACCGTACGAGGCTGTATTAATTTCTCTTCTTTTTCTTTTTAATTTCAACACGCGTGTTTATCCTTTCAATATTCTTGCCCGAGCTAAGAACAAGTAGAAACGATCAGGATGCGTCAGACCATAGGTCCTGCACATATCCCTTGGAGAATTGCAGTATAGCAAACGACGACGGAAGCTTGTGGACCAAGCCTCAACGAGATAATCGTCGCTAATGGAGCCGCAGCTTGTTTGTCGCGTCCTCATAACTCTCTCTCTCTCTCTCTCTCTCTCTCTCTCTCTCTCTCTCTCTCTCTCTCTCTTTCCTTCGCGGCACGTGCGCGCAGATGTAAACGAAGGTTGATCCGTTTAGCCGCATGTGACTTCGCTTCGCGCCTGTCAAATCGTCAAACGCTAATTACGCCGACGGTCGCTATATTTAGACTTGTTCATTCATAGTTGAGTCTCTTTGGTACACACGCGCGCGCGCGTTTTCTTCGAGGCATTGTCGCTATAGAGCGGCTGTATAATAGATCGATCGCGCAGGTATTAACATTCGTCGCGAGTACAAACAGCAATTAAGCACCACCCTCGAGAGAGAGTTTTCTTCTTCATTGAGAGGAAAATAAAGGAGCCCGATAGAGCGAATAGTACAAGGCGGCTTTCCCAAGCGCTCTGCGCACGGTTATAAATAGCGCAGTTGTATTTTAAGAAGAGTCGGGACACAAAGCGCGTGTGTTGACACTAGAGATATACAGGTTGCCGCTCGCGTGTTTTTTCTTCTTCTTTTTTTTATTTTCAAATCCGATGGAATAACTATACACACGAAGCTACTCGAAGTATAGTAGCAGTTGTTGCGTCTATATCGTTGCACAAAGAGACAAGTTTCTCTTGTATCTCTCAGTCAGTCTCTCTCTCTCTTTCTCTCTCTAGTAGTCAGCGTAGAGAGGGAGGGAGAGAAGCGGCTGTATAATGGAGAGATTAGGTCGGAGGAGTAGGAGGAGGAGGTGGTCGATGCGCTTCTTTGAAAATTTGCAAGCTCGCCTCGCTATCTGCCCGAGCGTTATGTAGTGGATGGATGGCGCAGCTCTCTCTCTCTCTCTCTCTCTCTCTCTCTCTCTCTCTCTCTCTCTCTCTCTCTCTCTCTCTTATGCGAGGGAGAGAGAGTGAGCTTCTGTAGCAAAATCGATTGCCACTTATCGCGCTGGACTCTCGAAGCTTGTGCCTGTCGCGCCTCTACGGACGCTTGCACCTTACTAACGAACGAGAAGAGAGTAAGGGTAAAGGCTGATGAGGTTGTTTGTTTTTTCTCTCTCTCTCAAAACTCGCACGGAGCATGTACTTTGTTAATTAATTAAAAACAAAAAGAAAAAAAAAGAAACTCGGGACTCGATCTTCATAGCCAAACCTTCGCTCGTACAATTACTCACGCACGTGTGTATATAGTCGGCTATCTACGGCGAATTTTAATCTATAGCCGCCTGCGATATGTAAGCGCGCTCGAGAGAGAGAGAGAGAGAGAGAGAGGGAACCGCCGTGTCGGACCTTGTGCCGGTACAACCTGATTTATTTTCGTACACTGCGGTGCGGCGTTATATTCTCAGCGGCGCTCGTCTTTATGGCTCTACCGCTGCGCCGTTTCGCGAGGAACGATCGGCTCCTGTCCTCGTGTCTATATATCGCATAGCGAAAAAATTAGCGCGTGGGAGTCTCCGATGGTTGGAATTTGGATTTATTTTCTTTTCTCGCGTATATCCAGTGAAATTGGCACAGTTTGGAGGATAAAGAACGCGAGTCTATTTTGGGACGGCCAGGCGTATTTCGGATCTCGCCGGCTCGTCCGAGTTGCCTGCGGCTGTGTCACGGAGAGAAAAAATTCACGCCTTTCCGTTGTTATAATACACACGCAAGTAGCGACCGTCCGGGACTAGTCAGCCGCACATCAGCTGTGCGTACCCCCCTGCCCCCCCCCCTCGCTCGACGAAAGCATAACTGCACACAGCAGCAACACTTTCGAGATCGATCGGCGTGTCCCAACCCAGCAGTGGTATAGCGCACGGAGTGCTTGGTTTCTCTCAACTCGGACCTCTCTCTCACTCGACTTTTATTATCAGCACAGCAAGTTGTGCAGCTAGCGATCCAGCCGCCGACCCATTTGCCTAGTTCGCGCTCGAGTCTGTATAACACGGCAGCTCCGCCACAATCAGCTCTTTTATTGAAAGCCGTCGTCGATAGATTTTCGCGCTCGAATTCTCCCCTTCGTTTTCCCGCGAGAGAGAAACTCGCCGGTGTGCAAGAGGGTCGAGTGCTCGGATGGATGCTGCTGCGGCTCTCTCTCTCTCTCTCTCTCTCTCTCTCTCTCTCTCTCTCTCTCTCTTTAAAGGGCAGCTGCACGGAAAACAGTTTTTTTTTCAACCTCTGTACGTACGTACGTACGTGTGTATAATATTCACGCGACGGACGTAAGGGATGTGTAGCGCGTATAGAGAGAAAGAGGAAATTTTTAATGGCCGCTGGATAATGCATCGGAAAAGTCGCAGCCGCGTTATCATATCTCTCGTTCTCGTGTACAGGCAGCGGATGCAGTATTCACAGCTGGTGCACTTTGATACTCTTTCTCTTGCCGGGGGCTGGAATTATTCAGAGCCGCCGGGGAGAATTTTTACCTCTGAGAATCGATTAGTCTTTCGAGGAAAAATCCGTGTATATTTTCGAGGATGATGCGCGATGATGATGATGATGATAATGATGACGGTGATGATGTTGGCAAGCGACGAATATATTCTAATAATACAGTCGCTGTGCGCTGGTATAGAATATAGTAGTAGTAGTAGTAGTAGTAGAAGACTCGCGATCAATCATCGAAAGAAACGAAAGATCTCAGGGTTTTCCAAGGTCCTCGGGGGGGGGGGGGGGGGGGGGAATCGCGTTCGGGTCACGACCTCCTTTCCTCTCGGGTCGACGGCCCCGTTGTATACGTGCACCGGCTGATGGTCCCTGCAGGAGTTCGCGTCCTAGTGGAAGCTCTTGCTGCGACGGTAGTGGCAGTGACCCATGACCCGGATTACCCGCCACCTACAACTGTATTGTATATATAGGATCGCTTGAGCGGGGGGGGGGGGGGCTTGAGGTTAGGGCGCACCACCGCGCGATCGATTTCCTTGGCTCGGAGCAACCTCTCTCGCTCGCTCTGCGTCTATGTATGTATATATACTTACCTACGAAGCTTCACGAGGTCTTTCGAGCCACTTCCGCGCGCTCCGGCTATTACTGCCGCTTCCGAGTACCTACTATACTAACCTGCGATGTTCCTTCTTACATGTATGTACATATATATGTATCCTATATGGCAGTCGGGAGGGAGTATAGGGATAACACCGCAGAGGCGCATCCTTTTGGGAGGATGTGATGCAGCTGTACTATGAAAGAGAGAGAGAGCGAGAGAGAGAGGACTGATGTGCGGTGCTGCTGGTGGTAGTGGTGGTTGTGGCCTGATTAATTAATCTCTTTTGGAGAGATGATGCCGCTGTGTTCGTGGTTGCAGCTGCGTTATAGCTATGATGATGGGATTTCTTTTTTTTTTTTTTTTTGAAGGGGAGGAATATGCGCGTTGATTTGATTTTAAATTAAATGTATAGAATATATAAGATGGTTTATATGCAAACGTCTTTTTGTTTCAGTTTCCTAGATAAAGTAGCCATCGTAAAACAACCTGACTACACGCCCACAGAACAGGTAAACTCACAATTTGCCAGATCCTCGCTTTTTATGTCTTATTCATTGGCTTTCGATTTCAATTGATTCGTATCTTTCCGTTGCAGGACATACTAAGGTGTCGTGTTCTCACTTCCGGTATCTTCGAAACGCGATTTCAAGTTGACAAAGTTAACTTTCAGTGAGTATATAGAGAAATTCAAAAGCTCGTAGTAGCGAGAGATAAGAGCGTGTACTAATTTCGAAATGATTCTCTGCGCAACACACAGCATGTTCGACGTCGGCGGACAGAGAGACGAGAGAAGAAAATGGATACAGTGCTTCAACGACGTGACGGCGATTATCTTCGTGACGGCTTGCAGTAGTTACAACATGGTGCTCAGGGAGGACCCGACGAAGCTGAGACTCCGGGAGAGTCTCGACTTATTCAAAAGCATCTGGAACAATCGGTGAGGCGTTGAGCTTTTTTCATCCTTCCTCGTTCCCTCGTTGCGAGCACGCATCGGAGTGCTAATTTTTGCTCGTATCTTTTTGTTCCGCAGATGGCTCCGCACAATATCAGTAATCTTGTTCCTAAACAAGCAGGACCTGCTTGCGGAAAAGGTAAAGGCGGGTAAGCACAAATTGGAAGACTATTTCCCCGAATTCTCGAGGTATCAGACGCCCATCGAGCCCGGAGTAGTTGCTGACCCTTCAGAACCACCCGACGTCATACGGGCCAAGTACTTCATTAGAGACGAATTTCTTGTAAGAATTATTTTTATATTATATTTGTATACAAGTGTTTAAATTATAACTAGCCGTGCGAGCTCTTGGCGGTCGTTATTAGTTTAAGAATTTCTACATAACGACATAATGATGAGATCTAATGAACGAAATAACGTCGATTGTTGCAGCGCATAAGCACGGCGAGCGGGGACGGTAAGCACTATTGCTACCCGCATTTTACGTGCGCCGTCGACACGGAAAATATCAAGCGAGTGTTCAACGACTGTCGGGATATAATTCAGCGGATGCATCTGCGACAGTACGAGCTCTTGTGACTTGGTTCACGCGGTCGTCGCAACTCATCTCTCGCCGCCTGTCCATCCCGGCCCCGAGTCACGAGACCCGGCGAATCGTGCAGCTCGGGGTTCCTCTCCTCCGGTGCGTTCGGATCGACCGAAGTGCTCCGTCAACGTGGGCAGTGATCCCGAACGAACGAACGAGGAACGCATGATGCAAGAACAACAGGATCAGAATTTAATGAAAATAATACACACACCTACTCTCACTCACTCATGCATACGAAGAACTTGATGATGATGAGGATGATGATGATGATGATGATGATGATGATAATGATGAAAATGATACAACATGCAGAGAATATAACACAAAGACGCGCTGCACCTGTGCTAAACAAAAGGAGAATCGAGCGAACGAGAAAAAGAGGAACGCAGGAGAGTAAAATGACTCAAGAATGAGTAATGAAAATTAAAAACAAACCGTTGAGAAGCAAAGCGCAGTGTTCGGAGTAAGTAAGGATATCTAATAGAGAAATGCGAGAAACAAGAACTCTTCGACACAAATTAAGTTTGCGGAGAAAAGTATAAATCCTTCCTTTTCTTTCGAGGTAACGTTACGCGCGAACGATCGAGGAATGTACTATCACTGTCTGCCGACCTTAATCCTCAAACTCCTCCTCCTCCTTCTCTTTCACTGTTTATCTTAGCTTTCTGTCTTTCTTTTTCTCTATGCACTTGCCAAGCTCCTTGTAACGCCCCCTAACCCCTTGTCCGAGTAAAAACGTCACGAATAAAATTCAAACCATACATCACTCCATCTGTCTCTCTTTGAATCTCTTTATTCCTTGGTTTCTTACATTTTTTTACGTATCGTATGAAAAATAGAACAAAAAATTTACAATTGCCTCCCTTTTGCACTCATCCCCGATCATTTTAGCTGCCCCTCCCCAACAAAAAAAGACTCCTAACCTGTACCCTCTTCCTTCTCCCATTTATTAATAAAACAGCGTCGCGCGCATTACTTTTGTACAGTTGTGTAATTATTTGTCCACGTGTATATCGAATCTCTCGAGTTTAAATTCGTCATTATGAACACTGTGACCCGATTTGTAGAAGTCTCAGCCACGCCTTTTTACGAGAAGAGTATTTTGTGAGATTTTACAGTATTTCGAAGAGCGTTTCAATTATATAACTACTATTTGTATCTAGCGCGTGCGCCTGTCTTGATTCTGTCGCGTTCTCGTGTACGCATCGCTTGTCGAATCCATCCAGTGCTGCGTATATGCCAATTTCACTTCACCTAACGTTTAATGATTCGACTCGATAAGAAACGATATCGATAATGAGGGCTCATCAATTATTCATTCGCTGTATAACGATTGTCATTGCGATTATTGCAGTAGTAGTGATGATGATGATGAAGATGATGATGATGATGATGATAATTATAAATAAAAGTGGCAATATACTTATTTTAATGACAATTATATAAAAAGAATAAACCAGCGACTGTGACAATCGAACATACAATATGTATAAAACAATAATGAAGGTTATATGAGAAATTTATCGCTTTCACACA
Organism: Muscidifurax raptorellus; assembly: GCA_020010945.3. Taxonomy (NCBI): domain Eukaryota; kingdom Metazoa; phylum Arthropoda; class Insecta; order Hymenoptera; family Pteromalidae; genus Muscidifurax; species Muscidifurax raptorellus. The sequence continues at coordinate 40,083,697 of CM052078.1, forward strand.
TGAAATACGATGCATCCGATATTGTAATAACGAGAACGCACGTTACATTAATTTTTATTGTACAAATTGCATTGAATCTTTTATTTTACTTTGTATGTTTATTTTCCGTTTTTGCAGCGATGCTAATTTTGCGACAGATTTTACGTACCCGTTTTACATTTTATTTATTATAAAATACAACATAGATTTCTTTGTCTATTCCCAGTGATTCTCATTTATAAGCTGTTACTACTTTTTTTCTCAATAAAACATTCTTCTAGATGAAATTTCCGAATCTAATTTCTTCGAATCTGTGCGTAATTTTTTAACTACTTATGAACAACAAAATATATTTAATGACTTTTGACTTACACTGCTAAGGGACCTGTGAACTAATATGCATCTAAAGCGTAGAGGTTACATTACATTATTAAATATAAAATTATAAAGAAAAGATAATGCTTTTAGAAGCTAAAAACCAGTGAGCCACGATCATGTACGCACTTTGTACATGTGCTGTTGTATTCGCAATCACAAGAACGGTGGTTACGAATTTGTTGGTTTATTGTCGATATCGTTTTTTGCCAAGTCTTCTCGTTTTCTTCGTGAGTGTCAATGCGTCGTTGGTACTGACTGGATTCAGTGCGGACTCGTGATCACCCCGCGAAAGAGTCAAAATGCGTGTGTAAGCGTTAGTGTGAACGGAAGACAGCGTCGTTTTGTTGAAGAAGTTTTTTAAGTTGAATCGATTAAGAAAAAAGTTATGATTTTTTTTCGTTTTTGTTATACGACTTTCCAGAGTATATTAAGAGAGTATATATTACCCTGATTTCAATTATTGAAGACCCGTACTTTATATGAAATAAAGTAAATGTTTCAGTTGTCCACGTATATATACAATACATACATATACTTCACCCGTTATAAGTTGAACGTAAACTTCGAAATTTGTTCGTGTTATATGCTATTTGTTATTCTTATAAGTAATAAGAGAGAAATATCAACGTCAATTACTGGCACACACTCGACACGACTGAAACATTTACTTTACGCATTGAAATTGCAATTCTTCTTCGATTATTGTTGTATGAAAGAAAAAAATCATTGCAAGACTGTTTTCAATGTTTAGAAACTTTTGAAAAAAAAGGGAAAAATCAATAACTTTCCTAATCTCGTCACAAATATTTCGCGCAACTTTTTACCAATTCTTTCAAGCAATTTTCATCTTCAGACCACTGAGTTCTCGCTTATACATATATAGAAGATTGCGAATTTTTAAGATTGTACATTTCTCTCAGTGTGCAGCGTTCGAGATGATAAATAAACTGAGAAAAGAATAAAGAAAAAACAAACAAAAATTATAGAAAGCTGTATCGGCTAGATAGAAAGTACATAAGTCTCATCCTTCCCTGAAAATTTTATTTGTTACTGCGTGTTTAGAAGAAAAAAAATCATCGTGAAATTATCACTTGTCCATAGATGACGTGCGGTGAGTCGACAGAAATCTATATGAAAACCAGCGAATCGTGGCGATCTGTAAGAGTACGTCGATTCACTTAGATTATTTAATAGTCCAGAAAAACTAAAATAAAACTAAAATAAACAAAGAAATGTACCGGAATGTGTGGCGGGAATCAAATCTGTCTTCGTAAAACAAAGCGAGTGAAGAATGTATTGAAAAGTCGAAATTCGCGAATCGAACGAGCGCTAGAAAACAGCGAGCAAAAAAACTTTTTTATCGGTGCCATTTTCATGCGTGTAAGTAGCGCGACAAAGAATGAAATCATAAGATTTAAGGAAAAACGTGTATACAGAGAAAAAGAGTTGCATTATAAATATAAATAAATGAATCTAATAAGATGTCAGCGAAACATACGATCGTGTTTCTAATCTATAATACTTATAGATTAAAAAAATAATAATGAAAACAATGTGGTGAGAAATACACATGCACGCACACGTGGAATAAGCGAAGAGGAAGCCAAGAAGGTGCGGAGTAAGAGGCGAAGACGGAGGAGGAAATATTTCATTCTCATTCTGTGATGATTGTCTGCATATATAAAAAAAAGAGAGAAGAACAAAGACGCGTTTAGGTAAATTTAAACTAACGACCTTCATTTGAAACGGCGATTGGAGCGAAACCGACTTAGCTATACGCGATAAGATTTTATTATTTAAGGAGACACTTATATCGCTAAACAAATTCTCCCTTCCGTTCTCTAGTTTTCATCGCAGTATTAATTCCAATGCTTTGTACAAATGATTCAGCGATCGCCACTGCGTTAATGAGGGCGATACCAAAACAATTTAGTATAATACATTATATAAGGGGTAACGTAAATCGTAAACGCCATGAGGTATACATTAACGTGAAATAATAATAATGAAAAAAAAATCAGAAAAAATGTAAAGAGATGAGACGAGGTGAAGCCGTTGATTTTTACAATGCATACCATACAATGAAATAAATGTCTCCTTAACGATTGTTGTACTATGAATTAATTAATGCGCAAAAAAGAGAGGACTCTAGACATAAGTTTATGCAGATTACGACGATGCATAGATTACGCGGTCATACGCAAAACGGAGAAACACTTACACGTACATACACCTATATACACAAACGGCAAGGCACAAACAGAGAACCGAATTGAGAACACGGAAATCCAGAGAGTATTATAACGAAGCATACTTACTAACTCATACACGCATGCACACACACACACACACACACACAGTCAGAGACGCATAGTACATACAAACGGAGAGCCAGTAAAATGTATACCGCCGACAATGGATTCCCGAGGACGCATTGATTTTGCCGAATAGTCGGACAATACTCGACCAAGGTTGCGTTAAAGCGATGCTCTGTGTATAAATCGCGCGCTTGTCACTCTCTCTCTCATCGTCGTCGTCGTGTGTGCGCGCGGCAAGGTCGATGCTTCTTCCGAAGTTCATTCTATCTTTTTCTCTTCCTATCTATCTCTAACTCCATCTCTCTCTCTCTCTCTCTTTCTTCGACACGAAACACAGCCTCTCCCCCTGACTCTCTGTCTCTTTCCCTCCTTCCTCTCTCTCTCTCTCTCTCTCTCTCTCTCTCTCTCTCTCTCTTTAAATATACATATAAAAACAAATTAATAAAGTTAGTGCGCGATAAGCCGCATTAACGAAAAAACGCCCCGCAAGCGAATGCAAATGGATCCTTAATAAAAACGCAGTATGATCATTTATATATACCCTGAAAGTTAATTGTTTACCTTTGCTTTCGAGAGTATTTTAAGAGTTATGTGTATAAATTATATGTGTAATTAAAACAAAAAGAAGGAAAAAAGATGAAAAAAGTCATTCAGTAAATTCTCGACCTCTATGCTTCATACGTACACAATTGTGTTTCCAATGATTGCAATTGCGATGATTTACCTTTTTTTTATATACATATACACACCTCGTTGCATCAGAGAAGATATGATTTAGAGAACCATTTTTTTATTGAAACTATAAGATGTGTTTTCACAAACATGAAAATCAAAATATTTCTACAGAGTTACGTATATATAATTCTTTAATTGTAAAGTTAACTAAATAAAAATTTATTGAAATTTTATCGAGGATCATGTAAGGCACAGTAACAAACGCACACATTGTGCAATTTTTTCTGCAATTACAGACTTTATTAAAAAAGTACAATTAGAGAAGAGCGATAATATTTCATTTGTTTTTGCTAATTCTTGGAAAAGAGATACTTTTATTCTAATATTAATTGTTAAGTTTCTTTGGTAACTTACGTTTACCGAACGGTCTGATATCTTTTCAAATAAAAGAGTTGCGCTTGTGATTCGAGAGCTGCTAATTCTGTTACTACTGGAGCCATTTCTTCGACGTGATCTTCGTAATTTGATCCTGTAGTAATAAGCAAGTTTTGTGAATGTCACATTTTTTTAATTACTAAAGTACATACTTAAATAATTAGGTTAAATTCTTATCTCTTACATACCCATTGCTACTCGCTTTTCGCCGTACGTCACTTTGCCGTCAAAATCGTGTATCGGTACTTTAATGTCATTTTCTATTTGTTGTATCGTGATGTTTAAGTGATCCTCTATTTCCGCGAGTAGCTATTATCAAACATTAAACTATTAATTATTCAACCGTATAATTTCATTTGGAGTTTATAATATTTTTATTTACTTACTCTTTGCTCGTTGTACCAAATGCAGCAGCCGCCTTGTTCCGTAAGGTTGGTGTTGCGGCAGTTACGGCCTCGAGAAGAGCACCACTCGCCGTGATACCAGACTTTTTCAGGAACGCTGGACACCAGAGAAATGGCCAAACCCATCCTCTCAGCTCTTCCGACACGACCTATACGGTGGACGTAGTTCGTCTTCTCGTCGGGAAGAGTCACGTTGATCACTGCGAACATTTTTTTAATGATCTAAAACTGTACATAAATAAACTAAAGTTCAACAAAGGAATTAAAATGATGTATGCTAACTGAAAGGCAAGCCCTTTATATCTAATCCTCTTGCGGCAACATCAGTGCAGATCAAGAACCTGACTTCCTCGCGTTTGAATTTTTCAAAGTTTTGTTTACGCTCGTGCGGCTTACGATCACCGTGGAGGCAGACGCATGTCAGTTCTCTATCGCCGACTTGCTTCAGGTAACGTTCTAAATTATCACAGTCGAGCTTCGTTCGACAGAAGATTAGAGCTCTGTCCATTTTGTGTTCTTTAATGGCTCTAAGACAGTACTCGCCTTTTAGTATCTTGACCGCCTCAGACAGAGCCTCTGAAAAATAAAGTGAATTTGTTAAATTAAAATAAAATGCTTTAATAGGTCAAAGTTATAAACAGAGATATTTTACCAGCCGTGTTGGTTGCTCTAATGTTGTCTTTGCTATGCACACCATCAGTTTGGATGTGTCTTTTCAAAGTTTGCCACAGATTATCCTTAAGGGGGTCGACCATCACAACAACGTGATGTACAGTTTCAGGAACCGCGTCTTCACCTTTCAGATCTACCCACGTTGGGAAGTGCATCAATTTTTCCTATCATAATATATAATTTTAACGAATTTTCTAAAATAAATACATCGTGAGCTAATTCGTGATACATACAGCCATCTTTTTCACTTCAAAAGCATGTAAAGTGGCGGAACAAACGATCATTTGCAGTCTCTTTCCATCAGCAGTGATCTTGGGCATTTGTTTATGCAGTCTTTCAATCATTTCTCCATAATTTTGTTTAAGCAAACCGTCAGCTTCGTCTAGTACAAAAAACCTGCATTGACTTAGCAATAAACATCCATCTTGTATGAGTGATTCTAATCTTCCAGGCGTTCCTACAACGATGTTAACGCCGTGGTTCAGTACAGTGATTTGATCTTTAATGCTCTCTCCACCTACTACCAATAGTTCCCGAACTTCGGGATCTTTTATGTACTTCTTGAACTGAAAAATGTATTAACTTTATATTAACTGTTGTAGAAAATGAATAGTTTTTTTTCAATTACCTTTTGAATTTGATTGTACGTTTGCTCAGCAAGTTCTCGGGATGGTTCAATAACTATAGCTTGAGGAGCATTATTTGGAGGCTTCAAATCAACCTTAACTTGAGATTGACTGCTGTTGACAGGATTAATCTTAACTTGTTCCTTGGGAGCTTCACACACAGCAATGTAACCTTGTGGCGGAGGAAATTTGAATGGCTGTGCTCCAAAATTAAAGGACATTTCGGAATTTTTCAAAACCACAGCAGGAAAAAATATTTGCGATGTTTGCTGTTTATTCAAATAGAATGCAGTTCCTAGATCTGCTCCGTTCTTAAAAAACTTTATCTCTCCTTTTCCCAGATCGAGAAGACAACCAATAACGTCATTCATACCAAATGCCTCTCCATAGTTGTCAAATTGCTTTGAGTTTGACTTCTTGCCTGTTCCACCATAGCCCCATCCAAATTTGTCAGTTCCCAAGTCCAGAGATGCCTGAATTAAAAATAAGTGTTTAAGAGGTACGTCTTGAGAAATGAGCAAGAGAAGTATATATCAAATATACCTGCTGGGTTGACCAGCCAACTCTGCATAGGCCCTCATCAGTCACGATTGCCTCGTAATAATATTTCCCATTTCCTTGAATACCTTTATTAGCACGGCATCCATGCCATTCTTTCTGTTCTCTACTCTGACAACGAAGTCCATCAGGAGTTATTGCAAGGGCATGGCCTCTATCGTATAAACTCAGCAACCAAGCTGGAGCTGTTCAAAGTATTGAAATTAGCACAAAATAAAAAATGGTTTAAACAATGTCATCATTAGTATTATATTTACAAGATGCAGCCTCTCCAATTTTAGCAGATGCTTTTCCAGATTCTAAATCTTTCAAGGTTTCCCAAACAATCTGTAATATTGGAATACAGAAGGCTCCCGTTTTACCACTGCCAGTTTCTGCAGCCATCAATACATCACCTCCACCCAAGATCAATGGTATAGCTTCCGCTTGCACATCGGTAGGAAGCCTGTACAACAATAATATTATATTAATGAATCTGTTTCACATATACCTAGTAAAGAATACAAGACAATGCTACTTACATCCACTCCATTTCATCCAAAGCTTTGGATATTTCAGGTAGGACACCCATTTCTACAAGTAAAGCGATAAATAATTATTAACATAACAATTGGAGTCTAACCGTTTCTCAAAAAATAAAAACAATTTGATTATTCAACGTTTTGGAGTAATAAATCAATAACCTACCCTCAAAAGCAGCCATGTTTAGTTGTTTTCCTTTTAATCAACTTCTTGCTATGAATAAATTTACTTATATTACAATTAAATTATTTAGAGACTGTAAACATCTCTCGTGCGCGAGCCGACTGTCTTATAGGTTAGTTTTTTCACTCGCCGTTTTGTGTGCTTTTGTCCTTCCGCCGGACGCGTATACTCGTCGGTTCGCCTTATGTGTGTGTGTGTGTTCAAGTTGTGTGTAAAACGTAAATTATTGTTGCTCCGTTTTAAAAAGACCGGTTTAGTAACACTCAAAGGTAAATAAAGAATTTTAATGCTCTACTTTTACCTTAATTTTATCGTTAGATAGCTAAGATAAAAATTCTATTGATATAATGACTATTTTCGTTTGATATCGTTGTCGTAAAGAAGAATAAACAAGACTTAACCTTAAAAGGAAAATTTAAATAAGAACAAATATAATTCATTTTAAAATTTTCTTTAGATGAGTCGTAAAGAAGCATTGTCCCAATTCATCCAGCAAATCCACGGAAGACCTGTGGTGGTGAAACTCAACAGTGGTGTTGATTACAGAGGTAAAAATTGATCTTCGAACACTCACTCATTGAAATCGGACTTTGCATAAGTAAAATCGCTTTTCAGGAGTCTTAGCATGTTTGGATGGGTACATGAACATTGCTCTGGAGCAGACAGAGGAGTATGTTAACGGTCAATTGAAGGACAAATATGGGGATGCATTTATTAGGGGGAACAATGTTTTATACATAAGTACTCAGAAGAGAAGAACAAATTGAAATGAAACCAATGTCAACTATTATGATAATAAAATACATTTATTTGTAAGTCTAATATTATAACAAAACCTTTAATTCCATTAATTTTAAGTATAAAATAAAAAAGATTTTCTAACTATGATGTGTATCATTTTCAACTCTATAATCCTATATCTATAATTCTATAAATATCTTTTATCTCTCTTTCAAATACATTCATATAAAAATGTTTAAGATATTGGCTCTGCTGCTCGTGCAGTTTCATCAAACAGCCTCTGAAAATCATCATTATTAATCTGCGCAAGTAGTTCACTTTCCGTTCTCATAACATCAGGATCATCCTCTTTTTCCTCTTCTTCTTCAATAATATTGTTTGTATCCATGATATCATCGGCAGTGATTATACCCATCCTGTACTTCTTGAGGTGGACCTGCAAGTCTTTCTTGTGTCCTAGATGCTCGCACTTGGCCAGGAAGTCATCAAAGTCAAGTTTTGGAAAAAGTCTAAAGGCCCAGTACTCCAGTCTTTTCATCACTCGGTCCAGGTCCTCTTTCTCATGGCCTTTTCCTTTGTACTTGAAGCCCTCGTAGAGCTTCTCTATGGTGTGCACACCCTTGCGACCCTTGAGTCTCTCGCTATTCAGGACAAACATCTTCCTCGTGATCTTTTTCTTCTTGGGAGGCTCAACCTTTTGTCCATCTGCGTTATCCTCATCGCCGTCAGCCTTAACCTCTCCATTCGACTCGTTGCCATCCTGATTCTCCGCGCCATCATCATCATCCTCGTCGTCCTTCTCGTGACGACGGACGATGTCGTCGTCGTCAGCTATGTCCGATAACTCTGCGTCTGACATGTCGAGTACTCGAGTGTTCGATTGCAACAAACGAACACACGCAACTATATGAACTAAACTGAGAATAGTTAACAATTCACGGGAGCAATATGGCAACTGGTTCCCGCCAAATCTCCCATATCATCAGCTGTTCCTCAATTCTGTCCTGACATTTATATACTGCGCTGTTGATGACCGAGACTGCTTGTTCCCCAAAACCTCGATACTACCTCGATGAAACACCGAATTCACGAAAATCCTCGAAAATTCCAAAACCACTTGCACGTCCTCGAGATCTTTTCACAAGCTCTCCCCGCTTCATTCAAAGCTGGTGTCGTCCTCGGCCTCGTCTTCGCTTTTGTCGTTATTACTCTGAAGCCGATCTTTCTCAGCCTGCGAATTCATTCTATTAAGAAACGACACCAGCAGCCGCTTGTTCAACTTGTCCGTTTGAGTTATTTCCCTGGCGGGTACCCCGTTGTTGACACCGTTCGCACCAGCAGGTTGATTATGATGGTTGTTCTCGCGGGAGATGTGCTGTGGAGCTTCTGCTTGAAGACCTTGGCTCACCTCACTGCTGTTCGTCTGGTCCAGAGGTGTACCCGGCATCGTGGTATACCTAATATACGAACTATAAACAAAGGGTTCACTCGAGCGTTTTGAGGTTAAGTAATATTTATAAGGAGTATAAAGTCGAGTAAAGTAACTGCGCTATCGAGGCTGTGGTATATATATATATGAGAGGGCGCTGAACAAAAAGCCACGTGATTACACGCAGCGGCAAAGGTGGCAAGTTTGATTTTGTGCTTTAAAAAGAAAATATCTACTTATAAGTAGGTATATCAATTTTGCGAATCTTGATTAAAAATTAATTACTCTACGCTCTAGTTATTGGGTTATTCTATAAAGATGAAACGTTTTCACTCTTGGATTGATAATTATATACTTTTCATAATTTGACTAGAAAGGTTATTTGTTTAGGTAGTTATGTACACAACATTATAATTATATAGAGCAGGCTTTAGTGCGCAATAATAAGAAATAGAAATGCAGAAGGCAACCGGTTTGATTATGTGCTACATATCGATTATTATGGTGTTGTATATAAATAGCATCTCTCTCATCGATAAATCCTCCAAGAGTATACAACACACTAATTGTTTTTTATAACCCAAAATGTATCAGCCGATAACCGAACAGTCATAATCGGGCAACTATTTCAGGTATATCGATAAACGATAGCGTTTTCGTTTCTGGGTAGAAGTCAATACCTATATACCTATATTATGACATCAGAGGGAATTTAAACGGTATTGTGTTTACAACCAATGCCACGTGGTGCCTCTCTTTCTCTCTCTCTCTCTTTCTCTAATAGCTATAAGTATATCGCGTGAGCCATGACGACACGCAAGCCATTACCATACTTATATACCCACACGAAGAGAGACGTTTAGTCATCGCATATCCAACCCGTAATTTCCGGTTACCTCCCACCCACGACATGTGCATCGTGTAAATTCGCAACATGTGCAGCAGCACAGATGCAACGGCCGCGAGAAAGTAAGCTAAACTAAAGGCACACATAGGGGGAAACGTGTACTGTGTAGACCTTCGTTCGGCAGCGCCGGTGGCGTGACTGCGAGAGCCGAGGGGGTACGTATGTATGACGAATCAGAGAGCGGCGCGTTATATAGTTGCGCTCCGCAAGAAAGATCCGCTATCCGCCAGCTCGGCTGCATTCCGCGTGCGCATTTCTCCTTCGTTCGCCGGCGCAGCCGGAGAGACGAGTCGTACCTAAGTAGGTATACTCGTATACCTATATAGACATTCGCGCGGCGTGTACTATAGATCGTTTTCGGTAGCCTTATACGTGCCGATTTTTTGTTTCCCCGTACAGTAATATTCGCGTACGCAACGAATGTACCGTGTCTCGCCGATCAGAAGTTGTATCGCTGCGTTGGATACAAGTAACGGATAGAGAGCTGTTGATTAACAGAGAGGGAAGAGACGAGCGAGAGAAAGAGGACATTTCTAATTTAACACATCGGTGCAGCGGCTATCCTACTTTGACCAGGTACGTGAGCAGAGTGTGTGTGTGTGTCTGTGTGTAGCGTCTATATATGCGAGGTGCATCAGAGAGGGCTAGAATAGATTTTGGAGAGAACGGAAATAACCGCTCGGTGGACCGACATAACCCCATTATTATACGATGATTTTCGGCGCGTGTCGTATGGAGAGCGTGACGAGGAAGGTCGGATGGAAAAAAGCTGATCGTGTGTAGGATTAATATGGTATATAAATATAATGAGTAGGCTATTATATAGGTAGTATTACAAGTTTCATTGCAGTGAAAATACTTCCGATATTTCAACGCGATGACCAATAAGTTTTCTATCATGTGTCAGTCGTGTGACATACGTGTGTTTACTTTTTATCCAAAGAACGAATGTGATAGCTGAAAGAGAGATAATTATAGGGTGTACCTTATATTGGCAAGAGAGAGTAGAGAGAGAGGGAGATAGGATGCGGCTCGGATGTTTTCGATTTTTTTCGAAAGCCCGCTATTGATAATCGCGTCGAGAGTTTAATCACAATAACAAAGCGTGATATAAGTATTAAACGCTGATTCGGTGTGTTTGGTTTTAAATTAGCGGAGACGAATTTTTAGGAGATAGGCGTTTATGTTTATATTATGCCCTTTTGATGGTAGAAATTGACGATGAAGCGAAAAATGATGATGGATGAAAGTTAGTATTTACCGAACGTGCGTTTTTCTTGCGAAAAAACGTGTATAGCTATAACGATGTTTTGCAAATAATATTTTGAATACACACGAATGTGGGTCGCGCTGCCCAAGCCTTTTTTTTAAATATAATAATGACCGCGATGAGGCAACACTGAATAAAAAAGAAGACAAACGATCGTTTTCTCAGGCTCGAAGATACATCATATGTCTCTCAGCTATTAGTCCTCTATTAGTACTTCCGAGGGGTTTATTTTGTAAATAAAAACTTATTGCGCCACGATAACGCGCTCGTTTCTTTTTATCTCGTTCGCTTGATTTCCGCATTAGCAGCTCTCGTATCAGCTTGAAAAAAGTGGACATCTACAAACATTCGATATACTTACTACGACTAATATCAAAATCACGCGAGTAGCTTGATTTCCCTGCGTGGTACGCCGCCGACAACACACATGTAATACTAAAATCGTTATATTCTAAACTTAGACTAGTACTTAGTGTATGTAAGCTCTCCGATGATTGTTTCTGCTGCTTGTAAGCGCAGTCAGTTTTTACAAAGTCGTAAGCTTGTCTTTCTTCGATTATACGTGTATTATGTATGCCTATCCTTCGCTAACAACTTAGGCAAACTATAAGTACAAAGTTCAAGACTGTCGTTTCGCTTTTAAAAAGAGAGGCAATCTCTCTCTACCCCCCCCCCCCCTCCTCTCTCTGTCTCACAGCGAAAATAAAGACCTGTCCCACTGACACCGATTGCTCCGCGCACGTATACACAATAAAATCAGTTGGATAATGCGTAAAATTTTTTTAATTATTCATGATATCGCACTTGTACGAATGTACGTCAGTGACTTGAAAATTCGTTAATATATGCGCGATATCCGGGTGTTACGTAAGCCGCGTGTTCACGAGATTTTGAATATCATCGTCTTGATAAACGGGTAATTCAGTCTATACAGGAAAAGTCGGGTATATATATATATATCATTGATCATCGTGTGCCTGCAGCGACGCACGCGGTCCTTTTTCGCTGCATCGGAAAAGCCGGCTTAATTCGCTCCACTTTCTCGAGCGACGTTCCAAAAACTCGCTGCTCAAGGATCGTAAAAATAAAAAATCTTTTTGTCATCCGCGCGCACACGTTGCGTAAGAAGGCACTTGCGCAACGGTAGCGGTTTTTGTTTTTTTTTCGCAAAAAATATAGAAGTATATAATGGACGCGACAGGCATAGATGTATAATTATAGACTCTCGAGACATGCGACTATATATGCTTTTATTACTCCTCGTGTGTATACACGTGTATGTATTATATATACGTATCCTATAGACTCGTGAGACGAGTGGATACACATGATGCGTATATAGATAAAGTAAACATCGGGCGATATATAACGTAACAGCCGCGCTGGAGAGGTGCTTTGGAAAATTTTTAGATTCTCGCTGATGCTAATTTCAAATGCAAGTACAGGTTTCTTCGACGGAGTTGCAAATGGCATTACAGTATTCCTCTTGCGCGATGACGAGTTGAAATGAGTTTTACCTGATGATGTCGGAGTTTCTTGTGCGTTTATGCAGAGAATGGGAAATGAAGTTGCGGATTTGTCTTGCATCCTTGACTCTGGCTTAATTTTTAGACTCATTGATGGGGGGCTATTATGATGCACTGACAGAAATTGTCCTGTAAATATTCTAAAAACTTGAATAAAATTTACTAAGTAACTTTGTAATCGGGACTTATACTCGGATTTGAAGAAAAATTACTAAGTAACATAGTAAAATTTATCAAAGTAAATTTTACAAAGTAGGATAGCAATTTTTGCTGCAAAATCATAATAATTTTTATGCACGAAAACCGATTGCTAATTTTTTAAACGAAAGAAAAAATATTTCGTTTCTTTTTTTCCTATGTATCTTCTTGGTTATTAGTATCATTACATTACCTCACTTTAGAATCGGATGACCAATATTTCGCTTACTTTGAACGCTTTACAATTAAGTCGAAGTAATTTGTTCTTATATACTAACTGAGTAAAGTTCTTGTCGCTTGCGGGTTTCATGCGCCACCTCATGCGCCACCTACATGTGACATTAGAACTAGGTTTTGCACTAAGTGATGAACTAGCGTTCATGCATTCATTCAAAATCTTTTAAGAGTAATAATATAGGTGCATTGAGGATATAAATAATTACAAATGTATTAAATGAAGAATAATTTATTGTTTACATCCAAATCTTTGATATATAATTATACCCATCGGGTAATAAAACAGAGTGAGTAATACAACCTTGACAGAAATCTTCTTCTTTTACTCTATCCGAAGTAAAACGATTTATATCGTATATTTTAAATGCTTGCAAATATTCATCGTAGAAACAGTCAGTTAATTCTTTTGTTATAAAAATAAACTTTGTTTTTACAAGTATTATTTCAGGAATCATTTGGAATATTGGTGACGAAGAAGAAGATTTCATTAAAATACTGTTTTTCGCCATAACTTTACCATAAAAATGTACGGATTTAATACTCATTACAATAGAAGAAAGATCCATTATTAAATGACGATACTTGTTATAATTGCGAAGCCTACTAATGGGTATGTTTTTGCCCTTGTTTTTTTAAAACAAATATAGGTGTATTAGTTTGTTTTTTCAATAAATCTATAATTCAACTGCAGTTGTAGCTGAATTGCTATTGTTTTATTTATATTTACTCTGCTAGATATGTTTGATGATTTTAAATTATGAATGTATTCCATTGTATCTTTGAAAACATTAGGCAATTCGAAGAATTTTTTCAAAGCAAGTCGCAGCGGATTAATTTGTGCATTAACGGGAACGTGAATTATTTTTTGAACAGAGTCTACGTTACGGTACTCAATCCGTTCACCAATAGTATAACTTTCAGGCTCAATGAACGTATTCAAAGATTTAAAAAGATTAAATCTTTTCGACTCCGAATCAACAATATTTAAACAATTAGAAAACGTATCAATCAATTGTACTTTATTATACTTTATGCTAGTATTATCACATTGAGACTTTTTGAACAATTGAAAAATATCTTTTAACAAACTTTTCGTTTCATTAATTATGTCGCTAACGTATTTTCTCGGAATTGCTTTAAAGTTTTATAGACTAGCGCAATATAAAATAAATATTGAACAATTTTTATTCAAATAATGTTAATCATGATTTTTGCTAGATTATATAGCAATATTTCTATCATGAATGAAATAAAACTTCAACCAATATGTATTAATTATTATTGAAACTAATGTAAAACATACCGCAATACGAGTATAAGTCCCGATTACAAAATTACTTAGTAATATTTCCTACAGTTATTAGAATTTTTATTGCAGTGTGGGTGTATTTTTTTTAAGACTGTTATAAGTAATCACGCTTTGATGATAAGCGCTTTTGCCATTCGCAACAATGTATGCTTTTGATTTATTTAAAAAAAATCGACTCTGATGAAATGCATACATAACATATATTATCTCGGTTAATGCAATAATTCGAAGGAAAAGGATTTTGCGTATGGAACTATTTTTTATATTTCACTAGGAATTATAACGTTGACTTAATAACGGTTTCAGAAGTATACTCGGTAGTATATCTTGAACCGATGAAACGCACTGGCATTAGTTGCGTCATCTTCTTATTACCGCATATTAGATACGATAAATGTCTATACCTATAGTTGAATTAAACTATAATATCTAGAATCACGGCAGTGTTTTAACGGATGACGATAATATATGCGCTTTTTAAGATGTATACAAGGTATTGTTAAAGCAAAAAGAGCATTGCATAATGCGTATAAGTATGTTTGATTATGGATGTTTGACACAGGTACATTTAATTGTTCGTCGTACATGCAAAGTGGACAAATTATCTTCCTTGAATTGATAATACTGTACATCGAACATTAAAAGCGAAGCAATATCTTACAAGTCTTTGAATTGTTCATATTGTTATTGATTATATAAAATGCGTTCATTCATCTGATCGTTCGTATTGTTGTGAATGACAAATTATATACGTCAAGCGAGTTCGTGAACATAGGGAAATTCCCTGTTTATACAATGCGATCTGTCATATCGATAATAACTGGGCACTCAGCGATGCAAAAAAAACACCATTGCCAAATGATTATACGTTATAGACGCTATTTTTTCCAAAATCCCTACGGGCATGATAAGACTAATTAGTCATCAGACCGATTAAAAAACTTGGTTTGATATTCAGCAATTTCGGTCATCCAGTAATTCAGTTTTCATTCAACTTTTTTTCTTTACCGTTCATTAAAAAATCATCAAGTTTGCTAGTATACGCCGCTCGTTATACCTCAGACTATACACAAGTGATTTCGTTGTTGTTCCCGGCAGAATATCTCGTTAATTTTGAGTTTATAATCCCTAATTTTCCTATATACATATATACTTACACTTCCTTATAAAAATACAGACGCGTTGCTGATATAAAGACAGGAATTATCTCTTCATCAAAAAATTTCATAATAACCTACGAAAGGTCAGCCCATATTCCATCCGAAATACCTGCCTGTTTATTATTACAAAACGGCGTGTATTCAAATGCAGCCGAAATACCCGAATATAGATCCGAACCGGTAAAAGGTCAATATTGGTTCCTCTTCCTACATATATATATACATACATACATACATATGTATACAAACTTTCCGCAGCAGCAGCACTGGGAATCAGACCGCGACCCTATAGTACATGATGTATAGTACCTCTATATACACGCTATACCCCTATACACCTATATATGCATATATGCGCAAAGTCCACAAGCTTCTTCTAAACACCGCAATTCCATCCTTATCGCACACTCCTTCATTAACGTAAACTCCAAAACGCACCATAGAGACTCGGTATACGTATTCATCGCATGGATATAATCTACGTTTGAAAAATGAGAATAAAAGTAGGAGCACAGCTGACCCCCAGGTACGATGAAGTGCGCAGTCGCGGGAGCATTTTCAAAATTGGCGCGAAAAGTGGCCTGATGCGCCCCGCTATTGATTTCCGAGGCGCAAAGGGTGCGAACATACCCTGGGAGGGGGCAGCCTCGCGCCACACTGTACTTCTCTAGTCCGACGCAAACCGCCGCTGCTTTTGCTCTCGCGACGCTCTTTCTCTTCATCTTTGACGCAGTGCAATAATAACGGTAAAAAAAAGTCTCGAGATTTCGCGATCAAAGACCAACCGTCGTCGTCCCGAGGATGAGCTGTTCGAGGAGTTGCCGGTAATACCCGGTGCTCTACTGCTGTCCAACCTCGATTCACCATACGCATATATCGTCTACTCCTTCCCCATCCCCCCTTTCGCTATCGTTGAAGGGGAGAAGCTTTTTCTTCGCTATACAGTGTAAAAAAAATTAAAAAACAAAAAAAAACAAAATACAGCCGAACAGTCGTCAGAATGTTCAGCTACGTCTTCAAGATCCTCCAGAGTATCTGGAACCATGGCAATCTCGACGACTTTGCCAATGAAGG
Organism: Muscidifurax raptorellus; assembly: GCA_020010945.3. NCBI lineage: Eukaryota > Metazoa > Arthropoda > Insecta > Hymenoptera > Pteromalidae > Muscidifurax > Muscidifurax raptorellus. The sequence continues at coordinate 40,100,298 of CM052078.1, forward strand.
TATACATATATACATTACTGCGCCTTTTTTTCCAATTGTTGTTGTTGATGTATAGGCGTATATGTATAATCACGTCGTGTACATCTATATTATACGTTATATATACTCGTATAATATAGCCACATATTAGAGGGGATAATCGCGTTCTTTTTCCGCGGGAACAAAAAGCAAAAATAAAAAAATAACAGGCGCACACGAGAGATTCAAGTGCGCCACTATATACTTATATATACATACGAACCAGTCCAAAATTAACTGGGGGACTGCACTGCTATATACAACACGTGTATGCGCCACTCGACCGTGTCCGCGTACGTGCGACTCCGTATATATAAGTAACACGCGAAAAGCCTCATTGTCTCTCACTCGCTCTCGGGTAGCTAATTCGTAAATAAATGTATAAGGTATGTGTATAGCATATACACAGGTACACGGAGAAGGAGAACGCGAACATATACGCGCCCGAGTACAAGCGCCAGGCGTCTAATGCCATGTTATTTCTTAAATGCGACTTCTGCGCTAATAGCGGCCCCGAACTACGAGATTCAGGTGATGTTACTTAAGCGAGTTTCTGCCGAACGAAATGCTTAGTTCGAGTCGTGAAGCCGATAGGAAAAGACGTATATAGGTATTTATATATATATATATATATATACTCGCAGGTGTGTGTGCGTATACGAGTCGAGTTTTTCAGGCTTTACTTATAATTCTGCTTATATTTGAATCCGTGGATATTTTCTTTCGACGTTTTTTCCTTCGTCTACTGATGTGCTGTTTTTCTTTATTTTTTAGACATGGCTGCCGTCCAACCGCTCATATCCAATGGCATGTCCAACGGCTTCGGGAAGAACGACAAGGTAATATAGTGTTTTTTTTTCGAACGCATTTGAATTATTAAAAAAATATTGATGAAAAAATGTCCGTTTGACTTTTAGATGCCAAATCATACAGTTCCTCGATACGCAGTGGCAAGTGCAACGGGACTGGAAGGTCAGTGCTTTGCATATTTGCGTACACACTTGACATTCCGATAGGAGAGTGTTTCCCGCGTATCGAAAGAAAAAAAAAGTGTATATATACTTCGGATAATACGCAAATATCTCTGTCGTAATACCCCGATCTGCGTATACATAATCTCTCGAGCATTAGCCTCTATCTATATAGGCATCTGCATGAGCTGATCAAATTTTTTTATCATCGTGCGGTAAACAAATTCTTTTACAAGCTTTATTATTCATGCTTTATAATAATGATTCGTCGCACAGGTCCCGATCAAATCTTGGCTTCGGACGTTGACACGACCTGGGAGGCGGACGGCCGAGTCCGGATAAAACTGGACAATCCGGCTGACGGGAGTTACGCGCCTATATCCGTTCCCGGTCTTCTGAAGCGGATGGCAAATAAATATCCCAACCATCCGGCCTTGATTTCCACACCCGGGGTCGACGGACGAAGAACCACGTTCACCTACAAGTAAGTATATACACGCGCACGTGTTCCTATTCTCATCGCACGTCCGTATATCACTGAAAAATTTTCAGAGAATACGAGAGTCAAGTGAGGACCGTAGCCAAAGCCTTCCTACACCTCGGCCTGGAGAGACATCACAGCGTTTGCATTCTCGGCTTCAACGCGCCGCAATGGTTCATTTCGGACATAGCTGCTATCTACGCTGGGTGAGCTGAAAATTAGCGTATATAGAGAAGCTGCGCTCTGGAACGTGTATGAAGAGCGTTTTTTTTCTTCCCACAGAGGTTTCGCTGCGGGAATCTATACGACGAACTCGCCGGATGCATGCCAGTACTGCGCCGAGAGCAGCCGGGCTAATATAATCGTCGTCGAGGACGCGAAGCAGCTCGAGAAGATCCTAGAAATCAAGAAAAATCTTCCGAATCTTAAAGCCATCGTTCAGTACGACGGAATCCCCAATACGAAGGGTGTGCTGAGTGTACGTTAACGAGCGCTTAACGAACGTTGACCGGTTGATGAAAGGTGTGCGAGAGTATATTAAGCTTCGTTTTTTTCTTCTGATTGCAGTGGAAAGAACTACTAGAAATAGGTCAGAAGCAGTCGGATGATCAATTGGAGAGCGTTTTGAAGACGATTGGTATCAATGAGTGCTGCACGCTTGTATATACTGTAAGTTGAATGCTCGACTGGCTATTTGGCAAAGGAAATTTTCATTGATTTAACGCGATGTATATACTATTGCAGTCCGGAACCGTTGGCAATCCGAAAGCTGTTATGTTAAGTCACGATAATCTTCTTACCGATGCTAGAGCTATCTTGGCATCCGGTGATCTAAACAAAGAGGCGCAAGAAATCGTTATTAGTTTCTTGCCCCTGTCACACGTTGCTGCACAGGTAAATATCGATGCGTATTCCATTATTTTTAAACTTTAATACATACACGGACGTTAACTTTTTTTTTATCGATCTAGGTTGTAGATATATTTACTTGTATGTTGATGGCTGCGACCGTCTACTTCGCCGACAAGAACGCCCTGAAAGGCAGCCTCCTCGATACCCTTGTATCAGCCCGCCCGACCGCATTTCTGGGTGTCCCGCGAGTTTGGGAAAAAATCTACGAGAAGATGCAGGCAGTAGCTCGAAACAATGGACCCATCAAGACGTGGATCGCCAACTGGGCCAAGGCTCATGGCCTGCAGTACAATCTTGACCGCATGAACGGCATCGAGTACAAGTCTTGGAGTTACCTGATAGCCAAGTGGTTGATTTTCCGTAAGGTCAAGGGTGCCCTGGGTCTCGACCGATGCCACGTCTTTGGTACAGCGGCGGCACCTCTTAGTAACGAAGTCAAGAAGTACTTTATGAGCTTGGACATTGTCATCGTCGACGCGTATGGAATGTCCGAATGCGCCGGTGCTCACACGCTTGGTACCAGCAACGCTTTTCGACTGGGAAGCGTGGGACGCGCTCTCCCTGGATTCCTCACCAAGTTGGACAACGTAGATAGTACAGGAGAGGGTGAGATTTGCATGGGCGGACGACACGTATTCATGGGTTACTTGAACGATCCGGAGAAGATTCAGGGCACGAAAGACGAGCACAACTGGCTGCACAGTGGAGACCTTGGAAAGATTGATAACGATGGTTTCTTGTATGTGACGGGGAGAATCAAGGAGCTGGTTATCACCGCGGGGGGTGAGAATATTCCACCCGTGCATATCGAGGAGTTGGTGAAGAAGGAATGTCCGGCCTTGAGTAACGCTATGCTTATTGGAGACAGAAGAAAGTACTTGACGATGCTAGTCACGCTTAAGGTTTGTATACTTTGGTTTATCAAATTAATTTCCTGAGTACTTGTTTTATTTAATTACTAATTAACATCTCGTGTTTGCAGACTGAAGTGAACACGGATACCGGAGAACCCCTAGATGAATTATCTCCAGATGCGTGTAAATGGGTAAAGAGTTTAGGAAGCAAAGCCAAAACATTGTCCGCAGTGCTGCAAACTAAGGATCCAATCGTAAGTTTAGATTTCACGGTGTGTGTAAACTCGTAGCAGTGATACTAACTGAAATACGATTTTTGTTTATTTCAGATTTATAAAGGAATAGAAGAAGCGATTGGTCGAGCGAACGAAAAAGCGATAAGCAACGCTCAGAGAGTTCAGAAATTCAGAATCTTACCCCATGATTTTTCCGTGTCGACCGGAGAACTGGGACCAACGTTAAAACTCAAGCGAAACGTTGTGGTGAAGCAATATGCTAATTTAATAGAAGACATGTATAAAGAATAACGGGTAAAGCGCTAAAACAATTAGTGAAAGAAAAAACAATTGTCCAGGGATCAGATTCCTCGGCAGATTCAATCAAAAGGTGAATCTAGCTGGTTCGCCAATCTTAACTGTTCCAAAGTGGTAACGAAAAGTCAGAAATTTACTACCGGACTCTTTTCTACATACGGCGACATCCATGATATCCATTCATGTCGCGTCAAACAATCAACGGTTATCTACTTACGCTAAAAAAGTTACTGAGCGTTGAATATTTGTGATACTTTGTAAATTTATCTTCTTTAACACATTTTTTCATTTATTATGGAAACAGTTTGTTTTTTTCTTTCTATTACGACTTAAGACTAGCATAACAAAAACTTTCGTACTGTATCTTCAACAATCAAAATATCGTTTGTGTACTTCTGAGACATTCAAACTTGTTACACAATTTGATCAATGAGCGTGAAAAACTCGCAACTTATTATTTGTTTATAATATTTTTTATTTCCGAGCTATTTTTTTTTGCTCAAATAAGTAAAATTTATTTATTTAGCTCTTCTTTTGTTAACACTATTATTTTTTTCGTTATGATGTTGTATATTTCTATTAAGATACCTATCATCACACTTCTATATGCACTGAACTTGCAATGTATCTTGGTGTCAATGCGATATTGAATCAATGGTGATATGAAGTGCGGCATGTACATATTGTGAATATGAAAATAAAAGTGCCTTTTTGCAACTAAAATCACTAATGCGTGTATGAATGGCATTTACAAATTTTATTTTACTCATCGCATTGTATTGTATTGCATGAATTATTTCATTTCTTTTTATTGAAAAGCAATCATAGAAAATTATATACTTAATTTCTTATGTGATTTGTAATTATATAGTTTGTTAACTGGTCATAGTATAAAGAAATTATAATTATGAATATAAGACTGACTGTCTAAATTGATTTTGGGACAATGAGAAGGTAAAGAATTTTTGTAGCTAGATAAGATGAGGTCATACGAAAATTGTGCATAAGAAGTTATTGGTTTTTTTTTATACAAGAGGAATTGTTAAATTAGTGAATTAAGTTTTACTATAAAATATGTAAAATAATAAGATAACATTAAGGTGCAACATTTAGTAGTTTCTATTTTAAGTCATAATATTGAAAAACAACTTTTTAATTACAATGCATAGATTTAAATTATTGCGGATATTTGCACTTCAAACATTATTAGTACTTTAATGACAATAATAAGATGTAAGTTGGTCCAAAGAATGCTTTGTCTTAGGGATTCAAAATCTCTTTACATTTATTAAATAAATTAATCATCATAATAATTCGTGTTTATTATTTAGAATCATTTTTATGCTACAAAATAATAAGGTAAGAAATGAAACGAAGATTTTTTTAATTATAGTGTATTACTAAATGTAGTTTACAATAACCGAAACTGTGATTTGTTTTATAAATTACTTAATACTTGAAAAGATGATATCTGATATTTGTTCACATTCCGAGTCTTTATACGAAAATAGATTTACTAAGCACATCACAGCGAATTTTAAAAATGCACATGCGAATAATCTTATACAGTACGTTTGTGTTACAGCAAGTTGTAACGTTTCTCTCAGCGGCTGATGTTTCATACACTTCAATCTTAACTTTTTGAATTTCATCATTTAGTTTGATTGCTTTTTTAAGGCTACACTGATGTAATAAACCAATAGCCTGACCATTTATTCATTTTCCATTACATTTTGTTTGTTCCCTGTTTTAGTTTCCAATTAAAAAAAAAAGAAAAAACTAACAGCAAAGACTCTTACCACATTGTTTTCTTAACTTTAAATGCTTAACCAAACTAGTGATAATTTTCAGAGACTCATATTTTTTGGAAGATAAACTATGAATAATAAATAAAATATTGTTATCTATTCTATTTATTTCAAATCTCTGTTATTATTAAAACTATATAAATAGTAGTTTTTCTTCAAGGAAGTATTAAACATCCAACAGATAAGTACTAAAGAACCACTTCTGTGGTACCTTGACTTATAATTTCTACTTTACTTATATAGTCAATACTTAAAGTTATTTTATTACTCAAAATACAACATCCCAAGTTTAATACACGCTGTTACTGTACAAGCGGAGGACTCAGATTGGTGATTTCTCCCCTGCTCATCTGTCGGATAATTCACAACAGAAATTATAAGTTAACATACCAAGGAGGGGCTATCTGTTATCAGTTTACTTTCATTCCTCTAGTATTAAAGTTAATGGTGTAAAAAAAGATTGTTGCTAAGCACTACGCATCTACATGTATAACGGAAAATCGTTGAGAATCAACAAAGTGCATCACATTCTTTAACATGATTCTTACATTCAGGCACCCAGACTTCAACAAGTTGGACATTTTCTTTTTAATCATTGTTAATACGAGTACGTCCATCAATGGCACGATTAAATTTAAAAACTTTATGAGGTACTCGTTGATGTGTTGAACTTTTGTTGAATGATTGAAGTTTTGCGTTGTGGCACAGTTTCGGGTGTAGGTATGGCATCGCCAGTTGGCAAAACTCCAGTTGGCTTAGGCTTTGCTGCTTGTTTTTGTTTGGCCATTTGGTAGTCTCCAGAGTCGAAGAATTTTTGCTGGAAAAATTATACAATGTTTCTTTACTCTGGCTAAATAAGATAGTAGCCAATGATAGTAAATTTAAATATGCAAAGCAAGAGCAAAGCAGTCGCTGCACAGTTTTGAAAGGAATTTGACATTGGAATCTTCTTGGCACAATTGTCGAGTACTCGTCAAGAAAATTATCAACGATTAGCATGTATAGATACAGACAGTTCTAGCCAGATAAAGAAAGCCAAACAATACTCACTCCTTTCGCTAGCCTCTTTTGCAGGAATGCAGAGTGTCCACTGATGGGTCTGCCTCCTACAGCTGGAAATTTGGCCTTCAGCTTAGCCTCCTCCAGCTTCTCAATGTCATTGGCTGATGGCTGCAAACGCGCAAAAACCATGATAGTGTAATTATGAAACACCAAAATAACTAAACGACTTGATAACCTCTCGCTCATATACCTCAACAGTCTGAGTGGACTCTTTGGTGATCTCGTCGCTCATTTTGGCTCGTTTCTCGCTACTAGCCGTCGAATAAAACGCGCTGCTCCAGTCCAGGATAGTGTTCGACGATATGCAAACAATCTTCTCGCTTCGCTTTACAACCTATATGTATATATATATTTATCTATATATACACACTTCCGGACAACGCTCTGCTCACCTTTTTAACAGGTGAATCAAGCATAGAAGCAACCGATTACCTTTTCGCGCAACCGTTTGGACGGACACGGTAAGTAATGTGTAACGGATTATCCTTGACCGACGATGACTCTCTCGTCTCTACTATAACCTCAAAGTGTAAAGCTAGCGCAGCTCTCCTCTTGACGACGGTGTCTTTCGCGGTGGAAAAGTACTACCTAAGCTAAGCTAACGCAGGTGTGTGTAAAAGAGAGAGAGAGAGAGAGAGAGAGAGAGAGAGAGAAACGGTCGTCTTAAATTAATTGTTAAGTCACAAGTAACGCCCCTTGGCGGCCTTTTTTCTAATCGTTCTATTGGTGCTAATAGAGATGTATTATGTGAGTATGAATAATAAGTCTGTTCACGAATGGCCCAAAATTAAAGCAAGCATTCCTATAGGAATAATTGCTAGTAGAGTTTGAATGACTTAGTTTTAATTTCTCAAATATCATATGATTTTCGCAGCAGACAAGAGTTCACAAGGCTCTGTTTTACCGACTCTTCACGTGATTGTCATCGAATTATTTACCTTCTCTAAACTTTTGCATCCTTCGGAAAAATTTCCTCTGCAGAAACCGATTTAAATATTCACAAGGGTACTGATAACAGTTTTTAAAATTTTATTCGACCTTAGATTAAATTAAAAAACTCAATTTTGCACATCTTCACTGTTCAAAGTGCTCGATAGGTTGCCTCGCTTTACCACCAATAAATAGCTTATAAAAGGGCCGTCGAGGGGCGCTGCTAGTGACTCGACAAAAGTAGTATTGGCAATGAAATACTTGGCTGAAAACATCATCAACATGGAGGTCATGCAAAAACATGTGGCGACACGTACAAAAACACATTGATTGTAAGTACATCTTATATATTTCGAGAGTTACATTGTGCCATTCCGCGCACTCATGACTTCGCAAACGGGTATATATAGGGGTTTGATAGTGAGGCGTTTGAATGACGTAATTATATGCGGGTATGTGGAACACTGCGTGTATTTATACATATATACGATGTCAGTACAAATTCGCGCGAGAGGAAACCGCGTATTTGTCCAGACGCTGCTGCCACCTTACGCAACAACAACAAATAATGAAGAATTTTGAAATCGAAGCGAGGTTACTTCGATAGAGTTCGAGCTGACAACCCCCCCTTATTAGCGTAGATAGAAATCGATTCGCTTGTGACTTGAAAAAATTGTAATGATAGGCAGAAAATGGCAAAAAATGTGAATGGCTTCCAAATTTTACTCGTCACCCTTGTGCAGGGGGTATGCAAATTTCCCTGCATAATAGTTACAAGTTTAGTATACATATTATGTACTAAGTGTAGTCGACAGTAATTCAAGTCTCCGACGATAGCAGATATTATTCACGTCGTGTAATGGGCCACTTAAGTCACGATAGTATTTTATATCACGTGTGACATAAAACCGCAATAAATATTGGATTTTTAATAAATGACGAAACAAATAATTGTATACTATCATTGAATAATTAATCATGCTTATTTTACAAAATAAAATTTCTTAGTTAACTAATATTCCATTTAAATGTGCATAATTTAAAAAGCCAAAACAATCAAAATGATATATAGGGTTTTTTAACATTTTTGATGCCCTTTGAGGATATTTAAAAACTTGTCTCGCTGTAGTACTATTATAAAATACAATCGTTAAAAAAATTATCATAAAATACATGATTCTTCTCCTCTTTTTACGTTACCACATTGTTATACAGCGCAGACTAAAGGTCATGGTCATATCTTCATAAAAAATGCTGAACTTTATAAATGAATGCATATTTTATGTATAAAGCTTATATTCATCGCTTATTGTAAAATAGAGCATACAGTGAAACATTGTAACAGAAACGTATCATACACATCCTTGTCTACATAGCACACGCATGAATATAAATTTACTGTTCTGCTTCTGAAAATCATCACAATTATATTCGTAATTACTTTTTCATTCTGTTGGGATCTCTATATGGTGCTATTTTCTAACAGCCAGATTGGCAATATTACGACCTTAAAACTCAAATGCCAAATTAATGAATCCGATACTATTAAAGAGATATAGGAATCATCTGCAGGAGCAGTGATATTTTCAATTTTGGTAACGTAATTTCTGCCTCTCGCGAAGTACCCGGTTCTCAAATGCTACCGGAACCTTGTCTCGGATAGTGGATTTCTATCGAATAATATTATGTCCTTATTATAGTAAAACCCATGGATTATTTTCTCCACAGCAAAGTCCAGCGCACGATCGTCTTCGACTCTCCCATAAAGAAAAAATATATATATAGCACTACTGCCTGTAGTTAATAAAATCAAATCGCGCTCGGTGCAGTCGCATACCACCTATACACACACCGCGCAGATCAGAAGCCCATCATGAGAGAAAGGGCGAGGCGGAGAAGCGCGCAAGATACTTATATATCCTTTACTCGCGTGTCCCTCCGCCGCCGCCGCGAGAGAGGAGGCGAAAAGGGGAGGCGGCTCTTTCTCTCTCTCTCGCGTTGCTGCTGCAGGAAAGAGAGCAAAACGCTCCGTAATGTAGGAGAGGGAGAGAGGGCGACCCGACCCGATCGACCGGTAGCCCAGCGCGCGCCGCTATATATCTCGCGCGCGCGCGGTGCGCTGCAGCATCGTCTTCGAGCTTATACCATCTCTCTTGTGTATTATACAGACGCATCTCTGTAAATTCTATCTTAGACACATGCACTCCGCGTGTCCGTGTATCATACGTGTACATAATATACAGCATACCGTTGCGGATTTTCGGATACCATCGCGGAGAGAAGCTATATACGTATACGCGCGTGCATGTGTACCGAGTGCATATATATATATATGTAGAGCAGATGTTGCGAACGGCAGCAGCAGGTAGCGGCAGGGGGCAGGGCTGCGTGATTTTTCAGCGCGTGCATTCCGCCGCGCATCCTCTCTCCTTTTGCAGCAGCAGCGGAGAGACTCCACCTTCTCTCTCTCTCTCTCTCTTGGTTCGCAGCTCGTTTCGCCGCGGCCGTCCTTGGGACGAAAAATGAGGCAGGATGCATCACTTGCGCCACCGGGATTCGCCGTTGCCGAAGCAGAAAAAAAAACAGCAGCCACGTCGACGAGAGATGAAGGGCTGCGACGCGCGCAGCTCATCTCTAAGTGCCCGCTCGCGTGTTTCCGCCGAGCTACAGCGCGACAACCGCGGAATGCGACCCCGTCTCTCTTTCTCTCGCTGTGTGTGTGTGTGTGTGTATACGTGTAATATACTCGACTCGCGAGCGAGGATCTCGTATTCTAATTTCTTCTTCTCCGCCGCGGTTTAATTAATATCCGTACCGCGAGGAATGCCGATGCGGATAAAACAGAAGCGATATACCGTACAACGATAATGAATTTATGATTTATACTAATCGTCCTGCGCGAGAATATACCCGATGCGCGCGCTCTCTATATATACGTGTATACGCGATTTTCCAGAAGCCGCGCGGTAATTAAGAAATAAATCACGTTTCTCTCTCTCTCCCTCGTGCTTATGTGCGCAGCCTATATGTGTATATATATATAGAGAGAGAGAGCGAATCAGCAGGTCTATATGTATATATATATATACATATAGAAACTCAGGGAGGTATAAGTACACAAAATAACGCACATCCGCGTAAACGTCCGCGCTCTCGCGAGGCTCGCTAAAAATCGCGTTAATTGCCTGTCGCGCAAATCGGGCATAATAAAGATGTATGCGCGACCTCCCCTGTATGCATACTGCGCATAGCTTTTCTCTATACACGTATATACGTGTACAGCGAAATCGTCTCTACCGCAGCTCGCGCGCGCGCGCGCGCGCGGTTCATTCAGCACGCGGCGGGTAAAGAGAAAAAGAGGGAAAGGCCGCTGCTTGCACCGCTGTAAAACACGGCTACCGCTAGCGCATCGGGCATATATGCACACGCGTGTATATGCATATGTATATAAGAAAATATCGAAGCGTTTGTCGGAGGCCCGTCGGTAATTAGCGTCTCCAACTCGTGCTCCCGTCGGTAATTTATGCGCAGATAGGCCACGCGCGCAAGTGCAGCTGTATACAGAGAGAGAGAGAGCTTATATGGATATAGGCGGCTCGAGGATAAAGGAGAGAGCCGCGCCCGCGCGAAATCTCCTCCGCGGAGCGAGCGAGGCCAATTAACGGCGAATTGGAGCGCGTGGAGGATATAAGAAGCTGCGTGGAGGTGGATAATATGCGCTGCGGCTCCGAGTATGGCTCGCGGATGCGGCGATTCTATACCGCGTATGGTATGCACCGCATTTTGGAGGGAGAGATTATACGCGAGTATTCAATGTATCTTTATGTACCAGAGCATTTGAATTTTTTTTTTGACCAATCGGCTGCCTGACGCGCATTTTATTTCCCGCGCGCGGGACGTTTGTCTGATCTGCGCGCGAATTTTCTAATGCGAGACGTCGTAAAATCTTAATTGAAAACTGAGTGATTTACATACGCAATTAAAATTTGCAATGGAGACAAACATGCATATATATATATATATATATATATCTTAATTAACGACGCGCAGTGTGGCAGCCCTTTTCTCGCATATCCTTCATAATGTATATTAATTTTCCATCGCTTTCTTGTACGCAAAATTCGAATATCGAGCTTCGCTATCTACCCGCACATACCCGACATGTTTTCGGCTCGCTCGCAACTTTTGTACGCGCAATAATTAATGCGACGTTGAATTTCACACGCCGCGGCGGCGCGGAAAGACCTCGACATTTAATAACCGACAAAAAAAGTAGACACTCACGGCGGCGGCTCTTTCCGCGCGACTGGTGCACCGTCCCGGTATAATTATTTTCATTCGCCGAAAGATCTCTCGCGGATCTCGCATACTGAGCCCGCGCAGTCGCTCTTGGAACGTCTCTGAAAATAATGTAAACACGAGGCGCGAACGTTCACCTCGCGCGCTTATGTCCCACTCGCTTCGTCATCGTCGCGCATGCATTTTTCGAGCTTTTTTTTCTCTTCTATAATACCAACGCGATCGCTTATGGCTCCTGTTCGCTCGTGTTTTTTATGCATATATATATATATATATATGCCATTGGGGATATCTTGGCTCTGGAAGTTTTACGCGATTTGATTGCTCCGCGCGCGGCCCTTAAAAAGCTCTCTCGTCTGCGGATATGCCGTTCGCATTACCGTTGCGCAATATAATTCGAGCCAGTTGGCGACTTTAACAGGCCCGTTAAGAGCCGCGCGAGCCTCGATAAAATATGTGTATATTATTATACCTGTTCGCGCAGGATCGGATAGGTCTTAATTAGGCTCGATGAAAAAAAATGAAAGCCCGCGAGATATACGCGTTTATATGTATGTATATATATATGCACTTGTACAGGATGACGCGCGCGCTTGCGACGAATATTGCCAGTTGATGCGTTATATATATATATATATATATGTACGAAAGGGATTATTTTTCGAGACGGCCGCACCGGGAGACTAATATGCTGCGGCGCAAAATTGCCGCAATCTGGAAGCTGAGCGGAATTATATACATTTTTTATATGGGAGAGATCTTTTTTCGGATAATATACAAGAGAGAGAGAGAGAATCGCTCTTTAAGTAGAGGCAAAGCATATATATATATACGCAGGTATATACATATCGCAGCTGAGGAGATTTTCATGATCGAGATATCGAAACATTGTTATTACGCGCGAGTATAAAGATACACCTTTATTGCGTTATTGCACATACATATATATGCATCAAAGATTCAATCTTTTTTTTTCAGAGCGACCGGCGCTTCGATTTGTTTTCAACTGCATCAATCTCACTTATTATTGTTCAAAACTAACCCTCGTATACAATCGTCAAAAATGATTTGTTTCAACAAATTCCCAACGCGTCTCAACATCACTGCGGGAATATATACGTATATATAATATAGAAAGGGCGCGGTGTTAGGGCTCCCACGCTTATCGAATGTTAATGACCCTAATGAACGTAACCGGAGCAGGCGCGCATAAGGCCAATGACACGCGCGTCCGAGACGCACGCAGATAAGCCGACGCGCGTATAGGTCGAGCCTCGCATCCTCTATCTATATATATATATATATATATATATACCTGTGCACACGCGTGTATATAAAAGTCGTCCTCCTCCTCGTGTGTCAGCGACAGACAGCCAGAGTAGAGCGAGCGTTCGGTTATTATTTATTTATGCGCGCGGCAGAGAGGAGGAACCTGTTTGACGCGACGCGCCGACGAGATATATATTCTCTACACATATATATATATAGCCTCGCTCCTTATCCTTATCCTCTACACTCGCCCTCTGGGCGTAAGCCAGGCGCCTCGGTTTCTGGTTTTTTTTCCGCCGATATCGTCTTTTTGTCGCTCCTCGCGCCTATCGCGCTTCTGCATCTTTCTCTCTCTCTCTCTCTCTCTCTCTCTCTCTCTCTCTCTCTCTCTCTCGGATGTTGTGTATATATACGCGCGTTTTCTACGATGATGGGCTGTGATCTTCTTGCGCGAATTTTTCTCGTTCGCCCTCCGCAGCAGCAGCTCGCCGTTACGTCGTTTCCGTCGACTTATATGAATATACATATATATAGATATGCTCGAGCGCGCGATTATGAGCGGAGAGAGAAAGAGCGATCGTTAAATTATAATATCCGGGGCGACTACCGCTGAAGATCTTGTGCGGTAGCTTTATTTTATACTATATGGCGATGCGGGTACACTTTGACGATTTATTTTGATGCGAGATATCTGCCATAGGCTGCGCCCGAGAGAGAGAGAGAAGGAGAAAAATGCGAAGTGCAGGTTCTCCCCCTCTTCAGCATAATGAGAGTGTGTCCGCGCGTATGATGTATTTTCGCGTTAGTTGCGCCGTGTGTCTTGTATGATTATTGTGAGTAATTGCGATGCGTTATATATGTACCGTATTTTTGAGAATATCGTTTTCTTGTTATTGTGCATATATATATATATATATATATAGATAGCTCGCGCAAATTTAATTCGCTCAAAGAGCTACAAGTTATAATTTACTTTTGTCTTATCTTTCTCAATAAAGAGGGTTTTGCGGCGCGGATATATACCCTCGATTCCTCTATGGCATTTTACGAGAATTTATCGGAAATTTCAAGATTACTTAAAATCATAACGATGATTCTCGTACACTTATCTGTATGATATTATAACTTTCGTAAATATAACTTATCTCTAATATATGAAATACTCCGTTCAGCTATACATTAAACGTAATCTTTTATTTATACTATACTTAACGCGACTTCAAAATTTAACGACATTCTCATGAATAATTTGCTTCTATAATATCGTCGAATCTATATATATTAGCAGAGAAAATGGAATGGTATACCCACCGCATTCAACGGATAATTTTGACGACCTTATTCCCCTGTTCAAAGCTCTCGGGGGAAAAAAAGCACATCGTACTACGCGACACGCGAAGCGAAAAATTAATAACAATAATTCGCGGCAGTTCCTCCCTTAATCTTCTCCCTACGCGCACGCATGCTCTGCTATCCTTACCTTCATCGAAAGAAGAAGAAGAAGAAAAAGAAGACTGGCGCGCTCGCTCGAACTTTGCGCAATTCGTCACGGTCAGCAGTCTTGCGGCTGACCGTAGCCGAGGCGCAATCACTGCTTACGCACCAGCGAGCTCTATACATATATACATACATATATATACATACCATAGGCGATATGCTACAGAATAGCGAAACGAAAATTCCCGAGCGCCTGCGCGAGCAACAAGTAGATTTTACCGCGCTCTCTGTATATATATATATATATATATATATATATATATATATATATATATATATATATATATATAGGTATGTATATATATATGTATACAAGGAACACACAGATGCGCGCGACGTCGACGTATAGCTGCGCGAAATATAATCGCCGGCTGCACGTCCACCCGCCATCAGTAGTGCTCGACGTCGCGAACGGGCCAAGTAGGCACGTCGGCTCTGCCGCCGCCGCTATATACTGCAGCTCTATTCTTATTTTCGTGCGTTTTTCTTCTTCGGTTGCTATATACTTCCTACACATATATACGTATCACACGTACGCGAAGCTCTACACTCCCGCGTTACACATTGTGTCCGTTTCGCGGTCTTATCTCACCGCCGAGCGATAAGCTGCCATATTATACTTGTAATATACAGAAAAGAGTGCGCGGTGTGCAGTGTATATATATATACATATATATATATATGCATAAGCATATAAACGAGAGACGGCGAGAATCAGCGAGGATGACGGAATTCCCGAGCTGAGACTGTGCAGCAGCTCGTCCGGTGTGCGCTTATTGCGGGGATCCTCCCTTTTCCTCTTTCACGGTATTGCGTGTGTTTTTATATATATATACATACGGTATATACACCTACATCGCGACTCTGGACTGCGCTTATGCTATATATATAAAGCGTCGCACGACGACGACGACGACTGCAGTTTTATCTGTTCGTGGGCGTTCAAATGTATGTATATGCGTGTAAGAGCTAGCCTCGATAGGCGCGAAGCCGCGAACAGAACTGTAAACAAATTGTCAGCTGCTCGACGCTCGGTGTTATTAATTTTCCTGCGGGGACAGCCGCTGCGGACTCGAAAGAGAGATGTGCATAACGAAAATAAAGCCAAGAACATATAGCTGCTGGTGGGCTTTCGGGAAATTGAGAGCTTCGGGGAGAGCTAATTGCTCCCGATCTTGTGCAAGATATATCTCTTCAGAGAACGAGAGGATCTTATAGTAGCGACGCGTGTTATCGACTTGACGTGTGGATTCTCCGAACTAGTTGAAATTTGTAAATTTTCAACAAAACGCTACGTACCGCACTCTCTCTCTCTCTCTCTCTCTCTCTCTATAATTATATATATATATATATATATATATATATACGAAAACTCGGGCGCAGAGGAGAAAGAAAAGCTCGCAGCTATATAGAGATAAGATATATATCCAGCTCGGCGCGTAGCCTCGTTATCGCGCGCAAACTCACGGCATTATATACACACGCACACACCTGCACGAGCTGCAATCGCGCAGTTCTCCTATATACTTTGCCTCATGCGCTGCGCTCGAGCTTATCGCCGCCTCTTATCTTTGACCTCTGCACCGTGTGCGCGCGGTTGGCATTATATTTCGCGCGCGATATACACTACCTGCAAGATACACATATACTACGGAGGAAATTTTCGTTGCGTCGATCCTGACCTCTAAAGTATATATACAGCTATTGTGTACGCACGCATATATATAATATAATGTGATTGCCCATTACGACGGTTTACGGCTTTTAAATGCGTTGCGGAGCTTTTATTACCGACGCACACGCACGCATGGTATATCGTACGTATATATATAGATGTATGTATATCTATATATAGGGGCACGAATTCGAATGCTAATTGATTGTTTTATCCGCATCGCGGAGCGCGCGAAAGTAGTTCAGCCGCAGCGCTGCTTTAACGTATAATAGATTTTAAATCCAAGTATCCCTTCTCTCGCGACTGTCTTTTCTTATCCCCGCAGCGCTAATCGCAATCGCAGCAGTGTATATAAGTATTGGAAAGGCGGGAGAATAATTTCCGAGAAGGCTTTTTCTCTTCCCCTTCTCGCGATTGCGCACGCGGTGTGACCGCATACAGATATATTGTCAACGAGCCTATATATATATATATATATATATATATATATGGTATATATAAGAGCGCGGCGCGCACTAGCGCATTATTAACGCAAATCGCACGCCCACGGGGCACTTGTCGTCTACTTATACTAACTATGTAGATATATATGTATGGGGTTCGCCCGCGACAACCTGTGTATTATGCAAAGCAGCGTAGTTCGTCGGTATATTATATATATATATATATATATATATACGTATACGTTTACGTCCGAAAATCAAAATTTTTTTTTATTATATATACATAATATAAGAAGCCGCTCTTCGTCGATTTTATCCCTACACACATGCGTATAACGTTCGCCCCCGGGACAACTGCATGCACGATCTAACTTACGCATTTGCATAATTTCGCAGCGCGCATCCTCTCTCTCTCTCTCTCTCTCTCTCTCTCTCTCTCTCTCTCTCTCTCTCTCGCTTATTAGCCGAAATTTAAGACGCGTTTACGAAAATAGCTCTCGTCGGCACTGATTTGAATTTGTTATTCCGTCGTCGATTTTTACGCGCTCACCAACGCACAGGAGAGAAAGATGCTGCGCGCGGACTCTGCGTATATATATATATATATATACCTATATATATATATACAGGCTGCACGTAGAAGAGGTATATAAAAGCAAGAGAGAGAGAGAGAGAAGGAGGAGGCTGATGGTAACTCGCTCGGCGAAACGAGGTGAGGCGGGACGAGGCGAGGCGCATCGGCCTGCTCTCTTTAAAGCGTTGGGCGTTCACCCCGACCTCGGCGGCTCGACCGTCTTTGGCTTCCCGTTTGCGCGGACACGAGTATATACAGACGCTCTTGTGTGTGTGTATGTTCGTGTGAAGGTATATATACTGCAGCACACCTTTGACCGGTATGGGACTGATGCTGCGAGATGGGAGTGATTTGTTGGAGGATGTATTGTATATATATATATATATATATATACACACATGTATGCGGGGCTGCAGTAGAGTGAGTTGTGAAGTGTTGATGTTGTTGTAGCGCGCAGTAAGTTGATTTTTTTTTCGTTCTGAAGGGACGATGATTGGTCGTTGATTTGTAGCGGTGTAGGTGAATATTCACGCGAGTTTTTAAGAATTTTAAGAGAGCGATTTATCGTTAACAGACGCGCGGATGTCTGTATATAGACCTGAGTTACTAGTCGAATTCTTTCGCGATTATTTCTACGGGCAGTGATCTCGAAACTGGTACGATCATTTTTACGGAACGGAAAAGCGCTTATTTTAGTTATGCAGAAAAACAAAAAAAGAACGACATTATGTCAGCTCAGCGAAATATCATTAGCCCGCTTTAGCCGAATCGGCTGAATTTTGTATACGCGTTGTGCTCGTCTGCGAAATTTTCGGCTGAAAAATTAAAGGTTGAAAGTATGGGTGTCGCGACTAGTTAGTAAAAACGCAATCGCAATAAAAAAAATAATTTAAACAACGAAAATCCTGCACGCTCAAAACTGCTGCATCAGCCCTCAACAATACCCTCGCCTCTGAAAACAAGCAAAACAAAGCTGTCGCTCAAGCAACTCCACATACACCACCTTACCACAGAGCAACGGACCGCCTTAGGTCTCTCTCTCTCTCTCTCTCTCTACTGAAAGATAGCCTCTCTCGCCGCATCGAATGCACCTGCTCCTTCCAAGCAGCAGCAACGGCGGCACGACTCCGCAGATGGAAAGACGAGATAAAGGATATACGCGCAGAGATTGATGAAAAAAAAAGCTATGGAAGCAAAAAAAAACGAGGCTGCGAGCGCATTGTATAGCCGCTGCTGCACGCAAGGTCGCTCTAGAGAAATAAATAAATTTGCGCGCTAACCCATTCACGTTTAAATTAGCAGCGATTATATATATACGCGCGTGTGTGTACCGTCGCGTGTGTATGCAGGAATCGGCTGTTTTTTTTTCTTTCTTTTCGGCTGTATACCGTATTGCGCACCTCGATGTGCACGCGGGGATTTAGTGCGCGCTCTCTCGGGCTACTTCCTGTCTTTTGTGCGAGCGCGCATGCGCGCGGCGCGTCTTATTTAGAGTTTGCGCTCGTGTTATCGGTTTTTAATTCGAGCTCGCGCTCGCTGTGGTATGTGTAATTAATCGAAGATAAGCGGAAAATTATTGTGCGTTAATTGATTTCGATATTATATATGCGTATATGTATATAAAGAAGGAAACGGTATATATGTTTGTTTATTTATATAGAGTTTGTTTGCGCTAACGGTTGTGCACACCGCGTTTCCGTTAAACATTTACGCTCGAATCGCGGAAAATAGAGAGAGAGAGAAAAAAAGAACTCGCACAGCAGCAGCAGCAGCATCGACCTGAGAGCACGTATAGAGAAGATATACTTGGCGGTCTCGCGTGGGTGCAACATCAGCACGGCATAGCTTCTCTTCTCTCTTGCGAGTCTGGCGATATTCCAGAACTCGTAGGAGGCGGCTGACCATCTCAGCCTCTGACCTCACCCGAAATAACCTCTCTCGATTTCTTTGCTCGCTCGTTCGCAAGCGCTGCACCGCAGCGACGTGTATACATCAACGCGCGCACACTACTCCCTCTATTCCGCGACTTTCTATTTCCGAGTCTCTCGCGAGGCGACTGTGCGCGTGTGTTCTCTGGCGCTGACGCTTGAATGTGTACGACTGGGAGGAAAAATGATTAGGCGAGACGGCTCTATTAAATCGTGGGAGTTTATCGATGTCGTATTATAGTTGTGTATTATTACAGTTGAGTGAAGCGACCTCCGCTGCCAGAAATAGTAGCATTTTTTAACGGCCGACGTTATATATATTCGAAAATGCAGGAAATTTCATCATCAGAGCCGTGTAAGTATACGCATCCTTGGCAACCCTTCGATCATTTATAAGCCAGAGATCAGGTATATCCAGTAGCCGCGCGACTGCTACTCTGCGCATGCTCTGAATAAATGTATATTATATACCCTCACCCCCTGCGCCGATCCGGTCTTTTCTCTCTCTCTCTCTCTCTCTCTTTCGCACAGAAGCAAAACCAGCAGCAGATCGACTATATATCCACGTGCATTACCTCTCTGCTCTTATTCTGGCGCGAAATAGCATCGGGAAATTATGACGCGATACAGCCGCGCGCGCAGTAGTTCCATTAAGATGCAAATTCGCCAATAATTCGTATATATATATATACTCGCGCGCGCGCGCGCGCGCGCTCGAGTTCGATATTCTTTTTTTGCTTCCGAACGGCGCCTACGCTGCACCGATTTAATTGCCTCGCGCTACTTCGTTATCTCTCGCACACATACGTTGGGATGAGACTCCTTTTTTTGCGCAGAAGGATGAAGAGCGCAGCAGGTAGTCAGTATGGTTTTCCAGAGCACCGGTATGTGTGTGTATATATATATAGTATGTGGATATTCCATAGGGGAGGATATTTATGCGTCCGCTCGAGTATTTTCGGCGGTGCGATCGCGTGAGTCTGATTTCCATCTGGACACTGAGTTTTTTTATTCAAAGGGGAATATGGGAACGCCGAGAGAGCGATATGTATATATGTATGCGCGGCTACCTGTTATGCTCGCGTATATATGTGTGTACCGTGTGAGAGGAGTCGTATATGGATGATGACAGTAAATTATCGCGGGGAATGAAACGTAATATTGCTTATATATATATATATATATAAACTTTTGAGATTCATTTTTATCTCTTCGAGACACGCAGTGTGTATATACGTAAAATCTAACTATCGTCGAATGCCATTTCAATAAACACTGATGAAATCAATGAGATGTTTATTGTCAAGCTGTGTACCCGATGTGTGTACCCTTTAAATTCGAATTATGGGACACTCGATCAAAATTTCTTCAAACTTCAACTCCTGCAGCTCTTCCCTCATGATCAAATCATTCGTCCCTCGCAACTTCTCTCTCTCTCTCCCTCCCTCTCTCTCTCTCTCTCTCTCTCTCTCTCTCTCTCTCTCTCTCTCTCTCTCGCTCTCTCGGAACCTCCCGGTTAATTGGAGCCAGCCGGCAATTAGTAATTACAGTAGCTCTTGTATATACTATAGATATATATATATATATATATATATACACCCTTTCCGCCGGCAATCACTCGCAGCCGTGCGTCGAGTTTTTCATTAATGGCACGGCGGTAGCCTCCGAAGAGAAGAAACCGGTCGTCTCTCTCTCTCTCTCTCTCCACAACTCTCTACAGGAAAAGAAGCATATATCCTCTCCCTATCTCTCTCTTTCTCTCTTGCAGAGATACTGGGGCCTCTCCTCTTCCTGGCCGACCATTAAAATGCTAAACGCACCGCGGATAAACTCGCGATACTATCGGAAGAGCGAGTGCACTCTCTTATATATATATATATATATATATATATATACATATTCTTATTTTTTTCCTCAATCAAGATATGCCTCGCAATACTTTTTGCTCTCTCTATATATATAACTCTCATTTTTCGCGACTGCGTATCTATATAGACTCGCGCGAGCATTGTGCGCGCATCCACGAGAGAACAAATTGAGTTGTCCGAGGGTGTATATAACGTATAGACTGGGAGAGAAATTATACACATATAACGTGTATATAAGAACAGTCTCTCGATCGTGCGAATGCGTCACGACTTTTGTGTGCAGACACAAGCGCTGCTTTGTGAAAGGGAGATTCGGTCGAATTAATTTTTCGACGCGGATTTCGCGAGCTGTGTATTATACCTATAACTATAGAGAGGAGAGCGAGGGGGGGCTTGAATAATATCGAGCTCTCGTATTAATATCGCGCGATCTACTTACGAAATAGCCGAGAACGTTTTGTAGATGTATATTACAGGCGTAAGATATTCTAATTTTGCGAGAGGTTTACTCGATGTTATCGTTATATTTAATTTGTCGAGCGGCGACGTAAACTATGTGCCTCTTTTTTTTGCAGCGAGCTCTCGCGTAAAAACACGTTATATCGAATTCGAGCAGGCCTATATATACTGGGCTAGTATACAATTTACAATCGATATACATAAAACGAAAAAAAAATATGTTAATCTAATTTGAAGTTCCATTTCTTTACGATATACCTAATAGGCGACCGGCTGATAAAATAAGCGAATTAATCATTTCGCACTTAATAGTTTCGAGTAGATACGGGACAGGTCTGTCCAGCCGCACTACACGCGTATACCCTGCGCCGTAATCTATACTTGCTCAATTCAATATATCTTATACAAACGATATACAAAGTGCGAAAAGTAATTTAAATGTTCTCCTCTCGATATAAATATTCATCGACTATAAAATTTCCGACGTACACACAGGTCAACCTGGCGGACGATAATCCAGATCAGGAGCGGAGTAACTCGGAGGTGAGCGGCGGCAGTAGCACCGTTGTATGCCGAACAGCAGCAGCAGCAGCAGGTTGCAGTAGCAGTAGTCGTCGAGCTCTCAACTCCATCGTCGACCACCTGCGATCGGCCTTCAAGAGCAAGCTCCAGGACAATGGTGAGTATACGTATACATACCAGAATTGTTATCTCCGCTCGATCGTTCACGAGAGCATCAGATACCTCGAGCTTCGCTGAATGAGCATCTGCGTTATCTCTATACATTAGTATTTTACTCTTTCGGAGCGCGACACAGTGTATATATGTATACGTCATTGCGTGAAACGATCGGTTATGGGATTTCTATACAGGATACTATTTACGACAAATCCGAGCCACCAGCAAACTTATACATATACAGTATATATATAAGCGCACGCAGTGCGCGGCTGCAGTATGTACTTAGTGAATGGGCGCGAGCGAGCGAGATCGTTACAGATATAGTCCTCTCCCGACTGCAGCGAGGAGAGAGAGAGAGAGAGAGAGAGAGAGAGAGAGAGCTGCAAGCGATCAGATCGGTATATACCGGTGTTCGTCCGGCTGCACCTCGGCCAAGACGTATCCCGGGGCTATATGCAGCAGGAGCGTATCCCCCTACCGCTCGGCAGCAGCAGCAGCAGCAGCAGCAGCGGCGCTGCTCCATAAATTCTCCCCGGGCACAATTATGTGCGGTGCGGGGGATATGAGGATTATTGTTATGGGCTCTCCTCTCTCTCTCTCTCTCTCTCTCTCTCTCTCTCTCTCTCTCGGTCTGACCTCGTAAGTATAGAGCCGCAGCAGCAGTAGTGCCGACAATGTCCCTCGGTTTTTGTTGCTCGCCAGAGAGAGAGAGAGAGAGAGAGAGAGAGAGAGAGAGAGAGAGAGAGAGAGAGAGAGAGAGAGAGAGAGGGAGGGAGGGAGCGAGACGATTGCCCGGAGGGCGCAGCTGTATATATATACATACATAGTGAGAGGGATAGAAAGAGAGAGAAGGTTCTTCTTATACACGAGGACACGTCTAAGCCTAATAAGACAGCTGCCGATCATCCGAGCTGATAGATTCGTACAGTTGTCGCTGGCCCATCGCTACGTCATTAGCTGTCTCCGGAGGAATTAGTTGCCTGTGTACATGCGTCATATCGCGTACGATAATACCCTTTTCTTTTTACCCCTCTACTCTCTCTCTCTCTCTCTCTCTCTCTCTCTCCCTCTCGCTCTCATAACTCTCTACGCGCATTCCGAGATCGGTATCGCGAGAAGCGTTCATTTTTACACGACCTTCTCGCTCTCTCTTCCTCGTTAAAAATACAGTCCGGCCTAATTGTTATCCGATAACTTCTCACTCCTACATGTGTATATGTACGAGAGACGAGGCTATATAACAGTAGCATCATCGTATCCACTCTCTTTTCGTACACAGCCCGTTTAATCCCTTTTCCCCCGATAATCGTCCGCGGGCGTTAATCTCGCTGCGGAATCTGCCCTCGCATATACATATATATAAGAATGCGTTTGCCGCAATTTATAATGCAATTAGAGGCAGCAGCAGCAGCAGCAGCAGGCCCAGCGGATAGTAGCTCGCTCGCGGATTTATGGCAGCGGGAGCAGCGAAAGGGAGGAGAGAGAGAGAGACCGCTCTGTATATAATATATATGAGGAATGGAGAGATACAGCGAGCATCTCTTGAGAGAGAGAGAGAGAGAGAGAGAGAGAGAGAGAGAGTGAGAGAGGGAATTGGCAGGCCGAATGAGTTATACGGCGCACCGGTAGCTACCGATGCATTATTTATTGCGCGGAGTTTCATTATATTTCTCCGGGGCGCGGCTAGTCGAGCCACTTTCCGAATCGACTGCTCTGCTCCTGCTGCTGCTCTTTTCTGCAATCGATGATCGACTCGCGAGCGAGCGACCACGAGAAAGAGAGAGAGGGAGATATATATCGCAAGGGCTACCAGCAGCGACGGGAAGCTATCTGACTGCTTTATCGGCGCCTGTCTTCTTTCTCTCTTTCACTTGCGCGAGGCAGCTTCCTGTCGTCTTCTCAGCGTCTTTTTCTGTATACGAGTGCGAGCTTGGATTATTATTCGAGATGCGACTCGCGGGTAAAAAGTCGCTCGCATTGTTCGCTTTAAATATACCGCACTTCTGTATATTCTTTTTCTCGGCTCGGAAATTTAAATGTGTATATGCACTGCAACTCGGCCGTGTATATTAATATACGCGTGCAAAAATCACTTAAGAATGCCGCAAAATCCGCACCTTCAATTATATTATATACACATACCGCGTCTCGCGCTCACCGCTGTAATAAATACCCTCGGCGCGGATCCGAAGAAAATCCTCGAAGTAAAAATCGGAAACTCGAGCGTAAACTCGCTCGCGCGAGGAATTTATTACACCGGATGCATTTTAATGCGCGGCTCTTCTCCTCGCATCCCACGAACAATGCGTGCGTGTGTGTCTATAGTCTCGATACCGTCCGGTCCACGCCGAAGAAGAAGAAGAAGAAGAAGAAGAAGAAGAAGGAAGGCATTATATATACGTCTCTCGGACCCAAGGGCTTTTCTCTCTATATATACGCAGGACAGCTCTATCATTAGGCGTCATAACTTAGGCAGACGCGCATATCTTCTCATATATATATATATATATATATATATATATATATATACACGTTATGCGATGCTAATGAGGAAAGCCCAGCTTTCTAAGTGTTACATTTACGGGCCGCGATCGTTTACGATGTCCTTCCCGCTCGTTTTTCACCTTTAATACAAGCCCTTCCATTATATACTCTCCTGCGCGTGCGCGCGGCCGGCACTTGTCAGCCCCCACGGATCGGCTTATTTCCATAAGAATTCCGCGAGAGTAGTCAGCGCGGTATAACGACGACGAAAGAAGCAGCAGCAGCTCCCGCGGGTGCGAATGAATGACTCGAGTCGCGCTCGCGTGTAAACGAGAAAGCGGAATGAGGCTCCCTTGTATCGCGTTTATCAACCCCCCCCCCCTCCTCCCGCGCGCGGTCATTAGTCGGTGTCGGACACGCGCGGATTTCTCGCTTTTTCTCGCGATGCTGACCTCTGCTCGGCTTGTGTGCGTGTCGCGAGTTAATATCGAGCATTAATTCCCCGAGTTACACGCATACGCGCTTCGATTTTGTTATATTCTATGCGTATAGGTATGAAATCCGCCTCGTCCTTTTCTATATTATACACCAATGACGTTTTAAATCACGCGCGATCTATATAATATATAAAGCCAAGCGACGATGATCCTCGAAAAAGAGCGTCTCTCGAAAGAGAGAGGTTTATGCCTCTGTCCGCGACGTAAAATATAGCGTGTCGAACGATAATGCGTGATACAGGCGCGCTAATATACATATATCCCCGGCATTCCGCGATTCGCGCGTATCATATATACGTGTGTGTATATATACGCCACGCCTATACGGATTTTATATATTCTCCGATCCAGTTTCCCCGGTCTACCCACGCGACGACGGCACTTGCTGCTCGGTGTATATATATATATAAGTGCTCGTATTATATGCGTAGGTAAAAAATACATGCGCGGGGATGGGTGAGGCCGTTCCATCGTGTCAACCATAAGTTTTCACCCGGCGCGGAATTTTCAAACCGAGCACATCCGCGTTGCGTATAACGGTATTATTATTATTATTGCGAGAAAAAATAAGAATCGCAATAAGACGGTATGCGCTACGGGCATGTAAGGCATCTCTCAAAAACCGAATCTCTCGTAGCATCGCGCGAACTGCATCACATCCGCGACACTTATAATTCTCGCAGTTAGCGCAGCTGCGGGTGTCCGCGCATTATGCAAAGAAGCAGAGGAAGAAGTGACTGAGATGACGGACGACACGTAGTGCGCTATGGAGAGGTCGAGTTTTATCTCTCGACGATCTTTCAGGCGGCTTCGTATATTTCACGCGCGCGGTGGTGGGCACAGTTTTTTTTGTATATATGTATATATAAGGGAGATAAGGAAGCTCCAGAGAGAGAGAGAGAGAGAGAGAGAGAGAGAGCAAATTATGGATGTAGGGATGGACGTGTGTGCGGGCTGCGTTTTACCGCGTGTTTTTTGGCTTAGAGAGCTGACTTTTCGAGAGGAACAATGATATCTTTACGGCCATCTCAATGGGGTTAATTAACACGAGGCTCGACACGTATATACATATATACATCGTTCTTTTTCTTCTTCGGGGCTGCGGTCGAGCAATTAACTAATTTGATCGTTTTTATCGGGCAAAAAATCGGTAATAAATCTCAGTGTACGCGTTTCTCTCGCACGAATATATATCAACTGAGAGAGAGAATAAGAGAGCCGTATAATCCGTCAATTAAGGTCCATTTCTCTCGTGTTTAGATTACTTATACGTATATATACACACACACCGCGCTCTCGTCAAAGCGATGCTGCGCGCACGACCGCAGCTCTCGGCGCATAATTTATTTGTACGTGTACCAAGCGATACGTATATATATATATATATATAAAAGAGAACGCGTGTATATAGAGTGAATGGAAACGATCGTGCTGCACTCAATGACTTGATTAATCTGCGCAGCGTTCATAATGCGCGCGATTAATTGCCAGCACGCGTTTGCTTATCGAGTTTACGCGTGTAAAGGCGTGGGCCGCTGTGTGTGCATATATGTATGTATATATACAAAAGCTTCCTCGAGATAATGGTCGAACATGTACGTGCATATACATATATATATACACGAACGAGCTGTTCTTCGCTGTTGCGCGGAGCGATTATTTTAATCCGACGATTATCAATCGTGTCTTCGGAAACGATGGCTTTATAACTGTATATATGTATATATATACACAGCATATAGTGGAACAGTTCGAGATTATCAGGGCTTGTTGTTGTTGTCGTTACTTGTGTACTCTCTTTTTGTCCTGCTGCGCGAATGTAGGTGATTCGTGCGTTTGTCGTTCGATCTTATACTTTGCAAGATATTCCCATCAAAGTGTTACAATATCGCATACTTATATGTATATACATATATCGGGAACGGTTATAGGCCAATTTAAATCTCAATTTAAAAAGACAATATACGCCTCGAGCAGCTGTTTACGCAACAATGGGATTTCTCAACGTATATATGTGTGTACGATCATCTTTGGTTATACTCTCGCACGTATACATATACACGTAAGAAAATAACAGCTCGAGCACGACGAGAACTTTGACCTCTGACTTCTTGGCTCCTCTTCACGAACTGCGGCGACCTACGAACTTCAACCTCCGGCTACCGTATATTTATCTATAGCCTTGGAGATGCTCAGCTATGTAAATTTAATTGCGTCGTCACGTAGAATCGAGAATAAATTGCTAACATATAGGCCTAATGAAAATCCAGAGGCGACTAACGAATACATGCATGATCCATTAGCACGTGTATTATAAAATCGTTTGACAATTAAGAGATTACATCTGTGCGGGGATCGTGATACGTATATAAATGGTGTACACACCGCATAAAAAGTTGTATATCAGAGCACAGCCAATTAAGACGACTCTAGCACGGGTAAAAGTGAATTAAATTTTTCATTATACCAATTACGGAGTGTGTATATACATACAAGACATTATAATCTATAACGATCGTTGCGTAATTGTTTTCCGATCCAGCAACTAGATTTCTCGCCTGGAATTTGGAAAATGAATTTCCTTCTCGGGGGAAAAAAAAGAAAAAAGAATAGCGCGGCATTCAGAGTCCAATTACTCATTCCGCGAGCATCAGGCGAGCGGAGCGAGTTGCATTAAAAGCGAACTACTTAACGTCCAGCGCGCACTGAATCAACGAGAGGCTTTAGAAGGCTATGCGCGCGAGCGCGGCGCAGCAAGTGTAAGGTCGAGGTCGTTATAACGGCGCTAATATCCCCGGCGTTATCGCTCGCTCCGTACACCTCTTTTATACATATATATATATATACTGCTGTGCGCAAGAAAAGAGAAAGATCGGTTGTGTATATACCTGTGTATACTGAGCGAAGAAAGCCAAAGGAGGGGCAGCAAAAAGAGGAAGCTCGTCGAAGAAAGGAGCGGCTGTTGCGGGAGCAAAAGGACGAGAAAGGAGAGCGCAGCCGCGCTGCGGGGACAAATAGACGAGAGAGTTGCTTCGAAAACACGCGATGGCGAGTCACCTGCTGAATGTATATATATGTCGTCTAATTAACGCGCACATGAAACGCGCCCTTCTAATTAACTCGCTCTTTCGTGCGCACTGGCCGATTTATTGACCGATCGATCGGCCGCTCCTTTATGTATGTATGTATGTATGTATGTATGTATGTATGTATGTATGTATGTATGTATGTGTGTACATACAGCTTGCGAAATATTGTATAGAATATATATATATACATACATCGAACGCCGAAAAATTCGGTGTAAGGCTTATCGACGCATCGCGTGCGCATCGAAGTGAGCGACTCTGCTTTTTGTATATACACACACGTATGCAGGAGGGGAGGAGGCCGGTTTCTTGGAAATTTCGTGACCCGATAAGTTTCGTCAACCGCAGACAGGATGCGTGTGTGTGCGCGCGCGTGTAAGAATGCTCTCTCACCTGCGCCTTACCTTGTACGTATACGAAATTTCTCCTCATTCATCTTTTCTTTCTCTCGTCTCTCCTCGCTCTTTCTGCGCGTGTATATATAGTCTTTTCGTCTTTCTTCGGCTGTGTCCGCTTTGTTTTGCTTTCGTTGGACGGCAGAACTTTGCGGTGAATTTGCAAAGAATTGATTTTTATGTATTTTTGCGAAAATAATGCTAAAGTTTATATGATAAAGTAAACGTGCTCAGAAAATGATCGATGATCGCGTATCCGTCGTCTCGCAAGAACCCGACACCGGAAGCCGACACCCGATCGGCTCGTAAACTTGTGCCAAAAATCCAAAACCTTATATACCCATCTCTGGACTATCCGGTATATACAAATAAGTACGGGGCAACGCATAAGAGAAATATCTCTCCCTTTCCATCTCTGAATTTAATTTAGCTCGCGTCGGCGAGTCCTCTGTGATACCCGCGGTAGCCCGCGATCTATATATATATATATATATATATATATATATATATATACATACACACAGCAGCTCTGTTGGCGGGTAAACTCGGAAGCTATACACTCGCGCGCGCGACAAAGCTCCCCGACAAAGGAGTGCCGATTCGTCGAAAGGGCTCCGCCGCCTCACTGTATGCAAAGCAGCTCGTTCACCTGTGTTATTCTCTCTCTCTCTCTCTCTCTCTTGCTCGCGCGCACACACACATGCACAATACCGGCGACGCCGCCCTGCTTCTTCTTCTTCTTCTTCTTCTTCTTCTTCTTGCGTTATATGTGCAAAGACAAGCCGCGCGGAGGGAATCGATGCTCTTTCTCTCTTGCCCCCCTTTGGTATAGTGGCTTTGCTCTGACTTTGCCGACGCTGCTACTGGATATACGCCGCGCCGGTCTTCTTTGTGTCGTCGCCGAAATCGGTGCATTATATGCGCGCACGTGCGCGCTCATATGACACACGCACGCATGCGCGAATAGGGGATTTTTAATGAGAGAGAGTAGAGTAGAGTAGAGAGAAAGAGAGAGGAAGCGCGGACTATATAGGGTGGCCCTCGCGCGATTGAGTTGTATATATATACGGCGATTGTATTGTTGTAACAACAATATCCGATTGTTTATATACTATATATATATGTGTGTGTGTGTGTGTGTGTGTGTGTGTGTGTGTGTAGGAGAGGTAACATTAATTGGCGTAGCGAGAGAGCAAAAGTATTTACGCGCGGCTTTGACACTCCATTAATTTTTCGTATTCATTAGCGGAGAGAAAGAGAGAGAGAGAGAGAGAATCGCGCGCGCACGCTTATAGCCAGCCAGGCGTTTCGCTCGTCTAGGCTGTTGCTGCTACTGCAAAAAGACGAGAGAGAAACGCAGCGGGTCTCCGGGTCGGCGATGATGCCCTCACGATCACCGAAGCGTACTCCCGTAATGACCATTAACGTCCACTCGCGCGCGAGCTTCTTCGCTTCATATTTTATGGGTTGAGAGTGTGTGTGTGTGTGTGTGTGTGTGTGCGGGCTGCTTCTGGCGTGAATCGTTGTTGATGCTGCTACTGCTGTTTTCTTTTTTTAGATTTCGTCCGAGGAAATTCTGCCGTTAGTTTGCCCGCTATATTAGTTGCTTATAACTTCTAATTCCGCATCATTGATGAACACAAGAAAATATATATATTTAAAGTGAACTATATACGACTCTCCGAAAAATTAACACCCTTCCGCAGTATACATATATATATATAAGGAAGCGTGTGGGCAGCACGCGCTCGCCGATGTTAATTAGCCCTCTCTCTCTCTCTATACATCGCGTCGACATACACGCTACCTCGTCAGCATTAGTCCGATCGCTCACCGTGAACATATAGATGGCAAGCGAGCAGCATTCTCTCCGTTCTCTATGATAATTATCGAGCAGTACTGGCTATATACGTACAAGTTATGATTCTCCGATCCGTACGCGAAATCCTCTTATTGGTGCAGCGCAGAAAGGGACACCCACGTCGCGCGGAAAAATCGGTATAGGTATATATATATACATACACACCGAATGATAAGTAGTCTATGGCAACAGGTCTAACGAGAGAGCAATGCATATTAAGGTCGATCTTAATTAGCCGGCAATTTAATTAGGATCAGCCGCGTGACGACGGCCGAAGCAACGTGTGTGTGCGATAATTAAGACGGCCCCCGCGCGCGCCTTACCGCAGATGGACGTATAGATAGGTAGATAGATCGTCACGGAAGAGAATCGCGCGAGCTTTTCCCCGCGAGGATATATGCTCAGCGCAGCGAGTCGAGAGCTGCGTTCTTTATTTTTAACCTTCTTAATTTGATGCGCTGCGGCCATTGTCAGTGCTTTTAATGAGCTGACTGTATATTATACATATAGGGCTGCTGTATGTGTGCGACTATATACAGATCGATTTTTTCGTAAATCATTACTTACTATTGCGATTCTCACGAGTATTATAGAGAGGAATATTTTTCGGCTACGCGCCGAGTCAAGTGGAAAACGCAGAGCGACTCTCGCGCAAAAAGAAACTCGACGGAGTGTGTAGGGCCGGAACCGGTTGGACCGGAGGGACAGCAGCCATCTCTCTCTCACTCTCACGACGCACATATATATATATATACACAGCGGAGCGGTGCGCATAGCAGGGGAATGCGTTGAAATGAAATCATTAGCGTCTTTGGCGGAGCGCGCGCGCATATACGCTCTCTCTCGTAACGATCGCCTCCTAATAGGGGGCAGGCCATGCAGGACTAAATAATGGTATTGTAGCGATCGGATTTCTATCGTTAACAAGGCGCACTTGCTCTTTCTCTCTCTCTCTCTCTCTCTCTCTCGAACGCATAAAGATCAGACTGTATATATACTCTCTATACACTGTGTATATAAACGTCGCCGCTCCCACAATGCTACTGCTCTACTACTGCTGCTGCTGCTGTGTCTTTTTCTCTCCCCGCGGGCGACTTCTATTGCGAAACGCAATATTGTCGTATATATATATATAAAGATTCAGGGCTGTAAGTATGTGCCTTTCGTTTTTCATAAATCTCGTGTCGTTATATAGAGGCGGAGAGCCGAGAGGAAAAAACGGATATCGGTACGAGCTTAACCTTTTAAAGGCTCCGAGATGCTGAGAGAGAGAGAGAGAGAGACACGCACTCCGCGAGCGCAGTTATATTGCCAATTAAACGTCGTCGGCGGGCACCGCGCGGATTGGTATTATGTTGTCTTATATGGGGGATTCGATGCGGGAGTAACGATTTTCCGTTGGTGATTGAAATATTATTAACGATTTTTCCTGCGTACTATAAAGACGACGTTAAATTCGACGATATAAATCATCTTATCCTTATTGCGCAGGATTGGAAGAAATGCATTTTATCACTATGTTTATAGGGATATCGGTGATATATACGATGCTCCGAAGGAATTTTAAGGCATATGATTTAGATCGCGCGGCGCGTGCTCGATAGCGTAATATGCGCGGGTAACCAGTTTCTCAATGGAATACGCAGCTTCTCGTTTTTGCTCCCGTTTATCGCACCGAGGATTATCAATAATTTAAGCTTTTATGAAAGAGCATCGGGTATACGCACGATTAACGCAGCGTACACCTACTGTCTATTCAACGTTATAATCTATAGCACTCGCACGAGTGAAAACCAGCTCGACTCCCAATTACCTGCCAAACCTCTCGCAATAAAGCTTCATTACCGCGCGGTATATACAATACCGGCCGAAGCCTCAGGTACCGCAGGCAACTCTCACGCGTATAGTTGCGCAAGTGTAGCAGTACACAGGCGAAATAAAGCTTCTAATAAGGCGGCGACGCATTGATGTGCGACTGACGTTGACTCGCGCGCGCGCGCGCGAGGAGGTGATTGAAAGTAACGACGCAGCTAGTGGACGTGTTCTGCGCGTTTACTGTCCTCCGTGTCTTGTCTTTCTTCGTCTATATGCGCACTGGTCGGTGCTCCGCGACAGGCTTTTGTTCTGCTGCAGGTGTTTTCGGAGTCGTGTATTGGCGTCCTGGCTCGAAAAAAAGGCAGCCGTGTCCATATATATGTGTATATTGTATGAAATATGAAATCGATCCGCACAAGCTCATCTCGACAAGTCATCTTGATGAAGCGCAACGAGGCCAGTATATATACCGCATAATGGAGTGGTAAATAAGCTCTCCCGCGTATGTATGTATATATATATATAAGATCTCTCGCCTCTAATCCTCTCGCATGCGCGCGATCGATCTTCCGAAGTGCAGCTTATATACGAGCCCGATGTGCACTACAGATCGTCGGGCTGGACAAGCGGCGATATGATTATGACTCTACATCTACGAGAGGCTGCGCATTATATGTATCCCTGATGGCCAGCGGAGTATACGCGCGGCTATAAGTAGTTTGCACGCAGTCTGTACTTTCTGTGGCGAACACGTGGCCGTTGCTATATACGTATACGCGTGTATAATCGGCCACTTCGATCTGCCGTGTTTTTCAGAAATTCCTGGAAGACACCTACAAGTATAAGAGATGCTTTGCATAGGTTGATCGGCCGCGGAGAGATGATCTTTTTGCTCCGCGAGCTGTGTTTTGTGCGCGCGTAGTGACCCAGGAAATGCGCGCTTGTAAACGCTTGGCTGGATATCTGCATGAGAGAGCTGCTTGGGTGTTTTAATATTGTATATATATAGTTGAAAACAGGGAATGTTACGGTATATGCGCTTTTTCGAGAGCTCCTTTCCCGGTAATCCGGCGGGCTGAATGTTTAGAGACATTCCAATCTCCGTATGCGAAATAAGCTTCGAACAATTGTATCAAGGCATTCGCTGTATATATAAGTCACTCAACGCCTCGAGACCATCCTTGCAGTCACCTTGACCACTGCTCCTCCTCCTCCTCCTCCTCTTCTCTTTCTCCCTCGAAGAAACTGCAGCAGTGCAAACGGGATACCCATCTAGTATCCTCTCCCCCTCCTTCTCGATTCAGACCTTCGGACCTTGCGTATATATACATACATACATACATACATACATACACGCGCACACCTCGGTCCCATAACAACACACGCGTGCAGAGGATGTGGTCGGCGCCACTGCACGAGAGAAAGAGAGAGAGAGAGGGTAGGGGAATGGTTGTCGCTGTTGCTCTTGGTGAATGAACCCTGCAGCGCTGTGTACTCTCGCTCGGTGAATGGGCGCGCGAGCGAGTCTTGTGAATGGAAGTGTTGTATACATATAAGGGGGGAGAGTCGTGGCTGTATACGTATATATATACAGCGGGGAGTTGCTGACCCGCGCGGTGTATGGGTCTAGGATGTTGCGCGCGAGAAGAGGTGAAAAAAGGATGAATGTCTATTCAGGTGCGGGAGGTGTGCGCGGATATGAGTGTATCGTGTGCTGCGTAAATCTGATGGGTTCATCCGCGAGAAGCTTTTTTTACGCGTACAATGTTACGTCATCGAAACGAGTCGACGACAATTTTTCTTGTGTATTATCATATAATACACATAATCTCAGCTCTCCCATAGCGATTCCTACCTGATAATTTTCCGTTTCCCGGCGACACGAGAACGAAAGCGCAACAGGTATATCGCACACAAACATCCCCGCGAGGAAGGAGGCGCGCACGACATTACGCGCATGTATATATACATGCGTATACCCCATCGCATCGGAGGAAGTTCGTAATATCGCTAGAAGCTATATACGCGCTTACTCTCCCACAACGGGAGAGACGAACTATACGAGCAAGTCGGACAGGAAGTCTAATAACGTCCCTCGACTCTCGAGGATCTTCGCATGGGGGGGTCACCTACACGCACGCGCTGCGTTCATTCATTCTTCGGTTCATTCAGAAGTAGTGCTCGAGGCTCCCGCTGCGAGTTTATTACACGAGGCTATATCTGCGGTCAGCCTGCGCAAAAAAAAGCGTTGATAATTTAAATTACGTTCGTGCGATGTTTAAACAAAGCTCGTATACGCACATAAGTATGTACATAATGTATTCTCGGGCCTTCTTTTCGTCACGCTTTTTTGCCGCGGCTCAATCGTTTTTCATCGATGGCTCTCTTTCTGGGATTCCCCGCTTTTTATGCCGTACCCCCAAACTTTTTTCCAAATAACGGTTCAAGGTGTCACCGTATATATATGTAAACATCGATACTCGAGTGAAATATACCAGCGTATTCCACAAACACCAGGCTGATATAGATAACGGCGACTCTATATAGCTCGAACGCACGAGCAAAACATAGCGTACGCACAGGGGCGCATGAAATACGCTGATTGACGCGGAAAATAAAGCGAGGAATCTCAGGGCGCGGCGCTTTTAATCGAGCCAATGCGCGGATCCGATAAAGGCTTATACATCCTTGTGTGTGTGTGTGTGTGTGTCGCGCGCGGCCTTGTGCTCCGCGGGTAATAAGGACTCTCTTCCGAACAATGGATGCGTCGCGGGTAGCAAAGTGCGTGGCGGTAACGAGGAGCGTGGCATCTGTGCTGCTGCTGCTGCTGCTGCTGCTGCAGAGAAGGAGAGGGAGAGAGCGGCAGGATGGAAGAGAACGCGCAAGCTATATATCAAGGCGCGGAGAGACCGATAACGAGCTCGGAGAGAGAGAAGAGAGTCTGCTGCTGCTGTTGCTGCTCGTCTTTGCTGCCGCGCCCTCCTTTCTTCTCTGCGTGTATACGTGTGCGAAGGAGTGTATATATAGTTTTTCTTATATATATATATACCGCGGGGATGTCCGATGCGAGCCTGGATGTTTCTACTACTCGAGGAGGGTGAATTGGTTTTTCTGTTGAAGGGATATATGATTTGAGGTACGATAGTACGCGGTTAATGTATGCATTGTTCGGACAATCTTGGCAATTATCTACTTAATTATATATACGTAGTATAAAAGAAGTCGTCAGAAACAAATTACCGATTGTGTATATATATATGTGCAGCGACGTATATAAGCTACTACACACAAATGAAGTTTCAAAACTGATCCCCGTATCTCTCTTATATATACCTATACGTGTATATAAGCACGATTTGCCGGGTGAAACAAAACCATTACACGTTATTCCGCATCACCATAAACAGTCAACTAGCGAAATGATAATCTCGCCGGTCCACACAATCTCTCTCTTTCTCGCGCAATCCTTAAAAGTGAATAACGATCTCTCGACTTACTACTATATATATACTATATATATATACCAAAGTGAAAGCCACAGTATAAACCCTCGTCAGAAAACAATCTCCCGGCACGGAGCGAAGAAGAGGCGCGAAAAAACGAGCTTGTAATTTCAAGCTATATCGGCTGTATATATGTATATATACAAGCATACACCTCGACTTATATAACTGCGCTTCACTTACACACACACACACACACACACACACACACACACACACACACACACACACACACACACATATATATATATGCGCGAGTACTCTTCTATAAGGGAATACGGCATAAATCAAAGGCCTAATATATGTATATATCCCGCCGCTGCTTTTTTTATCGCGAGAAAGTTAACTCTCTCGCGCAGCATATATATATATATATATATATAAGACAATGCGTAGGGCATTTACATACGCGCTGACGCTGCTGCTGCTGCTGCTCGGGGGGCTACTGCAGCAGCAGCAGCAGCAGCCTCCGCAAAACGGGACGGCGGCGGTATATACCGACCGGCAATTATCGTGCTTTGCCCGCGGCTTCTTCTTCTTCTTCTCCTCCTTCGCTATGCTGCAACCTTCTTATATATATATATATAATCGAGTATATGGGCTGCGCGCCGCGTTTTTTACTGTAAAGGCTTTTTCAAATCGGAGCTGTGAAAAAAATGCGCAGCGCGCTTTGATCTCGCCGGCCGATTTTGCATATTGTTCGTACTTTTCCGGATTCTTCTGATTTGTCGGGGTACCCGCGAGACCAGCTATGTGTGTGTGACTATATATATAGTATAATTGACGAGAGTATATTGCAGCTTGTTTATACGCGCAGGTGCGCGCACGCAGGCGAGAATATTTAAAATCCCTTAAAAACCCCGGCTCTCCGTCGGTGTATATAGATTCATTATATATCGCAAAGGGAGCATCTTAAAAACAATACTCTCCGGCTGGTAGAACTCCTCTAGTACACCTCGACGGCGGACAGGCAAACCCTTCGTCGACCGAAGTCCATAGATAACTCACAGCCGCGCAGTGCAGCAGTGGAGTCTCTCAGCTCCTCTATATATGTATATATACCTACTCCGTGCGCACTACTCGCGCTGACAAAGTATAGATCCTCGGCTCTTCCCCTCGATACATGTATAGGTAAAAGTGTCCTTTTATATATACATATATATACAAAAACGAAACTCTCCCTCTTCCAGCACAAGAAAGAAGGAAAGAAAGATCTCGAGAGCATTGAAACGTACGTATATCCCAACAACAGCGTAAAAAGTCGAAAGGTAGCAGCACACTTGCACTATATATAGGTATATACATACACGGGCAGTTGACGTAGAAGAATTTAGGAGCGACGGCGCAGCGCCGCTTTGAAGTCGAAAAACAATGGCATTGTATCTCCGCGCGGCTTCAGTCGTCTAGTGTCCCCCTCGAGCTACTGCTGCTGCAGTCGTCCAGTTTAGGGAAAAGAGCGCGCGCCGAATGCCGATCGCGAGTAGCGAAAGCTCTGATGTATTTATGAGCCCTTTATTAAAGCGAGAACGAAAGAGAGGCTATGTACGCGTGTATACTAGATGCGGTATAGGAGCGTATAACGTGTGCTTTTTAATGGAGCTGTTGCAAGAGAGCTACTGTGCTCTATACGTATATATATATATATATATATATATATACAGGTTAAGTTCGTCAGGAGGGTTGTATATAGGACGCGTAGAATACTTACTTGCTCTCTGTTGCGTTTTTTATTTACGAGAGATTTATTATGCTTCGTTATCGATTAATTTCGTTTCTATATTAATAAAAATTCCTCGTAGCATATTACAGAGCCCCCAATCGATCACAGTCCAGTTCTTCAAAACAAAGCCGATTTTTTCCGTCTCCCATACGGGCACCACCGAACGCTGCGTTCTCCAAAAAAATCCGAGCGATTTGAATCCTCCGCACGAGAGCATATGCAGGGCTGCGCTCTTTGTGCTGCAGCAGCTCTCTCGTCACTCTCCAATTTACATTTTTCCTCG
Source organism: Muscidifurax raptorellus (assembly GCA_020010945.3). Lineage (NCBI taxonomy): Eukaryota > Metazoa > Arthropoda > Insecta > Hymenoptera > Pteromalidae > Muscidifurax > Muscidifurax raptorellus. The sequence continues at coordinate 40,138,207 of CM052078.1, forward strand.
AGGGCCCCGGCCATTAAAGAGGCGAGGCGACCTGATCGGTGATCCCCCGAAAAGATCGATTCAGCGAAACATACATTCCCGCGAGCAGCAGCAAAAAGCGCGGTCGGACCATTAAGTTTGCCCTCTCTCTCCCTCTCTCTCCCTCTCTCGCTATCTCCTCTCCTTCTTTCGTCGATGATATTCCTCGAGGGACAAGGACAGAGTGAGCGATGTCGATGCTTTGTGTCCGCGGGACGTCACTTCTAATGCGGAGAGATTTCTTGTGGAATCCCGAGGTCGCGGAGTCAGAGTCAAAGGGACTGCCGCTTCTTCTTTTTTACCCTCCTCGTACCAACTGTATATATAAATATACGTAAAAATAATGATTCTGGGACTATATTTCGTTTGAAATATGCAGAAGATCGGTATGCAAATAAATCGGTACAGCCGCGCCCGAGCAACATCCTACCGCAATTACGCTTACACACAATCTCTCCGCTACCGAATACTCTCTCTCTCTCTATATATATACATACCACACACATCCTAGAAAACCGGCTACCGTCGACACACACACACACACACACACGCCCAATAGAAACATCTAATCCACCCTTCCACACCTGCAGCAACCGGTCTCCATAAAAACTCTTCATATCCACGCACTCGTATATGCACTCGGCGATTAATCGCGCGCCTCCGCTTGAATTACAGCCCGACTCGGAAAAAAACGAAGAAGAAGACGAAGGAGAAGCTTCCTCCTTCAGCTTTCGTATATTTTCGCAGACACGCGTCGTCGGCGCGTGTAAATCGGTATATAAGAGAGAAGGTCTAATGACGGCGCGGACGCCACGGTAGCACAAAGCGTTTATCGGCGGCGACGCATTCCGACGGCGGCTTATATTGATCGTCGTAATTAAAGAGCCGCGCGTCGTTTATTACGCCGAGCGCGAGCAGCCGCTTTAATTAGGCCTCATCAATTCAACCGCAGAGGTGTGTGTGTGTGCGCGCGCTCGTTGTATTTTCGCGCGTTTTAGGCTTTATCTGTTTTTATTCTTCGGCGCTCGGGATTTTCTCGGATGTGAATACGTTTATGATTCGAGAGAGAAAGAGTTTTGCTGGGCCTTTTTCGACGCTGTATTTGCTTAACGATCCGTGCGATTTTAAATTATACACCGGTCCCTCTGTTTGTCTGTGTGTGTGTGTGTGTAGGTATCGAAGGGGAATAAATTTCCAAGCGCGGCGAGCTCCGTGTTTAATGTTAATTCGAAGAATGAGCCTTTTGAGTGTGCAGGGCGTGGGCGTGTTATTTATACCGATCGACTGTTTATTCGTTCGCTCTTATAAACTTGATTTAAGAAGAAAAAAAACCAATAAATGGATATTCGAAGCAAAGAAGATCGAGATATAAATATAGCCGCTTATGCGCTCGAGCATAAAAGAGACGACGCTCGGGTCATACACGAGAGGTCCGAGGGATCAAGAGAGTCAGAGGTCGCGGGTCGTCGTGTGGCCGCCGCTGGCGGGTAGCCCTGATCTCCGACCCGTATACTTATACTTTACTCCTTCCTCTCGAGCGAGCGAGCAGCTGCGCGCGGCTCGAAGCCCGACTACGCCGAGTTGATGCTCGAGAGTCGAGTGAATGTTATTTCGAAAGAGAAGTTTGCCGAAGTGTGTGTGCTTTTTTTCGAGCTGCTGCTGGTTTTTCTTTTATCGCGGTGATATATTCTGGTGAGGTTGGAAGTGTTTAATATTTTGCACGAGAATCGTTTTGTTTTGTAAATTTTATTATTATTTTTTTTGGGGGGGGGGGGAGTTTATACAGGAGTGAGATCAATTTTGTCATTATACGATGAATATATAAGTGTCAAATATATGGTGTGCGAACGTTTGTTTCAATACTTGAGCTTGTGAATATCGTGTAGAAATATATTTGAACTTTAAATAATCTGACTGATAGTACAATGATAAGCGTTGCGGCAGTAGAAAAATGTATTATATATGTGAAATTTTAATATAGAAAGCTAAAAGAAGTATAGCTGTCGGAAATAGTATTTGCAGGTGAAAATTTGTAAAGGTCAATTATTACGTCTCTTTTGAAATGCAAATTCGCCGGGTTCGCGGGCAGAGAGATAGTGCATACAGTTTGAAAGTTAAATGTCGCCGTGCGTTAAAATGTGAGAAAAACTAATTAAATTCTGAATGAAATTTGACTAATATTCCCATCTGAATTTCCAACCGGCCCCAACTGTGGTTTAATGAGTTATTAAAATTTAATTTTTCCCCGTTATATATATATATATATGCTCGCACACTCTCTAAATATTTACCAAACTTTAAAAAAAATCACTTACGCTATCCCCCAATCTGCATTTCTAATACTCGCGGCAGTAAACTCCGACAACAGCTACATTACTATAGGCTATATATACCCGCACACGCAGTATATGTATGTATATATAAAGCGAATCGTAAACAGGCAACTTTATCCGAAGATTATATCCTCCCCACCTCGGCGCACAATGGAAATTCTCGATCCGAATAAAGAAATAAAATAACCACCTACGATCCACTGGCAGGAAACTCCTCTGGCGCGTGTAAAATAAAGTGTTTATTGAATCCGCGCCTCTCGGAGCGCATATATGCAAGCGCGCGTGAGCCACGCGTTCGGCTAATTACGGGCAATCAGAGTGAGAGAGAGAGCCGGCGCTGCTCTTATGCAAATCGCACCGCGCGTGTAAAAAAGGAGGCGCACGTGTGTGTATGTATGTATATATATATATATATATATATATATATATATATATATATATACATAGCATATACACAGCGCGCGGGGAGAGAAAGCGATAGACCGGTTTTATCGGTCGATAAAAATTGTCATTAACCCCGAGTGAGAGAGAGAGAGAGAGAGAGAGAGAGAGAGAGCAACCGATATCAGGATTATACGAGGTCTCTGTGGTGAACCGCTAACGCGTGTGTGTGTGTGGGGGAGGAGCTATGAAATTTTTTTTCGCATTCGTTTGGTGGGAGAGAGAAGGTGAAATTGCAGGAGGAGAAGAGCGATACATGCGGCAGAGCTGGCTTCAGGGAGCGATGCTCGTTATGGTCGAATTCGTGTGGGTGATTTTTTAGCGGTGAGAGAGAGAGAGAAGGCTTGTTATGGTTATGGCGTGTGCTGGATTTTGATGGGATGTGAAAATTGAATTGTGATTGATTTCGATGTTTCGTCGAGAGTGTTACGCGCGCGGTTTATAATACTGCTGCATGCGCGCGGGCTTTTTTATTCTGACGAGTTAGCAGTGCGTCGGGATGTGGTCTTGTTTGGATCATTTTAGATTGCCTTTTTTTCTTTCTGGATAAGAGTCTTGTAAGGTCTTGAAATTGTTTTCTTTTCGTATACATTTACTTAGTTTTTGACTTTAGTTTAGTTTTGCGTTCGAGCACATTATTTTTTTATTAAAGTTAATTTTATGAAAGTATATTCAAGTAAAGTACTTCTTTATGCTAGAGCAATAAAAACTGAAAAAGTAAATTAATTATACACAAAGTTGTACGCAGTCTGGGGTTAAAAGTTAAAAATTGGATATTTGTACGAATTTTCTGTTAATTTTCGATATGTTTGATTTTGAGGACTGGATAGAATGTAACGTTATTTGCATATACTTTATACTCAAATATTCTTCTCTCTCTCTCTCTCTCTCTCTGTATCTATAAAAGTATGTAAATAAAAGCTGTAGCAAAGTAAATAGTAGATTATGCCAGTTTCCTCATTCAAAGCGTCATTAAAATTTACGGCTCCTACGCTAATCGATTCGCCAGCTTATATTTCCCAGTAAATTATTCTGATAAATCACCGATTCTTCAATTCCCTGTGTCGTATACAAATACAAATCCTCGAAAAAAAGTGAGAAAAAAAGCATCGACTGTATACCCCACTCCTCATATCCCTCGATCCTCGAGAAACCTCCCAACCAGTCCGCCAACTTCCACTTACATATATATATATATATATATATATATATATATATATATATACTGGAGTACCTCTCGCGCGCGACCTCGCTCTCGTAATTTCCCCAGTTCGCGCGCGCTCTCTCGCAAAGAGCCGGTACACGTATACACGAGAGACGCTAAAGTTTCGCATGTATGTCTCGTCCCAATGCTTATGCGGGCCAGTCTCTTTGCTCGGTGTCGCCTCCTTCTTAACCTCCACCACCTCGTGTGGTACCGCCCACCAGACCCTCTCCCGCTACTTTATCCTCTGTCGCGCCCTTGCCTTCTTTCTCTCTCTCTCTCTCACTCTTTGTCTTTTCTGCGTCTTGCGTATATATATACAATCTCTTCTCGAGGAGGGAGAATATATCAGAGGAGGCTGACGATGATTTCGTTATACATATATGACAGTATATGCAATATCGTATTGTTTATACCTTAATCGTATATATCATACACATTCCCATAATTGTATGCTTGGTTACAGGAGCTGCAGCATCAGAGAAAAACGGCGAGGCGCTTCCGCAGGACGTCGACGGGCTCCTCGACATCTACCATCATCTCGGTGAGTCGCGCGTAATGTATAACGATCTTCGGTATATATATATATATATATATATATATATATAGAAGCATACGATATGCTATTATTATTATTTTCTCCGATAAATTACGCGCGAGATCATAGCTCTCCGTGCAGTTTTCCCGAAATAAGTTCAGCGCACGTTAATTAAGCGTGACATACCGGAGGATTCTAGGCCGTCAAGGTTCCGGCTCTCCCGGCTGCTGTAGTTTTCTATACGCTGCATATATATGTATATATAGAGATCGCGCGCGCGTCTTCTCGTCGATGTATTATTAAAGCGCGAGCGCAACAGAACAATGACGCGCTGACCTGCTTCTGAAAAGGATGCAGTGCTGCACAGATGATGATGATGATGATGATGATGGTCTGGATAACGTCATTAACGCGATGGTACATTATATATATAGTATGTATTTCTCCTGACGCGGCTACTACTACTATATACTAACCGATCGAGAGGCTGATGGATCTCTCGGACGATGACTTTTTGGTGTACAGCTGAATGTGTCTTTTGTATTGTTATCCGTCGTGTCGATCTCTGCCGATAAAAGATATCGTCGTGTTTTTATTTTGATGCAGCTATTATATACACGCATTCGAATACCTCCTTCGATATATATAAGATGCTGCGTTTCGGGAACATCAGAAAAATGTGCATCGGTCAAGTGAAACCTATATATTGAATATCTTACCTGGGGCACAAAAAAAAACGAATCAATATCTCCTGCTGACTAATTTCAATCTTCGCCGCTGCAGCAGCGGACGTGCTTCGATTCCCGGAAAAGCCTGTGTGAAAATACCTCTCCATCGCGGATCAAGCGTCTGTATACTGCACGGATGACTAAACAAACAAAATAGCCGCGGTGATCTCTCGTTATACATAGACTATATATATACTGGCTAGATAGCTGTATATATAGCTCTGCGAGAGGTACAAAGCGAGAGAAGCGGATGCGAGAGTTGATCCGCGGCTGGAAGCGTGCGTAATGCGTTAGTTCCTGCCGCTCGCTCGGTTCATTCGGATGCTTTTTGCTGCACCTGCAGCATCAGCGATGAATTCAAGATACAGTATATAGAGCCTGGTTAACTTGGCTTTTTTGCTCCCCGTAATCTCTCGTCTCATCGTCATGGGAGATAAAAGAGTCCGCGCGAGCGGCCCGCGTTTCCGCTCGTGACCGGAAATTTCTTCTGAACCTGTCGCGCGGCCTTTTCCACGGACCATTTCGTCGGATGGATGGAAAATCGCTCTTGCTTATAATATACATATATATATATGAGGTTCGTGTGTGTATGTGTGTGGGTGTGCGTAATGAGAGCGGCTGCTGCGTTTATATACGATAAGCCGAGATAGATAAGAGTTGAGAATTTATACGCGATACAGAGCGCTAATTGCTCTTGATTATATTGACCGATGAATCGGGCGAGTATATACCGATTCTTTCGTTTTTTAAGAAGAAGAGGAATATACGCGGCGAAACCGTGTAGTTATTAACTATTTTTCAACAGTCAGCGGTACAACGCGTATAGGTTGTGATTGATTGCGATTATTGAAAATTCCGACACGAGCAATTAAGATTAAATTTCGCTCTCTTTTCCATAAAACGAAGCATATATGCGTATATAAGCCGGCGCACCTCTCGCGTGCACGCTCCGATAAATCATCGCATCGAGAGGGAGACTCCATACACACGCGTACACATACGTATAATAAAACCGCGACCACTATTAAAAAACCGCGCGTCCTCCCCTGAAAAGAAGAAAAATAAAGCACTGACTTTTTCATCCTCGAAACAGGCTCTCCTCGCGCGGCCACCGGTTGCACGCGAGAAGGAGCAACAAGTCACGGGACACATATCGCTCGGGGGCCTGAAGCTTCGTGGTTGCTCGTGTGTGTGTGTGTGTGTGTGTGTGTGTGTCCATCTGCAAATATTCATCTATACTCGCGCTGTGCATTGAAATCTCATTCGTGACCTCCGAACGATATAGCGTGACACCTGCTCTATATATACATATACACTCACGCACGCACGCGTATATGTAGTCCTCGCTGCACGCACAGAATTAAAATTCCCGGCGTATCTCGGCACGGAAATCGAGCTTGATTTACTCCCGTGCGCAGTGTGCAGTGCTCCGGTTAATCGAGTTTTCGTGTTTCGTCGGGGGCCTAGAGCGTATTTGCACATCCGAGACCGAATGATCTGCGTTATCTGATGATGTACACGCGCACGCACATATTGCTCGATGCATTATGCAGCAGCGGTGTAGTAGGTTAAACCGAGAATCAAATAAAAGGGTGACGTATATATAGAGAGCATCGAGCTGGTAAGGTATATATATATAATGACCCGCCAGCTATATATACATATATAGACACGTTTGGAGAAGAAAGAAGAGGACACGCTTTGCATTGGATAGAAAAAGGTGCGTGCATGGATCTTCCGGGATTTTCTTCCGATTGTTGTATACTTAATGCGCACATCGGCGTTTTTCTCGCGCGCAGCTGCCGCTGTGCTTCGAACAATTTTCGCTTCTCTCTTGAAAGAAGACTAAGAAGAAGAAGAAGACTAACCCGTATATGCAGGTCGTTACGTACTGCGCGTGCGCTGGAATAGTTTACGACTTTTAAATAAGCGGCCTCGCGTCGCGCATGTATATGTGTATGTATGTATGTATGTATATATATACGGCAGGGTTCCCAAACAATTTCTGCCGCCGCCGCCGCAGATTGCTCGTAAATAACGATAATCTATTCGCAACGCGGAAGGTAAAAATATAATCCCCGTCCTCGGGGCGTAAGTCCAGAGTACGCTGCGTGATGGTATATACTTGTGTGTATGTATATACATATATATAGGTGGACGAAGGACGATGAAAAGCTGCTACAGCTTTCCGGCTAATAACAACCGCCCGCCTCCTTTTTGCGGATCCGCTGCTGCTGCTGCTTTTATTCTCGCTAGCTGTCTTTCTCTCGGCCAGTGAGAGAGAGTTTTCTTCGTGTGCATTATATATATATATATATATATATATATATATGTATATATATGTATACACTTGAGCTGGGAACCGAGGCTGCGCCGCGCTCTCTGCAGCGCGCAGTTATTCATTTTTACGTCGCTCATTGCTCGCGTTTTACGAGGCAAAAATTCGGAAATTGTACTTTGAACCGAGAAACAGAGGGAGAGAGAGAGAGAGAGAGAGAACCGACCCGCGAGCGATCCTTCTTCTTCTTCTTCTTCTTCTTCTTCTGTGGGTGAGGCTGAGGAGAAGAAGAAGAAGAAGGTTTTAGAGGTTGCGGATGTTGCCGAAGGATGCAAATTGCGGGATATATGCATGCGCGCCATGTTTCTTGATGTTTCTTCGTCTACAGCTGTGAACAAGTGTATCGCTATATATATATGTATAAAATGAAATTTGAATATGCTTCAGCGCTCTTATAAAAGCCGCATACCTGTAAAAAAGCCGGCGCTTCGTTAACGCCTGAAAAAGAAAACAATCTCCGTACTTTCAATCAAGCTGTACGCTTTGCAACTTATAACGCTGTTATCGCGAATTAAAAGGACCGCGCAAGAAATTCAGCCTCCCTTTCGAGTCCCACAGTGTCATCAGCGGTGATAAATCAAAGGCCGATCGCGGCGCAGTGTATGTGCGTGTGTATATATAAAACCGGAGACGCAGGTTTAAATCAGTTGAGCGAGAATGTCTTTCTCTCTGGGAACCCGCGTATATCGGGATTTTAGTGCCGACGTCTCAATTAAATCCCCGAAACTCCACGCCCGTGTGCACTTGTGTGATATATCTCTCGCTTGGGGTACGTATATATATATATATATATATATATATATATATATATATATACATATAGGCATACTGCGCTGGAAAAGGTTATCTCGTTCTCGTCGCTCTGTGGCGCACACAGGCTTTTACGACGTTTCTCTCTCGAGGCGCCGTCTCTCTCGATTCGGATGACGGAGGTCCGATTGATTGATCCGTTAAGCTTTACGGTTTTTCGGAGAGGACTTTCCCATTGCGCCTAGTTCACACTCGATTTAACGCCTCGATGCGCCGGAATAGGACTCTTGTGTATATATATATATATCTAGCGGTGCCAGTGTGACTTTTGTATAATATATACGGAAAGCGCTGAGTATACCCGATAGTTTGTTTACTATAAATTGAAGATTAGAGTTTGTGTATTGCTTCACTTGGGAACTTTTATTCCGCGGCTTATCCGAATTCAACGACAAAATATTTTTATGCTTTATTTCGAAGTCCGTAAAGTACGTCGTTAAGAAAATCGGCGTGATTTAGACTGGCTATACCCATAAATACACGCGATAGAAACGTAAGTATTATGTGTACGCACGGGAGGATTTGGTTTATGACGGATCCTATAAAGAGAGAGATTCTATCGGGAAACTAGATTTGAGGAATTCACGGCTCGCCTCACGAACGAGCTTTTCCCTACCCGGCCGCCATCAAAGTCATAACTTCATTACTCTCCGTTATATATTATACACATGACGAGCTTTGTGTAGTTGACAACCGCTCATAGTATATGAGCGTGTCCACCCATAATCTTCAATAAAATCTCGAATCAATTATAAAAAAAAAAATAACAATAAAATCACACACTATACACGTCTCTCAGATCCAGATCGAGTCTCGACCTCTGCTCGCGGCACGCACCCGAGCAAAAAATATGGATAAAAAAAGCCGCACCAAAACCGCAGCCTAAAAGACAGCAGCAGCCTCTCTCATCGGTGGCAATACGTATATACCTATATATACGTATCTATACACAGCGTACAGCAGCACCACCACTCCTGCGTCTCTCCACCATGTGACTGAGAGTCCCCTCCACACTCCGCACAGGTTTGTCTGCGGCGACGAAGAGAGAGAGAGGGCCGCTTACGCCTGCCTACCTGCGCCCCGCTCCCATTACGACGCGGACTCTCGCGGCAGGTGCACCGTGCGCTCCGGCTCCTGCGACTCATATATATATATACGCATACAGACATTGACACTTGTTGCGCCGGCGTGATTGTGATACCAAAGGTATATAACTGAAAGAGAGAGAGAGAGAGAGAGAGAGAGAGAGAGAGAGAGAGAGAGAGAGATCGTGCTGTGGTGGATTATATATATATATATATATATATTTGATAGAAAAACGATAAGTGTGCGCGAGTGTGAAGCAGTACGAGGCGCGCTGTTATCAGGTGCGCGCGTTATCGCGGTTGATATACGCACTCGGCAGATCCAACAACCTGGACGTTCTGGCGCTGGCGGCTGGACGGACGTCGGACAAGTGGAGATGTCCGAGGCGACCGCTCATCGCTGAAAGGATGAGGGAGCTCGACACCGAGAGCCCTGTCGTCTGGCCGGCCTGGTGCTATACTGGTAAGCTTATACGCACGTATATAATACGACGCGAAACTCGTGACATTTTCTTCTTCTTTTTTTCTTCGAGGTTTTATCATCGCGTCACGCTTCTCTTACTCATCGTCGCTGCAGAGAAAACAAAAGCGTTGTAATACAGTCCTTATAGACAGCGAGAGACGATCTTTTCACGCGCGCGGCTTTATCGCGCGCATCCGGTTTTACGAAACTCCTGATACGAGAGCTAGTGTGTGTGTGTGTGTGTGTGTGTATTCACAGACCGACGAAATATACGTGAAAAAAGGAGGAACTATATATATACACGCGCGGCCCGAGAGACAGATAAAGTGTCACTCGCCTGTGAGAATGTATATATACGGCTTTATCGAAACCGGCGCGCGGTTTTGGCTTATCTGCCTTGGCTCATGCTTCCACGACCTCTGGTCGATTCCGTAGGTATGTGTAAAGTGCCAGCGTGTGTATACACACACATATATATATAGAGGCAGGCAGGCCATTAGGAGCGATTATCCTCCTCTCGTTATCGCGTCATTTGTCCGCAGTTTCTGTATGCCCCGTCTCCTCCGGAGCCCCAATTAAGAGGATTCCTCTACTTCGACGAAGGATTACTTTTCGGCAGATCCTGGAAAAGGACGAGGCTTGACCGATCGCTAATGGTCTCTTCCTCTTTCTCTCTCTCGGAATCTTCGCCGTGTGACACTATAACGCACATCCGTCACTCACACACACACACACACACACACGCACACGCGCACACACACACACACAGGAGTCACAATACATACCTATATATATATATATATATATATATATATATATATATATATATATATATATATCGAAAGCCATTATTAAATCCATCCAATTTATCGGGCTCCGTACGCGTTGCGCGAGGAGCGAAGCTGCAGTAATGTTCCGCGATGATTCGCGAAAGCGGCAGCTCTCTGCGTGTATATGACTCGACGGAAATCGGAATAGAAAATTGGTTCTAAAGAGCCCGCGCGCGCGGGCAGCTGAGCCTCCGGTGCACACCTCCTTCGTCGTGATTGTCGCGCGAACACTGTATATATATATGTATATATAACTGCGCGATTCAATACACAGCAGAGAAAGATGCGCGAGTCACTTCGCTTAATTGCCGGCTCGCTGTCGTTGTTGGATAAACAGTCTCTCTCTCTCTCGCGCGCGCGCGCGCGCGCGGTGTGCTCTTGATTTTCTAATTACCGCAGCGCGCATCGGAGAAATCGAGAAGAAAAAACACCTGTGCGCGGAGCCAATCACCGAAATTTATACACGAGCGGCGATAAAAGTGTCAGACGCGGGATGAAGTCATGGCCAGGGAATTTACAGCCGCTCGAGCGGGCTCGAGAAAGAAAAAGAACGGGTTACACTCGCTTCTTCGTTATGCGCGCAATATTTTCAACGTCAATTATCCCGGGGCTGCGCGTAAGGGCGGATTCGATCGGCGCTAATTTAGCGCTCAAAGTCCTCGAGAAAAAGGAAGACGACGAAGCGAGGAGTGTATTAAGGGACAGCGTAAAAGCGTCGGGGGATAAAGTCCCGGGTTTATGCGCAGCCGCAGATAGAGACGTGCGCTCGCTCTCTCTCTCTCTCTCTCTTTCGAGTATTATCCCGGGGACAGATACGCGCGCGCGCCTACGCGTTTGCGGGAGAGAGTTAACGACTGGATCTTTCTTTACTACGTCGAGATAAGCTTGTATATGCCTGATGTGTGTAATGGAAATAGCGTATATAGAGACTCGGGCCGCTTGCGTTTCTAATTTGTGAAAAAAGTCCCGATCGCTAATTGAGAAACAGTAGCGGAAGGTGCGGAGTATGAGGCCGTTAATAAAGCCGACGTTTTTACGAGCTCTTTTTATTTTTCGCCCCGCGCGGCTCGCGTGATAAAATTAAGCCTGATGCCGCTCGCGCACCTGGCTCATCTCTCTCTCTCTCTCTCTCTCTCTCTCTGCGGTTATTATACTCTCTGAACGACGCGAGCCTTATCTGGAATGTCTCTCTCGTAACCCGAGTGATCCTGACAACAGCGCAACTCAAGCTTCGACGGGGAACCTTCTATTTTTCACCTGGGCGTATATAATCTTCATATATATATATATATATATATATATATATATGTAGCCGGGTCACAGATTTCAATCTAGATTATAATATAGCTCAGCGTAAATATAAAATTGGATTTCGATCGTTATTCGTAAAGTATTGTATATATATACACGAGAAAGCTGAGAGAGATATAAAAGAAAAAAGAGCGAGTAGACCCTTCTTCGCAAGACAGAGAAGTAGCAGTCCCTCAAGACGAGTTTTCTCGAGGAGAGCGCGAGTTGACACAGACAGACGGCGGCCGCAGGAGCAATCTCCCGGACAATTAGCCCGCAGTTCGTGACGGTTCATCCCTTCCCCTCTTCTCTCTCTCTATACAGAATCTTTCTCTCCGCTGCTGCCTACCTGCCGTTTATACCTAATGACCCGGCAGGTGTGCTGCTGCTGCTGCGGCGGCTGAACCTCGGCTCAACGTCATCTTCTTCTTCTTCTTCTTCTTCTGCTTCTCATTCGTGTGTACGTATATAGATATAGTCGGTGCGATGTAGAGGCCACCCGGCAGCCGCGGAAATATTCGGCCGAGTCATTCTCTACTGTACACTATATATATATATATATATATCGGTAGCGAATCGGCCGAGCGTGAAATGCCCCTGGACTCGCGCTCTCAGAAGTATATAAGAGATATGCTATAGCTTCTTATTTCGAATTTTCAATTTTCGCAAAAGCAAATAGACGCGTGGAGTGATTTTTCGTTGAAAAAAAAACACCCCGACGACAGCCGAGCTCGCGTTGATTAATTGAGCCTTTGCGCGCACGAAAGCTCCGCTGCCGAGCAAATCGGCCGGCCCACGCGCGAATGCACACTTACAACCCATTCATTACGGCTGATGCGCGAGTGTTAAGCTACCGCGGGATTTCCTGCGCTTATATACATTTCTCTCTCTCTCTCTATCTCTCTCTTCGAAACGTTCGAGTAATTATCACCTCAGTCTATTATATCAAACGCTTTTAACGCACAACCTTGCCGGTCATTAATTATTCACGCGCGTGGGTGAGACCGATTTGCGCAACGACGATACGCGCGCGCTGTGTAGGATATAAATAAAAAGAAAAATCGTCATCGCGAGAGAGCCAGGTCAAGAGTCCGCGGAATGGGAGCAGTGTCTGGACAAAGCCGCATCCATCGCTTTATTCGAGGTCGGCGTACGCGCGACGTAAGTTCGTATGGTGGGCGCCGCGAACTATATAGCCGCGACGACCACATACTCCTGCGAATTCCATCGCCTTTGCCGGTCGCTCTCGTTTTCTAAGACGTTTATATATACCTGACGAGAGAGACGCGATCGCACATGGACGGGGTCTCGCAAGCTTGTTGTTCGCATCTCTCTCAGCCGGCGTGTTCTTCTTAGGCAAAAAAATTCGCTGATTTGAATATTTTGATTGATTTTTAATTTTCGGTTATCACGGATGTGTCGTATCTTTCTTTTTTTTCACTCAACTGCCGATAAATTACGCCGTGTATTTTTTTCTTCGGCTCTCCCAAAAGAATCCCGCGGCTTAATATAATCTAAAAGCTTTTCCCTCTCCGCTAGTAGCGTATATATTCCTAAAACCGCTTCCATAAATAACCGAATAATGATTCACCTGCCCAGCTCTCCGATATAATCCCCCTGTCCTCTGACATTTAACCTCGACTCGTCGTTAATCTCTCCCGCATCTCGAAAAAAAAAGGAAAAATTCCTGTCAAGCCTCTCTCTCTCGAGCGCGACACTAATCCCTTAATATCGCTTTACGCACACATACAAGAGAGCGTCGTCGTCGTCGTCGTCGTGTCCGGGACGAGTTATCGACCTATCTGGATCGAGCGGCGACTTGTTCGACCGGCTGCAGCGTGAGGCAGTTCGAGTTACACCTCACTCCGAAAATTTCGCCGTGTATAAAAGATGCGGCTGACAGATCGATCGTCGTCCTCGTCGTGTAGGAGATAAGCCGTTGAGAAAGAAAAAAAAGAAGATATTACTCTCGAGTGTGAACGAGGAGGAAAATACTATGCGAACATCGGAGGACGACCCGCGAGGAACTTTCGTGACCCGAACCGGTCCGCCTCGTTCGCTTGATCGAGCAGTGGTCCTCAACTCTATATATATATACAATTGTGATACAAAAGGATTTTAGGAAAAACGTCTGTTTGCGCATCAGCGGGTCGATAAGGGAATGTGTATATATGCGTGAAAAAAAATCTATGTAGCGTCGTGCGATTAAACTAGAAAGAATGTCATGCTATCTTATCTTCTGATAGTTTCCCTCGTGCATTACGCACCGTGTGTGTATTTAATCTAAATTGATTGATACGCGGAAGAAAAAATCGGTATCGCATAAATAAAACGCGCAACAGCTTATATGTGAAAGTCCAAAGCCTTGCTACAGTTTTACGTCGATTCTTCGACAAAAAAAATGAAGAAAACTGATTGTCATTAAGGTTATTGAGTCAGCCTCTCGACCCCGCTGATACCGATCGTCCTTCCCAGCGTGTAATATACGCACAGCTCGGAAAATCACTCGATGAAAATCGAACGGACTACGAATATATATATATATATATATATATATATATATATATATATATATATATATATATATATATATATATATATAACGGCGAATTGAGTTACAGCGGTATCGTTGAGTCATTTCGCAATTATGAGCTTGCAGTAGTTGCAGCTAATCACTCTCCGTAATAACGATTGCGGACAATAAAAGCTTGTATACGAGAGAGCTTCCGACATTACTGCGGCGCTGCGGTGTCATTATCGTCGTACTCGCCGCGAGAGAATATTTTATTCTGAAAAGGTATAGAGATTGTAAAACTCGATTTCTCGCGAGAGTATAGATAATATGAATTTCGCAGCGGCGTGCAATTATCACCCCGAGATCGGTAAAAGTATATATAGAGCCCGCGCGGAGAGAAATGAAATTTATATAACTCCCTGGCTATATTTTTAATTTGTCCAATTGAAAGGAGCTGCTGCCGATTTTTGCGTGCCCGTTTCACTATTATACACCGAGATCGATTATTCTTTCTGCGGAAAGATCGGTATCGACTTTCAAGGCGCGAAAGCGTGACGCTGCCGCCAGCGACGATCGGCCGCGATCGAATCGCAATCGGGATATATATATATATATAATACTGCTACTTTTGCCGATGATGTATATCGAGAGGGTCGTCGCGAGTAGTAAATTTCGACCAGAGCTAGACTTCTTTTCCTTTAAGATCGGTATATACATCTTTCTCAAAACACGTATATAAACGTCAAATTTAATTTCACAACCGAAGCAGCGTAGCTTCGCGTACGTCTCTATCCGCGTATAGCAGTATACGTCTCCTCTTACGCTCCCATAAATCCTTCCGTCCTATCAAAAGCGCGTACACGAAAATCTACACTCTCTCCCTCGCATCTTGCGCATGATTAATTAACCCACAAACAGCTGCTGCCGTGGCTCTTCATCGGATAAGCCCGTTAAAGAAACAGAAGCATGAGGTATCGTCCACCTCTCTCACAACCACATAAAACCAACTTCTTCTTCTTCTTCTTCTTCTTCTTCTTCCTCTCAACCCATAAACGTGCGCAGCACTGCATATAGTGTACATAAGTGCCAGGACGAAAAAGAGCGAGAAAAAAAACAGGAGAATCTCTCGCGCGCGCGAGAGAACGACACGCGAGGATTGTCGTAAATGTCTTCATCCTTAAAGATACGAGGAAGCAGAACGCCGCGTCCGTGGGCGTTCACGAGCAAATAACCTCCGCACACTCGTTATTTTCGCTCGCATTAACCCCAACGTCGTCGTCGTCGTCGTGGATCGAAGGAATTAATAGAGGCGATTCCGCTGCGGCGGCTCGCGGAATAAGCGCTGCGAGGAGACTTTTCGAGCGTATCCGAGAGAGAGAGAGAGGGAATCCATTAAATTATCCTTTTTATATTTCGGCTTATCGCGAGCGCGGGTCGGGAAGAGAGGATATGGGATAGAGACGTCTCTTCCCTTTTAAGACTCGACGATGCGCCGGGGACTTTTACGCGCGCGGTAATTTATACAAATATTTTTCGCGCGCGGCTTTTATTTTATAGGTATTATAGACGCGGGTGTCATTTATACGGCGGTTATTATGGGTGGGCCCGGATCAGGGCTTAAACTGCTCACGTGAATGGGTTTCTCTTTATATATTTGTTTAAACGATCGTTTCTCGCACTTGCGCTGATTATAGACTCTGCGGATTATCCATTGTGCGTCTCGAGCATAATTACCGACTGCTATAGAGCACAGTAGTTGAAAAATTATCACGAGTCCCGCGCGCGCGCGCATTACCACACCTCGCCCAAAGAGTGGGCAGCAGAGACGCAGTAACAAAAACAACAAAAAAATTCACGTTGGCGTGTCTCTCTCTCTCTCTCTCGTAGGCGCTAAGGTAGAGGTCGAGATCCTTCTCGAATATACACGCGCCGAGCGTCGGTGTCAAAGGTGAGCACAGCCGCACCCTGGCATTGTGTATATGGCATCGTGTCCGTCCCACGTCTCTCTCCTCTCACTCTTCGCATGCGGAATCTCAAATCCGAGTTATATATAAGTATACACGGGCTCACGCCCTTTCTCCCCCACGAGAGAGAGAGAGAGAGAGAGAGAGAGACTCGTTTGCAGTCACATCCGACTTTCGATTTTACTCTCTCATCCGCGCAGCGAGGACGAGCTTCGCAGCATAGAGAGAAAGAGCTGCGTGAATGGACGAGGATAAAGATCGTCGGGGGGAGATATATACACGCGCGGAGAGTTTTTATCGAGTCGTCGTGGAAATTCGAATTACTACACAGCGCAACATCTTCTTTTCAACGGCATCAGATATATATAGTCTCTAAAACAATAGCTATATATACGCACAGGCACATCAGAGAGAAAGAGAGAGAAAGAGAGTGATGTTTGCCGTGCGGCATTCCAGCGGTCGAAGCTCGCCAGGGTCACACTACACACTTGCGGAGTATAGCCTGTCATCGCTGCCGCTTGTGTGTCTCTCTTATATACACACATACATATATGTCTTTTAAGAGAGAGAGAGAGAGAGAGAAGCACATAACACACACGCACTGCGCACAGAGTGTGTCCGAAGAGGGAATATATAGAAGAGAAGGCGAGAAAGGATAGAACACAAGTATAGTCAGTCGCGACGCGTCCGGGCTATATACCTGTGCGCGCGACGATCGTGCCTGTGCTACGCGTCGGGCATCGACAAAAGTTCGAATTCCGGAGACTCGGTATTATAAGCTCTCTGACGGCCACCTGTGTAAAACTCATATCTCGCGTAAATTACCGCTTTAACCACATAGCTCTCGTCGCGCCGAGCACGAGAGAGCGTATGAGAAAAAATTCCTGCTACATACATGCCAGCTGCCGCGAAAGAGCTTCTTCTCCTTTTTCGTATTATGCAAATGAGAGGCTTAGGGTATATAGCTCGAGGAGAGACAGAGAGCAGCAGTTGCAGGGTATATACATAAGAATCAAAGCCAGAGCGCAATTAAATTCTCATTGCGCGCGCGCGCGCGCGAGAGAGAGAGAGAGAGAGAGAGAGAGAGAGAGAGAGAGAGAGAGAGAGTACCTAATAGTATTATATAGATATATATGGGTACGCGCGTGTAGCACGTGTCGAAGAACGAGAGATGGTCTCCGTACATGCATGTGTGGAGAGACGTTGGCGGTGTGTAGGTATACGTTATACGCTTGTCCCGAGATCGCTGATATCGCGCCGCGCATTACGCGGCAAATTGCAACGAGCTATATGTATATGTATACGTTGTATACGTTGTGGATACTATATTCGTGAGATTGAAATTTTGACAATCGGATTTCTCGGTAAAATCACAGCTCTGTGTATACGATATCCTCGCGATCTCACGAGCTATATACGCCCTCTTATCAGCCTGTATGCATGTACCTATATACATATATACATGACGTCAGTCGCGTGGGTGGTCGAAAGGGCTCGTCCAGTGTGTCCGCGATTAATTAGGCCTCGCGAGAGATCTCTTCCTCTCCGCGACCTTCCGATGACCCGGCGCGTTATTACGTACGTCGATGTGCACGTGTACCCAGCACAATACCAAGAAAATAATTTACGCCTTCGACCAGAGAGGTGCTAAAGAGGTGAATCGGTAGCTCACTCGCGCGAGAGAGGACACGTGCATGTACACACTGCGGTGCCTAATACCCGAGCCACGTCACGAAGAGAGGCACGCAGAGCTCGCGCACAGGTATATATATATATGTTTCTCACACCAATAGAGTACAGAGGTCACTGTTCACTACACTCGCACAGCAGCAGCGGCAGCGGCGTCGATGCCTGGAAAAGGAAGTTGCTGCCCCGCGAGCGAAGCGCGTGCGCTGAGAGCTGAGTGTGTTCTTCTCTTTCTGTTGTCGGCCGTATGTGGCATTGAGGGAATCGACGTTTATAAGGAGAATCCGTGGACTTTTTTTTCCTCTAAACAAAAATAAACGAAAGAATCGCGTCGTCACCTCCGAGGAATCTCACCGGTGCTTTATACATATACACATACACGAGCTATGTGTAACTCTCATACATCAAACATCTGCACGCATTCCTCGCCCGAGAGAGAGAGAGAGAGAGAGAGAAAGAGAAAAGGTCGAGCTCTGATGTATAATACAAAGAGCGCGGAGGCGTTGGCTCCGAAGGTGAAGGCGAAGAGCTCTAACCTTATAAGCCTCGCGGATATACATACGCGCAGGCGCGGCTCTATCATCGAGAGAGAGAGAGAGAGAGAGAGAGAGAGGGAGATTGTTAATTAAATTGAAATTTCGAATTCGTATGGATGTATGAAAGAACCGAGAGTCGTCGTTACTCACGCGAATGTAGAACGGACTATTTATAGTCTTTTCGCGCTCGGAGAATTTTCTTTTACTTGCGTAATATACATATACGCACCGCGAAAAACGAGATCACCTCTCGCGCGATTAATCATCGCTCTATAGAATCTTCTCTCTAGCTCTCCTTGATAAAAGCTTCAATAGCCTCCTCCTCACAAAAGATCGTCGCGCCGCGTGTATAGGAGCGAATCTCACGCTGCGGATATGCTTCTAAGCAGACCACATTCTAAAGCGAGCCATATAGGTGCGAAATGTCGTAATGAGGCGTTAAAGTGACTAATGTATGTATAGAGGCTCTCCTCTCTCTCTCTCTCTCTCTCTCTCTCTCTCTCTCTCTCGCTCACACAAAAGCAAATACTTGCAACGACGAGATAAATTTCTCGTATATATACTTACGTCCCTTGACGCGGTTTATCGAAGCTGCGGAGAGCAGTAAAAATGCACACAGCCGGGTAGATCGTTTTGTTTTGATTTTTACGAGCGGACTAATTGCCCCCCGCCAGGTTTATATCTGTTTTTCGACCTCAGTTATAGTAGTTACGTCTATTATAGCGGTGGAAATCTGGGAAGGACTTTTTTTTAACGTCAGCTGTTGTAGGTCGATTGGCAAAGAGAGAGAGAGAGAGAGAGAGAGACAGAGAGAGAGGTGAAGGGTTTCACGGGGACGATCGAGGATTTAATAGCAGTTTGGGGAACTGCTGTCATTATATTTTCTATATATATATGTTGGTGCGGTATTATAAGAAACTGCGCGTCATTTATAAAAATTCCCACCCCGAAGCTAGCAGTACTATTATGTAAATGCGGCGTACATTTTTCAATTTCCCGTCGAAAAAAACATCCCAACAAAGACGGGTATCTCTTCAAAAAAAAAATCGCTCGCAACCTTGAACAATGACTGTATATCGTCTCTCGTCCAACAGCACATCTTGCTCTCCTGCTGCACAGTAGAAAGATCCATCGCGGAGAACAAGAAGTAATATAGTAGTAGCCGCACAGCAGCAACAGCAGTGACTTCTCGTCCCGCGAGTTATTCAAATAAGTAGCCGACAGACACACACGATTCTCCTTTGCTGCTGCTGCTACTCCACCCTGTACACAGCGTGTCGTCTTCTTCTTCGGCACCGACTTGACAGAGAAGAATAAGAGAAGGAGACAGAAAGAGAGAGAGAGAGAGAGAGAGACTGTCGGCGAACGGGTAAAATAAGGCCTGACAATTTCAATCTCTTCGCGTGTTCTTATATCCGTATAGAAGCTATATATATACAGAACTGCGGGGACGGTTTCTCTTCATCATTGTCGCATGTCCCTAAGCCAAACACATCAGCGTAGCGAGAGCGCGGATAGTAAAATCCGTAAAACATATATGCGCGCGCGCACGAGTTTTACGGCCTTCGTCTCGGAAGCGAAGGTCGTATGTGCGTGTATATATATATATATATAGAGTGCGCGGAGAGCTCTTATCTTAACGGGACAGCTCGGCGACAGGCGCGCGCAAGAGGCTAACGACTAACGAGACATTAAATTCACTGGCTGTCGATGCGCAGTGTAGTACCTTCGGGTTAACTCGATGCTCTTCTTCTTTTATCCGCGTTATGACGCCGCGGATTTCGAGGTATATAACGGTGAAGTTGAAAATCGCGCGCTCGCGCGCGCGGATTGATTACTTAGCCGAGAGGTCGCGCGCGTATATATAGTCGCTCGTAAAAAAGTGCAAGCTGTGCTGCGCGCGCGCACATAAGGATGGATTTTACGAGCGTTTGCAATTCCCCGCGTGTCAATCCTCGAGTAAGAGAGAGAGAGAGAGAGAGAGAGAGGATTGACAGCTGTTCCTTCGACGAGTTTTCCGGAAGACGCGGCTCGATTAAATTTTTCTCGCGCGGGCTTGCGTGACGGGCTTCGTTTGGGATGTTGTTGTATATATGGCGTCGCGTGCGCGTGATTTTTTGGAATTTGAAAAAATCGCACAGCTTTTAATTTTGCATTTGTGTATACGCGGGGAGAGAGAGAGAGAGAGAGAGAGAGAGAGAGAGAGGGGTAATTACGCGTGTGCTCGAAATTACTTCTCGGCTCTCGCAGTTATTCGAGATTATGCGCGCGAGCGCGGGTACCTATACACACCTGCTGCGCAGCTATGGGCTATTTACCAAATTTCTCTCTCGAGCTCGTATATATACAATTATATGCATGTGCGGGGACGTCACGCGAACTTCGCATATTAGCCTTTGCAAAAAGTATGCACAAGGGCCCGAACGTTTTTGTCATTCCGGATGCTTATTATTTTGGCTAATTATTATTCAGTTCGCAGGGACTTGTGTATATAAATATTTATGAGACTGTTACATTTTTTTTTTCGAACCCGCCTACGTGAAATCTTCGCTCCCACATATGAACGAACGCTACTCTAAAATTCTCTCCAAGCAAAAAAAAAAAAATATTCGAACATGAAACTCAACGCACCTTCTTGACTGTCGCAGGTGAGGTATCCGCGGAGAACACGAACGCGGGAGGAGCTCGCTCGGATCGCGGTGAGGCCGCCGACCTAGCGACGCATTCGGAGCCGAGCGAGGCCGCCCTGGCCGCAGCGGCGGCTGCGGCGGCGGCGGCAGTTGCAGCCACGTCATCGACCTCCTCATCCTCGTCGTCCTCGACGACGAGCGCCACGGCCGCGGCGCTGGACGCCATCAGGGGAGCAAGTCCACAGGGCGCGAGCACCACCTGCACAGCCGCTGCCGCTGCGACACCCAGGCCACCGAGAGGTCGTAGGCGCGCGCAGAATCACAACGGCATCGACGCTCCGCAGGTTCGTGTTTTTTTTAAGGATGTGTCTAGCATGGATTTTTTTTGGCGATTTGAGCTTGAATGACCGTTGAACAATGTTATTGCGGGAAATCAAATTTTCTTTTGCGAGTCGAAATAAACTTCCCATCGCTGTATTTGTATTCCAATCGAAATATAAACGTCATCGCGATAATCTACCGTATAACATATCCGCCGTCGCGACGCGCATATTCATTCGAATCGGCTATATATATTTTGAAATTTGATAAAGTACACCGATCGGAATAAACTTCCTCGAGGGTATTTAGTCGGCGTTGCGCAACGCAGCACTGCTGCAAGTGGAAGTACACGATCCCATTAGAATTCGTACCTATACACATAAGTATCGCTCAGCGCTGAAACTCGTCTTGTTGCCGCGCAAAGTATCTCTCCTTTTCCCTTTTAACTCTGCGGGTCTATGTATATGTGTATGTACACGCGAAGCTTCGATTTCGTCGGTTCACCTCTTTACGCTTCGTTGCGCAAGCCTCGTGCATACTATATATACAACGCTCGAAACTTTATGAATTCTAAAATTCACTCGATATCGAATAAAGTAGGTAATAAGTATATTTACCGTACAGTGTCTCGAACGGGTTTAGCGTCGTTCGCGAGAGAGAATATTAAATCGTCAATTTTACTTTATCGCCGCAGTTTCGTCTAATATATACGATGGCTTATTTTTCCTCTATATGTATATATATATATATATATATATATCTACACGACGACGATCGCGTGATTGAGGTTTGATAACGCGCAGTATAAATATTATAAAAGCGCGAGACGACCGTTACTCCGCTGACGTTAATTTGATCGATCGGCTAATTTGAATATATTTGCTTTCCGGTACGCATACACCAAAGTAGAAAAAGTATAACTCAAGCTCTTTTCAATTCTTCTCCGCGACACGCGCGTATATGACTCGTCAGCTGTCCCAGAAAGCGTCCTTCTCTCTCGCATATACTATATATATACATGATTATGCTAATATCATTTCAAACGCGTGACACCGTGATTCGACAGAAAAAAAAACGACAAAGTAACAAAAGAGCCATGATTTTGGTATATGCACTGTTCGCAGGTGAAGACGGAGCGACTGACTCCGGACAACAATTCGACATCCTCGAGAAGCGTGACACCGTCGTCCTCGGGTCATCCCGGTACACCACCGAGTGCACCGACGAGTTTAGGCGGTACCGAAGCTCCGAGCGGTTGCAACGCGCCGCCGCATCACCTCAAACACATGGAACAGATGATGGGCAGGAACTACAGCGACTTCATGCGGAGCCTCGCTGCCAAGTACAACAACTCCAATCCTAACGAGTTAGTGATTTATCGCCTTAGTTTTACGGCTTCTCTCTGGCCACCTGTTCCCTCCCTTCCTCCTTTTTTTCCGTCTTTCGCGTTGCAGCAAACTAAACGCGCGTTTGCACGAATACACGCTAAATCCGAACGATCCTCAGCAGCTACTTCGGCTCGCCGCGAAACGGCTACGGCGGTGCAGGTCTGGACCCGAGGTTCCCGGCTTTCAAAACGGCAGCGGCGACCCCGTTCGCGGGTCTGATGGCTCCGCTGGGCGGCGCGAGCGTAGCCCACCAGTCGCCCCAGGTACCCACCGCAGCCGCCAAGGAGCCGAAGGATCCGAAACAGCTTCAGCAGCCGTCCCAGGAGCCCATGCCCGCGGCTGGACTCTTCGGCAGTCCCGCGGCGAACCTCTTCCCGCCGATGCTCGACATGTCCTCGACGCAGGCACTCCTCCACATGGTCCGCACGGCCAACGCCGCCCAAAGCGCCGCCGAACTCGAGAGCTACCTCAAGGGGGCGAACAAGAGGGAGGCGAGTCTCAGCAGTCCACTCGACCTGTCGAGTCCCAGGTGAGTCGTCGGGAGCTGTTCGACGACGACGAGTCGAATCGCGGATAATAAAGGAACAATCTGTCTCAGCGGGTTCGCGCCGCGGAAGCGAGCTCGAACGTCGGAGGCCCGGAGGCCCGGCAGCATATCCCCGAAGCCCGGCAGCAACACCAGCACCGCGAGCAGCAAACTCTCGCCGCCGCTCTCGGCTGGACTGCCGATTCCGAGTCCGACGGCGACGCCCGTGACGCCGCCCACGACGACGGGCAACCCTGCGAGGACGGCCAGTCCACCGCCGGTCAGGTGTCCATCGCTTTGCGGACACATGCCTTGCGGTGACGGACAGGCCGTCAATCGGTGGACGGTCGAGGACGTCGTCACGTATGTCTCCTCCATCGACATCTGCGCCGAGTATGCACAGGTACCGTCTTCGTCTTTGTATATATATGGCATGTGTCTCGTCTTGGATATATGAAGTATGTTTGCTGGGTATAACGATCTAATAATCTGCACCTCCGGGTTATACGCGTCAGGATAACCGACGGTGACCGATCGATATCCTCGTGTCAATGTAATATAATAACACTCGTAGGTAGGAGATAAGCCGAATCGTGCCTATAATACAAAACCAACATCGCTCCAGCTTTGCACAACACACGGCATAGAGAGACAGAGATTACATTGTCCTTTGCTCGCGCGGTTTCCGCGATAAATCTCCATCCAAACTCTCCTCGTGTCGGCGCTGGGGGAGGGCTAAACGCTACATGCACTGCGTCGCAACGTGAAAGTATACTTATATGACAGGCTACCGGAATCGCCATAAATCTCTGTATATACTTTTGCCCGAATCAACTGGATCGAGCTTCCATATATATATATATATATATATATATATATATATATATATATGTATACACAGCATCTCGAGAGATTTTACTCTATATTTTATCTATATATACCTGCGAGTGACACGACGACTATATTCCCCAGCGGCGCGTGTCAATAACAACAATAATATACCCTACACTATGACAGAACTGGGTCACCTCTCTCTCTCTCTCTACGGGGGGGGAATTTCCTCGAAAAATTCGTCCGTGTACCGCAATTTCTATTAAGCGCGCGAGAGCAGAAGATTTATACCGGGGAAATCAATCGCGATGCCAGAGTCGGCGGCGATTAATACTCTCTCGCGAGGCTAATTATGCACGTGTGCTACCGGTGCGATAATTAGCTCCGCGCTCGCGCGTTATATATATACACGTGTGCCTAGAGAGAGACAGACAGAGAGGAGATTGCACGTGTCTGGCTGCGGATTTATGGAATAGAGCAGAAAAGTATCTTAGCGATCGTGACGCGCGGGACTTTCAAAAGTCGCTCGGTAGTCTAGCGGACGGATGAATATGCGCATTCGTGATTTGGAAACGTGTATCTATATACATATAGAGACGAGTGCAGTAGTGAGTTTTACGCCAGAAGAAGAGCCGCCGCTATACATAATGTCGAAAGCTAACACGTGTTACGCCGCTCGCGCGCGAGATACAAATCGCGCGCTGTGTCTATAGCTATACATACTGGAGCACTGCATTATATATATACATATATATACGTGTGTGCAGGGAGAAGATCTATACCCCGAGAGTGTGGGAGGACCGCGCAACTCTGCACTAGATGTGCTTCTACATATCCACTACTGCTGCAATTACGAAATGACGCCGATGTGCGCTGTATATACATAAACGGCTAAATCGACCGGGACAGATTTATTCGCTCGCGATCGAATTTCGAAAATCCGACGAGCTATATGACGGAAACGCGCCGGCAGCAAACTGGACGTATAATGCATGCATTTTGAAAAATTTACATGAAAAGCGTGCAAAAAAAGCGATTGCGGAGAGAAGAATTCAAAATACAGGCGCGGGCGTTTAAAGGTTAAAATTACTCTCTCTCTCTCTCTCTCTCTCTCTCTCTCTCTCTCGGAGTAGAGGGCATCGAGGCGAGCGGCTACACTTATATAGGAGAGCTTCCAGCTAGGAATTTCTCCGCAGCAGCCCGCTATGAGTTTTTGCGCTGCGAGCGAACGCTCGGCTGGTCTTAATAGGAGCAGCGCAGCGCGCGGGAGTCGCTTGTTCACCGACCACCGCCCCGGGGAACTATACTCTCTTTCTCTCCACGCGAAAATTCCAAGAGAGAACTGGAGGTCCTGCTTATATATATATATACATTATACACTTTCGGTCAGAAGTATTTCGCTGGCCTTGAGAACTAACGCAAGCTCGATATATTCTTTCGAGAAATTAGAAGCGCTTTAATTATATATGTACAGGCCAGCGCGCAGGAGTACATGCAGCATCGAAAAAAATAATAATCAAGCTCGAGAGAGAGAGAGAGAGAGAGAGAGAGAGAGAGAGAGAGAGAGAGCAGCCCTTGAAGGACGAAAAAAAGGATATACTTCTGCGCGATAGTGTACGCGCGCGGCTGCACACCTCTACAGCAGCGCGTTCCATCCATCTCCCTCCTTTATATATATACATACCCTCTTCTCTCTCTCTCTCTCAAGAAGAAGAAGAAGAAGTCCGTCCGTCCATCTCTCGGGTCCGCTGCCGGCGGGGACAATTACGCAGATGGCAGGCAGACGGACGCGCGCGCGCGCGCGCGGCTGAAGGTCCCGATCGTTCGGCACGGAATATTTTCTCTCTCTCTCTCTCTCTCTCTCTCTGTGCGTGTTTGTTGTAAGCGCGCGCGAGTGTGTGCGTGATTACAGACGAGCTGCTGCTGCTGCTGCTGCTGCTCCTGCTCTCTGTGTAGTGTTGCCCCCGGCGCGTGCTGCGCTCGTGGATGTGTAGAGGTGGAGGAGGAGGTAAACGAATGCTCGGGATTCTGAGAAGCGTCTATATAGTCTTGAGATTGCGAGATATACAGAGGAGAGCCAGCTTGTTTGCTGGGGATCATCTGTGTGTATATATATATATGTATAATGAAGAGTCGCGAGAGATTGACTTTTCTTCGTTTCAATACGCAACGCTGTATACACGCGTGGATCCAAAGCGCCGCTCCTAATTCAAGCGCGAGATTATACCGAACTGATACCCAGTCGGAATATATATATATATATATATATATATATATATATATATATATATATATATATATATATAGGTATATAAACCGAACTCTCTCAAGCTCGCATATATAGGCGCAAAAAAGGAAGCGCGTGGATCTCGATCTCTCGCAAAAACGCCGCCGCGGCACGATGATTTTATATATACCAGCGGTCTAATTAAATTCCGGAAAAAGAGTGCGGTATAGCAGCACACGCGCGCGTCCGTGAACTTTCACCGCTGATGCGCGCGCAGCTGCAATCAAAGCGGTTCCGGCAATTTAGTGCATGGGTTAATGCACCGGGGGTCGCGTGTGTGCGCATACAGCAGCGATAATTGAATCAAAAGCTGGGGTCTGTGTGTAATTTTCGACTAATTGTTAATAGCTGCGATTACAGCTGCGAGTGAGCCGTTTGATCGAAAGCAAACATTTTCGCGAAAATTGCCACCGCGGATCGTTATTATTCTACATACGTTATACACCCACGCAGTGATAGCTCTGCCCCTGCGTGTGCCGTTCGCGTCTAATCATCTAATTTCGTATTACGTATACGCCCGCTCGAATGTAAACTGTCGTTTCCACGACGATCTGCATCGTCGATGCGGCAGTCTGATATATTTTATACGTATATACACCGGTCACATCGCGCGCGCTTGGGAAAAAGAGAGCAAAGGATGCATCTCCCGGATCACTGTCATTAAAGCCAGTGGAGCATCGATCCGTGTATACGCATGACTTGGTTATATGCGTTTTTCCGAGGCGGTGGATATTTTACGCACTGTCGCATTCGGCCGACATTCCATCGGGGAAGATTCTTCTTCTCTCTCTCTCTCTCCTGGGAGATTCGATACGCTTGGCTTATACTTACACGGACTCGATCTTTATAACAGGTTGTGCGCGCGGAGACACACGGGATGTTGTACACACCAGAGACGGCCTGGACGCAGAGGACTAGTTTTCCAACATTTCAAAGGTCACATGGTGTATGTTAATCGGCGCGCGTATAGGTGACTTTGATGGAACGATCGTCACAATATTATGTCACGACCTCCGAGGATCGGGAGATATGCCGCGTACAATATTGTAACCGCTGGATCTAACCAAATTTATTATATATACTCGCAGAAGAGAGGGAGAGAGAGATATAGAGAGGATAGCTATGCAGTAGCCTATTTGCTTTGAGAGGATTATCGCTATGGGCGGACCTGCGGACTCGCGGTTCCTCCAAAGGCTGCGCACTGCAGCGGCGTAGAAAAATCTTTCTCTCAGTAGTGGAATAGCAATATCCCGGCTGTGTGTATATATATGGAATATAATTACGTATGCGGTGGTATACAGCCGCAGCAGCTGCTATATATATATACACGTGAAGATCCGTTTGGCAGATAGGCCGCGAGTGTGCGTTATATATATATACAAGCCGTTATGGGGAGAGTTTAACCTTTTGCGTGTGTGAGAGTATAATATTGTATATATAGTCTTTTCGATGATTCGCGCTGATATTTTATACATATAATAACACGGGTTCGACCACCAACTTACGGATGTAGTTTATCATTTGAATGCGCGTAATTCATTGTTACATTTGCGCGCGCTATGTATAACGCACACATATCGATTCCGAAGAAAAACGCAAATCTCTCCGCCGTCGTCCTCCCAACGGCGATGCCTCACAAATCTCCCTCAACCGCACTTCTATACATAATCTTCCAAGTCCATAATCAGCCTATAGTGTTTATACCCCTCGCGCAATCGCAAAGTACACATATACACACTCGCGTGTTCTCGGCCACGTGGCCGCCTTTATGACATCCTACACGCGTGCGAGATACCGCATCAGCCGGAGGGCGATATCGGTCTGCACGCAACCGCGCATATCAGCCTTTATAATTTCCGTGAGCAGCGCGTGCCCCTCTTCCAATTTCTTACGCTAATTTCACCAGAGAGAGAGAGAGAGAGAGAGACTACCTCCTCCATGCGCGCGCGCTATCATCACACGCGCCTTACCTCGCGGATATACACTCGCGGAAATTGTTCTCTCTCTCTCTCTCTCTCTCTCTCTCGGTTTCGCGTGTGCACTACTACTACTGTATAGGTAATGCCGCTGGAGATTCTGAGCGAGATTGCAGCCTTTTATTCGGAAGGGTTATTACCGCGAGTGCTGGCTGTTTATCGCGCGCGCTCTGCACGCGTATATATATATATACCGCGCGGGGACATACAGAAAAAAGGATAAGTGCGCGCGTTGTTATAGCTCTCCTTTATGAGCAGTGTGTATTTACAACGCGTGTGTATACGCGTGTTCCGAGGAGCTTTTGTCAATTTAATAGTACACTCGAGAGCGTCTCAATTATATCCATCGCGAAAATTAGTATATATATACACGTGTGTTCACCTCGTCCGCAACAGACTGCATTATATAGCGAGTATACGTATATATATACGGTAAAACCCATAAAAGGAAGCTACCGGAGGTCGCGGAGAAAGGTCGCGTCCGGAAGATATGCGCAGGTATTTGTTTAACGATCTCGCGCGCACTGCCTCCGGGCTTTAGAATATATATCTTCTCCAGCGCATATATACGTATACACGCAAGGCTCTGCATATCAGGTACATATATATACATCCTAGTATAGTAGTAGTAGTAGCTGATGCCTGGTGTGCGAGGACGCGGAACGACTTCTCCGCGAGCTCTCGTTTTTCCCCCTGCGGTGCCGCTGATGTCTCTCGCCATGGGTTACGCCCATCGCGATCATCCCGAGGCGCAGCGCATGACAATAATACTCCTCTGCGCGTACAGCGAATTCGTACTCGTCCGCGTCTGTAATACGAGTAGTAAAAGTCGGGATTGACGAGGCGAGGAATGTACCGATTACGGACACCGATATAAGGACACCGAAAATTCGAGAGCTGCTCGTCTCGATATTACCTCGAGATTGAATTAAAGCTGCATTCGCAGCTGTTCTCGACAGGCCGGATCGCCGCGGAGTTACTCCTTGTACGATCTTATATAACTATATATAAGCGTACGGAGAGCTCCCGAGAGAGAGAGAGAGAGAGTCAGTAAGTAATTACTTGTAGGTCGGGAGCCGAACGGCAGCATATATCGCGTCGGTTCGATAGCCAAACTTATAATTTAATGCTTAATTATATAACGGACGCGCACGCGCGCGATTTGGTCGACGCGCGCGCACAGCCACTGGGCGGACACTCCGACGTGAAGGAATGCGCTCTCCTGCACTCCAGGTATATATATATATATATATACACACTCCGCCCTTTCATTGAAGGGGGGCATCTCTCTTTCTCCTTCATTACTCCTTCCTTCGCGTCTCCTTCGTATACTCATTTTTCAGTGCCACGACGCGTTTTATGTATACTTCGCGAAGCCGCTTCGATAATGCTTATACCGAGCTCGGAGAGATTGAGATGCAGGGCTACATATATCCGAGGCGCGACGAGATACAAGATAGAGCTCTCTTTTACTTTTTGATAAGCGCACGCACTCGCTGCTACCTGCGATAGTGATTATCTCGCGGTGGAGACGGAGGGAAAAATATTTTTTCGAAAATAAAACATATAATCGCGACTCGCCCGCCAGTCGAATCAATTAAGCTCGCCCACTGTATATATATATACACGTATAATAATAATCGTTATACTCTGTATATACTTCTGCTTTGAAAAATCGAATCGTGTATACACGGGGCTTTGATAAATCGAAATAGCCGCATCGGCGAATAAACACGCGGCTGAAAAGCCGGTAAAATAAGGAAGAAGAGAGAGAGAGAGAGAGAGAGAGAGAGAGAGAGAGAGCGACAAGTTGTTTCGTGCGCGTACGAGGGACAAGGCGTAGGTACACGCGCGTGGATTTACAAGCCTGTAAGCGGATACCCCGAGAGAGAGAGAGAGAGAGTCCCTCGCTCGGTCCTTAAATTATCAACGAAGTTGCGACTGCATATACATGTATACAGCAGTGAGATGCATATTATAATATATAATACATATATACACGCGCGAACGAGTATCGTCATCGGAATTAGGTGTATACATCCTTTGCGCAATGTTTTCGGATCGAATAATTAACCGCATAAATCGCGATCCGCCGCGATCGCGATTCAATTCGTCTTCGCGTCGTCGATTGCAGTGTAGCGTGATGCAAAAGTTTAGTGTCGCAAGAATCACCGGCGTTTCTGCATTTCTCGGAGCGACGATTGTGCGGTTTTATAGATCGAGATCGCATTCGCTATATAATACTATTTCGAAAGTGTAACGAACGTTGGTATATTACATACACGTGAGGAAAGAGGTGGAGGATCTTAAATTTTAGGAGAATTACAGCTCGATGCGTCGACAGGCAACACGATCGGCGCATTTGCATTATACACGCGAGAGACCGGTATACTTATTTAGCGATCGAGTTATGGCAAAACACGATCGTATATGGTAATATACCTTCGTTCCTCCTTCATTCGCATCGTGTTCACCTTTGACTGCGCGCGTCGACCTTTGATCGGTAATAAGAAAATATTATACCGATCATCGCGTATATCGACAGTAGTTGATTTTGTATATACGATCGGCAGCAGCAGCGGACGATATATATATATAAACTCTCTTGAATTCCGGCTGCGCGTGTGTGTGTACTGCCCGTTATCCAATTAAAATTTCGAGCAGCAGTTCGTTTCTTTCGGTTGCTGCTGCTGACCGAAAGTGCCCTGGGATGACGCGTCGGATCGCGATAGAGAGGAAACGGCGGTTGGTTGGAGAGCGAGAGAGAGAGAAAAGAGCAAAAGGTCGGCGTTTCGACATGCGAGAGTACAGAGTTAATCAATTAGGGAGTAGAGCTTCTCTTTCGCGGAGAAAATTCCGGTCTGCGTCGCTCGCGATAAGCTCGCGGTGTTTTTATACATTCCCGCCGCTGCGTTTCGTTAATTAACCATCTACGCGCATATACGCAAGCACATCGCTCCTGCGCGATATGATAAACGTCGATCCGTTGGATTGTTATACTCTCCTGACAAAAGGCTCTTCCTCTTCTTCTTCTTCTTCTTCTTCGTGATCCAACCGAGAAGAATGTCGGCTCGCATTTTCTTCTGGTGGCGAACAGCGTGTAACACGTGGCAGTATCTTGTATCGAGCCGGGCGCGCTCCCGCTGCTCTTCTCTCTCTCTCTCTCTCTCTCTCTCTCTCTCTCTCTCTCTCTCTCTCTCTCTCTCTCTCTCTCTCTCTCTCTGTTCCTCGAAAGAGCTGCAGAAGGGACACACAACACCTCGGGCTCCCCTCTGCGAGTCGAGTACTACTGCTCCTCCCGAAGCGGCGCGTATGAAACGCCGTATACAGTATTGTGAGCGCGAGAGCTATACACGAGATTTCCGAGCGATAAAACGCCGGCGACGCGGAGGTCCGAGAGTAGAAGGGATTATTGCACAGGTGGCTTTGATGCTGCCGCTCTGCGTATGTGCGTTAAAGTATGTATAAAGTTTGTTGTTGAGAATTTTCGAGGGTGTGTGTGTGATGGACGTTGGTACCGGGACGTTTTACGCGATGAACGTTCGGATATAGCTGCGGTAGCTAATAGATACCGAAACTGATTATGATCGATTGTATGTGTATAAGTGTATACGTATATACGTAAGCGAATAACGACATCAAAACACGGGGAGAAAAAAATGTGCTTTTAATGGCCCCGTCGTTTGTCATGCAAACGAGAGGCGAACATTTATTCAATTTTCCAAACCTTTAAATACCTATCGATCACACGGCCCCCTATACACATATCGATCGATCGATCGATCGTTCATCAATCAAAGCCTCGCCGCGCTATAAAAATCTCTCTAGCTCTCCAGCCTCGTTGTATTAAACTTTAGTACAGACTCGTATACATACCGAGAGATCCCCGCATCTACCCACACAATCATACAGGCATATATATGTAAAAGTCCTAACGAGGCGGGCGACCGGCTGTACAGCTAATTGAGAAGCTTATACCTTTCTCCTGCGCGCACCGAAAAGCCTTTCGTCAAGTCTGATGCGTTTCAGCAGTCAATCACGTCTCTCTATCTCGGCAAGTCGATCTGCGCAGAGCGGTAGGCCTGTGCGAGTAAATCCCGAGATAGAATGCAAATCGTGGGGGGGGGGGGGGGGGAGTACAGTGGGAGGGACGCCGCGAGAGCGGTTATCGCGGGCGTAATTAGCTGCTAAAGGCTTCGTAATTGAATGGAACGGATGTGTATATATACACCGCGGAGAGACGGTAATTGAGGCGCGGGGGATCGATTGCTTATTACGTGGGAGGTCGCGCGGATATACTATGTATATATATATATAGGTATGTGTACGCTTCGTGTGCAGTTTATGTACTAATAATAATTTTTTTTTCTTCTAAATTTTTACACCGTCGTCACGGGAGCTCCTACCGATGATAAACGTCCTGATAAATTTTCGCGACGATATAACTCGCCATTAGGCGCACGAGCTGCGCGGCTACTCTCTTTCGCTCGGCTTCATAAATTCTACTCGTGCAATTCGCCACGCAGACTCTGTCGCCGCTCGTTTCTTCCTCTTCTTCTTCTTCTTCTTCTTCTTTGGCTCTTACACTCGCGCGGCTACCATTTGGTTTTTAGTCCCTCTTTCTATACTCTATTCTCGAGTTATTTCACTTATGCGTAAGATTATCCGCATCCGGTCTGTGTGTGTGCGCGCGCGCGAGCGATTTTCCCTCTCTCGAGGTCGTCGCGCTATTATCACCTGCAAAAAGATATATAAAATAGCTGCTTCCAAGAAAGCGCCTAGATAACTCCGCGCGTTATACAGCCTCTGACCGCAAGGTCTCTATAACCGATGAATTTTCTTCGCTCAGACACACGTGAGGCGGTTAACCGCGAGATCTGGTTCGAGAGATCGTTCTGCCCTCTCTTTTTACCTATATATATATACACGTATAGAGAGGTGTATACTAGGGCATGAATAGTCGCGGCGGCGAAAAAGAGGTGCCTCGCTCTCTCGCGAGAGAGTATATATATATATATATATATATATAAGACTGCTGCCAGGGCGTGGCTCCGGAGGTCAGCCTCGGCTACTCTTATATTGCCTTTTACAACCGCGTTCTCTCTCTTGAGAGAGAGAGAGAGAGAGAGAGAGAGAGAGAGAGAGAGAGAGAGAGAGAGAGAGAGAGAGAGAGAGACTATCTGTGCACTGTACGTCGGGTCAAGTGAAATTTCGCGCTTATATAGCGGGACACGCGAGTGTTTTGTATATATATTATTCGCCGACGCCGAATTTTATATATATTGCAGGTCGCGTCGTTGTGAAACGGAAAATCGATATACGTGCGATGGTGTAGGGTTACGTGCGCAGTGGCGTTAACTATATAGTCGCGATTTCATGATCGTTAACCTTCGGTAATTATCGTTTATCCTGCTCACGGGTTTTATATTATACACGTGCGTTTACGTAATCTTTGCACTTGTAGCTCTCCTTACGAAAGATCATACATTTATTATATATATATATATAAATCTATGCTTGTTTTCCCGCGAATCGCACATATGCAATGGGAGAAAAACTTGCGCAAGAATAAGTAATTCCGCTCTCACTGACGGGGTGCGCATCTCGCTTATGTATATATAGAATTCCAACTCTCCAGATCACCGGACACGTAACGCGTTCTGGCGTATCGGATAGTTTTGAGGAATTTGCGGTCTGTCTCTCTCTCTCTCTCTCTCTCGCTCCCTGGAGAAAGATTCTTTCCCACAGGATATCAGCTCGCTCTGTCTCTCTCTTTCTCCCCCTTGGAGGCTTAACGAGCCGCGATAAAATTCGGCGCGCCACACTCGTATGTGTCCGCGCGGCGCGTAATAAGCGGCTCTCCGGTGCCGCGCGCGAAAATCGAACTTGTTCTCGTTTCTTTTTTTCTTCTTCTTCTTCTTCTTCTTCCAAGCCATGATGCTGCCGCACATGTATATATACGTATGTATAAAATATAAAATACACGTACGAGAGTCGCGCGCGACCAGTTCTTTAAACAGAGGGGGAGGGAGGGGGGTGCCGAGGAGAGGGAGAAAATATAGGTTGTCTTCCGGTGGTTCGCCTGCGGTGCTGCTGCAGCGGCGGCGGTGCGGATGATACATTACCGAGTATTCTTTTTGACTGCAGCTGCTGCTGCTGCTGCTGCTTCTTCTCTTTCGCGTTGGGATGCTCCTTTTGCTGCTGCTTCTTTTCAGAGGATATGCGGGGCTTGTATGTATGTATATGGGAGAGGTAATCTGAGAAAAGATTTGTTATATTTCGTGCCCTGCGATGTGTAATAAGGAGATACTTTTTTGTGTTGCGGGATCACCTGCAATACCCGCGCGATATATATATACACATACAGTACGTCGCGCCGTTAATTTATTCGCCTTGCGGTACTCGTCTGTTACTACTGCTCGACTCGTATTTACCGAAAATACAATCGTAACTCTCGCGCGTGTATTCATTACCGTAACTCTCTGCGCGAACACCGAGTAAATTCCAAATTTTCCTCGACGACCTCTCGATGTATCTCCTCTCTCCATTGTCAAGATCAACCGTATATTATTGTGTAGTATCCACCCACACAGAGAGACTAGCCTGCGACTATCAAAAGATACATATATATATATATATATATAAAATAGGTGCTCGCGAGGTGCAACCGGTTATATATACTGCAGCTACTCCTTTCCTCCCCACTATATATACATATAAAAGCCTCACATCACAGGCGCGCGCGAGAGAGGATCGTTGCGTGCCGCAGCTCTCTCTCTCTCTCTCTCTCTCTCTCTTTCTCTCTCGTATTACTGGCTGAATATTTCATTCATAAAGCCACGCGTACGCGCGAGCAGGCAATTACCGGCATCAAGCTTCAATGGGGGGAGGGGGGCCTCATTTCTACGCCATTACGTCCGTGATTTGCGCTCGCGGATGTAACGATATCGTCGGTTGCTGGGATATTTGTTGCGCCAAGCTTTTATTATATATATATATGTATGTATGTATGTATGTATGTATGTATGTATGTATGCGAGAGCGAGATTCGCGCTCTTTTAGTATGCGTAATTAGGTAACCGTGACTTTGGATTTTTTTTGCCGAGAAATGAATATCTATATTTAAGTTTGCAATGGGATCTCGTATGTAATGAATGTGCGACGCAATGAATTTACTTTAATTTTGCCGCCTAATTAACGCAAGCTTTCTCCTCGTTTCCAGAACTTTCGCGAGCACAGGATCGACGGCGCGTCTCTTCCCCTCCTCTCCGAGGAGCACCTGACCGGTCCGATCGGCATGAAGCTGGGCCCCGCCTTGAAGCTCCGCGTTCTCCTAGCCCGCAAGCTCGGAGCTTGCACGGTGTGCTTGCACTGCGCGCACTGTCACCAGAGTCCAATGAGCGGCTTGAGCGCCGCCGCGGCGATGGCAGCGGCAGCGGCAGCCCATCAGCAGACGCCCCACAGACGAGCCAGCGCATCGGCCAACTGACAGAGCTTGGCGGAGCGCCCCAGTGCCAGACTCATAGCCATGATGGCCGTGAAAGGCGCAGCAGCCCGGACCACCTCCTCGGACGATCCCAACCGGGCGCTCGCGCTCGAACGGCCGACGACGAGGAGACAGCCGGCTGCTGGACACTTCAAGAAGCCCATCAAGCACTGAGAAGCTTTTTACCCCGGAGCTCCGCCGATGTATGCAGCTTTCGAGAGCTTTTTTTAGTTAGTGTCTCTCGGAGCGATGAATCTTATAAGTTGCGTAATTTAAAGGCGAACGTGGCCTATAACTACGCTGTAACGATTGTACAAAACGACTTACACTTCCAGCGTTGACTTAACTGAACGCGATCGTATCATATATATATATATATATAGACACAGCGAAATTGAGAGGATCCGCGATGATCCATATGTGCAATAAACAAGGCTCTCACGCGTCCGTATGCGTATGTAATTACAGTCTTGATACTTGTTATGTGTCGAAAAAGCAAGCTGTGTAGCGCAGACAATAAATTGTACATTAAAACTCTTATATATATGGATGCGAGCGATTATGTCAGACGTACACAAATGTCATTTGATTGTATAGTATATCAGATATACCTTTCGGACGCGTGATCGCTCAAATCGTTGTTTCTTATATACACTTGTATAGATTTTAACGGAGATTTTATATATATATATCTATATATATATATATATATATATATATATATATATATTCGCGATATGAAAGACGGAAAATAAGAAAAAAGAGAGAATCGCAGCGATATTTTTGCTAACACCTTCACCTATATACTGTACGCTCTACACGATCTTATAAATACTGATGAGCCGCCGACGAGTGATCGTGTTATATGATAACGTTTTCCTTTGTTTTAAAAATAGAGGGGGAGAGCTGAATTCGCTGTCATACGGGAATCGAGTGTAATAAAGGCGACGTTTAGAAGGCAACTGTATAGAAATATCGATTCGTATGACGAGCAGTATTTTTAGATGTGTATAAATTTCGAAAGCCTTAAAGGGTGACTTATGTGCCTGGACAACTATATAAAACATCGCCAAGATGCGAATATAATATCGGGATATACGAAGAGAAAGATATATGTATACTGTATTCTGTACTTAATTTTCTTTTGAATATTATATATAGCGAGAGAGAAGAGAAGAATCGACGAATCGATCTCTGCGCGCGCGCATAAAACAAGCAGCACATTTTTTTGTTTAAGTAATAGCGGCTTTTACTTAATTAACCGTTTAATAATTATTATTATTAACATTATATTTTACGATTACAGTTATAATTATATACTTGTATATATTGCGCTTAGGCATTTATTTATACAGTGCTTTTAAAGAGAAGGAAACATAGTATTTTATTTAGAACGCGATAGCGACTTTGTCAATTGTTTATCACCTTCTCAACTGCCGAGACCTTCTTTTCTGGAGAAAGCGAGAGAAATATATATATATTATATATATATTTGTATGTAAGAGTGAGAGAGAGAGAGAGAGAGAGAGAGAGAAAGCGAGATATGTCGTGCGAACAAGTGTGATGCGACATTTATAAACAAAAGAAAAGCAGCAATTTTTGTGATACTACAGAGAACTCCTAAATTTCCTTCGCCATCTGTTTCACGTTTATTTTTCAACTCACGCCTACTCATGTACTTGTTATATAGCGAGCCGAGCAGTAGTTTACGTTCAACCTACTTCCCTCCTTGGTCCATCCCCCCCACTCCCCCTCCCTCGTCGTTATTATTATACTGAACCTGTAAAGTCTGTCTTGTAAAATTTTCTGCGACTCACCGTCGCACTCTATGTATAGTAGTGAATTAACGGTGAACAGCGAACAGTGCATTGTTTCTGTTAAAATAAATTCGTTGAAAAATAATACACACGCACTCCACAGTCATTTATCCATGCACATACCTTTAAAATCAATACTACATACTACGTTTTTTTTAACGATTCAATAAT
This sequence comes from Muscidifurax raptorellus, assembly GCA_020010945.3. NCBI lineage: Eukaryota > Metazoa > Arthropoda > Insecta > Hymenoptera > Pteromalidae > Muscidifurax > Muscidifurax raptorellus. Next base: position 40,176,419 of record CM052078.1, read on the forward strand.
TTATTTATGACGTATATATAATACTACTTTGCATCACTTTTCGACAATAACAGCTAGGCGTAGGTACGTCCTACGCAGCAGCTTTCATCTGAAAAACAAACGACGAGCAGATATTAGTCAGTGCGAATCTTAATGAAGATGAAAATGTCTTTTTTCAAGAAAAACTTACGCCTCCGTGAATGGCGAGGACGCCGTCTTCATCGCCGATGCCGATCTCCACGTTAGCCTGTCCGTTCTTGTCAACGGTGACGGATTTTCCCGTGCACTTTCCGTCTTTGCCAAGCTCTCCCGAGATGATATCACAGTATATTCCAGCCGGTAGGCAGACAGTGAGCTTCTGCTTGAGTTCGACCTTGTCGGCATTGAAAGCGATGAAAGCTTTGTTTCCTCTGCAGAAGGCAATCTGATAATTGCCGTTGTCCCACCAGAAACTGACGTTCGGTTCGTCGCGCACGTAGTTCCGGAAGCCGACCATATTGTAGATCTGCCTCCATCGATGCTCGCATACCCAGCCGTTACTGCAAGTATTGTCGGGGTTGATCTTCGGAGAGACGATGTTGCCGTCGACGTCGGACGGTGGACCATTTTCAAAATTGTCGAAGTGGAAGGAACTCATCACTCGTGGGATGCCGTACGGATGGGCCAACATGAACGCCACGGCCATCTGTCGATCAGAAAATTAGTTTGAAACTTTTGTTAAGTATACGCTTATCGTGTAGTATATAGAGGTAATGTATATATAACCTTGTAAAGCCTGGAGTTCTTGTAAGTGATGGGATTATCGCTGTAGCTCCTCTGAGTATCGTGATTATCGACGAAAACGAGAGCATCGTTTCTGGGCAGTAGACCCCAGGGTTCTCCCCAGTTGGCCAGCCACATGAGCTTGTTTCTGCCCAAGAAGACGTTGCTCAGTTCCGAGCCGAATTTGAATTCGGTCACGGCCGCGATTGAGTTGTACTCGTACTTGGAGACGGCTTCGCCGCCGTGGTCTATCACCTCCTGGAAGATGAAGGGACGAGTGTCTTTCGGGAAACCGTGTGCGACGCTCACGTTTTTAACGAGTGAGTAGATGATTTCCAGGTCCTTTGGCCACATGTGCTTCGCTGCGTCGATGCTGGAAAAACGTATGATTGCGTATGTACATCGTTATTCTGCTTAAAGAAGTGAATAATACAATTGTCGATATTCCTCGAAACGATATTTTCCGGTAAAAACCAGAGCGCGGTATCGCGATGACCTTTATTCGGAATTTCGAAAGAAAACAACTTATATATATATCTATATACGTATATACTAACCGGAAACCAGCGACACCGGCATCGATAGCCTTGTTCAACATAGTCACAATCTGCTCTCTCACGTACTGCTGACTCTGGTCCAGATCGTGCAATCCAGCCAACTCGCAATTCCTGACGTTCTTGGCATTTTGGTAGTCGTTAACGATACAGCCGTTGTGGAAATTCGTCTGGTTGTAAGGCACCGCGGGATAATGCATTTTGTAGGTGTCAGCCCGGGAACCACCGGTACCCATCGCGTTCTCGTGGTTCCCGCTCATGTGGTTGAACAGGATGTCCACGTAGATGCGGACGCCGACGTCGTTGCAGCGTTTTACCATGGCTTTGAATTCTTCCTCGTTACCGGAACGGGTGATCCACTTGTAGGAGATCGGTTGGTAACGTTCGTACCAGGGACGCTTACCGATCACCACGTTCTCTTGGATCGGCGAGACCTGAATGAGGATCGAAGCGATTTTTGCGAATCATTGTACGAAATGTGATATCGATGTGGTTGTGTAACTATATACAAAGAATTATTATAGTTCGATTGTGCGAGCTGGAAAAAGTTTGAATTCTCAGAGCACGAAAACTACCGGGAAAATCATAAAACGATAATCTCCAATTTTTCCTCGCCAATAATTCTCCAATAAGACTATCGAATTTCTCCATAAAAAAATGTATCACCTGTACACCAGCGTAACCCTTCGGTCCCAAAAAGTCCTCGCACTCCTTGGCGATATCGGCCCACTTCCACTCGAACAGATGGACTATCGTGGTCCTGTCCTTCGCGTAATTCGGCACCTTCGATCCATCCGCTCCCAAAACACTCGCGATCGCGAGCAGCACCACGATCGGCCTCATTATCCCGAATAAAATTTATAACGTATACTGTAGAATTATTATTATCAGCTCGCGGTGCCAGCTCGCGCGCTGCAACTGACCGCGCCGACAGCTCGTTCGCGTTTTATATACATATTTATATAGGAGCGCCTTCGCGAGATTTCCGAGAATCAGGGGCACGTCCACTCGGCGTACTTTTATACGCGCGTTCAAGAGGGCTCGTCGATTATCGATAGTTTTCTCTGTATGTATGTATGTATACAATGTTTGCTGATGTGTATACCGATGCTTCTTATCTCGTGGGAATGTGTGTATTGAACGAGCTAAATTTTATGTGATAATGATGAAAAATGTCGTGGAATGGCTCGATTATATACGATTAATAAACTCAGCCAAGAATATTTTTAACTTATTTCTTGATGTTATTCTTAACAAAGCGACGTATAATTTTGACCATTACTAAATACTCGAGCATTCGAATATAATCCAACTTTGTCGAAAGACTGACCTTGTGATTTGTTTATAGTCATAGCGAAACTTAATCTTATTAGAAATTGCCTTCTTATCGTGTGAAAAAGTATTTCATTTAACGATGGATTCAAATCGATTCGTGACAATAAGGTATTGTATGGGTAATCGTATTGTGCGCTATTTTGTTAAAATAAAATGAGTTTGAAGTTAAAATCAACGAGTTGCGATTGCGAAACAAATGGAAAAATTGGGGTGTGATTTTGGCCTTATCCGCGATGATGATCGGATAAGTTATAGATTATAATTAATAAAAAAAACGGTTCCTCCTATTAATATGTATTACATCAGTGCGGATAAAAACACTTGAGAAAATCAACGCGCGATGATAAGCGGCTAGAGAATTTTTTCGCTTTTGAAATTTTATTAATTGCATCGCTGAACTACAGATTTAGATAAGAAAAAGCCCGTGTGTAATATAGAAGTGTATTAGAGCGGTATATCACACGTATTACAAAAGTTTCGAGAATAAAGATAAAAGGACACGTGCGAGCTCGCTTTGTTTTCTCTTGCTAAAGTTATTGCGAATAATCTTAGTAATACACGTGAGAACTGCGATACCGTTGAGTCGCTACTGTGCGCGGGTAATTTGCGCGTAATTATTGTTTCATTTTTAATTGAAAAGCGTGATCTAATTGTTGTTACCGTTTTGGGGAAAAGTCGGTACAGCGAAATAAGGATCGAAATTTTTTAAAATCTAAAAATGAGATATATAAAAAACTGGAATGTAATATACAATGAACACCGAGAGATAGCGATCTTTTTTATATGTACGTGTACTTGAATATAATTATTTATTTTAAAATGTCACTGGCATTATATATATATGGGTTATAAACTTGTACATCAGCTGACATCAAAGTTTGCGGGTGACCTGTATTTCAATCAGTCTAAATTCCAATCGTAGTTTAGATAAAAGTTCATATATAATACGCGGAGATAAGAGTTTTGTTGTATATTCGTAGAGAAACCGTCTTGGCAATTTTCCTGATAATATCAAGGAAGTTTCGGCACATTTCAGTTTCCATAAACAACTGTCGCACGACTTCGATGTGTATATATAGTGTATATATATAATAGTGAATCATAATAGAGATTATCATCCGAATACCTTCGAATCTAATATATAAATGACATTATTATTCAATCGTTGCGATTCTATATCAGATCGTCCTTTTTAAGTATTTTTGACAAGCGATAACAAACAATATATATGCATATGTCAATCATTTCCTTTTTCTCATATTTTTAAATTTTAGTTGAATTCTGATATTTTGTTTTAAATATTGCTATATCGTTATGAAATATCTGTTATTATTATCAAATATCTGTTCCAAATATCTGATGTACACTTTTTTTTTAAATAAATATATTTTGTTAATTAAAGAAGTAATCGACTATTTAACGGAAAGATTAATAAAAAAACATCATCAATATTATACAATCAAATGAAAATAATACTTTAATTGTTACCAAAATTGTCTATATCTCGATGCAACAACAAAAAAAGCTCCCTCTCGACCTGTTGATCATTAGCCTTAGTAATAAGGATAAGCTCCTATATGGTAAATCAAATGAGGAGTCGACGAAAATTGAAGTATAAATAATTGAAGTTTTTCAAACACAAGTATTTACATTACCATGTCACATATACTATAACAAATTTCTTTTAATCCGCGTAAATGAGTTTTTTTTCGAAAAAATGCGTATATACTACTCGTTTTTGTTCGAAACCTTCCGTTGCATCATTCTTCAATCATCATAAGAGCAAGAACTATCAAAGTAACAGGGCTGTATATAGCTACCGGTTCCAACCCTGTCACTCGACACCACTATACCCACGTGACACTGACGAGAGCCAATGTAAATCCCGCTACCAGATGTCAGCACCCCCCCTACCCCAGCCTATAAAAGTATATTTTTTTAAATAATAAAAATACTGACCGATGTATTTTAATTAGCTCTATCCAAAAACATCGCCAGATTAAACTGCTCCACCTTATATTTCTAATAAAAAATCAATAAAGATTTGGGAAAAAAAATTAATTATCTTGATTTTGATACTGCTATATCTTTTTAAATAAACAATATTTTAAACTGCTCCTAACTGCTCCAAACTGCTCTACATCCATATAATACTGCTCCATAGTAATTTTTATCGGCTCCGCTATAGTTAACTGCAAAATAAATAAAATTCATTTTGTCAGACATGAGCTGATTGAAGCGCGTAGCGCGCAGGCGCGGCTCTCATTCATTGCCGGGATAAAGTTTGAATCAATTTTAAGGTGAACTATTAATTTATATGACAAGATTAAACAGTTTAGAAAATAGTGTAGGTAACTGAGATGGAAAATAAATAAACCAAGAAACTTAATACAAATACTTAATGATTTTATTGTTGTTGATTGTGTAAAAATATTCTTACGTTTCATAAGCACCCGAACACATATTTCCTTCTGAAAATATTCTTCTGGTAAAACTATAGAAACTTTGTCTCGCCATCTCTCAGTATGATGAAGATACTTATCTTTATGATTTTCGATAATTTTTCGGTTTGATACCATTTCACATGCCTGTAAATTATTTATAGCTGCACAAACGATTTTTGTATCTGCTTCAATGATTCGAAAAATTCGAATTGTAGATCGATCACCAACGGTGTACCCTATTGTTCTTTGTTCTAGGGTGAAAACGGCTTTAGCACAGTTTTTCGATGCTTAAAGATTCAATAAAGTGAGGGGCTCAACCGTGTTTACAGAATATATAATCATTACTAGAACGTGTATTAAATTATTAAATAGTATAAATAAGGCCCATATTATAAGACCGATGCGTGTTATAATATTATACGATATAAGTTCGAAGTCAGTGGATCTTATCATGAAATTTTTGTTCATAAGTTTGTAAATTTTATTGTAAAATAAAAGAAAAATCTAAAACCATTTATCACATAAACTATAAATGCAAAGAGTTTTCATTATCGACTGCTCCAAATGTCTGTATCTTCCTATAGTTCGTTGAGGCTTACAACAAGCAAATTGCCGTTTTCAAAGTTACAAACACGCGGCAAAAAGCTTTTTGTACGTTTCTCGCAGTATGTGACCCATATTCCGTAGCGCGACGGGACAACTTGTAAGCAAATCCACATAGCCTCATTCGCATCGCTTCATTAATTAATCTTTCGCGCATCTGCTCATCCGGCGAGTTTCTCGAGATGTAGGAAAATCCAAAATTAGAGGAAGAAAAAAAACAAGGCTGTAGGGATTCCAGAAACGATTCGTGTCCTGATCGAGATTCCCTGCTGATTCGCGCATGCTTGATATAGCGTCGCAATGAGCCGAGTCATAATCAGCCCCTTACATAAGCTACACGCTGTTTTGTCTTTCTTCGAGAAAATAGTTCGTCTCTTGGTTTTACGCGTGTTTCCGTAAAGTTTACATTTGAATGAACGCCGAATCCAGGACTCCGAAAGTGACGTGTACACCTCCTGTGAGGATATCCCGGTGCTAAAGTGTTTTTATTTTTGGAGTGATTCGCGCGAATAATTAGATCAGGATCGCGATCTTCTCTAAGTTATAGAAATTTGAAGTTGAATAAATTTATTTTACTGTATTGATATTAGTAAACTTGAAAATATATACTTTTCGATGCAGCGTGTGTCAAGTGCCGCTTTACGCGTTATACGAATTTTCAGTCGCAGTTTACACATCCTGAATTGAAAAACAATATTTGATGCACGTGCAAAACATAACTCTCCCACTCGTTTGACTGGCGACCTTAGTATTATAAAACTACCATCGCTACCTTTTAGTATTATAAAACTACCATCGCTGTTTCTTAGATTATCACAGATTATTTGACTGAAAATCTCCTTCTAATAGTCAATACAGTGGCACCTAAGGCAGAATCGAAAATGAAATACGTTATTAAACACCATTGGCATGTAATTTAAACTTTATCCCGGCAATGAATGAGAGCCGCGCCTGCGCGCTACGCGCTTCAATCAGCTTATGTCTGACAAAATGAATTTTATTTAACTATAGCGGAGCCGATAAAAATTACTATGGAGCAGTATTATATGGATGTAGAGCAGTTTGGAGCAGTTTGGAGCAGTTTAAAATATTGTTTATTTAAAAAGATATAGCAGTATCAAAATCAAGATAATTAATTTTTTTTCCCAAATCTTTATTGATTTTTTATTAGAAATATAAGGTGGAGCAGTTTAATCTGGCGATGTTTTTGGATAGAGCTAATTAAAATACATCGGTCAGTATTTTTATTTTTTTTAAAAATATACTTTTATAGGCTGGGGTAGGGGGGGTTCTGTCAGCACATCTCAAGCCCAGATGGCGCCACCGTCCGTCAACAGCGTATACAGCAGTCATCGAGTGTGTTGCGATCGTCGTGTGTACTTACTATACTATATACTCATGCATGCAGGTGATGCAGGCAATAATGCTATATGTATACCTCGTATATACATAGGTAGAAAAAGCAAATGGTGGAAGCTGGGTTCGCGGCGTGCTGGCGGCCGTAGGGCCACAAAACTCTTCCCCCGACGAGAAAACTCTTGGACGTCCTCTGCACCGCAACTATGCGGAGATAGCGGTCATCCCAGCTGAAAAAGTCGCTAGTGCCTGCGAGTACAGCAGAGAGAAGAGAGAGAGAGAGAGAGAGAGAGAGTGAGCGCAACCGACGAGTGCGTGCGGATAGCCTTCACTGTAGCCCTTCGACGATGTAGAGAATGAAATTCCGTTGTCATTTCCTCCTCAGCGGATTCGAGCGTGTAACACAGGCGCACGATGACTAGCGCCTTGCCCGTCAACGGATTTATCGGGCCTAATGGCGCCCAGCCAGCTCTTGGTGAGTTTTTCACTTCGAGTGCGCAGTTATGTATGTTATACTTACGTGGACGCGACGTTTTTTTCTTATGCACGCGGCTTTCTGCTTACAGCTGAGCAAACGACCGGCGGAGGGGTCGTTTCTTCGGACAAGAGCAAGGAATGGCAAATGGAGCTGCTCATGGAGAAGCTTCGATCCAAGGCTTCCTCGTTCAAGTCTCTTGTCGAGACTGCCAAGAACATACGCATGGCTATGCTCGTAAGTACAGATCGTTGAGAGCTGGGAGTGACAGCTTGTAAAGGCTCGTCGAGTTCATTGGGTTCTTGTGTTCACAGGACAAGAGGTTTGGAATCGACAGCGTGGAGAAAAATCAGCTGCAGAAGAGCTTGGATGCGCTGCAGCACTCCATTAAGGTTACATCTTTGCAGTCCATGATAGAGCGGCTCGAGAGTCTCTCCCGACAGTTGGGGTAAGAGATAGTGCCAGAATTTTGCAGAACATCATGTTTGATCGGTAGTTTCAGATGATACATTTGATGTCGTAGGTTGAAGTTCATGATGTCTGGACCTCCGACTACCACCAGCACGGAACTTTTCATATCCTCCGACATGTTTTTCTTGGAAGTTCTGCTAGAGCCATCGGGAGCAGTCAAAGATGTTAAAATCCATCATGAAGGAAAAGCTGAGCAACAGAGTTGCGAGGAACTTGTTGCCTGTCTCTCTCGAGGAGATTTTGTTGATTTCACAACACAACTTGAGGGTTTGGCATCGATCTATCAACTTAACGCAGATAAGAAAGTAAAGTGCAAAGCATTTAGTGCTCTGCAATCGCTAGAAACGGATTTAGGAATTTTGGCTCAGTTGCAAATGTTCATGAAAGAACCATTTAATGTTGTACATAAAAGTCCTGTTGGTGAGTTGACTAGTTGTGTGAATTTCCTAGTGATTTGACTTTTTTTACTGTAATGACTTACCTATTTCTCGTTTAGGGATTCTCGAGAGAAGGAAAGGTGGACATGCCATGAAATTGACCTATTTCGTCTCACCGTATGATCTTATAGATCAGGAAAATAAAAGCTGTGAAGCTTTAAGCTTAGAGACTGTGATATCTAAGAAAGTTGGACATTCCGTTACAGTTTGTATGGAAGGATCTACAGCTCATAAGCTGCCCACATCGAGTATCATTAGTGTAAACAGGGGGCCCACTGGTAAAAGGTACATAAACTCTTTTTAAACACTAGTTTTTATAAATGCCGCATCAACTCCTAGGTACTATTATGATTATTTTGTCAACAGTACACCTTCGTATGCTTCGTTAACAAGTGCAAATTCTTCAATGCTACCAGCGTGCTTTGTATTGAAACTAGCTAAAAAAATGCCCATGTGCTTAGAACTAATTCGGAAGATACAAAAGGTTACAGACCTTGAATGCACTGATATATCTGCCCCTTATCCTCTTTTGAGCATGATTGTTCAACACGCAAGTGATAAACAATTGGATTGCCAGAACAATAGAGGACTCACAGTCGTAAGTATTTCTGAAACAACTTACATAAACAGAATTGGTTACTTTCACGTCAGAATTTCTCTAACTACCATTTACTTTGCAGAGTCTTCCAGACCAGCAACACTGCTACTTCATGACTGAAAATAGAAATATGGAAGGAGTGTTAGTTGGCAGCATACCTTTTACTCATCCAGCTCACGTACCGCAGATATTAGTTTTTCTGCGACAACAAGCATTGTTCAATACTCTAATCTCGAGCTGCGTGAGGCCGATGGCAAGGCAAGACTCGGATCACACCACGATCTTCGAAGTAAGCGCTCTGTCCTGGCAATGCATATCGGTTAGTTTGGAACATCCCTTTGAAGAAACCTTAGCGACTGCCGAGTTAGATCTGTCGGACATTTCTGCCTTGAAATGCAAACTCTACGGAGTAAGCATAACCAATACAGAGCAAACGTCTGATCTCTCAGGAAAGGTTCTGCAACGCTGTCTCAGCATTCCACTAACGATGCGAACCTTGATCAAAACTTGGGAGGGTCGAACCTTTATGCTGAACCCCATTGGTGGCGGCAACAACAGCTTCAATAACAATCTAGGAACCGGTCGAGAGCAGAATAACCACAACGGCTCGAACGTGCCGGAATTCGGTAACGAGGACATCATTATTAAGCAAGAGCCCGGCACCGGAATGAACGGTACGGGATCAACGGGCAGGCAACAGCAACAGCAACAGCAACCCCCGACGCAGCAACAGCAACCACAACAGAACCAACAACAAAACCAACAGCAGCAGCAGTCTTTTTTAGATGCCGGAGCGGAGAATAGTATCGGGTTTCCGTCATTTTCCGGCTCATCCGATACACCCCCTGCTGCAATGCTGAACCCCCTTCAGTTGGGTGCGCTTCCGACCACGCCGACGCCTTCGGGCGACGGTAAGAGCAAAAAGTCGCGTAAGCGCAAGACCGCCGATGGCTCTTGGAAGAGTCCTAAGCGGAAAAACGATCCAGATTCCAATGAGATTCTGCTGGAGAGTTCCAGCTCGGACTCCACGCCTCTGGGAACACCTACGGGTGGTAAGGACGTGATGAACGACACTCGCACCCCAACGCCCACGTCAGCCGCGAGCATCACTAGTGGCGGCCTGGATTTATCCAACCTCGATCCTTTGGATGTCTTGAGCACAGATAAAAGTTCCGACTACGACCTGGACAACGACGCGGAGATAATGCAGGTCGAGCCGACGGTAGCAAGCCTCGAAGAAGCATTGAAGCGTGAACGTAAGCTGAAAAAACGTGCCGAGGAGAAACCCAGCCCGACAAACGTCTTCGAGGACAATAAGACCCTGGTCTCGCCGTCTGTCAGCATCACGCCTATCTCAAGTGGGAGTTCTAGCCAGAGCGCCAGCTATAACTCCATGCTGACAAGCATTGGCCTGGATCGACGACCTGGTATAGAAATTATACCGATCACATCGCTGCCACAAACACCGCTACCCAACTCTATTACCATCACAGCCATAAACAATCCGTCAAAGTCATCCTCAACTACGAGCTCCTCGAGTTCTTCGTCCTCGTCGGGGACTTCCCAGGGGTTGGGAGACGAGCGAAGTAAAGAGCGCAAGAGCTCAAAAAACCGATCGTCGAGTAGCAGTATCGAGGACAAGAACAAACTAGAGAAGAAGCGAAAACGCAAACGAGAGTCGAGTCCTATGGGCCCACCAGAAAAGCTGCCACTTAAGCAGGTTAGCAGCAACATCGATCCGCTGTCTAAGCCCGTCTCGGTGAGCATCAAGCCAGCCTCAGAATCACCGCCTGCCTCCTCATCGTCTAGGCCGTCCTCGCCAGCCACTACCTTGCGCAAATTCAGCCCGTCCCCGACTCGAGGTAATCCCCTGGTCCTCGTCGGCAAATCAAGCCCTACGTCTCTGAAGCAGTCGTCGTCGTCGTCGAGTAGCTCGAGTAGTAGCACCGGTGGTAATGGCACTGGTGGTGGAAGTGGGAGTAAGCCGGTACCAAGTCCAAAACACTCGCCTGTTTACAGCAGCCCAAAACACATGTCATCAATGCCCAGCAGTAGCGTGAGTCCAAAACATGGTACGTCTTCTCCGAAACATGGAAACTCGGGCAGTGCGGGAAAGCCCAGTATGTCTGCGCTCAAGTCTGCGGCTAATTCACCTTCGGGTAAGAGCGGCGACGCCTCCAGTATTTCGTCCAAGACGAAGATTTCTTCTCTGCAGTCAACCTCACCATCGTCATCGGCGATAAGTCTGTCGGCTCTGTCGTCGTCGACCTCGTCTTCTTCGTCCCTGGGCAGTAAAGAGTCCCGAGATAAGGAGGCTCGTAAGACGTCATCTTTGATTTTCGGCAGCAGTGGTGGAAGTAGTTCGGGACACCAGAGTCCCAAGTCGAAGAGCATGAGCTCGAAGCCTAAAGCCATCGATTCAGAGCAGCAACAAGCCTCTCTATCAAGCGGTAGCGGAGGCAGCACACCGCCCTCCGATCCAAGCAAGTCAGCTTTGACCAGCACCCAACAACAGCAGCAGCAGGCGCGCAATCGCAAGGGCTCGTTAAGTGCCGTCATAGACAAGTTAAAAAACGCTCAACACTGCACCGACGATGCTATGAGCTCGTCGGGTTCGAATCTTGCTCCAACACCCACAACAGGTGGGAGCAGCTCGTCTTCCTCAACGAGCAACCCTGCTAGCAAAAACCCATCGGACACAAAGAATCCAACAGAATACATGGTTAAACCTAGCTCCGATGGTATGAAGCTCACAATTAACAAGACTCGAACGAAAGATCTTAAATCCAACAACAGCAGTCTCAAGCTCTCGTCTGTGGCTCTAGGAGGCACGAGCGGCTCTGCAGGTGGGCTAACAATTACACCTGTGACGACGCCGGGTAACGTTTCGCCAAAGCTGTTCAGCGGACTAAAGACGGGTGTGATTTCAGGTCCCGTCTCGAGGAAACCACAGGCCCAGACCACGCCAAAGGTTTTACTTTATTTTCATTCACTGAGAGAGTATTTGAACGAATTGTATAAAAATGATGCTTGGATGATATCATGTAACTGTTAAAACTTAAAACTAACTTTATAACACTAACCATTGTGTTTGTGAGAATGATTGTCGATTAAGCATTAATTCGTAAGGGTAACGACTTCGCATAAATATAACTTCATTAACTCTGTGCCATAAAGGTCCGTTCCACCTCACCGTTGACGTCCAGCAGTGGCATGGGCAGTGGTAAGGCGGGCCTCGTCTCCGGCCAAAAGCTGTCCAGTGGTGGTCTAAAATCCGGCTCTGGTTCGGGTTTGCTGTCTTCATCATCAGGGCTAGGAAAATCTTTGTCAGCAAAGTCATTTTCGTCTACAAGCGGCAGCTCGATGAAGCAAAGTTCAATAGCGGCTGAACTGAGCCGCGCACGAGACAAGGCGAGGTTCAAGACTGCGGGCGATAAATCGTTCGTGGGCAAAGGTGGCGATCTGCGCAAATCGAGCCCTTCTACGGTGGAGAGCGAGAACGAAAAAGCGTTAAGACAGCATCTAGCTTCAAACATTCTTGCATCATCGATGAGTGGACTGTCCAATCTGCCTGGACTCATGGTCGAAGGTCTGATCAAGCAGCTGGACACAAAATTTCAGATTCCAAAGTTGTCGGCGCGGGTTAACGCGGCAGATAACGCCGATAAACGATCTGTTGATAAAGTAGACTCTGGATCCAAATCATCGGACGCTTCTAGTAGATCCTCACAAATCATGTCCAGCCCAGTGGTATCGTCCACCTCTACCGTGCCGAAGCCTGAGGAAGCTCATCCTGCGATGGCGCATGGAGCTTCTAATTCCATCGTTGCTCACAGTGGAGGTAATGCTTCAACGTCCACCTCGATTTCGAACGCGATGAGCTCTCACGAATCCGACGTACCGACGAACCTATCCATGCAGTCTGATGACAGTCTACAAATGAAGGCAGAGATGAGCAGCAGTAGACCATTTCTTAATACAGGCGTGGAGTCGAGTAAAGAGGGTATTGACCTAGCGGGGAGTAAACATTCCTCGTACTCTATAGGAAGTGATACTACTGGTAACCTTGAAAGCTTAAATTTGGTTACTAAAGGATCGGAAAAGTACAAATCGTCAGACGATAAGGATCAGCAACAGCAGCAGCAGCATGCAGTCTTTCACAGAATATCTCATGTCGAGAAAAAATCGGTTGGTTTTTTTTGATGTTGGATTTTTAAATTTAGTTTATTTTTATTTATTATTTTATAATAATAAATAAAATTTTCGAATGTAGGTGGAATCTAGTATAACAACACCAGCGAGCATAACTCTCACTCCTATACCACCGGTCTCCTCGTCCGCCTCAGCTAGCGGTAGCGGCACGAGTTCACAAGAAGCGGCTGAAATGCTACTGGATTTTTCGACGCCGAAGGAATCCGGGGGCGGTGGTGGCAACGTCAGCAGTCTCCCACTGAAGAGCGCGATGTCCTTCACGGCGTCATCGTCGCCGATCAGAAAAAATACCACACCACCGCCCCCGCCACCTCCACCTCCGCTACCACCGCCACCACCGCCTTCAGTGTCACCGGCAGTGCTTGCAGTGCCACCGTCCGTATCACCAATTTCGAGCTTTCCCCAGAGTCCATCTGTGAGCCTGCACATCGTCAAGAGTCCGGCTCCTTCGCCGAGGGTCATTCCGCTGTCTCCCCACTCGGCTTCGCCCTGCATTACCGATGACGAACTTATGGACGAAGCGATTGTCGGTGGGTTTCGGATTCCGAATCCTTATTTCGCCGTTTAGAATTGGTTGGTCGTTGCTGATAGATTGAATTTTTATTTTTATTTTGTTTATATCTTGTTGTGAATGCAGTAGATTTAAGCAGTACAAAATAAGAGTCGCTATTATAAATAATTGTTATTTTATCGAAACCGAATAATTGATACATTTTTATTATTTCCAGGCTCTTGAAATCGTGAAGCTACAGAGTACAACTATCGTTCGCTATGATTCATTAAGTTGGAAGAAACCGTGATGTTAATGAACCAAATTAAGTAAGAATTATATTTTTAAATTGTATCATCCGACACCATCTGTATAATATTAGATCAACATATATATATATATAGTCTTTTAATTTTTGAGATTATAAACTATTTTTGTTAATACACCGATATTTTATAGTTTCATTTTAAATCACGCAAGTTTACCAAGAAAACCATTATATAGAAACGGTTCGCGATAGATATAAAAACTATTTAACAGACAATCACTAAGGACGCGTTCGATGTCTGTTATGACCGCTGCGCCTACAAATGAAATCACATGTCCATGACGCCACAGCGACATTTAGCAAATGAGTTGGTAATTTATTTTATCAAAATAGTGTACAATTCCTAAAGCTTAATGACAGCATTACCGGCGTACAACCTATATAAAATGCGGAATCAATGTATCTACATGCAGTAAATGAAAAACTGCTTCATAGTATACGTAAGAACAGACAAAGATTATACTAAAGCGGGAACAGCATTCCTAGGAAACATTGTTTGCGGTACAGCAAGGACGTTATAGCTACTAAACGAGATAACAAAAACATTATCTACAATCGTTGTAATATTTGTTGCGAATTTACTGTACCGTTGAATTCTAAGCAAATCGCAGAACTTTTAAAGCCTTATCATTAGAAGGTCATGAGATGAATATTTCATTTGCTGAGACTTTCTAAAACCAAAACGATTCGATATTTTTTAAAAAATAAAAAAATTTCAATGAAACTACGACGTATATTTTTTGCTAAAGTAACTACCTATACTTTAGAAAAAATTATTAACAAATCATCATTTTAAAAAATGTCGAATCGTTTTGTCTAAAATAGGTACAAATGTACGTTTATACAAGTGTAAGAAAATTCGTAATTTAATTTGTATAGAGAAAATATATCTGTATATGTACATAATATACATACATGCATTCATTCACACATATACATAATTACAATTATTATTATTACTATTATTATTATTATTATTATTACATGTTGTTTGATCTTTATCGTTAGATACAATTAACAGGACAGTTGCGTAAATGGGATCCCAACAAATTAGTTTTTCTTCTTTTTTTATCAAGATTTTGATAATTATTTATTGTTTGATATCTTGATGCAGTCTGAAGTATGTAGAATGATTTACAAACATTATTTTCATCGTTAAGTATGGAAAATGTTAAAAAATAAAGAAAAATATGTTATAGGTTACTTATATATAATTCTTACTCCATTATTTGTATAAACCTAAACCTATACATTACTAGTTATATCAAAATTAGTGTAATATGCACTCCTTCGATTATAAAATCGATACAAACTTACCAGCGAAAAACAGCATGAAAACTAAACTAGATTTGTCTATAAAATGCATTGTTAATTTACTTTCTTAAATGCTTTATAAGTATATCTACAGGTTATTAAAACATCTCAAAGCTTTCGCAATACAAAGATCAACAAGATTTGATATTTTAAAACTCACCATAGTACTTATAACTAGTAACAAAAATATATCTATATTACAATCAGTTATCCACGCAGAGAGCATACCAACTTGTTATCAACTCACAGCACCAGTTGAAGCGTTAGTGACTGATTCAATAGTATGACAGGCCCAACTTCTGGGCAAAAGAAGATCAAAGAGCTTATCGTCGTAAGGTAGGCAATGAGCTCTAGCATAAAACTCCATAGAATATAGAGAAAATATTATACCGTTTCCGATAAAAAGACAAAACCATAGGAAAATATTGCCAACCATCTTCGAATAATTCTTCGTAATGAAAACGAATAACAAACCAAAGCCGCCGAACATTAACAGTATGACCGGATAAAAGAACTTGAAAGTAAATGCGATGATATACTCGTGGAAGGCAGCTGAGACTAAGAAGACCGCAAACGTTGCGATGACCTTGTTGTGGAGGGACTCGTACACGTCCTTATAAATATATGCATAAAGCCAATCGTGTACAATGATGTTCCAAGTTCTATAGTAGGCGTCGTATGACGTGCAATTCCACCAATCCTAGAAATATAAAATCTGTTTGTAAGATAATTCATATTATTAAGTCAATTTAATTTGTGAATTACACGAACCTTATAAAATAGTCTGTCCGAAAACCTGAGCAGTTCAGCCATACAATTTTGCCAGGTGTGTAATATGGTATAAAAGCCGAAGAGGAACATTATGACCCCAGGCAACATCAAGCTGAATGTAGTAAGGATGACAGCATGTGGTTCTAAAATTTTAGAGCCAACCTTTTCGAAGGGAGGAACGACGAAACGTTCGAATACGAAAGCTACGTAGAATATCACAAGAAGGACTTCCACAAAGTTTGTGACCACTACTTTCCATTTGATCTCTTTGGTTCTAAAATAAAAATGTTACAATTATTCCCAATTTTGATAAAAGACTCGAAAATCGTTGGAGTTTTTCATACATTCTTAAAAAGAATATTGAAATATTCTCTACACGTTAAATTGAGAAGGTTTAGGTATTGAATGGCTGACGTTTCGGATTTTCTTGCTTAACCCGTCTTAAAAAGGCTCTTTGAAATTATTAAATGTATGCATGAATACATGGAACGACTATAAAAATTTAATAGAAAAAGCAATTTCATGTGCCGTCTTATGTGTACATAATATAATTTTACATAAGACCTATTTTGAAGATGGGTGAAACAAGTGAATTAAAAAGGTCGGCGAGTCAATGAACGAAATTCCATTTCCAAAAATTGGTAATATATAGAGACAAGTTTTAGATAAATTTTTAAATAATGGTAATAATTATAATCGAACCTTGGATATTCGTCTCTATAAACTAGCGTCGGGGCAAACAAGAAGTACAAAAACTTGGAAAATCCTGGACAATCCACCCCTTTATTGTCTTCATCTTTGGCCTTTTGTACTAAAATTCGAGGCGCAGTGCTCCGGACAAAGGCATACGATTTCATAAGCATACGGACCTAAACAAAAAAGTATAAAGTATATACTATTACATTATCAAATTATATAGCGCAGACGATTTTATCGATTTCTTATCGCGATCGGCGTGTTATGATCAGCAAAGAATTGACTACCTCTTCCATGAGAATCAATAAACTCGACGCAGGTGGGTGTTGAATGTCCACTAAGAATTTGGGTGGTATTGTGACGAAAGCCAGCTGCTGAGCTATATGCGCTATCAAAAATAAGTAGTCCCATGCTCTTAGTTGAAATGCTGCAAGAATAAGAACGCACATTATGAAATAGGTTAATTTGTTTGAAAAACTAGTTTATCACTTTGAAAAGTCTCTTACAATTCGGAGAAAATTCTTGACGTTTGTGGGCCCACATAGAGAATCCCAAGTACGTTATGAACGTCGAAATCGTCATGAGAATCCAAATAAGAATGGTAGTGGAAAAGTTTCCAAAACTTCGTATTATTGTACCAATGCCTACGCGTGTACTGTATAAAACCAAAAATACGTTTAAATCGCGATGATGTGCATAAAAGTACACAAATGAATACGAAATTATTTATTCATATACATTTTTTTTTTTGATAGATTAGTTTTTACTAGACTTAATTATGCAAGTGAAGAAGAAAATATTCTTAGTCTCGAGGCTGAACAAAACCCTCGCAAATAAAATGCTTGAGATACTTGAATTACTCTTAAAATATATAAGCGAATTATATAACTCAGTCTCACTGATGGCAAAATAAGATTCAAGATTACAAAAAATATCAGTACGTATCAATGAAAGACGATAATTTCATATTAAATAAAATTAAAAATATTCACAAGTGAAGTAACTCATATATTATCAGCTTTATGTATCAACCAAATATCAAATATAACACAATATCAAATTACAATTAATGCATACAAATTATAATGACATTCATTTCTTATACCAATTAACAAAATGCAACGTGATACCAGACAATTTATCCAGGCTCATGTCCACTCATGATAATGATTAATTAAAATACGTTGACCAGCATACGCAAGCGAGATAATACTCACGTTCCAGTCTCTATCAAGTCGTGAACAGCCGTATTCAAAAAGAGTATCATAAGCATGACGACAAATATGTTGTGAATTGTCCTGAAGTGATTGATCTCAAAAAGATCCGTGAGATACGAGTTTCTCGCAACGAACACCTTGTCCTGTAACTTGCCGTTTTTCCTCGTTGTTCTATTGAAAAAAAATGCGCACCTTTTACATCGCATTTCTCACAATCGCAGTTGAATCACTGCACAATATCCATTTCCGCGATGAAAATCAAAGCTCGCGCGCGTCAACATAGTTTTATACATACCTGCCATCCGGAGTTCCGTTCGGTTCACCGTTTTGCACCTCCGAAGCGTTGAACCTCTGCATCTGCCTGACCTCGGATATCATCGCGTCCAGGTCCTCGACGATGGACTGGCGCATCAGCTGCGGGTAAGTATAAAAATATTTTTAGCGCGCAATATTCGCGATTGAATGAAATGCCCGCCATCGTCCCGCGGCAGTTTATGATGCATTTTAAATTATTAGCGAGTCACACAAAGTGATTCGACCTGAAATTCTGACCTCTCGCCTATCTCGCATATCGTTAAGTTATCAAAAATCGGCCGATGTGAGTTGATCGCAGATCGTATAAATTCGCGATATATCATTTTTTTTCTTCAGCGACGATCGTTTCGTCAAAAATTATCGTTCGAGTCAGAAAGATCGACTAATTACCTGCATCCGATCCAGTAACTTGTCCATTTTCTCTGCGCCCAGCGATGCAAAGGGTCTCGGCGGGCTACCGCCGTCAACTGGAAAACAACGTTTATGGAATGATAATCACAACACGAAGACCAGCTTGACTATACGAGTATAATAAATTATTGTTACGGCGTCTTTAAATCCTACCGCACAAGCTTAAGAGTGTTCTATAGCCTAAAGGCGCCCTCTAGTCTACGTTTTTGCTTATTTGCATAAACTTTTCATATTCACGCTCCTTAAAAATATAAAAACAAAGCTTCCCCACGCGCACTGACTATTTAAGATTATGTTGAAAAATTAAGTAAGTTTGGTGGCCGAATTTTTTAATCCACCACCAAGTTTGCACTTACAATTTTTCTCGACGTCTTATAATTTTAGCATTGCAAATATCCAAATAATTATTTTTTTCAACATAATCTTAAACGGTCAGTGTACGTGCGGGGAAACTTTGTTTTTATGTTTTTAAGGAGCGTGAATATTAAAAATGTATGCAAATAAGCAAAAATGTAGACTAGATGGCAGCACTCTTAATATACGTAAAATAATTGAAACTTCTATATAAATCAAAACGTACCACCGTCCTTATTAAAACTAGCAATCCCGTACATTTTTTCGTGTCGCAGACGAACCTTCGGCACGTCCTCGTTCATCGTCACCTGTTCACTCAATCGAATATATATATATATATATATATATATATATATATATATATATATATATATATATAATATATATTTATATATACAATGTATACACAAACAAAAATAAAACTATATTTGCCCAGCTTCGCTGTTAACTGGCATATAGGTAAACGACGACGCTATACGCGCGTGTATATAAAAACAAGAGCTAGACTACGCAGAAACGCACAGTTGATATATACAACTCCTTCCGACGCGATCGGCGCTCGCGTACTTACTACCGATCAAGAGTACTATACTGATGGCTCGGCTCCTCTAACCGCGCGCGACGTGCTTCATTCTAATCTTTGGGGAGAACCAGAGCTTTCCCCTACTACTTACTCCTACCGGGTAGTATTATCTATCCGGGAGTGTACAATAACGTTCGGATATACGGTGTATTTGTGATTGCGCGTATCTGCCGCGGTGAACCGATCGGCTGCGTGTAAACATGATTGACGGTGATCGAATCCTAATATATGTGTATATATGCGTATACGAGGAAATGTTTTTAAATTCGCCAGATTTTGGGAGGTCAAATTTGGAACTCGAGAGCGCGGTTTTTTTAAAAATCGGTAGCTTTGCGGTGCACCGTTTTCTCGGTCACTTAAATTATACGAGATAAGTAGCCTTCTTTCAACGGCGTTCGCTCGATTTCTGAAGGTGCAATCGAAAAACTAACGAATTTAAAAAGTTTGCCTCATCTGCGTATTATAGAGGCATATATAGATATGCGATACTTGGATGACAATAGTCGCGGTGTGTTACAGAATACGCGAAAGTTATGTCAGCGTTTTTACAATTTCGTTGTAATTGCATGCGGTGTGTTTGGAAATTGAGAAATGCGAGCGCGACTCAGCGAGACCAACTTGGAAGGAGTTGTATTGTATTTTTTTATTACTTGGATATTTACATTTTCATTTTTCGTAATATATAAACGATTCAACCTTCCTTCAAGATATTCCTTCATTAATCATGACGATGATGCAGCGAAAAATTTCATATCGAGTATAATAGATCCATTGTATATCTAAATGTCAAAATAATGTTTATTTTCGTTCGCCTCCAGCAACGCCAATCGAGATATAATTTAATCGAGCTTTCTACAAAAAACGAAACAGCATTGGTTTTCAGCCCGAAACTTCCTGGACCGTAAGATAAACATATTTATTTCAAAACTTCTATAGATAACAATTCTGCGCATACGAAAGTTTTCTAGATAAGCCGATGCGACTTAGTACTTCGCACTTTCACTGCACAAGTTATATTACCATGCAATTATGCGTAAACGGCACCGATTGAATAACGAGCGACATAAACGCGTACCGAACGACCTTACGTCTAATCAAATCGAACCGAAGTCACATCAATCTGTAAACAAATCGCACCATCGTCGATAAAAATCGAAAAAGAACGTCACGTATCGCTAAATCTCAAGAAGCATCCCCATATCCCGAGTACGTATGCACCCAAGAAAAATATCATTCAAAAACCACATTCTTATCTATATACAGCACCTAGCTCATATCCTAATAACACAGAACGCGCGTGACCTCTTTCTCTCTATCGATAAGAGGACACGCTTTTTTCTTTCTCGCCGAGTGCACTGGCACTCGCTTGATCGCTCTGCGGACACGTGTACTCGCTCAGCTTTCGACTATTATAAAAACGTTTACTCGAGCAAGCACGCGTATGCGCGTTTATTTGCGTCTATATATACCTATCACGAGTGCGAGTGATTCGCGGTATGAGAGAGAAAGGTTATGCGCGAGTGCACATGCGAATGACGAGCGGTTATATTGCACATAGCTCGAGTGAATGACGCGTCGCCGAGCGATTCTTTGTCGGAAATTCATGGATTTTTCTCAGATTCGTCATGACGTCCTGTCATCGACAGCCGTGCCACGTTGGGAACAACGTTTGTACACTCGCCGACTGGCCTCTGTGTTTAGAGGAAAAGTTGATCTTGCGATAGTCATTGTTGCGCAAGTGTCTGGATTTTCGGTTATCGATGCGAGCTTTCAGATAAAGTAAATCTATAAAAATTGATTGTGCAAAAAACAATGCGAATCGTATAATTCCCATATTCTCAGAAGCTCTGATCGCGCAATCGCGCGCCTGTCTTCCGAGTCGGCGACATTGTATAAATGAACGATAAGCTTATATGAAAAGGAGCTTCAAAGTCTTAATGCTCCAATTACTTCATCATTTGTTGCATGAGACCTTTACACTTCTAATGAGAAAATATCAAGGCGGCGAGATGCTGATGATGGACTGCAAAATAATTATCAACTCGAGTCTGCTCGATTCTTAAGTAAATTATTTATTTCCTTATCTCGTATACGTAATCGCGTTCGGTCGAGTCTATTTACATTTTTTACAATTAGTTTGGTCTTCAGAGCGAACTCGTCGGCTTCCTGATATCGTGTAGAACGTCGATCATCAGCGGGAGCCAGAATTGTTGAAGTGCGGCGACGTCTCTGAAGCCTGTGTACCAACAGATGAAGATTTATCGATAAAATATACTGTATAGAGAGACATGCAATCAAGATGAAATATTCGAATGGTTGCTGACCTGTGACATTTGATCCATAGGATCTGTATAATTACTCCTCTGAGAGTAACTCGTGGATGTGTGGCTCGTTGGCTGAGCTATGCCGTTCGTCGACGATTTATAGCCAGTCACCTAAGCAAGCAGATAAAATACATTGTACTTATTGCAATGTTAATTGCAAAGACAAGATTGAAAGTATATGTTTGTTATTTTTACTCTGATAATTCAACTTAATCAGCTCTGGTGCAAACGATCGCTTACCCAAACATCTCTATCAACCTGATCGACGAAAGATAGAGATGTTTTAATACTACACCACATGCAGTATTGCACTAAGCTCGAACACAAAGATAATACAGACATACAAGAAAAAACGAAACGAACCTTATCGTTGATTTCCGGGAAAATCGTGCTGAGATTAAAGTTCGTGAGACTCGTGCCAGACGGGTGATGTTGCGTCATAGCCATGGGGTTGCTGGTACTCGCTGGAACACCAGGACCCTGGTTACCACCGCTATTAGAGCTATTGACGGTCGGAGGAGGTGGAGGCAACGTTGATTTAGAGTACGATTGGTTTTGGTACAGTGGATTCGGTGGAGGCAAGAACGTAGACGTGTGGTGGTAATCGTCCAGTGGCGAGGACAGTCCAGGAAAGTCGAAGTTCTGAACTGTGGATGTAGTGGTGCTACTGGCACTCGTCGTTTCTTGCTTTCGTTTGGTCTTCTTCTGTTGACTGAAATAAAGCCGTTTGTCGCTGCAGTTCTGATGCTTGTAGGGCTGGTGGTGATGGTGATGATGGTGGTGACTTTTCACTCCGTCAGTAATGTTGGTCAGCAGTGGAGTCGTTATGGAGGTGGTGGAAACATTAGGTGGCAGCAAGAAGTTGTTGCCCTCGAGGTAGTCTGGCGTGTTCTCGTGCAGAGACATCATATAGTTAGCCGAACTGTTGGTGATGAAGTTCGACGTTGGGTAGATGTTCGCATTGGACGAGTAAGCATACGAGTGGTTAAAGTTCTGGTTCATCACTTGGCCATAGCCAGTACCCGCCTCATCCACGTTCGGAAAATAGTTGATCGACATAGGATCCGAGCTCAGACTACTGGAAAACTTATTCTGCGTGTAGTTACTCGAAGTATACTTCGGCAGATTCTTCTCCGGGTGACTGCTGCTGTCCGTGTTATTCGTCCCAATTAGAGCCTCGGCTGTGTAGTTACTCTTGCAGTTTCTACTTCTCCACTGAGCATCGTTGCTCTGCTGGTTGTACTTTTGTTGTTGCTGTTGTTGTTGCTGTTGTTGTTGCTGCTGTTGGTAGTTGGTGTCCCCGAAGCCAGAAGCGGAGGAGCTGGTCTTGGGCTCCTCGTGCTGTCGATGAATATGATCATTAGCCGAGTTGGCCGACTGCTTCTGGCGCATATCCATCTGCCTCTTGGCACTAGCCCTCGGACTGCTGTTGGTCTTCCTCTGTTTCCTCGAAGGTGGTTGTTGTTGTTGCTGGGGCTGTTGATGCTGCTGCGGATGATGGTGACTTCCATGGTGATGGTTGACAGTATTATGCGTTTGTTGCTGCTGCTGGTTCTTGTCGACCTTCTCGTGATCGACCAGTTGACTGACCGACAGGAAGGGCATCCCGTGAGAACTGTGCTGCTGTGGATTCTGCGAATTGACGATACCCTGATATTCTCTGCTGCTAACGTTGGTTTCCTTACTCTTCAACGGTTCCTTGCCGATTTCGGTGTTACTCGTTCTGATCGGCATCTGCCCGAACAAAAAGTTCTGCTTGTCAGAAACGTTGGGGGTTCCTAGCGCCAAGTCTCCCACGAGCGTCGGCATGGCCGACGACTCCACGCTCTTTAAATTTTGATTTTGTTCGGTACTCTGGGATAAATTCTTCGTCGGTGACCAAGAGAACGTCTGCTCCTCTGGATAATACGTCGTATCCACGTTCCTCTTGCTGTCCGCGCCCTGCAATACCGGTATATTCGGGAAAGTCGGCGTGGACATGTCGTAATTATTGTAAAACTGGTGATTCCCACTGGTTTGGTTGTAACCAGACGTCTGTGAAAATATGTTATTCTGGCAGAAATCGAGTTCCTTGCCAATCGGCGGCAGAATTATATCGCCGATGTTGGAGTTGTGCTTAATCTCGGGCGTCATCATCCAATTGACCGGTGGCCTCATTGCGTGCTCCGATTTCGCTTTTGATTGTGGTTGGTGCTGATGCTGTTGCTGCTGCTGCTGCTGCACGTGCTGCTGCTTGTTATTGTTATTACCATTTGCGTTATTACTGTTGTTATTATAGAGCGTGTTCTCCGGCTGGAGACTGGAGCTCGGCACTTGGGGTGCCGGTTGGTACTTGGAGTGGATCTGTTGGGGCTTGTTGTCCGAGGCGTACTTGTAGGTGGTGCTGGGATAGACCTCGTGACCGTTGGAGTATCTGGGCTGGACGTTGGCCGAGTCAGAGTTGAAGTTCGTTGAAGTATGAGTCTCGTAGTCAGGTAACATATAGTTGGATTTGTCGGTTTTTAGAGGCTGCAGCTGCTGGCTCGTGTTGGAGGTTTTGGAGTTGGATGTTTGGTGGGTTTGTTGGTTCTGCTGATTCTGCTGCTGCTGATTGTGCTGGAGATGAGGAGCCAAGTCCAAAGTGCTGGAGTAGTTGTTCTGCATGTAGTCGATATCCATAGGGTATTTGTACTTGTTCTTGTTTTCCGGAGGGAATTTGTAATCAGAATTCGATCCTGAATGCTGATTGTGGGTACGAGTGGATTTCTGCAGAGAAGGATTCCGAGAGTCGAGCTGAGAAAGTCGCATTGTCCTCGATTTAAGCGAATCGTTGTACGATCGCTTCGGGTTGTCTATGGGTAGTTTGTTCTTGGATTTGTCAAAGCTCGGCATCTGAGAATCAACTACCGCCGAGTAAGTCGGTTGAGTCAAGGTATTGTTCTTGGATTTATCAAAGTTCGGCATCTGAGAATCAACCGCAGTATACGATGGCTGAGTCAGTACATTATTTTTGGACTTGTCGAAGTTCGGTATTTGTGAATCAACTGTCGAGTAAGTCGGCTGGCTCAAGGTATTGTTCTTAGATTTGTCAAAGCTCGGTATCTGAGAATTAACCGTGGTATACGATGGTTGGGCCAATGCATTATTTTTAGATTTGTCGAAATTAGGCATTTGAGAATCTACTGTAGTGTATGACGACTGGGTCAAATTATTATTCTTGGATTTCTCAAAGTTCGGCACATGAGATTCAACTGAAGAGTAAGTCGGTTGAGTCATTGTATTGTTCTTGGGTTTGTCAAAGCTCGGCATCTGAGCATTAACCGCAGTGTATGATGACTGAGCCAGTGAATTATTTTTAGATTTATCAAAGTTGGACATTTGAGAATCAACCGTAGTATACGACGGCTGGGTTAATGCACTACTTTTGGACTTATCAAAGTTTGGCATTTGTGAATCAACTGTAGAGTAAGTCGGTTGAGTCATTGTATTGTTTTTGGATTTGTCAAAACTCGGCATTTGTGGATCAGCTACGGTAGAGTACGATGGCTGGGCCAATGCATTATTCTTAGACTTGTCAAAAGTATTGTCAAAATTAGACTTGTTCGGCATATGAGAATCAACTGTAGAGTAAGTCGGCTGAGTCAAGGTATTCGATAGCGAAGCGTTATCTTTAGGCAAAGGAAGATAATTGAAATTCTCGCAGATGTTTTTCGAGATGTCAGTCGTCACAGGAGTCTGCTCGTATTGCGAAAAGTTGTTGTTACTACTGAGCGGCGAGAACGTGGTCCAAGACAATATGCTAAAGTTTGAAGTGGTATTCGCGACAGTAGTGGTAGATCTCGTCAGATTGTTTTCCTCGAAAATCGTCGTTACGATGTAAGACGCCTCAGTTTGCTGTGTGAATACACTAGACCTACTTGAAACGGCGATTTTTTGCACTGACGTGGTCGGCTGTGAAGATACGGTCATGACCTTCTTACTGAGCTTGTTGTCGCAAGGTCCTATGTACGAATTCGTGTTTGGAATTTCATTGGGCTTCTTCTGATGCAAAGCAGTTGTGTCTGTATTCGTCGGCGGTGAAGCTTTGCATTCGACCTTTTTGATGGAGTGGAAATTGTTGGATGTCACGTTTTGATTATTTTGTATGGGAGCCTTAGATATTTTCTCCTGATTTATAGGAATTTGAATATTTTTATTCAAAGACTCATTATTCGTCTCAATAGGTGGATTATTACGAGACGAGTACTCATTACTGCGTTCTGTAAAAGCTTCCATTGGGCAAATCTGAAGCTTGCAAAGATCTCGATCAGTTGGGTAACTATACTGACTAGTGTTACGATCGACGTTTTCTTTAACGCAGTTATTAGATACAGAGGTCTGGCACTCTTGAGTCACGTACTGCGATACTGAATTATACTTGCTCAAAGTTTCCGTAGGCATAGTATTCGTAGCCAACGACGTCGTTGAGATGTACTTGTTTAAAATTTCGTTCGCCATAGAACTTGATATGGAATTCAGTGACATGTCCTTTGAGTAACTGAACGTCGACTGAGATTTGTTTTCTGGCGGGTAATTCTGAACGCTGTTGCCCATCGACCTGTCGATGTTATCTGGAATTATAGACGATTGATCCCTATTTGTCAAAGTGTTGTTAACGTTGGAGTTCTCACTTGAATTTGTCGAATTATTTTGTTGTAGTTGCATAGAACTATTCGTTTCTACATTGAGTTGCCTGTTGATCTGCTCAGAAGAAACAGGAATAATCTTGTAAGATTCCGTGATGGTCTGACTACTGACGACCCTCGGGAGAGTCTTAGCTGGAGCCGCTGCCGATGTCGAACTGCTAATAGGCGTTATGGTCTCAGTTGATTTTAGTTGAGACGATTCGCTTATTCCAGTAGGTTCTGCTGTTTCTAAATTATCATTTCCCGAGCTTCTCGTATTAATTTTGAAATTATTCGGTTCTATCGCTCCTATTTGTAGTAGCATAGGTGGCGTCTGACTACTGTACTTGAAATCATCTTTCATTTCATCGTCCAGTACTTCCGTTTTGCCAGTCAGCGATGAGACAATTGGGAAAGCCATCAAGAAGGCAGCTGTAGGAGATATTGATTCCGAGTTGTTTGAGCTTGACGGTACTTGAAGAGATGCGAAGATATCGTTTGATAAGTCTGAGTGCAGAGAATCAGTTTTATGGTTTATGGGTACAAAACTATTGCTTGGGCTATAAGAGATTGTCTTTAATAAGTTTTGATCTTCCTTAATATTATTTTTGGATTTCAAGGATTCATCTTCTGTCGTGATCTTGATAGAAGGCGACGTCGATGTTTCTGGTATAGAATGAATTTTTTCTTCTGAACCCTCAAGCTTCATAGTAGTGTTTGTATCCAAATTTAGGAAAATTTTGTTATTTTCAGGTTGTTGCTCGTCTAAGATTTCATTTTGAGCATTTGATTGCAACATATTGTCAAGTCTAGTTTCAATAGTGCAGGTTTGATTATCATCGTTCGTGAGAATGATATTATCATCAATGACACAGTTGGATGCCAATTGTATCTCTGTTTTCTGAGTTTCAGTAGTTTTATTATCCTTATTCTCAGTTGCAATTTCTTTGGCTTCACTGATACTTTTTGATTCGCGTGCAACTTTTTCCGAAAAATCCTCTTGTTGTGAATGGTCTGTCATATTTTTTGTGATATTCAATAACTCTTTTTCTGACGATGAAATTGAATTATTAGAATTGTTCAAATTGACTGCTTTCTCATCCATAGAAAATTCGTTTTGTGGATCTTGTTTCTCCTCTCTCGGTTTGTCGTTATTTAATGCGATTTTACTCGAGTTATTTATTAAGTTATCATTACATTTTTGCTCTTCGCGTTTTTCAGTCGAATTATCAAGTATTGAATAAGAAGAATTTTCTCCAATCTTACTTATAACTTGCTTTAAATTTTCAATTGACTTACAAGTTACAGCATCATTCAAAATTATATTCGATTCAATTTGTAAATTTTTAACTTGATTTTCAGTTTCACTGCATTTTTTTTTCTTAGTCTCTATCATTTCATTCGGATTAGAGTTCAAACTCCGTTTCAAAGGTTTATTTAAAGGTGATTTTGTTTCCTTATTATCATTTTTATTATCATCTTTAGAATTTTGAGAATCCTTTTGAGTTTCTGCATTAGTAAGCCGACTATTTTTTGCTGCTTTTGAAACATTTTTCCCTTTAGTTTGCTTATCAACTGAAGATGTTCCTTTGCTTTCACCTTTAGCATCAGACTTTTCTTTACGAATTGCAGGAATTGGAACTTTGTATGTCATAGTAGTCTCAGTAACTTCTTTTATTTTAGGTAAAATTCCCTTAGTACCACCAATTTTAGTTGAGTTCACAATGGTCTTGACATTTTTTGTCCAGTCTTTGGGATTTATCAACATGTTGGTTTGAATATTTGGCACAGTATTCAAAGTTACAGTATTCATTGTTTGCATTGTACTAACTGTCTGGAAATGATTAGTTTGCAAGGGTTGTACAACAATCATTTGGCCCTGTTGTGCATTATTCAAAATAATAGGATTTGTCGAATGAGTCTGAGCATTAACAAAGATGTTTGGTGACATATTACATTGCATTGGTGTCACCATAGGCACTATTTTACCAGCTGACAAGACATATGTGCCAGCTGCAAGACTGTTGACATCTGTGGTGCCTTTTGTTTTTTTCAATTTTGGAGCAACTTTCTTTTTTCTCTTCACTTTCTTATGATTTTCTAATAAAAATAAAAATTCAATAATTGATTAATAAATATTCTTATTTTACATTGATAAACATATTATGAACTTGACAGCACTTACTGATTTCTGGTTTTACAGGAGAAGCTTCTACTGATGTACTCAGCGCTGATTCTTCATTAGATGATGATTTATCTCCTTTCTCATTTGTATCACTAGAGCCACTATTAGCATGATTTTCTTGATCCTCAATAGTACATTTAGATTTTTCTGGAAAGCACTTCTTACGGACGGGTTGCTTTTTAGTACTCTTTACCTTGACTGCTTTCTTTTTTAAATTTGCTCTTAGACTAGCTGTACTCTTTTCTTTTTTCTTCTCCCCGCTTTCATCTGATTAAAAGTAGTAAATTTTAATTCACGTATTTTGTATCAAGAGTAGTATTCCGCATAGTATCTTACTTGTTTCAACTGTCTCAGCAATTTGAGATCCAGGAACAACATTGATTTTATTTGACCACTTAAGTGGTGATATTTTTTCCAGAGCAGGCTCTGCTGGCACAGTGATTCCTGCATCTTTCAATAGCTCGGAGAGTAACTGTGTCCTAGAAATAAGTTGCACTACCAGCTTCTTTAATCGAGCCAATTCCTCCTCTATAATTATAGAAGAAAACGATTTGAGAAAATTACACAAACAACTTTTAGATGCGTAGTATAATACTCACTGTGAGCATCTGATGCCCTGGCATAAAACAAATCATCGGTACGACTATGTAGGTCCTTGATATACTTGGAAGCATGAATAAGAATATCGATTTTGTTCCGCTTACGTCCTTCCAAATGAGGTGGCAATAGATCGGATAAATTTTTGAAGTATCCATTCATACGACTTCTTCTGTCTCTTTCCCATGTTTTGGCTTTTCTGAAATTGCACAATTTTAACATCAACCATGAGTCTCACAACGATAAATCCGCACTTATCCACAGCAAAAACTTACGTATTTTCCTTTCGAGGCATAATAAATCTACCCTTTTTTCAATATTCCCATCCTACTCATTTTTAGGATTCCGAATTTTCCCGAAAATCTCACATTCTACAGGAAAATACCGCACACAACAAGTTACACATCCCGTGCAATGTTTGTTTTCAAAAGAAAGCGAAAAAACAGCTGTTCTAGGACCAGCTTAGACCAGCTATTAATTTACAACTATTCCGATGATGTTGATCTGTAGACTGTCGAGTAGACCCGACACCCGACTTTACCACTAGGGACTTTTCAAGTCTAGGGATAGGAATTTCTTGCTATCCAAATTCGTCTGCACACCAATAGTGATGGATGAGCTTTAAAAGCGCTGAAAAATAATGTCACGTATCTAAGTTTCCTGATTCCTGAACTGTCTGAAGAATAATAATTTTATTATTATTATATTATTATTATTATAAGCCTACATTTTTATATTTTATTTTATATAGTGCAGAAGGTAACATCGTCAAAAAGCCAGTCTGTTCGCACTGTTCGAACATAACCATAGAGAGTTATCCGACAACTCGGTAGATAACTCGCTCGTAGATAACAAGATAACGAATGCAAAGCGTTTGACGCGAAAAATTGCATCTGTTTGTTATCTGATACACCCCCATAATGCAAGATAACCACTGTGCAAGCGAACAGAACAGCGAACGAACCTATTCTACTTTTAATATTTAAAGGGCCAGCTGCAAGAAAAATGCATAAGTAGTTTTCAGTCGCCGCTCTAAAAAAATAAGAAATAGCTAGAATTGAACGATCGATAAATCAATGAAGTAATTTCTTTTACGCCGCGATTAACCCAGTCGTAGAAAAGAAGTAAAAAAGTGCCTAGTGCGATTATACGCTCCCACCCCCCAGTGCGCGCACAATCAAGATTGATACCTACCCCCTGGTCGTTAGTTCCCCCTCCCTTTTTATCTCCATAACTGCACCTGCAGCAACAGCAGCAGCAGCTATTGCGCGATCATCATCATCATCATCATCATAATATTTCCACATACACATCAATGTGTGCGCGCGAGAGTCGCTCGGCCGCCGCTTCGGCTGTACCGTAGATAATCTAAGTGCACATCAGAGTTACAGCTGCGAGTGTACGAGCGACGTATTACCTACATACATAATATAGGAAAAATCTCTTTGCGAGGGGGCTGCTGCATGTCGCGAGTCGAGCCCGTGAAAACACGCGAAAATGGCGGAACAAGGTGAAAGGAATCAACTGCCGCCCGGGTGGGAGTGTAGATACGACGGCAGAAGCGGACGAGCGTAAGTTTTTTGTCTTCTAATCTCTTTTTAAGCTGAGTTTGTTCATTGGAAGCTATAGGCGAGGGTAATCTTGTTAAGGGGTTGCGTCAATGTCGCGGTTGATTGGAGCGCGTGACGGGCTTCCTTCAGTACTTTATAGCTTTTGCGAACGTAACGATAGACTACTGTTGCTTTTGCAGGTACTTTATAAATCACTTCAATCGCTCGACGACATGGGAAGATCCCAGGGTTCGATACTGGCAGTACGCACAGTACATACAGTCGCAGAATTCAACTACTCCGAGCTCTGGAACAACTGATCACCCCAGTGAATCCATTCCCTTACAGGTCAGTGAGGCTTTTGTTTTGAGATTGGGGATTCATTTTGCTGTTGGGATAGCGTTCTTCTTTGTGCTTGCTGAGTGAATAGTGTACTTTCTATTGCTTCGTGCATGCATTCAACGCTCAACTTATACTTACATTTCTTATCCTCTTTTCTTATGAACCTACTATGATGACCGATTCGAGATTCAGATAATATATAGAGTTTAATTGAAGTTTAAGCTTGGCTTTGATAGACTTTTTGTTTTGTAGATTACAATAAGATATATATCAATTTTTTCAAAGTTCAAAATTATATAATATTTAAAATTTCAAAACATAAATTACTGTAAACTTTTCTAAAAACTCTCTTTGAATACTTCCCACATTTGCACGCTGCGTTTCTCTGGACTGTCATCGAATAACATGATGACAGATGAGTGGAAATACGTCAGCAGGGCATATCGTTTATTCCGGAGCTCACAGAGCTCCACAAGTCTATCCAACTCCTTCGCCTTATCGTAATCCACAGCCTGCATTTTTACCTCCAAGTTTGCAGGTAGGTCATGTGCCATCTCTGTGAAATGACTAAACCTGATTTCTCTAACTTGAAATTTCCATGTATAATGTTTGAGCTAGAAAGATGTTTGTCCAAGTAGTAAGAAATATTAATATTTTGTAATCATTTTATAGGACTTGAAGACTCCACTGTCCACTACTCGATCTGTGAGCAACATGACAAATAGGTTTGGCGATATGACAATTGGTTCTCCTACCCCAATGAGGAATTTAGAGTCTAGTTTCATTCAAAATAATGATGTGGAATTACAAGTTGCCACAATCAATGCCATGTTTCCTACAGTCTCCGATACTCATATTCGACTGTTACTGAAGAAGTAAGTTTCCATGATATGACAAAAAATGCTCAAAACAAAAATTAATTTTACAGAGATGAAGCTTATACTGCGATTTTATCTAATTTGTCTCTTAACAACTTAACTGCTTCCACAATACTAATGCTTCAGTTCTTACCATTATTTTTCTGTTAACTTGTTTAACAATGCAAAATTAACAACTTCAATTTTGAGCTTTCTGTCAGAAATAGCACGTTGTAACTCAGGAATGGGTAATTTTTTAATTTTAGCATAAGTAATTCAGTATATCCAACAAGTAAACTGGTATAATTAACAGAATTCTTTTGTACATACATAAACAATTTGAGAATTTTGTTTAGGTCATTTCAATGACAATTGAAATGAACCCATCCCTGCCGTAAGTTCAAGTGCTAAGTTCCCAGCCAATCTCTTTCAGATACCATAACAGGCCAGCTTTGGTTGTGAGTGCTCTACAAGTCGAGAAGAATCCACTATGTCAGCCAGGACCTTGTACGCCGATCGGCGTGCATTCCAACTACGCAATACCGAGATGGCGACTTCCAGCACACGCTATTCACGCAGCTCTTACACTGAGTCCACCCCGGGGCGTACGGCCGGCCCCACATTCCCCAAAAATGAAACTTAGGTTCATGCCATTATTAACAGTGTCAAAACCTATATTTGGATGCTAGATGTTGATATTCCATATCTTTGTATGAATGAAAGAAAAATAGGGAAAGACAGAAAAAGGGGATGTTTTCTGATAAGCGGAATACGAGTAAAATATTCGTTAGTCTTAAAAAAAATGAACTCATTCATACATTGGTAAATTTATAGTGAATTTTGTTATACCTACTATTTGATCTTATTGTATTTTCATTTTCAAAAACTAAGTTTCTTTGATAGAATGAAACGCAAATGACAATACTTTTTTATTTGAATGACTTACAGCTATAGAGATGTTTTCTGAGCATGAAAAATGTCAGAAAATATTTTTTGGTTTTACAAGTTGTCTATTTAAAAAATATTAATCGCCAAATACTAAGAAAAGTAAACTATGTTAGTCCTTAGATATTTGGTGTATCCATAGTAAAATTAATGCATTATTAGTCAAGCTCAAATAGGTTTTGTATTGTTGCATGTTTATCCCTCAGTCTAAAGAATATGAAAAAACGTGCAATTTTTCTTTTATTCATTATTTACAAAGTCCACATAAACACTAAACACTGCTGCTTATCACAGAAAAGTTCGTCAATTGTGACAATGATTGTATTGCACTGAACATAAATATTGTCAAGTTTTCAATTATTAAATCAACGTCAGTACTACTTACTATTGCAGTCAAATTTATAGTTTAAATATTATTAATAATAATACAAAGTTAAACTAGAAAGTTAAAAAAAAAACTAAACATAAAATTTTCAATTTAATATACTAAGTGCAATAAACTACTTTGTATAAGTTAGTTTTGCCCCAATCTGAAATAACAAGTAACACATACATGTAGTTATTTTTATGTTGATTTATTACATATTTTATTTTTACCCCAATCTTTTTCAGTTACATCCTGGTTTTCAGTACCTTTGATGTTGAGTCGCATCAGTTACTCAAAACGTAGATAGGTTAGTTGTATCCTTATGTTGTTAAAGAATGTACATTTCTGTGGATAGAAAATTATCTAATAATTATTTTTTAATTACCTCTAAAGATAAATTCTTTATTTCCTTACGCACGCATTCTTCACTTTTGCACAAGCTTGCTGAGTTTTATGTAAGAGTAGTTGAAATGTACAGTATATTTTTAATATTATTACAAAAATGATATCTACGTCGTTACCATTTCAATATTCTAAATTACTTGTATTGTTACTGTAGGATATATAGAAATGAATTTGATTGAAAAAGTTCATTAATTTTGAATACTTTATGCAGGTACCTGAAGAATGTATTTCCTAAGGTTGACGAATACACACTCCTTGATACTCTAGAACAATGTGATAACAATGTTCAAAAAGCAACAGATAAATTGCTTGAGCTGGGCTATGAAAAACGCAGCCCTACTGCACCATCAAGAGCATCTATTAAAAAAAAGGAAGAAGAGGAAAAAGTAAGTGCATGGGGTACAAAATTAAGTTTTCAGCATAACCAATATATTTTGTTTTTTCAGATGCATATTCCTCCGCCAGCTCCTACACCACCACCCCGTATGAAAAGTGTAGAAGAAAAAAACAAAAGTAAGTTGGTTGTGTCAAATTTCAAGCTGTCTTTCGTTTACTGTGTTAGGTTCATTTTAATCTGATCCAAATATTTGTATAGTGAAATTGCGTTTAATGGAAAAATTCAAAGAAGTGCCAGAGAAAGTAATTTTATTGGCTATGGATAGTGTAGATTATGATGAAGAGCGTGCAGCGCATATTTTAGATATTATGATTGCAGAAGAAGCCATTAAACCATTAAATACGTCCAGTAGTCAAAGGTAACCAAAATGATTAATCAATCAAGAATTTTATAATAATAAATTAAAATATAACTAATGTATATCTTTACTTTTGCAGTAGTAACAGAAGTGATGACAGAAAAGACAGCCCTCCAATAGCAGAACCACTTAAATTAAGTGCTTCTCCAATTAAGAGAATGACAAAGGAAACTGATGAAAAGTCTAAGCGACCCAAGAATAAAAGCGAAGTACCAAAGTAGGTTAAATACTAAAAATAACGGATTTCCATCGATTTTATTTCCAAGCTATGTTATTTTTATATCGTTTATAACATAAATACTTCTAAATTGAGCTTATTAATATTCAAGATAAACTTTCAACTAAATTTAATAGTTTTTCTTAACATATCCTTACTATAATTAAAATTTTTTAAATAAATAAATGCATATGTTTACTAAAATTTTAGAGTTTCACGAGGAACGAGTACTACAGAAGATGATGATTATAAATCGATTTACTTAACAAGGCCAATGGGTCCAAATACAGACTTACCCAAAGGAGCAAACAATGATCTACTCCTGTAAGTATTTCTTTCAAATGTATTTTCTGTGAAATGTAAGCAATATGAAGAGAATATAAAAACATTGATGATATATTTTAGGCCTGATTACGCTCCTTGGTCTGGACCAGATCCAACTCTGTTAACGAAAAATACACAAAGTAGAACTTTAGCCTTAGGACGAAATCCAAGCTTAGTCAGTGGTAGTTGTAATCTGGCAAAGGGTCCGAATTCAGAACTTTGTAAAGGTCCGTTAAGGGGATTGGCGCAAGGTTCGATTTATTCCCAAAGGAATGCTACCAACACGGAAAGTCGTGGAAAATGAAATATGTGTAGTTGTTTCTTCTAATTGATTTATGACCATACCGTTATTTTCGATTTTGCAAGTTGAATGATTTATTACTGTCTGATTTTTCGTTAACGTTCATAATCAGCATTGTTACTTAGTTCACATTTCGTTGATTTTCCTTCATTGATTCAAATTATTCCAATTAAAATAATAGTTGTATCAAAGAGATCAGTGGAACAGTATTATTGTAAGTTGTGATTTTGAAATTAAAAATTTCATAGGTATTCTTAAATATAACAGGGAAGAGTGAATTTTACTTCCTATATGATCTGGACAGGCAATCAGTACTTGTACTATTCATTCTTTATTTGAATGATAGTTTTTGTACAAGGTGTCAGGGTATTCAGCAAGAAAATTCTTTTATTCATTCCCAGTTTTGTGAAAATTCAAATGTTTTAAGAAATTTGAAGAAGTAAAATACTTTTTTATTGTTCTATAACTTTTAACTTAAGCAAGAATATTTAAAATTATTATTATCATTATTATTAACCCTGTTATAGTTTTGTTGATTTATTCTGTTATTCAATTATATCTTTATGTAAAGAATTTTCTTGTATGAAAATTGGAAACATTGCAGCCAAAGATTGTCATTATCTTTGCTGCCAAATGTTATAATAATGTAGTCTTAGTTCTTGAATAGTAGGCAAAAATGTAACTGAAAAGTTATGTGCAATAGATAGATATAGTAATTTTTGCCAACTAATAAAAGATCTACATAGCTTATCTGTTTTTCAATGTAAAAAAAGCACTTCTTACTTCTCGCAACTCGATGCTAACTCGCAAATCATATTTCCTTTCTATTTTAATAATTACTATTAATAATAATTCTCTGATAGAATATAGCCGTAGATATAAAATTGAAGTAATCTCAATCAGTATTAAACGAGCGTGTAAATGCTAATCACTAGCAGTAGCGGCCATTCAGCGCTTATTTAACATTATACACATAGATAATGCGAGTTTAGATGTATGCGGAACAAAGTTAGCTGCGTGCATTACAAGAAAATAGTTACTTTGATATAACAAGCTAAATATAACATATGCTGTAAACACGCAAATAGTATTAGGCATATTAGGAAAAAATTGCAAATTTCTTCAGTGAACTCGACATTGTTCTTTCGCTCCTTCATAATGAAGGTGTACACTCTTTCTGAAACGTCCACATTTTGTATATTTTAAATCTTTTTCATCTGTAATTATAAAATAATCAAAATACGAAATGAAAGTTGCGAGTTTAATGAAGAAATCGAATTATGCGTATATAAGTGAAGCTTTACTTGACAAATATTTTTAAATAGTTTTCCATTAAAAAAATATTTAGTTGACATTTCATATTTATTTTTATCCAAAAACAATTGCTGAATTAATAACTATGTATTATTCTAAATTGTGTACATATAGAGATTACGATCCCGATTTTTTGTCAATTATCTGGACATTGAAGTATCTTTCCTTTTACAAAATAATCTAGAGACAGGTCTCTAGAAGTTCTCTTAAAATTATAAAAAGTAAGTAAGGCTAAACTTATACGTGTTGTTTGTACATTGAGTACAGGCGTATTTTCATATAGCTTCATCCAAAATAATCCTGCCTTTAAAGTAAAGCTAAAATATGTGAATACAGAATTAATAACAGATAGGCTGTGGTTGTCAAGATAGTTGAGAGCTATTTTTATAGCTTTTTAACTTTCAAAGTAACTAAGGCAAATGAAAAAAATATATTTTGACTACATTTTAAAATAAAAACTTGGAAATGTAATGGGTCTTAAGTATCCAGTAAAAATTGTCAGATGTGTGAATTGTTTTAAGTAAAATTGTAAGTAATGGATGATTACATCTAAATCAATGCTAATTTGTAATAAGTATTTACTTATATATACCACTTTTTAACTTTTAATCTTTTTATTCTTAAGCATGTAAGATCATTAGCCAAATAATTGTTTTTATCTACTTGGAAACATTATGTTGTAACATGTGTAAGTAATTATAGTAGTTAATTATATGTATTACTCTTATAAGGAATTTATTTGGGTTATGAAATTGTTTTTAATTTGCTTTAAAAATTCAATTTAAAGCAAATTTTCCATTTTCTACTAGTTTTATCGATGTAGTTTAATGAAAATAATGATAGTTGAATCAGTTTATAAGTTTGACTGACTTAATTTTCATATCATGTTCATTGGAACCTTTGTTAAACTGAGTAATTTCAATGTGTTTTTTGTATATTTATAATTATTAATATATGTAATTGACGTTTGCACTGTTTAAAACAGACGGATGAGCATTTTGACTGTTATGCCCAGTTGTACAGTAATGAAGCTGATAGCTTTAAATACTCAGCCAAACTCGACTTAATT
Source organism: Muscidifurax raptorellus (assembly GCA_020010945.3). Classification (NCBI taxonomy): domain Eukaryota; kingdom Metazoa; phylum Arthropoda; class Insecta; order Hymenoptera; family Pteromalidae; genus Muscidifurax; species Muscidifurax raptorellus. Next base: position 40,214,319 of record CM052078.1, read on the forward strand.
AGCCAGTGCAATGTGTACATTCCATAATTATAAAAAGTATTTTTAATTATATTTATGAGACAGTAAGAATACAAAAAAAGCAAAATATATTTAGGTATTCACCAGTTTAGGTGGATTTTAATAATAGTTAATGATGATAGCGCCTTGAATTAGTAGAAATGGCACCCTGAAATAAAATAAATACTTTCAAATAAAACTGTATTATCTAAACAATTATGTACTTCATCCTGAAAACGAAAATGTCAATCGTTCAGCATTTGGTAGCAATAAATATAATACTAAAGGTCTAAAAATTACCCAACAAAGTATCCGTTTTAAAACTGTATCTTACTGTATCTATACATATCTGTGCAATAAATTTACCCTCCAAAAGAAAAGAAAGCAAATACTTTCCTTATTTTGTAATTTCCTATAATTAATAAATTTTAATCAATTTATATTTTAAGAAACATTTATTTTATTTATTGTACATACGCATTGCTTGAATATTGATATGTTCCTATAGATTCAATATACAGCATTTAAAGTATTTTGAGAATAAAAAAATTAGAAATAGTTTTGCTTCATATTACAACACATAAATCGTAACTATTGTTAAAAAATTTACAAGTTCTTAATAAATTGTGCATATGAAACTAAACAAGAAAAACGTTAATAATTACCAGCTCATGACATATTATATACATTTCATACATGCTTATACTTAATACTATATAAAAAGCTATATTTATTTTTACAATGATTATATAATTAAAATGTAAATGAATGTATACACATGAGTTAGATGTGTGTGTAAACAACTAATGTATGCTCTAGAGATAATGAATTTCACTTTCTAACAATATGACTGGAAAAATGGTAGAAAATAAACATTTCTTCAAAAACGTAAGTTAAACAAACAAAAGATAATAAAATAAATTTTATACTATGTAATTAACTACATATTCTTTAAACATTCTACAATTATCTTATTAGACTTTTTGGTATAGAATAATAGGTATGTTGATTGCTGTCTATTATGTTAATCAGAATAAGTTGCAGTATTTCAAGTATTTCTATTAAAATTAAAAGATGAACCTGTATACTATTTTGCAATAGTAAAATTTATATGAAATTTAAAAAATTCTATATGATTAAATATCAAGTTAATCATGTCTAGACTTCATCTTCGTTAAGGAGCATGTTAGGTATACCATCACTTATAGGAAACTTTCTTCCTGACTCTGGACAGAGTAATTCTCCATTCATTATTTCAACTTCGAGTAGTGCATGATGCATTTTTCTAAGGAATTCTTGATTGTTCTCGTAATCTTCAATCAGCTCTGGAGGTAAATCACCTGCATGTCCCACCTGTAATATAATTAATTTTGCTTATCTTCTCACATTTAATGTTTTTTTTTTAATTAATCAAATATTACATATATCTATGTATATACTCACACTTTCAGCAGCTTTGTAGAATGCAGTATAGTCAAGTTTTGGAATGATTCTAGCAATAAATTCCGAGTTGTAAACGACTTCAGATATTTTTACTTCTTTCGCCTGCACAATACCAGAATTTCAATTATTAATGACGATTTTAATACAAGAATTAATGGATTCTTAGTAAAAGAAAAGCTCTTACCTCAATTCCTAGAGGATAACCAACTGTAACCCCTTTCAGACACTTGGACGTCAGCATATTATGCGTTAAGAGTTTCATTGTATTTTTTATTGATAGAAAAATTTTTCTATATTTATACCAGACTCTGTTGCTTAGCAAAAAGTTTACAGTTCTAGGTTAGCGCAGCGGCAGGTAGTCACAGGCACGCACGAGGGAAAACACACGCTGACACGCTTATCAGTTTCTCGGCAAACTGTTTTCTATTCCATACAAAGATCGTTAGTTTTTTAATAATTTATAAAAAAATTATAAACAAACCTTTGGTATCGTCAATCTACTACAGACGATACTTTCTTTTTTCGTAATAAAAACTGCGTGTGAAATAAAATAAAATTGTGCTCGTGCTGCACTAAGTTCGCTAGGCTAACCACACCACTCTATACTAACTACGCTATACTAACAAAAGCTGCGCACTGCCGTCAGCCGAGGGCCACCTATACCCTATCCCTACCCCACGACCCGAGCGTGATCGGAAAACAGCTAAGTAGTATTACGTGTAGCGTAGTTTTTCCAGTTAGGTAGTTTGGTTCCGATTTTCGCCACCTTATTAACACGTGTAAATCTTTGGCACCACTGTGCCCTTAACATGTGATGAAGACGACTGTCAGCTACAGATATCACTTTTGGTGAATATACCGGCGGGGGCGGCATATAAAGACTTGTTGGAGTAGCTGGAAATTGGAGCGAGTTGACAATCCTTTCTTTTGTCCTGCGTATTAATTATGAATTTTATTTGAAAAAGAATTTTTTAATATGCTTCAGTTTTTATGAAGATTGGAATAATAATAATCAATTTGGTGAAATTAACGAAGGTAACAATTAATAAAGGTAAAAAATATTTTATTCAAGATTAAAATATTATTATTCTTTGCAAATTAGAGTTGTTTTTTAATTACATGTATGTACTTTATGTAGATATCAGGAATGAAGAAGTTTATTGTATGTAGACTTTTCACAATGATGATAATGAAAAAAAAATGAACTATTCTGAATATGAGATACATATATCAACACCAGAAAGGAAAAGAGAATACATACATAGATGGCTCCTGGAGAATCCACATGGCACCGCACACTTCGATTCAGATTCAAACGAACAAACACCTCCTAGTTCACCCAGATATCAAGATAGATGTACAACTTCTTTTGCGCCTCCAATTTCACCAGTAGCTCAAAGACCTTCAACATCATGTACAAAATCACCAATATTAGGTGGCAAACGATTAGCTTCTTCGCCTATTATTGGTGGGAGAAGAAGATCTATCAAAAGAATTAAAGTCGTTAAAAAGTTAGACACATCATATACCAAAGAAAACACAAGCGTTCATTCAAAATTACAAACAGCAATACAATTAAAGACATGTACAGAGTCTCGAAATCACAGTAAGCTTTTCTTTATCATAAAATTGAATTCTAAAGAATTTTTTATGGAGTTTTTTATATTTCAGGTCATAAAGACGTTTTTGAAAATAACACTACAGTGGCTTCAACAGTAAAGGCAGAAGAATCTGATTTAAACTTTACATTTGACAATTCCAAATCAATAAAACAAAACAACATTGAAACAAACAAAGTTCTTAGGATGGTTAGAAAACCTTTAGATGACACTGTCTCACAGTTGATTGAATCTACATCTAGCACTCAAGATACAAGTACTGGAAATACTGAACAAATTATTCAGGAAGCCAGTAGTGACACTGACAAGACAATAAGTGACCTTATAGAAGATATAAGTACACAAGTAATTTTTGTAACACCTGACAAATTGAAAGGGATTCCAGCATCACAGAAAATTTCAAATCCATCACTAAGTCCCTCACCTAAATCTGAAACTGATGTTCAAATATCAGAAATAACTGCAGCTGAGATAAACACGAATTTCCATTCATTGCAGACAGCTACTACCAGTGATCAAATTGATACTGTCAGTACTCTGGATTCTAAAATAGATTTTGGAAAAACATCTTATATTCTTCAACACTTGACTGAGAAATCGAAACGGAAGAAGACTTATCAAAAGTGAGCTTTTTATTAGTTATATGAACAATTTAAATTTAAATTTCACATAATATAATTTTCAAAAATATTTTACAGAGGAGGTTTGTTAGATACATTGTTGATAGCAATGGCGAAAGAAAAGTCCAATGTAAATCTTTTAAGGCACCAAGTCTGTAGAAAAGCATCACCAATGTGTAATAGTAAGCCATTCATTCTTCTGCAAATTGTAGAACACTTGCCAATGATAAATGACTTCCAATTATTAAAGTGTATATTGATTGAAGATTCAACGGATTGCTTGAGTACTATATTAAAAGAGAATCGATTTATAAAAGTGATAAATGTACCTGAAATCTCTTGTATTGTTAATACTAATGAGAAACCAGTATTAAAGGTTTATGAACCTTGGACAATTGTAGATCCTAATCAGCTAATTTTACATATAACTAGATTTATTGCAGTTCCATCAAACTCTGAAAACTGTAGCCTGGTTAACGAAAGTGTCTTTAAAAAAGATTTAAAAACTGTCCGAGAATTCCATTGTCCTTGTATAGAGGAAAATGGTCTTTCTAACAAATGTGAAATCAAATTTCATGATTGTTCTTACAATGTGGTTAAAACAGTTTTCAATTATTTGGATATGTGATGATATATTTTACGTTTTGTTATACATGTTTCTTACTTAAATGTTTATTTTGTCTAACAATAAAAAATACAAACCTTAAAAAGACATCTATTTTATTATATTTTGTCTTTCAAATATTATACCCGCAGAACTACATCACTGATGTTGGTTCGGATAAGTAGGTTTCTGTTTTACTGGCAGAACGTCAGTACAAAAAAAGACGGATGATTTCATACAAGTCCTTCAGTTTGTCAGATTAGATTGTGCTCTTTATTCTGTTGTATGTGAACAAAATATACATATACACATATATTCGGGGCGAGGACATACAAAGAAATGTTTTTTTGACTGTTGTGTGCAAAATATTGAACTGTGCCATTGTTTAGAAAAATAAGAAGTGTAAGTTTAGAACATTGTTAGTAAATATTTTTTGTTTATCGATCTATGTCAAATGCTTACGAAATATTTCCACAAATATTGTTATTTAAATATTATTATTATTATTGACACTAATGTAGTTGCTTATCTCAAACCAGCAATATAAATTGTAAATTTGATCAAATATGTGAAATATATGCATAAAACCTAACCTATCTGTTAATCAATTGCTATTGGAATGTTTTCCCAGAAAATGTCAATCAATCAAGATCGTCCAGAACTTTATGAAGAAGTCAAGCTGTATAAAAATGCCAGAGAACGTGAGAAGTATGATAACCAAGCTGACTTATACGCTGTTGTAAATACCCTACAACATTTGGAAAAAGCTTACATCAGAGATTGTGTCACGCCTAAGGAATATACAGCAGCTTGCAGTAAATTATTGGTACAATATAGAGCTGCTTTTAAACAGGTAAATAAAAAATTGCTATCAAATAACCCAATAACTAATATTCGTTTAATTTTAAATTGGTACGATAAAATTCTATCCTTTGTAACAGGTTCAAAGCGATCAATTTCCCACTATCGATGCGTTTGCCAGAGCATTCAGACTTGACTGTCCAGCTGCTCTTGAAAGAATAAAGGAAGATAGACCTATCACGATCAAGGATGACAAAGGCAACACATCTAAATGCATAGCAGATATTGTCTCACTGTTCATTACAATCATGGATAAGTTGCGATTAGAGATTAAAGCTATGGACCAACTCCATCCAGATCTTAGAGATCTGATGGATACCATGAACCGACTCAGTATATTACCCAGTGATTTTGATGGAAAACAAAAGGTGGCAGAGTGGCTCCAAACTCTCAACAATATGTCAGCCTCTGATGAACTCTCGGATACTCAAGTGAGGCAATTGATATTTGATTTGGAAACATCCTACAATGCCTTCAACAAAGTACTCCACAATTCTTAATTTACAAGAAGAAAGTAAAAAACAACGAAACATGGGTTATTCAAAAGCACAAAATTTCTTTTACAAAACAATTTTATAAGAGTAAATTTTGCTTGAGTAAACATGTTCTTTTTCTACACTACAATTCCTTAAGTAATAGGTGATAAATGTTACTTGTGTTTTTATTTAACTTCTTAATCACTTTACAGAGTATCATTTTTTATGTAAGAATCATGTGTATAATTATTTTTATATATATATATAATTGTTTAAATTATTATCCTCCTACGTTCTATAACAACTTACTTGTTAATAAAACAGAATCAAATTTGTATCAGAAGATATTTTTCTGCAATTTGTAAATTAAACTAGGTAATTGTTAAATAAATGAAAAAGGTTGAATCAATAGAACACTCGTTTGATTGGCAAGTAACACATCATTGTGCAATCAATATCAATTCTACTAAGTGAAGTTTTTTTTTTATATTAAAGTGTGGACTCTGGTATTTTCTGACCCAAATGATGTATTATAAAGCGAACAAATTATAATTTTAAATATATCATCGCAATAAAACATGGCGTGAATTCAAGCAAATTTCATTTGCAAACTATTATGTAACATTGAAATATATGAATATAACTAATTTTATAAAGTCGCATTTGAATCATCCATTATTTACGTAATCAGACAAAAAAATATCATTCTCCGTGATTGTCTGACTATACTTATTACAGCATACAACATATATGAGACGAATATGGCTGTTGATATTTAAAATTGTCGTATTCTTTTATCACGAAAGTATTGTACTTTTCTTTTCTGTACAGCATCAATGCGCGCGGCTGGTCTATAGAAATTATAATTCGAGCAACAGATGTCATTTTAATGTACAAACTAAAAACGTCTCCACGAAAAAACATCTACATAACGACACCCCATATAGACCTCGAGTGATTTTAAAATTTTTAATTTTCTTCTTCAGCGCACGTCGAGCATATGCTACATCCTATTTTCGAAAAACTCTTTCATGTGTAGCTCTCTCGGCATAAGGAAGAACCAAAAAACGACAAGCGCGCGTCGTCTCCGCGAGCAGCCCAAACTAAAATTACTTCCGAAACCCCTTCGAAACCTCTGGCTTATTTCACCGTGTCCGCGCAAATATACTTACACCGCCGCGCGCGAAACTATCTCTTCCAAACACCCCAACGTAAACTCGCTGTATACATATAGGTGTATGCAGAAACGGGCAAAATGAGCCTATACACATACAACCTCTCTCACTATATACAACAGTGTATATAGAGTAGTATAGTAGAGGACGCGCTGGGTCCCGGCGGCGCGCGCGAATATTTATAGCAGCGGCGATGCTCTCTCTCTCTCTCTCTCTCTCTCGTGCTCTTTCCTCTCTCGTTTCGTTCAGTCAGAGAGTACAGAGCGCGCGGAGTAGAGTCAGTAGCCGATGCCGCCGCGGTGCTGCTGCAGCGCGCGTCTTCCGACGACTGCAGACGGCTACTTTGATGCAGCGTTTGCCGTCATGAACAGGCGACGACGATGCGATCATGCAATCCGAGGATGATCGCCGCCGGCGGTTATCGTTCTTACCTTCTCGTCCTTATTCTGGGAATCGTCGTAGCGGCGGCTTCTTCTGCGGAAGACACAAAGCCGGTGAGTATACACATATATATCCTTTTTTAGTTCCCGTACTCTCGACGGTTTGGCGTGGCCCTTTTTATAAACGCGATTTTCCCGACAGTGCAGCGCTACAGTTTTCCACAACGTTATAGGTGTATCGTGAATGCCGATTTCGCCCGGAATTTTTCGGCTTATCTTATCTAAACAGCGTAAATTCGTGTAATTACACTTCTGAGCAATAACAAGCGAAAACATCGTGTACTCGGTAGTCCGACCGCGTGTTACTTGTCCGAGTAGTTGAACGAGATTACAAGTACCTACACGCGCAAACTCAATCCGCAGAAATCGGCGCGCTTTTTTCCCCCCAATAATCAACATCGTATTCCGCCACCCGCATGCAGCAGCAGCTTCTCTCGATTTCTTCCTTTTCTCCTCCCGCAGCGCGAGCTATTGTCTCTGAGCAGCTTCGACGAAGAGGAAGAGAAAAGGAAGACACGTTGGGAGGTATATACGGGGCGCGCGCACAGATGTGCGACACACGGGGCACACAGGGTATATAAGCGGAGAGGCTACTCCGAATTCCGAAAGCGGCGGCGGCCGCTGCAGACACCGAGGCATGCGCTTGAAAGAGAGAGAAAGAGAGTGCATTATATATATATGTGTGTGTCTGTGTGTGAGACTGTCTTCTCCTTTCGAGTCGGCTGTATAATTCTGTTGGCCGCGGTTGCTTTTCTTTCCTGGCACGTGCGGAGGATTATTATTATTATTATCGTTATGTTTTCTGGAGGGGGGTACGTTTTTCGAATCGTTGACAGGGGAGGTTATTGACTTTTTTATTCTCGGAGTCTGAGAGATGTTTGAGGATGAACGTCGTGAACGAGGATAGCAAATAAAACAGTTTCGGTAATTGGACAAACGTGTACGGAGATACTTGACGCGACTATTTGTCGCGGATGGAAATGAGTAAGCAGGAAAAACTTCGTGTAAATATGTGTAAGTACGTGTAATACGTTCGCAAACTGAGAGTTATTATTCATAAACTCGCGGCTTGACCCTTACATAATTGTATAAAAGTTATTTTCGACTGATTTGACCTGGATGAGGCAACTATATAACACTCGGCAAAGGCTTTATGGCTCACGGAAAATAAAAAAAATATTCAGTTCAAACCGCCTTTCAGAGCTCTCTCGGCAAGACAATTTACGCGCATTTAGCCGATCGAACAATCGATTAGTTTGTCTCGCGCGCGCGGATGTAATTAAAGTCGGCTCTCTATATCCGTGCAGCGTATTATATGTATACGTGTGTGTCCTCTCTTTCGGGATGCGCTTTGAGAACTTTTGAATGACGCGGCGATAAAAAGAATGACTAATTCGTATGCGACTTCTTTTTGGGCTGACGCTCGAGATGCATTCTTCGCGTGCGCTGGTTTATCCGTGGAGGAAATGAAATTTGTAAAAATGTCATTGTGGAAAAGCGTTGTTATTAAAAAAGTTGAATGTTATCGTTGATCGGCGGACGAAGTAGCTATTTACGTCGCGTCGAAGCAAAAAACTTTTGAACGTCAGAATTATGCATTAAAGTGAATGATAAATGCATGTATGCGGACGCGCTCCTGATATAAGATATCTTGCTTGAAAAAACACCATCCCGGGTGTTTTTAATTGCAATGTTTTTGTCGCCTCGTAACGGCATTTAGTTACGCAAATCATCTAAATCGAAATTATATTTTTCGTTTACAGAATGTTGACAAGACACTCGCTTTGGATCACCGACTGCCCCAAGTTCGCAAGCATCAGCCCAGACGAAAATCGGGCAAGTTTTCATTGAGAAACGGTGAGTTGTTATATACTTATATATTATATAATGAACGCATGCATTTCTTTTTTACTTTCATATATGTAAACTATTAAATTCATATTTTCAGATTCAGCCGCCCTAGTCGGATTTACAAGTTGGAGCGACTGGTCGTTGTGCGACAGATACTGCTCTCAGAACCGAGTGAAGAAATGTCGCGCGAAGAAGAAATGCGGCAACACAGTCATACGAGTGAGTCTAATCGAGAACAATATAGTTTAATTTGAAAGCGCTTCGAGTATACGAATATCGCAGTGCTAAAGTAAACATTTTACAGGAGGAACGTGTCTGCAATCACGAAGGAGCAGGTCGACGGCCAAGATGCAAACAGCATCAGCAGCGAGCAGCTCGTCGGAAAAATCGAAATTTCCACGTTGTACAGGTGCGTGTTGCTGAAATACATATGTAGTAGGTAAAATTGAATCTTGACAAGGAGCCAATTTTAAGTGAGATAACGGACTCGTTATATAGATACCTGAAGGTGCTAAGCCGCGTCACGGACGGGGGAAGAAACATGAAGAGGAGGATGATTGGTTTACGGGCCACTACGGCAAGTGGAGCAAGTGGTCGCCTTGTACGAAGTCTTGTACGACGCAACGTCATAGGTACGTAATGATGCGAAAATTAGTCGTGACGCTCGAAACAATTCTCGTTAAGGTGATTAATAATAACGCTTCTATCAAATAGATGGTGCAGAATACCAGGACTTTGCTGGAAAGATGTGATTCGTCAAAGTGCCTATTGTTATTTCGAAGGAAGCTATTGTCAAAGATGGATTCGACGAAAATTACGCGACAATAACTACGAAGATTTTAGTAATGGTATAACGCTTTGACGCAATTAGCAGTAGATTGAAAAACACCGATTATTTGATGATTGATTAATGCTCACGACGATATGTTTGCAGATTTAATAGTAGATAAGTATGATCTCAATGCAAACGGTATTGAGAATTCGACGGCCAACGAGGGAGGCAACTGGAAGTGCGGAGTCTCGAAGAAGAATACGAGACTGTCGTATTTCACGAGAATCATCGGCGGACGTCCCGCCGTTCCCGGTAGTTGGCCCTGGCAAGTTGCCGTTTTAAATAGATATGGAGTGAGTTATCATTGTATTTACGAAGATCTTCGAATGAATCAAACTCGCTGAGAGTTTTGACCAAAATCGATTAATTTATACCGAATATGCAAAGCATGACTAACGCTCTGACTTCCAGGAAGCTTTTTGCGGAGGTACTCTGGTCTCTCCGCGTTGGGTACTTACCGCAGCACACTGCGTACGGAAGCGACTGTCCGTGCGTATTGGGGAACACAATCTTTTGATTAAGGAAGGCTCCGAAATAGAATTAAGAGTATGATCTCATCAGTATCAAAACACGATCGTAATTTTTTGGATTCCCTTAAAGTTTTTTCTTTTTTCAGGTGGACTACTCGGTAACTCATCCACGATACAATGCTCATACTGTTGACAATGACATTGCTTTACTGCGTCTACCAATAACTTTATCTCCTTCGGATTCGAGGGGCATCGCTTGTCTTCCGACACCCTGGCAAGAGTTGCCTTCGGATCAGCTGTGCACAATCATTGGTTGGGGCAAGGCTAATGCCTCCCATGAGTTTGGAACGGATGTGCTCCATGAAGCTAGGGTATTTGTCGATCTTTTCTAACAAATATGATATTTAGAAAGCTAAAGTTAACTAGAGAATTCGAATGCACTTGCAGATACCAATAGTCTCTGACGAGAAGTGCAGAAGCGTCTATATCGATTATAAAATCACCAGCAACATGTTTTGCGCTGGTTACCCACGGGGAAGAATGGACTCGTGCGCCGGCGACAGTGGAGGTCCGTTGCTCTGCAAGGATCCCGAGAAAAGCGATCACCCGTGGACAATTTTCGGAATAACCAGTTTTGGTGAAGGCTGTGGAAAACGTGGAAAGTACGGGATATACGCGCGTTTGTCAAATTACGTGCACTGGATCACTAAAGTTATCAAGCAGACGGACACTTATTCGATTTAAAGTTTTCGAACTGATGTGTACAATTTTGTGTCTTATAACGCGTGAACATGCTGGCAACTTTGCATTGCTAGTAGATAGAATTAAGCAAATACGCATGCGAACGTTTTATATATATTTATTTATTTTTCTTTAGAATAAACCGAACTCAGTGTTATATTTGAGAAGACGCTAGTTTATTGGGCATTGAAAAGTTGCTCCTCTATATTTTTGTGAATCTTAACGACCTTATACTGGACCAATTAACTTACAAAGCCAAATTTAACTATAATAACTGGAACTTATGCTCTTACAATGGAACACGCATGTTTACTATTTTTTGTATGCCATTTTTTCAGAAATATAGTAACTTTGAAATAACTCTTAGAATACATTGTATTGTGGTAAGCCATGGTATGTATAGGATCGAGGCAGTAACAGGTACTAAGAGTCTCCTAATTAATGTAAATTACAGTCACTTGATGAATTATCTTTATACTTATATTTAAGTTTTAATAGTACAATAAAAAAAGATCTAATGAACGAATCGTAACCATAAAAATTCAATGTAAAGAACACAAAGTGTTTAAAAGGAAATTTGCTGCGGTGTCGCCTGTGTCGGATAGGTCGGGTTTAATTTTATTAATCCACGATTGCCGCATCAGATGAACCAGGTCCTGACATAGAAAGACACCAAGCCAGCGGTGCGATAAATGTGAAGAGTATCTTTGTCTCCAAACTTCTCGTCTCGCCTTCAAAGCTGTTTTCCGGAATACTTATCTTTAACCACATAGATCTTACGAGTAAAGTTTGATAGGTTGTCGCCGTGTATCTGTACATCAGTTGAATTTGCACTTGGAGAAGTCCATCTCCGGATGTTGTTCCATGAACCTAGGCATGCAGAAAAGAAAATTGTGAATGAAGGCGCGAATAGCTTTGTTATCGTAGGGTCGGAACGCGATTAGACTCACTTTTTGATAACATCTTGTTTCTTTTGTTCGTCGGACGTAGGCAAGCCGAGCTCCTTCTGACGCTGGTCGTACATCATTTTCTCCACGAGTCCTCGCGTCTCACCGTCCAAGTCGGATAACTTGCTCGGCTCGGGATTCACCTTCTTTGTGCTGATCTCGGGGTCGGTCGTTACCACGTTGGCCCACCATTGCATCTTGTTGACCTGAAATTCATCATCGCGTGTGATTGATCGATTTGCATTTTAATATGATATTAAATGCATTTTCATAGATAGAAAGTTTGATATCACCTTCTCTAAATTGATGAGCAGAGTCTTGCCATCCTCGATGACCCAGGTGGATTCTTCGAGTTTGACCTCGTAGGGAAAATCGCCATCGATGATGGGAGGTTGACCCTTGACACCACATGTCAGGTGTTTTTTCGTTATCGACACTTTGACGTCCTTTGGCCTGGCGCTGAAGTTAATTTTCAGCGGTACCTTTATCTGCGAATCAAACAGATCGACACTTTTTATCACGACAAATTCAAAAACATCGAGCATTTCTCAAAGTAATTATCATCGGTTCGAGAACCGTTGGGTATACCGATCACCAAAAAAAAGCGAAAAGGTGCAGTAGCACACAGACACATACACAAGTGCTTTTATCGAATCAGCCACGATCTATCGCTTCTCGCTCCAATTCTCATCGACCTCCGTTGATCCCGTCGATCTCGCCAAAGGAACAAGAAAAAATCAAATCCCTCCTCTCGTAATCGTTTATCATTACGATCCTTCCGCCGAGTCCGCGGATGGCTCAAAGCAAATCTCGGAGAAAAAGAGTCGATTCCTCGGAAACACCTCGAGCATAATAGCACACAGAGAAATATCGGATTCGCTCGTAGCCGCTTATTACGAAGATTATAAACGATAAGTGCTCGGCTATAATCGGAAATTTCGAAAGAGTCTATGTGTTTTGTTCTTCCTTCTTCTTTTCTTCCTTCGCTACATGTGTATCCGTACAAAGACCGCCTTCGGACACTGTGTATATGTATGTGTGTGTCCGCGTCTGGCACGTAGTCAAAGAGGTGTATACCAAGTGGAAGGCAGCGGTGCATGGAAACGGATCATGGCTACACGCTGGCTCTGTCTTTCTCGCGCGCCTTCTTCCTCCTCGCGGTCTCTTTTCATCGGTCACTAATCTCCTAATAGGAACAGCGCGCGTTATACAGTATGAATGATTTTGTATCTTAACTTTGAATCTGCGGTCTCTCTCTTTCTCTCTCTTTCTCTCTCAATTATATAATTAAACATTTTTGTCTCTGATTCGATATTGAAAATCATTGAAATACAAGAGGACGATTGCGAAAGAGCCGAAAATGCATTGCACTGAAATTCGGACGTGGATCACGCAATATATGTAATCGTCGGGAAAGATGAACCGTAAATCGCGCAAGAGGCTCGTTGATTGCGATTACCGAAATTACGTGAGTCACGCGGGATTTTTCAGGCTATCGACTGTCGTGCGAACTGTCACGTCATAATGACTGCGCGCCGACGAATTTCTCTGAAAGCCTTCCCTTCGCCTCGTCCTTTTTTCGTCGATCAATGAATGAGCTGAGATTTTTTAGCATATATACATATACCTTACGTTTAACGAGATACATATAACTTTGTATAACGCAACATAAGACCGTATTACAAGTGGCTAAGTGTTAAAAGGCTATTAAACGCTCAATTATAATCATCGAACAAAAAAAAAATCGTTATGTACAATATAGTGTCTAAACAAAACATTATACCGATACGCATTGCAGACTCAACGAAGATCGTCTCGCAAAAACGTAAGCAAAAAAAAGGAGAAAGTAATAAAGCAACGAGTGATGTGTCTGCTCATAAAGCCCGACTCTCGGAGCTCATTATATATATATATATATATATATATATATATATATATATATATATATATATATATATATATATATATATATGGGTAGTCGGTATAGACTAAAAAATCGGTGAAATTCCGAGACCGGGCGTCGATCGTGTCCGCAAAATTGTTATCATTATATATTAACGATTCTCTCGCCTATACCGCGGGTCAAAGAACGGCCTTGCCCCCACTCTCAATCGCGTCCTCGACGACGACGACGATGCTTCTCGATCGACCGGCTTTCTGTATACGCATATATATCAATCTATTAAAACGTGAATCGCGAGCTAACGAGCTTGCATAGCTGATCTCGATGGGTAATTTTTTAATCGGCTGTGATTTGAGTATAAGCTGCTAGTTACGAGGATGGAAAATTGGAGCGATCGCCGGTTGTTATTATTATTATTATTATTACGCGCGGTTGCAATTATACAATTACAGCGAGAATTATAATACATCGTTTTGTTGTTATGTAAATTTTACGATCGCGAATAAAAAATCAGCTGCGTGTATATAACGCGTAATTAAATGTTTTGGTATACATGTGTTCGCGAAATATTATATCGAAGCTATACTGCGGAGTGGCTCTAGCTGACTATTGCTCGAGTGGCTCGTTAGTTCATGCAAATGTACATACTCTATAAACACGGCAAACTGCGCTATATACACCATCAGCACACACACAGATGCAAAGGTGCGTCGATGTCAAGGTCCCCGAAGGATGAGCAAAACTCGCGCGCGAAGCCTTTAATACAAAGATTCATTGGATTATTCACGTATATGTTACAAGGCTGTTCAACTTGGCTACTATATACCATACGGTACACACATGCATAGCGCGTAATCGGCTGATTATTGTTAATTTCACTGGGATATTGTGCGAGCAGTGCTTCGCACTTCCTTCCGTATAATTTTCTTTCTTTAATAGTTTGTATCGCTATCAGGGGCACACGAGCGAAGGAAAAAAATTCAACGGCGGCGCAGAAGGAAATCATTATAGGTTTATATTCCTTATATATTTTTTTTCTTCTGCAATAAGGCGCGCGTTGGCGACGACGCGCATGCGTTGGCTTTATGCAATCGGAACGCACCGCCGCGCATGTTCTGTATAAATTACTTGTTTTTTCTACATTTTCATGCGCTACGCGAAACAATGTTTCGATCGCTAGTAATTATTTCGACATACGGTTTACGCGGTAAATGCTAATTGGATTGATAATTATTAATGTATATAATTTCCAAAGTCGCTTGTGGGGAGTGGATATATAGAAGCTTTTTTGCATTCTTCGACGACGTTCGAAGTGGGCATATAAAAACAGTTTATAGAATAAATATTGAAAAAATATCGATATCGGTTCTGCAAAAACTAGCGTTTCTCAACTCGTAATATATATCACCGTATGTGCGCAGTGATGAAGCATTCAAAAGTGGATTTTTCATCAATGACAAATTCCATTTCGCGATCCATATACACTTCAAACAAAGCACACGACCTATGCGTGCACATCCATTGTCCGATGAAATCTAATAAGTCTCATTAGCAAGAAGTACGTATTAGTAGAGGTACTTGTCCCCGGTGGTCCGGCGGTTATAGTCGAAAAAAGTTCAGCTGTTCAGCCAAGGACGTTCTCGGCCTTGGGACTAGTCCGATATATCAGAGTATATTACACCTATAGTCTCGCGCCACTGAATCCACGGAGAGGAGAAAATTAAAGCAAACAAACAAAAATGTGGCCTACTGGTTTTCGAGGATACGTATAAGCATCATAGCCAGGTATAAACAAGATATTGCTTTTTACGGACGTACGTAGCCGGTAGTTTGATTTAGCATATATAGCGTTGACACTGCGAAATTCTTATCGGATTAATTATTCCAAAATTTACAAACGAATCAAGCCCGACAAGCCCTTCCAAATCCGTGCGAGCGCGATGACCCGCACGTACACACTCGCGATCGATTTCGCAAAACGCAATCCGGCGCACGTCGAAAGACGTCACATATTATATATATGCTTATATAGCAGCGCAGGGGAAGTGCCGAAAGTTCAGGAATTCGATTCAATGTCACGAGTGACCGAGTCATCCTCGCTGTATAAACTGCTCGAGTATATACTGCCCACACCTGCGCGCGGCGACTTTGCGACTATTTTTCGGCTCTGGTCAGTCACGGCCGTTCATCGACTGACGAAGCCGAGCGCAACTCAGCTGCTTGATATGGCGCTTACATAATTTCGTTGGCAGAGTCTACACAGCGATGTGTCTGCGTCCAACTTGGTAAGTGAATTTGGCTGAGAGACTCGTTCAACAGTTTGTACTGCACTTGTTACGCGGCGGACGACTGAGAAATATATGCTAATCGTGTCCGAGCTTCATGTTTCTTCTGTTTAATGCGCGATGTGTGTATATATACGTTTTGAGGTTTAAGGATGCATTATGCGCCTTCCGACGAATTTCCATAAAAATTTTGATGAAAATTAATGTTTTTATTATGGTAAAGGATTTCTAGGGTAGAAAAGTCATTAAGCTGATGATAAATGTGTTGAATAACTAAAAATACGGAAAGTATATTTTAAACGTATACTAAATTTAATATTAATATAAATTGTAATCGTGTTATACAAACTGCGCAACTGTTTAAATCTAATTTAAAGTGCGTGACATTTCTATGTTTTGAAATAGTCAATACTATACACCAATTAGGGAACTTTGAGTAAAAAAATTGTCCAAAGATACAATGCCAAAAACCACTCGACAGTTAAATCTTCAAAGAGAATTGCGTATACGGCACCTGTTGCATAAACTCTTACAACAATGTAATAGATCCTCGATGTTATTCATCAGTCTCGATCTTCTTCACATAAAACAATAACCGCACGGCGCCTGCCAGCACGGCACCGGTATACACGCATCACCGCAACAACAATACGCTTACAAATCCAGCTATATCGCTCAGATTCGAGACTATCGCGAGTGTA
The DNA here is from genome assembly GCA_020010945.3 of Muscidifurax raptorellus. Classification (NCBI taxonomy): domain Eukaryota; kingdom Metazoa; phylum Arthropoda; class Insecta; order Hymenoptera; family Pteromalidae; genus Muscidifurax; species Muscidifurax raptorellus. Next base: position 40,231,284 of record CM052078.1, read on the forward strand.
TTGTATGGATAAAAAAAAAAGAAAAAATTTGTCGGCGTCGGTGGTCGTCGCGTCGCCGGTTCTTGAGGTCGAAGCCTTCTTAGAAAGAGCAAGAGAGGGATAATAACGACAATGAATCGTATTACCTTGAAAACGCACAATTAATGCCTGTAATTTTCACACAGAGCCGCCGAGCGGCGGCTCATAATAATTTACGCGTCCTTAAGACTAGCATGTGTGTGGCGTATAGTATACACAGCTGTAGACGAGCGTAAGCTTAGAGTTCCAGGCGCACATACGATTTGCCGCGGTTTCACCTGCGCCGGTTAGGGCAGCTCGTTAACTCGATGCCTTTTTTTAGCCAATTAACGCCGCCAGAGGATATGATATCCATCGTCGATATTTGCCTACGCCGTACTGTATCGCGAATTTGAGACTATTGCATACGAGCGAGGCTTGAAAAAGTGTATATACACTTTTCGTAATTCGACATTTTTCTTGAGATTCTCAAGTTCAACGCGTATCATTCCATTCACCAAACCCGCACCCAAAACAACAACAACAACAACAACAACCCATTCCCCCTGATTACGATTCCTCGTGCAGCTCACCGGGTCGCATATTTTTTTCCGCGTATGTCGCAAATGCACACATGCGCATCATCCGAATGCTCTAGGAAGCTAATCCGTGCACGAAATAACGAACACCTCGCGTTTCTCACCTGCCACCTACGGAGTAGTGTGAACTCGAGGCGTGAGCCTCTTATACCACCACTACTCGATCGCGCACTGGGACAAGGTTGCCAGGGGCCCATAACCATCGGGGCTAACGGCGACTCGCCTCGCGCGCGTTTACAATGCCTCCGCGCGTCCGTGCACATACACGCGTTCACAGAAAACACCGGCCATTCCGATTCACCTTTGATTTCTCGAGGCCTCGCCCGTCCCTCATCGCTCATCCATATAGGCGGACGCGCAATGCAAAGTACACACAATCCGTCCCCACCCGCTCGGGTTCCCCTCTATAATCTCGCTCGACGATCTGCCCGTGACAGGACTTTTGGGACTCGCGGGAGCGTGTACTGCCTTTAATTCATTATTGTAGTCCAGACGGAGTAGCTGTGCGCGAGTATCGAGAGATCGACTTCCAGATTTATGCGGAACACAGTGTGCGACGCTTGTTTGTTGTTTCGTCTCCTTTTTTTCTCTGCGCTGGAAAAATTATAGCTGCTCAGGAATTTAAGGCTGTCTGGGCGTCTCAAGTACGTTTGTTTATAATGTCGTAGATGGGAGAGGAAAAAATTTTAATTTCCCGACGCTTGTAACTAATCGATTTTTGCCACTTGGTCTAGAATCTCGCGCGCGAGTTTGTTTTTTTTTTGCCGTCGCGCGAGATGAGATGAGTTTTTTTTGTCGGTATATAGCGCGAGTGACATTTGTAAATGCCGCCGCATCGATGCTTATTATTATTTTTTTTTAACACGTTTTTCGAGACGACGGTCTATAAATGGAAATTATCGTTTCAGCTTCAGATGTGCGATCCGTTATATACCGAGAAGAATCCAGAGTTTTAACTTTACGTCGAGAGGGAGAGACGCCGAGGATAGTGCTTCGCATATTAAAATCACCTTCACGTCTCGGATTGTCCGCTGATAAAACTATGTTGGTAAGTGTAACGTTCACTTGAAATTTTTTTTTTCAGTCGAAGAATTCGAAACTCGAAGAAAAAACTGAGCGCAGATCGTTATATACAGGCCCATTTAATTATTCCTATAAATATAATCATACAATATTTATAATTTTAATACACTTTTTTCTTAAAAGTCTGATTGTCATCGACTCTTTTTTCCCATAAATATACAATATCATCCCAATCAGTTTTTTTGCTCCCAATGCACGTTACGTGGCGTTCCCTGTCACTCCTCCTTTTACATAATAGCTCGCGGCTCGCGATAATCCCAATTCCCGATGTTTTTATTTCTCTCTCTCTCTCTCTCTCTGATCGCACGTTTTATCGCCTACGCGTACACGCACATAAACGATGCTCATCAAAATGATAATAAACTAAAACTAAGCCGACGTTATACCGCTTTAATTTAAAGCTTCGGAGCTGATGCATATATAGAATTTAACACCGATGCACGCGCTCGCAATTACAATATTAATGAATAGACGCACCGTACGCTTCTAGGATCTTGCTAGAATTCACGTGACGCGCATTAAAAAATCAATCCCGCTATTGAAAATTTAATGCACCTCTCAACGCAACAAAGAAGCACACCGCTCGAGATTTAATTGCTGTATGCTTTCCCTTTCGATGTTCGCGTCACTGTAGGCGTATAATACACAAAAGGACGGCCTTGATCTTGCAGTCACGTCACTCGCGCGCATCGAGATGACGCGCGTATGCGCGTGCGATCGTATATAATTCTCTCCTCTCGATTTCATTCTCTTTATCCGCGGCAAGTGCGTTACATTTTTGCCGAATCCAATGCAAGTCTGTGCGTCACAAACGGACGCCGAGTTCCCGAGATCGCTGGAACTGGCCGCGGCAAGGTTACTACGAGCGGACAACCGTTTCGCTCGAGTTTCGTTCTTTTTTTTTTCATTCGACGAGCCTCGAATGCCTTGATGTATCGAACAGTTTAGTGCGGAGGTATGTAATGCGCTACGTATGTAGGTGTGCTGTTACGAAATTTTCGCGGGATATACGCGGGGCTTCTGTATATATATATATATAAATAGAATGATCCAATTTTTCTCGATAAAGTGATCGATTAGTTTTTTTGTCTTAAATCTTCGTCTTGCGTTGACGTAAGATGAATTTGTTTATTATTACTATTGCCCAACGTTTCCCATTGTTTGCTCGCGGATCAACAGCAACATTCGCGTTGCTTATATTGTACCCTGAGACTATTTTTGTGGTTCGACAAACGGGTTCCGAATGCACAAAACGAAGTTGTTTACACTCTTACGCGAAGCTGAGGACTTTTTTTTCTTTTCAATTTATTTATCTTCTGCAAAAATTATTCCCGCGAATAGCATCTTCCTATAAAAAAAAATCTGCCAAAACATCGATGAGAACATTTAAGCGTCGCATTCGTTCGCGCAGCAGGATATGCAGCAGATTTTTTCCGGGTTCGGTTCTTTAAAAAGGCCCCGTTAGTCAACAAAGATTATCCATCGGTGAACGATTCAATTTTATTTCTTCCAAGAGCCGCATCAAACGTATCCAAATCGTATCGAATCATAGTAAAACGCATATTGTCGCACGACAGTTTAAAAAAAAAACTGGAAACGCCTTTCGTTTTGTCAAATTATATAACTATAGAAAGTCGTTGCGTTTTATCGGAAACACTTCCCTCGACGTCTACTCTCGCTGTCCGTATTCGTTTCAACAAATATCCACAACGATATTTAAAAATAAAAAACCAAATTTACAGCCCTACGCGTATATGCACAAACGTCATCATAAATCGCATAGACGAAGCTAGACGCACGACTGCTAGTGCAACGGTCGCGAGAAAATCCAAATTAAAAGAACCGGAATAACGACCAGTCATAGTCTGGTTAGCTGGCTTAGCTCTCGCGCGTCCGTTCGGTACGAAGATCCTGTTCGATCTTCAAGGGCACGGTCAGACCTGCGCGCGCGACTTGGCTCCGGCTTCTTGCAAGTCCGTCGAGTAAGTGTACTAAAATCTCAGCTGCAGCGGCAGCAACTCGTTTGCTATACAATGTTTTTTTTTTTCTGGCGGCGTTGAAATATTTAAAACATTTTTACACGCGATAAAAGCGTTTAATCATTATCTCCAAATGAGCATGCAAATCCGACAGTACCGTGTGGAGAGACACTGTGAATTTTCGTATTTTAAATTGAATCTTTTTTTCTTCGGTTTGTTTCGTGCTGTTCTTTTTTTGGCGACTCGAAATCCAGGCGCCGATTCAAATTTATCCGAAATGTTTGTAGAGTTATACGCTCGCATGAAGATTTTAACGATATACTTGTATTAAACGTCCATTGCGCAATCTACTTGCGACGCATTTATGTATGTGCGAAAATTTCACGACGAATTTCGATTTATAACTTTCGAGATATACAATATAACGCGTTGCGCAAAAAAATCGTAATCTCAGCAATACAATGGATCACATCCAGTCCTATATCAAAACGTTATAAAGCTGTATCTCGAGTGTATATACTGTCAAGAATCATATTATATATCCGCAAGTTTCCTTGCATCATGCGCTCGCATGTATATATATATATATATGCATATATTCCGCATACAACCCTATAGTAGTCTGCGGCGGCGAAGATTGTGATAGGTCGGGGTGCGACGACCAGCATCCAATCCTTTCACTTTTGGTCTTTATGCTTCTGCAGCGCGTATACATAGCTATCCGTATGTCAGTGTGCAGTAGTGCAGCGCATAGTAGTACCTTGTACTATGCAGCCTGTGGTTCGACTTCAAGGTTCCGAACTGGCCTGGACTGGTTTTGAGCCATCAACTTGTGATCCTGCGGCTAGGCTTTTTCATTCCCTTCTTTTCTCTCTCTCGCTCCTCCAGTCCTTCTCCTCCTCCTTATATAGTTTCCCCTCTCCCTTTGTGCGCAGCTGTGCCTCTCGCCGTGGGCATTTTTCTAATTTTTCCAGCGGATTTTTCGCAGACCGGAGCGCGAGAACAGGATAGCATTGAAAGCCAGCTCGCGCGTACATGTGCGTGTACTTTTATGCAATAATAATAAATTCCAGTGCAGGTTCTGATCTTGACCAGATTTAACGCGTCGACAGTGGGCAAATGGAAATGCTGTTCGTCGCGGTTATTCGGATGTTGTTTTCTTTAGAAGAACACATTTGTATGCTTCTTAAAATCGTGCACACATATAGCAACCAATTTGTCTTCTCAATATGCGTTAAAGAAGAATTACTCCGATTCAAAGGCAAACGAGCATTAACACTCAATCATTTTGTTTTAAACAGTTAGGAATGCGATACTAATTTCACATCAGTTCGTACAAATAGTAGCTTTGAACTCGAACGGATTTAGATACAGACACAGACACACACACACACACACACACACGCGCGCGCGCGCACAGGTGAACGACTGAGAGAGTGTGATTCACCGTTCATGAAAAGGTAATAATCGCGGTATTTCTCTCGTGTACATCGTACAAGGCTGTGGCTGATTACACTCAGCTGACGAGAGAAGCAACGGATTCGGCCAATTTGCTTTCCGAGCTACATATTCTCCGAACCTTATATATACTATTGTGGCAGATTGTGAGCATCAGAATAGTTATATATATACATATCTGGAATTTAATGCGCGTATATAAAAAGGAACGGAGTGTAATTTAAAGTCATTACGTTATTACATTTTCGAAACGCCGCACACGAGTGTGTATTATACCTTTTACCAAGACGACTTTCAAAAAGTCGTCGTGCTGCGGCTAACAAAGCCAACGGTGCGTATTATATCCCGCGTGTCGACGACGCGAGAGATATAAAATCTGCAAGATTCCCTTTTTTGACAATGCCTCGAGGTCTGACGCTTCGGTTCACCGATCCTGCGATGATAAAATGTCCTTTTTTTCTCTCTGCATTCCGATACCAATATATATAATTAACGTATATATATATATAGTCGGGCAAAAAATCAATCGCATCCCGGGTTTCCCACAGCAGGAGTTTTTCAGTCAAATTGTAAAAATAAAATGACTCTCTGATCTCATACATATTATACACGGCACCAAAGCCGACCTTGATCTTGAACACTCACCTATTCTGGCCAACGACGAGAGGGAGAGAACCGGACTTTTGGGATTTCCAAAAGACGTAAGCTCGCGAATCCGACGCGTCTTTGTGTCGCGATGATTTTTTTCGTAACGGTTTGGATACGCCTCAATGAAGACCGTACATGTCTCATATTAGGCTGCGATATCGGGGCTACTATTAATAGAGGAGATCCACGCGAGATAACGGACATTTTTTTTCTTCGACATAATTTACGCGATAGCGCGGTACGTAACGTTATCGAATATTCCTCGGCGATTTTGTAATTGGCAATTCCGATGTAAATTAGACGTCCGAGCTATACACGCGTAACAACAATATGTTCCGCGAACAAAGGACGAGCTGCGGTATATAAGACGTATGAAAAGGAAGCGATGAAAAATGTTATAATATCCATGATTCACTGTTAAACAATAAAGCCACGCGAGCTGCGGGAGCCATTAAATAATAATCATTTATACCGTGTATATAAAGCTGGAGCGGCGCGGGAAAACGGTTTTACCCCGCCGAGAGACAAAAAATAATATCTTGTACAATAATCTCTCGCGATTAACGAGCGAATAATAAATACCCGAAGAAAAATCAGATCCGCAAGGATATATATATTTTTTGAAAATGATTATATTGCCATGTTAATCGCGACACCATATATAACTGCACAGATGCAGTCACGAGTGTATACGCGAGACTGTTAAAACGGCATCACCTAATAGACGAGCTTAATCATCCTAGGAGTGCAGGAATCTCATCAGGCAATCACTTCAAATAGAAAATTAAACATAACGATCTCGCTCTCGTACTTGCGTAACGAATCATAATGTAAATTTCGAAGGCCGGGCCCCCCGCGCGTGTGTGTATATGCAACACGCCTTTTTACTTAATAATGACACACCTCCGTTTCAAGTTTATATTTTTTCAGTGCAGCACTACTACTTTTTTTCTCGTCTAAACGCCTTTTTCGCTCATTACGTACTACGATATAACACTTCAGTCTGTAGTGAATCGAGCGAATTCACGAGGCGACTCCGCAGCGGGATTCTATACGTATATAGCTGGTGATGCATCGGAATTATACGCGATACCATCTATCTTAGAATCGCATAGCTGTGTGCTATGTAGTTATATGTGTGAGAAAAATCTTGATTTGAATATCGAAGTGTCAGGCACACGTGTGTAACAGGTGCCCACGCGCAGTGGGTCTCGCGTATCAGGAAACCGTTTGGCCTGTCATTTTTCCAAATATCGATGGAATACATTAATAAATTAGATGAACACCTTGTATACACGGAGGTGTATCATTAATTCCTCATAAAATACGCTTTTTTTCTCATCAGCTGTAATGGCTGGCTATTTAAACTGGAGACGATGTGTATTTATAATGCCAGTCAAATCAGCAGTAGTCGCGATCATCCAGTAATTTTCTTTATGTCACGTTGAGGATGCTGGAGCCGCACGTGCCAAGTATATATTGGCAAATCATTCGACTATAAGAGCGTATATGCATTTGTATAGTAGATTTAGTAACCGAATATTTAACGCCACAAGAACAGCCTTAAAAGTTTGGAAAATTGTCTCGTAAAGGGCCACTGCCGGGTTTTCCCGCCAATGGAGCAAACAAAACGCGCGCGACCAAAGAATAAATTAGAATCTCAATTAATACACATAAACGTCTTTATGGTCATCGGCTCTGATTTAAATATATATATATATATATTTTTTTTTTTCACAAATGACAAGCCATTGGAAGAATCGTATCACCGTCGTGGGAAACCCCCAAAAGAGTTTTCATCGTATATCAACCACCATTTCTACCAAACGCACATACCAATCACACGCAATAACATATTTATATATAGGAAACCATACAAGTCCCACACCACAACGACTGCGTCCGGGTTGCGAACGAGAGAAAGACATACTCGCGCACAAAGACGTGCCGGAGTTGCACCTCTACGCATTATACACCCAGATAATGTGATATTGCGGCAGCGGCTATCCCTTGCACACATAGCCGCGGCGTTTATCTCGCCGCGCACGTGCAGTGCGTACACGGAAACGGCTTGCACTTTTATTTCGGCGCCTACGCTGCCTCCTTCTGTTCCTTTACGTCATCGAGATCACCGGCTCGCAGTGACGTATATTCGCGCGAGCGAACGACTGAGCCTTTACGGGAGAGACCTTTATGTCGTTCACTTATGCTTTCTCGAGATTGAAGCTTTAATTGAGGCTTTTATATTCGCTCTGATTTTCGATTTAAAGGCTGTCGATTGTGCAAGTTTTATGTATATGGCTTTTTGTCGATTAGCGATTAGTGAGTTTTGCTGTGCGGTTCTTACTGCGGGATATACGCACCGTAACGGTATGCACAAGTTGTAACCTTCGAAGTGAGTGAAGCTCTGCGATGAAACGAAGTCGTTTAATTTTGAGTCGCGTGACTGGTTTATTATAGACGAATTAAAAAGAGATTAAAAATGCATCGAGAGAAAACGTTTTTATCCTCAAATTAAATTAAGCGATCGAGAGATATTCTGAAAGACATTAGGATAAAAATAGGTAATATACGGTTGGCACTGCAGCACCTCATTATGTTTGAAAAAGTATGCTACAACGCCAAAGAGAACTGAAAATAAAAAAATTTCTGAATGGATATCGACAAAATTAGACACATCGTTATACGACCAACTTAAGCTGCGACGACTGCCCGATTAGTATTCATCCGTAATCCGTTATATATCTGAATCTTATCGATGAAAAATCAATAGCGCCAAAAGAATCCACGCCACGTGCGCTTATATCCACAAAAATTTGAAATTCCCACGCGATTTCAAATACCCACCACAAAAACTAGATTCTCCGAGAGAGAGAGAGAAAAAAGAATCGTCGAGAAAAAATCGACGTAATAACGTCAAAGACACAAAGCAGCCGTATATATCTCTCTCAGAAGAACTAGGAAGTCCCGGAGCACCGCACGCGCCTCGATTCTCTCGAGAAGAATGCCGGTCGTGAGCGTCGGTCCATATATTAACCGAAAACTCGAGCAGCGAAGGAATGACAAGAAAAAATAAACAAACGCGCATAACCGATGAAAAGAGCGCGCGGAGAATAAAAAAATCCATATATACCTGCTTACGCACATCGAAGTACAAGACAACACGAAAACGCGCCAATCCCTTTCGACCTTGCTCGAGATATATAGGAAATAACGAATAATTCGATGGCTCATTGAGACTGGCGTATATACGGTGTCTCCGCATTATGCTCGCACACATCTAGATTAAAGCTCGAGAGAGCGCACGTATACATATATATTCTGACGTATGAGGAAGCTGTTGAAAGTCTCTCCCGCGGGGCGACCTTGCCTGTGATGCGAGAGAGCAAGTGCCCGAATAATTTTTTTTTTTGCTCGCAGCCTCCCGAAAACGTCACGACGTTTATTTTTTTCGTCTGGTTTAACGAAGGGCCATCAGGCGAATACAGAGAATCACGCCCACAGATCATCCTTTATATACGACGCTCTCACTGCATCGGCTCTCTATTCGAGTCGTTATCTCGACGAATCTGACGTAACAAGAACACGCGGCACTTCGAGCGTGACCTTTAATAAGGGCTTCCGTCGATCGTTATACGCACAGTCTTTACCGATAATTACCGATCTCCGATGCAGCTTCACACACGGACGCGTGCTGCACGCGTGAGATCGAATGCTAACGAGTAGCCGCATTTGAGAGAGAAAAAAAATATTGGCAAAAATCTTAGCATCTTGTGCTATAATAATTGGACAAAAGAAGGTGTGTACACGCGAGAGACATATATACATCTCCTTGAATCTCGATGATTATTAGCGGTTGGAGTGCGCGTGACGTATGCCGTTCTGCAGAATCCTACCCACAATGCCGCCGCGCGCAGAAACTTTGAGGAAGGAAGTTCGAGGCCTCAGAAAACAGTCACGCACACACACGCACACCAGTTTGGCGCGCGCAACGGTTTTTATATAGCGGCGCAGCATCTGAATTCTCCAAGCCGCGCATCGCCCCGGGGTACGCGTGCCTCTATATCTCGCTCGAGTCTGTGTACCGCTAAGTGCCATTGTTTTCGAGAGAGGGAGATGTTCTTTTAATTACCGCGAATTTCGCGCTTATTCTTTTCACGTGTATCGCGCGGTGATGATAATAGCCGATCGTCGCGTGTGTGAAGAGGAAGATTTATCCCATGGGTTTTACCGGCACCGAGAATAGGTGTATACATATCGATGTAAATTCAGAGACGAGCATATAAATCGAGCGAGCCTCCGTGAATTCTTCGCGCGTGATTAACAAGTGGCTGGTGTCACAATGCTCGCGTATACCTATATGTCCAGCTGAGCAAAGTGTTACTGCGGAGAGAGAAGTATATAGAGAAAAAAGGGGGAAAAAGCAGTGCGTGGAAATGACGCAAAGCCGACGTGTGAGTGAGAGAGAGAGAGAGAGAGAGAAATGGCAATTTATAATGTATGGTGTATAGTGTAGTATAGACCGGTGTGGCACAGATAAGCCGGAGTATAGCGTAACCGCACAAGACTGCAGTCGCGAGGTGCACGAAGGTGTATTTTTACATTATACGCACAGGGCAGAACTAGCTCGACATGGATGCAGAAACGCTGTCGATACTGGAGCTTGGTCGTCGAAGAATTGATTTCTGAAGGCTCCAAACCGTTGTTACGTAAGGCGGGCGACAAGTACACTGCACACCTTGAGAGAGAGAGAGAGAGAGAGAGGGGGAAGGATTTTAATGAGGCTCGAGAAGTAGCTGGAGATATGTTTGATGCCCGAGAGAGATAAAGAGAATTATGCTCGATACGCACTGACCTTTTCGGGAGGGATCATTAGTGTCGTTAAAATGTTCATCGACAGGTTTCATTGAATTCACGTGACACCTCTGGTCAGCACTCATTTTTCTTCGCTAGCGTATAACCCCCATTGAAATGGATTTTAAAGCAGCATGACGACACGCAATCTCTCACTTCAGCGTGTAAAGAATACGACAACGGCACTGAGAACTTTTTTTCTCCCGAGACTTTTAGCTAAGAACTATTTTTACAACTCGCGGTTTACGCATTTAACGGAGAGACGTTTCTTTACGCGGCTGCCACTGCAGAAGGATGTTCGACTGTTCGAGGATAATAACAATATAAAGTATGCATTTGTGGAAAAGAATATATACCGGCTTTAAAATTGAAAACATCGCGCGCACACCCAGCAGAAAAGTGACCAGCGCGCACGTGTCATTATTTATAAATCCATAAATAAGCCGAGATTGCATCAACGCAAACAGCGAAATCTCATATTATTCCGTCCCTATCGCGAACACTTCATCTCCCACAGCAAACATCATCGTCAACGGAGATGATTAACGACGCTCCGATATATCACCGATTCAAATGTGCACACTTCGGATCCCTATCTCTGCGTGAATTTGAAAAAAAAATAACGCATCCGCAAAGTGTAACGCGAAAACAAAACACAGCTGTTCCGATACTCGTATATATGTATATATATAGACGATAGCGCAAGGTCTGTCCCCGAACTTGTTCCGATTGGCCGTTCGCTTCCTGCTTCGTTGCGCTCTTATGAATTCGTGGTGTCTCTAGAAAAAGAGATTAGTTCCGTTATGGTAGAGATTTTCGTTGCCGAATTATTTTCTTCAAGCCGATCGATGGAATAACGCAGGAGACCATATTAAGTGTGTAACGAGACTATAACTGATACACAGCCTTATCGTGGGAGAATATCTACGCGAGATCGATGCTCAAGATTCTACAAAATAATGGCACATCCTGCTTATCGTGGATTCCAATAAAATTTCTATTATATATACCGATTAGGCGATCATAATTAACTCGGATGTAATATACAGCGGGAAGAAATGCTCATCGTCGAATCTCGATGTAATAGAAGCATTACCTAACGCGATTATAAATATACAAATAATATCGAAAATCCGACACAAAGAAAAATCCGTACAGCGAAGATCAGCCGCAAGAAGAAGAAGAGCTCGGAAAGGATGCTGTATATACACACGAGATCACACGCAGGTAAGGCAAAAAGGAAGAGAACCAGCATCGCACGTATAATACAGCAGCTGAGAGAAGCAGCGCGAGTGGTATAGCAGCAGCAGCAGTGGGAGAGCCGAAGGTATAAAAGCTATCTGTAGCCAGCGCTGGAGCCAGTCAGTCGAGGTGCAGCGTTGAGCTGACTCTCTCTCTCTCTAGTCGCGCGTGTAAGCGCCGCTTACTATACCGAGAGTATTATTACGAATTTTTTTTCGCATCGAAAAGGACCTCTTCTTGCCATTAGTTGTGTTTACAAGTCGACTTCGAGAGAAGACTCGAGGAAGAAGAAGATTTAGCTACAAGTGCGATCGCGTCTTTAGATCGAAGACAATAGAAGCGCGACGAGTTGACCGGTCGGACAAAGGAGGGACCGACTCAAGATTCTTCGATTTTCGCCGAAGAGCGAGATTTCGCGTGAGTGAAGAGGAGGAAGCGACGATATATATTGTATAACTCCGCAGTGGTGCAATCGACCGGCTATCCGACATGTCGGACATCAAAATCAACGTGGAGGAAGCGATGTATGGGAGACACGAGGATGCCGGCTTAGACGTAAGTTAACCGCTCACTGCCGCGAGTTTCGTTGGGGAAATCGCTTATCCTTCTGGAGAGATTTGAGTTACAAAAAAAAGAGAGCTCGTCGATTTATGAAAATTAATCAAACTGCTATTTCCGTGAGGTTTACACTCGAGATAGGATCGCGAAGTGTCAAAAAATTAAAGCTTCTTAAAACTCGGCAATAAAATGCTCTCGTTACAAATATCGATCGGTAATCTCTTCCGCGCGATTATACGTACGCTGCACAATGCCAGCCCTAAATCTCCTGAAAGCCGATTTTCAGACAACCGTGTCAGTGTCTACCCAATGTATAAAGGACAAGTTCCTATTTGAAAGTGTCGAAAAGCCGGCCGATATATCTGATCGATACTCCCTCTCTTTCTCTTCGAGTAAATCCTGGATACGTGTACACAATGTACGTGCGCAACAACATACACTTGTCCGAAAAATCGGGTCGTCGAGGGTTGCGCGAATGAGCATTGGCCTCGATTTTTCACTTGCACATACATGCGGACACAAGGCGAAAAGTTTTCTAGCTGACACAAAGCCGTTGCCGATTTTTTTTTTTTTTTTTGGAGATCGATCGACAAGATCGGTATTGGACTCGAGATCGCAAAGTTTGATTGCGCGAGGCGAAACACAAAAGCGCGCTCGTGTATGGAGAGATATATACGCTAGTACACACGTTACTTTATTGCAAAAGATGCAAAAGAGCGTGTTACCGATCACTCATTGCAAATCTGCGGTTATTCGAGATCGAAAAGTAGATTATTCTATGTAGGTGTCAGAAATGCTGTACATCGGAGATCTGAAGACATACCTATACGTATTATATTATAGAAGGCAAGTGCTGATCGATCTGTCGGATGATCAAACGATATTACAGCACAGACGCCGTCGGCTTCAATAATACCGATCTCTCAACGTAACACCTCGACATTTCGAGATGACAAAAGTCAAAGATGCGGTCGCCTGGCTCTGTTTCCTATTTTCTAATCCGTTACGAAGTCGGAAGGACGCATCTCTCTATTAACTTTCACCCCAACCATCGGAAAATCGGATGCAATCGGTATCCACGATCCTTTGCGGTTAATTATTATTTTTCGGGCCGAGCCTCTCGCGTAACAGCCTAGATCGGCGACACGCGCATAAACAGCTGTGCCTCTGAATTTTAAAATTGCCTCTCACAGGATTAGGACACAGTATACACACGGGTGGGGAATTTCCGTAACAGATCAGACACGAATGTTGGCTCGTGTTTCGCGTTTTTCCTCGTAAAAGGGGATGAGACAAGGGTACGTCGCGCCTATGCCTTATTTATCTGAGTTCTTATTTCTCTCTCATTCCTTCTCTCTCTCCTTCTTCGCGATTCTCCGACTCATGAATATGCGATGAGGTTCAATGATCCGAACTCGCTCCGAGTCCACTGCTGCTGCCGCTGCACAAAGGGCTGTTGCCAGGTCCATTATAAACAATGATCCAACGCATCTTCAAACTTGAAATTCAAAGTGTGCTCTCGGCTTAGTGTACTTGCATAACTCATTTTCATCCCGAGCGTGATGCTTGAATTATTCAATCAAGTATGCAGAGATTCACCGAAGGAGGGCATAGAGAGTACTAACACTATGTCCGTCTTTCGAAAGGCAAAACGCGCTTTATGGGCATTTTTTTCTCTCCGCATCGTAAAACGAAGTACGCTCGTATTAAAGGCAAAAAGATAAAATACACGGTCACGTGTGTGTATAATACTGGCGTATATATGGCTCTCTCAGTCAAGCACCTGTAGCGAGCCACAAGAATGGACTCGACGTGCGCTTTTGTGTTTACGATGCACGTAATGATCCTCGTATACTTGCGAAACTTTGCGTGTCTCTTTCTCTAGACCTCTCGATGTTAACGATTCGATTATTATCGGAGCCAATTAAGTCGTGTAGGAATGACGTAGGTCAGCGTCCCAAAACTGCATTCCCACTTCTCCAATGTAAATTCCATAAACAGTTGGTAAAAAAAGTGTTTATCACACACACATGTGGAAGAAAATAAAAATTCGTGCCGCGAATTCTCGGCGCCGCAAGCGCTATTAATCTGACGAAATGCAAATTTCGCCGGCTTCGAACGACCTACAGAAGGTCTGCTTCTCTCTCTCTCTCTTTCTCTCTCTTTCTCTCGTTGAGTCAGATTCCACGATTTTTATAACGCTATGACGCAAAAATTCCTTCTGGCCGACGAACATCATAATATGCACCCGACGCCTCTGAATTATTATTCATTTCTTCTGTATCGGGTCTTTCGCTCGAGTAAACAAAACTCAATCATGTTTCTCTCCAAATATCTTGCGTGTATTCGGACGACGACCAATTCGTGCTGATTATAATAAATCCGAATCGCGTGATCGTTTCGGCCGACATTCATCAAGTCTATATCCTTCAAAGTATCGGATTGTTGCTTCCGAGGACGAGCCATTTATCATGTATAACACACTGCAATACACAAAGGACTTTAGAAACTTCAAAATTATAGGAATACAGATATATACATATAAACTCGCGAGGTTGTGCCGAAATTGAGTAACGAAAACCGGAATACCATACAGCAGCATCTTTCTTCGGCCTTCCTCTTCGGACTTTCCCGTAGTTTGTATATATACATATAGTGTGATGCAAGCCCTCTCGTATAATCCATTGACATTACGCGAATTGCGCTTGAATTCCTTCCGTGCTCTTTCTCTCCCCTTTCTCAAGTTCAGCTTACGTAATCTACCGCTTCGTCTCGTTTGCGACGTGAGATTTAACATGTTCGTATCTTCTCTTCTGTTACAGAACAATCACATCGTCGATCTGCCGACGAACCTGTCGAACTGGCACATACCCAGGCCCTCGTTGGTCGCCAAGAGTGAGAAGAACGAGAGCGAAAATGGCACGTGGAAACATCATCCGGATTCGCCACCGTCCAGAGGCTCTACCTCGTCCCAGGGATCAACCGTCAGTACTCACGTAAGTTTCGCATACTTTTTGCCAGGTAGATGCAATATTACAAAATACGAATTCACGTGATCCAATCAATAATTGATCGCAATAACTGTACCAGTGCCTTTTTTGCGCGCGCGTACATATATAATCATGTAACTGTAGCAAGGTCTCGGACTCTCGTATAAAATTTCCATAAATCTCGTGACGAAAAGTCCTGCATAAAACATTCGATGCAAAATCTTCCCACGTAACTACAATCGATTTTTTTTTTTAATTACAGAGCGCGGCATCCGGTACTTTACTGCTGACGGCAGCGAACCTGGCGAACCTCGCAGCTATTCATCCGCCGCGAATCGGTGCTTTGGGACCGAAACAGATGGACACGGTTTCGGTCGCCAGCAGCACCCACTTCACCGTAGTCAACGGCCTTGGCAGACCGAGCAACAATTGCCAGAAGTCCTGGTGCGCCCGAAACCAGCTCACCGTACTCGTCTGCACCATGAGCTTCCTGTTCATGCTTGGCCTTCTTGCCGGCGTTCTCTACATTGAGAGTGAGTATCTCATCCATAAATTATTTTCGTTTGAATTTTCTAATATCGATAATCAAGGTTATACTCATGAGCTTCATCTTTCTTGATTACAGTGAGAGCCAGGGGCAGGTATAACTAATAGTTACTTCACCCACTGCGAATTTTGCTGGGGAACCACGTCCTCTAGGACAACGACGGAATCCGCCGAGATGATATTGACTGCCTCTGCGGTTTCCAAGAAACGCATCACGATTTATCGAGCTATTCTTACATACTTTTGCCAATTATTGCTCTTAGCTGTTAAGTTGTATTGCGCTGGCCACGAGCCGCGCGGTACGTGACTCTCTTCGTTGAGTAATTACGTTTGTGTAATAATCCATGCGCTATTCCTGCGCTTCTTAGGCTTTGTAATTTGTATACAGTATATATATGTAGTCTTGTCGAGCCTCGAGGATCATTGAGCTCGTCATCGGGATTGTTGCGAGTATATGTAACGTGACACTGTGCGGAGGTATACACTTCTCTCGCCAATGTCATTTCGTCTCTTTCACTGTAAGAAAAAATGAAACAAGACACATGACCCTACGCTCAGGTCTAGACCGTGAGCGCATCGGGATTACGTTCTTTTTTTTTAGTACCGGTAATTTAATTGCTACTAACAGTATCAAAAATCTCAACTGTGAGTTCGAGATTCCATGTGGCGTTGAGCGAAATTCAAACATGGAATTTTTGAGGAACCACAAGTGACGAGCGTCGTAACAAAAAAACTATGTGTCTGTGATATTACATGTGTATTAATTACTCACTTAAGCCAACAAGAAACTTTCACATTATTGAATCTTTGTGTTTTCATTACCCCGACCCTCAAGATTACTAATACGTTTTTCAATTCTCTTTAGTTGAAATAAAAGTATTTATACGACTACGTTGCAGAAATAAGAGGACACATGATAATTACTTTGTAACAATGCAATAATTTTATCATTTTTTTTTCAAATTTTAATGAATTACGCTTGCTTACCTCAACTTCTTCGAGAGTCTGTGTCCATCTATAATTTGGTAAGTCTGCGCCATTGCCAGCATTGGGTTTCAGCTTACCCTTCTCCTCCTCATCCTCTTCCTCTTCCATTTTGACATCTTCAACTTTGTTGGTTTCTTCTACATTGGTACTGCTCGTTGCGGCACTTACTGGATCCTCTACTTTTGGATTTTTCTATTAAAACAAGTAAAAAAAGTATTTCCATTACACTACTATTTGAATATATCTAAAAACAAATTTTGAATAATAAATAACATACTTTAGAGTCTATCTCCTGCTGTAGTTTGGAAGCCTGCTCATCTGTCAGCTCGACAATCTTCTCACTCTCGTTAAGCTCTAGTGAACTTTGTTCCTCCTTCTTTTTCTTCTCCAGTTTTTCTTTTCTCCTCTTCTCCTGCTCAGCACGCTCAGCCTTCTCCGCCTTCACCTTGGCAACGGCTGTAGCCTCATATTTCTTGAATATACTGTTGACGAGCTGTCGAAAAAGGAAATTCCATCCACCATAAGAATGAATTGGAAAAACAAGTATCTTCTCGATGATATTCAAAAGTCAACTCACTTTCTCTGCGGCACCATCACCACCACCTGTGTAGAAGTCTGTTTTTCTAGCCAGAAAGTTGAAGATCGTTTCTAGAAGCTGAGAAATCGACGTAAGTTCCAGAAAAATTTCGCAAACTAACCTACAAAACAGTAAACCGGCTGTAATAAACAAACTCTACTTACGTCCTGGACACCGCCTTCGTGTTGTTGAGCCATGGACAGCAGGAGGCCGTCGAATTTCCCCTCGTCCATCGTCATTTTTGCACTTAATAATTAATGCTTCGAGGAAAACGTCGATACGACGTCGACTTTCGTTACCCCTTCAACAAGAACACCGCGTGTATGTTTGTTTCTTTTTTATACGGAGCCCGGTTACGATGGTCACGGAGTCACAAAACTGGCAAAAAAAACGAGTTTTTTCCTTCGCTATTTCAGGACGGTAAGGTAGGTTCCGCAAAATCGGGAGGATAACAAACCTGTAATAAAAGTGTTATAATACACTTTGTACAGATAAGTATACGATTGTAATACTTGCATAAAAATAAGTTTTCACAGATTTAAGAGTAAAATAGGAGCTCAAAATAAAGAGTAAATGAAACTTGAATTTTAAGTAAAAACTATACCCTAATTTAGATTTCTATTTTATTCGTTTGTTTACATTAAATACGTAATCTATGTGTATTTTTATGCTTATATTAGCATATATAAGTTTATTACAACATATTTATAATAATTAATTTTTACGTCTTAGATACTCGATTTAAATTTACCGGCACCGGCAGTCATTCCCAAACCCCATTGCAAATACCGCCCTAAAAGAGACACTTACATTTTAACAAATAAATTATTAAAAAGCTTAGAAAAATTGGAAATTTTTTAACAAAAAATATGTGATGTATTTCCAGTTTTTCATTGGCATTTCAATTCTAATCGCGAAAATTACGTGTATATATAATAATAACAATAGACTGTTTTATAAAATCCGAAAAAATGAATGGTAAATTAAAATAAATATTTATGCAAAAGAGCGAATCATTGTAGACTATTAGAGGATCTGCGCAAGTTGAGCTGCGTAACCATCCGAGCAGTCAACGATCCGAGACTGACCGCATGGTGTGAGCCGTCTGCGGTGTGCATTGTAGGATTGGTCTAAAACTCACGAGTATTTATATATAGGTTAACAATTACTATTAGTTTTTATTTTGTAACGACGCTTTTGTATCAATTATTTCCGTGAGTATTGCAAACTTAACGTTTCTTGATATGACGACTGGGAATTTTACGTAATAAGCTCGAAATTATGCGATTTTCTCTCATAAAACCGTAAAAATATCACGTTCTATCATATAGCTTGAAAGCTTGTCTATTATTTGTCGTCAAAATTCATTTTTGATATTTTCTTCATCTGCACATAATAGTAGTAACTATGAATCAATGTATACGCATAGACCGCCCCGGCTTCTGTTAACAAAATTACAAAATAATTTTTGACTTTCAATTATTCTCTTTCACGTGCTTCCGATTTGCGGTGTATATAATCTGTGCTACTGCTCCGAATCGGGAAATTATCTGTAATAAGAAAATCATTATCGATTGTTGTCATTCATCGAAGTTTTTTATACTTTTTTACAGTAAAGTATAACAATGGATTCCTTGGGAACTGGGTTATCAGGACTGAGTGGATCCCAGAAAGATGAATTAATGGAGAAAGTGAAGCAAGAGATTGCATTAGCCAATTTCCAAGAGTTGCTTACGGTAAATATATAGGTTTTTTTTTTGTTATATGTGCTTGTTGAGGAATATGTAACTATAATAATTTCTTTATATCATTTGTAGAAAATCACAGAAAAGTGTTTCAAACAGTGTATTTCGAAGCCTGGAACTAGCCTTGACAATTCAGAACAAGTAAGTTTTTGTGATACACATTACAGTTAAGTAGATCGTATATAAAAAAATGAATGATCTTATTTGTTACAGAAATGCGTAGCAATGTGCATGGACCGATACATAGATGCCTACAATGCAGTGTCAAAAGCATATAGTAGTCGGATACAACAGGAGCGCCATTGAAATTAAAGAACTAGGAATTGTTTTTAGTGATATGTTATATAATGTTGCATTTTATACATACATGGTCTGTTAGAAAAATACTATCTTGAGATTGAACTGATTTCAGTTTTAAGCAGAACATAGTAAATTGTGGCATTTTTGATTGACCACTTGATTTATCATTAATTTCATAAAAGTTATATACAGAATTTATGTATATAAAAACTTATGTGTATAAAATGGTCTTGTAAATAAACTTTATATTCAAATCATACAAATAATATTTATATTAGGTGTATACAAGATTAAGTGATACAAAACATACAAATTTATTTTTTTATTAAAAAAAAAACTGGCTTTATTACTTTTAAATAGGAAACAATTACTCTTATACCAAGTAACTATTTTAAAAAAGTACTTTATTTAACAATTTCCAAAAAAATACGTCTATAATTATCATAATTAAACTATTTTCCTTAATTCATGTTATATACATACAGAGTAAATCTTGTAGGAAAATCTTAACATAATGTCTAGCTCAGTTCAGTTTATGTTCATCCCTTAGAATGACTGAGATAAAACATTTTAAAATGTAGCAGTGAATATGTTGATTTGTAAATAGCAATTCAATTGTTTGTATATTTTTGTATTTTTCTTTAAATTTCTTAAAAATATAAATGCTAGTTTACTGTAAATCATACAGACAAGTATATGCTAAAGAGTCAAAGATTAAAAATGATTTTAATTCAAGGATTAATAATGCTTTTTCACTATTTAAATATTCAAAAAATTAAAATTTTGTATTTGTTACATACATGTAAAATTCTCTTTTGTATAACCAATTCTCTTGATTATAATAATATTTCTTTTATTAAAAAATCAGCGAAAAAAATTAATAAAAAGGTATGTATAACTGATCGATTGTTGACAAAAAACACATGATATGGTCAAAACTTTTGCTCAAGTACATCATAAATATATAAAAATACTTTATATGCTTTTTTACTTAAGAGAGTGTACGTGTACGTGTACATAGGCACGCATTCACAGTTAATGTTTCATTTATGAACTTACGTTCTAGTAGTGCTAGTCTGTTGCATTAGCAAACCATTTCTGAAGATTCTAGCTAGGAAACATTAACAAGGCTTGATTTGTGGTTTTGAAATTTTTCTTTCAGTGATGGCTATATATAGATAATGAGGTTTTTGTTTTTGATGCGTTTATTCTGAATGAACTGCAGCAGAAATAGACAAATTTTCAGAGTCTTTCTCTGCAACATTATCAACCTAGAAAAATAAAGAACATAAGTTTCTCATATCTATAATAATTAATAAGTAATAACTTAAGTAATAAGTTCATTAATCTGTAATTTATCATAGCAACTTACTCCTGATATACTACTTGGTATTTCTTCATCTATTTCTTCACTTTCGTTTTCACTTTGTAGATTTTGCAAGGATTCAAGTTCTTTTGTTTGAATTTTAAAATGACTTTCAGACTTATCTATAATTTTTGAAGGACTTTGTTCATTAGCACTACCCGATGCAGATGATGGAAAGTCATCGTCATACTGTGAAACCCCTTGAGCTTTAACAAATTTTAAATACATTAAAAATATAATATACACTTGAATTGGAAAAAAATGAAAGTTTTGATTTTTATATTCAAAACTCACCGATATCCATTAGCTCTTTAAGGTCATTTATGTTAGCTTTTTTGCCATTTAATGGTGGTAGGTCACCAAATATTGAACTATTTGTTGATGACAGAGGTGGGAGTTCACCAAGTAGCATTTTATCATTTCGAGGTTCTGTAATTTTTTCTTGTTTTCCATCAACAATCATATGGTCAAAAAATACTGTTTTTCCAATATTATTCATAGGATCAATTTGTTTTGTATTCTTTACATTTTTTACCGTTTGAAATTCGGTCAGACTTTTTTTACTTTTGGTTGTTTCTGGATTTTTTTGCATCTCTGGCTGAGAACTTATTAATCTAGTGTGATTAACATTTATGTCCGTTTCACTCAGTACTTTGTTGCTTTGATCAGTGGCAGTTTCTAAAGTAATACTTTTGTCATTTATGTTTTGTAAATTCTTGATATTTGATTCATTAGAATAAGAGTCAGACATATCTGGACTGTTTATTTTCTTGTTATTAATTGAATGTTGATTTTGTTTCTTATCAGTTATTGTCACATTAATCGGTACTTGCACATTTGAATTAGATAAACTTTCCAATTTATCAGAAGTATCATGAGAAATTGATCCTTGATCATCTTTGTGCAACATTTTTGGGACACTGATATCAAAAGTAGCATTACCAATATTTTCGGCAGCTTCACTTGTATTACTTA
This sequence comes from Muscidifurax raptorellus, assembly GCA_020010945.3. Taxonomy (NCBI): domain Eukaryota; kingdom Metazoa; phylum Arthropoda; class Insecta; order Hymenoptera; family Pteromalidae; genus Muscidifurax; species Muscidifurax raptorellus. The sequence continues at coordinate 40,253,188 of CM052078.1, forward strand.
ATTTGTTATTGCTAGAATCATGCTGTAAAATTTGTTTACATTATTATTAGTAAGATAAATATGTATTGAAACTACATTATAAGATTCAAATATAAAGCTACCTTTTGTGTATTGTTTAAGGCACCATTTATAGTATTTTTTAAAATTTCACCAAGCAGTGGCTCACTAGAATTAATTCCTAATTCCTCGGAAAGTTTTTTTCTACCTACATAGTTGTACTCTTTACCAAAATAAGTTTCAGGTTCAAATACTGAAATTGTGTAGTCAAGCCCAAAATACTCTAGGAACTCTCTTACTAAAGAAAATAATAGTTTTCCTTCCGAACTGGCCAGGTACTGTTTGATTGATTTATTTAAAAATGGTTCTGGATTCTGAAATTATTTACAAGTGAATTAAAATAGATATATAAACTAATTTTGTAATAACAACTAATTTCAACTTACCAACACAGACTCCTGTTCCTCCAAAGTTAAAAAAACGCTGGCCCTTAATTCCGCCTGCAAATAAAAGGCTTACACTTAGTGCGAGATCAGCAAAATGCAAAATAGGTATGTTCATAATTTAGCAGGTATCCTAAATTCTTAACCTATAAGTTTGAAACTAATAAAAATAACATAAAATGCATACCCGCACTTTAGCGAGAACGCCATTGTTCTCAAGCGTTTGTACGACGAGGTCTCTCAATTCTGTATCCTCCTCCATCGATATATTTCCGTCTATCATTTTCTTTGAGAAATTAAAGTGCACTTGAACAATAAGGAAAAGTCAGACATAAATATTTACAGTTGTCTTCATCGTTGCACTAACCATGCAATGCATAGGTACTGTTGTTGCTACCGCACGGTCGCTACTTTGATTTGCAGGGCGTGTTTACAATGTTTTGCTGCCTTTTTCCTTCATGTATATATAGGTATATACATACATATATACATATATACTATATCTATATTATAAGAATGCTACGAAAGTGCATTCTTATTGGTGGAATTTGTCGACGCCATATTGAATTCATTATATTTCAAAAATATATATTCGTATATAGTTTTTTTTTATAAAAAATTATATTGACAGCATACGAAAATATAGTTAACATACAGAATTAAAAGAAAATTGTATTACTTTATATATCAAAGTAAAAAATAATTGTTTTATATAATTATTGAAATTCGCTCTCTTGAAAGAATCTCCAAGTATCTAGTATTATGTCTTACAATTTTGTATACTGTAAAACTTGTTGGCTCAAAACTATTTTCAAAGACAAGCATCACGTCAGATACTTGTCAAAATCAAAATTTGAATAACACCAAAATTCATTTGCTAAGTTATTCTTGTGGTGAGGTTCAAAATTACACTTTTTCAGATTCAACAATCTCTCTGCCAAGTCACTCATGACAGCTCCTGAAATGGGAAAATATTTCAATACAACTTCCAGTTAAGTAATTCATTTTCCATATCATTAAACAGACTAACCTGTGCAGAGAACAATTTGCTTTTTTGCCAACAGTTTTACTGTAATGGCTGTTTTTGTTAAACACTCCTCAGAAAGAAAAGGTGGATCGCAGATCACAAGATCAAATTGTCCATACAAATCTTTTGGAATAACCTGTGGCGTATTATAGTCGTAGAAGATAAAATCAGGACCAAAAATTGAAAAACGTTTGTCGAATTCCAAGATTTTGACTGTAACAACATGAATTTCAAAATTACTCATATATACATTTGTCAAATAATAATCAAATGAAAGGAAAAATACCTTGTCTTTCTCCAGCTATACTGACCAATTTTTTGTATAATGTTGGACATGAAATTAAGGCAATTTTGGCATTGTCCTCGGTAGATTGTACAGCCCCTTTCGTGAGGGTTGATATTGTCTCTTCGTCATACCAAAACTGGCTTAGTTGCTACAAAATGATGATTGATAATTAAATAATAATAATATTAATAAAAGAGTAAAACTACAGGTTATATTTAGATTTAAAAGTGTACCCAATCTTCATCGAATGTAGCATCTTTGTTTTCATTCTGCTCCAAAGCAGCCTGAAACTGTTTTTCACGCTCTTCCCTTTCTTGATAAAATTCATTCAGAGCGGCCAAAGTATCCGGATTTAATTGCGGTATATCGTCATCGGAATCGCTCATTTTTTTACAAATAAATAAAGGTATTTCCTAGTTCTTTAAATAAATAAACCCATGACAAACAACTTGTAATCATAATCCCTAAGCGCATCTAAATAACTAGACAAGTGTATATGTCAAAAAGCTCGATACAACACATACACCGAACTCCACTTATTTTTTTTACAGCAAACTTTCAATTCCGCACGTGGCTTTTTAGCGGAGCCATACCAACACTCCTATATTTGAAACCCACGCCACTAAGTAGCAGACGAAAATCCCTAATCACATATCGCATGTATGCTGCTCTGCATATAGGCTCAACTTCAGACTGGTAGCATTGCAAAGGCCGATATCTAGTTCCTTCTTTCTCACGGAGAGCCGAGAAGTTCGCAGCAAATCGGAATCTCTTTACCAGCGGCAGAATGGCGGACGCGTAAGTGTTCTCCGAAATTCTTTGTAAAATCCGTTTGCATCGACGTTTTTACAACAAAATGCGGTCCTTTTGCGATTGCAAATCATACTCGGAATTCGCCCTGACAGTTGTAAATAAATAGTTTTGTCGTCGGTCGAATAAATAAACAAAATATTGTCGGTAATATTAGAGAGACTTAACCTCGTACGCTGTACCAATGGAACTTGTATGTTCGAAAAACGTGTTATTCTGAACTTTGTCAAAAATATGCTATTATTATTCGCAGTATATCGCGATTGTTAAATATGGTTGCTATCGTTGACTGAAAATGTGGAATTCTCTTTTGACGTATGAAGTTGTCATGGGCTTCGGAGTAGATCGTAATTATTTGTTGTTATTATCGATACTATAGTTAACCAAATAATATTCGTATTATTAAGTTTCCATTCAAACGGATAGTCATTCAAGAATTATGATCAAAGGAGTCTTCTTGTAATCTGTTAATTCTTTTTTTTAGTAAGAAGAAGGAAACTAAGCCTAAGGCAGAGGCATCCAAAAAGCTGCCTGCAGTACCGGAGTCGGTACTCAAAAGGAGAAAGCGCCGTGAAACCGCCAAGGCAGCTCGTCTGCAAACTTCCATCAAGGTATAGTGAACTTTTCCTTTTTATTTATAAATAATTTTTAATTTGTAATAATTAAGTATTTGATCACAGAGGCGCGCAGATCACTACAAGAAGAAGAAGGAAATCTTCAAGCGTGCTGAACAGTATGTCAAGGAGTACAGGATAAAGGAGAGAGATGAGATCAGATTGATTCGGCAAGCTAAGAAACAAGGAAACTATTACATTCCTGGAGAAGCTAAGCTTGCTTTCGTCATCCGTATTCGGGGGTATGAATTCACCTTATATAGCTTCACCTGTTGATAATTACAGATCTGCTGTTCTACAGAAAAATCTTGCGATGACATAATCAATATTAATATTTTCAATTTTAGTGTGAACCAAGTAGCACCAAAGGTACGCAAGGTCCTTCAGTTGTTCCGTCTTAAGCAGATCAACAATGGAGTCTTCATCAAGTTGAACAAAGCTACCATTAACATGCTCCGTATTATTGAGCCATACATCACCTGGGGATACCCCAACCTCAAGTCAGTCAGAGAACTGATCTACAAACGTGGTTTTGCCAAGATCAACAGGCAGCGAATCCCCATCACAAGCAATGCCATCATTGAAAGGGCTCTAGGTAATGAAAAATTTTGATTGCATTTAATATTTTTTTTCTGTACTGACGAAACCATGGGTGCTTAAGATCAAAGTTTATTATGTACCCTTCCATGTCGTCACAAAGAAAATGAATGTTCAATTATAAATTGCCATTTGCTTTGGCTTTTTAAAATGTATGAATTGTTCATACAAAACAAAGTTAATATCTTTTTTTAGCACATGTATTCATAGTTCAGAAAATAACATTTTGAAATACTAATATTTTTTTTTGTTTTTTTATAGGACGTAAGAACATCATCTGTACTGAAGATTTGATTCATGAAATCTTCACTGTTGGTCAGAAGTTCAAGCATGCCAGCAACTTCCTGTGGCCATTTAAGGTATAAACTATTGTATTCATTAAACATTTTTCATTAGCAACTAACGATATAGGCATAGTGGTAAACATATCAATATTTTTATCACTTCTCACTATGTCGAATAGTAATATGGGATAGACAATTTTTTTGTTATTAACTTTAATAATAAAGGAGTGTATCCCGCACACTAATTCATTTTTATAACTCAAATTTGAGTAATGATGTGTTATTTAATCATAAATAATAAATAAAAGTTACTAAAATGTATTTCCTTGCAGCTCAACACACCCACTGGTGGATGGCGTAAGAAGACAAATCACTATGTTGAGGGAGGAGATTTCGGCAACCGAGAGGACAAGATCAATGAACTCTTGAGGCGTATGATTTAAGTTTTAAAATGTGCTTTCAAGACAATAAAAGTACATTTATAAAAAATATGACTTTTTATTTTCTGTTCACTCTGTAGACAACTCCTTAAAAATATATAACACGTTGTTTTGTATTAAAATAAATGTATATACACAATTTATATATAAAATTTCCGTAAAATATTTTGTATGCAAAGGGATTGCGATTTTAATTCTAACCATATTTAGCATTTGAAACCCAATCTTAAAAATCAAATCGAATTTTCGTTTTAAATACTAGTTGTAAAATGTTTCAATCTAATATAATTAAATAAATCAAACGTAGATTGAAGTTCATTTTGAGTTATAATTTTATTCGTATTGTTAAACTTTCGTATATATAAATATAGAGAGCAATCGGCATATGGTATTTACACCCCTTAGTATAAATTAAAATGCTATCGATGGGACTATTCTCGCAGTGCAGTCTATTCTACCCTATAGCTGTTTCCCAAGATTAAACAGGAGAAACCTATAACGTACTATACACTACTTATACCTGATGTCCAAGATTTTGTCCCCGCTTTCCAACCCTGAGTGGTCTTCTATATGAGGTCTATATTCGTTGGTAGTAGACTTCGAGCATCCTGAAGTCGGTCATTGAAAGACTCAAATAATAAGCGTGACATCGCTTCGCATATACATAACACGTGTGTGTAGGTATACATATATTATATATGTATATATAGGTAGTATCCTACGGAGTACGAGTAATACCTGCTACTTATTTCATACACGCGCTTGATGTTATTATAGTAGCTGCTTCGTGCTTGTGACATATAGGTGGGCGAACATAACCTATAGTGCATACTTAAGTGAGAAAACGTGTAATGGAATTTAGTTGATAATCCCTAAATTAATTGAAAATATCATATAAATTTTAATTTATATTTTTTTTAAATTATTTCACTTTTGTTTGATTTTATCAAAATTAGATACTCAATGTAGTTGAATCTCTAATTTACGCTGTATTACAGTTTAGTTTATATAAAGGGTCAAACCGTGAATTTTAACATTATTTAGCTGATGTTTTTTATTACACAAAAATATGAGGTATTGCATTATGCTTGTATTTAGCATTAGATATGTAGTTCGGATTTTCATTTGACACAATTATGGATAACAATAAGGTTTTACCAAATCTTTTGAAAAATGCTAGTAAAAATGACGAAGCAAGACAAACTCAAGTTTTTGTTCTACCTCCAGAACTTCTTAAGGGATTACTTCTTCAGAACAAAATACCCAAGAGTAAGATTCGCATAACTTAATATTCTTAATTGATTCTTTTGCAAATTTAGAACTCATTGATTTTTTTACAGTTAATGATCCAGAAAAGCTTACTTTAGTAACTACAAGCAAGCCTGAAAATATTGGAAAAGATAAAAGAAAAGTGGAACAGTCATCTGACAGCTTAGCAATAATTGCTAATCAAATAAGTAAAATAGAAAAGAAGAATGAAGATGTGGTTAAAGAAGTAATTCAGAATTTGTCAGCTAATATAGTCAATCCAATTGAGGCAAAGAATCCAGTTAACAAAAAGAAAAATCAAGAGTCATCAAGAAAAATTGAAGAATCAGCAACAAATATAGATTTTATGAAACAAATACAAACCACTGATAAAACAGAATCAATTCAAGAAAATGTCGAGGGTGCTAAAAAAACATCTGGCAGAAGAAAAAGAAGTACTAAAATATCAAAACAAAGTAAAGCTGTAAACATTTCAAATGAAAAGCACAACCTGCGCAAAAATCGCAATAAAAAGCATATAGAAAGTGACAATTTGTCTGTAGAAATTAGTACAAAAATTATCTCTGAAGTGGTCAATGAATTATCACCAGAGAAACTAGTCTGCTTAGACTCTAATAAGTCTAGTGAAAATGAAAAAAGTAAAATACAAAATAAAGATATTCTTTCATCTCGCTCAAAGGAAAAAAAAGAAGAAGAAAATATTGATAAGACATGCATGCAGAACGAAAAACCTAATTTAGAAATAACAGATGAATCTTTGATTGGATGTTCTACGAGAAAAACCTCTAAGAATTTAAAAGGAAATGAAATAGCTATCTCTAAACACAATCCTAAAGTTACCGATAAACAAAAACTTGCAAGTTCGAGTAGAAATGAATTACCTTACGTTATTAATGAGTCTGATATAATAACAAATGGTGATATTCAATCTAATCTAGAAAATTTTAATAAATCTTTCAATACAACAGAATTAAATCAAACTAGGTCTTCTAGACAAAGAAGAATTACTAATGTGGCTAAACCTTATGTACTCGACAACACCTCAAATGTTCATTCGAAAAAAGTTAATAAGCTTGAAGTAAATAATGATGATTTGTCAACTAAAAGTTCTATAAAACCAATTAATGAAGGAAACAATCTTGGTCTGAAACTTGAAAAAGAACAAATAAATATTCATAAAATAGAAAAGTTAAATACCAATAGAAGAAAAAGAATTTCAAGAATACCAAACTTACGTGGCATTCCGAAAAATTCAACAGAAACACAAGAACTTGATGGTCAAGAAAAATATACTAATAGTCTGCCAGTAGCAAATTTTTCAAAGTCTCATGTAGAAACCATTAATAAATCAATGTCAGATAATTTAACCAGTCTGAAATGTAATGAACCTAGTGAAAAACCACATTGTGCTGTACAAAGAAATGAAACGATTACAACCAACACCATAATGAAGGAAGAAAAAAGCAATATTAATACAAATCTTGTGGAAACTGAACAGCCCAGCTTAGAAATTAGAGATGAATTTCCAAAATCAATAGATGTAAATCAGGCCAGATGTTTAAGAAGAGCAAGAATTTCGAAAATATCAGTTCCAAAAGAAGTAGTTAATGCTTCAAGTGATAACTTAAAGAGTGTGAGTCAAAATAAGGATGTAAATTTTTACATAAATGAATCAACGCAAAAAAGTTGTTTAAAAACCAATATTGAAAAATATAAAAAACTGTGTACAGAAGAAACAATTGATGCAAGTTTTACTTCAAGAGTAGATTTAGATAAAACGAATATTTTTCAGTCATGTACAGACATTGGAAACCTCAATTTCAATATTTTAGATGAATCTTTCAATTCAACGAATGATAATAATTGCAGGTATCCCAGAAAAAGAAGGATTTATAAAGTTCCAAATTTAGCAAAGGATAAAATTTCAAATGACAAATCAAAGACTAGAGATCAAAGCAAGGATGAGACCAAAATTAAAGATTTTTCAGTTGAAAATTGTATAGAACCACAAACAGAAGAATCAACAATAACATCATCAAAACAAATAGTTTGTTCTAATGAATCTAAAGAAATAACAAATAAAATTATTAAAAATATTACAACAATCATGTCTGATTCAAGCATTGAAAAAGAAGAAGTAAATCTTGATAAAACTTCTGTGAACAGTGTAATATCAGATTCGAAAATTCCAAATGCGTTCTTAGAGTTTGAAGTTAAAGAACCAATCAAATATTCTAGAACAATATCTGAAATGTCAAATCAAGATAAAAGTGACAATGTTTCTAAAAATGTAGACAAACAAGAAACTTTCAACCAATATAAAAACTGTCTATTATCTCAAAATAATGTTTTTGACTGTGATGAATCTAATAAAGTATGTACTTCAAAAATTCAAGATGAACCTCCTCATTTAACAGTAAGTCAGTCAAGATATTCTAGAAGAAAAAGAATCACAAAAATAACAAAACCCAGTATAATTGCTAATACTGCAAAAATTAAACATAAAGCTTCAAATAATGAGAATCAAGTAAAAATTATAATTAACGATTTACCAACTGAAAATTATAATGATTCTAATATGGCTGAAAAACCATATGTGGAAAATGTGGCCTCTTTGAACTTACTTGAATATGATGAAGTAAACAGCAATATTGTTCAGAGCAATGGAGTAGTTTCTTCTGACCCAAATGTTCAAACTGATGATGTAAAGACTGATATGATTAGTTCAGAAACTGACATTACAATCAATGATCGATCAATAGAAAATTGTATTGATAGTAAAATAGTTGAAATTCCATCTCTTGAACATATGGCCTCGTTGGACTCAAATAAATCTGAAGTTCATAGAAATACTGTTCAGAACATTAAAGTGCATTCTTCTTATCCAAACATTCAAACAGAAAATATAAATACAATTTGCCCAAAAAATGATATGACAATAAAGAATGTACCAACTGAGAATTGTAGCGATATGGAAATGGTCGAAAAATTGCCACTTGAAGGCATAGACTCTTTGGACCTAAATAAGTCTAACAAAGTAAAAAAGAATATTATTCAGAACAGTAAAGGACTTTCTTTTCACTCAAACATTGCAAAAGAATGCACAAAAGGTAGCACAGATTCTGCAAAAATTGAAATATTGAATTCAGAAATATCTAATATATCCTTTAATGAAATGTCTAATAATGAAAATCTGCCTATGTCATCAACTTCTGATGAGCATGAAAACTGCGAAGAAAATCACGCGTTTAACAGTAGAAACCAAGAAATTGAAATTATTGAAGAAATTGAGTATATTATAGAAGAAGTATTAGAAGAAGAATACACAGAAGCTTCCGATCATATTATACATAATTTCACGAAATCTGATCGTTGTGAAGTTGAAAAATCACCAATCAAAAAAATACCTATTGATTCAGAATTAAATGTCAGTACTACGAATATTTTCAATAGAAAAGAGTCGCTCATTCAAGATTTACCTTTAGCCACTTCTTGTGAAAATAATTATTTGACAAGTACAAATAACTCTATAGATTTAGAATTAGATAAGAGTGATGAGTTTTCATTGGTTAAAAAAGACAATGAAAAAGTCCATGTTTATGTTAATAAAAGGAAAATTAAAAATGAAATATATTCAAAGGAAAATCATAATAAATTTGAAAATTCAAGCATAGAAATTAAAAACACAAATCAAGATAAGAACACTCCTATGATAAGTGTTGATGAATCAGAAAAATTAACTACGAAATTTACTGATCTACCTATTCATGAAGAACCATCGTCAATTACAAGAGTCAGAAGATACAGTGCCAGATCTTGTAAAAGAAATTCAATTTTAAACTCAACTACAACTCAACAAGAACAGGAAAAAAATGTAAAAACAAGGAATCGCAGTAAATCGACTAATCAAGTAAAAAATAATGAATCTTATACCATAAATACGAGAACTCGTAGTTCATCAGCAACTATTAATTCAAGTAGCTCAAAACAATGCAAAAGTGAAGACAGTAAAATATCAAAAAAAAGCTCAATTCCCGCAAAAGCATTCAAACAAGAAATAAAACGTAAACATTTAAATGAGAATGCTCAAGTTTTAGTTGAAGACAGTGCTATGGGAATAACTAAAGATAAATATATAAGAGGTAAAGCTATACACGCGATTGAACAAAAAACTGAAAAAGACACCATTGTTGAAAATCGAATAGAGATAAATCACAATGATGCTACAAATCTTAATCATGAAAATCATAAAGGAAAATTGTGCATAAATTCTGCAGGCTCAAATGTAGTTGCTAATGAAGCAGAAATTAATTTGAACTACGTAAATGATGAGGAGGATGTAACCATAGATATAAAAGAAATATTAGATTCATTAGCAATGGACGATAGTCAAGATGAAGATGATTCTTTATTATTATGTCAAAATAACAAAATAATGGAGGATGAAAAAACTAAATCAATTGAAGAAAACTCCAATAAAGGCAACATGGAAACAATCTGCGAATATAACTTTAATATTTCTACTAATAAAGTTCATATAGAGAATATTCCATTGAAAGAATTTAATGATTCTCATAATGATAAAAGACAAGAAGTAATTCAAGATAAAACTAATTATAAAAATGATATAACAATTCAACATGGAAAAGAATCTATTAATGATGTAAATCTTAATAAAACATTGGAGACATGTATAAAACTCCAGAGTAAATCATCAAATGTTGTTCCAAAGGAAGAAAAATTGTTGGCAGATGATACTGTAGAAGATAAAAACACAGAAAATATGTTCATAAATATAAAAGCATCTGAAACAGTTAGTAAAACAGTAGAATGTGCCAAAAATGTTAACGATTCTTCAGAAGGACATAAACATGAAATGATAATTGGTAAATTTCATGACAATGAAGTAACAGAAGGGACTTTGGAAGCTATAGAAAATCCCAAGTCCCTAAATCTAGAGTTTAATGATAATTTAGACACATTTACAGATAATAATAAATTGTCTATGAATTTTGCAAGTGAAAATGTTCAAGGCTCCAAAGATAAATTAAATACATTAGACGTAAGCGAAAGTTCAGAAACTAAAAATTGTACCAAAAATAATATAAAAATTGAGACATATTCTGAATATATCACAGAAAAAAACTGGGATACAAGTAAAGAATCTGATATTGATAATTTAGATGACAATTACGAATCAGTGAACGTTCCGTTTGAAAATTATGATTGCAGTAGTATTTCTTCAACTGAAAATTCGAATGAAATATCTAATAAAGATATTCTCTCTGTAAAAAATTTAAGGGACTTGGAAAAAAAGAATAATGATTCTCTATCAAAACCTATTGACAGTGAAGTAACTAATATCAAATGTGACAATAATGAAAATAAAAATCAAGACAACTCAGATCAGATAAATATATTCACTGAATGCATAAAGGATAAGGCTAAAAGGACGAATAATTCAATTTTAGAGTCTGATAACAATACCGAGAAAACGATAACAGAACTAAATAGTAGTACAATAACATCTGAGAAAAACACAAAAATGATTCCTGAAAAATTCGATGAAATTGTAGAATACAATATTAGCATTGATAAAATGGAACATAAGAATAATTCATTATTAGAATCAAATTCTACCGTCGACAATCCATTAATAGTTTCTGAGAAATTAAGTAAAGCCAATCAATCCAACATGGATGTTGTTGAAATTGAAGATAAACATAACGAGATTAAAGGTTCGTATTATATTTTAAATCATAATCTATATATATAATGGTTATTTATGTTTATTTATAAGTATTATGATTTTAGATATGCGAACCATGACTCTTATTAGCACACAAAAGAAAAGAGGAAGACCACCAAAAGCCTTCAAGAAGATTATTGAAAGAAAATCGGCTGCTGAAAATATTCCTCATACCGAAAATAATTTACATAAAGAAGGTGAATTACTTTAAGAGCTTGCTCGATTATGACAATGAATGATTTATTGCGTACATTATTTTAGACATAGTTAATAATTTTGAGTTAATTTGGGAAATTATTTGTAACTTAAAAGAAGGTATTATTCAAACGTTAACGTTCTCTCCCGTGTAGTGTCGAACTCTGCGCTCTGTATAAGATAAGAGAGTCTAGAGTATAGATCAAAGATTGGAGGCCCAAATAACGTCACCCCTGACCTCACCCCATATAACTCCTATAGACTGTAAGAATTAGTCAAAATTTATTTCAGATTTTTGGTTCAGTTTAGAATACGTATTTTGTCGGACAAAAATAGAAATAAATTTTTGGGCTTTTAATTTTAATATACTTCAGTAGACGACGTTCATTTTCATTCACTAATATTGTATACTTAGAACCCGGTCTGCAAAGCGCTCCACAAGCTGCACTCGACTTTTGCATTCCATGTTGAGCACTCTTTCCTTGATATCATTGTTTTCTAAACAATAAGCAGAAAAAAGTAAAACAAGAAATGCGCCTTACAAAATAATTGATCTTCTTTTAGTGGGTATCATTGATAGTGAACAAAAAAGCCTTGAAATGCCAGGAAGAAAGAGAAGAAGTTGCAGATTGACTTTACTTGAAGAACCTAGAAGATCCACTAGACACAAAACTGGTAAAACATTAATTCATTTCAAATTATATTTATTGAATCAAGTTCGCTGATTAAACAAATTTCAGAAAATAACTGAAAATATATTCTCACTTTGTTATTAAATAATTGATGTGCTTAATTTGTAGATGGTAATTCGAAGGAAATTTTGAACTCGAATAGCAATCAAAAAAGATCAAATCGACAATGTACTAAAGAAGAAGTAAAATCTCAAATGTTTGAAGAAAACGCTGATATTGGTGTTAATAATAATAAAGATGAAAATATTAATAAATTGCTTTCTGAAAATACAGAACATCAAGGTAAGCATTAAATTTACAAGTAAATTACAACTCAGAAATTTAAGTATATAGTTCTTTCTTTATTATCGCATATAGTAAAAAGGCCAAGGAAAAGTCGCTCAAAATCAAAGATAGAAAAAACTAGTATTTTTAATAATCAAGAGTCCCATACTCCAGTGAAAAACAAAAACAATGGTAAAATTTAATTTATACATTTATTTATGAACCTTTTGTATTCTCGAATGCATTAATCAATGTTTTTTTACTCAGCTGATTCAAGTATAACATTAAAAACTGTAGAACAACAAAGTCAAAGTACTTCTTTAGTATTAAGCAAGAAGGGAATTGCCAATGAGACTGATGCTAAAAGTACAAATTGTGACACTGCTGCAGAAATAAATATTAATGATTCTACAGAACTGACTGAAAATGATGCAATAGATACAGGTATATTATTTTTTTATAGAAAATATTTAAATTTAACATCACAAAATTAACTTAATTTATTATTATAGTTTTGACTGTTACAAGAAAAAGAAAAAGGTCTACTATAAAAGTTATCATTCAAGAAGATGATGAAATAGAATCTAAAAAGGATTCCATGAGGAATCTTGATACACCTACAGTAGAAGAAAAAAATAAAGAAAAAGAGCTTAGTGATGGTAGTAATAGTGACGCTGATGGAAGTGTTATACTTCCTACTAAGCGACGCAAAGGCCCATTAGGTCCATATAGAAAAAGAAGAAGAGGCAAAAAATGTCGGGGAAGACCATCAGGTGTTCAGAGAAAGAATGTCTGTGACAGTGATTATGTTCCACATCATTCACACTTAAATCGCACACCTAAAAAGGAAACCCCAAAAATTGATTCTTCTGCTGAATTAAACGTTAGTTTCTTGGAGTTTCATTATGATTCTAAAACGATAAATTATAATTGTCTTACTTTAATTTACATATATTTAACAGATGAAAAAAATTGTCACTTGTGGAAAATGTGATGTAGAGATTGCGAAAAATCAATGGGCTCATCATAATTTAATGACGCATAACAACACGGGTTGGCTTAAAGGCTCAGAAAAACCAGTAAGTTCTATATTGTCAATTCGTTTACTTTTTTTCAGGTTACATAAAGCAATTTTTTTTTTAGGACTTTGAAAATGATGAAAAATTGTACAGAACAGTCATTAATCTTGCGCATAAGAAAAGGAAGAAAACATTGGTTTGCGAACAGTGCAAAGTTATAAAGCGTAGTGTTGCAGGATATCTGTCACATTTAACCTTTTGTGGTAAAACCGAGGAGGTAAACTAGCATTTTGTTCTTTAGGTGTAAATTATACATTTTACATGATATTTATGAGTACATATCTTTAGGAAATGCAAGCATTAATGGTGACATGCCCTGTATGCCATGCAGTTACAAAACCTTCATCAGTGGAATATCATGAAAGAATGCATAGAATGGAGGCCGAAGCAAAAGAAAGAATGCCTGAAATTGACATAGAAAATATAGACTTAGGTCCACGAAGCAAGAGAAAAGCTGCAGAAAAGTATGTTTAAAACATTGTTAAAAATTTTATTCTCATAAAGTGAATTATAATATTTCAGTATTACATGTATTTTAGAGCTGTCAATAAAATATCAGAATTTACTGCATTGGTTAAAGAAGACAAAGAACATTCTGGACCTTTTGATAAAAAATTGAAAACGAATTCTTCTATGGTAAGACTTTAGCTTTGAATTCCCATTTGCTATTTAGTAAATTACTTTAATTTATAATGCACTTATTACAGAAGAAAATGATACAAAAACCACAACTGGAAAAGAAAATTCCAAGTACTTCAGTAAATAAATGGAGAAAGGACTTGGCTAGTGGACAGAATGCAACTTGCAGTCAAGTAGGATGCCAATTCACAAGCAATTCATTTGATGAAATAAAGAATCATTATTCAACATGCAATTTCACACCTCGGGAGGTAAAAATTCACTTAATGATATGATAATGTTTATTTTCATATTATTTGGACAATTATTATTCATTGTATTATTTATTGTAGAGTTATCTTTGTAAGATATGTCGATTCCAATCTGCCACCGAAAAAGAAGTTCTCGAGCATGCTTTAGAGAAGCACTCGTTTGAGGATGAGGATGCTAATTTGTCGTTGTCGGATGCAGAATCGTCTAGTACCGATAATTCAAGTGACAATGAAGCTGACACTAGAATTCAACCTCAAAATGTGATGAAGAAATTTTTTTACAAAGAGAGTACCGAATTATGTAAGTTTTATTATCTGAATATAATTGCAACATCATTTTCCTTATTTTTTGTTATTAATAACTTAATATTACTTTACTTAAACTTTCAGCAAACAAATTATTCAAATTTATATTCAAGGATGGGGCCTGTCATACAAAGTTCAATAAAACATATTTCGGAGGTTTTCAATGGACATTGGAGTTGTATGAAACTTTTATCACTATCACAATAATTGCAGTGAATAATATTTTTTAAATTTAAATATCCTTTGTTGTTGTTGCAGTGAAAGAGAGAATTATAAATTTAATTTATTTGAAGAATATGCTCCAAATAATTTTGAATTGTTGAATTTAAGTGAATCATATTCCTACTTGCCAGAAGTTGAACAATCAATGCCTATGACGATTATAAAAACTGGTAATAATAATGAAATTCAGCCTGAATGGAAAACATGGAAACGATTTGAGGGACAATGTTGTGAAGGTAAATATTATAAAGAAAAATACCAAAAACTGTTTAAAATAATGAGTATATTAACCTAACGGGCACGATATTTGTTGCAGATAATCCAACATTTTTTGTCGGAGGACCTGTTTGGGCTCTAGCATGGTTGCCAATACCTACATCAATGTCGCTTTTTGAAAATTTATCGCAATTTATTGCCATTAGTACTCATCCAACTATGGACGCAACTTATTCTGTTGGAGAATCTTATTCTGGAAAAAATATTATTCAAATCTGGGATGTGGGAAATTTGAATCATAAGTATGCATTCAATAATATTAAAATTAATAATACAACTATGAATAGTTATTTAAATGTATTAAATTGTAGGACTAACAGTCGGTACAGCCCTAAGTTAGCTTATGCCATAAGTCACGAAGGAGGCACAGTTTGGTGTTTAGAATGGTGTCCATCTGGATGTTATCAGCATAAAGATTTGCCTAGATATATAGACAAAAATGTACCAAATAAAATGGGTTTATTAGCTGCTGGTTGTTCTGATGGCTGTGTACGAATATACTCACTTGTTTTTCCTGAAGATCTTGTTAAAGCAAATACTGAAAATATTGAAAACAATGATGAGTAAGTATAGGAATTAATATGTTATATAACGCATATTATGTAAAATTTCATCAATACCTTTTTTGCAGATATTCTGTGTATAACACAGAGCCTGTTTTGGTACTGGTGGTTAATAAAAATATGTTTGATAACAAGAAACAAAACTGGCAGGTTATGAAATTATCTTGGTCAAAAGAGAAAAATCACAAGTACGTATTAATTTTATACACTAGACATATTAATAAAAAATCTTTACAATGCGCCATAATGAAGAAAAATTTAATTTGTATAGTATTATTGCCGCTGGATTTTCTAATGGTTATGTTGCACTTTGGAACTTGTCATTAAAGTCTCCTCTGTTAAAATCTAAAAAGGGTAACACGGTTTATCTGAATTCTTATAGACATTTCTTTGCTCATCACCACGCAATAACAAGTAAGTAAAACATCGTTAGAGTTAGGTGGAATAGAAAGTTTTTGTTTTAATAAATAATTACTTATTTTTAGTGGTGCACTTAATACCTCAAAACAACAAGCGATTTTTAGCAACTGCAAGTCTTGACAGACTGTACAAACTTTGGGATTTGGAAGACATTACTAATCCGAAGAATACGTTTAAGAAAAGTTTCGTCACAGATGGTGCATGGCTAAATCATTGGTGTACAGCATTTGTTGCTTACGACGACGCATTAAGGTACATAAGCAAGATATTTTCATACTCGTCGAATTTCATGTACTGATTTATTGAGTTTGTTAAATTAATTTCAGTATGGGACACAATTACTCGTATTGTTTACCATTGCGAGATTACACATACAAATATTTCAATATTTTTCCTACAAACTCTCCGAGTTTTGTAAGTAAATTTCATTAAAATAACAAAAAATACAAACGGTATATGGAATAAAATAAAATAATGCATTTTTCATTATGTCATATTAGTCAATCTGTACATCGGATTATGGAAACAGCATAGCAAATGGAACATTGGCGGGTGAAATTCTTGCGATTTTTCCACAGCAGTTGATATACATACGGGATATGGAGAAAACATTACCTCGCAAACGCTATATTAGTGTAAGTTTATTTTAAATTACCACATTATGAAATAATACATTTTATTAATATTAGCATGTTTTGATTTGTATTTAGATGGTATCAACAGCAGAACTTGTTGATTTTCAAAAAGTACACGAAGAAAAAAGTATAAGCAAAGATAAGGAAAAGGAAAAAGTATCATCATCAGTTAAGAAAAAAGATAAACAAGATGACAAAATACCTTACGACTTTATGCCGACGACATATACAGATTCAAAAGATCGATTTGGAATAAAGTTTTACGATAAACTGAACGTATGTACTATTTCCATAGACTTATAACTCAGTTATTTGTAAAATCACCCAATTTTAATATTTTGCCTAACTTCGCAGATGTTCCGAGATCAGTGCATGATAAAACCGAAAAATCAAAAAAAGACTCTGACCATCGAAATGATGAAGAATACTCCTGTAGAACAATACCCGATTATGTCGGTAAACAGGGTACGTTGTGTTTTTTCTTTTTCTAATTTGCCATTTTACTTCATACAAAAATAAAACGTTATGATAATTTCAGCTTTCATGGAATCCAAACGCATCGAGCTTCCTGTGGCTCGCGGCCGGTTATCAGAATGGTTTCGTGCGACTTATGTCCTTCAAGTCGATGGCTTCTCCGGCGGAATGGAGCAAGCTGCTTACTTCGCACATAGAGACTCTCAAGTCCGATTGTGCAAATTCCCAAAGTACAAAACTCGACGATAGGTAGCTCCGTTTATTACAATCAGCGATGAGCTAAGAAAAACTGTACATTACGCTTGTATTTATAAGTGTAAAAATGTGAAAAAGCATAATTTATACACGTAAATTATAGAGCTTTAATTACTCATAAGACTTTTATAGATTTGTACGTTGTATTTCTAAGATAGAACTCGTATATCGCTGTAGAACTACGCGCGAACGAATCGTATTAGAGGTTGTAGCATGTGAAGGTGGAGGGGCCGTTAGAGAGATGAAAAAATGTAGGGGGGATGCTATAGTGTAAGAATCTCTGCATCTCATGCAAGAGACGGGTACCGGGAAGCCAGATGAGGCAGACTGATACTGGACACTGAACAGACCAGAGCCGCGTCCGAAATAGATATATACATACATATGTATATATATATCACGTGCTCTCGATTGTCGCGCAGGATAGACGGCGTCGCGAGCGTATTTCGTTATACGCGCGTCCTGAAAAGTGTGTACCATTTCCTCTCAACGGAAACTGCATTATCGCTTAGTATACTTGTCGTCAAAAACGTATCGGCTCCCGCTGTTCGCCCTGTCATTCTGTGGGGAAAATCTCTCTTTCCGGACACATCACATTAAAAGCGAAGGTATTTTTATATAGATTAATCGCATTTCACACAAAGCATTGTTATTATTTTCATAATTTATCACATTAATGATACTTTCCTATTAAGTTTCGAACTATTGTTGTAAATTTGTAATTTATAATTTACATAATAAAACTATTTATAAAATTGAGCCATAACTTTTTCTTCAAAGATGACTCTGAATCCTATGAAATGGAAGGCTCGAACTTTGGCCTATTCTGGACTAGGTTTGTTTGGATTTTATTTCTTGTTTGTTTATAAATGGACGCACCATTTCCTTTACGAAGCTACGGTGAAGAATTCCAAGCCCGAACACGTGTGGGAGTTTGTAGCCGATTTCAGCAACATGGTCAAACTTAATCCGACTTTGTGAGTCTTTCTTCTTATTACTGGCCCATTCAATTATTATAGTTTATTGGTAGAAATAAACAAACATTTTTTATTATTCAGGGAGGAATTTAACATTATCGCAGAGTCGGGCAATTATGAGCACTGGAAGTATTCCGTGCAGTACACGGAACATTTGAGCCACCTTCCAATGATCAAAAACACTGCTCATGGACATTTTTCCGTTAAACCGAAAACGGAAGGCTTTGCGATCGAGTCGAATCATCGCACTTGTTTCTTCTTGGGAATAAGTTGTTGTAAGATATGATAAATTAGCTAATATTATATGTAAGGTTTATACTGATACTGAAATGAATTCATATTGCAATTTCAGTGGAATCTAATTCGGAATTCATATTCGTGCCCCAAGGACAGGATACTAAGTGCATAGAGAAGATCGACTACGAGTGTCCGCTGGTATTTTCGTCAATATGCCGTAAGGAGGTGATGTACCAAAGACAAGAGATTATGAAAAATTTGCAGGCGTACTTTGAGAAAAATAAATAAATTTACAGTGAAGATTTGCGTTTTTTAAATTTCTTTTGCTACGTGGCTAGCAGTTCTTATAGATGATTTATCTAAAAATCCGCCATAGAGGTTTTCATTTTAAAGAAGAATAAACCTGTTCAATTTCAGGCCTTGAATTAATAAAAATATAACAAATACATGGAAATAAATCTTTTTTGGGGTTTAATATTTTGCATCATACAAAATCGCGAATAATATCCACAAAATTTTTACAACTATTGTCCTGAAGTTAAAAATATTCTTCTTCTACTCGCTCTCAGATCCGCTGTCGCTACCACTCCCGCTACCACTGCCGCTTCCGCTACCACTTCCCTCCCCTCCGCTGCCGCTTCCAGCCTCACTACCCGAGACCGATCTCGATCTCGACCTCGACTTGGATTTTGATTTGGACCTAGAACGCGATCTTGATTTTGACTTAGCCCGTGATCCTGATCTTGAGCGAGAGCCAGCCGGAGAACCTGACCTGGATCGCGAGGCAGCGGACTTGGCTGGCGAGCCAGATCTAGAGCGCGACTCTGATTTGGCCGGTGAACCAGATCTCGAACGCGATCCGGACTGAGAGCGTGAACGTGATCGCGAGCGAGACTGGGATTTTGACTGACTACGTTCGGAGCGAGCTGAACGGGCTGAACGTGTTGAACGAGCCTTGGACGGAGATCGAGATCTGGACTTGGAACGAGATGCAGATTTGGAGCGGGATTTACGGCTGGAGGCACGAGAAGAGGCTCGAGATGAAGCGCGTGAGTCGTTCTCTTTGTCTTCCTTTTCTTCGTTGTCGGAGCTTTCTGAAAAAGTATCGGAGGTAATAGTATAATGATGTATATATTTTTGAGGCGCGAATGTATATACAGTGTGTGAAAACCAACCTTTACCTTCATTTTTCTCGTCGTTCTTTTGAGTCTCTGCTTCCTCCTCTTCTTCATCCTCCTCATCTTCTTCTTCATCCTCCTCACAAGGAGGTTCAAGCTGCTTCTCGCGGAACCTCTGCATTTTGAATTCATTTGCATTGAGCGGTCGGTGACGTACCACCAATCTTGTATTGTTAACAGGTGCACCCACTTTCTGTCTTCGTTTGCTTAGTCTGACGCGGGTTTCCAACTCATTGTAGTAAACTCCATCTTCGCGCATAACCAGGAAATAATTCTCTTCGTATCCTTTAGAGGCTTTACTTTTGACATTCCAATTGTACTCTCTGGCCATTTTGTATTCATACTCGTCTTCCTCAGCATAGTCGATCCCTGAGCAAAAGTCCCTCTTTCTCTTTTCCAAAGTCTCTTCCAACGGTAGGAAGTAAGCAACAAATTGCTCTCCACTTTCGTCCATTACACCCCTGTAATACACAAAACCATTTAGTATCTATATATTTTAAAATAATAAAAAAGAACTGTTAGTATTTTCAACAGTTCTTATATAAGATACTTACCTAATCATTGCCTGTGACATTTCCTCAATCTGTGCTGGCACAGACAGTCCCATTGGAGCTGGGTCAGAGTCGAATATAACTTGAGCACAAGGATATTTCCATATTTTGAAATCTGGATAAATTGGAAGTACTTCTACAGGAGTAACATTTGGTTTACTGTAGTGTCTTTCAATAGGCTTTTTATTGTCTTCGAATGTCTTCTCAATAGCCCGAATTTGAGAATCTCGGTCCATGTATAGTGTTTCTTCCTTAAAATGTTTTTTAATATTATGTCCAACTTTAGCTTCCACTTTATCTGAAGTAGTCTGTGGTTGAAAACGTGTTTGTTCTGTGGAGATATACTCTGTTCGCCTGAGCCAGGATACACTTCTAGCATGATGCCTGGATCTTTTTGAATCTTGCGGTGCGAGTACATCTTCTTCCAGCAACCTTTCATCCAATGGATCCATTTCATATGGAATGTTTGGATCACAGGCATATGTGTCCCTATTAATAAGATCAATTGGTACTCCCAAATCATGCTCGGTAAGTACTTCATACTTGTGGTTGCGCTCCAACGAGGTTGGATTGTATTGTATGAACCTGCAATGGAACTTGAGCCAAATTACAAACGAACGCCTAAACAATGATAAATCAAAATGACAAATAGTGAACTAACCTGGTGGATTCAAAGGGGTAGCTAATGAACTTTGGATCGAAAGCGATGTCTGGTAATGTATTACAATACTTCACCTTACAAATAAGCTCCAACCTGAAACAACATCCAAACCCAATGCTGAGTTTGTTTAATATTCTTTTTATGCGATATCAATGAATCCATTTACCTCTTCTCTGTCGGTCTTGCTGCGCCGCGCTTGTCGGCTGAGCCGTTCTGGATTGTCGGCGGCATCGTTTCTATATCCAAATATTGGATATACTAATAAGTGTGCATCAATGCTGCTGTGCAGACTGCATTCTGTAAACTCGTCGAAAACACAACTCGTTCGAAAGTCGGCATATTGATTTCAGGAAAAAGCAAACTTCATTTTTTTTTTGTATTTTGGTTTTACCTTTTATTTCCTGCTTGAGTTTCATAAGCACCAAGGTGTGTACCTTTGATTTTGGCTTTAAACACCGTAATGCTAGTTTTGCTTTGCACCAGCAGAATACTGAACGTCGTGTTTTGGTATACCTTATATAAATATATATATAATATAAATATATATAAAATAGATTGATGAGCCTGCGCCATCCCTTTTTTTAATGCGCTTGCGCGATTATGTATATAGGCGGTAGATTCAAAACTTTCAAAGTGTAGTGAAAGGTTGATTGAACACCAATTTCTAAAATGCAATATAGTTTAATACTATCCAATAAAACAATTACTATATTTTGTATCTGACCAATACTTAAAAAAACAATTTTTACTCACATAATATATACACGCTTATTATATCTGTAGCATCATGAAAGTCCCTCCCTTATATTTTTTACGCATGCATTTGTAAACTATATATATATATAGTTGCCATAATGTGCCACTATCGTCGATTTGATTCGCGGACACACATTTTACGACGCATATATGTATGTATAGATATAGATATACAGGCACGTGTACAGCTCGTACATGCAACTGACTCTGTGCGGTGCCCCGTGGTGCGTGTATATATACATATAGATATATATAAGAAAGAGTATAATGCGGTTCTAAACTATATAGCTATATAAAGAGGATACGATACAGGAAGACAGGAGTTTGAAGACTAAACGAGAGACGTGTTTTGCATTTATTAGCCGATTGATCTTTAATTAACCTTGTAAGAAGAGACCGATTACCTGCCAACAACAGTATATAACATGTCTAACAAATTCGATGCGTAAGTTGATGTATATTCATTGTTGTCGCCGACAAGAGCGTGTTTCTTTGCTTTGAGGTTAAGTCGTTGAAAATATTTTTGCCAGACAACTAGTTGAACAAGGAGATTGTATTATAGATCTCTGAAATAAGTTAGTGGTGTTGAATGAATTGCGATGTTTTTGATCGATCAGTTTGCTTGATTCTGGACTCCAAATTGTGTTACTCATTGAAAATTGCATTCTTTGCAGCCTCAAGACAAGTGATGAAAGTGGTGACGATGAATCTCAGACAAAAAATAATAAAAAAAGGGATAAGGAGGAAGTGGTGAGTGTGGATGAGAAGGAGATGAACTCGAAATTGACCGGTAGAGAGAAAACATTTGTTTGAGTGAAATCGCTTGTATTTTTTCCAACAGGTTGCTCCAGAAATTAGTCCTAATGAACACAAATTGCAATATGCGTACGCACTTTGGTATAGTAGACGAAATCCTGGCAAACAGAGTAGTATACAGAATTACGACCAGAATTTAAAGTTGGTGGGACGGTTTGCCAGCGTTGAACAGTTTTGGGGACTTTATAGTCATTTGACTAGGCCATCGGAACTAGCTACTCATACAGATTTTCATCTATTTAAAATTGGTATCAAACCCATGTGGGAGGTAAATTGCTTTTTAAAAATATTTTAAAGAAAATTAAGTTATTCATTTCTTGTACTAACCTTGTTTTTATTTCTGTTTAGGATGATGCTAATCAAAGAGGTGGAAAATGGATTGTTCGTTTGAGAAAAGGCTTAGTTTCCCGTTGTTGGGAAAATTTAATTTTAGCGATGCTGGGAGAGCAGTTTATGGTTGGTGAAGAGATATGTGGTGCTGTTGTTTCAATAAGATTCCAAGTAAGTTTTTATAATGGTCTTTTATTTATTTTATTGAATTTATTTTACATCTCACTAAGATCTCAGTAACCTCTCACATGTCTTGAAAAAATATACTTTTTGTACTCTACTATTGATTATTCATAAAACCATCATTTTTAGGAAGACATAATTTGTGTTTGGAATAAAACAGCATCTGATGTAGGAACAACTAATAGAATTAGAGATACACTACGACGTATCCTGCATCTTCCATCCAGTGCTTCAATGGAGTACAAAACACATAATGAAAGTCTTAAAAACGTTACAAGATCGTGAAGTCGGAGAAATCGAATTACTTGAGGCTAAGGTAAAAATATAAAAACGAAGAAATTTTTAATCAAATATTTCTTAAAGCATTGAATGAAATATTAAAAGCAACTTTTAAATTTCGTCAATTTCTATTTCAGTAAGGTAAAAAGTGATATACATTTTCTTCTTGAGGAATTAAGAATGTACTTATAATGTTGACTTTACATGGAAAAGTACAATATGCCAGAATGACAAATTCATACTCTGCAAGAGGTATTAATACATTACATTTTTTATCGCATTTACAGCTTCAAGAAGAATTAAAATGAAAATCGAGAATGATAAACTTGCATGAATGTACAGCAATCTACAATGCAAGGCATTGCATTTTTGACATTTTGTAAATACTGCTGTAAATAATAGATATAGAAATAAAATGTAGGCGAATATTTCATCTCCTTTTACCATAAAGAATTCAACAAGTATTTTCTGAATTTTTCATTCATAGGCTGTCAATTGCAAATATTTAATTTAAAATAAAGGAAAAAAATACACTTTATATATTACATTTTTTTTATTTAGTATGATATTTCGTTTTGTTTTCGCATTTTTTTTATATATGAAATTCAGATGCTTATAACATAGTTTTAGGTACAGAAATAACGTAAATAGTATATATAAATAAAAATAGAACTTTGTCATAACTTTTTTGTGAGGTAAAAAATGTCAAAATTTTATTCCTTGAGTATGTATAAAAATATTGCTCCTTATTCCAATAGGCCAAAACTTACAGACTAGCATCAAAGACGAGGAACGACAAGTATATCAAATTTACAAATTATAAATGTTATAAAAAAAGTCACAACACTTGTGCATCTTCTTGCAAATTTCAATACAGGAGCACTCCCCATCAAATCCAAGATAATAGTTAATCATCCATCTATCATTACTAATGTTCGATTATATGTCAATCAATAATAAATATTATTTTTATAACACACATGGAAAAACATGATTAAGCTTATCATTTAATTTGTGTGCGTGATCTAAGAGACGAGTAAGTAAGTCTGTCACAAAACCCAGACTTATTGTTCAAATCACAAGCTTTAAATTCTTAAGAAAATACTTCAAAAATATTAAAGCCTCAAAACTATTATCGTCACCATACCTGTAATAACATTTCATATTAATAAAATTTTGTATAAATTAATGAAAAAAGCGTACTAATCTATATTCTTACCTAATACAAAGGAAAGAATTAATTTAAAATTGGTAGACAAGTGAAGATAATCTGGTATTCGATTATTTCGTTCTCCTTCTGTTGGTAATAATAGTCCTGCTATACAAATTAGACCAGCTAATAGAGCTACATAATTTGTATCTCCTAAAAATAACGTTTCAAAGTACTTGAGCATCAAGCAAATAGATATTAATTTTATTATTGTAATAGAAAAATTATTTGTAACTCACTGTTGGTTGGTTTATCATGAGTCATTAGAGCATAAGATTGCTGATTTCTTCCAGTGTTTGGAAGTTGCTGGAACAAATCTGGATCAGGTGTAACTCTTTCCAAGGGTTCTGGAATCCCGCTTACAACCTTAGCTTCAACATCTCTTTTTCCTATAATCTATAAAATGTATTTTATTAAAATGTCTATCCATTTGAAAGTGTCTTAAGATGAAAGTAACAAATACTCACTTGTTTTGTTGGATGCTCAAGCATCTGTATTCTGAATTTATCAACTGTACAGTTCATTGGCGTTAGTGCCATATGCCGTACCACGATATCTACACAACATCTAGCTTTTATCGTACCCTCTGGATCGACTACTACATATTTGTTAGGTGCAGTAGAAAAAACTAAGAAAGAACAAATCATAATTCATTATTACTTGTTATCTAAAAGATTAAAATAAAAAATCTTTTGTTAAACTTATACAATACCTTTAAATTTTACAGGAAAATCGTAAGGATTGTACAAGGTCAGTATTTGTTTGTGTGTGGACTGGTCATCAAGATAAAAAATAATACTCTGGGGAAATACAAATACTGGCAGTTTTTTTGGTGTTACTGATAACTGTGACTGCATCTTCTTTGTTGTCCTATCAATTACCAATAATTTGAAATTGTTTTAGAATCAATTCACAGCTTATTCATAACCCGTGTAGAAATCTTAAAAAATTAGTTCAGAGTAGCAGTAAAAAACTTCTCTAACCATTGTTTTACATAATACAAGAATGAGCATAAATCAATTCTATAATCAAGATTTCAAAACATCGGAGTACAAAACGACGTCTTACTTCTATTACCACTCACCCGCTATATGTATGAATTTTACATATACATCGCTATCATGTTATTCTATTTTCTATCTGTTTGTTTTTACGACGCGAGGCATCCAATAAATATACAAATATATATTCACACACGCGCTGGTGGACGCAAAGTTTAACAAAAACGTACAAACAACGCAAACGTCTTGTTTCTCTCTCTTTCTACAACTACGACACGATTTCACATTAAAATTCGTCTTTTCAATCTCTGACGCACAAACATGTAAAGTGTCTTTCTTTCGGGAGTAAAAAAATAATGGTGATCGATTGGAATACTACACTACTCTAGCACTGCTCCGAGAGGAGTAAATTTTCACGTCATATATATACAAACTCGTCGTCTGCACGTATTCGAAAGAATGAAAACACTTTTTTTCTTATCCTAGCTGTAGTGTACTACGCCATCAGAGCGCAATTTTTTGCTTTGTAAAGCCAGCGTTGTTGTTGCCCGCACATTTCGAAAATCTGCGATTGTTCTTCCCTTCTTTTATTCTTTTTATCTATCTCGCTCGTTGTTTCCTTTATCTGACAGCAGTAGTAACATGACAGCTTACGATGATTTTTACTCACTTTCTGGACTTTGTGGACATGGCTTTAGCTTTTACTCCAATCGAAGTCTACCTATAGTCTCGAGCTACGACGTTATAACCTCTCATATCATGATTGGTCCCCTTCCCTCGTTAGAAAGGTGCATAAAGGTTACAGCAGAAAAGCCAGTCAAAGCATATGCAGCCAGAGACACTGGAAATATAGCTATGTAATTAGTGCTTTAAACGGCGATCACAACACGGAACTTTCAATATAATTGAACGAGCATAGAAAATACTTCTCAGTCATAAATAAAGTCACCAGGACTCTAATACCGCGTCCCTTGATAACTACATACCTATAGATTTGTAGGTTAAAGAAGAGCTTTAGATTAACACCCAACGTGATAGTGCACAGATTACTGAAGAACAAATCTCGATTGTCCGACCGGCGGACTCAAACTGTTTGGCAACCTTCGGAGTATCCTCGGTGTACCCCCCACACCAACGAAGACCAGCTGCTATTGGGTCTTCTCTTTATGTTGGAATATATAGGGCTATCGTCCTTCGCCCATCAGCTGACTCAAAGAGGCCTTCTGTGGGCCGTCCTTACTATACAGTGGCGCTTTGTAAATGCGTGGGTTTCCCAAATATATCGTTAACCCTTCGGGAACCTTTTTCGCTTCTATTATATGTAGATTTTTCTGTTATATTCAACTTTTCATAACTATTTATTTGTATACGTAGATGAAGATTTATCGTTGAGTGCTTTATTGTTAATTATTGAGAATTATTCTGATGTTTAAATCTCGCGCCAAATATCTATAGCCCAAAATCAGCAGTCGCGCTGCTTGCGCGTATAGTGCGATTGTGGACTCGGCCTAATATCAAGCAGATCGTGTCGTGTGATGACGAAGGCGAAAGGAATAACTTTGGGGGGGTGAATGCTTAGGTTAATTAATTAAATTTCTTATTTATTTGGGAATAACTTATTATTTATGAACTTAGTTAATTGAAAAAACGAGAAAAATGACATTGTATCATTTCGGAAACTGTCTGGCATTGGTTTATGTCCCTTACTACTTAACCTACAAGTACTCAGGACTGTGAGTGTTTCCGAATTATTTATGAGATAAAGAGTAACTCAAATTGAATTATTGACGTGTAATTGAATTCATATTTTAGTTCGGAGTACGGCGCATTTTGGAAATGCATTCAAGCAGGTGGAATTTATGTGTTTACACAACTCGTAAAAATGCTTGTGCTGGCCACTTTCTTCCCAGCCGCTGACAACATAGGATACAAGGGTTTTGACTTTTTTGGTGTATGTATACTTTATGTTTTTGTTGAAAAGCTTAATATCTGATGTGGTAGTAATAATTTTGTGGTTCTGATTGCAGGAATTCTTGAAATCGTCTATCGATTTGGCAGATTTAGTAGGAATCTATTTAGTTCTGAATGGCATACCAGGAAAAGGTCATGCTAAAGTGTTGACAGCAGGAATTGGTTGGGCAGGAGCTGAAGTTGTTCTTACAAGATTTCTCTTATTGTGGGTTGGAGCCAGAGGTGCAGAGTTCGACTGGAAGTATATCCAGAAGAGCTTAGAGTCCAATATTTGTCTAGTAAGTGTAAAACCGGTTTTTTTACTGCATTTGGATTGAAATTTGCTCTATACTGATTGAATTTTGTTTATCTATTAAATTACAGGTCCAACACATTACAACTGCAACATTGGTGTGGCTCTGGTCAAGGCATGACTTGAAACAAAGTTTAGTGCCTATTGTTGTTAGTATGCTGTTGCTTACAGTATACAGACCTCTTATTTCAGATTTCCTGATAACTTCATTTACTATTGGACCTTGGTCAACATTGTTTATTAAACTCATTACTGCAACAGTAATGGGGGCCATAACTTTACATATTTATGCAGCTCTTGCATATTCTATTGGTATATTTTAAGCCTGTCAAAGCTGTTAATATGTCATAAGATTTTGATACCAAAACTTTCTATTACTATAGATAATAAATATAGTAATTATTATTAATATTCAATCACTTACAGAGTTTTATGCATTTTTTTTTTATTAAACTGTACATTATTTAAAAATTATGTCTGAAAGTTTACATTTGAAGTTATACTAAACTTTACATTTCCATTTTACAATGTGTAAAATATCTGATCAAACTCAGTCTTTGTAAATTACCAAATGTTTGAGATTACATAATAAATACTTAATTGCCATATTCAAGTATACGTTATTTACATGATTTTTCATGTTTCCATTCAAAATAATCTAAAAATGTTACTGGTGCATGTGGATGTAAGAAAAAAGTTGGAAGTAAAGAATTTCTAATATTACTACTTATTTCAATACTTATTCAGAGAATTGTATGCAAAGTTTGATTTTAATAAAATACCAGTAACGATTTTTAATGTTATATCTAAATAATTGCGAATTCAACATAAGTTATATAAACCTATTTATATTCAAACAAGAATTTAACTTTCAGAGTGATTATCACTATCACTCAAAATATCATGGGAAGTAGAAGAATTATCGCTACTGTTACCAGCTACATAGTCTGCATCTGTATCTGCACTATCATCGTCATGTTCATTATCTTCATCATCCTCAACGTCATCGTTGTCATCATCAGCAGTAACATTGCGCGCTTCGCGCATAATATTTCTACCTAATCTTTCAAGAAGATTCTGTGAAACCATAAAAATATTGACTTTAGTATTACTGTATATGAAAAAAAGTAAAATAATGCAAAGAAATGTAATACATACCCTAGTCTGTCGTTGTCGAATATGCCCCAGCATCGTCCATAGAAGCATTGAATTACGTTTAATGCACTATCCAATAAAACTTTGATATCATTTGTATTATACTATTTTATAATGCCTGTAAAATAAATACTTACATATCGTAACTCTTCCTTTATGTTAGGTGTTTCCTCGCGAGATGGAATCCATATTTTTACATCATAATCAAGACCACTTGTTGCTAAAATTGGTATGTGAGGGTGAGGTTCCAGTGCATTGACCTAAAATATTTTTGATTTATATTTTGTATGATGATATAAGTGTAATTCAGTGAAAATATATATG
The DNA here is from genome assembly GCA_020010945.3 of Muscidifurax raptorellus. NCBI lineage: Eukaryota > Metazoa > Arthropoda > Insecta > Hymenoptera > Pteromalidae > Muscidifurax > Muscidifurax raptorellus. The sequence continues at coordinate 40,282,896 of CM052078.1, forward strand.
AAAATATTTTACAATTCCTTGTTCATCGCCAGGCATCCATTGAACAATAGCTTCAGTTTTTTTATCCCAAATAAATATATTGCCACAATCTGATCCAGACAATACAAATTCACTGTTTGGTCCAAAGAAATTCACTCCTTTAACTTAATTTAAAAATATTTATGATACAGTCAAATAATACTTTAATTATCACAACAAAATAAAAACTATAAGTTATACCAGTAGCACTATTTCTATGTCCTTGATATCTGTGAGCAACATCTCCTAATTTATATGCAGGTGATGTATCAAACAGGTAGATATCATCATTATTATATGATGCCACGATTTCAGTTCCATTGTGATTATAGACAGCGCATGTGATATGTGCAAGTTTGTCTACTAACTAAAAAAATATAGAATAGAAAATTATACATACATCCATTTCCGTATTGCATATATCTATAAATTTAACTTACTAGATTTTTTGGACAAAATTGCTGTAAAGGAGCTGAAGTTTTCCTTCTATCATATATTTTGACATAACGTGGTCGACCAGCAACGCAAAATTCAAGATCATTTAAGGGATGTGAATGAATACTATACAATTCCACTTCGTGATCATTTTCTTGGACCGACAATAATCTAAAATTAATTAAATGATGAAAATTGTGATAAACATATTTTTTTGTATTGCTGAGCTGCACCATTGAGTTTAGTTTCCTTACTTGGTTGGTTTGTTCTGTCTCACATCTATTGAGAAAACTTTCGAATCTTCGCCAGCAGATAAAACAATATGCGGTAAATTTATATGAGTACTAACTTTGTGACAAGCTGCTCGATGCTGTGCTACTTTATAATGTAAACCACTTCTAATATCCAGCATACGAACTTGTCCATCTCGAGCGCATGTTACTACAAAACATTCTAAATCGAGAGGTAACCACTTTGACTGAAAAACGTTACTTTTGTGTCCAGTTTTAAGCGCTAGACGTTTTTTCCCTATCGCCCAATCCCAAATGGTTACTCTTAAATCATCAGAAGCACTGGCAAGAAGATTTCCTTTTTGATTAAAACCTAGGGCATTTACACATCCCTAAAAGGAGAACAGACATGCATTTAAAAGATAAGATTTAATTTTGTAATTAAAATAATGTTTCTGCCATTAATATTTAATAAATTATATTTTTTAGTGATGCTTACTTTATGTTCTTCTAATTTATACATTAGCTCTAGGCGTTGAACTGCATGTAGAGAACTGTAGAATCTACTTGGAAAAAAATTATTCAATCCTATTTGCCGATTAGTTACATCTTTAATAATTGACCAATTTGATTTTGATGGTTCTTTTTCTAAAACGGCTGGCATTTCATCTATATCATCATTACTATGTGATGTCCAGTCATCTGAATCAGGATCATCTACTATTTTTCAGATTCACAGATTCATAGATTATTAAAATCAAGGATAAATGTACAAATTGTTCAACTTTTATAAATTTATCTATACCTAAATATTCTTCACTTCTTTCATCAGAGCTTTCTGACAAAGCTGCTCTATCCTCTGGTTGAAAATCTACAGATTTTGAAGAATTAGAATCTTCTTCTGTATTTTCTTCTAGATGTGGACTTACTGGTGTACCTACTACTGGTAGACTTGATTCTTCTATCACATCACTAGAATCACTTTGGCTCCGATAATTACGCTTCCTAACTTTAGATTCTAATTTACGAAAATTGGAAGTATGTTCAGGGCTGGAATCTTGTACATTATCACTTGTAGATGCACTTGGCAGGAATTCATTCAACTTTTGTTTTTTACTTGAATCTTCATCAGAATCACGGCAAGATTTTTTTTCATTGTTCACTTGATCAAAAAATAGATTAATACGCATCAATTTAAGTTACTAATGGGAGATCAAAATATTTACCTTTAGATCTTTTATTATTCATAGATGTGCCATCTTCTGCAACCTCATTATTAGTGGCCTTTATTTCTTCCACCTGATCTTTATTTGGATCGGTATCCATGTTGTTATCCGATGCTTCATTTGCATTAGCAGGCAATCTTACATCTGATGTAGTATTCACAGGTAATACCAGGAGGGGCTCAACGATGGATACATCTGCATCATTATCAACTTTGTCTTCACCATCGATTTGATCCTTTGTGTCCAATAATTCAGCCATAATTACCTTTTCCAAATATTTTTCTTTAATTAATATATTATATACTGCTTGTCTACTGTCTTAACAGATGATCAAAGTTCACATGGTCTACTGTAATAAAAATGTCTTTAGTTTTTAGTAAAGTCTAAATGTCACGATTTCATTTCGCAACGTTATGAATAACCTACGTTTAGAAGAAAATTTACTGATTTCACATTAGGAGTACCTGAATATAATTATTTTCTTGAACCATTTATTTTGAATGAGATGTGAACTCACGAATGTATTCGCAAAAAGATGTACTGCCTTTTAAGAAGACATATTTTTAGAACATTCTAAGAAAAGACGTAAAAAGACGAAAGGTATTATAGGTTTTGTTATAAAATGTACTTATAGATTACGGAAGCAAAACATATATAAATGTGCATGCATGTGATACCCCCTCCAATCTCCATATAACACGCGGGTCCCGACTTGCTTTGATCAAGCGCGAAATTTTAAATTGATATAGTAATATCACTTTAGCAAACAAATCTGTATATCAGTGTACCTACTTACATTTGACTGATTTCGGATATTCTGCTATTTATCGGGTGCCAAGATACATTTAGCAAACACACGTTGATGTTCTCTAGAAATTTAATGAAGTGGCGGAAAGGGACGAATCAATGGCGTTAATTTTCTCTTCTGCTTAATCGGGGCTGAGGATGAGAGGACAAAGGAAACTTGCGAAGTCATTTGATATTATACAGCTCATGCAATTACATCAATGAAATCATGAACAAATTTTGAAAAGTATTTTCGAACTAAGAATTCGACAAATGCCCGAAAAGAACGTTAATATAACCGACGCAGTGTGCTCTGCACTGATCGCATATATATGATTCGCTCATTCAAGGCTTCAAGCGCGCAACACGAACAATAAATATAGTATGCATCTCGCTCTAGCAGCACAGTAGGTAGTGGTGACTGGGTGGATAAAGCCACTCGAAGGGGGTTGCTGACAAGGGCTGTCGAATCGCGCCGAGGTTATGTTTACTTTACGAAATACGCGAATATAATCAATTAAAATATTATTATTTTTCATCAAGCCGGCTAAGTATCGCTAATTGAATTATGATTCTGTGGGACGAGGATTCGACGGATTACCTGGTTCACGCGACTGCGACGTCCAAACACTTTTATCAGGGCTTGGGACTGGCTGTTCTTTCGAGCGGTTTTATAGGTCAGTGATACGCGTTTGTTTTAATAATGAAAGCGAGATCGATGGAATTGCGCTCATTAACTACTTTCAAAACAAACGACGTTTAATTGATTCTGTGTTAATATGTCAAAACGCGGTTTATGGTAATACGTTTTATCATTTGTTTGTTTTTATTTACAGGTGCGAGTTTTATTATTAAAAAGAAGGCTTTAATTAGACTGCAGAGGTATGGAGGACTTCGAGCTGGTGCAGGTGGATTTGGTTACCTACGAGAGTCAGTTTGGTGGTCTGGTCTGCTGTTAAGTTAGTTGAAATACAATTTTTATATGCTAGTCCATTATATTTGATATTATAATAAAGAAATGTTACTTAAATTTATTTAAGTGGGCATTGGCGAAGTAACCAACTTTGCAGCCTATGCATTTGCACCAGCCACCCTTGTCACACCCCTTGGAGCACTGAGTGTTTTAGTATCAGCTATGTTAGCTTCAACTTATCTAAATGAGCATTTAAATTTATTGGGAAAGGTAAGAATTTCTGATTTATGGTTTTTTTCATTATTGCATAAATAAATTTCAATACAATTTTCAGCTTGGATGTTTGCTGTGCATCTTAGGATCAACCATGTTGGTTCTTCATTCTCCAAAAGAGGAACAAATTGAAACCATGGAAGATTTATCATTCAAGATGCAAGATCCTACATTTGTAACATATACAATATTTGTGATAATAGGATGTCTAGCTATAGTTTTCTATTTTGGCCCACTTTATGGCAAGCAGAATATCATGGTTTATATTTTGCTCTGTTCATCGATTGGTTCCTTAACAGTCATGAGCTGCAAAGGCCTTGGCTTAGCTCTAAAAGAGACAATGAATGGCAAAAGCGAAATGGGCAATTGGCTTACTTGGGCTTTGCTCTTTGTACTTATCCTCTGTATCATGGTTCAGATGAACTACCTTAACAAATCACTAGACTTATTCAATACCAGCATTGTCACGCCGATTTATTACGTATTTTTTACGACGTTTGTGATAATAGCTTCAGCCCTATTATTTAGAGAATGGGAATACATGAGCATTGAAGATGTCATAGGTTGTATATGTGGATTTGTGACTGTAATTATTGCTATATTTTTGCTAAACGCTTTCAAGGATTTAGACGTCAGTTACACCGACATCAGGCTAATTTTTAGGCCGAAACGGGAAATCATCACTCATCATAATTCCAGGTGGAACAATTCTGCAGAAGATGGACAGATGAGATATGACATGCAACACAACTATGGGAATAGTATAACTCGGTCCATGTGACGATTAATCGATTAAATAGGCACACATGCTCACATATCGAAGCCGCTGATGACAATGAAAGCGTCGCTACGAATACATATGTTCTAGTCAATTTTTAAAAACTATTCCTAATTGAATATTAGTATGTGCGCGCTTTTTTATCGCAGCATTAATAGACTGCGATACTGTTGGATCTGATTCTTAGTATTATTAATCATGATTAAACTACTATAGATATATACTGAAAGCAATGAATTGCGAAAAATTCAATACTTTTTACATGCAATACATTTTGTGAAAAGTGTTGTGCGAATTGAAAAAAGCGAATAAGACTGTCGTTCACAGAAAATTTAAGAAATTTATACTAGGAATCGCTGTAAGATGATTCCTTCCACACATTATGTATTTTTAAAAAACCATGACTGTTTTTAAAAAAAATTTATGTAACTTTCGCATTGTTATTAAATACATAATTTTTTAAATAACAATGTCATACCTACGCTCCTATCGTTCATCCCCGTTAGTCTCGTTCAATTATGATATTCCGGTTTATGATTCACGCGGTGCACAAGTCACGCACGCCTTGAATTGAAATTATTCAAAATCAGCTCGAAAAGAATGACAAACAATGACGGCGCATGCGTGTATTCAATATTTTCACTCCGTTAAAAATGGCGTTTAGCTTACCCGCTTTTTCGTACATTGTAGCTTTAATCGTCGATGCCTTCCTTATATTTTTTGCTATTTTTCACGTACGTTAGGAGTCCATCTCAATATCTATTATTTGGTTACAGAGAAATCATTGGTGTTAGAGTTCTTTTTATATTTTTTTTTGCGACATAACCTCTTTGCGAGTCGCTACTGTTATTTGCCTGTTCATTATTAGTTGACAAATTTAGATTGTGTGAATAAGAAGTAGTAAAATTGTCAAGGTGCTTGCTAAATTTTGTATTTTCTTTCATTTTTAGGTAATAGCATTCGACGAACTTAAGACAGAGTTTAAAGATCCTATAGACCAATGCAATAGTTTAAATCCAGTAAGTTTAAATTAAAATTACTCTACGTAAAATTGATCTTCTAGTAATTTCTTTTACTTATTATTTTAGCTAGTTCTTCCAGAATATGGATTGCATATTCTTATAAATTTTTTATTCCTGATAAGTGGACAATGGCTGTCATTATTCCTGAATATTCCACTCATCGCTTACCACATAAATAGGTATCGAACTAGACCTGTAATGACAGGACCTGGTTTATATGATCCTACTAGTATAATGAACATGAATGATTTAAATAAGTGCCAACGAGAGGGATGGGTCAAACTAGCTTTTTATCTCATGTCATTCTTCTATTATTTATATGGGTAAGTTTACTTTCTACAATTAAAGTACAATTGTATAATTTTTTGTAACTTTTCAAAAACTTTTATTTTTGTTTTCAGAATGATCAGTTCATTGATCCAATAAAATATCTTTTGTCTTCAACTCTGTGCGTTATCAATGAAGAGAATAATAAATAATGCTTTTTCTATGATTCAAGTACTTTTATGTTGTTTGTAAATATCATTGGCACGTCTTCTATTATGTTTATTCTTACATTAATACTTTGCTTTAGAGATTATTACTGTTTAAACAGTTTTTGTATAATATCTGTTGCAACTTAGTTTTTACCATAGATTAAATATTTTTACAAGTTAATGATTATCTATATTGCCCGAGGGTTGGTCAATTAATTGTTTGTTTTTATAATTGAGTAAATTAACAATATAAATAAAACCAACTAATATGAAGATTTTCCAACATTAAAAGAAAAATTAAACATTAATATACTCTTGAGAAAGAAGTAGCACATTAAAAATATTGTTTTGTAAGATTAATTTATACAAAGATCAACCAAAAGCGATGTATTGTGAGGCAACCAAGGAAAGCTGTGTTATAATTTTAGAGTTTTACTTAACTCTAATGATAATGTAATGTACAAAAAAAAAAATGATCAACTCAAAAAATTTTTTGCAACAAAAAACATTTTTAACGTGGTTTGATAAAAAACATACATATACAAATAACATCAAATGTAGGTTTTATATTTTCATACATTAAATATCTTGGTTTTGAAGAGTCATTTTTTGTTGTATGTTTATCCTCCAATTGACATTTTGGTTAAGTGCTTAAAGCCTACTATTGTCTTTCACTAAGATGACTAGCTATCCAAGTTGCATTAAATGGCATGCACATTTTTTTTATAAAAAAGTTTTAATACATGAATATTTTTATCAAACGGCTCGGCTTTTGCAATTAACTTAAATGTGTTGCATACAAAATGTTTCTTAATATATATTGCTAAATGTATATAAACATTATAAAATCTGATCACTTGGACATGGAGTATCATCAATAATCATATAAATACTTTATAGTGTATTTGTAAATGCAATAAAATACGAAATAATCTCAATAATGAGACAAGTATAATAGTAAAAAAATTTCTCTAAAAAGTCACATTCTTCTACCTGCTTAATTTTTCTTTGAGCCAATCTTCCGTCAGCTCTTCCAACTCGCGGACTTCATAAACTCTAGTAAGACCTGCTTCTCTTTGTAAAACTAACTTCATTCCAGCATACAGTACTTGCAATTCCATTTGGATATTACTGGGTGTATAAAATATGAAACACATAGGGTAAGAGATTCTACCATCTGAGTGCTCCATTTTATAAGTGTAAACAATGTATCTGGGTTCGTGCTCCGGAATTATGTCCTGCAATTCTTCTATTTGAACATTCTAATAAAAACATAATTTTTTTTTGTTACTCAAAACGTAAATGGAATTTTTCATTCTATGTAATCTCGTCTACTCACCTCTATGAGTTCATCTACACAGATCTTTTGTTTCTCTCTGTCAACTTTTACTATAAGAGGGAAAAAAAGGTTTCAGTGATATATTGATCATGCTCTAACGGAATAGAAAATTTTGTAAAAGAAGAAAGTTTTTGCTTACATAATAAAGCTGCATTTTTTGGATTTTTCCGAAATCTGAATTCTTTTAAAGCATCTTTCACGTCATCTTTGATATCACACATGTTATTGGAAGTCTGAAACAGAAAACACGGATTAATTCTATGAATAAGAAGAGACACTGTCCACATCAACATCGAATAATACAGACAAAGCATAGGTCAGATGAATCAAGCTATGAAATAGATAAGGATAAAATATGTCAGCAGTTGTATGTCATCCAGTTGTCAACCAATACACGCATAACGCAATTGTTATAACATCACCCCAATAGAACCTGTCATCATTTCCCAATAAATTATTCAACACCCTTACATAACGATTGAAAAACTCATCGCACAAATGACTCATACCTAACATGTGGAAAATTGCAAATTGTCAATCGACACTATCGCTGTACATCCGCATCCCAAAAGGCGTCTGCAATATTGCAGGAAAACCGCGAGCGGAAACGACGAGAGTGACGCATTCCGCGGTAGCAAAAAAAATCCGGAAACACTTGTTCGGAACTCGGAAAATTCGCGGACAAAAAGAGAAAGCAGAGAAAATATAAAATATGTACAACAAGCGCGTCGCGCACTAACGCACACACACCGTTACAATATACGATATCCACCTACGCGACTCCCGCGATCAAAACATTGACAACAGCCGCGATTCTCTCCTACACACACGCAGTGTAAAAATGCCAAGATACCATTTTGCTAGTCTGCTGGACGTCGTCCTCGCGCTGTTGCTCCGGCTGTTATTGTTGTCTTCCCAAGCGAGTATTATCAGGTAAATATACACAGCGACGACGAGGAGGCAGTGCTGCTGCAGCGGAGCTCGCGCGTTCGCTTGCCGCGAGTTAATAAAGGTGACGTTCCCTGTGGCGTGGCGATACGCTCCTCTGGCGATCCTCGCTGCTGACACACTCTATAGGTATATAGATATATAAGTGAATATATATATATATATAGTCGGCCGTCTGAGCAGAGACGCTTCGTCGCGCGGCTGATGTTAGAAAAACGGCGAAGGAGCAAAGAGGGGGGAGGAGGAGAGGGAACATATAACGTGTGTTACATCGCGTGCAATACACGATGTTATATATATATGTATAGACCGTTCTTTGCGCCTCTGATGTGCTCACGCTTCGAATATTTTATTTATTATATATATTACAGACGGACTGCACCTTGTTTTCTCGGCTACTGTAGTTGATGATTCGTCGATTGATTTTTATTATGTATACAATTTTTCGTTTATCTCCATCTCGTTTTATGCCACTGTTTAGAAACATGGTAATATCTATATGCTCATACAAACGGCGAAATTAGTCAATGCAAATGTGAATGAATTATTTGCGAAAATGGTTCAATCATCCATTCAAAACGCATTGTCTGCTATTAGTTTCAAATTTCCCGCTAAACAATCAACACTCTGTGACTTGGCAACGTCGCGTTCTCCCAGCACAAAAATATAGGCACGGCAACAAAGGTCCTGCATAATAAAAATGAAATATATTGCATTAACATATTATATATGAATTATGAATCCACTAACTACAATACTGATTTTTATTTTCTGAAACGCTGTAATCTTCTCTAAGTCCTCATCGTTATTACAGAAACACTTATATTCTCAAATAAACCGCGTGAAAGCTTCCGCAAAACGTCTAAAAATGTCTATTCAAGCGACCCTATCTGTTCTAAATATCGTCAAGCAAGAATCACCCCACATCATACAACAAAGCCTCGACGTCGTTTTGCATTATATATAATATATGTATATAAAGTGCAAACCGCGCCTCCTATCTCTCTGGCACCCGCGCGAATGGGAAAAGCCGAGTTACGCCATCTATCGTCATCTGTCACTACTCCCTCATTCTCTATCTCGCTCTGGCCTAGACCAGACGTGCGGGAGGTGCCGCTGCACGGCCATGTTTGTTGTTGTCGTCGCTCTCGCGAGCGAGGAATGAGGGGATCCGTCGCCCGAATGCAGTCCGTCCGCGCGTTTGCGTAAGCGCGTGCGCCTGACAAGGATAGCGAATCCGCGCAGGGGAGAGAAGAGAAAAAGGTTCGACGGCCAGGCAAGGTAAGCAGCGCCACAGAAGCTGCTGTTCGCGGTGGCAGTCGAGCAAGACACAGGCCGAGAGTGAGAGAGAAGAGCTTAGCGCAGGAGTTGGCTGGCTTTCGCGTCAGGCGTGCAGCACAGTGTTTGCCCGAGAGAGCAGAGACGACGACGACTTCGACGAGTTGTTTGCTGCTGTTGCTATATACCGCAGGGCTATATATCCTTACTTTCGCCTCTTGAGTATTAGCATCATCATCATCATCATCATTATCATCGTTGTGTGTGTTAATAATCGAGCCGTGCGCGAGTGTGTGCCGTTGCTGTAAAGTAGCATCCCGCGGGCGAGAAAAAAAAGTTTTTTCTTCATCTCTGTCTCCGCCGCAAGTCGTCGTCGTGTGTCCCGGAGAGTCTTGCGTGAAAGTAGTGTGTGAGAGTGCGCGCGCGAGGCCGAGGTGGCCGAGGACGGAGCTGTGTGTCGTTCCCTCGGAGGGTATACATAACCCGGTGTGTGCAAGAGACAGACAGAAGAGGACGAGCTGATAGCTGCCCGGACGTCTACATTGGTTAGTTTCTGCCCTCGAGGCTGTGTAGGTGTGGATAAGCCTGGGCTTGTGTTTTCAGTCGCTCCACGAAAAAAGCGAGCATTTATATCGGTGTGAGCGAGCATCCGTGTGGATATATGCGTGCGTGAGTGTGTGTGTGTGTGTATGTGTGCATGCGTGTACGTGCGCAGAGTTAGTAGCTCAGCGTTTTTCGCGAGAGAGAGAAAGAGAAGGACAGCAGACGGTATATATGTACATGTATAGCTACACGTATACGAATACACACATATATATACACCGCTGTCGAAGCGAGAGAGAGAGACGTGAGCGAGTACATATATGTATATACATGAGTGTATACCCAACACACATGCATACATACATATATATGTACATAACGTGGATGACCGTACGCGCAACGGAATAATAATAACATAGCAGAGGATGCTCCTGGTGAAGCTTCTCCCCGAAGTCGCTCTTACATAAAGAGAGAAGAAAAAAGTGGGTGTGCGGCTCAGCTGTGCGCGCGCGTCGTCGCTTGCTTTTTTTTTCTTCTACGTATGCGTGTGTGTGTGTGTGTGTGTGTGTGGGACGTCCCGGTTCTTCCTCGCGTGTGGGAGCCACGATGGAAAAGAGCTGTCCGGGAGACTGTCCTCTGATTCGCGTGTGCATTACACTTATATGCATGTATACACATATGCGTTTGTCGTGCAGTGCGTTCTTTGTTATTGTTGTGTTCCTTTAAATCATGCGCCTTTGTTTACGCTGCATCGGGATCGTGTTTCTCGTATTCCGATTAGGCATACATATATATATCATTCCGAGTGTTTTACACCTACGCGCGAGCTAAACAACAGCAGTGTAGCATAGTAGATAATTCTTCTCTGCAGCTGACGCTGCTCTCTTTGTTCCGGACGGGTTTTGGCAAAAATATGGCAGTTTTTTGTTCTACAAGAAGAAAGCAACAGTGCCGGGTTCGAGATAAGTGGGAGGCCGTGTGCATGTAGTAGTGCACCGAAAGTCGAGAGAGAGACAGAGAGAGAGGGTGACGTCGTATACTTAGAGCTCTCTCCCTGTATGGGGTCGGGGTCGTCGTACGTTCTTGACGAGTCTGTCGACCCGCCAAGGTCTCTTTGATGCGCGATGTCAGCGGACGGATAGTATACCATCGAATGTTATAGTTTTTTTCTCGATGGGGGTACAGTCTTCGCGTTTGCGCGCGGCTGTGCTATTCTTACAAGGGTTGGAGTAAGAGCGGGATTTCGGGAATCGAATGTATAGGGCCATGTTTTGATTATTCTGTGCTGAATTTTACAAGGGATTGAAATGAAAGGTTCTTCTTCGAATCGCGGTTGTCTCTCGAATGTTGTTTTTTTTGTATAAGTTTCTCTTGAATTTAAAATTTAAGTCAGGTACATTTAGAAATCAGTTTCGTAAATTTTTGTTTACCAAGTTATTTAAAAGTTTTTGAATTGCTTCTAGACAGTTCCGCCCCTGCTTGAAATTTCATATTTTTGACTGCCGAGCTCGAGTTTTGTTTATTATTCACAGTGCGATATACACTTGCAAAACTTTGTGAAATACACAAGTTACGACAGCATTAACAGTTAAAATGAATAATGCAACTTCCCCGAGAACTGCTACTTTAATTACCACGCATTACTTTATTTTCTCTCTCGCTATTTATTATTATTTTTGTGCAGTTTCGGCAGTTAAAATTTTTGCCGAAACTTGCTATATAGCACCCCAATGCGTTTCTCTCAAATGCGCGTTGAATAGCACGAGAAAATCGACTTATAACGGGGGAATACTTTTAGAGCGTTAAAGCGAAGGAAGAGAGAGATGGGTGAATCAGCGCGCGTGAACCTAACCTAGCACAATGATTGAGGCAGTGAGTCCGTTCGAAATGTTTCTCTATCGACGGAGCGTATACCTATTGCTCGTAGAGTTTGATACTGTTTCGAAATAGTACATTACGAAGTATCATATAGAATTTTTCGGCATTGCAGTGTGAAATGAAGTTGATTGATTAATTAATGAATTAATCAATCAATCGAGCACTTGTACATTGTTTTACTCTTTATTATGGAGATATAACGCGCAGCATCGTATTTAGATAAGACAAAGAAAGTGTGTTTTTATTATTTTCATTAACAATAATGGTTAGGAGGTATAAACGTATGTAAGAGGCTCTCGCGACTCAGAGGGATTTTGAACTCACAGTCAGTGATATTCATTCAATTTTGCAAGAAAACCTTATCGAACTCATATATATCACAAACTTTCTTACTTTTTTTCAAACCTTTCACCCACGCTGTACTTGACCGGTGATTTATAGCAAACGAAAATGTTTAATTACACCAAAACTATTTTCTCTTAGTTTCGCGTCACTTCCATCGCAGAGGCATGCATCGATTTTTTGCGCAAAGTACCCGGGCATTTTCGCTCTTTTTCAATAATTAAGGCTCTAAAGCGCGCGAGCGGGGGAGGAGCTTCTCTCTCTCTCTCTCTCTCTCTCTCGCTGTGTGTGTGTTCTCGCCGCCGCCTGGGCAGGAAAATCGATTCGGCCGAGCCGAGTCGAGCCAGGAATCAGCTGTTCTACTTTTTGCACGCGCTAACTTCTCTCTTTGTATATACCCACTCGTACAGGTGCAGTAGGCTAGGTCTTTGGGATTTTCGTAGCATTTCTAAGGATTTAAGACTTTTGAGAGACATATTGTTGCCCTTTTGCAGTCGGCGTTCGATCGCTGGTCGTTTTTGCTTTGTTTTCGTAGATTTTTTCTTTTTATACATTCTACTGAAGCTGTCTAATCGAATATAAATAAAACGTCTGGTGGAATTGATGCTACTGCAGCAGTGAATTTACTCTCTCAAATCAGAACATCTACATCGACAACGATAAGATAAATGCGATATCTCTGTCGCTCTTTCTGTATTTCCTTTGAAAGAGTTCAACGATGCTTCAGCGTTTAATTAAAAGGCCTTTATCTCTAATGCAGCCACTGAAAAACGACTCCCGCAGCAGCTGAGCATTTTGCGTAAACACACATCATCGTCAAGCGCAGACGCGACGGTGGCATAATTCTTTTTCGACCTTCGCCGTGAAGGACGCGAGCGATTAGATTGTTGCCGCCATTATATGATCCTTATAAGTATTATGAAATGTGTATCGTCGTTATTGCGTTGTATCGACCGACGATGTGTGTATTTGAATTGAAGAATTTACTCTTTATGATTCTTGTTATTATATAAAACGTAAAAGTGAAAAGTCGGTCAGTATACGGGTAAGCTCGTCATTGAAATTTCGAAAATGATTATTGAACTTGAAGAATGAGTTTGAAGCGTGCTTTATGTGGAAATTCGAAGTGCAAAAATTAATTACAGTTCGCCAGTTTAGTGAATGCAATGGTTATTTTCTTTTTAGTTTCTTTGAGAGTGGAATGCTTATCGTCGATATAACTGAAGATAGTTCTTTTGAATATGAATTGCGGTCGGTTGGATTGACCGAACGCTCATTACAATGTGAGCATTGTTGGAAAATTGAATACAATGCCTTTTTTCACGGTCGAATTCAATGATTGCATGAATACAGGCTAAGACGATTTTAGTTAATTATAAATCGTCTATTAATTACTGATGTTCAAAAGTTAACTTTTAATCAATGGCGAAACCGTCCATGCGAGCAATGACTTCAGTGCAGCCACTTATTGGTTTTAATATAATAATACAATTTACAATTAACGCACAACATTACAATCCTCGCAAAAAATACTAATCCACATCTTTTCTTTTATAAACAACAGGTGGAGCTCATTGCCGTCTAGATACCAGGAAAAGCATCCCCAAGCACCAAGAGGACTAAGCCAGTGAGGCTCGTGAAGTTCGTTGTGATCGCGGACGTCGGTCCAGGGCCGGCGTCGCAAGTCGATCGTCGACGTGGCGGGCCAACGACGACGGCGGCGGCTGAATCTCAGCCTCCTAAAGGCAACGCAAATCTAACGCCGAACAGCAGTGCCCGGTTCGTCATCACGACGCCAGTCGCAGGAGTGCAAGGGACAAGGCCACGGGGCCTAGTTCGCTAGGGCCGAGGCTCGCTTCAAACTGGCGGGCAACCTGGCGCGCTCCCCCGTCGTCGTGGGCGGAGGAGGTGGCGGCGGTGGTAGCGGCGGTGGCAACCATAACGGCGGAGGTGGTGGCCGGAATAACAATGGCGGTAACAGCAACAACAACAACAACGGCAGCAACAGAGCTGCCGCGGTGGCGGCGGCTCACGCAGCCGCCGCCGCCGCCGCTGTTGACGGGAATAACGCAGCTGCCGGAGCTGCGGGCAATGCCGGGCCGATACTCGACTGGGAGGAGAACGACAGGTTCTCGTTCGAGGACTCCGACAGGTTTGAAGAGGATTCACTCTGCAGCTGGAGCAGCGAGCCCGAGAGCATCTGTAATAATTGGAGGGGCTGGAAGAGACCCATCACTGCGTTCGGCACGTCCAAGAAGTCAGCTGAAGGTGTGTATCGCTTGTCGTTATTGTAATAATATTTGTATATATGGACGTTCTACTCATTCATGGGAATACAATTAATTCGATGAATAAATCACACGGTTAGTCATCGCACTCTAACGTGCATAAATGGCCCCTTGGCCCGCCTGATTCTCGTGTGACATCAGCCTGTCGCCGATGCCAGAGAGTCTATACACCTCGCACATGGATAAACACATACCTGGATACGCGAGTCGGCAAGGTCGGCACTTTTCTGTGTCGACGCATTGGCGAGTTAGTTCACGTGAGATAGCTTCTACTCGGTGCAGGCATATATACGCGTAGACTATATAAGCAAGTTTCGAGTACCCTTATACATCTCGGCTGTGAATCTCTCCTTGAACGCGTATCTCGCGTATTTCTGCGCTTCGCTTTTGTTGTTGGTATTACTTGGTTTTCGAAGCTGCCGAGGCAAATAGATTTTTATCCGTGAACGACTATATACCTTCTCCATTCCAATTACATTGATAAAGTCGCGCGTTAATTTAAAGTTCGCGAGTGGAGAGACGACTGATAGCGCGCCTAAATCAGCCGGTAACTCTATATATCTTTCTCTCTGGAGGCGCGACATCGTTAGGAACCGCCGGAGACGAAATGCACACCTCACAGCTATGTGTATACTACACACAGTCTCGAGAGAAGTAGACGACGTCGGAACGGAAAGATAAAGAGGAAGGATCGAGTCTTACTCCAGATAGCGGAAGGGGGTAAACAAACTACGTTTGGCGCGAGTCTCCGAGACTGTATATGTATATATGGAAGGAATCGATGAGCTCGATCGAAAGTTTTCTTCACAAACGACTCTCTTATACTCTCTTGCTCCAAAAATCCAGCCACTTTGTGCAGCGGGAATTGGCCATGTAGGCACTTTAGGAGGAGCTAAACCGCCGCGAATAACTGCCGAGCTGCGTGAAACAAAGGAAGAAGGGTGTCTGCGATGCCGGCGACCTCTTTCGGGAATGAGTCGCGCTCTCGCGAGAGATGCTGCTGCAATCGATACTTCAGACACGGAGAGAGACTTGGATGCGTATGTGTGCGTGTATATGTTTTAACGAAGCGTATAGAGGTATACACATTCGATGTGCTAATGGCGAAACACCCTAAACAGGGGATATGCAAATGCGATTCATTAACATACACAGAGACTCGCGGCTCAGTTTGCCGAGAGGGGATTCTTTCCTACTCTCGAGACTTACGACGCTTGTTCTCTTTTTCTCTTCTGATCAGGTCCGTCTACCCCCTTTCGATTGATTATTCGTTGCCTTGAGTCGGGAGACGTTGGTTAATCTTTGAAATTCGAAGATCAAAGATATATCACACACTCGTCGATAAATACAGTTGTAGGTATGTGCACAGCAAACGTTATTCCGAATTACACACTATTTGGATAATTCCCGTACATCACACGATCAACAGTTTGAAATCTTGAGCAGGACAGTATGTACACACGCGGCGGCGTCACCAAACATGCCCGCACATACTCGTGCGCGTATATATATATATGCAGGTGCATATAAACGCATCGCATATTCGGCGTGTCGGCATGTGACGCCGAAGATTCCGCAGCTGCGGCGACGATTAACTATTCTAATGACCATCGCGGCGAATAGGAGAATTTATACTCCGGATTCTAACGGCGAAATTGCAAGGGGAGAACGAAAAGTCCTCTAATTTCTCGATCTCTCTCTCTCTCTCGCTCGCGGAACACAGTTGAGTCATGAATAGCAAATGAGCACGAGTCTCTCGAACGATGATATTTCTTTCTTCTCTCTCTCTCTCTCTCTCTCTCTCTCTCTCTCTCTCTCTCTTTCTCTCTTTCTCTCTCTCTCTCTGTGTGCACAAGAGGCCCTTGTAATTTATTTTGCGCGCTTTTCTTTTCCGGAGAACAATGCGAGGACGAAAAAAAACGAGTTTGTACGCGAAAAAGAGACAACAGAGAGGAAAGTCGAAATTAAATTTTACCCATGCGCACTGACGCGTTATGGAGCTAGACGGCCGCGGGTGTTGATGTATATATTATCATTTTAATAAATAATTCTTTTTTCTCGCAGTTGCCTCCAAGCTACCGCTATTATCCGGTGTATTCTTGAAAGTAGCCCTTACGCAAAATTAGAAGGTCCCGTCGTGGCAGTGATTGATGACGTCGTCGTCGTTCACCCATGAACGCACTGAAATCCTCGGCTAACTAACTTGTTGCGAATTATCGCGACTTTGAGTAACGCAGGTTTGCCCTTCGTTACCGAATGAAATTACATTTCTTTTTATTCTTTTTGATGAAAATAATCACACCACTTTGTGCGTGTATTATATATGATTGTCCTAATATTGTTCAAATTAACGGACGTATGCAAAATAAGGTCGAATTTCGAACGATCATAAAAAAAGAGGAGGTACAAAGAGACCTTACGTTGGAAAGGAATTGGGCACATTCGAGAAAAGATAAAAGAATAACAGTCCGCGCGTCAAGTTTATTCTCCATCGCGCAGAGGTACATTATCGAGGCGATCGTTAGCTCGTCCTCCAATAATGAGCAATAAATTCAATTAGGCGCTCGGCGAGGATCTCGACTTTCTTTCTCTTCTGTCATGTCGCGCTTATCCCATTGCGCGTGTCTTGCGTTAATTGCTACAGGTGTATCGCTTCGTTGAATCGATTGACTTTTTCCCGACTTAGCCGATTAGCCTTCTTGATCATCGCAGTAGAATTACGTATATTAGATGTATACATGTGAGCAATACACTATGATGTATGAAAGATTTTCAATAACGAGAGCGAACCTTATTACCGCCGTCGAAATATATGTCATACGATATATATAATTTCGATTTCACAAAAAATATCTGCGAGATAATAATCGTCAAATTTATCTCAATGATCGAAAATTGGCAAGGAATAAATCTCATCGAGAATCCAACGTACATATAAAAAAAATAAAAGCCTCGGCATTATCAACTTTCCTTTTCGATAATATTCGCGCAGCAATCTCGTTGTGATCCTGCAGCTCGCGCGCGCGCGCGCAATTATCCGCGCCCATAATAACACATTCGAGCCCACTTTTATACATTCGGATCTCAATTCGCATAGCCACAGGCGGTGACTACACCACGATCTCGCGTAAGATCAACCTTGACTACACACACGAGTGAGAGAGACCTCGATAATATCCCTCTGAATCGACGTGGCTCGGTTGACCTCGACTCCTGATAAATCGAGCTCGCGGGCCTCTGCGCTATATAACACACTCGCTAACCGAGATAGATTACGTCTACTTTACGGGCGTCCGTATATACGTTCGTTGCCTGCTATAAAGGGTTGTTGCTGAAAGGGCAGATGGCGCGTATAGTCGGGCGCGATTAAAATGCGCGCGCGCGCCTCGATTCGTTCGGGTTCTCGACTCCCCGGCCTTGATTGTGAATTATATATGCATATTACGCCGGCGCGCAAGCATTGGCCTTTTACTGCGGTGTATACCTTTTGCAAGAGAGAAAGAGAGAGAATGAACAATGAACCATTTATCTGTGGCGTTTGATCTTGAGGCTTTTAAGGCCGATTGTTGCAAGCGCGCGAGGGATGGAGAGGCTGGGCTGTCGCATATACATGCATATATAGCTGAAGGGGCCCCGTGGCGGATGCATTGAAATTTTTACGTCGATCGATCGAGAGATCCGTCGATTCGAGCGGCTTTGCTTATAATTCACAGTTACGTTCACAGCGAGTTTTTTTTCTCATGTGTTGAAGTGATATTTCAAGAAATTCGAAGACAAGAGACTGGTTGGGAAAGAAAAAAAATCGACGACCGCCGGCCGCTGCCACCCTGTGGCTATATATTTCTCCTACCGCGTCGTGAACAATCGTGTAAGCCTCGTCTGGAAGTCGAACAGCTATGGTGGTGGGTGAACGGACTGACAAAAAGGAGCCTCGATAAACTCTCTCTTTCTCTCTCTCTCTCTCTCACGGCGAAGGGAGACGAAACGAAACGAAAGAAAGAGATGATAAATAGTCGGCAGTTTAGACCTTCCAGGGTCTTTATGCCTTCCTCTGAGGACGAAGACTTTGTCGTTCGTTGAAGGAGAAGGAGGAGAGAAGATATGGAGAAGAGGCAAAAAAGAACGCGCTGACGAGGCAAACGGATAGCGACGTCTCGTGTCGTGCATTTAATTACGGATCTTTAGGTGGTAGTATCGAGGCGTCGCTGCACTGATATCTGCAATTTTAATTTGCGCGCGATTCAATATCGGACTGCTGTTTTAAAGGTGGATGAAAGCAGAGGACTTTCTACAGTGCTTATTCCTTTGAATGGAATGATGGTTAAAGATAATGACTGTAAAAACTGTGTTTTGAAATTCGACTCTCGAGTAATATTACACCGAGCGTTATATACAAAGGCTTATGTCGAAATAATTATCGCTAATTTAATTCTCAGATTAATTTTTTTATTTCCTTCCAGTGAATTCGATATATTACAGGCCGTAACGATTCGCAGAATTCACTCACATAAACACTCATTCAAAAAGTAAAACATTGATAAGTACAAGTTTTAGAGAGTAGGGGCTGGAGTAGTTGGCATGAACTAGTCCGTCAGTCTGGCAGTCCAGCAGAGAGTGCTCTGTAGAGGACTTCGAATGTATTTCTTTTTTCCTTTTTTTACATGACGCTTTTTAAGAAAATTTGTCAAAACGTAAATTAGTTACAGTACTGTATACGCGAATTGTTTTATTTTTATAGAAGCGTTTCGGACATATGATTAATAAGCTCGAGATATGTAGTACAACAAATGGATATTTGTACACGCATTGCTAAACGAAAAAAAGCTTCGGTCGCGCCAGTATACGAAAAAATCGTGCATATATGTATAGTACAGTGGAAGAAAAAAATGACAGACGCGAGTGTGCGAGTGTAATAGCTTCGGGTCTTGTCGTGCCGAACAATAGAAGTGCCTACCAACCCTCTCTCTATACGCAATTACCGAGAGGCTTACCCGCGCGCCGGTGCGCGAGGGTGCAAAGGGGCACTCTTTCTCTCTTTTCCCTCCTTTTCGCGCAGCGTGTATCATTAGCGTCGCTCCAGGGCTCTCCAATCGATTCGAAGTTAATCGCTCGTCGATAATACACGCGAAATTAAAGTTTTCTCCCTCTCGTGCTTGGGCTAGAGTTCAAAGTGTATGTGATTTCACGACGTGTGGTTTTTCAAGTTTTTCCAGTGGCGAGCCACTTATTAGACAGCTGTGCAATTCTCACACTTTTAACCAAGCATTAAACAAATTAACATTCTTTAATCTCTTATTAGGGTTGACTGCTGTTAATTACATGCAATGATTAAAAAATAGTAATTGTTATGGTACTTATACTTACTCCAGAGTGTCTGATTGTTACCATGCATTCATTGTTGATGAATGCATGGTTAAAATATGTAAGATATAGAGGCGATTGTTTGGTATGGTTTCATGCTTAAATCCGAGATTTATTTGATAAACTTTCTTGAGATATGAATTATTTATTTAAAAACGTGCAACGACCATTTTTTCGCCTAATAAGAGTTCACGTATTGAAATGTGAAAAATCTGCTGAAAACTCATGAAAAGTTTTTTTTATCATTTTTAACTTTATCATTTTTAAGTTTTTTTTATTCCACTTTCCAGCGGAATTTTTTTTTCTTAAAATAACATGTGATTTCTACGATGGTATTGGTTTGGTACGTTCCGTTTGTGGGGCAGTATTTACCTATACTCATGGGCATCCTCCTTTAATGTATTGTATTTATATTATTTGTAATAGATAATTTAAAAAATCCATAACTTTATATGCATAGCTCAGAAGTTATTCGAACATTTGTAATTTCTAAAATTGAAAATTTTGACCGAATGCTTAAATATTTTTATAATTTTTTGAATAACTTCTGAGAATGAATCAAAAGTTATTGGAAATGGATATATTTAAAATTTATTTTTGTTGAACAAGACATTTTTCACCATTATCATGCTAATACAAACAATATCTAATTATTCATATAATAAGATAGTATGACATAATACAATAAAGGTTGATGACTTGGTACGGTCAAGTAAAATGAAGTACAGTGCATGCGTATCATATCAACTTTGTATAGATAATGTAGTAAGATTGTATTGAATATAATAAATTAAAGTATTAATAGAATCAAACTGACTTATTTAGTTGGTGATTATCCTAATAGCTTAACCTCAAATTTGCCTAAAGATCTTAGTAAATCCGAGCCGTTAATTTTCTACCAGCGTTGTTTTATCAAGTTTTAACGACTCTGTATCAAAAAATATTTTTCAAAAGTCTATGTTGTTTAGGTGTATACAAAAATTTTTTTTTAATTTCCAGCAAAAAAATTTAAAAAAATCTCTCCAGCGGGGAATCGAACCTTTTTTTTTTTTTTGTAAAAAGATGTTTATTTGTGATAGAAAAATACATATTTGGTTGTGGCAGGTACAAAATAACAGCACAAAAAAAAACCTTAATAGTAAAAGAATACACATATGTACATGGCGCGAACGCACTCGTATATAAACTAGGTATGGGGGATGGCAGCGCGGATTTCGAAGAGTGTGAGAATTGACTAATTTGTCGCAATCAGTGTCTAGCGGTGTATGGTTAGTGTGTAAGTGGGGAAAAATAGAGCATAAAAAAACCCGATTTACGATGTAACAGAGGGAGAAAATGAGGATCACGGGGGGAATCGAACCCCGGTCTCCCGCGTGACAGGCGGGGATACTGACCACTATACTACTGAAGACGTGTTTCTTTTGCAGAAACTAGTGCAGAAAATAGTGTAACATTAAAGTTCTAGTCTTTGTATACTCGTAAAATTATTAATTTTTGAAGATTAAAAAAGATTAACTTTTGAGGCGATCTTTCTTTACTTGGTAATATTGATTTGTATAAAATAGTGAAGTGTCGACCAGTTCTATTAATCAAAGCAAGCATTTCTTTTTCCTATATTGTTTAATAAATCACAAAAAAATATTTTTATATAACTGTTTCTTGTAGTAAAGTTAATTTTTTCGAACCTGAGGATGCTATGCAATCAGATTTTCAATCATAAAATTGTATTAGTTTGATCTGCTCTTCTTTTATCTGAAGCGTGGCTACAGTTGTCGTAATTGAATTTAGCCAGAGGAAAGATACATCTTCCTCAGCGGCCGTCGGGCAGTTATTTGCGAATAATCTTTAGAGCCCAGACGAGAGCCCTTTGAGCTGTTGGGCAAATCGATGCTTGCTATAGCACGCACGTTCAAAATAATCAAGTGTAATTACTTGTGAATTATAAATCCTAAAGAAAATTATCGTTTCGCTTCGGGCTAAGAATCGAGACCCTACATCGATCTCAATAAGCTTGAAAGGAATTCACTCTGAACCTCGGAGGTATATTTCAATATGAAACGCTATTGCAAATTGTACAAGAAATTTGACAATTAAGATTAATCATAACTAAAGTTAATGTGGTGCAGGTATACTCGAAGCAATAAGTTATCAGTTTATAAGCAAGTTTTATTCTTGAGAACTTTTATATTTCTTTCCTTGATGAAAATTTTCGAAGCTATTCAGGTGAACTCCAATAACGGCTTCTATCGCGAAACCGATTTGAGCGACGGTATTTATCGCGTGTGACTGAAAATCCATTTGACGCAGTATGAGAAAAATAACTAGAGAACTGAAAACGTGAGAAGGAATAAAGAGGGGAAGAATACAGCTACGTATAAGTTGATGCATTCTTACTCACATCTCATACGATTGAATGCTTGCTATCTTCTGAGACTTTTTACATAAAATGTATTAAGTTTATATATTTTTACGAACATTAAAAATTCAATAGAAGTTGATTCCTGAAAATGTTTTATTATCACAGTACATGCACATAAATTCGGAGTACAACTCTCTAAAATCTGAAGAGTGTGATTTTCACTCAAAATGCTTAGAGTGTCACGCTTTTCTTATTTGAAGTGTGGAATCTCACTATTTAATTCAAAAAAGGGCGCCACTCTAAGCCTTCTGAGTGAAATTCTCATTATTATACAAATTTCACTCGTGCAGTTGTGCTTGGATCACAAAGTAGATGTTTCAAAATGAGTTACATTAAACCTTCTAATATATAATAGATGCACATAAATTCTGTACCATAAACCGAGCTAATGCAATCAACCAACGCTGATGCGTTGCGCGTCGATTGCCGAAAACGCATAATAGGCTCATATCAATCTCCTCAAGCTCCGCGTGTTTATGAACACACATGCGCGCTCGACTCGCTTATTCGTTGCTCTATACGCGCGTGTGAACCTAAAGCATGATTCTGGCTTAATATCATTAATTAAGTCCGTCTATAGAAAGCCATAACTCTGTTCGCGTGAAACAGTGCGCTTTGTACTATTACCAGCTCGAATGCCACCTTCTCGTCATAACATAAACAAGAGCACGAGAGATGGCCAATTTGACTGCGAGGGTTAATATAAGGTCGTCGAGGGCTTATATAATGCACGGAACGAAGAAAGCGTCGAGAAATTCAGCTCTAACAAAGAACCCGACGTCGTCGTCGATCTCGGGATAGAAAAGCGCGCGAAATTGCCTGCCTCGAGCTCAAGATGCCGCGAATATCGGCAATTTGCGCGCAGCCTTTGATGTGTCTACACCACGTGTGTGTGGAGATTATCTTTTACGCTCGGCTTTCTTCTTCCGCTATACCTATACCGTCGCGTGCGCTGCCTTTTTTACACGACTGCTTTTCGGTTTAATGAGGCGTAGAACGGCTGCAAATGCTAGGAAATTGGTTCTTATCGAGCGACGTTTATATCTGATGCACACAGAGAGACTCTATAAGCGAAGCTTCGGACGTCGATGAGTTATTGAAATGTTGCTGGTGCGCAGAAGTGAAGCAAAACGGCATTCGCAGTTCTTGCAAGTTAGCTAAATTGCTTGAAACAATCGTTAAACGAATTAATCAGTCCTGTGAGCAATAAGTACGCTTTTGAAAATTATGTACAATGCCGTTGTCTGGCAAAAATCAGAGGCTGAACAGTAATTAATTATCCGGATCCTGCGATCGGAAGAGAAGGACGCGGCAGAAGGCACACAGAGCCGAGGGGACAAAAAAAAATAGAAGAGTGATCCTTTCTCGACTGACCTAACGAACGACCGTGCAGAAGAAGGAGAGAAAACAAAAGACAGACCGATACTGTCTTCGGAGGAAGGAAGGAAGCAGCTAAAGGGGGTGAGAGTCGCGCGTTAGGAAAAAAGTATATATAATAGAAGAAGGGTGCAGGCTGCGATCATCACTGTATTGAGATGTATCCTTGTTCGCGTATATATACATATAGCAGCTCAGAGAGAGAGAGAGAGAGAGAGAGAGAGAGAGAGAGAGAGAGAGAGAGAGAGAGAGAGAGAGAGAGAGAGAGAGAGAGAGAGAGCTCACCGCTGGCCGGTCGCCATGGCAACGGCATATCGATTTCTCCTACTGGCGGTAGTCTCTCTTTCCCTCTCATCGCGGCTCCGGGACTATCAGGCCTAATACTGGATTCCAGCTGGGGCTATCAATGCGATCGGCGGGCCTCTTATGTGCCTGAGGAGAGAAGAGCGTGGGAGAGTATGACTTATCCTGTTGTGGAAAAGAGGCTACTACTGCTGCGTGTATATATAGGGGCGCCGAGTGTCGCGCCTTGGATTCCCTTGATTGGACTAAGTACTTTCGAGGCTAGGCTTCAATTAGACCTGGACCTTTTGGCTTTTGTTCCTCATGGGATTTTCTTTGTGCGACGAATTTTTTTTATGCTGTAGGTGGGATGGGCCTGCAATTTTAGCAATTGAGACTTTTTAGGCTTTGCTAGAGCGATTGAAAGCAATTAAACCATAATCTTATCGTTAGAGCTCGTGATATATTTTGTCTATTATGTTTAATTGGACTATTTTGCTCTTTGTAATTAACGGAGGCACTTTTTTTATGTTTCAGGTAAGCAAAATGATTAACCGTGACTGAACTTTCGCTGAACTGCTCGAGTGAGTAACATAGGCTTTACGAGTGCATAATGACTTTGTGTATATGCTTTATTCGAATATATAGCAAATGCAAATTTTCAAAGATGATCAGCTGCCCTCGATTTTTATAAAATGTAGTCAAGTCTCGCCGGTGTGCATAATCGTCGTTCCGGTATATTACTAAGCGGAGCCGTCTCCCGTTATACTATATACATACGGGACCATCTGTTCATGCATCCCGTGGATATGAATTATAAGGGTGAAAGTGTGTTTTTTAAGTATAGGCATTCGCGTACGTAATTTTTTAGCCCGGCTTTATATGCTTGGTATTTCGTTATGTAGGACATCAAGATGTTTAACGAATGCTTTTTACGAATACGGTTATCTTTTCATTTGAAAGTTGTTCAACTTTTTTCATATCTCATTTGATCCAGCGCCCGCGTGAAAAGATTCACGCGAAATTCAGCGGGAAAAGAGGAAGAAAAAGAGCACGTCGCAGTCGACGTTATCATTATTATAGTCGTTATTATTCCCCGCGAGAACCTTTTTCCGTATTTCACTGCGGAGCTCCGGCTATAACGCCCGAGAGAAACGGCGAAAACTCGGTTCCACAGGTGCAGCATTTACTCGAGGTTCAACGGTCTTTGAATTTCACACAGCAATCGCGCGGCGATTCTCTTGTCTCTATTCACTTTTTTTCTCTCTCGCTGTTTCAGTTTAGCTCCAGCTTTTTTTCTTTCGTCCCTCTCATTGATTTCGGATTGTCTTTCTTTTACAAAAAAAAATAACGAAAATCGTTAAAAACAAAATATCAAAGAAAAAAAACATATAGTTTCTCATTTCGCGCTTTATTTAAAGAAAAAAGCGGCGTTTCTATACATTTCCCTCGGTGCAACGTTTTCCCATCAGCAATCACGTCATCGTACTCCCTTTTTACGTATCAATCTTCGCGACTTGACGAGTATTCTTCTCGAAGCCCGGAGGAGAGACAGAAAGGAGAAAGAAACGATAAGTATAGACGGAGCCAGAGGAGTGCAACGTAACGATATTTTCCAAGAAAGTTTTCTGGCCTGGTGCAGCTACGCTGCGAAACTTTATGTATTAGGAAAAATCAATATTTATTACCGTCCCTTGTAAATACCAGAGAACGAGAGCGGCAAGGAAAATGAAAAAAAAGGGAGACACTACGAAGTTATATACTCGAGCGAGGTAAACAGAGTGTCTCCTTCGTCCACGAGGTAGATTGAGAGAAATTGCGTTTATTATATATAGACGTCGCGCGCGTTGAGTTTCCGAGATGTTGTCGCCGGTGCGGTTTTATATTGCTCTGAAATCGTGTGTCTACTGTTATCGCGAACAGCCGATACACACATGCTTCGGTATAATATACAGCTGGATATTACCGGATTATTCGATCACTCGAGGCTCCGAATGATAAGCTATTGCTCTAGTTTATATACGAATAATTGTGTAGAAGTCGTCGTGACAATCACTCGATCTAGTGAATTTATTAGCACACTCGGTGGGAAAAGTATATATAGAAGCAGTAGTATTTTACAATGACCAAGGCAGCAGAGAAAAGCCGCTCGAAAAAGCGAGAGCGAAGGAAAACCGTTCTAAATTCGTCCGTCCACTGCCACTGCTGCTGCGGAAAAACCCTTCAAAGCGAATACGAGCCTTTGAAAACGTCGGGCTGCTGCTGCTACCGGTCCATTCTTTATTAGTGCCTTTGCCGCTGGTATATACACGTGTATGTGTGTGTTTTTTTTGTGCTAAAATCTCGAGGTGACTCGTTTTCCAGTACATGACTCTCTAGAAGTTGGTCGTTTTAAATAGTACACTGAGGGGATTACGTTCTACGCTCACAGGTGCATAAAATAATTTTTGCATCATAGCTCCTCGTAATTAGACGCTATTATTGATAATCTTTGCATCTAGACTGCCAGCTTTTTAAGCTGTCCGCGCAAACGAATATAACAACTAAAAAATTACATACTTATTAGCGATGCCGAACAATCATCAAAATTGTCCTCGCATACTATGCCGTATCAAATGCGCAACCGACGACATTCCCACTCGCCACCGCATTTTGTCCAAGCATTGTGTGCTACCCTGTATATAATATATGCGTTCAATATACATATAGCTCGAAAGTCCAGAGCGAGCGACGCATCCGCGCTTTCATAACACGTATAATATACCTATACGTATGCATCACGTGAATAGCGGCGTCGAGGGGAAAAACTGTCTTCGCGATGCGCTTTGTGCAGCGCCGGACCATAACGAAGGAAAATCCGGCCATCACGTGTATGAAAGGGGGCGCATGACAAATCGCCGAGACTCACTCGCGCGGATGTGTGCACGGGCAGTTGAAAAATAGTCGCGAGAAAATGGCCGCGTGTTCGAATTGAATTATTGCAGCGCGAAAAATATAAAATAATTCTGGGCCTAAGCAATTTTGGGTAACGATTTTTTCCGCGTGTATTATACGCTGTCAACACAATCATGCAACATCAGCATACATTAAAGAATGTTTACAAACTCGTTCCGGTCGAAGGTATGAAAATGTTCGTCCGACAGGTGCGCCGGTCGATCAGCATCAAGCCGAACGAACGGACTATAACTCAGCTGCGCGTACAGACGAGAGACAAGGTCGGCTTTGTGCTCCAGGTGCAACTCGCTGCATACCTGCTGCGTATATACCCTCGAATTTTTTCGTACACCTCTGTATATACATAACACTATAGTCGTTCTTTTCTTTCAAATATAAAACACCTTCTCGCCGTTGGCTGCACATAAGCGCAGCGAGTATACATACACGTTCGCGCAAAGTTTGCATTGCGGATGGATTTCGTGCGGTAGGTCAGTCGCTATGTGTCGTAACGGGTTGGTTATTCTCGGTGTCGCTCTTCTCTTCGCGCTTTGTTCGTCGCTTTGCGCCGCTGAGTATAGAGCTGGGCTACTCCTTTTTCCTCTGTCCGTGTGTGCGCGTGTCTGTGGTGCGCGAGCTCCTCCTATCTTGGAAAAACGTCTTTATGGGTGTCCGGTTATAGCGCGAGTTTATTTCGAGAGATGCGCGGCTGTTGCGCTATATATATGTATATATTTGGCGAGTAGGCGCGCTCTGGAATCGGATTAAGTTCTGTGTGTGTGTGTGTCTTGTTGGCAGAAACCGGTTTAAAGGTCAGCCGAGATTCGCTGCTTCTCTTGAGATATATAGAATCGAGAAAGATGTAAGAAATCTAAATATAGAGTATATACTTATACGCGCCGGGATTTGAATTCGCTCTTTCATGTATTTCAACGGCGCAGGAAAAGAATTTTTTCGAGCCTCCGTGAGCCAAAATATATGTATACCCTATACTGCGGTCGCGCACTAGACCTTCCGCGAAGATTATTATCCATCCCCTTCTCTTGCCCACTATCCGTGGCTCTTATTACCGAGGCTATAATACACCGAGTCAGCAGCGGCGACAAAGGCTCTTCGCGAAAATGCCAATAATCTCGGCTAGTTATTTCACCGTGAACTATTTACGCGCGAGCGAGGAGTCGCTGTTCAAAATTTCTTTTCTACAGCCAGAGACGAAAAAGAAATATACTTGTGGAAAACGTTAGAAAGGCTCTCCCCTATCAATTTTTCCGTAACGGCTTTCCCATTCCTATATCTCCACCCCTTGAAAATTCTCTATACATATACCCGCAGGAGAGCAAAGTCCGGGTGAGTATATATGTACATAGCAGAGCTCCTTCGCCTCTGAATTTCTCATTTTCCCATCGATTCCGAGAGCAGTCCTATCCCCTCTTCTCTCTCACGACGAGTTTAACGAACTCGTCGTGTTATTTGCCTGGCTCGTCGCACACCTGGTCGAGAGGAGCTGCCGCTGCTGCTGCTCCTCGGAGGCGACGAGACTTTGTGACTCAGTATACGCGATGATTTTGAAGGAAAAAAAAGCGAGAGACTTGTATGTACGTGTGACAGATGCCAAGGCGGAAAATACGTTGGACTACCTTGCTATAGGGAAATTAGTGAGCTGCCGGGGGAATATTATAATTTCTGTTTGTTACATGAACAGGTTGTGCGAGGTAATGGACATTCGGTGCGAATTCTCCGAAGCAGCGTTGCAATTAAAAAAAGCCCAGAGACACTCTCTCCCTAACAGCTGACACACAGCACGTGTTGAGCGCGCTTTCATATATACGCATATGCGAACCATGTATACCGCTTCTCTTGGAACAGCTGATCGGCCGGAAGAGACGCTCCGATCGTAAACTTGTATATTATATACGCGGCTCTTGTTTCATTGATTGCAGTCGTGAGCTGTTCTTTGTTACGACGAGCGCAGAGGCTTCAGCTGCGGATAATATACTTATAAGCACGTCTCCCCAGGATGTTTTAATATATCAACAAAGTTTTCTTAACCGAAGAGAAAAACAACACGAGTTTTGCACACAATATACAAACCGAGAATCGATGAAGCTTCACCGCCGCGTGTATATTTATACGATTCCCTGCGAGTCTACATAATGACGCGTTCGCGTCGAGGACGGCAACAATCGCTCGAAATTCTCACGCGACTGCGGCGACATCGTAAATTCGCAGTATAGCGGCTCTGATCGATGGAAGGGTGATTGAACTCAATCTGTATAATTCTCGTAAGAGCCGTCGCTGTGCGCTGGGGAGAACCGCTGAACGCGCGGTCATTCAATTCGCCAAGCGCGAAGGAAGGGACTTTGCGCGCGCTGCTGTTGCTACACTCGTGTTGTCGAGTGGAAAGGGCTTCTGGACTAGCTATTTGCGGAGGTGTTGAGAGAGAAAGGTGCAGTTTGTTATGTTACTGCTGGGGAAGGAAATTGCAGGCTGCCTTTTTGGTCATTTGAATTTTATCAACGATGCGTTTATTATTGTTTGTACATACACACGGCGTACAATCAGAACACAAAAATCGAGTGCCGATAAGAGCCTAGGGGAGAATCTTATCTCTCCCACATGTGAACGTCACCGAGTCTCCCCTCTCTACACACCCGCCATTTTTAAACGGCCGCTTATACCTGACCCAACTCAAACATGACGTCCTTCCCCTTATAATCGAAAAAAGGAGGCCCTTAGCCTCTCTCCGTCTCTCGTGTTTTGAAAAAATTAAAGGACCGACGCTCCGGCTGCTCTCGTGAATACACACGGCCGTCGAAAGTTCGAGAACGGACGCGGAAGCGCGGCAACGTCGCTCTTGCGAGCCCCCAGGGGCAATGAACAAACGGGAGAGAGAGAGAGAGAGAGAGAGAGAGAGAGGGAAACGCAGTGGAAGGATGAAAGAGGCAGCAGCAACATCACGTGCTAACTAGTTCCGTGCGTGGATGTTCGGAAATATATGTAACTAGACGCGGATTTGGATTATTTAAATTTCCCGCGTTTTCCGATACGTAAAAGAGTTCGCAACTTATTCTTCTTGTTGTCCTCGAAATTTTCGCGTCAAAGTCACTTAAGCTCATCGTCGCTCGCGCGAATCCGTCGTCCGAGCTTGTTAGCGTTATCAAAACTTTTAATTCTCATAATTCGCAATCCTATTACACGCAGCCTCTTGCCTTTCTCTCTCTTGCTCTCTCTCCTCTCTCGATTTCGTTATGTACTTATTATACAGAAAAAGTTGGCCTAAGTAGATAATGAAAAATCTGCTCCGCCGCGCGCGGCTTCCTTTTGTCGCGCGCGCGCACAAGAGTCTATTATTTTCCTTAAGATGTCGATCCTTTCTTTTTTTCTCTCATAAAAAGCATAAGAAAACTGTATAAAGAAAGAAACAAAGAAAACCGCGCGCACGCACGGAAAGAAAAGGCAAGCACACGTACAGTCGCTCGCCGGCTTCTTCTCTTCGCGCAAGAAGACTCTTTGTGTTTGTGCAAGTGTACACATAGTGTCAGGTCGCGCGCAAGACGTTACGTGCGCGCGTATATATATATGCGTGCTCTCGAAGAACGAGGAGAATATGGCACAAAGGAAACCGCACATCGAGTTTCGCGCGTTGCCGCGAGAAATTACACGTTCTGCCGTATGCGCGCGCGAGAGTTTCCGCGTTACACCGCGCGCGTCTTTCGATGTTGCTGATGTGTGTGTATATATATGTACGTGTGTTGCGAAACGCGATGCCATATAATATACGTGCGCGTACTTTATGTCCTTTCTTCTTTCAGCCCTTCGAGAGCGAACTTCCCATGACTCGCGATGAGAACTTTCATCGGGGGAGAGGGTTTTTGTTTGACGTATCGATGAGAGAGTGCCGTCGCTGTGCTGGTTATATAACACATGGGAATTCAATGCCTTTTCAAATGAAAGATGCGCCAGTGTGGGGGATATCACTGAGGGAAAAAAAGTTTTTACTTCGTTTGATATTAATCGGATGACTGTGCAAAAGAAATATAATAGCTAGAGCTTAGGCCAGGAGTTGCGGCTAGATTGTTAATTGTAAGTACAAAATTACTCGAAAAATGCGTTAGCTGTTTATAGATCATATTTGCAATCTATGCATTGCTATTCAACTCACTTCATTTACCTTTTAATTATAAATTTTACGTTAATAATATTGCCCTGAAGATTATATAAAAAGTAATTTTTTTTCAAAATTAACGACGTTTCCATAATCACATCCAAGTCCCACAGCATATATCATTATATTTGCAGCTCGTATACCCGCAATATCGAAATTAAACTCTCGCCGCAATCCACCTCGAGCACCAGTCATACCTCCTCCAATTTCTTCGTGCGATTTCTTCACCCTCACCCCTATACACGGACAAACACATATACTCTTACAAACCGAAGCAACTTGTGTATATATATAGTCTCTGGTGGTACCTGGCGCGGCGGGTCGCGCTCCAGATTGCTGCCAGTTCGCTCGCGCACAGGTGCGTGTATAATAGCTCGACTCTCCAGTTCTCTTTCCCTCTTCCCTGTCACGCCCTTCGGCCTCTGCACTGTGGTGTGACTTCCTCGATATCTCTTCTTGGCTTTATATGATTTTCTCGTCCAGCTCTTGGACCCTATTGTTTCCTCCCGAGGATGCGTGTGTGCGCTTTTTTTTCCTTCTTTGAGGTTTCCGGGAGGGTTTGCGTAATGCCTTCCGCGTTCCCCCTATCGCTGCTGCTTCTGTGTTTCTCGTGTTCCAGGAGAGAAAGAGAGGAAGAGTTGCAGCAGCGGTTGAGATTCCGAAAAGCAACGTGTGTGATAAATATTCATTCGTTAAGCGTCGGGAATATCTGCATATTATGAAAATTCGAAAATTCTCACAGCCAACAAACTTCAGCGAGAGAGAAAGACGATCGATCGAACGGTGTCAATTTGTCGTCGACGTTTTCCTCAGCTGATGCGCGGCAATATTTTTCTTATATCGTCGCGCAGTCGCAAACCGAGAGACCGACGACTCTTTCTTCTTTGCAATCACGCAGTCTTTTGTCCGACTGTGCGTCTCCCTTTTTCTCGAGAGGAGGATTATGCGCGATGGCGAAGTCGAAAGGGACTTCTATAGGGAAACCTTTGACACGAGGAGGTGAAACTGAGAGGATATCCCCTCTTTAACATCACTTCATTTCTATTATCTCCCTCACTTTTTTTTAGCAAGAGAGGTATCGTTTCCTTCGCCTCTGCTGGAATTTTTCTCCTCATACTTTTTTTTATTCGAAGAAGAAACTGCCGCAGCTCTGGATGGAACGTAAGGAAATTTTATAAATATTTACGCACGATATTAGAAAACTACAGCTGGCGGGTGTTGCGTGTGAATATATATATACACGACTCTCACTAACGAATCCCATCAATCAGAGCGAAAAGGTTCGCAAAAACAGGCGCTCGGGGAGTAGCCACTTTCGAGATTTTCATCACCGCGCATTAAATCCCGGAACTCATCTATACCCGACACGTTCCACAGTAAGAAAATGGGTTAATGACCTTCTAGCTATGCTACCTACTGTACGCGCGTCTGGGAAGAAATAAAAGCGTAAACTGGCTGTATACAAACCGTTTGCAAGTTCTCTATACTCGCTCGCTTATTTTTTTTAATCGTCGAAAGGGCGGTTCTCGGAAATGAAAAAAGTTTGGGATTTTTCTCATTTAAAATGCCGGGAAAGAAGCCGAACCGGCATAGCCGAGGATATTATTAATTAGGCGACGCTACTCTCTTTTTTTCTCTTTAAACCCTATCGATATATATATAAAGAGAGAGTACACGTATTTTCCTTTCTGATTTGCGCACTCTCTTCAAAGCCTTTCGAGAATTGCTGATGATCGTCAGTTTGCCTCAGAGTCCTCGAACCGAAAAATCCCAGTTAA
Organism: Muscidifurax raptorellus; assembly: GCA_020010945.3. Taxonomy (NCBI): domain Eukaryota; kingdom Metazoa; phylum Arthropoda; class Insecta; order Hymenoptera; family Pteromalidae; genus Muscidifurax; species Muscidifurax raptorellus. The sequence goes on from CM052078.1 coordinate 40,315,985, forward strand.
TCAACTAATCCTATATAGACATAGTCAAATCGAATTCGAAAGGGAAGATCGGCGCGTGCGCTAATTGGCGAACTTGCAAAGACGCTTTATATATATATATATGTGTGTGCGTCTGTGTGTATATATAGTCGGAACTGCTCGTTAAAGCCTCGACTATATACACTTGAGCGCAAAGTTTGGGTTTTGGTTCGGCTTTTAATTAATTAGAACAACGTTGTGCTGGACCGGCTATATGTATATAGTGTATAGTCGAGGAAAGATCGACTTGGCGCATTGTGCCTGTAAACCGATTATAAAGGGGAGTGCAAATTGCTTGAAGACGACGCACCAATTGTCTTGAGTAAACGAGCTTTTTAAAGACAATAGTTGCTATAGGCTCTAGTTGCATAAAACCTTAATTATCCTAATTCTCGCAGCTGCACTACTGCTATATGTATATATACCCCCGAATAAATCATCATTATCCCATTCCGTCAATATTACCGGCCGATAACAGCAGCCGACTGCTGATGCTACTGCGGCGTTACGGTATATATACAACACACATTCTCCCCTGGTCCAATGATTGATAAATTAATCATCGCGTCCGGCGAACACAATATCGCGTGCGCGCGCAATTAAAGCCGTACATATATACCTATACACACTCTGACCCAAATCACGCGACTAATCGCGCCGTTCCTTGATTTATATCACCCAGTACACGACGCGTGGGTGTCGCACATATACACACATTTTCCACGTCCTCTCTCTCTCTCTTTCTCTTTGTTTGTTGTCGCCGGATTCTTCTCGATATCTACCTCCAAGCGAGCAGACGTTTTTTATCCCCCCCCCCCCCCCCCCGAGAGAAGGTGTGTCTGCTGCTTTTTGCTGCTGCGTCCAGTCTGGAATGCTGTCGTTTAGGAGCAGCAGCGCGTCTCTGCCCCTTTTTCGGATCGACATCGACTCGCCTTTGTTTCGCCTGCAGCCTCTCTCCCACGCCGAGGCCTTTTTTGCTCGTATATGCTGCTGACGACCGTGAAAAATCACGCGAAAAGTGTTTTCGCGATGAACTCGATTATCCGGATGTATCGGGTCTGCCTTAAAGGAAAAAAGAAACGGCCGATTATTCGAGAAGCTATATAGGAGATCGAAAATAAGAGAAGTGAGGGCCCAGAACAAAGAATAAGGACTGCATGCACGCGTCGCTTGTATAAAGGTCCTGCGCTATATATATATATATATATATATATATATATATATATATATATATATATATATATATATAGAGAGAGAGAGAGAGAGAGAGAGAGAGAGAGAGAGAGCGCGCGAAGGAAAGAAAGGAGGGGCTCGATAACCAGTTAGATTGTGCGTCTTCGTCCCTCGTCTCGCACCTTCTATACCTTGGCTCTTTTGAACGAGCGGCTGCAGCTGATGCTTTTTTTCTCTCTTTCACTCTACTGGAGGTAGCTTTTTGCCTTCAAAGTCGGAGAGTATCGTTTTTCTGCAGGTGCCGTTGCTGCCGCGACGTAAACAAACGCTGTATTGGGGGTTGGCTTGATCGACTACTTTGTTTACAAAACAGACCCTTTTGGACGCGGCTTGTATAAAGTTGCACAGGGAATTGCTTCGCGAAGATGAGAGTTCGATTGCTTGGCTTTTATGTAAAGTACGATTATATTCAGGGTAGAATGTAAATTATATATTGTTAAATAAATTGAAGAATGTAAAGGATCGTAAAAGGTGGTATAATATTCGATCTCAACAAAGAAGCAAATTTACTTATTACGCGAAGGCTCTGACCACGATTTTATTATTCCAGGAGGTAAGCTCTCGTGGTTTTGCCGCGTCTGTTCTATATCGTACTTTACTTTACTCTTAATTTTGCACATAAGTGACGTTTCTATAGCTCAACTGAAATGTTTGATGTATACCTGTACATATATTGTATATACATGTATGATCAAAAACCAGAATTAATCAACGCAAAAACCATTATTAACCTGTAGATAAACATCGCCTATATATACATACTACCTTCGTGCAGTCTATCCGTTATCGGATATACGCATCTGACGGATTTATGCGCGCGCCGATTGGATATTTAATTGCTCAGAGGGTGAAAAATGGCACTTCGATCGATCGATCCGATATAGCTTGATTGATCCGAGCCGCGCTTGTTTTATATTTCGACGATGCCGGCGCAGGGGTGAGAGATGGATATCAATATGCTGCCGGTCATGAATAATATAGCATTATGATTCCGATTCGCAGAGAGGGTTTTTTAATTTCAATTGCCGATGTATCAATTCTGAAAATGCATGTTCAGTGCGTTCTCCGCGATACGGAAAAAATTTACGACGTATATACTCACTGTAATGTACTGAAAAAGCTTTACAAGAATGTATAATGCGTCACACATATATGGTACACAACTAGCTCGTGCGCATGTTATCTCCGCGCGTCATTGCATCTGAAGCTTCCCGAAATCCTCGAGCTATATATATATATATATATATATATATATATATATATATATATATATATATATATATATATATATATATATATATATATATATATATATATATATATATATGCGCGCGTTGATTGCGTGTTCGGAAGTCTGGTGTAGCTCTTGAATTTCAGACTATGCTCGTGTCTTCGGATGTGTGTCGGTAGATTTGGGATAAATGAATAATCGCTCGCGAAACTCTGCCCCTTTTATTGATAACTCTGATGATTAAGCCGGGGTGTGTAATACTATCACAATGAATTCTGCATATAAATAAAATGACGGAGTATATTCTGAAATTAAACGCATCTCGACTGTAGCCCTTACATTCACAAGAAAAGAAGAGAGAGTTTATATACTCGCGGTCGATGTTTATTCCGAGAATCGTATATATAGGCGCCTTAATTTCCGCTTTGTTCCACCCCCGCAGAGCTGGAGGGTTCGCGGCAATTAAAACTTTTCAGCGGGGCCCTGATTGAGTTTTTCCGCGAAATGGAATACTAATATCGCACTTAATTCGCCTGGAGTAGTGTCTCGCTCGAAATTTCAGTCGTGTATAAGTACAATTTCACTTCGTAGTCGAAGTCGTACACGAAGGGAGAATCTAACTTTGAGTATACATATGTAGAAGTTGGCGCTTGTGGAGACAAAGCTAAGCCCGTAATGAGCTTCAGCTTACTTCAATCTCGTTAGTGACCAAGAGAGGGTGTCATAATTGCCGGAAGTTTCTCACGCGATAAGCGAGACAAATGTTTTTTTTTGCATTCCTGTATAATGTAATATCGTTTTAACTCGATTTCGCTGATCGTTCTCCCTTCAACGCGAGTATCAAGCTAACTCTTCGAGCTGTAGAAAGCGTTTGCTCCGGACAAAAGAAGCTAAAGCCCCGCTTTTATCTTCTCCGCAAAAATTATACGACTCCAGAGAGAGACTATACTATACGCACACTCCATCTGATTTTCTTTTCCATTTTCTTCTCCGAGAGCTGTATAGAAGCATGCAAAGATTATATACAAAGACACACACACACAGAGGAAGGCCAGCTCGGCGAAATTAAATGCTAATGGACGATAATGATCGTCTGCAGCAGCTCGCGGCGGGCCGCGTGATTATGCACCATGGCGAATAAACCTTTTAGCGTTTGTGGATGATGATTCGCTCTGGGAATCATGCCATCTCTACGAGATCTTAAGATTCTCTTATTTTTTGAATGCTTTATACAGATATAGCGTATTTTCTTTTTGCATTTAAATAGCGACTTGGCATCAGAAGTCGAGAATCCCCTTTACAACTACGTGAAAATGAAAATAATTATCGTTAATCCCTGTACAGTAAAGGGTGACTTTTGCTCAATTGGATAGCTGCCAAGTATATCGTCGCCCCTTTCAACCGGTTTCTTACGCGCGCTTGTCGGATGTGAATCAGTTTGCGTCGCGCGCGATGACTGTCGGTTACAATGAACGAGAGATAGACAGGCGCGCGTTAATTCGAGAGCTGGAATTGGAAAGGTGCTGAATTGGAAGCGATGACATTATATCGCTACTGTGACTAAGTCGAGGAAGCGTGTTTCGCAGTTTTCGTAATTTTTCTTGGAATATGAGTTGAGTGTAACTGTTTTGAATTTTAAAAAATAATAGAATAATACGCGGAAAGCTTACGCAAAGTCATCGGAAGCTCGTTATTTACCCATCGACGTGTGTACGTCCGTCCAATCTTTCGAGTATAGACATTGTATAATTACACGTCGCAGCAGCACAAGTTTATTAACTCCCGTTATTTTTTTTATTTTTTCAGGTGAGTTCAGTTCACATCCATCTCGATACACTGATGTGCATATAAAACACATGTCACGACGTCGACGGGTAAAGTATATATATTTATATATAGACGACGACGACGCAATTTCAAATCGAATTCCTCACACCACCGTACAGTTATGTATTCAAATCCGCGACTGCGTTATATTATTTCGTATTATACGGAAATTCGACTAGACATCCGCAGTTCTTCAATTTTAACTAACCCCGTCAGAACAAAGCTCAAAAATTGAAAACGCCTGACATGCATTACAATATATCCGAAAATCGTCGTACGTGCACATATATATGTTTTATCGGAATCCGATGCGCAACGAATTTCATTTTCAAATCATATACATGAAGAGAAGACGGGGTGAAATCCTGCTCGCGGAAATCGCGGCCATTTCCTCCCGTAAACTGGCCATTATCCTAGCGGCTCTCTCTCTCTCCCTCTCTCTCTCTCTCTCTCTCTCTCTCTTTCGTGTATATATGCACTTTGTATTTAAACGAACTGCCGCTTCTGGCGCTTTCCGTTCGCGTCGAGATAGTCAAAGGAAACTTGCTCGTGAGAGAGAGGTATACGTGCATAGGATGGTTCTGCGGGCATTATTTGTTTCGCGCTTGTTGCAAGGATTATGTCGATGTTTTGTAATAATGAAAATGTTCGTGTATGTAGTTTTAGCTTGTACTAGTGCGTTTGAAAAACCTTAGAGTGACAAGTCGCTCTAAAGATATTTGAATAATCTTACTATTCACTGGATTTGGCTATAACAGGGTGAATTTTCAAGTAGAACTAACAATAAATCCTCTTTCAAAGCCAAATTGTCACTTTAATGGTAACTAAAATTTTTGGCGCACAACGACTATTTCATACAATGGTATATCAGTAGCTCGCCTGAATAAATTTAGCTTTCGAAAAATCGAATACTCTCCAACGATTCCCACATAGAAACTCAGAAATGACAATTTTTATCGTCCTCACGTTTTCGCAAAAAAGAGAGAGAAACTCCACCCAGCTTGCAGAAGAACAAAGGCGCAAACGTTGCAGCCTTGGTCAGCAGCATCCAAGCGATTTTTCGAATCTAGTGAAATCGCACGTTGTCGGAGTTACAATGGCCCCTTTCGCAGACACTGCACGAGTCTGGATTCCGAGCTTTATTCGACATCACAAGTATCGCGTTTATGTACGTTACATACACAGCCATATACTGCAGAGTATAATATGTGTATATAAAAAAGAAACGCATCGGTTCTTTTTTAATTCATCAATAGCAGTCCGTCATTATTACAAGCAAACTAGTCATCACGAAGAAAAAGCCCATCGATCGATACCCGCAATCAGGCCTATTCCTAAACTAAAACAGAAAAAAAGGAGAAGCATCGCAGGCTTCATCCATCAGAGAAAGAGCGAATCCTCTCGCAATTATGCTCCCTTTTTCATTCATTCGGGCGCGACGTGACTATACACGCGTCTCGTTCGAGGCAATAATTATTCCTCGTTTGTTTACATGCGGCTGTAGAGCAGAGGCAGTAGTATAACGTCGAGAGACGCATGTCGCACCGCGACTGATGCCAATAATGTACAGCAGTGCCGGCTCTCTCACTCTCTCTCTCTCTCTGTGAGTTATATATATCAGAGCGTGTATGGTTCGCGATTAATGAACGGCGTCGGTGTACTGGTCATTATCGTTGCGGAGATATGAGCGACGGATGGCTACGATATTGCCAGGATATATATATGTAGGTTATTTATTGATGGGGTTGAGATGCGAAGTTATTGGAGCGTGGTATTGGATATTTTTTGCTTGAAATCATTTTTAAAATACTGTCGTCGTTCTACTAATACTTATTCCTGTAAACTATATATACACGTACACGAGTAACGCTTCCTATCTATTAGAAGAAATAATCCAAACATAGGCGAAGAAGCGAAAACATTTTTCCAACACAATAGACTCTCGGAAGTTTACGCAGTTGTACCCATCGCTGCGATGCAGTACGATTATACAGAAGGAGCAGTATAATACGTATATATACATATACAGGTGCCTCAATGAATGAGCGTTGGCTTAACAATGGCATCGTTCGGCTCATTGTTACACTTGATGTAAGCGAAGATGTAATTGTCGATCGTCGCGGCACAGGGTTGGATTAGACCAGCTGCTGGTGCTGCCATTGTCATGATGGCACGAGCGCAGTTGACGATTATAGGCCTCGTGGATTATATTATTGCCTCGTTATCGCTGGAATTAACATTGATTGCCCGGAGGCTTTTGTTTCGCGCCTGATAATTAGCTGTTATATTGAATCAGTGCGTGCATTGATTTGGACATTTATTTTAGGACTGTTTGGTGCATTTCGCTGTGTTACGTTTTATTATATCGGCAATAAAGAGCTGTACACTGAGCGTATTATGAATAATTATCAATTTTGTCCCAAACACTGTGTATATGTAAACACTCACTGTCGTGTGTAATCGTCTCATTTTTCGTTATTTTTTCTCCCCTTTCGCTTTCCTACCAGACGGTACATGTGTATATAATTATATACACACGGGAAAAAAGATGCACGTACTAGCGGTGCTCATGAGTGATGTACTGGAATCATGTTCGTATACTGGAGCGTCAAACCATTAGCGACCGTAGATGAAAACAGTTTTGGACTGCTCGTTACTCCATCGCTTGCTATTGTCTTTTCTTTCCGTGTATTATCGTCGCATGATCTCAAAATCTTTCATTGCTATATTCACTTCTACTTTATAATCCTCTTTTATCTCAATTGATCTTCGATATTGTGTATGTATAGGCGTTCGATATATCATGTAGTTGATGACCTAAAAACCTTCTCGTCCTGGCTTCCTCTGAAACATTTTATTGAAAATTCTTGCCTAAATTAGATATGTTTTTGAAGCTCCATTCGTTGTATGATTCGACGAGAAAAATATAAAACCAGTAGTTTGTATCGCAAATAAATGTATATTTACACTGATAAGAAATACAACAATAATAATATACATTTACCTAGCTCCGAACACGCCAAATGAGTACAAACGCACAACGGTTAATTGCAAACATAGACTATAGCCATACTGAAACTCGTCTGGAAATGCAATACTATAGCCGGAGGATGTAACGAACGAACGGACGGTTCAGCTTCTGGCTTTGACAACTTTCATGCGTATTCCTGTTAACGAGATTGCACATCAAACAGTTACTATTTTTAATAAAAAAAAATTGTACCTCTACAGTTGATATAACACATTATATTATTATCAAATTCGAAGCAGTTTCATAAAAGTCGTAACACTCACTCGTAATACTACACTCGTTTTATTTATCTCGAATTGAATATTTCTCGCGAGCTCGCGAGGAGCGGCCCATAAATGGTGCTGAAATATTTTATAACCGCCGACACGCGGTCCGCAATAAATGTTGAACGATCCTTCTCTCTCGGTATTGGTATATATACCGTCCGTCTGGTTGTCGGCAGCTCTAAGTTTCTATTTCCCGCGTCAGTTGTAATCCGTTTCCCATTTGATATCCGATCCCTCGGCGAGTCTTGCCCGCGAACTTGTTTCTTATACTCGTGGCAGCGGTCAGTTCCGCTGAGAAAAAGAAGAAGAAAAAGCTCGAGGTCGAGTGTTGGCAAAGTTGACGTCGTATATAGTTAAATTGTTGAGTTAAGCCTTTCGCGATAAAGTATCAATATTTTTTAATTATTATCTATCTATAGATTAATTCATAATGATACTTCGATAGTAAAAAGTATGATACACGCGTGTGTAAAATATCATACAGAAAATCGATAATAAGTATTATGGAACATGATAACGCGTGCAAAAAGCAGGAAGAAGCTTCGCGTGGAGAGGCGGAAGGGAGAAGAGGAAGACTCGGCGGTTCGAAACTTCCGGTAAACTGTTTCTATACACTATACATTGCCAAACTCGATGAGAGTGTGGAAGTCTCCATTTCGTTTATCGATTATATATTGATTAATTCGCGATAGCTATCTCGAAACCGCTAAAGTTCACGGATACAGTTTTACAGAGTAAACATACAGAAGCGAGCGTTATTGCGAAGCCCGAGATTGAAAATATTTTTAGAGACATCAAATCCAGCAGAAAAATAAGAAAACAAATCCGGCGCCTCCATCAAAAACAAAAAGAGGGAACTCATATGTTCGGAAGCTAGCTGTGCGGAATTTTCGATATCGGCTTTTACCACACATTTACAGACTGACGAGAGTTGCGGAGTAGACCCTGCGGGGAAAAGTCCAGGGGCTAATGGCTCGTGAGCCCGGTTGTATATATATATATATGTTCATATACACGACGAGAAAAGTTTCGAGTGCGTATATATAGTTCTTCTGTTATTCTGAGAAAATATTTCTCCTAGCTTTTATTTAGAAAAAAATTCCTGAACTTACGAGGGTACACCCCACGAGATTTAATTAAAAAAAAAAGGATTTTCAGCGCAGAATATCCCAGGGCAGGCCAGTATAAACTTTCTTATATAATGCAGTATTTCGCAGCTGCAGTGCAATGCAGCAGAACCGTAGCGGAGGTAGAGAAAGAGCCGGGTTGGATTAGGTCGCTCAAGCGGGCAAGGAATGTTTAATTTCAAATCTTGGTTGCAATCCGGCCGGCCTGAATGTCAAATAGAGTCCTAATTTGCTTTCGGCTGCAGCAGCGTCTATTTCCTCGGGATTACAGCCAGCGTCAAAGTGGCCAAGATGTAGGCGTCGTGGAATGAAGTTCAGCGAAGTCGAGCGCTGGATTCGGTTGATCGTACGAGTTTCCTTGCGCGGTTGCAGGACGCCTTGTTGTAACGTATATTGTCGGTAAGCAAATAGTTGTTCTACCAATTTAAAATTTCAATACCGTATAATATTAATTCGTATGATTCCCTTGATTATTATATCTTCCAAAGTTTTCAATATAGACGGCTTATCTATACCCGCATCTTTTTTCTCCCGTCATTTATCGACTCGAACGCCGCAGCAGCTTCCCTCCTGAATGTATATAACATACACGTCTCTCTCTCCACAATGGATGCTTCCGGCTTCTGCAGATATCCCCAGCAGCGACGTCCCTTATTAATTTACGATTCCCATATTCTTTCTCTCTCTCTCTCTCTCTCTCTCTATACATCCATATACGCATCCGCTCATCCTTATGTATATATACACTTCCCTCGATTTGCCACTACCCTCTCCGTTCGTATATCACTCGGGTGCGTGTAAACCGCTGTCGGCGAGATATTTTATTAAAAAACTTTATGCCCGGTATATAAGCTCGAATTTCTTACCCCTTGTGATAATGCGCAGCTTCAATTTGCGGGGTTAATGAGCGTGTTTAACGAGCAGCGCGGAGATGATTGGACGTGTGTCGAAGGATTCTGGACAAATATTCATTCGGTCCTCACGCGGTCGTCTTATTTACTCTCTCTCTCTTTCTCTCGCGTATACTGTGTGTGCATCTGAATATTCATGGGAGAGAGGCGAGAGTCTCGTCACGTTCTGATGGGAGATGGATTATTCATCTCTGCACCGGAGAGATGATTACTCGTCGTCTTTTTTTTGCGGATTTTATTTATGCTGCAGGTTTGCTGTGTATTGGCTCGAGTGCCATTACAGTGTGTACTTTGAATATCAACGGTCGATTTATGAGCGTAAGTTTTCGATTTGGAGTTGTGAAATTGGTTACTTCTTTCGTACAATATTAAAACAAAACAAAAAAAAAAGAAAAAACGAAAAATCTTCAAAATCGCACACTACCGTTTACGAGGAAAAATAAAAAACCGCTGTTTAGTCTAATAGCGGAGTAAAACGAAATTGAAAATTGAAGTTGGGGGATGCAGGGCAGTGGCGAATGAAATCGAGGGAAAAGGTATGAGAGATTTCTCTCCGTGTCGTCGTCGTATTGGAGATGTCGTTGACCCGAGTGATATAGAAGGGAACTAATATCGATGAAAGGAAATTACGAAAGTAATATCGTGAGCTCGCGATCAAATGCTCCTCCTTCGTACCTCTTTCTCACAGTATCTACCTCTTCCTCACAGCCCTGTACAGGATCTTCGTAGGAAAAATTTGGAACTTTTTTCATTTTCAGAATAATCACTTATACCTATATATCAGCAACCCGAAATCCCCTAACAAGCAACCTCGAAAAAAAGGCCATTAGCGCGATCATCATTTTTCCGAACATCCCTTTGTCCTCCCTGTACGCGTTTCCCTCCTATACACCTATATAATATACAGGGGAAAAGCGAGCCTCGAATTTATACCGTCGAATGGATCGTTAAAAGTTTAAAAAGTCCTGGGGAGAAAGAGAGAGACAGAGCGAGTTCTACTGCTCTTCTCTCCCTCGGCTTAATCGATTCATTCGCTCTCGTGAGGAAAAAAGCATCAGCTACGGCAACTATACGTATATATACATATAATAATAGTCAGTAGCGCGTATCAAAGTATATACACGCGGCGGATTTAATGAGCGATGCCTCTTTTTTTCTCTTGCAAAGGGGGTGATTTTTCTCGCTAACGATGCTCCAGGATTTAATTGTGTACAGCGAAAGCTCTTCCCATGCTAATGCCACTCGTAATGCCTCGTGTACCTACACACCTGTGCGGAGAGCTTTCGAACTTTCTTCTCTCGGTTGGGTGCGCGCAGCGCAGCTGTATATACGACGAAACTTACTCAAACTCTATAAAACGCTATGCACAGCTGCTGCATGGAGAATCCACGGAAGCTGTAGCCGGTGCGCGTTGGGAACTCGTATATATAATTAAACAAGTCGCACCGCGGGAGAAAATAAATACGCGGGAATGTATCGTATATAATAATATCCTAGCTGAATTTCGGGCAAATAGAGGGAGCTTCATGAGTGTGTATGTGTGTGCTTTCCATTAGAGCGAGTTAGCGCGCATTATCGAGTTGGAAACTACCGCTCGATATTTTTCATCCTCGTGCAGGAGTCGACGAACTCTTCGCGTGTCCGCGAGTGTGAATGTATAGTATATTAATTAATCCTCGGCGTTTTCAGCCTGATTGCGAGATTTTTCTATAATCGAAGCTCGACTGTACTATATCCCGATTAAACGAGCAAGGAGGGAAACGACGAGTCTTCCAGTTTATCAAAACGACAAGACGTCAAGGGACATAAAGCACTTTCACTAAAAGCTCGCGCGTACCGATCGAAGATTAACACCGCGCGGGCGCGCGTTGGGAAACAAAGCTTCATTCCGCGAATCGCCAAGGCGGAAGCCACCCCGCGACCTCTTTATTTCCTTCTTCTCCATTCGATTCTTCGGATTCCTTCATCCGCGAAGTAGGAGAAAGAGAAAGAGAGAGAGAGAGAGAGAGAGAGAGCGAACGCGTTCGACGATTTCATTTGTCGTCTTCCACGAGCGAAATCGCTTCGTTCGCATCGCTTGAAATCGCGCTCGTTAATTTTATCCCTCCGCTGTTGCAGCTTGCGAATCGACCCAATGCGAGTGAGCTTTTTTTATTTGCGTGGCTGTGTGATACCCTGAAATTTTTGTAAGGCGATGGGAGAGTGGGACGAATCTTCTATTTTTCTGCAGAAATCGTTTGTACTGCAAAAGATTTTTTGTGTAAAGGGTTATCTCTATTTATTACAAGTTTGGAGACATCTGCGAATAAACCCCAAAATTTTGTTGTGCACTACGGTCCACTTTGCTTCTCGCCGAGACGAAAAGCCAGAGAATAGAGAGAAACAACAGTGTATATAAGCTTTAAATTTTATTCATTCCCTTTTGTTCCTATTTCGCCTATGAGTATCTATTCATTTGTCTTTCTCCTTTTCCTTTTCAGGCGCGAGAACATATAACAAAGCTGCGTCGCGTAAACCAATATACGTATTATACGACGGCTCGTGTGTCTCTGTAAAATTGATGGAACCGCCTCGCGCATGAAATATCGCGTACGAGTTCGGCGCAAGAATATTCGGGCGACGTTATATTTCTCGGATTTTAATGCAGGTCGCTCTGGCTCTTTACTTTGCTCAGCTGCATCAGTTTCTTTCATTTTTATTTTTTTTACGAGTATAAAAGTCACGAACTTATATTCTACGTACTGCGGAGAGTTTTGCGCGCTCGCGCGCATGTATATATATAAGAGAGTTGATTTACTAGTTCCAAAAACGCCCGATGGAATTATTTATCGCGAGATCTCTCGCAATTGGAGGCTGTAGTATATTATATATATTACGGTGTATATTAAACGAGCGACTATTGAGTCGTTCTCGCGGTTATATAGATGTAGAGAAAGGCGTTATGCAAATGCATAGTCGAAACTACTTTCTACGATTGTATACAAGTGAGCCAGCAATTTTCAATATTTCGTAGAAATTTTCTCCAACGCGCGCACGCAGCATTTTTCTCTTCCCATCGACGTAGCGACAAAAAAGCTCTCGTATATCGCGGACACGCGGCTCTTGCCTTCATTACCGGTGCTCGCTTAGCCCATTTTTTCGGCGCCTCGTGTGTATATAGCCCCGTCGACGATATACGAGAGAGAACGGAACTGCCTGTGCCAAGATAACTCTTGGAGCTGTAGCGCAGCTCTGAAATCTGACCCGCGGATTTTTCGTCGGAGCTTAAAAATTGTGGAATACGCGCGGAAAGTAGAGATTCATTTTTTTTTACTGAGCGGCTTAACCGACTAAGCTTTAACGAGCTTTCGGTGGCGTTGTTTGGTTAATTGATCTATGAGAGCTCGTTCTATATAATATACAAATATATATTATTTTGTACGTAAGAATTTGTAGGCTATAATAATTGCTATTGCAATTTCCAAGATGAAAGCACATACTGCGCTAACGAAATTACGGGCACTCGCTTCTCCGGCAAACTTTTCCTGCTCTTCTTTCGAAGCTCGAGACGCTGACTTTAAAAGTCCACTTTGCCGAAAGCTCCCGCTCTTCTCCCAAAAAGACTGCGCTTTCGACTCTGCACAAATGCGTAATTGAGCTTCTAACGAGTGTGCTTGCGACTCCAATCCACTTTATATACATATATATATATATATAATAAAATCAATCTCCGAGAAGAGCTTCGTCTTTTAAACGCATATGTATACTGCAATTTCAGGTAAAATTTCCTGATGATCCCGAAAGTTTCGCGCAAGTATCCGGCCAATTAGCGCCTAAAAGCTCTCTGGGAGCTTGAGCGCGCGGAAAATTTAATCTTCGGTCATTGGCTTTCCCTTGAAACATTCGCTTTCCTCCATCCCCCCTTCCCCTCTCTGCGGTGGCTCAGGTATTTAATTATGAAGGAGAGAGAGATAGAGCTGAGGATGGTCCCTTTGTAACTGATTCCATCAGCTACGACATTGTCTCCGATGGCTCAATTACATCGAGTATCTAGAGCTTAGTTACAGCGAGAATTTGCAAATCTTTAATTAAATAGCTAAAAATATCATTCGCACGTGAATACCGAATAGATATATAAAAGCGTGAAAAAAATTCGAGATATAATTCATATACATTATGAATTCAGAGCGTATATAGCTGCAGCCGATCGGTCATCCTCCTATACGGTATAGAGAAATTTTCAACGTTTTTCCCGGGAGGGTGGAAAATGAATTTCCGCGAAAGCGCCCGCGGGGGCTTCGTATATGCGCATACACATGTGTATATACGTATATAGCGCGGATCGATATAGGCGCTGCCAGCGCGCGGATATAGAAAATGCACGCGCGCGCGAGTCTTATTCATCTCCGAAGGGGCTTTAGCGAATGTCTATGTGCTTATGCTAGTCGGGGGGAAGAGATGTCTCTCTCTCTCTCAAGGATTTCTTTTGTTTCGTGCACTGGATTTTCTCTCAGGAGGAGACGCTCCACTGCTTTTTGCGAAGAGTATATTGAAGGATCGAGTTTTGTTTGCTTTTACTCGTAGATTGCAGAATCTTTAATTCAACCTCATAACACACACAGTCGGAATTGAATTATTTATTTTAAAACAGGAATATTTTTTCATCTATTCTCAAAAGCATCGAATTCCCGGGCGTCGATCGAACGAACCACCCCCTCGTCCGGCCAAGTTTTAATCGGCTGCGCGGCGCCGTGTTCGAATCGGGGCGCGGTTTTCGCGTCTGTTTACTCTCGTCTTTTTTACGTATGCTGAGGATTAGAAAGAACGACCCGGCGCGCTTGAATAAAAAATACTCTTTCGTATAATATGTGCGTGTATGCAAAGCCGACGTATACATATATATGTACACACCATATAAAGGTTTTACTTTTTCCGTGAATTTGGAAAAATATGTACGCGGGGCTCGGAGCTGTTTTGTTTACGGACGAGACATGTAATATATGCGAGGGCTACATACAAATTTAAATGGAAAAAGTTCGCAGGTGTAAAATTTATAATCGAGCGCGTTTGCTGTATTTATTATCTGTTTTTTTTTCTACGACTATGATATTTTTTGCTAGAATTTTCGAAATCCCGCCAACAGAGACTATAAGAGCGATATCCGTACGCCGAACCCAGAATTACCGAAAATCCACTTAGGATAAAAATCTGCGTCGTAAAATTTTTTATAGCTTCTTCGTTATGCGCTTCATATATATATCCGCGACAGTAGCGTCGAGAGACGAGACGGTATATATACATATACCGCGGCACCGGCGGCTATGTCTACCGAAAAAAAATTTGCATCTCAAAAGGTTTTATTGTCGCGCCTTTAACGCCGGATTTTATACCCGTCGGAGTGTATTATAACGGCCCGCCGTAAAATCGCCGCTACCGGAGAGGAGATTTTCTTCTTTTTTTTCGAGCATTATATATCATCCCGATGCTCGAAGATGTGATGCATATTAAAATAGGAATAAAATTAGAAGTGGAAAAAGAAAAGAATAAATTATAATCTTGTTATTAGAGTCGTAATGATTGGCGCGCTTCTTCGGGAAAAAAAATTTCATTTCCGAGTTTTAATAGTTGGAGAAAAGATAAATAAAAGTGACAACTGCACTCGTTGAAAATAAATCCAAAGGTCGTCTCGAGACTTCTTATTTCCTCTCCGTCTTTCTCTCGCTCGGTATTCTATATAGTTCTTATAAGGGCGTGCGCGCCTTTGTGTTTCTGCAGACAACTTCGAGCGAAGCTAACTTAGACTCTCCTTCTCTCGAGATATTTAATTATTTTGCAGGATCTTTTTCGAGATCAAAGACTCGCGCGCGCAAATAATCCTCTCGATTGCTGTTTGAGCTGTTTTCAAATTTACTTTTTCCTTCTAGCGTGTAAAATAGAAACTAAAAGTAACGAGAATCGTCCTTTCTGTTTCAGGTAAGCTGGATGTGACCGATTGTACTCGGGGTGAAAAGAAAAGGAAATGGAGCTTCTTTTCCAGAGAGCTATAGTAATAGGGTTTGCAACGGGTAACGAAATCGAAAAAAGCCAAGAAAACCAAACGATAAAATTATATATCCGCAAAAATCCATTTTCCCCAGGCCAGCTGGCAGCTGCCTATATCGCGTTATAAGAATTCGCGCGGCGAGCTGACAGCCGTCATCGTCGTCGCTCTCTTTTCCTCCTTTCTTTCTCCCCCATCGCGAAAAACGACGGGAAAAGCAAGTACTATATACTCGGCGAGTCAGCCAACCGCGGCTGTACGTCAAAAACTATTGTTCGTGCGTCGAGCTATATACACATTCACCCCTGCTGCTGTCCTTTTCCTCGTCGCGAATATTCTCATTTGCGTAATGCCGTCTTGTCGTTTTTTTACGAGAGAAAAACGCGCGCTCCTTTTTTTTTCCTCGTGAGAGGCCCTGTCATACGGAAATTATGGAATTTGCGACACTGCAATTGATCGGAGAGCCGTCGCAATGGCTTTAAACATAATAATTACAGAAAAATCCACTTTGGATGGAAATAAAGCCGAATCTCATTTCCCGCGAGCAATCGAACAATACCCGCGTATAATCGAAATCGACGAAATCTCATCTCGCCGCTTCAATATCAAGCTCAAGAAGGAAGGAGGGGGAAAAACGAGAGCCGCCTTCGCTCTATACCCCGAACGAGATAAGCGTTTTAAACTATCCGGCCGATAAGTAAATCAGAGACTGGCTCTCATTAACAAACTTCTCTCTCTTGGCTATTATTCTTCTTACCTCGTCCCGGCTTTTCTATTATCCCGTCGCGTGATTGGCCCTGAACTTTGAATTCGATTTAGTGAAATAATGAGTAAATTTCTTTTTTTCGCCCTCGTCTAATTGACAAAACGCGGTCGCGCAATTAAAAGAGTTGCTGTCGAGCAGGAGTTAGTAGTGAACGCAGCGACGAGCTCCGGGGATAATGGATTTATAAAAGTAGTATGCCGAAGCTTGATCTTATTTTCGGATTGGAGATTAGTTGTAACTCGGTTTCGACGCTGTGTCTCTTGATGGATGAGTTTTATTTTTAGTGGACGCTGGTGATAAGATTAGATAGTTATCAAATGCGCAATTCGAAAGCCGCAACAAATCGTTATATATCTGATCGTAAGAGACTGTGAGTCGACGTGTTTGGGGCCGCGTTTAACTTTGATAAACTACGCTTTCTATCTTTTACAATAGAAGTTTAATTTTACTTTGAAAAAAGTCCGAAAAGTCACTGCTCGCATTCAAACAATCGCGAGCGTATACACGAGTCATCCGGCTTCGGCGCCGAAAACTCTCCGCGCTTTGTGTTGGAGCTTGCGTCGCTTCATAAATCATCGTGAATGGACGAGTTTTCTACTTCGAAGAGCCTTTCGAGCGGAAGATTACATTATATTCTATATACGCGTCTTGGAGCGAGAACACGGAGGCGACGATCCATCTTGCTGCGAATTAATTATTACGAATCAAGCTTTCGTTAGTTACGCTTTTTCGCAAGTCGAGTACACGTCTTGCGGAAGATTTACGACCTCTTCGCGCGGTGATGTTAAAATTCTTCAATTAATATAATTAAAAAAAAGTTGCATCCCCTAATCGCGTAAACGCCCTTCCTTTTCATCCCACGTCAAAGGCCTCGTCTAATCATCAAAGCTCCTCCGCGTGTGTCGCAAGCTCGTCGAGACATAATGATCGCAGCGCATCATGCGCGCACAGTCGCCGCCGCCGCAGCTCCCGTAGAGAGCAGTAGCTTCCTCTTGGAAAAGCGACGATAAAATCGACGACGTCGGCCAGTACGTGTCGAGACGTGCACGCGCTGATTTATTAACACCGCGGCGTAGCTGCACTTAGCCCCCGCGAATCTGACCCAGATAGCATCACTGCCGCCCCCGAGAGGAAACCAGGTCGCGCTGCGGCGGCGGCATGTGTGCGGGGGTCGTATTATGAATGTCGCGGAGACTCGAGCCAAAGTGCTGGGGTTGATGCTTCTTTCTTTTTGGTGCTGCGGATCGATGGTTTATTTTATATGTCGGTTTTTGTTTTTAAAACAAGCCAACGGTTTTACCTTGAAAATCGATACTGCTACCACAGCTGGGCTGCGGTTATTTACGACAAATTAAGTTCCGTTACGGTTTTTGCGGAAATTGCCGCGGCGGGTGGTGAGCAATTTGGGGGCTAATTGTTGCGCGCGGAATTTTAGTGGACCCGCTTGTACGTTTTATATATACGTTACTACCGCCGTTAACGCGAGCTCGAGCGGCTGCGGTCCCGATGAAACTTTATGTACTTGTGCGTATAGAGTTTTTGCCGGTTATTCGGGCGAGCTGTTGAAACTGTTTCGACTTCGATTTAATTATTTCATATAATTACGAAAAAAGTATTATTTAAACATTTCACCAATTAGTTAATATAAACACATCTGTGAAAATTCACTACGTGAATTAAAGGAACAAACTACGACTTCCGACCTCATCAAACAGACTTCCACAAAAAGATTCCCAACGTCCATCTCGCATCGTAAACGGGTCGCTAACGAGCCCGCAGAATTCCCGCATCCCCGAAGACATTCTCAAAAGTTAATCGCGATTTCGTGACCGCGATTATACTTTCCCTCCCGCTATGTGTATACATATATAGCCCATCGGGGTCAAGCGCGTCTTTCGCTATACACACACCGCAACTCGTTCCGTTATCGCCGAGCTTGCGCGACAGGAAGCTCCGACAAAAAGCTCGCCATCCCCTCCTCCCTCCCCTTGGAAAGCACAGTAACGTTTCTCTCGTGCGGAGGAGAGTAACGAGGTCGACCGTCGGGAATTTCCCGATCCACTTTCCGCGAACGTTCCTTGCTTCTTTCGCGCTGCCGCGAGGACGAAAAATTGCCACGGCGAGCATAAGCTCCGCGAAATATCGCACGCGAGAGAGAAAAGGAAGTTCGTTGGGTGGCTTTGCTGGGAATAATAATTTTCTGGGCACTGTGCTTTTCGCGTGATTTTATGGGGACACACGCGTCCGGCTCGATAAATTTTCTTTTGCTCCAAAGTGTTCCCGAAGTAAGTTTCGATTTGAGAATAAAAATGTAATGGAAGCATGTGTGAGAGGGAGCGTGGGAACGTCAAAGAACGCGAGGGAAAAGAAGACTTGGCTCATATATACGGGTGCCCGTATTTCCAATAAAAATATTTCCTTCAAAATCCGACGTGACGAAATTACTTTTCTTTTTTCAAAACGACGTGACACATCGAGAAAAGAAATGATAAAAAGCGTAAGTTGCCGAGATGAAATTCTCGACCTTTCCGTCTGCACAAACTCAGAAATACAATTTTTCTCACTGATGTGTATTTATAACACCGAGTAATGCGTCATTTCTGTAATTAAGCCGTATAGTAACTCATGCCTTACTCAACCGAAACTACTCCGACGTATACACACACAAAGCCTCACGCACCGGACACAGTCCGTTCTCGTGTATTATACAGCGGAGCCCTATGCAAAGCGAGTCACGCCGGCGCTTATCTGCAGAGATATATATACACGAGCTAGACGCGTTTGCGCCAAGACACTCTCTGTGCTCTATGTTGTTGCAGAGCAAGATGGAGGAATTACGCCTATTAACCGGAGATTGTAATTTAGCGACGGAGGGTCTATGCTGGACTTCATTATGTGTTATAGCTGCGTCTGACAGAGCTGACTAGTGGACCGCTTTTGTGTATCCGCTATAGGAAAAACATTATTATATGCACCTTTCAGTAGCTCATAATGTGCTCTCGTTCTGATTTCGAACTTATAACCATCAAGAGATTCCGGGCATAGCGCAATCTAAACTTCTCCGTCGCTGCTGACTTTGCAATGAGCGCGAGAAACTTTCTCCTCCAAAAATCATCGTCCTGCAATTTGTTTATTTTCATGGAGCCGGCTCTCGACAGAGCGACAGCATATTTCAAATTCCTCATCTCACTTTCACACCCCTACTTACGCAAGTTTCGCATTCCTCGAACTGCAGCAGTCGCTCCTCGCGAACTTTGCTTTCGGTATTGTCTGCAGCAGCACTTCCTCTGCATGCCTCTTGTATACATATATGTACTCCAATTTCGCGACCTGAATGTCAAACCGAATCGCGCGGCTAAGCTGGTGACACGTTCCTTCGTGGGCGGATGTATTGAAAATTGATGGTTAAAATGTTTTTAGTTAATACACGAATATTTTGCGCAGCTTCGAACTAATGTACGAATTCCATGGATATTCCCCGAACCGGCCCCTATAACTAGGTTAAATCCACAAAACTCTTCGCGTACTTCATCGATCGATCGCCTCATTGTTCGCGAACTTCGCGCGCGATACAGCCGTTTCCCACACACGTGCATCCTTTATCTTATTATTACACCGTATATATACCTATATACCCTCCGCACCACATTTCCGTTCTCTTATCACAGGTATAATATTCGCTCGACCAGGATTATACGAACGTGAGGTCCATCCAAAACGAAAGAATATTTCGCAAAGACATATATATATTTAACACAAGTCTACACATCGTTAAACCGCCTGAAAAGGTCGATAAACAACAATCGTTCCGATAAGAAAAGTTCTTTTCGCGCGGCGCGGCGCACACGCCATCATCAGGATTAAAAGTATAGAGGACCCGTTTCCTGTCGGAGTTTCCGTTTGCCGCGGCGGGTATATAGGCGTTAATGGAAAGTCGATTCCGCGGAATTTCCGAATAAATACATACGACTGCGTTCGATTCCGGGAGTGAAATTTTCGCTTCTACGGCGAAAAAAAGCGATTATTATTTTTAACCTGCCGCTGCGTCCGCTTAAAATTCACGCTCGCGTATAAACGCGCGGCATAATATACATGTATATGTAGGATATCGGAAATTACTCGTCGGCTCACAGCCATCACACGCGGGAATATATTATTTCGCGGCGTCCCGAGAGTCTGCCGCTGCTGTCGGGAAATTCATAATTCCGCGTGCTCTCAGTGAATTTCCCCGAGCGATTTCATTTTTCTTTCTCATCCGTATATATATATATATATATATATATATATATATATACATACCTCACTATACACGGTTTTTGTTTCTCGAGGTCGACGACTCATCTGCGCTCGGTTTTATATTTTTCAATTTGCCTATGTGAATAATCGATATTCCGCATATACATGCGCCAGTATATATAACGCACTTATTCTGAGGACGATTCACGTACCGATCGTTCGTCACGATTTATACTCTGAAGCGGCTGTCGAAAGAATCCGGTGGAGAATTTCTTCCAAACAAGATTAACGCGATTATTAAAGTCCGCGAAGCGTCCCGCTCGTTGTTCGCCGTGGATATAATATAATGAATGAATTATATATACGTGCGCGCGAATTCCTCGGCGGAAAATTACTGCCTCCGCTCGATTTTCCGATATATATATATACATGTAATAAGGCGGCGAAGAATGTCCGGTTCTCGGAATATAATGAGCGATGTACATATAAAACAGAAATTAAAAATGATATGACCCTGGTGAAAATTTCACGGAAAAATTGCAATTTTTCGCCAACGGTTGGCCAACAGTCAAGCTCCAACAATTCACGCAGCCGCACCTCGATCGACAGCGATCAAACAGCCGTTCGACTCCTAATAAAACCCTCTCGCTCCCTCTTACTCTCTCGTCGCATTGTAATTAGAGGGCTTGTCACGCGAGCGGGTAATTACTCGGCGAAGAAAGAGAGAAACACACGGTGATCTTATCGCGTTCTCTCTCTCTCTCTCTCTCTCTCTCTCTCTCTCTGGCTCGGCTCTACTCTCTGAGCGCGCAAAATTTATCGCGAGTCTGGCGTCCTCTCTTAAATGCTTCTCTCTTTCTCTCTCTCTCTCTCTCTCCTGCTTTTACTGCCTGTAAAAGTCCCGCAGGCTCGCGTGGGAGGTTCCGAGTTCTGTACAGTCGCGAGGCTTATCTTAAAGCCTCGGTTGTAGGTACTGTATTGTGGCTCTTGTTGTTCTTTTCTTCTTCTGCGCTGTTGTTGTTGTTGCTGTTGAGATTAGAGAGCGGAGACAAAGGAGTGTGTAAACTTGCCGAGCTTCGCGCTGTCGAAAGTTAATATAGAGATTTTACGTTTTAATTGTGTTTTATATATAAATCATCGATTTTTAGAGAGTTTTATGTTGGCAACTGCGCGTAGAAACGAGAAATTGAGGTACATTAGGCGAGAGCTTAAGGCGTTATAATGTTATATACTTTATGCGGCGCTTTTTATACAAACGGATAATCGGATCAATTGAAATTGTGCGTGTCAGGACGGGGGAATTTCGAAATTGTCATTAACCGAATTCGAGCGGCGTAAACCGTCGAGTTTACCGCCCGATTTACGAGCCAGGAATATTTAATGACGATGCGGTGTCTGCGCAACGTTCGTATTCGCTTAGAACACATCGAGTTATGTATGAGTTATGATTTATTAACATCAGATATTCTACGTAAAATTTAATTTTTTTTTCTTTAGAGTCAGTTTGACGAGCGTAATATAGTCCACAGAGAAAATCGATATACGCACCTGCCGTAGAGGAAAAGCTTGCGTGCTGTGCTCGCTTTTTTCATAACTTTACAGTTGCCGATGCCCTGTGCTTGTGTTATTGGAATGTTGGGTTCGTTGGCTCTGACTTAAAATAAAATCACTGCTCGACAAAACACACTTTCGCATATTTCGTGCGATATATAGTTTTTCTTAATTTCGAATCGTGCAATAAATTCTACACGAACTATAAAAAAAAGATTCAAAACTACGCGCCAAACTTGAAAGCTCCGACCGCGCATGTAAATACGCGTCGGCCAGGGAAGAAGAGTTATCTATGCAAATTGGGGCCAAGAGTAACGAACAGTCGCCGTCCCCTCGCAAATTCCCGGGACGCGCAGGCGGTCTTTTTTCTCCACCATTTTTTTTCACCAAACTTCGCCGCAAAAAAAGGCTGCAGGGGTGGAAAAACGCGCGTCAATTAGAATTTGCAAGTTGGCCGACGAGTTTTAGATTAGGTTGAGGGGAGAGCGTTTTCTGCACTACGATGTCGGTAATATTTTTAATATGTATACTTATATATTTTTAATCGTCTCACATTATTTTCAGAAAGTCCGTTTCAAATTCGCACAGAGCGTTCGCGAACTGCAATATTGATCGCCGGGGGTAAAACACTATTGCGCTCTTTCACTCTTTCTCTCTCTCTCTCTCTCTCTCTCTCTCTCGAATATACGGCTGCACATTTTTGCTCTGCGTACGCGTGGGAGTCGAGCACGGCTTTTGCCGCTTTCGACGCGTTAGTTATTGTTGGATCTGACGGATTTTTACGCGCGGAGTATAATGAAGAGCGGATATGCGTTGCGAAAACGTTTTTTTTTATAACGGACTATATATACGCCATACGTGACATGCATGTATATTTACATCCTGTATGGATGTTCCGTTATAGATCAATCTCGACTTTTTACGACGATAATTATTAAAAAACGATTTGATTTTTTCTCAAAGCAGTTTATATACACGGTTAAAAAAAACAATCGTAGAGTAAATATGTATACCGTCGATAATCGAGAGACTGATGCATTATCGATACATATCTCCGGGAAAAGCGCGTTTAATAATAATCGAACGAACAGAAAGAGCTCCCGTCGGTTAATTAAAATCAGTGGTGCGGAAAAAAAAAATGTCTATACTCGGCAATTTTGCGCAAGATGACAATTGCGGGTGATAGAGGAATTAACGGGGGAGCGTTTAGAGAGAGAGAGAGATGAGAGAGAGAGAGAGAGATAGCGGCAGCCTGTTATATACGGGACAAGCTAATCGATCGCGATGTTTTCCCTGGGCGGCTCAGGCAAATTGGAGCGCGTATTCCTCGTGGAAATCCGCCGTTGAGCGTAAATGGGCTTATTAATTCGCTATCGAGAGCTAGACGAGCGCAACGATTATATTCGTGACATATAACTATATATCTTTCATGAAATTGAATAAAACAATATATATATCACTCGCTCTTGTACACAGTCGGCGACTCGAGAGCATTCATCAGTTTGCTCGTTCGTAATAATTAACGTTTTAACGGAACGAGAGGGAGAGAGCGAGAATTTAGTTTATCGAAGCTAGTCCGGCGCCAGGGCAAACAAACCCTTTTCCGGTAATGAGTAGAGAAGCGCCGCGCATCGTTTTCCAAGTTTCCGAGCAGTGCACTCCCTCGTTCTATGCCGAAAGTTCTTGTTTTCAGTCACCTAGTCGGTGTAAACACGCCGACGATGCGTATATATAAATGTATATATAGAGGAGATTGTTTGTTGTCTCTAACATGTTCAAGCTTGGAAAGTGTCTTCGGCGCATATAATTACGCTTTCTTTACGAAATTCCGCGCAATATTCTTCCCCACGAAAAATCACACCCCAATGCAAAACATATTCAAATTCACGCATCACGCAGCTTATCACACCTGTACACATTTTCGCGAATTCCCGCGCATAATCAGGTCTGGTTATAGCGCGAGAACTTCATTAAGCTCGACGACGTTGGTGGTCGACGTTGTGCCCCCCTGGGACACTCGCCCGCGGCTCTATCAACCGAGTTATCGGCCTCACTCGCTCTAATGCTAACCTCGTTGCTGCTGCGTCGACGCCGTGTCCCTACGGGTGGCCTCGTATAGTCTTCTTCTTCCTCTTCTAACGTCGTGCGAAGTCGTCCCGTCAATGCGCCATTGTACATGCGAATGACTTGATTGTCTCCGCTCGACTGCGCGGTTACTTTATGGACGATTTGAGCTGCTGCGGTGTGTATATTGAATTGAGATAAAAGCTTTTGTGTATAGAATGTCACTTTCGAAATTATGCGAGTACACGCGCTAAACTTTTATTTTTCTCTTCGAGTTTAATATAATACTTTTCGCAACTCGAGAGACGCGACGAGGACGGAATTAATTTTCCGCGGGAAATTCGCGGACGCGCGCAAAAGTCACGGATGCCGCGGCGGTTCTCTAAATACGTCATTTGCATAAAGAGGATTGCAACTCGCGAAAGAAGAGAGAGAGAAGGACAAGAGTGTCGGCCGCTCGTCGGAGGGGAAAAAATCATGTCTTCGCAGCTGAATAATGCCGGCGCGACGTTGAGAAAATATAACGGAAACGTCGTGTTTCGCGCTCTGGGAAAAGTCACCGGCGTTAAATCCGTTAAGTGCAGCAGTGCCGGAGAACTGCTGTTATATAGTTCGAAATATTTTTTTTTTCATCCCAGGCTCGAGCTTTTCGGGAATATGGATTTTAATGTTTTAAGAAAACGACTTTTTCTATACCGATGCGACGGTGACGGACTAAAAGCTTTTAGAATATACACAAGAACGCTTTGCAATTGTGAATGAATATTCCATCAACGTGCCCACGGTCATTAGCATAATTCAAGACCCTTCGGTCTTGAAAAAAAATTTTTCTCCCCAAGATACCAATCGCTTAAACGCGTGCGCGCATAAGCAAAGCCCATTACAACCGTCATCGCGTCATGCGAAAAATCACAAACGGTACATGTATACAACATGACGCTTGAATGGACGCAGCGAGTACCGGTTGCCGCGCTCCACTTGCGCTTATAATATGCGACGGTTTTATCTCCCAGTATTAAACGGATAAACAATGCGCGAAGTCGCGTGTGTATAATAATATTCGGCGCAGAATTATGCGCTGATCGTTGCAAAGGGATATAACGTTAGATTTTTTTTTTTTCATTAATCCGAAATCACGTATTCATATATAATGTAGCCGTACGTATACGGTCTTCTCGAAGGACGCGTGAAGAGTTAGAAAAAAACACGTCTTCCAGCGCGTGTCGCCGAAAGAAGTCGAGCTTGGTAACCGGTTATTACCCCACAATAGGCGTTGTCGTATGCATTAGACGAGAGAGAGAGAGAGAGAGAGAGAGAGAGAGAGAGAGAGAGAGAGAGAGACCGGATCTCTGTGTGTGTCTGTATACCCGTTTGCTTTTCGAAGCAGGAAGCGCGCGACTCGAGCGAAAGTCGTATTTTGATTGGCGAATTTGCATGTCTAATGAGCGCGTATACACACGAAGTGAGAGAGAGAGAAAAGTTTTTGAATATATCGATCGCCGCAGTTGCTGCTGCTGCAGCTCTCGCGTTAATGCTCGACGAGCTTATATATATATGAATAAATTCTACGTCACGTATATATATATATATGTACACGACGGGAGCAGCGAATTTATTTTGGTCTCATTCAACTCGTTAATTTCACCGAGTGCTGCGTGTGATGCGCGTTAATGAATTATATAATATATTTCAATCGCGAGCGTACGCCGGAGGATATTAAAATGCATTTATTGCGCTCGTAAAATTCAATATCTTTAATAACTCGACGATCGCTTATATCTTTATACGTTTATAAATATATATGTGTGTGCGTATATACGATCACGATGCTAAAGAGTACGTTTTTCATAATTTCAGATGGACAGCAAGTACCGACGCTATGCGAGCTGGCAGCCCGTTGCGTCGCGTCGCACATACCGTTCGAATTGGTGGAGCATTTTTACTCACCGGTGCCGGAACAGCTGCAGCTCAGGATAGCCTTCTGGAGCTTCCCGGACAACGAGGAGGACATAAGGCTGTACTCGTGCCTGGCCAACGGCAGCGCTGACGAGTTTCAGCGGGGAGAGGCGCTTTTCCGCTCCAGAAATGTCAAGGATCCACTTCAGATTGGTTAGTCCGCTGATGCGTGTACTATTGATTAGTCCAGTTCGCGTGTAGCCTTACAACAGCTGAAAGGATTTTTTTTTTTCATTTCGTACGGAATAATTGGAGAAAAATAACAAGTGGTCGTGAGTTTTATGCAGCTGAAACGGAAAAAAGTACGCCCTCGTGATAATTGCGCAACGAGAGCCTGACAAAAAAAATTCGAATCGTAGAACGCTAAAAAAATATAACTATGCCTCTTTCCTCTTCGCTTTAATATTTGAACGTCCACAAGCTCACTGCGACTCTTGGTATAAATTCACCGCCGCTCGCGAACAGCATTACTCTCCGTATCCACATGCTGTGTGTGTACAGGTATATAATACAGCTCGTTGCACTCTTATATACGCTCGTTGTAATTTTAGATGCGCGGCTCCTTGTTTGTATTGGTCGTTTGCGGCTAATCCATTAAGCGTCGCTGTAACCACGAGCTCGGGAATTTCGATGCCATATACACAAAGATTACGCATTAATTATTGACTCTTCTGCGGTCCGCTAAGTGGAGCACCGTACGTTTAGCGTGTTTTAGAATTTACGTCGATGAAGAAGTATAATATACATAGTAGTTTATCGATAATTTTAAATTCGATTCCTCGAATTCGAACCTTTATAATATGCACATTCGCACAGGGAGGACGAGCTTCTCGCACGCGAACCGCTTTTTTTTTCTGCGTCCAGCTCGAAGAAGAAGAAGAAGAAGAAGAAGAAGATAATGAACGCCTTCGCCCGCTGCGTTTATTATTTTAGCCCATACGAAGCGGGGGTGAGATTGGATTCGCTGTGTATAGTATATACAGTGGTGCGCGCGGAATGTATAATGCACGCGATGAAATTCTCTGCGGTGAAACGCAATTTTCGCGCGGCGCTGTTATTTTCTATACATCGAGGATTATTCCTTGGGCTCTTTTGTTCTTTCTTTCGGGCTTGTGCGCGCAAGTCCAACGATTTCGCGCGGGAGTTATAATTGCGGCGCGTACACTTGTACACTATATACGGAAAAAAGTAATTTTCTTATTTCACCGTTCGGCAGGTTTCCATCTGAGCGCAACGGTGACCGCGTTGATGGTCTCGGCGAGTGGCTTCCGCGAGCAGTACAACGTTGCGGTGACATTCGACCGGCGGCGGATCACGTCCTGCAACTGCACCTGCTCCTCGGCTGCCTACTGGTGCTCCCACGTCGTCGCGGTCTGCCTCCACAGGATACACATGGTATGTACACAAATGCTCCACTGCTACGAGGTAAACACGCGACTAAAATAATTTCGTCATTGCAGCCAACGCAGGTGTGCCTACGAGCGCCGGTATCAGAATCTCTCTCCCGGCTCCAGCGTGAGCAGCTCCAGAAGTTCGCCCAGTACCTCATCAGCGAGTTGCCGCAGCAGATTTTGCCGACGGCCCAGCGACTCCTGGACGAGCTGCTCTCGGCGACGCCGAGCGCTATCAATACCTACTGCGGTGCACCTGACCCCACAGCTGGCGCTTCGGCCAACGATCAGACGTCCTGGTACCTCGACGAGAAGACGCTGCACGATAACATCAAGAAGATACTCATCAAGTTCTGCGTTCCCGCGCCTATAGTTTTTAGGTTGGGATTTTTTACCCTCTTCTTATAATAATAAGCGTTAACAAATTATCTCGATTACGTAAGCGTACTAACGGTCATATATCCGTATAGCGATGTAAACTATCTGAGCACAACGGCACCGCCAGCAGCCGCGGAATGGTCGTCCCTTCTGCGCCCGCTTCGAGGCCGCGAGCCCGAGGGTATGTGGAACCTGCTGAGCATCGTTCGAGAGATGTTCAAGCGCACCGACCGCAACGCCATTCCTCTGTTGGAGATCATCACCGAGGAGTGCATGGCTTGTGAGCAGATTCTCGTCTGGTGGTTCAACACCAAAGTCGCCCTGCTCAACGGCAACGGTCACGGTGGCGGCAAACACGGCAATATGAACAGCAACGCACACGCGTCGCAGCACGCCTGCTCCTCGCTGTGCGATGAAATCGTCGTTCTCTGGAGGCTGGCCGCGCTGAATCCCGGTCTGTCGCCGTCCGAGCGCGAGATGCTGCATGGACAGTTCACTGCTTGGCACATGAAGATTATAGATAAGGTGCGGTAGCCGTTTACGTTTGTTTACAGCGTACAGATGTTTTAATTTTAATGTATGATTAATGAAAATTTGGCCTTGCAGCTGACGAAGATTCGAGGTACAACGGTATCGCAGAACTCGCACAACCGCAACAACGGCGGGGGACAGAAGGACTCTTTGAAAACTGATCTCGAGCTCTTCATCGGGTTTAAGCCTGCGCTTGAGGCCTGCTACTTGGACTGGGAGGAGTACACGCTGCCTGGCATAACTTACACGGCCAGTACAAATCCCATGTATCACTGTCCCTTCACGTGCTTCAGGCATACCGGAGACGCTAGGACGGAAGTAAATCAGGTACGCGAAACACCAAACATTTTCGATTGAATCTTTTTAATTTAGAAAAGC
This sequence comes from Muscidifurax raptorellus, assembly GCA_020010945.3. NCBI lineage: Eukaryota > Metazoa > Arthropoda > Insecta > Hymenoptera > Pteromalidae > Muscidifurax > Muscidifurax raptorellus. The sequence goes on from CM052078.1 coordinate 40,344,899, forward strand.
TATTAGCTAATGTTCAATTCATCAACAGGTTAACTCGAGCTCCGCTGTGCTGAATTGCCAGCCGCCGACCTCTCATCACCACAGCCGCAGGCATCCTTGTCTTGGTTTAGTCGAGTTCAGCTTTATGGACCGCAGAAGACTGAATCACCGAGACTTTCCGGGACTTTGCTCGCGAGCTGCTGGCGGTGGTGGCGATGGCAATCGCAGTAGCGACAGCAGCGAGGGATTCTGTGAGAACGACGGCGATATCGCTGATATGCCTGAGTTACCCGTCGTATTGGTGAGGCGAGGCATCAACCAGATTAACAACTGCTGTGACACGGACTCGCAAGAGGGTGGTGGCAGCGAGTCCTCGTCGAACAGCAATGTGAGTCTGAAGAACGCGCAGGGTTCGGACCAACTGCGCTCGAATGCCTCCTCGGAAACTCATAGCGACACGAGCGACGGCAGTCTTCAGAAGCCATCGACGGCTGTAGCGGCAACTACCGCAGTATCCAGTTCGGAGACAGTCAACAAGAGCAGCAGCAGCATCAGCAGCAGTGGTTCAATAGCCGGGTCCTCGAGCTCTGCCGTGGCGGCCAGTAGTTCCTCACGCTTGAAGGCCCCGACCGCGGCCGAATACCGTGAGGCCGTGAACGTCGGTGCTGCAGTCGCTTCATCGGTCGTTGTGGTTGGAGTTCCACCGACAGCCGCAGCTGCACCTGTTGCCAATGGCACGACAACAAAGAAAACTGGCGAGCAGCAACAGCAGGAATCCGACCAAGAGAAGGATCCATCCAGGAGGCCGTCCAAGGACGAGAGCTCGTCATCGAGCAGCGACAGTCCGTCCGGTGACGAGTACAACGTATATTATTACGACGCCAAGGCTGCGGTCAGTAATGCCGCGAGCAAGGATCCGAAAGCCGAGACGAACGGCTCGGCCGCTGCTAATGTCAGCACTATTTTAGGTACGCTCGATGCACCTCGTTTGAAATTTATGTACGCGATTATGGTTTAATGATGATTACTAATAATTGGCACTTTTATGTACGAAAGGTAATCTTAAGAAGACTGAAGACCCATGGGACATTCTCTTTGCAAGAGCAGAGGGGCTCTACGCTCACGGGCATACGCGCGAGGCCTGTATCCTCGGCGTCAAATTGGCTGAAGAGTTGCTGGCGAATCCACCGGATCTCATGATTGAAGTGCCTCCTATGCCTGTGAAAGGGAGGAAGAAAAAAGTGCGTATCTGTCGGTTTACTTTCACTTCTCGTTCTGAAACAAAAACATTTGTCTTATCGTAAATTTGATTCATTGCAGCAACAAGTGAATCCAGCTTCTCATCAGCTAACGTGTTCTGCATCGGCGACACTAGCGAAATGCGGTTTTCTTTGTACAGTTCTAACCGAAAACCCAGAATATTATAATTTGGCCTTTAGAGTTGGCCTGTTCGGATTAGAGATGGCTAGACCACCTGCGAGTACGAAACCACTAGAGGTAATTATAATATTTCTATCTTTTAAAACACCCTATTTGCGCGTAGGAATATCAGTAAACATACATTGATTTTTTAGGTGAAACTGGCACATCAAGAGAGCGAACTCGTTAATTTGCTCAAACGTATACCCTTAGGACCCGAGGAATTAGCGATGGTTAGACAGAGAGCCAAGCAACTGAGAGATGGAGTGCTGCGTTCCAGAGGTCACGCCTTGCTGCCAATCATGCTGGCCAGCTTCATCTTCGACGCACTTAATACGCCAAGTATGGCATGAATGCTATATACATTACTTGCATAATTTTAAAGTAGATTAGAAATTAGATGAAAATAGTAGAATATTCCATCATAGCATCTTTTTGAGAAATTTTATTTTCTTTCAAACTGATAGGATGATTGTGTCTCAACTAATATTTTCAGAATACAAAGTGTTGATTTTATATTTTTGTAAACTGGTTAATTGTAAGAGCGGGGAATGATTCGCAGGAATGAAACTGCCCACAGACGTAGACGAGAACTTGGGCTTCGATGCAGCCGTCGCAGCGCTCGGACTAAAGGCGAACGTCAGCGAGGCCGATCATCCGCTACTTTGCGAAGGAACTCGGCGTCAAAGGTATGTCATAGAAAATGTATTCACTGTTCGTCTGCGTAATTCGGGTGAAGTTATCACTAACCATGATTATTTTTCAGGGGAGAACTTGCTATTACTCTTCTGGTTCATTACAAGGATGAGCCGAAGAAGGTAGCAAGAATAATGGACAAACTTTTGGATCGTGATGTGCACCAGCTTATCAAGTCACCAATAGTCAGCAGCTACTACAGTTCAAATCCTCCAACAAAGAGTCAGCTGTCAGGTCTGCGAAGGGAGAAGTCGTGCTTGTCGCCGCTGACCGGACCAGAAGCTTCTGGTGCAAACGAATGCATGGTAGGCGTCAACAGTCGACCCCACAGCAGTACCAGCGCCGAACTGGAGACAGGCATGAGTGCTCTAAATGTTCAGCCTCAACCGGCTCAGCAGTCTGTGCCCAACAGGACCAAGGAGAACAAGTGCGTATTAGTGCTTTATTGCTCATAATCACCCTTACGGAAACATATAACACTATGGAATAATTTAACACTATCAAATCATCAAATTTTATAAGCTGTGAATTAACCAAATCATTCATCTAATTTGACATGTTCTTTGTTGTGAACTAAATGTTGTGAACTAACCTAGTCGATGTTGTAACGAACGTCATCGAAACGTGTTATGCTTACCTTCCGTAAGGGTACCGACTACCCTACCTACTCTAGAACTCAGTCACTATCCCCTTTTAAAAATCCAGTTCATCCCGTCACAGGTATAAGAGCAAGCGTGCTTCGATCGCCAAGCCTTCGATTCCAAACCAGCCATCCGAGGCCGGTGCCCACTTTATGTGCGAACTCGCCAAAACGGTACTTACCAAAGCCGGTGGTAACAGCTCCACGTCTCTCTTCACTCAAGCCTCCACGAGCCAAAACCATCACGGACCACATCGCGCTCTGCATATGTGCGCCTTTCAACTTGGTCTTTACGCTCTTGGACTGCATAACTGCGTTAGCTCGAATTGGTTGAGTCGAACTTACTCGAGCCATGTCAGTTGGATCACTGGCCAAGCTATGGAGATAGGAGCTCCAGCTATTTGGTTTTTGATTGACAGTTGGGAGGGCCATCTTACGCCTCCCGAGGCTGTTAGCATCGCTGACAAGAGTTCCAGAGGCAGCGATCCGAGTATGGTCAGAGCCGCTGCAGAACTGGCACTATCGTGTCTGCCTCATGCTCATGCACTCAATCCGAATGAAATTCAGAGAGCAATATTACAGGTCCGTATTTTTGTTATGCGAGCACGTATGTTCCTGTTGTAATGTTAATCTCATTAACACATTTTATCTTGATATTCTAGTGTAAAGAACAAAGCGATGTCATGCTCGAGAAAGCCTGCATCACCGTTGAAAACACGGCTAAAGGAGGCGGTGTTTATCCAGAAGTCTTGTTCCAAGTTGCGAAGTATTGGTACGAGCTCTACTTGAGGCACACTCCAGGCGGAGATCAGCAAGATGAAATGCCTCACGAGTCGCTGCAGTTGGACGCGAACGGAACTCTCATGGTCGAACCGGGCCCTTCGGTCGACATGACGACTGGTCAACTGATGCCTGGTCAAGCACAAGCAGTCGTTGTGACGAGCGCTCAGCCACCGCCGCAACCCTATGCGCATCCAGCCATCACGACCCTTGCTCCTCTGGGTAGGCACCGTTCCATTATCATCTTACAGCACCTTCATTTGATATTACTAATTAACAAACGTTAACATAAATGACGTTTCAGAAGTTGGCATGCCGTATACCGTCAGCCCGTACAGTTTCGTGCATCCGCATCATCCGTTCCCTCATCAGCCGTTCACCGGCCCCATGCCGCCTCATCGCGTGGCTCTGCCACCTCAGCCGCCCAACATGCAGATGTATCACGCGTACCCGCCACACCCTGGTCACCCGGTGCAGCATCCTCAGCTGCCCCAGCATCCACATCACCAACCCCAATCGCAGCCGCCAGCTGTACCGCAATTCTACCCACAGCCGACCGTGACCACGGTCAATGTGCATCCGCCGCCTGGTACCCAGCATATGTTTACCATGCAACAACCCGTGCCAGTTAACGTAAGCACGTTTTTATTCATGCACCGTAAGTTAAGATTAACCGCTATGACTAGAGCTTATTATGAAATTAATTATATTTTAGGTGCAAGCTGGATTGCCTTCAGGGCCAATGCCAGGTCAAAACGGTCTGCCCGGTCCAGCTCTGATGCAACCGCAGCCAATCATGTCAACCGTCCGCACTCAGCCACAAGTAAATACTATCACAGACCTTACTGACTTAATAGATCTATTTTAAAATTCGATTCGCCTTGTGTCGCCGGCAAAAATAAAAAAATTGATAGTTCTACTTTCTGAATTCGCAGCAGGTACATCGACAGAACCAGTCATTCACGCATCAACAGTTCCGCGCGCTTGTGGCTGCTTATCGCGTGGGTATGTTGGCTCTTGAGACTTTAGCGCGCCGTGTTCACGACGACCGGCCCCAGGCGAAATACGCGCGCAATCCACCCTACGGCGAAGATGTCAAGTGGTTGTTACGTGTATCTAAGCGCCTGGGAACGCAATATCTGCACCAGCTTTGCGTCACTGTTGTCAACGGCATCGTCAGTCCATTCGTGTTGCACGATGTCGCGCTCGAGGCGGCCTTTTACCTTTCTAGGAATAATCCCACTCTCGTTATCCAGCACCTCAGATCCGCGCTTTTGGCTCCGCTCGTGCATAAGTGTCAGCAGATGTGAGTATTGGGAATTCGAATGATTGGAATATTAGGCTCGATGTGCGTTATTCCATTCTTTTTTTTAAATCGTAGGTATATTCAGTGCATGCACCAGAAGCTATATCACCTGAGTACACCGGATTACGAAGATTTTGCTAGCATTGTACGTGCAGCCAGGGCAGCGTTTCACATTACACCGGAAGGACACACACAATTTAAAGAATGGCTCCAATCTATAAAAAGGTAACTTCGCACGAAATTTTTTTAAATGTATTCATGATATGTCTAATAGAATTACAAAGTTCTTAAAGTTTTCTCAACTAGTATTAGTAAGTCTTCTCAATAATACACCCATGACCGCTAAATTATTTAGTATTCTCACAAAATTCATATTCATTCTAATAAACCCACAACACTAAAGTTTCTCTACACAACCTAGATCGCAGTCGTGCAACAAAGACCTCTGGATGCAGATCAATGCTGCACTTCAGCAAACTGGTAAATGACACAAAGTGGAACCATGGCTTGCGCATCGTCCGCAGCAGCATCCCTTCGAAGATTCTCATTTTGGCGCGGCGGCAGTACCAACCACAACAGCGGTGATCCCGTCCGGTAGCGGTAGTTCTATCACCACGACTCCTACAGTAAACAACATGGGCAATTTAGCCTCAACGTCTGCATCAGCAGAAGAACTATCAGTCCCGCTGGAGGCCGTAGCGAATGTTGACGTAAACGGCGAGCTCTCGGGCATCATGAGAGACATGGAAATACGCCAGAATAATTTCATGGCGAGGCGCCGCGATAATTGGTACCATCGCCGTCACACCACTGGTAATCTCAACAGCAATATCATCCTAGAACAACAGCAGCAGCCGTTAAACCGACCGGGGCACCACCGTAGTCTCTCGCCTGAGGCTCCACGCGCCACGCGTAGATAAAGCGACTTTTTTCGGTATATTCATTTTTTTTAGTTAATTGTAACTCTTTTCGCTAAGCTCGTGTATCGATGAATCAGTAGTGAACTTTATGATAGCGGGCCTTGAATGTTTTAGATAATTTTAAGACTGGATAGAATTAATTTATGACTCTGTTTAGTCTTTTGTATTTGATTTATTTTTGGGAGATATGAGTAAGCGTCTGCACAAGGCCTCTTTTAATATTGACGTTCAAGATTTGTGTAATACTCTAGATTAATGAGTAATCATGAAAATTTACAGTTTATGGATTTATTTGAAATACAGAAATGCAATTTAATTTGTCTACTAACTATGCATGTTTAAAGTTAATATGCGTATTATGAGTAAATTACGAAATCTTGAGTATGGCTTTTATCGAGAGCGAGATTTCTCGAACTTGTAGTAAATGAGGAGACCGAAACTTCATTGATCGATTTCAATGAAATTAATATATAGATTATGAATATATATAATACTCTCTTAGAACGAAACTTAATGAAATTTGATAGTTCTTTCTTCAGCAGAGTCTATCACGTATTATTTAACCATATTGCACAGTGTCGAATTATACGTGTTCTAGAGAAAATTCAGCTGTGCATACATTTTAAAAAGAGAGACTCTTCATTCAAGGCCTGCTTGACATCGAGCGTTTAGATTGTCTAATTATTTGCGAACGCTTAGACAGTTTTTTAGTTGTGAGAATAAATAAAAAGTAGAGAAAATTGCAAACAGTAAACGTGCGTATGGCACGTATTGTAATCGAAGTAATTACGCGTACGTTATTGATCATTGTACCAAAATTAAACGAGGAACGAAATAAAGAATGCAAATCCGATCAACACGCAACAATCAATCAAAAAAATAAAAAAATAAAATAAAAAAAAAAGACGAACGAAAGAAGGGAAAACAAAAATCTGATTTGTATGTCGTTTCTGCATGAAATGTTGCGCATTTGAAGAAACCATTACGCTCTCATCGAATCTATCATCTTCATTTTAGTTAGAAGAAAGTGTTTCTAGCCACAATTAGATAGGAAATTTTATTTTGAAACTCTAGATAGGGTGAATTCTTGTGTCTTGTTTCGCTTTTGTAAACAACTGACAAAAAAATTTTAATATCGATATAATGTCTATTTATATATATATAAAAGAAAAAAGAACGCGCCGATGCTTCGGACGCAGTCATATAGAGATGATATTTACTTAAAAATATTAAATCCAACTATCCCGTATAGCATGTGGAGTATTTTTACTTTTCTCATGGCAATCACATCCCTCAAAGACTTAAGTCATCACCCTATTCACGACCCTTTTCTCCTCTTCCGCTTTTCGTTCTTCGATAAAACAAATGACTACGCGTATTTCCGTATTATTGCGTATAGTACGATATATAGATAGATAGATATAAATATATATATATATACACATGAAAAAATATATATATTATATATAAATATACGTATATTACGATATACATACATTATAAACAATCGCAACATATTTTCATTTTGTCAATCGACAATCCATCGAGGAAAATGATCTCTGTAATGTTTAAATTAAAATTATTTAAAAAATATAAATAAAGGAATGAAAATTAAATAACATATCATCGGTTTTGAGCCACCTATCCAAGTTCACTGACTACATCTGTAACCTGTATTCGAAAATCTGTTTTTACAACAAATTCAAATAAATGAGAATGAACCATAACTTTACACTTGTGTTAAGCATTTGAAAACTACTATTACCACATAAACAAAAAGCAGCCTCAAAATTGGATAAAATTATCACTAGGTGGCTCCGCAATAGCAAAAGATATCAAAAAATCATTCTTATTCCGTATTTCTATTTAAGTCTTCGTTTGTGTAAAATTGTATCAATTTTACTTTGAGAAAAGATACACTTATTGAAAAATTGTATTCTTTCCAGTAAAATAAGATTTTTTAATGATAAAAAAATAAGGGAATGAAATGCAAATTTTGCGTTCTCACACTCGAGTTTTCAGCTAGCCTAGAGAAAGCGCATCCAAATAAATTTGATGATAAACTTGAATGAAAAAATCATTTTTTTTTGCATGGATGAAACCGTTATTATCTAGAGTCTTAAACTCGCGTTTTTTTGCTAATACATACACAATGAATTACGAAAAAATAGGCAAACTAAAATAAATGCAAAAAACAGCAGTTATGGTACTCATGAGAGAAGATTTATTCTGTAGCACTGCTGATTTCTGCCACTTCATTGCGTGTAGCGACGTTATGAAAAAAGAAGGATGATCTAAAAATAATTGTTATTGTTTACGTAGTATTGAACACTGAACAGTGCCTCGTCAAAATCTATGTGAACACTTATTCGAAACCGAGAATGTTCAATGTATATTGCGACATTGTCCGCTCTCTGATATAACTCGTATATTATTCGCCAGTGTTAAATGTAATACAGAAGAAGTAACAGAGAAAAGAAAACTTTGTATAACAATAAGAGCAAACAGTTGTATAGTTCAGGTAAATATGCGTATTAACAGAAGAAAAAAAAGTAATAAAGAATGCGACGTATTTCCAGAGGGGTCGACTTTTTCGAGAAAATCGCCCTTTCGATGAGTAAAAATATATAGGTGTAGGAGGATGTGCGAAAGGTCGGCCCCTAAACGTGGCTTGTAAACGATACACGCGTGCGTGCGTGTAGTAGCTGTTAAAAAGCGACGTGACCGACGGGCACAGAAGTCGAGAGACTCCTTCTTTCCCACTGTTGCTGGTATGTAGCTTTTGGATCGGCATTTTTTGTTGCTTTCATTTTCGCTAAGCTGAAGACCTAAACGTCACAACACTTATCCAAATTTATCGGAGTGTCTTTTCAGCGATGTACATACATCTAGCGAGAAAGAAAGCAGCGAGTTTAGAGAATGAAATGTCAGTCACGCCGTATCATTTCAGGTGCCAATAATTTGCGAACTAATGCATTAAGTGTTTAGAACAAGAGCGTAATTATAATAGTAATTTTACGATCATTTAGGCTCAGCAAAGCTGTCGTCCACCGATAACAGATTAAAGAGCAATATTAATTAAACGGCGGGAAGAATAGAAAAATAATCGCGCATTATCATAGAAAATAAAACACGATGAAAAAATGCACGCAGACCGAGATGTAAAAAAAACATGTAACACGCGTTGTATGTCAATATTGGAAATTAGTAGGTAATTATTGCAATACGGAAAGCATTTTAAATTTTCACCAGATAGAAAGAAATTACTAAAAATTTATAGGAAATCAAATGCGTTGCGTATTTTTATCAGCAAAGTGCCGTCGTGAAATCAACGTCAATATTATAAGCGCGATTGATGAATAAAAAAGTGCCGTTGCCGTTGAGCGTTGTTGGGAGCTCTAATCGTGTCGCCGCGTCGGTTCGTAAAAGAAGAGCAAAGAAAATTTGGAAACTTCATTTTTTGCGTCGTCTGCATTGGAATAGTGAACTAGTACATTAATAAAGTTACTATTAATAAACTGTAAGATAATTAAGAGAAAAATGGAAACTTGCACCCCTTAGCCATTATTTCTAGGCTCCTTTTGTCTTTAAGAACTATAAGATTAAAGATATAGTATCATCGAAGTTGTCGTTAGAAGTTAGAGATCAGCCTAAATATTGTAGTTTTAGTATACTGTTAAACGATTGCTTGGTCGAAGCGTAGAGTGAATTCTATCAATCCTTATTACTACTAAATATTTACGGTTTTAAACCATTTTCATTTTACAGTTTCGACTTGAGCAATGCTTAATTACGACCTATGATTTTTAACGATTCACTCGAAAACAATATTTATTATATTGAAAAATTACTCTTAATAATGAAGTTTCATGAGAAATGCGCTTCGACGGCAACGTACATGTGGATCGTTGACAGGGACATACATACACACAGGCACGCACATACATACACACACACGATAAGCAGATATGCGTCTAGATAAATCACTACTATGAACCATAAAATCTAAATCAATAAGGCTCTCTTTTTTTCATTTTTTCGAGAGACGAGTTATTATATTCTTAAACAGACAAGAAAAGAAATTACACAGTCTCGCGTTTCTACCCTCCTGATAAATTAAGGTAACGAAAAAAGACACTCTCAGACAAAAGCTTCTTCCATAGCTCAGAAAAGAAAAACCTTTTTCCTCTTGCGGTTAGTCGAAGCGCGGAGGCAAGCGAAAGAGGAGACTTAATCCATGCGCGGAAGAGTAAGGAGAGGCGAGGAGATATCTATTTTTACACTTGGTCGAGATAAAAAAAAACTAATGCGACGAAAAAATGTTCTTCAAAACGAGAGAAAAGAAAAAAATTACAGAAAAATAAGAGCGAGAAGGAAGCTGGACGATAGTTTGAATTTAGGAGATACATCCGTAGTTTCGTATATCGTAGCGTTTATTAACGAAAAGGTGAACAAAAAAAATTGTATTAGCACTATGTAGAAACGCGAGGATATTCTTACGATATATGAATCGTACAATCGAGTAAAAGACTCTGTCTTTGAATTGTTGCGATAAAAGAAAAAAATCTTGAAATGTGTTTGTGCATCTGGTTTAACGGAAAACGAATCGCCCAGAGCATTTCTATCAAGGTTAAATGGAGAGAAGTGTCAAGCGCATATATGGCAGTTATGTGAATTTCCATCGAATTGCAATGTCTTTTACTCGCTTGATCTCGATCATTGAACTGTATCTATAGTGTTTCGCTGCAACGAGTTACGCAATGGATCGTTCTAAATATCGCATAAATGTGTTGATGTAATAGAACTGCAGAGACTATGTTTTCATTTCTATATGAGAAAATAATCGATTTTAAAAGAATATAACATATTTGTATAATAAGGAAAATTTGGAATATATAATTTTCATAGAGAAAATAATTTATCGTCCAACTCAACTGGCAAATTGCATAAGAATCCGTTGCTAAACTTTGAAACAAGTTGCTCGTCGTAAAAAAATCTATATAATAATAGTCATGTATCTTCGATATCTCATAAGACTTGAAAAATGAGAGAGAGAGAGAGAGAAAGAGAGAGTGCGCAGTTTGCGCTTGAAATGCGTCATTGTCGTTTAGTCGCAATAAACTATTGCGGAAATAGGATGTAAGGCGATTCTTTTAATTGAATTTTTCAACGAGATTTTCGACAAAAGTTTACAGAGTGGATTAGTTGAAACACTTTTGCAGAGGCTGCGTTTAACAATCGAGACATAGATTTTGGTTCTTACTTGGTAAATAGGCTTGACGAGAAGTACATAGAGAAACAGCGTTAGAATCGATAAATAAACCGAATCAATAAAAAATTAATTAAAAATTAAGGACATACTGCTCTAGTATAGTACTTCTGTAATTGATTTCAATTTAGCAATTTGGATCTTAAATTACTATGATAGTTCATTTCTACAATTTTTCTATGTGAGATGAATGGCATCAATGAACTTTCATACAATTATTTTATCTTGTATTGAAACTGCCTTGAAATATAATATACACCGATTAGAAAACTTTGAAGCAGTGAAACCAAATTATATACTCGACGTGAGCGACGAATTACTTGTGACGGAATATACAACCTACTATTATTATATATTATATAATTATATTGTACCACAAATGTGTGTTCTTATATAATTTTTCGCCAGATAACAATTCGAAGAGCTTACACATCGTGCGCCAAAGAAGCGCACGTCGTGTGCGTATCCATAGAAAACAAACTCTGAGTTGACACATTAGAAATCTGCGTACAAACTTGAGATTGCGTTATCGTCTGGAGAACGTTTTATTCTTTCTTAATCCAGTGATCTTATTTGTAAATGGCAAGGCGCCAAAACGATTGTTGAATGACGCTTTTTCGATATGTTGTATTTCACTCTATTTTTTCTTTTAAATTGCTCGAAAATTACTTCCTTATTGAGAAGATGAATAATTGCTGGCATGAAATGGCAAGACAAAAATCAAAAAAACGTAAAACGTAAAATCTTCGATGCTTCTCATTAATCGACGTTGCAATCAATCAAAATTTTTCACCGAGCTACGTATTTTGTCGATAATCGAGCAATTTAAAAATTAAATCATATCTTTTTCAGCTGCATTCTCATGTGAGTAACGATTTCATTGATTTACTGGTACACATCACACGATTCTTATTAATTTTCAGCGCTTCAGTATGTATATAAAATGACACTGGCTTATCGGTATATATTAATAATAATATTAATTGTAATTATAATATTAATATTATACTAATGATAATGATAATATAATATTTACGTAAAAGTAATAATAATCATAATGAATATAATGAATAAACGATAAACAGAAACGAAGTCGTTCTGCGACAAGATCTCATCGGCGAATTTGCGAGCGAGACTTTGTGCGACACTTATGGAAAAAATAAAATGAAAAAAAAATTGTCTGAATTGAACGACTGGGCGAGGACAGTGCGATGTTTCTCCGAGCGCGCGATGTGTATAACGAAAAACGTTCTTTCAAACACGAGAAAGAGAGAAAAGTTCACTTCCTACGATTACGTTCTGGTTGGGAGACGCGGTTATTGGAATGTGTGCATCGAGCAACGTATTATTAATTATTATCGATTCGCAATAATTAATAATAAATTGCTTTTGCCTCTAACTGTGTGCTTTGAATTTTTTTACGAGGACGAGGCAGAGGTTTTAAAGAGATGAATTTTATTCTTTCTTTTCTGTCTAGACTTTGATTTGACTGCAAATATTAGCTTTATAACAGTGTTGCATATAAATCAAGTACAATGGAACTTAAGAAGTTGTCAAATGTTATACTCGTAAAAATATTTATGGGCACGCAGCTGCAAAGTCATTTGTTTTCTCACCCAAAGTGAATTTGAGAATTATCGCTATGATATAGGTTTATAGTTTTAGTCGACTTAAGTGGTCATTATTCGATACGTGTACATATACAAAGTTGGCGCGTGTATATTCATTGATAAAGAAAAAAAAATAAGAACATGAACGATTCCACAAAGGTATTATATTTTTCTTAAAAAAACGAGTAACCGCCAGAGCGAATAAAGAGAGGCACGTATAGCTGAGAAAAAAAGACAAAAAAAGAAATAATGCTAACAGATCTAAACTAAGAATTCGCGAGGGCAGAATCACGTATTGCTAAAAATAAAAAAAAGTAATAAATAAATTCGGCGACTTTGGAGACGATCGCACGGTACTCCGCGGCGACTGCGCGATATAATTATATATAAATGTGGATAACAGAAAAAATATATAATAACTGTATCATAAAAGAAAGAAACGAAAAATGTGTACGTCACCATAATAAAAAAAAACAAAATAAACAAAAAAAAACAAGACAAGAGTTACACAGAAGCCAAGCCGATATTCGCCACGAGCGCATCGCACATCGCGCGATCAATATTTATAACCGACGTTGCCATATGAGCGTGAATTTGTGTTGAAATATTATAGACGGACATATGAACGAGTTAGATAAGAGGAAAAAAATTGAATTAACGTCGAAGCGACGACACGTGGAACAAGAGGGAAAGAAAACATATACATATGTATAGGATATCCGCGATGTGCGAGCGCGCGACGAGTAAATATATATTATAAATATACGATGATAAAAAAACTAAAAAATAATAAAAATAATTGATGTTTGCTATGTGTTTTTTCCTTCGAATTTTTTCGACTATGCGCGAGCGAGCGTAAGTATGTACTTCTCTTATACACGACGAATTGACGGCAGTTTCGAGATCAGAGAAAGAGAGAGCCGATGGTTTGCTTGGTACCGGCGAAGAGACGGATAGTGAAAAAATCGGGGATAAGTGCGATGGTTATGGAAAGATGGAAAAAACTGGATGAGGAAATTCAGGTTGGTTCGCATAAAAAAGAAAGAAAATTATGCGCGTAATGTACTGCAAGCAAGAGCACAGAGTCTCATTTAAGATATCCCACTAAAGAATTATGTTAATGCGATTATAATTATGACTATATGCCATGGTATAATCTCATGAATATTGTGAAGTGGATCTATTTATGAATCCGTCGATTGTTGATGTAATCAAACGTGTTCTGAGTGAATTTTAATAGAACACTTTAAATCGACACGCTGTCTTATTATTATCCCACTGTGCTCATTCCTTACAATTTTTTGTATATTTCCTTCGTAAATTCTTTAAGTCACTTTTGCTTTTATTTTTTGAATGATAATAATTTATATTGTTATACATCTTTTGTTCACATTATTTTGTAGTAGTTTGAAAATCTATTAAAAACTTTTTATTTTACGAGTTTGTCTTATTGTTACATCTATAAAGGCGCGTATATATATATGTGTGTGTGTGTGTGTATTGATATCGGTTTTGCTTAATAACAATTATCGCATCAAGGCCAGGTTTGGACCTTACTTTAATTAAATTATCGATTCAACAACAAATACTGCTACTGATAAATACTATACGCAGTTAAATTATCAAATAAACAATTATCAGCTTTGCGTTAATTACGTATCTGTTACATCATCCGACTCGAAATTCGCGACGATCGAAAGCACAATAACACATCAAAAAAATTCAAAACAACTCAAATAAATTGCAAAAAAATGTCGCAGTCGGTAGGACTCGAACCTACGCTCCCAGAGGGAATCTGATTTCTAGTCAGACGCCTTAACCACTCGGCCACGACTGCTGTCGTGCTCAGCGTTTGCTAATAATCGGGAAAGTATGATATCGCGCGGCTGGAGTGAAAGTAGAGCTCACGATCTAAGTATTTTACGTAATACAAATGCGATAAATTAGCGTTTCGGCGAATTGTGGCAATAACTTTATCTACATTACCGACGGAGCTGCGGATATCAGCTCAGACGGAGATCCCGTAGCGGGTTTACGCCAAGGTGAGCATAACAGCAGTCGTGGCCGAGTGGTTAAGGCGTCTGACTAGAAATCAGATTCCCTCTGGGAGCGTAGGTTCGAGTCCTACCGACTGCGACATTTTTTTTGCATTTCTTTCTGTTGAGGTTTTCAGTTTTATCATAAAGATTTGTATTTCAATGAATTATTCATTGATTTATTTAGTGAATTATAGGTGGTAATTTTTATAAACTAAACGCTATTCATTACATTTGCCTAAAATTAATTATAATTTTTTTACGACTTCACCGGCAGAAGAAGACGCAGCGATAAAAAACCGCGAAAAAAGCATCCGAGCGTTGTCCCAGCTCCGGAATATTCCACTAATTAGTCAGTTATACACCTCCATAATCTCTATCTGTATATTACGCGTCGCGGACCGGTCCACAAGCAATATATTACCCTCTCCTTGGGTTTTTCACGTCACATGCGTGTTGACGAATCCTACCGAAAATAAGTTCACGCATACATACATAATACGATAAAAAAAGCGAGAGCGAGAAAAATCAACGAGATATATAATAATATAGATTTACGACTTTCCTCTCGTTCGCGTGACAATTGTGTCTATAGAGACTATGTGATAACTTTGGCACAGGAAGATTTGTAATTTTCTCGTGACGCACAACGTGTATATTCATCGACGTAACGTGCGACCAAGTTGCTGCTTTCAAAGAACGCCGACGAGTCGAACTGGATTATTATTATCATCATTCGCGAGGGATTGTCCGTTTCGGCAACAAAATTAAAATGCACATGTATAAACGGACGTCGTGTATTATACTCGAATAATCTCGGTATCCCCGAGCGAATCGAAAAAAGGCCATAAATCATCGTCGTTAATAATCGAATAAATTGTAGCTGCGATCGGTTTCTAATTCACAAGGGCAACGATCCAACAATAGACCCGCGCTTATTGTGCATAATAATGGCGGTTATTGGCATGCGGCGTACGCGTGATTTATATAGACCGATTCTCCCCCACTTGTTTCTTTCTTTACATATATATCTATACCACAACTGTCTATAGTCACATTAAAATATTGCAAATAGGCCAGAGTGTCGAGAGCACCAAAGATCGTGATATATTTCAGTATATCGATCGGCGGGATAACCACCGCAGTCGAAGCGTCGCGCTCGGAAACAAAAGTTGCCGATCTTTCGGTATAGAGATCGGTACTAATAAACTCTGCCCTTTTCCTCTTGACGCTATTGTATCATCATCGAGACATATATATACGACGGCAAGTATATATTCTATTATATATATATAAGAGTCTCCCATGATCGTCAGTCTGGTCCGAAGGAGTCAATGGAGGAAAGAGCAAAACAGAATAATAAAAAATGAATACAGTGTGTGCGCGTTTCTACATGTGCGTTATATCTAAATTAAGAGCGCGACGCGTCGGCTGCATTCCGTAGATCATATAGCCCGTCTGATGAGTAGTATATAGTACAAGCGATGTGTGTATATATAATCACGTGAGTGAATCGGTTGGAGGAGTGTGTCCACGTGCTGTTCTCGATAGCGATGCTGGCAGGAAAATTTTGCGCGCCGGCGATATCTTCTCTGTTTAATGTGTAATATTAGGGGAGCTTTCCTCTTTTTCGAGCATTTTTCACCTCCGCTATCTCTCACTCTCTCTCCGTCGCGTCTTTTTTTACTTTCCAATTCGGGGACGGGGCTTCAGTGACTCTCGAAGTATCGTATACTATTCGTAAAAATTTTCCGCGCCGCGCAATATTATAAAATTTGACCGGTTTCGCATGAGCAATTTACGAAACTCTCGCGATTGCGAAGCTCGCTTGCTGTAAATATTGGGAGACAGCTTATTCGCGCTAATGCAGCGTCAAACACGAATGTACATTCCCGTACATGGTTGCGGCTGGCAAATATTGTGCGACGCGATTGAAAAATCATCACAGCCTTCGGTTCCGTCAGAAAGCGAAAATTTTGATTTGTAGCGCGGCGAGCAGGCTATATTTAAATCCGATATCCGATATTTATTATTCAATCCTTATCATCGGGTATGTACATAACGATCGAGTCAACTTTTTCGCTTCGAAAATAGATCGTGCATATAACGCGCAGCTTTCTAGGTCAAACTCCGACAAAATTCCATGATACAATTGTTTAACGAATCGACGAAAAGTATAGCGATGTTTAACTTATCTGTTTATATGTACTCGCGCGGTAATTATATATCGGTAGAAGCCGGCTGCAAACAGCCGATTTCTAAAACCGTCGGCAATAAATCGTTTCTGGAGTGACGAGTCCGCGCGTTATCTATATAGATATATATCTATATACACGCTCTTAGCTACTTCGCAGATTTACGACGCACTCGACAATTTTGTAAATCTCGTTTTGCAATCGCTGTATAATCTGCGCTCCGGACGTAAGTAATGCAAACAATAGAGGGTAAGAGAGAAAGAGAGAGCTTTATCTCACATTGAATGGCACGCGAGTCGAAAAATATATAAGTGATAGCGAGCGGGAAGATCTGTTTGATGAAGTTTACGTCATTTATGACACAGATGGATGCCGGGGGATTAGATGCTTTGTTTGAGCTTGGAATTTCGAGCTTTCCGTCCTTTATTGTATTTGCTATCGTGCTTTCTAGCCGCGTTAGAATTTATACGCACTGCACTAATCGATCGATCGCGCAATTTTTTTCATCTATTTTGCGTTCTGAATTACAGCCGATCGTCGAACTCTTCCCTAAATTAGCGCCTCGTTAAATCGTACGCACAATCTGTAATATTATAATTAGATAAAATAATCCGAGCGAGCATTCGGGTCCGCCTTATCGTCGTTCTAATAAAAGATACGATAATTCCACGCGGTATGTACAGAAAAAACTTTCCATCTAAAAATAAAAACACGTTTTTCTTCTCATTTCGAGTGTAGCCGAGGACATCCACCCGAACTGTATCTTAAACAAAAATCCCCAGAGATCGGTAAGCGTGACCGGTCGAACGGAAAACACCTGGCGTCGCGGATGTGTACTGTAATCACGTGATCGCGGCACGTTTCTCCGAGTGCGGTGCATCCGTGTATACCGATCGGCAGAGGTGTGTTTGTGATACGCGCGTGTGTGTCAATATTTAATGTGATAAGGATAACGATGCACGTTGCTATATATATAGACGCACGATGGGCTGCTGCTACGGGTTTCGTTGTTGTTTGCCGAGGCGAACACGTGAATTTCACGATGTACCGGAGCGACATTGTCTTCGTCGGAATTTTTCCAGCGGCGAAGTGCACTTTTTTGTCTGTGACGTAAACTGGGTTTTTTTTTTGAAAGAAGATACGAACCGATTTTTTTTCAAGCGTCTGGATTTTCGTGATAATGATGACCCTGGACGATGTGCCCGAAACTTGAAGACAATATATTATCGATACAAGTGCCGCTGATTGGATACATTGATACTTCTGCGATCGGCACAACCGATTTTTCGTTCTGATGTAGAGATCGGTCCCGCAATTTCGGAGCATTATTAGCTTATCATCAGCTACAAACTCATTCACATCGAATCGAGAATGACACTATCTTATCAATGCATTATGGTGTTGGAAATTTTCATATCAACCGCGAAACATAAATTTCCACAGAAGTACAACGAGTCTTTAAACGCGCGGCCCGTCTGACAACATATTAATGTATCTTTTACGAGCTGAAAATATATAGCGCGTCTTTATAATCATATTAATTACAGCGTAAATCTTTTCTGTCTACACCATTCGCATTAACACAAGTCTTACGAGATAATCTCAAACGCGCACTGTTTTACGCAACGAAAATTCTCCCCGCCGCGCGCGCATACATAATAAATAACCCCAACCAAAGGCCACATACAGCCTCCTCCTCATCGAGCATTCGCCCAGAAGCTTTCCATATATATATATACATACATACACACAGGCATCCTCGCTCCTCACAGCTCTGCTCGCGGAAAGGCGAAGGTGTTACACCGCGAGGGAGGTTGCGCAAGAAGAGTAGTCGGAAACGATAAAAGCCAAAGGCCCGACGACGGTTTCGTAGCACGTGCGCCGAGCGGCGACGGCTCACCGCCAAGTGAAATAATACATAGCTATATAGCACGTGCGCTGCATTCCCGTGTTTGCTGTCTCTCGTCGAATTTTCGCGAAAATATATGCATAACGCTTATATATATATATAGAGCGCTCACCGGCCCTGGCACTTTTCTCGCCTTGGAGGTGTTCCGGGCTTTGAAGAGCTAGGAGGAAAATAGACGGGCTCGTTGTTTTTCGTAGATAGTAGAAAGATTGCGCGAGCTCTTTTTTACGCTCCCCGCGATGCGAGCTGCGAGATCCGTATGTAGCGGTTCGAATAATTTTTACGTTATCGGGATTGTCTCGATACGAGGAAACGCGCAGATTTCGCAGTTCGAGTCGATGATATTGTACAATGATTCGTTGTGACGCGGTGTTGGTTGACCCTCGTTATTCAGGAATGTCCGCACTGGCTCTTGGCCATTTCTTATATATATATATATATGCGTTTGAGAGGATGCTATTAGTGTATTGTTATGTATTTGCTTACACGCGGCGATTTCCTAACAGTTTTGGTTTATGGAGATATCGGTTGTAGCGGAGCATTGCTCATCAGCAAAATCGATAAAAATTCTTCGAGCACACTTCACTCGATGCGTATACAGTAATACAGCTAAATAGCTGCACACTCGACGCCGTATGCATAATCGGCTCAATAATGGACGCAGCGCAAATCTTATTGACTCGCGCGAATTGAAATCTGCAGAACCGGTCTAAATATCTATATATAATCCTGTACAAAACCACTTGCTCTCTCCCCGCCGTCATAATTCATCCGAGTACGAGATTAATTAATATATATACTTGGATATGCATCCGTTGTATATGTAGAGAGATTCGCATGGATTCTGGGTAGCGGAATATTACGCACGGGATATTATATTCCGTTGTGGTGCAACAAAAGGCAGTTGCGTCGCTGATGGATACTATATGCACTGGGTCACCAGATAACTATATGACGATGGACTCATAAGAGTTGTTGGTGAAAATTTTTACTGAAATATTAATGCGGGATCGTGCCCGAGACAGTTGAAATATGTATATATAGGCACGAATGCGTAATTTACACGCGTGTGCAGTCTTAATTTTTTAACTTACGAATCTATATAACATGTAATCTCGGTAGATCGCATTATCACTTCTGATTTGTGTGTGATGTGCGTAGTTGATTGTCGTCCAATCGATCGCGGGAAATTTATATCCATTTTTTAAATATGTTATACACGTCGTTAATTGTAAACAATGTCCCAGAAATTCCTCGAAGCCATTTTTCATTAGATATATGCGCACAATAGTCGATAGGAAGGTATACTTCAAGCGGAGTTCTTTTACGTCGTTCTAAACTTCAAATTCCGATAAGCATCAGTATAGCCACCAATATTTACGCCCAAAAACTCGGACACCTTTCACGGCGCGAACAAATACACTTACGCATAGCGGATCGTCACGCACATATCTTTCTCTCTCTCTCTCTCTCTCTTGCGATGATAAATCGCATGGGACATTCAATATTTAACAAGCGGCGGGAAAAAGGAGAGCCGAACTTTCCACTGATAATATACATAACACAATACAGCCCGGCTTTCCTATATATAGATACCATACACGACAATAAGAGAGATAGGAAGTGTGTATAGCGCGGGGGAGGAGCGCGATACCGAGAGAGAGAGAAATAAGGGAGGGAGAAAGAGAGGGTCGGAGCCGAATCGACAGCACGACTAGGCAAATAAGCTGCGCGCGCAGTTCCCCGCTCTTTTTTTCAGCCGCGCGCGCGGCTTTATAAGTGACGTCACCCGGAGTAGGTCGAGACACATACACACAGGGAAGCCGACGAGTTTACTTCTTCTCTTTCTGCTGCTGCTGCTGCTGCTGCTGTAGATATCTTCGACGAGTCTCACTTCCGTGCTTGCGGTTGAGTCTACTGTCCGCTGCTCTATTCCGACTTTGGACTCACCTTTTCTCTCGCTCTCGAGCTCTCAGGTACGATCGCACTTCCGGATTGTTATATATTCTTGTTGTTGTTGTTGTTATTACTGCTTGTACTACTTGCGGAAGCTGTTGGTTCGTACTACTTGCGCCAGCGTTACGATATCGATTTTTCCGGCCGATGCTCGGTTTTGCGCAGTTTTCCTTTAATACGTTTTTTTTTTATTGTATATTTTACGGTGAATTTTTTTCCGTAGCTTTCATTACTGTTCTTTCGCAGGTATTAGAGTGTTTGAAGTTGTTTAGAAAATTCCGAACGCTTTTCGTTGTATAGTTTTAGCGTTTGCATTTATTTTCTCAGATTTTCTTCTCGACGCAGAATTTAAAGCTACAACGCGTGTTAAGCATTGCTATTAACGTATAGAGTAAAATACCATAGCGTCTATATATGATAAAATCCCAGAAAAATTCGGGTGCGAGAAATTCAGGCTATTGATTGTCGAACTCGGTCAAGGTTACACGTGCTCGCCGGGACTCTATATGCAAAAACTACTCTCTCAACCCTTTAATCAATATAATACGCGGATCTCGCTCAACAAACTTATCTCCTCGAAATATATACAAGCACCAGCGCACTTCGACTTTTCCACGTGAGCGTAGCGGTTATCGACCCGATAAAACGCTCCATTTTAAGGCTCAACAATTATTCTTTTTTCCGCAAAGCGTTCGGTCGCCTATATACTATATATATATATATATATATATCTGTATACACGCGAGTTTGGCGATTACTGCACATTCTTTGTTTACCTTCGCGCGTTGGTATTTTTAGTGGCGCGTTTTTATTTACGACTGCACAATTACGTTATTTTCCTTCAGTCTTGTCGTTATGATAAGCAGAATTTTTACGAGGTAATGGATTATATAGCAGATTGCATCTTTCGTCTTTTTTCGGCCGGTGATAAACCGAGTTTATCGCGTAGTGATTTACATGAACCTCTATTTTTAAAAAACGCAAGACCAATGTCCCGTGTAACCTTATATAATATTGTAACCGTCGTTGCTTTTTCTCAAATTATATATACTTAAAATTTTTCCTCATAACAAAAATCTTCTTCCTGTACTTCAATGATACGCTATTACCGTATGCGCAAACCCTTGCGCGTATTAGCCAAACGTTCACGTAATACAACTAAACCTATTTTTGCACTTCACGTTTCAGACATCTCAGCAAAGCAATGGCCGAGTCACTTGAGCACATGCCCAAACACGAGACCCTCAAGCTCAGGGAGCGTTACATCGGGTGAGTCTTTTTAATCATCGCTATACGATCATTCAATCAGCTACGCGTTATATTGTTCGTCATAAACAATCATCTTGGAAAGTTTCTCGTTATATAATTAAAAAAAAAAAAAACGTACACACTCCATAAACAAAATCACGATCCCGCGCGGCCGATAACCGATTATTATTGCGCTTCGTTGCAGCAATTAAAATTTTCGATGACGATAATAAATCACGACTTCTTATCAGCCACGCGTTTGACAAATCCCATGGCATTAGTCTAATTCAATACGGCAGAGCCGCTTGCAAGATACCGTCCGGCCCTTGATCCGTATATATTAGCACGATGCCATCTCCGAGCGATATATATGCACATATCACACGCATAGGTACGGACGAACTCGCCGTCAAGGGGTTAGGGTCCGCTCGATACAACACATCGATCCCTCGCGTTATCAGGCGTTATCGCGCGCACGTGTCGCTGAAAACAAAAGATTTTTCCCGAAACGCGATTCGGCTTATCTACGGTGTTTGAAAGCTATAATAAAAAGTTTTGCGTCATTTCGATGACAAGAGAGCCGATCGTTACGATTATTAGTAGGATCGTAGTCCGATAAATTTGTATCGTGAATCGCGTAAGTCGATAACGAAAAACGAAGCCACATGGGTCCGATATAGTACACACACATACTGCTCTGTATTGAGTTTCTCGGGGATCGACAAAAAGCGCAGATACATCGGCGGATTTTATATAAGAGCGATATCTATATAACACTTAATCGTATATCGAGTGCAAGCAGCGTGATCTAATTAATCTTCTTATACAGCTGCTAGTCTCGAGCTACTGGCTCGGTAACGTTATACGGTTTCGCAAACTGGATTTTTCAACTCGCCTGAAATGATTCCAGATAAGCACGTCTATTACAGCTGCAAATGTCGTAATAAGCGCGCGCGAGGTTTAATGACCGGTATGGAGATGCGCTTCGACTCATACCGATGTAGGACGCTTTTTTTGGTCGATCGCGTATTGCGTTATCGGCATGTAGCCGAGAACGGAATATAGAGCTCGTTACGTGAGTCTCAGCTCTGTGAATAGTGTACGCATTTAAAAAAATAAACTTTTCGGATCCACGATAAAGAAAAAGCCTCTCGTCGGAAAATCCGGCGCGGAAACGATCCCCTAATTAGAAACACCCTCGCGGCGGCTAAATTTTCCGCGGCGTAATTAAAACCGAAAGGTCGGATATAGCCGAGGGAAAATTAAACGCGAGGATAGCTGGAGGAAGGATGAGAATTTCGCGCCCTCCGAGGCCGGATTTTAATCGCTTTATTAATCCATTAAGTTCACTGCCCTTCGAATATGTGCAAATCGAATTGAAATATATAAATCGGTCGTCCTATAATAACCTCGTGTTTTCTCCTACCCGCAGAGAGTCGTGTACGCTCTTCTACAAGTCCAGCCCATTGAAGATCGTCAGAGGCAAAGGGCAGTACATGTACGACGAGAAGAACGAGGAGTACCTCGACTGCATCAACAATGTAGCTCACGGTAAGGCATCGATCGTTGTACTTGGTTTCTTCTCGTCGAGTCTGATCGTTCCGAAGGAAACGTATTATTAATTACCGATTTCTACAGTGGGTCACTGCCACCCGGACGTTGTTCGCGCCGGTCAGGAACAAATGGCCCTGCTGTCGACCAACATGCGTTTCTTACACGACAACATCGTCATCTGTGCTCGTCGTCTCACCTCGACTCTACCTGAGAAGCTGTCGGTATGTTTCATCGTTAACTCCGGCAGTGAGGCTAACGATCTCGCGCTGAGACTCGCCCACACGCACACCAAGAACAAGGACGTCATCACCATCGACCAGTGAGTTTACGATCCTTCTGTTTGTTTGTTTTTTGTTCATGATGGAATCGCGTTGAAGTTTGAATTCAACGCGATTCTTACACGTATTTATCGTAGCTTATATAATGTAATGCTATTCTTCGACCCTATTGCGTACTATCGAAGCTTCAAACCTCTGTCGCTTTTGCAAATAAGTTAGAGGACTCGCAACTGCTGGCGAAACTTTCGAGCCAAGTGTGCATATTTCGACGCGACCGTGTCCTCGACTTTTGCTGCTGCTGCTGCTTCTTCTTCTTCTACTTCTTCCGAGACTTGCACCGGATGTTGGATTTACTCTGTTGGCGAATATGTGATGTGGCCTCCTCTGCAAGCTCTTGAATCACCTTTTTTCGTTTATTTGCAGGGTGACGCCAGCTTTTTCTAACTTTATTTCGCTTGCTTTTATAATTGCTAAGCGCTTTTTATATAAATTTTTCAAAATTATTCATATTGCTTATTGCGTGTTTGTCCATGTCAACCCGCTTTTACACATGCGATTGTTGTCGAGATCCGAACGTCAGAACTGTCCAGGATGTGTATAATACATACATAGAAAAAAGGAACTTCTTGACAGAATCCAAAGTGATGGACGAAAGGAAGGATTGGACGTTTCGACGCAGCCTTTCGGCAGTTGCAAACATTATCCCCCCTACTGTATACGCGCTATATTATTTCTCCTCAGACAAATCACTGCCCCAGCAAAGTGTTCACGATCATTAATCCACTCGATGTTTACTTTTGCTTGTTTCCAGCGTGTCTGCGGTCATTTAACAAAAAGCGTGGAAAATGGATATATAGCAATGAACCACGAGAGATGTTCAAATAATATACACACACGGAATCATCAGAGCTTCGAGCGTCGCACACAGACACACAATTTATCGATCATCGATAAAAAGCTTATGTCATTTTAGGTGACACACACACTGAGGATACTACGTATGTGATGTATTTGAAACAAATGACATTTTCGTTTTTGCGCTAATAGGATGACACCGAAACATAACGAAAGATTTTTTTCTTTATTTAAAAAAAAAGTGATGACCGAGGAACGAATCTCTTAAAAATTTCAGATTTTTATCATGCTCGCATTCGCAAGTTTTCGATGATTATCGTTTGGACGTAATTTTTTCTAGTTCGAGTGGAGACGTCTACGTTTTTTTCGTTGGTTGTATAGATCGATAAAGATCTCGAGGCAGATTAAGGCTTGGCAAATAGTTTTACAATGTCCCAAGCGTTTAACGAAAGATAAAAGAAAGTAGTTATATGGATTACGATAATAATACTTTTCAAACTTTGTACACATTTTTTCAGGTGTCGCTATCTGCGAGAATTTGCGTTAACCTATTCCGAGAGAGGAAATCGTTATTCGCTCAAGAGCCCGTATCGTTTATTATTTAACGATTGCGTTCATTGGATTTTAATGCAAATTCTCGATGAGAATAATAATGCACATTAAATTTACATCATATACTATTGTGTGTAATGCATGTTTGAATGACAACTGTTATACGTGTACAAATTTTGAATGCAAACGACACAAAAGCATAATAGAACTGAGGCATTTCCACTGAACAATGTTTCATCGCTAATATGTTACATTCTCAACTATTTACATTGCACAATATTCCACAGCATATGATCCTCATGATTCATTAAATTTGTGAATGCGTGAATTTACAAGCTCGATTGGTAAACCTCAATAATAATTTTTGTTTCTTCATAATCCTAAAAATCATTTACTCTGTTTTAGCGGGAAAGAAATTTAAAAAAGTTTTCTTTTGTTCTAGAAGCACCGAAAAAAAAAATTAGTTACTTTTTTACAGCGGATTACTTATAACCGTATTTTCGTACGCACATTTCAGGCCATCAATTGACAAAATTTTCGTTACAGATAATTTTCTTTTATATACTTAAACAAAATCTCGATGCCTCACTAAAGCTTCCAAGATATTTGCCAAAACGATTTACTAAGCCTTCGTTCTCTTTACTTTATGATTATAGTGCTTATCACGGACATTTGACCTCGATGATCGACATATCGCCTTACAAGTTCAAGCACATAGACAACGGAAAGAAGGAACACGTGCACATCGTGAGTAATCTATCATCCATAATATATAATGACCACCAAAATTAAAACTCTTTTCACCGAAGTCTAGATAACAGAACAAATTATTCATTACAGGCCTCGTGTCCGGATGTCTACCGCGGCAAATACCGCGACGACTGTTACCCGAACGAGGACCTGGGCGTGAAGTACGCCGATGACGTCAAGCAGATCTGCGAGGAGGTGAAGGCAAAAGGCCGCGGCATCAGCGCTTTCATCGCCGAGAGTCTCATGTCCGTCGGCGGACAGATCCTCCCGCCTGATAACTACTTTAGAAATGTGTACAAGTAAGCTTCGGCTATGGTTTAAGCTGTTGGATTCGCGAAGCGATCGGTTTCTCTAATCAACCGATTTTTTCCACCTCGACAGACACGTGCGTGCAGCTGGTGGTGTCTGCATCGCCGACGAGGTTCAGGTTGGCTTTGGCCGTGTGGGCAGCCACATGTGGGCTTTCCAGCTTTACGGGGAGGATCTCGTTCCTGACATCGTCACTGTTGGTAAACCTATGGGCAATGGACATCCCATCGCCGCTGTCATCACGACTCAGGAGATCGCGCGAAGCTTCCGGGACACCGGCATCGAGTACTTCAACACGGTAATTGCTTTGATGGATTGCTTTTGATAACTCGGCTTTATTCGATGAAAAAGCTCTTGTGTTTGGATATTTTTTTCAACGGGACATAACGATATCGCTTGTTTATTTTATGAATTTACAATCATATCGATGCTTTGTTTTCGATTCATTTAATTCGATGAAAAGGCTCTTTCATATATACTCGATGTGCGATTAATAGGTATCGTTTTGAATTAATAAAAAAAAAAATTTTTACTAAAATTAGTTTTCCGTCACGAGTAAATCAGCACGGCGATATTCTCGCGTCCACATAATTCTCGGAAAGCCCATAAATACGGAAGGCGAGTATAAGTGTCGCGGCATTAAGAGATCGAATCATCGACGCGCTCGCGTATACACACTTTTATGCCTTTCGCCATAAAATCCGATATATATGTATCGACGCGTCAACGAACCCGATATACCGGGATATATTCGTTTCTCTCTCCTCCCCCCTTTCTCTCTCGGTTGCATTCATGTATTATGCATGCGCCGCTTTATTTACGGCGTGAATATCCGATCACTGCATTTATCGCTGTTTAACCGGTATCGATTGATAGGAGGAGGGGATCTCATTTACGACAGGGGTGCAAACGTATTTACGACCGCGAGAGAGTGGTTGGGTCTTTCTTTTTTTATCGATATGTATGGATTAATTACGATGGATTGGAAGCTGCTCGTGCGATTTTTACCTCGAAGATGCAATGCGATCTCCTAGGGGGAAAAGTACAAAAATCGTTGAGTTAACAGTGAAATTTTCGAAATTTTTTAACTTATTTTTCATTGATAGGATACACGATTATGAATATTCAAAAATTCGGCATGAAAGTAATGAAGAAACTCTTTATTTTCAGTACGGTGGCAATCCAGTCTCCTGCGCAGTTGCGAACGCAGTGATGGAGGTGATCGAGCGCGAAAACCTTCAGGAGCACGCTTCGAAGGTCGGCAACCACCTTATCTCCGAACTCAAGAAACTAGCTAAGCGCCGTCCCATAATCGGGGACGTCCGAGGTGTCGGTCTCTTCGTCGGTATCGAGCTAGTACTGGACCGCAAGAAGCGAACCCCAGCCGTCGCCGAGGCCAAGTACGTCGTTTACAGGATGAAGGAGGAGAAGATCATCGTCAGCAGTGAAGGACCGGACTACAACATCCTCAAGCTCAAACCACCGATGGTCTTCAGCATCGACAACGCGAATCACTTTGTGGCTAAGCTCGACGATATCCTGCAAGAGGTGGAGTCCAGCAATGAGGTACCCCAGCCGACCAGCATCTCCGTCAACGTGAAGGCTGTAATCACACCGGTACAGATGGACATGGCTCCGACGATTCAGGCGAATTCCAATTCTGTTCTTGTTAAGTCGAGTTAATTATGCTTCTCAAAGGATGAAACGAAATTTTTTCAAAGTATTATATTTATATATGTCATATGAAGCAAAATTGATTTTGCATATACGATTAAGTGGATTTATGGACGCTTTGGGGTTCATATACTTGTACATTATGTAAATATGTATCTAGTTTAGGGCTAATGTATAAATTTGCCTGTGTAGTTTGTAAGTTTTACATGTTACTGTGACTTTTCCATGCGAAATTCTGGATGAGAATACATACAGCTTGTATGTATTTACTTGAATCATAATATGAATTTTTTAGACTGATGTCTGCACACATATTTAATACTAAGTTTACATAAGTGTTAAGTTAAACTGATATAATGTAATAAATATTTTGTAAAATATATAATAACTATAATATTATTATAAAATAAATATATATATTGTATAAGAATACAACGTATACTTTTTTTGTTTAATCCTATTATTTAGTTCCTTTGATTAAAGTATGAAGTATTATTTTGAAATAATGTAGAAGTATTTTTAAAAATAATCATTTTTAATAATCAGTCATGAATGAAGTGTGGATTACTAAACTGAAAATTGCTCATCAAGCGTAAAAGACTTAATCTGCTGAATTGGCAAACACATTTTTAAAAGTATAGGATAAGTTAGTTAACAAATAGCGGAATTTTTTAAACTAATGATTAATGAATGAAAAATCGAATGCAACGAGAATAAGTCTTAGAAATGAACTTTTATTTGATTATGAATCCATTTATCTAGTTTAAACATTGCATCGATCAGCATTTTCATGATTTTTTGTATCCGTGTCTATTTATCAGAGCAAACAAACAGAATTAATGACCTGATTTGCATTAATTAACATTACATTTTTTATATCAGATATGATATTGTATTTTATTTCATTTTTAAAAATTTTGTTATATTTTTTAAATGAAATATATTACCGTTAAATTTTGCATTATAAACATTTGGACATATTGACTCTTAACGATGATAACTGATTAGCAAATTAGTTTCGCATACGCTATAACGATGCAAGCGATTTCCTTTTTATTATTTAATAGTATTATAATATTGCAGTAGCAAGAAAATTAACCCTTGCGATGATTTGGATAAATTTCTTGCTGATTTTGCATTCAAGATATTGACTACATTGAATACATGCTAGTATAAATACTTCAAGGAATAGATAAATGCTTCATTCTTCGCTAAAGTGCGACGGAAAACAAGATGTGGTCATCGGCGATTTTGTTGCTTCTCAGTGAGTAATTTTTACTGACAATATATTCGAATTTAATCTTTTGCTTTTTTTAAATATTAATTTGATCACATAACATTTTAATGGGAAAAATTCAATACTAATTTCTTTTAGTTGGAGCGACACTCGCTAACCAACAAAATGGTTGGAGAAACGGAAAGCAATACACGTACAAAATCAACAGTCGCACTTTGGCCACATTTAATCAACAGTCAAAATATTTGAGCGGTATTGTGATCGAGGCATACATCGCCGTTCAGCCCAATGGTCAAGATACTCTTCGTGCCAAGATCTCGCAGCCGCGTTACTCGTCGATTCATACACAACTCGAGAATGGATGGGACTCTGAAATTCCGCAGGATCTGATGAATCTACAGAATTTTCCTCTCAGTGATAAGCCCTTTGAGATCAAGACTAAGAACGGAGTAGTACGTGATCTGGTTGTCGACAAGGATGTGCCAACTTGGGAAGTCAACGTAATCAAGAGTTTCGTCAGCCAACTGCAGGTGGACACTCAGGGTGAAAACGCCGAAAGATCCAAGCACAATCAGTTACCCGAAGAGAACCAACCATTCGCTCTTTTCAAAGCCATGGAAGACTCCGTAGGTGGCAAGTGCGAAGTACTTTATGACATTTCGCCGTTGCCTGAACAGGTACTTCAGAACAAACCGGAATTGGCGCCTATGCCCGAACTTCGCGAGGATGGCGATATTATTTCTCTCGTCAAAACTAAGAACTACAGCAACTGTGAACAAAGAGCAAGTTACCATTTTAATATCAATGGCAGAAATGCGTGGGAACCTGGCAGCAATGAAAATAGAAAGTATCTTTCGGTGAGTTTCATAATTTCTGTTTAATAAATTATAAAAATAATGGATGTTTTAAAGAAAACTTTTCAACCTATATTTTTACTTCCTTCTTAGAGATCTTCCGTTAGCCGAGTTATCATTTCCGGAAACCTCAGGAGTTACACTATTCAATCTTCGGTAACGACAAACAAGGTGGTTCATCATGCTGATCATCAGGAAAACGAGCAGGGGATGGTCGCCAGTAAAATGAACTTGACTCTGCATAAAGTCGAGGATAGGTTTGAACAAATGACATCTCCTACGAATCCTCAGTCTGCAGGAAATTTGGTTTACAACTACAACAGTCCGATAGACAGCATATCCTCGCGTCGTCCCAACAAGTACAACCAGAAACGTAAATCAGAGGATAAAAAGAAAAACTCGGACGAATCAACCTCCGAATCCGATTCAGATGACAGCGTATTCGACAACAATGGTGACAGCTATCTGCAACCAAAGCCAAAACTGACGGATGCACCTCAAAGCCCTCTACTTCCATTCTTCATTGGCAACAACGGCAATTCCATTCTGAAGAACAACAAGGTTGACGCTGTTAAATCTGCTATGAGCATTGCCCAACAGATTGGAAACGAGATGCAGAATCCTGACATCATGTTTACCGAACAGACGCTTGAGAAGTTCACAATTCTTTCCAAACTCATTCGCACCATGAATGCTGAACAAATTGCTTCTATTCAGCGCAATTTATATGAATCAACACAGTCTTTGAACCAACTTAAGCAAAATAACCAGGAACAGGTCTCGCGAAGGAACGCTTGGGTTGCTTTCCGTGATGCTGTTGCTCAAGCTGGTACTGGACCTGCCCTAGTCAATGTAAAGCAATGGGTGCAGAACAAACAGATCGAAGGTAGTGAAGCTTCGCATGTCATTGATACCTTAGCTAAGACAGTCCGAACTCCAACACCTGAATACATGGATGCTTACTACGTAAGTACTGTATTTGAAAATGATTAACCTCAATTGTAGCCTGAATTCTATATTTTAAAATGATTTTTATTAGGAATTAGTCAAGATGGAGGAAATTAAGAAACAACCCGTTGTACGTGATGCCGCTGTGCTCTCTTTCGCTGATCTCATTCGTCATGCCGTTGTCAATAAGCAAAGTGCTCACAACCGTTATCCAGTTCATGCTTTCGGAAGGCTTTTGTCGAAGAATTTCCGTCAACTACACGAGAAGTACATCCCATACTTAGCGGAAGAATTGCAAAAGGCTGTAGATGCTGGTGATAGCAAGAGAATTCAAACTTACATAACAGCAATCGGAAAGACCGCTCACCCTCGTATGCTCTCTGTTTTCGAACCGTATCTCGAAGCAAAAAAACAGATATCTCCATACCAACGTCTAATTATGGTTCTCTCACTAAACAAGCTTGCTTCCATATACCCTAAGGTTGCAAGATCAGTTCTTTACAAAATCTATTCCAACACTGCCGATCACCACGAAATTCGTACTGCAGCTGTATACATGTTAATGCAATCCAACCCATCGGCAAGTATGCTCCAGAGGATGGCTGAATTCACAAACTATGACACCAGCAAATACGTCAATTCAGCTGTTAAATCGACAATCGAATCGCTTGCTCAGCTTCGCGATGACAATGAATACCAGGGGCTCTTAGATGGTGCTAGGGCTGCTCAACCCCTCCTCACTTCTGAGAACTATGGTCCTCAGTATTCACAACAAATGTTTTTCAATTTGAGGAATCCATTGACTCAGTCGGAATATTTCATCCAAGCCAGTACTATTGGCAGCGAGGATAGTATCATACCAAAGGTTCTGTACGTTAGTACCATACCGACTTACAATGGAATTAAGATGCCAAAAATGGAGTTTGGTGGAGCCGTTTCCAGCTTTAAGAACCTGTGGAACTTTGTTCAGCAGAGAGTCAGCAGCAATCCAAGAAGCGGTACTAACGACAAATCTCAAGAGCAAAAATACTCACCTGAAAATCTGGCTAAATTATTGGGCATCTATGGCGACGAGCCTGAACAAATTGAAGGATTTGCATTCATAAATGAAAAGTACGCGAATCACTTTTTATCGTATGATAATCACACCCTGGAGAAGATTCCTGAAAGTAGGTATATTCTTTCCAAAAGAAATATATTATATTATTTAAATAAACAAAAACTAAAATATACAAATGTTTCTAGCTTTGAGACAGTTGGCTGAAGATATGAAACAAGGTAAATCCTTCGAAGCAACCAAATTCAAGAACTTCGAAGTCACCATAAGTTTTCCAACCGAAACGGGATTCCCGTTCCGTTTCACCGTGAAAAATCCTACTATTACAAGCGTTAGTGGAGTATCTCAATTAAAAACTACATCTGGCTCCGGAAAAGTAAGGATTGTCTACGGACTGCAGGCTCAAAAGAGGCTCGGGTTTGTCGCACCGTTTGAGCACCAAGAATACATGGTTGGTATCGATAAGGATATGCAAGTTCACTTACCTATACGTGCTGAAATTGAATACGATAAAAACAAAAGGGAGACTCGGTTAAAAATCCAACCGAATGAAGACGTTAACGTATTCAAGGTAATCCTGTACAGAACGCAACCTTTCACTTCTAAACACGATATCTTAAATTTGGAACCAGTTACCAAAGACGCCAACACAGCTATCGTTCACAAAAATCACGCTACTTCATCCCAGATAGAATTAAACGATCATGACAATAAACAAAGGCTGCAATTCAATTGGGAAAGGCAGATGAGACATCTTGAAGAGGAAATGGGAAACAGTTATAACAAACGTCAAAATGCTATGGAAGCCATGAGCAAACTCACTCAATCTATTTCATCTATGTTCTACTTGAACAGCGTAGACTCAGAATATCAGCAATACTTCGTAAAAGTATCTCCAAGCAGCGACATGAGTGCTGAAATAAGGATTTCGTATGATTCTATGACCACTGAAAATACTGAGAACAGTGACAGTTTCGAAAACTGGTCGCCAAACGCCAAAACAGTTCATCTGGAAAGAAACCTTAATGAGCAAGAACGTAAACAGACCATAATTAAAGAAGCTTCTAAAAACATCAACTCAGCCCAAGCTGATGCCGTTGACATTAGTCTGCAGCTCAACGGTGATATTCAATCTTCTCTAGCTCTTACTGCAGCTTTTGCGGATAGCAACCTAGACCATAAATCTCGTGCTTTGCTTTACGCTTCCCTAAAGACCAGGGAAGGCCAGGATTATCACGTATCTGCTGGATATGAAGCTAAGAACCCCAACGTGGAATCTTTGGACTTCGAAGAGATTCTAAAGGCCAACACTCGACGTGAATACGATGTGAACATTCATTACGGAAGAGGTATCGATGAAAATGAGGATAACAGACAGAACAGAATTAAAATTCGAGGAGAGGTCAAACAGACTGAGACGCGCAAAAAGCAGATTCGTCAATCTCACGATGCCCAGAAGTGCATCAAGCAGCAAAACTCGCACGGCAACAAGATGACCTTAGCTTGTCAACGTATTAATAAACGCGCAGCCATACCAGATGCAGGTAACTTCTCGGTAACTTTCCAGAATGAGTCACCGATGAGAGAAATAGTCATGAGTGCTTGGGATGCAGCTGAACGAATGACTCAGAGTCTTTCTCACTCATGGAAAAATCGTATGGTTAAGGGAGAAAACAACAAGGTACAGGTCACTTTCGAAATATCACCTAACGATGAAAAGGTTGATGTAACTGTCCAGACACCCGAAGGTCAAATTCAACTGAATAGCATCAAAGTAGGCCTTGGCAGTAACGAAAACAATGGGAACGTTAAAGACAACCGAAACAAAAATGACGAAGAGTTAGACATACTAAACGACAGTGAGTATACGTACTTAAAAATGTATGAAATAATTCAGTTTTATTTTTCTACATTTATTTTACATAAATAAATATCTTGCATTTTACAGATATTTGTCAGTTGGACAAAACACAGGCTAAAACATTCGATAACCACCGTTACCCGCTTCAACTTGGCTCATGTTGGCACATCGCGATGACCCCTTATTCAAAGAACGATCCCGATACACCTTCCCAAAAACTGCAGATTCCCGAGAATATGCACGTCAGCGTACTGACCCGTGAAAACGAGAATGGACAAAAAGAACTCAAGATCACCCTTGGGGAAAACTTGATCGAACTCTATGCATCAGGATTGCGTCAGACTCGTGCTAAGGTAAACGGCGAGAAAGTTCATTACTCGAAACACAAGAGCTACAAGGTAAAGAAAAACGGAAAGGTCATCTTCGAGCTGTTTGAACTTTCGGACAAATCTTTGAAGCTGGTCTCCGAGAAATATGACATCGAGATCGTGTATGATGGATATCGTGCCCAGATTGAGGTATGTCAATTGAATATGAATCTTCAAAGTTATACAATTATACGACAATTAAGCTTATTCGTACATTTTCAGACTGGCGAGAGGTACCGTGATTCCGTCCGAGGTCTCTGTGGTAACAACGATGGTGAACCCGCGAATGACCAGCAGACACCCAAGGGTTGTTTTCTTCAGAAGCCCGAAGAATTCTCGGCAACTTATGCCTTGACGAATGATGATCAATGTCGGGGACCAGCATTTCAAAACATTGAGAAGGCCAAGAAATCCAAGTGCAGCTACCAAACCATTCGTCCTGGGAACGTTATCAGCGAAAAAGAAGCTGGTCGCGAAAGAGGACAATCTCAGGGTGCCGATGATGAACAAAGTTGCATTACCCATCGTACTAAGGTCATTAGATCTGAAAACGAAATCTGCTTCTCCCTTCGACCTGTGCCTACTTGCTCGTCTAAGTGCAGCCCGAGTAGCAAGAAGAGCAAGGCCATTCAGTTCCACTGTGTGGCGAAGAACAGCGCATCCGAGAGAGTTGCCGATCGCGTTGAGAAGGGCGCTAACCCGGATTTGACACAAAAGTCTGTTTCGAAGACTGTCTATGAACAGTTGCCGATCAGTTGTAAGGCATAGAAAAATTGTTTGTGATTTTAGAATATTGTCTTTTCATTACTATGTATCAATGTAAATTATATTTAGTTGTATCGTTGTAAAATATGTGTTAATAGTCTGTTGTTTGTTTTTTATTTGTAATTATAAGTAAGCTGAAAAATCTGACAAAAGAAAAATGTTGACGGTTGGTTGCGGCTCAGCTACATGAAACAGATCGTTACATATTTATAACTTGAAAATATTAATTCGAATTTCGAATGATTTTACTCTGCTAAGCATAATTTGTTTACAATACGACTGCAAATAAAATAAAACATGTTTATGTTTATTCACTTGAATTATCTCTTTAAAAATACAGTCAATTGTTCCTAAATAAAATGAAAAGCCTTAGTTGTGCTACTTCAAAGACATATAAAATTTTTTAAGTTTTAGTATTAGAAATATTTATATTTTATGGATTTTCTTAATAAAATTTTATGAAAAAAAAATATTTTTTGTTTTTATAATATTATAAAATAGATAGGCCTGTATATTTCTAACTACTTTCTATGTAAAAATTTGTTAAGGTTTTAAAGCGAACTCTCTGCCGCAAATTGTCGACTAAATATATAAAAATTGGAATGACCCAGTCACGCGAAAGAAAAAGAGACAGCGTACTCATTACTGATGACTGAAATAAAGTATTACAACAATGCATCCTTAATCGGGAGTTGACACTTACAAGGGCTTAAAAGGAGCTTCTTGTTGTAAATAATTAAATGGGTTTACAGGTGGACTCCCATCTGGACGTTCATGTATATTCCATATGAAATTCATTTAATTCACTTAGATTTTACCCGAATATGTAGATAAAAATGCACCTGGAAATCCATAGACGATTTGGACCAGGGTTAACTGTTTATGTATTGAGAAGAAAAACCATTAATTTTAGTTACAATTGTAGTTTTACTATTTGAAATTAATTTATTTCACCACTTTTATGATGAAATATTTATTTAGCTTTGTTTTATGTTTCTGGGGAATATAGGAATTTAACGTTTTCAGATTCATATATTATTTTAAAAAGTAATTTTATATAACAAATGCTTACTTTTCGAAATAGTAACTTTTTTCTATAGTGTACATACATACCCTATTATGCAGTGCAAACAATACAACAGATTGAAACAATTGTATACTATATACTAAAAATTTGTGTACTGTATAGTATATACTTTTTTTTAAATTCACTATTTCAAGTTTAGTGAGTAAAAGATGAGTCGGCTTTTTACATATTTCGAAAGAAGAATAGATTATTGTCAATGCGATCTTCGCATGCATTGCCCGCTCTTTGATTGCAGATATTAGGAAAAAATGTTGATCTCATGAATACGCGTGTGCATGAATGAACAGATTACCATTTTTTATTCTTGGAGTTGAAGAGTATGAAAATGTACAACATCAGTAATATACGATTAAAATTAATCATCAGCATTTCGCAGTAATTAAACATCAGCAAATACTAGGAGTAGATCTGTATAGCAGACTGACGCAAAATCAAACAGGAAAACGTAAAACCAAACAGGAAAATATAATATTAATCAATAAAAAATTTTAATATATTTATTTTAACATTTTAAAGAATTGAATGGTTTTCTCATGAATGAAATAATGAATGAAGCAAGCTTATTATTCAAATTATGCCCTAATATTTATTATAGAATTATACATACCAGTAAAAGCTGTCCAAAATGCAGTTTATATTTACGATATATTTTATCCATATAGAGCGTTTATAATACGGAATAGGACTACTTGATATACAAGTTGAGTGCAGTCTCTACTCTTAAAATAATTTAAAATCTGTATCTATTTATTGTCAGAATAACTCTTGTGATTATCACAACTAATTGTGCTCAGGATGCTTATTGTTAGGAGGAAGATTATCGTTACACACTTTCAGGCTCGCCTTAAGAATTTGTAATTCACATAATCATTCAATAATAATTCTCTGTCACAAGGCGACAACGGCAGCTCTTTATGAATTAGACGGCTCATATGGAGATATCTAGCATCAGATTTACCGCTAGTATTTTTAAAGTTTTTCAGGAAAGAACTATAATTCATATTAGGAAGATATTTGTAAAAATATATCTTCTATTTAGTTACAAAAATATAGCAAGCATCAATATATATTTATTGAGTTATTAAAAAATAAATCTAATTTAAAGTGTCAAATTGTGAATGTACTGCCAATATTGCATAAGATTTGATTCTTCGTTTGAATTAAACATGACACATTTAACAAAAGATAATGATAAAATTGTCTGTGATTGATCGATCTTATTTTTCTTAAACCAGGCGAAATCCCTCTTTGAAGATATAATTATCTTTGACATATTTAAGGTTTTTTATTCAATAATGACTTTCTTAATTTAATATTTTGACAGGGTAATTGCAAATCAAGATAAACATAATAAGAAAATATTCATTCTATTATTGTTTTTTGCTATATGATTTTTCCGTTAACTGCATTATATCACTTCAATTAAATAGAATTTTCACATTAATTTATTAAGGCTGAAATAATGTAAGAATTTTCTGTTACGAATAAAACTATATTCGATTTAAGTAGTAGACTAGAATAAATATATGGAGGATGTATCGTATTATTATTATTACTACTACTATTATTATAATGCAGTGATCATACCGAATTTCATCAATGAAAAGTTCATTTTCAATGTCTCGATGAGAACACGCGCCAACAATCTATAACATACCAAAAAATCAAGACGCTTAGAACTGATAAGTTTAAGCTTTTATACATAGTAACTAATGAAACAAATAAACATGTAACCTTTAACCCGACATTGCTTATTCACAATCTCTGCATATACGAATGAAAGGAAACTCTATTTCAGTGTCGTATCGCATCGTCATATTAAAAATCCTCTGCGCGTGCATATCAATACAGTGTGTGAATGCATCAATGTACTGCTGATTTTGCTTATTTTGCACATGTATCTTACATCGAGTAGTTGCATTAGACGGTTTCTGAGTATAAATACCCGGACAAATTCAGGCATCTTCGCATTCTCCGCCGGACTTCGACGAAGAACAAGATGTTGTGGTCACCTGCCATTTTGCTGCTCCTCGGTAAGTAGCTACATTTTTCCTTGAATGTATCAAATGAAAGTCATAGCCTTTTTAAATTAATTAAGATGTTTGACCTTCTTGATTCAAGACAAACATAGTTTTGCTGATAAATTAAGAGAAAAGAAAAGTATTTCAATATCAAGTGTAGCATTCATCAAATCTATAACAATAAATTTCATTTCAGCTGGAGCGGCATTCGCCAGCCCCCAAAATGGTTGGAAAGATGGAAAAGAATACACTTATAAAATCAAAAGTCGTACCTTGGCTGCATTCAACCCGCAGTCCAAACAATTCACCGGTATCGTAATGGAGGCTCATCTCACCGTTCAACCGAATGGCGATGACCTCCGTGCCAAGATCTCACAGCCCCGTTACACGCAGATTCATACGCGTCTCGATAACGGCTGGGATTCCAAAATTCCGGAGAATCAGATGAACATGCAGACTTTCCCTCTCAGCGATAAGCCCTTCGAGATTAAGACCAAGAACGGAGTCGTGCGTGATCTGATTGTCGACAAGGATGTCCCAACTTGGGAAGTCAACGTACTCAAGAGTATTGTCAGCCAACTGCAGATTGATACTCAGGGTGAAAATGCCGAACGTTCCAAGCACAACCAGTTCCCCGAAGGTAACCAGCCTTACGCCCTTTTCAAGGTCATGGAGGACTCCGTTGGTGGCAAGTGCGAAGTTGTCTACGATGTCTCCCCACTGCCCGATCGCGTGATCCAGACCAACCCGGAGCTCGTACCCTTCCCTGAGCTTCGCGAAGATGGTGACATCATCTCTCTCGTCAAGAGCAAGAACTACAGTAACTGCGACCAACGCGTGAGCTACCACTTTGGTCTTAACGGACGCAACAAGTGGGAGCCCAGCGGCAACGACAATGGAAGATATCTCACCGTATGCTTTGTTTCTCGATGACTATAATGCTTGGAGCGATTTCTTAATGTTATTAAACTGTCTGTTTGAAATTTTACAGAGATCTTCCGTGAGCCGTGTCATCGTTTCTGGAACCCTCAAGAAATACACCATCCAGTCTTCCGTCACCACGAACAAGGTTGTCCTCAACCCTGACCAGCCGGATACCCAGCAAGGAATGGTTGCCAGTAGAATGAATCTCACTTTGCACGAAGTGAAGGACATATCCGAGCAAGTTCCTCCCCCATCCAACCCTGAGTCGACTGGAAATTTGGTTTACAACTACAACAACCCAGCCGAGAGCATCTCCACTCGCCGTCCTAACAAGTTCAACTACCAAAGGAAGCACAACCACAAATCCAGCGAGCACAAGCACTCCGACGAATCTTCGTCCGACGAATCTTCCGATAGCATCGCCGACAACAACGAGGACAGCTACTTACAAAAGAAACCGAAACTGACCGAAGCACCCCACAGCCCCATGCTTCCATTTTTCATCGGTAACCAAGGCAACATGATCCACAAGAACGACAAGATCGACGCGGTCAAGTCCGCCAAGATCATTGCCCAGGAAATAGGTAATGAGATGCAGAAACCCGACACTATGCTCGAGGCCAAGTCCCTTGAGAAGTTCACCATCCTCTCGAGACTGATCCGTACGATGAACGCCGAGCAGATCGCTGAGGTTCAGCGCGACCTCTACGAGCAGCCCCAGACCTCGAACCAGCTTCATCAGAATAACCAGGTCCAAAACTCCCGCAGGAACGCTTGGGCCGCTTTCCGCGACGCAGTCGCTCAGGCTGGTACCGGTCCTGCTCTGGTTAATATCAAGCAATGGATCCAGAACAAACAGATCCAGGGCTACGAAGCTGCCTTCGTCGTCGATGCTACTGCCAAGTCTGCTCGCACTCCCACCACCGAGTACATGGACGCCTTCTTCGAAATGGTTTCCATGCAAGAGACCAAGAAACAGCGTACCCTCCGCGATGCCTCCATCATGGCGTTCGCCGACCTCATCCGTCACTCAATGGTCAACAAGCAAAGCGCACACAACCGTTACCCTGTCTATGCTTTCGGAAAGTTCATCTCCAAAGACAGCAACGCCCTCCTCGAGAAGTACATTTCATACATGGCCGAGGAGCTAAAGAACGCCATTGACATCGGCGACAGCCAAAAAATCCAAGTCTACGCCGGTGCTCTTGGAAGAACTGCACACCCACGTATGCTGTCCGTTTTCGAGCCATACCTTGAGGGAAAGAAACCGATATCGCCGTTCCAGCGTCTCCAGATGGTCCTGCAAATGTACAAACTCGCCACCAGCCACCCGAAACTCGCTCGCTCTGTCCTTTACAAGATCTATTCCAACAACGCTGAACGCTATGAAATCCGTTGTGCCGCCATCTTCCTGCTCCTGAAGACCAACCCTCCAGCGAGTATGTTGCAGAGAATGGCTGACTTCACCAACTACGACGTCAATAAGCATGTCAACGCAGCCGTCAAGTCCGCCATCGAGTCCCTTGCCCAGGTCCAGGACGAGGAGTTCCGTGAGCTCTCCAACGCCGCTAGGACTGCCTTGCCCCTCTTGACTCCCGAGAAATACGGACCTCAGTACTCGCACGCCATCGTGAAGAGCTTCAAGAACTCGGAGACTCACTCCGGAATCACAATGGTCGCCACTTACATGGGCAGCGACGACAGCATCATTCCCAAGGGTGCATACCTCGTAATCACTCCCGTCTTCAAAGGACTGAAGGTACCCAAGCTCCAAGTTGGAGGAATCGTTAACAGCATTCAGGACACCTGGAAATTTGTGGAGCAGAAGTTCAAAAACTTCCAGAAAGAAAGCCAGAACAGCCGCAAGGCACAGCAACAGAAATTCTCACCCGAGAACATCTCCAAAATGTTGGGTATCCACGGAGAAGAACCCGAGCAGATCGAGGGCTACGCCTTCCTGACACATAAGAATGGTGACCACTTCATGGCCTTTGATAACCACACTCTGGAGCAGATTCCAGAACGTGAGTATTTTTCCTTCATTTACTTTGTAAATTGCTTATCACTCGAAAATATAATAAATATAATCGTTATATTTTACAGAACTGAAAGAGGTGGCTAAATCCATGAAGAAGGGAGTAGACTTTGAGGACACCAGATTCATCAGTTACGAAGTGACCATAAGTTTCCCCATGGAGACTGGATATCCATTCACCTACATGCTCAAGGCCCCGACCATCATGCGTCTTAGCGCAGAGTCCAAACTCAGGACCGAGTCCGAGCAGTCCAGTAACGAGATCCCCAACTCCGCTACCGTTTCCGGAAAAGTCCGCGCAGTCTACGGGTTGAACGTTCAGAAAAGGCTCAGCTTTGTCGTTCCCTTCGAGCATCAGCAATACGTCGCCGGATTAGATAAGAACCTCCAAGTTTACGTGCCCCTCCAAGCTGAAGTTGCATACGACAAGACCAAGAACGAAGCCCGTTTCATGCTTCAGCCTCACGAGGACGAGAAGGAATACAAAGTCCTGCAGTACAAGGTTCAGCCCTTCACCTCCAAACATGACATCTTAAGCCTTAAGCCCGTATCCAGCGACAAGAACACCCACACCGTCCACAAGGATCGCGCTACTCCCTTCAGCTTCGAACTGGACGACCAGAGCGGCAAGCAGAGAGTGCAATTCAACTGGGAGAGCCAGACCAACCGTCAGGTCGGTGACAACAGCCAGGAGAACAAACAGAGAAATGCAATCGTTGCCGCAACCTCTCTGGCCACCTCCGTTGCATCCCTCTACTATCCCAATATCAACGAGAGGACAGAGTACGAGAAGTATTCCATCAAGCTTACCCCAAGCAGCGAAATGAACTTCAAGATCAAGACCACCTACGACTCTCTGACCACCGAGAACAAGGACACCGAACCCTCCGAAGATTGGTCTCCCAATGCCAAGGCTCCACATCTAGGCCAGAGTTTGAGCCAGGGTGAACGTAAAGAGAAGCTCCTCAGCGAAGTCGCCAAGAACATCAACTCCGTCAAGGCCAAGTCCGTTGACGTCAGTGTGGAACTCAACGCAGGCATCCAGGCCTCCATGGCTCTCACCGCCGCTGCAGGTTACAGCAACGTCGACCAAAAATCTCGTGGTATCCTCTACGCCTCCGCCAAGGACAACGACGGAGAGAACTACCACTTCTCAGGTGCATTGGAGGGCAAGATCCCCGACTTTGATACCTTTGACTTCGATGACACCCTTAAGACCAACATGCGCAGTGAATTTGACGCCGAGCTCCATTACGGTAAGGGCACCGACGACGGCAGCGACAAATTCAAAGACACTATCAAATTCCACGGAAAGGCCAAGCAGACCGAGGAGCGCAAGAACCAGATCCGTCATTCCCGCGAAGCCGAAGAATGCAACAAGGAGCACAACCAGAGCGGCAACAAGATGACCCTATCTTGCCAGCAGGCCAACAAGCGCGCCTATTTCCTTGACAATGCTGAAATCACCGTCACCTTCGAGAACGACTCACCCCTGAAGCAGATGGCCATGGGACTCGTTGACAACGCCGAGATGCTTTCTCATGAATTCGCCAAAGTTCAGAAGAACCGCGAAGACAAGCACGACAGCAACAAGATCAAGATTGGCTTCCAGATGTCGCCCCGCGACGACCAGGTCGACATCACCCTCGATACTCCCGAGGGCAAGATTGAGTTCTTGGACATCGACATCAAGCTTGACAACACCGAACAAAAGCTCGGCAGCCAGAGCAGTCAGAACGATATGCACATCAGCGACAGCAATACCTTACAGATTTCCAGTAAGTATATCTTCTCGCTCACTAAATGCGATTGATACAGTAAGACAATTTCTCACGCGAATCTTTCCTCGACAACAGACACTTGCAACTTGGACAAGACCATTGCCAAGACCTTCGACAACCACCGTTACACTCTCAAGCTCGGCAAGTGCTGGCACGTCGCCATGACCTCGTACCCGATGAACGACCCCGACAGGCCCAGCGAGCTGCAGCCGATCCCCAACGACATGCACGTCACCGTCCTGACCAGAGAGAACGACAACGGACAGAAGGAGTTCAAGATCACCCTTGGCGACAAGGAGATCGAGCTCACCGCCTCCGCACCTCACGAACCCCGTGCCAAGGTCAACGGCCAGAAGGTTAACTACTCCAAGCAGAAGAGCCACCAGGAAAAGCAGGACAACGAAGTCGTCTTCGAAATTTTCGAGCAACCCGACAAGTCCGTCAAGCTTGTCTCCGACAAGTACAACGTCAAGTTCATCTACGATGGTTCCCGCGCCCAGATTCAGGTGAGTCGTATTCGCTCGTCGACCCCATCGGTAACTCCACTACTTTCCTGATTCCTTTTCAACACTACTCACCTTCGCGTTCTTCCATCCACAGGCGGGTGACAGGTACCGCAACTCCGTCCGTGGTCTCTGTGGTAACAACGACCTCGAGCCCCAGAACGACCAGCAGACACCCCGTGGCTGCTTGTTGCAGAAGCCCGAGGAGTTCTCGGCCACCTACGCTCTGATCAACGAAGGCCAATGCCAGGGACCAGCTCTCCAACAAGTCGAGAAGGCCAAGAACTCGCAGTGCACTTTCGAGACCGCCAGACCCGGTAACGTGATCAGCGACTCCGAAGCTGGACGCACCAGCCAAACGGGACGCGACAGCGACGATGATGACAGCCGCGAGAGCAGACGCTGCATGACTCACCGCACCAAGGTCATCATGAAGGACAACGAGATCTGCTTCTCTCTGAGACCTGTGCCCAGCTGTTCGTCCAGGTGCAGGGCCGAGGAGACCAAGTCCAGGAACATCCAGTTCCACTGCGTCCCCAGGAGCAGCGCCTCCGAGAAGGTAGCCGAGCGTGTCGAGAACGGCGCCAACCCCGATCTGAGCCAGAAATCCGTCTCGCTCACCAAGAGCTACCAGCTGCCCCTCAGCTGCAAGGCTTGAAGAAACGATTCTCTCAAGATAGTCTACATAGTCTGATGTATTTATTTAGCGATTAGTTATAGTTAGAATAGCGTTTTGCAATAAATTAGATAGTTAATCATAAAACTATATATTCTTCTTTAACTTTGTTTCATTCCTGCACCTTGCGTCCTATATAGAATCGTAAAATTTGCAGAAACGAATTACTTTCTCATTCAATTATACAGAGCACTGTCGCGCGCAGTACAACACAGCCATCAAATGTTCAGAACTCATTAACAGATTAAATTTCTCTTCCGATGCCCTCATCACTCTGTCCTAAAATCTCCCTCGAACTTTCCGTCGTAAAGCAAACAATCTCGAAACCTCCCAAAAAGCGTATAAACCTCTCTTGAGCAAGTAGAATATAAGAAGCCGGAGAAGTCTCCAAGCGCAGCGGAAGCTTTATAAACTGCTAATTAAAAAGGGAGTCGGCGAATTGTCCGGGCAAGAATCTCCCTCGGCAAAATCAATTTAAACCGAGCGAGAGAAGCCGTCGGCGTATACTTGATCCCTCCCACGACTCGTGTCAAGCGCCTGCGGCTGGTTATACGACTTTCTTGCTAGTCTCGCTCGACTTCCCTCCGAGTTCGGCAGGAGTGCGGCAAACACAG
Source organism: Muscidifurax raptorellus (assembly GCA_020010945.3). Taxonomy (NCBI): domain Eukaryota; kingdom Metazoa; phylum Arthropoda; class Insecta; order Hymenoptera; family Pteromalidae; genus Muscidifurax; species Muscidifurax raptorellus. The sequence goes on from CM052078.1 coordinate 40,389,565, forward strand.
TAATCAAGAAGGAAAATAGTCACGGCTCCGTCTTTGGCTCTCCGCAGCAAAAACGGAGCGAGGCCCATCCGGATTGCAAGAAATCCGAGGGATCTCCTTCTTCTTCTTCTTCTTCGGGTATTATACGAGTGTACCGGCGCTCGGGGTGTTGCCCGAAGGTATAGTGCTCTCTCTGTACTTACGTATATATACCTGCATGCAAGCAGGCGAGAAAAGGAAGCGGACGCGGAAGTTGTAAGAAAATACGGAGGAGCTTTTTATCTCCTTTTAACGCGATATATTGCGCGAAATTACACGATGGAATGAAAATATTTTATTCACCATATAATTATACGGTATATTACCGATACTGCAAAAGCTCGCGATCGGAAGTCTCGCGGATTTCAAGCAGTCTCGAGAAAAGAGATATACGCACGGCGAGGCTGCGGGAAAAGAAAGGAAGAAACCGAACGAGAGAGATAAAGACAAAACACGTCAGGAAAGTTGGAGAGACGTAGCTGCGGGTCAAAAGCAACGAACAAGAATAAGAACTCGCTCGTTCCCAAGACAATATACTGATGTATTGCAGCGGGCGGCGGGGTATTACGCAGGCTCGAAGAACGTCCGACCGGATAAAAAGGAGGACTCGCGCGCACCGGCTGACCGAGCTATCAAATCGATACTTCGGGGGATTCTTCTTTTATTATCGCTCTTCCCGCGAGAAAGCGACTGAGAGAGAGAGAGAACAGCAAGTTTCTGGCGGGTACTTTGCCGTATACTTTTAACTCGCGTCGGCGAGAGGAATTCCGGAGCCAAGCTGTTGACGCCGCCGGCGTTTGAAGTTCCGGAGCTTATTTTTCCTTGGATTTTTTTTTGTCTTGAGTAAGGAGTACACGCGGTTCTTGAGGTATTGACAAGTTTAATTGCGTTAGGGAATTTTTTACCTTCGCTTTGTCTTTTCACGGGGTTGAGCGGTCTAATATTCAAATAATTAGTTTCTAACGAAGCAACAACTTTAGCGATCTCGGTAAAAAAAATATGCCTCGAACGTTCAATTCACTCCCTTTTGAAATCCCCTTCATACAGCATAATTAGGATGCTATATATAATGCAAGCGTCCGTCTCTTCCGAATCTGCAGACGAGCGCGGTGTGCTTCCAAAGATCGACTTTCTCACCTCTGGCTTCGCTCTTTCTCACAATGGCTCGTATTACACAGAGCAGTCGAGTTGCCGCGAGTTAATTTCAAGTCGTCCTATATAATACGTTGAACTTCGGCGAGCCTAGCTCGGTCCTTCTGTCAGTTTCTCGAAAGCTCGCGCGTAACGATTGAAGCGATCGAGCCTCGGTTCCGTCGCTCGTCGTTATTATTTGTGTTTTCTCGAGCCGTTATTATCGGGGACAGCAGTGCGTTGGCTGAGACTTCGGTCTGGAGAATCCTCATTTCCAGAAGAGATAAGCTTTTCGCGGAAAGTCGCAATAATAATCTCGAGCCCGGATCATCCAAATCCTCTCGACAGCCATATGTGTATACCTTCTAGCTGAAGACTCGCGAACGTGCCAAGCTGTGAAAACGCATCGCCGCGGAGTTCAAAACGACGAGTCGAGCATCAGTGGAAACGTGCCGCCGGCACCTTACATCCGACCCCTTTTCCACCGTACGTGCGGTCAGCGCGGAACAGCCGATATACGGTTTCGCGCCCTCTCGACCCTTATCGCTTATAATAAATTGTTACCCTCGCTCTGCTATATATGCACGCTTTTAATTGATTCCGCTAATCAGGATTTAAACCGGTTCGCTTATTGTATATATATATATATATATATATAGTCGTAAAATTAACCATCAGATGCTCGAAATACGATCAATCAATCAGTCGCGGTGATCGACGTTTCGTTGCCGCGCGCACAGACATCAAAGAGCCGCCAATCGAGGAATAGGAAAAAAAAAACGTAAATCCCCGCGAGCGAAACGACAATTACCAGAGGAACAGCCGCTGCGCGGGAAAAAGTGGCCCGCCACCTCGACTTTCGCAATTTTCTCGCGATTTTTCCTGAATAATTCACGGATTGCGGCGCGGGAAAAGAGAGATCGAGAGGGAAAAAAGCGGCTCCGCGGGAGTGGAAACAAATGGAATACGGGGGGAATCGAGGCAGGAAATTTCTGTTTTGATAGGCCGATCGCGGGAGGTTCGTCCGAGGTACTATGGTCGAATCGTATAATAATGCAGAAATCGATCTGCCTCTGTTATATACGGCTATATATAGCCTGTTTTCCGCTGGACCGCAAAACTGCTCTATCGCATACATATATACAGCTATTGCGTACATTTTATATTTTCCCCGTATGAAAATCATGCAAATGAAGCGCGCATTTGAATATCTCCAATTCGCAAATATTTCCTCGGCGACGCGCAAATCCAGCCACGTCTCGAGCTTCTTTCGTACGTTCTGTTTAAATTTTCAACGCTGCATTTATCACGAGTTACGAGTGGCTAGGAAGAAGGGAAGCCGAAATGTGCGTGATTTTGCAAAAAGTAATTTCGATCCCAGAATGCGCGAGAGCCGGAGGGCAGGTAGCTTATATATACGCGGACTCGCATTTCGAAGCTCGGCAAAACCAATATTATACCAGGCCGCCGCGGACAAGAGTCAACGGCGAGAGTGGTGTATAGGTGCGCGAGAACGAGGTTTACTTGATATTGAAATTGAAATCGTTCTTGATGCTGTTGTGTTGTCGACGGAGTCGCAGACGCTTGTCGTGCAGAGAAAAGGGATATTTTCACTGTGCGGTCGAGGCAATTTGTATTTTCGAAAGTAGTCTAGGAATTCGTTTTTTTTTTCGTATAGGTACGGTTTTATATATTTTTGTGGGATGGAAATGATCGTTTGCGAATTTGTGTTTATTCTATTTTCTGTTCATTTCCGGAGATATGAGGATAGCGGGTTGTTTTTATTTCAGACGTGTCATTATTAAAACGCATTGTTTTGAGCGTTAGGTGTTTGTATACATTTATTTTTGTTTCCATGATGTATGTGTTAGCATTCATGAATATAATTCATGTAAAAAAAGAAATCAACGTACCTTTACACTTTTTTAAGATAATATATACCTGGTAATTGAGAATAAATATTGTTTAGAACATTTTGACGTATATCCACAGAATTCACGAATCCCTAGAAACAATAAAGGTATTATTTTGAGCATAAAAGATTCCGTTTTAATCGCACTTCCAAGTAAACGTAGTACATCCGGTGATAGAATTTGTAACTGGTGCAAGTTATGCCAAAATAAATAACCTGTATGTTTATATATTTTGCATTATAAATAACTAATGTATAATTTGCTTAGTATGAAATATATTTTGAATACAAAATATATTTCATACTCTGATATTTTTTCAGAATATAATATAAATAACGAGACGCGCTTATTTTATATTCAGTACGTTTAGTTCAATAAAATGAATAATAATAAAAACAAAGCATTCAAAATTGCATCTATCCACCAAGTCAAATTCTAATTTTTAGAGAAAGACTCATATTTTATAAACGAACCGCATCCATCCGCTTCACTAAAAACTCGTTTAATCGATTTAAATTTTAACATTCTGAACAGTTGAAAATCGTTGGTAATAAAATCTTCATAATCAATGTGCGTAACTCGATCAGTACAAATTATGTACATCATAGCAAGGTACTTTTCAAAAACAGCAGTTATCGCGATCCAGTAACGAATAATAATTTCAGATTCTAGATCAGTTTAAATTTATAGATTATTTTGCTTTAAAGCATATTTAAGAAAATAATTGAATCTTACAGTACCAACTTACTACAGAATGTATGTATTTGAACAGTAATTTTTGTAATACGCAATAATATAAATATTGTATTGACCAAATGAAATTCATTAAAATACTTTAATATTACAAATATGTCACGCTGTCAAAAAGGCTATAATATTGTCTAATTTTTTAAAATGAATGTTTCATTTATGTTTGCACTGATTATTAAAATAAGGATTATATTCACGAAATAACTCTAGAATATGAGTTTATATATAAGCGCTTAGCAACATCTCTCTGCAGTCAAAACAAAATTCTCCACTAACAATCAGTATAGCAACGCACAAGTGTCATATAAAGATGGCTCGTCGGTTTCTCGTCGTGTTCCCTCTTCTGCTGAGACAATACAGTCTGAGCGATCGTGCCAAGTATAATTTTCGTCCACTTTCGATTGCTCCGAACTGTCAGTATCAAAACTCGATCCCGGAACCAATTCAAGAAGGATTTGTAGCGGCTCCGAATCAGCAGGACGAAATTCAAGACGATCCTGATGATGATGATATCGGTGGCTCATACTAGTGTCACGGGCCTATTTAAATTGAAAATGTTCTGGTAAAATGAATAAATGTATAAATAAACACATGATAAACAGAGAAATTCTGCCTTTTTTCGAACTTTATTCTTACCTTTAGAAAAACCTTGTCCCTCGCCATATTTAAAAAAGTCAACTCAACTGTCTCTTTAAAATTTCACTTATATTAAAATTTCTCACTAAAAAAATCCTCTTTCAAGTCCAAAAATCGAGTCTCAACAAAAGTTTCCATAAGACACTACATCAAGCTCGCAATAAAACCAAATCTAAAAAAAGCTTCCCCAAGAACACTCAGTCCTCACCTTCCACGTACGTCACCTCCATACTCGCCTCCCATATAGCGCATCGCATTTTCTCGCGCCGTTATAACGGCAAAGACAGAACTTTGCACTCCGCAACATATATATATATATATATATAGTGTGTGTGTGTGAGAGAGAGAGCTCCGGCACGTACATACATATAGCCGCGCACGTAAAAGCAATTGGTCCGTGCCGGCTTGTGTCCGCCGCCGCCTCGCAGTCCGAGGTAATAGAACGTCCATTACGACTGCTGCGGGGGTGGGCTATGCTATCGCGAGCCCGGAACAGGATACGAAACGGCCAGCCCGGGAAATTACCGATTCGCGGGGCTTACGTTAATTAACGCTTTACTGCCGAATACAGTCGGAGCTGTACTATGCTGCTGCTGCTGCTGCTGCTGTGGTTTTGTATAGCTGTGTATCTGAGATTGTTGTCGGCTCGACGAGTAGGTTTCGTTATTTATACGGATTCAACTCGAGCTTATACGTTTCGGCGACTTGTGGCGTGATTTTTTTCTCGACAAGATTGTATCGTTACAGCCGGAGAATTATACGCGACTCGCGCACATTGGCACCGCTGTTCCGCTTTATATTCATTTGGAAGCTCGTCTTACCGCGACAAACCGCAACATCGCCCGCACCGACAATCTCGAACGTAATTTACAGCATCGCAGAACTCCGCATATATATATAGGTATACTCATTGGTTCGTTATCCTACACGGCGGACTCGGCGTCTCCATCGTCGGTTTTCGGCTCGATGGACTCGATCGCTCGTTAAACGTTCCCCGGCGATTATTCGAGCGCGCGATTCTGTGTCTGCGCTCTGCGGCTTTATTTAAATACGCGGGGGCAGTGCGAGCGCCGCCTGTTTACGCTCGACTGCGGTTCGATTCTCGTCGCGCTCTGTGGTAGTCGCTGAGCGTCGACGAATTTGTTTTATCGCTGTATGTATATATATAAGGGGCGGGTCGCCGTATGGAATTGACTGGCTTTGTGAAGATTTTACATTTTCCGAGCTTGCAGGCGAATCGGGTATGTATTGTAGTTTATTAGCCGAACGGAATAAATTGTATTGAAAAGTACGATTTCAAATTTCGAGAAAATAATAATCCTTTCCCGTTCTCTATCCAAACCGACTATATTCCTCCTTCTGCATGTAATATCGTATACACCGCGACATAGCAGCGGCATCAGGTTCTCCCCGTTGCCGCGTACGCATAGCTTTACTATATACTCGCCGTTCACAGCGCGTATTGTATATAGTTCCAAGCCTTGGGCTGTCTCTCTCCTATTCAATTTGAATTTAGCTCTCGAATTCGACAAGTTTCCTCTTTATCATAAAATAATAAACTCCTATCCCGAATGCACGATTCCAAGTATCATCGATAGTCTCAAAATTTCATCCAGACCGCACGTACGCATCCCATAATTCTTCCACGACCCCTACCCGCCAAGTCCCGCGGAACTTTTTAATCACCTCCCCGTAAACCAGCATCCCAAAACTATATATCCACCGCAAGCCCCGTAACTCACAGGGCAAAGTCCGGAGTACGTAGCCGGGGGTGTTTCGGCTTGTTCCGTGTATTATTCAGATGATCGGTCCGGCAATACGCGCGGCTGGCAACCGGCGACTTGCGCAGTAAATATATACATACGCGTGTACTTTGAAAAGATAGAGGTGTATAGGCGCGCAAGACATAAACGCGATTGCGGGCCTCCACGCGCAATCCCATTCCGAAGAGGTAATGTAATGTTAATGCTCGAGAGGTCATTGTGGCCACTGACAAGCATACACCTTTGCCGCAGACGATGTTGTTGTCGTTGGGGGCGTGGATACGGGCACCGGTCGTATACGTATTATATAGCACCTGCGCTAGAGGCGCTTTTCTTCTGCTGGAAGCTCGCGAGTTGTTATGCATATTGCTGCTATGGGGTTTGGCAATGAGTTTGCAGATAAGTTCTCGGGATACGAGGAATGTTCACATGCGCAACCTCGGCCCAGAGGACGTCTTGGTGCTCAGCCCTGTCATGGCGGCCTTGCCGTGTTAATAATGCATGCGCATATATATATACGATCATGCATGCGCGGTTCGTGTATACGTGACCTTACTCGCGGGTGAGTGAGGTCACGTGATCATACAGGCACTGCGCATGCGTGATCGTGTATATAGATATACATTTAACACCGCAGGATCGCCATGACAGGGCTGAACACACCAAGATGCCCTCTGGGCTGAGCTTGCAGGCAGATCTTGCATTTTCCGAAAGTGAATGTTTTTTTCTTTGATTCGCGCGCTTATGCAGGTGATTTATGTGTGTAATTTGAAGAAGATTCAAAGTTCAGAACTGTTTGAAAAATATAAAAATCTATAAAGAACATCTGCGTTTCATCAAGCTACATACATCGGATCGATCAAACAAATGTTTACTATATATTTTTTTTAATTTAAAATGAAATATAACTCTCGCGCATAGCGTATAATGTGTGTTGCGTTTGCGCAATTTTCTCTCGATATTTACATAAGGGACAAAAACGTTATTTTACGAAAGCAAACATTTATCTACACAACCCTGAATAAAAAACAAGCCGCGTGCATAAAATGAAAAATACAAAAAATATCGCCGCGTCGATATAACAAAACAGTTCAATGAACCATAAGGGCTGCAAGTCGAAAGTTTGCTTTGCGCCCCGCGGAATTTTATTTTCGCCCGCGCGCGTCACTTTCCACAAACGCACACCACTGCGGCAAAATGAGAAAAGAACCGTTTCCCTCCGCGCGCGGCAAATACGTGCTCGAGTTCATCCAGCGTTTAATAAAGCAGCTGCAGTGTGCCGCCTCGCGCTCTTTCAGTCTCTCTCTCTCTCTCTCTCTCTCTCTCTCTCTATTTTTTATTCCGGCATTTTTGTTTGATGTCGACGAGTGAGAGAGAGAGAAAGTTCATTATTATGTCTATATTCGCGTTGGTTTGTGATGCAGAGCGTGAAGAGCTTGTTTTTTCATTTGAACGAGCTCGATCCGCTTTTATAATTAATGCGAATCTTGTTAATCAGAGCTTTCGCTGTATGCGTCTGTTGAGAGAACGAGAGAGTTTGCTTATCGAAGGGGATTGAAAAATAAATCAGACGCGCATCAGCGTTACGTTGTTGATCTCGGTGCGTACATAGTTTTTTTTTTGCGAGATTTGTGCTGTTTTTTTTTGAGCGAGTGGTATTTTGCTACTCGATAGAAATATAACGAACTATAAATATAGCATGGATACGTAAAAATATTTTTTGCTATCCGCAGGTACACGCGTACAAACATTAGTTTTTTACGGATTTGAAAAGTAATTTGACGAATCGAGAAATAAAAAAAAAAAAAACATTTTCTAAAGTAATCACCGACTGTTTATCAAACTATAGCCCACTCGAAACTCTCAGAGCCGAGTTTATATTTTTTGCAGCGGATTAAAGCTCGCTGTTCGAAAGTTCGAATCCCGGACCTTATAATCAGCTTTTCCACGGACCTTAAATTGGATCACCCGGAGCTTTTATCCGCGCAATAAGTTCGTTGCACTTTTTTTCCCCCTTTGTCCTCTCTATCCTGGATGCATAATCAGATCAGCTGGTAAAAAAGATTATCGACTAATCGCTCTCAACTTTGAAATAAAGAGGCAACGACCAGTCGCTCGAAAAATCAGAAAAAATAATTCTCCTTTAAATTTCCACTCTAATATACGCTCCGGCTACAGCGTCGTCGCGGAGGTAAATAAGTAAGGCCGAGCGAGATTCGAGGGAATAAGAGAGCGTCCTAATGCACCACCGCCGCCGCCGATGAGATTTGAAAGTCTGAGATTTCGGTTTTCTCTGCAGCTGCGCGACGACGAGGCTATTAGTATACCTGCGCGCGCGCAGGTAATGCGTGAGGATAGGAGTCGGAGGTCCCTTTCCACGGGAAAGAGAGAGATAGAGTGGAATTATTGATGCGTCGCAGTCTTAGAAAGCAGGATTTCAGAGGGAGATTTTGTCGCTGTTGGTTATGCGACGAGCTTTTTGTCCGTCTCCAGAAATGGAATGAGAGCTTTGGAGAGATGAGACGAGATTCTTTCAGAAGCAATGGAATCGTCATTTTTTTTTTGTTATAAACATGCGATAAACGGTTTAGGTATAAACTCTGCTTTTTAACGGTATTTATTCTATTACTTTAGTTGTAGTAAAAAACGAGCTAAGCGCTTTTGAAGTTGCGAGAATCTACAACCAATAACCCAATATCAATATAAGAAGAAGAATTTTCAACGTCTAGTACACGGAAAATAAAAGACTATAAGGTCACCCGCATATACTTTCCGTGTCAAACTTTAACGCGAGAATTCGCAACGAGAAACTTTGCGATTTTTCTCCCACCGCGAGCTATACCTCACCGGACTCGAAAACAACGAGAGAAAGAAAAGCCGCGACACTTCAGTGTTCACTCGTCCCGGGCCTCTACAAAATCGAGTCGTTATACTTTTTCCAGTTCCTTTTCTGTACTTAAAATTCGTTTTTGTCATAGTAGACGTAAAGTACCTACTTTACACCTTCTTTTGCGAGCGCAAAGTTGAATTTTACGACCTTGGTACGAAAACTACTAGTTGACACGATTCGCTGTCTCGATTTTAATAAAATTTTTTTAGCAAGCTATACATACGCGCAAAACTAACGAGCACAATTGAACAGCGGCCGATTGCATTTTGAAGAAGCCAAGAAGCCGCGAAACGAGCAAGCAATTTTCCACGTCCCCCAGCCCCGCTTAATCACGCAGATTTATACCGAGTGCGTAAAAGTAGCCCATTAGCGGTTTTGCCGACTTGTTATAACGAGATTATGCGCTCGCGCGCGAAATGCTTTCGAGTAGTTAGTTATGCCGCTTTCTCTCTGACCCCTATACCCTCTTGGATTTATCGCCCATCTCAACGTCGTGTGCAGGCACACGGCCCTTCCCTGCAAAAAAGCTCGTCTCCCCTTTTCGATCTACTGTGATATTACATCGAAAATTAGTCGACTATTTATAATTATAATCTTCATAAAATTATATATATATATATATATATATATTTGAACTTCGAATCCGAGCGCAGTGCGAGTGAGCTATTAATCAGCTTGATCTCTGTGACTTTGACACCGGAGTCATAACTCAAAGTATTGCTTACTCGCGATAAATTTACGAGATCGCGCTTGGCTTGCAGCCCAAGCGCGCGCGCGCCTGTTATCTGTCCGTTATTCCGAGTGTGTAATTTTCCTAGCTGCGAATTTAATGTTTCCGCGCCGCGATGCCAATGACGCTCGAGTTATTATCGCGAATGCACGTATATATATATATATACAAGCATAGCCATCGTACTTATCGTTTCGATTTTTCTCGTCTAATTATATCCGTGCAGCGTATATATGTATATATATAATACACTGACGTGCTTTAGCTCAGTTCGGCTGAAATTCTTTTTGCCGGGGGAAAAAAAGCTCGAGCTTGCAGCAGCAGTTTTCAATTCTTAACTCGAGCACGGCTCGAGTCGGAAGACAGACGATGGGCCAGTGCTGGCAAAGTGAAATAAGCAGTTGGCAGGAGGGAAAAAAGTAGAGCCGACTGAAACGAAGAGGAGAGAAGACAGGCTTCGGGGAAAAAGAGAAAGAGAGAGCTTTTCATCGTGAGCTGTGTGTATATACAGCGTGTTCAAGCGCAGCGCGCGGATCGAAAGCGAAATGAGGATGAGGCAAGGATTGATTGATAGCTCGTTATTGGATTTTCGATGATATTGCTTAATGTTTCAGCCGTGTGATATTATATCGAGAGAGAGAGAGAGAGAGAGAGAGAGAGAGAGAGAGAGAGAGAGAGAGAGAGAGAGAGAGAGGATAAGGCTAAGGCGAAGCATCTCACGTCGCTGAATGAAGTCACGATCGTTGCGGACGTGTTTTCGAAATCGTTGAACTCTTCTAGAGGCAAAAGATTTATTTCTCGGCTTAGTTTACTCTTCTCGTCACTGGGGTATAGTTCCAAAGATAATATACGGTAATAACGTAGCATCAAAAATTCAAATATTTTCTCATCTCTGCGATCGAAACTTGAATAATGTTCAAATTAGCCGCGAAATGTCGAGGCGCGTTCGGCGGACTACTATCGATAACGTCGGTATAGTGACGCATAATAATCGTGTGACAAAAGAGCAGTGCCGTATATACGTGTGTGCGCACGTGGAATTGGCGTGATTAAATTGCAGCGTTGTTATATGGACGGATGGATGCGGCCGATGGTGTATATGTCGCAGTGATTTTTCGGCGGTTTGATCGCCGACACACGTCCATTATGATTTTAATCGGTTTACAGTCTGGAGCTAGATAAATGGGCGCTGCTGGTTGAGGTAATGCGGAATTGGTTTCCCGTTTCTGTTTTACAGCCGTTCTTTCGGATGGGCTTGTACATGTGATCTATTATCTATTTTTTCGCAATTTTCTGCTTCGACTATCGATGAAAATTCTGTAAAAGTATATAAACTTTCAACACATTATGCAATTATATTAATTATCCATTTTCAATTCATCGAGCAATTGTACAAAAAGCACAAGTGAAAAGCTCACAACTATATATAGATCTGAATAAAGCATTATGCTCAGCTCAACAGACAATATATGAGTGGGACCGTCACTTAAGCGTCAACTGCTTAATCGAAAATCTAACAATAAGAAGCTGTTAATCTCCGCCTCATTGTCCATCCCATCCCCAATACAGCCTCATTCACTGCAAACCTCTTTTTCTCACCCAATCGATTGCTTCCTCTACAGTCTCACTCCTTTTCGATTCGCTTAATTGCAAACTCGTCCGCCCTCTCTCCGAAGAAAGATCGAGAGAATACATTGCTGCAGTGTCTCGAACAAAAAAAAACGCCGATTATATACAAGCCTCTCTTTTATCGCTCTTAGCTCCCGCGAGCCATTATGTATACGCTCGACTCCGTGATTGTCTCATCAGGCGTCCGGTAGAGCCAACACTACCGCGGCAACCATCGGGGCAGCGAACGCAACGGCGCAGTTCCTTCTTCCGCTTTACATCGATGGAAAAAGGGAAACAACGACGCGTCGAATTGGATTCTGTCTCGATCCTCCGCGAAGAGAGACGGAAAACAATAAAGACTTTCTATCGTGTCTTGAATATATCGACGGAGTATAAAAGCGCTCTTAGCGCACTAGAATTTTGGGAAATCTAGGCAAGTCCGTGCTATGTTGTAAAACTTTCTTTGTAATAATTTGCGCTCGTTATATGTACTTTTTTAGTGAATTAAGGAGTCTTTATTTTATTTCAACGTTAATGTAACTATGTTGAACTAGATTGAAAATACGTTGACTAATTAAAAGTAGTTAAAGTCCTATATTATATTTATGGATTAATTAAATTGTTTTTTATACATTTTTATAACAATATTGAATATTTGTTCCATATGCTTTATATTGTTTTTTTCTAATACAGTGTACTTGTGGTGCTATTTTATTTAAATACCTATGAAAAAAATATTTACAAGTTAACGTTTACCTTAGTCAGTATTTACGTTATTAATTTTATTATTGCATATTTATTTAGAAATGAAAATTGATTAAACTACGGGAGCGCGAATTGTTATAACACAGGCACCAAAGTGAGTCAATCTTCGTAGCCAAATCGCGAAAGGTATTATTTTTTGCCACAATAACGTGAAATGTATATGCTTTGTCTTCGCTGTAAGTAACGTGAAACGTATAGTTTAGGCGTCGTGGCACTGCAAAATGTATTAGTCTTGCAAATGTGCTATTATTCTTCGGAAAATCCCATTGTGCGAGTGATCGCCAGTAATTTGAAATTTGCTATAGTCTTTGTTAGGGACGATGATGAAAACTCGGATTAGAAGAATAGATTGCGTTAGAAAAGTCCTATAACGGCAATTGCAATCAACCCTCGAAAATGACGTATACAGTAGAAAAATCCAGTCCAGCAGTCTCACGGAGTAACGGATTTTCATTCGTCCACTCACGACTGATTGATTTCAGCAAATCCGCGCCGCAGCTGGAAAAATGAGTTTTGTCGTGGAAGATTTTTTTTTCCCAGTATAATACTACACAGATATGTATATAGGTATATACCACAGTACAGTAAGTATAACGAACTGAGGATATTCGCGGCTAGCGTAAATGGAAAGGATTATAGGCTGAGAAGATGGAAAAAAAGAGGAGACATATCCCTTTCCTCGCGCGACTCGCGTCATCTCGATTATAATGCCGGGATTTGCGTCCGTCTCGCCGAAGCGAGGGATTTGCCTCGGGATGGATTTATTCTTCACTGCAGGTCGAGAAAACGGGATCTTTTCAGTAGGAGAACGAGATTGGAGGTGTCGCTTCCAAAATTAGGAGTAATAGCCGATGATGGATTGATCGAAAGACAATTTATATATACTTTCTATATATGGAAATAAGGTAAAATCAAAAAGTTTGCTTACTTATATAGTTCAATCTGAAAATCTGACTGACACAACTACGCAGCGGTGGAATATTGCAGAGTCACAGTGGAATATCGACAGATTCCCGCGACGGCTTTTGAAATATAAATAAAGCCTTCGAAGCTTCAACCTACCGACGCAGATAAGACAGCTGATATTTCGGCAGTCGAGTCGCTACACTTACAACGTGCGGATCTGTCTATTTAGGACTTCGCGGAAACGTCAGGTGTATGTATATATATAAAGGAATTGCGCGATATATAGCGTGGCTGTGTCGCGAACGACATTAGCATCGATCCGTCTAGTTAGTGCTCGGAGCGAGTCTTCGAGCTCGTTGCGCGATTGACGTAATCGAGTTAATCCTATACAGCTCGTGAGAGAACAGCATATACCCGATGCTTTTCGGTATATTTTCGAATTAAGGCAGAGACGACGTATACGTGTTTGTCGGGCGGTGTACGTGCCGGGTATTCGTTTTTCGAACGCGCTGGTGTATTTTAGCGTCTACGTGTATAAATACACATATATAGGTTGAAAAGTTGAACAATCGATCGAAACTCGATGTTAATTCCGAGGCGCGCGCGGAATACTTGAATTTTAAATAAGTATATACAAGAAATTTCTCATTTGCAAATAGCGCGCGATCAATCGCTTTCCTCTCTATAGATAATAAGCGAACTTTTAATGCATCGCGATTTGACATCTTGGCCGTGTCGCGCAGCTCGAAATGGTATACGTATATATATAGATGCATCGAACTTTTCCAATCTTCCCGGGCTAGAAAGAAATGTAAGACGAGAAGGGAAGTGCTTCGATAGGGTGAGAATTTTTCCCTTACGCTTTTTCTCGTTCTTCTATACTTTTTTTCCCCGGGAATATCGGCCCCCGCGCGCTGCAGCCTGCAGGATGCGAAAGTACCGTATAGCTGGGCGATTTATGCGACTTATTCCGAGAACTTCGGTGACGGGATTTTCTTTGCTTTTATATATACGGCGTTAAATTTTCTTTGAGCATATAGCCAATGTATCGTAGTACTAGTAATTAGATCGACTAATACGAACTTTGCATTGAATATATTCGGACGAAATTCACTAGTGCGGACCTTGTATATACCTTTGCCAAAGCAAGACAAGCGATGAAAGCAAAGGCGGTGGAACCTATACGCGAACCAAACAAGACGAGTCAAACTGTCAAAGTAGTACCTGCCTGTATACGTACACGCGGTTTCTTATTTCCTCCGAACTTAACTTTGTGTCGACAGCTCCCTAGTACTTCAAAGAGAAACCGGAAAACGGTTTATAGAATTTTCTGATGGACGCAAATGGAATTCACGGCTGTTTCGAGGGAAAATTTTCAGGGTCGCGATAGAGTGTTTTTAGTGGATGCGTTATGAAATATTTAATTTCCATGGATTTTACGGTTACGTATTATATCGTCAAGGGGTATTCGTAACGTTCGAACGTTCATCAAAAGGCTGAAAAAAAAAATATTCCGAAACTCGATCGCAATGAAAACACTGAAAATGGACAAAGTAGTCGAAAGCTTGCCGTGCGTAGTTAACCACTGCGGTATATATCCAGAAAGACATGCAATATGTTATATATCCACGAGAGAGGCCAGGCCCATCGATGACAAGTTAAGTGGAAAGTCAGAAGTAAAAAGTCGCGATATCGCGATGAGCGCCCGTCGACGACGAGAAACAAAGAAAGGGCTTTCGAGCGGAGCAAAAAGTTGGGCACAAAAGGGGCTGCGCGCGGCGCGAGAATGGGCTCTGATTTATTCGCGCGTGCGGCAAGGATAGAGGACGACGACACAGCGCATTTAACCAAAAAAGGATTTATCGATTAAGTTTTCATCGGACCGGGCTTTGGCTTTTTTGCCGCCGAGTAGCGGACTTATCGGCTGGAGCGTGCTAATGGAACGCTGAAAATTGAATTTCGCAAGCGCTCTCGCTCTCTTCTGGTTTTTATGATCGATATTACACATTTTTTTAAAGGAAAGGTGCGGCTTTAATGATGCTGATTTGACTTACTTTTTTGAAAATATACGCATGATACATTGCTTTGAGTTTCGAATGGCCAGCGAAGTCTAAGTAGAGTGAAAAGTGGGGATCTACTTTGTCGGGCATGTGTTGTCGTTACATACACTGTAAATCAATATTTATAATCAACGAAATAACTTATTTTACAAACTTCAGCACCTTTCTTTGAGAATGCGTAAATTACAGAATCATTTCTAACACGAATTGGTTATTACAAACTTTGAGACAAAAACCTTGACCTGGAGAGGCTATAGTTTATCGAAGAGGGACAACTGGTATTCCAATTAAGAAAATGAGTAATTTCGGAGAGATCTAAAAGTATCATTTTTGGATAAACAAATCAAGTTGTTTTATTGCACATAATTAAAATTGAAACATAATTCCACCGATATCAATATCATGTGCTTTAGGAAATTTAAAAAAAGAATGCATATACACTTGCACAATAATCACTATACAATCGCATTAAGACTACTGTTATTCAAATTACATAATATTTGAGTTGTACTCAAAAAATGGTACAGCATTTTATATTTTCTAATCTAACTATTATTATTGTATTCAACTCAAAGTTTTCCTATATTTTCTTCGATCCAATCTCTGAAACTGGAAACTCGAGTGTAGACGTCAGGAGTTCCTTCTGCACAACCTCGCGAATATGCTACTATTCCAACTTGGATACCATTCTTGGTGACTAGGGGTCCACCAGAGTCACCCTGAAAATTTAAAAGATCGCAAAGATATTTATAGAATTATTTTTGTGATTACCAATATGTAGGCATATTACTAATATTCGGAAAAACACTGACTTTGCAAAATCCTTCGTTCTTTTTCGTTAAGGTGCAAATTTGTGATTCAATTACTGGATGACTCATTTTCTGCTTGCATTTGTCCAAGTCATAAACTTTTAATAAAATGTGTTGCATTCGTTCAGGTTTTATGTCTTTCTGAAAGTTTACGTGGGTGATACTAAAAGATACTGCCGTTGCAAATAAAACGTTTTTAACCAAAATCTTTGATCTGATGACTTACCAGGACTCTTCCCCATCCACTCAAGACAACACTTTCCCCGGCATTAATTATCTCGTTTTTAGCCAGTTTGATTGGTTGAACCTTGTCATTGAATTCGATGTCTTTGTTGACGCGCACTAGACCGATATCATTTTGCAATTTCTCCTTGCTGTAAGCTGGATGAGAGATAAGTTTTTCAGCTTGGTAACCTATACCTTTGGATCGCGATGTAGTGCCGACGAAAACTTTCAGTTGATTGACATTCTCTCTAAATTCCCATATAAGAATGTTTTGTCAATAGTTTAATATTTTGTAATTATTTAGATATTTTTTAATAACTTTTCAAATCTTTACCCTATAAGGCAATGTGCAGCAGTTAAAATCCATCGTTGGTTGATGATGGAACCACCGCACAAGTGCGATGGGTTTCTCAGAGACACCTGGTATGGGAATCTGCCTTCGGGAGCGTCAAAACCTCCATAGATTCGGGTTCGTGAAGCTGAAAAGTTAGCAAGTGTATATTCGTTTATTTTTTGTTAACATGAATTCATATGGAAAATAATCATTTATATATATGCAAACATTTTTTTTCTAATTTAATATAACTATGCGAAACCTTAGTAACAGGATTTATAGTGTAAAATTTCCTAGAAATATAAAATATGTCGTACGCACAATTATACTTTAATTTGCGCAGTAATGAACACATTATACTTTATTTTTTCCTAAAATAAATCTTTTTATTGTAAAACATTAAAGAATATTTTGATATAATGAAAAAGACATATAATATTTCTATATTTAATTATTCCTATATGAAGACTAGCACAGTTTAGAAACGGCATACTTTCGTTTGATATTTTTCGAGCATCGGAGTAAAATATTCACCAAAGACCTGGCGAGCATCAGATATCACACGGGTAGAATTACAACACTATAGAAGCTTCGATTAATTTATAGTAAGCGTGAAAAACGTATATTATATGCCTTTTTGGAAAGGACCTATTCTTCGTACAAAGCGACGATACTGAAGTAGTTTCGCTTACCATGGATTGATACAATAATGTAGAGCAGGAAAATAATACTTGTTATTTCTTTCATTCTTAAGGTGTTATGAAGCACAATTTGTTTGAATGATCTAATGCGTCTTTTTGATTTCTCAGCTTCTTTGTATGCTGTAAACTAAAATTGGTATGTAAAATTTCTAGACATCTTTGTTAGAAGTAGAAATCTAGTATGATAACAATTGTGAAACATAATGGTCGTTAAAGGAAAATTTTTAAGAATATTAATATATTTATATATTCGAACAAGTACACGGTAGAATTATAACTATAGGATTAGTATCGTTATCATTTTAAGTATTTAATTTTTCGTTGTGCTTATATGAAGTTGTCACATCTGTGTTAACATAATTTTATCCATTTAGTTATGACTGCTCCTCACTTATTGCGGAAGTAGAAATCGAGTGAAGCGCTTTGTCGAAAAAATGTGCACATTATTAAAAAATGAACTATATCGATAGCCAAATAACTATAGAATTCTATTAAAATGAGCGCGTTTTATTGGTGTACGCTGAAGTTAGAATCTAAAAAATGTTTTCTAATTTTTCTCCACAGTTTGTAGTTGTTAAAATAATCGTACAAATTAGAAATAAGTTTATAGACGTATTACTCCAAATTACGTGAACACAATCAGTACAATGAATACAATAGTTTAGTATTATTTACATTATAATTTCTTACTTAAATGTATAAGACAATGTTTTTTTCTTAATTTACTAGCAAGTTTTACAGTAGCAGACTATTTTGTTAAAGTACACTTACCAAATGCAATTTTTAATCCTAGCCAGTTATACGCAGCACTTTCGAACAATGCATAAACTTGAATATAGTAAATCCAACAGTTTATATACGAAAAATGTTATTTATCACAAAATTCTATAGTACATAAAATAAAGCCATATAATGCGTTGTAAAATAAAAAAAAATTACGGCAGCACTGAAATGCGTGGCAAATTAAAAAAACTGGCGACAGCAATCGAATGTCCGTAAGTTAGAAAACTTGAAACAAAAATAAAATGCGTTGTGGATTCAAAATATTATGACAACAATAAATTGCGCTGTAATATACAATAACAATAATAACACAATAGATATTTCGCCTAAATGCATAGAAGCTAAGACAGGATCTGTTTTTATAATCTTTATATAATAAATACTAAAATTTGTAAACTTAAAATTTTTTATGTTTTAAAATTTTTAAGGCTTAAAAGTTATTAAGGCCCAAAAGATTTAAGTCCCAAATTATAAGTACCGATGCAGGAGACCCAGCATAGTTTATATAAGTCACACGGCACATTTTAACTGCTTAATACAATGTAACTATTATTTCTGTGCTCAAATCAATTTTGTCCTATTTTTTCCTTGATCCAATCTCTGAAACTGGAAACTCGAGTGTAGACGTCAGGATATCCTTCTGCACAACCTCGCGAATATGCTACTATTCCAACTTGAATACCATTCTTGTTGACTAGGGGTCCACCAGAGTCACCCTGAAAATTGAAAAGATCGTAAAGATATTTATAGAATTATTTTTGTGATTACAAATATATAGGCATATTACTGATATTTGGAAAAACACTCACTTTGCAAAATCCTTCGTTCTTTTTCGTTAAGGTGCAAATTTGTGATTCAATCACTGGATGTATCATTTGCTGCTTGCATTTGTCCAAGTCATAAACTTTTAATAAAATGTGTTGCAGTCGTTCAGGTTTGATGTTTTTCTGAAAGTTTACGTGGGTGCTACTACAAGATACTGTCGTTGCAAATAAAACGTTTTTAATCAAAATCTTTAATCTGATGGCTTACCACGACTCTTCCCCATCCACTTAAGACAACACTTTCTCCGACATTGACCTTCTCGTTTTTAGCCAGTTTGATTGGTTGAACCTTGTCATTGAATTCGATGTCTTTGTTGACGCGCACTAGACCGATATCATTTTGAAATTTTTCCTTGCTGTAATCTCGATGATAGATAAGTTTTTCAGCTTGGTAAGCTGTGCCTTGGGATCGTGATGTGGTACCGACGAAAACTTTCACTTTGTTGGCATTTTTTCTAATTCCCAATATAAAAAAGTTTTGACAATAGTTTAATATTTCGTATTTATTTAGATATTTTTTAATAACTTTTCAAATCTTTACCCTATAAGGCAATGCGTAGCGGTTAAAATCCATCGTTGGTTGATGATGGAACCACCGCAAAAGTGCGATGGGTTCCTCAGAGATACCTGATATGGGAATCTGCCTTCGGGAGCGTTTGAACCTCCATAGATTCGAGTTCGTAAACCTGAGAAGTGTATATTCGTTTACTTTTGTTAACATGAATATTATCAGTGATATATGCAAAATGTGTTTCCTAGTTTGATATACTATGCAAAACCTTAGAAACACGATTTATTCCTGGAGTTATAAATTATGTCGTATTTATTTATGTTGTCTAAGAGAAAAATGCACATTGTCATACTAAAAAAGATTTTGATTAAATAAAAAATAAATATAATATTTATATATTTAATTCTTCCTATATGAAGACTTGCACAGTTTAGAAACTGCATACTTACGTTTGATATTTTTAGAGTATCGGAGTAAATGTTTTTTTCGGAATGAAGCTAGTCTTTGTACAAAGCGACGATAGTATAGTAGTTTTGCTTACCATGGATCGATACAACAATATAGAGCAGGAAAATAATACAGGTTTTTTCTTTCATTCTTGAGATATTATGAAGTGCTACTCATAGTTTTAATGAATTAATGCGTCTTCTCAATTTCTTAGCGTCTTTATATGCTGTAAAGTATAATTAGTATGCAAAATTCCCAGATATCTTTGTTAGAAGTGGGCATGTATTATGATAACAATGCTGAAGCAAAATGTTCGTTAAAGGAAAATTTACAAGAATATTAATATATTTATATATCCGAATTTAAACAGGGAAAGTAAATGATAGAATTAAAACTATAGATTATTAATGATTAGAGTCTTTATCGTTTAAAGTGTTTAATTTTTTGCTGTGCCTATATAAACTAGTCACATCTGTGTTAACATAATTATCTATTTAGTTAAGACAGCTACTCATTTATTGCGGAAGTCAGAATCGAGTGCAGCGCTTTGACGAGAAATAGTGCAAATAATTAAAAAATGATCTATATCGAGTCGGATAACTATGGGATTATATGAAAATAAGCACGTCCTACAAATAAAAAACAAGTTTTCATGGATGTATTATTCTAAATTATGAATGAAGCACTACATTTTGGAATGCATTTCTCCATAACCAGTCTTAATAAATCGTGTACTCTGAGTAACTTGCGAAATTTTGATTTCATGCCAAGCATACGACATTTTAGATATAGTTTTATCTGTACTTGTGGACATTTATATAGAATGGATCAAATTTGTACTCAGTGTCTTAATAATCATAAAATAATGATTGATAAATTGGTGAAACGTGGAGAAAAATCATTACCTTATAGTCGAGTGTTTTAAAAAATAATTTAACTAATATAATTCTTATCATCAAAAAGTGTGTGTGTATATACAATGCATTATATTAGCTAACATTAAATTTAATTTATTTCCATGTACAATGATGACACTAATTTAGTATTATTTACATTATAACATTATGACTTACTCAAATATAAATGCCAATTCTTTTTATTTTTTAACGTAACTATTATTCTTGTGTTCAAATCACTGTTTTCCTATTTTTTCATTGATCCAATCTCTGAAGCTGGAAACTTGAGTGTAGACATCAGGATATCCTTCTCCACATCCTAGCGTGTATGCTACGATTCCGACTTGGATACCATTCTTGTTGACTAGGGGTCCACCAGAGTCACCCTGAAAATCACAATGGATATCAAACATGGTTGTAGAATTATTTGCGTGATTAAAGAGATGCACTATTTATATTTGAAAAAAGATACTCACAAAACAAGGTCCTTCGTTCTTTTTCGATAGCGCGCAAATTTGAGTTTCAATCACTCGTGAGCCTATTACCTGCTTGCATTTTTCGAAGTCATAAATTTTTAATAAAATTCGTTGTAATTCATTAGGGTTGACGTTTTTCTGAAAGTATAGGTAAGAGATATTAAAATATATTAAGATGAAATAAAACATTTTTAAAGAAGTTACTTAATCTGATGGCTTACTGCAATTTGCCCCCACCCAGTCAAGACAACAGTTTCACCGGCATGAACCGTCTCATTTTCAGCCAGTTTAATTGGTTGCACTTTGCTATTGAATTTAATGTCTTTATTGACGCGCACTAGACCGATATCATTTTGCTTTATCAGGTCGTCGTAACTTTGATGATAGATAAGTTTCTCAGCTTGGTAAGTTGCGCCGCTTCCTTGGGATAACGATGTGGTGCCGACGACAACCACTACTGAATTGACATTTTTTCTAAATTTGAATATAAGAAATTTTGCTAATAGTTAAATTTTTCATAATTTTATATATTTTTTTTAGTATCTTTGCAAATTCATACTCATTAAGACAATGAGCTGCGGTTAAAATCCATCGTTTGTTGATGATGGAACCACCGCAAAAATTGGTTGAATTGTGTATGAGCGCCTGATATGGGTATCTTTTTTCGAGAGCGTTTCTACCCCCATAGATGCGGGTTCTTAAACCTGAAAAGTTAAGAAGTGTACATTGGTTTACTTTTGTTAACATAAGTATTATCAGAAATATTTGCTAAATGTGTTTGCTAGTTTGATATTCTATGCAAATAATCTTGGTAACAGGATGTAAAGCATGCGAAGTTTTCTAGAATATAATAAAATATCGTATGTATTTATAAGTCGTAAGAGAAAAGATGAATGAAAAATGTTGTTAGAGAGTTTTACAGACTATATATATATATATATTTACGCTGAACGTAGAAAAATAATTGAGTGATGAACGCCTTTCATTTCCTGCTGCTATTAAAACATGTGATAATGTTACATTACTATATCTTGTTTTTTATTTTCTTTTGCAACAACGCTGCGAATGTCTTAGGTTATTGGTAAAAAATAGAGTAATAGAATAATAGAATATAAGTACAGCTTTAATGCTTTATTTTTTACTTTTATGAAATAAGTTAAACTTTTGTATTCGTAAATAAACTGTTTTAATAATTGTGAAACACTAAAAAATTGACGAAGAAAAGAGCACTAGAGTAAAATGCATTTATCCAGGATCTGATGTACTTATCATGTAGGTAGACATACAACTTCATGGGAGGACACGATTAATTTATACTGATCAAGGCCATTAACAAAGAAAATGTTAAATAGCTTTCTTAATTGTTCTTGGGATTAGGTTATGATACTATATTAGTTTGACTTACCATGAATTGATACAATAACAGAGAGTAGGAAAACAATACTTGTTACTGCTTTCATTATTAAGTATTATGAGATACTGCTTGTTTCAATGAACTAACGCGGCTTTTTATATATTGTAAAGTATATTTGTTATACAAAATTTCTAGCCATCTTTATTAGAAGTAGGGATGTATTACGATAACAATTCTAAAGGAAAATTATCAATTTTCATAAAAAAACAATAGTATTGAAACAATATTATTGGTTGTCTATTGTTTTCAATGTTTAACTTTACTGTACCTTCATTAACTATCTGTCAGATTCGTGTTTACATTATTATCTATTTACTTATGATATTGTATATACCGTATATTATCAAAAACCGAAAAATTGAATTTTCTTTATATTATTATCTTATATTGTTTGAAATAAGAATTCCGCTGTAATACACTGTGGAAATCATAAAAGACTTTTTATATGTAACATATCTTAGGTACACAATATCTTCGAAGGCCAAATTCAATTTTTTCAGTTACCGCAGGCTTTTTGTGGGTTTTTGACTTTAAAGAAACAAGTAGTATAAATGAGCCCAATGTATGTTTAAAATAAATTAGAGGTTTCGATTACGTAATGGAGTTTGATTCATTCTGTTATATAGATTTTTGTCAAATTATTCATTTTTAAGATGCATATATGCCAAATGAGAATTATTTAGCATATTGCGCACGTATTATATCCCTTTATTATATCCATGGGAAGTAAATCAATATATAAGTTTGGAAGATAGGAGAATAGAAATTATTTTATACTTCTAAGGAAATATTTTGCATATAGAATAATTATTTCATTTATTGCTCGCGAATTGCTAGCTGTTATTTCAATGCAGCTCTTGGTTTGTACAATAAAACCATATTAACTTAAAAAAATCAAACAATAATTGGCCAATCTAATTTAATGGAATAGTTGATATATTATGCGTAGATATACATATATATACATATAAATTTGAAAATTCTAAACCTTAAAATTGAGAGCGCGTTGAGCGCGCTTAAATGCACCTAGCTCTAGGAAAAATATTGCAAAACTTAATACAACTCCTATGATCCAAATAGCCAAAATCGGTATGACTTCCCATAGATCTATTACGTTTGGTACAGCTTCCGGCATCTTTTTGAATTTGTATAAATGTTCTCTCTTAAGTCGAGATAATATTCCATGATTAAGAAAACGAATAATGCTATAAAATAAATATAACAATGATATAGCTTGAATAATTATTTAATTATTTTCATCTAAATATGTACGTACGTACTAATAATTAAATGTTTCTGTATATGGGCTGTTCTTTACTAAAGCAATAGCTTGGTTTTCTTTGCGTGGCATATTCAATGATTTCAATACACACTTCGTATTTAGACTAATTCCATCAAACCTGACCTCAGTGGAATAGAATGCAACGTTTTCTTCGCAAGCCTAGTGTAAGAATTGTATAAAAGTATCAAGTAAGACCAAGGGTATTTATTGATTATCCTCTAATACCTGTTCAAAACCATCGTATGGATTGGTAGGTAATTGTTCATATTCTTTTAAACGCTCCTTAAAAGGTTTCAATAACCAATCACCAGTGTTCTGCATATAAATGAAATTAGAAAATATTTTGATAACAGCAATTGTTAATAAAACCATTACCATTAAAGTTTGATCTCTGCTATCTTTCAGAATAACTAATTTATAATTTTTATCATCCACAAACTCTTCATAAGTAGAGAATGGTAAATTACTTTTTAAAACAGTGATATAACTAGTTATTGTAGCTGAATAGATCGAATACACGATTAATGACAATACAAGTGCAGAGAAACAGATTACTTGTATCGGTTTGTTACACGGAGGCTCTGTTCATTGAAATGATTATATTAGGTTGGATTTGATTTGATCATAATTTTAATAATTGGTAATTAAAATTACCTGATAAACCTTGCTGGCAATAAATACCCCAGACATTGATAAAATTTTCAAAAAATAAGTTAATAGTTACAGTTTTTTTTTGAAAGTGGTTCTTTATGAGTGTCAATAGGACTGTTATAAGCAGTAATAATAATGCAAGTGCGATCCATGTATTTATATGAAATACCTTAAAACAAAGAAAGTTATTAAAATTAATTCACACTTTACTATTGCATTTATATTTTTGGAACCTATATACTTAGCCTTACTTTAAAAAATGCGGACCATTGAATGGATACCGTTTCGGGCTTCTTAGCATAAATTTTCAGCTGTACTCGAAATAAAGGCATTGCAAAGTCTATATCGACTTTTCGTTGTGTCGACATACTGAATAAGGCCAAGGCCACATCTGCTTGTTTACGAGCCAAGTTTCCGACAAGACCTGACCAACGGTTTTTGTAAAAATGGCCCAATGCATCTGTTTGAATCACTGTATTCGTCTTAAAATTACTGACATTTTTAAGAGTTTCTAGAACATTTTCAAGGTAGTCTGCTACATTTTTATTACGTTTAATCGACACAGGGTTATGCTGATTAAAGTATTAATATTAATAACTGTTTTTGCAGTTGACTTTTCAAATACTACGCCAATATTAAGTTTAATACACACCTTTGCAATACGAAGAGTGATACCTTTCATGTTTTTTCTCACCTGTAATACATTGTCATCGTTATCAAAAACCACGTGTTTGCCTGGCTTCCACGTCGCTAGCGCTATAACTTCAGTCGTGTTCTCGAATATCGCGTAGTACTTTTTTATGTCAATATGGTTCTGGCACAAAACCATCATTCTTGTATTCATTTGTAAACTAAAGGGATTTCCTTGTGGGTTTTCACAGTCAATGTTAACTTTGTTGCCAAAAATAACAAACCACGGAAACATGGATAATGTGTGACGTTTTGAAAACTGAAATTTTCTTAAAATTTTTTTTTCGTGTATATATAGCACAAAAAGTGGCTCTTTAGATGGAGTTTGAGAAATATCAGTCTCGAATTTTATCACATCTTTAAAATAAAAGTAATCTATGTCTATATACATCGACATAATATTACGATATGAAAATTGTTTTATTAGGTTTAATGCCACTATTTGACAGGCCCAATTCTCTGCGTAAATAGATTTTCACATTAAAATATTAATTGCGTTATAATAGCTAAATAAATTTGTTTATACATTACCATTGACGCTTTCTCGACTGGCAACAAGAATCACACCGGATGACTTGTAAAAGTCATTTATATCGTAAACTAAAGCGGTAAAGTCTACTATTTCTATATATTTTTGGGCAAAATAACAATTTGATTTTACAATTCTCAAATTTTGGAGAAATATTATAACTATCATGTATTTATATTTCATTTTTATAATATTAAAAGAATAAATTTAGTTTGTTTGTAAGGGTACCGTTAGCCTTTACTACTTTGTTCATTTTGCAATGAATCGCAACTATGACAGTGTAAGAAAAAATGTTTTTATCTTTATCTATATCTCCTAACAGAAACATAGTGTTTGAGTATTGACTATCTAAAAGGATAATACATTTAGTTTGGCCCATGAAGGGAATGATTCCTAAATACTGTCATTTGAATAGTGTATGATGTCTCAATGCATTTTTTTTTCTAGTTCTTTTACAAGAATTTCGATGCTAGTGTATAGATTTTAAATTTAAAAAATGAAAGTACGCCATAAAAATACAATAAAATAAATAATAAGTTTTATTTTACTGAATGATTAAAGTTATGTATATTATCTGCGTAAATCTAATAAGGACAACAAGAATCGATAATTACAACGTACTGTATCTCACAGTAGAAGGACAATACATTAAGTGTAATACAAGAAGGATTTAGCATTTAAATTTGATATACCAGAATAAGCAATACCTCATCCACGCACAGTATCAAATACTATTGCATGCGATAATTGCTTTGGCCTGGAGAAACATTTTCTGCGAAACAAGATTTCGATATAAAATATAATCCAGCTACTAGCTACCCCAATTATCCAAATAGCCAAAATAGGTGTAATTTCAGAGATAGTTATTACATTTGGTTTGTTTTCAGGGAGCTGGGTTAATTTATAAAAATAAAGTGACTTTAGTCGTGACAATATACCGTGATTCAACAGCCGTAAGATACTGAAAATGGAAAAGAAGGATAAATACTGACATTTAAAGCAAATAATAGAGGTAGTTTTTAAAGTAAAATTGGCATACTAATAATTTATTGTCTCCGTATACGGACTGTTTTTTGTGAGTGCTATCGCTTGGTTCTCGATTCGAGACGTCTTCAACGATCCTATGGCACATGGCGCATCTTTACTGATACTGTCGAATAATACGTCGTTTGCATAAAATGCAATTTTCTCTTCGCATGTCTGCATCAATTTTAAATACATAACTTACTGTTTCACTATTATTTTGCGTATTCAAAACAAAATTTGCATACCTGTTGAAAACCTTCATATGGATATGACGGCAATTCATCGTGTCCTTTTATTTTACGTTTGAGTGGACCCAGCAGCCAATCATTAGAATGCTATTTATTGAAAAGTCTAATTATTAATAAAATGTCTATATCGAATACATTAATTCTTACAGTTAAATGTTCATCCCTACTGCCTCGAAGAACGACCAACTTGTATGCTTTATTGTGTAAAAATTCGTCGTAGGTCGAGAAAGGCAGATCCGTTGTTAAAACTGCTATGTAACTAGTTATCGTAGCTGAATAGACGGCGTAAAGGATCAGCGATAGAATTAGTATCGAGAAGTAGAATATTTGTAATGGAGTGTTTACTGGAGGTTCTAAATTTTGAAAATCATACATTGTCATGTAGCCTGGTTATAACTTTAGTTTTCACGAAATTACCTGGCAGGCCTTGCTGACAATAGATACCCAAAACGTTGATAAAGTTTTCGAAGAACGATTGAACGCTGATGAACCTTTTCCATTTGTTTTTCATAAATGCTAAGAGTATTGGAAAAAGCACTAGGAAAATTCCAATTACAGCCCAAACGTTTCTGTTGAAAACCTGCATAAAATTCATTCCATCTTTATATAGTTACAATTATAAATTGTCTCAAGGACGAGATCTTACTTGAAAATATGCCGACCATCGGATCTTCACAGTATCGGGTAATTTAGCATAAAATTTTGTCTGCACGCGCATCAATGGTATCGCGTAGTCGACAACTTCCATTCTGTGCGTAGACATGCTGAACAACAGTTCTGCAATGTCTGCCTCTTTCTCATTCATTGATTTCATGACACCGTCCCACTGCTTCGTGGTCGCGTTAAGATAGCCGTATTGGTCAACCTCTAGAACGACTTTAGTTTTGAAATTACTGACGTCCGCAAGTATGCTCACGAGATTTTCGAGGTAATTGCTTATTGCATTGTTCGGATCATTTGCTGAATACTTTTGCTGTAAGAGTTTCAAACTGTTATGAATCAGAATTAAGAATGAAACGTAGATAATGTCATACCCGTGCTATCCTTAAGGTTATGCCTTTCATGTCCTTCTTCACCTGCAACAAGTTATCGTCATTCATCAGCACAAGCTGTTCACCGGGTGTCCAAGTAGCCAGATCAACGACTTCGGTTGTATTCTTGTAAATCGAAAAATATTTTTTAATTTTCAGACTCCCTTCGCACTTGACGATCATTCTCGTGTTCGCTTCTAAATTGAATGGATTTCCATGAGGGTATTCGCAGTCCAATTTAGCATTGTTGTCGATTAAAACGAACCACGTGAAAAACGATATGCCGCGTTCTGTTGAGACTTTACGAAAAAACTCAAGGCCGTCCGAGTCGTGGATGTACAACATAAAGAGGGGGTTTGCGGACTGCGCGAGTCTGACATTCATCTCGAAGTTCATGGTAAAGTTGAGAGTTGCGTAGCTTATAACTTGAGACATGACGTTGCGGTTGGAAAATTCTCGGATGATGGTTAGTACTGCTTCTTTAAATTCCCAGACTGTAGATAATATAGCACATATGGAATTTATTTTTACATGCAGAAATAATTACGCCCCGTGTACATATTGATTTGTATACTACCGTTGGCTGGTTGATAATCGTAAACAATCACAACACTGGAGGATTTGTAGAAATTTTTAACGTCGGAAGTTAGGGCAACAAAGTTCACGAGTTCTGTTCGGTTTAATGCAGTCAACTGCTGAACGTTAAACACGAGTATTCCGAGAAATAGTCCACAATTAAATATCATGGTAAAAAATAAAACATTCAATTTCAAGGACCAAGAGAATGAGTACTTACTACTTTAATGCTTTCGATACGTTACTAACAATGCGATTCAGAAGCGCACGAGGCTTTTGTACAATCTTCTCATAGGATCACACAACAAATGTTTCAACTACAATTTTCAGTGTAAATTATTGAACATCCAGTGACGATCAGTAAGGGCGATAAATTGTTCTCGTCGTTGATAAAGTACATGCGATCAATAACGACCTTCCGTTATTTATCATCGCGAGCTTCATGGCTGCTTACAAGTGATTTTTATTCTCTGGTCATTATGCAGCTGTATCATCCAATTGAATTTGATCGACGAGCTCGTATATGCAGAATTAAAAAAAAACCAAACGCCGAAAGGGTTTAACGCCATTATTCCCTGTTGAATAATTTACGACGCATAATCACATTTCCTGGAGGAACCGATATAGCGAGAGACAGTAGACTGAAGTAAAATCGATAATTTCCAAACTACGATGAAGACAATGTGCGCAAGCTGAGAGTTAAATTACATCGGTAAACGAATAAATTTCCAAAAGCGAGCAGTATCCGCTCTCGATCAAATCGATTAAATTGGAAATCATTTTTCACTTCCCAGACAATTCCCAGAAAAAGAGAGACACTTCGCAGCGGTGATACATCTTCCCGCAATCAAGCCACGAGCTGTCTATACTATACACCGCGGAAATCGATCGTGAAAATCGGCAGGGCCCCTATATTTTAATCCTCGAAACTCGATCGCATGCAAATCGGGGCTTCATAAAGATTTCGCTCTAGTTATACATAACGTCGTCTCGCTACTCGTGCGTAATCCTCGACGTCGTAAAACAAGCGTCGAAAGTTGCGGCTTTCCGAGTTTTGGAATGTAGTATATACACAGCTCTCGGTTGTACGCAAAATGAAATTCATACGTAGAAGTTTGGGCAAGTTTCTAGCGCCGAGTCGATTGCATATTGCCGAGAGAGACAGAGTATGATGTATATATATATCCGTCTTGCGTAACGCGCACCAACGAGGGATTATGAATAGTAATCTGTTTGCCCCGAGTATTTGCCTTCGAGAAGAAACGGCAGTGGGCTGTGTAGAAGAATTGTTTATTATTCTCGTCCACGGGTTTCGGGATATTGCGGCTTTGAGCGATAAACTAAATGCCGCTCGAGTCGTAACGTAATAGCTATAGATGCTGTCGCGTAACGGCTATATACACGGAGCAGTAAAATAAAAATAACGAAAATAAGAAAGACCAATGAAACAAAGCGAGAAACCCGTTGCGGAAGGTATATTGGTATACGTATAACGAGAGCGCATCAGATATACCCGCACAGGAGCTTTATATATATATACATACATACACGCGCGGGGATATTGAGTCGTTTCGCGTTTAACGATGCTCAATCTAAACCGGTCCACTCGACCATATCGATCCCCGTAAAGATTAGCGCAGCTGTTGCTGTATAGAGCCCAGTATGTATACGGCTTTGTCCCTCGCGCCTTATCAAAGCGTCTCTCTAACGCGCGAAATGAAGCGCCTCGTTGACGAAACTTTTCTGAAAAAAAAAAAAAACGAAAAGAAAAACAACCGGGTGTAAAAACGCTTCTGAAGGGCTTTTTATTCGTTATAAGGGAATTATGCCTCAAAGTGATGAAGAGGGTATGGAGGCTTTTTTTTGAGTTAGTGCGTCGTACGTTATTTTTATTATGGTCGTGCGGGTGGAGGACTTACGGGATTCAGCGGTGATCGATACTTTAGAAATTTATGGGGACGTGTGGTGGATTCAGCCGATTTTTACAACGATCTAAATTTCAATTCCGAAGGTATAATACGCGTATAATCTAATCGATTGATCGGCTGTAGATAAATCAAAGTATATTATGTATAACTTGCATAAACGAAAGTTCTGCGTGTATACCGCGGGAAAATTGAAACGATGAAGTGCAGTCAGCAGCAGTTTTGCCGCGGTTATAGAAACTGAACACTATAGCGGAAACAGAGAGGAAGAGGGAAATTTAAGGGTCGCAAGCTCGGAAACAAGGAGGCAAGAAGCTCGACGGGGGGAATATAAGGGAAACGTATAATTAGGCCAGAGGAGCATTAGCAGTGTCTCTCGGTTATGGTACACAGGCGCCGACGTGGAAATAAGTTGGCAGACAACAAATTGCTCCTTTAGCGAAGCTCGCGCTTGTATATAGAAAGCCAGCGGTGCGTTTACTCTGTCAAGTTCAGTTTCGAGTTCTCTATGTGTATAATGCAGGAAGCCAACGTCGATGAACTCGTCCATTTTCTGCGAGAATTAATTAATTCGAAGAAAAAAAAACCGATAATGTATACGCACGAAATAAATCTAATCGTCGTCCATAACGGCATACATCGAATGGGAAAATCGATATACAGGCTCGTAAAATACAGCGAGGCTTTTAACGTACATAAATTCGACTATGATGACTGCTCCGCACTGGCACTTACGGGGCGACTTAACTTACCGCCTCGACTGCGGATATCGATATCTTACCCTGGCTACTGCCCTCACCGGAGGGACCCTATAAGGAGAATTTACGATTGACCGCGTGGGGGCCTTAGCTCGATCCCTTGCATGCAGGTATATATGTGACGAGTTTCTCGTATCGGACGGTGTAACGGATGATATGGTCGGGAATACGTCGTCGTCTTCCGAGAGAGATTAAAAAATCGAGTCGATTATAGTTTTGTAAATTAAATTCTTACGTTTTTTGTATAGTTTAAAAAAGTGACGTTGAAAAAAAAAATCTCCCTGACGAGGAATCGAACCTCGGCTTCCTGGTTATTATCATTTCGTAACACTTCTGTACGAAATTATTTTTCGAGCCAGGCGCACTGACCACTATACTATCAGGGATTTCTGCAAATGTTATCGCTGACTGACAGATAGCTTGTGAACTATGATTCGTCGCAGCTACACAGGTATCGTGAAATATAGCTCGAATCGGAGATAAAACGTCGTGAATGATTTTTGCAGCCATATACGTAAGATTTTATATGTATAACCTGATGCATGAGTCATTCTGCGGCGACGCCTAGTCGATAACGTAGATTCCTTGAATCTGAAGTATTTGCGCGAACAGCTCGCGAAGTAATATATAACCCGAGCAGCCGCATTCTTTTTTATCGACTGAGAAAAATTTGAAAATTGATTCTCGTATTTCTATAAACATTTTAAATAAAACTACCTGTCGAAGGGTAAAAAAAATTCAGTCTACAAGAATTACTGCGAATTATCCGTATACGGGGTACAAAGCGTAATTACTGATAACAATCCACGGTAGAAAAAGTCGGTTCCCGCGGTCAGACGCGCGATTACATGTTAATAAATAAGCATTTCCAGCAGCGTAATCCCTCGGCTCTCCGTCCATAATTCACCTCAAAAATAACCTCGCCAGCGCGAAACCCTTTTCAATCCCCGAGCAAAAACACACACACACACACACACACACACACACACACACCTCCACACTTCAAACAAAATTGAAAACTCGCTTAGAGCGCGTCGGGCGAATCGCAAATCCTCGCAACACAGCAATAAAAAAAAAAGCAGCCCTGATGCAGGCTCGCCTCTTTTTTTTTCCACTGATCAAATCGCGCGTCTTCCCTTGGCTCGCCTCCAAAGCTCTCCACATACACTCGCACACGTCTCCTTACGCTCCGGCGCGAGCGTGCGCCTTTTAAAGCGAGAGATCGCGAAACAGACAGGGCCGCGCGGAGATTCTCCGACTTTCCCTCGCGATAAGCAGCCGGATATGCGGGGAGCCGCTATATACTGCAGGAAAAGAGGAGTCTCTCTTTGCTGCAGCGGCGGCGGTGCTCGCGCGAGAACTGATGGAACGGATAGAAGCGAAAAGGAGGGGGGGGGGGGGGGGTGGAAACGCAAGGTGCATATGAAGCGAGCGCGGAGAGGAGAAAATAAAAAAGTAGACGCGCGAGAGCTGCCGGAGCCGAGTGGAATAAAGTATGAGCGAAGGTGAATTATTAAATTAAGGCACGTAAGCAATAATTAAACGGATGAGAGGCGGCCGGCTTGATTGATGGGCGGGATGGAAATGATTTTCACGCGGTGTGTAATTATATTCGCGAAACGAGCGGAGTTACGTGTGTATATATGTGTATAGTCTGTCTAGCGAAGCGTAATTCAAACGAATTCCGATAACAGGATGGTGGAGGTGTGTATTATGTACGAAAGCTGTGCTCTTTATTCGCTGAATTTGCGAAAACTCACTTAGCGAAGAGCGCGCGTGTAGCCGACAAAGGAACGGCTTCGCAGTGCGAAGGGGATAATTAAAAGCGTCGATCGATAATCCAAAAAGGACGCAGAGCAGAGCCAAAAGTGGATTTTGTTTCGAGCTGGCGAATAAGGAAGGCTGCGAGGGACGGCGTATATATAGTGTGCCAGAGAAAAAGGAAGGAAGGAGACGGACTGCTAGTGTCGCTAAGAGAATTAAGTTGGTCCGTGAATTTCAATGCAAAAGATATCCAATTATACGAACCGAAGAAGTTTCAGTTGATCCAACGCTCACCGGGCAACAATAATTACTTTTCCGAGACGAGCTTGTGTACACTCTTGCAGCTTCATCCGTGACGATATAATTAATGTAAAGTGTGCGCGTATATATATAGGCGCCCGCATTTCTACGAGCCCGCGTCGATCGGAAACTTCTATATATAATAGTTGGACAACAGTTTTCGACTGATTCGGACTTTCGTAATTCGGCCTTTTGTCGCATGAGCTCAGAGCTTTTAACGAGTATACGACAAAGCTACAAAAAAATAAAACCGGCACAAACGAACCGCACGAAGTAGTAGTAGTAGTTGTAATAGTATACAGCATCTTAGAAATAACGAAACACGCAAAGTCTTGTAGCCGAAGCTCGTATTAGCAGGTTCTTGCAGCTTGGTTACATTTGAATAAGCCTTGAGCCGATAAGCTCATCTAGCGAAGCTCGAGCTTTTTCGCTAATTCTCCGTAAGCTCGCAGCAGCTTCGTTTGCTTTATTCCAGGCGGGAATTCATTATTGGGACCGGCGGTGAGTTAGCCGAGGCTTTTTGGAATAACATTTCAGTTGGCACATTTATATGCCAAAAAGAAAACGGTTCGAGTGACTCTCGGAGCTTAATTAGAATCGCAGCCTATAGTCCGTAACGCCGTAACGGGTCAAACGGAGGAATTTCATTTACCCAAATACTTTGGTGAGTCGAGGGGGAGCTTCCATTTGCACGAGTCGGACAGTTTGAATGTTTTGTTCTTAATCGAAGGCGGTAGGGTGAATTCGCGGTGGACTGCATGCTGTGCTCTGCTGAAGCGCCAAAGTAAATGGTCGAAATAAAATCTGCGCAAGTTTAAATTCGTAAAAATAAGCCGTATTCTTGCCGGGGAAGATTTAAGAGAAACGCGTAGATTCATGCGCCACGAGGGCGTAAGAAGCTCCGCAGAAAGGCGGAGCCGATATCAGGATACTGCGCGAGGTGTTCCCAAAGACCGTTATCCGTTATGGGACGCCAGGTATACACGACATCGTATATACAGCCCCCCCCCCAGTGACATAACAGTCCTGGCAGTAGAAAAGCACTCGGAGAGGCCAATTTAATGTCCTATACCGTACAGCCGAAGGACATTATTTCGGTAAGTCGAGCAGCGCGAACAAATGACTTTCCCGAATTTTTAAAAAATTCATCGCGCTCGATTGATCGATAATTCCTTCTGGCGCAGTGCGTTTCCTCTAAAATCGACGTTTCGTCGATAAAACGCCGAAAGAAGTGCGGCCCAGCTAAATAAATAAAAGAGGCGAAACCGAGGGGAGTACTGCAGACTGATCGACACTGAGTAAACTCGAGGAGCGAAGGTACAGTGTGGCTGTGGAAATTCGAAAGCGACTGAATTCGCAACTCTCCGAGCGCTATGTATATGCGCGAGTCTCTGCGGCGCTAACGAACGCAAATGAGATTCCGTCACTTGGGACTGTACGTGTGTGTAGAGATGCGTTGCCGGGACAAGCATAACTCTGGAGAGCTATAGATGAGGAGAGGATAAACGGATCGGCCTTTCGATTCCGATGGCGATGATGATGCTGCGAACGAGGCTGTGAGCGAAATTTTCGACGAGTCGGGGTTAGACTCTGTGGGAAAGAGAGAGAGATGGACGTTAATGGGAGGATCGTTAGTGAAATGTGTTCGTGGGTTGAAGGGCTGACGTTTGCTTCTGTCTACGATGTGACTATGCGCTATATTATACTTTTTTAACAAATTTGGAATTTTTATTATGTTTAAAAAAAATACAAAAGGATTTTTTAAACTGTCATTTCAATATTTTAGATTTCGGTTTTTATTAATCAAAGCAAACGCGTCACCTTGCAATCATTTTGTAACATGTGTTAGAGTTGTATAACAGTTGTAAGAAAAAATCTTCCCGGCGAGGAACCGAACCTTGGCTTGCCAATTATCGAAATACGATTCAGACGGGCTCACTGACCACTATACTATCAGGAATTCGGAGAGTATATAATGCTCCTGTACACTATACAGCTGCGACTGTGACTCATCTCATATTGGATATAGTATTCGGAAGAAAATGTTCTGCATCGAACAATTTTATTAAAGATAAGATAATGTATAACTTTCATTCCTTTACTTAACTAATAATAACGCAGCCCATTTATTACTCAAGTGTGTATATATATATAATGCATAATCAAATTATTTCGGATAAGCGCTGTGTTTATTATTAAAAGCGTCCTAGATAACAATCTCATTTCAAATAACCGCAGCTCCAGTCATGCATACACAATAAGAAAAGCAATCAAGATTCTGCGCCGGAAAAAAAGAAAGAAAAGCAAGAAATACACAATATAACGCTCAGCGAACTCGGCGAAAACTTATTTTCATCTCCCTCGCAACGACAGCGCTAGCTTCTCTCCGCCGCGTATCCACCACTTATATACCCTCAAAATCTCATAAAAACGCTCGCGCGGTCCGTATGCATAATAATAATAATAATAATAAAAGCCACTATACGTATATGTATATACACTCGCTTTCAGAAATGAAGCTACCGCACGAATATTATGCGAGCCAGTGCGGGAAGGGGGTCGTGACCCAGTTTCGCGATGTTAAAAAACTCTCCGCTTCCGAAATACTCTCATCATCGCATGACGAGACTGTATACGCGCCACAGTAGTCCGCAAAGTTATTATTGTCGCGCGTCTTCTTTCAACCGTGAAAATGTATCATAATTCGTATACTCCGCTTTCTTCTGCTTAAGCTAAAGTTTACGATTCACGAATTCTCTTATCTCGATTCGCATGTCGTGTATATAATATATACCCTTACATAGTCTGGGTGGAAAATTATTAAAAATTATCATTTTCCACCTGTCTGGAAAAGTTTTCCACTCTACGAAATACATTTACATCTCGGTACCTTGCTCCCTTGTAGAGATATACAAAAGAGCTTTTAGCCGTGTTTACCACATAGCATAATAAGAGATCCTCTTCATTAACCGCGCCATATGCTGCTCCGAGCGAACAAAAGCCGCGTCTCTTATAAAATTTCGACGAAAAGCTCTCTCGACTCCCTACCAAGACTAGGTAAAAAAAGCCGACGGGAAAGAATCAGATGCAAGCTGAGCTCGACTCGACCTTTAATTAGCAGGTGGATATGTGAGCTCGTATGTGAAAAAGGGTAGTACAGTCGGGGTCGCATTGTGCCTTCGTCGGTGAGATTTTGGCTTTGCGAATGGCTGGAGTCGCCTGTGCGAGCTAATTAAAGCTCGGACGAAGGTTATATCTTGTACGCGTTGTCGCGCTGGCTTTTAGAATATGATCGCTATACTACTAGAGTATTGTTGTGGCGGTAGTCTCTTTGCCCTTGAGCTTTATTAGAGTTTTTTGTCGAAAATTTGTCGAATGTAAAGTAGAAATTCATTAAGCTCGGTTAAAAAGGCATGACTTTTGAAGTAGCGCGTATAATACACACATCGGGGAGGCATCCAAAAAAAGAGCTCTCGCATATTTTCATCTCTCGTTACAGCTCACATTTAATTAGATGCGAATTTCCCGGACGTACTTGTATGTATATACGAGAGTTTTGAACCAGGCGAAATCGCTGTTTATTTTTCGCCTGTAACTCAGCCAGGAAAATATATAAAGGCTTTGAGAGCTTTCGCGCGTGTGCGCGTGTGTGTATATATATATATAGCAGCGCACGGGTTTACTTCAATTATCCAGAGTCCGTCGTTCTGCACACGGTGGAGCGTGGAACATTCTTTGTAAATACATAGAGAGAAAAGACTTTTGTGCCGCGCGCGACGTAGCGAATTTTTCGGACATGCAAAGGTATATATAATTAGCTTTTCACTTATAATTCTCGAGAGTAAATATATCACGTAAAATCGTGCGCGCGCGCTCGAGTATAGCCGCGCTTGCGGCTTTAAACGAATCTCCAGATTTTCAATTATACACAAGTCGCTTTATATACACGCTCTCCCCAAATATAATAAATATTAATTGATCGCATATAGCCAATTTTCCAAATCTCAATTCCCCAATAACACCGCGTCGTCAAATAAAGGAATCACACGCGTTCTCCACCGCACAATACTCGGCTCTCCGCACAATAGGTCACATGCCACGACAGAGCGAGCGCATACCATAGCCGGTTGTGCTTTTTTTCTTCTCCTCGCGCGCATTGTGATTATCGCGCGCATTCTCCCGGTCGACAATTAGCGGCGATTCGAACAATGGACGTTTCGAGGACCGGCCGCGGGTGTGCGTGTTAATTAAAGTTAAAAACGCTTATTCGAGAATGAACGAGCTAAGCGAGAGGAGCGCGAGGTGAAAATCAGCCGACTCGAGTTGCGTGAGATGCTGCGAGCTTTTCCTTTTTGAGCTTTGTTGGATGCCGAGAGCGATGGATTTATGATGCCGGTGATGCGGCCGGGTTTTCACGAGGAATTTCGGATATAATCGTTATTAACGATTTTAAAGTTCGCTTGGAATATCATCGATGCGTATACCTGTGATGTATATAATTGCTGAGGTATACGCCCTGTCGGAAATTTATTCATCCCTTTGTGCAGTCGTCATATCACGCGAGCACGGATATACCTATATATACGTACGAGAAGAGCAGGATCATTATATCGTCTATTTCATTTCACATACATGTATTCCGCGGGGAATATCATAAAAGTTACGAGCCTGTAAAATTATACGAAATAACCGCGCTGCCGTATAGTTCTGATACGATGAAATATGTATATATATATATATGGTTAAATCGACGACACACACCGAATTCGCATCGACGTGCGTTACGACATCATCGGAGACTCATGGCATAATACTCCGGATAAAGTACACACGCGTATAATCAGAGGCGTAAGTATACTATAAAAGTTGAATGAAAATCACGCGAGAATCGTCGCCACGCAAGACGAGCTTCATTACAATAATAAAGCTTAATTCACGACGGCGTAATTCGCGGCGGCGGTATATATTATGGTCCTCAAACAAAGCATCGCTTGGCCGGCTTTAACGTCTTACATCTTGAATTTACTGCCACTGCAGTGGGACTTGTTGTTATATTGTTGTTTGAAGTTTCGAGGAAACCGCCAAGAGTGAGAGAGGAGAGGTCATAACGCCGCGCGTTTACGGCCGGCGCGTTGAGCTATATATCGCATAAGCCATACGGGCCCCGCCTTCATATGGTAAATAACCATTATGGCCGGAGAGTCGGTATCTGAATGGTCGAAACGAACGCGGCTGTGCCGTCTGAAAAAAACAATAATAAAGCTTTTATCATTGTTATACAAGCAGAAAGATTCAGGGTGTACACGGTCAGACAAGGCTATTAAAAACGATTCTATATACCTCCGAAAAATACAATCTCATAACTCAATGCTTTTTTTCCCTCTGCCAGCTCGATTCCGGGTTATAAATCGGCGCCCGGGGGGCGTATACGATCCACCTGTGCGCGAGCTACGCGCGCGCATGTATAAAGCTCGCGCGATTCGTTTCGCCCGCGGCTCCGCATTCTTTTCTCGAAATTGATATCGAAGCATCCCGGAAAAATTCTTCCCGCGCAGCAACGGCTCTCCCGATATTATTGCCACTGATTCGTCCTGCGGCCGCTTACATATTCGGCTTGCGTTCTGGCGTTGTGCTCTGTTTCGGATATGTTCGTCGTGGGAGGTTGTCGTGAATTGCGGCGCGAGGCCGGAAATTATACGTACGCGCGCGTGGATTTGCTCGCGAGAGGGAAAGTGCGCACGGAGGAAAAGAGCAAAAGAGTTTTGGAGAAAGCAATATTTGGCTGCAGCTGCTGCTGTGTATGCAGGATTATTGGGTTGGATGACGTGGAATAGGATTCTTTTGTTCCGCGGGTGTTGAGGAGGAAAAATGTATCGGGAAAACTTTTTACAGCATTCGGGGAAATTAATTTTTTTCGGAACTGCTTTGTCATGGAGCTTTACGTTGATAAGAAGATACGGCCTTGTATGTAGAGACACGTGTCGCAGAGCTAAGTTAAACATGGAAAATAATGGACACAATGCGTGTCTATATTTCTAAAGAGTTCAAAGAAAAGTTTGAATATCGAAGGTACTTATACTCAAGAGTATAAATAAGTAGGTGTAATGAAAAATTTATGCTATATAGTTGTATAAGAAAGACGTAGCACTCATCGTCTCAACGATGAAGGGAGTAACGGTCATCACTTTCTTGCTTTCACTTATTTTGACAGCTCATGGTAAGAGAATTCATTTTTTTGCACTTGTATGTAACTTGTGAATAGATACTGTATAAACTTAGATTTCTTCAAATTCCGAGTGAAATGTTTTTATATTATTAGATACATTTTGACATAATTCAATGTTCATCTCTTGTCTAAACGTATTACCGATATCGAATGTTGAAGAGCTAAAGAGCTTGTAGACCGTTTGTAAATAAATAAATAAATAAATTCAGGTTTACGAACTCGAATTCATGGAGGTGCAACTGCTCCCGAAGGAAAATACCCATACCAGGTGTCACTACACACAAAATTAGGAGGTCACTTCTGCGGTGGTTCGATTATTAATAAACGATGGATACTCACTGCTGCGCATTGCTTAGCGTGAGAATTTTCAGAATTATTCAATGATTATGTAAAAGTAATAAAAAAAATAGCTATATATTTTATTCATATCATTATTACAATTAGTAAGGACAACATTAAAGTCGTGGTCGGTACTATATCCCAAAGTCAAGGAGGCGAGGTATACAATGCCGAGAAGAGCATCGTTCATGAATCTTATAATAAGCTGACGAAAAATAATGATATTGGTCTCGTGTACGTTGACAGAGACATTGAATTCAACCGTAAAGTGCAACCAATTAATCTAGCTGACAAGCGTACGAAGATTGAAGACAACGAAGATGTAATGTTGACTGGCTGGGGCCGAGATTCGGTACATCACTTTTGCAAAAAATAGCGATCATCAAGACCATTTTTTTATTACTTATAATACGAGATTTTAGGAAAATGAGAGACCCGATAAACTGCAATTTTTTGAATCGCAAATTAATGCCTTCAGACTATGCAAACTGTCAACGCGGAATGTGGTTGAAGATACGCAATTCTGCACATTTGGCAAAAGAGCTGGAGGTATTTGCAATGTGAGCATTATTTTGATATTTATATTAGGTATTATAATATCAATTTTGTCAAATACATTCAAACAATCATACTTTCTAGGGTGATTCTGGTGGACCCGTTGTTAATAAAAATGGCATCCAAATCGGCGTTATGTCATACAAAGGTGGGCTTTGTGGAGATCCAGAACCTGATGTTCATGTTCGAGTTTCTAAATTCCGAAATTGGATAGATAAGAAAATAACAGGACCTTGGTATGCGAAATTCTCAATTAAGAACATATTTAAAGTGAAGAACTAGTGGCCAAGTAGACGCGTTGTTAACACAAAATCGTTTGCTGATGATGAGACTACATATTATACTACTATATAGCTGTATATCGAAAGCATGAGAGGAAAATAAGAAATAAAATGACATTATAGATTTTTAGTTCGAATTTTATATTTTATTATAGCCCAATAGTTAACTGTCTAATCCTGTAACATGTTCATACGTAATCTCTAAAGTTCAACATTTTTTCATTCACACTTTCATCATTGCGATTTTTATAAATAAGCGCAGGTTTCTGAAAGTCCGTTATTTAATATCAATTGTGTTTTAGTTTTCCTCGATTCAGAGTTACAAGCTTAAAGAAATACCATGTTATGGCATATGAGTATGTAAAGTTAAACATTGAAAACAATAGAGATAATTAATTTTTTTTTCTTATAGCTGTATTGAATTTTAAGTTAATGCTTATGTAAATATGTTTAAATACTCCTTTCTATTACTACAAACTATGTTATCAGACCATACATTTACGTATCAAATGAAGAGTTTGCCGATCAAACGCATTATAAAGAGTATCGGTATCCAAAAATCAACGATTATTATACCAGAAACATTTAATATTCAACAGGTTCTACAATGAAAGAAATAGCATCCATTGTATTTCTCCTCTCTCTTTTTGCAACGATTCATTGTGAGTAAAATTAATATTTTCATTTAGATAGGTTGGTATGCATACGAATCAAATAAATTAAATAAATCGATATTAAAGTTGGATTATATTGTATAAAATATGACGCATAAAATCAAATAAGTAAATTTAGAAACTATTCAGGTTTACGAACACGAATTCACGGAGGCTCAACTGCTACCGAAGGAAAATACCCGTACCAGGTATCACTACAAAGAACTCGTCACTTCTGCGGTGGTTCAATTATTAATAAACGATGGATTCTGACTGCTGCGCATTGCTTAAGGTGAGAATGTTCAAAATTATTCAAAGATACCTAAAAATAATTAAAAAATAGCTATATTTTATTCACCTTGTTATTATAATTAGTAAGGACACCATTAAAGTGGTGGTCGGTACTGCTTCCCAAAACCAAGGAACTGTGTACAATGTTGAAAAGAACATCGTTCACGAAAATTATAATGCGGAAATGGACGGAAATGACATTGGTCTGATACGTGTTGACAGAGACATTGATTTCAATGATAAAGTGCAACCAATTAAATTAGCTGCAGAGCATACGAGGGCAGATAGTAATGAAAAAGTAGTGTTGACTGGTTGGGGTAGAATCGCGGTAAGCAATTGAGTGAATACGTTATTTTAACAACTTCTTATTACAAGTACATGGCTTGTAATATAAATAAAGCTATACGAAAGTCAATTTTTGATCGTATGAAATTAAATTTTAGGGTAATAGCAGGCCCAAAAGACTACAACACATTATATTGGAAATTTACGACTTTGAAGAATGCAAGAAGATACACCCAGATATAGTTAAAACAGAAATGTGTACTTTATCCAGAAGAGGTGGTACTGCTTGCATGGTGAGTATTTATTATTTATTAACGGCCATACGGATTTTGCAAATAAATTATAATATAATCTTATTTCTAGGGTGATTCTGGTGGACCTGTTGTTAATAAAAATGGCATCCAAGTCGGCGTTGTTTCACATAGATACGGAGATTGTGGAGATGGACAACCTGATATCCATACTCTAGTTTCTAGCTTCCGAAACTGGATAGATCACAAAATAGCACAACATTGATTTATAAGAGACCAAGACTACACCCGTATTGATTCATCCAGCATTGAAATCAAATAATAAGAAGCCCACTATTAATTTCGAATTGAAATATAGTATTTGTGCTTCGCGTTATAATACGTATTACTTTAAATTCTCTATTATGTTATTTGTTATTTGCACATATTATGGAAATTAAAAAAACATGAGCTTTGAAGGCTTGTAAAATTTCAGCATGGTGGAATTCTGAAAACAATAAAGACAAATATTTGCTGGTTTTAATGAATTCTTTTATGCGGAGTATCGTTGCTATCTATCGAAACCTTTTTTTTTTAGAAAAGTAAGAGTATGTATTGCAAAGTAGAAAAAAGTATTTAAATATCTAAAACACTTTGGTTTCTATATTAGTTCGAGTAACCAACAAGTAATATTAGTTTCGTTTAAACTACACATAGTGTTCATGACATTAGAAATGAAGGAATCAATAATCATTATCTGTCTACTCTCCATAATCATATCGAGTCAAGGTAAGGAATATCGAATATGTCATAAAATGAATGTGATTCTTCGGAAACTATTCGTTAGTTTTTTAAATATATCCCTCACTTTTATACTTTAGCGACTATACATTTTAACAAAAGATGGTATAAATATAATTAATGTGATATAACAGAGACAACAATTCGCTGCTTTTAGGCTTACGGACACGCATCTACAGAGGTTCAAACGCTCCCGAAGGAAAGTATCCATATTTTGCATACCTATATAATTCATATACTTATTGTGGTGGTTCAATAATTGGCAAACGATGGATTCTGACTGCTGCGCATTGCTTCGAAACGTAAGACTGCGCAAGCTTATGAAGAAATTATTAACAGCTTAAGTATTATTACTTATTCTATTTTATGCATCTATTTAGGGGTGATCCTAGAACTATAACAGTTATGGTTGGTAGTACATCACTAACACGAAAAGATGGCACAGTTTACAAAGTCGAAAAACGAATCGTTCACGAAGCTTACGATGAGGAAACGGTCGAAAATGATATTGCTTTATTGCGAGTTGATAAAGATATTGAATACAACAATAAAGTGCAACCAATCACACTGGCTGAAAGAGGCACGAGAATTGCCGACAGAGAAAGTGTGGTAATGACTGGATTCGGTCGACTTGCGGTAATATATATAATTTGTTAAAGTGGTCTTTCATCCCATACCAGTATAAAAACAACAACTTTTGATGGTCATTAAATTAACTTTTAGGATAAAACCCAGTCTGAGAGGCTGCAATCTGTTGTATTAACAGTG
Organism: Muscidifurax raptorellus; assembly: GCA_020010945.3. Classification (NCBI taxonomy): domain Eukaryota; kingdom Metazoa; phylum Arthropoda; class Insecta; order Hymenoptera; family Pteromalidae; genus Muscidifurax; species Muscidifurax raptorellus. The sequence goes on from CM052078.1 coordinate 40,433,367, forward strand.
TTTGGCTATAGTGCATGCAAGAAGGTGGAGCCAAATATAGTCGAAACGGAAATCTGTACCTTGCATAAAAGTGGCAAAGGTCCTTGCATTGTGAGTGACTTTTATTTGTTATTTGTTGTGTTGATCTTTTCAAAATTATAAATGTATTTCAACAAACGTATTTTTAGGGAGATTCTGGTGGGCCCCTTGTTAATAAAAATGGTATTCAAATCGGCATCGATTCGCATGCTTTTCTCAACAATTGTGGAGTAGCTCCAGAAATCTATACCAAAGTATCTAGCTTCAGAGATTGGATCGATAAAAAAATAAGACAATATTAATTTTAGTATAGAAGAATTTTCGTTTATAAATTACGTAATCATGCGGAACTCTGTTATTTATAAATAAAATAATTGAATCGATGAATAAAATATTAAAAAATTTCCTTCAAAACAATCCTATCTAAAAAATTCTTATCAGTGTGTATAGTTTTAAAAGACTGGAATCTAATGTTTGAAAATCAAACATACTACATCGATGACAATAAAAACGAAAAATACATTCTGATAGTAACATTAGTTCTTCGAGGCACGTGGAGCGTATCGCATTAACCATGAAGAGAATAGCAACTTTTATTTTGCTGATTTCATTCATCATATCAATACATGGTGAGAAAAATTAATGTAAAAAAGTATAAATGTATCATTCAGAATGATATCTTGTATAAAACATTCTTGGATAGCTACAACTGCATTAGTTATATCGTATATGAGTGTATGACAGCTTTCCCGGCTCTTTGTGAGACTTTTTTCTCTGAAATAAATTCTATAAAATGTTCTTACATTTGTGCAGGATTGAAACGAACACGGATCTATGGAGGTTCTCAAGCCCCAGAAGGTAATTTCCCTTATCAGGTGTCTCTTCGAAGGCCATTTCACTTTTGTGGTGGCTCAATCATTAACGAACGATGGATCTTAACTGCGGCACATTGTCTGAAAGGGTAAGGTTTTGCTAAATCACTTTCCAAATTTCAAATTTTTATCCTCAATTTTAATTTTTGCATTCAGGAAAGATGTTAATAAAATAAAAGTTGTAGTCGGCTCTACGTCAAGATTCCAAGGCACTGCTTACCAAGCTGAAAAGCTCATCTATCACGATAACTTCACGTCGGCAACATTAAAAAATGATATTGGTCTAGTGCGAGTTAAAAAAGATATCGAGTTTAATGAAAATGTCCAGCCAATCAAACTGTCTACGAAAGATACGACTATAGATGTCAACGAAAGCGTTAGTACTACTGGATGGGGTGAGTTCAAGGTAAGCAAGTACGAAATGGTAAAGTTGTTTTAAACTCTTTCTAACATATTTTAATATCATTTTGTTCAAATATAAAATTTTAGACTGACACCTTGCCTAAACAACTCCAGCTTATAACATTTAAAGTTTCTGACACGAGGAAATGCAATAAATCATATTACAGACAATCTGTAGGGGAAACGCAAATTTGTATAATTGCAAAAAGAGGTGCAGGTGTCTGCAAAGTGAGTATTTTTGCTTATATGATATGTGTTATACAATTGAAAAATAGTCATATACAATTAATTAAACTTTTCTCAGGGTGATTCTGGTGGACCTCTAGTTAAAAAAAATGGTATTCAAGTAGGCGTCGCATCATTTATACGCGGAGGATGTGGGTATGGATTACCAGAGGTTTACACTCGAGTTTCCAGTTTTAGAGATTGGATCGATGAAAAAATAGGACATCATTGATTTCAATACGCAAATAGAACGGCCAAATTAGAAACCGACACGTTATATCCTCGAATAAAGTATCACAAATAAAAGAAACCGTCAATTCTTCAAACCGACCTGACAACCATAATCCGTTATACACAAGTGCTCATAAAGTTTAAACAAGATTAAAAATATTGACACGTCACTCGTACAGTCGAATCGGCCTTCATTTATCACTTGTTTACACACTCGAATCACTCGTTACCTCCTTCCACATTCCCACACACGCGCCTATATATTTTCACGCAAACAGAGACAAAGTCAGCCAAGCAGATGCGCCGCCCGAAAACTGAAGGCCCGAGAGCTTCTCCCTCCGCTATATCTACGGTGTAAACACACAGCAGCGACGTCCCGGCATAAAATGTGACGTGCGCGGCGCGTTGGAGAAAGAAGGGGATGTCGGGCAAACCTTGAAAAAGCGCAAAAAGAGCGAGAACGTCGCTGCGAATAGACGAGGCGAAAGACGGGCGAAAAGAGACGCGGATAAACGGACATGGGGAGGAAAACGCTCGGTGAGAAAAAGGGTGAAATGGAAAAGGAGGAAAATTCGCGAGCGCGCGTGGAGGAAAAAATTGATGGTTAGCGCGCAGTAATTACACGACGACCGGCTATGTTTGAGGCTTATGCAAATCGCGCGCTGAATAAAATATTGTTCGGGCTCGTTTGAATATTAAGATTTAATCTTCCGTTTTTTAATATTCGCCGGAAAATTGAAAGTCGCGAGCGCGCGTGTAAGTATTTCATTTACCTTCTTGCTTTATAAAATCATTTGGAAAATTCTGATTTTTTAAATGTTTTATCATATAAACGAGCTAAAGGCGGCGATAATAAAACCGCCTGGGGTCTAGAGTCAAAGAAAATACGGGGTGCGGGGCTGTGAGAGATAGAGGCGAAGAGCAATATAGTCTCGCGGAGCAATAGATGCGAGAGAATCAATGCCGCAATTCGCTCAGCTATATATACTGCTGGCATTATTCAAATAATGCCGGCATTTATGTGCTTCGAGGTATTGAGCCTCATCAGCGATGGCATTTGATAGGTTAAAGTGTTTTAGTATAATATCGCTCTAATATTGAATTAGAGATATTTTAAAACGAAGCCTGTGCTTCATACGTTCTCGACCTACTCCATATGGTTCTGAGGTAAATTTTTGTAAACAGCATTTGTGCTGTAGTCACTCTTCACGAGAATAGTCCAACGTCAACCGCTGTATATACGATGGTTTTCTCGCACTGCATTATTTACAGCATTTTCAACTAAACACGGGCGGCTGAACACTACTCTGCGAATTCACATGGAGTTTGCGGGTATAAATACACTCTCACGTTTGCTCTCGAGTTCGTCAGGTGGATTTCGTACCGAGTATCCTGATACAGGATTTTTTTCGTGCTGCATCTGTGCTTTTTTATTTCCGCGTTATCTGTGCATACGCGAATGTTTCAGAGATGCGTGTAGATTATTATACTTTCTTAAAACTTACAAGTTTAAAAAAATATAGTAGATGAAGTGGATTTTGGTTCTACAGTGTCAATTTATGATAAAAGGATATATGAAACTTGTCTCATAGTCTAGAGCACAAAAACTTGAATTAAAATCAATCGAGTTCCATGTCTCTGGAAAACCTGAGATATTTGACATTGAAAAATTCAATTTTCGGATAGAAAACGACGTGCTTCACACAATGTATTTGGGACATTCTTACCCAGACGCGCGCAGTAGACCCACTTTTAGTTTTCAAAAGCATTACGCTATCAGTCACAGCTATTTTTTTGCTCTTTGATTAGGGCGACTATCTGTGAGCACACCTGCAGTTCGCCTCTCATTTTAAGTCGAGGCGGCTGCACAAAGAGGGCGAAGAGAGCACGAGCTGGCCCGACGACGTTAACGAAGTGAGAGTCGCTGATAAAACACAATGCTTGTAATCTCGAGAACGCCGGCCATTAAATTCTCTGAAAGGTGTCTGACTTCTGTTGAATTTCGCGTTCTCTCTCTCTTCTGAAGATATAGTCGCTGGGCTAATTTTGCTGCGCTACCCATTATAAATTTTATTAATTAACTGCCTTTCTGCTTGTCTGTAATTATACTGGACGAGCTTTGCACGTTTTGTCGTTACAACGCTTATTATTAATCTTCTTTTTCTTTCTTTGAGAATTTATTGTTGGGAGAGATGGATGATTAAATGCTGCTGCGAGAGAGAGCGAGCGAGAGAGAGAGAGAGAGAGAGAGAGAGAGAGAGAGAGAGAGAGAGAGAGAGAGAAAGAGAGAGAGTTTGTCAAAGGGAAATGCGAACGTCAGAAACACGAGAGTCTAAGTCCCGCGAAAGTTGCCTGGATGCTTCCGCTCTGACCTTTCAGTTATTTCAGATGAGCAATATGTCAGCTGCAGGCGTATTGGCTCGTTTCGCGTCTGTCTAATCGTCGATACGGAACAACGTGTATATACGTTCTATCATCAATGCATTTCGTGTATCTATTCGTTTTATACATAGAAAAACCTTTTTGTTTTAAATCAAAAACCGACCCAACAGCGAGTGGTTACTTTCCGAGTTTCACGAAATTTTATGTATACTATCTCAGAATTGCATATACTTGGAAGTTTTCACTACGTATATACAAGGTATCGATTTCACTTTCGTTCAGATCCAACCAAAACAACTTAAAAAATAAACCCAACATCCATCGGTCAATATCAATAACTCCCGAAGCACAAACACACACACACCGATCAGTCACAAAACCACGAACATCTACCCCCCCCCCCCCTCACATTAATTTCAATTATATCATCCTCTCCCGGCAAATCGAATTACTCCTCCCGCGCACGAGCGAATTTCGCACTGCGAACTTTAATTCGCTCGTATACGCATCAGAGCAGCGCCATTAACAATCACCTTAATGCCGGGCTCAATTATCGCTCGAAACCCGCGTGTGCGGCGCTCCGTAACGACTTGCCGAACGGTACCCATATACGCTCGGTATGATAATTAACCGATCCGTCGTATATCGATGTGGCCTATGCATATCCCAGTGATTCGAGACCTGAGACGGTGTATTTCGAGATCATAATGGGGATACGCGCGCTGCATAGAGGCTTCGAGTATTCGTCTTCGATGAATTTGACCGACATGCATTTTTTCTCTCTCTCTCTGAAGAAGGCAGTTTAACGAAATGCACCGAGACGAGGCCATTGGCGATTCAGTTCGCGTTCCGGCATCGAAATTTTCCGGCTAGTCGGAGGTGGACACTGCCGCCGGTGAATCGATAGTCGATCCTTACTTATGAGTCTTCCGGCTACCGACGCTGCGGAAACTACTTCCTCTTCCCCGTTGGAGCTATTTTACGAGGAGGTGCGAAGCCGAGAAGGATGAAGAAGTGCTTTTCGAGCCTGTGCGAGAGGAGTTATGGCCGAATCATCGTTTATTTCGATGAATAGACTCGCGCATGATTTTAATCTTTTTTTACCGCGTCTTTTTTTTTTAAGCGGAAAGTCTTAAGAAAACACGTGAGAGCGAGAGAGAGAGCAAGATCGCCACTCGGGAGTAGAGGGCATTCGTCGACGGTGAAAAATGAGGGGAATTCAACGAGGGACTACTGGGCTGCAATTCGCTCTCACCGGTGTAAGTCTCGATCGCTCCGTATATACTACGTATATACTAATACTCTATATATTTTTCAAAGCTTTCTCTTCAAAATAATAATAGCCGCGACCACGAAGAATCAACTCGACACGTCCGAAATCCGAGTCGTTCGGAAGCCTTTGAAATACAACGATTGGTATATATATAAATCGAGTAATATATGTGCTCGGAATAGCATCAGACCCGCGGCGCTTTGTCCGCGCGACTCTGCAGCGATGAGAGGGGAATAAATGAAAGAGCAACACGATTATGTTATTAAACGCGCGGGGGAGAGTGCGCTTCGAAGTGCGCGAAACACGAGCGAGCGAATGGAAATTTTAATGAGATTTACTTGTAACGCGTGTTATATATTTTATTCCCGGTAGAATTTTAATTATTTAAAAACGCATCAGTGGAATTAAGTATATATATATATATATATATATATATATATATATATATATATATATATATATATATATATATATATATATATCGCGATATTACACAATCGCGCGATGAGTGTAAAGGGCGTCGGTGAACATACTGTTTTTCATCACTGCACATGTGCAGCATCACATGTGTTTTAAAACTAGGCATTTACCATAAGTGTCTCTGCCATATATATATATATATATATATATATATATATATATATATATATATATATATATATATATAAAACGCACGCGGCGGCTTTTCCTCTCGTCCGTCCGCGCACAGAGCTCGCGTTATTGCGCATTTAAAATTTATTAGCAGCGCGAGCGGTCCGGCATCTTCTTGCTGCTGCCTCTTATTTTAGGCATTTTTTTTTGTTTTATACATCACGTCGGCTCCAACTTTTCTCTCTAACGTGTGCTGCGGAGGAAAATTCCAGGAATTTTCTTCTACGGTGCCAGTCGCAGGATCCTCGACAATTTGCTCGACGCTTCCTCCAACTGTCACCTTTGAGGTGAACGTACGACGGGACGAAGCTTGTTTCGAGTTCCTCTAGGGAATGACTTTGCGAAGGTTCTTTAATATTTTCATGAGGTGCAGTGGTTTATGATTGCATGAAGCTTTTTCTTTCATTTGCACAGGATTAAAATGGGTTTTTAACGGTTTGCTTGTATAATGGAGCTGACTATATAGATATATATAGATAGAAACTTTTCGCAGAAGCATTTTTGACGCGAAAACCATTTTCCGTGTACAGCTTATAGAAAGAAATATTTATGTACTCAATGCTCGGCCTGAAAAACATCAAACAAACCAAAGGAAAATTGACTGAACTGTCGATTCTGACATTCAGCCACTGTCCCTTACCAAAACTCAGACTCAAAACCCTTACACATTCATTTCCAGGGAAAATCGTTCTCTTTGAAAGGAGATCGACAGACGAATAGGGGGAAAAAAATTCCTCGGAAAAAAAACTAATTCATCCCTCCTATATACACACACGCGCGTTGAATCCGAAATTTATACGTCCACTCGGGCCGATTGGCAATATCCGCGCGCGGCTTCTTATACACGCACACGACCGCGGAATTCGCACGATAATTTAGCGAGAATCCGGGGGGTCAACGTTTTATGGGGCCGTTAAGGCGTCGGCTGGACGTATATGTATTTACGCTCGAAATGTCATTCGCTCACACACAAGGCCGTCGATTAGATTGTTTATTATATATACATAGTTGTATACCTTTTACAGCTGTACGGGAAAAATTAAGTCGTCGAGTGTTTTCGGCTTTGCTTTTATCGTTCGCGAGCTTTTTCAATCTATACGTATATATATCGAGGCGAGACAAAAGTTTTTGATCGATCCGCGAGACGGCAACGTAGCGTGACTTTCTCGCTTCGCGAAAATATATATAGACCGAAAGAGGGGCAGAGAAAAGTGCCGAGGATTTTGACGATTCGAAGTGAAAGTTTTATCGTCCTCGATATTGTTCTTCATCGGGATTGTTAGAGCCGCATTGGGGTTTTTAGTGCAGTCGAAACAGTAAAGGATAAATGATCGTTGTGAAAAATGTTGTTTTGCCGGAAAAAGATTACTCCCACGCGCGGCGACACACAGGACACGAGGAAAGTTTTTACTATATATAGCAAAGGATCGTAAATAAAGGGGGCTATCGAACGGCCAGCAACTAAAGGCTGCTCAGCTCTTCGTTTACGGCGATAATAGTCTTTAACCGTAACTATATGAAAAATTCAGCTCCGCCTGAAAATTCGACGAGATCTGCAGAAATACGTATAACATATCGGTTTCCGCATGACGCCTCGTTAGTTACGTAACACGTCCTTCTACTTAGTTTCCCGCGCAGTGTACTTGCCGGCGCGTCGCTCTGCACTCTCTATATCATTCATCAGCTCTTTTTATTGACCACGTAATGCGGAGAGCACGTGCGCTGCTGCAGTTTCTCGAGACTCGCGCTGATACGTTTTTCGTCGTCCATCTCTAATACATCTTTTTGGCATTGTCGAGTCATTGGGAGGAGGAGAGATACCGACGTTATCGACTGCTGCAAACACATTTTCTCCCCCCCCCCCCCCTTTGGCTATTCTTTTTCGCGCGTTAAGTATAGACGAGTCGTTTATGACCTTCGGCGAATGCCTGCATCAGTGATGGTTCTTCGGTGCATGTCTCGGTTCTGTATAGCCGCGAGGTAAGATAGTTTAATAATTAATTATGCATTTTGGCGATTATTACTATTATTGTTTGAAAATTCGTGTTACAAGAGTCGTTGTTCCGTTCTCTTTTTTAAATTATGGCATATATTCTATGTTTGTGTTTGCTGATCTTTGAGGTTAGATTACTATTTATAGCTGCGCGTCTAGCAACAAGTATACGACTCAGATATACACACGTTAACTAAACTATTTTTGTAATTAGACGCATAACTATCTTGAAAAAAACTATTTGTAGTATACACTGATCTAATCCATTTTCAATCACTATATAATTCACATAAAACTTGTTTGCACATAGAAAATCCAACGACACATTTCCACACTAGATTCCTATGTATAAGCGTCTCGCTCAGCAGCAACGATTCATAATACGCCGCTCGTAACATGTTAATAACCACCTACTCGGCTCGGAAAAATATCCCCATCTTTACCAAGATTAGAGGTTACTCTCTCTGATCGTCAAGTGACTCGTAATAAGCGTCGCCGAGCCACGGTAGGCTGTTTTACGTCAGTTCGCGGTTCCTATTGCATTAGCCGGGTCATATGCGCGAACGTTCGAAATCGCGTTACTACATCGCCGACCGGTGCAACAAAACGCCGCTACAGTTAATTTAATCATCGCGTTGGAATATGTGCCGCTGCGAATTTCGAGCTCCTGTCTGCGCGCCACATCCGCGATGTAACAAATTAATGCTGTTTCAAATTCAATTAAACAATCCAGCGTGCTGAGCATTAATTAGACCGAGTTTTGTATATATATATATATATACACAAATCAAAGAGTGTTCTATTCTGGTCCGATTGAACGAGTTTTTAATTTGACTCGTCGTTCGTTGCTTTTACAGATGAAGATTTCAGCTTGGATTTTGGTGTTATGCCTGTGCGTGGGAGGTGGCGTCGATGGGACATTAAAGATTCTCGCGTTGATGCCGCACAACGGCAAGAGCCACTTTTACTTCGCCAATGTTCTGTTTGAGGAACTGGCGAGACGCGGTCACGATGTCACGGTGCTCAGCAATTTCCCGAGGAAAACGTCGTTGCCAAATTACCGCGACATCAGCATGACCAGTGAAATAACGAAGGGCGTTCACGGAATCAGTATGGAAGATATGAGCTCGAGGACTCCGTTATCCAATATGATGGGTATGGCGTTGATTTTTTTGTTTCTTCAGTTTTCCAAAGATTTCCAGTTTTGCAAGAACATCTATGTCTGCCAGTGTTTTTCAACAGTGGACTTTACCAAGTCTGTCACGAAGGACTGGCCCATCCGAACGTCCAGAAGCTCCTGAAATCGAACGAGTACTACGACCTCCTCATCACCGAGATGTTCAACGCCGACTGTTTCCTGGGATTCGTGTACAAGTTTGGTGCACCCCACGTGTCCATACGCACATCGCCTCTGTCAACCTGGGCAGTAGATCGAACTGGGAACCCTGATAACCCATCCTACATACCCGGTACCACTGCTGGATACCCTTCGAGAATGGACTTCCTGCAGAGGATGGGCAACTTGGTCTACAACGTGTTCTACAAGATCGTGTACAGGATTTACGACGTTCAATGCGAGAAGGTGGCTATGAAGTATTTTGGAGAGGATATGCCTCACCTGGACGATATCGCAAGGAACGCAAGTCTCTTTCTGGTGAACAGCCACTTCGTACACCAGTACGCGAAGCCATTGGTCCCGAACGTGAAGGATATCGCTGGTCTGCACGTGAGAAAAGTCCAGCCTCTACCGAAGGTGATAATGTTCGAAATTAACTTTCCTCTGTTTGCAAATTAAATTTTCCTTTTCGAAAATTGCTTTTCAAACGAGCCGATCCTCTAATCCCCGAGGATGATAAAAAACATTATATCCGCGCGCAACTCAGCCAACCTCCCGATAATCCATTCGTGTAAAATCAGTTGAATAAAATAATTCCGCCCCCGGCACAATCTCTCTTGGTCTAATAAGGAAGTCGTTAAGCCGAGCTATACATATATACAGCCTCTCCCCTCTCAATCGAAGATCCAGGCAATTCTCACGTATAAAGCGTCGAGGCCCGATTGGTTTTCCTTCGATTATACCTATATCCCCTTTTCCTTCCGCGGAATTAAAAGGAGCGCAGCGACGATAAAAAGCGGCGAGCTTGCAGGATTTGGAAAATTGGATATCGGGAGCGAAGCAGGGTTTGGTCTACCTGAACCTCGGCTCGATGCTCGCGCCCTCGAGTATGGCTGTGGAGAAGAGACAAGCCTTCTTCGAGGCGTTTCGACTGTTGCACGGATATCGCGTCCTCATGAAGTGGGACGACGAAAGCGGCGTTGAAAATATACCAGAGAATGTTAAGCTGATCAGCTGGGCGCCGCAGAACGACGTTTTACGTGAGTCCCTTCGTTGAGTACATCTATACGATTCGAAGATGTAATTTATCGAGATATTTTTACAGACCATCCGAATGTTAAGCTTTTCATCACGCACTCGGGGATGTTGGGTACGGTCGAGGCTCTTCACGCTGGCGTTCCGATGGTTGCGATTCCGTTTTTCGGTGACCAGATGACCAATGCTCCGCTGATCGAGGAAAGAGGTCTGGGGGTTGTACTGGAGTATCGGGACATCGCATTCGAAACGGTGAACCGGACGTTGCACAATGTTCTCCAACCAAAGTAACTAGAATACTGCCACTGCTTACACTGACTTTATTTCAATAAATTTTTTTACCAAAGAAGCTTACTTATCGATGCAGATATGCGAAGACAGCAAAGGAGTTGTCGGACGCTTTCCGCGACAGACCGATGCCACCGTTGGATGAAGCTGTCTATTGGATCGAGTACGTGGCTCGGCATAAAGACACGGCGGCTGCGAGGCTAATGCGTACCCCTGCACTGGATCTGAAGCTCTATGAGTATTTGTTACTCGATGTTTTTACTGCTATCTTGCTGGGATTGTTAACTGTTTTCTGGTGTCTAAGACTATTGTGGCGAGTCATCACTGGGCTCACAGTCGGCAAACACGGCGAAAGCTCGCAAGCATCGAAAAAGAAGAAGAAGAATTGAGTAAATAAAGCTTTTACTACCTCGAAACGTTAATCAAAGCTCCGAAAAATATTGCCATTCCTAAACATGCAGAGTTTAAATACTCCATCAACTTCAGCCAACGAGTTTCCAATTCAGTTTCAAAACATCAGAGCCAAACTCTCTCTCTCTCTCTCTCTCTCTCTCTCTCTCTCTCTCTTCACTGGAAGCCGCTAAACCCATAAACAACGCAATTCCCCAATTCCCGCTCCTCGTTAAATCCATCACACCTCACCGCCGCCCGGGAAATTCTAATTTTTCCACTGCCGCTAAAGTTCGCTCTCACCACCGCCATATCGGACGTTCCCTACCCCCGTCTCCAAACTTGTTTCGCGTGTATGTACACACGCGAAAAGCCCGAATCGGTATAACGATTTGCGTGTAGATATATATTGCTCAGAGTCTCGCGAGCGAGCTCAAGCAGCTGTTACATGATAAACGCGAGCTTGCGCCAGCCGATACTGACGTCCCGACAATATGATTGCGTTGTACTTTGCGCGATTTTCGAGAGCTGATTGACGAGGCTCATTTTTTTTTACACGTATATGGGAAATGATATATATATAGAAGCGTTTACACCGAAATCCGTCGTTTCTCACCGTCTCGTTATTGCGCGGAGCTTTTTTCGCCGAGAATTCGCAGAAATATATAAAGCCGCCTGTATCATATACACAGCAGCGTCGTATAACACAACGGCGGCGAGAAACTAATCGTCATAATAATAAATCTCACGAGCCGCTGCGGTAGGAGAAAAAAATGCAGTCGCGCACGCGGCGTCGGGTCTCGTAAATCGAATTTACGCGAGCTTATGCTATGCGCGAGGCCGCGGAGGAAGTTTTTATCGATTTCTGATTCGCCGCAGCTAGAAATTTATGCCGACGGACTCGTAAAGCTTCGTCTTTGCATCGTCGTCGCGTCGCTCGGAAGGAGCTTTCGCGGTCTTTTATCACTTATTACACCGAGGATGAAAAATTTGATCCGCCAATTAATTTTCTTGGCCGCGGCTGCCAAAAGCTCACCTCGCGAGCGTCGACAGTCCAAATGCGCAAAGTTTCCAGCCCCGCACAATCACACGGAGAAACAATGTTATAGCCGTGCGCGCACGCGGTGCTGTATAGCGAAGACGAGTTTCCCGGTATAGAGCTACTCTCTTTCGGCACTGTGCGCACGTACACTGCAGGACACAAAAAGCTCGAAACTACCTAATGGGAATAGTTGCCGCTAACTTTCGCCGCGGGAAATTAGACGCGCGGCCGGCTCCCCTGTTTAATGCAACGCGAATCCGGCTGCATGGAATGCAGCTGCAGCTGCAGGGATGTGTGTGTGCTTTCTCGCGCTTGCGGGAATTCTTAAACGGAAATAGTTTTGTAAATGCTCAAGGGGTTATTTTTCTGAACCAGGGCTCGGGCGCGGTGTTCAAGTTGTATGGATTTTCGCGGGTGCGATGTGCTTGACTGTTGGCGAGGTATATATACTCGGTGACGGGGTTGAAAGCTTTTTTTCTGAGCTGTAATGGTTCGCGTTACCTTGATATGCTATTACTTTAGTAGCAAAGTTTGAACAACCTGTAATAACACGATTTAGCGACAAGAGCAATTTCCCGCTGTAACTTAAATTTTCCCCGCGAGCTTGCAGGAGTTTGTATAACCCAGTCGACAGCGTAGAGCTATTAAAGTTGTACAGAGGAAGCATAACACCGCCACGGCAGACATTCCAAAAACAGTAACCGCCATCGTGTACTAATCAAAGCCAAAATGAAAAAAGCTCACGCGAATATACAAAAATCGAACGCGCGCGATATTCGAAAGTCGATTCTGCGTTAAAAGCTTTCTGCGTTAACGGCCCGACGCGGTGAGCGTTACACGCATACAGTGAGAGTCCACTCTCTCTCTCTCTCTCTCTCTCTTTGCTGCGAGAAAATCCATTAGCGTATTACAGCAGCGGAGCGAACTCGAAAGTGCGAGCGCGATTGACTTGGCGCGTATGTATATATATTTTTTGAGTGCGATTTACGGTGCACTCGCTGATTGCAGCGAGTCGAGCGGCCGTTTTATATATATATATATATATTTATATATAGACTCTATACACTTAACGATGCGCCAATGTAGAGTAGGTTACCGCGTAGTATGTGTACGCGAATTTTCGGCCCTTTCTATACGGACCGATAGGGGATGAATTTCGAGTACACTCTTTTTGTGTATATATAATGTTTAATATATGTATACATAGTCCTGAGCGCATTCTAGTTTCGAGGGCATTTTTTTCAAAAAAATGTCAAAGGTCCTTTCAAAGTCTAACTGCGAAATTCCAGTCGAGCTTAAAATCGACTTTTTACCTATATACATATTACGTACATGACCGATAACAAACGCAACTGAAAAATATCGTAAAACTAAATCAACGAAAACACGGCGAAAATTCCCGCAGACCCCATCAATCCTCGAGCGGACAGTTAATCCCTCCGTCCTACATATCCTCCTCGCACGCGACTCCGACGTCCCGTGTACTAAACACGAGGACTACCTATGCCGCGTCGACTTCCTTGGATTCTCTCTCTCTCTCGTACAAATTGCAATCGGGGATCGTTAGGCAGCGTCGCAGTTGGAGATCGCTCGCGCGAAGGTCCGCGGATGTATCCGCGCCGCAGCGCGTGGATGTCGTTGCTAAATTGCTCACGTCCCGCCGCCGCTGCGAACTGAACGAGCAATTAAGCTTCGCCCGCGTGCTTTTGCTATACAATGTGGAGAGTTTCGATGTATGTGTGTTTCGCTCGTTATGAGAGAATTTTTTTTCAGGGGAGGAACGAGAAGTGCATGGAAATGGGAATTCCGCATTTTTTCAAGCGATCTCGTCTGCTTTCAAACGCAGCGTTATTATTATCGACGAAAGTCGAGCTTTGGAAAAGAAATTCGTACTAGTAGTTCACAGTGGTAAAGCTCGAAAAAATAAACGCGCAATGCCAAGGTCTCTCTCTCTCTCTCTCTCTCTGAAAAGATCTACTTGCAATTTTTTAAGGGCACGTCAACCCACATCCATCGCGCGCGCTACTCCCACGCGCAAGCTCTCTCTCTCTCTCTCTCTCTCTTGCACGGAGCTTGCGGAGCATGCGCCAGTCGACTCTTGCCGCCGCCGTCGCAGCGGCAGTAGCTCTCTATATCCGCGCCTCGACTGTTCGGAGGCCAGGTTGGCACGGGCCGGTTCGCAGGCAGCAGCTCTCGCGCGACGGAGCTGTCCCGGCCCCCCATGTGCTTGCGATACTTGTATAATACTCGCGCCTACTTCGTAACTGTTTTTTCTACACCGCGCAGTAATTTGATACACGAGCTTTTTCCACACACCTCTTATCGGACTACCAGTTCGTCAACTTGTTATCACGCGGCTACACACGATACACACACGCGCACGATGTCGTTGGCTTATCGCGAGCCGCTACCGGCACTGAATAACTGGACTGAAAATTCTGATGGAGGCGCGAGAGGGAGATAAGTCATCGCGTGTTTTTTCTTTTTTACTGGAAACGAACTTTGGGTAACGAGACTCATTTCTCAGCTTTACACGTGCGCTCGCGCGATACGGACGCATAAGTGCAACGCGGAAGTTTGCCGCCGGCGAGAAGAAAAAGGAGAAGCACTAGTGTCGGCGAGAGAGAGAGAGAGAGAGAGAGCGTTGTATAGTGAGAGAAGGGCAGAGGTATAATCAGGGGGCCATTGTGATGCGTCGAGGCGCGCGATCATCGGATCCGGCGTGCTGCCAAGCGGACGTAGGAAGCTGTAATCGAGGTTAGTTGCCACGCCGTTTATACTTGCGCGCTACTGCCGACGCCGCTCTATATGCAGATCTCTCTCTCTCTATATATATGCGTGTATGTATGCGGTGTAGAGGAGTGTGAGCCATCGTTTCGGGTCTTGACCTACGCCAGGCGAGGTGATTTTCAGAGGAATTTGTAAACGACTTGACTAAGCTTCGCTTGGAAGCTTTCTCTCTTTGGTCCGTGATAATTTGGAGAATACGCTGTTCGGTTAAACTTATGACTCGTGAAAAATGACAAAGTCATCGTGCGGTAGAGGCATATTTCCTCCTATATAAGCGCAAACCACTTAATGCGGAATCAGCCGTAGGCGTATTATATCAGCAGCCAACCTAAAGCAACATCTGCGATGCGTGACAAGCTCTCACTCTCGAGCTATATCGCACATTTCGCTCACGTACGCACAATGGATGTAGTCATGGGACTTACATATTGAGGCTGGGATTATATTGCGGATATGTATATATGTATAGGTTGAAGCTTGATGTGATTTCACGGGTTACACTCCCATCTTCTACTATATTTATTTTCACAATGAATGGAAGCGCTAAGTCACGTGCTGACGACGAGTGTTATATATAGCATATACGTTCGAGGCGCCGCGGGGGGTCTTGATGGAAAAGAGGCTGGTTTTTAGATTAAATTCTCATCGGTCGTTCCATCGTTGGAATATTATTGAATTTGATTCTCTCTACTATACCTCTACTATACCTATATAACGCTTTTATTAAATACCATATATTATCGTAACTCGTCGATTCCCGTATACACACACACATATATATATATATATATATATATATATATATATATATATATATATATATATATATATATATATATATATATATATATATATATATATATATATATATATATATATATATATAGGCATTTCAATTACGCGCATTTCGCTCTTCGCCGCGAAAGTAGCTCTCTAAAATTAATGAACAAAATACCTGGAGCAGCACGGCCTGTATAGTATTTCGCAAAAAAGCCCTTTGTGATGCAGCGCGCATCCCCCTTTTTGCCCTGCAGCTATACCGGGCGAAATATCGGATGCAGGTCGATCGTATAAAGTCGACGTTTTTAAAGTCGCGCGAACACTCGAGCCAAAGCTGCTTCCGATCTTTTTCTCTTGAGAGAGAAAGAGACGGCTACTGCTTCTTCTTCTTCCTCCTCCTCCTCTTCTTTTTCAGGTCAGCCCAACCCCTCCAGAGATGTATATGGCTCGATAGTCGTTAAACGTGTATAATACATATATATGTACACACACGGGTCGCAGAGCTTGAATAGGAAGAAATAGAGGGGTGAATATAGTCGGGCGCTTGAGGAGAAAGTTTTTCCGAAAATTCCACGATTCGAATATCCACAACGAGTCCATTAAACAAACTGCAAAATAACGATCATCCGCTATCGGCTTACACCAGCTGGATTACGATGACAAATAATTCAAAAACCACGCGAGCCAGGTATATATACAGAAACAAAAAAAAACGAGAAAAGGTTTATCTCTCGGGTTGCTGGACCGATAGCTCGCGCGCCGCGTCGAATTTCACGAGCGGCTGATCGATTCGCATCACCCAAGGGCTCTCTGTATAACAGAGGCGGAACTCGCCGTGTGCGCAGGAAAAAAAGGGAGAGATAATACGAGAGAAAGAGAGAGAGAGAAGATAAAAAATAGCGATGCAGCAAATTCCTTTGTGGAGAGCCGCTCGCAGTTCATTGAAGGGCGACGCCGCGCTGGCGTATATATAGTATGTGTGTGTGTGTGTGTGGATAATATTACTCGATTGCGGTGGGACGTATATAGATATAAGCGATAAGTGCGCGAGCTCTGGCTTTTTGATTTTCCACGAGGCTGATTCCGCGTTAGCGGAGGGAAATAGATGCTTCATTGGACAGCTGTATACGCGATGCGGTTGTCCGTTTGCCGGGTAGTGACGGATAATCGTGGGGAAGATTTTTTTTTTACGAATATGGGATTCGTATCGAGGCAGCGATTATGAAAGAAACGATATAATGCGCGTAATGATCGACTCGGCGAATGATTTAAGGAAAAGCTTATATCTTTAATCCGTACAATAGGGAAACTCGCTGTACAGCAAGAATAGAATATACGCAAGAGGACCGAAGAACGTATTAAAAGTTGGGGTATAAGAATGGCTTTGCAGTTGTCGATCGTTGATTTCCTGAATGCGGTTCTCGAAATGCCTTCGTGTACAGCAGAAACAGCCGAAGACAAACAGGATTTCATAACTTGCCAAAGCGTGTAAGCCGCTTATCAGTTTCCGTCCAGCGGGCTATACCTATATATACGCGTGTATAGATCTCTCGTATACTTGCTTCCCTTCGACTTTCTCGCGAAACGCGCAAGAGAACTGCCAAGACTTCTTCGTTTGCCTTTGCTTCTCTGGCTCTCTTCTTTTTAAACTTCTGAAACATATAGAAAGGCATTTTTCATACAGAGAGATTTTTAAAAAAAGCCACACCCAAAACAAACGAAAATCACTCCATCCCAGATTTTTCAAAACTCCCTCGAAGAGTCGGGTCTTGAGCCCTCGCAAAGCGCAAACAAGATCCCGCGCAGAAAAAGGAAAAGAGAAATAAACTCGCGAGATTTTTAAGGACGGCGAGTGACCTCGCGCGGGCGTATATATAGGGTCGTTATTCTCGAGGACTGTCGTTGCGGCGAGCGTTTGAGTCAAAGGTCGAGAAGAAAAGCCTGGATGGAAATTCGTTTGAGCCGCGAAATGAAGCCTCGGATGAATAATTTTCTTTTTCGAGCGCGTAAACGTTCCTCCCTTGATGTTGCTATGTATAGATCCGTTTATCCTTCACATGACGCGACGTCATTGCGCCGTGATAATCGTCGATTAAAACAAGCCGAATTATCACCCCAACGTTCCAATCCTCAAGTCAAAAGCCGGAACGCGTCACACGCTCGAGCCTCTGACAAGACACGCGGCGGTAGCGGGGGGCATGTCGAGTATATATATACAGGAGAGACACTACTCGTCGTCGGGATTAGCAAAGCCTCGACTATATATACACTTACACACATACACAGAGTTATCTCCGTTGCGTTGCTCGCACGGTTAAATGCACTCCTGGTCACTTTAATTATGACGCTCCGTGGGACGCCGGCTGCTCGGGATTAAGGTCTCGATGCTTCCCCCGAGACGACTACGTTGTACGCGTGTATATATATACATATATACACAATGTCTCTTGGATTTCAATGGTCCGTGTAGAATGGCCTCGTGATTTGCGCAGGAGGGGGTGTAACGAATTGCGAGGGGTATTTTTAATTAGATGTCCTCTCTCTCTTCGGCTGCGCAGTATTGATTTAGGAGTGACGCGCGCGATAAGAAGTCGAAGTTTCTTAAAACTCCGAGAGGCTGAAGTTCCGACGCGAAGTTCTCAAGGAAGCAAGCAGAGCGAATTACGGGGTAAATAACGAGCTGTTTATTACGAACGTCTTAGGAGGAAAATTTTAATGCCCGAGCACTTAGCGACGAGCTTCTTATATATACCTACTTCCGAATAACCTTTTCCTCACCGATCGCGGAAACTTCGCCGCTCAGATGCAAGCTCTTCTCTCTATCTCTCTCTCTCTGTATATATTCAAACTCGACGCAGCGGATTATATGCGCGCACACGTGCGTATATATATATAGCACTACATCAGAGAACTCATTATGCACCGGGAGCGAGCCGCGGCGCGCATGACCCAGAGGCGTAACTTTGCGGAGAGATTAACTGGGCCAAAACTTCTCGCTCGCGAGAGATACTTCTCGCACATATGCGCGAGACTCTTCCTGGCTCTCTTACTCGCGAAGAATCACGTGGACCATATGATCGTTCGAGTTTGGTACGAATACTTATATATATATATATATATATATATATATATATATATATATATATATACTGGCCGGCATAACTCCTTTTACACAGGAAGTCAATGGCGTACAAAAGGCAGCTGTCACCCGGCTTCCTTGGCTGATGACGATGGTGTCCTATGTGCGGGTGGAGAGGCTCGTTATTCTCTCGCTAAAGAGCAGTGCGTAGACGACGGAGCGAGAACTGGAAGTGACGGAGTAATTATATTATAACGCACGACAAGCGTTTGCGCACGTTGTATGTGTATAATACGCTGGACAGGTGATGTTGGGAGGGTGAAATTGAAATAGAAGAGAAAGCTCATCATCTCCATTCGAAAATCGAAAATACAAGAGAGAGAGAGAGAGAGAGAGAGAGAACGACACTTAGCTTCGCTTAAAGTCCGCGAACGTACGTGGAATACACGATGGATTCGCTCTCTCGCACACGGGGTGTATATATATATATATATATATATATATATATATAGAATGGAAAATGGAAAAGCCGAGAGCATCACGGCTCGTCGTCGTCGTGGATGGCACTGGCAGCCGGAAATGAAGGAGCTCGGAAAATAAGGTCGGCTGCTGCCGGTGCTACTCACGCGCACCATCTGTCTATACGTGTGTGCAGTATATAGGTATAGTTGGGGAGGGTCGACTGCGGAAGTGGCCCTTATCGCGATAAAGCTCGCCAAGATTTTCTATGTGTGCTCGATCACGTCGACGACGTGCATTAATTTCCTCAATCTTTCTCTCTTTCGTCTATATGCGTGTGTATTCATATACATATATACATGTGGTCTGACGCGTGTACGAGGTTGATGCGCGTGATTCTCCAGGGTGCTGGTGTTTATGTTTATCGGATTTTGGCGGGAAATTAGATTTTCGGGGAAATTCTTATCGCGAATTTTGTTGACAGTTTACGGATGCATTATCATAAAGACGCATCGTATACGCATGAATAGCAAAGTATGTACCTTCTCTTATGAATTTTCTCCTGCAACATGAATTATTAACATTTGCTCTAATGCAAATTCGATTCCGTATAATCATCATTGTTCTACGCAACTCGTCGCCTCGACGGAACATCACCACGAGACATTGATATTGTCCCCCACACGCATCACATCGTCCACGATTACCGTCGATTCCAGCAATGCTTATATCCAAGGTCTCTGTCTAACGAACAGCTGCTATTCCTTTTGTCTGCCAGCCTACGCAGTTACGCGTGGGCGTTTTCCCACAATTCGTTGTCCACGAGGCGGGCAAACGCACATTAATTAAAAGCCCAGAGCCGCGGAGAATGCGTAATGCGACACGCCGTTTTACTGGCGAATGCTATATACGCTTGTGTATATATATATATATATATATATATATATATATATATATATATACGTTATTGCGCGTGCACTTATATAACCCGGCGCGTTGCTTCAATGCGATATTGTGCTTTTCGTGGAAATAATCGTCGTATTATATACGCAAGATTCTTGCTTCAAACTCGCCAATTTAATCAGAAACGTTTAATCGCAAATGGCGATCCGCATATCGATCTTTTCATAGAATCGTTATACGGGGGTCCCGGATTAAAGCGTCATTACTTTCGATCCGCGGCGCTCTCCTCTTTCCTCCTCCAGCTCGCGAGCTTTTTTTTCTCGCGCGCGGATGAACTTATTAATTTACATTCCAACTCGGTAATTTACTTGACCCCCTTTCATCCGAATATACCACGGTTCGTTAATCCCTATAGCTCACGAGCGAATGCGCGTCGATCCTTCTGCCGTGTACGCGAGGATTGTGTTCGTTAGGCGAGTGTCGTTAATCGAACAGAAAAAAATCGATGCTGCGTAAATACGATATCGGTCGACTGCGAGACGATACTTTAATCCGGTATACCAGGCTCGTGAAGCTCGTCGTAAGTGGAAACGGGCGGCTGTGTTCGGACGACGTCCTTTTTGGGATACAGAGGCAAAAAGAGTCGCCGTAAAATGCCTCAAAGCGCAATAGATTCCTCTTTTCCGGCCATCGAAAAAAAGAAGGATTTTCCAATAGACTACGAGGACAAAAGTGCACGGCTGTGCATCAAAAGTGACATTAAAGAGGCCACCGGAGAAGCTCGTTTCGCGGCGATCAAGCAAGCAGTCGTCGCTTCAGGGCAGTATATATACCGTGCCATCAGCTATATACCGGAGACGATGGAGAGGAAAAAGGCCGAGGCAAGTGTCCCTCGTTGCGACTCTTGCTATATATACTCGGCAAATAATAAGCGTGTCCCCGGAGGATTTGTTATGGTGATTTGCATGATAATAAAGAGTTTTTTCGCTTATCGACGGCAATAATAAAAAGAATCGAAAATATAGGTCACACCGATGAAGCGTAAAAATTTTACAGCCTCGCGAAAAGCTCGCTCTGAAAATAACACACCTAATATTTGCCGAAACTACTAAAAAAAATTCAAGCTCTATATATATGGTGTAAAAACAAAGATTTTTCGAAAGGCTCTCGAAGCTCCCGATGGATATATATCCCCAACGAAAAGAGGTAAAACGTACAGCATTTTATGTATACAGCCACACACACATAGGCGATGCAACGTAGATCATCCGTTTACGAGGTCCTTCGGCCGCCAGCGAAGTTTATCGTTCGGAAAGAAACGCGACGCGCGAACGAAGGAGGCGAAATATGCTGATATCGCCGCGTTTTACGGGGTCGCCAACAAGCTGCGGAAGCTGCCTCTGTGCGCCTATATATACACCAACTCGCTTTCTATTTCTTGTTTATCTGTCGCGAGCTTTATGTGCCTATGTGTGTACTGGCTTTTTCTTGGGGAGGGGAGGGGAGCTTTATTTTTTTTCTCTAACGCGATGTGGCTTGCCGACTTTATTGGGTTATAACAATGTGGCGACGAAGAAGAGAGAGAGAGAGAGAGAGAGAGAGAGAGAGAGAGAGAGAGAGAGAGAGAGAGAGAGAGAGAGAAAGCGAGATGTGTATTTACGAGGGAGAGCTTTGAAAGCTTCGTTTTAATGCTTTGCTTCGGATGCCTGCGAGGTGGAGATTGAAAGCTTTGGAGAGTTATCGTTGGATTTCTTTTTATTTTGCATCCGCGCGAAATTGTATTCGGTTAATTTTGAATAATTTTCCGACAATAATGGTACGAAATAATTCTTGCGACGAATCGATTCCAATTTCATCCATTATGGATTTTTCGCAAAAAGCTTCGGCAGTACGCCGAAACGCGTTATTTTTCATAGGTCTACTCTCGAAATTTCATGAAATTACACCAATCCCCAAAACTCATATGAAAAGCTCAGCGTATAACCGGGATTTTCCACGGAAAGGCATTTTTTTTTGTTCGCCAGAGGAAAAAGCTCGGATCGAAAAAATAGAGCGTGAAAAAAAAGTCGTCGTGTGATTTATCGGTGACGAATGTATACACGCGTGCATATATATATATATATATATATATATATATATATATATATATATATATATATATATATATATATATATATATATATATGTGTGCGTAATTCGTTGCCGCGAGGTAATTCCCGAATAGGCGCCGGAGTATAGACAGCTTGAGAATCGGGGTATTTCCGCGTCGGGATCGGGAATTCCACATAGATATGGTTTATACATTAGGCTAATTTGTATACAGTATCAACGTTGGAGATTTACATATAGCGTTGGAGGAGAAGCTCGTGAAAGAAATTTACGGGCAGAAATATATAATTAATCGCGCAATATACGACACGACGTGCGGTTTGATTTTGTAAGCTCTAATCAAATGCAAACCGTATGCAATTACAGCGCGAGCGACGTCGACCTGCATCTCGCAGTGCGTTAAGGCGAATCTCCGTCGTCTCGAGTGGATCTAATTGCTGATACACTGCGCGTCTCCGGAGCCGCCTCGCTGATGCATCTTGCGCGTAAGCCAATTTACGCGTACAATGGCTCTCCTGGAGTACCTATACTATACCTATACTATATATATATATATATATATATATATATATATATATATATATGTATATATAGTAAAGGGAGTATAGAGCCAAGTGCCCGGTAGGACCAACTGCGTATATATATATATACGTACGGCGTTTACGGCTGGGCCAGAGGCCAGGGTCTGTTGTTCCGAGGGTTTATTTGTTCGGAGCTCAGTCGGTCGTTTAATTTATAATGCTCGCGTATATTTGCTAACCAAACACGTTGTATATATACTACGAGAATTATTGTTATTCCAAGGAAGTTATCAACGGGGTGAATATCGCGAGCTAAATGGCCTATAGTGTTGTATAATATGCATAGGATTTTTAGCCAAAGTATATATAGGTATAGGTACGCAGCTTTGTAAAAGTCAAGCTCAAGTTGTCGGGGAACAATAATACGCCGTGTATATTAATAGTCGAGCGAGTAGGTACTTCAGACCGGACTCGTTCTATTTAAAGTTGTAGCCGTAGTGTGTATGTGTATATACGATGTCGTGTGCTATTAAACCAACTTCAGGGCGCTTTGCTCCGAGAACTTTTTACTTACAAATACACGGCCTCGAAGTTTTCTCCTTAACTCATGGTTTTCATGTTTCTATATACGTATACATACTTATACGAGAGTACACATACTCTCTCTCTCTCTCTCTCTCTCTCTAGCTCTAATATACACTAAGGATTATTCGTGGCTCTTTCAAAATCCCATAAGACTAAGCACACTGCTGAGGGCGTGTAAAATAAGAAATAAATTCTCAAATCACGGTAAACAATCGCGCGCTAGAAAGAAACACCTCTCTCTTGGTGAGCGGGTGCAATAAACCGAGCCATTAATTACATCGGGAGTTAATTACGACGCTTAGATTGCAGTGCATATATATATATATATATATATATATATATATATATACAGGTGTGTACCGCGTTGCTGCTTTCGAAAACCGTCAGGGAACCTCTCGCGGTCGGGCTGTAGGGCAAACACGACAAACCGGATATTATATGCACTTATCGCTACGTGACTTCCTCGCATGTGGCGCGCGTTTACTTCTGACGCTTCGCCGCAAAAATCGAACAAGTTCTTCCTCGTATATATGGGCTGTGTATAGCGCGCTGCGGGTTATAAATAAGCCGGAGTTAGTCTGGGCGATCGACGTGGATTTGCAAAGGTCGGGAATTTTATTGCTTTTATAATCGTTGCGCCGTTTAAACTTTTAGCGGAGAGAAAGACAAGCGCGATGTAACTGCGGAAATGAATCGATTGATCTGAATGAAAGGTTCGGATAAATTTTATTATTATTAACGGCAACTATTTTTTTTCATCGAAAAGCTTGATCGAAGTATCAATTATTCAATTGCAAGAGAAATTTAGTGAACCTAACTTATATTCGCTATAAGTATCACAGGTAGAAATTGTGACCGTTTTAGTTGGCGAACGTGTTAATAAAAATTACGTTACATTAAACTTTAAACTGGTTACCTATAATTTTATTCATTTATGTTAGATATATTAATTAAGATATATTATACATGCTCGCATTGATAAATATTCGTTTTTGTGAATAACAGTTAAATAAAAATAAATAAATGTAGTGTCACGATTTAATCATAAACTTTCACTCATTTCTGCCCAACAGAGATATATCGTAACCGTTATTAAATCCCATTATTACAACAAGCCCTTTAGCAACCATCGCTTACTCGGTTCTTCTCAGTATGTACACAACTAATTACGAAGTTAAAATCCCGTGACCTAAAACATAAATATCGTACAAATTTTCGCATTAAGCAAGCTTCTACCAAAAAACATCTCTGCCAAAAAAGTGCATATTTACACGACACAAGCAAACCGGAGCGGAAAGCTTGCGACCCTGGCGTCAGGATGTTTTCCTTTTCTCCCTCTCCCTATATATATGCAGCAGCCGGCGCATCAAATGCTGGGAAAAGCCGCCTGTTTGCGGATCTAACGAACTCGAATTTGCTTCTCTCGTCTACCTGCAACGGCGAAGAGGCTGATCAGCTGCGTATCTTTCTCGTTTTTCATCCTACCGAGAAGCCCGAGCGCTCGTTGTTACACCGGAGCTGTGTTGTTTGACTCCAACGGTGCATTATGCTTTAATGATGCTGCTGTGTGCGTTTGTCTCGAGGTAGAATTATTATAGGATAATACTATACCTTGTAAGCTTTGTTTAATCGTGTGTTCGATCGAGTAAATACGAGATTTATGCTGTGCATATATATATATATATATATATATATATATATATATATATATATATATATATATATATATATATATATATACAAACATACCTCACCGCATAGACTCCCGTTCAGCACCGCACCGGAAGCTTCGACTTCCGACAGTTTAAAAAGCTCTTTCCTCGAGTCGCGCGGCTCTGTAATATCCGACCGGTTTTCTCTCCCCCTTGCGACGTCCGAAATCATTTTAATGCCGAACGCTTTCCGGGACTGCAGTACCAATCGGTAAATCGAGTATGCATTGAAATCGCTCTGTGCGGCTCTCTACATTATGCAGCCGCGAAATCGAACGAACGTGTGTGTGTAGAAGGAGAGGAGTTGCGCTGCAGTGCGGTTTTGAGAGCGTATTACGTGTGGCCAAACGGCGTGTGTGTGTGTGTGTGTGTGTTTAGTGAGGTATAGCGAATCGAATTTTCAATTATTAAAAATCGTTTGCCGAGTGTATTGACGAATTTTGCGGTGAGGATGATGTTGCGGCTATGGTGGCAGTGGAGTGTCCGTGTTTGAGTAGAATCGAGAGGTAAATAAACCAATTCCTTTACAGTAGGGGGTTGGGTATTAATATTGTAGTAAAGAGATATAAAGTGTGGTTAATAATCGGCGGTTTTACCCCGCTGCTTAAACTTTCCAAATCGCCTGAGTCTGTAACATTGATTGACCTGAATTCTTCGCAATAATGTCGATATTCACAAGTGTATCTAAATATATTTTACAAATTTTCTTCTGATATAATTTTTCTGAATACATTGAAAAAAAGTTGCATAACAAGCTCTCGAAAATTTCGTGCGTCCTCAAGTCGGTTCCGAGCAATGTTCGGTCTGGCAGGTGCATGAGCAAGACGCTGTATAGGACCAGGTCGAACCTCGCGAGCTTGAGTAATCCTTGACTGATGGCTCAAGGATTGTACGGTTTCTAAAGTTTGCCAAGCTATAAGGGACTGCCTTGCTTCCAGACTATCCGCATAATAATAGTTGAGCCTCGGGGATCGTCTTTCTGTTTGTCAATATTTTTGCGTTTAAATTGTTTGGAAAATGCCGATAATAATGATGGGTTGAAAATATGAAAAATATAGAGTTATCGGTAAACGAAGAACGAAAAAGTCGATAATATTTCAGTTATATAAACTGATTTATTGAAGGGAAAGTTCTATATTTTTTTTCTGGGAAAATACGTTGAGCTTTTTTTATTCATCTGCAGTGTATTATTTAAAATACAAATTTCAAGCTTGGAGTAACAGGTCGGCGAGTCAAAAAATTCATGAAAATATCAATACGCAACTCGTGCGTACGAACGATTTATTTCCGCTCTTTCGAGTTTTTCGAAATTAAATGATTCGTGAATAAAAAACTAGCGCAATGCAAAAGTTCCGATGAATTTTACATCGACTCATGCGCAAAGTTGGCGTTGTTCAAACCGTATTAACCAGTGGCTTTTCCGCAATAGTCAAAGAAAAAAAAATGAAACAAAAAATTCAGTAAAAAAGAGCTCCTACCCGCGCTTATTCAAATGCAAATCTAAAAATCTCTCCGTACATCAAGTCCCCGCAGAGATACAACTCCCCGTGGTGCAGTCGAAAAGAAGCGATAAACGATGTTCAGGCCAAAACTGTCAGCGGTTAACCCGAGTCCATTAATCCCCGTGCACGCATCTCTCTGTCTTTCCCGCGAAAAGCTCTTGAAGCTCTTGCGTGTCGCCGAGCAATTACGGAGCGGCAGCACTAATGGCGTTGCTGGCCGGAAACAACGGCGTATATATGATATGGAAAAATGAATATTTCTGATGAGTCAACGCGCGCGAGAGCCAAAGTTTTTTCATCCGCGAACTTTCGCCTGTTACGCATAAAATTATCTTATCTCGACTGCGAGTGAATGAAGGATTCTTTTAGGGAGTTACGGCTCTGCGGGCTTGATATTCTAGATTTCATATTTAATGCTTGAGATTTTTAGACACACGAGGGAAATCCAGCTCAGTTGTATTATTAGGTCCGTTAATGAAACTCCGGAGAATATAGTTAAAATTTTGATAAATATATTTTTACTTCCTACATGAATTTTTCATTGATTTATAGTCCTTGTAGCAAAACCAAATAAATATATAAAATTCTTATATCTTGAACCTTTGTAAAAATTATTTTCTCCCTCTCTGTTGCAGGTGAGTTTCACCAAGATTATCTCCTCCAACACGTGAGTCCCTCATTAGCATAATGTAAAATTAAGTTCGCACCTCGACCTCATCTGCAAATATCGCAGGGAATTCAAATCGCCGAAGCATCCCCTTTTAAAAAAAAAAAAAAAAAAACATCGGTAACACTAAAAGCTTTGCTCGTCAAAAATTCCCTCTCGAAATTCCGAGCTTAACCGCAGGAAAAAATCGCGTAACAAAATCCCCCGAAAGAACAAGAGCTGCAGCAACTATGGCGCGGTGAGCTACGCAGCTTTCCCGCTATATAACCGTGTAAACTTGAAAGCAATCAAGATAATAGAAATAATGAAAAATGAACTTTTCCGCAAGTTTAGCTTGCGAGAAAAAGAGAGTGACGAGGAGAACGAGCGGTCAAACACGATGTGTATATACATACAGATACACGGCTTGTCGAGAGCTTGCAAGTTTTGCGAGCGAGTTTCATTCATAAATCAGATGGAATTAAACCGCATTGCGGCGGCTCCGTAAGACAGCGCGGAATGAAAAAGTACAAAAGGTGCCGTGGGTATATAGTCGAAGAGTAGAAAAAAAAGCTGCGATGCTTGAGAGACTTTCTCTCTCTTGAGAGAGAGGGCGAGCTTGCGCGCGACTCGCGTTTAAATTCATTATTTGTTATTAATTAATTGGCTAGCGAGTAGAGGGCTTGTGAATTAATGAACTGTTTAGCGGAGCTTTAGTTAACTCCTGTGGAAAGTGGAAATTTTTCGTAATAATTTCGCTTCGAAAATCACGAACAAAAGCTACTGAGCTTTCAACGTCATTTTTCAAACTCAGCAGCGTTACCTTTGAAACAAAGGACTATACTCTACTATATGTGTTCTACGGTCGAAGACTTTTTTGGCAGCGAAGCTTCAGCCCGTCACGCTTTTCTCTTTTTCCTTCTAACACCGTACGCCATCCTTTTAATTCATTCTCGCGCATCCATATACCTTTTGACGTTGCCTTTCCTCACGCGTTTACGGACTTTGCATATGCGCGCAGAAATCTCATCAATTTCGTTGTATTTTATTCTTCACGGAGAAAAGCGTATTTCTTCACGGGGAAAAGCGTCATGAGATCTTGATAATGGTTCGTGGAAAAGGATTTTAATAAACGACGGGCGAAACTGAAAATGGATCGATTTTCAGTGATAATGCGAGATTTATGCTGATTTGAATTTTCATCACGGAACAATTTGCACGCTGCGAAAATTTGTATGAAATGACATTATTATAAAGAAACATTGTGCGGCCTTGAAAATGAACGAGAATTTCGTTAGTTCACAACGTAATAATAAACTTTGTATGAAAAATAAATTTGTACACCTATATCGTACCGGAATGATTTATTCGGTAAAATTACAGCGACGTCTGTATCGCTGTGAATTCTGCAGCACACTACCGAAGCTCGTTATTCTTAAAAGCAAAATTAAAGTGCGCACAAATTTCGCGCCTTTTATAAATGCAGTCTCAGATTAAGATCATCGTGTTATACAAGGCTGGTTGATTGATTAAAACCAGCGAAGATTCACTGCGAAATTTGACAGTGTGTTCTCGTAGCCGTCAGTCTTAATATCGCGTTCGCCATAGGAGATGAAGATTAATGAGCCGAGGAACAGCGTCGTCGCGAGATCGAAAGTCTTCTGTCTGCCGCAAGTGGATGGAAAATTCATAGCGTACGCGGGGAAGCTCGCGTTCATTAAAATTCACTTGAAAACTTTTTATTTCGAACAGTTTTACAATTTTTAATAAAAAATATTACCTTGTAAAATTAACGCATTGTTCCTCGGCTATAAAACGTCGCAATGATTCAGCAAAGATCGAAATCTCATCTCTATACACTTCTGGCTGGCATCCATGCATTCCTATTTTTTTCGTCGGGCGACGTCAGCAGCTCCCGATCGAAATGCCATTTCGACTGTACTCGGCTTGCTGGGGATAAACGCCAATTTCCGGTTTGCTTCGACGACACGAGGTTCGGTGAAAAGATATGTGGCTTTTAACTTTTTAAGCGCGGAGAGCTTTTTTATGCGAGGCTAATTTTGAAGAGCGATGAGTGATGTTTGTATTTTTTCGTTCGCTGAATAAAACATCGATGTAAGATTATATCACTTTAATGGTAGAATTATAAGTCAGTTTCTTCGCGGCACTTAATAAGCACAATTTTCATAAATTTCCATCCAAAGCAAAGTGCTCGGCGCATAATGCTCCCCGTAAAAATCACAATGAACTGTCTCCCTTGAACTATTAAGATCCGCTTCAAAAGAATTATTCATACCGCGACTTTATGACGAAAGCAGCTTCTATCTCTCTCTTTCTCTCATTCATTCATTGCCCCACAACTTTATGACGTTTACTCTCTCGCAGCCGCGAAAATGACGTGTCTAATAAACGGCAGTGAAAATTTCGATGTCGCCGTGAGAAGATCAAAGTTCGAATACGAAATCCTCCATCCCGTAACGCCTTTTCCCTGTTATATGCGCATCTCAATTTAGCGGTTTTTCGCCCCCCCCCCCCGCCCACACTTTGCATTTCTAAGGATACACTCTGCCTCGATTCTGCGGGCGCAGACGGAAAACAAAGCTGATAAAAAAAATCGCGCTCACCTGTCTCTCCCCCACAGGCAGTAATCAATAAAGCTCGAGAACGCGGACAACTCCTGCATAATACACTTCAAGCACTTTTCCACCCGAGCGATCGCTAGAGCCCGAACCGCAGCGTAATCGCGGATAACTGGGCCAGCATTGGGATTCCCGCGGCATACCTACCTGTGAGGCGCCTTCAAAGGGACGAGAGTTTCGCCGATGACTGGAGAACGACGGATTCCGCATCTAGCTTATTTCGTTGATCAAAGGATCGGACGGACGTACTCTGTGGTCCGTCTGTATTTCGCTGGCTGGCTGTACATGCCGGCGATCTGTGCTTTTTGGAAGCTTCCGGAATCGGGAGAGGACTGAAAGTTAATCCCACGCGTGATGGGCGACGGAAGGGTCTTTGACGTTTCGATGGAGGAGTCAAGCGCATATTTTGAATGAGAAGCATTTTGTCGGAGTCCCGTATGCATCGGCCAACGGAACGACCGTATACAAATACGCATCTCAGTCTCGAAGTATACCGGGCGCTAAAGACCGCCGCGAGTCGATTAACGAGCCGGAAACCGCTTGCGCGCGCGAGCGAGAACTCGAGGAGAAGCGCAACACAAGCAGTGCGAGACGCCTGCGGTGAGCTTGTCTCGACAATTTGTATATATACGAATTTCAATTATCTCCGGGCGATACATCCGATGTCCCTCGGGTGAACGTAGACACTGCTGCCGTGCAAATGTATATATACACGCGCATACATATAGATACGCTCGAGAGGCACGGGGGAATAGGGGCTCGGCTTGTTGATGAGTTTCTTTCTTCGGCTCGCCTGAACAATTTTTCGCCTTGTCTTCCGCAGCTTTTATCTAGCGAGCTTTACTCATTCTTACGGGATAACTCTTTCGCGTTTTCATTAGTCCTGCCTGTAGAGCTTCTTGCGGTGCTTTCCTTGTTTTTTTTTTCATTTTGAGGCCAGCCTTTAATTTACCAGAGGAATGCGTTTATTAAAATTCTCGTAGCTACATCGTTGTTATTATTATTCTATTTAAATTCACTCATTTATACGCAGTTATTTTAAATATCAACATCGGTGTATCTACCTCTCGATAGTTGCACCTCAGCGTTTCTCAATCCAGAAAAAAAATGAACTCGGAAAAAAGCTCCTCTGATTTTCCTCGAAAACTCTGGAAACTACTCCAACCCCGCAAGCTCGACCGCTTAATTTCTTCATCAGAAGCCTTCTCTCTCTCTCTCTCTCTCCCTTTTCCTTCGCGGATGCATATTCATTTTATTTCTCCTGCTTGGGCTTGCTTTTTTCGCCGACTCCCTTTTCATTTTATGCTTCCGCTCGTGGAAGATAAACACGCGGCTCGCGCTGCTTTCACGAGCGAGTACCTGCGGTTCACCCCCTTCTTCTTCTTCTTCTTCCGCCTTTTTTTCGCGCGGAAGGATTCCTTTCTTTCTCGCGTTTCTTTTCTCTTTCTCCGAGTTCGTTCTTCCTTCTTTTTTTCGAGCGCAGTTATGCAGCCGCGAGCTCTTTTTTTCGTCTTTGCCGCGCTTCTTCGAGCTTTGTCCCTTTTGTTTCTTTGGGGGGCTCCCTTTTCGTTTTTCCCGCGCGTGAATCGACAAGTTGCGTGTTTGATGTATACTGTATACGATGTGATAACAGTTAGCGCGGGTTTCGTAATCGCGTAACTCGTGAAAACGTACTAGAGTATATAGAAGCACAGACTTTTTTTCTAAACGAGACGATGTGCAATTTCTTTTTTAGAAAAAGGTAAAAGACTCGCATCATTACCAAAGCTTCCATTTCGCGGGAGGTCCTCTCTCGCATAAGCCGTAAAACATTCCCGCAGCGCAAAAGCGGCCGAACCCAAAAAATACAAACACACGCGTGACGAGGAAAGTTTTTGCAGCGCGCAAGGAACGTCGTCGTCGACGTCCGGCGGCGACCCCTTTGTCTTTGAATCGCGTCCGTTCTTTTTACGTACGGATGGAAATTACTCGGGCGCTTTGCCGGAATCGCGCGAGCGCTAAGTTGGTTTCCCAACTTTTCTTGTCGACGAGATAGAGAGACCGACCGAGTGTAGTTTTTCAAGTGCTTCGCACAGACTAGACCGTCGAGCCCTGAGGTGTATTGTTATAGACTGGAAAGATTATTATTATATTTTTTTCGCAAAGTTTTTTTGAAGATTGCGAGGAACCGGTGAGAATATATGCTCGACGGAATTGCCGTCAATTAAGTCGCGAATAAACGTTGTGCGCGAAATTCTTTTAGCGAACGAGCGTGACCTTTTGTGTAATTATCAAGGACAATTGTTTCCTTTTTTGCAGCCGAAAGCTCGGGTGCTTGAGTTATGGTGCAATTGCCATGGGAATTTGGCTTCGAGATTATGTTACTCATTTTGTCGAGGATTAATGCGAGGGAATCAGAGTATATATGTACGTATGGATTTAACGCTGGGAGTATAATGATTTGTGAAAGTTCAACGGTCTTCTTTGAGCTTGCGTAAATTATTTTACAATTTAAAATTTTGTAGAGACAAAATTTACGACGTCAACGTCACGAACTTTTTTTATTTTCTTCATTAAAATACTTCAACAGCTCATACTACTAAGTAAAAACAATTACTTCGAATCTCATCCACGCCACCCAGTTTAGCAAAAACAAAAAGCTTCCTTTTCAAAAAGAATCGTCGTCTGGAACGTCGATGATTCGCATAAATCCCTGAGCCATGTATATATATACGCGAAAGGCTGCAGTAGCACAGAGAGAAGAGCGGGAACAGCGCCCAAGTCGGGTGTAAACACGAATCTGCACTTACGCGAGGGCACGAGCCTCGGCTCGCTCTCGGGTAAAAGCGAGGGATTACGCAAGGATCGAAGGCTCGAGCCGCGCGATGGATTTCGATCCGGCCTTCCTTGGCCCGTAAAAACGCCTCTCACGGAATATTTCAGACGCTGGAATTTCAGGCGCGAACGCGTCTTCTTTTTCGAGTGACTCGGATTTTTCTCAGCTCTGTTTGCGATTTAGCTGCTGGATTTTATGGGAGAGCTTTAATAAGATTTCAATTTTTTTTCATGATGTACGTTTTTTGGCTCGACCTTTGAGGGCTTGTAATTTTTCTACGGCTCGCAGGAGCTTCAATCAAGTAAAAGCATATGCTCAATCGGGATTGTTGATAACATTCTAATCGAAGAAAATCAAAGCTTCAAAAATCAATAGTTCAATAAAAAATCCTGACCCCATTCGATCTTTCTCGTAAACAGACCTCTCAAGTCCGCGACGAACTCGAACTAAATTCCACCCCCCCCCCCCCCTCTCATTCAGGTGTCGGACGATCGTAAAAAGGACATCGCATATCAGACGCCGCCAGCGTCGCGATCTGGATCCACGTATAGTCCCTCGTAAAAAGCTCGCGACGCTGATGGATTCCCTCGGAGCGCGTCGCCTCCGGCCGGTCGAGCGATAATAATGGGCGAATTTTAAATTTACGAGCGACGCTCGCCTTATGTACGCGAGTCTGTTCGAGAGGAGGTGCAGAGGATATCGAGCGCGCTCTGGGGGATCGCAGTTTGTTCGCTGAGGTGACGCTTCGATGGTGAGCGATATATTTTAGGAATATAGTTATAGGGTGACAGCAGGGGATGTTTTAGCTTTGGGTTTGATGCTTCTTTCATTCGTTATTTTGGGCGTACGTTTTTATTACTTGCGTAATAAATCATTTTGGCGTAGTAATGAACGGTATTTTTTCAAGCACTTATAGTGTGATAATTGTTGGATGGACGCATTGTAATACATTTTTTTGTGCGCGTACAGAATGGCTCGGATTTTGTTATTCTTATATCCCATATACGTATGCATTGTGTGAATGACTTCCGGGCTTTCGTTCGCATAAAAATATAGAATTTCTCGACGCTTTATAAAAACAAACGTTTCTCTGCGTAGCGCAGGAGAGAGTAAGCTTTAAAAATTTAAAAATCACTTTTCCTCGAATATAATACAATGTCGAGGCTTTATTTCCATTTTCAATTCTACGAAGTGGCAAAAAGTTTCACTGAAAACGTTCACTCCTGGAAAAAGAACTCCACCGGGTGCTTTATTCTCCCGTTTAAATTTGAAACTCAGTATATTATCTTCCAAAAAAAGAATTCCTTTCAAATCCACCTCACGGAAAATCCCACTTTACCGACCGCTCGTCCATCGGTAAATTCCTTGAAAAACCGTACACTCCTCTCAAATCTACTACCTTCCCTAGAACTCGGGTACTCTAAAACCATTAACAAGGCAGCACGTATATCCCAAGTAGCTTAACGAACCGTCGTCGCACCCAACTCGGAAAAAATCGCTCTCTCTCTCGAAACTTGGCGGAATCGGCCCTCGGCAATTTAGATCTCTCTCTCTCTTGAAACTTGGACTCTCCACCTTGTCGAAGGTATAAACGGCTGTCCCGGTCTCTCTATACGCGTCCAAGATCGTTAGTATTCAGACGCCGTGTTTAATGCCGTACTCCTGAGTTTGCCGGCTCTTCTCCATATCCCGATAACCGCTAACGAGTAAACAACGCTCGAGTCGAGTCAGCGGAATCTTGATAATGGGGGAAGAGTGACTATATATACATATATACATATAGAGCCGGAAAAGGGATGCTCTCGCCGGTCTCGATATATAAAAGTGAGAAACTTGCGGGGGATGTGGTATAATGATGGATCCTTGGACATGGAGATTCGAGGGATGTTTCGATTTTTTGTATTATGTACACCGACGAATTGGCTGTTTATGTGCAGAGATTCGAGCAGAAGTGGATCGAGATGACGGGAGAGTTATGAGGTGCAGAGTCACTGCATCTTGGTGAACACTTGTGTAATTGCTCTTGAGACGGAAATTTTAGAGGATATGTCTCGAGGGCGAGCGTCGCATCTAAAGGATGCACGGACTTTTGACTCTTCCTTTTGAAGACAAATTTTTTGATTTCTCGAGTGGCACTTATAAATAAGCTGCTCATTCGTATAGCAGCATACGTCAAGTAGATACGTATAAGATTATTATTATACGAAACGAGAAAAGCAAGTATAAAAGCTCAACTTGCAGGTATACCGACAAAAAGCTTGCCGGCCATCAACCGTCCTAATCGAGTTCATAAATGGCAACGAGCAGCCCCAGCAACGAAAAAAAATTACAAATAGCCCATCGCGAATCTCTCCCGCAGAAAACCATACAATAGCCCGGAGAACAAAAAGCTCGTATACACTCCGACCGGAATCGGCGATTACTTAGCGCCGTCGGCGCTGCTGGCTTTTCCCCGCAACATTTTTCGTCTCGATTTTTGTATTTATCTTCTCTTCTATTGCAATCGAATGCGTTGTTCCATTTAAACTTCCGCGAGAGGATCTTTTCCTGTCCAAAGTAGTTCCTTGTTCTATTCGCTCTTTGATTTCTTTCCGCGAGTATACCGCGAGCTTTTCTTAATTTCCTTTTGTCGATCTTGCGACGAGTTCGTATAAGAAGAAAAGAAGAAGTGGAAGAAGGAAAAGAGTTCGTTCGATTGACTTGGTATATGGTTTTATGCAGTACAGCGAGAAAGAAGTAAGAATGTTATCGGGAAATTTTCGAGACGCGAGACGAGAAGCGAATAGTTTTGGTCGGAGAAGACTTTGAAAAATGTTCGCTTTGTAATTGGATTATGTTTATTACATCCCGTGAATTTCCATATGGCAGCGCTGGTGTGGAAGCGTGAAATGCGCGATGGAACATTTTACGAAATTATTAAATTTCTGCGAATGCAATATACCTATACTGTTCGTTGTAGAAAAACCGCGATTCTAGGAAATAAATTATGCAGGATCGAAGAGATAATATTCGCTCTTTATTATAGCCGATTTGAAACCGTAGCTCATCAGCGAATCGTATCGCGAACATACGGATTATAATATATAATATGTACCTTTATAACACTGCTAGATTAATTAAAAACTGAGTATATGAGCTATTTTCGAATTATGTTTCATCACGCCCTTCTCGCATTGCATATATCTCTCAGGGAATAACATTACGCGCGTTATATCGAGTATTTAAATTATCTATACACGTATATACACGTCAATTTTACACGAGGAAATAAATTGAATTTCGACATTGTTCATATTAACAATTGTTATCAGATTCCGTTATCCCGCGCATAACCGAGTTCCAAACGCCCCGTCAGTAGTACAAACGCGCTGCAGTCGGCCATGTAAACATCGGCGTCGAACTTTCACGCGCGCGGTTTCGCGCAGACAAATAGCCTAGGTTTAACGTTACACGTCGGGAACAGCGCAGCTAACTCTCGGCTCTTGATTGCCGCTTCGATTAATTACTTCCATACTTGCCGCGTCAGCTAAAGGTCAAAGTATATAGGGTTTCGCAGCCGAGAATCTGGACTAGACGCAAAACCTGTGTGTGGGTGTGTATACACTTCGAGTGTTAGCTTTGTCAAGGCGAGTTAACTCCGTTTATTATAGCGTAAATTCGTTTTACATGGTTATTAGAAAAGTCATTTTGTTAATAATGAATAAATGTTCTTTTCACCGGGAATTCGCGCTGTTAATGAAAGAATGTCCATATAATAAATTATGAGAAATAAGACAGTAGTAGTGTGCGTCGTTCGAAATTATGCATCTCTCAACGCGACAAAAGAAACGGCACAAAAGAGACACGAGCTTAATAAAATATCATTTTATCCTCTCCTCATCTCGTGAGTTATTCAGACCGCGCGTCTCGTCGAAGAAAATGTCATCCACAAAAAGGAAAAATTCCCTCGAAAAAAAAAAATCAGCCAAAAGGATTCGAGCTTTGTCGAGCGCAAGAGCGTAATGTCATTTCCACGGGAGGGAAGAGCAGAGGGTAACGCGATTCTCGTCGTTACATCATCCACCCCTTGGAATTTAAATTTCGCGACTTTCCGTACCCAAGCTGCGTATGTTTGTTTATTTTTTTAAACAAAAAAGCTCGTCTGTTCTTTCAATTAGCAAGAGCGAAGCATCGGCTTTAACACGCGGCATATCGATCGAACCATATGCAAATGAACCGGCATTTAATAACGATTAACGCACACGTTCTCCTCGCAAATTGAAAAACAATGAGCTCGGATAGCCGTGAAGAATAATATATTTAATCAGCTTCGCAGCGTCAGCGTTGAAAAGTCGACACAAGATATAAACTTTCGACATGAGCTCGCGCGTAACGCACTTTCCCCGCTCCGCCAACAAAAACACAAGCTAGCGCGAGCGACAGGGAGAATTACGTTAATTTGCATGGAAAATACAGAAACGAATTACACGCTTCTGCGCCTGGCTCTCTCGTAAAATCGCGTCCGGTGCTGCGCAAAAAGCCGAGGAAAAATCTTGCGTTAAAGTGCGATGTATCGCGTCGCTCCTTCCAGCTTTAATTCGTTATCGTCGCGGGAGGAGGCCGCATATATAGAACGGTAACGAGGTAATAATAACGTTTTCACTCCGGCGCCCGGCGGGCTTTGATTTTTCGCGATTGGATGAAGCTTGCAGGATAGAATCGAGATTCGATATTGTTCGCAGGAGATGAAGGGCTACTGCTGATCTTGTTTTGGTCCTTGATAGAAAGCGCGTTAGCTGCGCTGGACATCACTCGGCGAAAGCGTAGTTGCTTATGAATACAAATTGAAAGCCCTGCTGGCTTGATGAAATTAGCATACTCGACTGCATTCTTTATAAAATAACAGACTCTAGAAAGAAGAATAAGAAAAGAAAAACGAGTTATAGTCCTGCTCCTCGCGGCCAATATAACCGTTAAACGTTCATTTCCACGTTGATATATATAAACCTGCATTCAAGTGAGCTTGCGAGCGAAAGGGAGAAATACAGTCACTTAAACGGCCGGCTTATCGCGCCTTTTCGCGCGCGCGTGTACACCAACAGCCTGAAATATGAAAGCGACAATGCTGTGCAGTATCGTATTATAGCGCCGCGGCGGCTGCTTTTTCGGAGCCGCGCTTTTATGCGCCTGCCTAATAATCCTCGATTTAAAACTCGCGCGCGCACACTTGAAAGTAAGCTCCGCCGTCGAA
The DNA here is from genome assembly GCA_020010945.3 of Muscidifurax raptorellus. Lineage (NCBI taxonomy): Eukaryota > Metazoa > Arthropoda > Insecta > Hymenoptera > Pteromalidae > Muscidifurax > Muscidifurax raptorellus. Next base: position 40,471,275 of record CM052078.1, read on the forward strand.
TATAAAACGCGGCGATTTCGCGAAGGTTGCGCGATATGATATTGTCGCAAGCGCGGAAAATAGAGCTTTTACGGAGCGCACGCACTTGGTTCGAGTGTTCGGGAAAAATTATTGTGGTTCGAGATTAGCATGGTTATATTTACTTGGTTATTCAAAGCTGTATCGTGCGCTTTACGAAGAAGAGCTTCCGCAGGTTTATATATCCATCAGTTACGGCTCGTAGGTCACTGTACGCTAACGCGCTATCCTACTACTTAACGTACATATAGTTGCGCTTTGAACGGCTTTTACGCAAAGTTAAAGCTTCAGCTACTCGCGACAGAAGCTTGCGCAAACGACGTTGAAAAAAATTAGCATATACTTTTTTCTCGACGAGCTTGTTCATGGATGCTGATAATCAAACGAATTACTGAAAGCTCGTTTTGTTTCTTATTTCAGAAAAGCTCGTGCGGATTTGACGAACTATGGAAATTCCGTAAAGCCAGTTAGTTCCCCCCCCCCCCTCCGCCAGAGGTGAGTAAATGCATTATTAAAACGAGAGTCGCATTTTTCCTAACTTATCGAAGAGACTCGCGCAAAAAAGCTCATAAGCTCTGGGCGCTAACTGCCTGAACTCGTGCCATTCGAAAGTCAAAAAAGGAAAAACCAAAGATTTTCACGCGCGCCGCTAGTCACCCAATGGAGCTTGCGAGCACCTCGTCCCTGATGAGCTTTCTTGTCGTTCTCGACGAACTTTCTCTTCCCTCTCTTACGCACATTAAAATTCGGAACTTGCGCCTCTGCTGAATATATTTACAGGCTTGGGAAAAAAGTCGCGTCTCGAACTTCCTCATGCGTTTTTGCCTCGAGTCTATAATGAATAGGAGAGTTTCGAAGCTGATGGCGCGAACGACGCTGGGGGAATTTTATTAAAAATTGATGCGGCAAGTTGCCGTTGCGAATTAAGCCGTCGCACATCCGGCTTATAGCGGAGACAGAGTCTAAGCATTAATTTTTCAAGCTTTTTTATACCCGCATAATCGCGCCGCCTTCTTCGACGGAATTATATTCATCGAAGTATATAGGCGCGAACTTTGTCGCTGGAATTCATATTTCAAGCTCTCTGGCATCGAAAAGTTCAAGCGGATATATAGGCGAGGGAATGGATGGACCGCGACGATCTTTTATAAATTATTAACGCGTTCGCGCGACTGATTTACGACGGGAACTTTTCGCGCTTTTACTTATCGATCGCGCATAATTTACGTCGCGCGGTTCTAATTGAATTTCTCAAGATAATATACTTCTGTTTGCTAACAACATACCTACTAACTTCACCCGCCGATAAAACGTAAGCTCCGGCCGTTAGACTCAGGCCCATATATATATATATATATATATATATATATATATATATATATATATATATATATATATATATATATATATATATATATATATATATATATATATATATATAACACACGCGAATCACCGCCGAGCAAATTCAGCCCGTCGAGAGGCACCTTTGAGGACGGACGCAGTAAAAATAAAAAAGTGAAATTCCGCCGAGTTTCGAGGGTGACTTTCGCCGTATAGACTTTGCTGCCTCGCGCTCGAGTTAACCCGCTGTCGTGTCGCATGTATACGTACGCGCGACATGCAGCTTATATAAATGTGTACGTACGTGTGCATTTGACTGTCGCGACGTACTAGGGATGCTCAAAGAGACGCGTTTCGATGTTGTACGGTTTTTTTCCTGACGCGTAGTTTCTCTTTAGCCTCTTTTTTTTCAAATATTTTGCAAAATTTAGATGAAAGCCAAGTCAAAGCTCACAATTTGTAAGTTTTTCATTTTCGTCAGAAGACGCGCCTAAGACGCACGAGACAACTGCGTTGGAAGGCAATCTCCCCGCAAAGTTAATTATACGCCTATAGGATAATCTCGATCGTTCGAAAACCCAATTTTTCCATTGAATTTATCGGACACTTACGATACGGCAGCGAGCTGTAATTCAGAAGCAGCCGTCGTCGTTCACTTTTCCGGTAATTCGCGAGAGAGAAGCTTCACCGAATAAGAGAAATGGAATATTCAGCAAGACTGCAGCAGCAGCAGCAGCAGGAGCGCTGGCGTCCCGTATTTCAATTAGACTTTATGCATTCGTAATTGTCGAGCGTCTGCCTGTATATTGTCACGAAATGCTTCTGCAGAGGTAGCGGGATATCGAGCGAAATCCGATTGTTTGCTCTACTTTTCCAGAGCTTCATTATCGCCGTATGCCTCTTCCTTCCTCTCTCTCTCTTCTGTGTATAGCGAAATTGCGCATCGGCGGAGCTAAAATTATAAGCGGAAATGTTTCATTTTTTAGAACGTATATTATATATATATAGCGCACTCGTGTCGTTTCGTTTTGTATCGTATATTTTAAATAAGCAATCAAATTTCAATGCGCGGCCTATGTATAGTCCGCGAGGAGAAAAGAACGAACAAAATTTACATTCATCGATAAAACCAAGTCCAACAAAAAGTTTCCAGGAGCGGCTGAGGTATGTTTACGTAATGAACTCCTGGAATATATAACCATTAGGTATACACTCGCTTCTCCGATCGCCCGTTGTTATTTCCTCTATCATATACTTATGCGAAACTTTAAGAATAATGCTGATACTTGGAGAGACATACTATAGCAGCAGCTGTTTATTAAACGTCACCGTGCTATTCCTCAAGCCCGAAGGGGAAAAATAACCGTGGCAATCGAGGCGTGTAAACGACGAAATAAAATATGACGCGTCGCGCGGAGCCTTGATCCCGACATTCCCATTAGTCGAGTCGGGCTGTCGTCTCGTTTCGGGCGATCGTTCTCCCGGTATTATGCGGGGTTAGTTCGCTGCTCCGAATGCGTATTTTCGCATTTTTCACAAAAGCTTCCTCGCGAGATGTGTTCACAGGAGGTGTGGAGGCGGACGCAACCGAGTTTTGGAATTACATACCGGGCTTGTGCAAGAACACGACGAGTCGATTGCGTAACGGCTGCGTCGGCGACGACAAAACCAATCACACAATTACTCGATCAAGTAGAAAGCACACTCTATACTATATCGACATCTCCATCAGGTGTCGAGAAGAAAAGACGCTCAAAGCACACACACACATATCCCGTTTTCACCGCGACATCGCAGCAGCCCCGAGAAGAAAATAAAGCCGGGCGATGAAGACAAAGAGAAGAACTCCCTCGCAAGAAACCTACTCGCGGCGCTCGATCGCCCGATTCGCCTCTTCCCCCGCAAGCTCTCTCGTAATCCGCGTAATGCGCTGAAAAGAAACCAGTGCGGCATTTTTCTCGTTTGCCGCGTGTATGATTGAATGCGCGAGGCATGAGAATCGAGCGAGAAGATTCCTGTGAATTATATTATACGAAAAAGAAAGGAGAGGAGGAGGAGGCATGAATAATTCAGCCGTGCAGAGAGGCCGAATGAAAAATAATGGAAGCTCTCTCGACGATATATACACGGTGTAGTCTCTATTTTTATTCATTTTTCGTTTGGCTTGGACTCGATTCTTTGTGTATTACGTTTTCTTGTGGATTCGTTTCGATGCCAGGACGAATTTGGGCCAAAGTCTTTCACCATACTGTGTCTTAGTTTTATACTGCGGGATTGTGGTCAGATTCCTTCTACGCAGTCCCGTATTAGTACATATGGTGCGATTCTGCTAAGGATACCAAGGTACCATGGTGTATGTCCATAATTTATTTAAAATAGATGCTTTTTTTTTATTGAATTCTGCATACTAGAAGCGGTAATTCCTGTTGAAAATATTTACATCAAATTTGATGTTAAGAATTGGAATTTTTTATTTACGATTTCGTATACGTTACACGCAGATTTTTACGTAAAATTTGACGTAAAGTTCAAAATCTCTCCGTGTATAAAAAAAATCATGGCCGGATGTTACGAAACCAAGATAGACGTTATGTGATTGACTCATGTAGTGCGCATGCGTCTCACTGAGGAAGTCTATAAAGCGTCGCGACGCGCCCTGTTCAAACTCTAGTGTACATAAAATTTTCGAGCGTTAAACGCGGGCTACGCGTTGGATAAATGGATTATAACGAGGAAGGTGTTGGGAAATTTTCTTCAACTTCGAGAAATCGTCTCTCGTAATCTCGTTTCATCCGAGATTGGATTATTCTCGCATGGCTTTTTTAAACTTCGACTGGTCTCTTTCTTCCGCGATGTATATACATACGTTCAACAGGTTTTTATCCTCCGACGCGAAACTTTCTTCGAAAATGAAAATTCTATACGTTTATTCAATTGTTCCCTCCGTTCCCTCTCTCTCTCTCTCTCTCTCTCTCTTATAGAACAATCGTGGCTGGAATCAATCGAGAGAACATACAATAAAGAGTCTCCTACGACAGAACGAGAAATAATAAAGACGCGACGTGCGCTTGGGGGAAAAATCTCGGCGGCAAATTGGCGAGAGAGAGAGAGAGCGCCGCGGGAATTTTTATACAAACCCCGAGACTCTCGTCTTATTAGGCGTCAATGATTTACGGCCTGGACGAGTCTTGCGTGCGCGGAAAAAAGGGTTGCCTTGTTTATGTCTCTTTGTGTGTATATATATATATATATATACAGTCATAGCGGCTTGATGGCTCTTCGGAATACTTTACGAGTGGGTGACGACGAAGCTTTTTACTTTGTATATATGAGAAAGGCCTTTTTACGACGTTGCTTGGAATTAAGAGCTGTTTACCGGGTAAATAATAAGTCGTTATATCGGACAGCCATCAGTGGCTTGAAAGGAAAAGGGTTGCTCGGAGGGGGGGGGGGGGTAAGATCAAGGCGAATCTGAAAGGAGCCTCGTCCCGAGAGCTTGAGAAATGCGATAACCTCGAGAGATTCTCTCGGCTTAAGTGATGGAAAAGTGGCCGGCGCGTAAGTGGGACGCTATAAATGGACCGGATGATACTTTAATTCGAGGCTTTGCCTTCTCCTCCGGTTTCTTCTCTTTTTTTTCTCTCTTTATTCTTCTCTCCAGTGGTATTGAGGGTCTTGTTTGTTTACCCGTCGCGGACTGGCTGTTTGTGAGGAATGTTCGCAACTATACTGCGTCTCAAGTTCAAGCGCTGCTATGTTTGACTTTGCAAAGTTCGCGCCAAGTTTTTCGAGCTTTGCGGGTTGATGTTTGACTTTGGCAAAGGTGTACAATAACTATTCATATTCCAGCGTATAAGCGTTAAAAATCAGAGACATTCCCACGCGCTCGTGATCGCTCCAATTCGACGCTCTGGCTCATATAGAAAACTACTACCAACCTCCCACGCGCTCGTCATTGTCGTAAGAAAACACGAACGAATTCCATTAAGCTCTCTCTCTCTCTCTCCCTCTCTCTCCGCGTATAATATGCTAATCCCGTATGTATATATAGCACCATAGAGAGTGACGAGCAAACACAGGACGTGTGTGGCGAGGGTATGCATACTTTATGCGCGAGGACAGGTGCTCGGCATTTATTTCTCATTTACATGAAGGCGGCCGGACAGGGAGTATAGGGCTGCTTCCCGGAATCCTTTGTTGCGGCTGGCAGCGGCAGCTACTGAGTTATTAACTTTGCGTCCGTCCGTCGTGCGAACGTGAAACACGAGAGTCTTCTTCTCTCGCTTATATACATGTATGTATGTATATGCGCACAGAGGGGAGTATATATAGTGTACGTGACTCGCCTACTCCGTTTGCGTCTCGTTGTTTTGCCTAAGAAGAAGAAGAAGAAGAAGAAGAAGAAGCCTAGCTTATCTCATCTTCACGAGAATGTTACAAGAAGGCTGCGCGAAGTTTAGTGAATTTAGGAGACGAGATAGCTGACCCGGTTAGCTCGAGAGATGGACATTGTTGGAGTTTCTTGGATGCGCGCAAACGCTTTTGTTGTTATAGTATTATTTTGAGAATTTCCTGCGTCTTCAGATTTACCTGGAGTGCGAAGTTTGCGGGACGATTATTATATACACGTGTAATTATACTCGTATATATAAGGTGGGAAGTATCCTTTTCAATTTTTTTCTTGATAAGACCAAAGTTGGATGGAAGAACAAAGAACAGTCGTATTTCTCTATTATCGCAACGGACACGTTTGCTTGGACTTGACGACGTTCCTTTCCACACTCAGCTGTATATATATACCGGGTGAGTATAAACAAGGATCAATATACGAGCGTCCGTTCATCAAATGCAATTAAACGCCTCCTCATCGTTGTTCGCAATATCTCGACTGTGAAATTGAATACCTGCGGGGAAATTGGTTCGCGGAGTTATGAAATTCAAAAGTGGATGTGTATATATATATATATACACAGATATATTCGCGGAATCTCCGAGAGAACTTCAGGAGAGGACTCCTGCCGCAAGGGTTCTGCGGTTGGACCTCGTGAAATTTTCCCTCGTATGTATAATCAACGTTATCAGTCGCGTAAATATATACGAAAATAAAGCGCATATATCTGTTTGCCGCAATAGCGATTCGCGGAAAATTCTTTCTTCTTTTACACAAAATTATGAGAATTTTGATATCCACGCTTTTCGCTCTCCTGTTTTCTCCTCCAGTTTCCCAGTCACATCGGCTCTCCGGGTCCGACCATTTCCTGGAATCTTTTCGCACGGAAGCGAAATTTCCGCGAGGTCGAACTTAACGCGCGTGGCATTCGGACCGGGAGCGTGCGTGCTTACCATCGCGGGTAGGTAGGCACTAGCCGCGCTCGTTAATCGTTTTGTTCGTGATTTCGAAAGCCACTCGCGCAAAGTTTCCGTTGCGGTCCGCTTTTGCCTTATTCTCGGTGTAGAGGGAGAGCTTCTGGTCGGGACGTGGATTCATCTAGTCAGCGGATCGCTTGTTTCGAGTTTTGTACTTGTTAACCGCTGTTTCTTTGAATGAGACGTGCGCATAGGGTGTGTTTGTTTTTTTTTTCGAGGGATTTTGTCGAGTTGCGAGTTACGTAGTTGGTTTCGTCTGGTATGATGCTTTGTATTGTAGATTTTACGTTTGAATATTAAAAATGCGTTGATTGTTACTGAGAACCTAGACTTGAGGGGCTTTAATTATGGCAGCGTAATATTTGTATATTTAGTATAAACGAGAAAAACAAGGATTTATTTACGACAGTGTATTTCCGGTACGTTTTTAGGGTTGATAAAAGAATAGGAAAAATTCATAATAACATAATAAGAAAAATCTTTTCTCGGTAATAACGGCCATCATCGGAGATACGATCGGCAATTCTCACGCAGAGACTGGGCGATATGAGGCTCGCAAGTATAGGCTGATAAATGGATGAAGGCCGGGAGCAAATAGCTATATCCGGCTAATGAAGGGATTAGAAACTGCGGTCAGTTTCTCGTTACTCTTGATGAGATATTCCAACGTTTACCCAAAAAAGCACACACCCTCCAATATACCATTAGACGAATAACTAACCGATCCAGCGATACTTCCAGCCAATATTTATTCAAAATAAAAAAAATCCGACATTGCCCTGCTTGTTTTAAAATAAGAGCAAAGCACACAGGAGCTTGCACGCGATAAAAGTTCGCAAATACGCGACGATAGCAGTATAAATATGAAGCTTGCACGACGACGACGTCGACGACGATAGCGCGGCGAAGAGATGGATTGATAGGAGGAGAGAGTAGTAGTCGACAAACAAAGTGAAAAGCGGAACCAACCTCGTTTCAGGTCAAAGTGATGCTCCGGACGCCAATATTAGTTGTTTGTACGCGGCGTTTACATCGTGTAGGCTATAAGTGCACGAGCAGGATGGTTGCGGAGCGTGGAATTTAATTTTCCTCGAGAGAAATTTTGCGCGCAACCGTTATACACGTTATGAGCTTTCACGAAGATGCGGCTTGCAGGGTTGACGAACTTTCTGATGAGGTTAATTAGAACCGACGCTATTATACGCGCGTATCGCCTCGTTTTTAATCATTGATTTCTGTATACAAATTTCTTACTCATTTTTTTTTTAAAAAAAAGCTCCGCTACTATATACATGAATTTCAAAAACATCTCTTTCACATCGGAAAATCGAATTGCGAGGGGAGCGCCGACAAGTTAATTTCCGCTCTGGCAGTATATATATCAGCACCCAACTCTCCCTGATAAAGAGCCGCATGACTGATGCGCCCATACACATGATCCGGCATGAGTCCCCGATTATTATTATTAGCGCATCCGCGAGCGCGTTCGAGTACCTTTTTTGTTTGCTTTCGGACCTGCGCACATATATACACGCATTGTTTTTACGTGATTTCGAGTTCGAATGTTTTTCGACGTGTATATATAACCGGAGAATAATGTTTCGTAAAATGAGCGACCGCCGAATACATCTGCGTAATTAACTGCTTCGCACATTCGCGCAGTTGTGAAATTTTCCACGCAACGAAAGGACTACATACGCACCCATTAGACTGATGTTTTCGATGTATAATTTCGGAAAATCGCTTGAATATTGCCAACTCCATGATATACATTCGCTTTTTTTATTTAATGAAAATCCAATTACCTGGTAGACACGAGTGTGTCAATATCCACAGCCCGTCGAAAAGCCAAAATCAACTCGTCTGCACAGCGCGACGTCGTGAAAGAGCTGTACACGCATACAAGACCACGGCATATAAGTCACGTTTCCATTACCCGTCAAAAGCCACTGCTAGAGAGAGAGGACACGACTCCCTCGACGCGTACGTCTCTCGACCCATTGAAAAAGGCGCGCGAGTGACCCTGCCCCCATGGAAATCAATATGGGAAATCGGCTCCTTTCATACCGATACACACACACACATGCAAGTCTGAGTCTCAAAGGGACTAGCTGGAGCGTGATTTCGAACCTCATCCACTTCTGCGGAGAGCTTGCGCAAAGGAGTCGTCGACTGTCGTTGTGGTGTGTGTGTGTGTATATAGTTTTTGACTGCGATGCCGAAATCGAAACGGTCGTCCGTTGGGACAGGAGCTGGAGTAGCGATAAACGAGGTGATTCTTATATATAGAAGCTAACAAGTGATATGGATGCGGACGAGATTTTACGAGGTGCGGAAGAGAGGAGGAATAAATTTTAATGAAACGACGAAGCATCAAAGCCACTTCAAAAGCTCCTCTCCGCAAACACAATCATCAGTCGATTACATATATCCTCCTCATCTCTCTACCATCGAATAATTCGTACCGAATAGGTCAGTCAGTATCTCACTCGTGCAAATATAATCCAAAGTGCGCGTGTGCACACAGACGGTGTAATTCAGCTCGGATTTTCGCGGGGTGGAAAAAAAAGCTCGAGAGATATCCCGTCTCGCCGGTGGGGAATTTAAATAAAAGGATCGAATTGCCCGCGTTATTCATACGTCGAGCTTTGCCTCTATCTCTCGCAGCTGCATGACACATACACACGCGTATTGATCGGCTGCAGCATATCACATTGAAATATTCCTCTCGTCTGCGTGCTCTTTTTCTTTTTTTTTAAACCATCAGCCAGTGCTTTCTTCTCGCTCCTTTGAACGTGTAATCCTCTTCTTTCTCTCCCGGTATGTTTACACACTCCCTTTTTGCGATATCCGTTCGTTCGTTCATCTTGAGCTTTTTCTATTTTTCTCGCGCTGGAAAGAGAAAGTGCATAACGACGCGGAGATAGTAGTGCACTGTGGCTTTTACATACAGGGCTTATTTCTCGCGGTTCTACGTGACGTATCGCTAAATTATACCGCACATTAGATTGCGCGCGAGCGCGAGCGCCACGCTTTCTCTTCGTCTCTTCTCGTCAGCTCTGCTGTCTGATAGTGCACCGGAGGAAGAAGAATTTTATATGACTTTGCGCAACGTCTCTCGCCAGTATTTATCAAGTTTATCAGTATACTTACATACACACACACACACACAGCTTCTATTTCGATTACCGTCGAAGTGAAAAACAAAAAGCTTGTATTTCGAAGCTCCTCGGCTAATCCCCCTAACGCGTTTCCTTTTCTGCGAAACTTTTCAAAGTCCTCTTCACCGGAGTAAAAGAAAAGCCGAGCGAGAGAGAGAAAGAAATTTCGATCGGAAGTTCGACCCACGGAATTCCTCGAGGGAAGTTTGTCTTTAAAGGCCACGTGCGCGGAAAATCAAACTTCCGGAGCTAATAAAAGCGGCCGCCGTTGAAATAATGGCTTGGGATAAATCATGGACGCGAAAAGTCTGCGGCGGTGTGCTCTACTACTACTATATATATAGACGTATACCTGGCGACGAGCCGCCGGGAATAATAAATAGACGGAGTATGGGGGTGTGGAGAGCAAAAGGTTTTTCGGGGTCTTTGGAATGTAATTTCAGAGATTTAGCGCGGGGATTTTTGCTGATATGCTTTGATGGTATAATTAGTGGGAGAGGCTTTTAATGTTACATTGTTCATTTTTGACATATAAACGATCGAGCGCTTCATCGTCGTATACAACGCGATCGTAACGTTATGAATTTGTCGGGCTGTTAATTCAACAATTTTAATCAAATGTAAAAAACCCAATTTCCCGGTCAAAGACACAGCCTCCCGCATATAATCCTCCTCTCCACCGAGAAAATAAAACGAAAAATCCGCGTCTGCTCAACCGAGCAAAGGCAGCTCCAAATAAAACGTGTGAAATCACTCGGATTGATTCGGCGCCAGAGGCTGCTGCTTCTATGCTCTTCTTTTTACCGAAGCGCTGTTCCTTCGCGACCTCCAACAGGTTAGATCAAGCGGAATCAATCCCGGCTGATGGCTATAGGTGAGGATTGTAGCGCGAGCTGCGGGTTTCTCCGGCGCTTTTTTTTCACTCTCCGTTCTTTTCTTCACGTCTGGATCGCTTCCAGAATTTTCGGAGCCAAAGAGAATTTTGAGGAACGATGATCTTGGACTCGGTGTTTGCAACTCGGTATACGAGATGCAGGAGTTAGTTAGATTGGTGGGCTATTGTACTCTGCTATTGCTTAAAAATAACCGCGTAAGCTTTCGATAAACCGACTGCATTGCGGATTAGGTAAATATGTATTCCCTCGAAATACGTCCGTCGTAAAATTGCGTATTCCTCTCTCCCAACTATTACACCTGAAATTTCCATACGTAAACCAGCTCGGCCGACTTCCGCATATATCGATTACAAACAAAAACCTCCCTCCTGACGGGTTGTGCAATTTACCGAACGCGAGATCGAACGACATCGCGGGAAGGAAAAAAAAACGGCGGTACGTCGATAAAAGGAGCGATACGCCCGCGTGTACCGGATCGGAAAAGAAACGGAACGAGATTTGAAGGCTCGACTGTAGTGTATTTCCCATGACGGCACTGCGCAGCTGTGTGTACAATAAAATATTCCACGAACCGCGAGCCGAGGGAGCGAGCAATTTGTTTCCCTCGTGATTACGCTCGGCGTAATTTCGTTATCGCTGCAGCCGAGGAATAATATCGGGAGAAAAATTATAGAAAAATTTTGGTCAACCGTTTGCGCGGAACCTCGTATTTTCCTTCTCGCGGCTGGAAAGTCTTTCGAGGGCGTATATATACCTACACCGGGGCAAATTCCCAAGGCAAAAATTTCGTTGCACGCGCGTGTAGTCGAACTTGTTACGCCGTCCTTTCAGAGAATTTTGGCAAGCCCGACTGAAATATTAATGCTCCCGCGCTGCTTTACTTCTCTACGCGCTACTACTACACTACTTCTCATTCGATCTTTTTCCCTTCGCCCGCACTTTGGATTTCTCCGCGCGGATAGAGAGGGAAAGGTTAGGCCGACGCGAGAAAGGGGATACGGATAATACGAGGAGATGCGGAAGATTTATTCTCTTGCGCTAGTTCTCTCGACTGCGCTGCGAATTTTTCATGCGAATTTTTCCGAAATTCGAAATGTCTACGTGTGTGTATATATACAGAGCGAATCGCGTGAAAGAGAGATAGAGAGAGAGAGAGAGAGAGAAAAAAAATGCCACTTCGAGTTATTTCGGCTGGTGCGCGATGATTGGACTGCAGAGCGCAACGCGACTGCCTTCATTTATCAAACCGTCAGAGCGAACAAAGGGATAGACGCGAGCGCGTCGCGCGGAATCCTTTTTCATATTTCATATCCGACGCACACACAGGCTTCTTCTTTTGCTACGTCGTTTCTTCTAGAGGGATATATAAGACGTTACTGCCGCTGCTGTTGGACTAATTCGATGTGCGACGGGGAGACGTTCTTGATTCAGAGATTTTCGATGCAATCGCGATTAACGAAGGTCGAAACATAATCCTCTTTGCGAAACGCGCCGAAGCTCGGAATACCGAACAAGCCATTCGAAACGTGACAAACTATCATTAAAAAAAAAAAAAAAAAAAACAGCTTCGCTTCAGTAGCCATATTTGTCTCGGGCATCCTGTATATACACACTGTGCTCCAGCACGCGAGCCATCAATATTCACGTACCGTTGGAACTCGCATTAAAATTTGTCGATACACAATTTCCAGAACGACGGCGGGCAGTATTCGCGCGCTGCAATTTTGCTCCGCATGTTTCAATATCGTAAATTTCGCGACGAAAGCCGCGCAAGATAAAGAGGGATAGAATCGTCCTCGGTTTTCGAGTCTCTGGACATCGAGTACGTGTGTTATATAGGTGTCGAGCGTCAGTCGATGGCCAACGAAAATACGTGACATATCCGACGCGTGGCCACTTTTCCAAACGAGAGAGAAATATCTTTAATGCGGAAGTCACGCGTGTGGGCTGTTGAGCCGTTCGGCTTGAATTTGATTTATCGTTACGGTGGATGTGTATTTAGGAAGGACGATAGCGTTGTGTATATGTATCGTTGTTGTAAAGTTTGTGAAATGTTAGGAGTGGCGAGGAATATATTTCGAATGTTTGCGGTAGAGTGTGAGTATTTTGGTACCTGAATTAAATCTGTATTTTGATGAATAAATGCAGAATACCGGCGCGCATTATTTCCTACTGACGGACACGCCGGAATTAGCAGTGAATAATCGAGACTAATTGAATAATACAAATCCCGCTGCATTGAAAGTTTAACTAACCATTGTTTTAGTTCGATATTTCGTTAAGGTTATTTAGAAGTATTCTGCTGATTCTGTTAGAAATACGTATATATATATGAGTAGTTGAATCTAATTGAATTTGAAGGATAATTATAACTATGATTTTATCAACATCAATCAAAACAAATCGATATATTTGTATTAATATGCGATCGTTGCCGTAGCAACGGCATATCAGATAAATTTATAAGCTAACCCGCAGCTTCGATCGGTAAATATCGGCGTACGTATATAATATAACAATAATAATAATTCTAGTATCAACAAGTAAGTCCACAAAACAATATCGTAACCATAACGAAACATAAAAAAAAAAACAAAACCGAACAACCGAGCAATCCATCAGCGTCGCGACAATCAAACTGAAAAACGAACAAACAATTCGAAACTGTCCGGCAGACAAGCGCCTCTTCATTTTCGCCGCCAAGCAAAAACAAAAACTCAGTCCAAACACATGCATACTATCTCTTTTCGCTTATCTCGAAGCGATTGTCCGACGTTCACCTATCCATATACCCACACGAGTCTCTCGAGACGTCTCTGCAGATGAATATTCAAAGCCAAGCCGGACAGCCGAGAATTACTCGCGGTAAAGTTGTGCCTATATATATATATAAAACGTGAACTTTGGATATATCCATCCCGTAACTCCTAATAGCTATATAGAGACTAGAGGCCATCGTTTCTTACGCAACTTTTCCAGCCGGTCGATCATCATTTATTTAATGGAGCACCGCGAGTCGAGAGCCGATAAGACTCGATATTTTTCAACGAGGCGAAAAGCGCGCGTAAATTAATTATACTACTCGCGCGTATCAAACTTTTTCCGACTTTAATGAAACGCATATACATATATATACTCCGATGCTTGATATACACAGCCACAGCCGCGCGCGAACGTGACGAGAGCTTAATTCACTCTAAGGACTTGATTACGGCAGTTAGTCCTATATATATGCGTATACGTGTGTGTGTGTGTGTGTGTGTGTGTGCTGAGCTTTGAGTAGCCACGGTGAGTAAGGTAGTCGCCCCCGAACGAGCGAAACATTATTCATCGCGGGGATTGGATTAGTTTAGCGGAATTACCCCGGAGGCCGATGCGCTGAGAGAGAGAGAGGGAGATAAGGTTTGGAGATTGCGCGGGGTCAGCTATATACTCGTGCAGTGCGGAGTTTCGGCTGCTTGCGAAGTCGCGGTTCTGTGAAGCTCCGAGGAGAGAAGCGTGAGCTGGAAGTTACGCGGTGAACGGCTGGATTTTGAAAGAATATCTCGCATTGATTTGTATAATGTAGCTCTTCTCAATTATATTCAAACGATATTGTTTTATTTGCAGGTTCTCGGTAACCTCATGTCCGCATTTTCCATCATCAAATTGTCTTCCACGTAAGTGAACTTACCTGCATAAATTACGCTTCCCTCCCTATGTGTCTCGAATATTCGCCTAACAACCCCGATGAAGATAGCAGGGCTCCCCCCCCCCTCTATATATCGAAACATTACACCGAGTCTCGAGTTTCGGAAAATAAAAGAGACCCACACACGATCTATGCATTGTGCATAACTTAACATATTTGCTCTGCATACACCACTTGTATTAGGTAATTACGGAGGTATTTAGTTGTTAATTGACCGGTCGTGAGTATAAATGTTTGCTCGATCGAACGCTAATGAGCCAAATATACACAAACACGTTTGCTTAATACACACGTCGATAATAATAATCAAGCACCGAATAACAACGGTAAGTCATCGTGCGTGTATACATCGAGGAAAAACTTCTTGTAGTTCGCAAAAACCGAATCACCGCAAACGTCGCTCACACGTGTGTGATGTGTGTGTGTGTGTGGGGGGGTGTATAACCGCATCAGTTGTCGGGGCTAAATTCCGGGAATTTCGTTTTTAACAATATAGTTGCATGCTCTAAGTTACTCGGGCGCGACCGCAATCTCGAATTTCGCATAAATACAGGGAATTGCGGATTTATACCAAGTTTACTCTCGCGAGTATTTGTGGGCTTGCGCGCAAGGCCTTGTTTGAATTTTTGGACCTGGAAAAAGGTGGTCATTTCGCAAGCGAGTGAGACGGTTATAATTTGAATAAAACTAACGCTCGGCCGATCTCTTGTTCTACCGCTATGTATACACACTCGGAAAGCAAACAAAAGTTATTCGAATCAATTTGGTAAAACAATCGAATCGCAATATTTTTCTGCGCTTCTATATCTGAAAAAAAAATTGCCAACGCGTTCGAAATCAATCATATAGTCCCGGAAGAGGCAGCTGGCTCCGAAGGTAAACAACGAAAAATATAACGTTTCTTCGCGTCTATACCGCGAGGTAAATACAGGGAGCAAAAATCAACGCAAGCGCGTGGAACAAACGTCTATTAGCAAAGATCGAAAAAAGAGATGGCTGTGAATAAACACTCGAGCCGACGTCACTGCAGCGTTTGTCTTCATTAACGATTCGTCGAAACTCGGGGGAAATTTGGGCGTAGCTGAATTTGTCGCTGCTGCATACTCGTCTGTATATATAGTGGAGGCCCGTGTGGGAGTGAATATAGCAGGACTGGGACTGCATATATATAGAGAGAGAGGGGAAGAGACACGCATTGGTGAAATTGGTTGTACCAGTTATTGTGGGCTTGATGAAGCTCTCGAAGATAATCGGTGGACGTGTTTGCAATGTACTGTTGTCAAGGATGATTAGTACTTGGGTTTCTGACTTCAAGTTTTGGTTTATTTAATGAACGATTGCAATTACAAATTTTAAACTGTTCTACTTTCATCGAAACGACGAAAGAGCAACCATGGTCAAATCTTGAATAGTTCAAGAAGTGGAAAATTCGCAAAGCGATAAAGTAAAATTTTATTTAACCAAACCCCTTTTCCACCTAGCAGACTCAAGAATTTCAAAAAGCATCCAGCCACTCAGTCATCCCTTCCCCCCCATATACTTGAAAATTTCGCTCACGTCCAGCTTCCTGTTCTACGTCCCGGCGGAGAAACTTCTAACACCTGACACATTTTCCCAGCCGATTTAAGGGTTTATACCCTCCGGACGCTAATACCCGCGCGCGACTTTCGGCGCTTGGAACTGCTTTTTATCACACTCCCGCCAGCATCGATAATTGACCGCTGATGGACTTTTTTACGGGTCTCCGGGCCAAATGAGATTTCGCGGATGACGAGAGATTTATGAACGCTCGTTAAGAGTTTAATTATAACGGCGCCGCGCGGGCAATCGCCTATATTGAATTTGGGTACGGCTGCGGTTGTCCGAATGGAATGACGTTATTATTCGGCTGTGATGGGGGTTTTCCGGAAGTTCCTGTGGTATATATATGGGGAAATCTGTAAAAATAATTTAAGCATATTTAAAACACTGGAAAGGTAGTATTCCTGCGAAATCGAACTTTTGATAGGACATTAAAATTCTTCGACAAGTAGCCATTGTTTAATGACGTGTATACTCAATTTCTGTTAAAAACGGTCGGTCAGGTCAAAAGTTGCCTGTGATTGAGAGAAGGAAAAAATCAAGCTTTTATAGGAAATTGCCGACTGATTTTTATGGATTTACCCGTATAGTCGTGGTGAGACGTGCTTTTATTTTTTTTGGAGAGGGGGGGGGGGTAGAGACTGCGGCAGTGGCTGCGCCAGTTTCGCTGATCATTTATTCAGAGTTCTGCGCCTGTGCTGCAGTCTGTGCTTGTTGGAAAGTCATAGTCTCATACGTCTGGGCATAATTATTTGGTTTCTTTGTATCGTGTCAAGTTCTCAGTTCTCCCAAGAAGGAATCGATCAATAGTTAGCCAGTATATACGGGTTTAACAAGAACTAATCGATATCGGCTTTCGGCTACAACTACTTCGAAATTCATCCCTCTATAACCACAAGCTGTTGACCGACATACGATATGGTTCAACGACCTTGACCGTATTTCTCTCCGACTATTCATACGCTTTTCCAACCAATAAACTAGATCTAGTTTCACATCTTTCAATTGGAAATAGGTCACACGTTTCAGAATATATTCCTCCACTGTCTTCACACCATCCTCGTCTCTTGACCCGTATTCCCCATTACCCACGTGTCCGCACTGAGAACCTTTCCGCCTCAAAAAAGCTCGGAGAGCTTTTTTCCACTCTCCAAGCGACGTTTCTTCGGATGTCAGCTCGTTTGCCCGACAAGATGACAAACTCAGCCGGCTCACTGATAAAGAGTATAGACCCGCGCGCAGGAATGAGATACTGCGAGAAAGGGGGAAGAAAAGCTCGTTTCGCGGAAGCCGAGCAAACGCGAAATTGCCTCCGATGGTAAACGGAAAATTGGAGGGGACTCGCCTTTTGTGCCGCGCGCGGAGGGATGAATAATACCGCGACGCTGATAAAAATTTACGACGTACGTACGGCGCGTCGTATAATATGTACACGTCGAAAATGCGCTTGTCATTAATTTTTTCTCCCTTCCCCGAGATTCGGAGGAAAATTTTGAAAAAGCGCCACGCGTCCGAACGAACAACAACATCGTTAATCCGCGGCGAGAGTAAATAATAATAATCCTCGCGAGAGCGTGAAAAATCCCGAGAAAATAAAGACGCCGCCGCCGCTGCTGCTGCTGCTGCTGTTCTACCACCATAAACGAAAATCCTCGAAGAGAGATAGGCGAAATTGAGAATAAGACGAGAGCGACGTTTGCCGTCTTCCGAGAAAAGCCTCGGCGCAAGCTTGTATTTTATAGGGGAGAGAGTGAGAGAGAGAGAGTTAGTTGCGCTTAAAATACTGCCTCGATACTTTACGTCGACTGTTTTACTCTCCGACATCTCTAGCGCGTGGCCCAGTTTTCCATCGCGAATTTTTCCAGTCGACAATCCGGAGACCCGAGGACGGGTTGTTATATAAACTGCGCTCGAGAGTGAGAATTATAATTGTTATATAGGTTTGCTCGCAGCGGCTTTTGTTTCGCGCCGCAATATAACGAGGTACATTGGCCACCGGAAAGTTGGATTCGAGTTCGTCGGAAAATATAATAATTAGGGACGCGTGTTGTCTGCGAACGAGTTGATGGAAAAGTTTTCCCTTTCTTTTTTGGAACGATTCATTATTCGCTCGGATGCAGCGCGGGACTGTTCCAACAAAAGTTGGCTGTTTGCAAGCCGGTATAACTAACCGACGTGACGAAAAATAAAAATAGTAACGCCGCTCGATATTGACCTGCAGTCGTATTAATCTAAAACATCATCGAATCAGTCGCAACGCTACCGATAGCCGATCGAACGAAACGAACGCTTTATCTCGAGCTACGAGAAAGACAGACGAGCGACTTTCAAGAAAAACTTTCCGGTACATCTAGCAGGCGCTGCACACAGCTCGAAGAAAATATGAATCCCGCGTCGCGGCCGTTTCATCAGTAACAGTTGCGCGTCGCCGTGAATCGAGTTATTCCTGAATGAAATTAGTCGCTCGACTCGTCCATTTGTCTCGTAAATGAATTATGGCGCGAACGTACACCTCGAAAGAGAGAAAAGTTCATCAGCCCCACTCTCGTTCTTATATAAATTCCACTACTGCACTTGCGCGCGTCTTCTCTTTCTTTTCGCAGAGTGGCAGAGGGGGGGGGGGGGTTCAAAAGAACGGACCCGACGTGACAATCGAATTGCGCCGCGCTGTAAATGTCTTGGAACGAGCTTGCGCGACTGGGGGGAAGAGAGAGTACAAAGAGCGAAGAAAGAAAGAGAAACTATATATGGGACGGTAGAAAGAAAGGATAAATGTATAAGTTACTGACAAGTTGACGCATTGCTTTAACGGCCGAGGGAAGAGAGTGCGCGCGGCGATGCTTTTTATCGGTCCGGCTGAGTTTTCTTCGTTAGAGAAGAAGTTTATCTTTTTTTACACCTTGTGCTTTATTACAGAATTAAAGAGCTTTGCGCGGAAGTATACGAGCTTTCGAGTAATAATAATTCTATACACTCCTCGAACACCAATAACAAACAGTTACCCGGTATAGCCGCGCGGCTGCAGTACAGGCTTAATGAGGAGAATTTGAATGGCCGCTCGCATATATACAACTGTGTACAGGCACTTGTCGACTCGTCAGCTCGGACACTTAACGTCGAGAATTCGTCCTAGTCCCCTCTCTCTCTCTCTCTCTCTCTCTCTCTCTCTCTCTCTCTCAACCCCCGCCCGCGTACCAGCCCTTAATATCCCGAGCTCTGCAGACGCGAATTTACGAGGCGGACTTTACGTGGAGCTTCCATCTCTCTCTCTCTCTCGTTTTACGAGCTGAACAGTAGGGAGAAGAGTCGAGTCTATGTGTACGAGTGTGTGTACGTAGGCGAGGCTCGGTTGTTCGCTCCTAATGAAGAACCGGCGACATGCTCCGGACTGTGTCCTGCAGAGATGTGATGTTGGCCGATTGGACAGCTTTTTTTTATGCCCGATGTCTGATAAAAGTATGGCTATTTTTCCTTGGTTTTACGCTGCGAAACTTCGACGAAGCTCGTAGACGCACTTTTTATCCCGGCGAGTTTCCCAACGCGATGTATAACTCGCGAGAGATATAGAGGGCGGGAGGCGAGTTTGCACTTTGTCTCCGGATCTGCATTTCGCCGCGTGCGAAAAGTTAGGCCGGCGCTAATGGGAGAGACTTTTCTGCGACCCCGGGAAAATATTTAACGCCGAAGAAGTTAGCCGGGGAGATTTTGTTTTGTTCCGCGGGCTGATGCTTAAAGTGCCCTGTGAATGAGATTTTTAACTGCGATGCTTCTTTTTTTATACAACGCTTTCGCTGCAGGTATATAAGTCTGTGGTGTATTAACACTTTTTTTTTTCTACGACGAGAGCAATGACATACGCAGCAACGATATAGTCCCACCGCAAGATTGATGTATATAACACTCGCCTGTACCCACCAGTCTTTCAAATCATGATCGATGGATCCGCTGAAATGTGAAAGCCGGCGTTTCACGAAAACGCACTCTGCCGCGAAGTACAAAAGACTATATAAATCGAATAATATTCACTCATCGCGCTAAAGCTGTGCAAAAACGGGCAGTTAAATCGATAATCCCACTATATAGGATTTATATATAGAGAGGCTACAATTCTTATCAATGCCGAACGTTATATATCAATTTTCCCGCGGGCAACGTATATTCTTTTTCTTCTCTCGTATAATACGAGCATACGCTTCGATGGGCAGGATTCGATAACGCGGCGTCGATGATTTAATTCGCATTATATACCTATACACGGTTCGATACAGGAGTACGAGGATTTTTTTTCTCTTTTAATTGAAAGTCGATCGATATGCACCTTAAGCGATATTATCATACTGTACTTCAATATGTATAAAGCAGCAGCGATTCTCTCGGAAACATACCCGTGGATATGTAGAGTATGTGTATATATATAGAGAGAACGAGTTGATAATAATAATTTGTAAATCCCGCTGCAGCTCCTCATGAATGATAATTGAAACGGCGCGAAAATGGCTCTAACCGAGCTCAACATCGTTGCGTATGTTAATTAGAGAGGCACCGCCGCGTGTATACATATACATACTATTCAATGCGCGCGCGTTCCGAACAATATTTACTACGAATTTCCCGCAGCGGTCGGCTACTCCCCTATAATTTAATATCCAAATAGAAGGGATAATTGAGCTCGTATCGTATTTAGCATATTATACGTTCGAAATCGCGGTACATATATTTTAGGAAAAAATAATATATATATATGGCAAGGCTATTTTAATAATTAATAAGGGATTTCCCGGATGGAAGCGAGCGGTATCATGCTCGCGATAGTATAGACCGTGAGAGGAGGCGCCTATACAAGTTTTAACGATAGCTTAGTCGAAGGAGCCTGACGAGGTAGTTGCGTGCAAATTGAATGGCTTTAAAGCCGAGCTGCGCAGCTGGCCGCTTTATATATATATATATATATATATATATATATATATATATATACAGCCGGATACTTATATAGCCATTACTCGCGCCCGGAGAAAGAGATGGTGTATTTTCGAAGGGCTCTTTCATTTTCTCGGCTATGTATATATGCCGTTTCTCAGCCCCTAACGGAGTTACACACTTTTTAGATTGTCTCTCGGCTTGGAAAGTTTTCGTATAGCGGAGCTTTTTTGTTTAGGAAACTTGATTGGAGGAGAGCTTGTTGCTGCTTTAGTTGTTGGGAAAGTTGGATGGACTACTGTGAGTGTGTATGGTTGATTGCGTGTGATAACGGGGTTGGATCGAAGTTTTTATAGTTCGGTATCTTCTTTATAAACGTATATAAACACGCCTGAGTAGATACGATCCGAATATAGTCAGACGCTTATATATACATAGCTATACTGCTCTGACCGCTGAACAAATCGCATTGAAATCGTCGACTTGCTCGTTCAGAGAGATATATCCGTCATCGAGTCCGAGAATATAAAACTAGGCTATGGCTTCATTATTCGGAAGACTGACGTCCCACAATTCCTGCGGCGCCCGAGAGATAATGAAGTTATCGCTGAAGGAGAGACGGACTCGACTACTCGAGTAGTCTCAAGAAAGACTTCCTTCCTATATAGCGCGCAGTGTCTTTCGGTTCTCGCTTTCAATTTTACATCCGTAATTAGGGATCTTTGACTTCCTCTCTGCTGCTGCTGCTGCTCCTGCTGCACGGCCTGCGGCACTTAAAAGCTAATTTGCTCGTTTGACGCTGCTGCTGCGGGTCTCAATGTTATTTTTTCCTCTTAAGACGAACGAGAGTCGAGTTGGCTTCTCTCGCGGAAGACGATTTCGTCCCTTGGCTTCGACGCTTCTCTTATCGTTTCTTTTTTCTTCTTCGAGTACTGGAGAGCGCGCAGTTATATATACCACTGGTTTATTAAACGGGGATCTTTACGAGAAATTGAATTCTGTTTACTTTTTCAGCGCGCTCGAGGCTGGGGCCAAATCTTTGATGGGATTTGATTATTATATATATATATATATATATGTACGTATATATTTTTAATTACAGATTACGCCAGAGCGATGAATACCGAGCGCTCTAAACGACGGCTCTCTGACACTCCGGATGAAAGCTTTTCATGCTTATATAGCATTCATGAAATAATTAGGGCTGTTGAGAGAAGTCAAGGGGTACATGTATATAACTTTAGATTTATACGTATAAACGAAAAAATAAAAGTATCGAGCTTTGATGAACATCAAGCTCTTCTCACTTTTGATTACAAAGTTCCACGCGTTAATGAAAATGAAGTAGATTTTTTTAAAAAGCTCGGCATGATCGAGTTACAAAGCGAATATACCGATAAAAACCGCATTTTTACCCAAAAAGTCAGTACGAAATTCCACTCCCATACCGTGATTTATCAACCGCAAATTAGATTTCATCGCGACACGTGTAATCGAGACCAGACGCAGCCTTCGGCCGCAAATAAAACCCAATAACGCGCGCCGAGGTAACACAGTCCCGCGATGCAATTGCGCATGCACTCGCGGAACAGCAGACTTACCTCTCATACATATACAGATATACATATATGGGTGTAAGGCGTAGATCCGTAGCTAAACGCCCGGAGCAAATTGAATCATGTTAACCGAGGGGAGGAGGACTGGTGCATCGGGAGGGTACACAGCTGCATGGATGTATGGGTGTTTGCAGCTTCTAACGGGAAGCTTCTCCGCTGATTGCAGGCGACGCAGGGATATAATGTTACGTGTGCTGGGAGTTCGGCTGCTGTCGCGGCTCCTCGTCCTCGTCTGCTCGCTGTCCCTACTATCGCTGCTCTTTCTCAGCCGATGCGGATTCAACAATCTCGATGCTGACCTCGTCGACACGTCCGGTGAGTACTTAATTTATTATTATTATTACGTCGTCGAATCGACGTCTCAAAACTTTGTCGTGCTTCAAAAGCATCGCGAGGGACTATAGACGATTCTCGGCAATCCGAGTGACTTGAATAATACATTACGAGTAGGTCGATGCGAAATGTCGAACGTTCGTCCATGTCAAAGCCGAGCGCAAATACACGTCCTAGCGCGCTTGACGATAAGTAATTAAGTAGGCCTTTTGTGTCTCGACGAAAGGCTGCGCTGCGCGTCGTATACGGGCGTTTGATTATAGAAAAGCATCGATGTACGTATAGTGAGAAACTACGCGGAGAATCTCGTACTCATTACTTACAGCGAGACGCTGTGTTTATACGCGAGTAAGTGTGAAATGTCGTTCACAGTAGATTTTAATTAAGTGCCAGTAAAGGCACTTTCCAGCTGCTTGTATGTTATGTAGTTAAATATGTGAGATATTAATTTAATGAAACTTTACACTGCACTGTTTCACTTTATTCACCGAATAAAATTTCCGACGCATATTAATTTCGAACATCAGCTCGAATTTCACAAAATTTATCATACAATAGCTTCTGCAGTTTACATTACGGCAGAATAAAATCGCCGAGTCATAAGAAACCCTATTTTCGATAAATCCCAATACCCCGACGAGAAACAAACATACATCCCACGAATACTTATATCCAGTCGGGAAGCTGGAAATGAATATTCCTCTCGTACATCCGCCCCCGCACGTCTACTCCGATATAGCAGTATTCATTAATCCCTCAAGTGCGAATCCCGGTGCACCTTTTATATCCCCTCGTAATTAAAAAAGATATGGCAAAATAAGAGTAAAAAAAAGGAGATACAATATTCGCCCGCGGATCTAATACAATCAACTTTCAATTTTACGCGCCGGGCGCTTTTAATTATACTTCAGTATAGCGGCTATTATTACCACGTTTTTCGAATGAAAATCGAGAAAACAAGCGAAAATCTTGCAGCTAGAGACTATACACTTGATAAACGAGCCTCCGGATTAGGTGCGCTTTTAATTAATGCTACTCCTCCTTTCTCACACCGGCTGTTACACTTCGCGCTGTCCCGAAAAACCTGGCACACACACAGTGTGCTATGTATATATACCCCTTGCGCTTATTTTACGAGTTTCATTATTGCCAACAATTCCCCCCGCCGTGTCTTCCGTTTCACACTCGGCGAGTAATAGATGCCGGTTCATTTTTTTCCCAACCCGGCCCGCCGTTTTTTTTCTTCCTCTTCGGCGATATGAAATTACGCGAGCAAGAGAGAAAGAGAGAGCTGAATAGGGTCGTTTAATTTTCATTAAAGGGGCTGCGTGTTTGCGCCCGGTCATTTCGCATGATGCCCGCCGCGTTGTATATATAGCGCTGCTGCCATTAGAGAGCTGCCGCTCGCGCGCTCGAATTTTATTAAGCAGTTAATATTGCAATTTTGTGCAGTCTCGCGAGCGAACGAGCGATCGCGGAAAATGAATTTCGGCTGTTTGTGCTGCTTTTATACATAGATACGTATACTGTAACCATCGGTCGATTAAACACTAGTTTTATCAACTAATAATCGAATAGTATATGTAACAACAGTTTCTCGCGAGATTTATATATCCGATGCGGTCTTCCCACCTCGCAACGCGATAAAAATCCACGGACACACCGTGAATAAGAGTAAATATAACGATAAATCGGCCGTTAAGTGCTCCCGGGGTTAAACTTGCGAATGCGAGTAACGCGCGCGTGCGGATGAATAATGAATTCAAGCTGCGCGCATTCGTGTTCGCGGCCTCGTCGTCTATTAAGTCTACTGCTGCGCCGTGAGCTTTGGAGAAGCGCGTATATAATAATGCGAGATGCTGCTGTGTGGTGAGATTATGTTGGAGGGGAATGATGACCCCGGTTGTATGTAGTACGAGCGTATGTGGTGGAATTTCGGATTTTTGATAGATGATGTGATTGTACGTATATATGTGATGGAAGCTTTTACGGGGCGATGCGTTGGATGTGAAACTTGATGCGCGAGCATTTTTTTTTATGAATTCGAGATAACGTCCGAATTTACGTGCATCCGCATAATTGCAAATATATATTGGTAGTTGTCAATGAAAGCCGCGTATTATTTGTCCTAGCTTATTCGCTACTCATCGGCACCGAATCAACATTAATATTGGTAAACATATTACGTATATAGAGCAAAATGCACTAGCTATTCCCAGATTCGAGACCGAAACATCAAAACGAACTAATTCAAATTCGTCCGCGGCTTTATCTTCGTCTTTTACCGCAGACACGTGCACACGCGCATACAAAACGTAATATCTCCGAATGGCATACAGTAGAGAGCATGTTGCCGCAGCAGAAATTGAGCGATCGTGTATTACGAAATGTCTCGCGACGACTTCGAGTTTGAAATCACCCCCGTAATGAGTTACGCCGGGCGAAACTTTCGACTTTCGCCCTCGACTGTTTATATATATATATATATATATATATATATATATATATTCTATAGATGTAAGAGCTAACGCACTACCCGAATACATACCACGTCGGATGATGCGAACTCGCGTGTAATTCTGAACTTAAACTTTGACAAATTCGAATTTCACGCTAATTGCGCCGAAGACACTGCGTCGTCTTCTCTGTGTGTTACACAAAAAGAGTAAAAAAAATAGTTTCAACTTTTCAAATTATACACGCGCGTACACTAATTGCGACACAATTATTCAAATACTTCTCACGCGGTCGCAGCAGTTCACTAATAATCACGCGCGAATAGCTGCGCATAACGATCTATCTATCTCTCTCTCTCTCTCTCTCCCTCTCAATTCGCATCAAATTCAATCAGGCAACTTCTAATCACCCCGTCTCTAACCACCTCGCCCCCGCAGTTAATAGAATCATCGCATTCGAATGCCAAAATCCAGTCTGTCATTTCCTCTGTACCCCTTCGCTGCAGTACTGCGCCTGATATATATATATATATATATATATATACGCGCACACATACTACTCGCGTAATTAATAAGCGGCGCGCGCTCAAAATTCCGGACAAATAATCACCCATTATTTGGGAGGAGCAAGTGCTATATATGTATATATAAATTATATACCGCCAGCCGAGTTATCCGAGCGTGACACACAATAGCCGTGCGTGGATAATCCGCCGCGTCTTCCATAATTCATGGAACAAATCTCCCGCATAAACGCGATATTCGATTGTTGTCGACACGCGCATATTGTATAGTTTTAGTATTTATCGCGGGGACAGAAGTATTACTCATATTTATCGGTGGCTCGGCAAGCTGACGACCGACTAGCTGCCGGAGGTGATTAGGATTAAATGAATTAACTCCCGCGCACGTCGAAGCTTTCGATGCTGCTGTTGCTGCTGCAGGCGGCCGCCGCTATGGCTTAATCTACTTTGCTAATTAGCCGGAACGTCGACGCTGATAGTATATAGTCCCATGCATGTGTGTGTGTGCGTGTGCGTATAGATATACGCGCGTTTGGTATCGGGTCTCGTATATGGGGGAGGATGAAACGAGCTTTGGCGGGATCGTGTCGAGTGGATATCACTTAAGTGTTCCCGAATTTTCACGGATCTGATCGAGGATGCAAGCTTGTCCGTGCGGGCGCAGTATATATAGTATACTCATTGACTACCGCGGTGTTGATATACTCCTAGCCCGGGATCACGAGTTTGCGCAATGTAAAACGATGCATACGCAGCTTTTGGAGCAAGCAAAGTAAAAACATCTCTCGCTGCCGTCGTTAGTACTTTCGAAAGCATAATCCAGCTCGACGTTCCTGTGCACGCACACTCCAACGTCTATACAAAATATGCATCCAAAGCCAAAAAGCTCGTATACGCATATCCGGGCCGAAAACTAATTTCGCTCGCCGTATAAAGCCTGCCCACCTGAAAATAAAATCGCGTCATGCCTCCAGCGGCGATCATATCCCTACTGTACGCAGTAGCACAGGTGTGCAAACAAAAGAAAACACAGAGAGATAGACGATGAAAAACGAGGCGCGTCGTTGGCTGCAAGCTTCGCCCCATCGTCAATATCCACTTTGGAGGCCCCCGGTCAAGTGTTGCCGCCGGGCGCCATGATTAAATTGCCGGGGCAAAGTGCACTCGTGTACTACCAGCGCATGCATATGCCGCCAATGCCTATCCTGCAGACACAAACTCAGCTGTTTTTCGAGTAGCGCGCGGGTCATCGCACGCTGTATATCTATATAGAGCCGTACTCGATGCCGACCACTTGACTCTCACTTGTAGAGAGCTTGTAAAGCGAGAGGGGGATTTTACAGAAAATTAGCTTATTTTTTCATACGAGATATATCGGAAGCAGGCACACCTGCAATCGAAAAGTACGAAGCTATATACGTACGCGCTTTTGAAAAGCAAACACGAGATATGTATACACAGGCTCTCGCGCGCGAGTCTGTGCTTGCAATTTTCCAGTCCGACGACGGCTACATACACGTGTGCCACGAGCATTATACAGAACTCGAATTCATTATTCGCCGCCGCCGCCGAGGGTAAATAAATAACGGCGATAACTAGCGGCTGCCGATGAAAAGAAAATCGAGTGTTTGTATGGATGCATGATGGAAAGGAAAGTTTGCATACGTTCGAGGCTATCGAAAAGTTAATTGAATACCGCCGAGCGCGCTGATCTTTATCCGGTGGGCGGAAGCGAGTCTGTAGCCGATGGATTGATTGTTCGCGGAATATTCAATTTGTTAGGCGATGAGATTTAAAACGAAATTTTTTTTTATACGCACCTCTGTTTATCTCAAATTTATCATCAGAGACGCAGTGATTCGCATTCAACTACGGCGCCGTGTAATGGAAATCTAATTAGCGCGGCGCGGGCGTTCTACGAGATAATTATTATCTCGTATACGTGAGCCGAGGCTCGAAACAAAGTCGAGGGAGCGTAGGAAGCTCGAGTTTTCTTCTTTTTTCCGGCCGCGCCTAAATAAATACCGCGTGATTCCGCGAGTTTTTCTGGTATTATAATAAGAGCGCCGGGCTCTGGTCTGCTTTATTTTCGGAATGAAATTAAATTGTTTGCTCGGTTGGATAGAAGAGTGTACGTATTCCTTATCAGCGAGTTTTAATCGCGGTAAAGCTGAGAATAAATTCTATGGTCCTTCTCGAAAAAGATGTAGACTATACACTGCACGAGGGTGTGGCCGACTACAGTGAGCTATACTGCAAAAGTCGTCGTCGTCGGCGCCTATCTCTTTCCGCGCGTTAGCCCGTATCTTTTCCATTCCTGGCGTGTGTATCTCCTCAACTGCACCTTCTCACTTTCTTCTTCTTCTTCTTTAGCTTCCTTCTCTCCCGCGCGTTTGCCACTTGAGAGAAGTCGCGAGAGAAAATGTCGACGACGTTATGCTCTCTCTACAGAGAGAGGGTTGTATATATATATATAGGAGTAGCAAACTTGGGCTGTATTATTTGCGGGCCGCTGGAGCTGTGCCTCCTTAGCGTTAAATTTTCCGGCAGGATGAAATAAAGAGAAATTCCACGCGAGAGCAGGAGGTTTGGAAGAAGAAGAGAGAGTAAGAGAGCGCGCGAGGACTTTGATAAACGACGACGATCCGACGGGAATTATATCGTCTTTTCTTTCAGCTCGAGTGTGTAGCGTGTATATGTGTGTACCTATATGTGCGAAAGGTGTATCTATATATCGAGTGGAAGTACCAGTGGGGCATTACTCGAGAGAGAGAGAGTGAGGGTATATACAGCCAGGACGTTAAGAGCCTTTTACGCGATTATCGTGCTGCACTTAGTTCGCCGCGTGAAATTGATTGGGCTGTGTGTTGGCGCGTTATTAACGGGTATATCGATTTTGTTTTACGCCGCTGTTGCTGGCCACTGATCATTGTTTCGCTGCCGCGTGATACGCATCATTATTTCGAGCTGAAAAATTAACAGTTTATAAAGTTGTTTAGTTCGATTGTTGGAGCAGTGAAAGCATATAGGTGAAACATCAATGAAGAAAGCCGAAGCACATAAATGAGGCCCTCGGCAGCAGCGAAAACTCGCGGAAAAGATACATCTCATTGACCAAAGCTCGTAAAATTTCCCATTTTCTCCGGCCTCATAAACGCCGACCGCCGCCGTATACACACAGCTGCCAGATGTAAATTACAGTTTTAAATGCTCGCCTCTTCGATGATTTACAGCAGCAGTAGCAGCCTGGCGCGGAACTAAAATGACTCGGCGTCTCTCTCTCTCTCTCTCTGTGCGGAATCGCGCACAGGCGCTAAGCGATTTTTCATTGCGCCCGAAGCTCTCGGCGAGAGGGGGTAAACAAAGTTATATACGGTTATACGCGCGACTGCCGCGTCGGCTTTTTAGTTTTATGATTTTTTGATGCCTTTTCGCGTATAGTATAACGCATGAAATTATATTATATGATCGGAAGTGTGCCTTGCTATTTTATACATATATATATTTATATATTACATAGTTTCGCAAGGCCAACTTTAACGGTTATGCATTTTTCCAGAAAACTTCTCCCTCTCTACAATATCATTTAACCTCGATTAAACACTCGAAAGTAGCTTTCTCTCTCCCTCTCTCTCTCTCTCTCTCTCTCTCTCTCTCTCTCTCTAGCGGATACTTCGACAGAATCGCATTAGACGCTCGCCCGCTCGCGGTAAAGTTGGATGTCGCGTGCTTGCAAGCTCGTAGCGGAACAGTGTCGGCGACCACTGTTCGCAAGAAGCTCGTATACACACGCCGCGGGTGTGTCTGGCAGCTCGTGTCACGTAACCGCGGCCTCGATAAGTTCCTCGTCGCCGCCGACGACAACGTCTTACGTGCGCGACACACTGCATATATGCGGCCGTTGGATGTGTGTATGTGCAAGTGGCCTGAAAGTCCGGCTGGCTGGCAAACTTGCGAGGGAGCGAGGTGTGGGGACAGAGTTTCGTCGGTTGCGTAATCGCGCGAGACGAATCGCTGAAGTTTTGGGGGGGGGGGGTGAGATCGATCAACGTCCGTTTTCATGGGAAGATGGGTTGGCTGCAGAGGTGGACTGGATTCTTTGTTTTTTTTCTTATCGTTCGAAAATTAAGCTTCGATTTTGCTATCTGGTTAAATTTGTCGTTTATCTTCGCGATCCCAGAAGTCAGAACACTATAGTTTGAAAAGTTTCCAGTCCCGTGTATAAAAAAGAAGGAAATATTTTAATCTTAAAATTTCATACTTAATTTTATTTGTGTATATCTCGCCACGACCAGTGCTTTTCATTAACATCTCTCTGATTCGTGCACACGATATACAGACTCCGCAACAAAGTAAATAAACTTCTCACCTCCTTCACCACCGCTAACAATCTCGTCATCGGAGCAGCCCATTCGCTCTACGTAACGTAATACGTCGACGACAGCGTACAGCGGCAGGAGTTCCACCCACACACCGCACATCCCTGGCACCTGTGTATATACATAATATTCCTCTCCTCTGGAGGCCCTCCGGCGGAATAGTACAGATCGCGGCGAACGAAATCACCAGAGAGATATCGTCGGACGCAAACATTATTGTTGCGTTTGATCCGTCGCTCTCCCCGACGACGATGACACAGGCACGCACGCACGAGTGCGCAAACACACGTGCGCGCCGGATTTCGCGGAACATTGGCTATCTTCCGAGGCAAATAGCACGATTCGGATTATTATATGTGTGCGCCTCGTCGATGGCGCACGCGTAGCTTTGCGTTAATTTAATCTTTGTAAAAAGCGACGTTTAATTATACAGCCGAGCCGAGGTGGACAAACAAACCGCGCGGTGGAGGCTAATTTAAATTCGCATTACGCCGCCTCTGTTTATTATTTTCTTTTATTGCCGCCGCCACTGCTTAAGTCGCGACTCGCCGTTAACGCAACGCCTCCGCTGCGAGTCTTTACTCTCTCTCTCTCTCTCTCTCTCTCTTTCTCTCTGCACTGTGTATTTACATTTCTCTCGCAGCTGCTTTGCCTACGCAAACTATTTTTCCCCCCCACCCACGTCTCTTTTCCGCGCCATCGCCTTATCGCGACTTTTATGGCTCGGCAGCGTTGCTGCGGGTATTTTTCTCTCTTTGCGCGCCTTTTTTCGCGCTTCATTTCCCACCTTCGCTCCTTATATTTCCTTTTGCGCTTTATTGCTGCCGTTACGCGCCGACTTGTTTATTCCATATCTCTCTTCCGATTTCGATCTCGATATATAAATAGACGACTGTACAAATCGCGGGATGCTAAAATTCATCTCGCAGGAGTCCTTCTCCCCTCTCCAGACGGCTCACTCGCTCGCGACACTAATTTACCCTCCGAATACTCTGGGAGGCAGTGCATAGCCTCGGTAAACTTCGGCTCGTTTCAGCTTACGAGTAGGGTGTAGTATACACCCGCGTGTATAGGCGCAGTTGGCCCGATCAAACACGCGGACTGTTTGCCGGTTATGCTGCGCCGACGAATCGAGCGTGAAACGCTCGACGGAATATCACGTGTATATGCATATATAGTATATATATGTATACAGTGAGGAAGAGGTGGGGAGGGGAACGATGACGGCTCTGAGCGACGGCATGATGGGTGATTGATTTTCGCCGCCGCTCAACGGAGAGGTGTACACTATTAGCTCTCTCCGGGATGAAGTTGCTCGATAGCGCGATCGTAAGGACGGGGGATTGATTTTAATGATTATAAAAGTATGTAGAATATAATCGATTCATAAAAGCTACAAAGATAATGTATAAACGCTCAACAAGCACATAAAGCCCATGAAGAATTGAAAAAGATCCGGGGTATCCGTCGGTACAAAAGTATCCAAAGTTAGTCGTGTCTCAAGCCTCGCGACTCTCGGATAATTTTCCGTTCTTCGACAGCGCGTCGCATCTGAAACGTCGTTAAAGTATAGCTCGCGACTCCTCGTCGTCGTCGTCGTCGCGAACGTGAGCACTCGTGATATCGCTTTTCCTTGGCTTCACGTGCGAATGGATGTCTCTCTCGTACTCCCTCTCGCGTCACGTTTTACGCCTCAGCGCGTTAAAGTGCTTTGCCGCATTTTCTTTTGACGAAATGAATCCTTTGTGTTTCCGAGAGAGAGGAAGAGAGAGAGAGAGAGAGTTCGAGCAGCCGCCGCTCGAGAGCATCGGCTGCTTGACGCCTCTTACTTTGATGCGTGCTTGATGCGTTTTTTTTTTGAGCTATTGTTTTAACCTCCTTTTTCGAGGGGATTCCCGTGTTTCTTCCTTTCCGAGCGGAATGTTCGCATTATCCGCGAAATTACGACCCGCTTGTAAATCAGCGCAGCTGCTGCATTTCTCATCAGCAGCTGTAAAGCAGGTAATAACCCGAGAGGTACACACCCGACCACTTGACAGAACGCAGCGACGGGAAAACGAAAGGGTATATATGTGTATATGAGGTAGGAACAAGTTGCTGCTTCTTGTACGAAGTTACGCCGCAGAGACGCGCGGTGGCAAACGGGGGGACGTGCGGTGCGCGTGTACTCGCTTTGAGGCGGAAGGTTTTTTCGGGCAGGAGCTGCCTTTTGATCGCGGCGCTTGCGGTTGGCTGCGGAACGTGGAGGGTTATTAGTTTGGCTTGAATTATATCGTAAGAATGTTACGGTTCAGTATTTACATGCGCTACGCAGTGCCGAGCCGATGATCGAGAGTTTTGAGCTTTTATTCTTAAATTTGGCGCCAATTCCACAACCCGATCGTTTGTACTCGATCCGAACGAAACAAATCACACAGATCAACGTCCTGGAAAGAGAAAAAACATTCACAAATCACTCAACCCAGCCGAAAAATCCATCTCACGTGCAGATCCTCTGCTTCGCGGGCAAAAAGTCCGGCGGTGTAGAAAAAAGCTCGGCTTGCATACCTGTCGGCGTGGGTCGACTGTTCGGCTCTCTTTCCCTCGGTGAGCTTTCTCAGCGCTGGCCATTAAGCTCGAGCCAGAGAGACATTTATTTCACTTACACTCGCGGGAGGCTCGCTCGCTCGCTCGCTTGCAAGCGCGCGGCCGCGCAATTTATTGTGCTTAACGGCTCGATTCTTTACAAGCTCGTAAAGCCGGGCCAATGCCCCCCAGCGGGCGTCGCGATTAAACATTGAATTTTTTTCCATCTCCGTGTGGTATTGCTCTCCCGCTCACTCTTCTCTCTCTCTCTCTCTCTCTCTCTCTCTCTCTCTCTCTCTCTCTCTCGGAATTATCGGTGCTTCGATGGATTTTAAGTTTAATCAGCCGATGAGCTTTCCCTTTTTACTCGATGTATAATTTATTAGCGAGCTTTTGATCGTTTCTACTCCAGTATAATGAAATGCCCTTTTTTCATCATCCATATATCCCGACACGGCTATCTTTTAGAAGCGCAAGCACGAGTATATATACTCAGGGAGTATGAGCGTCATAAATAAAGCCCCGTCGAATATCAAACTCAGGAAACGAAGATGTATTCAGACGTGCTGTACTCGCAGACAGAGTCCATACATACGCGCTGCTCAGCCCTCCATGGCAAAACGAAGCAGAGAAAGCTCAACGCGCGAAGTAAAACCATGAAAGCTTCGCACAGCCGTAACTCACTCCCTTCTTCCTATATACTCCTCCTCCTCCTCCTCTTCTTCTTCTTCTTCTTCTTCTTGTTCGACGAGTCTGCAGCCGTCGATTCCCATATAGCCGTGTATGTGTGCGTGTGTATGTGTATATGCTGTATCGCGAATTGAATCACGTAGTCTCGACTCTTTACGAGTATGGCATCAGTCTGGGGAAAATTGGGTCGCGGCCTGGCTCGGAGTTTTGCAGCTCGTAAAGTCAGCTGATCTCTGCGGATATAGAGTTTCCGAAGCTTCTTATTTGCTCCTGCAAAATATTATGAATATAGTCTGAGAGGATAAATATATTCGTCTTGATTTCAGGTCCAGCGACGCTGGCGAGCAACAGCCTCCTGGAGGCGAACCAACGCGAGGAGGAGACGCGGCTGGAGGTCGAGAGGCTCACCGCTGAGATTCGGACGCTCAAGTTGCAGATACTGCAGCTGACGGGTCAGTCTATATTCACAGTCTGATATCTGTATACGACGATCGACCATTTTAAACAAATCTAAGACTAAGAAAAAAAAAATTTTGCAACGCATCCGGCACGGCTAATTAAACTAAAAACTCTGCCTATAAATCAGCCAAGCTTTTCCCTCCAAAAAATTCATTCTCCTTGCAGCGCACAAAAAAGAACCAATTTCGCATCCGTCCCGGTCGTAAAAAGAGCCCTTCAGCTCTCTTCGCTTCTGTAATGGGGAAACCGCGTGCAACCGGGTCTTTTTCCTTTCGCCTGGCTGTTTTGGCGTTTTTAGCCTCGGCAGCTCTTACTTAGCCCCTGTATATAGTACATCTAGTGGGCAAAAAATGAAGGGCTCGCAATTACGCGCCGGAGCAGTCGCTCTCGGCCGGGCGAGCTCATCGCGATCGATCTTCCTTAACGTCGGGGATTCTTTA
This sequence comes from Muscidifurax raptorellus, assembly GCA_020010945.3. Taxonomy (NCBI): domain Eukaryota; kingdom Metazoa; phylum Arthropoda; class Insecta; order Hymenoptera; family Pteromalidae; genus Muscidifurax; species Muscidifurax raptorellus. The sequence continues at coordinate 40,505,712 of CM052078.1, forward strand.
GACTCGGAGGGAGAGATATCTGTCGAGCTGAGCTTTTTCGGCGTGGACAGCTGTTGCTCGTCGTTTTGCTTGAGAATTATGGATCGTCAGTGCTGGGATGAAGTCGATTGGCGTTTGTTTAAAATTATCGATCGGTTATGCGTTTGCTATATAGGAGCGTAAGCGTGTATATGTGGAAATCAAATCTAGCTACGCGTAGTTCCGATATTAATGGATGTCACGAATATTGAATGGGTTATTTGCTGACCCAATTACTACTGATGACCTTGTAGTAGTAAACATATCGATTCGTTTTAATTCAATGCACGTTATGTAGTTACTAAATACGAACACTATTATATCGATAGACTGATTTGGTAGTGCGGTTTCTTTACAGTTGCTCGAAAGCGTCGTCTGCTCTCCTTTGACAATTCTCGTGGTAAACGAGCGCGCAAGAATCTTTCGTAGCTCGTTACAATACAGCGAGGATTGGATTTCTTTATTAATGCATAATTTTGATAAGAATAATTTTTACTACATAAAAATCGGAAAAAACATTTTCACTTTTCGCTTTTTGCTTCGCCAATTCTCTGCACTATACGTTGTCCTCCGATAAAATCAACATTAAAGAAGCCGCACTCTCTCTCTCTCTCTCTCTCTCTCTCTCTCTATCTATCTCTCTCTGTCGTCAAAGTAACTTTTTTCCCGGGGCCCCTTGAAAAACCGATACAAAGACAAGGTGATGACCGCGTCCTCCTTTACCATCATATTCTCCCCCGCAGCAGCAACTAACAGCAGCATCCATCGGATAGAGGGAAAATTGATATCTTCCGTATGCAAGCTCTCGCATAGGCGGCGCGTCCATTATGGATCGCGGCTGCACAATGGCGCATTGCCGTAAGGAGCTTACCCCGTCGATAGGCAATACGTTGTGAGAATGGAGCGGAGCGCGGCGATATATATATAGGTATATAACATATAGAGCTCCGGTACTACAGGAACATGCGTAGGTGGATAGGGTTCGGGCCAAGAATGTGGAAAATAGGATTGCGGGGTAAGGGTAGTTGCTCTGTGCTCTTGTAATATCGAGGTTGTTATCGTTTATGATTTGAGATGTGGGTTAACTAGGTGGGGTGCTTTGCCGAAGTGGCTTTGGCGTGACGGAATCGCGTGGAGGTGCTTGGAATGATTAAAATGTCTGCTTTAGGCTGAAACTTCTTCTCTTGATTATAATTAAAACTATACGAAGCGTCGCATTAAAACATAAGTCGCATCGTTTCGAAGAAAAATTTCATCCAATTGAAATCGGTATCGCATGCCTAAAAGAACTTTATCCGCGTAAATATAAACCAGGCACGCGCGAGAGCCCATTAGTCCTCGTTAATTAGACAAACAGGCGCGAGCATGCAGCGGCGAGCAAATATAGACAAGAACAGTACACAGCCGCACAGCAGCGTTACATACGTATATTCATCTCTGGCAATAGTCATTGTTCACATATGACGCGGTTATTGAGAAAAAGCGCGTGCGTTAGCTCTGTCCCTTTGCCGCGCGCATAACTCTAACGATACGCGTATAGCCAACCGGACGCGAGCTCGAATGCATCCGGTTTCGCGCTTTCGCGCTCTAACGAGGAACAATTATTCCACTCTGGTATTGGAGAGGAAGGACCAATCGCGATAGCCTATCCTTTGTCCGCTCGATTTTCCATTTCTCCCTCCCTGTACAACGATTCTCTCTCGCTTTTTTTTATTCCGGAGTCCAGCTGCGCATATGGGTATAACCCGTTTTCCCGAGCACGCGCGCGGTTGCACTTTTTACTTACGGCTAAGCGACGTTTTCATTGCCGGGCTTTTGTGTTTTCTTTTGTCCTATGCACGCCGACGAATTGTCGGGGAGAGAATTTTACCATCGGGCTGTTATTAATTTTTCGCGGAAAAAGGAGCCTCGGTGATCGAGCTTTGTTGTCGTATTGTGCGATAGGTCGCATTTCGATGCTCGCGGGCCTATATACAATGCTATTTGAAAATTTGTTGATATTCCAGACACGTTACACGTGTTATACCTATAATAACTAAGAAAAAAAATTCAATTCGCGTCATTCCCCCCTTATACGTTCTTCCGCAACAGCCAAACACCGTAAGCTCTCCGAAGCGAAAAAAAAGCTCTCTACTCTCACACAACACGTGGTCGCACGTTCGGGCCATCGATTTTGCCACGCGGCAGCCTCGCGCACGTGTATCAAGATGGCGCAGACTCGGAGGCATCACCAAGACGTGCTCGGCAAGCCTTAGCTTACAAGCGTCGCGAGGGATGTTGCGGTCGCTGTGTACAAACGCCCCCTCCACCCCCTTCGGCTCATTACGATGCGAGCTTGCGGGCATGAATATTCATAATGGTACGGCGCTGCGCCGATTAAGCGCTTCGATGTATCGTGGCGGGGGAGCAAGCGAGCGGTTATTGTTATTGACCGGAGAGGGTGTTGGAGGTTTTCCTGAGGGTGTATAGCCTATTCAGATGAGTCTGAACGGACTCGGGTGTTACTACTTGGAATAGGATGCTTTGGGTGATTGTCGTGGTTGATTGGGTCTTTGGAGATGTGTTATTAATTTATCGCGGTGAGGCTGTTTCGAGGGGCTGACAAAGTCAATGGACGATTTCTACAGCTTTATACAAGTGTATAATCGGCGCGAAAAATAAGCAGAATTTTATTTCAGTTGTTTGTTCGAAATTTTTGTAATAATTTAGAAAAGCATTTCAAAGCGAAAGTATATAGGTCTGAATCCTGTTTTTCAGTTGACGACCCTTAAGACTTGACTTAAGAGTTTGAAAGCCACTTTTAAATGCATTTAAGGAAAAGGACGATTAAAGTCTCTGATAATTGGATGAAAATCATTGCTGATGATTCCAATAAAATTCTACAAAGGCACAATTTCACCAATAAATTACACATAATCCAGGACGCCGCTATTCAGACAAATCTTCTCAACCCCATCACAAAACCCCCGCATAATTCCCTAATAACAAAACGAATAGCCGACTATTTTTCTCCCGTCGCTTTCTCGCGAGAAAGCCACCAATTAAGCCGGGCGAAATCGATAAATCGTGGCACACGCAAAGCCCTGCGCCTTCATTAATCTCCTTTATCGAAGAAAACCCTACGGCCAGAGCAAAGAAGAAGAAGACGACGAAGACTGTCTTTCTTTCTCTCCCGCGAGGAAGTCGGTTCTTTAAACAGTTATCGGCCGACGCGCGAATGGGCTTTATTGTTACGACTCTGCGCGCGGGCAAAAAAAAGCGAGAACCCTCGGGGGTATAGCCAAGGAAATCGCCTCGCTTCTTATATACCGCGGCGTGCGTATAGCTCTGTGCTTAATTTCTCGAACGAGCTGCCTCGAGCTGTTAAATTTTAAAGCGGGCCGTTGATTTTTTACACCGAGTTGCTTTGGGTTCGCGTGTAATTGCGAAAATTATGGTAATTGCGTGCTGATTTTCGAAAAGCTCTCGGCGTAAAATTTAACTACTTTGCGCGCTTCGATGCGTTCTTATATTCGTTCGAAATGTGTGATAATTTCTTTAAAGGGCCCTCGTGTTTTTGCTTTGGAATTTTAATTAATGTGTCCTCGGTAAAAAAAAACGTTCGCGCGTGCATGAAAATTCGGAAATAAAAAAATAAATAGAAATGCACGTCATATATACTTGTCAACGTGATAGCGTACAATTTTTATATTTGACCGAAGCACAGCTGGAAAGAGGACGAGCGTAAAAAGCAGGAGAGGAATTTTTTCATTAAAAGTTGACCACTCGACGAGAGCTTCTTACTTTGTCGTTGAACATTTTTTCGAATTTCTGAATCAATTTTTCAAGCCCGTCCTCGAGTCTCGCGGCAAACAAGAAACTCAAATAACGCTTATAAGAGAAAAGCTCGTTAAGTCATTCTTTGTCGAGCTTTGAAGAGGGCCATTAATTATTTTCGATATTTTCAGCAAACTTATATAATAAGCGGTCGTTTGTGTTTGGCAATTTTCAACGGGACATTGAGAAACTCGTGTGCGATAAGGTGGATGAAAAGGCAGTTGCGTAAATGGAACGGTATAGTCGGAATCGCAGCTAATCAAAAGTTATTTTCTACTTCTCTCGGGCTGCTTGTCTTCTTCTTTCTACATTTAGCAGAGTATCTTGCCGGCCGAAGAACCAAAGCAGATCCATTCATTAATTGGAGAGTACAAAGTTATGCTCGTCATTCTCTTTTGCGTTGATTATTCATCCAATTATCGATTCGACCTCTTGATTTTCCTATAAATAACATAGTTAATTAAACTTCTCTATCCTCGAAGCTCATCGAATAGCTAAAATCAAACAGCCAACGATTTACGAAACACCTTTTAATAGTGCGTAGAGGTTGCAACACTGGATTACAGTATGGGAGACCAAAAGCTCGCTGCAAAGACCGTAAAGCTCGCAAGCTCTCGGCCTGTAACAAAACGAAAAACTTTCTTACAAGGCTCTGCGACTCTGTTCGCACTCGGGCTGATTGTTTCCCTTGAGCAACAACAGGGACTACCGCTGCAATTGTTTTATGAGGAAAGCGTGTATAGAGTTAGGTTCTCTGTTTTTCTTAAGCTGCGGCTTTGCGAGACGTATAGTCGCGTATAGTCGGTTTCAGGGATATCCCCAAATTGACGTGGATTACGTTCGTTACAGCGTCAGAGTCGATCTCCGAAATTGGAGTTCGTGTATTTCTTTCAATTCCAACTCCCACAATATCGTATAACGTTATTCACTTCCAAACATTGTATCTACCTTGCTTCAAACGATGGCAACGGTAGATAATCGCACGACAGAGAAAAAAGCTTCAAAATTGCTTCATTTAAGCAAATTCTCCTCGATCCTTTGTGCAAAACTCCCCGTCTCTATTTTAAATTTCCCCCAAGACTCTAAACTAAACGATCTCTCGTCCATTCAACACCCCCCCCCCCCAGCCCCCCAGGTCAAGCAGCCCCAGCAGCAGATTTAAGCGCAAGGGATCACCCCCCTCGAAATCGATCGCGGCCGAGCATACAAAGATTTAATTTAGATGGAACCTCCGCTTGGAAAAAGGCAGGAAACTGCAGCTCCCGGAGCCATTAAAGGATCGAAGAGCAGCCCTGTGTGCGAGTCTGCACATGTAGAGGAAGAGCAGAGCCGGGGCTGAAAGGGGTGTCGAGAGGGGCAGCCTGAAATTTATGTCGGAACGTTACTTGTCGGAGTGCCTGGAAGTTTTTATCGTTCGCAGATTCTTCCTTTTTTTCCTACCTCCTGCCTCATCCGTGCGTTTTAGTACGCGCGTCGTTATGTACACGACGACATTGCCGGAGGAAAATGATGAGGCGCTTGATGCGGATAGAAGAAAAATGCGTGCGCTGCCGAACCTTTTTTTTTATTACGACGCGTAGTCTTTGTTGGGGGATCGTCGATTGTATAGCGGTAACTGCGCGCGAGCTTTTCGCGTGTGTGTGTGTGTGTGTGTGTACATGTAAGACGCTGGAAGTCGTTGGCTCCTCGTAAAGGCCATCGATTTTACTGCTGCGCAGTAAAGAAGTTCCGCCGCGAGTTTTCGGGGGAGAGGCAAGGAAAGCGACGCTTTTCTCTTTCTCTCGGCCGAGAGTGTATACTTTGCGAGCAACGAGGGTGTAGTGTCTCTATAGCTTTATCCGAGGTTAATTCGAACTGGTGTTATAGACCGAAATCGATCGCGGAGAGACTTGCCAACTCGACTTTTGCCTTTCTTTACTTCAGTCTGCCTGATGGACTTTGGCGATTTTCCGCTGGGATTGATTTTCCCGTATACTTTCTGGAATCCAATCTGATCGATAGAACGAGTTTTATCAACATTCGATAACTTAGCTTTATAACGATGTCTGTTGCAGGTGGACCACCGGGTCACGGCCTGGACACCTCGACGATGCCCAACAGCAGCGAGATCGGCGACTGTCTCGCGGCTCGTCGTCAAGTAGACCAAGCCGAGATCAGCCAGGGCCTGTCGCTCAACAACGAGTACGAACTCATCGCCTTCAGCCACTTCACCGTCTCTCGTCTCTACCCCGTAGACCTTGGTCTGGGCAAACGCGTCGTCGAGAAGCCCATCGGTTTCAAGCGCAAGGACTTGAACGAGGCACTGCTCAAGGCCGTCGACATTCTCAACAGGAACCTGACTCTCCTGGGCCTCCAGCAGGCTTCTAACGCGAGGTACAGCGAGGACGACTTCCTGGAAGGTCTGTACAGGATCGAGCCTACCACGGGTACCCAGTACGAGATGTACTTCAGAACGAAGAACCTGAACAAGAGCACGGCCCAGACGAGCTCGCAAACCGGTGCCGGAGGACAGAGCAGCTTCACGAAGATCACCCTCATGAGGCCCTATGCACCGATACATTTCGTGGGTATTGAACGTCAGCAGCGGAGTCGAGAGAAGGAGCTCATTCACATAATCCTACCGCTCTCCGGACGCACCGGAACCTTTCAGAGCTTTATGGACAAGTTCGTGAAAATCGGTTTGAAGAACGATCGGAGGGTACACTTGACGGTCGTGTACTTTGGGACCGAGGGTCTTAGCGAAGCTCGGGCCATCATGTCAAGGGTATTGATGACACGGGGAAGCGGTGGGACCAACCAGAATCTCAGGCTGCTCGCTTTGAACGAGACTTTCTCGAGGGGGAAGGGTCTGAGGGTCGGTGCTGAGAGGGCCTGGGGTCAGGGGGAGAAGGACGTGCTGCTGTTCATGTGCGACGTCGATGTGGTCTTCAGCGCGAGGTTTCTCGATAGGTACGATGAGCGAAGCGTTTATTTTTTAATTAGAAATAAAAAAAGGGTTATACCCTAAGGTTTACAGAGACGATGTTTGTTCCGTGTCTCAGGTGTCGATGGAACACAGCCCCGGGCCGCAAAGTCTATTACCCCATTGTCTTCAGCCTCTATAATCCGCACGTTGTGTACACACTGCAGGGCAGGGACGTGCCTCCGGAAACGGATCAGCTTGTCATCTCAAGGGATACCGGCTTCTGGCGAGATTTTGGTTACGGGATGACCTGCCAGTACAGGTAAACAGTGGAATCACTTCCTCAAACATCGAATCCGATAATAATTTTTTCTCCGTCTCTCATGAAAGGTCGGACTTCCTGAGGGTTCGAGGCTTCGACGAGAACATAGTCGGCTGGGGCGGCGAGGACGTCACCCTCTATCGCAAATACGTCAAGAGCAATATCAAGGTCATCCGTGCGACCGACCCGGGAATATTCCACATCTGGCATCCCAAGGTACTATATAGCACAGCTTTTTTCCCTCAACTCTGATTTCTCCTCCCCCCCCCCCCCCCGAAAAGCATAATCGTTATACGACCGTCCTTTTTTTTCCCTCGAAATAGTCGAGCTTCCCAGAGCGGAAGTCTGAAGTTTCCGCGGCTGAATTTCGTGTTTAGTGTTATTATTATTTCCGTCCGAGAGAGAAAGAGATTCTGGCACAGTGTCAGAGCGCAGTATAGTGGAATCCAGTGCAGCGTTATATGAGCGAGCGCAGCCTGTTTCTTCGCTACTTTATCGCGCGTGCAGACACTACTGTTTTCTCGGAGAGTTTCGACTACCAGCAACTATATATACTATGCACAGCGACTCTTTTATATACCGGGATTTCCATGTTTAATGAGGCGCCACCGTAGCTATTCCTTCTTTTGCATTTCTTTCTCTCTCTCTCTCTTCGTATCTCCGGGGGAAAGTTTTGCACGAGTTTATTTTCGGATTACCGATGCGCCGCTGATATTTTAATCGATTTATAGAATACGGCTCACGCGCGAGAGTAATCAGCGTCTGAAACGCACTCGTGGAAATTTTAATACCGAAATACACGACGTCGTTTATAAAGAGCTGCAACTTCCCGCCGATGACGAGCATAGCCTGGAAAATGGCTCCTGTTTCTCTGTGAACGAAAGATATATTCTCTCTTTCTCTCGATATGTATATTTTCCCCGACCCAGATCTGTCATCGTTTCGTTTAGCGGAATTATTTATACATAGCGTAGAGGCATTATTTATACAAGTTCGAAGGCTCGCATGGAAAACGTTGCGTTATATTAATATCGACGGCTTTCTAATGCACGGAATGATTCGCGATCTTAATTTCAGAGATTGATCTTCGCAATTATCGCGATGTTTCCCTGAAGAGTTTAAAAAAATGTACACGTTATATATATATATATATATATACATATATATATATATATATATATATATTGAGCTTCCCGAAAACGACCAGCAGCAAGTACCAAGGGCCATATCTCTAAGTATAATGCGATTAGCGCGAAAGTTTCGCGCAGTACGTGCTAATAAGCCGGTCACCGATTGAATTTAGCCAGTCTGCGGCTTCTTGACTTTATGTATATATACCTATATATGTATATACAGCATTCGAGGGAGAAAATCGAGCCAGAAGCCTATCGCCGGGATACTCGAGACTCGACGACCTCCTTTAACTTTGCCACGGCGGCGGCTGCTGATTATATTGGGTATCCGAGCGATTGATCCGGCTGCACCGGAGCTGCGGCCGCTATAATGCTAATAAGTTTTTCGTCGCTCTATATCGACGAAGCTCTTTGAGGCGCGGCCTTATTAATATTTAAATTGACGAGGCGCCAAGACTATATATGTATATATATATAGATAAAGTTATTCCTTCAAAGTGTCAGCTTTTCGTTGGTGTATATATATACACGAAGCTCTCGATTGGATTAATTACCATCGCCTATTAGAATCACAAAACCTTCGCAATATAGTCGCAATGAAAATGACAATAGTATTTATACGACGCATATATAGCAGGCATTTGGAAGCGTTTGTGCAGTTCCAATTGAACTTCACTGCGGGATCGCGAGCGGCCAATCATTCAATTGCTCGATCACTCAGTGATAGAAGGAAAACCCGTATTAAAGCGTTGAAATGTACTTGGCTGATTCAGTACGGCGTAATCCGAAGCTTGGCCGAAGGTATAAAAGACGCAATCGAGGTAGACGCGTACCGACCACCAACCAGGTCAGAACTGTGTGCATACTTCTGCTTGGACTACAGTACTTTAGGAAAAATCATCCGGAGGATATAGTTGACGCATATATCGGAGAGCTGTAAGTGAGGATTTTTATATCGTTCTTTTTTTTCCTCGACGAAGCATCGGTTTGAACGGTTGGTTTTCTCGGTGACAGGTTGTCAAGATGAGCTTCAAAGCAGCGATATTTTTCCTGGCTGTACTTTGCTCACCGATAAACGGAGATATCGACGATAAGGATGGAGGTGTCTTGCATTACTTGAGATACGACCCGCTGCTCAGACCCTTGAACATGACTACCAAGGTGTTCGCGGAGGCAGAGTGTAACGACGGTATAATTACCAAAAAGGCATGTAAGGTCATTTTGGAATCCGTCACCATGAACGGTGTCAAGACTGGACACGAGTGCAGGATCGAGTTCGAGACGGAAAAGGACCACATGGGAATCGCCTTCTTACGTCCGCTCGCGGTGATCAATGATACGCTGATAATCTCCTATCACGACATCATCAAGGCCACCAAAGGAGAACCTTTCAGCGAAGAAGGTTTCAGGGTGTACTCGATCATCGACATGCCAACCTGCAAATTTCACGATGCCAGGATATTCTACAAGTTTACCAGTAGCGAGCAGTTGCTCACTCCAGAGACGCCGATTTTGACGTACAACGACGGTACCTTCGACGTATTCGTCAGTAGTAAAGATATCTGCTCCGGTGGACGTTGCAAATTGACCTTCAACTTGAAAGGCGAGAAGATCAAGAGTCCCGTGTCTTATCTACCGGCTGATTTGGCCACGACCAACGTGAGAATGTTTCCTCTCACACAGGCAAGTTCGCCGAGAAACTTTTACGTCACCACCCAGAATCGACAGAACAAAACCCACGAGAAGCTGTTGTTCGCTTCGCCAGACGGCAACGTTCAGGAGGTGATGAATTTCGATGCGGAGGGACCACTCCTCAACATCGACAGCTATTACGACAAGTTCACCTTCTGTTATCAGGTCAAGGCTGATGCTTCGAAGGTGAACTGCAGGCAGTACGACTCGGAGAACAAGAAGAAATTAGATGTGACACTGAATCTAGTGGAAAATGAGCGGCAAATCAGAATACACAATTTGCCAGAAGGAGGCTTCTTACACTTGACGACTCAATGCGCTCGTTGCGACAAACACAACGACTACCGTCTCACGAGGATACAACAGAACGGACAATTTGGCAAACCGACTGCAATTGACAAGTTAAACTGTCCTAAACCACATAATAGGCCGGGAGACGTCTCGGAGATATTTTTCGGGAAGGACAATCAAGTCTGCGTGCGAAAGAGCTGCGACGGATTTGAACACCTCGACGTCCTTACCAAATGTGTAAAATAACGAATCCGCGTGATTTAAATGAAAAAGCAAATGTACACGTTGATACTGTCGTCGATGTAGAAGAAAGATTTGTCATCACTTTTACAATTGGTTCAATAAACTGTAATAGTAAAAATATATCGAATCCGATAACAAAATCCCGTAATATCCCAATTTGCGGGAGAAAACAGCGAATACAACCTGCTCTCCAGACGATAATTCACGTCCAATTAAACGCCGGAAATTCCGCTCTCCTCCGCTCCTCGTTCAAAAGACACGAAGCCCGAGCTCACAACAAACCTTTCCAGAAATTCTATATCGTCGGCGCGGCGGCGAGAAAGCGCCTTATATAACAGGATCATCCCGGCTGTAATACCGCTCAAGGATCTGGCCTCTCTCTCTCTCTCTACTTTCCAGAGCCCGAGGCCAGTAGTAGCGGCCACTCCTCCGTTATCTTTGAATTCGCGAAATATCTTATCCCGATCCTCTCACCCCTTCGCTTAGTAGTCAAATTACTCTCGCCCCGCGGCGACTATATATATATATACCTATACACACACACACACACACACGTACACACAGAGCGAGCGAGCGAGCGAAAGGAGAAATTCCAAGCTCTCTATAACTGCTCCTCTCCCTCGGCTATTAATACATATCCGATATGCCAGTGAAATCTGGACTGGATTCTCTCGTCTTCTGAAATTCGCGCCAGAAGCGGTAATTTCGGCGTGTCTAGCTATATCTTCTCGTCGGTCTGCGAAATAGTTCGCGCCTTTCCGAGAGGAGGGACGCGGGAGTATATAGGAGCTTTATATGAAATTCCTGGGAGGCTACGGCGCGTAATTAGTCGCTTCGGACGATAAGACGCGGTTGCGAGTCGTCCTCGTCATTGAGATGTATGGCTCTATGAAGTTCGAAGCTTCGGCTGTGTGCCGCCAAGTTTTTTAATGAGTCCCCGGCGTCGATTGATATATCGCGATAGTTTTATTTATAATTAAAAAGCAGGCATGAGCGACGCGTGTGTATACAAATAGTTGCCGAAAATAGCTGCGCGCGCAGTGAATTTCACTTCGGAAACTTATAATTTATTCCATTTTAAAGAAAGTTTCGAAAAACAATTTCCGAGCAAAGCTGCGCAGCCCCCGCGCTTTACATGCTTTAATTACTTTCCCGCGGCTTAATTAAAATTTACAATGCAAGTGTGTTGCCAAACGCACACAGCGACTTTTAATCAAGCCTTCATAAATTGCTTCATCTTTCTCCGTGAACCTCGAGAGCTTTTTGATCGAGAAACTACCGCCTCGCACATACTCGCTATATAAGTTGCAGGTAAATATTACGGACATGTACGTTTTTCCACTCGCCGCTTTATATTTGCTCGACTTTCCGTTTGCAGTCGGGATAAATGCCCTTGCTTAATCATAAAGAGCGCGATATTATTTTCGATCAACACGAAAAAGCTCGCGCAAAAAAATTATCATCAAAACACGTTCCTCCGAACCCTTTGCACCTAAGTTCACGTCGTAAAAAGCGCGGCCGTCCGGTAAAATGTTCCCTCTCGGAATTAGCTGTCATTGTTATTATAATATTCGCGTAATCCCTCTGCGCGCACAGCGACGCTATTTACCCAGGAGGGGGGGGGGGGTTAAGCGCGATGAAACTGAAATTACTGCGCGAGATAGGGAGAGAGAATTGCCAGGCCGCAATTAAGGATTTCACGAGAGACGGAAGCGGAGGCTAGCGTTCAACTCCATTTCTCTTTCATATAGCCGGTTAACTCTTGCACCTCGCTGTAAATTCGTCAAATAACTCGCGCTGCCGTTAGGCGAGAGGTAGAAATGCTGGGCTTTTCGGACGGGTGAGATTCTTCGTGGAATTTCACTGCGTGTATTTATTAGATGTGGAGAGCGAATTGCTGTCGATTGCTGGGTTTGTCCGTCGAAATCGGAGCTTGCAGTATTTCGGCGTTTTTAAACGATGAAATTAACGTTACATTACATTATACAAGCTTTAGCATTTATAGTCCCGGTCTCAGCACCCCGAAGCCATCATAACTTTACGCAAGGACTGTAATGCCCATTGAAAAGGGTGCTGAACCGAAGTACTCATTATGCCCGTTTACGAGGCCAATAATTCTTTGATGCTCATTTATTTTGATGGCCTACAAACGCTCAAAGTATTTCCCTGAATTCTCATTAAAAACGGATGATTGCCTATCCGATAAATTTCCTTTACGCTGCATCCGGGGCTCCCTTATATACATTACATTCAAGCGCCGTTTAACACAACGAAAATAATTCCTCCCAATCGATTCTGTTCGCAGGTCTGCTCGGGTGGCCCGGGTCAGCGGCTCTCAACCGACCAGTATCGAGCTTGCATTCGTTCGCGAGCTTTGAACGAAGCCTCCCACGCACAGTTGGGTTTCCTCGCTTTTCGCGAGGACATCGCCAGCCAAGCGATGAACTTCAAGGGCTCGACGGCGAAGAAGAAGAAGCCACCGCCGAAGAAGGAGAGACGAGCCAAGCAGCTGGCCAAAACTCAGGCCAACGTCAGGGAGGCCAAGGTCATGGCCAGGACCATCAAGGATCAGACCTGATCGGCCCACCTCGAGCTCTGAGTATAATGTAAATATTAATCCGGAGGTGCAGTTCTGTACATAGTGAAGTGGTTATCTAGTCGAGAATCCGAGACGTGATATGGTCTATATTGTAAGGTATATAGGTAAAAATATGAGGTGCATTGATTGTAGTAGTTGGCGCGTAATCGACACTGCGAGAATTGTGCTTTGAGTTTGGAATTGTGTTTCTTGTTGTGAATTTTGAATCACAGCCGCTGTGAGGGATATTCTAAAGAAAATTGCCTTTGAGGACGGTTCCTCTTTGGCGAAGAGGATAGCTCGAGAACTTATTGTTGCTTATGTTTTTTATGATTGTTGATGGATTGGATCGATATTCGAGTTACGATGATTTTTCAAGTGAGTCGGTTTTGTTTGTACGATCGAGTTTATGGATATATATATATATATATAATATATATTATCGTTTTGCGGCTTTGATTTTATACGCGTGTGAGAGATTTTAATCGACTGAGTGAGTTAAGAATTACAAAAGTATAAACTATAGCTAACCGAAGGTGTACTTTGGAATTGTCGGAAGGGATTTGTGATCGTCTCCTCCGGGGGATATTAACGATAAAAATTAGGCAATTTGTATAGAAGAGTTTCCATTTAAAGGAAACAACGGCAGGTTTTGTTTTCTTTTTTCGCGCAACAAGATGTTCGAGGTCAATTAGAACGATATCGAGCGCATCGTATATACATATATATTATATAAAAATGAACATTCCATCGTTTTCCATACCGTGTGTCCAATTATTAAGATATCATGTACAAAAGTACTGTGTATAAACCAAAGATTATATATGAATAGTATATACACCTAACTTACACTCTATATCAAGTATCGAACGCACACTCACACATATACACGTTGACACACGAGCTTTCGAAAGAAAAATGAAAACTCAAAACTAATCCTGTTTGAAGGGCGAAGCCAAAGGAGAGACTTTGCAGACGATAATTACATAACACATTTAGTTGTCTATAAACACCATTGTCCAATACAGACACCTATTTTTTAAATTTGTCTTTATCACGAGCGAGCATCTTATCCTAGAACTAGTACTGCAACTATATATATATAGTATGTATGTACATATATATATATATACACATATATATATATATATATATATATATATATATATATTATATATATATATATATATATATATATATCATCGTATTAAGAGCAAGTTCATTAAAATAGTATACTCTATTGAACGCTGGTCTGTTCAATATAACACTCAAAAAATAAAATAAAATCCCCCGAAACACTCTGGTTATTTACACAATTATATACATATATATCTAAAGCTTTTTTCTACCCGAAGAGAATTATTAGTAGACGAAATTTTTAACGAGGTTTTATATCGGATTTCCATACACGCGCAATTTTATTACGAAAAATTTCTATTGAAATTTACCGACGAGTTCTTTACGAAAACGCCGACAAAATACACATCTGACTCTCAAATCATTTCCGAAAGGTTTTTCCGCCGCCGCAAGCCCACCGCGCGCGTATATGTCATTAGTTCGATATATATATATATATATATACTTCCATTTCGCCAAAAGCCGGTGAGCAGGAAGAAGGAGTAACGAAATTTCTCAGCCTCCCTTTCTCTAAACTTTTCTCGCAGAAGAAGTAGGTGCCGCGCCTCGGTAAAAGCATCGCCGCGTTCTCTTTCTTCCAAGAGCCGAGGAACGAACGATATGAAAATGCCGGCTCTCCGCAACGGCGGGAAAAAAAATTACATTTCGCCCTATATACTCTCGCCGGTGTTCGATGTACTCCCCTTTATATATATATATATATATATATATATATATATATATATATATATATATATATATATATATATATATACGGGAATTCGGCCGCCGTAAAAAGGACCAGCACCTGTCCGTTACACATACACAAGCGTATACACACATATAGACAGACACGAAGAACTATATGGAAAGAGCCGCAGCTGCCGAGCATGTAAAATAGAGCACTTTCGAATCTCCCGTATATACATATACTTTGTAAGCGCAGGTTTTCCCATTTGTTCGAGGTCGATATATATACTACGATGGGGTAAGGGGATTTTTTCAATTTTGTACTTAACGCAAACGATCAGGGGCCGTTATGTAATTATACATGCGTTCGACTACAATTTACGTTTTCTTATTGCGATTATGAGAGTTTATAATACGAGATTGTTGTTGATATGATTTTTATATACATGTATAGCCAAGTGCCAATTGAAAAAATATTGCGTTCGATGGTGCGAAAATTGGGTACTTTTTCTCAACTTGCGTCGTTCTGTTGGAATATATTGTACGCCTACGGGAGACATTTGTATTATACAAAATGTAAACAGATCATTGCTAAATATAAATATACGAATATACCATGAACATTGACGTATTGCTGTTTTTATTGTTGTATACAGGCATGCGTATCCGATTACACGATTCGCTTTTGATTTATGAATTTTTTTTTATTTTCCAATTGTTTCGGGAAATTGCAGTCTCGAGATCACACGTACGGTACAGAATGCGACCGATAACAATATATTATTGCACTTTTACGTCGCACGAGATTTATGCTTGATATTATCATTTTTATTCTATAACTTTTAGTTCTTGTTTTTTTGTTTTGATTTCGCAATAAATCAACCGTTTTTACAGTATAAAACATAAAAAAATTTATCTACTCATAAAATTCAGCAACGAAGCGAAATCCGTTGTGTCTTTATAAAATTCAAAAAGCGCCTCACCTATCAATCTTCCGTCGAAAATCCATGCTTTCAATCCTGGTAATACTTCAATCCTTAATGAGTAGATCCATTAAAGGTCTCGTAGACTTTTCCAGCAGCAGCAGCAGCAGCATCTTTACGCCTCGTTCATCAATCACACGACTGTTTAACAGAAAATGTCACGTGCCTTTTCCCCTGGAGTATCGAGTGCTTGCATCCATCTCCATCCATTATTTTTCATCCCTTGCAAGCTCTGCTTTACGACACGGTGCTTTCCGCTTCGCTTACACCGCAGCGGCAAGGATTTTCTTAATTTACACCATAATACTGTTTCGCCAATATTTTTCCTTTATTTTCATCGGCATTCTGTATAGAAAAAAAAATTTCCAGCGAAGCGGCTCGATTAAATTTCTGCAGCCATACTTGATACAGAAGCGTTGATTGCTTCCTCAATAACGAGCCGGTCGATTTCCGCTGGAGCATCGTTTTTACCGTAACGAGACGATAACGAGAGTCCAACCGTTAGAATGATAAAGCTTCAACCCTCTCCCCTATATGAGTTATCAGGTTAATTATGGACGCTGGGCGCAAAGTGCCTTTCAGCGTTCGCCGGCGTAAATAATGATCTTCCATTTCCTTTGCGAACCTCTGCAGCGCGAGTGTAATAAGAAAAGGACCGTAGATATATGTATATTCGCGTGGGTGCTCGGTTATAATACGCAAAAGGCTTGTTTGTAAGTTTGGACTTTTGTGCTCTTTGATCGCGACGGATTCTGATAATTGAACTTTTTTCTTATTTTACGCACACACCGCGCGGATTTACGTTCGAGCGATATAGCGCGGATCGATAGCAAAACGTATATATGTTTGCACTTTAAAAACGAGTCGGTAGCCTCTATGTACCTCGTATATACATATATTCGTTCCGAGGCAAAGGACTCGAGAGTAATTGGGTCAAGAGATACCTAAGCCTCGCGAGGGACTGAAGCTACGACGACGACGACTTTTTGCGCTATACTGCCGCAGTGACACGGAAAAAAAGAAGAGGACTCGTAACTAGATGGTGCGACGCCGAGCTTTTCTCCCGGTGCTGCACTTCGTTTGCTGTGTGTATTTCCTCCTCTTCCGTTTTCTCTCTCTCTCTCTCTCTCTCTCTTATTTTTGATACCGTCGCACTTGCGGTTCCCTCGAGTGTCGCGCGGCCCGACCGGTATACGTATACCTATGAATTACAATCAAACAAAAAGGGAGTTAACGAGCCGAGTTTCGCGAGATGATTTTTATTCTTTTTTTATTTTTGACTCGATTCGTCGAGAGACCACTGCTTGACGCATTAATTCGCGACAAAGTCGTTTGCATCTAAATCAGTTCGTCGCGTATAACGAGACTCGGTAAAACCAAGGATTCCGAAGAGTCTTATATAATTTTCTGAGTGTGGACGTATACTATATATATATATATATAATAATCCAAAGTACTCGTAGTGCGTGCATTACTCGTTAACTCAGGTCTGTGTATATACATATATATATACGAAACGGACCTGGGACGAGCGACGCGGAAACTCGGAAATTAAACGAATTTATTATATACGCGTGAAGGAAGCTACGCCGAGGATTAGCTCATCGCTAACGCGAAGCTTCCCATTTACATTAATTATTCCAAGATTCCGGGGAGCAAACGACACAGAGAGGCTTGAGGAGTTTCGACGAGGCGACGACGATGGATTTACAAGGGCTTAGCGGTCCCTCAATGTGGCTGAGAGAGATAACCTGCAGTGAGAGAAGACGTTTCCGAGGATCTCTGAATTTTTCATTCCCCAAGCAGCTAAGCTCGATTAGCAACGAATTGCTTCGTTAATAATGAGCAGGTTGTACAATTGTTGTAGCTTATAATGAAACGGGAAAATAATCGAGGATACCCCCGAGAGCGCTTGCGAATAATCTACTCCGAAATATATTATATTAACGGGACGTGTAACGTTACAACGAGTCGGTTTACGGGGCTCAATACCAGTCCTGCGTGAAAACAGAGCTGAATAAAAAACATCTCAACCAAAAGCTAATCCTCACGAGAGTATGAAATTTGCCGTCCGTAAAAAAAAAATCCAACGATTTCATCGCGCGGATAATTCCGGGGGTTCGGCGAGCTACGATTAATTTTATTATCCAAGCGACTGCTGGCGCTGCATTTTCGAAATGAGATTTCGCGTCCGCCTCGCTATTTCCACCGGCTACATATAGCTGTATATATATAACGTAATATTCTCTCGGCAGTGTACGAATGGCATTTTTTCCTTAATTTTCCATAGTATTGATTTTCGACTGCGCGAATCGCCGGATTTAACCGAAAGCTCTTTCGTTCGACAACTCGGTAAATAAATCTTTTCGAACGAGAAAGGGAGACCGTTAAGCTCACCGCAGGTTCACTAACGAGTAGCGCAGTGCGCGCCGCTGGAAATCTTGAGGGCTTCCAACGCGCGCAGCTAGTATTCACGTGCTCGGGGAATTAAATGACGCTCGCGCGCGGTCTCGTTACTAATTTACGGGATCGCGGGGCTTTTCGCGAGAATTTCTTTGGCGAATTTTATTTTCGAGAGCATGCGTACGGAAGCTCGAACTACGTGTATACGCGCGTGTGTGTGTGCGGGGGTGGCGGAAGGGAAGAAGCTTTTTGTGAAATTCACTCGTTCGTCTGGCCCTTTTCTCCTAACTTTTCAAAAGGGATCTTCCTCGGGCTCTTCTATTCATAGACGATATATAAACTTCCAAGTCTGTTATTTGTTTGATTTCTTTTTTACAACACTGGCCCCTCCTCTATATTGCTCGCGCGGCGCGGCGGATACTTTTTGATATGCAATACCGAGCTTTCTATTCCCTTTCATGCGCGCTTATACTCTCTCGCGTATAAAAATGCGCGCGGAGCTTTTTTAAACTTTCTCCTCGCACTTCCGCGCGATTTTTCTTTTATACGCGCCCCTTTCATTCCGCGAACTTCTGTTCCAGGATAAATTTTTCCATCGCGCGATGTAAAACTATATGCGAATCTTCGTTTCATGCATAGATCTTGCTCTTTCTGAAAATTGTATAAAGAGAGAGAGAGAGAGAGAGAGAGAGAGAGAGAGAGAGAGAGAGAGAGAGAGAGAGAGAGAGAAAGAGCGAGGATAAGGGCCACTTCTCATAAACGCAGTATACCGCGAAATGAGTCTATAACCATCAGAGATTCGTCTCTCGCATATACATAGCAGAAAGTAATTCTCTCCGCCACGTCCGCGAGGCCGTGAATCTCGTCTGCGAGAGTAGCCTCGGCACCGCAGGAGGACTCCTTTTATGAAGTAATATTTCACGAAATTACCCTACACGCTCGGGCGCGCGTTGTGTATTTCATAGCGGCGATTCGTTAGATTCTCTCTATCTCGTTGCGCGATATGCCGTAGTGTAATCTGGCAATGCTTGTAAATAAAGCTCGCCGGCTGATTTAGGGCGAGCCGAGGGAGGTGACCAAGGCGATAAGGACTGATCGCGAGTCGCTGTGCTTTGGAGATTTATAGATTGCACGCGATGGGGGAGTGGAATTTTTTTTTAATTCAGGTCAGATGGAAGGAGTGATGTGTGTGTGTGTGTGTGTGTACGTGTGTTTTATTGTACAAAAGTTGCCAAACGAGAAAAAGTAATGGGGAGAGAGAGGCGTTTGCTCGTTGAAATATTGCCAACAGTTTAAAACGTTCGAGTAGGTACTCAATTGACACTTGGGAGTTGAAAGTAGATAAAGCAGGAAAGGCAGTTGAGCAAAGCTTTTGTAAAAGAAAACGCTGCGCACGAGTTAGCCATGAAAATGCTCAAATCTTATACAGGTGTTAAAAGTTTCCTAGGCAGATAAATACTCGAGCGCTTAACCTTTTTGTTTGCGCTACTTAAAATAAAAGTATAAAGATCTACGATTTCTATTAATACCTCTTGTAAGCCAATAAAATATATATATAGTCAGATTACAACAGTATTCAGCTTCAGTGATGAGTTCCTGACAAGGACTGTCTCAAGCGCCGAGCGATCCCACAGCTGAGTGAGTGTGAACGAGACTTCGACCCGACGAGGAGTCTAACTATGCGCCAAGAGAGTTTCTGTAAGCACGGCTGTGCCCTCAAACCTCGTAAGCGAGAGCTTTCGGCAACAGCCCGTATATAAACGCGAAGCATCGTCGGTATTTCATGACTTTCACCTATTTTACGGAGAACGAAAAAACGGAGGGTCATTTTTTCCCCCGTAAAATTCGAAGCATCCGAATAAAAAAATGCCCATACATTTTCCAGCCACATTACGCATTCCACGCGGCTAAAGTCAGCGCATCGCAACTTTCCGGCGACGCAAGAATTAGTCGTGATAAACGATCATACGCTGATGCCGTTTCCGCAGGATTAATGGGTCAGCGATAGCGCATTGTGTATCTCGGCGTTGCGCGCCATTGCGTCCGGCACCCTCTCTGTATACGTATATATATATTCAGAGAGAGAGAGAGAGAGAGAGGCATTAAGCTCGAAAGCTCGAGTCGTTAGACGAGAGCGATAATGAGAGAGCGCGTCGCTCTTTTTCCGCGATTTCGAATTGCCCGGCGCGATTAATAGCCAAAAAGGCTGCGCCAGCTTATACTCGGCTTATTGATATTTAATGCGAGACTCGATTAAGCTTTTTCTCCGAGCTTTATCGTCGAGGCGGTAATTTTCAAACGATCGCTCGATTTTTTACTATTTTACTTCGAACCGATTACTTTACTTTAAACCAATAATTTTATTTATCCCACCCGCGATAAAACTCAAATATATATATATATAAAACCCATCGGAATACCCGCGTCATTAATAAACGTTCTGGGGGACCGCGCAATCCGCGAAACGTCAGAGCGAAATTACAAATAGCGCGGCGAGCTTACCTAGGTAATTAACGGCCTAATAATTGGGTCGCTTTGATAAATAGATTGACGCTCGCTGAGTAGTATAGCTCTGGGCGCGCATTAGTGCCTCGTATATTTCTCGCTTTAGCTCGTGATTAACATCTCACCGGCTGCGCCGAAACGAAGCGACGGCCCTTGACTCTACATCAGGCGGAAGCTTGCGGCTGGATAACAGCGTACGTTGGAAGGGATGATCGAATCAAACGCTGCTGAACAAAGACGAGGATGAATTTAGAGGAGGAGCGATGGGGTTATTGTCGGGACAAAGGATGTGCCGAGAGGGGCCCTGCTGATGCGCTCTGTTATCATTGCTCTATATATGTATATATGTACGTACGCACGCGCTTATTGCGTATTCCGAGGACGAGTCCTCTTATGCGGATATGCGCTGCGCAGGTCCTTGTAAATCATGTCGGTATGTCGTCGATGCGACGCGCTGTTTTAGGGGGGTGAGTATATACTCTCGATGATCGATGTGTCGTAAATCGGTTGTCGAATATGAATTACTATTTAAAAAGAAAAATTCAATAATTTTATTCATCAAAATTTAGTTATACGCGCAGCGCGAGCAGTGCGTAAAAAGCATTTTGAAATACTCCGCGAATAAATTCTCCCCTCTACGGTATATACATATACGCATTCTCAATCATCTTCTCCGGAAGGCTCTTTATTCTCTCGGAAATAACCAGCGCTCCGCGCATTTTTTGGCCATTTCGCCAGCGTAAATCACGAGCGAAACGAACGCGCGCGCAGTTTACAGCGTGGCTTTTACGCCTCCTACGGCTTTCTCGCGCCGTTTTCAGTATATATACACACGCGCACACTCGACTGAAATTGCAAAAGACGCGGCGCTTCCTTTTCGAATATGGCTTTACCGCCTCGAACATCTGCGACGAGAAAAATGTTTTATTCCCGTAATTCCTATCCTAATCCGTATATCGTTGAATCGCGCTCGAAGAGGAATTTCAACCGAGAGCCATAAGTGTATACTCTCCGGAATGTCCGCGCGCGCGCGCGCATCATACGATTAGGCCCCGCTGTGTCGCTTTCGTCGAGTAGGTAATTAATAACGCAACAATTCGTCGGTCAGGCTTCATTCGGATGGCCGGGATATTCGCGATTATTAATGGCACACGCAGTGCGGTGTCCCCCAGCTGCGAGTCGGTATTTCGACGCTACTCCATCGCGCACAGGCATTTCATTGCACGATATATGGGAAACGAGAGGTGCATGTGTTTCCATACGCGGAGGGACGTTTTATCGAGGAGGAGCGAGCTTTGATCGGCCGATTTCAATGCCGCGCGGTTCTTCTGGCGCGACGTAAATTTTTTTTGAAAAATCGTGTGCACGGCCTTGATTACGCTGTACGCGAGCGTTTAATGTGCCGTTGTCGGCTGTTATACCGCTGATGGCAATAAGTTTTTCCAGCGATCAAAAATGAAATCATAAAAGTCGCCGAGTCTCTCACGCGCAAGGCCTCTCGTATAAAACGTAACTTACGTAAAAAAAGTAGCTCCGCTATGTATACACGGCGATGTGATCATTTTGGAGTGATTCAGAGGATGTGCGCGAAAAAAAAAGAACAATGAGACGACGATTATATTGCGTGCGAGGTGACGGAAGCTATATGTAAAAATTACGTTGGGGTGATGTTTTTTTGCTGATGGGCTCGTTGTGGTGTTTGAATTTTGAAATATTATAATAAGTAGCGTTTTAATTCACGGGCTGATGGAAACCTGAGCGACCGTTAGTTAGATGATACGGGCACTTACCAGATTTCATGATCTTAATACACTTGGGATTATCTCATCCGGTGTGGTTTGGCATATTTTTTTTACAATTTGTCTATTATTACGTAATACGATGATTACATAATAAATTAACTGAAAACGAGCGGAAAGAGTGTCAATAAAAAATTTCTCGGAACAATAACGACAATGTTACGACTCGTCTAACAACGTATATATATACGCCTTAATACACACGTCGATAAATTCCAACAAAACTCTCCCCCTCTTTCAATGAACGTGTATATATATAAGACCTCTATTTTCAATTAAGCCACCCCGCGATCACGCCCGATGAATAATCCGCCAAGTTTTAAACGCGCTGATAAATTCCCCGGGCCAACTCCCCCGCGCGCCCTTTTATCCGCAATTAGAAATCGGTGATTACAAAGAAAGCCACGTCGAGCGACGTCTATATACGCATGCGCATCGAAGAAATGGCGACGAAAAAAAATGGAAAGGCGTCGATCGAGGACTTTAATATAGTTGAAATAACTAAGTCGAACGAGCTTGTTATCCAATTAACGTTGGAAGCCGCAACGCGTGCGGTGGTAGGAGGTCATTACCCTTGTGGAAGCAGCGCAGTAGGAGCGAGAGAGAGAGAGAGAGAGGTCGGCCTCGTGGAAGAAGAGTCTAATTAAAGGATAATCTTACCCCCGGTGTCGATTAACGGGAAAACTCGAGAAGAAAGGTGCTGAGAGCCGAGCTTCTCTGCATATTCCGCTGAGGCTGTATGTATACGGTGTCTTGAGGCTGCTGCATAATTTTGGGTTTTTTTTTGTTTAACTCTCATGCAAGAACTGTGTGTTTTTTTTTGTCAAAGAAAGTTTGATTAAATTTGAAATTAAAATCAAAACTGCATAGCGAGTATACGCG
Source organism: Muscidifurax raptorellus (assembly GCA_020010945.3). Classification (NCBI taxonomy): domain Eukaryota; kingdom Metazoa; phylum Arthropoda; class Insecta; order Hymenoptera; family Pteromalidae; genus Muscidifurax; species Muscidifurax raptorellus. Next base: position 40,529,085 of record CM052078.1, read on the forward strand.
AGGGCGCAAAAAGCCCAAAATTATAAATTTCACGCTCGACGAGCCGCACACCTCGATCAAAAACCTTTCCGCAGACGCAATCCTGGGTATACCATACACGTGTGTATATATATATATATATATATATATACAGCCAGGGAGTGCAACGTACGATTATTCCGCAGATTTCTGCATAGATATAGCTCGGCGTATGTATATACAGCGTCTTCCTTCACGGGCCGCGGAGTAGAAGTCTCGCGAATTTCGTAAAAGCATATCTATATATATTTATGTAGGGACGAGTAGAGGTCGACGGCGAGTTCAATGTTATCAGATCAGCCGATCGTCAACTCGTCCAGGATGTGACACGAGTTGCGCTGCTCTCCCGGTGATTAAGCGAATTCCACGGCGCTCCGCTGAGCGTAACGAAAGAGAGCGTTATGTTCTCTTTCTCTCTATTACTCTACCTGCGTTGTTGTCATTTCGATACGCGTCAGTGTGGCTTGATTTTTGTGAAAGCGTTTTTTTTTTCGATTAGCCCGCGTCGTCTCGATGTTTGCATAATGATGAGTTTATAACGAGCAGGATTGCGCTCTTCTTCTTTTTTTCTCTCGAGAGTGTCGCTTGTCCTTTGCGATCTTTATCTCTTTTCTCTTCGTACATAGACGCGTTGCGAGAAAGGGAGTAATCCACTTTTAATATACAGCTTACATAAACGATATACACATCCTGCCGAAAAATTGGCAGAGATTGACGAGGTTGAAAAAGCGAGCCCTTAAAAAAAAGGAGACCTTCTCTCGCACGGTATAAAAACACGGGTACCGCTCGCTGCTTCATTTTACGAGAGGCCGAGTCTTCGCGCGGGTCCTCCCACGAGCGCCATAAATCGCCTGGGCCGAGTTTGCAGGCGAAAAGACGCGGTATCTCTCTTTCTCTCTGTGTGTGTGTGTGTGCATGTGTGTGTGTGTGTGTTGCGCGTCCCGGGGAAAAATAACGACCGCCGACGCCTCCGACTTGAATTTATCAAAGTCTTTACGCTCGATGATGCTATTACACGGGGAATCCCCGAGCTAGTTGGGTATACGGTGTATGCAGTGGAGCGTATGTTTTCGCGCTTTATTGTTATTTTTTTTTTAGGCGAAAGGCGCTTTTGACGATGCAATGGGTTGGTTAAAATTTAAATTCGGCAAGCGTTTATAAAGCAAAGTTCCAGAGCACTATTCTTTTCGCTGGCAATTCTGCGCGCCATCTTCTTCGCGATATACGAAATATTCATAGGCAGCATCTCCCAGTGCAAAATAATGCGGACAACTCGAGTCATAATAAATTGACGAGAGAGAGAGAGAGAGAGAGAGAGAGAGAGAGAGAGAGAGAGAGAGAGAGAGAGAGAGAGAGAGAGAGAGAGTCGTATACACAGAGGGAGATGGAGAAAAGGGCCAACCGAGGAGGTCGCATGAAATTCTTAAATCACTCGACGAAAAGTTCTTTCTTATATACCTCCCTTCTTTTTTTGCTCCGTTTATGAAAAATGCTCGAGTCCTGAAGGAATCGCAAATAAAAAGCTGCTCCGTCTAAGAGCTATAGTGTATCCGCGAAGGAAGCTGCACGTATATGGAAGATTATTTTTGCGAGGCGAACGGGAGGTGGAAGGTGTACGCATATATATACATATATGATATAATTGTTGCTCGCGGCCTTGAAGTGGAGAATCAGGTGTGTCGGCGAGTATATAGCTGTGCTTATTAAAGTCGATGTATATATATATATATATATACAGGCGTGGAGTTTAATGAGTCGTCTTGTCGTACTCGACACTTATCTACTTGATATAGACAAGCGAATTCGTAATTAATCCTATTTTGCTAATTGCTGTAATAGGATTTCAGTATATAGTAACGATAGAAAGCGAAACGACGATTTAGCATGTATTGATATGATATCATTGAAAGCTTAACGAAATATAAACAATTTTGAAAATGTACAGTGCACATTAAAATGGTAATTCACGCTGAGAATTGATCGCGCAAGCGCGGGAGCGCTTTTAGATTTATAGCCGAAAATTTAATCGAGAGATAACTTTCCATTTATATGGTAATACGCATAAATTTAAATAGCCAAGTTAACCGAAAATTAGTACACATTTTACTCCAAATAACTTAATTCGTCCGTCGCAGGCCCGCATTATTATATCTGATGGCAGACGCTCGCATAAATCCCGCTCGTAATTAGCCTGTCGCTTTAGAGTCTTGCACACACACACGCCTACCATGAAAAACATATACGTAAAATTCTCTCGCATAATTATAAATTTTTCACGTCTAAAAAAACGAAAAAGAAGAATTTCCATCTGCTCTTGCTTAAATATATATTACGCGAATATAATAAAGAGTATATTTCACAGAAAAGCAGCGTCGTTATTTACACCGACCGAAGTGCATACGCAAACGGCGGCGTATCCACCCATTTGCAAACAATGACACAGGGTTGCGTCAAAAACCTTCTCGCATCGATCGGCTTATTTCGGCGCGAACTTAACACTCTATAGCTGCCGCGTATATATAAGAAACAGCGAAGGAGGTACTTCAAGACGAAGGAATAAAGTAAAACACATCCTTTGTTATAAAAATCATACATATATATATATACATATCATCTCCGGCATCGAGCATCGCAGCGAGTCTTACACCGCACCCGGGGAATTTCGCGCGATGTGCCCGCCGCCGCAGGCAGAACAAAGGGGAGTTTTTTCTCGAAACAAAAGGGGAACGAGCAACTGGCTTCGCATGCTCGTCGATACGAATCTTCGAGATTGCGAGATTTTTTGCCGCCGACGCTCCCGCAGATATGCGCGATAGACTCCAAGAGAGAGAAAAAATGCTTGTGCACCTTGAGAGCGCGCTCGCGTGCATTCACTTCTGAGAATTTAATTTATTCCTCTTCTTCGACTTCGTTGGAGTATTATACATTATAGCCGCGGCGACTTCTTGCGGGTACATCGTACAGGCGCGTATATATACCTATATATGGAACTAGGGCAGTTCGCCGCGTTATATACAGGCTAATTGGTCGGTGGTGAAGATTTCCAGGGATTTTCGACAAAGTTGCTCCTGCTCGGCTGCTGCTCTTGCGAAACGTTGTGGTCCGCATTTTATCGATCGCGAGTGAAATCGCCTGCGTTTTCTCCCACGATACGCAATGCGGACCACCGAGACGTCAAAGCGATTACACTACAATACACCCCCGTATCCTCCTCCACACGTCGAGAAGCAAAAAGAACATTTATACCGAGTCATTTTTCACCTGCAACAGATCTCGCTACTCACCTCTACGTGTATATAATAAAGCCTGCGCAATGCGTCACGCTCGCTTCGCGACTTCCGGCGAGTCGAACGCGCGCGCGTCTGTTGGGAAAGGAATACATATATATATATACAACTATATATGCATAGCATAGACCCTATAGACAATTTAATGAACAGCTCGTTGGCCAACTCTTGTCTCCGTTATGATATTGCCTTATACGCTTTACGCTGTACGAGCGATTAGATAAGCTCCGCGCGGCGCAGACTCTATTCTCGCGAACTGCACAATTGCCCGGCTGCTGAGTTATTGATAAGTGAATCTGAGAGGAGAGAGACAGAGAGAGAGAGAAAAAGAAACGAGGGAGAATACTAGTTTTGCGAAGGATTTGCTTATCGATGATTTCATTCGGAAAGTACAGGCAACGTCGAGCGAAAAAACGCCGCTAATGAAATTTAATAAAGCCATATAAAAAATCGTTCTCCAGTCCGGTGAGCATCGCAACTCGGCAATTATCGGCTACTCCATTATGATACATCTCGATGAGAAAGAATCTCATTAAACACCGAGCGTTCGCACAGAGCAGTATATACATACACGTTATATCCAGCTCTCGTAAAATCACGGAAGTTATTGCGCAATCGCGTTACAATCAGCCGGCTCTTGTTTACATCCATATATATGTAAAGAACAAAAAAAAAAGACCAAACGTCTCTCGGTAATTAGACTCGCGTTCGATTCGTATAATCGCGATTAAATTAAAGGTATACGCAGCGACGCGTTAAGCTCGTCCCTCGGCCTCGCGGAAAGTTCGGGCTTTTTGTAGCGCTGTTAATTCTTGAGGCGCGATCGTTACGTAACTTTCGTTATTTCTAATAGCGCCGAGGGAGGAGCCAAGACGCCGAGGAGTTGGGAACTTTGGTGCTTTCGTCTTTGTGCCGAGTTCGCTGCTCGCGGGGGATATATTAGAATGTTAAAACTATTTATCTGGTGATTAAAGCTCGCCGTTATCGCTGCGCGTTGGCTGAACGTCGCGAAATAATACGCGAATGAAACGATGCGCCGTCATCGATTGGCTGCTCGAAAATTTTGAAAAGCGGATGCGTGAATCAAAAAACCGACGGAGAGGATGTGCGAAGCGAAAAAAAAAGAAGGAGAGAACGCTCGAGGCGAGGAGATCGAATCTGCGTTTTGGGTATTTTTCGGCGGAGCGGATTCACGGTACCGGGAGACACTCACGTGACGAGGATGATTAAGAAAACGGTTTGTAGGTTTTTTTTTGAGGAGGAAAGGTTCGATCACCTCTGATGGTATAGATTTTACCGTTGTTTTTTTTTTTTTTAATTGGTGCTTGCTCGTAGGTTACAATAATATATCCAATTTTTTACAGCTTTACGGTTTGTAATCCGACATCGCACGCGTTTGTTCAGGCACAAAATGCAATTATATAAAAGAAAAAAAAGATACACAAAACGAGTACACGGCGGAAACATTTTTCAAACTAAGCTATCCACCTGCGATCTGCACGTGACAAAAACGGAAAAATGGCAGAAGCAGCGGCGATTTCATCCATTCAAAGCGCATCCCCGTTATGCCGTATATTAAAATTTCATTATTATACGACCGGACACAGAGAGATTATATATCTGCGCGAATTTCTTCTTCTTCTTCTTCTTCTTCTCGATAAAAAAATTAAATAGACGACAATGGAATTTTATAAATCGAGCTTAATTCAATTACGCGCACCCGACAATGCGCGCCAAAAACAAAAAAGAACCAAACAAAAAGCCATGATATAAATACATGTACCAAGCTCTCGAAAACCACAGCTCAATCCCACGCTCGCGCATAAGGGGGTCTCCCGCATCGGACAGGTGCACGAGTTCACGGCTGGGTTCACTCAGGGGCTGCTTATATATATATATATATATATATATATATATATATATATATATATATATATATATGTACATACGCACATGTAACATAACGAAGGTGATGACCGGTGGGACGTTGGTGGGGACGTCGGACAAGGTCAGCAGAGCCTATAAGAGCGCCTGCACGTGGACGCGAAAGTGGAGTGTCGATGCTGAAGCTCGGTAGTGAAGTAGTAGTGCGCGCGTTTTCGTTCTGTGCGCGGAGTGCAGAGAGACGCATGGATTCGGACTGATTTTTCTTCCGATTTTCGTTTGCACAGTTGGATAAAGGATTCGTATATATATATATATATATATTGGTTATTCTGGAGTATTACGGGTGTATTGCCGGAGTGACCTCAGAATGGTAAGTGTATATACAGCTGTGTTCTTCAGTATATATAATTTCGTACTGAATATTCCATGCGTACGCGCGTGCATTAAAAAATTACTCGCAGAAAGAGAGAGAGAGAGAGAGTACTCATTAATATTACGCGATAATTTTTCATGAAACAGCGCCCGTGTGCTACGGCGGCTGTGGCACTTTGATTAAGCCACGTTACGCGTGTGTATGTATGTATGGATGTATAAATATATATATATACGCTTATTCCATTGCCACTGATCAATTATCGCTGAGTGAAATTTTCGTTCCAACGCGCCGCAAATATTTGCGCTCGCGGCGCGGGTATTTTGATTATGTCAAAGAAATTCGATTAATAGATGCGATTTTCCGTGTTTGCTCTGCGCAGGGCTGGCCTTTTGATCAGCGCGGAAAATGTGCGCGCCGATGAAAGGGTATAAATAAACGTTAAAATTTATACGTTACGCTCTGCGATTCAGGATTTACGTTTACTTCTCGAATCGATCGTTGTATAAATTATATACGCAGTTAACAAAACTCGATCAGCTGTATTATTACTCAAAATCCACCCCCGCGTATATCCGCGCACTCATTCTAATTGGCCCCCTTAACACCGGAATCCTCGTCGACGCCCTATACTATCCCCCCCCCCCCCCCCCCCAGAGATAGCATCAGGCCCGGATCGTTTATCTTGGCTTAGCTGTCCCGGCTACTCCCTTTTCCTCTCTTTTATTTCGGCGCGACGCCGCGAGACTTACGTAAATCAAGTCGCTTTATATAAAGCCCCCGAACTAATGAAGGCACCTTTTCTTTTAAAGTGGAAAAAGCTGCGCGCCTTCGCGAAATTGCCTCGATTCGAAGCTTCTTTTTTTTTAATGATATTCGATGTGTATATATATATATAGCCTCGAGGCTGTGCGAAGAAAAGAAAATTAAAAAATCGCAGCTTTTCCATCGACTCTCCGGTTTTAAAGTACAAAAGGTGCCGCGTGTGCAGCGACTGAAAGGAAAAAACGTTTTACTTCGCAGTACGTAAATATATAAAAAAAAAGAGGAAAATCCAGCTCTCGCGCGCATCGTATACAGCCGTAAACACGCTCGTATCGCAGGAGAAAAGAATCCATTTACGAATTGTGGTTTCCCTAACGAACTCGCTCTATCCACACAAACGCGCTACGTGCACTCCTTTATTCTCCATTGATTTCGCGTCCGCACAGCGGCGGAGAAAAAAAGAACAGGAAGGAAAAGGAAACTTCCGCCGCGCGGAGCGAAATCGCCGGAAAGTTCACGGCCTCGTCGGTCAAGAAGACGACGCCCGCATCGCGGCGGCGTCTATATATCCCAAAGTAAACCTAATCGATCGGGAAACACGCTGTGTCGTCGTTGTCGCTTATTTTTTGCTGCTCGCGGAGAAGGATGTACTCCTCTTTATTTCGCCGGGAGGATAAACCAGCTCGACTGAATCCTCTTCGTTTATTCGGCGAAGCTTTGTTCGTGTTGACTCGCGGTTCATTGCTCGAGACTCGCTGCGGGTTAGTGCGTGTCTGTATAGATATATATGTATATACAGGGAGGACTCGAAACTGCCTATCTTCTTGGACCGTTTATTCCTGCTTCTTCCCCCGTCCTCCTTAATTACTTTTTTTATTGGATCGTATAATACGCTTTCCGTTTGTACAGTGAAATGTCGGGGATTTCTCGGGAGTTTTTCTATCTCAGATGCGGGAGAGCGAGATAAAGGAGTTTTTTAATGGCTTGATGGCGCAACAATGCGACGTTTAGGGCTTGAATAATTAAATGACTGCGCGAAGCACGTGCTTGCAAAGCTCGCCCGATGCTTATAATTTTTATGGATTTCATTAAGCGTTTAAAAACTTGAAGTTTTCATCGCCGAGTAGCTTTCATTCCATTTTTTCTAGGAAACGTATGAATTTTTTCATCCGCGGAAGGTTGTGTAGCGTAAGTGCTATTGGGACATTTTTTAAAAACCGGAGATAAAAGCTATCTTATATTTCCAGCGCGAAACCAGTCTAGTCTAATGGAAGGACGCGCTGTAAACATACTTAAAAGCATCAGCGAAAAAAAGCTCGCAAAATAAGCCAATATACCCCTGATCAACGATCTTCCGCGCGTCCCGTATACCTACACGCCTGAATAATAAAACGGCGAGTCTCCCCCCCCCCCCCCACAAAATTTATTCAATAACTCGGCATCGTGCCTGTAAAACACACTCGCTCTGCAGGAACCGGAAGATCCGCTTCGTAATTCCACGTCGTCCGGCGCGGCAAAAGCTCGTGTGCGTATTAACCGCAGCGCCGTGTAATTATCAGAGCCACGAGCGCGCGCACAAAGCCAACTTGGCGTGACTGTGTAAAACCCCCTTGAAAAGGGGGAAATACAACGTGGCCGTGACAGATTTCATGTATATAGGCGGGGGGAAGAGTCGGGTTTTATCAATCGTAACTTTTGTTGCTCGTCGTTCGCGCGGAGCGCGTTATTAAAATAGTTCCGGCGCCGCGTGTCATTACGATTATAGCTCGTCGTTTTCCGCGTTAGATATATAAGGTGAGCGGAAGCTTTGGAGATTTTCGGCTGGATTTGACATTTTTGTGGAATCCGTCGGGGTGACTTTTACTGCTGGTTGAATGAAACGTGGTATCGCTTAATTAATCTTATTGAAAATCAACTATTCACCAATAATTTTTCTATTCTTTTCGATTGCGAAAGCAGAAAAATTACTTGATACATCAATAAAAACTGAGCGCACATCCGGTTTTCGCAAACTTTTCAACACGAGCGTAATAACATACTATGGCATTGGATCTAACGAGGTTTCGATGCTTTTCTGGGAATCCGTATACATATCCATACATGCTAGTGAAAGTGTAAATTTTTTGTTTCGTGATCACTCTTCATTTTGAATAACAATAGAGAGCAGTAGCCCGCACTATTTAAAAGAATTCAAATTAGGCTGCAGCAGTGACAGGAAATTCATGCTCACCTACCATAACTTACTAGCGTGACACTTGGGTCGGTTCTCTCTCTTTCTCTCTATACGCGCTTTCGCTCTCGCGCGTTCCCTTAGTTTTCTCATAACATTTGTTCGGGAATTCAATTTGTCTAGGTTCTCGAATTTACGAGCTTTAAAATATTTATTCTCTCATATAACTCGAAATGGAAATTTTGCGCGCGAGCTTTTTACTTCTTCGTGAATTGTTGCTGAATTTTATTATTCCCTTCCCCGCGTGTGGCTTATATTGTTCTTGTCGCGCTCTTTTTATACGCTCGCGTATATATATATATATAAATATACACAATAAAAAATATTCCATAAAGCGCATCGCTCTCTATAATTATACTCGCGCGGGGTCTCCGGTGAAAAAATTATTATTTTCAGCCCCCTAAAGCTCGTCAGCGTTATAATTAAGTCAAACTAACGCGCGAGCGCTGCTTTCTCGCGCCATCGCATAATTTTGAAATTCATAAAATTAGCCGGCGCGAAAAATTTGAATATGCAAATATTCCCGCGCTTTTTCCGTATATCGTAAAATTCCGGCCGAGCAAACAAAGCCTTACGACATTCTTCATCCCTCAGCGGACGCTTTCACTCCTGAAACTAAAAAAAAAAAAAACGAACTTTAACGCCATAATCAAGCAGCACGCAGCAACAAAGAGCGCATATATAGACTCGGCCGATGTACCGAAAGCTCGTATAGCCCGCGCTTGACAGTTACTAAATAATACGGAAAAAACGAGCGCCAGTACACACGGAAAGGCTCTGCAGCGTACACCTATACACTCGAAGAGAGGGAGAGAGAATTTCACCGGACTGGCTGTTTTGACAAAAAAAGGAAGTACATTGTGGTGTGAATAATGGGCAGGTGAGCCGCGACGAGAGAGAGAAAGTACGCGTTAGTCCCAAGGGGGCGCTGCTGTAGCGCGTCCCATTGTACACCTCGTCCTGACGTCACTTCCGCTCGTATTATTTTGCCTCCGCGTTCGCGCCACCGCGCTCGTACGTTTGGCTGCTGTCCTGTCCCCCGACTGTGCGTATGTGTATTCATATATATATACACACACCTACGCATTACGGGATGCCGGCAGAACGCGATGGGAGGGCGGGATTGTGGAGAGCATTGTCGGAGTGCTCGGACGGCTGGACGAGGAACATTATTTTGACGTCTTAGAATTTTGCGCGGGAGTATAACGAGTTCGGATTTTATTATACTCGTACGGAAGCTCGACTCGGGCTTTATCGTGCGGATAAAGAGCTTTGACTTGCGTTGATTACAGGAATTATTCGTAAAAAAAGCTCGATCGATTTTAAATTACACGTCGACTATCCCATTAAAATCCTGTACTTATTATGCTTCCCCTTGCAATTTTCTCGGAATACAACAAAGCTTTTAATTAATACCGCGCGCCGCCTGCACCGCGGAAAAAAGAAAGCCCGCGAAACAAGCGTGTATATGCCATTGTTAAAAAATAAATCCTGCCGTGTACCCTCGCGTCGGCGATTAATTTTCACTTAAGCTCTCTATCTCTCTCCTTCCATATATATATACACATCCGAATTTACAACTCTCGGCCGGCTCTCTGACTTTTTGTATAAATTTTTATCCCTTAGGCCAGGCATCATTTCCGCTCTTTTATCTCTGTATCTCGACGAGCTAATAAAGTGCCTCGAACTCCGTGAAAATAAAGGCGGGGGAGTACATGATACCGCCGAGAGATACAAGCTTGGGGGAATAAAAAATGAGGCAGTGCAGGATTTACGATGACGCGGTGTCGTTTGCTTCCAAGCATATACAGCCTTGAGAGGGGTATACGACACGCGTCGATAATCGCGCGTTTTATACGTCGACAGTGTATAATAACAAAAGCGTTGTATAATTTAATTCGAAATCCCGCGCGAATGAAATTTAACGATATAAGCTACCTATACCGCGGGTTTCCACTCAGACTGCACCATCGGCATAACCCTGTATATATAGGGGAAGAGGTACCTCTCGAGAAAGGAAGGCTTTGAGTGAAATTTAAAATTTCATGGAAGACAACATGAAACCGAAATCCACTCTCCGAATATTCTTCCTCCATATAGGCGTCCCGTGCACTTTGCATAATCTCGTATACGCGATGATTTCGTCGACGCGAAAAAGCTCCGGACGACTCGGTCTTTCACTCTCTCTCTCTCTCTCTCTCTCTCTCTCTCTCTCTCTCTTGGTGTGTAAGCGATCGCATGCTGCGTCACGTACGCCGCGTATAAAGCCGGAAAATGTTTGGAGGGCCAACTGCGAAGCCGAGGCTAAACAATAGCGTCTTTAACTGCGCGGAGATAATCTTCAAGGGAAGAGTAGGCGAAACGTTTACCTTATATATATATATATAAGTAGTGGGTATATATGTATATAGGAGAGGGTTGGAAAGAAGGTATAACGAATCCTGCGAGAGGGGCGGGTGTATAGCAGTAAAGGAATTACGTCGCTTTAATAGGAACCGTTCGTTTTCCGTTGTCGCAAATAGGGTCTTTTAAGAAGTCACTCTCTCTCTCTCTCTCTCGGCTGCTTTAAATTACCCGGATTAAAAAAAGAATTGCGTCGGTAATAAGGAAAGTTTGTACTTTGCTTTCGGAGAAACAATTACTCGGAGTCAAGAACTTTCAAGTATATAGATCAGTTCAAAATTTTCTTGCAGCCACACTTACTATGAAAGTCAGGTCCAAAAAGCTCGCCGAAACTCCATATATCGTAAAAATGACAGACGCAAAGCGGCTGCGAAACTCCGGCGACGCTCCTTTTTGCCGTCGCAAGAAGCATCGCGGCATCAGCCCCAGTTATACCCTCGGCTTATCCTCGTTAGAGCGCCATATCTCCGCGGCAGCCGCGAGAAAATTCCATAGCTCCCTAATCCGCCCTTTAAACTTTACGGCCGGCAACAATGGCCGAACGTAACGACACCGCGGGTTTTATCGTCGAGCAGCTCTCTTCATTGTTTGTTTCTCGCGCGAGAGCTTTCGAAGTGGGAGAAAAAGGAAACGAGAGGCAGATCTAGATGGTAAAAAGCTCGAGCCGACTGTCGGAGGCAGGCGGAGGTGATAATTAATGGTGGTATGAGGAGTTTGTTACAGAGTTGCGAGGATGTTGAATGCGAACTGTGTGTGACTTTTTTCTTTTGATTGCGTGTACGTGTAACGATAGTAGTGGATGAAATTATTGCGTTGCGCGATTGGCGCGCTCGAGTTGTTTTGACGTTGTAAATGCAGACTATCCGAGTTTGTACATGTATGATATTATAGAACGAAAAGAATAAATTGAAATATAATTGCGCTAATTGATAAAGTCATTGTATGAATTCGGAGATAATTACACGTCTGAGTTTCGGCTGTATAGTCTACTGCCGCGTGTATCGAACAAATCGCGTACTTCTTTTATAAAGGGCGTATATTACTGTCCATAAATAACCGGAAATGAAAAGTAACCCGACGAATAAAGCATATACCACCCGCGATTTCAACGCGAACAAGTAAATTATATGATACTCATCTTCAGTGATTATATCGCTTTATAGAGAGTAGCCGCAAAAACCAAATTGTTTTAGACTGTAATCACTTCTCATTTCCCTTCTCACACTATCAGCTATCCAAAACTTCCATCTTGATCCCTCAAAAATACATTTTCAAATCCTACAATTTCTTGCTTCATAATTATCATACCCCGATAAAAGAAGACAATCCGCATCAGCGGATCCCGAATATTACCGCGTAAAACCGTCGCCAGTATAACAAAGACACGAAATCTGGCGTGTATAACAGCCGCGCAGACTGGAAAAAAGCTAGCCCGCGTAAAATCCCTCGCACGGAAATACACAGGCGAGAGACGGGAAGTCTATCGGTCGTAAAAGCGAATCCGCTGACTGGCAACAAAGGCCGAAAAAAAAAGTAAAAGCTCGAGAGAGCGCGTGGTTGTGCGCGACGTCGGGGGCCTTGGATTTTCATTCTTAATGATCACTGGCCCGATGAGCATTAACGACGCGCGCTGTACTATACGGCTGCGAAAAGCCGGAACTGATGAAACTCTTCGAGGTGAAAGAAATAGGCGGATCCATTACACGGGATGTGTATTAATACCACTGGGTAATGTTGGCTAATTTTCATGCGCGAATGGATAGCTTTTATTTTTTCGTATATATATATATATATAGTATATTCATTAGCATATACACGTAATTTAAGTCGAGCTTTATATTTAAATAAAAACTTTCCACAGCGCTCTTTAAAAAACATTATCATCACCACGGCCGCAGGGCTCGTAATTCAAAAACAAACGACACACACGCATATATAGCGGACTCGTCGCATCCCTCACTCGTCAACTTAATAAATAACGCGGGGAATATTCAGCCGCAACGCGGCTGCATAAACACGCGCGCTCGTCTCTCTCTCTCACTCTCTCCTTAATAAAAAATCAGCACCATAAATTTCTCCATCCGTCCGCTCCGACCCACCCACCTACTACTCATCGGTCGTAAAATAAAAAGGTATACATGATTATGCATTTCCGCGCGGAGAGAGAAGCATATTTTCCGCGATACCTGCGTTGAATTACAAATTATTTACCCTCGTTATATTTTATCCCTTTTTCTTCTGGATTTGAATTCGTATATACAAGGCAAACAGAGCGAAAGATATCGCGGAATTATTATTCTTTTTACTCTCTTAAACGTGTACGCGGCTCCGGCTTTCGTCACACATTGTTGCGCGTCTTTGTATATGTACCACGCGAAGTCGTTCCGCTGCTCTGCTACGATGTTGCGCGGAAGGCTAAACGGTCTGGAAGTCGGCGAACAGGATGGACACGGTTATCTTTTTATTACCGAGCTGTGTGCGTGTGTGATTTTACACGATATATGTATGTAATATTATACCCCCGCGTTGTGGACTGCTATGTAGTTTGACTTATTTTAAAAAATTGCGAGCTTTTCTTAATTGTATATACTTATTCCCATTGCATCGTTCACGAACCTTATACGCGAATCAAAAATTAACGCGTAGATTCTCATTATCAACCTAACGTCAGTCTAAATGCACACACACATACATCGCGAGAAATTACATATACCTCTCGCATCGCGAGCTAAGCGCGCGACGACGGCAAACTCGATCGTGGAAAATTACATCGCGAGCTTGCGCTTCCTCCTCCTCCGCAGCTGCATTTACATTTTAAATTCGGTTACGCGGCTCTGCTTAGGCGCCGCTGAAATGAAAGGAAAGCAGCGTAAGGCAGCTTTTGTGCGACGAGTAAATTTTTTCTTTTTTTCGGTTAATTCAGTGGGAGGTGATTATGCGGCGGGAATTGATTTATATACTCGCGAGGAAGGCTAAGTTGGTTAATTTATCATGTTAATGGAAGGTAACGACGTTTCCGAGCGAAGGGTTAATTGCTTTATAAAAAAATTAACGATATAATTGACGGCTTTGTGTACAGTACGATAGTCAAAGGTACAATATCCAGCCATTCACGATCATCAATTAACTCTCAAATCGCGTCAACGGTCATTCATCGACGTTTCACAGGACAATTCTCGAGCGCTCGCCCGTGTCGTCGGTCACGCCCAGTCGACCAAATCTCTCTCTCATCCCTATCTCCTCTCGTCTTGAATTCCGACCTCATGTATTATGCATTTCGTTGCATAAACGCCGTGTGCGTGACGCTTGAGGTACGAAATTTTTAATTAGGCAAATTTTCGGCTTTTTCGCGAGATCTATCCCTCGTGGAAAATTGAGCCTATTCTGGGCAGGATTTCTGGTCAACGCATTTTAAAACGAGCTATGCTGTACATAATTTTTCCAGAAATATACTTAATTTTCTATATCAGATGTATATGTATGCAGAAGAAGGCTATATATGTAGATGTATTGGGCTATCGGTACACGCGAAGAGGATAATTTCATTTCGCAGTGTGCGACGCGGCTACAGCCTTGAGCGTTTATATGTGCGATTGATTATGTGCGCGAAAAGACGGCGCTGGAAATGATGGAAACGTGCGTATATGGTTGATTTTCTTCAGAATTTCGTATTATTATATATTGGATTACACGACGATGAAGGCAGCAAATATATACGTGTAGAACGAACATTTTTGCGTTTCTTTAGTCGTCGATGAAAATTAATAGCCGTGTTGCATTATAGACTTGATAGTACTTTTGAACGGATAATAAGCCAGAATTCGTGATAATCGAAAATCTATGTATGAGCCCATTTCTGTAATTGCTTTATATAGCGTAAGCAGTCATTACCGTGAATTTAACGACCGTGTCGGATAATGAAAATGGCAAAATTTAACCTATATATACATACGCATACGATTAGGTCGTTTAAAGTGAATATCCGATTTCTATCGACACGCGCCTCGTACACGCTTTATAGCGTAATCGCATTATATATCCCGTGTTATTTCGGCGCGTGAATTATACGCTAAGTGAACTGTAAAGAAGTCGATCCAGCAAAATTAATGCGATCATGTATTAGTAGAGCTCTCAGCAGATTATTATCTCGGCTGTGATCGTACAAATTCTGTCATTATTTTTTCAACGATTTTTCCGAGCTTTATTATATACATATACATACTACTGTATTGTAGTATAGTATAGTATATAGCATGTATATAGTGTAATAAATAAAAAGCGCCTATAAAAGCGTCGAAACCCCGCGGCGAAAATAAAGACATCCCGACGGAAAAATAACGCTGCGTGTGCAGCGTGTATATAGTATATAGTCTCTTTTGGGAGAAGAAGAATGGGCCATGTCCTCGGCAAAAGTGGATGTGCTCGGCTCGTGTTTCGAGCAGCGGCTTTTCTGCTAATGGCGCCGAGAGCTCTGCGTCTAATGGATTTATGCTCGTTTTCCCTTCGAACGGACACTGCGCTGCTCTCTCCGAGAGATGTGTATATATATATATAATATATATACCTATACGTATGAGCAAGTCTACGGTACATCTAACGCGTCCCGAAAATGAGAACATTGTCGGTAACGCACTTACCGGGTCAATTTTTTTTGTTCGGTAAATTATTATGAATGTATAAAAAATATGGATACGAAATCCAAACTATACGTCAATAAATTTATATCAGATATATGACCATAATTCATTGACAATGGCCGACACGGCGCGGTACTCGGTGAGTCGCACAAACGCACGTCTTTGTGGGCTGACTCTATAGGTGTGTGGTGGGGGGAGGCACCTCTTGCATCGCGGTCGAGTGGTTTTGTAGTGCAAAATACTGCCACTACGCGGCGCGATCCTCACCTCGCGCAGCACTCAATCAAAGTTGCATCGGCGAGGCTACAAATATCAGCAGCATCGAATCCACCAACATTGAACTTTTGCTTGGAGATTACTTAAGGGTAATTTCCACGGGTCTAACCTACGGGGCGTGGAGTGTATTCCGCAAATGCGATTTGAGTGCGATTAATTTTGGGCGATTAGTTTGCGAATAATAGTGGTTAGACCCGTATTTATAAAAAACAAACATAAGTTTTACTAGGTTATTATGGAATCTTTATAACATGGCGCCACGCATTTTTTTAGGTACAGTATTGGCGGTCTTCTGTATTACAGGACAGCCCCATAGCTCATAGAAAAAATGCATTAAGTACGTTCGATTCGTATTGCTTTTTATTTTGCTTAAAGAGGTAAACGCACACGAAAGCTGTAGTATATATATATAGATATATTGAAAACGAGACCGCTTACATTTCCAGCCGCTTAAACACTGCCGGAGCTATAATATCTATATATCGATCGAGTCTACATTTCAATGCAATTTCCAAGCTAACGTCTTTCCGGCATTGGCTTTTCATGCCTATATACCTATACCTTTCTTTGATTCTCGCGCGGTTCACTGTATTCTATATACGATACGCGTATGTCTCGTCGATACAAGTGCGTAGAGCAGCAGCGACAGCAGCAGCTGTCCATCGACCCTTGAAACGTCGCTTCTCCTGCTTATGTATAGATATATACCTTTGCGAGCTCGTCGAGCCGTGCAAAAGCGATACGGTTTTACGCGCGGCGGGCTTTCCTCAATTTCCCTCGCAAAAAGTCAGCGAGTTTCTCCATACGCGCGCGTGTAACGATACGGTCTCGAAGAATTCTAATACTTTTTCGATTTTACCGCGGCGGTTACAACGTGCATACGGCAATGGAAAATTGCAATGCGGATTAGAGTTTGGAGGAAGCTTCGCTTCGAGTGCTCGAAATATTGATTTTGAATTCCACGCTATACTTGTCTGAGAGAGAGCATTTTTGTATTTTCGTATAAATTAAACTGCGAGCGTCGGGTATTTTAACACGATAAACGATGCAAAGTGGATGCATGAGATTATAAATAATTGTGAAATTAAAATACTGCTCTTTGAAATCCGTGCGCGTGCAAATAAATTGGATTCATGATAATATACATTAAGAAAATCATGTGCAGCTCATTAGCGCAGCGATGCCTCTTCTGTCTCGTCGTATTTTTGATTAAATATATAACGATTCGTATGTAAAGCTCAAACGGATCGCATCGCCAGCTGATAAAATATCAAATTACCAAAAAACGATATTCCGCGTAAATTCAGCCCAAATATACAGCTATAAACAGTCATCCAGACACGCACGCATGTTCAACATACTCGAGAGCTATATATACATATATAGTCGAGCCGTAACAAATCTCCGCCGCTGGCGCTCGGGCCATTGCATATTTTCGCGTTCACTTGTTTACAGGCAGCGCATTATTCACGACAAGTTAAATTCCGGTGAGCCGACTCTCCAGAGCCACATCGTTATTGCGTTAGCAATTACGGAAATGGCCGTAAATAATTCCCCGGGTAAGGATTTTCACGGGCAAATTAATTTGCAACATCGATTATACGTATATACATTTATATATAACGTGAGTGGGGTGTGACCGCTCGATGGATTTCGTCGCGTATATACGTATGCCCAGGGTCATTATCGCGAATTGACCTGATGCAAGTCGTATACGGACGGCTAACGGTCAATCCACTTATCCGGCCCTTCTCTCTATTAACGCTGTCCAATCTGCTGCTGCTCCTGCTGCTGTCCGGTGTTTGAGACCGACGGAGAAGCGAATTTCCAATTTGTACGGAGGTGATGCGAGGTGAAGCTGTTATTTTCTTCGGGGACATTTTCCGGTCATTTGGCATGAGATGTATAGCAGACGGCTTTTATTAAGACATTTTGCAGTCATTAAAATTAGTAATCTTCAATGTTTGATTTACTTTATTAAAGTAGTAAGTAATAAATGGCGATAAAGTTGATCGGAATACCTCGAAGGTTTCACTTGCCGTGTATAAACGGAAATGCCGAGATCTAGGGTTCGAATCTCGGTCAGGTCACTTATTAAATTAAAAAGTTCAAATCATTTTTTAAACTTGTTTTTACAGTTCCATCAATACATATCTATAGCACTGATCAATAAAATTACTCGAAAACATTAAAAACAGTAAACAAAACACACGCCACATATATGCGCCTATGAGAAAACACGTTTTGCTTCTATAACTATATACATAGAAGAGCAAAAAATGTTTCCCGCTGCAAGAACTCTCAATTTAGGTCGCTAAACTGGAATACATGAAAAAAATAAAAATTGGATGAAAAATAAAAAAGCAGAAAGTAGAGCGAGGTGTAGCTAATGTAGACAAATGGTAAGAGACACTGTCAGCTGGGAGTGTAGCGGCTCCTGTAATCCAGCTATTGGAGGCTAGTTATGGCGGAGGGTCTGAGATTGGGGCTCACTGTTGGTACGGGCTCCACGTTGACTGGGCGTCCGCACTAAGCTCGCCATCAATATGGGCACCTTGGAGGAGTCCGAGGTGGCCAGGTTAGCTAAGGAGAGGCGAACCGGGCCAGAGGGGAAACCCAGCAGCCAAAAGTCTCCGTGGCGGGCAGTAGTGGGATCGCGCCCGGGAGTGGGACCGCACTGGCAGCCTGGTCAATACGACTCAACCCATAACTTTTTGCGTTTTTTTACAATTTTCCCTTATTCCCATATGGATTCCCCGCCCGTTCGCAAAAAGAACGATTTTTTTTAAACAATTTTCCGCGGACTTAGTCTTTTACGTGTATATAGGTATATACACACATGGCGCCGGCAGAGCGCTCGCGCGGCTAACGTGTATACGCGTGACGTACATAGGCGAACGAGAAAAGCGAGCGTCGTACGCGACCTTGAGTATAACGATTACACGCATATCTGTAATACTATATTTATAGAAATGTATATTTTCAAAAACAACATGTTTCTACATCCGACATTTATTTTCAACTCCGAGAGTTATACGCAAAGTAATTTCATAGTTTTTAAAACTCTTCCCGATGTACCAGCCAGAATAAAAGCAAAACCTCAACATCGCCAAGTCTAACTTTTCTCTCTCTCTCTTTCCTTTCTCCCGCAGATGCTGCAAAGGGCAGGGCTCCTGCTGCTGCTGCTCGTTGCACCGCAGCACTGCCTGGCCGCTGAAACCGAAGAAGAGACAACGACGACTGCGCAACAGCCACCAGCAGCGACGACAAGCTCCGTCCTCGGAACGCTCTTTCGTCAAGCTCGTTCGGACGGTTACTACAACGCCGGCAGATACAACGACGAGAACCTGCCGCTGACGGCCGGCGCATCGGCCAGGGCATCCGATCCGTTGGAACACCGCGACTCCGCGTACTTCGAGTCGAGATGCATCACCTGCGACCCCAACAAAGCCGCCGTCGCCGCTGCCGCGGCGCAGACCGATCGAGAGTGAGTTATGTTTGCCGGCGTAGTCGAACTATCTTTTGTCGAGCGAGGATGTAGAGCCCGCGTCGGTAGAGGAAGATCGAGGAGGACGTGTGACGGGATTATTTTTTTTTCTTCGGATGCGGAGGCTGGTTTGTGTGTTTTATGGTGGAGCAGAGCTGACGATGGAAATTTATTATGGGGATCGGTTCGCTGATTTATCGTGGAATACGCGGGTTAGAGATTCGAGAAAGATTGGAGTAGCGTTGCGCTGAATCTATTATTGAATAATATTATTTCTGTTTATAGTACGGCACGTATTAATGCGCAATAAAACGAAGTTATTATTACAGTCCCTATCAGTCGAGATGGAGGCACAGAGCAAAGTACGATTACTACGATGACGAGTACGACGATCGAAGGTACAACCGAGACCGGTACGATCCGTACTACGATCGAGCTCGAGCTCCGGCGTATGATTACGATCGGTACGATCCTTATGGAAGGAATGAGCTATTTAGGCCGTCAACTTACAATGATAGGTAATAATGCATCGTTCAAATAATTAATTTATATCTCGACATAAAAATTAACTGAACAAAATTATTCAACAGGTACGACCCCTACGAACGCGATCGTTACTACAACAGACCGGTCGATCGTCCCATAGATCGTCCCCTAATCGATCGGCCAATCGATCGACCAGTCGATCGTCCAGTGGATCGTCCTCTGGCCGAGAGACCTTACGATCGAAGCTACGAACGAGGCAACGGATACGACAACCTCGACACCAGATACCCTTACGACGATCCGCGCTACGATCGGTATGGACCACCAGCAGCCAGAAGACCACCACCTCCTTATGAAGATTATGGACCACCGAGGTATCCCGACAGGTACAACGCCAACAGAAATTACGGACGATACGACGCAAGATACGACAGATACGACCCTTACGACAGGAACGGATATAGGAGACCAGCCTACGACGACAGGTATGCAAATCTCGCACACTTCACCCAAAAGCAACTTCCCTCCACGTACGTCGTACTCCGCAGGTACAACGACCGACACGGTGGCCGACCCGACTCTCGAGGGTACTTCGGTGGCTCCAGCGGAGGTTGGCCTGCCCCCGGAGCTTCCGAGAGACCTGCCTACGCCAGTGCTTGGAACTACGCCGGAGGCGGCGGGGGCGGAGGTAACCGCGGCAGCTGGAGGGACTCGAACCGAGACCGCGAAAGAGACCGGGATCGCGATCGCGATGCTACGTAAGTTCGCTCGTATACTCGATACGATTGTGTTACTTCTCCGTAATGAAATGGACTTTATATTTACTCAGAGAAATTGAATCCCGATATTATCTACCGTCTTGTTCTTCAACTCTCTTGTTTCGCAGGTACTATCGGCCGCAGGATTACTATTACGACAGCACAGCCGCTCCGGCAGGACCGAGAGGTACGAGCTATCTCTACGATCGGCCCGAGTCCTCGACGAAGCCGGACGCCGATCGAGACAAGCAGCCGACCAACTCGCCTCAGACTCAAGACTCGAATAAGAGCTACAAGGATTAGGAAGTTTCTTTTGCTGATGCGGCGATCGAGGGAAACAAGGGCTTGATCTTAAGATGCTCTGCTTTTGTGGTTTACTCCTGGACTTTGCTTGACGATTTTTTTTCTTTTTTCTTTTTTTTTACAGTAAATGTGCTACAGCAAAGGAGAGAAAGAGTAGTTAGTTTTTTTTGTATTACGCATACTCGAGTTTATCACAAGACACGGAGTGTAGATGTAATTGTGTTTTTGCAATATATATTAAAGTTCGAGCTTTGAGATTACCAAATCTGAAGAGACGTATTATCATTGCAGCTGGGCGAAGCTGTAAATAGTATAAATATTTTTACTCAGACATGAAATTTTAATGTAAAAACATATTGCATAGCGTATTATATTCTTGTATAAGTTTTTACTCGTAGATTTTTCACAAAAGATAGATTTTTTATCGTTATATCGCGGATGAGCGAATCTTTCAAAGATTCATACGCCCTGATTCGCAATCGCAATTGTACTAGAGATTCGAATATATATGCCTGATTGAATTCGATTGCGAATCAATCATATGCCAGATATTAAATTACGCAATTTTCAATATACTACATAATACTGTCGTTACATTTTCGCGTAATTGAAATATACTTTCGTACTGAAATTCTTATAACGAATGTTCAATCATACCTGACACACGGCCGATATGATTTATCATAAAATCGAATACTCATCGTCAACTCAACACAGTGATAATATATAACATAATAGTTTTAACGATAGTAAGTTATTTCATTCCATGTTGCATACGCGAGTATGCTTTTATCATTAGCGAAAAGTTATTTTTTATATATTTAACATGTGTAAGACAACTTTTGTATCTATGAATAAATTGTACGTCTTTTTTTCTCCAGAATCTAAATCCACTACACAGATTTATAGCATAACTAATTAATGGGAACAGTCGTTGATTAAAAGCAGCAACGCCGATGTAAATTAATTTTCCCCTCCGACATTTATAGCACAATCCGTCCTTAAAAGCACTCTCAAGATCTCTCCGAGACGCGAAAAACAAAAAGAAATACACGAAGCTCGGAAACAAAAAAAAAGCGCACGAATGAATTAATCCGTCCACGGGAAGAAAACTACGTGTGTATATATACACTGCGCAGTCAAAGTAAAGTTCCCGGAATAAAACGGAGCGGGATGAAAGGGCAGAGCTGCAGCGCGCGCAGGAAAAAAGGATTAAAAGAGCTGGAAAGACGCGTCAGCGGCGAGTAAAAGCTATATAGCACAGGTCAGAATTGCCGGGAGGCACATTACAAACTTGGGGCGGAATTTATGTTTGCAGCTGCGGGTATTGCGAAACACATTGATTTACATCGCGCTGTCGTCGCGTTTTCCGCACTGCTGTACATATATACTATATAGTATACACTCGAAACTGGAATTTGCGGTGGGAACACACACACACACACATATATATGTACACTTGGCAGTAGGTTAACAGAACGGCGAAATTAGTTTGAAACTATTTTTTTGCGAGGAAGAGGAGATTGAAAGTTCTCTTATTAATACGCGATTATCGGGAAGGGATAAAAAAAAGTTATCGCCGCGGCGTTGCCGGAAAGTTTGAGGAAATCGAGCGATGCTAGAGATATTTTTTTTTTGTAAATTTCATTTCGCATGTGTTAACGGTGCAATGTTTACATTTTTTTACGAGTAGCTCGCTTGAAGTTCTCATCCATCGATCCGAAGTTTTTAATTGCGAAAAGCTCTTACTACAGTCCCTTGAACGAAAATTGACGTAAAGGCAACAAAATAAGCCTGTATCTCACGACGACGTCAAAATTAGCAATTTAATCCACGATCCCGCGCTAAAGAAAAGTAATTCCTCCTCCCCTGAGCGCGGATCCGGAATAAACAGTGGCGAACGCCGCGACGACGAATTTTTCCTCTCGTCGCATGCAAATCTTAGGTCAGGCTTATCCCGGCGCCTTTATACGACTCGGTATTAAATCGTCGAACGGCCCCGAGAACTCGGGATTTAAAGCGGGACCGAAGTCGGCGGCTGCTACGCTGGTCTTTGCACGGGTTATAAAGTTGAAAGTGGGGATGCAAGGTCCACGAAATCTGGCTATAATTTCGCGGCTTTGCTCGATCCCGCTTTCAGCGTTTGCGATTTACTTTCGGCACTATCCGACCTTTCAACATTTCGTTATAAAACGTTGTGCCTTTTTAACTATGCAACCCCGTGTATAAATCACATCTCGCGCGAACTTGCTCTTTCCACAACAATGCACTGATGCACACCGCGAACAGACAGCCAGAACTTCTCTCTCTCTCTCTCTCTCTCTCTCTCTCTCTCTCTCTCTCTCTCTCTCTCTCTCTCGCCAAGACCGCGCGCACACAGCAATCATTTCCATACAAATCAAAGGCTGGCTTCTCGCAATCCTCATCCTCTCACTCTCTCGGAGAATACAGAAAGGAACTGCGCGGCGTCATTATCAGCGTTGATTACGAATTCAGCTCTGATTGCGTCGCTTCCTTATCTCGCTCTCTCTCTCTCTCTCTCTCTCTCTCTCTCTCTGTCGACGAGTCCTTTTCACGCTGCTGAAGTCGTCTTCGTGTATAGTGTACAAGAAAGTGAGAGTAAAATATACACCGATAGCGAGTCGATTGTAAAACGCTGAATTGAACGATCTAAATGCTAATGTCGTGGTGGTGGTGGTGCTGCTGCTGGGCATCTTCTCGTTTACTCCGTCAAATTTTAAATTGAGTTATGCCGATAGAGAGGGGGATGTAGCCATCTATGATAATGGCTGGAAACGAATTACCGATCGAGCGGAGAATTAAGCTGCAATATTATGCGCCTATATATACCTTGGAAAGTGTATAAACGTTTGAAATTATTATTATAGTAGGCTATATATATACATAAGTCGATTCGGATTAATTATTATTACGAAATTACGTAAGATCCCGCGTTTGATTGCGGCTCGTGTATATATATATATATATATATATATATATATATATATATATATATATAGTTGCTGATCGCCGTCTATCAAACCGGTCGAGCTAATTCGATTTCGACGATTCTTGAGAGGGTCGGCGCGCTGCAAGCTCTCTCCGACGGAAGCTCGATGAACTCAATAACTCTTGGTTATCCCTCGCCTTTCTGTAATGCACGCTAAGTCACTTACCGGAGCGCTTCGTTATTGGGGCTGCCGCTGCTATGCTGCAGCGGCGAAATTGATTTTGATTATTATTTACGGGATGTGTCGCTCGATATATCGATGGGCATGTACTGGATTAATAAGCGAATTTCACGCAGTATCGGGAATCGATGCAATTTCGCAAAGTAGATTTTCCGTAAAAGAACGACGCGAGCTTTTCTCTGAGAAAACGTTATTAAATTATTACGTTCTCCTATACGACAGCTTTTTTTGTTTAACGCGTCGAATCGATTTTTGATACGGTGGGCGAGATGGAATTTTTCAAATTCAACATTCCGGACACACGCATATTCCCGCGCGATATTTCTCAATCGAAGCTTCCTCTACTCCGAAAAATAACCAGAGTCGCCGGAGGTGTATCGGGATTCAGACAAAAGCACTACTCCTTCGCGTACACGATACATCCCGTAACTCAAGCACGTATCGTCTTGTGTCTCTCCCGCTGGGATGTGTATAAAAGACGCGCCATCTCGTTCTCCCGCGAGACGACGTATCGAGAAAGACAGAATAAGCTACTCTGTACATACTCTGCACAGTGGCATCTGCATAATATCAACTTGTAACTTTTGCGTGCGCGAATTCGGTGGATATGGGGAGAGAAATCCCATCGCTTGCGCATGAATAGCGACGCTTCACGTGCGTGTGAACAGGTGTTTTATTTTCGGCGGGGCATTAGAATTTCATGGGCTGAGAAGAAGATGTTTTTCGATGGAATCATTGCTTGTCGCAGCGAACTTTTTACGTCAAAACTGTCAAAAGCGAAGTACCTGTCCCTGTGCACCTACTTTCCTTCATACACTGCAGCAGGGCGTGTTGTCTACGCACCTGAGCCCCCCCCCCTACTTCTCAACTCCTTGTAGCACGTGTGAACGATATATAACAATAGAAAGCTTCGGTATGACATGGGTAAACATAAACAAGTCATGTGTATAGCTGCTCGCAAACTTATAATACGGAATCGATGATTCGGGCGAAAGTTCGAAGTGTGTGTATGTGTGTGTGTGTGTATGTGTGTGTATACGAGGAAACTCCGAAAGCCGATAGCAATGGAGGACTAATACCCGGACGACACCTAAATCAGAAGCGTAATGAGAACGGGGACATCGATAATCTTAGCTGGAGGAGTTGGAGAAGTTATGTGACTTTACTCTGCCGTTATTTGTAGTTTATTAATTAAGCGGTATTATGATATAGGTGAATAATGATCGCGTCAGTAAGCTCCGATAGCTATATGGTAATAATTATAAGTATAAAGATACGAAATTGACCTATTTGAAAAAGACCTATGAAAGTAAAGTTTGAATACATAAAATCTCTAAGATAAATCCATTCATTGAATCAGAAGTACACCTACATGTCCTTTGCCATTCCGCGACATACATCGCGGAGTAGCAGTTAGCCCAACAATTAGGCTCTCGTCCCAAAGTCTTATACCTCCATACAGCAGCATACATATACCCCCTTTTCGAACTCGTATACTTCACTCGCGGCCAGTCATACAGATGCGCGCAGCCATCGTCCAAGTCGAACAATGCAAACTTCGGCCGAAACTCGGCTAAGACCGCGGCAAACTTTGCCCTCGGGGCCAACGGAAATCGGCGCTGCGGCTCTCCCACTCCAGAAGGAGAACTACTCGCCGCAGCCTATATATAGCTCTGTACGCAGCTGGGAAAGGATCGATTACTCTCTCGTGGAGAGAAGCTAGTACTGCCTTGGGATGACCGGATGCGGAACATATATATAGTGTGTGTGTATATATGGGTATTCTGGGGAGCGCAGTGACTTAGACAGAGGTTCATTGAATTAACGAGGTCGTGGGAGGAAAGAGGGAGAATTGGATTTTAAAGTAATGAAGTCGCGCGCATTGTGCAGCTGCGGCGGCCGAGTGATTGGCTGGAGAGTTTCGTGTCGCGCGATTTCGTTATAAAGTGTATATTTCTTTTGTTAATATCATACAATATCGGAATTTCTCAGAATAAACGTATAATTAATGTAATTAATCTCGAGCGCGCGACAGAGTCAATCATAAGCGAAGCCATAGAATAATTTCAATCGCAGCGGTAAAATCCGTTAACGCCGCAGCAGGTCTTTGCAGTCGAAAAATCCAATTTTTCCATCGACTCGCGCTGCTGCTGCTGCTGCTGCTGCCATAAACACGAGGTGTAGCCGCGCTCGTTACTGCTCCGCGCGCGACATTATCGCGGCAATTACCGGCGCGATATCGCCCGCCTAAACACGTTATATAATCGCTGGAGTGGGAAGAAAAAAAAAGGAACGACTAAACCAGAAGAAGCAGCGGTATACAGGAGCGGTGGGAAAAAGCTTAAAAGCTTAATCCGACGTCGTCAAAAGCGCCTTGGCGTATAACACGCGATTCGCGTCCGGCAGGACGAAACGACGCTTGTTATCGATAAAGAATTTACGAGGCGCCGCGGCTATACCGGGGGCTGTATAGAGAAATCCGGCTACTGCTGCAGCTGAGCGTTATATAGATGTGTATATATATATACACGGCTATGGTTGCCGTCATCAGCGTGATGCTCGACTGTGGGCGTGCGAAACGTTTATCGTAAAACTGGGAGCTGCTCTATGATGGGGTTATATGGTTTTTATTTTTTTTTTTTTTAAATGGACGAAATTTTCATTCCGATTATTCGTCCGAGTTCGACGTTGCTTTTTGGAGTAATGCAGTAATTTCGGGATGTCGGCTACTTTGCGTGAAATGTTAAACTGTTTAATGTTTATGTTCGAGAATAAAAGCTTTTTATCAAATATTCAGCTTGAGTGCGCCGTAACGTGTAATAAAATTTTGATATATATATATATATGTAAATTACCGTTTTATTTTCTTTACTCAGCATTATCACACGGTGATATCCCCTTATATTTACTTTTACGAGTATTAATACATTTTGCAACCTTTAATTCAAACTCGCGAGTAAAAATTTTTAATAAATTTCATAATACAATGTATACTCATTACGCACTCTCGAAACACGCACACACTCGGATGATTGATTAAACTTTTCGCCGAAAAAGCCCACAAATCATCCTTAATTAAAAAGCTCTCCCCCGGCCACAAAAAAAAGGTAAAAATTAATTTAGAATATCCTGATCTACGAACTGTCATCCCAGTGTAAACACAGCCTGGCAGACAAATAAAAGCTCGCAGAGGTAGAAGCGAAGCCCAGACGAACGTGCGCACGAACACACAGAGCGCGCAGGAATTGGAATTGTGTGTCCTCTGACGAGGACGAGGTTCGCGCGCGGTATAACGCGAAGCGCCTGGTTTTACGGTGCTGTAAAACTGTGCGGCCACCGCTCGCGCGACCATTTCGCAGTATTGCACTTTCTCAATGCTTTGTAGCCAGGGCCGTCCGACACTGTCTATATGTCGCGTCCCTCCGCGCGTATATACTCATAATAGATTTTATATAAAAACTTTTAATTTACGAGCGATCGTAAAGGAGGAGGTTGAGGCGAGGTGTATAGAGATAAGACGCTGTGCTCGCGATTTGTCGCGGAGAAGTGTGCAGGTTTTTTATGTTTTTTTTCCTTCTTTTTGTGTATGTATATGAGTACAGCGGGACACGAGTTTTATAATAGTCTGAGTGTTTTCGATGGCGATTTTCACCTTCTATATTTATGTATGAGTAATCGCGTGGAGTGAAGAAGAATTTTTGAATTTAAATTGTGAATGAACAAAATTTATTCCGCTGTATCTCGTCAATTTTAGAGTACAACTATAGCAAATTTAGGCGCTCGTTCTTTATATTCTTTCCTTAATATTCCGTTGTTGAGATTAAAGAAATTCATATTCAATAATAATAATCATTCTTTCTTAAGAGGTTTTCTTCTATTTGATACGTTTAAATAAACACTGCTCTGTCTTCAATCTTCAGTCAAACATTTACGCTTCACGATTTTCTTACTCGACACCGAATGAATTTCCTGACTTCAATGAACGTTATGCAAAGTGACTACTGCTATTCTTCGTGTCGGCAAACAATTCGCAATTACATAACAAAGGCCCGTACGTGTGTTTAATCACGTTTTCTATGCCTCGTTCTACACGTGCACATATCTGCTCGGTTGACGTCGCGCATACTTCGGTTCGTTCCGGTGCGCTATCGACTCGCCGCTCTATAGCCAGCGCTATATACCTGTATATATGTAAAAAATTAAGTCCGCGGAAAATTGTTTATAAAATTTCGTTCTTTTTGCAAACGGGCGGGGAATCCATATGGGAATAAGGGAAAATTGTAAAAAAACGCAAAAAGTTATGGGTTGAGTCGTATTGACCAGGCTGCCAGTGCGGTCCCACTCCCGGGCGCGATCCCACTACTGCCCGCCACGGAGACTTTTGGCTGCTGGGTTTCCCCTCTGGCCCGGTTCGCCTCTCCTTAGCTAACCTGGCCACCTCGGACTCCTCCAAGGTGCCCATATTGATGGCGAGCTTAGTGCGGACGCCCAGTCAACGTGGAGCCCGTACCAACAGTGAGCCCCAATCTCAGACCCTCCGCCATAACTAGCCTCCGATAGCTGGATTACAGGAGCCGCTACACTCCCAGCTGACAGTGTCTCTTACTATTTGTCTACATTAGCTACACCTCGCTCTACTTTCTGCTTTTTTATTTTTCATCCGATTTTTATTTTTTTCATGTATTCCAGTTTAGCGTCCTAAACTGAAAGTTTGTGTAACGGGAAAAAACTGTTTGCTCTTCTGTATATATAGCTATACAAGCCAAACACGTTTCTCATATGCTTATGCATATGACGTATGTTTTGTTTACTGTTATCGTTTTCAAGTAATAGTTTTCATCAGTGTTATAGCTACGTAGTCACTGAACTGTAAAAGAAGTTCAAAAAGGTTGGATTTTTTGTCTAATGAGTAACTTGACTGAGATTCGAACCCAAGATCTCGGACTGATGGCAACTTGATCAAGGCATTTTTTCTCGACTTTTGTAATAAATTATTTATTTCAGTTCGAAATTTTTTTTCTTTAATTCAACGCAGTTTTCTAAAAAGATAAAAGCTCTTTGATAAATAAATTACTTTATATATGTTTTATTATATGTACTTTTTATAATACTGTAATACGGACATTAATTTCAACGCAAAATAACATATCAAAAATTTAATTCAAATTCTTGATAAAATGTCGAGGAATGTTTCAAACGCCAAATTTCTCCTATAATTATAATATACGCAATAAGCGCGCATATTTTTGGAATAGCAACAAACTGAAAAATTAATGTTCATGACATATCAAAGAAATAAAAAATATTGTTTATTAATGTCTGCGTTTATAGCTTTGCCAAAATGAAAACCGTTTGATTATTTCTCTAAGAAATTTAATAGCAATAATAATACGTTTTATCCTACTATTTAAATACTATATTTTATCATTTTCCACTGAATGAAATCATAATGAGTAAAGCCAAATCTAATCCGCGAAATTCAAACAAGATTTTAACGATCATCGTATTGCGCAATTTGTCAAGCGTGAATTACCGACTCTTCATTAATGATAGTATTATATACATATACAAAGACTACAAATCCCGTCGAAAGCCAAACGAGATGCCCTTCAACTGTCGATTCGTCCCGTGGCGACGATAATAATTATCATCCCAATTTCCGTCATATCATCACAAGTCGCGATATATGCATAAATGGATGTACATAATTAATGCACGTGAAACGTCCCTTTGACGAACTGAAGCGCAACCCTGCCCAATCGACTGATTAAACTTGAATATATACTCTTGAAATATATATATATGAATTTTATTTTTAATGCATTCAAGCCATCTGTCATTTTACGACGAAAAACATTATCGGATTTTCAAGATAGAGTGACATTTATATTCTTCCTGATACAAAAGTACTCAATATATTATCTTAATCGACGCGACTTAGCAAATATCAGAGCGCCTGCTTACTCATACCCATCACTATTCATTTTCATAATTCTGCATACGTTTCACTTTCACATATAAGCAGACGTCACAATACCATCAACTTTCTCAAAAACCTTTCAATTTTTCGACACCAGCTCTCCGACTATTATAATACACATATATATCCCCATTAACATCGACTCAATCGCTTTGTCCGTCCAGTTGTACCCACCACCCACGCGTACACATGCACGTACACAAATACACAGACGCGATACACCACAATTTTTCCCGACGAATAAAATGTCTCGCTCGACTCCACCCGGCATATCCATTCTACTCCGCAGCTCCAGTATAGCGAAACACTCCATTTTTCGCTCGACCGATTAAACCGCCGCGCATCCGAATAAAAACCCGCGGAAAAACGTACGGCTCGTCGTAATCGCTCCAGCACAACGATGATTCACGCGACGCATATGCCCACACATATCTCTGATAATGCCAAGCTATATACGCGGGCATTAGCCAAATGCAACGCGTCGATTTAATAACTCAGAATTGTAGCATATATACTCTACCTATATACGTTCGTGCATCAGAGAGAGAGAGAGAGAGAGAGAGAGAGAGAGAGAGAGAAAGAGAGAGAGAAAGAGAGAGACATCGGGAGCTTGCAATTTCATTCCGCGCGTAATTAGAACGTCCGTTATAAAATTAATTACCACGGAAATATGGAGTGCGGGAGAGAGAGAGAGAGTAGTTTTAATTATCCAGACTAATAGCGCGCGCCCGGAGCTATAGAAGCACACATATATGCATCTAAATATACAGCTATATACGCGTACTGAGAACTGGGTGAACGTTAAATTACACATGCGTTCGGCTATATAAGGCAGCCGATTGTTCACGAGAGATGTGTCGACTGCGGGGTGGCGTGTAAAGGGAGAAATCAGAAGCGGACGAGAGAAGTCGTATAAAGGATTATAAACATGGTATTTGCGGATGGCTGGATTTCCACAGCTCGTATACGCGCGGAGAAAAAAAGGTATGTTATCGAGATCATATTACAGTCATTAGCGTAATGTAACCTTGTTTGTATATACGTAGATGTGGAAAAAACATTTGGCGGATTTTCACTAAATCTTCCTTGGTATATATTATAATGAGACGTTTTAATATACGCGGAGGAAAAAGCGATACGCGTGTCAGTAAATCAAGCGAATATTGTACGCGCTTACAACGTATATATTCATATTGAAAGGGTAATTTTCGATTTTTATTATAATTAATCCAGGCCATAGAGATCCACGCTTCGATTGGGGAAAATCCAATTATTCTTTCGCGTTTCACCGAAAACCATCAGCCATAAATATCCGATCTCGGAAAATCGATTTATAACCCGCGCGATCATAATTCTCATCCACAGTGCCTCGATGTTTTAACTATCGGCGTGCGTAGGCTTTATTTTTATTATTTTTTTGCACCAACATCGTCGCGCGTCCTCCTCTTTCGCGAAAATAATTTTTCGTCTCTCTGCAGTTGTCCACATATGTACTATAGAGCACCTCTTGCGAGCGCGTGTCGTCGTATATGCATATATACGCCTTTGTCCATAAATTTCGTTGTCGCTCGTCGCGATGACCTATTCCAGGGTCGTTCCAATCAAACCTGCTGCCGGCGAAATATTGAAAAACGTCAAAAGCAGTGCGCGCCGATGAACTGCAGCTTGAAAAATGCGCGTCGCTGGAAAAATGCCGAGACAATTAAAGCACTTGCTTTAAACTCAAGCTTCTCTGCTGTACATGCGGATCGCATATATATATATATATATATATATATATATATATATATATATATATATGCGCGTGAGAGGAGCATTGACAGGTCGGTATATGGGGCTTCATTTTAATTTGCAATCACTTTTTTTGCCGAAGTTGACGTGGAATAGTGAGAGAGAGAGAGAGAGAGAGAGAGAGAGAGAGAGAGAGAGAGAGAGAGATTGGAAGAGCACGTCGCAATGGTTTCAGCAAATTGCGCTCTCTCGGTGCGCGTTTTATATACGAAACTGCATCGGCCGATCTAATTTTGGATATATCGACGAGCCGAATGACATTTTATATAACTGTGTGTGGGTGTGTGTATGTATGCGCGAGTCGAGATATTGATTCTATATAAAATATATATTTTTGCTTTTAGAGCGCGGGCATTGAGAACCGCGCAATCAAGAGAAACAACTCGATCCCGCGACCTTTTAAATTGGAATTTAAATTGAATATCTATCCAAAAATCAGTCCGCATTTCCGATCGATATCGCGGAGTACACGCATATATACTGTAGACTGTTTATCCCCATACACACGTTTCGTCCCTTATATATATTCACCGCCGGTACAAGGGCTCGACGATCGCCGATTCAATGCCTATTTACGGCGCATGCGCAAATCACATATACGCAGCAGCGAAAGGCCGAAATCGCAAATAGTCCTGGAAATTAACGAGAGATATCAATCAACGTCATCGGCAGCGGTACTGCGAGCTTTTGCGCAAGGCCGCACGCGAGCGCTTGTAAATGCCGCAGGTATAGTACGACTGTGGGATCACGTGCGATTTCTGCGCTGAGCCATTGTTTGTCGCGTTCACCTGCGCGTTTCGCGGTGTTCTCGCGATTGAACTCGGACTTGCCGTGCTGAGCAGTGTATACAGTGCTTTCAGTGCGGTGAATTATTGTTGGTAAGAGGGATATTACTTTTTTTTTGTATACAAAATTTTGTGTCATTTTTTTTAACTATTTTTTACACCTTTGTACTCTAAATGCTATTATTTTGTGCAAGAATTAAACTAAAATAAATTGAGCAAAAGATAAAGATGATAAAATATTTTTAAATGTTATTTGTTAGAGGTATAGCATATGACACAATTCTACGTTTCTTTCACGCGCGAGATCGATCAATAACGTGTCGGCCTCTTCTTTTAAAATATGTAAGCCTCTGTGCTTTATCTATATCGTATGTCGGTAATGCAGAGATCTTCTAAAAATTGAAAATGAAATCCTTTACTGACTATGTTTCATCAAATCAACAAATGACACTTTCACAGTTTTACGTATGCACTATTATGTATTGGTTTATTGATATTGATAAATTCGTAAAGAACAGAGTGATTATTATAGACAATTCCAAATCGTCGTATATGAAGTAACACATCAGTACTCTACTCAAATTATCATCTGCCACT
Organism: Muscidifurax raptorellus; assembly: GCA_020010945.3. Classification (NCBI taxonomy): domain Eukaryota; kingdom Metazoa; phylum Arthropoda; class Insecta; order Hymenoptera; family Pteromalidae; genus Muscidifurax; species Muscidifurax raptorellus. Next base: position 40,562,339 of record CM052078.1, read on the forward strand.
TGTTATTTTTACCGAAAAATTAGGTATCTTGTCCGGTCCACCGAAATGCTGGAACAAAGTAGCTACATTCCTCATCGACTGTTCCAGCTGACTTTTCATAATCGCTCTCAGCGCATAACCGATAGTGTACTGAAACAAAGAACGATTTAAAATATTTATTATATTTTTCGCATCTATCAGTGGTGCGATACGAAGCATTTTTTTATAAAAGGAATTCAATAAAAACGAATTGGGAACGTCACAGTGCACATGAGACACGACAAAGAGATCATTCATTGAATATAGTTGTCATGCACACACGTGGCTATCATTGCGTTATCGACGTCGTGCACATTCATATACAGGGGTTTATTGTTGACGGTCAGCCAAACTTTCGGTACAGCGCACAGCTCGTGAAATCCGGAATGCTATCGAGTATTGACTCGAAAGTCGATATATAAAATAAAAATTTCTCTAAAATAAAATTTAAAAATATAGCAAATTAACGATGCTTATATCCACCTACATATATTACCCTCAATATTCGAACGTTCTCGTACAATATGAATCCCAGGCCACATATACCTCTAGACGCGTATTCCACTCGCTCGCAATATCGCTACGTCCGTCTAATAAAAGATCAAACACATCGTCTGCCAATAAAGCAAGTACAATACCTCTTCTCTCTCTCCCTCTCTTCATTTTTTCATCTCCCACCCCATGCATCGCGGAGCATAATAACACACGCCGTTCGCGCATATATATATATATATATACACCCTCCCCCTACATATACGCCCTATGAGCGCGAACAACGAGAGCCGCGAGTAGTCGGAGCAGCAGCCGGCTGTATAGGAAAAATCTTTTCTTGTTCTTCTTCCCTTCCCGAAGGAAAAGACCCCGGCAAAAACCAGGTGCGCGACTCTTGGCTCTTTACTCTCGGGCTTCTGCAGGATTATGCAAGGGAGAGAGAGAGAGAGGCGATTTTCGTCTTTTGTGAACGTGACTGCGTATGGGGTGGCTTGAAGAAAAGATGTGCACGCGACGCTTTTGGGAGAGAGAGATCCTTTGCGTCGTCGCGTCAAGCCTTCACTGTACTAGTCAGGGGGACGAGGAAGCGCTAAGGGAGCTTTATGCAGTCTCTTTGTCTCGGGACTTTTTTTTTCAAGGTTTTTTTTAAAGGGGGGTACACGAGGTGTAACTAGATTTCGTATTGACGCAGTGTCTTTGTTGGCTCACTACCGGTTCGCTCTTAAAACTATAATCAATATAGTTTAAGCGCACATTCAACTTCTCTCCGATATATATATTATCCGCAAGCTTCTTCGGGTTCGTACATTTTGTCTGGGGTAAAACAGATGGAACTCACTTGATATATCAGCGAACTGCGGCGGAAATAGATGGTCGTTTGTAGGAGCGTTCGATCGTGGTAGCTGCGCGTCTGGATAACGATTCTTTGTTTCAAGAGATCGTTAGAGAAGTCGAAGGCGAGGAGTTTCGATGGCTTGTAATCTGTTAGCAGTGCTCTGACCAGCCTTTCCCCTGCAATGCGTCGAAACATAAGTAGCCAACATTTTTCGCGCAACTTTTTGCGGATAAAGAAAGAGATCGCACCTAAAAATGGTACGTCAACGACGGCTCTGTAAGACTTTCCCGCTGCGACGATTCGCTTGTCCGCCTCCTTGAATCTCGCGAGCCATGGTAACAGCTGCGAATAAAATGATGATCGTGAAAAGCACTACGTACGACAAGCTGCACCTGCTATATATATACAATCTACTGAGCAAATTAACAGCAGCGCTGAAATAGCATCCCAGAATCGCCGTAAACCCAATCATCCCCTTGACTCTCAATTCACCCCCTATACGTAGAGAGTGAGAGAGAATCCAGCCACTTACACACGCGGCTCATATGTCACACAAGTCAGCGAGACATAGAGAGAAAGCGACGAAATCACGCAGACCGCACCGAGAGCGTACAGTTCCGTATTCGCCGTCGTCGTCAATTCCGGCGCAGCGAAAGCTTCTGTACAGAGAGACGGCCGTTACAGTTTCCAATTACAGGCTTTCCCGTTACATATATAGTTCACGCAGGTACGTACATCCGGTTACGCTTGGCGAGCGCGGATTACAGTAGCGATTGACCTGTGCTATTCACTATATATACCGCTAACTCTCAGTTCATTAGCTCGATCGCGAAATGCTACATTGTCGAGCGAGGCCAGTGTCAAAGGTGCTTCGGCTCCGGTCGAAACTTGCAGTGGAACACACGGACTTCCGGGCCGATACGCGAATTTCAAAGGGATGGCCGTGTATAGACGAGTTGGAATTTTCTTTTGATCGCATTTTGCAGTTCGAAATTTTTTATAGCTGCGCGTAAGCGACGTAATTTTACAAACGGATGTATTATTGTTATAAACTTATAATAATTCCAACCGAGTCCTCCATAAGCCTCATCAAATATACGCCATCCTACACCGGCAGGAGTAGTGGTCCACGTTTCATTTTCGCTCGATGCAAAGTACGACTAGCCTCTCTCTAATGCACACATACACGAGGCGACCAAAGCGTCGCTTCTCAGACGGTATAATTTAGCGCAGGGATGAACCCTCGATGCGTCGACGTTCTCTCCCGGTAATGCTCACTGGAATTTCACGCTGCAGCCCTGTATATATACATCTGCTAGCTCTCGGAACGTTGAAATTCGTGTTATTAAGGAGGCTTCGCGCGGCGGGAGAGGAAATCGTTTTGAATCTTATTTAGGGAAGTGTACGCTGCGGCACAGCACGATGAATAAGATCTCGCGCTCGACGCTTCGGAAAGCTGTATTTCACAACTCGGTAAGAACGAATGCAAAATTCGCTTCGGCTGCTGGTTATAGAATTTAATTATAATTAGTTCAGCGGCGCTCCAGCGGTTCATCCCGAGAATAAAATCTCGGTCTGCTGTACGCTTCGTTACAAGCCTAAAAGCTGTAACGACGTTAATAACTCATAATAACGCCAAACACCCTTTCATCCTCCAATTTTCACAACCTACGCGCTCCATTACTCCCGGCGTTTATCCTACAGCTACTCAAGCCTCAACTCCCAGTGGAGTCCCTTCGAAAGGACGAATAACTTCTGCTCGACTTGCGCTAGCCGGCTTCACTCTCGGAATCTACATACTCTCCGGCTTTCTCCTGAGAATCTTATTAGCGGCAGCTCCGACCCTTGACCGGACATGCCGGATATCCTGTGTATAAGTAGCTCGAAGAGGGAGAGTTGCAGAAGCCGATCTGCGCGTTTCCCTTTTTTGCCGCATCGAATAAAGGCTCAGAGTTTCTCACGTTGGCGTCGTTAGCAGGTCCTACCGGTTCCGCTTTTTTTTATGCTTCTAGGAGTTTGATCATGCGGACAATCGGAGGCTGATGCTGTCGCGCGTTTCTATGTGGATAGTCAACGTGCGAAATACGATGAAAATTTAACGCGATCTCTGGTATTTTCCGCGAAAAATGTTATCTCTCGCCAAAAATAATTTGTCGGTAGCAGCTGCCTCGTGTAGCTAAAAAAAACGAGCTTTATAAAGCGTTGCGCAGCGGTGGCAGATCGAAAATCCCAAAAGCCCGCGCGCACAGGTGAGAGTATAACTAATTGCTCGAATCGGCTACAGTTGAAATAACGCAATAATGTTATCGCGTCGTGCGACTGGCCAATTAACTCGCGACGATTTGTTTGTGTGTGTGTACCTTCACGTTTTTCGGCTGTTTTGTTTGCCTTTGGATTTCCTAGCTTTTCGGCGAGGATTGTTTATATGCTCCTTTTTTCGTCGAAGCGGTGAGCTTTATTTGCTGGAGTTCGGCTTTATATGGAGCGAGAGGTGTTGCAATATTTAAAAGCCGATATAGTTGTGTATAATATATATACGTAGAGTGTTTTGCTGTGACACAAGAGTGTATATATCTCAGCAAATGTTTCTACGAGCTGGGGATCAGCGGACAAAAGAGGCTGTTCTCAACTTTGCGTTATGCATGGAAAGAATAACATGATGACACTAATGAGGATGAGGTTAAGAATAAAAGCTTCGACAAGTTCTTAGCGTGTTACTTTGAAAAGTCTTTTCGCTAATATTTCAATTTGGAATTAAGATGAACAAATTAATTTCAAACCTTCTCCAATCCGCGCGAAGTCATAAGAAACTCGAACAGACTATCAGGATCTCCGTTGATCTGTTTCTGATGATGACATGCGAAATCGGTAGGATCGACTTCCAGCTGATAAAGTTTGTGAGCGGCGAAGCTGATAAACGGTAGCAACAGCAAAATGGTAAATCTCGAAACCATCACTATATACAACTTCCCTTTAGTCTCGATTCTGCTGTTTTCCGCGGAGTATGAACATATAAAAATAAATGATAAACACGTTTAATAGAAAGAGAACCGAGAACTGCAGTATGAACTGCCAGAGGACTCTATCCATTTAACGCGAGAACCAGATAGAAAAAGTTCAGATCGTTCAAAACGCCGCTGTGAAATATCTTCATTTTTCGCACGATTTACACGAGTACCAGCAGGTAGATGCACACCAGGGTGAACGAGTAGCCGATAACGAAAACACAAGGAGCTTTTGCAAGGAAGAGCTTGATGCCGACTAACGTTGTGCACATCATGTGGCTGGCTTGAGGTCGATCGCCTTTAAGCGTCACGAGAAGAGCAGAAAAATTTCGTTTCGATCTCCTATATCAGATCGGCAAAGTCTGTAACAAAGGACAATCGTATACTCTTAATAAGCTTTTCCAAAAGGCAATACGAACTCAGCCAAAAAAATCAGCAAGCTTCTCTTTTACAGAAACTGCAGCTCCACGTTTTATTAGGTTTCGCGAGTATATCGCGCTCGCGTTATACATACGGTCACTGGGACTCGACTGGTTGGTCGATGTACGCGGAAGCCGTACACCCGTGGCGTAGACTCTACGAAATGACATTAGCTCGTGACGCGGAGCAGAGGTATGTAATAGTCTTAGGTAAAAACTACGTTAGCGTCGGAGATTAGCCAATGAGAATTTTACGCGCGTTTGTGGCTGGCATTTGGCAAGTTCGATTTCCATTGTGATCAAGCGCTATCGGCGACGTCGTCTCACGTGTTGTAAGTTGGGATTCCCGTTTATTCGATGTGTGTTCAGGATATACTCACGTGTTTATAATACATTATCTGGTGGGCGTACGGATCTATGAGAAAAACTTGTTAAAAATTGATCGATCATGAGATAACTGACATGTGTTTCACGGTAGAAGTTACTTGTGAATCATCGACGATTGTGAGAAAATCTTGATTAAATCAACGCAATGAAAATGTAAATTCTTCGCGCATCTCATTACGTTCCACACCCCGTGTGAGCGAGGAAAAAAGTCGCATCCACCCCCTCTGCTCGCGATATAAGCTTTTACCACCTCGAAAAACCATCTTCCCATGACTGCACGCACATGATCGGCTTGCTCGCGACAAATCGCGGAAATACACCTTGCTCGCGCGTCGCCTAAAAATCCCTGCATCGTCGCGTCCATTCATACCTCCACCCTCGCGCGTATATATATGTAAATCAGGCCTCGGCGTTCGGCATTCCGTTGAATTATTCAGCCGGCCGTGGCTCTAATATCCGCTCCCTCTCACCCCCGGGTTGCGTTCGTTAAATCCGCGCGTTTCCCATGACGGCCTCACGCAAGCGTGAAAAGCCAACCCCCCCCCCCCCCCCCCTCACCCTCCTACGCGTAGGTGTATGTGTATTTTAACCCAATGCATCACACGCGAAAACGTGTGCGGGCGCCTGCCTGTTGACTGACATTGTTATTCCAATTGTTGACTCGCTACTGCTGATGTAGTACGTATATATATGTAAGAGTACAAGCGGGTTGTTGTGCACGCAAGAGAGAGAGAGAGGGAGATCGGTTTGCATTAGCTAATACAGAATAAATTCGGAAACTCGGTAGTGAAATCCTTGTACGCGTGTGCAGTTTTGTTTATAGACTGGAAGCGTTTATCGCTCGGGCTTGGAGATGGGCGATTGTTTAAATAATTGGGGATTGAACGATGTCGATCCAAAGTTTTCGGAGATCGATTGGAACGACGAGTCCATTATTGAGTTCCCAATGGCTTTGATGAAATTGTATCACGAGCTATTACGATAATCCGATGAACTCCAACGTCGATGCCTCTCGTTCGCTGTTTGCTCTGGCTTAATGGCGTTTCGCTATTTACGCAAGAGCGAATTCACGCTATTGTACTGCTGAACAATTTAACCGAATATAAATATATAAATTGTATATAATACGTACGAAGCATGTTTTCCGATTCACACACCGAGTGCCGCATAAAAGTGTACCCGTACATTTCTCACCCCTTCTAGAGTTATACTTATGCCATACTCGAAAATCTTGTTTCGCTATACAGAAATACTTGGGAATCTGGAGCTCGAGCTCGATAGACTGCAGAAAAGCTAATCGTCACGAGTGTTATACACAACGGGCGACGCGTGCACACTTTATAATAAATAAGCCAGCACCCGTATATGCACCGCTGACGAGAAGACAAAGTCAAAGAGCCGCGTGTATGAGGGTGGACGCAGGGATTCGACGCGTGCGCGCTATGTAGATCATCTAATGGGAGGCGCAGGCGTGTATATAATGAGCCCCCATATATAGGTATGTTTGTGCTGGCCTATACCCGTTGATACACATATGCTTGTGAAGCTAAACGCCGGAAGTCGGCGTTTTTCTTCCCATGGAGCTAGCGCGCACCCGCACCCTTGTACATGGGGTGTGATATCGGAAGTGCTCTTGAAGGGGGGTAGGACTTGAGGGTTTTTAATGCGTTCGCTGTGGGGTGTGTTGTTTCGAGCTCGAGATGCAAGACCATTTCTCTGAAAATAGCGCGTTACTCTGCGCGGGTTTCACGTGATTCATGATAAAATCGCCAGGGGGTATTTTTCGCCAATTTTTCACCGCGAGTAAATATTGATGGCTTGTTTCTGGCCTGAACCGTGGAGAATTAGAAATACTTATAAAACAGCGACAAAAAACATTGAAGATCGATGAATTATAAGAATAACGTAAATTTATTAACCGCACAAAAAAAATTTTTTCACCTATGCGCACAAAGCATATAGTACACTCTCTCACGTGCTTTGTCCTAGATACCGAAAGAAAAATCCGCAGCCTATACATAATTCCATTCTCCTGTCGCCGACAGCATATTCGATTGAATTTAGAACCCGCAGTCGATACTTTTCTCCGCAGCAAAAGCTTTTTTTCATGCGACTTTTTTTGTATGACCAGCGGCAAAAACGCGGTGAACAAGTCTCGTGTAAAAATTCCCTTGAATGAGATCACACACGAAGAGGGGGGGGGGGGGGTGAATCTGGGTATAGGCACGCACGTGCAGTGTAGAAAGCGGGCACAAAGCTCCAAAAAAGGAGTAGCGGGACAGGGGGTTGAAAAGCGAGTGCGGCGCTTTTCTTTCTCTCACCTGGCTTCGAAAGCGACTATCGAATGCAGCCGCGAGGGCTGCAGGCGTGAGAACAGATTCTATACGATTTATCAAACGACGCACAGAGCTTGTAACTGCGCGGCTTGATTTTTCGGAGTCGGCATTTTTTTAAGGAGAAAATTGTTTGTTTGATTTTGAAAAGATGTATTTTAGGGTGGCTTATATTGGGCTATTAAAGTTTCTAACAAGGGCATTAGTATTTCGACACTTTTGACGTTTCATTGCACGTATACAATAGCATTGATTTTTTCTTGAAATAATACATTTACTTGTTATTTTAATTAGTTTTTGCTTAACAATTTTATTAAGATTCCAATAATTGTTATTGATTATTTCAATAGCACTCTATTTATATACTATAACTTTTTATTTAAATTGCCACTTAAGGTCAATTGTGACTAATTAACCGAATCCACTGTAAATGTCAACGATTAAGATCGCTTATCTTATTGGTTTACACTTGAACAATGTGAATCCCAATGAGTAGGCGCAGTGGGGCAATCATGACATCGTATTCCTGCAAACGATAAGTGCAAATGGTGCGGTCATCCAATTAAGTTAGGCCAGTCGATCTCATCGGTCATACGTCGAAATGTGAACAACGTCTTGTTTATTAGAACAAGCACGATGTTAATAGTGCTTTTGTTAATAATCGCGGTGAGCGTCATCGATGCGACCGCGATTGAGAAAAATAACGAAAAAATGTTCGAAAAAGAAGATTTGGAAAATAATCTCAGGTTACTAAGTCTAAAAAATTTACTAAAGAGCAACGAGACTGTCGCGAGTGTTATCCAGGATGGGATTGCACAGAATTACACCTGTGGTCGAGATCTCGGTATACTAAGCAAGGCAATCATGAAGCAGGAAATATGGGCCCTGAAAAGTGAGTGAATCTTCTTAGCTTTTTAGATTAGCGCGTGTATATTAATATTATATTATACTTTAATGATAGATACTCTGCTATCAATATTTTGATAAAATAATGTAAAAATTGAATTAATCTAAACTTCTTGATTCAAAATGTGTTAGCTATCATTGATCGTGTATATATATATATCTCGATATCTGTCTGAATTTTCAAGTGTTGGATGCTTCATCAAAAATCCCCCCGGGTCTCATGGAAGGCAATACCATCGACCTCGGTATGTTTGACGAGTGTATGGACGTCAAGGGCGAGTCACTGGGTGTCGAGATTCGAGGTCATCATTGCATGTATTCGATTACTTTGACCAATGGCAATGATACTCTACCCATAACTCCAACCCTTTCAATTTGTATGCCAAGTACTTGCGATGGCTCGGATATTGTTAATCTTTTCAATATCATGATCAACACCATCAAAGGGGTAAAGAATCTGAAAATAACCGTTGCGTCGGCTACCTGTACACCCATAGATGAGCAAATCTGGAACACAGAGTTCATTGTTTGTTTGTAAGTTTAACAAAATTATATTTATAATTATATGAGCACAACATAAATATCTTCATAAATTTCCCATGGCTTTCAGTTCGATTCTCATCTCATTCATCGGTTTACTCCTCTTCTGCACGCTTTGTGACGTGATCCTTCGACAACGTGATATCGAAGAATGCAGACATCCCGTACTTTCCATTCTTGCTAAATTTTCATTGATAAAAAGCGCCTCGTCGATTCTCAGCACACATGTCAGAGAAGGTAACCTACCGGCTATTCATGGAATCCGTTTTCTCTCCATGGCCTGGGTGGTTCTGGGCCATGAATATAACTTGCATTTTCTTAGCGCAAATGTTAATAGCTTTAGTGTACTAAAAGTAAGTCTGCACTTTTCTGTTAAATATTTTTATTTATTTACTTTCTGCTGTATATTTATTAGCAAGAAGATTAGCGAACATTTATATTCGGTTTCCATGTTCCTAATCAGAAAATATTTAACAATATAACTGATAAACTTTACATTTTTTCATTACCAATGACTAAAAATTTAGTTCATGCATATATGTATATGGTTGATTTTTTCTATGATTGAAATTTGATTACCAGTTAAAAAAAATCATATCATACTTCGATGATTACAATTTTCGTATTAATTTCAGTGGGCTCAATCTTGGAAATCATTGTACATTTTTATCGCGCCATTTGCAGTGGATACATTTTTGACGATAAGTGCTTTCCTCATGACATATTTATTTTTAAAACAAATGCCAAAACAGAAGAGCTTCAATATACCTATGTATTATTTGCACAGATATTTTAGGTAAACTGTATCCTTCGACTTTTTGAAATTTATACGATTATATGATTTACAAATGAAATATAATATACTATTTTAATGCAGTGTGCAAGAGTGCAGCTTGACGCATTTTACAAATTCTTAAAATATACATTTATGCATTCTGAATGAAAATAGTGTTGAATATGCGAAATATGATCCTCCAGTCATGCGAAAGTCAACACTTTCGCACTACTATAGAAAACTATTATGTTGATTTTAGATTGACCCCTGCCTTAATGGCTTTGATAATATTTGGTATTGTATTTGTACCGAAAATTGGCTCTGGACCTCTTTGGGATATGCTAATTGGCGTATTTGTAGGAAGTTGCCGGGAAAAGTGGTGGTTAAACTTATTCTACGTACAAAACTTTGTTGAGAAGGAAAACAAGGTGAGACTTATTATGATGTATTTATAATATTATCAAATTAAGTTTAGTGAAATTTAAAGCTTAGCTAAAAAGTTGTGAGTAATTAAGAGCGTGTTAAAAATATACTAATCTTAGATTTTCTCAAAATATTATGCATATTAATGATTCAAAATATTAAGTATCTATTTTTATAACTTTGTTAGCACTTTAGCGTAATTATATTATTTTTCAATCGATTCGCATCATAAGTACTCAAGATTTATTATCGGTGCATCAAGTTTTTATGTGTGTAAAACATTTTTAGTTAATTTACATTAAAATTCTTTTCCTCTTGAAATAATGATCGCATTGCCCAGTATAATATTCTATTTCTTGTTCATTCTTCTTCATTCTATATAATTTATTCATATGCTTGACAATATTCTTTGCTCATAGTGTTTAGGGCACTTATGGTATTTGGCGGTGGATATGCAGTTGTTTTGGATATCGCCTATAATTTTATATCCTCTTTACAAAAAACCGAAAATTGGCCTGGTTATTCTATGTTCGTTTTTCTTAGCCTCTTTGGCAGTTCCAGGGGCGATTGTTGGAATCAACAAGTACCCCGCTTTTTCTTTTATTCAAAATAGAAAGTAAGTATTTTTTGAAAATGCAAAATATGATTTTTTCACAAAAATATTAATAAACTTTAATTTTTAGCGCACAGTTAAATACCGAAATTTACAAAATGACTTATAATAGAGCTGGCCCATGGCTTATAGGAATCTTGTTCGGATTCGAAGTAGCAAATAATAATCGAAGACTGGGAAAGGTGAATTATATCTTCTATAAATTTGTTTGCTATTCTGCTCTTATTTATACAGATACATCAGTACTTTATTTTATCTATAGTTAGCTGTTTTAACCGGTTGGTTGATTACAATCGGATCCTTTGCATTTTGTACTTTTGGCACTCGAAGTTTTATAGAACCTTCCTATGAATATAATGTCATCTGGGAATCAATTTTCACCGCTGTGTGCAGACCAATTTGGGGAGTTGGAGTTTGTTGGATTATCTATGCTTGTCTTCATAATTATGCTGGTGTGCAATACAATAAATGCATAGCAAGGCAGAGTCCTACCAGAACGATCTAATATATAACTTTTTTTGTTTCATGCAGGGCCAATATCATCTATTTTATCTTGGAAGCTTCTTCTACCCTTTAGTAGAATATCTTACTGCATTTACCTCGTGCACATTGTCATTCAATTAATGCAACAATCAGCACTAAGGACTCCTAATTACTTTTCCGATTACTACATTGTAAGATTAAAAAAAATCGATTATTTATATAGTTTGATGCTGAGTTTAAATAAAAATGTGTTTTTATCTTTTTTCAGTGGCATGATTTTCTCAGCGATTTGATCATATCTATAGTGATTGGGTTCTTATTTAGTTTGCTGTTTGAATCACCCATAATGGTTTTAGAAAAAATGCTTTTTAGGAGAAAACGTGAGAGTGTTAAGGAATCACAGAGAAATCTTAAATCAGAAGTTTCTAAAGTTTAGAAAGTTTAATGCCTCTAGAAGTTGCGATTTTCATCAAGACTTTTTTCATTTCATTAACATATAGTTTTAATTTTTATTAAATTTTAAGCTTGAGTTTCGTAAAATACGATTTTTTACACGAACGAATGAGTAATTTATATAATTTTTATAATATTTATAATTACGTTATGTGAGGTTGTAAATACTAACATGATAAGTTTTATCTACATTAAAGTATCCTTGTAAGTCAATCTGTATTTATTATTCGTCAATTTCAGTATTCAGTACCCGTACGCGAGCACTGTAAGAATTGCTGGCTTGCTTATATAAAATAATAGTTTCTACGTATTCGAATAGATATTAAAAAAGATGTCCCTACATCGCTATACATTATATATATGTATATACTATATCATTCAAAATATGTTTTATATATTAACATTAAAAATTACGCATACAGACAACCAATTATCACCTCCGTCATAGTTACAAGCATTTGTTAAAAGCCTATTACATCTAAAATCAAGATCAAAGCAACACTGCCAAAGAATTACTTCTCGGTAAAATTCCGTTTGCATGCTAATGCCCGAATCCTTCCAGAACTGCAACATCATCAATTAAAACCGAGCCCGTCAAACCCGCCACCACACCGTGAAGATCCCAACCTATAACGATCTCCCGTAATCTCACTGCTCGAAAAATCCGAAAACAAAAAAAAAAGCCAGAGCAGAATAATTTCCACAAGGGAGCCGCAGGAGAGATCTCGGGTTGCTGCTCGGACGCTGGTATATATATATATATATGTATATATAGTTAGCCGAAGTAGCGTCGTTCTCTTTCTCTCCAATGCAGGATACCCGTGAACTCGAGCTATTTAGGGGGGGGGGGAGTGGCTCGAGGTACCTGCCGCGCTATGCCGATGCGGAGAATTATTACGGCGCGAGTAGAGAGGCGAGGGGAACGAGGCGAAAAGGGCAGCCAGGCGAGCGAGAGCTGAAGAGGGTTGAAGCACTTGTTCCACGCCGGGACACCAATTTCCCAGAGGTGCAGAGGTTCTCTCGCTCTTTCTCTTTCTTATATGGCGCCAGGCTGAAACAGTTCAAGGATTTCATAGATTTTGTGCTTGTCGTTCAGCGCGATTTTATGTTCTTTTTAACTTTATTCGTCATTGACGACTGTACATTAATGGTTTAATGCTGTTATAGAAAACTTAAGAGGCTGCGTAGATAAAAATGATTCCTTGATCGGATTAGAATGAATCTATACGCGCAAAAAAAATAGTGTAACAAATTTTTCGTGTAAATAAACGATATAGCTCTACTAAAAAATGAATCGTGAGAATAAATTATTCGTGAAACATAACGACGACCAAGTCAATATCGTCGTTTTTAATAATTCCAACTCGTAAGTATACTCTCACCACGGCGTCCGAGAATTCGAAATTACAGTTATTTCAACGAAAATCACTGCAGCGTGAAAGATAAAACGAAATCCACCTTGCGCCTTGAATTTGAGAACCCTCACTTTAAAAGACACGATCGAGGCGGGAGCGAGAGGACCGGTGCGCAGGGCTCTAAAAATAGAAACCTCGCGAGGATCCAAAACATATCGGCCTTCCAGAGGAGAATCTTTGAACACGTGCAGCGGCACAGGGTCCTCGAACCTCGTATTATAAGGGCAGGCACACATGTATCTCGAACTCCAGATCTTTTGGTCTCTCCCTTTTCTCATTCGATACGCTCTTGGCTCTTTCTTCATTTTTTGATTCGCCCCACGCGGCCGATACGTATCGAGTGACGACCACGAGAACAGGATTTTTTTTTGTTTCAGATGCGGTCGGAGGATAGCGGAGGACGCGTCTTCGAATTTGATTGTGAATCATCGGGCTCTTTCGGAGCGAACCAAGGCCGTATTTGTTTACGTGGTTTTTGCGGTTATATAGGCAATTCGATCGGCCTCGAAAAATACCTTTAAAGCCTGACGCTCTTTTCGACAACAGACCCAAGGATCACCAAGACGCCCGTCAAAAGCTCGCGTATCGATCTTAAAATCCACCCCTAGCGCGCACGCACAAAGAAGAATACGTTCACTCTATAACACACCTATATATAGCGATAAACTCCCCTTACCTTACCGAAAATCATCGTTGCCTTGAGAGTCGCGTGCATCTGCGCAAATGGCGCAATTTCGGCGCGTGCGAAGCCCTATATATATATATATATAAGGAGAAGGAAGAGAGTATATAGAAGTATCGACGAGAAAGAGAGAGAGAAGCCGGCTACAGAACTAAGGTATATGCAGTATGTACGGGGACGAGAGAACAGCCGAGTGTGTAAGAGAGCGCGCGTGAGAACTTGGGGCAGATGCGTCGCCGCTCGAAATCAACGCTGAGGGTGAGCGTTGGGCCTTGTGTATTATGGGGTGCAGCATTGCCAGAAGGGCCCTTGCGCACACGTGCGCCTCGCAAGGAGAAGAAGAGGAGAGGGAAGACGTTTTCTTTAACTTTTTATAGGTCGATTCGATGAAAATTATAACGACGGTGGAGGAGAGGCTGAGCTTTTTCGGAAATGGATTTTTTTTGCAACTTGAACTCGAATTAAGCGCGCGACGATCAAGTTCAAACAAAGAAATCAGTGTCAAGCATCGATTTTCGGCCCCTCAAAGACCCATTGCACCAGTACACAGCAAAACCGCAAGAGCATAAAAGACAATAACTTCTGCAAGCCCGTCACGAGCCAACTAAGCGCTGCGAGGCCATTAAAAAGCCTTTGCTGTGGAAGCGTGTTACACGCGCAACGGAATAGAGGCAACGAACGACGATTGGACGTCGAAGTCGCTATACGATACAATAGCGGTATATATACAAAGATGGACTGTAAGAAGCTGTGCCTTGGCTTCGAGGATTTACGATACTTCTCGCGCCTCTTTTATCGCCGTTTTTGGGGAAGCCCGTATTGGATGGAAATGGTTAAACCCTTGCTGGATCTATATTATGGGATATTCCCGACGTTAGGCGCTCCGGGAGATGCTGTTATTTTAGTGTGCGTTTGCGGGGAAGAATTATTTATAACGCCTCCGCCAGACTGTTTAAAGCGTCAGAATGACTCTCCGTGAATTATACATTCACCCCGGATTTTCACCATTACCTCCACATCATTAAAACTGTCACATCTCACTCAGCTAAAAAAGAAACACTTGTTTCCAAATTTCCTCGCAGCACTTCCTACCTGCGGAATTCGAGCCACGCGCTACCGCCTATACGAGACGAAAAAATTAATCGCAAACCATCTCCTCGCAGCACCTCCATATGAATTTTCCCTTCTAGCATTCCTTTATACGCCTCACCCCAAGACAATACCATATATCTCGCGAGTGCGTATGATCCGTCTCCACGTCGAGTCTCGTGCCGATCGGAAAAACAAGTCGTCGCGCGCCAGAAGCGTGCGGCTCGGAAAATCTCTTTTCCCGCAGTCTTCTCCGCGTGGCTCGACTGACTTTGGAGAAAAAAAGAAGCGGCATACAATGCTACGCAGAGAAATAACCCAGTGACGCGTGCTGTGCGCGCGCGATCGGCGCAACCTGCTCTCGGCACACGTGGGAAAACGGGGGACGTGGAAATTCCAGCAGTATACGCCGCAGCCTCCTGCGTAAAGGTGTATATAGGTGCTGTTTTTTTTTCTTTGCAGAGGCGCTGTATGGGTATGCTGGACCCTATGATTTTTCGCCCCCCTTTGGAGAGAGGGAGAGAGAGAGAGAGAGAGAGAACGGCTGGTACTGCGAGGGTTGCTGCGTATGGCTCTGATTCCTATACAGCTTTGAATTCGGACCCGTGAAAATCGGAGACGGTGTTATAATAGGAGGGTGGTTGTCGAACCCCGTCGCTGATGATGATGACGATGATGCTCGATATTTCGTCGTGTATATACGCGATTTTTTAATTTGAATCTATAGCTGTCTTTTTTTGTGTATTATTCTAATTAAGGTTGAAAATAAAACGACTGAGAGGGCGCCAGACAGCAATTCCAAATATTAACGTTAATTAACCTAAAACATAAGCGGCAAGCTGCAGCCCTGCCAAAAGGTAGAGCCGCACACGGTCCCGAGCAAATATGAGCTTTTAGCCCGAACGCGATGCCCGGGGTCTCTTGGCTCAGCCCCGTGACATACAGAGAGAGAGAGAGAGAGAGAGAGAGAGAGAGAGAGAGAGAGAGGAGGAGTGCGCTACTTACTTTGTATGTCTCGGCGCTATGTATATATGTATATAACGCAACGGCGTAGCTCTCTATCGCGTTCGCGCCCTGCTAAAATAACAGCGACGCTGCTGTTGCCGCTGCTTCCTTAGCATAATTAGTCCGTATTTCGACGGCTTTGTTGTCCCGGGTTTTGGATAATTAAGACAGGAATTGGATGACACTCTGTTGATACGAGCGCGCGACTGTAAATTCATTTACGCGTGGCTGTATATATGCTCGCTCGCGGAAATTCGATCGGGACCAACTGCGGATATCCCCTTTGTTTGCCGCGGCCGTGTCACGCAGTCGCGTCTGATTACGTCTCGGAGTATCATTCGTGTGGAGGTTTTAGTTTATCGGATATGTCGTTTTTTTTTCTCGAGGATTTGGCATTTAGCTGTGGGACATATTTGAGGGATAGTTGAGAGCGAGATGGGAGATAAAAAGAAAGTCTCTCGATAGTTATCGCTTGCGGAGGCCTAAAAAGTGTTGGAGATTCTTCGGGTTTGATAAGGCTCTTTACGTACGACGTTCCGATAATGATGTTTTTTTTATATTATTGTTATCTGTGGCTGCACTAAGAAGTCGCAGATAACCGCGTATATAGGGAAGTCTAGTTTCTCAAGACTCGATCCGTCTGTAATAAAGATATCGTTATACACAGTAACAATATATACACGTTGATTTTAGAATCACAAAAGATACCTCCACATCCTCCCCAAGCAATTACTTTCAAACTAAAAAAACCGAACCCATTCACCCACTGCATTATATATCCCATGTAATCTTACGGACATACACAGCAAAATCGAGGGAGTCACAACCCACAGCCATGTGGCATGACAAAACGACATCAGTACAGCGGCGGCGAAGCGGGCGAAAGAAAGAGTCATTAACCAATTATCTGCCCCCGCGATACGCGTCCGCCCGCATCCCCCGCGCTGATTCACCTTTTTTTCACTTAATAGTCGCCACTTCTGGCGATTATCTAAAAATCAATTTTCGGCGCGTGCGGCGGGCTTCGAGAGCTATGCTGGTAGCGTTTCTTTTTCACGGGAAACGATTCGTACGCCGGTCACGTGCGCGACTACTGAAGATTCCGATGATTGTGTAAACGCAGATGCGAAAATGAATTGTGCGGTGCGAGCGATTATCAGAAGAGTATAAAATTTATTTCGAGACTCCTTTTCACTGGTAAGTTACGCTCGGGACCGTTAGCTCGTCGTATATATATATATAAAAGCCGAGGGAACGAGACAAGAAAAAATACTCACAAAGGGTCAGCGCTATCGGCCAAGTCGTAAACGCCGCGCTTTATCCGTGAGATAAAAATCCGAGAAACGCCGATCTCGTACTATCTTATCTGAGATATGTATATCTTCCTTCGTCTGCGCCTTTGTATACAGCCTCGGGCATCTCTCGAGGACGACAGCAAAGAGCCGATCGGGCATTTTTATAATGTATCGACGCGAATATTTACCGATGATTTTTAAAATATATAATACGTTACGCAGCAGTCACGCAACGTAGTCGAAACGTTCTATGCAGAACATCGCAGCTTCCCCTCGTCGATTATTTCCGGTCGAGCTGTGAGAATTGTCCGAAGACGCATCGCCCTGTAGACCAGATTCGCCGCGAAAGACACGGACAGTTGCGTATTATAGTAGCCGCGCACGACTGGTTTTCTCATTATTATACGCACCAGCGGCTAGTGGTTACGTTGGTGAGTTGATATAGATAACGGGGTGCATCTTTGGCTCCCTGGGTATGCGTATGATTTTTTTTTCGTTTCCGCAGGACCGGTGCAACTTGTTTGCCGAAAAGACGGTTTTTGATCGGAGCAGCAACGATATTATGCTAATCGAGACTGTAAATTCTCCTCGTGTATCTCGAGCTAAAGACGATGCATACAACGTCGGTTTACGCTTGAAAAAAAAAGTGTATGCGCTTTAAAAAATTTTAAAACCTCTCCTACATCTTTAAACCCCCAGCGCACGTATCCTCGGACAAAGAAGCTTAATTCATCCCCGATATCCTTTTATACGAGCCATCCGAGCCACAAAATTATTCACCTCTACGATTTTCGTATACGCGTGTGTGTGTATACCTATATACACAACTGCGCCTTTCGCTCGCTTCCTTCCGGCGAGACGCGGAACTTTTTTACGGCCCGCGAGCAATAAAAGACACACACGCTCGCGGATGCATATGTGCGGCTGCTGCAGACAGTAAATC
Organism: Muscidifurax raptorellus; assembly: GCA_020010945.3. Lineage (NCBI taxonomy): Eukaryota > Metazoa > Arthropoda > Insecta > Hymenoptera > Pteromalidae > Muscidifurax > Muscidifurax raptorellus. The sequence continues at coordinate 40,580,450 of CM052078.1, forward strand.
ACATTGTGCGCGAGACACGCCGCGGCCGTTTATCATATAACCGTTACAATTCACACGTATTTAGGGAAGTTTACGATGTGTATGCGCGTACTATACGCTGTTTGCGTGCAGCGCTGCGAAATTGTTTTTGGACTATTATTTTTTCTTTTTTTTCATTCTGCCTTTCGTTCTTCTATTGATTTGTTTGTTTTGTTTTCTGTAAAACAATATACATACGCGTAAATTGAATAAGCCTATTGAATTGAATTTTTTTGATTTTTTGCGTACAGATATAGTTCGAAATTTCGAATATGAAACAATCAATGATTTCGTGGATTAAAAATAATTTTAAATAACTGTGTATCAAAATTTGAAAAATCTACGAAGCAAAATTAGCAATCATTTCACTAATTTTGTTTTCTTAATAAAGCAAATAAAATGTTGATTTGCATATTTTGTATATTGGCACAGCATATTACTTATAAGAATGATAAATTATCACGGAGTATATTTTCTACGTCCCATGAATTAACAGCATTTTTTTGTTTATAGCGATGGATTTTAAAAATATACACAATGATTCTTTCTTCAGATTGACGGTACAGGTATACTTCCAAAAAAAGGTATCTTTCGAGCGACAAAATCTTTTTTCCTCCCAATTAAATCCCGTATCGAATATGTGTGTGTGTGTATCTGTACAACCTGTTTCCTCCGCAGCAGGTCGTCTCTCGAGCTCTGAAGAAAAAAATTTATATGTCGCCAGAAACGTGGGATTTTTTAAATCTTTGATCCTTTAATAGCATCAAGTGCCTTGAAAAAAGGGCCGAAAGCTCGTATTTTTTTTATAGTAACCGGTCGAAACAGAGTCAGGTACGCCTACTACTACCGCCGCCGAGGCGTGTAAAGCCGAAATTTATTATTTGGGAAACCGAAGAGGAGAACCGATAAATGCAGCAGCGTTACGATTGTAATTTAAGCCTTCGATGCACGTGCAGTTCTGGTGATTACGTTAGTCGAGACCAATAATGCGTAGAATATATAAATCACGTTATTTTAATGATACTGCGCTTGACTCTATTTTTAAATGAATTTTCAAACGCAGCCGAATGTAAAATCCGGAGGTTACGTAAAAGCCAGGCGTATGAATAAAGAAACACGATGATTTAAAAATCATTTGGCCCTCGTCCGAGCCCTCGTCTTTCACGAAAAACGTTAAACGCTTATTAAACGCTTCGTCTCCCTATATATATATATATATATCAACGACCGAAAAAAACTGTGCAGTACATAAACAGCCTTGCAAAAATCGATTCAGCACGAGGCAGCTGCGTGGAATATCTCCTGCGATTCGTTACGATAGATGCCACCTTTTCTTATCCGAATTCAGAGGGCGAGTATATATAGTACACAACGCGCGATTTTCCTTGACGTAAGTTCGTTGACTTTTTTTTCTCGTTGAGCGAAAGCTACTATACTTACCCCGGGGGCAAGACTGTTCGGGCTCACGGCAAAGCCGTAACGACTTGTTGCGATGCTCGCGAGAAAATAACAAAGACGGTGTTTCAAAGTAAGGACGATGTAGGGCAGAATTTTTGACGCAGTTTAATACGGGTGTTACAGTTTTGGACAAGACGAGATGACAGGTCTGTATCGATCGACAAACAAGAATTTTATGCATTCGCATATTACGAATTTTCTAATACTCGGGTCCATCCATTAAACACGAGCCATCCATCGGTTTCCTCTCGTTCGTAGAAAAAGAAACTACTTAACTTTGAAATAAGCAAACAGAGAGAAAAAAAATTATTCAGACCTTTTCTAGAGCCTCCACTCCGAGCATACGAATTTCCCGCTTACTCATTCTTCGCCAAACTAATTCAAATGCAGCCTCGTAAACAAGGGCCCCAGCCTTTCAGAAAATTCAAACGCACCATCGGAGAATCGTTATCGAATCCCTTCGTGAACGCGTATACTCTACGCGCAACAAAGAATGTCCGCCTCGTTCGTTCATCCGGCTCATTATTATCGCCGATCCCACACTGCACAATCGAACTTCTCTACCCTCCTCGCGAGTACACGGAATATAATTTTCCCTTTTTCCGCAGTGTGTATATGTACATTATTATACCTGGAACATCGTGAATACGAAATAAGTTCGACAAAAAAAAAGCCGACGACGCGTGGCTGCTCGTCGCAGGAAAAAATCGAGAAGGGTCTAGCCAAGGGGGAAGCAAACGGTCCTTGTATACGTCGTACAGACGTATATAAACCTTATATAATCTAACGGCCGGACGAATTTTTCAGGGGGTAAAGTGACGCGCGCGGATTTCGTTGTTCGCGTGCGGCTCCACTATTTCTTATACCGTACTTTCTTCTCTCCCCCCCCCCCTCGTACGCAGTAAAAATCGCAAGCCGTCAAAATGGTTATTACCTACGTCTTTCGCTTACACGTTCGTTAGGCTGTTATTACTTTGGGGGCGACTGCGCGGCATGTGTTCTCTTGAGACTCTCGCGCGTATATATATATATATATATATATATATATATATATACAATGGACCGACGAAAACAAGCCCATTGTTCGCGAATGTTTTGAGACCGAGTTAGGTTTGATGAACTCTGCAGTTGTGCATGCGCCGATTTGGTCTGAAAGACAGATCGGTCATCAAACTACTTGAATCGAGAAAAATAATATCGAGAGAAAACGAAGAAAGAGCAAATCAAGACGGTCTAATGAAATCGCGATAAATCTCAACCGTTATAGCGATTAAAAGCCCCGCGCGCGCCTATAAGCAGCGAATCTGGAAGGAGAGAAAGAAAGTTGTATATATATATACGGCGCATCGCCGTTGTCACCTGGATGAAATTCCCAGGGGATGAAAGCAACGTGCTCTCGAAAACGCGTTCCGACGCATATACATAGACACGCACACGTAGACGATAAAACGGGCGCTTATTCCGAGCACGAATAACAACACTCCCCTATACATATAGGTGTGCGACGCGCAAGATGTAACTTTCCATTATTATTACTTCTCTGCGTGTGCGTGTGGGTATATAAGAGGGGAGCTGCGAGCTGGATTAAAGCGGCAGAATAACATTTTGGAATTAATTAAAAATATTGAATCGTAGCTTTTTTCTGCTATGATTGGATTTCGCTTTTTCGGGGCGAGAGATGTCTGCGCATGGGAACATTTTTATTATTTAGCGAACGATGTTTGCGAAGGATGAACTTTTTATTGTTCTGCGAGTGTCGGGATGAGGATTAATGTAATAGAGATGAAATGTTTTATAATTTAATTGAAATTTCGGAATGGATTCGTCGAACGAGTGAAATATATGATATTTTATTCAATTATACGACACATGAGTAAGCAATGTTTGCGCTGTCAAGATATTTCGCAATATTTACAGTTTAAAAAGTCTTCTCAATATGTTCAAGTCTATAAACAAAATAATGATACATTTCTTGTTAAGACCTCTATACACATATAAAGTTTCTTGTTCATAGCTATAAGTTTTCTCTATACACATAATTTAATTTTTCGCAACGACCATCTAAGCGTACAATTCAGCTATCGTCGATACAAATACTCACCTTGAATCCAACATCTGCTACACTTTTAACTTACCTCCCCGATGAAACCTCGCCATAAACCATCCCCGAAAAAAATTCGCAAACGGCTTCTCTCTCCTCAACCTTCCCTATACACACACCAAACGGACAAGACACTCACCGAATCATCCGTACTCATCCCATTCCCTACTCCGCAAGCATCATACGCATGACGTATATACCAGCAGCCCAGTAGTCTACTTCTCCCCCAACAAACACACACACACACACACACACACACACATGCACAACAATATCCCGACAACCCCAAAATAGAAGAACAGAGGACGCGGGTAAAGAAAGCGAAACGAAGAAGGCGAACAGGTATACAACGCATATACAGTAGCTGCAGCGTACAGCCCTCCTGCAAGGGGGGAGCAACAGCTCCCTTCGTATACTCCGTTCCATTGTAGCCGATATTTTCCCAGGGCCTCTCCCCTATACCGGCACTACCAGCAGCGCCGCGCTCTCCCCACCCGAAGGGCCTCCACGTGCTGGCGGGGCCAGCTATAAAAGCCTCCGGACTGGCTGGTAGGAGCACAGTGCAGTTTCGAACGCCAAGCAAAGCACAGCTGTAGCTGCGTGTCCGCTGGCTCGGTGTGCGACGAGGGCGAGGACTCGACACGCGGAGGAACACCGTCGTCGTCGTCGGCACCGGCCAGCGGCTCGCGAAAATTACTTTCGTTGGTTTTTCTTTTTTTATTTTCGAAGAAAAAAAAAATAACGCGAAAGAACGCAACGCAGTAGATTCTTGTATATAGTAGTAGTTCACTGTATATATCATATAGAATAGAGAGGAGGATTTTACGCATCGTCCTGCACGCGGCCAGTGCACTCCAGCACCGCTTCAGCAACACACGAGTCTAACCGGAAGTGCTCCGTACCCAATTTTCTGTCGCAGATCATCAAGGACGAGGACGAGGATTTGACGACAACAATTCATTATCTTTCTCTCGAGATGTGGACTACCACGGCAGCCGGCCGTTTTCTCCGAGACGACATTGGACGCACACATTGACTGGTGAGTACCGTTTAGGCCTTGACTAAATTAAAAAAAAAAAAAGAGAAAACCAGCGACGGTTTTGGTGCTTCGATAGACTACTCGAAATTCACGCCTTGAAATTCTAAAGGGAGTTGTTGAAAGCGAAAATTAAGACAACACTTGTTGGCATCATATGATCGACCGGGAAATCTCGTCGCTCGCGAAATTTTGTTCATTTATGGTCTTCACATCAGTTTGTACCACGAATACCGAAATAGCGGTGAAAAGAAAATTATAGTGACGCTACGCGTATAAGACATTGCGAAAATTACTATTACACGCACTAAATAGCCAAGGGTTTTGAGTTCACTCAGCACAAGCAGTCGTTTGCTTTTTGTTTTTAAATCTCGCGTCTCTTTCGAACGCGCGCACGCGCTCTCTTGTGAAAAGCAAAGACACTTCTTTAGTTCGCGTAAGTTATTTGGATAGACGACAAAAGCACGAGGTTCTGTTTAAAAAGTATAAACAGCAACGCACAGTTTGGCTCTCGGTTAGCTCACAGCGCAACACACATACTGATTTTCTCTGGGTCGTTTCGAAATTTATTCTTCTTTCTCCAAAAAAGAAACGCCGCGAAAAAATTCAAATGTCTCTCGAGGGCTCGCACAAAGTTTACATTTTGCAAACACGTTCGGTATATCCAGGCAATTACGCATATACATAACAATATAATACAATAAAATCGCCACGGGGCTGACTCGAATTTCGCGACTTTGGAAATCGACGATCGTAGCCACCGCGGATTCGGCGAATCGTTAGCGCACGCGCGCGTGAATTGGCGCGAGTTTCGTTTGATTTTTGTGTGGATATTACATGCCTCGTTGACCGGTTTATTCGACTTCCGACATCTACAGGAGTATCAAGCGGGGTAGAATTATATTATTGCGGGAGTTTTATGGTGTACAATTGTCCAGGCCCCGCGAAAGAGTTAAAAAATAAATAGCGCACGGTTATATGGAAGAAAAAAAGTTGAGCAAAAGTAATAGTGTTTTGTCGATATGGTGCAGACGGACGCACGCTGCGAGATTCGTCGGTCGATCGTTCAAAAATTAATTTGATTTTTATTTTGGTCTTACGGTTGTTCGATTGTTAAACGCGTTAGGCCTTACTCTATCCAAGCACTAAGTCCCTCGTTTTTCGAAATTTGTGTAAAAAAATTACTGTTTGATTGTATACATCACGAATTTGTTTTTTTGTACATGAGGAAAAAAACACGTTTGGCATTTAAAGTATCAAAATTACTCACAAAATTATGCTCACTAAATTTGCTGTATACCTGCTATACTCTATCGTCTTTACTTTTTTGGTCTTGTTTTTCTACCCTGTGTTATATGAAATGATTGTATATGTTCCTATATAATGCAAGCATTATGATTAGTTAGACGTAGTATTTATTTGCATCGACACCATAAGCAAAATCTAGTACAAACTCACTAATGTAAGATAGTCCATGTTATGTGTTCAATTATGAAGTAGACGATAATTTTCTGTACTACATGTTTTGTCGCAAAACAAAGTCAGTATACAAGTCGTAATTTAGACGTTGAAAGCATATATTGCAAAAGAGAATCCACTGATACGAAAAAAAGATCTGAACCAAACGTAGAAACAGTGTGCATTTACAGTAATCCGCTGCCCACGTAAGATGTATTTGTAAATAGTGTAATGATGACACATACAACTAAATGTACCTGACACTAGAAAAACTGTTGCCGAAATTTGTTTGTCAAAATTTTATGTTGCATTGTTCTGTATATATCTGTGTATGTTGATGTTTGTACCAAAAGAAAATTGCAAAATTACTCACTGAAGACTCGTGTCGAGGGCCTGATAACAATATTTGGCACCCAAAAACGTAATAGAAATTTTCTTTTTCGGCCATTCCTTTCACACAATCGAACAGTAAAATTCGCAAAATGGACAGTATTGTAACAATTTTTTACTTTTCCGGCCAGCCAAAAGCTCACTCCATAAACTTTTCATAGATAATATAGAAGAACAGTAAAATATGCGGCCATTTAATTTTTTGCATAATACATCCGCGCACAACGCAATAATGTAACTCTCAATTATTTCAAGACAAAAATAACTTTTCCAAATCCGTTACAGCTGCTCGAACCCTCGATCGCGAGTCTTCGTCTAGTTTTGAATCGTTGTTTTTTTTGTATGCGTTGTAATTTGTATGTCGTACTCTTTTTTACTTTGTTTGTCTCTCTGTTACATTTGAAGCATCGCACACAAAAGAGAAACAGTACATTATACACGAAATTTACATTGTTCGAAATTCCACGAGCGTGTATCCTCTATCCTCTTTCGTATCGCCGAGACGACGACATACACGAACAAATCGACTCGCACACTGTGTGTACATTTGGCCCATTGAAATCTCCGCACGGTTTGTTGCGTCATTCTTTAATCAAAGTACATCAAAAGTAATATGAAAGAAACAATCCGACAGTCACTTCCGTCCTCGTGAAAGCGCTGCACCTCTTTTCTCGCGATACAAAAAGTGATATTCAGCCAAAAATACATATATACGTTTCATCGGCTCGTTCCAAACTAAGCTCACGAAATAAAACACCAAAAATATCCATCTCGGACCACGCAAGCAGTGTACGATAATATAATTGAAAATTAAAATCCCTCTCGCTTGATGGTCACGGTTATTACGAGAATAGAACGCTTTGACTACACTGGTTAACTTTCCAACCGAGAGGAGGGGGCTAAAGGATAATTCGCGGCGATGAGTCAAGAGGGGAACGCTAGGATGAAAAGAGACAGAGTCAGAGAGAAGAGCGGGTCAACAAGTGCCGCGTTTCCGTTGAGTGCCGGAAGTGACAACCCCCGTCATGTGCTTATATATACTTATACCCACACACACACACGCACGCACACATTCACGCGCACCGAGCCATATATACGGGAAAAGCAGCTCGCAATTTATGCACCCCTTATTAACGCACATCCCAAATAAACCTGTCACGATTCACGGCGCAACAAGTACAAATCCGTTTCTCACCCTAGTCCTCTCTCTCTCTCTCTTTCCTGTCGCAGCTCTGCCCTTTCGCGGGGCGTATTCTGGCAATGCCAAAATTCACGAGTCCGCGATAAGCAAAGCTGAGACAGAGAAGCGGTTATTCCCGATAATGAATTTCATTTTTGGCGATCATTCAGGATAGCGTTCAAGTCGGACACTCACACATATATATGCGCGATTCTGTAATCCTGAAATTAATCTCGCCAACGCGTTAGGGAGACTGCGGCAGGAGTGAGAAAGGGTGTGCCTGGGGGAGAGATACCGCATGAAATTTGGGGATACGGATATATAATATATAACGGAATTGCAATCTTTTGGCTAGCACACGCGCTGCAAAATTATGGGCCGAAGTTCGACGATCTTGAAATATGGTTTTATCCCGATCCGGTCGCGGTGACGATAACTCGAAAAATAGAAATTGCTGTTTTTAAACCATGGGCTTTTTTATTTTTCGGCTTACACTTCGAACTGTCTTTTTTTATGTTGGCTATTGTTTTTGACTTGGGTATACGCATTCATCCGAAATCAGTCAGCGTCGTGAAGTCGTGACACGCAACAAATTCAAAAACCGGTCGAGTATTATCTGGCAATTTTTTCCGAGAAAAACAACAACACAGGGCCCACACCATCCCTCGCAGACTCTTAAAAACAAAAACAGAGAAAATTGATCGCAAACAGATGACCTGCTACTCTTCCCAGGGACTTGAATTCGAACCATCCGGCCATAAATCTCTATTCAACCGCTTACGCAACCGATCCCTTCGTTTTGAAAATGGCCTGTCGAAGGTTTAAATTACTCAAGGACTGGAACTTCGAAACATAGCAGATCCTTATTCGGCAACCTTTTTCGTCGTAACACAGCTAACTGAATGTCAAAAAATGATGATAAACATTCGACCAAATTAACAGTGAATTTCGATCTGTTACATGTGTATACATATAAAAGTATTTTTTGACTGTTACAAATTTGATGAGGTAATAGAGAAAGTTATTGCAAATTTATATATTGGTACAATAAAATAGTTATGTTTATATATATATGTTTACAAAAATACCGTTCCGCTTGTTATGAAATCACATGAACGCTTATTGTTTGACAGTGATAATCTCAGAAATTTATACGTTGTTACAAATTTGAAAGAGTTATATCTATTTTGAAACAAAAATATAGTTTTGACTGCTGTTTATTCAGTGCATTGTTACCTAAATTCTAAAAATAGTTTCGACAGAACCAAAATTAATTTAAATGCAAGAAAACAAACTCAAAATTAAAATGTTCATCCAAAATTACATCTAAATGATACAAAAAATAAAAGCTCGATCCCAAATTGTAAGTTCAAATCAAAAATTGGTTTAGAAAACATATACACATACAATAGATGAAACCTTTTTGAAAATATACTTGATACCCATTGATATTAAATAAAAGGAATAGTAAAAAAATCTTCGTTAATAAAAATAGAAGCATTGAAAAATATTGTTTAGTATCCAAATTATAGAAATTTGTAAGTTCTTTGACAAAGCAAATATTTTTAAAGCTTCCAAAAAATCCTTTTCGCCATTAACAATAATAGTATTGAATATACGCAATACACTTTAATCGAATGGACAAAATATTGGCACATACTGGACTATAAATTAATAGCAAAATTGTTACTTTCGAATACCAAATTATTCATATGCAATATCTAAACAAAGTTCAACAAACCAGTTTTATTTTATAATAGAAGTTTTTAAAATCGATCTTTTTTTACCAAAACTTAATAAAAAACTGTTTCTTTCGACACATTTTGTAGCTAAAATTTTGAAGAACTTATAAATATTACAAATTTTTACAACGTTTTCTTTTTGACAACTGAAAATAGTTTCATTCGTACATATGAAATTTAATAATTCTTCGACCCACGAAATTAAAACAAAATAGCCATCTATGAAATAATATCTTCTCCTGCCACTCAAAAAATCTAATGTTTGATCAAATTAATGAAATTTATTTTGATAAAAATGCATAAATTATACAAATATTTTTAGCAGGTTTATCTGGTCTAAAAAAGATTGCACTTAGAACCGACTTTACCAAGCAAAAAGTACTCTCATTTCTAATTAGAAAAAGGGCTATATTCATGATCAAACACTAGATGAAATTCAAAATTAATAGTTTGATCTA